>OY728161.1:909206740-911855073 GCA_963277665.1 Viscum album | reverse complement strand
ATTCGATCACTAATGACAATGATATTTTATTTGAAGGGTATTTATTTAAAATTATAATCTTATGTTATAATAAATGTTTTTCATGTTATTATTATAGGATCATTAACATATCACCTATCTACCCACATTGAGTATTTGAGCTGACCATTATTTTGTTTTCTTTTCCCCAAGTTATTAGGAATGATGTTAAATTAATTATATCAAGATGTATTCCAAATAGATGATATTTATGCCCTATCATAAAATGTGAAAAATTGTGTACATTGTGAGATGATGTTGATTATTATGAAATAGTTTTCTATGATCACAAGATGTTAAGAGTTTGTTCTAATTCTATAAAACTCTTAACCAAAAATTTCATTTGTAATTTAAGTGATTCAATATTTACTTGTTATATTTAAAGTATTTAATTGGTAAAATTTTCACACATTTATCAGTATAAAATCTGATAATGTTAATTTTATGTTTGTTCACCAGATATGGATGTGATGGTTTTTGGAAGTTATATTTGGTATCAGTGGTCAGTTTAGATAAATTTATAGATCAGTAAGTGTAATGAAAATTTCTCTCAAGTTTTTTGGATACCATAATGGGTTTATAGTTATATTTTTTATATTATTTTCAATGTCTGTTACACACATTTTGCAGTTTTATTTCATGAAATTATTATATGAAAAAGTATATATTTGGAGGCATTTATTTTTGATTTAATTATGGGTATTACATTTTCAAACGAAAAAAAATAAATACGTGAAATAATTGTTAAGGGTATGAAATTTATAAATGTTGAAATTATTTTGTTTTTTAGGATATTTCTCACATTTTTATAAATTTATAAGGATTATATTGATATTGTGTTAAAAATAGAAAACCCAGAGGATGGGTGATAATCTGTCACATTCGGCATGGCCATGAGATTTTATCTCACAAGAGAAGGGCCAGAATAGTGTATCGCCTACAACTGGACTATGGGAAGTCTCGGTTAGTAAGAAATTTAATTTTTTTCAAATTATTTGATGGATGAAATATTAGATGATTTTGGGGGAAAATATGTCTTATCATACAAATAACCATAGCGTTGGATATTAATTTGATGGTAAAGTGATTAATGTTAGTTAGGAAAAATATCACTATTTTTGGAATCTTATATGATATTATGGGTTATTATTTTAGAAATAAAGTTTGAATTGTATTTTGGAAGAATATTTGGTTTTATTGAAAATTTATGGTTATTATAACTATTTATGGAAAATATTATAATTTCATAGAGATTTCATTATTAGGAAACTTATTTTTTCATAATGATACTTTAAAAGATAGTAACAATACTAATAAATAAATATTTATCCTATATGGGATAAAATTTGATAAAATCATTTCAATTTTTTTTGTTTCAATAAGAAGATTTATAAATTTTTAGGAATTTTAAGGATAGTTTTTATTTACTGATATAATATGAATTTTGGGTACTAAAATTGGACTATGGATATTAATACAATTTTCATCAAATGATGGTTTATTATTTATTGTAATTATATTAACTTGTGCTAACCGTTTTATTTATTTTGATGAATAAAGGAGTCATTGAAATATTTTTATTTCTTTTTTTAATTATGATATCTTTATGAAGTTTATTGTAATGTATCCAAAATTAATAATTCATCTTATATACCAATCATTTAGAGAAAAAGTCAAGATTGTGGTAGAAATGGATTAAATAATGAAAATATACTTGTTAAATACGTTTATTTACACATGTTAATAGATTATAAAGTAATGTAATTCCTAAACTCTAGGAGAAATATCTTTAAATAAAAATATTGCTTTTTTATAAGTCTTATCGGGAAATCAATGAATTTTAAACCCATGATAGCTTTATAGTATTTTAATGGTCAACTTTCTCATAAACATTTTGTTTTTCACACTCAACAAGAACATATATGATATATTTTCTCTTTATGTTACATGTTTTCATACATGGAAAACTAGTATTTATTATTCTATATTACCTTCATATATCCTTCCCTTTCTTTTTATGTTGATGTTTTATTAATCATGTTTCTATTGTGGAATTTCAATGAAATTATTTTCCAGTTTCGAACCTTAGACACCAAGAATGAGATCAAAATTTTGAGGATTAAATTTATAGTGGTGGGATGATGTAGTATCCATATTTTTAAAATGAAAATCCATGTTACATATCATTTAAGATACACATCACCTAGATTAAATAAACAATCAAATATTGTTATTTAATTTTGATTGTTATATCCTGTATGCTAATTTAAATGGTATGAATAAAAATGATAAATAATTTATGAAATAAATTATTTATGAATTAAATATATAGTTCCTATTGAATATAAATGTATTTTTATATGATTATAATATAATATGATAATTTTTAGTAAATTCATTTTATTTTTTGGAAATATGATTTCTTGAAAATGGGTTTTCATACTTTTTTGATAGTGAATATTATAATTAATTTAAATAAATTTAAGAAAATAAATTTAAAAAAATGAACATAATATTTGAAATAATGATATAATTATTATTCTAGGGTGAAATTTAGAAAATTTAATGAAAAAGTAAAATTTTTGGTGAATAGTAAAATAATAATGTTTCATTAAATACTGTATATTTTGTTATATCGTCTAGATAAAAATATGATATAGAAATTTATGAAACATTTTAATGACTCATGTTTGATATTATACTATTAATATAATATAAATGAATTTCATAACAAGATAATTAAAAATTATTTCATTATAAATATGAAAATCATTTCCAGTGTTGATGTAGTGATTACACAACACTAGAAAAGTCGCCATTAGTGTCTTTTATATAATAATTGGGAGGAAATAAATATTTTCGTGGACTTTTAATTAAATTTAATCTATAAGTGATTATTTTAATGATACTTTCTAATTTTGGAGTAATATAACCATAATAATATCAGAATTATTGTAAAATTCTTACATAAGGGTAGAAAAGTAAAACTGATAAATTAAAAAACTTTTTATGAAATGAATATGAGTAGATATAAGTAATAGATAAATATAAATAATTTTATTAAAAGTAATTAATTTTTTCTTATTAAATTATTTTTAAAAGTACTTTTAATGAAATAATTACATTTCATCCTTTTAAAACACCAATGCAGTACATGTGCATTAAAATCAAAACAGATTATTTTATTTAACAACTCTAAAATGAAATATTTATTAACTATTTAATTACTCCCTAATATAAATAAATCTTATTTAATAATTATATCTCAACTATAATCATCCAACGATGTAATTTATAACCATTTTGTGCCACATGGATGAGACTATGACCATAAAAAAATTTATTTGATGAAATGTCAAACATGTATCGATCTTTTCTTGAATATGTGTAATATTTTCATGTGGTTTTATGTAAAAGAAATGATTGACTATGAAGAGTATTTTCAAATATAATAGGTTTATCTATTTCAAAAGGTTTCCCTCTCTTCTCTTATAAAAGGGAACCTCATCCCTCTACCCTTACACCATTATGAGCCTTAAAGCTCGGCCAAACCCTACCAATTCCTATTCTTAACCTATCTAGTTATATTATAGAGGTTCTGGTCTTCTCAAAATTCCATCTCTAGTTCCCTAATAGGATGTTTAAAAGAAGCACGTCAAAGAAGAGGTAATCTCTTCTACCGATTCTTTCAAGATTCATTATTCTTAAAATTTATCTTTTTTAGATGTTTAATTATAAATTAATAACATACATATAACTAATATACTGATATGTAATTATAAATATTAAAAAACCCTATTTCACTATCTATACATCATACGAAAAATGAAATCACCACGCGTGCGTGCGTACGGTATACCGTCTCCATGTTGTGGTGTAATCTATTTTTCCACCACCACCTTACATGGATGCGTATAATGGTGGAAATAATAACTAAATATTATTATTATAACATGATTATAATTATAGGATATTATATCATCCACACTAATTCCATTCAATAATTATGGTAATGATATCATCGCTCGTGCGTACGTATGGATTAACGTCTCCACGATGTGATCAGATTCATTTTCCATGTAAACCATTCCAAAATTATGATAAAGAATATATTATAAATAATCATGAAATAAATGACATAAAAATGATACTGGATTTATGTACATGTTACTGACATACTTCAAATCAATTTAATAAGGAAAGGAAAACAACGTTCATGCGTACACACAACCTACCGTCTCCAGGAACGATGTATTTCATTCCATTTATTGATCTATTATATATATGTATATTCTGAATATATATTATATATAAATAATGTTTTAAATTCTTGATGTAATTAATCATTATCTAAGTAATCATATGAATAATTACAAGTCAAAACATGTATGATAAATGAAATAATTTTACCAAAAACACTCTTTTAACCTGGAATTGTCAAATGAACAGGTAATATAATCTCATAATTCAATAATATATGATAACAAAAAATATTATTATGATTCTGATACAATTTAATAATATTTTTAAACTCACTATACTGGAGTCTCGGACACATACAGAAGAAATTGGACATAAGGTAAGGGATTATTTCGACTCACTTTTATTTCTGTGAGACATATGCCTTAATCACCATCTATTTCTTTTGCATGGTGTTTGTGCTTCCCATGAATGTTTTATGTATTTTATTATGAAGGATATGATATTTAAATATGCATGTAATTTTCTTTATGAAACGTATGATTTCACTGATCATAAATGGTATGTGGTAACTTTCCCAATCTCATTTCTATCTGAGATTATTTATTGGTAAGTATTTACTTGGGTTATATTTTTTCATCCATGTCCATGTATTCTAAAAATGTTTTCATAAAAATTTTACTATTAATATATGTATGTTTGATGTAATTTTTACCCTTTTTTTACTTTTACTACATTATATGGAAGGAATATTTCTTTTTTTACCATAAAAGGTACCTTTTGACTTTTCCAGCAAAAGTATGTAGAGAATGTTTTTTAACATATACAATATGAATTTTTAGCGTATCATAACGCCTTATTTTCATGAAGCTTCCTATAAAATATTTCACTATTTTTTTCAACAAAATTTATTTCATTAAAAACTGTGTGGCATTTTTTGAAAATTAAATGATTTTGAAGCAAAAAAGATATTTTTCTACATGAATTCATTTCAAGTGTTTTATCAAAACTATTTTCCATTAAAGATGACATTATTTAGTGTGTTTATGATTCAAGTATAATTTCTCTACTATTTTCATGGTTTGATTTTTCTTATTATGAAATTATATTCATTTATTTTATATGGATTATGTTATGAAGGGATGATGTTTTGTGATTCCCATTTTATTCTTCGGTTATGATGTATGATTTATGATTGTTTTGTGGCACAAGTAAGAATGATTTCATTATGAGATGAGGGGGTCCTATATCTACCTCCAATGAATTGGGTAATGATTTATATCTCATGATATAGACATGGCTGTAACATCAATTAAATTTGGTACAATAATATAGGACTGGAACGGTAAGTAAACCCGGTTTAGTAATGGACTTTGTCCACTATGATGGTCTTGGCAGCAATGCCTTGGATTCTATGGAAATCATATCATGTGCTTAATGGTTTTCGACAATTACATGTTTTATTCCCATTCTATTTTATCATGATTGATGTTCATTTATGGTCTATTCCTTACGTACTACCAGGACTTATTTCACAACACATGATTTTGATGTTTAAACATTATGTTCATGTTTTTAAGTTCAAATGTATTTGGTTAGTTTTATTTTATCAATTCTTACACTTAATGAGCATTTGCGCTCACACTTTATGTGTTTTATTTTCCCCAGGATATAAGGAATGGTTTTAGCTAAGAAAACAAAAGTGGAAGATCTTTATGAGAGATATTTATGATCTTTCACCATGATTAAAAGATTATGTTCCGAGATTCCGAATACACTAAACTACTACGATCTTTGGGTGTCTGTTTTGGTTATGTATTATGTATTCCGAAAAAGTAATAGAATGTCCATGTACATTAAGCTTTGGGTCTCTAAAATTTTTATCAGAGTAATGGTTTAGTTAACCTTTGGAAACTATGATTCGAATACTTTAGTCAGATCCCTTGAGATATTTCTAAGGTATGTCTAGGGATGGCCATAAGGATAAGTATAATTTATAGGTTACAATCCTAGAATTAAGATAACAATAATGAATAACATTGGATTAAACCTAATATGTTTGAGATTGAAGGTAATCTCCAATGATAATGTTGCATTTCTATTATGATATTTTCCTGTCACACTATTCTTTTTGGGTTTTTGAAAATTGCTGGAAACAGGAACATTCATGATAATATATGATATGATAGACATCGGAATGATATTATTCTTCAGCAACCAAATGAAATGGGATTTTGATGTCCAAACATCGTTATTATTCCTAATCAGCAATATCATAATATGATCAATAATCTCAACTTTCAAAAGATTCAAGACCCAACTAATAAGAGAAAGATGGAGTTTCATGATGATCATAGAGGAAAGAAAGTTCAATTTTCATCATGTAAACCATGTGGTAACAGTCATTAGTGAGAATGTTTCAAAGGAACTAGAAGATGCTTTGGGTGTCTAATAGAATGACACAAAGCAATTAATTTAAAAGTAAAAGGTTTAGTTAACACCATAGACTAGGATAATGGTATTGCTAAGACATAAAAAATGGTTTAATGTTTTCAATGTTGAACGTACGAGAATTATAAAAACCAATTCCCAAAGGGTAAATCTCATGGAGAGAAGCAACATGGTGGTATGTGTTGTATTTATGTTGATGATGACGAAAATACTACAAATGATATATCAGATGAAAGAAGTGTTGAGGGATAAAATGATGAAGCTCGATCAATGGATTAAGAAGGTAGTGGAATGATTGTATGTATATAAAGAGTTAGGGTATATAGGTGATTTAATGGTACTATGGAATAAAGAAACATATATGTACTGTTACACAATTTTTTTTCCTAAAATATTTGAATGTATATGTTGAATTATACTAGTAACGATAAAAGGTTATTCAGATATTTTTGGAAAGTAGATGATATGCACATAATGAATGGATAAAGAGATAATGAGATGTTTGATAGTATTAATGAGATCATGACTGGTATAAGAACAAAGTTATATCATGGTTTGAGTATATATATATTTTTTAGGATTTTGGTATGTGGAAAGAGTTAACTTTTGATAGAATTAATGTTTTCACTAAGGTTCTATGGTAACTCGTGTTTCATGAAAATACATGATTAAAGTATTCTCATGTTTGGAATGTGACCAACAAGATATTTCTTATGATATACTGGGATAAATGATGGTATTCACATGCTCGGTAGATGACCTTTTTGTAATCATTTCCTTTATACTATGATATTGGACAAAAGTCTTTTGGATAAGCCAAAAGATTTGAATGTATTATGTTGGACGTCATATATTATTGCTTAAGGCTAGGACATTTTGATATTTTGATAGAATAGTTTTTGAAAAAGGAAAACTTACAGGAGGGGAGACAACCTGTCGCGACAGACATGGATGCGGGAATCGAACCCACAATCGAAGTGCCACATGCCTTTGTTTCCTACAACTGGCCTACATGAAGTCCATGGTAAGTAGAAATTAGTTTTATTTTATGGTATGATATATGAAGTATAAGTCCATTTTTTGATCCATATATGATTAATATCACCATATATGGACTTATGTATATTTAATATCTTTTTTTAACCTTTTGTTTGAGACAGATGGAATGACCCATCATTCTATCACATAATCTGTTAAAACTTCTCAAATGAAAAATTCAACTTCATTTATTTAAGATATGAAATGGAAATTGTTCAAGGAATTACCAATGGTGAGATTGTACCAAAATCAAGTAAGTATTTCTTCTAATTCAATGTTGTTCATCTTTAGGGAAATGATATTGAAAACCAAAAACGTTGTCCAAGTATACTCATATCTGATTAATCAAATGGTACCATTTATCATCACAAATTTATGGCTCTATTATTGTTGGATTTTTCATAGTCATGTTCTCTACCAATCTCCATCAGAACATGATGGTTAAATTCCTCTTCCATATCCGTATTTTCACCTATGATCTCTTTTGTGGAAACCCAATGGCGAGTTAATTTGGGTAACCATTATGTTTCATAATATAGCATTTAAAATTATGTTTAGTATTCCTTTTTACGATGTGGGTTTCTATTAAAGAAACTTTCATGTATTAAACCATTTATAACACCAAAAAAATATCGATGGAGAAATTCATTTTAAGGGGGGTAGAATGTTACACCATGAAATTATATGAGAAATAGTTTTTAAATTTTATTAATGTCTTGTGTTGTACACTACACCAAGATTATCATGTGCTATAAGTAAAACTGTATTATCTTGTTGTATATGCAACACTATTTTTGGCTTGTGTTGCATGCAAGAGCGACCTTCCTCAATAGCGTGTGTTCTACAGAATACCGAGTTTCACTGAACAATGATATATTATTATGAACTAGATGTCATTAATAGTATTAACCAAATTTTTTAATTTTATAACAATATAATTCATCATACACATATTATAGAACATGTAATGAGAAAAAAATAAATTTTTCTATTAAAATCAGTAAATTACAAAAAATGCAGTTTTGCCGCCTTTTGATGGTGCACCCACTTTAAATCTAGTTTTGACACGTTTGTGAGTTAAATTTGACAAAATAAAATTATTAATTGGAATAATTATATTAAAATTTAATTATTATAATTTTTTATTAATTTTTTATTATATTTCGTATTTTGATGAATAGTAAAAATACGCTAAAATTTAAATAAACATAATTTTTTTCATCAAGATATTTTATATTATTAAATTATAATATTTAATGGTTTTAAAGTATAAATAGAATATATTTTTACAATTTAATATTATTTAAGTCATTAGCATTAATTTTATATTGAATTCATAGGTAAAAACATTTCAATCTTTTAAATTTTTTTAACATTTAAAACCTATTTTCTCAAGAGTGAGATTAATTTGAAATTAAATACTGCCACATCCGTGTATTGAATTTGAAAAAATGGATTTCATATTTGTAATTAGTAGGTCCAAATTATGTTAATAGGCTTCTTTTTTCGGCATTATATATATATTAACTACGGTAAATTTTATTTTCCATAGTGAAAAAAAAATATGGAAATTAAGGGTAAAAATAATATTATAAAATTACCCTAACACTTGTATTAATATAATTGGATGATTATATTTCGTCCTAAAATATACTTGGGTCGAAATGGTTTCATTTTTAACCCACTTGGATGTGATTAATTCCTTTAATTTATTTTATATAAAAAATGTGAAATATATCACACTCAGACTCAAATAATTACATTATTTTTAATATAAGGTTATACAGAATATATATTCGGTTATAAAAAATC
Organism: Viscum album; assembly: GCA_963277665.1. NCBI lineage: Eukaryota > Viridiplantae > Streptophyta > Magnoliopsida > Santalales > Viscaceae > Viscum > Viscum album. The sequence goes on along the minus strand of OY728161.1, from coordinate 911,845,554 downwards.
ATTTGAAAGTTAATTTTTTTTCTTTATAATGGTAATTTATTTGAAATTTTTAAAAAACATATAATTACCTTAATAGCATATACATTAATGATTCAGAAACTATTTATTTAGTGAAAAACCAATAATATAGTTTTTATTAAAATAATAATACCCATCAAAAGGCCCAAAAACATGACCAAAACTTATTGGTCGATCATATATACATCATAATAATCCATTTGTCGACCATTGTACCCCTTGGAGCCTTAAAAAACATATTCATACATTTAAATTATATCATTGTAAATGATGTCAATGTTGTCACGTTCATAATTTAATGGATATAAAAATTTAAATGTAGTGATTTTAGATGATAAATTCGATTAAAAGTATTATTATGAATTATATTTGATTTATATTCATCTTCTTATTTTATTTTTAACTTTTATTCAACAAATAAGTATATTAAATAGTTATAAAAAAATGTTACAGAAATTATTCTATTAAGAGAAATAAAAAATAAATTGTTTTAAAAACATTGAAATAATTATTATAAGAAGTAATTAAGGTTATCAACGAAATTTATAGATAAATATAAAATTTCAGGAATCTATTAAATATTTGGTTTGAACATATCTTCTATGAGTATTTTATATAAATTCAAATAAATAAATAGTTTCCTAATTGACAGTATTGATATTTTATAAAAATAACATATTATTAAATGGTTTAAAAATCACAAAAATATTTAAAAATTATAAATTTAACATTATATGGTCTAAAATGTCATAAAGTATCTAATTATAGAACATTCACAAAACATAAGTAATTATTTTAACATTTTAAAATTTAGAATACTATTATCACAAATAAAATTAAATAGATTAAATATGGATAAATCAAATTATAAGGTTTGAAATAAAATCACAACATGTTTAAATTTGATTGGTTGATGAGATTACAACCCTATATTATCTCATATCCTATATTTATTCAATTTTGAAGTTTTTATTTGGGGTTTGTGTTTATTATAAATTAATATTTTTGAGGTTTCCAAAAGTGCCCCTATCTTCTCTTATAAAAGGGAACCACATCCCTCTCCTCCTGACACCATTTTTTGCCTTACAGCTCAGAAAACCCATGCTAATTACTCTTCTCAGCATATCTAGTTATATTATAGAGGTTTTGGTATTCTCAAAAGTCCCACTGTAGTGCCAGAAGTGAAAGTTTAAAAGAGGCATGTTGCAGAAGAGGTAATCTCTTCTACCGATCCTTTCATGTTATTTATTCTTAATCTTACTCTTGTTTTGTTGTTTCATTATAAAGCAATAACATCAGTATAACTAATATACAACTATGTTATTATAAATATTAAACAACCATATTCCACCTTCTATCCATCCTATGAAAAATGAAATCATCGTGCTTGTGTATATACAAAATACCGTCTCCACGCTGTGGTGTAATCTGTTTTTCCACCACCAAATTAATTGGATGAGAATAATTGTGGAAATAATAATTATATATGATTATTATTACATAATTGTAATTATATGATATTATATCATGCACTCCAATTCTATTCAATAATTATTGGAATGATATCATCGCTCGTGCGTACGCACAAATTACCATCTCCACAACGCGATGAGATTCATTCTCCATGTTAACCATTATAGAATGTTTATAAAGTATATATAAAAAATAATCATGAAATATATGACATAATAATTATACTAGATTTTTTTATGTTATTTACTTACTTCAATTCAATTTAATAAGGAAATCGAAACAGCGTTCGGGCGTACGTACGACCTACCATCTCCCTGAACGGTGTATTTCATTCCATTTATTGATCTATTATATATTTAAATATTCGGAATATATATTATATATAAATAATGTTTTAAATTATGGATGTATGTAATTATTATCTAAGTAAACATATGAATTATTACAAGTCATAACAAGTAAGATAAATGAAACAATTTTACCCAAAACACTGCTTTAACATGGAATTGACAAATGAATAGGTAATATAAACTCGTAAGTGAATCATTTATGATATCATAAATATTATTATGGTTCTGATACAAGTTATTAATATGTTTAATCCCACTATATAGAGTCTTGGACACATATTAATGAAATTGGACATAAGGTAAGGGATTATTTCATCTCACTTTTATTTTTTTGAGACATATGACTTAATAACCATCTATTTATATTGTATGGTGTTTATGATTCCTATGAATATTTTATGTTTTTTATTATGAAGGATATGATATTTAAAATTCATGTAATTTTCTTTATTACAAGTATGATTTCACTGATCATAAATGGTAAGGGGTAACTTTTCCAATCTCATTCCTATCCAAGATCATTTAATTGTATATATTTACTGGGGTTATATTTTTCATCCATGTCCATGTCTTCTAAAAATATTTTAATAAAATATTAACTATTATTACATTTATGTTTAAAATAATTTTTACCCTTTGTTGACTTTTACCACATTGTATGGAAGGAATCTTTCTTTTGGTTACCATACAAGGTACTTTTTGACTGTTCCAGTAAAAGTACAAGGAGAATGTTTTTTTAACATAAACGGATTTTTATGATTTCATAACGGCTTATTTTCATGAAGCATTATCTACATGATTTCATGAATATTTTAAAAAAAATCTTTTCATTTCAAATTTCATGGCATTTTGTGAAAATAGAATTATTTTGAAGAATAAAAAATATTTTCCTGAAGAATTAATTTCATGTGTTTTATCAAAACTATTGTCCATATAAGAAGATATTATTTATTGTGTTTATGTTTCATGTATAATTTCTCAATTATTTACATGGTTTTATTTTTCTTAAGATGAAATGATTACTATTTGTTTTATATGGATTATGTTATGAAGGGATGTTGTTTATGAATCAAATTTTATTATTTGGGTTATGATGAATGATTTATCATTGATTTAGGGAACACGTAAGATTGATTTCATTATGGGATGGGTGAGAGCTATATCTCCCTCAAATTAATTATGTAAAGATTTATATCTCATGGGATATACATGGCTAGAACAGTAAGTAAATTTGGTTCAGTAATATAGTACTGGAACGACATGTAAACCCGGTTCAGTAATGGAATTTTTCCACTATGATGGTCTTAGTAGCAATGCCTTGGCTACTATAGAAATAGTATCTCATGATTAATGGTTTGAAAAAATTACAAGTTTTATTCCCATGATATTTTATCATGATTGATGTTATTTTATGAGCAATGCCTTACGTACTTCCATGATTTATTTAACAAAATAAGATTTTGATGTTTAAACATTATGTTAATGTTTTTAAGTTCAAATGTATATGGTTTGTTTTATTTTATACATGGTTACCCTTATTAAGAATTTTAGTTGTCCCTTTATATGTTTTCTTTTCCCCAATATATATGGAATGTTTTTAGGTATGAAAATAAAAGGGGAAGATATTTATGGGAGATATTGATGATCTTTCACCATGATTAGAAAATTATGTTCTGAGTTTTTAAAGACACTAAACTACTACAATCTTTGGGTGTCTGTTTTTGTTATGTATTATGTATTCCGAAAAAGTAATGTAGTTTCCAAGCACTTCAAGCTTTGGGTCTCTACAATGGTACTCGGGGCTTGAACAATATTTCTAGAAGCTGGGCTTAATGAATTGTGGAGTGGATTACAATATCTATTTCAACAATCAAAACATTCAAAAGAAGATGGTGTTGGTTTATTCCAATGAAATAATATTTGGCAGATCAGATAAAGCTCAGTACAGACAGTTTTCAAAATTCATAAAAAGTGAGTATGAAATTTCAATGATTTGGGAACTTATATTCTTCATGGATTACAGGCAACATAAAGAAGGAATGAAAATTCCATTTCACAATTCAAATATTCCATGGAGGTTCTGAGAAGATATTGAATAGAAAATTCCAAAGAGATAAAGAATCAAGTTTCCACCCAGATGAAATTATTAAAAGGTGGTTATGGAAGGAAAATTAATATTATTGAATACAAGAATATTATTGGGCGTTTACTTTACATAAATGCAACATGACCAGATATTATTTTTTCCACATGCCCAACAGTGAGATACTAAAGAAATCCAAAGGAAAGACACATGGTTGTAGTGAAAATAATACTTTGATATATTAAGGAAATTGTGGATTTTAGTTTGATGTATAATAATGAATCTGGGCCACTTCTTTTGGGTTGTGCAGATGCATGTTGGGCCAGATCAGCAGACGAAATGAAATCTATGTCGAGAGGTGATTTCTATATTGGTGGTTTGTGTATGTCTTATAAGAGAAAGAATTAGGATTTCATTTCATTGACCACTGCAACAGTTGAGAATATTGCAACCAATAAAGCATGTACAAAATTATTTTGGATGAAGCATAAACATGATGATAAGGGAACTGAAGTGAAGTCGCCGATCGGAATATATTGTTATAATTCGTTTTCTATCAATCGTAAAAAAAATTCTAGTCCATCACTCTAGTACATAGCACATTGAGATCAAATATCATTTTATGAAGGTGAAGGTGGAGAAAGGGCTAGTGAAGTTGGGGTATGTGCCTACAGAGCTATAGGTTGAAGACATTCTGACAAAGGTCATACCCAAAGAATCTTCTGCGATACATACACTAGATTTTTGAGTCTAGTCCCCTCTCCAAACGTGAAAAAGTGTTGATGTGGGTCCCCCTTTCCCCATGGTATGGTGTTTTTATTCCTAATGTGTTATTATTTGTTCTCCACATTGTTTTAGAATACAAATGTGTGTCTGTTGATATCATTGAAAATGGGTATAATGAGTGAATTTTAAAGGGGGTGAAACTATGGCTAAATAAGGGAGAAAATGACTTTGTAAAAGTAATAGGCAGAAGTTGATAGGTGGAGTAGCGAGAAATGGAGAGAGCAATGAGATTAGGGGAGTGATTTAAATAAGATGATTCTAGAAGTGATTGATCAAAGATTAGATATCATTAGAGCCAAGGTTCGTGATTCAATATGAAGTGTGGGGTTGGAATGGTATCAAAAGTTGGGGTCATAAATGAAGTGATTCATTGATGACATTTTTCATACAAATTTGGTTTCAGAAACCGATCATTTACCATGTGGGATTATAGTATGTGGTGAGTGAATCTTTTATGTCTATCTTAATCACAAGAGGGAAATGATGGTGGATGAAGGAAGTAGATTCTGTGAGGTATCAAAGTGTAGAAAACCATTTTTTGAAGGGTTTTCAACAAACCCAAAGGGGATTTAGTTGGAAAAAATCCATCAAGGATACATTGCATCATTTTAGGGTTTGTTGTGTTTGTTTAAAATTAGTTTTTGATAGTAAATTGTTAAATTTTAGATATGTTGTTTAAAATCCACGTTGAAAAATAACCATGAAAAAGTAATAAAAGATCTGGAGGTGGTACAAATAAACAGATACTAGGTGTGTCCGTTTTCTAGTGTTCTCATAATTTTTGGGATCCAAAATTTGAAATATGATGTGAATTTCCAAATGTGTATTTCATTGAAGACCTCATCCCAATACGGAAAATTCACGAGTTTCAATAATATTAGCTTCAATAAATTTATTTTACATAAACATGAAAAATTTGGACGGTGAGCTCTGTGATTATGATGAGATTCACTAGTAGTAGAGGTGAAGAACATTACTAGGGAGCATTGTTGCATATGTAAAACATTATTGATGGAATAATCTATGATTACGTCAAGATCTACGATCCGAAAACCTTCATTGTTCATTGGGAAGGGAAGATACACCACAAATATGATTTTACCCGATTCAAAAATAACAATAAAATTAGCAGAGCTCCACGTTCGACCACACCTAAAATAAGTTTCCACCCCTCATCATTTCAGATGATCTTAAGAGAGAAAATTTAGAGTCTTATTAATTTCAGAAACCAAGGGGTGCTCTTTGGAGCATGGTTTTAAATAAATTCATGAGCTATTCGAAATGACTCTCTTATTATTGACCAAAGTGAACACCTCTAAGTATTGAGATCTTCATGAGGAAGGGGTGTTCCTTATTGTCTTAGTGAGTTTCACAAAGGAAGTCTCTATGTGATTTCTTGAGCCCAATGATGGATTGAGATCGACAAAGTAGTAATCTCTATGAAGTTTTGATCTCTCTGAAGGTGTGTGCTTTGTGAAGAGGCAAGAAATTTTTGAATGATTGTTTGACCTTTTCCATATAGAGAGTCTTACGAAGTAGTAATCTTTGTAAAAGTATTTAAATGATTATTACCCAGTGTTCGGTGGCACATGCGAATTCATTAGTGGATTAGAATTAGACTTCAATAGAGCATGTACATACAGTGGATTATGCATTCATTAGTAATAATTAAAGGACCTACAGGTCTTTAAACTATGAGTGGATCTTCTGAAGATGCAGTGGGATGAAATAAATTGAGTGACTAGTGATATTTAAAATTGTGATTGGTTGTAAACAAAGAGGGGCAGTGAGTTCACTTTGAACTTTTAAACAACAGTGACCTTTTTTTAAATTTGGTAAATCATCACATCGCTAGTGTATGATTCTTAGATGTATCCCACAGAGGTTGAACCATGTAGAATTGTTGTGTCATATGGATGCTTTAAGGATTTTTCATACTTGAGAATGGGATGGATAGAGAATAATATTTTGTCTAAAAAACTATATCATAAAAGTCAATTATCATATTATGTCATATCGTGATTCACCCACCTCTCAGGGGATCTTGTTCAGTGGAACTAATAATTGGTATTAGATAAAAAGGTTTATATTAGTGTTTATCTCTCAATGGAGGTCACCAATCATAAATGGATTTCGATCTTCAAGGGGAATAATTTTCAGTTACTGATAAATGTGATGAAACACTAATTCTGATATTTGGGAATTGATGTGTTTACTACAGCAATGCATGGTATCTCTACCGAAATCAATAGTGTAGATTTTTCAGATTCTAAAAGAATGTAATTAGATTCTGTTGCTAAGGGAAAAAATGCCTTAAAGGGAGCACTATCTAATTCTATTTATACGAATTTGATGTCATGAAACAAATAACATTATTTGAGGGAAAATCTATTGAACATACACGAATGAGATTAAAAGGTCAGAGAGAAAAGTTAAAAGTTATTTGAAACAAATATAAAGGTCTCAGAATGAACACAGATGAGTCTATTGATGTATTATTTGATAGGGTAAATTTTTTAGTGGAATACATGCGAGGACATAGAGAAGTCATTGAATACATAAAGATTGGGAAGTATATCTTGAGGAAACATCCACCTTTGTTCAATACGAATGTCTCAGTATTAGAAGACAGTGGTCCGAAAAAGAAAACACTAGATAAATTTCATAATACCCATGTAGCATATGAAATGATAAATGATGATAAAAATGCTACAGAAAACGGGAAATATAAAGAGGGTGAATTCATGGCCAAGAAAAAGATCACCATTGAAGATTCACAGGAAGAAGAAGAAATAGATGTGGTAATTTAAATCATTTCCTAAAATCATCAATGATGAAAAGGAAATTTTAAGGTGAAACTTCTACCAGCATGTTTTCAATATGGAATGGTTGGTCATCCTATTGAAAGGTGCCCCAAAACATGACCTGAAGATGAAAATGTCAATGAAGCTGAAATTCCCAAGAAGGATTCATCATCAAATGTTAATGGTAAGAAACAGTTCAAGAGAAAATTCTTTAGGAAGAGTAATCTTCTTTCACAAGAATGTGATAGTTCATGTGAATATGATGTGGAAGAGGTCGAAGAGGTAGAGAAATGAAAAGATCATGGAGAGAAAGCTATGGTGGTTCTTTTCAATAGTGATCATGAAAAATGAAGAAACCAACATTGATGAAGAAGAATTGTTTAAAGAAATAATTTATATGCAAGATGTCTTATAAGTATATCATGAAGATATAGATGTTTAGAATTCCAAAATGATGAAATCTAGCAATGTTGTTCACGATAAAAATCATTACATGCAGTAACAAGAAGAATAGAAGTCTTAGTTAATGAAATAAAGCGAGAAACTCAAGTCATCCACACTAGAGGACTTAAAACAAGTTAGCGAGTATAATATCAATGTTAATGAACTAAAGAGGGAGATCTATACTTGAATAAAACCATGAATGATCAAGTAAAGAATTTCATATAACTTGATGAAGAAGTTGTCTGTCTGTTATAAAACATTAAGGATCAAGAATTTTTTTTTATTCCCAACACATTATCAATAAATTTTTTTCATTCAGAAGACTGAAAAGATGAAATTGGAGAATAGTGGTCTAGCAGAAAAGAAGGGAGAATCATGTTCAGACGTTAAGGCTGATGTGGGTCTTGATAAAAAATAGAAAGCACCCATGGTTGAATTCTGACAACAAGAAACTATTTTGGGAATAAAGATTTATGTGGGTGTGATGAAGAATTAGATGATTCAGATAACCCAAGGGAAAACTAACAGTACTGAAGTGACATGCAGGAATAAACCCTTCATTAGGTGTTATTGATATGGAATGATAGGACAATCAAAAAATGTATGTTCTATATCCATAAGATACCGAAGGCCACGAACAACAGTGGAGACTAGACAGAGAAAAATACTCTAGAACATATATCTATGGCCACAGTTTTTGGTGTGGAGGATTTGGGCACATGTCTAGATACTGTAGATTGGCCCTATGGAGTGATGTGCTAAAGCAGAACCAAAATGTTCACAAGAAGTAGATCAATGAACCAACATCAGTGTTGAAAATGAAAAATAGATTTTCAGCTATGCGAGATGAATCCGACCCATCATAATTAATTAAATAACATAAATCACAATCTATGATGATTATGAAGACAAAAATGTGGACCCAAAAGAATAGAGATGTGAAGGAAGTGGTTGCGGAAATTTCTCTTAAATCATCAGACCCTTCTGGTGTACGGATCCTAGACAGTGGTTGCACATCCCACCTGAAAGGGAATATGGACCTGGTTATATGAATAAAATATGAAAAAGAATGAGTTTTCATGTTTGGAAATGATGAATGCGTAAAGATAATTCACTCAAGAAAGACCAGGATTGTGGGAAAAGAAATAAGACGTGTCGATGTCTTAGTAGTATAAGGTCTCCGTCAAACTTTTACTAGCGTCAGTCAATAGTGTGACACATGGCATTCTGTAAGGATTACTAAGAAGATGTGTATCATTAAAATAAGATATAGTGTAGTGATTATACAAGGAAAAATGACAAATAGAAATCATTACCTTATAAGTGGTGAGGAAGATGTGTGTGTGTTATCCGTAGTGGAGGAAAATAATTTGTGGCATAAATGACTTGGTTATCTATGACAACCTTATCTTGATGATATTTTCATGTGTGATATATCTAGATATCTCCCAAAGATATCCCATGATCGTACACATACATTAGATGCTTGTCAACAGGGGAAGATCATCAGAAAGTCATAAAAAGAAATCGAAAAGAAGTCAACAAGAGTTCTCGAATTGGTTCATGATTAGGTTTGGGGACCTATCCCACAAAAATACATTTACTGAAAGAGATATTATATTCTATTCATCAATGATTATATATTAATGGCATTTTTATTCCTCATTTTTTATAATTCCAATGTGTTTTGTTACATAAATCAGTATTAGAGGGAATCTGTGAGGATACTTGGGCAGAAAATTCAGATTTTCCATACAGAAAATGGTACATAATTAACAAAGAGTCGGGGGAAAGACTATCTCATGAAACACCTAATAAGCCATCAATTTTCTTCAGTATGAACTTCCCAACATAATGGAGTGGTTGAAAGGATAAATCAGATCATCAACAAATGTCCATAATGATTCTTATTGAAAAAGTCCTACTAGATAAATTTTGGAAGGAAGCAGTATTGACATCAGTCTACATTTTAAATAGGGATATGTTGTGTTTGAAGGAAGGAAAGACTCCGTATGAGATGTGGTACGGAACGAAGCTAATAGTGAAATACTTTCAAATATTTGGAAGTACGATATTAATTATCAACAATGATAAACATTGGAAATTTGAGTCATGTGGAGATGAGGGGATGTTTCATGGATACTCTAGAAAAATAAAATCATAAAAATGATTTAACAAGATATTGAGAAAAGTTGATGGGAGCAATGATGTCACTGTTGTGGAAAATGAAGAGAATACTCAACATCACAGTGAAAAATTTCTCAAAGAAAGTGATGAAGACAAAAGTAAAATAGATGGTTCCAAAGAAGCAGATGTTTTATCAAATGAATATAATTTTGATGAACAAGAAGAATTAATTGTTTTTATCTACAATTGACAGACATCATATCATTGGTGATCAGATCTCGTTAGTTCAGACAAGAAGAATGAAGTCACTACACAAGACATCTCTCATATTACAAGATGAACATAAATGTTTTTTTGATGCAGTTGAAGATGAAAAATGGGTTCAAGCGATGAATGAAGAGATAAAATATATTGAGAAGAATCAGAATTGGATGATTGTTTCGAGGCCGTTAGATAAGAATTTAATCAGGAGAAAACCATTTTCTAGAAAAAAATGAATGATTATGATGTTGTGTTCTGAAAAAAATAACATATCATGTTCAAAGGATACTCTTACACAGAGGGTATTGATGTCAATGAGACAACAGAATATGTTGTAAGGCTAGACACTATCAAATTATTCTTGGACATTGTAGTGTGACAGAAGATCAAGGTTTTCCAAATGGACATCAAATATACATTTTTGAATTGGGTTCTGGAAGAATAAGTTTATATTTAGAATCCATAAGGTTTTATCATTCATTAATATTAGAACAATGTTTTGTGATTGAATAATGAGCTCTGTGGAATGAAATAAGCACAAAGAGCTTAGTACATAATGCTTGATCAGTATTTGAAGAATAATGGCTTTCAACATGGTGGTGTGGATTGCAATCTCTATTTCAACAATTACAGTAATCAATGGATGATGGTTATATCTTATGTCAATGACATAATATTTGTAAGATCTGATGAAGGTTAGTTTAGACAGTTTTCTGAATTCCTGAAAAGTGAGTTTGAAATGGTAATGATTGATGAGATGATATTTTTCCTTGGTTTACAGGTAACACATGGAAGGAATGAAAATTTCATTTCTCAATCTAAATATTACACAGAGGTTCTGAGAAGATATAGAATGGAAAATAACATGAAGATGAATACTCCAGTTTCAACCCAGTTGAAATTATCAAAATATGATGATGGAAAAAAATTTAATATCACATAATATGTATATTATTGGATGTTTACTATACCTAACAACAACTAGACCTCGTATTGTTTTTGCCACATGCTATGAAAAAAGACACCAATACAATCCCATTGAAAGCCCCTCTATTTCAGTTATAATAAAATTTTGATATATTTAGGGCACTATGAATTTTAGTTTGATGTATAATGATGAATATCAGCTAGATCTTTTGGGATATGCTGATACATATTAGGTAGGATCAGTAGATGAAAAAAAATCTATGTCATGAGGTGATTTCTATCTTGGTTGTTTCTGTATCTCTTGGGTAAGAAAGAAGTAATATTACATTTCATTGATCACTGAAAAATTTTAGTATATTTCAACCACTCAAGCATGAACACTTTTATTGTGGATGAAGCAACATCTTGATGATATGGGTGTTGAAGTGTAGTCTCTGATTGAAATCCTAGGAGATAATTTGATTTCTATCAATCTTATAAAATATCCTATCCATCATGCATGTATAGAGCACATTGAGATCCAATATAATATTATCATGGTGAAGGTGGAGAAAGGGCTGGTGAAGTTGGAGTTTGTGTCTACAAAAATATAGGTTGATGTCATTCTGACAAAGGCAATATCCAAGAATATTTTGAGAGACATCGACTGAATTTGGGAGTCCATTTTACTCCATGGACTTGAAAAATGGTGGATGTGGGACCCTCTATCCCCAAGGTATGTTGTGTTTTCCCTAATGTTCCAATATTTGTTCTCTACTCTATTATAGACCACAAAAGAGTGACATTTGAGCTCGTTGACAAAGGGGTATAAAGATTGACTCCTAATGGGGGAGAAAACATTTCTAAATAAGGGAGAAAATTTATTGGTCAAAGACATGGGGAGAAGCTGATATGTGGAGCAGAGAGATAGGGGGAGAGAAATGAGATAGAGGGAGAGATTTAAATCGGACGATGCTAGAAGTGATCAATCAATGATTTTATATCATGATAGGTGATGTTCATGATACATGAAGATGTGTGGCATTGGAATGGTATCAAAAATTGTTTTCATAAATGAAGTGACTCAGTTTTTAACTTCCCATAATTCTATTGTTTCTAAAACCAAGAATTACTCATGTGGGCTTAGAGTATGTGGTGAGTGAATCATTGGTCGCTAACTGAATCCCACAATGCAAATTATGGTAGATGATTCAAGTATATTTAATGAGGAATCTATGTACATAGAATCATTTTAAGAATAAGTTTCAACAAACCCAATGGGGGAGATTGATGGAAAAAATACCTCAAGGTAACATTGCAGCATTATTGGGTTGGTATTTTTTAGTGAAAAAGAAGGTTTTCATGGAAAATTTTCAAGTTCTAGAGATGTTGTCGACAATACATGATGACAAGGAACCATGAAAAAAGAATGGAAAATCTGGGGGTGGTACAAAAGAATTGGTACAAGGTGGCACCATTTTCCAGTGTTTGCAAAATTCATGGGGTCCAAAACTTGGGATTTGTTGAGCATCGTGAAAAGTGGACTTCATTGAAGATCACATGAAAATATGGAAATAGAATGAGTTTCAAGAATATGGGCTTCATGAATTGTATTTCTCATAGATATGAAAATTTTTTATGGTGAGATATGAAATAACGACGAGCTTCACGGACTTTATATGTAAAGAGCATTACGAGGGAGCATTGTGGTAGTGTCGCAAAGGAATTGATAGAAAATTTCATTATTACGACGATCTCTATGATCTTAAAATTTCCATGGTGCTTTGGGAAGGGAAGATGTGCCATAGAGATGGGTTTTATCGATCTAGAAATCTCACCAGAAGATGCGGATCTCCACATTCGACTACACCTATAAATAAGGGCCACACCTATTCATTCCAGATGAGATTAAGAGAGAAAATCTGAAGTCTTATTAATTTCATGAAGAAAGGGGTTCCCTGTGAAGAAAGGTTTAAAATAACATCATGAGATTTTCAAAATGAATCTCATAGTTTTGAACAAATTCAATGCCTCTAAGTATTGATAGATTCATGAAGAAGGGTTGTTTTGTGTTGTCTTAGTTAGCTTTCGGAAAGAAGTCACTCTGTGAAGGCTAGAGCTCTACAACGGCCAGAGCTCTGCACATGTTTGATCATTGCGAAATCCTGAGATCAGTGAAGTAGTGAGCTCTACAATGCAGTGGTCTCTACAATTTAGTGAGATATGTGAAGCACTGAGATCTTTAGAGGTGTGCGCATTGCGAAGAGACGTGTCCTTTGTAAAGACTTTTTTTGAGATTTTCAAAATAACGATATTTGTGAAGAAGTAATATTTAAAAAATTATTTCAATGGTTATTTCCCAGTGTTCACTATGAAATGGGTATTCATCAGTGGATGAAAATTGGACTTCAACAGAGAATCTACATACAATTTAGGATGCATTGATTAGTAATAATTAAAGGACCTATATGTATTTAAACAATGAGTGGATATTTTGAAGAAGAAGTGAGCACACTACAATTGAGAGTGTAGGGACCTTTCAAATTGTGATTTTTTGTAAACTAGGAGGTACAGTGGGTAAACATCTAACATGTAAACAATAGTGCACTTTTAGTGGATTTGGTACATCGGCACATCATTGGTGTACGCTATTTGGATGTATCCTAGTGAGGGTGAACCAATTAAAATTAATATGTCTTGTGCATGATATAAGATATTATCATACCATATAAGGGGAAAGAGAGAGGAGAGGGTTTTGATTAACAACAAAATATGATCATTAGGGGCAGTTGTATTAATCATTCATACCCTGAATCACACCCCATTCTCAAGGTATCTAACCGAGTGGACCAACAAAAATTGATTACAAAAAATAATAATTTAGCATAATTAAACATCATTTCTAGTATTATACTTAATTCCTATTAAATAATTATTTCAAAAAATTAAACCAACAGTAGATCACCACATTTCAAACCAATCATTTATGCCAAAAATCAATCATAACTAATTAATATTAAATGAAGATGTTAAGTGATAAATTAATGAATTCTTTAAATTAAATAGAAAAAAGGGATCTTTCCTCAATAAGAAGAAGTCAGAGAAAAAATATATTGATACTCAATGACATTGACAATAGAAACATGAACATACCATTGAATTTTTTTTCATGCATATACACATTATCTTATACGCAAAGGAACCTAACACCTATGAAAAAAATTTCATGAATTAATATGTAGATGTGGATCCTTATAAATATTATTTTATGTGTGTATACCTGATGTAGTGTTGTCGTGCACACTCTTAAATATATTTATACTAAGTGCAACACAGTAGCTGACTTAGGTCGACCTCTTGAGGAGCCTTTTGCGGTCAATCCCTCACTACTTCTAATTCAATTTGTATATATAAACTAAAATTACCAGAAATGATTTATCAGAATTAAAAATTCTAAACTAAAAGTAAATATGCAAATGTTATGCAACAGAATTAATGTACACAAAATGATGTTAAGACAGAATGGATATATTCCTCAGAGCATCACCCACAGTGAAGCTTCATCATCTCATTATTTGTTTCGAATTTACTTAATGAACATGATTCATAATATGCCTGAAAATCCTCATTTGCATATGGTTTTGAACATATGTTACTCTCAATGATCGCCGAGAGACCACACATCCAACTCCTCGATCGAGGGAAAATATTCCAGAAGTGAATTTTAATCCTCGGGTGACAAGTGGAGACAGAAAGGCACTTTGCCCACTAATATCCCTCACAGCATAACTCTAAGAAAATAAGAAACATAAAACATGAATGTTCATGGAAATGGGTTCTCACTCGATTACTCCCCTGGGAACATCCTCGGGTTAGGTACTCCTGATCAGGAGCATAAGAGTTCAAGTTGGAATGAAAACAGGGGAGGAAAAAAAGAGAGAATGAAATGGAGGGAAAGAAGAACACTTGAATTAAAATATGAAATGAAATTACATAATTAAAAGACAATAAAATAAAAACTAAACATTATAAAAGGGACAAAAGGCTATCCCTATGTTTCCAACCATTTTAAATGAATTGGAAGCACTCTTTTATAGGGTTATTTGATGACATTTTGGCTTCACAATATGTATTCCAGATGTATGTGTGTGGATGGCCTCATTAATAACAGAATTTGGGAATTTATCCTTCTTTAAAGTTGTTCCATTACTTATACTCTATCTACCCACAACATTTCAGCTTGAGTGTTCAAGCTTGGAGAGAGATACAATTACTTTACTCATGACATTTAATATGGCCAGGCTGACTGTTCGTATTCCAATACACTGCATTCAAACACATTAATGTCCTTGAAAATGAAATATCTAGATGCGGAAATATTAATGAAACATGTTCCTCCTTATTTCATCTAGATCCATTTAACATTTCATCTCTTATGGTTCTTCAATGTATGATATATGGTCCCAACAATAAATTCTCCAGTTCTGTACACAGTTTTTGAGGACTGGTTTTTGACCAGGATTTCAGCTTCCAAATGATTGATTGAGATTTGGGTCTAGAAGGATAAAATGAAGCTCATCAAACATAAAAACCTATAATGTACAATTTCGATCAATTTAGAAAATGTTATGGTCCATTTAATAAAATAAATGTAAAATGTTTAAATCCAAAATTTTCCATTTTTCCAATTAAGCACAAAAATACTCCTAAAACACAAATTGTGATAATTTCCATTTAAATAACACATTGGTGGGATTAAAAGAATTGAAATTAAGAATAAAATAAATAAAAATATATTATATATTAAATCCCCCACACATTAACATTTCACTCCTGGGAAATCATTTTATTCCAAGGTCAAAAAACTTCTCAAAGCATAAATTACAACCCAAATCAATTATCATCTCACATGAATTTCGTACCTACATCCCCAGAATAATATTTCTCTTTTCACTCAAGGATATTTTAATGTGTAGTTTTTCTCATTCCCATGAACATGTGTGACTTCCATAGGCTTGATATCCCCATAATATCTCCACTTAGTAGAGTCAAAAATATTTTAATCATGAGGTATTTTCCATGGGTTGTTCCCAGGCTTAGGGTTGGCAGTTTTAAAATGTAAAAACATCTGTGGAAGAATGAGGAGTGTTAAGATCTAAAGTAAATTAAATGCATGAAAACAGTTTTTCTAAAGAACGGTGTGCTCCT
The DNA here is from genome assembly GCA_963277665.1 of Viscum album. Lineage (NCBI taxonomy): Eukaryota > Viridiplantae > Streptophyta > Magnoliopsida > Santalales > Viscaceae > Viscum > Viscum album. The sequence continues at coordinate 911,829,094 of OY728161.1, read as the reverse complement.
CAATCAGCTCAAAAATTAGTCACCTCAAAACACCTATTCTTTTGAGATATTAACACTTATAATTTTAGCATCAATGATTTTAATCCCTCTTTTCCCCCTTTTTTAGCATTGTTATAGCTTGAATTCAGATCGGAATTTCTCTTCAGAATCATGTTTTGGAGGAAAAGAGAGGCATATTTGGATCATTAAATATTGTTGATCTCCCAACCCATATGTGTAATGATATTTTAGGTCACCCATCCATATTCCAATCATGAAATTTCTTCCACCCAAGAATCAATAAATATGACAACACTTTCAAATCATTTCAAACATATTCTCCAGGAAAACAAAACACAACCCATCTTCTCCCTCCCCCACACTTGAGTTCAATGATATTCAAGCATCTAACATATATAGAAGGTTGTAAAGGGATAAACGTCTTGTAATGTGGCTTCCTAACATGGTATTTCATTGCTACTAGGGGCTTGAATAAGGTCTGTTGTAAGGTAGGAAAAAATAAGTGTTTAATGCAAAAGGGCTTTCAAAGTGATGCCTCAATCATACTTGACACATTCTATGAACTATAACAGCTTTGAAAAAGAGAAAAATAGAAATATATGGATCACAAAACATGTCTCAAAACTCATGACATAGAGAAATATAGAGATGATTTCAAAAACGATTAGAGAACTCTTGGGTTGGGCATGATTTTAAATTGGAAATCACTAATACACATGAGTTTCACAATCATCCAAACATCATCAAATGAAAAGATCATAAATCAAGAAAAACATTCCATTCAACAATCATTTAAATCCTCAAATACTCAAATCAATCAATGTGCCCAAAATACCAAGATGGTTTGAATTTTACCATGTATTTGATTCATCTCAAGATTCCTAAAAACACGCCAAAAAATGAAAAAAAATAGAAGCACACTCGAAATTCATAAAACAGGTTTAAATCCCTCCCCCACACTCATTTCATTTACTACTCCCATTTTATCTCAAATCAGATCAATAATGATGTTCACACCAAATTTAAATTTGGTAGCAAATAAAATATAGAATATTAAAGACACAACCTGATTTATTTTTCAGTGGAAACCATGAGTTAATCTTCTAGCTGCAACAACTTATAAACTACAAGAAAGAAATGACAATACATATGAAAAATAATGAAAATGAATGAAGAAATTTATATAAAATCGAAAATTCTTGGTTTGACCCCCAATTAGGTGCTAGATTTTTTCTGCTCCTAGTCAGGAAGTTGTAGTAGATTATCCCAAATCAGATGGTTGGTATGGTTTCATTGAGATAAACCACCACATGTGTATTTTCCTGATGTCCATGCGTAGACACCATGAATGGAGAACCCCAAAGAAGATAAAAATTTTCCCAACCCCCAAGAAAGAATAACGATATAATGTTAGGTCCAAACTGGGTGGGAAAAGTAAATAGCGGTTATTCCTGTTAACTTATATGGTGTCCTCCTACAAATGGTATGAAAGTTGTCGTAGAGGAGGTAGTCTCACCACCACCATCTTCTCTGACTCTTTTTCCATGATCTACACCACTTGGGCAGTCTTATGGTTATCATCCATGGTCTTCTCCATTTGAGTTTTTTCAAAAATTTCAGGAAAGGTGAAGTCAGAAAACAATTCAGTTTGAATATGATTAAAACATTATGAATCAATAAAGAAATATTCCCTTTCAAGTATGTCAACTTAAAAATTGATCACATCCGGCAAGACCATTGACACTTCCATCTCAGCAAGTCCATCTTCATCATCATATTCCAAAGTAAGAGAGTGGTTAAAAGGTTCAGATTGGTCATTAGCAAGGATGGGAAGATCATGTTGCAAGTTATCTTCAACAATGTTTTTCCACGACAATTCCCAAAATTCATGATCTGCCATAAGTGAATCAGCTGGAATGTGTATATCAAGGAACTCCTCGAGAAATGGATGAGTTTAGGATGATATGATTACTTCTTTTATAATCTCATTCTCACCCTCCTTAGGTTATTTGATGTATAAAATGATTAATGAAATCCCTTCCACCACACGTTTAGGTTCATGTTTAGGCTCAGGTTTAGGTTCAGGTTCAGGTTACTCCATCACTGAACGAATATATTCATAAAATATTTTAGCATTTCTCTTCAGTTTTTGAATTTATTCATAATGTTTGGCATATGTGATTTTTTAATTTCATCATCTTGTTTCACCTGTGATTCGTTAGTCCATGTAGATTAATCCCCATTGAAATACATTATGAACAAAAAAGTTTTTTTTTTATTTTTGAAATTTATGATATTTTTGTTGTTTTTTAAATGAACGGAAGAAAAATAATTTACAATACGTGAATAAAAACTGTGAGTGAAGACCACTTGGAACCCCTGAAACGAAGCCAATTTTATGTAGCATTGTCGTGCGTACTCTAAAAAATATTTATACTAAGTGCAACACAGTAGCTTACATAGGTTGATCTCTTGAGGAGCCTTTTGTAGTCAATAATTCACTAATTCTAATTCACTATGTATATTTAAACTAAAATTACCAGAAATGATATTTTAGAATTGAAAATGCTAAACTAAAAGTATATATGCAGATGTTATGCAACAAAATGAATGCAGAAAAAATGATGTTAAGACAGAAAGGATACATTCCTGAGAGCATCACCCAGAGTGAACCTTCATCGTCTCATTATAAGTTTCAAATTTAATTAATTAACATGGTCCATAATATGCATGAACATCCTCCTTTTCATATGGTTTTGAATATATGTTACTCTCAACAATCGCTAGGAGACACACATCCACCTCCTTGATCATTGGAAAATATTTCAGAAGTGAAAGCTAAACCTCGGGTGACAAGTGGAGACACAAAGGCACCTTTCCCAATAAGATCCCCCTCTGCCTAACTCAATGAAAATAAGAAACATAAAATATTAATGTTCAAGTACTTGGGTTCACCACTGGATTACTCCCCCGGGAACTTCCTCGGGTTAGCTACTCATGATCACGAGCATAAGAGTTCACAGTGGAAAGAAAAATGGGGAGGAAAACAATAGAGAGAATGAAATTGAGAGAAAGAAGAACACTTGAATTAAAATATGTAATTAAATTACACAATGAAAATAAAATAAAATAAAAACTAAACTATATAAAATGGAAAAAAGGCTACCCCTAAGTTTCTAACCCTTTGAAATGAAAAGAAAACAATCTTTTATAGGGAGAGGGGATGGAATTTTGGCTCAAAAATCTGTCCGCCGTATGTATGCATGTGGATGGCCTCATTAATGATATAATTTGGGAGTTGATCCTTCTTTAAAGTTGTTACATTACTTATTTTCTATCGACACACGACCCAAAAATGATCACCTGGATTGGCCAAGTTTAGTGAGAGATATGGTTGCTTTACTCGTGACATTTAATCTGGCCAGGTAGACTGTTTATATTCCAATACACCGTATTCCAATGCATTAATGGACATGAAAATGAAAGATCTAGACGAGGCCATATTAATGAAACTTCTTCCTAATGATTTCTCCCAGATCAATATAAAATTTCTGCTCCAATGGTTCTTCCATTTATGAGATATGGTCCCAAAAATAAAATTCTCTAGTTCTGTACACAGTTTTCGAGGGTTGGTCTGTGAGCTGGATTTGAGCTTTCCAATGATTGATTGACATTTGGGTCAAGTAGGATAAAATAAATATAATCGAACATAGAAACCTATAAAAGAATAATTTTTCAATTTGGATCAGTTTAGAAAACGTTATGGATGAAACATTAAAATAAATGAAAACTGTTTAAATAAAAAATAATCCATTTTTTAAATTAAGCTCAAAAATACTCCTAAAACATAAAATGTGACAATTTCCCTTTAAAAAACACATTGGTGGGATTAAAAACATTTAAATTAAGAATAAAATAATTAAAATTATGTTCTCTATCAATACCCCACTTTACATACACATGTATTAATTTTAATATAAATATATAAAGGCACCAAGACCCATTATGTACATATTCATCCTTCCATGGGTGAATATATATAAAGTAGAAACTTATGTAGGTACACTATTACATATAAAAACACCTGAAAGTCTATTTTGAAAACTAAAACCCAAAATTTAGGCAGAAATGTAAAACACTCAGATGAAAATTACTAGAAAATCAAGAGCTAAAAACTCACCAAATAGAAATAAAAAAATATAAAATAATCTTGGAAGGAAAACCTAAAATTTAAAAACAGGGGACCAAAATTCATCCACTTTTCCAATGGATGCTGAAACACTCCCAAAGACAACCCAAGAGTCCCACCACACACCCTAAAAATTGATGAAAACCCAACAATATTGATTTATCCTAACCCTTGGGGATATATAAAATGAATATGGAATGAAGTGAGGGAAATCGGTGGAAAATAGGGAGAGGGGGATCCATTGTATTCACATCGATGGATATAATGCACAACCAGAACAAATCTTGTGGATCACCGCACTAGAGGAGGCTCTGAGGTGGGAGGTTCCACACCATTGGGGTTCACCTGAGGGGGATATCGTGTAAGAATTGATGGAGATGGTTATATTTGGTTTTATAATTTTTTATTTTAGTTTAAAATATTTATCTTTAATTAAAATACACCTTGCATGGTTTGGGTCACAGGGTTCACCAAACCCTTGTACCAACCATGTTATAACATTTCATGCACACTAATTAAATAGAACTAAGAATGAGGGTAGGAGAAAGGTTTTGGTAATCTTTTCACAACATATGTGACACTTACAACATCCCTTGGTAAGGCCACCTAGTTTGCTACTAGAGGCCACATGATTTTAGACTAATTATGTGCCCTACATGTTCCTCCCAAATTGAGGTTTCGGAACCAAAACTCCCAAAACAAGAAGGAACACCTAGGGAACCCCCTAGACTTGAAAGAAATCCAAAAACATCACATTTAAGTCTTAATGATATTATAATTCCATTACATATATTTATTTACCAAATAGACCATCAAGTAAAATAAAAAATTGAAATACCCGTGGAATTATACCTTGGCTCAAAGCATGGTGCATTACAACCTCCATACCATAGAATATATCACACTCCAAAATCCTTAATAAGAAAAACATCACTGATACTGCATGGTTTATTATTTTTCATTTAAATGGTTTTGTTGAATTTCTAAATGTCTAATGAACATTCAAGGGTTAATCAAGTACAAATCCGTTATGCCTTCATGAACAAGATAACACTTGATTTTTGAATGAATCATCAAGACACATATCACCAAATATCGTATAAATATAGAGACTGTCACACCATTGTCTCTTCAAACAACTATCCCAATGTTCTCGCCACCTTAGGCTTCAACATTATATGACCACTTCCAATCCAAAACATCTCCACCATTTTAATTTCCTTAAAAAGATCTCCCATAATCACTATAAGAATTCTCTTGGTGTGATATTGAATTGATGAAATTGAACATTCCACATAGACCACGATTTGGTAGTTTGATCGATCTGCTCATCAATATCATAGGCTAACACATACCGCACTCTTCTCCACCCTAGGACATTATTTGAAATGGTTCTACACAAATTGTAATCATTGATCAAGGTGAAATCCCATTGACCCACCTCCGACCTATTTTCCTCAAAATGCCTAGCATATATGGCCAATGTAAATCAACTAAACAACAATTACTTCCAACAAGTAATCTATAATTTACAACAAGCTTGTTAAATAAAGCCCATACCTAATTTCTGGTGACATTTCGTTATCAAAGCATCACCTATACATTTAAAACAATCATTCCTCAGTATGAACAAGGGTGTGATCTTGATCCATAACACCGAAATTATTACCAACTTTTAAAAAACCATCACCAAACAAGAAAAAATTCAATGATAAAATCATTTTATTTAAATGGGAGATGATGAAATTAACCAATGGAATTCCATATACCAAATTTTAGAAAATATATTTTTAAAGGCCCAGATGTCCATATCTAAAAAAGAACTGATCCTAGAGAAACTTCTTCCTAGAGGATAGGTCAAATGAAGATGGCTAGTGCCCACTATTCTTTCCATGTAATTCTTTTAAGGAAATCTGAGTTTCATTCATGAATATTCAAACCTCAAAGAGGACCACACATCCATAATGAAACCATATAGAGATAGCAACACAATTCCAATAATATTTAAAATTTATCATGATGTAAGACCAAATATGTCTTGGACCATCAAGTATGATGTCAAGATACTGGGAAATATCATCCCATAAAGAAGAGTACAATAAGGGGAAATGATGAAAAATAAAATAAAAATAATGAACCACTACTGGTTAACCTTCTGAATGAATATTGTCTTCAACTGCTGATACATATTCATCTAAACCATGATTTCATTCCCACATGAGTCATTACCATGATTTTAAAATATTCTCCAAAAATTTCTATCCAATAAAAAAGGTTTTCTCCATAGATTTCATACATATCCAACCAAAAATCATACTGATTCTGATAAAGTGCTAACATGATTTAAAACATGAAATCCTCAATGGAATTAAAGCACAAATAAGCATTTCCATTGGTCTAATTCGGTTGTGCTCCTTCTATATGGAAGCACATATTTACTAGAACTGACATGAAACTCCGTGATCGATGACAACAACATTAGATATTTTTAGAATACAAAACAACACCAAATTTAATGATGTGAATAAATATTCGAGTCTCTAGAAAGACACCTTATAAATTGGGAAAACTTTATTTCCTTGATATCAATGTCACTCTACTCCATAAAATGACCCAAGAACATACTCAATTTCACAAGGTTCAACAACTTAACTGAACTCAACCAGTTCATTACATCATTTATCAACTCAACAGGTACCCCATATACCAACACATACTACCTAGAGGGTTAGAATAAAAATATAATATCCTTGACAATATCTATATGATTTCCACACTATGAATTCTAGTATCAGGTAGTCTATATAAGATATTGGGCACAGAGTCATGTTTTCCCAAATGACTAATAACTTGGATTATGATGTATTTAGTCATCCATCATTGAGGAAGAAAAAAATGGGTCATATGACATACTAATCATCCAACCACTCCCAAGACATGTCTAACCTAATGAAACCGAGCATTACTTAATTCTCACACCAAGTAAAATGGTTGTGGATACCATGACCACCCATCCAAAAAAGGATTTATTTAATGTGAAGAGTCCTACTAGGGAAAATTACACTTAAAAAACTAAATGATAGAAAGATCATGAAATTTGAATGGAATTTAAGATATAATATTTGTACATACCAAACGGTTTTCCTTGAATAAATAATGAGCACTGACACTATCACTAGATCATTCAAAGTTAAATGTCACTAGGCTCAAGAGACTACCATTTAATCCAATGATAAAAAGATAAAAGGTATATGAAAAATGATCACATTTCTATTCCAATGCTACATGGTGAGAAACTTTAAAGTTCCATTAGTCAAGGGTTTAAAATTATGGACACCACAAAAGGTTGAATTGTTGTGGTCATTTCATTTATTAACATTCAAACCATAAGCATTTAAAATATTTATATAGAAAATAAAGTACTAAATTGTAAAACAAGGTAACTTCGTAAAAGATAAGGTAACCTATGAAGGTCCCACTAATCCAACCTGGGTTCATCCAAATTAAACTCCATAGTAGCTTCATGATATTGAAATTTCCAAACACCATAATTGGTTATCTCATAATATACATTTCCATAACTGAAATATTTGGTTATATTTGTTCATTTTTGATGTTAATAAACCCACTGGAGTTCAAAATTAAACATATTTCCCATTCATAACAATTATAAATTATAACATGTCTATATAAATGTTTTGATAATATTGGTTTCTATTTCCTAGTCTATAAATATCCCATACACTTTAAATTCAAAATCCTAGATTCAATTTAATCGAATCTTGTCCACATTAAAATTTGAACACATACAACCATTTTCATTTATAAGAACTCGATAAATATTTCATTGTTATATCTAATTCTCTAGTTACATGAATGGTCATATACCAACCTTAAAGGAACCCATAGAATTTATTTTCTGGTAGTTGGATCCCATTTACAAACAGATACCCTTTGGAATTTGATATTTAAAAGCCTTTGGATATATTTTCAAATTTCAAACAATTATTCAAGTATGTGGGTAAAAGTTTCAAAATTGTATGGTTCCCATACACCATAAAAGGAAAAATTGGTACCCATTTCATCAGACAAACTACATTTATCCCATGATACCAGAATTATATTAAAACAAAACTATCATGCCTTCACAAGTAGTAAACACTAAAGAAAATTCTTGAATAAGCACAACGACAAGGTATATAATGGCATACCATGCTAAATAAATTATTGAATCATGTTTTAAATATATAAATTGTAACGACCCAATGTTTCATTAATGGAAATCCCTATTGATCTTATTAAATGTCTCTTTATTTAAAATGTTTTATAAAATGCCAACTTCTTTGGTTTTATGAAAGGTTTTACGACCATTACTTTTATAGTCGTTGAATAGTGATCACATGATTAGTATAAATATAAGGCTTTAACGAACCCAATTTTACTCAGACAAAGGAAGCGATGGCCTCATCTAGTAGAATTTCCCCATACGAAGCCCATTTGTCGGAGCTCGGAAAATAGGTGGAATCCTTGGGCTTCGACCTTGACCAAGCCCAAGCTGAGCTTCATTATGTCAAGCTCGAACGTGACCGTCTACGGGAAAAGTGGAAGTTGATTGAAATTACTACTCGAGCGATGTTATCCGAGCCACCCCAAGAGTCTGTCACCATCGCAGACCTTACCCTTAGGTTTTATGTGGCTGTTTTAAGGGGTTATGTAACAAATAAGTAGTACTATGTTCATGTACATTATTTTTTTATATAATAATGAATATAATTTCTAGTCATTTATGATACATTGTAAATAGTTTTTAAAGTACTAATGGTGTTTTTAGTTATTATTTAATTAAGAAATATATTTTATTAAATGAAGGGATTTTTGAATTAAATAATATTTTAATAAAATAAAAATATTATTATTAAATTAATTAAATATAAATGATCTTATAAATTTATGAATGCAATGAAAATGTTATATTATGGATTGAAAGCCATTTCTTTCAAAACCCGTGAATTTTCGATAAATGTTGGTTTTTATTTTAAAAGTGAAAATTAACATATTTAGAAATTTTTTAGATAAAATAAATGTCATTTCTGGAATCAGGACGTTGAAATTATTCAACGGTAAATTTTTCATAATTTTCTGAGACAATCAAATTTTTGGGTAAAAATTAAATACCTTTTAAATATATAATGTGTTTTATGACATCATAATAACCCAATGGTGATGTAATAAAATACCATAATCTTTATTTTCGGCAAATATTTGTTTTACAATTAAAATAATTTGATTTTGGGTTTGTTTGACTTACTTTTCAATGCATTAATGGACCCCTCAAGACATATTCAACACTTTGCCTTTTTAAATTAAATTCCATGGGAGTGTGACTCACCTCCAAATAAGCAACCTTATTATTTTAAGAAGTTCGGACTTGGACCCTATAAAATATTATTTTCCTCTTCCCTTTTCCAAAAACCATGGTAAAAAACCATGGTATGGTTTGTGTTTTGGATTAATTTAATGTAAGGGGACCCAAACCTAAATAATAAAGAATTCCCTCACCTTTCCTTTATAAAACCACCCAATATCCCACTTCCTCCTCACTAAAATCCCAGGGAGTTCTTCCAACCTCTGCCCTACTCTCTCTAGAATCCTACCAAGGTTCCCCAATCTCCCTATAATCCTCTCACAAGCCTCTCTTTAGCCTTTGGAAGCACAGTTCCAAGTAAGGGTTTTTTCTTCCTTTCTCATTTTTTTCAATTTTCTTTAAGTTGTATTGCCCTTTTAGTTTCAATTGTGAATGTTAGGGTATGGTTTGACACCTCCTCCATACTGGCAAATTATTTTTTGAATGATGGGAGACCCCTTTCTCTCTCATTAAATTCCTCCCATTACACCCATTACTATGCAGAAATTCCGAAAGGAACTTCTCTGTCTTCTTTTACATTTAAGTAATACTTTTGTATCATGAATCTAAATTCAATTTCAATTTTTGGTACATGTATATATATGACCTAATCACTGTCCATTACATGTAAATATGATGAGGAACCCCTTTCTCTCTCATCAACCATTTTTTATGAATTCTTAGGTCACACCGTTACGCTGCCGAAATCGCACCGATTTTCTAAGCCAATGTCATTGTGTAGTGAATACCATTCCCATTTCTCCATCAAGGGTATTAACCTTTATGCACATTTACTTATTGATTATAAAGTTTCATGTATTAATTCTACATTCCTTTATCGTAGAATAAATGATTATGTTTTATGAATCCATGTTTTATGATCCATGTGGCACACTTATGCATGAAATGAAATGTTTAAGAAGGGTGTGCCCTTATAGTGCTCCAATGAATTGGGTAAAGTATCATATCATGATACATCATGTCTAATGAGTGTTGACTCATGCTAATTCAATTGCAATGAGGGTTTACTTGTGCTTCATGTGCAATAAGGGTTTACTCATGCTTTATGTGCAATGAGCCTTGGCTCATGCTAAATCCATGTTAAGTGTTGTTTCCACACTTCCATGTCATGATTATCATGCCTTAATGTTCATGCTTATTTTATGATCTATTGATATGCCTATTGTCTAACATGTATTGTACTCTTCATGTTATTCCATGTGTACTCCATTACTGGGCTTTATGGCTCACCCTTTTCTTATGCATGTCCTCAGGTTATCCCATGAAATGCTATGTACGAGGGAATGTAGTGGTCATGTAAAGGATGTTTTTAATAAAGATGTTGTATTTTATGTTTTAATTTTTTATGTAATTATCCTAATCCCCAAAAAAACTAAACCTCTCGATCTTATTTGTTGTATCAAGTGAAGTTTTATGTAATAAATCATGTTTAAGTTGTAATAAAATGCAGGGTTGTCATAGTTGGTATCAGAGGATAGGTTTAGTTATTTATGGGATTAGGAAACCCTAGTAAAACCTCAGATACAAGACTAAGTATAATAAAAACATCCCTAAGTTTTGGTAAATACTAATTAAGTGGTTTATCAAAAAAATACATCCCTGTATGGATACGAGTAGGTAGCGGCGGCTTTGGCACAGATGTATCCTTGGGGTAAAACCCGAAAACACCACTTTGAGCTAGACTCGAACGGGAACTGGTGCACGACAACAGGCCTTTATACACTCTTGGTTATGACACTCCCGGGGAATATGTATTGTTAAATTCACAATCTTGTTGTGAACCCTTATTAAGGGAAAAATTCCCCTAAGAATGTATGTTAGAATGTAGATCATGAAAATCCTAGATTGAATCCTATAGACTCATGAGTTAAAGAAATTAATGTTTATTTATAAGTCATCAACTTTTATCTTTGGATTACCTTTTATGTTTTACCCCTAACTTTCCTTTTATTCCAGCCAATGGGCGGTAATAGGAGGAATCAGGCTAACAACCATTGTGAAGTTCAGTGTGATGATTAAACTAATGAGATGCCCGCTCCAATGGGAGCGGGAATGGCGAACTTTGTCACGCTTCTCTCTCAGCTAACTCAATTTTTGAAAAGAAACACGAGTCAAGAGGAATGTTCAACCCCCCCCCTAAGAAAGAAAAATTTGTTATCGAGAGCTTCATGAGACAAATGCCTTCTACTTTTAGTGGATCATCCGATCCCACGATCGCTGAACAATGGATCAATTTCATTGAAAAGACCTTCTACATCCATCAATGTTCTGAACAAGAGAAGGTTCTCCTGGTGGCTTATCGTATGGAGGGTGAAGCTGATCAATGGTGGACGTTGATCAAAAATACGAAGCCTGAGGAGGAGATCGAGGATTTGGAATGGAAGGAATTCAAGAAGATGTTTTTCGATAAATATTTCCCGTGCACCCTCCGTCTTAATATGGAAAGGGAATTCCTTTCCCTCAAGCAAAAACATGAAGAATCTGTGGGAGCGTATGAGGCAAACATCACAAGGCTTGCACGATACGCTTCCGGCTTTGTCGTTACCCCCGAAAGCAAGGTTGACCACTTCTTTGGTGGGATGAAGCCTAGCTTGCGGAAAGCATTAGCGATCCGTGACTTCCACAGCTATGAGGAAATTGTATGATGTGCCCTCAAGGACGAAATGGAGATTGGAGAATCACAGGGGCATCATGGGGACAAGAAGAGTAAGGTGGAATTCAATGCTATTAGTCCGATGGATAAATCCAATGGCGCTAAGAAGTTAAAACACCCCACTTTACAAAAGTGCGGAAAGAAGCACCTTGGAAATTGCCTTATGGGGACGAGAAAATGATTCAGGTGTGGAAGAGAAGGGCACCTAGCTATTAACTATCGGCAAGAAGGACCCGCGGCTACGACAGAGGAGAGGAATGCTCCGTTCGAACCTCAACGCGTTGTTCAATGCTACAATTGCAAAGAACCGGGTCATTTTTCAAATCAGTAACCTAATCCAAGGGTTATCAGAGGCAACCAACAACCTCCAAGACAACAAGGAAGAGCTTTTTCCATCACTTCTGCCGAAGTGAGCCCCGAAAATGAAGTTGTGACAGGTACGCTAGTTATTTATTCAAGAATAGCGAACGTACTTTTTGATTCAGGTTCTATGCATTCTTATATATCTCAAAAGTTTAGTAGAACAATCCCAGCACCACCACAAATCATGCATGTAAAGATGTCAGTCAGTACGGCAAATGGGGCAGTCATTGCATCCCATGAATATAAGTCCTCCCCTGTTATAATCTGTGTATTGAATTTTCCGGTGAACCTCGTAATACTACCTTTGGTGGAATTTGATGCAATTCATGGCATGGATTGTCTTTCCTTATATAGAGCTGACATAAATTGTCCGGATAGGGAAATGACACTCCATATGGAGAATCGACCCCCGATTCTTTACAAATGTCAGGAGGAAGATGAATCTCCTTTAGCTCCATCATCTCAAGAATGGATATTACTGCCTTATGAGCACGCATATATGGCTCAGATGATTGAGTCCATGGGAGAAACCATCCTTGATGAAATGCCTATTGTGAGGGAATTCGCTGAAGTGTCTCCCGAGGAACTGCATGGGCTTCCTCCAAGAAAAGATGTTGAGTTCTCAATTGAACAAATACCTGGGGCGCTACCAATATCCAAGAATCCATATAGAATGGCTGTTGTTGAGCCTGAAGAGCTGAAAAAACAACTACAGGAGAATCTGGATAAAGTGTTTATAAGTCCAAGTGCTTCACCATGGGGTGCACCAGTCCTCTTCGTCAAGTAGAAGGATGGGTCAATGCGGCTCTACATCGATTATCGTGAACCTAACAAAATCACGATAATGAAAAAGTATCCACTCCCATGAATTGATGACTTGTTCGATCAGTTGCGTGGAGGACAATACTTCACCAAGGTGGACTTGCGGTCAGGATATTATCAAGTAAGGGTGAAGAAGGAAGATATCCCCAAGACCGCTTTTCGTACAGGGTACGAGTACTATGAATTCATATTAATGCCTTTCGGACTCACCAATGCTCCAGCAATATTCATGGACTTGATGAATAGAGTCTTTATAGATTACCTTGACAAATTTTTGGTAATCTTTATAGATGATATTCTAATATACTCCAAAACCAAGGAGGACCATGAGGAGCATTTAAGAACTGTACTGGAGACTTTGCGTTAGGAGAAGCTCTATGAAAAGTACAACAAGTGTGAGTTTTGGTTGAAGGAGGTCTCATTCTTGGGCCATTTCATCACAAGCATTGGGATATCTGTAGATCCCTCCAAAACAGATGCAATTGAGGGATGGATGAGGCCAACATCGGTAGCCGTTATCCGTAGCTTCTTGGGGTTAGCTGGATATTATCGACAATTTCTGAGAAATTTCTCACGATTGTCCAACCCTCTTACCAAGCTAACTTGAAAGGGAGTAAATTTTTCTTGGATTGATGAATGCGAAGAAATCTTCATGGTGTTGAAAATAAGGCTTATCACTACACTCGTGCTCACTTTGCCCACAAGTGGGGGGATTTTTTTGGTATTCAGTGATGCTTCGAAGAAGGGCTTAGGATGTGTGCTGATGCAGAATGATAAAGTGATATCCTATGCCTCAAGGCAGTTAAAAATCCATGAGCGAAACTATCTAACGCATGATCTAGAGTTGGAGGCTGTGATCTTTCCCTTGAAAATATGGCGGCATTATCTCTATGGAGATAAATGTGAGATATATACTGACCACAAGAGTCTTAAATATATATTCACACAAAAAGAGCTTAATATGCGCCAGAGAAGATGGATAGAGCTCATCAAGGATTATGACTATTCAATACATTACCACCCTAGGAAAGCGAACAAGGTGGAGGATGCCCTAAGTAGAAAGGATCCAGCGATTCTATCAATGATGACAATTGAGAAGGACCCAATCTTCTTAGACTTGATGAAGATGGATGTGGGAATCATAAAGAAGGGAACATCATCAATCCTTTCACAAATTATTTCTCAACCATATCTTTTGGAAAGGTTAAAGGATGCTCAAAAGGATGATGTGGGAATTTAAGAAAAAGTGGAAGCTATCAAAATGGGGAAATCATTGGAGTTTAATGTTAATGAAAAATGAATTGTGAGGTTTGGGAAAAGACTATGTGTTCCATCATGTCCAGAGCTGAAGAAGGAACTTTTGGATGATGCACATAGTTCAAATTTTTCTATTCACCCAGGGAGCACAAAGATGTATCGAGATATCTGAGAAAACTTTTGGTGGGATAATATGAAGAAAGAGATCACCGAATATACATCAAAGTGCCTGGTGTGTCAGCATGTGAAGGAAGAGAGGCAGAAGTCTAAGGGCATGATGCAACCATTTCCCATACCAGAATGTAAATGGGAGAACATCACTATGGACTTTTTCACTGGACTTCCGAGGACATCCAAAGGAAACAATGCAATCTGGGTTGTTGTGGATCGTCTTACAAAGACTGCACACTTCATTGCTATTCGGGAGGATTTATCATTGGATCAACTGGAACAGATATATATTAGGGAAGTGGTAAGGTTTCATGGAGTACCACTATCTATAGTGTCTGATCAAGATCCCAGATTCACCTCTATGTTTTGGAAGCGTCTTCAACATGCTCTGAATACTGAACTAAACTTCAGTACGGCCTATAATCCTCAAACTGATGGCCAATCCGAGCGGACTATCCAAACAATTGAGGATATGTTGAGAGCGTGCTCAATGGAATTTAAAGGAAGATGGGATCAACATATTCCTCTGGTTGAGTTCTATTATAATAACAGTTTCCACTCGAGCATCCAAATGGAACCATATGATGCCCTATATGGGAAATCGTGCAGAACACCGTCATGTTGGGATGAGGTCGGTGAATGTAAGCTGCTTGGACCATAAATGGTCGAAGAAATGGTGGATAAGGTTAAAACCATTTAGCAGCATATTAAGGAAGCCCAGAGTCGACAGAATAGTTATGCAGATAATCGTCGACAAGAACATGAGCATAAAGTTGGAGACATGGTGTTTTTATCCATATCTCTATGGGAGAAGGTCATGAGGTTTGGAAAGAAAGTGAAGTTATTTCCAAGGTACATCGGCCCCTTCGAGATTCTTGATCGTTTTGGGGCTGTGGCCTATCAATTAGCACATCCACCTACTATGGCCAAGGTTCATGATGTCTTTCATGTATCCGTCTTAAGGAAGTACATACCGGACCCTTCACATGTACTCTTTTCAGAGGTGGTACAATTGGAAGATGATCTTTCTTATGAGGAGAATCCAATGAAGATCTTAGATTGTAGAGAAAATGATCTCTGAAATAAGACAATTCCCCTCGTCAAGGTGTTGTGGAGAAACCACAAGTTTGAAGAAGCAACTTGGGAGTCGTAGGATATGATGAAGCTGAGTTACCCACATTTGTTTTAGTGTGGGAAAAGGAAAATTTCTAGGGCGATATTTCTTAAGCAGGGAATATTGTAACGACCCAAAGTTTCATTAATGGAAATCCCTCTTGATCTTATTAAATGTCTCTTTATATAAAATGTTTTATAAAATGTCAACTTCTTTAGTTTTATGATATGATTTGTGACCGTTACTTTTAAAGTTGTTGAACAGTGATCACATGATTAGTATAATTATAAGGCTTTAATGAACCCAATTTTTCTCAGACAAAGGAAGCGATGACCTCATCTTGAAGAATTTCCCCATACGAAGCCCATTTTCCAGAGCTCGGAAAAGAGGTGGAATCCTTGGGCTTCGCCCTTGACCAAGCCCAAGCTGAGCTTCATTATGTCAAGCTCGAACGTGACCGTCTACGGAAAAAGTGGAAGTTGATTTAAATTACCACTCGAGCGATGTTATCCGAGCCACCCCAAGAGTCGGTCACCATCGCACACCTTACGCTTAGGTCTTATGCAGCTGTTTTAAGGGTTTATGTAACAAATAAGTAGTACTATGTTCATGTACATTATTTTTGTATATAATAATGAATATAATTTCTAGTCATTTTTGATACATTGTAAATAGTTTTTAAAGTAAAAATTGTGTTTTAGTTATTATATAATTAATAAATCTATTTTATTAAATTAAGGTATTTTTGAATTAAATAATATTTGAATAAAATAATAATATTATTATTAAATTTATTAAATATAAATGATCTTATAAATTTATGAATGCAATTAAAATGTTATATTAAAGTTTGAGAGCCATTTCTGTCAAAACCCGTGAATTTTCGATAAATGATGGTTTTTATTTTAAAAGTGAAAATTAACATATTTAGAAATTTTTTTAGATAAAATAAATGTCATTTCTGGAATCAGGATGTAGATATTCTCCAATGGTGAATTTTTCTTAATTTTCTGAGACAGTAAAATTTTTGGGTAAAAATTAAATACCATTTAAATATATAATGTGTTTTATGACATCATAATGACCCAATGGTGATGTAATAAAATACTATAATCCTTATTTTCGGCCAATATATGTTTTACCATTAAAATATTTTGATTTTTTTTTGTTTTACTTACTTTTCATAGCATTAATGGACCCCTCAAGACATATTCAACACTTTGCATTTTTAAATTAATTTCAATGGGAGTGTGACTCACCTGCACATAAGCCACCTTATTATTTTAAGAAGTTAGGACTTGGGACTTATAAAATATTTTTTTCCTCTTCCCTTTTCCAAAAACCATGGGCAAAAACCATGGTATGGTTTGTGGTTTGGATTAATTTAATGTAAGGGGACCCAAACCTAAATAATAATGAATTCCCTCACCTTTCCTATATAAACCCACCCAAGATCCCACTTCGTATTCACTAAAATCCTATTGAGTTCGTCCAACATATGCCCTACTCTCTCTGGAATCCTACCAAGGTTCCCCATTCTCCCAAGAAGCCTCTCACAAGCCTCTCTCTAGCCTTTGGAAGCACACTTCCAAGTAAGGGTTTTTTCTTTCTTTCTCAATTTTGTCAATTTTCTATAAGTTGTATTTCCCTTTTAATTTCAATTATGAATGTTGGGGTATGGTTTCTCACCTACCCCATACTGACCTCTTATTGTTTTAATGATGGGGGACCCCTTTCTCTCTCATTAAATGCCTCCCATGTACACCCGTTACTATGCCAAAATTCCGAAAGGAACTTCTCTCTCTTCTTTTACATTCAAGCAATACTTTTGTATCATGAATCTAAATTCCTTTTCAATTGTTGGGAAATGTATCTATATGACCTCATAACTTTCCATTACATTTAAATATGATGAGGAACCCATTTATCTTTCATCAACCATTTTTTATGAATTCTTATGTCACGCCGTTACGCTGCTGAAATCGCACCGATTTTCTAAGCCAATGTCATTGTGTAGTGAATACCATGCCCATTTCTCCATCAAGGGTATTCACCTTTATACACATTTACTTATTGATTATAAAGTTTCATGTATGAATTCCACATTCCTTTATCGTGGAATAAATGATTATGTTTTATGAATCCATGTTTTATGATCCATGTGGCACACTTATGCATGAAATGAAATGTTTAAGAAGGGTTCGCCCTAATAGCTCTCCAATGCATTGGGTAAAGTATAGTATCATGATACGTCATGTGCAATGAGTTTTGACTCATTCTAATTGAAGTGCAACGAGGGTTTACTCGTGCTTCATGTGCAATGATGATTTACTCATGCTTTATGTGCAATGAGCCTTGGTTCATGCTAAATCCATGTTAAGTGTTGTTGGCACATTTCCATGTTATGATTATCATGCTTTATCATTCCTTTATGTTCATGTTTCTTCTATTCTCTATTGATATTCCTATTGTCTGCCATGTATTGTACTCCTCATGTTATTCCATGTGTACTCCCTTACTGGGCTTTATATCTCACCCTTTTCTTATGCATATCCTCAGGTTATCCCATGCAATGCTAAGTATGAGGGAATGTAGTGGTCATGTAAAGTATGTTTTCAATAAAGATGTTGTATTTCATGTTTTATGTTTTTATGTAATGATCCTATGCCCCAAACACACTAAACCTCTCGATCTTCTTTGTTGTATCAAGTGAATTTTTATGTAATAAAGCATGTTTAAGGTGTAATAAAAAGCAGGGTTGTCATATAAATCCGTAAGAATTACATAAACATGAATTATCTATTCATGTTATAACACTCAATTAACACAAATAAAATCAACATATAGTCTATAAATTCAATTAGATGGCATTTCATATGAATTGATTGGGAATTTTTAAGTTACAAAAATGATTCTTTCAATGGTACATCTTTTCCATACCAGACCAAGGGTATTTATACACAAAATTACATAAATGAATAAGATAAGGAAACATACAACAACCACTCTAGGGAAAATTAAATTAAACTGAATAACAAGAACAACATTCCCATCCTCAGACACTTTGACTTTTCTTCAAGGAAAGGGTGGTTAATCCTAGAAACAAATATTTAACAAGAATCCAAACATTCATATTATCATGTATACTAGCCCAAAACAATAATACAAATGAAAATAAATATCTTATTCCATGTTGTGTTGCCCTCTCCCGACTGACCACTAATATAGTAGCCATACCAGTGGGTTACAGGGCCTCAAACATACCTCCCTAGATTCCAAATGTTATCAACTAGAAGATAGGTTGTAAATATAAAACAATAGAGAGGGGATCCCATAATATCGGAGTAGAAAAATGGTGTAAGATAATTAAACATTAGAAAACTATATAAGTTATAATAAATAAAATATAGATCTATAAAAGAATATTTTAAGCTGTATACAATGGATGGAAAACATCAATTTACAACACTAAAAGTATGATAGATGATGCTAAAAGTACAATAAGTAAAAATGAAAATTTGAAATGCAATATAGTAAAAATTATCCCAATTACTAGAACCCATATAATATAAATAACTATCTTGGTTTTTTACAAAAATTCCATCATAGTAATGTGAATCCAACATTGGGAGCATGATACATTAATTTATCAATACATGTGTACATAAGGTCTGCTCAGGTACCCTAATACAATGGTGGCCTATGCAGGGTGTGATATATACATATCAGTAGGCTAGAACCCACGATGTCTATCCAAATACATTTTTTGAAATATTAATTAATATATGTTCATTAGTAAATAGATGTAAGATAGAAATAAATTAATAAATACATTTGACATGGTCCCACTTGGACACCCATCATATCGACCTAGTTCAGCTCACATCTAGAATCAGATTTCTAAACATCAGGTATATATATTGTATTACAAAGATATATATTTTAGTTATATACTTAATCCACCTATATTGACCATGTATGTTTGGATGTAAGTGTCTGTATACATGAAATAATCATTTCGAGTTGGATCGAGGGATTTCTCAGACATCCATAATCAGTCCTGAAAAGACTATAAGCTCATGCAATTGGGTACTTTTCCTATATCCTAATAGTGTGAGATACATCATGCTACAACACTTGGTATGGTTAATGAGCCTACATTGAAACACTCTAATCATGGAACGTCGATCATAAAAAACAAATCCCATATAATTTCCTAGGTGAGAGATGTCATGATCAGTATTCAATGTAAGGGTTTGTGATATCGCCATGGTCAATAAGACCCTTTCCATCATTCCACAACCTATGTATTATGCCTGGTAATATTCATAATAAATGGACATGAGGAATTACCTATACTTATTTACCTTTAACAAACCACTATATCGATGAATAAAAATCAAAACAATCCATATATGTTGTTCTTATTTAGTTAACTCAATAGGTGTGGTTATAAATCCCAATTCAATCCCACTTCAATTTAAACATATAATTCATGTAAGGAAAAAAATTCATTTTTAAAATTCCAATACTTGGTAATAAAATTCCTTTAATTTACTAATATAAGGAAAATCTATTTATAATGCTCAATAAGAACATTCGTGGTGTCCTTGGATAATGTGAATTTACCTACATTGGTAATTCAAATTAAAATCTGGATTAAGAACAAAAAAGTTCATTGGTTCATTTAACCATTATATAGAATGTGGGTAACTCTATTTAATAATATATATGTTATCCATTCCCATGAGATTAAAAAATTATTGAAAAAAAGTCATTTGTTGACTCAATTGTGTAATGAAAAGAAATATGAAATTCCCCATACATCACTTTGTAGTTTTGTAAAAAATTCACCTAATCTGAGTTATTTTATTGTAAAATCATAAAAATGATAGCTAAATAATACATTTAGAATAATTAAACATAATTTCCAAAGTAATAATTAATTTACATTGAAGATGTATTTTAATAATTTAAACCAAGTGGAGATCACCTTATTTCACATAAATAATTTAATCTAAAAATCATTGGGCACTAAATAATATACAAAGAAGTTGAAATTTTTTGAAATTATTGAAATATTTAATTTAAAGGAAAAAGGACTCCCTAAAGAAGAAAAATCCCAAGCCAAAACATATTAGAACTTGATGAATTTAACAACTATAATTAAAACCTACCATTTACATGATTCACACACAAGAACCTTATCATATATTAAAGGAGACCTTGCCACTATATACATACTTTCATGTTCAAATATGTATAATTGGATCATTAAATATATTCTTATACTTGAACATAGCACTATTTACACACACATTTATGCATTTTATATACCCAGATAAGTACACCTGCACCCATTATTTATATTCATCAAACCATGGGTGAATATATATATAGATGGATCATATAAAGGTATATTCCAACCAATAAATAAAAATTCAATTCACTATTGACATCAATAACATAAAACATACAAATAATGGTCTAAATTAATAAATAAAATTAACAAAAAAATATATAACTACAAAATCCCCAATAAAAAATTGAATTATAAACATTAAAATAGAAAATCCTACCGAAAATTGATTATGGGGAAACTGAAACATATTGCCTTCAGTAGGGGATTTCAAAACATGCTTGAATATTACCCAATAGTTTCACCATATGTACCAAAACTTGTAGAAAAAAAATGTATAAACCATAACCCTGAGGTTCACTAAAATTGTAAAAACAATATAGAGTGGGAAAATGGTGGAAAATAAATGTGGAGGGAGACATAGTCCTTATCTCAAATGATAAAACAAAAAATCTGATGAAATCTAGTGGATCACTACACTAGAGGAGGATATCACGAGGGCTGTCGCACACCATAGGGGTTTAACTGAGGGAGATGTCATGTGATTATGGGGGGGGGGATTGGGGTAGATTTGTTTATGTTAAATTTTAATATTAATTTTATTATTTTAATTTGTTTTAAAAAACTCATCACATGGTATGGGTAAAATGTTTAGCCAAACTTTGTGCCAACCATGTTATGAATATGATATTCACACTTACTAAATAGAATAAGTGAGTTGGATAATTTCATTGATTGGGTAACCCATGTTAATCCCAAGTGACACCTACTATATCCATGGGTTAGGCCGCATGGTTTACTACTAGAGGCCACGTCATTTTAGAAAAACCATTCTCCCATGGCTACTCCACCTGACTTGGATTATCAGTCAATTACCAGGGTTTGTTAAAATATTTTCATGGTCATCTAGCCTGATAATTATGTTAACACAAAAGGGGTAATGTTTTTTGGATATAAGGCTATGATGTTTCTTTTTTGGAACCTAAAGGAATATTTCATAATTCTCCATTTTTGTCTCCTCCTTTATAAAATGAAATGTTTTTCATCTGTACTATTGCTTCATTGAAAATACATGGTTGGGTTCTAATACAGAATGATCAGGTAGTTACTGATTCTTCCACAAAACTAAAACCTCTTGAGTATATTTATCAAAAACATGATATGGAATTAGTATATGTGGATTCCACTTTAAAAATTTGGAGACATATTTTATATTGAGAAAATGTGAAATTTGTATTAACCATAAACAATTGAATTATATATTCAATCAAATGGAATAGAACATGAGGCATAGAATTTGGCTTAAACTGATAAGGGATTATGATTTCATGATTAAATATCATCCTATAAAATAAAACAAAGTGTTACATTCCTTGAGTTTATAACATCAGGATATTCTAAATATATTATGTTTCGATCATTTACCTTTGGTTAATTGTTTGATGAATTTTGGATAGAATGTTGTTGGTGTAGGAATGTCCTCTCTTTTGTTTCAGGGGTTATTTTAGTCATCTCTCTCAAAAAGGATTAAGAAATTTTAGAATAAATACCATTACTTATAAAAAAATCTATAATTTCTTAAATGGTAATCTTTCAAGAATTTAACGATAATAAAGATTGTGTTTTGAAATTAGGGATGAGATTATGTGTGCCTTGTGATTAAAAATGTAAGAATGAGTTATTATCAGTAGCTCATAATTCTTCATTTTCATTTCATTCTAGATGCACTAATATCTACTAATAATTTTGGGAGTTTTAATGTTGGGATGGAATGAAAAACAATATTTTAGATTTGAAAATGAATTGTTTTATTTTTCAATTGTTTGATGTAGAGAAACAAATAAAAAATGTGATGACTCGGCCTTTTCTAGTTCAAAAAATAGAAATTGGAAAATATATCGATATATTTAGTGGTGGGACATCTAATTACATCTTAAGGTATTAATGTGATTTGGGTTATTGTTAGTTGACTAAATAAATCAAAACATAATTTCTTCCCATTTAAAATATTATGCATTTGGGTAATCGTTCTAGATTGTACATAAATGATATGGTTAGGTTACATTGATTTCACATCATGATTATATTTGGCCATGATTTATGGTTCACTATTAACTTTTTGTAATGACTTCGAATGTATTTGGGAACAAAATTAAATTTCAACACTACCTTTCACCTCTAGTCTGATGAAAAAATTTAGAAAAAAATTCATTCCTTAGAAGACATGATGCAATCTTATTCACTGGATTAACATAAAAGTTGGCATCAACATCATTATTTAAATGGGTTTTTATAATAATAATTTTCATTCTATTATACAGATGGATAATTTTGAGGCATTATATAGAAAGTGGTTTCAAACTATAGTATATAGGGATGATGTTGGGTAATGGATGTTGATGTGAACATAATTAGTAGAGGATGTTTCTGTAAATGTAATGATTATCGAACAATACAGGAGTATATCCTAGAGCAGGGAAAAAAGTTATGAGGATTATAGGACTAAGGATATTTAATTCTTGGAAGGTGATCAGGCATTTCTCAAAATTTATCCATGGAAAATTTTAATGCATTTTATAAGAAGAGGAAGCTGAGTGAATTTTTCATTAGACCCTATGAAATCCTATAGAATGTTGGATAGTTCCCTAAATATGGAATTTTCCTCTGATGATTTCCCAACTACATTTTTTTTTCATATTTCAATGTTATGAATGTATCTCCTGGTTTCATATCACATTTTTTGCGATAAAATTGTAAAATTGGAAGATAAAATTTTATATGAGAAAAATCATATTCATATTCTTAACCATAGAGTGTATGTATTTCAGAATAAGGTATTTCATGAGATTATGATTTTGTGGAAAAACATATTTGAAGAATAAACTTTGGAATAATAAAATTCAATGAAGTAAATGCATACTCACTTGTTTTGTAAGTAAATAAAAATTTGGAGGACATAATTTATAGAAGGTGTGTAGAATGTAACAACCCAGGTACACATAAAATAATTTTATTCAATCTAGAATTATATAGTAAAATTAATTATAAATGTATGATGAAATTGATAGTACATATATAAATTATGGAGTTTATACTAGAAGAATAATAACATCACTAATTATAGTATAAAAAAAATTATGTATATTATACGTTAAAATATGATATTTTTATATCATTGAATAAGTAAATAATTTTATTAAAAATGTTAAATTAAGTGTTGGTATTTTTGTGAAACATAAATATTTATTTAAATTTTCATAATTAATATAATGGTATAAAATAGAATTTATCATCATAAAATCGTTTCATAAGTAAATATATTGTTTACTTATGATTATAATATTATTTTAAGAGACATTAATTTACTTTTCAAAGTGTCGTAAAAGCTGTTATAATATTAAAATCAGTAATTTTTTAATAAATGAAGCTTTTAATAAAAAATTTAATATCTCATATGTAGAGATCTATTTTTGAAAATATGAATGAATTTTTAAATTAAATATATTGAAAAATTGTTTCGGTGAATTTTTGGGATTTTTTTGTAATAGTAGTATTTTTTGGTGCATAGTGAAAATATGACAATTTACAGTATATATCATTATAAGATAAATATAGTATATCATTAGTTAATTCTAATTTAAGAAATTTAATATTGATTTAAACCTATATATTTACTATATTTAGTCATTGGAATCAAAATTATTCAATTTCATGAGTCAAAATAAAAAACTATTGAATAAAACATTAAAAAACACCTACCACTATTATAAATTGCACTCCTCACCACACCATAATCTCAAAGAAAACAGTACATAAAATATTGTAATAATTCAGCTCAATACTCTTACTAAGATATCTCCCAAGTACCATAGACATTGGTCTCAAGAAAAGAACAAATCCAATTTCCCTATGTAGGTTCTCAAGGAAAATAATTCAAGAGGGAAAATCCACTTTCATTTTTTTTATTTTCATTTCAATTTATTTTATTTACTTATTATCTCTTTACCTATAGTCATACAAGTGAAATTATAACCCCAATACCATAAATATATTGAAATTTTGTTATCCTACAAGAATATCCATCATAAAAAAAATTCCCATATTTTCTTATTATAGAAAATGAATACATCATCTATAATGTGTCAATTCACCCCCTTCATGGATAAAGAGTTTTCATTTTCCATTACCACCTTCAAGCCTAGTCCTAAAACTACTATTATGGTTAAATCATATTTTATTATACATATTATATTTTATATAATTATATGGAACCAATAAATAAAAATGATATTAAATAAAATTTTATAATTTCATGGGGGGCATAAAAACCACCAAAATAAATTGAATCATTTTCATTAATGATTTATCTAATGAGCCAACCCACTATAAAAAAATGAAATATAGTTGCATTTAAAATTTTGGAAACATATTAATACCATTTCATTCGAGTTCATATTTTTTAATTCAATTTTAAATGAATACACAAAATTAACCAACTAATGAAACCATGAAATCATTGCACCTAAAAAAATGAAAAAATGAAAAAAAATTATAAATACATGAGTGGGAAGATGTTATAAAAATATCATATAAGGTATTATAAATATTCATATTGTTTAGTAAAAAATTAATAAATCTCTTTAAACCATTATTCTGGATGTAGGAACACATTTTATGGAAGTCAAACCCATGGTAGGGGACTTTCCTTTATAAGTCATTTTAATGTTACATTTTAACAAATCCCAAAAACAATTTTTTTAACTTGTATAGAAAGAAAATATTTTACCTTTTTCAGGAATACATATTTTTTAAAGACATGTTTACATGATTTACATTCTATAATCAAATAAAATGGAATCCTTCATATGTGTGAACTATTCTTTTTAATTAAGTGACTTTACTCAATGAATGTTTTTATGATACAAGTATTCACAGTTTTTGATTTTTTCTGGTTAAGGGGAACTGTTTTCGATTATGGGTGGTTATTTTAAAAAATAATAATGGTTGGGTTTGTGATATCCCTTAAATGCAGTGTGGATTATGGACGCTTTCTACAATAGATATTAAAATTGTAACTATGATGGCTAGATCATAAGGTAGTTGTGTTGGTTAAATTTGAAGATTTCTGTGAGAGTTACAAATCATATGGTTGTCATGAGGTTTATAATAAGAAATAAGTTTTGAAAGAAAATGACACACCAAGTTCCCTAAAATGTCAATTTATTCTTTTGATGTTTAATGGAAACATCGTGTTTTCATAAATTTTGTATATATTACTTTTAAGACTGAAATGTTTACCCTTAATGTGTTTTTTTGTATTCTTGTAGTAATGGTTTTTTACTACATTTTATGTCACTTTATAAGAATCTTATGCTCAACAATAGTTTTATATTTTTTTGGATGATTTATGAATATGTTATGGAATGAATTATTTTATGTTTAAATTCATAAAATTTTTTATGGAAATAAAGAATGGTTTGATTTTAAATATTATATATTGTGAATAAATTTATATTGATTAGAAGTGTGTAATATGTAATATTTGAGTTATAAGTATATTTTATGACCTAATTATCTATATAAATAAAATAAAATGATCGTTGAGAATATAAAAACTGATTTTCTAGTTGAATTTAACAGATTATATAATGTTTAATGTCAGGTCCTTATTGATAAATTTCTAGGGAAAATAATCTAATGTTATGGTATGGTGTTTATAATTACATACATCTTTATTAAAAATTTAATCATGATTTATTACATAAAATTATAGTTAATACAACTCATAATATCAAGCTTTCTCGTGTGTTTGGGGATTAAGAATAATACACAACAACTTAAAAAATAAAATAGATCATCTTTATTGAAAACTTAATTTACCTGAACACAACATTCCTTAATATTTATCATTTCATGGGATAACTTGAACACATACATAAGAAAAGGTGAGATATAAATATCAGTAAGAGAGAAAAATGAATAACATGAATAGCTCAATACCTGTTAGGCAATAGACATATCAATGGAGCCTAAGAGAAACTTGTACATAAATGCATGATATAACATGATATTCATAACATGGAAATGTGGAAACAACTCAAACCATTGAATCATTAACATAAAAGAATCAGGTAAACCCCTAGCCTTATATGACATATTATGATACTGAACATTACCCAATGCATTGGAGCGCTATTGGGGTGTACCTTTCATAAACATTTCAATCTCATGATTATGTGTGCCACATAGATATTATGACATGGATTTACTCAAAATCATAATTCATTAATTGATCTTAAATTTGGAATACATAAACTTTTTTACCCAATCAATAAGTATGTGAAAATAAATGTGAATAACATTGATAGAGGAATGGGTATGGTATTCACATCATGATTATTTTGGCATAGAAAATCATTGTACAATTTCGATAGCATAACAACATCATATAGAAATTCATTAAATGGGTAGATAAGAGAGAAAGGGGTATCTTATAATTTATACATGAAATATATATTGAGAGGATCTTGTAACATAATACCCTAAAATATGAAATGGAATTTAAGATGCATAATACAAATGAAGTGGTTGAAATGGAAATTAGAAGAGAGATATCCCATATAGAATTTTTGCAGAGTAACGATGTCGGTAAGGGTATAAATGGGGAAGGGAAAATTAAACCTCATCGAAATAAAAAAAATTCAGAGTAGGTAATTGAATATAAAATTATGAAAACATAACCAATTGAAATTATAAATAATACTTTCAAACAAGGTTCTTGAATTAAAGGAAGAGAGAAAGGTAAGGATCCATTAAAAATATTTGGTATGGTAACAGGATTATATAAGAGTTTATAAGAGGGATAAATGAGAGTAACATGGGATATAATCATTTATAAATAAAATGGGAGGTATTAAGGATATTTAATAACATATCCCAATAGATTAATAAAATAAATTAAAATACATAACAAGAAAAAAATGCTTGTTAAAATATGTGGGTGGAAGATCCGTTACAGAAATTTGGCATGGTAACAGGTGTACATAAGGGTACATAAGAGGGACAAATATGAGTGAAATGGGATATGATAATTTATAAATAAAATGGGATGTATATAGTATATTTAATAACATATCCCAACATAGAAATAAATGAAAATAAAATACATAACATAAAAATGGTTGATAAAATAAGAGGGTGGAAGATCCCTTAATAAAATTAGGCATGGTAACATGTGTACCTGAGGTTTCATGAGAGGGATAAATGAGAGTGAAAGGGGATATAATAAATTATAAATAATATTGGATGTAAGGATAATATTTAATAATATATATCGACCATGAAATAAAACAAATAAGAAACGTAACATGAAAAGAATGCTTGATAAAAGAGGAGGATGGAAGGTCCCTTACTTGGATGTGTGATACCAAAGTCATGGTAGAGGATTATTGGGAGATTAGGGGAACCTTTATCGGACTCGATGTAGTATGTGGACGAGGGTGGTAGATTTTCAATGAGATTGAGTGAATCCTAATGTTTTCTTCAGTGGGTTTATATAAAAAAGGTGGGGGAAAATCATTATTATTTTTGTTTTTATCCAAACACAGTAAAATATTCAAAACCAAAAACCTTAAAATGATTTTCCCCATGTTTTCTGGAAAATTGGATTGGTATTAAATATTTTAGAATTTTATGGGATGATAATTTTAAAATATTTGCATTTCTTCTTTGGAGGTGAGTCAAACTTTTAATGATATGATTTTAAAATCTAAAAATATTTTATATGTCTTGGTGCATTTACTAAGGCTTTATAAAATAAATCAAATAAACCTAAAACTACATTATTTAAAATTAAAACATATGTTTTAACAATTATGCCATTTATATTACTTTATTATATCACTATTTGGTCAATATGATGTCATAAAACACATTATATATTTATATGGTATTTAATTTTTATCCAAAAATTTGACTATCTTAGAAAATTATAAAAAAGTAACTGTTGGATAATTTTTTCCCCTTGTTATGAAAATGATATTCATTTTATGTAAATAATTTTCTAAATATGTGAATTTTATCCTTTAAAATAAAAACTGACATTTATTGAAAACTGACTTGTTCTCATAAAAATAGATTTCAAACATTAATAAAAAATACAATTGGCTTTATAAATATTATACGATCATTTATATTTATTAAAAAAATTAAGAATAATAATTTATCAAAATAATATTTAATTAAAATCTCCATTAACTCATCAAAATATATTTCATATTTGAGTTTAAATATTAACCAAAAATACTATTTGGGCATTAAAAATCATTTACAATGTAACAAAAATAAAATGAATGTATATTCATTATTTTATAAAAAAATAATGAAAATAATCATAATGATAGGATTTTGTTACATATCCCATTATAACACTAGCATATTATTTTAGAGTAAGGTGTACGATAGTGGGGCAGTCATGGGTCTTTCGGTGAACATGGTTTGAGCTATGATCTCAATGAGCTTGAACTTATCATATAAATGGTTTCTAACTTGCTTATAATTTTGGATATCATATTTGGAATGGTCTATGGGTAAGAGATGAAATTTTATCTCCCTTGGAATCTCTAATAAATAGGCTTTATATGGTACGATCCTACTAGTTGAGGCCATAAATTAACTTGTTTGTGTAAAAAGGATTTATTAAAACCTTATATTTATAATAATCATGTGATCACTATTCAGATACTATACTATCAATGGTAAGGATACTTAACAGTCATTTAAATCCAATTGGGTATAATAAAAAAGGATTCCATGCATTTCCTATATTGACAATAAATTTAATTAAATGAAAAGAGTTTTTATTCATAATAGATTGTGTCAATACAACCTCCCCCCTTAAGAAATTTCTACCTCAGAATTTTCTATTCCCAAACGAAAATAAATGAGGGTAACTATGACTCATAACTTCCTCCATTTCTCATGTCGTTTCTTGAAACTTTTTCTTTCTCCAAAAAAAATTGTTTAAGGGAATTATATTATTTTACAGAATGTTTTCTCTATGAAATAAGAACATCACCAAATTCTCTTCCTACGAAATGTCATTATCCAATGGTACCAACTGTGTATTTTTTACATGTGATTGGTCTGGTATGTGCTTCCCTATGATTGATACATGGAATACATCATGTACTTGATATTGGTTCACTGAGAGTGTTATTCAATAAGACACTGCCCTAGTGCGATCAAGGATATCAAAATGGATGAAGTACCTAGGAATAAGCTTTACCTTCTTCCCAAATCTCATAACTCTCTTCCATGAACATATAAAAAGGAGTAAAATGTCTCGAACATCAAAATCTAGGCCTCATCAATGATTTTTATAATTGTTCTTTTGTGGACTCTGATAAGCTTTGATGTGCTGCTGGATGGTCTTATCCTTAACCACAATTTCGTCAACCATTTCTGGGCCTAAAAGTTTTCATTACCAAACATCATCCCAACTTACTGGTGTTATGAACCTCTTCTCATAAATGGCTTCATAGGATCCATTAGGATTCTTGTGTGGAAACTATTATTATAAGATAACTCAACCAAAGTAAGATATTGGTCCCATATGAATTTGAATTCCATTGAGAAAGCTCTCAACATGTCCACAAGTGTCTGGATAGTCCACTCAAATTGTCCATCTGTTTGAGGGTGATAGGTCATTCTAAAGTACAACTCAGTGTTCAATTCATATTAGAGACTCTTCCAAAACATAGATTTGATTCTTTATTCTCGATCAGACATAAATGATTGGGGTACTCCATGAATCCTTACCACTTATTTGATGTATATTTGCGCCATTTGGTATAGTGAGAAATCCAATAATATTTCATTGAAGTTTATAGTATTTGTTGGATGATCCACAACAACCCACAAATAAATTTTTCCATTGGATTTATTTGGATGTCCAGTAAAAAAGTCCATGGTGATGTTTTCCCATTTCCATTTTGGTATGGGTAATGGTTGCGTCAACCCACTAGACATCTGCCTCTCAGAATTCACTTTCTTAACTACCAGGAACATTAATGTGTATTTAGGGATCTCATTCGACATGTTATCCTCCAAATAGTGCTCCTGGATATCTCGATACATCTTCATGTTTCCTGGGTAAAAGGAGAAAATTGAACTATTTGCATCATCTAAAAGTTCTTTCTTTGTATCTAGATTTGATAGAACACATAGTCTTGAAGAAAATATCAAAATTCCTTCTTATTAACATTGAAATATTAGGATTTACATTATATTATAGCTTCCACTTTTTTTCTAATTTCACACATCATATTTTTGATCATCCTTTATCCTTTACAAAATATACAGTTGAGAAATAATTTCTGAAAGTATTGATGATATTACATTATTTATGATTCCCATGTTTATCTTTATAAAATATATGATGATTGGATAATTTTAAATTTTCATCAGTGATATAATTTTTGGCTCCATAATAGTTAGAGCATCTACCATCTTATTTTTATTCCCCATGTGGTCATGGATTGAGTCGTCATAATACATGAGTTGATCTATCCATATTCGTTGTCACATATTTAGATCTTTATATGTGAATATATATTTGAGACTTTTGTGATCTATATATATTTCACACCTCTCCCCAACGTGATAACACCGCTAGATTTTCAGTACAATGATCACTGCTGCTAACTCGAGATCATGTGTGTGATATTTTTTCTCTTGAATTTCCAACATACATTAGTTATAGGTAATGGATTTTTCATTCTACATCAACACATAGCCCAAGACATTCTTCAAAGCATCGCTGAAGATTACAAAGAGCTCCCCACTTGGGGGTATTATGATCACATGGGTAGTGATAAACCTATCCTTCAAATCCATGAAGCTTTCTTTACATTTATCATTCAATATAAAATTGACTCACTTCCGAGTTAGCTTTATAAGATGGTTTGATAATCATGAGAAATTTTTCGCAACATGGTGATAAAATCCCGCTATCCCCAACTAAGAATATATTTCATTGATGTCAGCCTCGAACCTCTATAATTTTATTTTGTTTTGGAAGGATCCAAATATATCCCATTTATTTGGATGATATGCCCTAATAATGAGACATCTTTCAACCAGAACATACATTTACTATTGTTTCCATTGATCTTATCAATTAGAAATGTCACAAGTACAGTTCATTAATTCTCTTCATGCTACTACATGGGTTTAGAGTATACAAGAAATCATCTATAAAGACTACCAGAAATTTGTCTAGGTAATATCTAAAGACTCTATTAATATAATCTATAATGATTCATGGGGAATTAGTGAGTCCTAACCCCATTACTATGAACTCATAGTGCCCATACCTTGTATGAAAAGCAGTCTTGGGGATATCCTCCCTGACCCTTACTCGATAATATCATGACCATAGATCCACCATGGGGATGTACTGTGCTCAATGTAGTTGATCAAACATGTCATCAATTCATAGAAAAGGATACCTATTATTTATCATGTTTTTTGAGCTAATGATAATCAATGAAAAGGTGCATTGACCCATCCTTCTTCTTGATGAAGTGGAATGGTGCACACCATGGAGAAACACATGGTCATATAAACCAATTATCTAGATTCTCCCATTATTGTTTATTTATATCCACATGATCCAAAAAAATCATTCTCTCAAAAGTCTTGTATATTTTAAATAACCTAGGTATAAGATCCATCAATAATTTAACATCTCTTATATGAGGAAGACAATACAATTTCTCGGGAAACACAAAAGCGAATTCCCTCACAGTAGCCATGTATTTGAGGATGATTACTTCCTTAGACTCAATCATATGAAAAAGATACGGGTGATCATAAGGGAGTAATATCCATGCTTGAGATTATGGTTCTAAATAAGATTCATCATACTCTTTGAACATGTATAGAATCATGGGTGAATTAACAAATGGAGAGTGATTTCCGTCTGACGACAATTAATGTTGGCTCAATATAAGGAAAGCCAGTCCATCCCAATAATTTCTTCAAATTCCAGCAAGGGATGTTTTATTAGGTTTACCAAGAAGTTCAATCCATAAATTGTGATAGGGGATGAGTTATATTCCTAGGATTCAATAATTTCCATATTTTATGTTTTCATTGACATCTCTACTTCCATTATTGGTGGGAATGTTTGGATTGTTCTACTAAAATTTTGGGATATAAAATAATTCGTAGAACTATGTACAACAACTCTACCCATGAATTTTTTATTCTGGATCAACTGTATCAAATATTAACTAAGGGATGATTATTTTTAAACTATTAAACACATAAAGGGGAATCCAATTACATTAAAGGGATAACTTATAAATGACATTTATCTTCTTCATAAATGAATGTATATGCTTCATTTTTTGTTATACATGATCTACTTCATAACATATATTCTTATGTGATTATTTTGATCCCATAATAATGGTTCAGACTGAGCTTATGAATTTACCAAAAATATCCCCTAGGAGTGTCAAACCAGGAGTGAAGCAATGCCCATTATTGTGCACCGGTCCCTGTTCGAGTCTAGCTCAATGTGGTGTTATCAGGTTTTACCCCTATATACATCTATGTGAGACCCATATCTACCATTTCAAATCCATAAGTGGGTTTATCTTATTGATAAACCACTAACCCTATAATCAAAAAAAATTAGTGATTCATTTATTATAATTACTCTTGTCCCTACGGATTTACTGGAGTTTTCTAATCCAATTCCCAAAAATTACTAAAACTGTCCTCTAATAAAAACAATAATGAACTGACTCTTTATTAAATATTTAAAAATGATTTTTTAGATAAAAAATCACTTAATAAAACTCTGGAGATTGATAGGTCTAGTGTCTTTGGGGATTTGGAACATTACACAACAACTTAAAACATAAAATACACCATCTTTATGGAATCCTTTTTTACATGACCACACAATTCGTTCGTACATAACATTTCATAAGATAACCTGAAGACATAAATAAGAAAAGGGTGCGGTATAAATAAAATTAAGGGAGTAAAAAAATAATAACATGAAGAATACAATATATTTTAGGCAATAGACATATCTTTGGAGAAAATGAGAAACATGAACATAAAGGCATGATATAACATGATTATAATAACAAGAAAACATGGAAGAAACATAAAACACATCATGATTAACATAAAAGAATCAGTTAAACCCCTATCCCAACATGATGTATCAAGATACTAAACATTTTCCAATTCATTGGAGTACTATCAAGGTGCACCATTTATAAACATTTCAATTTCATGATTAAGTGTTCCCTATAGATAATATAACATTGATTCATTCAACATCATCAATTATTCCGTGATCAAAGAATATGGAATACATACATGTAATTCCCCATTCAATAATTATATTTTCATAAAGGTTAATACCCTTGATAGAGTAATGTTTTTTAATTCACTACATGATTTTTTTTAACGGAGACTCGTGGTGCAATTTCGGTAGCTTAATGACCTCATATAGAAATGAAAAAAATGGAAATATGAGAGAAAAAGGGGTATATCATCATTTATAAATGAAATGAATAATGTGGGGATAATGTAATATAATATAAAAATATATGAAAATGAATTTAGGATACATAATACAAATTAAGTGCTTGAAATGTGAATGAGAAGAGAGAAAATACGTGCTGAATTTTCGCATAGTAACAGCGTACATAAGGTTCTAAATGGGTGAGGATATATGAACCCTCATTGAAATAATATTAAATATATAGTAGGTAATTTATTATAAAATGATGAAAATATAAACAACTAAAATTAAAAATAATCAAATTTCAAACAGGGTTCTAGAATTGAATTGAAGGGGGAATGGTGAGGTTCCCATAAAAGAATTCAGCTTGGTAACAGGTGTACATAAGGGTTCATAAGAGGAATAAAATATAGTGTAATGGGATCTAATAATTTATAAATATAATTTAAAGTAAATAGGATATTTAATAACATATCACAGCCTGGATTAAAATATATTAAAATACATAACATGAAATGAGTGCTTAATAAAAAAGGTGGGTGGAATATCCTTTAAAAAAATTCAGCAAGGTATCAGGTGTACATAAGGATTCATAAGGGTGATAAGTGAGAGTGAAATGGGATATCATGGTTTATAAATCAAATTTTAGTTAAGGAGGATATTTAATTTCATATCTCAAAATTGGAATAAAAGAAATTAAAAGACATAACCTGGAAAGAATGCTTGATAAAAGAGGAGGGTGGACGATCCCATATGGAATGTCGGCATGGTAATAGGTTTACATAATGGTTCATAAGAGGAATAATTGATTTTTAAAGGGGGTATAATAATTTATAAAGAAAATTTTTTGTTAGGAGTATATTTAATAATGTATCCCAACATAGGAATAAAAGAAATTTAATGTCATAACATGAAATTAATGCATGATAAAAGAGGAGGGTGGAAGATCATTTACTTGGATGTGTGATCCCAAATGCTTAGGAGATATTTCTTTTGATATTTAGGGCCCCTTTTTAGGACTATAGGAATTTGGGGTAATAGGTTGGTCCAACTTTAATTAGCTTTAGTGATGATTAATGGGTGATTTAGTGGGGTTATATTGGAATGGTGGGGAAATTATTTATTATTTGGGTTTTGGAACCTACAATATAAAATATTAAAAACCACAAACCACCACACATTTTCTAGAAAAAGGGAGTGGTTTGAATTATTTTAAAAGAATAAGGTCCAAATATATTAAAATATTTCCCTTTCTTATGTGGGGGTGCTTTACACATTCAAGGAAATGTTTTTAAAATGATAAAATATTTTATATGACTTGGAGGATTCATTAAGGATTTGTAAAATTAATTAAATATACCTAAAACTAAATAATTTTAAAAGAAAACATATATTTGGACGTATATAACCTTTATCATACTATATTAAAACACTACTCGGTCATTATGATGTCATAAAACACCTTATATATTTATACAGTATTTATTTTTTACCCTAAAATTACACTCTCTCAAAAAATGAGAAATTCAATGTTAGATAAATTAGTTGCATTGATTCCAAAAAAACATTCATTTTATCTGATTTTTTTTCAAAATATGTGAATTTTCATTTCTAACATAAAAACTGATATTTATTCACAATTGATGGGTTTTGAGAAGTACAGTGTTCGAAGCTTAACAAACATTAAAATTGACTTCATAAAAAATATATGATCCTTTATATTTAATAAAATTAATTTCATAATAATAATTTGTAAAGATATTATTTAATTAAAAAACCCATTAATTCATTAAAATATATTTCTTAATTGAATTTGAATATTGACAACAAATACTAATTTTGATTTAAAATTCATTTACAACATAACAATAATAAAATAAAAGTATATTAATTTTTCTATTATAAAATAATGGACTTAATCATAATGCTAATATTGTATTATGTATCCCTTTATTACACTAGTATATTCTCTAATAGTATGGTGTGGGGTGACGGGGATTTCATGGGGCCGTTTAGTAAACATTGTTTGGACCGGGATCTTGATGAGCTTGAACTTATCCCATAAACAATTTCTCTCCTTATCAAGTTCTTAGATGTCAAATTGAGATAGGTCTAGGGAAAATCCAAAAAATGCTATCTCCCTCAAAATATTTGATAAATTGGATTCATATTTTATGATCCTACTATTTGAGGCCATCACTTCCTTCTTCTGTGTCAAAAACATTTCTTAATACTCGAAATTTATACTAGTCATGCGATCATGTTTCAAAGGATATATTATCAATGGTAATGATACATAATTGTCCTTTAAATCTAATTAGAAATAGTAAAACAAAATTATTTAATGTGATTTATATATCCATAAGACATTTAATTAAAATAATTAGAATTTTATTCAAAACAATTTGGGTCATTACGTTGTTTTTGGAATTACTTAATTCTAGGTATAAATGTGAAAAATCCTTAAGAAAATATCCATTGGAGTTTAAGATGACCTAAATTAAATTTTAAAGTAGTTTTTATAAATATTCTTACAGATGTTTTTAATATTTTGAACGTTTTAGATAATTAATTTTTTTACTGGGATGATACCACAAACTGGTTTAGAGAACAAAATTATTGTATGGTATGAAACCAGATCACATGATGTAATGGTTTTTAGAGATATTTTTAATTTATGTAATTTTTTTGGAATTTTAAAAAAGTTTGGAATGGGCATCATAAAATTGTTTAATGTCATCAATATTTTGAGGCTAGTAGTTTAAACATCATAGAGAATGTAAATTTCTTAGCATTTGATTTTCAGGTTTCGCTATTGAAACATCAGATCTCCTGCATTTGATTTTTGGGATCAGTGATCCTTAGAGATCATTTCATTTAGTGAGTAATATTAATTTATTTTGTGTTGTGTCTATTAATATGATTTATATTTTTTTTCAGCATTGTCGTTGGTAGTAACGGTGTCATCGTAGTATGTTTTCAGATATATTGGTCTTGTTTGTTGATTATTTTAAATCCATTCTAGATATGTTCTGTGATATTAAACCAAATGATGAACTTTGGGTTGGTTTTGTTGATTCATGCATGTTTCTTGTGGAATTCATCATTTTATCTTCTCAATTGATTTTTTTTTCTTTTTAATTTATATTTTGATATAAGGATTGATTATAGAGACTCCATTTTTTTCATTTCATTCTATTGTGTCTGTGGATCCGATTATGGGTGTGTGAAACCTGAGTTTGATGAATGTGGGTCCATCTATAGCCTACATTGAATGAAATATACTGTTCATGTATTATAAATTTATGAATAATGAATTCGAATCATTGATTTGTGTGTGTTATGTTAGTTTTTGAGAAAATATGGGTTTCTCAATTTTTGGTAAAAGGAAGAGGTATTTATACAGAATTATTAGATTGAATTATTAATATTTATTCAAATAATGGTTTTGATGTACTATTAAGGAAAATGTAGAAATTGGTAAGCCTTAGGTAATTAAGTGGAATGTGTAGTAATACGACTCCTTTATTTATACTATTTAGGGGTTCACAAACTAGGTGTTCCTCTTACCCCTAGGCCAAATTGTTCTAGTAACCTATTATAAAAGATGGGGGGGTTAGTTTTGGTAGTGTTCCTCTTCTATCTATATTTTATCTATATATCTAGAAACATGATGTTCAATATTGACTATAATTAGGACGAAGTGTTCTAAATTTCAAAACTCGTAGTGAGACTTTGGATGATTTTACATATGAATTAGTTTGAATGTGATTTGATATGATATATAATAAATTATTTTTCTCGAATTCAGGATATATACTATACGATTTGAAACTAGATTATATTTACAAATGTGAAAAAAGAGGATATCAATATTTGAGCATTATTTTTTATGGAAAACATAATAAACTAATTATCAATAATTATATTATTCAATGTAGAGATTTTTTTAATTTTTTTATAGATAATTGATATGGAATGCCATGGTAGAATCTTACTGAGCCTGCTTGATCATACCCTCCACAACCTATGATCCATTCATTGACTATTATATATAATTTAATGTAAGGAATTGAAATGAACCACTATGAGGTAAAAAGGCTCCTATTAGGTGTTTATAGGCAGGAGGTGGTAATATGTTGGAATTTATTTTACAATATCACATGGAGTAGATATATTAGTTTTAGTTTTCATTTTATATTAGGCATATATGTGGGAGATTGTTCCATGAATTTTAAGTAGTATCACTTCTGTTATTCCCCTTTATATAGGAAAAATATTTGTTTACTATTTCTTTATTTAATACCATTGTGTGCGTGTGTCTATATATATTATATATTTTATATCAGGTTTGGTGAAATCATTCCCTATTGTTGTTGATGAAGCCCGAGTGCTAGTCTCCCGCCCATGGTGCTCGTGAATGGCCACCAGGTATGTGAATGATTTGGTTGGGAACTGGTTTGAGAGGGTATTGGGGTCAGGTATTTCATTATTTTTTTATCAAAGGTTCATTTTGTACACATTTTTTGGAAGACAATAGACTAAAGATAAAATTTTTAGGTCACGAGAGGTAGGTTGTGGTATGTTTATAGCTAGATGATTCCATGACATGACTCAAGTTACAATGGAATGTTGGGATGTGTGTCTCCTATTTAGCGTTCATCATCTTAATTTCATTTTTATGTGTTTCAAGTTTGATTTGGGATTATCAATTTTTTGGTCATTTCTTTTATTTTAGTGTGCATCAGTATGACTTCTATACAACATCCATGAGTTCATCAGTAGGGTGAAGTAGATACTCCTCAAGGGAATCTTCTTATAGATCAAAAGAATATCGATGCTATCATGGAGAATGTTTTATATATGATTAATTCACACCATTATTTTTTTTAAAATATTATGTTTCCATAGGGTCTCTAGCAAAATTACATAGTGATCCTCATGTTCTTGTTTTCTACATAAATATATAATTATTTTTTTTAAATACTATCACAAAATGATAATGGTAATATTTGATGACTGTATTCAAAAAATTTATAAATATTGAGGGGGTATTGAAAAGAGAAAATAGAATCACTATAATCCCATAGTGTACATACTATGAATGTAATTATATCTTTTGTATGCCAATTTTTTTGTAAATAATTTGATTTTCTCTATAACGAAGATAAATATGGAAAATTATTTACCTCGTCATAATTTGTAAAAAAATCATAAATACAAGACATGTTAAACATACTATTGATGATGATCCTATTAATTTAATGATAATCAATGATAATTAAAATTTAACAATTAATCTTATTATAGAAAATAATAGGTCCACTCCATGGTGAAATGATTGACTGAATAAACCCTATTTTAAGATTATCCTTGAGTTTCTTATCTGACTCCTACATGTAAACCAGGGTTATTATATATATATACATTCAATTAAATATGTGTATCACAATGTAACGGTTTTATTGAAAATTATACCACATAGTTTAGAAGAATACTGGGATACTCATCAGGAAGGACATTAGAATACTATAAGACAATATGTGTATCCTCGACATAGAGTTTCATTCCAGCCGTCTGATATAAATAAATTTTTTGAATTTGAATATAGTCCCATGAAATGGATATATTTTTCATTGGATTTTTATATTTATATTTACATTGATTTACAATCAAAAGTTGTTTGGGGATAAATAAAGACATACCTTTCTCAAAAATTAATATGGGATATATATAGAGAAACCATATCAATGCCCTAAATAGAATCTAATTGAAATAGATTCTAATTAATAAGATTTTATAGGGTTAAAATTACCATTATCATCAATTGGGGATGAATCATGAACATTATTGGTGGTCATAATACCATTAAGAGTTTTTATATATAGTTCAATATCTAATCATTTATGTGGTTATATGATACTTGTATTAAACTATTCATATATAAAACAATGAGTACCAATAGAATATAATAATAAATTATATGTTATATAGTAAATTATATGACTACCTTCCACAGTATCATTATTGTACCCAATGCTGTCAATAGAGATTATATGATATTTCCCATTATAACTTGGATTAAGTGGATCATGAATTCAATAATCATCTTTAACCTTCAGATCCATACACTAGTTACAATAATGCACATTTTTCATTAATTTGAATCATTGGAGTGTAGGTGAATCATTTTATATAATCATATTTCCATTATCATAATTGTATTTCTTATTCACATGCAATTGTGATGAAATATTCAAATAATATTTTTTACACAAATAATGAATTTAATACTTCCCTTTTGATGAATTCCACTATTCTTCGTTGCACACATGTCTCGTAAAAGACGACTCGCATTCTTCTATTCCTGTTTTTTTGTTCAAATATTATTATAATTCTATATTTCATTTCATATAAAATCCATGAGATATATTGGTAAATCCAACATCTATTTCCACCTT
Organism: Viscum album; assembly: GCA_963277665.1. Lineage (NCBI taxonomy): Eukaryota > Viridiplantae > Streptophyta > Magnoliopsida > Santalales > Viscaceae > Viscum > Viscum album. Next base: position 911,787,728 of record OY728161.1, on the reverse strand, counting down.
AATAGAATATCAAATGAGTTCATTAATGTTTCTAAATTATCTTATATATAATTTCCATCATAGATTATGTTTCATTCCACTAAATAATCGATCAATATCACATTATAGTTACATGATAATACAAGAATAATTCCACATAATTCTTATAAAATTTTCATCAGTGGTAAAAATGTATTTCTCTTCATTCTAATTTACCTCAATAAATTTCTTCTCCACTTTGTGTGATGAATCTATGAAAAGTTATTATTGAAAAATAACATCTCAAACTAATCCCACTCCATTGAATTATTTTATTTCTGTTCATCCATAATCCTTATAAGAGTACACCATTGATATTATTCACCAGACAAATGTTAAATATTTAAAATAAAAAATTATTCTATATGTACTGGATAAACAATATATATATATATAGTTGCACTGATTTATTTTATTAAAAATTATTATTCAATATACCCCCAAAAATAAGGTGGATATTTTCTCATGAAGGAATTAATTATATGGTTTTCTCAAATTTTCATAGTTTAATGTTATACATAAATAATGTAATGAGAAAATTACTTAATTATAAATAAATGTTTTTTTATTCAATCTATCTAGAAAATTTGATTTAGAGGAGGATAATCTTGGTATTGTCTACCAAATTTTTAATTGAAAAATGTCCTTATGGATCCATTCATTTACTACAAACCTGAATTATAGTATGAGAAACAATAATTAGAGAGGTAAGGAATATAATCATGAAAATAATTTAAAGGATTTCTAAATTTTAATAGTTTATTTTCAAAATATGACACTTTAGGTTTAGAAAAGGTCATTTATGTTATATTTTTAATTAAAACATAATGTTTAATGAGAAATTTTTTAATTTACACTAGCATATCCACCAGGATTTTCTATACAGGTGTTTAGTTTTATTCCAATTCATAATATATATATATAAGTGTAATTAATGTTTGTCACGACCCGCCCTCGGGGTCCGTGCCGTGACTACCCCAAGCCCGCCTTCCATAGGCCAGGGGCTGGCGACTAGCACCAAGGCGTAAATCCCGGTAAAAAGGAAGGCATTGCCTTTGATAAGTAAACACACACCACAGAGTAAACAAGCGGAAAGTAAACACTAAGCAAGCAGAGTACAACTGAAAGTGCAGAAAAGTAAATGGGCCAATATACAAACCCAAACTGAAAGTAAAGTACAACTCAAAAAGGGAAAAACAGCAACTGAAAAGTAAAAGCCGCTACTCCGAGCTGTCCACTGGAAATCCCACCTGAAGGGTGGGTACAGAAAGCTTCTCTGCTCCACGGGTCCCGCCGTCCGCTCCGAGCACCTCCCGCCCAGTGGTCCACCTCCGGGTACCGTCCCGCTGTGCAAGCCTCAGCTAAGGTCAATGCTGTCCGTCGTCTGCAACCAACACAACGTAGTGCGGGCAAAGCCCGTGCAGGGGTGAGTATAAGCTACTCAGTAGGGACCCCGAGACCCCTGAAGGTCTCTCAAATCCACAAAGGATAAACCACGAAGAAAAGTACAATCACGAAGTAACAACCGACACTGCTTAGGTATATGCCCATACATATACCTAAGTCATCAATTAAAATACGCTCCAACCTCCGAGCCCAAGTACAACTCAGTCCACACAGGAAAGTATACGTATTGCACATAGGAAAACAAAACATAATCCACACAGGATTGCACAACACAATCCACACAGGAAAGCAACAGGATTCAGCTCACACAGGTATACTTCTTCCGAGGATGATAAAGATGATCACTGATCCATCTAAGTCATCGGACCCACGAAGGATCGATAGGTAACTGACCCCCGCAGAAGACCCACACAGGATCGTGCTCACACAGAACCTGTAGGCGCTGGCTCACACAGAACCGCTGAGCGCAAGGACCCACACAGGATCGGGCCCACACAGGACCTGTAGCACTGATCCACGTAGGATCGCTGAGTGCTGAAGTCGTCGTCGTCGAATCCACACAGGATCTCTGTACTATCGTCGTCATCGAATCCACTTAGGATCTCTGTACTGTCATCGTCGAATCCACACAGGATCTCTGTACCGTCGTCGTCGCAGTCACAGTAGCAGTCGTAGCAGAAGAACAGTCGCAGCCAACACTAGGGTTCCCGCACACAGCAAGCTCGTACGGAGGGTCCGCTCCACGAGCCGAGAGGCTGATACATCAACTGTCACAAAGACCAGAGTTGATGTATCCAAAAGTTCCGTATCGTCAACAGGAACTCAACGCAACAGACGGCGCGTCGATCGGACGCCGGTCTGAGAGTTATTGGCATTTTCGTCTCCGGGGCCCGGTTGGTTTTTAAAGAAAAACCAACCCGACCGTACTCCACCTGCGTCCAAACCTCGGGCGGAGTATGCCAAAATATCCTTCTCACTAATAGGAACACTACGCGACTGACGGCACGTCAATCGGACGTCCGTAGCTCAGGATATGAGCGTTTCCGCTCCGAAGGCCCGGTTGGTTTCGTGAACGAACCAACCCGGCCGAACTCAAAGTAACCCGAAACCTTGAGTGCGATATACCGAAACGACCGTCTCGATCCAAGGATCGCGTTGCCGCTGACGGTTCGTCGATCAGAGGTCCGAGGCTCATGTTATGAGCCAAAAACCAAATCTGGTTCGAAACGGGGGGGTCCGGGTCCGGGCCGACCCGGCCCGACCCCCCCCCCCCCCCCGGGGTGGCGCGGCGGCCGGCGGCGCGGCGGCGCGGTGGCGGGCCACGGCGGCTGGCGCTGGCGCCGCACGAGGGTGGCATGCGGGGTGACAAACCCCCGCGTTTTGAGGGGCGGCGCGGCCTTTGTGCCGCGCCGGTTTTTTTTTTAAAACCGCCCCCCCCCCCCCCCCCCCCCCCCCCCACGTGGGGGGGGGGGCCTGCTGGCGCCGAACCAAGGGGGCCGGTTGCCCCCTTCCCTCAAGAACCGCCCCCCTCATTAAGAGGGGGTTTTTGTTGAACCGGACGGGGGATTTATTCCCCCGGTTTTATGCCATCCGGCCGGCCAGCTGGCCGGCCGGTTTTTACCAACGGGACCGGAAATTCCGGTCCCGCCTTCGACTTCCGACGCCGGCGGCCCGGCCGCCGGTCTCCTCTTCCGCCGCGGCCCGGAACCGGCCGCGGTCTTTTCGTCCCGCCACGGCCCGGAACCGGCCGCGGTCTCCTCGTCCCGACGCGGCCCGGAACCGGCCGCGGTGTTCCTCGTCCGGCGCGGTGCGACGACACCGCACCCCCTTCGCCGTGCCATGATTCTTTTCAACGCGGCGCGACAGCGTCGTGTTCTTGAAGATTTTTCCTTGACGTAGTGCGACGGCGCCGCGTAAATTATTTGTACGATCATCTGCGTGGTGCGACGGCACCACGCCACTTGCTTCCACCCGCATGAATAAACATGAACGATGGAGGGGGGGGGGGGTTCGGTCGTGTTCATGCGGTCCGGCCCCCCTCGCGTTAACTATAACACTTAAATAAAATATTTCAAAGCCTCACGTAGACATGCGATCCACGAGCAAGAAAAGGAATAATTAAAGAATGAAACAACAACCCCTACCTCGGGTTAAAGATTCGAAGATTCGTCTACGTTCCGCGGAAGACGGCGTCGCGGAGGTCGGGCGTCGCGGTCGTCGTTCGTCAAATCCGTTGACGAAGAGATATGCCCGAAGAGACACGTCGTTGGCGGATCTTCATTTTCCGACGAAGAAGGCCCGAGGAGGAAGCGGCGTTCCCTCTTGTTGACACTGAGGACGAAGAAGAGAGGCGTCGTTCTTCGACGGAGTTTGAGCGTTCTTCGTTCTTCGCCAGAGCTTGAAGATGAAGAGGAAGCTCTCCAAAAGCTCTCAAGGAGACCAACAAACAACCCATCATAAAATAAGATAACATCTTATTTTATTATTACAAAACACATAAGAATTTCAAAAGTTTGAAATTCAAAAAGGGTTTAACTCCCAAAATTAATTAAGAGTAACTTAAGCCAATTAAGAGGGGGTTAAGGGAACTTGAAAAGTCTAGGGGTTCGTGTGGGCCCCACCACACTTAATCCTCCCAAGGGAGGTTAAGTGGGTGTGGGTCCCACTTCCAACCCCCTTTGGTAGGTTTTTAACAAACTAAAAATAAAATTTGTCTTACACAAATTTTATTTAACTCAACTGAAAACCCCAAAACTTAACTTTCAACCCGCAACATACGCAACTCACGAAAAGGTCTCTTTAAGCGAATATCGGCGCTGCGAGTTCATTGGTGCCCTCGGATTTCAATTCCGAGCACCGGATCAAAAGTTAAGAATTCCTGCTCGTTCGTTCACTGAACGTACCCGAGCCAAACTTCGGAAATTAACTCCGGGCACTCCGGGCCTCGGAATCAGGTGCCGTCTGAAACCGCGCTCTTGTAAAATTCTAAAGAAAATTAAGAAAAATTTTCCCTTGAATTTTACGGGTCTTTACATTACTCCCACCTCAGGGCTTTACGTCCCCGTAAAGATACAACAAAAACTAGGGAAACAAATGAGGGTATTGAGCACGCATCTGAGCCTCCCGCTCCCATGTGCTCTCCTGGAGATTCCCGTGCTGCCATCTGATGCGCACAAGAGGAATCGATCGCCCACGCAGGACCCGCTCCTGTCGATCCTCTATCTCCACCGGGACCTCCGTAAAAGTCTCCCCATCGTCAATGTCAAGCTCCCCATGGTCAATGATGTGCGTCGGGTCGTGCACGTATCTCCTCAGCTGGGATACGTGGAAGACGTCGTGCACCCGGTGCAACTGAGGTGGTAGAGCCAGGCGATAAGCCACCTCGCCAATCCTGCTGAGAATCTGGAAGGGTCCGATGAAGCGCGGAGATAACTTGCCGCCTCGGCCAAATCTCCGAATACCACGTCGAGGTGAGACCCGCAAGAAGACGTGGTCGCCATCCTCGAACTCCAGTGGCCTCCGCCTCCTATCAGCGTATGACTTCTGCCGGCTCTGAGCTGTCCTCATCCGCTCCTGGATGACCTGGACCTTCTCTGTCGTGGCCTGGACCATCTCCGGTCCCACCAGTGCTGACTCCCCAGGGTCTGTCCAGCACAAAGGAGATATACATGGTCGGCCGTACAACGCCTCTTACGGTGCCATCCCGATGGTGGAGTGGTAGCTGTTGTTGTACGCGAACTCCACCAAAGGTAGGTGGTCCTCCCAGCTACGACCAAAGTCAAGGACACATGCGCGGAGCATGTCCTCGAGAGTCTGAATGGTCCTCTCCGTCTGACCATCTGTCTGAGGGTGAAAAGCTGTGCTAAGACGTAGCTGCGTACCGAACGCCTCCTGTAACCCCTTCCAAAGCCGGGAAGTAAAGCGGGCATCTCGATCGGAAACGATAGATGATGGCATGCTGTGGAGCCGCACAATCTCCTGAACGTAGAGACGTCCCAAGCTCTCCACTGAGCCCTGCTCTCTGATGGGTAAGAAGTGTGCCGACTTGGTGAGTCGGTCAACAATCACCCAGATGGATTCGTGACCTCTGGAAGTGCGTGGAAGTCCAGTCACGAAGTCCATAGATATGCCGTCCCACTTCCACTCTGGAACCTCCAAGGGTTGTACCAAGCCTGCTGGTACCTGATGCTCTGCCTTCACCTGCTGACAGGCGAGGCATCGAGAAACGAACTCTGCTACAGCTTTCTTCATGCCCGGCCACCAGTGCTGTCGTCTGAGATCCTGGTACATCTTCGCCACTCCAGGATGTACCGCCAAAGGAGAAGTGTGAAACTCCCTCAGCACTTCCTCTCGAAAAGCGACTGGTACCATGGTACGTCCTCTGAAAAGGTTGTCGTGCTCCGATCCAAGGGAGAAACCATCAGGTGCCTGTCCCGAGGATATCTGTGCACGCAGTGTCTCACAGTCAGCGTCCCCATGCTGTGCCTCCCTAACTCGCTGCAGTAGTGGAGGAGTGACTGTGAGAGACTGAAGAAAAGCTGCTCCACCTCTATCCACGAAGGATATCTGCAAAGAGGCTAGCTGCTCCGTTGCCTCCTCAAGTAGCTGAATGCCCGTCCTCCTGCTGAGGGCATCGGCTACTACGTTCCCCTTCCCAGGAGTATAGACTATCTCAAAGTCATAGTCCTGGAGGAACTCGAGCCATCGTCACTGTCTCAGGTTCAGGTCCTTCTGCGAGAAGATATACCTGAGACTCTGATGATCGGAAAAGACTGTAAAGCGCTCGCCCATCAGATAGTGTCGCCATGTCTTCAGAGCGAAGACCACTGCTGCTAACTCCAGGTCATGGGTAGCGTAGTTCTGCTCATGCGGCCTCAACTGTCGTGATCCATAGGCGATCACTGCCCGCTCCTGCATCAGAACACATCCGAGTCCGGTCCCTGATGCATCGCAGTAGACTACGTACCCTACTCCCTCCTCAGGCAACCTCAAGATAGGTGCGCTAGTCAATCTCTGTCTCAGCTTCTGGAAGCTCTGCTGACATCTGTCTGACCACACGAAGGGTTTCCCCTTCTTCGACAAAGCTGTGAGTGATGCCGCAACTCTGGAGAAGTTCGGCACAAATCTCCGATAGTATCCAGCTAGTCCCAAGAAACTCCGAACCTCAGTCACGCTCCTGGGTGGCTCCCATGCTAACACAACCTCAATCTTCGCGGGATCCACTGCAACTCCCGCCTCAGAGATAACGTGTCCCAAAAAGTGGACCTCACGTATCCAGAACTGGCACTTCGAGAGCTTACCATAAAGCTGGTGCTCTCGGAGTGTGTCAAGGACAACTCGCAAGTGATAGGCGTGCTCCTCCTCTGTCGTAGAGTAAATCAGAATGTCGTCGATGAAGACCACGACAAACCGATCGAGGTATGGCTGAAAGATCCTGTTCATGAGAGCCATGAACATTGCTGGAGCATTGGTTACACCGAAAGGCATAACCAAGAACTCATAGTGGCCATACTGACATCTGAAGGCCGTCTTCTGCACATCCTCGTCTCTGACTCTGAGCTGATGATAGCCTGACCTGAGGTCTATCTTCGAGAACCACCGTGCTCCCTTGAGCTGATCAAAGAGGTCATCAATCCTCGGTAGCGGATACTTGTTCCTCACTGTCACCTGGTTCAGGCGACGATAGTCAACACAAAGTCGCACGCTCCCGTCCGCCTTCTTGGCGAACAATATCGGGGAAGCCCAGGGTGAAACACTGGGTCGGATGAACCCCTTGCCCTGCAAGTCCCCCAACTGTACCCGTAGCTCTCGAAGCTCGGCGGGGGCCATACGATATGCTGGAGTGGATATCGGGGCTGTCCCGGGGTACAAGTCAATATAAAAGTCTACCTCTCTGCGAGGAGGTAGCCCTGGAACATCGTCGGGAAAAACGTCCGCAAACTGATCCACCACTGCAGGAAAACCAGGACTCCGCACGTCAACTGCTCCAAGGATAAGGCTAGCCAACTGATGAGTGATGGGCTGTCCTCTCCTCCGCGGAAGTCCATCCTGTGCTGCTAAGGCTCCCTTCTCGCCAGTGAAGGTGAACCTGCTCCCGTCGGTGCATACACATCGCACCTTGCGCCTAAAACAGTCAATCTGTGCATGGAACGTAGACAACCAATCCATGCCCAAGATGACGTCGTAAGGCCTCGACGCTGCTACAAGAAGATCCCAGCCGAAGCTCTCGCCTCCTAGAGTAAGCTCACACTGCCGGCACCAGTGCGTAATCGTCGAGTCTGCTCCCGTAGGAGTCTCTAGCCGTAAGGATCGAGCCAACGGCTCGGTCGGAATCTCCGAGCTCCGAACAAGGGCAGCGGCTATGAAAGAGTGACTCGCTCCTGTGTCTATAAGAACTGCAGCAAGGGTGGAATAGACACAGATAGTACCTCGAATCATCTCAGGTGCGCCGTGGTCGTAGGCCTCTGCTGCCTGGAGCTGTTCCTGTCGCTGCCCGCCAGCTCCCTGTGGTCGGGGTGGACCTCCTGGTGGTGGTGGTGGTAGAGCCTCAAAGCGTCGGCCACCACCAGCTGCTCGTCCAGCTCCTCTGCCTCGTCTGCCTCCTCCCTGCGGACCGCCACGGTCGACCCTCTGCCTCTGCCTCGGTGGTCCATCAACTGACTTCTGCTCCTCGGCACGACGGGTCGGGCAGTCACGAGCCATGTGGCCCTGTCCGCCGCATGAGTAGCACTGTCTGCCTCTCGGAAGACTGGCTCCGCGCTGTGTGCCCCGCACTGCTGAGCCAGTGCCCTGAGATCGTCTGCATGAAGGTCTGGTCTGTCTGGACCCCTGAGTCATCTGTCGACTGCCTGCTGCAGATGACTCCGCCACGTGCCGCCCTGCGGTGGGTCTCTGTGCTGGTGTAGACTCAGCAAGGACGCTCTCGATCAGAAGGGCCCTCTCCAGTACTCCTGTCTGAGTCGGTATGCTGAGGGAGATCAGCGATGCCCTGATCTCGTGTCTCAAACCCTGCTCGAAGGTCCGGGCCCGGAAGAATGGGTCTCGTACCATGTCGGTCGAGTAGCGCGAGAGATCGGTAAATCTCGCCGAGTACTGAGCGACCGTCATGCTGCCCTGCCGCAGCTGTAGAAGCTCCTGGATGCGCACCGCTCGGAGGGTGGCCGGGACGAACTCAGAGCGGAAGAGGCTCTCAATGTCCGTCCAAAGTAGAGATGCCTCATCGTGCACCTGGAGCATCAAGCTCCACCATCGTCCAGCTGCTGCGTGTAGTAGGCTCGCAGCGAGGATCACCATGAGGTCTGCTGGTGTCCTCACTAGCCTAAACACTCGAACCACTGCCTCCAGCCAGTCCTCTGCTGCCTGGGGATCCGTCTCCCCGCGAAATCTGGGCGGTCGCTGGCGCTGAAACTCATGAAGTGCGCTGAGGCGACGTGCATCGTCAGCGGCTGCTGCTGGAAGCATCGGGGGCTCGGCGGGTAAAGCTACCGACGGTGCCACTACTGGAAAAGGGCCCTGCACCGAGGCCTCGTCGCTCGGTGGGCTGTCGTCTCGCTCGACTCTCGGAACCCTAGCTGGATGCCGTCGTGGGGCCATCATGAAAAGGAAACAGGTGCGCCACGGTCAGAACAGTATACCTGGTGAGCTGATATATGTAATCACAAAGAAAACTTTGAAACACACACACAATCAATGTTTTCGTGCATTAAGTCGGAAATCAGAAGTCAGGGTCCTGGTGTACGGATACGTCGGCCGCCGCACCAACACTGGACTCCCTGGACTGATATCCACACTCAATACGCTAAACATTATTGCTTCACATAGAAAAGATCAGAGTTCGCGGTAGAACCGAACTCCTCTGATACCAATTTGTCATGACCCGCCCTCGGGGTCCGTGCCGTGACTACCCCAAGCCCGCCTTCCATAGGCCAGGGGCTGGCGACTAGCACCAATGCGTAAATCCCGGTAAAAAGGGAAGGCATTGCCTTTGATAAGTAAACACACACCACAGAGTAAACAAGCGGAAAGTAAACACTAAGCAAGCAGAGTACAACTGAAAGTGCGGAAAAGTAAATGGGCCAGTATACAAACCCAAACTGAAAGTAAAGTACAACTCAAAAAGGGAAAAACAGCAACTGAAAAGTAAAAGCCGCTACTACGAGCTGTCCACTGGAAATCCCACCTGAAGGGTGGGTACAGAAAGCTCCTCTGCTCCACGGGTCCCGCCGTCCGCTCCGAGCACGTCCCGCCTAGTGGTCCACCTCCGGGTACCGTCCCGCTGTGCAAGCCTCAGCTAAGGTCAACGCTGTCCGTCGTCTGCAACCAACACAACGTAGTGCGGGCAAAGCCCGTGTAGGGGTGAGTATAAGCTACTCAGTAGGGACCCCGAGACCCCTGAAGGTCTCTCAAATCCACAAAGGATAAACCACGAAGAAAAGTACAATCACGAAGTAACAACCGACACTACTTAGGTATATGCCCATACATATACCTAAGTCATCAATTAAAATACGCTCCAACCTCCGAGCCCAAGTACAACTCAGTCCACGCATGAAAGTATACGTATTCCACATAGGAAAACAAAACATAATCCACACAGGATTGCACAACACAATCCACACAGGAAAGCAACAGAATTCAGCTCACACAGGTATACTTCTTCAGAGGACGATAAAGATGATCACTGATCCATCTAAGTCGTCGGACCCACGAAGGATCGATAGGTAACTAACCCCCGCAGAAGACCCACACAGGATCGGGCTCACACAGAACATGTAGGCGCTGGCTCACACAGAACCGCTGAGCGCAAGGACCCACACAGGATCGGGCCCACACAGGACCTGTAGCACTGATCCACGTAGGATCGCTGAGTGCTGAAGTCGTCGTCGTCGAATCCACACAGGATCTCTGTACTGTCGTCGTCGTCGAATCCACTGAGGATCTCTGTACTGTCATCGTCGAATCCACACAGGATCTCTGTACTGTCGTCGTCGCAGTCACAATAGCAGTCGTAGCAGAAGAACAGTCGCAGCCAGCACTAGGGTTCCCGCACACAGCGGGCTCGTACGGAGGGTCCGCTCCACGAGCCGAGAGGCTGATACATCAACTGTCACAAAGACCAGAGTTGATGTATCCAAAAGTTCCGTATCGTCAACAGGAACTCAACGCAACAGACGGCGCGTCGATCGGACGCCCGGTCTGAGAGTTATTGGCATTTTCGTCTCCGGGGCCTGGTTGGTTTTTAAGGCAAAACCAACCCTACCGTACTCCACCTACGTCCAAACCTCGGGCGGAGTATGACAAAAGATCTGTCTCACTAAGAGGAACACTACGTGACTGACGGCACGTCAATCGGACGTCCGTAGCTCAAGATATGAGTGTTTCCGCTCCGAAGGCCCGGTTGGTTTCGTGAACGAACCAACCCGGCCGAACTCAAAGTAACCCGAAACCTTGAGTGCGATATACCGAAACGACCGTCTCGATCCAAGGATCGCGTTGCCGCTGACGGTTCGTCGATCGGAGGTCCGAGGCTCATGTTATGAGCCAAAACCCATATCTGGTTCGAAACGGGGGGGTTCGGGTCCGGGCCGACCCGGCCCGACCCCCCCCCCCCCCCGGGGCGGCGCGGCGGCGGGCCGCGGCGGCTGGCGCTGGCGCCGCACGAGGGTGGCACGCGGGGTGACAAACCCCCGCGTTTTGAGGGGCGGCGCGGCCTTTGTGCCGCGCCGGTTTTTTTTTTTAAAACCGCCCCCCCCCCCCCCCCCCCCCCACGTGGGGGGGGGGGCCTGCTGGCGCCGAACCAAGGGGGCCGGTTGCCCCCTTCCCTCAAGAACCGCCCCCCTCATTAAGAGGGGGGTTTTTTTGAACCGGCCGGGGGATTTATTCCCCCGGTTTTATGCCATCCGGCCGGCCAGCTGGCCGGCCGGTTTTTACCAGCGGGACCGGAAATTCCGTTCCCGCCTTCGACTTCCGACGCCGGCGGCCCGGCCGCCGGTCTCCTCTTCCGCCGCGGCCCGGAACCGGCCGCGGTCTTTTCGTCCCGCCACGGCCCGGAACCGGCCGCGGTCTCCTCGTCCCGACGCGGCCCGGAACCGGCCGCGGTGTTCCTCGTCCGGCGCGGTGCGACGACACCGCACCCCCTTCGCCGTGCCATGATTCTTTTCAACGCGGCGCGACGGCGTCGTGTTCTTGAAGATTTTTCCTTGACGTAGTGCGACGGCGCCGCGTAAATTATTTGTACGATCATCTGCGTGGTGCGACGGCACCACGCCACTTGCTTCCACCCGAATGAATAAACATGAACGATGGAGGGGGGGGGGGGTTCGGCCGTGTTCATGCGGTCCGGCCCCCCTCGCGTTAACTATAACACTTAAATAAAATATTTCAAAGCCTCACGTAGACATGCGATCCACGAGCAAGAAAAGGAATAATTAAAGAATGAAACAACAACCCCTACCTCGGGTTAAAGATTCGAAGATTCGTCTACGTTCCGCGGAAGACAGCGTCGCGGAGGTCGGGCGTCGCGGTCGTCGTTCGTCAAATCCGTTGACGAAGAGATATGCCCGAAGAGACACGTCGTTGGCAGATCTTCATTTTCCGACGAAGAAGGCCCGAGGAGGAAGCGGCGTTCCCTCTTGTTGACACTGAGGACGAAGAAGAGAGGCGTCGTTCTTCGACGGAGTTTGAGCGTTCTTCGTTCTTCGCCAGAGCTTGAAGATGAAGAGGAAGCTCTCCAAAAGCTCTCAAGGAGACCAACAAACAACCCATCATAAAATAAGATAACATCTTATTTTATTATTACAAAACACATAAGAATTTCAAAAGTTTGAAATTCAAAAAGGGTTTAACTCCCAAAATTAATTAAGAGTAACTTAAGCCAATTAAGAGGGGGTTAAGGGAACTTGAAAAGTCTAGGGGTTCGTGTGGGCCCCACCACACTTAATCCTCCCAAGGGAGGTTAAGTGGGTGTGGGTCCCACTTCCAACCCCCTTTGGTAGGTTTTTAACAAACTAAAAATAAAATTTGTCTTACACAAATTTTATTTAACTCAACTGAAAACCCCAAAACTTAACTTTCAACCCGCAACATACGCAACTCACGAAAAGGTCTCTTTAAGAGAATATCGGCGCTGCGAGTTCATCGGTGCCCTCGGATTTCAATTCCGAGCACCGGATCAAAAGTTAAGAATTCCCGCTCGTTCGTTCACTGAACGTACCCGAGCCAAACTTCGGAAATTAACTCCGGGCACTCCGGGCCTCGGAATCAGGTGCCGTCTGAAACCGCGCTCTTGTAAAATTCTAAAGAAAATTAAGAAAAAATTTCCCTTGAATTTTACGGGTCTTTACATTACTCCCACCTCAGGGCTTTACGTCCCCGTAAAGATACAACAAAAACTAGGGAAACAAATGAGGGTACTGAGCACGCATCTGAGCCTCCCGCTCCCATGTGCTCTCCTGGAGATTCCCGTGCTGCCATCTGATGCGCACAAGAGGAATCGATCGCCCACGCAGGACCCGCTCCTGTCGATCCTCTATCTCCACCGGGACCTCCGTAAAAGTCTCCCCATCGTCAATGTCAAGCTCCCCATGGTCAATGATGTGCGTCGGGTCGTGCACGTATCTCCTCAGCTGGGATACGTGGAAGACGTCGTGCACCCGGTGCAACTGAGGTGGTAGAGCCAGGCGATAAGCCACCTCGCCAATCCTGCTGAGAATCTGGAAGGGTCCGATGAAGCGCGGAGATAACTTGCCGCCTCGGCCAAATCTCCGAATACCACGTCGAGGTGAGACCCGCAAGAAGACGTGGTCGCCATCCTCGAACTCCAGTGGCCTCCGCCTCCTATCAGCGTATGACTTCTGCCGGCTCTGAGCTGTCCTCATCCGCTCCTGGATGACCTGGACCTTCTCTGTCGTGGCCTGGACCATCTCCGGTCCCACCAGTGCTGACTCCCCAGGGTCTGTCCAGCACAAAGGAGATCTACATGGTCGGCCGTACAACGCCTCTTACGGTGCCATCCCGATGGTGGAGTGGTAGCTGTTGTTGTACGCGAACTCCACCAAAGGTAGGTGGTCCTCCCAGCTACGACCAAAGTCAAGGACACATGCGCGGAGCATGTCCTCGAGAGTCTGAATGGTCCTCTCCGTCTGACCATCTGTCTGAGGGTGAAAAGCTGTGCTAAGACGTAGCTGCGTACCGAACGCCTCCTGTAACCCCTTCCAAAGCCGGGAAGTAAAGCGGGCATCTCGATCGGAAACGATAGATGATGGCATGCCGTGGAGCCGCACAATCTCCTGAACGTAGAGACGTCCCAAGCTCTCCACTGAGCCCTGCTCTCTGATGGGTAAGAAGTGTGCCGACTTGGTGAGTCGGTCAACAATCACCCAGATGGAGTCGTGACCTCTGGAAGTGCGTGGAAGTCCAGTCACGAAGTCCATAGATATGCCGTCCCACTTCCACTCTGGAACCTCCAAGGGTTGTACCAAGCCTGCTGGTACCTGATGCTCTGCCTTCACCTGCTGACAGGTGAGGCATCGAGAAACGAACTCTACTACAGCTTTCTTCATGCCCGGCCACCAGTGCTGTCGTCTGAGATCCTGGTAAATCTTCGCCACTCCAGGATGTACCGCCAAAGGAGAAGTGTGAAACTCCCTCAGCACTTCCTCTCGAAAAGCGACTGGTACCATGGTACGTCCTCTGAAAAGGATGTCGTGCTCCGCTCCAAGGGAGAAACCATCAGGTGCCTGTCCCGAGGATATCTGTGCACGCAGTGTCTCACAGTCAGCGTCCCCATGCTGTGCCTCCCTAACTCGCTGCAGTAGTGGAGGAGTGACTGTGAGAGACTGAAGAAAAGCTGCTCCACCTCTATCCACGAAGGATATCTGCAAAGAGGCTAGCTGCTCTGTTGCCTCCTCAAGTAGCTGAATGCCCGTCCTCCTGCTGAGGGCATCGGCTACTACGTTCCCCTTCCCAGGAGTATAGACTATCTCAAAGTCATAGTCCTGGAGGAACTCGAGCCATCGTCACTGTCTCAGGTTCAGGTCCTTCTGCGAGAAGATATACCTGAGACTCTGATGATCGGAAAAGACTGTAAAGCGCTCGCCCATCAGATAGTGTCGCCATGTCTTCAGAGCGAAGACCACTGCTGCTAACTCCAGGTCATGGGTAGCGTAGTTCTGCTCATGCGGCCTCAACTGTCGTGATCCATAGGCGATCACTGCCCGCTCCTGCATCAGAACACATCCGAGTCCGGTCCCTGATGCATCGCAGTAGACTACGTACCCTACTCCCTCCTCAGGCAACCTCAAGATAGGTGCGCTAGTCAATCTCTGTCTCAGCTCCTGGAAGCTCTGCTGACATCTGTCTGACCACACGAAGGGTTTCCCCTTCTTCGACAAAGCTGTGAGTGATGCCGCAACTCTGGAGAAGTTCGGCACAAATCTCCGATAGTATCCAGCTAGTCCCAAGAAACTCCGAACCTCAGTCACGCTCCTGGGTGGCTCCCATGCTAACACAGCCTCAATCTTCGCGGGATCCACTGCAACTCCCGCCTCAGAGATAACGTGTCCCAAAAAGTGGACCTCACGTATCCAGAACTGGCACTTCGAGAGCTTACCATAAAGCTGGTGCTCTCGGAGTGTGTCAAGGACAACTCGCAAGTGATAGGCGTGCTCCTCCTCTGTCGTAGAGTAAATCAGAATGTCGTCGATGAAGACCACGACAAACCGATCGAGGTATGGCTGAAAGATCCTGTTCATGAGAGCCATGAACACTGCTGGAGCATTGGTTACACCGAAAGGCATAACCAAGAACTCATAGTGGCCATACCGACATCTGAAGGCCGTCTTCTGCACATCCTCGTCTCTGACTCTGAGCTGATGATAGCCTGACCTGAGGTCTATCTTCGAGAACCACCGTGCTCCCTTGAGCTGATCAAAGAGGTCATCAATCCTCGGTAGCGGATACTTGTTCCTCATTGTCACCTGGTTCAGGCGACGATAGTCAACACAAAGTCGCACGCTCCCGTCCGCCTTCTTGGCGAACAATATCGGGGAAGCCCAGGGTGAAACACTGGGTCGGATGAACCCCTTGCCCTGCAAGTCCCCCAACTGTACCCGTAGCTCTCGAAGCTCGGCGGGGGCCATACGATATGCTGGAGTGGATATCGGGGCTGTCCCGGGGTACAAGTCAATATAAAAGTCTACCTCTCTGCGAGGAGGTAGCCCTGGAACATCGTCGGGAAAAACGTCCGCAAACTGATCCACCACTGCAGGAAAACCAGGACTCCGCACGTCAACTGCTCCAAGGATAAGGCTAGCCAACTGATGAGTGATGGGCTGTCCTCTCCTCCGCGGAAGTCCATCCTGTGCTGCTAAGGCTCCCTTCTCGCCAGTGAAGGTGAACCTGCTCCCGTCGGTGCGTACACATCGCACCTTGCGCCTAAAACAGACAATCTGTGCATGGACCGTAGACAACCAATCCATGCCCAAGATGACGTCGTAAGGCCTCGACGCTGCTACAAGAAGATCCCAGCCGAAGCTCTCGCCTCCTAGAGTAAGCTCACACTGCCGGCACCAGTGCGTAATCGTCGAGTCTGCTCCCGTAGGAGTCTCTAGCCGTAAGGATCGAGCCAACGGCTCTGTCGGAATCTCCGAGCTCCGAACAAGGGCAGCGGCTATGAAAGAGTGACTCGCTCCTGTGTCTATAAGAACTGCAGCAAGGGTGGAATAGACACAGATAGTACCTCGAATCATCTCAGGTGCGCCGTGGTCGTAGGCCTCTGCTGCCTGGAGCTGTGCCTGTCGCTGCCCGCCAGCTCCCTGTGGTCGGGGTGGACCTCCTGGTGGTGGTGGTGGTAGAGCCTCAAAGCGTCGGCCACCACCAGCTGCTCGTCCAGCTCCTCTGCCTCGTCTGCCTCCTCCCTGCGGACCGCCACGGTCGACCCTCTGCCTCTGCCTCGGTGGTCCATCAACTGACTTCTGCTCCTCGGTACGACGGGTCGGGCAGTCACGAGCCATGTGGCCCTGTCCGCCGCATGAGTAGCACTGTCTGCCTCTCGGAAGACTGGCTCCGTGCTGTGTGCCCCGCACTGCTGAGCCAGTGCCCTGAGATCGTCTGCATGAAGGTCTGGTCTGTCTGGACCCCTGAGTCATCTGTCGAATGCCTGCTGCAGATGACTCCGCCACGTGCCGCCCTGCGGTGGGTCTCTGTGCTGGTGTAGACTCAGCAAGGACGCTCTCGATCATAAGGGCCCGCTCCAGTACTCCTGTCTGAGTCGGTATGCTGAGGGAGATCAGCGATGCCCGGATCTCGTGTCTCAAACCCTGCTCGAAGGTCCGGGCCCGGAAGAATGGGTCTCGTACCATGTCGGTCGAGTAGCGCGAGAGATCGGTAAATCTCGCCGAGTACTGAGCGACCGTCATGCTGCCCTGCCGCAGCTGTAGAGGCTCCTGGATGCGCACCGCTCGGAGGGTGGCCGGGACGAACTCAGAGCGGAAGAGGCTCTCAAAGTCCGTCCAAAGTAGAGATGCCTCATCGTGCACCTGGAGCATCAAGCTCCACCATCGTCCAGCTGCTGCGTGTAGTAGGCTCGCAGCGAGGATCACCATGAGGTCTGCTAGTGTCCTCACTAGCCTAAACACTCGAACCACTGCCTCCAGCCAGTCCTCTGCTGCCTGGGGATCCGTCTCCCCGCGAAATCTGGGCGGTCGCTGGCGCTGAAACTCATGAAGTGCGCTGAGGCGACGTGCATCGTCAGCGGCTGCTGCTGGAAGCATCGGGGGCTCGGCGGGTAAAGCTACCGCCGGTGCCACTACTGGAAAAGGGCCCTGCACCGAGGCCTCGTCGCTCGGTGGGCTGTCGTCTCGCTCGACTCTCGGAACCCTAGCTGGATGCCATCGTGGGGCCATCCTGAAAAGGAAACAGGTGCGCCACGGTCAGAACAGTATACCTGGTGAGCTGATATAAGTAATCACAAAGAAAACTTTGAAACACACACGCAATCAATGTTTTCGTGCATTAAGTCGGAAATCAGAAGTCAGGGTCCTGGTGTATGGATACGTCGGACGCCGCACCAACACTGGACTCCCTGGACTGATATCCACACTCAATACGCTAAACATTATTGCTTCACATAGAAAAGATCAGAGTTCGCGGTAGAACCGAACTCCTCTGATACCAATTTGTCATGACCCGCCCTCGGGGTCCGTGCCGTGACTACCCCAAGCCCGCCTTCCATAGGCCAGGGGCTGGCGACTAGCACCAATGCGTAAATCCCGGTAAAAAGGGAAGGCATTGCCTTTGATAAGTAAACACACACCACAGAGTAAACAAGCGGAAAGTAAACACTAAGCAAGCAGAGTACAACTGAAAGTGCGGAAAAGTAAATGGGCCAGTATACAAACCCAAACTGAAAGTAAAGTACAACTCAAAAAGGGAAAAACAGCAACTGAAAAGTAAAAGCCGCTACTCCGAGCTGTCCACTGGAAATCCCACCTGAAGGGTGGGTACAGAAAGCTCCTCTGCTCCACGGGTCCCGCCGTCCGCTCCGAGCACGTCCCGCCTAGTGGTCCACCTCCGGGTACCGTCCCGCTGTGCAAGCCTCAGCTAAGGTCAACGCTGTCCGTCGTCTGCAACCAACACAACGTAGTGCGGGCAAAGCCCATGTAGGGGTGAGTATAAGCTACTCAGTAGGGACCCCGAGACCCCTGAAGGTCTCTCAAATCCACAAAGGATAAACCACGAAGAAAAGTACAATCACGAAGTAACAACCGACACTGCTTAGGTATATGCCCATACATATACCTAAGGCATCAATTAAAATACGCTCCAACCTCCGAGCCCAAGTACAACTCAGTCCACGCAGGAAAGTATACGTATTCCACATAGGAAAACAAAACATAATCCACACAGGATTGCACAACACAATCCACACAGGAAAGCAACAGAATTCAGCTCACACAGGTATACTTCTTCAGAGGACGATAAAGATGATCACTGATCCATCTAAGTCGTCGGACCCACGAAGGATCGATAGGTAACTAACCCCCGCAGAAGACCCACACAGGATCGGGCTCACACAGAACCTGTAGGCGCTGGCTCACACAGAACCGCTGAGCGCAAGGACCCACACAGGATCGGGCCCACACAGGACCTGTAGCACTGATCCACGTAGGATCGCTGAGTGCTGAAGTCGTCGTCGTCGAATCCACACAGGATCTCTGTACTGTCGTCGTCGTCGAATCCACTTAGGATCTCTGTACTGTCATCGTCGAATCCACACAGGATCTCTGTACTGTCGTCGTCGCAGTCACAATAGCAGTCGTAGCAGAAGAACAGTCGCAGCCAGCACTAGGGTTCCCGCACACAGCGGGCTCGTACGGAGGGTCCGCTCCACGAGCCGAGAGGCTGATGCATCAACTGTCACAAAGACCAGAGTTGATGTATCCAAAAGTTCCGTATCGTCAACAGGAACTCAACGCAACAGACGGCGCGTCGATCGGACGCCCGGTCTGAGAGTTATTGGCATTTTCGTCTCCGGGGCCCGGTTGGTTTTTAAGGCAAAACCAACCCTACCGTACTCCACCTACGTCCAAACCTCGGGCGGAGTATGCCAAAAGATCTGTCTCACTAAGAGGAACACTACGCGACTGACGGCACGTCAATCGGACGTCCGTAGCTCAAGATATGAGTGTTTCCGCTCCGAAGGCCCGGTTGGTTTCGTGAACGAACCAACCCGGCCGAACTCAAAGTAACCCGAAACCTTGAGTGCGATATACCGAAACGACCGTCTCGATTCAAGGATCGCGTTGACGCTGACGGTTCGTCGATCGGAGGTCCGAGGCTCAAGTTATGAGCCAAAACCCATATCTGGTTCGAAACGGGGGGGTTCGGGTCCGGGCCGACCCGGCCCGACCCCCCCCCCCCCCAGGGCGGCGCGGCGGCGGGCCGCGGCGGCTGGCGCTGGCGCCGCACGAGGGTGGCACGCGGGGTGACAAACCCCCGCGTTTTGAGGGGCGGCGCGGCCTTTGTGCCGCGCCGGTTTTTTTTTAAAACCGCCCCCCCCACGTGGGGGGGGGGGGGGGGCCTGCTGGCGCCGAACCAAGGGGGCCGGTTGCCCCCTTCCCTCAAGAACCGCCCCCCTCATTAAGAGGGGGGTTTTGTTGAACCGGCCGGGGGATTTATTCCCCCGGTTTTATGCCATCCGGCCGGCCAGCTGGCCGGCCGGTTTTTACCAGCGGGACCGGAAATTCCGGTCCCGCCTTCGACTTCCGACGCCGGCGGCCCGGCCGCCGGTCTCCTCTTCCGCCGCGGCCCGGAACCGGCCGCGGTCTTTTCGTCCCGCCGCGGCCCGGAACCGGCCGCGGTCTCCTCGTCCCGCCGCGGCCCGGAACCGGCCGCGATGTTCGTCGTCCGGCGCGGTGCGACGACACCGCGCCCCCTTCGCCGTGCCATGATTCTTTTCAACGCGGCACGACAGCGTCGTGTTCTTGAAGATTTTTCCTTGACGTAGTGCGACGACGCCGCGTAAATTATTTGTACGATCATCCGCGTGGTGCGACGGCACCACGCCACTTGCTTCCACCCGCATGAATAAACATGAACGATGGAGGGGGGGTTCGGTCGTGTTCATGCGGTCCGGCCCCCCTCGCGTTAACTATAACACATAAATAAAATATTTCAAAGCCTCACGTAGACATGCGATCCACGAGCAAGAAAAGGAATAATTAAAGAATGAAACAACAACCCCTACCTCGGGTTAAAGATTCGAAGATTCGTCTACGTTCTGCGGAAGACGGCGTCGCGGAGGTCGGGCATCGCGGTCGTCGTTTGTCAAATCCGTTGACGAAGAGATATGCCCGAAGAGACACGTCGTTGGCGGATCTTCGTTTGCCGACGAAGAAGGTCCGAGGAGGATGCGGCGTTCCCTCTTGTTGACACCGAGGACGAAGAAGAGAGGCGTCGTTCTTCGACGGAGTTTGAGCGTTCTTCGTTCTTCGCCAGAGCTTGAAGATGAAGAGGAAGCTCTCCAAAAGCTCTCAAGGAGACCAACAAACAACCCATCATAAAATAAGATAACATCTTATTTTATTATTACAAAACACATAAGAATTTCAAAAGTTTGAAATTCAAAAAGGGTTTAACTCCCAAAATTAATTAAGAGTTACTTAAGCCAATTAAGAGGGGGTTAAGGGGACTTGAAAAGTCTAGGGGTTCGTGTGGGCCCCACCACACTTAATCCTCCCAAGGGAGGTTAAGTGGGTGTGGGTCCCACTTCCAACCCCCTTTGGTAGGTTTTTAACAAACTAAAAATAAAATTTGTCTTACACAAATTTTATTTAAGTCAACTGAAAACCCCAAAACTTAACTTTCAACACGCAACATACGCAACTCCCGAAAAGGTCTTTTTAAGCGAATATCGGCGCTGCGAGTTCATCGGTGCCCTCGGATTTCAATTCCGAACACCGGATCAAAAGTTTAGAATTCCCGCTCGTTCGTTCACTGAACGTACCCGAGCCAAACTTCGGAAATTAACTCCGGGCACTCCAGGCCTCGGAATCAGGTGCCGTCTGAAACCGCGCTCTTGTAAAATTCTAAAGAAAATTAAGAAAAAATTTCCCTTGAATTTTACGGGTCTTTACAATTTTAATAACCAATCTTCCACAATCATTGTTGTTACCCCTAGTTGAATATGTGCCACTACCACATCCTCATTATTATAGAAGCATTTTTATGTATTTTCATGGAAATTTTTTTCGTTTCCATAATTTTGGATATTCACCTATACATTTTGTTTTCATAAAGGATCTCAAAATGTTTTCTAATATATGTTTCCAAAAATTAGGTGGATTTATTCTAAAAAAAGTGGTGGAAAATTCAATAGAAACATAAGTATTACATCTTATTAGATGAATATTCAGTATAAATTGTTCCAGTCCATTCCCAAACCATATATTTTTATCTTATTTAGAATTATAGTAAAATAAAAAACAATCATATAAATTTTTAACATCATATCGAATTATTTCTTCAAAAATGGAAACAGTTTTTGAGATATGATTCATAAATCCTTTCTTCATAAACTGGGGAATATGAAGAATATGAAATGGTGAGGATATAATATTCATAAGTTAAAAAAAGGAGTCATAAATTAATGATTATGTGTACTTATATTATGAGAATATGGTTTTGTGAACATAATTATATCATTTGAAATTCACAAACACTAGTTTATATAATGAAGATGCTTGGAATATTGCTTTTTCAATCATAAGACATGAATCATAAAGTGACTATTGAACTTGTGAGATGGTAGTATAACATTGTCAAATAATCATGTTTTAAAATAGTAGAATAGTGTGTATAATAATGGAAATCATAAAATGAAAATTTCAAGGATTTCATTGAAGGCATTTTTCACATGTTAGGAATTGGATAATCACCCATGTACCTTCTTCAAGCATGGGATAACCTCATTTATATAGTCTAGTGGACTGGGGATAACCTCATATATAACCTCTTATAGGATATGGAAAAACATTACTTTAAACATTTCACTCATAAAATAATAATATTTTCTCAATGAATTTGAGGACTAGAATGCAACAACCCATCAGGTAATCGTAATCTATTAATATGTCTGAAATAATATCACAGAAATCATTATCATTTTATAATAACATAACACATGGAATATAATATGGATATCATCATTATTTCATCATGATAATAATAAAACATATAAGGAAAGAATATGGCTTATGGAATACAATAATATCTGTTTCCAATCATAAGTGACATCAAAGGAAGTTATCATTAGTATAAAATTCCTTTAAAATTCCTCTAAAATATTTCTTGGGGAAAATTTAATTTTCATTTTGGTTTAGCCATTTAAAATAAGATTTCATATTTTTAATAAAAAAATGTTAATTAAAATTTTCAATATAAAAATGTTATGGAATATTCATTGAAATAGTTTTATTTGGGGAGGGAAAATACTTTCATAGGGTGTTTGTTAAAACAAAGATTCAATTTATATTTTTGTTAAAAATTAAGATGTTCAAATTTCAGAAAATGATAACATCATTACATTTATTTTTTATATAAATAAAAAAACTTAATAAATATACATTATATATTAATTATAGTTTTTTGAAATGTTTTAATCTATTTTAATTAAATGTACATATTGAAGAAAATTATTCTAAACCGAATAGAGAGATAAAATTTGTTTTCAATAAAAGACATTCATTCTATCTCTTGAGTATATAAAGAGATAAAAACTAAAGGAAAACATGTAAAATTTAAAAACTACTAGTAGAGAAGATAAT
This sequence comes from Viscum album, assembly GCA_963277665.1. NCBI lineage: Eukaryota > Viridiplantae > Streptophyta > Magnoliopsida > Santalales > Viscaceae > Viscum > Viscum album. The sequence goes on along the minus strand of OY728161.1, from coordinate 911,764,980 downwards.
AATTACTATTATATATATATATATATATATCATATAATTTAATGATCATAAATTTATTCATAAACCATCCCCGTAAAGAGTTGGATTGAAACAAGAAACAATTACTATTTATAGATATTTTCAATCATAACCCAAATTAAATAAATATCATAAAATAATAAATTAAATACCACAAATATAAAGTGATCCATTTTATAACATATCATATGGGAAGTAGATACCTCTCATAAATTTATATAACTATATTACAAAAAAATTGTCCCAAAGAAGACAACTTCTGATAGTGAACCCTTAGAATGTTAGTAACATTAAAATAAAATAACCTTGAATGAAAAAAATTAAAATTTTTCATTTCATAAAATACATTAGGAAGTAAAAAATGGTATAAAATTTATGTGGATCATTATAAAAGACTAATTAAGAGAAATATGTTTATAACATCAATCATGTTCTAATGAAAAAAATTTAGATGAAGAACCCCCTCTCCAAGTCTGTAAAACTTAACAAGAAATACATACTCATATATTGTAAATTAAAATTTATTTTATTTCTACACAAGGAATATTTTCATAGCTAAAATTCCATATATTTCCAATTTATAACATTTGAACACTCCTTTGTTAATAATTTTATATTAAAATCAATGTTTTGGTAGATAAATGTTGACTTTTTTTGGAATGTGTTGCTTTAGATTGTATGTTCTAGGTATCATGATAATGGTTCCATAATATACTGGATTTTAAAAACTATATCAATATAATATATATGAGTTATATATATGTTTTGAACAACCAAAAAAGGTTGATATAGAAAACATAATTACACCATTCACGAATATTCTTATCCCTATATATGCGTAAATGTTGTTTTCATTTTCTAAAGAAAATATTGAAATAAATAGAAATAATATTTTATCATAATAGCATAATATTAATATAATAATTAAAATTTATATATTTTAAATAATTTATTGTAACCAACCATGAATAATTGTTGTAACGCCCGAGACTTTTTGAGAATTTTTTTTAAATCATTAAAAGAATCTTTCACTACACACAACACTAGAATGGCTTGCTTTACACGCAATCGCGGCCTTCCTCAATAGCTTGCGTCGTATACAATACTGAGTTTCACTAAACAACGATATACTATTAAAATATTATTAAAACTAGTCGTTATGAATAGTAATAACCACTTTTTGAAATTTTATAAATTTTATTCTTCAAAATGGACTTCATTTTTGGATTCGGAATATCAAAATTAGCCTAGGGTGAAATTTTGGTATTTTTCTGAAAACTTTCAGTTTTTGATGAATAGTGAAACCACTAAGTGATAGTTAAAAAACTGAATTTTTCATAAAACATAATTTTACCGCTTCTGTGAGTGGAATTTCGAAAATCCGAGACACACGGTTAATATCAAGGACTAAAATGTGGTTCAATGAGATCAAAATAATTTTTGGTGAATACTTACTTTTTACTTTTTTTACCACAGTTAAAAGTAAATAGGGTAATTAAGGGTAAAAATGATATTATTATTACCCTAACACATGTCCTAATTCTATTGGATAAGTTTATTTCTACCAAAAACAACCTTAGGAATAAAATCTGACCATTTAGGACCACTTTTATTAGATTAGGACATTTATTATTAATTTATTTAAAGAAGGCTTAAAATAGTTAAAATCAATGTTTAATAAGTAAATAATTTTTAATATGGGGTTATACATAAGATAAATTCAACAATAAATATTATTTATAAATATAAAAAGCTTTCCTACATAATGGAATTTTATTTGTAATTTTTAGATTTAAAATAATTTAATTTATTTATGATAGAATGATGATGCAGTAATTATCTTATTAATGGAATATTGACATAATTAATATTATAAATACCCAAATAAATGTAATTTGAGACTTTTTATGAATTCCAATAATTTTATATTTTTATATGACAAGTTAGTACTTATTTAAGTAAATTTATTCGAACTAATGATTCCATTATGATTTTCACAAAAATCAATTACCAAATAGTGTCAAAATTGACATAAAATAGATTTTAAAACAAATATTATATTATTAATTGTTATTTTATTCCTAAAAATATAAGGTTCTGAAAAAGGACTTAGATATGGTTATATATATTAATAATAAACATCTTGGGGTTCTTTTGGCTTGATATAGTAAGTTTATTAACCTTATAGTGTAAGAAAACAAAAAGAAATGGTAAACGTTAAATTATCTAACTTAAAGTTAAATCTAAATGATAAGGTTAAAATTGATACCTAAACTTGTCTAAATTATATTTTATGAGAGTATTTCGACCCATACCCACATTATCTTCTAAATATATCAATTTGTAGCTCTTAAAAACCGAATTTGACTTTATAATAAAATAATATTTTTTGTTATTCCAAAGGTGCCCCTCTCCTCCCTTATAAAAGGGAACCTCCTCCCTCTCTTACTCACACCACATTGAGCTTTCATTATCGTCCAAACCCTACCAATTGCTTCTCTCCACTTCTCTAGAGACATCCTAGAGGTCCTGGTCTTCTTCAAAGACGAATTTTAGTGCCCTAAAAGGAGGTCTCAAAGAAGCACTTCAAAAAAGAGGTAATGTCCATTACCGACTCTTTCATCTTTATTTCTTCTTCCACTTCTTCTTCTTTAGTTGTTTCATTATGAAGTAAAAACATCAGTATCACTCATATACTTAAATGTTATTATAAGTATGAAACAACCCTATTTCACCATCAATCCACACTACAGAAAACGAAATCACCGCGCGTGCGTACGTACGGAATACCGTCTCCATGCCGTGGTGTAATCTATTTTGCACCACCACCTTACTTGGATGGGTATAATGGTGTAAATAATGACTATATATGATTATTGTAAAGTGATATTGATTCTGAAATAGTATATATACACTCCAATACAAATTCCACAATCATGGAAATGATATCATCGCTAGTGCGTACGTACGGAATACCGTCTCCACGATGTGATGCGACTCGTTCTACATGATCTTCATTGAATAATGAATATATAAATTAATTTAATGAATTAATATTATATATATTACACTAATAACATTCTGTAAATGAGGTATCTATAACCTAGAAAGAAAAATTTGAATTTATTCGACAAAACGCGCATAAGAACAAAAAGTAATAAGCACCCGAATAACACGTAGTAATGAAATATTACTAATAAGAAGCTAAAAATATGACCATATATGATATCATTTAAATAATTATGAATTTTTAATAAGTCAATACCATTATTTAAATCATTATACAGGAGGTTCGGACACTTACAAAGAAAATTGGACCTATGGTAAGGGAAAATATCACAATCTCATTTTATCCGATATTGTTTATACTTTGGTATTTAATGGGGTGTATTTTATCATCCAAATCCATGTTTCCTCAATATGTGATATTATTTCCATCCACATAAATTTTTTTAAAACCAAATTTACCCTTTGTTGAGTTTTTTAGTAAAAGATATGAAAGGAATCTTTTGTCGTACGAGGTACTTTTTGACTTTTCCAACAAAAGTACGAGAAGATTGTTTTTTTAACTTATGTGGCATGAATGGATTTTTATAACATTATTTCCAAGAAGCTTCCTTTAAAAGTTTTCAAGTTTATTTTTAATCAACTTATTTTAGTTTAAAATTGTATGACATGTTAATAAAGGAAAATTTTTTTGAAGTAGAAATGATATTTCCTCAAGAATGGAGTTCAAGTGTTTTATCAAAATTATTTTCAATCTAAGATAATATAGGGTTCTGTTTCTATCCCTATTGTTACATTGATTTGATTATGTTGTGATGGAATTATTTTTATGAATTCCTTTATCTTATATGAATTGTTTTATGATTTCATGTTGTTTAAGAATCCCATTTTTATTACATGGGTTATGCAATGATGTATGACTTATGATTTTTTGGAACACATAAGAGTGGTATCATTATGAGATGGGTGGGTCCTATATCTCCCTCCAATGCATTGGGTAAAGATTTTATATCTCATGAGATAGACATGGTTGGAACGGCAGGTTAAACCAGTTCAGTGAAATAGGACTGAAACGAGGAGTAAACTCGGTTCAGAAATGGACTTTGTCTACTAAGATAGTCTTGGAAATGATTCTTGACTAATACGAAATGATTCACTATGATTATGTGTGTATGCCACATAGTCTCATGTTTTATTATATTATTATTGGGATTACATTTCACTACTATGATTTATCCCATGTTATGAAATTATGATCTCTTTTCCAGGTTAAGATTTCCAAAAGTTATGTTCTTATGAATATGATGTGATTGATATTTCTTTTGTTTACCCTTACTGAGCATTTGAGCTCACCCTTTTGTATGTTTTCTTTCCCCAGGTCATGAAGAAGGTTATTAAGTAAGATATGCCAAAAGGGACTATAGATGTGATGAAATAAATGGGAGACAGTGCAGACGCTTTATGTACCAGTTGATTATGTTTCCCAGTTTCTAAAGACACTATACCTATATGGTCCTTTCCTGGGTTTTTTATATGTTGTAATAATTTTGCTTCAATTTTGAAGTAATAACAATGTATGTAAAGTATGGGTGGTTATAGTTGGTATCAGAGGAAAGGTATAGTCATCCTTTGGAAACTAGGATGTGAAAGCCTTAGTAGGAACACTAAGGATAAGTCTAAGCATAGAACACAATCTTAGTGTTTTAGAAATGGCCATGATTAACCTAGGATAAGACCTTAAGTGTGAAATTTTATTCTTGATTATGTGGTTTTCCTATTATAATTAGTGTTGCTCACACTATTCTTCTTGGTTTTAGTCAATGGTTGGAACCAGAAGAAACTGTGTTAATGTGGAATACGACAGGCAATGCAATGATTTTCCCCCTGAGGAACCAAATGTTATGGGAGATGGAATGCAAAATCTTGTAGCCATGCTCACACAAATTTCTCAAGCTATGAATCATGCAGGACTTCCAAATGAGAAAAGGAAGGATCAACATTCTGTTGAATCCTTCATGAGGCAGTGTCTACCTTCTTTCAGCGGGTCTACTGATCCATTAGTTGCTGAAAAATGGATTAGTTCTACTGAAAAGATATTTTCATTTCTTCAATGTTCTAAACATGATAAAGTCATCCAAGCAGTGTATCATTTGGAAGGAGATGCTGATCAATGGTGGAATCTTATTAATAATACGAGGCAAAGGGATGAAATTGAGTCCATGGAATGGGACGAGTTCAAGAACTAATTTTTCAATAAGAAATTCCCTCATATTCTCTGAACAAAGATGGAGAAAGAGTTTCTTGAACTGAAGCAAAAGGATGATGAATCTGTTGGTACCTATGAAGAAAATTTTACAAGACTTTCAAGGTACGCTTCTGGTATTATTATCCAAACTGAGAGTAAGATCGATCGATTCATTAGTGGCTTAAAACCAATTCTTCGAAGGGCCTTAGCCATAAGGGACTTCAATAGCTATGAGAAAATCGTTCGATGTGCTCTCAAAGTTGAGATGGAGATTGGAGTAACCCATCAGTCATATGGGATTTATAAGAAAAGGAAAATGGAATTCCAAGGAAAATCTAAAGAGCACACTCAAAAAGAAGATGTTCTTTCCCTTATGCTCAATGTGTGGAAAGAAACATGGAGGGAGTTGCCTTAAAGGGACAAGTAAATGTTTCAAATATGGAAATGAAGGTCATCGGGCATTTGAATGCCGTAATGATGGGACAAAGATGTCTAGTGATGCAAACCAATGAAGGGACACACAGAATGAACCTACTACACTTAAATGTTTCAAGTGCAAGGAGATGGGGCATTATGCCAATCAATGCCTAAATACAAGGGTTGATGATGATGGTCGACATCAAAAAACTCTTAAGGATAAAGACAAAGGAAATTCACATGAAATTTCTATCAGCGATGTGGAGTACGATAACGATTTGGTGAAAGGTACACTTACCATCCACTCTAAAGTAGAAAATGTTTTATTTGATTCTGGATCCACCAACTCTTTTATTTTTGAAGATTTTTCTAAGGGTATCACCGTATTACCTCAGCAATTAGATGTCGAGTTAGCTGTGACAACCCCTAATGGAACAACAGTCGCATCAAAAGTTTATAATTCTTCCCTGATTGATGTTTGTGGGAAATTACTTCCTGAAATTCTTGTGATCCTTCCAATAGTGGAATTTGATTTGATTCTTGGCATGGATTAGCTTTCTTTATATGGAGCTCATATCAATTGCCAAAGATGGGAAGTCACATTTCATATTCCAGAACAATTTATGATCGTCTATTGATGCAAGGATGAACATAACCTTCTAGTGGAAATTTCATCCATCTTATGGGTCTTGATTCCACTAAATGAGGGATATTTATCTAAAATGGTTGGTGAGAGACTCACGATTAATAATATGCTCATTGTACGGGAGTTTTATGATGTCTTTCCATAGGAATTTCTGGTTCTTCCACCAAATCGTGAAGTTGAGTTTTCAATAGAACTCGTACGGGGTGTTTTGCCTATTTCAAAGATACCTTATAGAATGGCCCCAATTGAGTTGCATGAATTGAAGAAGCAACTACAAGAGAATCTTGATAAGGGATTCATACGCCCTAGTGTGTCACCTTGGGGAGCACCAATTCTGTTTGTTAAGAATAAAGATGGATCAATGAGACTCTACATTGATTATCGAGAACATAAAAAGATCACTATCAAGAAAAATATCATCTCCCATGCATTGATGACTTATTTGACCAACTACACGGAGTTCAATACTTTTCCAAGATTGATCTTCATTCAGGGTATCATCAATTAAGGGTCAAAAGGGAGGATATACCAAAGACGACTTTCCGTACAATGTATGGACACTATGAATTTATAGTGATGCCATTTGGTCTTACTAATTCCCCTGATATCTTCATGGATCTGATGAATAGAGTCTCTAGAGACTATCTTGATCAGTTTGTGGTAGTCTTTATAGACTATATTCTGGTATATTCAAAGAGAAAGGAAGAACATGAAGATCACTTGAGAATTATATTGAAGACCCTGAGAAAGGAGAAGCTTTATGCCAAATTTACCAAGTGTGAATTTTGGATTCAAACAGTTTCATTTTTGGGTCACATAATCTCAAAAGAGGGGATATCTGTGGATCCTGCAAAAACAGATGTTATCAAAAGATGGTTGAGACCAACAACAGTAACTGAGATCCGAAGTTTTCTTGGTTTGGCTGGATATTATCGATGTTTTGTGAAAGATTTTTCATGATTATCTAATCCACTCACCAAGTTGACTCAGAAAGGAGTTAAGTTTGTTTGGACGGAGGAATGTGAAGAGAATTTCAAGGAGTTGAAAAGAAGGTTATCCAGTGCACCTGTGCTCACACTGCCTTGTAGTGGAGAAAGGTTTGTGATCTACATTGATGCATCCAAGAAGGGGTTGTGGTGTGTTCTTATGCAAAATGATATGGTGATAGCTTATGCCTCACGATAGTTGAAAATCCATGAGAAAAATTACCCAACACATGATTTGGAGTTTTCTGCGGTAATCTTTGCATTAAAGATTTGGAGGCATTATATTTATGGAGAAAGGTGTGACATTTATACTGATCATAAAAGTTTAAAGTATATTTTCACACAAAAGGTGCTGAATATGCGCCAAAGAAGATGGTTAGAGCTGATTAAGGATTACGACTGCTCAATTCATTACCACCCTGGTAAAGAAAACAAGGTGGCAGATGCATTAAGTCGACAAGACCATGCCCGTTTATCCATGATGAGGATCACAAAAGATCCAATATTTATGGATTTATAAAGGATGGATCTTGGAATTATAATTGAAGGGGGGAAATCGTATCTTTCTCAAATGAATGTTCAACCATCTATACATGTGAAGATTAAAGAGGCGCAGAAAGAAGATGTAGAGTTACAGAAGCAGGTGAGAAATATTCCTCAATTTAACCTTGATTTTGATGGGATAATAAAGTTCAAGAATCAGGTTTGTGTTCCTCCCATCCCCGAATTAAAGAAGGAGCTACAGGATGAGGCTCATAGTTCATCATTCTCTATTCATCTTATAATCACGAAGTTGTATAGGGACCTGAAAGAGTACTTCTGGTGGGATGGCATGAAAAGAGATGTTGCTGAATATGTCTCTCGATGCTTGGTTTGTCAGCAAGTTAAAGCTGAGAGACAAAAGTCTAATGGGATGTTACAACCATTACCCATACCCGAATGGAAATGAGAAAACATCACTATGGACTTTGTCACAGGACTTCCTAAAACATCAAAAGGCAATAATGCTATCTGGGTCATAGTTGATCGTCTTACAAAGTCTGCACACTTCATTGCTATTAGAGAGGATTTCTCTCTGGATCAGCTTGCCAGGATATATGTGGAGGAAGTGGTAAGATTGCATGGAGTACCAATTTCTATTATATCTGATCGGGATTCGAGATTTACCTCGACGTTCTGGTGAAGTCTTCAGCATACTCTGGATACAGAGTTGATTTTCAGCACTGCTTATCATCCTCAGACAGACGGTCAGTATGAGAGAACAATTCAAACTCTAGAAGATATGTTGAGAGCTTTCTCTATGGGTTTCAAAGGTGGATGGGATCAACACCTACCTTTGGTGGAATTTTCTGATAATAATAGCTTTCACTCCAGTATTCAGATGTCTCCTTATGATGCTCTCTATGGAAAGAAATGCAGGACTCCAACTTGCTGAGATGAAGTTGGGGAAGGAAAGCTATTAGGACCTGATCTTATTGATGAGATGGCAGAAAAGGTCTGATCCATTCAACAAAATATAAGAGCAGCTCAGAGTCCAAAGAAAAGTTATTCCGACAACCAAAGAAAATACCTAGAGTTTGAAGCGGTTGATAAAGTGTTCTTACAAATATCTCCCTGGAAGAGAGTCATGAGATTTGGAAAGAAGGGGAAGTTGAGCCCTAGATATATCGGTCCTTTCGAAATACTGGATCGTGTTGGAAAGGTAGATTACCGGTTGGCGCTTCCACCGAATATCTCTCATGTTCACGATGTGTTCCATGTATCTCTCCTGAGAAAGTACATACCTGATCCTTCACATGTACTCAGCTCAGAAGTTGTACCGCTGGAGAAAGACCTTTCTTATGAAGAACAACCAATAGAGATTGTGGATCATAGCGAAAAATTTCTACGAAACAAGACCACTCGATTGGTGAAAGTTTTATGGAGGAACCACCAATTAGAAGAAGCTACGTGGGAGCTTGAGGATATGATGAGGGAGAGGTATCCTCATCTTTTTGTTACAAAGTGACGAATTTCGAGGGAGAAATTCATTTTAAGGGGGTAGAATGTAACACCCGAGAATTTTATGAGAATTTTTTTGTTTTTTTAATCATCAAAAGAATCTTTCACTACACAAAACACTATAATGGCTTGCTTTACATGCAATCGCGGCCTTCCTCAATAGCTTGCGTCGTACGCAATACCGAGTTTCGCTAAACAACGATATGCTATTAAAATATTATTAAAACTAGCCGTTATGAATAGTAATAACAACTTTTTGAAATTTTATAAATTTTATTTTTCAAAATATTCTTCATTTTTGGATTTGGAATATCGAAATTAGCCTAGGGTGAAATTTTGGTATTTTTCTGAAAACATTCAATTTTTGATGAATAGTGAAACCACTAAGTGGTAGTTAAAAACGGAATTTTTCATAAAACTTAATTTTACCGCTTCTGTGAGTGAAATTTCGAAAATCCGAGAGACACGGTTAAAATGAAGGACTAAAATGTGGTTCAATGAGATGAAAATAATTTTTGGTGAATAGTACCTTTTTACTTTTTTTACCATAGTTAAAAGTAAACTGTGTAATTAAGGGTAAAAATGATATTATTATAACACTAACACATATACTAATTCTATTGGATAAGTTTATTTCGACCAAAAACAACCTTAGGAATAAAATATGACCATTTAGGCTCACTTGGATTAGATTAGGATATTTATTATTAATTTATTTAAAGAAGGGTTAAAATAGTTAAAATCAATGTTTAATAAGTACATCATTTTTAATATGGGGTTATACATAAGATAAATTCGACTATAAATATTAATTAGAAAGCTAAACAGATTTCCTACATAATTATATTTTATTTGTAATTTTTAGACTTAAAATAATTTAATTTATTTATGATACAATGATGATGCAGTAATTAACTTATTAATGAAATGTTGACATAATTGATGTTATAAATACCAAAATAAATGTAATTTGAGACTTTATATAAATTCCAATAAGTTTATATGTTAATATTACATGTTAGTATTGATTTAAGAAATTTTTTTAACTACTGATTCTGTTATGATTTTCACAAAAATCAATTACCAAATAGTGTCAAAATTGACATAAAATAGTTTTTAAAACAAATATTATATTATTAATTGTTATTTTATTCCAAAAAATATAAGGTTCGGAAAAATGACCTATCTAAGGTTATATATATTAATAATAAACAACTTGGTGTTCGTTTGGCTTGATATAGTAAGTTTATTAACCTTATAGTGTAAGAAAACAAGAAGACCCGAGAAAAGATAAATTATCTAACTTAAAAGTTAAATCTAAATGATATGGTTAAAATTGATACATAAACTTGTCTAAATTCTATTATATGAGAGTATTTCGACCCATACCCACCTTAGTTTCTAAATATATCAATTTTTAGATATTAAAAACAGAATTTGACTTTATAAAAAAAATAATATTTTTAGTTATTCCAAAGGTGCCCCTCTCCTCCCTTATAAAAGGGCACCTCCTCCCTCTCTTCCTCACACCACATTGAGCCTTCATTCTCGGAAAAACCCTGACAATTTCTTCTCTACACTTCCCTAGAGACATCCTAGAGGTCCTGGTCTTCTTCAAAGACCAATTTTAGTGCCTTAAAAGGCGGTCTCAAAGAAGCACTTCAAAGAAGAGGTGATTTCCGTTACCGATTATTTCATCTTTATTTCTTATTCCACTTCTTCTTATTCTTTAGTTGTTTCATTATGAAGTAATAACATCAGTATCACTCATATACTGATATATTATTATAAGTATGAAACAACCCTATTTCACCATCTATCCACCCTACGGAAAACTAAATCACCGCGCGTGCGTACGTACGGAATACCGTCTCCACGCCGTGGTGTAATCTATTTTCCACCACCACCTTACTTGGATGGGTATAATGTTGTAAATAATGACTATATATGATTATTGTAAGGTGATATTGATTCTGAAATAGTATATATACACTCCAATACAATTCAACAATCATGGGAATGATATCATCGCTCGTGCGTACGTACGGAATACCGTCTCCACGATGTGATGCGACTCGTTCTACATGATATTCATTGCATAATATTTATATAAATGAATTTAATGAATTAATATGATATATATTACACTAATACCATTATAGAAATGAGGTATCTATAACCTAAAATGAAAAAGATGAATTTATTCGACAAAACGCGCATAAGAACAAAAAGTAATAAACACCCGAATAACAAGTAGTAATGAAATATTACTAATAAGAAGCTAAGAATATGACCATATATGATATCATAAAAATAATTATGATTCTTGAATAAGTCAATAACATTATTTAAATCATTATAAAGGAGTTTTGGACACTTACGAAGCAAATTGGACCTATGGTAAGGGAAAATATCACAATCTCATTTTATCCGAGATTGTTTATACTTTGGTATTTACTGGGGTGTATTTTATCATCCAAATCCATGTTTCCTCAACATGTGATATTATTTCCATCAACATAAAATTGTTTAAAACCAAATTTACTCTTAGTTGAGTATTTTATTAAAATATATGAAAGGAATGTTTTGTCGTACGAGGTACTTTTTGACTTTTCCGAAAAAAGTCCGAGAAGAATGTTTTTTTAACTTATACGGCATGAATGGATTTTTAAAACATTATTTCAAAGAAGCTTCTTTAAAAGTTTTCATGTTTATTTTTAATCAACTTCTTTTATTTTAAAATTGTATGACATGTTAATAAAGGAAATTGTTTTTTAAGTAGAAAGGATATTTTCCTCAAGAATGGAGTTCACGTGTTTTATCAAAATTATTTTACATCTAAGAAAATATAGGGTTCTCATTCTATCCGTATTGTTACATTGATTTGATTATATTGTGGTGGAATTATTTTTATGAATTCCTTTATCTTATAGAAATTTTTTTATGATGTCATGTTGTTTAAGAATCCCATTTTTATTACATGGGTTATGCAATGATGTATGATTTATGATTTTATGGCACACATAAGAATGGTATCATTATGAGATGGGTGGGACCTATATCTCCCTCAAATTCATTGGGTAAATATTTTATATCTCATGAGATAGACATGGTTGGGATGGAAGGTTAAATCGGTTCAGTGAAACTGGACTGAAATGAGGAGTGAACTCTGTTCAGAAATGGACTTTGTCCACTAAGATAGTCTTGGAAATGAGTCTTGACTAACAGGAAATGATTCTCTATGATTATGTGTGTATGACACAAAGTTTCATGTTTTAAGTTATGATTATTGGGATTACATTTCAATATTATGATTTATCCCATGTTATGAAATTATGATCTCTTTTGCAGGTTAAGATTTCCATAAGTTATGTTCTTATGAATATGATGTGATTGATATTTCTTTTGTTTACCCTTACTGAGCATTTGAGCTCACCCTTTTGTATGTTTTCTTTCCCCAGGTCTGGAAGAAGGTTATTAAGTAAGATATTTCAAAAGGGACTATAGATATGATGAAATAAATGGGAGACAGTGTAGACGCTTTATGAACCAGTTGTTTATGTTTCCCAGTTTCTAAATACACTATACCTATACGGTCCTTTCCTAGTTTTGTTATATGTTGTAATAATTGTGCATCAATTTTGATGTAATAACAATGTATGTAATGTATATGTATTTATAGTTGGTATCAGAGGAAAGATATAGTCAACCTTTGGAAACTAGGATGTGAAAGCCTTAGTAGTAACCCTAAGGATAAGTCTAAGCATAAAAAAAAATCTTAGTGTTTTAGAAATGGCCATGATTAACCTAGGATAAGACTTTAAGTGTGAAATTTTATTCTTGATTATGTGGTTTTCCTATTATAATTTGTGTTCCTCACACTATTCTTCTTGGTTTTAGTCAATGGTTGGAACCCGAAGGAAACATGTTAATGTGGAATACGACGGGAAATGCAATGATTGTCCCCCTGAGCAACCAAATGTTATGGGATCTGGAATGCAAAATCTTGTAGTCATGCACACACAAATTTTTGAAGTTATGAATCATGGAGGACTTTCAAAGGAGAAAAGGAAGGATCAACATTATGTTGAATCCTTCATGAGGAATCGTCCACCTTCATTCAGTGGATCTACTGATCCATTAGTTGCTGAACAATGGATTAGTACTGCTAAAAAGATATTTTCAGTTTTTCAATGTTCTGAACATGATAAAGTTATCCAAGCAGTGTATCGTTTGGAAAGAGATGTTGATCAATGGTGGAATCTTATTAAGAATACGAGGCAATGGGATGAAATTGAGTCCATGGAATGGGACGAGTTCAAGAACTTATTTTTCAATAAGTAATTCCCTCGTATTCTCCGAACAAATATGGAGAAAGAGTTTCTTGAACTGAAGCAAAAGGATGATGAATCTGTTGGTACCTATGAAGCAAATTTTACAAGACTTGCAAGTTATGCTTCTGGTATTATTATCCAACCTGAGAGTAAGATCGATCGATTCTTTAGTGGCTTAAAACCAAGTCTTCGAAGGGCCTTATCCATAAGGGACTTCAATAGCTATGAGGAAATATTTCGATGTGCTCTCAATGTTGAGATAGAGATTGGAGTAACCCCTCAGTCATATGGGATTGATAAGGAAAGGAAAATGGAATTCAAAGGAATATCTAAAGAGGACACTAAAAAGAAGATGAGCTTTCCCTTATGCTCAATGTGTGGAAAGAAACATGGAGGGAGTTGTCTTAAAGGGACAAGTAAATGTTTCAAATATGGAAAGTAAGGTCATCGGGCATTTGAATGCCGCAATGATGGGAAGAAGATGTCTAGTGATGCAAACAAAGGAAGGGACATACATAATGAACCTACTACACTTAAATGTTTCAAGTGCATGGAGATGGGGTATTATGCCAATCAATGCCCAAATCCAAGGGTTGATGATGATGGTCGACGTCAAAAAACTCTTAAGGCTAAAGACAAAGGAATGTAACATTCAATTTCTATCAGCGATGTGGAGTACGATAATGATGTGGTGAAAGGTACACTTACCATCCACTCTAAAGTAAAAAATATTTTATTTGATTCTGGATCCACCCACTCTTTTATTTCTAAATATTTTTATAAGGGTATCACCGTATTACCTTAGCAATTAGATATTGAGTTAGTTGTGACAACCCCTAACGGAACAACAATCACATCAAAAGTTTATAATTCTTCCCCAATTGATGATTGTGGGAAAGTGCTTCCTGCAAATCTTGTGATCCTTCCTATAGTGGAATTTAAAGTGATTCTTGGCATGGATTGGCGTTCTTTATATGGATCTCATATCAATTTCCAAATAAGGGAAGTCACATTTAATATTCCAGATCAATTTATGATCATCAATCGATGCAAGGATGAACATAACCTTCCAGTGGAAATTTCATCCATCTTATGGGTCTTGATTCCAGTAAATGAGGGTTATTTATCTCAAATTGTTGGTGAGAAACTCACGATTAATAATATTCCCATTGTATAGGAGTTTGATGATGTCTTTCCAGAGGAATTGCAGGGTCTTCCACTAAATCGTGAAGTTCAGTTCTCAATAGAACTCGTACCGGGTGCTTTGCCTATTTCAAAGACACCTTATAGAATGGCCCTAATTGAGTTGCATGAATTGAAGAAGAAACTCCAAGAGAATATTGATAAGGGATTCATACGCCCTAGTGCGTCACCTTGGGGAGAACCTATTCAGTTTGTTAAGAAGAAAGATGGATCAATGAGACTCTGCATTGATTATCGAGAACTTAACAAGATCATTATCAAGAACAAATATCCTCTCCCACGCATTGATGACTTATTTGACCAACTACGCGGAGCTCAATACTTTTCCTAGATTGATATTCGTTCAGGGTATCATCAATTAGGGGTCAAAAGGGAGGATATACCAAATACGGCTTTCCATACAAGGTATGGACACTATGAATTTATAGTGATGTCGTTTGGTCTTACTAGTGCCCCTGCTATCTTCATGGATCTGATGAATAGAGTCTTTAGAGAATATCTTGATCAGTTTGTGGTAGTCTTTATAGACGATATTCTGGTATATTCAAAGAGCAAGGAAGAACATGAAGATCACTTGAGAATTATATTGAAGACCCTGACAAAGGATAATCTTTATGCCAAATTTACCAGGTGTGAATTTTGGATTTAAAAAGTTTCATTTCTGGGTCACATAATCTCAAAAGAGGGGATATCTGTGGATCCAGCAAAAACAGAGGTTTTCAAAAGATGGTTGAGACCAACAACAGTAACTGAGATCCGATGTTTTCTTGCTGTGGCTGGATATTATCGACATTTTGTGAAATATTTTTCACGATTATCTAATCCACTAACCATGTTGACTCGGAAAGGACTTAAGTTTGTTTGGATGGAGGAATGTGAAGTGAATTTCAAGGAGTTGAAAAGAAGGTTATCCAGTGCACCTGTGCTCACACTGCCTTGTAGTGGAGAAAGGTTTGTGATCTACAGTGATGCATTCAAGAAGGGGATGGGGTGTGTTCTTATGCAAAATGATATGGTTATATCTTATGCCTCACGACAGTTGAAAATCCATGAGCAAAATTACCCAAAACATGATTTGGAGTTAGCTGCGGTAATCTTTGCATTAATGATTTGGAGGAATTATCTTTATGGAGAAAGGTGTGACATTTATACTGATCATAAAAGTTTAAAGTATATTTTCACACAAAATGAGCTGAATATGCGCCAAAGAAGATTGTTAGAGCTTATTAAGGATTACGAATGCTCAATTCATTACTATCCTGGGAAAGCAAAAAAGGTGGCAGATGCATCAAGTCGACAATACCATGCCCATTTATCCATGATGAGGATCACAAAAAATCCAATATTTATGGATTTACAAAGGATGGATCTTGGAATTATAATGGAAGGGGGAAAATCGTATCTTTCTCAAATAAATGTTCAACCATCTATACATGTGAAGATTAAAGAGGCACAGAAAGAAGTTGTAGAGTTACAGAAGCAGGTGAGAAATATTCCTGAATTCAACCTTGATTGTGATGGGATAATAAAGTTCATGAATCAAGTTTCTATTCCTCCCATCCCCAAATTAAAGAAGGAGCTGCTGGATGAGGCTCATAGTTCTTCATTCTTTATTCATCTTGGAAGCACGAAGATGTATAGGGACCTGAAAGAGTACTTCTGGTGGGATGGCATGAAAAGAGATGTTGCTAAATATATCTCTCGATGCATGGTTTGTCAGCAAGTTAAAGCTTAGAGACAAAAGTCTAAGGGGATGTTACAACCATTACCCATACCCGAATGGAAATGGGAAAACATCACTATGGACTTTGTCACAGGACTTACTAAAACATCCAAAGGAAATGATGCTATCTGGGTCATAGTTGATCGTCTTACAAATTCTGCACACTTCATTGCATTAGAGAGGATTTCTCTCTGGATCATCTTGCCAGGATATATGTGAAGGAAGTGTTAAGATTTCATGGAGTACCAATTTCTATTATATCTGATCGGGATTCGATATTTACCTCGAAGTTCTAGAGAAGTGTAAAAGCCCGAGATTTTATGAAAAATATTCTTTTTAATTTCATTAATTTCTTGTGTTGTACGCTACACCAAAAGGAGCTTTCACAACATGCATCCTTGACTTTCCTTGCATTACACGCAATCACGACCTTCCTCGATAGCGTGTGTAGTACACAATAACGAGTTTCACTAAACAACAATATGCTATTAAAATATTATTAAAACTAGCCATTATGAATAGTAATAACCACTTTTTGAAATTTTGTAAATTTTATTTTTCAAAATGGAATTCATTTTTGGATTAGTTATATCGAAATTAGCTTAGGGTAAAATTTTGGTACTTTTCGGAAAACCTTTATTTTCTGATGAATGGAGAAAATTACTAAATTTTAATTAAAAACAACCTTTTTAATCGAAATAATTAATAGTGATAAATTATTAATTTGAGTGGTTTTAAAGTATATTTAGAATATATTTTTACAATTTAATACAATGTTGTTCATTGGATGTAATTTCACATTTAAACAAGACATAAACAAGTGTCAATCTTTTGATAGTTATTATCTCTTAAGAAAACACTATTTGTTTTGACGAAGGGAATTAATTTTTAAATTAATTAATGCAACTGATAAGTTTTGAATTTGGTACAATAGGCATCATTCTTGAGTTCATAATTTAAAATATATATTAGGCCTAATTTTTGGTATTTTTCTAGAATCTTTCATTTTTTTGATGAATAGTGAAACCACTAAGTGATAGTTAAGAAAAATGAATTTTTCATAAAACATAATTTTACCGCTTCTGTGAGTGGAATTTCAAAAATCCGAGAGACATAGTTGATATCAGTAAGTAAAATGTGGTTCAATGAGAATAAAATAATCTTTGGTGAGTAGTAACTTTTTACTTTTTTTTACCACGGTTATAAGTAAATAGGGTAATTAAGGGTAAAAATGATATTATTATTACCCTAAAAAATGTCATAATTATACTAGATACGTGTAATTCGACCAAAAACAACCTTAGGAATAAAATATGACCATTTAGGCCCAATTGGATTAGATTAGGACAATTATTATTAATTTATGTAAAGAAGGGTTAAAATAGTTAAAATCAAAGTTTAATAAGTAAATCATTTTTAATATAGGGTTATACATAAGATAAATTAGACTATAAATAGTCCATAGAAAGCTAAAAAAATTACTACATTATGGTATTTTATTTGTAATTTTTAGACATTAAATAATATAATTTATTTATGACACAAAGATGATGCAGTAATTATATTATTAATGAAATATTGACATAATTGATGTTATAAATACCCAAATATTTGTAATTTCAGAATTTTATGAAATAAACTAATTTTATAGGTTAATATGACATATTATTATTGATTTAATTTACTTTTTTAGAACTAATAATTCTGTTATGATTTTCACAAAAATCAATTACAAAATAGTGTCAAAATTGGCATAAAATAGTTTTTTTAAAAATATTATATTATTAATTGTTATTTTATTCCTAAAAATCTATTGTTCAGCCAAATTACTTATCTAAGGTTATAAATATTAATAATAAAAAACTTGGGGTTCGTTTGGCTTCTTATATTAAGTTTATTAACCTTATAGTATAAGAACACAAGAAGACACGGTAAAAGTAAACTTATTTAACTTAATGTTAAATCTAAATGATAAGGTTAAAACAGGAACCTAAACTTGTCTAAATTCTATTGGATGAAATTATTTCGACCCATCCCCTCCTTATCTTCGAAATATATCAATTTGGAGATATTTAAAACCCAATTTGACTTTATAATAAAATAATAGTTTTAGTTATTTCAAAGGTGCCCCTCTCCTCCCTTATAAAAGGTCACCTCCTCCCTCTCTTCCTCACACCACATTGATCCTCCAAGCTCGGCAAACCCCTACCAATTCCTCCTCTACACTTCCCTAGAGACATCCTAGAGGTCCTGGTCTTCTTCAAATACCAATTTTAGTGCCCTAAAATAAGGTCTCAAAGAAGCACTTCAAAGAAGAGGTAATGTCTGTTACTGATTATTTCATCTTTATTTCTTCTTCCACTTATTCTTCTTTAGTTGTTTCATTATGAAGTAATACCACCAGTATAAATCATATACTGATATGTTATTATAAGTATGAGACAACCCTATTTCACCATCTATCTATCCTACGGAAAAAGAAATCACCGTGCGTGCGTACGTACGGAATACCGTCTCCATGCCGTGGTGTAATCTATTTTCCACCACCACCTTACATGGATGGGTATAATGGTGTACATAATGACTATATATGACTATTATAAAGTTATAAAGATTCTGAAATAGTATACATACACTCCAATACAATTCCACGATCATAGGAATGATATCATCACTCGTGCGTACGTACGGAATACCGTCTCCACGATGTGATACGACTCGTTCTACATGATCGTCATTTCATAATGATTATATAAATGAATTGAATGAATTAATATGATATATCTTACACTAATACCATTCTGTAAATGTGGTATCTATAACCTAAAAATAATAATAAGAATTTATTCAACAAAACACGCATAAGAAAAAAAAGTTGTAAACACCCAAATAACAAGTAGCAATGAAATATTACTACTAAGAATCTAAGAATATGACCATATATGATATCATAAAAATATGTATGATTCTGTAATAAGTCAATAACACTATTTAAATCATCATACAGGAGTTTTGGACACTTACGAAGCAAAACAGACCTAAGGTAAGGGAAATTATCACAATCTCATTTTTATCCGAGATTGTTTATACTTTGGTATTTACTGGGGTGTATTTTGTCATCCACTTCCATGTTTCCCCAAAATGTAATATTATTTCCATCCACCAACAATTGTATAAATACAATTTTACCCTTCGGTGAGTTTTTTAGTAAAATATATGAAAGGAATCTTTTGTCGTTTTTCATACGAGGTACTTTTTTACTTTTCCGACAAAAGTACGAGAAGAATGTTTTTTTAACTTATACGGAATGATTGGATTTTTAAAACATTATTTCCAAGAAGCTTCCATTACAAGTTTTCTAGTTTATTTTTAATCAAATTATCTTAGTTTATAATTGTATGACATGTTAAGAAAGGAAAAGTGTTTATGAAGTAGAAAGGATATTTTCCTCAAGAATGGAGTTCAAGTGTTTTATCAAAATTATTTTCCATCTAAGATAATAAAGGGTCCTGTTTTTATACCTATTATTACATTGATTTGATTATGTTGTGATGAAATTATTATTTTTTGAATTCCATTATATTATATTAATTGTTATATGATGTCACGATGTTTAAGATTCCCATTTTTATTATATGGGTTATGCTATGATGTATGGTTTATGATTTTGTGGCACACATAAGAATGGTATCATTATTAGATGGGTGGGACCTATATCTCCCTACAATGCATTGGGTAATGATTTTATATCTCATGATATAGACATGGCCGGAATGGTAGGTTATACCGGTTCAGTAAAATAGGACTGAAACGAGGGTGACTCAGTTCAGAAATGGACTTTGTCCACTAAGATAGTCTTGGAAATGATTCTTGACTAATAAGATATGATTCTCTATGATTATGTGTATATGCCACAAAGTTTCATGTTTTATGTTATGATTATTGGGATTTCATTACACTACTATGATTTATCCCATGTTAGGAAATTATGCTCCCTTTTGCAGGTTTTGATTTCCAAAATGTTATGTTATTATGAAAATGATGTGATTGGTATTTCTTTTGTTTACCCTTACTGAGCATTTGAGCTCACCCTTTTGTATGTTTTCTTTCCCCAGGTCAGGAAGAAGGTTATTAAGTAAGATATGCGAAAAGTGACTATAGATATGATGAAATAAATGGGAGACAGTGTAGACGCTTTATGAACCAGTTGTTTATGTTTCCCAGTTTCTAAAGACACTATACCTATACGTTCCTTTCGTGGTTTTGTTATATGTTGTAATAAGTATGCATCAATTTTCAAGTATTAACAATGTATGTAATGTATGGGTCGTTATAGTTGGTATTAGAGGAAAGGTTTAGTCAACCTTTGGAAACTAGGATGCGAAAACATTAGTGAGATCCCTAGAGATATTTCTAAGGTATGTCTAGGGATGTCCCTAAGGATAAGTATACGTATAGGATATAGTCCTAGAACTATGGTAACCATCATAGAATTTAACCTAATATGTTAGATATTGAGGATACTCCCCCTTTATTATTTTGTTTTCCCTAGCATGATTTTTGCCTCTCCCACCATTCTTTTTGGGTTTTAGACGATGGCTGGAACCCGAAGGAACCGTGTTGATCAATGAAATCGACAATGCAATGAATTTCCTCCTTAACAATCAAATGTTATGGGACATGGAGTGAAAAATCTTATTTCTATACTTACACAAGCTATGAATCATTACGGACTTCCAAATGAGCAGAGAAGGGAACAATATTCTATTGAGTCCTTCCTAAGGCAACGTCCACCTTCTTTCAGTGGGTCTTCTGATCCACATGTTGCTGAACAATGGATCAGTACTACTGAAAAGATATTTTCAGTTCTTCAATGTTCTGAACATGATAAAGTCATCTTAGCAGTATATCATTTGGAAGGTGAAGCTTATCAATGGTGGAATCTTATCAAGAATATGAGGAAAAGAGATGAAATTGAGTCCATGGAATATGACGAGTTCAAGAACATACTTTTCAATAAGTACTTCCCTCGTATTCTTCGAACAAAGATGGAGAAGGAGTTTCTTGAACTAAAGAAAAAGGATGATGAATCTATTGGTATATACGAAGCAAATTTTACAAGGCTTTCAAGGTATGCATCTGTATTTATCATCCAAACATAAAGTAAAGTTGATCGATTCTTCAGTGGCTTAAAACCAAATCTTTGATGGGCATTAGCTATAAGAGACTTCAGTAGCTATGAAGAAATTGTGTGTTTTGCTATCAAGTTAGAAATGGAAGTTGGTGTTACTTATCCATCTCATAGTTTTGACAAGAAATGAAAGATGGAGTTCAAGGATAAATCTCAGAATAATGGTGAAAAGAAGATGAATGTTTCCTTATGCTGAAAGTGTGGAAAGAAGCATGGTGGAGATTGTATTAAAGGGACTAGAAAATGTTTTATGTGTGGAAAAGAAGTTCATCGAGCAGCTGAGTGTCGAAGTAATGGAAAAAGGGTTTCTAATGATGTGAATAAAGAAAAGACTACAGAGAACGCACCAACAACACTTTAATTCTTCAAGTGCAAGGAAATGGGGCATTATGCTAATAAATGCCCCAATCAAAGGGTTAGTGATGATCGACGTGAGCAACCACTTAAGGAAAAGGACAAAGGTAATTCACATGCGATCACCATTGGCGATGTTGAATATGACAATGATGTGGTGGAATGATTAAGTGTTTATGTAATGGGATTCTAGAATAATGTTGTATCGAGTATCGTGGAATATTGGAATATTTATGTTTTGGTATATTGTGGTTTTTAGTAATTTTATGGCATCGGTAACCATGAAAGTGATTGAAATATTTTTGGAAAGCAGATGATATACACATAATGAAGGGATAAAGAGAATCTAATATGTTTGATAGTATTCATGAGTTCATGATTGATATACGGACTAAGTGATATCATAGTTTGAGGATATAGAATTTTGAGGATTTTGGTATGTGGAAAGTGTTAACTTTTAACTGCATTCATGTTTTCACTAAGGTTCAATGGATATTCATTCTTCAAGAGAATAGATGATTAAGGTATTCACAAATGTTTAATTTGACCAACAAGATATATCTTATGATATATGGGGTATAAATGATGGGATTCACGAGATCATTTTCTTTATAATATGAGCTTGGACCAAAGTATTTTAGATAAGCCTAAAGATTGGAATGGATTATGTTGGACATAAGTTAGTATTGTTTAACGATAAAACTTTTTTGATATTGATGATGAGATGTTATAGTAATATAGCTTTAGAAAAAGGACAACCTGCAAGATGGGTGACATCCCATCGCGTCGGACAAGGCTGTGGGAATCAAACCTACAACCAAAGTGCGACGGGCCTTTATCGCCTACCACTGGCCTACAGGAAGTCCCTATTTAGTAGAAACTAGTTTTATTATATTAAGCAGTATGATATATGAAGTATAAGTCCATTTTTGATTAATGTCACTATAGACTGACTTATGTATTTTTTGATAACTTTTCCAACCTTTTGTTTGAGACATATGGGATGACCCATCATTCTATGACATGATCTGCTAACACATCACGAATGACAAATTCAACTTGTTTTATTTAAGAGATGAAGTGGAAATTGTCCAAAGAACGACAAATGGTGAGACTATACCAAAATCACGAAAGTATTTCTTCTAATTCCAATTTCATCAACTTTAGGGAAATGATCTTGAAAACCAAAAATGTTGTCCTAGTGCTCTTATATCTGATGAATCAGATGGTACCATAGATCATCACAAATTTATGGCTTTGTGATTGCTGGCTTTTCCATAGAAATGTTCTCTACCACTCTCCACCAGAACATGATGGTTAGATTTCTCTTCCATATACATAGTTTCACCTATATGGAAACCCAGTGATTAGTTTACTTGGGTAACCGTTATGTTTCATACTTTTGTTTTTAAAGATTGTTTTTGGTATTACTTTTTACGATGTGGGTTTCTATTAAAGAATTATTTGAATAGTAAACCATTTATAACCCCGACGAATTTCGAGGGCGAAATTCATTTTAAGGGGGGTAGAATGTAAGAGCCCGAGATTTTATGAAAAATATTCTTTTTAATTTCATTAATGTTTTGTGTTGTACGATACACCAAAAGGAGCTTGCACAACACCCATCCTTGACTTGCCTTGCATTACACGCAATCGCGACCTTCCTCGATAACGTGTGTAGTACGCAATAACGAGTTTCACTAAACAACAATATGCTATTAAAATATTATTAAAACTAGCTGTTATGAATAGTAATAACCAATTTTTGAAATTTTGTAAATTTTATTTTTCAAAATGGAATTCATTTTTGGATTCGTAATATCGAAATTAGCTTAGGGTGAAATTTTGGTACTTTTCGGATAACTTTTATTTTCTGATGAATAGTGAAAATTACTAAATTTTAATTAAAAACAACATTTTTAATCGAAATAATTAATAGTGATAAATTATTAATTTTAGTGGTTTTATAGTATATTTAGAATTTATGTTTACAATTTAATACAATGTTGTTCATTGGATGTAATTTCACATTTAAACAAGACATAAACAAGTGTCAATCTTTTGATAGTTATTATCTCTTAAGAACACGCTATTTGTTTTGACGACGGGAATTAATTTTTAAATTAATAAATGCAAATGATATGTTTTGAATTTGGTAAAATAGACATCATTTTTGAGTTCATAATATCAAATATATCTTAGGCCTAATTTTTGGTATTTTTCTGGAATCTTTCATTTTTTAGATGAATAGTGAAACCACTAAGTGGTAGTTAAGAAAATTGAATTTTTCATAAAACTTAATTTTACCACTTCAGTGAGTGGAATTTCAAAAATCTGAGAGACACGGTTGATGTCAGTAAGTAAAATGTGGTTCAATGAGATGAAAATGATTTTTGGTGAATAGTAACTTTTTACTTTTTTTTACCACGGTTAAAAGTAAATAGTGTAATTAAGGTTAATAATGATATTATTATTACTCTAACACATGTCCTAATTCTATTGGATAAGTTTAATTCGACCAAAAACAACCTTAGGAATAATATATGACCATTTAGGCTCACATGGATTAGATTAGGACAATTATTGTTAATTTATGTAAAGAAGGGTTAAAATAGTTAAAATCAAAGTTTAATAAGTAAATAATTTTTAATATAGGGTTAAACATAAGTTAAATTCGACTATAAATAGTCATTAGAAAGATAAAAAGATTTCCTACATAATGGTATTTTGTTTGTAATTTATAGACATTAAATAATTTAATTTATTTATGACACAAAGATGATGCAGTAATTATCTTATTAATGAAATATTGACATAATTGATGTTATAAATAAGAAAATGTTTGTAATTTCAGACTTTTTATGAAATGAACTAATTTTATAGGTTAATATGACATATTATTATTGATTTATTTTACTTTTTTCGAACTAATAATTCTGTTATGATTTTCACAAAAATCAATTACAAAATAGTGTCAAAATTGACATAAAATAGTTTTTAAAACAAATATTATATTATTTATTGTTATTTTATTCCTAAAAATATAATGTTTGGCAAAATGAATTAAATAAGGTTATATATATTAATAATAAACAACTTGGGGTTCGTTTGGCTGCTTATTGTATGTTTATTAACCTTATATTATAAGAACACAAGAAGACACCGTAAAAGTAAACTTATTTAACTTAATGTTAAATATAAATGATAAGGTTAAAATAGGAACCTAAAGTTGTCTAAATTCTATTGGATGAGATTATTTCGACCCATACCCACCTTAGATTTTAAATATATCAATTTGGAGAAATTTAAAACACAATTTGACTTTATAATAAAATAATAGTTTTAGTTATTCCAAAGGTGCCCCTCTCCTCCCTTATAAAAGGGCACCTCCTCCCTCTCTTCCTCACACCACATTGAGCCTTCAAGCTTGGACAACCCCTGCCAATTCCTCCTCTACAATTCCCTAGAGACATCCTAGAGGTCCTGGTCTTCTTGAAAGACCAATTTTAGTGCCCTAAAAGAAGGTCTCAAAGAAGCACTTCAAAGAAGAGGTAATGTCTGTTACTGATTCTTTCATCTTTATTTCTTCTTCCACTTCTTATTCTTTAGTTATTTCATTAAGAAGTAATAACATCAGTATCACTCATATACTTATATGTTATTATATGTTTGAGACAACCCTATTTCACCATCTATCCATCCTACGGAAAAAGAAATCACTGCGCGTGCGTACGTACGGAATACCGTCTCCACGCCGTGGTGTAATCTATTTTCCACCACCACCTTACTTGGATGGGTATAATGGTGTAAATAATTACTATATATGACTATTATAAAGTTATACTGATTCTGAAATAGCATACATACAATCCAATACAATTCTACGATCGTAGGAACGATATCATCACTCGTGCGTACGTACGGAATACCGTCTCCACGATGTGATACGACTCGTTCTACATGATCTTCATTTAATAATGATTATATAAATGAATTGAATGAATTAATATGATATATATTACACTAATACCATTCTGTAAATGAGGTATCTATAACCTAAAGATAATAATAAGAATTTATTCAACAAAACCCGCATAAGAACAAAAAGTTATAAACACACAAATAACAAGTAGCAATGAAATATTACTACTAAGAAGATAAGAATATGACCATATATGATATCATAAAAATAAGTATGATTCTGTAATAATTCAATAACATTATTTAAATCATCATACAGGAGGTTTGGACACTTATGAAGCAAAACAGACATAAGGTAAGGGAAATATCACAATCTCATTTTTATCCGATATTGTTTATACTTTGTTATTTACTGGGGTGTATTTTATCATCCAATTCCATGTATCCTCAATATGTAATATTATTTAAATCCACCAACAATTGTTTAAATCCAATTTTACCCTTCGGTGAGTTTTTTAGTAAAAGATATGAAAGGAATCTTTTGTCGTTTTTCATACGAGGTACTTTTTTACTTTTTCGACAAAAGTACGAGAAGTATATTTTTTTAACTTATACGGCATGATTGGATTTTTAAAACATTATTTCCAAGAAGCTTCCTTTACAAGTTTTCAATTTTATTTTTAATCAAATTCTCTTTGTTTAGAATTGTATGACATGTTAAGAAAGGAAAAGTATTTTTGAAGTAGAAATGATATTTTCCTCAAGAATGGAGTTCAAGTGTTTATCAAAATTATTTTCCATCTAAGATAATAAAGGGTCCGGTTTTTATCCCTATTATTACATTGATTTTTTTATGTTGTGATGGAATTATTTTTTTTTGAATTCCTTTATATTATATTAATTGGTATATGATGTCACGATGTTTAAGATTCCAATTTTTTTTACATGGGTTTTTCTATGATATATGGTTTATGATTTTGTGGCACACATAAGAATGGTATCATTATGAGATGGGTGGGACCTGAATCTCCCTCCAATGCATTGGGTAATGATTTTATATCTCATGAGATAGACATGGCTGGAATGGTAGGTTATACCGGTTCAGTGAAATAGGACTGAAACGAGGGTGACTCGGTTCAGAAATGGACTTTGTCCACTAAGATAGTCTTGGAAATGATTCTTGACTAATAAGATATTATTCGCTATGATTATGTGTGTATGCCACAAATTTTCATGTTTTAAGTTATGATTATTGGGATTTCATTACACTACTATGATTTTTCCCATGTTATGAAATTATACTCTCTTTTGCAGGTTTTGATTTCCAAAATGTTATGTTCTTATGAAAATTATGTGATTGATATTTCTTTTGTTTACCCTTACTGAGCATTTGAGCTCACCCTTTTGTATTTTTTCTTTCCCCAGGTCAGGAAGAAGGTTATTAAGTAAGATATGCCAAAAGGGACTATAGATATGATGAAATAAATGGGAGACAGTGAAGACGCTTTATGAACCAGTTGTTTATGTTTCCCAGTTTCTAAAGACAATATACCTATACGGCCCTTTCGTGGTTTTTTTATATGTTGTAATAAGTATGCTTCAATTTTCAAGTATTAACAATGTATGTAATGTATGGGTCGTTACAGTTGGTATCAGAGGAAAGGTTTAGTCAACCTTTGGAAACTAGGATGCGAAAACGTTAGTGAGATCCCTAGAGATATTTCTAAGGTATGTCTAGGGATGTCCCTAAGGATAAGTATACGTATAACATATAGTCCAAGAACTATGGTAACCATCATAGAATTTAACCTAAAATGTTAGATATTGAGGATACTCCCCATTTAGTATTTTTTGTCCCTAGCATGATTTTTGCCTCTCACACTATTATTTTTTGGGTTTTAGACGATGGCTGGAACCCGAAGGAACCGTGTTGATCAATGCAATGGACAATGCAATGATTTTCCTCCTTAACAATCAAATGTTTTGGGAGATGGAGTGAAAAATCTTATTTCTATACTTACACAAGCTATGAATCATTCTGGACTTCCAAATGATCAGAGAAGGGAACAATATTCTATTGAGTCCTTCCTGAGGCAACTTCCACCTTCTTTCAGTGGGTCTTCTGATCCACTTGTTGCTGAAAAATGGATCAGTACTACTGAAAAGATATTTTCAGTTCATCAATGTTCTGAACATGATAAATTCATCTTAGCAGTATATCATTTGGAAGGTGAAGCTGATCAATGGTGGAATCTTATCAAGAATACAAGGCAAAAAGATGAAATTGAGTCCATGGAATAGGACGAGTTCAAAAACATACTTTTCAATAAGTACTTCCCTCGTATTATTCGAACAAAGATGGAGAAGGAGATTCTTGAACTAAAGCAAAAGGATGATGAATCTATTGGTATATACAAAGCGAATTTTACAAGGCATGCATGTTATGCATCTGGATTTATCATCCAAACTTAAAGTAAAGTTGTTCGATTCTTCAGTGTCTTAAAACCAAATATTTGAAGGGAATTAGCTATAAGAGATTTCAGTAGCTATGAAGAAATTGTGCGTTGTTCTATCAAGGTAGAAATGGAAGTTGTTGTTACTTATCCATCTCATAGTATTGACAAGAAATGAAAGATGGAGTTCAAGGATAAATCTCAAAATAATGGTGAAAAGAAGATGAATGTTTCCTTATGCTCAAAGTGTGGAAAGAAGCATGGTGGAGATTGTCTTAAAGGGACTAGAAAATGTTTTATGTGTGGAAAAGAAGGTCATCGAGCAGCTGAGTGTCGAAGTAATGGAAAAAGGGTTTCTAATGATGTGAATAAATAAAAGACTACAAAGAACGCACCAAAAACACTTCAATGCTTCAAGTGCAAGGAAATGGGGCATTATGCTAATAAATTCCCTAATCCAAGGGTTAGTGATGATCGACGTGAGCAACCAGTTAAGGCAAAGGACAAAGGGAAGTCACATGTGATCACCATTTTCGATGTTGAATATGACAACGATGTAGTGGAATGATTAAGTGTTTATGTAATGGGATTCGAGAATAATGTTGTATAGAGTATCGTGGAATATTGGAATATTTATGTTTTGGTATATTTTGGTTTTTAGTAATTTTATGGCATCGGTAACCATGAAAAGAGATTGAAATATTTTTGGAAAGCAGATGATATGCACATAATGAAGGGATAAAGAGAATCTAATATGTTTGATAGTATTCATGAGCTCATGATTGATATACGGACTAAGTGATATCATAGTTTGAGGATCTAGAATTTTGAGGATTTTGGTATGTGGAAAGTGTTATCTTTTAACTGCATTCATGTTTTCACTAAGGTTCAATGGATATTCATTCTTCAATAGAATAGATGATTATGGTATTAACATATTTTTAATTCGACCAACAAGATATATCTTATGATATATAGGGGATAAATGATGGCATTCACGAGATCATTTTCTTTATACTATGAGCTTGGACCAAAGTATTTTAGATAAGCCTAAAGATTGGAATGGATTATGTTGGACATAAGTTAGTATTGTTTAAGGATAAAACTTTTTAGATATTGGTGATGGGATGTTATAGTAATATATCTTTAGAAAAAGGACAACCTACAAGATGGGTGACATCCCATCACGTCGGACAAGGCTATGGGAATCAAACCCACAACCAAAGTGAGACGGGACTTTATCGCCTACCACTGGCCTACAGGAAATCCCTATTTAGTAGAAACTAGTTTTATTATATTAAGCAGTATGATATATGAAGTATAAGTCCATTTTTTATTAATCTCACTATAGACGGACTTATGTATTTTTTGATAACTTTTCTAACCTTTTGTTTGAGACATATGGAATGACCCATCATTCTATGACATGATCTGCTAACACATCACGAATGACAAATTCAACTTCATTTATTTAAGAGATGAAGTGGAAATTGTCCAAAGAACGACAAACGGTGAGACTATACCAAAATCACAAAAGTATTTCTTCTAATTCCAATTTCATCAACTTTAGGGAAATGATTTTGAAAACCAAAAATGTTGTCCTAGTGCTCTTATATCTGATGAATCAGATGGTACCATAGATCATCACAAATTTATGGCTTTGTGATTGCTGGCTTTTCCATAGCAATGTTCTCTACCACTCTCCATCAGAACATGATGGTTAGATTTCTCTTCCATATACATATTTTCACCTATGTGGAAACCCAGTGATTAGTTTATTTGGGTAATCGTTATGTTTCATACTTTTGTTTTTAAATATTGGTTTTGGTATTACTTTTTACTATGTGGGTTTCTATTAAAGAATTATTTGAATAGTAAACCATTTATAACCCCGACGAATTTCGAGGGCGAAATTCATTTTAAGGGGGGTAGAGTGTAACTGCCCGAGATTTTATGAAAAATATTCTTTTTAATTTCATTAATGTTTTGTGTTGTATGCTTCACCAAAAGAAGCTTGCACAACACTCATCCTTGACTTTCCTTGCATTACACGCAATCGTGACCTTCCTCGATAGCGTGTGTAGTACGCAATAACGAGTTTCACTAATCAACAATATGCAATTAAAATATTATAAAAACTAGCCGTTATGAATAGTAATAACCAATTTTTGAAATTTTGTAAATTTTATTTTTCAAAATGGAATTCATTTTTGGATTCGTAATATTGAAATTAGCTTAGGGTGAAATTTTGGTACTTTTCGGATAACTTTTATTTTCTGATGAATAGTGAAAATTACTAAATTTTAATTAAAAACAACCTTTTTAATCGAAATAATTAATAGTGATAAATTATTAATTTGAATGGTTTTATAGTATATTTAGAATATATTTTTACAATTTAATACAATGTTGTTCATTGGATGTAATTTCACATTTAAACAAGACATAAACAAGTGTCAATCTTTTGATAGTTATTTACTCTTAAGAACATGCTATTTGTTTTGACGACGAGAATTAATTTTTAAATTAATTAATGAAAATGATATGTTTTTAATTTGGTAAAATAGACATCATTTTTGAGTTAATAATATCAAATATAGCTTAGGCCTAATTTTTGGTATTTTTCTGGAATCTTTCATTTTTTAGATGAATAGTGAAACCACTAAGTGGTAGTTAAGAAAATTGAATTTTTCATAAAACTTAATTTTACCGCTTCTGTGAGTGGAATTTCAAAAATCCGAGAGACACGGTTGATGTCAGTAAGTAAAATGTGGTTCAATGAGATGAAAATAATTTTTGGTGAATAGTAACTTTTTACTTTTTTTACCACAGTTAAAAGTAAATAGGGTAATTAAGGGTAAAAATGATATTATTATTACTCTAACACATGTCCTAATTCTATTGGATAAGTGTAATTCGACCAAAAACAACCATAGGAATAAAATATGACCGTTTAGGCCCACTTGGATTAGATTAGGACAATTATTATTAATTTATGTAAAGAAGGGTTAAAATAGTTAAAATCAATGTTTAATAAGTAAATAATTTTTAATATAGGGTTAAACATAAGATAAATTCGACTATAAATAGTCATTAGATAGATAAAACGATTTCCTACATAATGGTATTTTGTTTGTAATTTATAGACATTAAATAATTTAATTTATTTATGACACAAAGATGATGGAGTAATTATCTTATTAATGAAATATTGACATAATTGATGTTACAAATACCCAAATATTTGTAATTTCAGACTTTTTATGAAATGAACTAATTTTATAGGTTTATATGACATATTATTATTGATTTAATTTACTTTTTTAGAACTAATCAATCTGTTATGATTTTCAAAAAAATCAATTACAAAATAGTGTCAAAATTGACATAAAATAGTTTTTAAAACAAATATTATATTATTAATTGTTATATTATTCCTAAAATTATAATGTTCCTCCAAATGACTTAAATAAGGTTATATATATATTAATAATAAACAACTTGGGGTTAGTTTGGCTGCTTATAGTATGTTTATTAACCTTATAGTATAAGAACAGAAGAAGACACCGTAAAAGTAAACTTATTTAACTTAATGTTAAATCTAAATGATAAGGTTAAAACAGGAACCCAATGTTGTCTAAATTCTATTGGATGAGATTATTTCGACCCATCCCCACCTTATCTTCGAAATATATCTATTTGGATCTATTTATTACCGAATGTGACTTTATAATAAAATAATAGTTTTTGTTATTCCAAAGGTGCCCCTCTCCTCCCTTATAAAAGGGCACCTCCTCCCTCTCTTCCTCACACCACTTTGAGCCATCAAGTCAGGCCATCCCCTTCAAATTCCTCCTATAAAATTCCCTAGAGACATAATAGAGGTCCTGGTCATCTTAAAAGGCCATTTTTAGTGCCTTAAAAGAAGGTCTCAAAGGAGCACTTCAAAGAAGAGGTAATGTCTGTTACCGATTCATTCATCTTTATTTCTTCTTCCACTTATTCTTATTTAGTTTTTTCATTATGAAGTAATAAAATCAGTATCACTCATATATTTATATGTTTTTATAATTATGAAACAACCATATTTCAACATCTATCCATCCTACGGAAAAAGAAATCACCGCGCGTGCGTATGTACGGAATACCGTCTCCACGCCGTGGTGCAATCTATTTTCCACCACCACCTTACTTGGATGGGTATAATGGTGTAAATAATGACTATATATGACTATTATAAAGTTATAATGATTCTGAAATAGTATACATAAACTGAAATACAATTCCACAATCATAGGAATGATATCATCACTCGTGTGTACGTACGGAATACCGTCTCCACGATGTGATGCGACTCGTTCTACATGATCTTCATTTCATAATGATTATATAAATGAATTTAATGAATGAATATGATATATATTAGACTAATACCATTATGTAAATGAGGTATCTATAACCTAAAGATAAGAATAAGAATTTATTCGACAAAACACGAATAAGAACAAAAAGTTATAAACACCCGAATAACAAGTAGCAATGAAATATTACTACTAAGAAGATAAAAATATGACCATATATGATATCATAAAAATAATTATGATTCTATAATAAGTCAATAACATTATTTAAATCATTATACAGGAGTTTCGGACACTTACAAAGCAAAACACACCTAAGTTAAGGGAAATATCACAATCTCATTTTTATCCGAGATTGTTTATACTTTGGTATTTACTAGGGTGTATTTTATCATCCACTTCAATGTTTCCGAAATATGTAATATTATATCCATCCACCTACAATGGTTTAAATCAAATTTTACCCTTCGATGTGTTTTTTAGTAAATGATATGAAAGGAATAATTTGTAGTTTTTCATACGAGGTACTTTTTGACTTTTCCGACAAAAGTACGAGAAGAAAGTTTTTTAACTTATACGGCATGAATGTATTTTTAAAACATTATTTCCAAGAAGATTCCTTTACAAGTTTTCAATTTTATTTTTAATCAACTTCTCTTAGTTTAGAATTGTATGACATGTTAAGAAAAAAAAGTGTTTTTGAAGTAGAAAGGTTATTTTCCTCAAGAATGGAGTTCGAGTGTTTTATCAAAATTATTTTCCATATAAGATAATAAAGGGTTCTATTTTTATCCCTATTATTAAATTTATATTGTTATGTTGTGATGGAATTATTTATTTTTAATTCCTTTATATTATATTAATTGTTATATGATGTCACGATGTTTAAGATTCCCATTTATATTACATGGGTTATGCTATGATGTATGGTTATGATTTTGTGGCACACATAAGAATGGTATCATTATGAGATGGGTGGGACCTATATCTCCCTCCAATGCATTGGGTAAAGATTTTATATCTCATGACATAGACATGGCTGGAATGGTAGGTTATAGAGGTTCCGTGAAACAGGGATGAAACGAGGGTGACTCGGTTCAGAAATGGAATTTGTCCACTAAGATAGTCTTGGCAATGAGTCTTGACTAATAAGATATAATTCTCTATGATTATGTGTGTATGCCACAAAGTTTCATGTTTTAATTTATGATTATTGGGATTTCATTACACTACTATGATTTATCCCATGTTATGAAATTATGCTCTCTTTTACTGGTTAAGATTTCCAAAATGTTATGTTCTTATGAAAATGATGTGATTGGTATTTCTTTTGTTTACCTTTACTGAGCATTTGAGCTCACCATTTTATGTTTTCTTTTCCCCAGGATATAAAGAAAGGTTTTAGGTGAAAAAAAGGAAGATCATTATAAGAGATGTTGAAGACCTTTCACCACGATTAGAAGATTATATTCCAAGTTTCTAAAGACACTAAACTATTACGATCCTTGTGTGTGGGTTTTTGTTATGTACTAAGTATTCCACCAAAGTAATGTAATGTCCATGTACGTCAAGATTCGGGTCTCTACAAGAAGTCTTCAGCATAATCTGGATACAGAGTTGAGTTTCAACACTGCTTATCATCCTCAGACAGATGGTCAGTCTGAGAGAATAATTCAAACTCTAGAAGATATGTTGAGAGCATTCTCTATGGATTTCAAAGGTGGTTGGGATCAACACCTACCTTTGGTGGAATTTTCTTATAATAATAACTTTCACTCCAGTATTCAGATGGCTCCTTATGAAGCTCTCTAAGGAAAGAAATGCAGGACTCCAACTTCCTGAGATGAAGTTGGGGAAAGAAAGCTATTAGAACCTGATCTTGTTGATGAGATGGCAGAAAAGGTCCGATCTATTCAACAACACATAAGAGTAGCCCAGAGTCGAAAGAAAAGTTATTCCGACAACCTAAGAAAATACCTAGAGTTTGAAGAGGGTGATAAAGTGTTCTTACAAATATCTCCCAGGAAGAGGGTCATGAGATTCGGAAAGAAGGGGAAGTTGAGCCCTAGATATATCGGTCCCTTCGAAATACTGGATCATGTTGGAAAGGTAGCTTACAGGTTGGCGCTTCCACCGAATCTCTATCAAGTTCATGATGTGTTCCATGTATCTCTCCTGAGAAAGTACATACCTCATCCTTCACATGTACTCAGCTCAGAAGTTGTACCGCTAGAGCAAGATCTTTCTTATGAAGAACAACAAATAGAGATTCTGGATCGTAGCGAAAAAGTCCTACGAAACAAGACCACTCGATTGGTGAATGTTTTTGGGAGGAACCACCAATTAGAAGAAGCTACATGGGATCTTAAGGATATGATGAGTGAGAGTTATCCTCATCTTTTTGTTACAATGTGACGAATTTCGAGGGCGAAATACATTTTAAGGGGTTAGAATGTAATGCCCGAGACTTTTATGAGAATTTTTTTGTTTTTTAAATCATCAAAAGAATCGTTCACTACACACAACACTAGAATGGCTTTCTTTACATGCAATCACGACCTTTCTCAATAGCTTGCGTCGTACGCAATACCGAGTTTCACTAAAAAACGATATGCTATTAAAATATTATTAAAACTAGCCATTATGAATAGTAATAACCACTTTTTGAAATTATATAAATTTTATTTTTCAAAATGGACTTCATTTTTGGATTTGGAATATCGAAATTAGCCTAGGGTGAAATTTTGGTATTTTTCTAAAAACATTCAATTTTTGATGAATACTGAAACCACTAAGTTGTAGTTAAAAAACTGAATTTTTTATAAAACTTAATTTTACAGCTTCTGTGAGTGGAATTTTGAAAATCTGAGAGACACGGTTAATATCAAGGACTAAAATGTTGTTCAATGAGATGAATTTTTTTTTGGTGAATAGTACCTTTTTACTTTTTTTACAACGGTTAAAAGTAAATAGGGTAATTAAGGGTAAAAATGATATTATTCTTACCCTAAAACATGTCCTAATTCTATTGGATAAGTGTATTTCTACCAAAAACATCCTTAGGAATAAAATATGACCATTTAATCCAACTTGGATTAGATTAGGACATTTATTATTAATTTATTTAAAGAAGGGTTAAAATAGTTAAAATCAATGTTTAATAAGTTAATAATTTTTAATATGGGGTTATACATAAGA
Organism: Viscum album; assembly: GCA_963277665.1. Lineage (NCBI taxonomy): Eukaryota > Viridiplantae > Streptophyta > Magnoliopsida > Santalales > Viscaceae > Viscum > Viscum album. Next base: position 911,728,923 of record OY728161.1, on the reverse strand, counting down.
TAAATTCTACTATAAATATTAATTAGAAATCTAAAAAGATTTCCTGCATAATTATATTTTATTTGTAATTTTTAGAGTTAAAATAATTTAATTTATTTATGATACAATGATGATGCAGTAACTATCTTATTAATGAAATATTGACATAATTGATGTTATAAATACCCAAATAAATGTAATTTGAGACTTTTTAAGAATTAAAATAATTTTATATGTTAATATGACATGTTATTATTTATTTAAGTAAATTTTTTCTAACTAATGATTCTGTTATGATTTTCAAAAAAAAAAATTACCAAATAGTGTCAAAATTGAAATAAAATAGTTTTTAAAACAAATATTATACTATTAATTGTTATTTTATTCCTAAAACTCTAAGTTTCGTCCAAATGACTTAAATAAGGTTATATATATTAATTATAAAAAACTTGGGGTTCTTTTGGCTTGATATATTATGTTTATTAACCTTATAGTGTAAGAAAACAAGAAGACACGGTAAAAGTAAAATTATCTAACTTAAAGTTAAATCTAAATGATAAGGTTAATATTGATACCTAAACTTGTCTAAATTCTATTCTATGAGAGTATCTCGACCCATACCCACTTTATCTTCTATATATATCAATTTGGAGCTATTAAAAACCGAATTTTACTTTATAATAAAATAATATTTTTAGTTATTCCAAAGGTGCCCCTCTCTTCCCTTATAAAAGGGAACCTCCTCCCTCTCTTCCTCACACCACTTTGAGCCTTCACGCTTGGCCAACCCCTGTCAATTTCTTCTCTCCACTTCCCAAGAGACATCCTAGAGGTCCTGGTATTCTTAAAAGACCAATTTTAGTGCTCTAAAAGGAGGTCTCAAAGAAACGCTTCAAAGAACAGGTAATGTCAGTTACCGATTCTTTCATCTTTATTTCTTCTTCAACTTCTTCTTCTTTAGTTGTTTCATTTTGAAGTAATAACATCAGTATCACTCATATACTGATATGTTATTATATGTATGAAACAACCCTATTTCACTATCTATCCTACCTACGGAAAATGAAATCACCGCGCGTGCGTACGTACGGAATACCGTCTCCACGCCGTGGTGTAATATATTTTCCACCACCACCTTACTTGGATGGTTATAATGGTGTAAATAATGACTATATATGATTATTGTATAGTGATATTGATTCTGAAATAGTATATATACACTCCAATACAATTCCACAATCATGGGAACGATATCATCGCTCATGCATACGTACGGAATACCGTCTCCACGATGTGATGCGACTCGTTCTACATGATCTTCATTGCATAATGATTATATAAATGAATTGAATGAATGAATATTATATATATTACACTAATACCATTCTGGAATGAGGTATCTACAACCTAAAAAGAAAAATATGAATTTATTCGACAAAACGAGCATAAGAACAAAAAGTAATAAGCACCAGAATAACAAGTGGTAATGAAATATTACTAATAAGAAGCTAAGAATATGACCTTATATGATATCATAAAAATAAGAATGATTCTGAAATACTTCAATAACATTATTTAAATCATTATACAGGAACTTCGGACACTTATGAAGCAAATTGGACCTAAGGTAAGGGAAAATATCACAATCTCATTTTATCCGAGATTGTTTATACTTTGGTATTTACTAGGGTGTATTTTATCATCCAAATCCATGTTTCCTCAATATGTGATATTATTTCCATACACCTAAAATTTTTTAAATCCAATTTTACCCTTCGTTGAGTTTTTTAGTAAAATATATGAAAGAAATCTTTTGTGGTACGGGGTACTTTTTGACTTTTCCGAAAAAAGTACGAGAAGAATGTTTTTTTAACTTATACGGCATGAATGGATTTTTAAAACATTATTTAAAAGAAACTTCCTTTACAAGTTTTCAAGTTTATTTTTAATCAACTTCTTTTAGTTTAAAATTGTATGACATGTTAAGAATGGAAAATGTTTTTGAAGTAGAAAGGATATTTTCCTCAAGAATAGAGTTCAAGTGTTTTATCAAAATTATTTTCCATCTAAGATAATATAGGGTTCTGTTTCTATCCCTATTGTTACATTTATTTGATTATGTTGTGATGGAATTATTTTTATGAATTCCATTATCTTATATGAATTATTTTATGATGTCGTGTTGTTTAAGAATCCCATTTTTATTACATGGGTTATGCAATGATGTATGATTTATGATATTGTGGCACACATAAGAATGGTATCATTATGAGATGGGTGGGACCTATATCTCCATACAATGCATTGGGTAAAGATTTTATATCTCATGAGATAGACATGGCTGGAACGGCAGGTTAAACCGGTTCAGTGAAACAGGACTGAAACGAGGAGTGAACTCGGTTCAGAAATGGACTTTGTCCACTAAGACAGTCTTGGCAATGAGTCTTGACAAATAAGAAATGATTCTCTATGATTATGTATGTATTCCACAAAGTTTCATGTTTTATGTTATGATTATTGGGATTACATTTCACTACTATGATTTATCACTTGTTATGAAATTATGATCCCTTTTGCAGTTTTAGATTTCCAAAAGATATGTTCTTATAAATATGATGTGATGGATATTTCTTTTGTTTACCCTTACTAAGCATTTGAGCTCACCCTTTTGTATGTTTTCTTTCCCCAGGCCAGGATGAATGTTATTAAGTAAGATATGCCAAAAGGGACTATAGATATGATGAAATAAATGGGAGACATTGTAGATGCTTTATGAACCAGTTGTTTATGTTTCCCAGTTTCTAAAGACATTATACCTATACGGTCCTTTACTGGTTTTGTTATATGTTGTAATAAGTGTGATTCAATTTTTAAGTAATAACAATGTATGTAATGTATGGGTCATTATAATGGTGATGGAAAATTAATCTAATCAATATGTGGAGATTGTTGTTCAAACGTACCCACTTGATATACATTCATTTCCCATTTGATAGAGACGAAGTGGGAAATTGTTGTGTAATCATAATAATAATATTTCTGTAAATTAAAGATACCGTATAAAATTGATTTCATTGATACAACTTCTTAAGATGGCACAAAGTAAAATATAAAATTTAAAAGACTACATTATTATTTTTTCCTCTTTTTAGGAGACCTCATTTAGCTTACATAGTAAACCTTCAATGATTGTTCATCAAATAATACCAGTTGATCATGGTTGAATGGAAGGAATATGATATGAATATTTATTTTTATTATCCAATATAGAATCATCAAATATTTTGAATAAGGGAAGAGAAACATTTCCATTTCTTAAGTGATGGGAGGGGAACATATAGAATCACAAACATTATTTCAGAAATATGTGACCACTTTTATTTGTTAGTGGACCCAAATTGTCAAAATCTAGTTCATATACACTTTTAACATAATTCCCTAGTTGGCTCGGACATATCCTTATGTCTATTCCTTTTCCCCAAGGGTTGGAATCTATAACATGGTATAATATATGTTAAAAAAACGAATGAGTTTTGCACAACCTAATAGAAGGTGAAATATACAATTTTGTATGATCAAAACCCCAATGGAATAAGTTCCATAAATAAACTAGTAAAATATTTCCCAAAATAAATATAATCATCATAAATTAACATCATCCCATGATTGAAAAATAAAACATTCCAAATGTTTCATAATTCTATATAACAAGTGGAAAACAACCCCATTAGTCACCACCACCACTCTATGGCCCAAATTTAAAGAAAAACCACTATCTATAAGTTGAGATTTTCTATTTCAATGAAATATAATTGAAAAATCTATAAGTACCTGAAGACAATGGTAAAGGATAGATATAAGTCAGAGTAGGTTCTCACCAAGTGTTCAATATTTTATACCATAAAAGGTAACTATTTATGATATCAGTTTAAATAAAAGAAGGAATGTAAATAAATATTCATATATAAAAGAGAATATTCCATTTTAAAAGATGGATGATATATGAAAATATATTTTAATCTAGATTAAATACACTTTTTATTTAAAAAATTATTAAAATTAACTGGAATGAATAAAACAACTCAATAAATCAATGACATGAATTATAAAATCATGTTAATAAATCACCATGATATAGAGAACTGTGGTATGTTAGTTTCATGGTAATATGATCCTCACACTTCTATGTTACAATTTGGTTCTATATATGTGTTAGCACTCAAACGTTTTCCTTATTTTGGGAGAAACTTCATGAAATCAAACTACACCCTATCCGGAGAACCACAATAGTAAATAATGCATATCATAGTTCAATTATCTTTTTCATCATAAGTCCATTTCAAGGAGATCAAGATACTAGAATTCTTGTTCATGATACCTAATAAAAACATTGTATTACATTTTCTCTAAAAAATCAAGCAGTAAATCAAATTAACAATAAATCATTTCATATTATTTGAAATTAAAAAATAAAAATTTATGTTTGGAACATTCCTTTCTCATTTTAATACCAAATAATAGGTTTCATAAATTTAATACATTTAAAATCATATTTTAGTTTTCAGGATTTTATTAGGATCCACACAAAATCAGTTCTAATAATTTTTTGAAAATAAATCCATCATTTTAAAAAAATCCTCCCAACAATTTCCATATGATTAAAACTATGGGTTTTCTAAATGCGCATGTGTATTTGAAAATCAATGATCATTTCAAAGAAATACATGATTTTAAATAATTTAATAATTCTGTTTATATAAATCAAGAAATATATATTTCTAGTTAAAAGAATTAGACTTATAGAACTATCTACCATTATGTCAAGGGATTCCAAAACATATCAAACACTACAAGTTGAACCCATATAGAATAGAAGTGATGATTGTTGAGGAACACAATCAATAAATAGGAAAAAAATGCAGTTCAAATCTATGAGTAAAATAATGATCTACAAACTCTAAGGTAGAGATAATTATAGATTGAAATAAACTACAGATAGGGATATCCACTTTCCCATAGAAGATTGAATAAGATAAAGAACACATTAATCTTCTAATAAGAGGGGTTTAAGGATCCAAAAATGATTATTAAAGCCATAAAAACATGGAATATGGGTTATGTTTAAATAATATTGTTATTCATCATAAACAGATGGTACAAGATTATAAAATTTATTTTTAGGACATTAAACACCTATGTGACTGATGTTCTAGAGGCCAACATGGTTAGGACTAACTGTCGGCCCAAACCATGTGCCAATGCAGTTTGGGTGCATGGTTTCTCAAAGTAGGGGCAGAATTTTGAAATCCATGTGTGAACCATGAAGACTTTATCTATTTTAGGTTACATGGTTTAGAGGGGATAGTCTCCGGGTTTGGAAAAACTATACATATCCTTCCAGTGGATAACAATAGATATCATAGTCTTTTAGTAAAACTTATTAGTGTAAAAACCCCATTTTCCACATAAGAACATGAAATATATAAAATACTAGTTCTATATATAGGTCTAGAGACAACAAAATATTCAAAATACTGGTGATCCCAAAGTAACTGTATACAAAAATAAATATATTTTATATCATCAATACATCGTATTTAACATTTATACAATATCTCTTGAAAAGAGTCTAAAATAAAAAAAATGAGGTCGTGGAACAATATGAAGTATAGGGCTTACCATTGGCGAGACCTAAAGTTGCTCTATTCCAAATTTTCTTATAAGGTAGTCTTTTGTAGGTACATTATGTGAATTAATTAAATAATTAATTAAATTCATTCAATTAATGTTGAAAAAAATTCATCTATAAGTATCCTAGTATTGAAAATCTATTTGGTTATCAACCTTGACCTAAGATCATTGAGAAAAGGTTTCACAATTTTTCATTAGTGGATTGATATTTGATGTAAACCAATAATTGAATCCTGGTGAATTGGAAGGAAGTGGACACAATAGATCAACCTCATCAATGGAGAACTCGTTCATCTCAAAAAATAAATCCAAACATGTTGTATGGATCGTAAATTGTGGTTTCTATCCCTGATATAAATATTGAGCATGAATTTATCTACTATCCTTCCATCTATGATTAATTTAACCCTTGACATGATCTCATGTATCGAATTAAATTATTTATTAAATTTATTATGGATTATGCCATGAAATCACACATAAAAATCCCAGATTAATTGATCATTGGAAAAATAATTCTTGGACAAAGTTGATATTATATTTTTTCTTTGGCCTTCCCCCACACCCATTATCCGCGTTCATCATTGTTAGAATATAGGTCATTATTCAACTATTATTGGGTAGATTTGAGCCTGCTCAGATCCTCTGATTTCATGTGGATGTGTTAATAATTAATTAATTGGGGGGTTTTTAAGATTAATAAATCATTATTTTGGGTACTAGTGAAGGACTCTTGGATTCAGGATCCATAGTGGAGACGGCAGTGGCATATGAGGTACACCTGGCATGTGGAAACATTGAACATGGGATCTAAAATAAATTTTCAAGAGACTGGAGACTATGAATCGATGATCAGATGTTTTTACCCATGATTTCAGGTAGCCAAGATGACAAATATAAGGTATATAAATTGGATATATAATATTAATGAAACCATCTTCATATTCTATGAAAAATCCAACTACCTACCAAGTAGTCTAATGAAAAAAAGAATACAGTCCTTCGGATCTAGTTAATATTGTATCTGGTTGGGGAAAGTATTTTAATGAAAACCAGGAACTTCACATGATGGGTGATTCAATTTTAATTTTACTAAATTCAATTAGATAATACACAAGCATGGGACATTCTTGGTTCATTGTAAGGTACACAAATATAGACAGCAACACATCAATATACATGGATTGGGCTAGGTACATGGTAAATCACATAGACATTTCCATGTATATAGACATGAGCATGGTTAAATCCAAGAGAAAATGTGTAGGCTTTGGGAGGTCGAGAAAATGAAGGTATAACCCTTACATAAATCTTTATTACTACATGGAAAATGATCCATGTGATGTTGAGGACATAACCAGGTGGCCTTGTGTAGTCAGACAAAATGTGGACCCCCCATACACACTATGTACATCATTAAGAAAAATTCACCTCTCATATATCATTCATGTTGACCCATATTTTTGACCAAAACTATAATATACTGAGTTTTATTTTTCATATAACGAATTGGTGGCCTTAATAGAGGCTTTTGGGATACGATGTGAGATCCTCTATGTGTGATACTTCTTTAGGAAACACATAACAATGGATGTGATTAGGAAGAATAATCAGAGATTCCAAATAGAGATAACACTCCCCCATTCAGGGTTTTTTTCCTATATACATACATAATGCACTCCCCTATTTCACTTGGGTGTAGGAAATCCAAACATTTTTCAATTGATGTGGTACTCCATTTTCGCACTACGGAGAGGGTCCTCTAACCATGGATACAATATTCTACTATTGCATCAAGGAGAGGTTCATCCACACTCATTCCTCATATATATAGGTTGTAATCCCCATTTGAAATAGGGAACGTTTATTTTACATCCATTATTCTTGGTAGATTTGATACTCACCAATTTAAGAAACAATTACTCTATCCATGGGGATGTTAGTCTCCTTTAGAAAAATGGAAAAGGTCCCTGATATTCACTAATAAAACGTAGAGATTGTTCTACCACTCTTGGTTGTGGGTCCTCTATATAATTTGTAGATTCTCTATATTTTATTAGGGTGTGGGACATAAATATTTTATATTATTATCCCTCAATTTTTAGAGTAGTTGAAATGTATGATCCCTCATAATGACTACAATGTATAGACATGCAAGAAGTTGGGGATTAGAGATGGACGATTAGAGTTTTACATTGGCTCATCATCTTGGACTGGGATGTGATACATTGATCCTAATTATCTATCCAAAAATTATCATTTATGAGCATATATATATGTGTATTTTGTTTCATTTCCCTATTTATTTAGTTTGAGATAAACTAATTATATCATTTATTCTATTTCTTCCCACCAATTTCTAGGGAATCCGACTTGATATATATAAACTCAACTATATATTGGATTTTCCCACACGTTTCATGTCTTATTCAAATGAAATATATGTTGGCGGTGATTTTAGTTGATCATTGGGATACATAGTTACATTGGCCATGTATGGTTGTCAGGCATGGAGAGTTGGATCTAGGATCTCTTAATATTTACTTTCTCGCTTTTTTTAGGTAGCAACATTTTTCATTGGGTGTGCATGTATTTTCTATTTTTTTTTTGTCTAATATATCATTATCCTTACTATTTCCTTTGAGATTATTACATGAATTTTTTTTCTATACATTACTGTGTTCTATGTTTTTATTCCATACCTGTGAATGAAGATATTTGGGTGCATACATATAGGTACTTTTTACAATATAATCCCATTTTAGTTATGCCTTTTAGCACTTGTCACCAGCCCTTGGCCTGTGGAGGTCATATTGGGGATGCAGTAGGCTATTCTTCCATTGTACATGTGAGCCTCAGTGGGTTGGGTCCTAATAGATTGGTATCAGAGGTGGTTCATTATTTTTAATAGTGTTTGGATTTTTCCCCTTAAGAGGATTGGTTCTGATTTTGGGTAATAATGTCATTGTGTCATCAGTGTTACTTTCAGTCAAGGAAAAATAATGTTGGTGCATCTGTCATTGTATCCATACACCATATATTTGAATACCTTCTTATCAACTTAGTATATGAATAAATTGGTTTCATTGAACAATGTAACATGCATCATATAGGGTTGAGTCCATTGTCTATACGTCTTGAGTCATCTCCTCATATATATGTATATATATATATATATATATATATATATTCTCATTAGACCATGGTATTCCATTTCACCTTTGATGATTCCTCTATGGTTAAATATTTCATATTTACCAATTCAAGATAATAATAATATCCAATGTGTTAGGAGGCTATAAATAAGAAAACATATCTTATGATTTTTCCTCTAGGAAGAAAGGTATCAGAACCCGCTACTATCGAGCAGAAGATAACTCATTTAGTGTAGGTTGAGGATTCTTATAGTCTTAGAACACTCAGTGATTCTAGTTATTGATTCTTATAAGGTACCATAGTCAGCCACATCCCATGGAAACATTGGATTATCTTGAGTATCTTATCCATCTTTTCAGACTTGTGAAGGCCCTATATGATCTTTTGGTTTCACTCTTAGCATTTATTTTCTATATAGATTTTGGAATATTATAGATTCTAGTAATGCATATGCATGATGAGGTGTCACTATCATGGTTTTCATTCCAATATATTTTTGATGATGAGTACCAACCCTCATTCTTACACTCAGTTTGGATTGAGGGATTTTAGAGATGTAGTTGGTAGGGATGATAATTTTTATGTTTTCCATGAGGTTCAATCACATTAAGTGGTACTGCCTAGATATTATTTGGGATGGTTAATTCCATAAAAGAATATTTTAGTCGGTTCTCCATAGTGACATCCATGCTAGTGTGGTACCCTTTTAATTCCCAAAAATAATGGACGGTTATGCCGAATGATGGTGATTGAGGCCATCCTATCGAAAGGTCACCATACAATAAAGGATAGTTGTAATAATCCCAATGCCAAATCTTCTAAAATAAATAGCTGATAAAAGGTGGAATGGAATATAGGAATACCCATATTCAGACTCACACATGTGGCCATCTAGATCAGGTACCACACATAGGAATAAGACCTCATAAAGAGGGAAAACGATATGAAAATGACTATAGAGGTTACATTTCAGATGATTTCCTGACATGAAATTATATGGAATGCAAGAAGATTACAAATGGAGTAGAAATTTATAGTTTGTTCTATGGTAATGGATCTCCCAGGTGAGTCCCAGTCATCCCCCAAAGAGTTATAATTTGAAGTGCAGTAGGTGGTGCTCTAGTTAAAGGAGTTTTTTGTGGATGACGATTTTATGAGCTACTTCAACCACCACATTAATTATGTACACATCATGATCTAGGAGTTGGAAATGATGTCTATAATAGTCTTCATTCTATGGATAATTATGACTCAGTAGGTCATGAATTGATTAATGGTATTCTATATTTTAAATATACTCTATATTCATTAATTATAGTCACAAATGTGAGTCATTCCTTAATCTCGTTACTCTTGGTGTGAGATCTATAGCTCCTTGTTGAGACTTTTCCCCAATAAATTTGGCATGATTATCCTATAGGGAATGTATCTACGATATATTTTATCTACCTATAGAAAAATATACCACTTAGTGGAGAGATTTTATCATGGGACCTTTTGGTTTTCAGGATGATACATTATGAAAACATATTTGGTATGGATTAACGTTCCATGGACTCAAACCATATTTATTTTCACTAAATAAGAGTTAGATGCATTCATAATGATTCTACAATATTACCCATTGTGGAAAAATAATATATCATAGATTAGTGTGTGGTACTTACAATCTATATAATTCAATACATCACCAATCATCTAGTGAGTTTATCCCTTGGTTGAATAGGCTCTTCAGAAATCATTGGTTCTTTAATCATGGATGATTTTTTTGATGTACTCCCCTAGGATGTTCTGGGAAAACCAATGAGGTTTGATATGGGGGATACCATTTAATTTCTCTGAAAAAATAATACAACATCATATGAAATATATAGGATGGTCCTTACTAGGCTCTCGAAGACGAGGTTACTATCGGAGTAATTTTCAACATATGAGTTTTATCAAACATAGAGTGTCCCACTACGATTATCTAGTACTGATGGTGAAATATGATGATGATATATTGAAATTTTATATTTATTTTCATCTCCAAAACTATAACAACATAATGAATATGTACCTCTTTGCAATCATTTATGTCCTCTTTGAGTAGTTTCAAGGTGTGATATGGTTCTTGAAGATCAATATCTTGTTTTACTAACACTAGTTTAGGGTTTGCGATGTATATATTTTGATGATGCAATAGAAATTTCCAAAAAGGAACATCGAGTTATTTTTTATTTATTTTGGTTTAAATAATGAAGAAAATTTTATATGGCGTTGATGAATCAGATTATCCAACCATACATGGAACAACTTTTTATTTTCTTAAATGAAAAAATATTGATATACTTTGATTCAGTGAAGGAGCATATAATTCACTTAGATATGGTTCTATTCGTGCTTCATGATACCATATTTATGGTAAATTCTTGATGTGATAGCTTTTGATCAATGGAATTCACTTTCTAGGAATGTAATTTTCGATCTAGGAAGAACTATGGACTTAGTGAAGACTGAAGAATTGATTTTTTGGGAGCCACCATAGAATTTATCATAAGTAAAATGTTTTATTAGATTCATGGGGTACTATATGAGATTTTTCGAATAATTTCTTATAATTATATCTTATTGTTCGTCCCAAATGGGGATTGGGTAGCCATTTCCTAGGATTGGGCAATGATAGAGATCCATTGATGAGTTGAGACTGAAGACATATAATTACCCTATTTTGAGGGTACAAGTAGAGGGAAGGGAGTATGTACTATTTTTTGATTCCTCTAGAGATGATCTTTGATTCTTTTTGATCCATAGGTAGGAAATAATCACATATATTTCAAGATAGTTGACTCCCCATAAGCTAAACTATGTGACTCTTGACATGGAGTTGGAAGTTCTAGTAATTTCAATGAGGATTTAGAGGAATTATCTTATGGTGTAGTTTATAGTTATTTACTCATACCATTGGAGTCTCATGTATGTCTTAAAATGAATGATTGAAACCAATTATAGTGGCTCTAGTGGATGTTCTATTATGACTATTACATTGAGATAGTCAATACTGTTGGGAATAGATATGTGGTTGTAGATACCCTTAGTAGGAAGTCATAAACTCATTTGGTGTTGGGGGAGTCTGAGTTATAGGCTTCACTATAGGTGACATTGGTAGAGAAGGATGGTGAAACTTATCAATACTTTATGGTGCTAAATCCTATGATTTTAAAGCATGTGATGGAGGAACAGTTGAGATACATTAACGTTGATTTCCTATAAGACCAGATATCCTCAGGATATTTACAGGATGGATTTTTTAATGAAAGGAATAACATCATCCCCTACTATAGATGGATAGTTATTATGGTCCCAATATGATAGAACGTGATTAGGCATATTAAAAATTATACTTTTGATATAAATCATGGAGTGTGGTAGAATAAATAGCCAGTAAACAACTTTTTTATAGGCTTTCATGAGGTGATGTGTTGTTAAGCTCCTCTCTCGATGAATCAAATATCAATAGGTATATACTGAAGACCAATTTAAAAAAAATTAAAATAGACTATTGGGATTCCAATGTGTAACTGGGATGAGATATACATATAATTGGTGAAAAGGAGCTTAGAGATAATGAGATTCCATGATTCCATCTAGGTGATAGCTGACTTATATACAATCTCAAAATTATTTCTGACTATTAGGGAGCATATTTTGTTGGATATTTTGGTGCATTTACATATACATGAGATCATATTCTGTCATGGGGTTGCCATTATTATTTTCTCAAACCATAATGAATAGTTCACATCATAGTCATGGGGTGGAATGCATGGGAAATTCAATACCTAGTTAAGGATGATAACATATTTACACCCCCAAATAGATGGGAAGATTGATCACACTATCCCTGTGTTAGAGGTTATGCTAAGGGATTGTGTTCTTGACAATGTATATACCAGGAATGATCATTTTACATTTGTGTATTTTTATAATAACGATATCTACCATTATACTATCATCTTGGATCCTTCCGTGGAATTTTAGAGGAGGTCATGTAGGTCACCCATATGGTAGAATGATAGAGGTGAGGCATCTCATGTTAGGGTATAGATGATGTAGGAAATGGTGGATTTGTTCTAGGAGATACAAAATTGAATGTGGATATCACATATATGACAGAAATCATATTTTAGTAAATGTTTAGGACCATTGGTTTTGAGCAGGGAGACCATTTTTTTCATAATGTCTTAACAAAATGAGGGTTGGGGAGATTTAGCTGGGAAGAAAATTAATCCAATTGTTTTATTAGACCATTTGAGAACCAACAAAGGGTTATAGAGGTTGCTTAACTCTTATCAATACCACCATATTTGGAGTGGTTTCATGATGTATTTCAAGTGTTGCAATTAAAGAGATATGTTTTTGAGCCCACACACATTGTGGAAACATTATATCTAGACATTCCAGACCGGGCCACCATCACATAAAACATTATTGAAATAACAGATTTGTATAGGAGGATCCAATGTGGAAAGACCATTCCCTTGTTTAATGTGTTTTGATAGTATGGGAGCATGCAATAAGGATATTGGGAGTGGGAGAGCAGGACGAGGGCTTACTGTACCTATAATTTTATAAATTATATATTTTTGTAGGATGATTTTTTGAATAATTACATAATTTTGAGACTTATTTTATCATACAAGATGTTGAAATATATGATGAAATATATTTGGTGCTATGTTTTGGGACAACATGAGATTCATTGGATAGATGGACCCATAATTAAGTATATTACAAGTTTAAATAAATTTTATGTCATCCACACGGTGTATTTCATAAATAATGGAATAATTCCACACAAGTTTCTCGAATCGAAAAATTTCAGACTACAGTTGAATACAAAGCACAGTGTTCACCATTAATGAAACCTAAATTTGGTTTGTGTCAGACATTCAAATAAGGATACTATTTGTAGTTACATTATGTTATCAAATAAATTAATTTATTTAATTAGTTAATTTATTGGAAAAAACCATTTTAACCAAATCAGAATTGAGTAATGGAAAATCTCCTAGGTAAATAGTATAACCCTATGAACATTGAAAGGAGATTCCACTATTCTGTATTGGTGGATCGAGTTTGTACGATGAGTGGTGATTTGATTAATGAGAATTTATTGGCAATAAAAAAGAAGATAATATTCATTTCTGATGAGTATGTTCTTTAGTAATGATTGATCAAATCAGTAGGTAAGTATCATTAATTTTAGTTTCCATCCATAATTAAAAGAATTATAATGAATTTAAATATTATGTATAGATATAAGACCGTTATAGAAGAACATTATTTTGATGATGATATCACCATTGTTCTTATTCCTCCTATATGTTATTTACATTCTTCAACATTGGACAATGAGTTCCAGATGTTCCTAATGTTGGGTGGGTTTGAACCTGATCAGACCCCAAAATTCAGGGTGGATCTGCACATAATAATTGTATTGCTTTTTTTTGTATTAAATGTAGTGGAAATCATACATAAATGAGGTATTCATAGATACATGATCCAATGAAGTTATTTTTTATAATGAGGGGCACAAGGGGAACATGGAAGTTTTGAGAGGGGGATCAAAAAAAATTTCAAACAAATTTTACTAGAAATCGACAACCAGTGGTGTTTCCAATAAATTTCAGGTGGTCGATATTCATGATTTTGAATTGAGAAATAAGATATTTGAGACACATGAAACCATCTTTAGTTTAATAAAAACCCAACTACACACCATGTAGTATGAAGGGCACACATTTGTAGCCCTATGGTTGTAGTAGTTGGTGTATCATGGTGGAGAAAACTATCACACATCATGAATGACACCCACATGTCATTTATCACTATATTAGTGGTTGAATAAGTACTACAAGAGTACATAGTCGTGGTAATAATTAGGTACATGAGGCAGTATAAGGAAATGAATAGGTACATAACTAAGTATACAGAAACGGCTAGGTACATGGCCAAAAACAAGAACACATATAGGTACTTACCCATATAGAATAGAATGATCAGAGGAAGATAGAGATGACATTGAAAGCTAGTAAACACCATGTTGTACCCTAATATTTCATGAAGTAATACATTATTTGTGATATATGTGATGTTGAGGACATGCCAGAGAGGCTATATGAGGTCAAATGCCATGTAGATCCCCTTACACACCATGTACATCTTTATAAAGAAACTATCTCTTGCACGTATTTCACTTTAATTTAGATATTGTCCATATAGTACCTTATCCTAAGTGTTTTTCCTTGTATAACATGATGGTGTACATCATTGTAGATTTTTATATTTGATGAGAGATTTTCTGAGAATGACTTTTTTGGAAACACATAATGATGGTAGTGATAAAACTTGATCATTAGGGAGGCTAGATAGAGTTTGTTCTCCCTTATTCTATGTGTGATTCCTTTATCCACATGGATGGTACACTCCTATAACATAAGTGTTAAGGTCCTTGATACTCATTATTCGAAGAGGATCTACTCCTCTATCATAACATTGTGTGGGTAATGTACACACATTAATCATATATAGAGGTTTTAATCCCTTATTTTAATTGGGAATGGGTCCTCCATACATGTTATACCAAGTAGTGATGGTAGTCACCAATTTATGGTGCATATCCTCTATATATGGTGATGGTACTATCCCGTCTCACTAGGTTGTGGGTCCCCCATATTCGGTACTCATACATACATATAATACTCCACTTTATGGGATTTTTCATCTATATTCTAAGATAAATCTGTCTATTTTCCATGGAATAGGACATATATATTTGATATTGTTCTCCCAAGGGCTATAGAGATGTCGTGATGTGTAATACATCCTCTTTAATTCTTCAAAAAATCATATGAGTTTTTGGGTATCTATGATGGACTATTAGATCTAAAAGTAGACACATCATAGATCACTAGTATATAAGATAGAGATCCCCTTTCACTCCCATCTGGGTTTTGTTTCAGAGAATATTTATCTATGTCTTAGGTTTTTTACATATTACTTTGTGTTTAGTTTCTACTTCTATAATGGATAATTTTCCACCCATTAGTTTTGAAATAATCATACTAGATTTTTATATACTAACACATCATGGGTGTTTCCTATATATAGGTGTCTTATAAAGATGACAGATAGGTCATTGATGATTTAATAGGATCATAGGTATACCTAGGAACATAGACTGTATACGGTAGTGGGGTTTGGATATATGGACCCAATCCCTCTCAGTATTTCTTTTCTAGTTATAGTTAGTTTGGGACAACATTTCTAGGTGCTTGTGTATTTCCCCTTTTCATTTTGGATTACTCTATTTCTCTATTTTGTATTTCCCTAGAGATTATTAATTGCATGTTTTTTAGATAATATCTTACCGTGCTTATTTTATTCCAACACATTTATATATAAATGTGGATGTGTGTGTGTGTATATGCACATTAGGAAAAAGAATCCTATTTTCGATATCCATTTCAACATTTGTCACCAGACCATACATAATGGATGTGGAAATTGGGTTGTGGTGCACCAATCATCTATTGTCTACTCAATACGTAGTGGCTAGAGTTAATATGTCACGATTCACTCAAATTTTTCCCTAAATGTGCACAACCTATAAAGATTCCAAAATTATCCACATTCTACCAGAACATCCCCACAACAAGATCTTACTTATGGGAAATTAAAGAAAGGGAATAGGAATAACCAAAACAAGGAAACATGATATTACAACCTCCCTACAATAAAAAAATTCTACTCTTAAAAATAATATAAAAAAATAGCAATATCAAATAGATTAGGCCACTTACCTCTCTACAGTCTATAATGATCCAATGTCTTATGAGAATTAGAACCATGTTTCCAGAGAAAATAGTCCAATGGAATCATCCTCAAATTAAGTACCTTAGTCTCATAGTCAATAATCCTAAATAGATTCTTAGTCACAGATAAAACAAGATTAAAATCACGATATTCCAAACTCTATTCCTGAGAAGGGTTAGAAATATATTTTTGATTTTTTGATACATTGAACAAATAATATATTGATATGAAATGTGGTGGATGTTATAAATGGTAAGAAAATTTCCCATCCTTCTCAACAAACTTGAAATTTCCACCCAACTGGGGTGTAATCATCCTCTCTTTGTAGATTCATTAGTAACTGAAGTGAAATGAAACACTAAAAACACATAATAACTAACCAAAAACTCAAAAGGATACCTACAATGGTTATCATAATATTTATATTGGATTTGTGTCATCAAAATTATCTATTGTATGAAATGAATCTTTATTATCATCTCATGGACCAGACTCATTCCAACAAAGAATTTATCATAAATCATCAATAAGAACAATGATAATTTACACATCCTTCCATACATTCCATCAAATGTATCCATCCTAATTCAATAAGTGTAAATATTACTATAAAAAACTAAAACAACCCCAAATCAATGTCCCAGAATCCAAAAATATGTATAACACAATCAAGTAACATATCTTAAATATTCTTTAGGTATTATTCTATTAGGCCATATATATAAGGATGATTTTTTATTCTTAAATTGACCCAAGATCCTAGTGCCTCATGGTGGAATATCCAAATGTGAGAATTTAAATGAAGTTTCAATTATGAAACTATAGTGATAGGGACTCTGTAAAATCTAACAATTTCCTTCACATAAATATTTCCCCATTCTGAATATTGGTTTTATAACAAATGTGTATTAAATGAGATGATTTGGTCATCTAATCGATCAATACATATATTGAATTCTTCTTTCAAGGTATGGAATGATATCCAACCACAATGTACATAGATATCTCATACCACTTCTAATTTTGAAGTATATGTGGCTGAATAAAACCCGAATGTCTATAGTTACCGAATATTACCTGCTAATAGGTATAAAAATGTGGAATAATTTTTGTGGTGTCACATCTGATTCATATCGCAAAGAATAATAATGCCACGTCATAAAAAATCATTATTGTTCTAGGGCTTATTCCCCACTTGGAATTATAGAAATCCCCCTTAATTTATTTTCTCATTTTCTTAGGAAACAATAACAAATTATGAAGCCATATGAGTCCCCTATAAGATAAATTACACTCATCGATGGTTTCCCCATCATAAAAATAGTCTCTAATGAAACCAAATAATTCATCAATCTACTTTTCCTAACGATTTTTTGAGAAGAGAGGACCTCAGCTATAAACTTTTTAGAAAAAACATGGTCTCTTACAATTTTATTCCTCGATTAAACTATTAAGAAATATAAAAAATGTTCTATTCTTTTTATGAATATTTAATTGATTCAGTTGGATGTTTCCTACTCAAGGAATCGACAATAAAATTCATCTTCCTTAGGGAATAGTCAATATTAAAATTGAAATAAAGAAGGTACGCTACCAAAATAATCTATTGGTGGTTAAAATATTTTGTGGAGATAATATATCTCATGATTTTGTAGCCAAAATAAATGCGAAAACATTCTATTAGAAGGCAGTCTCACCACATCTTACGAAGGTGCTTCATTGCTATGAGTTTGAGATCATGGGTTGAAAAATTCTTATATTGTTGCCTAATATATATATATCCTTAGGCTTACATGTGATAACCATGCACAAGAAAACAACGCATACCCACACACAATACATCACAGACGATCACATAACCCTTACTAGCCTCTAGAAGTGTAAAAATTGGCGCAGATTTCAAAAGAAATTGGATCTCAAAAAAAGAAATATGACATTTATAATCCAAATGAAATATCACTCCATCCCGAGTAAGTGCTGTATTTTGAGAATATAACTTCGAGAAATCATGGAAGACCCTACATTAGAAGCCCATTAATCCCATGAATAATCATATCTCAAAAACAACATGTGGTTACACTCATTTAATAACCACCTTCAATTTTCCTAGATCAATTGAAATACCATGTTTTGACATCATGTGTGTAAAAAATTTTACTTCCCAAATATTGAAATTATAAATGGAAATATTAATGTAATACATTTGATATATTAATATTTCTATAACATCTCTCAACCAACACACATGATCCACTTCAGAATTCGAATAAACCAAAATATAATCCATGAAAACCATAATGGTAATATTAATGTACTCATGATATATCCTTTAAATAAATGATATAAAGTACGGGGGATCATTTGATATAAAAAGTGTACAACAAGATACTAAAACTGACCATATCTACTTCTAAAGGAACTATTTATCAAGTCATATTATTTTATTATAAACCGAGGACAAATATAATGATAATGAATCATATTGAACCACATTTCCTATTGAAAATGATCAAAAAAACCATTAATCCATGGTAATAGATACTTTTTCTATATCATAACTGGATTTCTATATAGGTAATCATAATATAGTTTAATTTTTCCATCATATTTATACATATAGCCAATATGGGTTTTAAAAAAAGACACAATCAGTCATATAATTCATTTCACAAAAAGATCATCCATTTCAGTATTTAAAAAAATTTAATAATACTAGTTCCATGTGGTAAGATTGAATAGATACTGCCTGACTGTTGGGTACAATGATAATAGATGACTTTACCTATATTACCAGTGATATAATAGTGAAAGCACAAGGAAACATGTCGGTAGACTTGACAATGATGGGGGGGAGATCATAACTAAAAAATTATTTCTCCATCTAAAAATAAAACACTAATATTTATAAACCTAACTTTATAATAGATTGTTTATCTCTAATATACATCAAGTCCCATCCACCCAAAAAGATAGGACACACCCAATTGGGAATTCTAAAAGATTCCTATAAAAGAGAACAGTGAATTTTGGCCTTAGTGGAAAAAATCCCGTACATCATGAGGATGATGTAATGTAGTTTGATTTCTAGAAGAATAATATTTTTAGTATGGTTAATCTCAGATAATGAAAAAACACATTCATGCCAATAGATAGCGTTCTCACTATTTTTTCTAAGGGGTATAGTAATATCCATCGTATAAGAAGAAAGATTTGTAGTATGACTATGCATATTCACAATACAAGATGATATAAATTACTGAGGCACACAGATATAAAATAAAAGAGTAATTAGTGATGATTATTTTGTGATGGTACCAATCATAAACACTAGATATATATTAGTTTTCTTTGAAGACAATTCCACTTTGTGAAGAAGATTCGTACCAGATGTATGTGGCTAGAATGCCTCAATGAATATGATTTCACCACTATACGTTTAGGTGCTGATGAGGCCACGCGACTACCAAAAGGATAAAAGATATTCCAAAATTTCACTAGGTGGCCTTGATGAATTCATGAAAACAACAAATTTGGTGCCTTAGTGAATAGACATTATGAATGTCTGACCTAAGAACACTAAAATTAATTCAAAGGTATTATGTTAGTCATTAAAGGAGGTACAGAGGAAAACCATTTTTAGGATCACTATGAGACTCACCACAATTCATCTTTCAATTAATTGTTCTCATAGAAAATACAATTAGAGAAAAATAAACTCCTCTAAACCCTAACCAGCTAGCCAGGACACCGTCAACCACAAATACCCTTTCTTGTAGACTAGTATATGAACCAAACCTAAGTAAGTAAACATGAAATAAAATGTCAAGTTGATGAACCATATCAAGTATCCAGGAATTAGGTTTAAAATAATCTACAACTATAAAAATGAACATGTTCAGATAGGTTATTCACCTATCGAGTGAGGCTCATATCACCCTACATGTGATTAAAAATCCCCGTGGATTTCAAATATACCCTAGATTCTTGTTAATAACGATTAGTGAAATGATCCAAATATTACTTCCAATCTAAACCACCAAGGTTCATTGTCATAATTATTGAATCCCATTTTTTATTTGTAGGTGCTTCCATATTATATTTAGCACATTTAACCTTAATCAGATCAAGAATTTCAATTAAATTAGAGTGGCGCTATATCCTTTTCAACTGGTCCTCATCCTCTTTATGTTTGTTATAGCCTTGGAAAGTTGGCGTATTCTTGTAAAGGATCTATTGATAATTACAATGATATTTATCCCATTGAGGTTCCACTAATAGAAACAGAATGGGAATGAGTGTTGGTACATTCTAGAGATTTTGATATCCCACATGATTATTTAGATGATATTTTAGTCCATTGGAGGATTTTATTGCTATTGTTAACCAATATCTCCATCTATATACCTATTCACACATCTTCTAGGAGTTATGATTCTATCCAACATCAATAGAAAAAAACAATGATAAAATAAATTAATCATAGATTACCAAGTCCCATAAGAAATAAATGAATAGTAATCCCATTAAGAAGAAATTTATTATTGGGATTTCATCAAACTCAAATAATGGTAGGTAAAATAATTGAATTTGATCAAAAAATTCCACAATTATTTTCCCCAAACAACCAAAACATCATAAGGATCGTTAATATGAGAGTCACCAAACCACTCATTCAAAAATACCTCTTAATCCCTATCAAGATATCTCTAATAACTTAATAAATGAAAGGAAATTTCTTGAACCTACCCCTAACACATTATTATCATGAAATAGACCAGTTAACCAGGTAACCTAACAAATGATACGCATATAACATTTCATAATGGGAAATATTGGTCCTCAAAGTGAATACACTAGAACACATAATCATATAAAATCAAATAGGTAATGAATTTTCCAAAAAGTAGTGGAAGGTAAAATATACAAGTCAGTGTCCTCAACAATCCAAAAGGAGATATAACAGAAAGAAAAAGATCAACCCTTACCCAATAGATTACTAAATATCCCAAAGTACATATTCACATGATTATGTCATTATATCCAATAGAAGTCTTAGAATCCTGTGTGAATAGTGGAAAATTGCTCCACTGGTCAGCATAACAACTCCATGGTCCAATGGACATGGAACACCGATCACCCTATGTGGAACATTCCCTTTTCTCAGACCATGCATAATAAAATCTAAAAAATCTTAACAGAAAATTTAGGAGTTGAACTATAATTCCATTCAAGTTATACCATGTGTTACATAGTAATTAACAAACAATTAACCATTTTTTCTACTAGTTTAAATAAACCATGTTCTGACAATACATTTTCATATTTAAATCCAAATATTATTTCAATAAATATTAATGAAGATATATCAAAATAGATTCCAAATTGGATTATATAATAATTTAAGAGAAATCACTTACAAAAATATATTGTAATGAAAAAAATGTTAACAAAACAATGGAATGTACATTGAAATCATCTTACGAATGAATTACACTAAAGAGTCTCATGGTAAATAAATTTCATGTTAATAGGATTGTCACACAACTCCTTTATTATCACACCTATATATATGTGTGTGTTCACACTCTAATAAAAACCCCAATAGTGAGTCCCATCATGCAATCGAACTATACCCCGTTAGGGGAGACACTTTGGGAAATCAAGAAAATCATGGGTCAATTAGTATTTTCATTGTATGTTCATTTACTAGAGGATCAGGATCCTTGAATGATTATCCTCTTTAAATAATAACTACAACGGTTTTCATGTTCTCCATGAAATAAATCAATCAATCAAATTGGTAATCAATCACTCCAAATCAATTTAAAATAAAATTTACCACTTTCGATTTTGAATATGTATTTCTAATTTCAATACTAAATCATAGGTTTTCATCATTTCATTCCATATCAAATAACCTTTAAATATTTGAAATATAATCAATAATAATAATAAATTATTTCCCCTAATGAGATCGAAATAAGGCTATCTTTTTTCAAAAATCTGCCCAAACATTTCAATTACAATAAATTTGGGGGTTTTTCAATTTACATATCCATTTAAAAATTTGAGAACAAATAATAAAAATATGAGTTATTAAATAATTTAAAAACAATTTCCAAATCAATCAATCAATATATTATTTCAATTGAATGTAAAATACATATAGAACCACTAACCAATAAATTAAGGGATTCCATAACACAACCACTACTATGGGGAATATCATTGAAGAGTAAAGGTGGGGATTATCTCAGAACACAACTTAGAATAAATATATTACAAAATAATGTTTAGATCCATCAATTAAATGATGATATATCATACACGTAGGGGGATATAAAGATATATTAGAAGAAACAACAAAAGAAGAGATCCACATACCTAGAGGATATGGAATGTGATTTGAAATGCTTTGATCCACAAATGGAATGGGTTTGATGAGAAAAAACCACTTCATGAAAGAATTCACAAATAATAAATTCATGTTATGTTACAATGGGGTTGTTATCCATAAATAACTATGGGGTTCTGTATTGTAAATATATTTTTGGGAAATTAAAGAACCCACATGAATTGATTGCTGGAGGGGGCACACGGTTAAGAGTAACTTTTCACCCTAATCATGCACTCATATAGGTAGGGTGCATAGTTTCTACTTATTCGGAACATTGTTTTTAAATTGGGAATACCATCACTATTTTATGTTGAACAGTTTAGTGGTGATGGATTCATGGTTCTGATAAAATGTGAACCTCATTCAAGTGTATCACCATAGGGCATTGGTTTTCTGGAACAAACCACATGAATTTCGCTAACATTGTGCCAACTATACAGAACCACCTGGGCTTGTAAAATCATACAAATTTTATTTAAATGACCCCAAATAAATAATCAACATTAAGGTTATAAAACTATGGTTTAATTAATACCTAATATAAGGCAATTATATGTTACATGAATTGAATAGAATTTGAATTTAGTATAAGGTAATGTTGAAATATACCCAAAAAATAACAATTAGATAAGTTTTTGTAATAGAAACATCTCTTTATTAAACCCACGATAATCTTTTTTTATCCATAAGCATCATATTTTTTTAATGTTTTTACAATTCATTATGTCTAAAAATTATATTTAACATATTAAATTTTATTAATTATGATGGTTCAAAATAAGAAAATCATTGCACTAGATTCCTTTTCTATAAGTAGTAGAATTTAATTTTTAATAATCACACAAAATGAAACCCAAATACATTTTAGAAAAAATCATTTTATAATTAAAATATAATTTATTTTTTAATGGCATTTAGAATAATGAAAAAAAATTGAAATGTTTTATTAAATATATAATATTTAAATATATATAAAATTATAAATAAACATTGATTACATTAGTAAATTAAAAAAACACATTTCCCATATAAAATTATGTTTATAAAATTTATTTTTTAAAAAATAATGTTATACTAAACTCATGTATAATGATTATTACTATGTAATCTGTAAGAACACAGACCTTATTTTCATGTATGTTTTCTTTTTTCTGTAGTTTTTGAGAAAAGAGGAGTTTCTAAAAAAAATTTAAGTAAACGACGTATACTTTATGAGTACACTCCGTCTACTCACATGATACAAGAGGTCGTGTGCTGGCCGTGTCATGGAAACACACATGACCACGTAGGGGTGATGTGGAGGCAGCTTAAAGTACAGTACCAAAAAGCCTGGTACATGTCGTGTACTTTTTTTTCACTAAATGCACTGAGGTCGCATCTTAACCCCAGAACTATCTTCTTCTCCAGTTTCGTCGACCGAGAGCATTCGGTACGGATGAAGATGTTTGAAAGCCCCCCGAGCCTCCATCCATTCTCTGAATAGACCGTCGTCGATTGTGTTGAAACTGCAATGGCAAGCTCTTCCTTCTCCTAGAGCTTCGTTTTCGAATTCATCCTCTTTCACAAGTTATTGTGGGTTGAATTTTTTATGTGTTTTCGTAGATCTTCGACATTCTAAGGATATTCAAGCCTCGTGGATCATTTTTATTGTTATCCTAACCCAAAAGTAGGTGTTTTGTGACTTTTTGTAGAAAGTTATTGAGTGTTTTATGAAAATTTCACCAATACCCTTAAACGGGGTATTGTGTGTTTCTGGTTTGGCCCTTGTTGTTTTCCTGCTTTGCTTATATGATTGAGAAGAGATTATTGTTTGTGAATAGGGTAATTTACTGTGCTTTGGATGTTTTTCCCATGCATGTTTTCCTGTTTATGATCGTTTGGTCTAGTTTTTCCTGTTAGGCTATTGGAATTTCCATGCCTAGTTTGTAGGATGGAATGACTGTTCTTCCTTGCTGAGATACTGTAGATGCTAGCCAAGTAGTTCTTGAGGATACATTGGCCATTACGTGATGCGATACTTGCAAACTTTACAAAGGGCTGTGAGAACCTAGTGTAGTAGACCATAGGGAGCATGTACATAAGGGATTCTCCAGAATGTCTTATAATACGATGGGAGACCACAAGGGGAATTGAAATTGAGTACCTCCTCAGACTGTCTGTAGTTCCTCGACACGGGCCACAGGGGGAATGAGACATTCAGTTCTTCCCCAGAGAACCTTTTGTATGATACGAGACTATAGGGGGGATTGATGGTGAGTGCTTCCCTAGAGAGTTATTCCTTAGCTGAACCAGAGGGGTGATACTGTGTGTGCCTCCCAGAGGGTTGCTAGTAATTTTATCTTGAACCATAGGTGTTAGGATTTGAGAACTACCAAGAGGTTACTTGTTATTTCTACATGTTTGTTCTGCTTATTTGTTTGTAATTATATGCTAGAAAATGTGGATTTTTTACTGATTAGTACTTCCCTGTTTACTGTTTACTGTACCTTTACCTGCCTTATACTTACTGACTATTAGGCAAAGATCTTTAGGTGGTTTCCTACTGAGACTTTCTTCCACACCCTATTTGGGCCATGGTTTTGGGCCCAAATAGATTATATTGTTGCAGGTATAGATAAGGGAAATCTCCCTTCTACTTCAGGTTCTTGAATGCACTAGATCCGAAGAGCATGTGACCAAGACGAGGCTTGTGATGCTGAGGAGTTTCTCATCTATTTTTATTTTGTACTTCGGTTTAGTATTATATTCAGCAGTGTGACTTTTTTGGTTGTTTTCTTAAACATATATGAATCACGCATCATTTACATATAGTTTTCCTCTAATTGTTTATTTTCTAGTCTTCCGATGTAATTGTTGTTGTAAATTTACTGCATCCACTATTTTATGTGTTGTTACTTCCTCTGTTTGCACTACCAATGAGGGAATAGTTTACCCACTATCAAACCCTAGGCCCTCACTACTAGTCGGCAGCCTCTGGTGTTCGGGGAACTGCGCTTGAGGCCATCTGACCAACCAGGTATGAGGTGCCTCTAGGTGGCTTCCTGAACCCGGAAGTTACAAAGTTGTATCAGAGGGTATTTTTTTCTCTTGACTTACTGTTTGGAGACTATTGCGAGGGATAGGACGAAAAAGGAACTAGGTAATGAGCTGTTCCCATGAATATCTAACCTATGTACAGGGAAAATTCATACAACCTTGTTTATTACAGTTTTACTAGTTTGCAATTTTACAGTTGATTTTATTTTCCCATTGGGTGATTCACATGCTTTGTGCTGTTACCATTGTTGTTATTGCTATTCTATTTCTATCGTAGCCCAATGTGATGAGGGAATTACATCTCATACATCATATAGGCACTTGTTAGAAATCACATGTCATGCATTCTTTCCATGCCATCTAGGATGCATTAGGGATTTAATGTTGTTATGATAGATGCTGAATAGATTATGCAAGTTGTTGTGATAGATTCTTTGATAGAATCACTGATGTTTGAAAGAGTATTTTTTGTATAGAACTTTTCTTAAATGGATGCCAACCTTTGGTTCTTTAGGTGTTATGGGCCCTCATTAATCAAAATTATATCGATCATTAACCAGGTTACCTTGGTTGTGACCTGTATAAGATTCCAAACTTTGATTCGCGGGGAGTATGGGCCCTCATGAATCTGAATTTGGAATCTTAATGTGTATTTCTTGTGTTTTCTGGGATCCAGAGCAATTCTGAGCCTACTGGCTGAAAAAATCCAGAATAAACGGTGTGTACTTTATGAATATATGCCATGTAGTTTTTAACCGTTTCACTAACTATGTAGGCAGGGACACATGGTTATGAAAAATCTTGTAGGAACACGTCACGTACTAGTTTAGCATGCCGTGTAGTATGAAACAGGCACCCCGACCGTGTCATGAACAACACGGGTCATGTTATCTTTTCACCTGCACGTCATGTCTGAATTTGACACGTCGTGTCATCTGATCATGGTACTCGTCCATGTAACAAACAACACGGGTCAGTGTTACCCTTTCTCATACACATCGTGTCCATATAGAACACGCCTTGTAGTGTTGAGCCATGTGTCAGGCCGTGTAGCTAACAACACAGGCCATGTAAGGTATCTCTAGTACATGTTGTGTCTACCTCGAACATGCCGTGTAGTTTTGTCTTAGAAGAGCCATGTGGCTTAACTGTATATAATGATTTGGGTAGGGAATAGGATTCAAGTACACGACATGTGTTAGGAAAATACACCATATAACTGGGGTGTTACATGACTAGTTTAGATCGAAGTACATGACCATGTGAATGACTTAAGGGAACACGCCAAATAGGGAATGTACACACCATGTAGTCATGTTTTGCATATCTTGAATGCCTTATTGTCCCTATTCCTTACTGTGCCTTCAGTATTTCATTTCTTGCTAATGTTGATCTATGGTGTACATTTGACCTTGCAGAGTCATGGCACCGAGACGTCCTCTGGTTGTATGCCAGTTTCCAGGTGGTGATCAGACACCAGATATGGCTAATCAAGTACTTACCACAGATCCTCCTACTGTTCCAGCCTTGGCACCAGCCGTGATATCGGTTACAGGCACTGATGCGTAGTTCATGGAAGGTTTTCTGAGGATGATGCAGAACTTCCAGTGACCTCTACATTCTGCCATGTCAATGGAAGACTTGAAACGGGTATTCCAGTAGCAAAATCCTCCCACCTTATTAGGGGAAGGAGGACCTCAGGATGCAGAGTCATGGAAAGAAGCCAAGATGATGATATTTGAGCTTCTAGAGAGGCCTCCAGAGATGTAGGTCAAGCTCGCTATCTACAGGCTACAAAACTGCTCCAAGAGGTGGTGGTATGTGATCTCACAGGCGGGTCATTAGTTGGTTATTGCGTAGGAGGAGTTTCAGCGTGTCTTTTATAACTAATTCTATCTGGAGACCCTGAGGGCCAACCGAGCCAGGGAGATCATGATCCTAGAGAATGGTACTCTTTCTGTCATGGTGCATTCCTCCTGTTTCACTGAGCTTCAGTGTTTGACACCACTCCAAAGAACAGATGGGTTTTTCATGGAATGGAACATTGAGGATGTCCTCAGACGGGAGATCCACTCATAGGTGAATATATTTAGGTTGACTTCTATTGCCACCATCGTCAACCAGACACTGATTATATAGCACAATTTGAGAGATTCTGGATTTAGGAACAAGGTATGTTCTGCTTCAAGGGTTAGTGCATCACCAGCTAATAGCAAGAAGCGTCGTAGGGAGTCTACGTGCAGTGATTCGAGAAAGAGAGACACATCTTCAGGTAGCCAGGTGGTATGCTACCAGTGTGGTAAAGCGGGGCATAAGAGGCCACAGTTCCATATAGACATAGTGCAGTGCTGATCTTGCGGAAACATGGGTCACATTCGACGCTTCTGTCAAGTTTTCTCACTGGAAACTGGTAACATGCGTTCATCCATGACTCCTTGTTCAAGAGAAACGACACAAGTTTCTCACCAGTATGGGAACTGGAGTCCTTCAGGCCATTCAGTCTGAGGTGGAGGTCATGGATGGGGTGGTCAGTTGCCGGTCTATCAACAAAAACAGTGAAGATTAGATCAGAGCTGTTAGGCAGGGCCATAGGGTCATGGTATATGTTAGGCTATTGCAGTGGAGCAGACCCAGCCGGAGTAGGATCCTAGAACCTCTACAGTTCGAGTTAAGATTTTAGTAGCCTACATTTTATCTTCTTCTCTTTTAGATACAAGGGATTCCAATAGCTTTGTCTCTGTTTCTGTTGTGGAGAGCCTTGGGATTTGCATCTTTTCCTCTATTGATACCTTGATTCTAGACACACCGTTGGGGACAAGAAATGATAGTGTACGTCAGTGCAGAGAGTTCCCTCTTTAGGTTGTGGGGTGTCACTTCTTATGGGATCTCCATGTAATAGGGATGACATGCTATGATGTCATTATCATAATCGATTGGCTAGATCCCTTCCGGGAATTCATCTACTGTTATCGCTGTAGGGTGGGTTTTATATCACTCTAGGGTGGATATTTTGTTCATCGAGGCGAGTGTGATGTCTGTGCGAGTCAAGCAGGACCTGAGCTCCTGGTCTAGGAGGAGTTAGGAACCAGATTGTTAGTATATATCTGGGTGAAAATGGGACTTCACGGTTATACTTTCCTTTAGTGGTGGATCGTTTCAGAAATGTCCTTCCAGAGGACAATTCGGGTTGCCTCTAGAGCTTAAGGTAGACTTCTTCATTGAGCTCGTGCTAGGAGTGTCACTGGTGTCCATTACTCCTTATAGGATGGTGACAACTGAGCTACAGGAGCTCAAGATACAGTTGGAGGAGTTAAATGCAAAGGGTTTCATCCAACCTAGTAATTCTCGTTTGGTTTCGCATGTCCTGTTTGCGAAGAAGGCAGATGGTACCCCCAGGCTATGTGTGGACTATCAAAAGTTGAACCAGTTGATGGTCAAGAACTAATATCCCTTTCTGAGGATCGATGATCTCTATAATTAACTTTTAGGATCTTGATTGTTCCCAAAGATTGAATTGAGATATTTTTATCATCATTTGTGCATTATACCATCAGATATACCTCTTATAGCCTTCAGGAGCAGGTATGGTCTATATAAGTATATAGTTATGTCGTTCGGTCTAATGAACGTGGAATCAGTTTTCATAGAAATGATGAACTATGTTTTCCATCCATACATAGACACTTTCATGGTGGACATCATGGAAGATATCTTGGTGCACTCTCACAATCGACACGACCAAGACACCCATCTTGAGATCGTTTTGAGTACACTGAAAGAGGATCAGTTATATGATAAGCTCTAGAAATGCATCTTTTGGATGGATCAGATTCAGTTTTTGGGCCATGATATCTCAGAGACAGAAGTATTAGTATATCCATAGAAAGTGAGAGTAGTACTTTCCAGGGAGTAGCTGAAGAATGTTTTTGAGGTATGGAGTTTCCTAGGGCTGGCTGTATAATACAGACGCTTCATACGAGACTTTTCACAATTAGGAGCACCGTTGACAGGTTTGACCATGATGGTTATGATGTTCTTTTGGTTAGATTATTGTGAGTCAGCCTTTTAGGAGCTGAAAGGAAGATTGACATCAGCACCAATACTAGTCTTGCTAGATCCAGGAAAGAGCTATAAGGTTTTCTGCGATGCTTTATGTATCGTGCTGAGAGCAGTGATGATGCATAAAGATGGGGTTGTTGCATACGGATCTCAGCAGTTGAGGCCACATGAGAGGAACTACCCGACACGTGATCTGGAGTTGGCATCCATTTTTCATGC
Organism: Viscum album; assembly: GCA_963277665.1. NCBI lineage: Eukaryota > Viridiplantae > Streptophyta > Magnoliopsida > Santalales > Viscaceae > Viscum > Viscum album. Next base: position 911,698,529 of record OY728161.1, on the reverse strand, counting down.
CTTATGTTGTTGGATAAATTATCTTCTGGGAGAGCACTTTGTGGTTTTCATCAACCACAATAGTCTCAAGTACATCTTCACCCATTATGATCTGAATCTGAGACAGCGCAGGTGGGTCGTGTATCTTCAATCTTTCGACCTTGAGCATGCCTATACACCTGGAATGGGAAATGTAGTGGCTGATGTGTTGAGTAGGAGAACTCAGATATAGGCAGATCAGGAGGCTAGTAGTGAGTGGTAGATTATGGATCTATTCTCTGAGATGCATCTAGAGGTGCATGACAGACATGGGTATAATTTTATATCTTCTGTAGTTGTTACTTATACACATCTAGATCGAGTACAGATGAGGCAGCTATCAGAATCAGAAGGCCTAGTCCTGTAGAAGAGTGTGTCAGGAGAGGACCCACTTCCTAGATGGACTATGGGCGAGGAATAGATATTTCATTTCCCAGGACGCGTATGGGTGCCAGCAAGTATACGTAAGGAGATGATGCGGGACATTCATTCCTCATTTTGGGCCATTCATCCGGGCGTTACCAAGATGTATCGTGATCTACACTGCTAGTAGTGGTGGCCAGGTATGAGGAGAGATGTTGCTGGTTTTGTCATGAGGTGTTCCACTTATCAGTAGGGGAAGGTGGAACATCAGTGACTAGTAGATCTTTTGCAGTAGTTACCCATTCCCAAGTGGAAGTTGAATTAAATCGTTATGGACATCGTGATTGGATTTACAAGATTTCCACGAGGGAATGATGTTGTTTGGGTTGTCATCGATAGAATCACGAAGGTTTCTCACTACTTGCCGATCAAGGAGACTTTTAGTGTTGATGAGCTAGGACGGTTGTACATCCGAGAGATAGTACGTATTCATGGAGTTCCACACTCCATCGTTACATAGAGGGATGACCGTTTTACTTATATGTTCTAGCATGGGCTTTAGAAGGATTTGGGTACACTGTTACTTTTGAGTACAACATACCATCCCCAGACATATTGCCAGTACGAGCGCACGATTCAGGTGCTTGAGGATATGCTCCGAGCTTGCATTCTGGAATTTGGAGGTTCTTGGGAGAAGCATATACATCTTGTGGAATTCTCCTACAAAAATAGTTTTCAGGCGACCATTCAGATGGCACCATATGAAGATTTGTTTGGTAGGCCATGCCAATCACCTTTATGCTGGATGGGGATAGGAGAGGTAGCTTTGTTGGGACCTCGTCTTGTTTAGGAGACCTCCAAGCAGATACAGTTGATTCAGAAGATGATGACTATGGCATAGTCTCGACAAAAGTCTCATGCTGATCATTAGAGACGACCTCTGGAGTTCAAGGAGAGGGATTTAGTTTTCCTGTATGTCGCAATGAGGTTAGGACACAAGAGGATTTGGAGATAGGGTAATCTTTCACCCTGGTATGTCGGGCTGTTTGAGGTGTTATAGAGAGTTGGGCTAGTTGCATATCAGTTGGAGTTACCTTAGAGGTACCGGGCTTTGAATGTGGTCTTCCACGTCTCTCATCTCCGACATTAATTTTCAGACCCGTCTCATGTCTTTCAGCCTCAGTAGGTTGAGATCGAAGTGCATGCATAGTTTAAGGAGCATCCTATCCTGATTGTCGATTATAGTACGAAGGTTCTCTGTGGCTGGTCTGTTCCTTTGAAATGAGTGATATGGCAGTACGGGTGAGTCCAGGATGAGGTTTGGGAGAGGGAGGCCGATGTACGATCGCAGTGGCCAGAGCTGTTCGAGGTTTCTTGTTCTACACCTAGCTAGGGAAATTCAATGATTATTTTCATTAAGGGGTAATTTTGTAAGAACCCAGACCTTCTTTTCAGGATTATTTTCCTTTTTTTGGAGTTTTTTAGAAAATAGGTGCTTCTAGAGATTTTTGATGTACATGTCGTGTACTTTATGATTACACACCATGTACTCCCTTGCTGCGTGAGGCCGTGTCTAGGCCACACACATAGCCATGTAGGGGTGATGTGGAGGCCGCTTAAAGCGGAGTACAGAACAGCCTAGTACACACCGTGTACTCTAAAATTACATGTCATGTACTTTTTTTCACAAAACGCACCGGGGTCGCGTCTTAACCACAAAACCGCCTTCTCCAATTTCTTTGACCGAGAGCGTTCCTTAAAACCGCGGATCATCGATGAACCCCCAAGCCTCTGTCCTTTCTCGGAATCAACCACCATCGATTACGTTGGAACCACCATGGTAATCTCTTCCTTCTACTAGAGTGTTGTTTTCCAATTCCTCTTATTTTTCATGTTATCACGGGGTAAACGTTTTATGTGTTTTCATAGATCTACGAAATTCTAAGGAGATTCAAGATTTTTGGTTCAAGTATATTGATCTCCTATCCCAACGGTAGGTGGTTTGTGCCTTTCTGAAGAAAGACTTTCAGTATTTTTTTCAAATTCCACCAATACCCATGAACGCATTATTTCATGTTTTATGTTTTTCCCTTGTTTTTTTCCTGCTTTGCTTATATGCACGAGTAGAGGTTATTGTTTGTGAATAGGGTAATTTAATATGCTTTGGATGTTTTTCCCATGCATGTTTTATTGTTTATTTCCAATTTTTCTAGTTTTTCTTGTTAGGGTATTTCCTTTTCCATGCCTAGTTTGTAGGATAGTATGACTATTCATCCTTTCTGACATTCTATAGATACTAGCCAAGTAGTTCTTGAGGATACATTGGCTGTTACGTGATTTGATACTTCCAAATTTTACACAGGGCTATGGGAACCTAGTGTAGTAGACCATAGGGAGAATGGACGTAAGGGATTCTCTAAAGTGTCTTATAATATGATGCAAAACCATAGGGGGAATTAACATTGAGTACTTTATTAGAGTTTCTATAGTTCCTCGACGTGGGAGATAGGGGGAATGAGACATTGAGTGCTTCCCTAGAGAACCTTTAGTATGATATGAGACTATAGGGGGAATTGATGGTGAGTGGTTCACTAGAGAGTCTATTATTTAGCCGAACTCGAGGGGTGAGACTGTGTGTGTCTCCCAGAGGGATTCTAGTACTTGTAGGTTGAACCATAGGGGTTAGGTTGTGAGAACTACCCAGAGGTTACCTATTTGTTCGACTTGTTTGTTCTGCTTACTTGTTTTTAATTATATGCTAGAAGTTGTGGAATGTTTATTGTTTAGTACATTCCTATTTTCTGTTTACTGTACCTTTACCTGCCTTTTATTCACTGACTGTTAGGCACAAATCCTTGGGTGGTTTCCTACTGGGACTTTGTCTCACACCCTATTCAAGCCATGCTTTTGGGCACAAACATATTATATTGGTACATGTACAGATAAGGGAAAGCTCCCTTATACTTTAGGTTCTTCATTTAGTTGGAGCCGGAGAGCATGGGACCAAGCCAAGGCTTGAAATGCTAAGGGGTTGCTCATCTGTTTTTCTTTTTCACTTTGGTTTAGTACTTTATTCAGCATTGTTACTTGTTTTTCTATTTTCTTAGACATATATGTATCATGCATCATTTACATATAGTTATGCTTCAGTTGTTTATTTATGAGTCTTCCACTGTTATTGTTGTTGTATATTTACCACTTCCGATGTTGTATGTGTTGTTACTTCCGTTGTGTACAATGTCAATCAGGGCATAGTTTCCCAACTATCACACAAAAGGCCCTGACTTCTAGCCGGTAGCCTCTGGCATTTGGGAAAATGTGCTTGAGGCCATGTGACCAACCGGGTATGGGGCGCCTCTGGGTCTCTTCCAGAACCGGGACGTTATATAATTAGGTATATAATTTATATTTAAATGGTAATTCATTTAATTAAAAATGAAATTGAATTTTAAATTCCATGATTTAATGAAAACAAATTTCTCTTTAAAAAATTGTTTTCACTATTTAATGAAAAATAATTCATTCATGGAAAATACTAAAAATTCACTATAAGATAACATTTACAAGATAAATTCAAACGCTATATACTTTACCTCCAAAAAAATATTAAAAAGGTATAAATTAATTATAACATCATCCCACAAAATTTATTAGAACCATTTTTGGCGAAAATATATTTTTTTAAAAACAGAATGACATTACTAAAAAATTGAGTATTTATTTATTATAAATTAATTAATAAAATTTAATTATTTAAAATAATTATATACCTTAAATATTTCCTTTTACAATTACAAGCTTCTAATTTAGTGGATATAAATTAATGGATTAGTACATCACTATTATGTTAAAATTTGTTTTGCGAGTAGAAAAAATATCATGTACTTCAATGTTATTTCAAAATGAATACTTATAAAAATATTTTGTTATATGTTCTATTATTCATAATTTGAGTTATAATTTTAAATCCCATTAATATGATATAGAGAATGAGGATCTCTCTGCTCAATCACATTATTGGGTTCCGAGGTAGCTTACTTGAATTTTTGAAACCATAATAGAAAAACAATAACTTGAGTAGTCTTATTCCATTGATCATAATCTATAAGAACATAAAATTCCACTAAATTTTAAAATTATTTACCATTAAATTATTAAATAAACTATGATTTCTATACATTTTAGGGATTAGGTATTCAAATCCATGTTAGTGATTCATGGAACACATCATGAACGTGAGAGAGGTTCGATGGATGTGACATCAATAAGTTATAGTCAACATTCAAATAAGAATCTTATAGGAGAAAATATAACTAGGGCCCAATATTTCATTATTCATGAATATCATATTCTTCTTCCTAGGAGAAATTCATAGGAATACATTATCACCATATTCAAATTTCTTATAATTCCAATAATCTCCAACATAACACTTTTATGGAATCCGAGATTCCATGATGTGTGTTAAATGGCTCTAAACATATTTCAATTTATTCAAACATCTAACAGCCCAATAGATTTCATACTCCATCTTCATCCCATCATGTTAGTGTTTTTCTCTACTTTTGAATTTCCAAGTATGAAAAAACTACTATGAAGGGGGGGGGGGGTTGAATCAGTTGGTTACCTTTTTATTAGTTTCATAACCTTAAGAAACATAAACCTTGCAACCTATTATGATTTATTTCAATATCAACCGTTAGAAAGAAACTCAAGCCTGAAATAATGGTATATCAAGAAAAACACACAAGATTTACATGGTTCATCCTCAATAAGAGAACCTATGTCCTTGCCATAGCCACTCCCGTGGGCCTATAGAAATCCACTATAATAAAGAAGTGAATAAAACTTATTCCAAATCCCATTAGACACCTTATATCTCTCGATAGGAAAGATTATACTAATTCCCGCCAGTTTACAATGATTTCTTAAGTATCAAATGAGCCAAAGACAAGAATAAGTACACTGTTGAAGTTGGTCCACAAATGCTCACTCTGAATCTTCAGTATGGTTTTCTTGAATCTTATTTTCTTAAACCATACTTCTCATCAGGGTAATGATAGTTTTTATTTCCTTTTAATAAAACTCACGAAAACATCATCAAGATAATTATGATCTTCTTAGCAAGGTATGATGATTCTGATTATCTTATTATCAAACTCTCATGAAAAATTCTTCAATATGGTAGTAAATTTTCCCTTAAAATTATCCAGCGCTCTACCTTTTCCTCATTTATATAAGTTAAAAATGAGTGAATTATCTGAGCACATTTTGATAGGAAAATTGGGAAACAAAGGCTGGAATCCTGAAAATATTTCCCACTTCCCCAAATCTCAAAAAACTCCTCAAATCTCTAACATTTAATTATTAATCTTCAACTTCTTCAAAACTCGTTAAATTTCATTGAGATTTATGTAATGTTGAAATTCGAGTTTTCATTCTTAAACTCTTCAAATCTTTCTCATAATGATAATTCTAGATCTTGGTTATGATTTTCTCAAAAACATGCTCAAATGTAGGATCTGTGTTTCTTCATAAGGATCTGGTTTTCAGGATCAAAAATCAGGTTCTGCTTTTTAGGATTAGGAATTAGGTACTGGTTTTCTCAGGAATCAGGTTCAAAAAATATGTTCTGGTTTTCAGGTTCAGGAAACAGGTTCCAAATTTTTTCCCGAATCAGGTTCAGAAACCAGGTTCTAGTTTTTAGGTTCTGGTTTTCTTAGGAATCAGGTTTTGAAAACATGTTCTGGTTTTCAGGTTCCAGAAAAAGGTTCATAATTTTATCATTAATCAGGTTATGTAATCAGGTCTTTGATTTTAGGTTCATAAATATGGTTATGGTTTTCTCAGGAATCAGGATCCAAAAACAGGTTCTGGTTTTCAGGTTCAGGAAACCGGTTCTGAATTCTCTCATGAATCACAGTTATATATGAGGTTCTTGTTTTTAGGTTCAAGAATCAGGTTCTGGTTTTCTCAGGAATCAGATTCCGAAAACATGTTATGGTTTTCAGGTTCAGGTACTAGGTTCTGATTTTTCTCATGAATCAGGTGCCGAAATCAGGTTCTAGTTTTTTGTTTCAGGCATCAGGTTCTGATGTTCTTGTTTAGAAAACATGTTCTAAATTTCATGATCAGAAATCAGGTTCTAGATTTCGATGTTCAGGAATCACTTTCTTGTTTTATTAGGAATCATATTCTGAAAATCGGTTTTAGTTTTCATGTTCAGAAATCAGGTTATGGTTTCCTACGTTCAGGAAATTGGTTCCAAATTTTCTCAGAATTTTGTTTAGCAAAAATAGTCAAACCTCTTCACCATTTCATCAAAAACATTTATCATGGAACATTTTATGATTTGTGATATCTTTAATATCATTAAATTATCACTTAGTTTTGTTTAGAAATTTTGAGGCACTATCTAAATTATGACTTCTTATTCTTCAATGACATTCTCTTTAATGAATGCTTTATCTATCAATAACTGAAACATTATTTAACTCAAAAACATTATTGATAAAAAAATATTAGTTTTCAACAAATACATAACATTTAAAAAAGTACTAAAATGGTTCTTCAATCTCCCCCATTGGTTTTGTTGCAACCCGTGTTTACACATTTTCACCTCAAAAAAATTCATATCTCAGGTTATTTAACTTTACCAAAACCTAGACTTTACAAAAATAGATTGTCCTAACAGCACACTACTATATTAAGTAATTTTTTTGAAGGATTTTCATTCCTCGATGACAAGAAAAAGTTGCGGCCATGTAAGGATAAACATCACCTTATTCAAACTCTTGCTCATCTATTATCGTTCTCTTTCCCACTTCACTTTACCTCTCTCATTTTTCTCTCGCTCTCCCCCATTATATGATGCCCAAAGATCTAGATCCCTTGGTGACAAGCATATTTTTTGGCCATGTAAGGATAAACATCACTTTACTCAAACAACCCCCAAAATTTATCTTTCTATTTCTCACTTTACTTTTCCTCTATCATTTTTCTTTCTCTCCCCCCCATTATATGATGATCACCACTTTAGATACATAAAATAAAGCCATGTAAACATTGTTACATACTCTCCCCCCTTTTCAACATAATCCAAAGTACATTGGGGGATGTTCCTTATATGTTTTATGAAGTTATGGGAGGAGTATGAACATGGAGTTGTAGCCACAGTTCAATAAACTTTTCCTTTGTCATTGATTTTGTAAAAATAACAGCAATCTAATACTTTTTAGAAATATATTCCATCAAGTCTTCTCTAACATCAGATTTATCTTTGAAAAAACGATACTTTATATCAATGTTTTTTGATCTTGAATGTTGAAAACGATTCTTAGAAATATCAATGACACTTTTATTATCACAATGTATCTTCAACGGTTTAGAAACATTCACTTTCAGATATTCCAACTAATCCTTCATCCACATCATTTGAGTATAAGCCTGAGTAGATGAAACATAGTCAGATACATCTGTGCTTAAAGTTACTGAACATTTTTTCTTACTATGCCTACTCACACAACATTCCCCTATGAAAAATGATCCTCTTGATGTTGAATTTCTATCATTAGAATCACTAGCCCAATCAACATCAGTATAACCCTGAAACTTCATCTCATTATTTCTCTTTTATAACAACACATGTGATGTTGTTCCTTTAACATATCTCAGAATCCTTTTATCTTCCATCATGTGTGATTCTTTTGGATTACTTTGATACTAGGAACAAAGAGTCACAACATAAGCAATATCATCACTTAAATCCATAAGACAAAGAAGAATTCCTATCTACTTTCTAAAGTCTTTCAGATTCACTCTGCTCCCTAAGTGATTTATGATAAAATTTGTGCTCAATGTGATAGGAGTTGAAACATTCTTTTATTCTTCCATACTGAACATCATTAACAATCCCTTGTCATACTTTTCCTGGGATAAGAAAATGAAGTTTTCTTGTTGTTAAAATTGTAAGCCAAGGATGAAAGTAAATTCTCCCTACATCGACATTTCAAAAAAAATATTCATCTCTTCAGAAAATTCTTCACACACCATTTCTTCATCTCCAATAAAAATTATATCATCCACATAAATGATTACAAGTAATGTTCTAGAGTCAACATCATTAACATACAAGTTTCTATCATCCATTACTTTTGAAAAGTTCATCTTTCTCAATGAATTGTCATTCTTTGAATACCATTCTCATAGAGCTTGTATCATCCCATACAATTATTTAATAAATTTGAAAAAAAAATTCATCCTCATCAAGTATAAACCCATAAGGTTGTTCGATGTAAACATCTTCCTCAATCTCACTATTTAAGTGAGGTGACTTTAGATCCATCTGATAAAAATTTTAATTCCTATGAGCATCCACATCAAGAATCATTCAAATAGTTTCCAACCTTGCATCATGGGAAATGGTTTCCTCAAAATACATACCTTCCACTTGTTTATATCCTTTACAAACAATTGTTGTTTGGATTTATGTATCTTCTCCACACACAATCAATTTATTTCTATAAACCCACATGGTTCCAATAACATTTGTATTTTCTGGCCATGGTAGAAGTTCCCATGTTTCATTCTTCTCAATCTGATACAGTTCATCATTCATAAAATCCAACTATTCCTTATGTAGAATAGATTCTAAAACTAATTCTGTTTCAACTTTTGAGATAATGGAAGTATGATTTTCTAATCTCAACTACCTTCTTGTCTGAACTGGATCCTTATGATCCCCAATTATATTTTATGATTTAAAATGGTTTTGTATGTTAGGAAAACAAAAAATTTCCTTTCTCATTATCACTTTCTTCCTTATGTGACTCATATGATTTACTTTCATTTTTGTGGGGATTCTATGATTTCTTTTCCTAGGTTTTCTTAATAGATTTTTCTAGGGAACTTGGATTCTCAATTACCTTCACATCATATGAGTCCACCAACTTCGGTAAATGTTTGTTCTGTCATTTTTAACTTCTTTAATTTCATGAATAACCATTAAATATTCCAACATCAACTTTCTCATCAATCTTTCTGAAGCACAGATTTTTGATTTTGAGCAAGGAGAAGGCTGGGAATGGACCGTAGTGGTGATGACGACGAAACCCTGGCGAATCTGGGCGAGCGGTGACGACGGTGATGGTGCCAGCCTTTCCCTCGTTGGGGGGAAGGGAGATTCGTCGATCGATGCGAGACCAGGCGTTTTTCGACCATTTTCGAATCCAGACTTTCTTCCTCCTTTCCCGAAAATATCTTTGAGACCTAAGGAGTCTGATCTGTTCGATGGGTGACCTAATCATCATCTCTGAAATTCAGAGTTTTCAGAATCTTCTTTGCTTCTAAATCTTACCTTGATTGCGTGCTTTAGAAATGGACGACCTTCTGTTGATGCCTTAGACAGATTTATCTTCTGTTCGTGGGAGCTACAGGAAAGGGCAATGGTCGGTCTGTTTGACAGGAACCACATGATGATTCGATTCGAATCAGAGGAAGATCTCATTACTGCTTGGTCAAGAGCTCCTCGCAGTTTCAATGGGTATCACTTCCTTTTATTATGCTGGTATTTTTACTTTCACATGAAGCGTGATTCACCATCGACAGCGGTTTAGGTAAGTTTCCCTAATTTTCCACTTCCCTTCTAGAACTCTACTATTATTCGAATGCTTGGAAACCTCGTAAGAAGGTTTTTGTGTTCTGATAGTCGTACTAATGTTGTGTACCATTCGGTTAATCCCCGGGTTTGTGTGGAGATGGATGCCTCTCGACGGCCATTTGATTATGTGTGGATTACCATAGGGGATGAGTACAGGTGTAGACAGCAGGTGATTTACGAGAACTGGACGAGTTCTTGTTCTTCTTGCCACCGCCTGGGACATGAAGTGGAGTTTTACCATAGGAATGGAGCTTTGAAGGACCGGCTACATGTTCCCAGTAGAAGGGATGGAGAGGCTAGGAGAAGACCAGCAGATTTGGATCTGAGGGCGGGATGTGAGCAGAAGGAGCCTGGTCCTGTTGGCGAAGAGGAGGGTCACTAATCTGCAGGAGTGGACAGTCTGTTAGGTGAGGCCACCAAGGCGGTTGTTGAGGAGAGCCTTTCCACTGTTGTTGAGGAGATGGATATAGAAGGGGTAGATTTGGTTACCCAGGCACTAGTTGTGGATAGGCTGGTGGTTTAGGTCAGTAGGGTGCTGGAGGAGGATGTCCAAGGTGCTAAGGATTCAGTGGATTGGATGCTTGCTGAAGGGGGATCTGATTTGGTTCAGGCTATGGGGGATGCGAGTACAAGTCCTGTCCTGCAGGTTCCCTATACCGAAGGGGCTAGAGGTTTGGATCCAATGGCCAAGACTTTTGTTTCTTTATCCAACAGGTATGAATTCATTGGTAATGGTGATGTTAAACCGGTTTTGAATAGTGTTTCTAGAGGTGGGGAGGAGGGTATGGAACCATCAAGAAAGGAGACTTCTATCGGGAATCAGGGTCAAGAGGAGGCCGCCAAGGAGTTATACATGGATGGAAGTAATACTTATCCCAAGAGAAGGAGGGGAAAGAGAAGGAGAAATGATAATAAACGGAATGTAGCCTTTTCCAGTGCTGTGGAAAAGGCTGCGAATGAATATGGACGTCTCCATTTAGTGGAAATCAGCAATACAGATCAGAGGCTGGATAATTTTGAATGCCCGGTTTCTGTTTGGACAGAGAAACATAGTAGAGGATATGAGAACTCTGGGGGAGGAATAGGAACTGTGAGTGATCTGGCTGGGATTTCATTCATTTATATTGTCAAGAGAGGAACTCAGAAGATGGATACAAGTGGCAGGCCTATGTCTACTCAAACAAGAAGAAGGGTGCGGGAGGATTACTCTCACCTTACACCACCGTTGAGGACTAGATCAGCTTCTAAGCAGAGTGGGGAGGTGGTGATTGATTTTAAAAAGAAAAGAGTGGCCTTCGATGCCTCACCTGAACGGCCTATTCTGGAGCAGCTTAGATGTAGGGTTCATAGTGCTAACTATCGGAGGAACCCAGAGTGGGAGTCGGCTACAGGTGAGGAGGAATCCTGCATGGGTTTTGGAGACGATTATGGATATTATGATGTGTAATGTTGTGATGTCCTGGTTTGTTTATGTTTCGTCTTTGTATGCAGGTTGTACATTGGGGTACCGGTCCCCTTTAATCCGGATTTAGAAAATGAAAAAAAATGATTTGCGGTGATTTTGAGCATGCATGGACTTCAAAAAACATTCATGTATTTCAATGAAGTTTTTTTGTTATATCATATATCATAAAGAGTCATATTGGACTACAGTCTCAATAAACATCTATTTTGATCATGTATAGTAGTGCTAACAGGTTCTCACCAAAATAATTTTTAAAGTGTGTATTCTGATAACATACTTCTTCTCATATCCACCAAGCTTCTAATCTCACTTTATGCTACTCTATTTTGTTGTGGAGTATAAGGAGTACTATACAATTGTTTTATACCATGATTGCGTAGATAGGTTTCAAAATCATTTCTTGTGAATTCAGTACCATTGTCTATTCTAAGCTTCTTTATGGAAGCTCCATATTCATTCTCAATATATTTTCTGAAGAATTTAAACATTTCAATAGTCTTCGACTTATTCTTCACGAACATGATGTTTGTCATCCGAGTGAAATCATAAATAAAAGTGATAAAGTATAAATCTCCTTTTGTTGATTGATGTCTCATTGTCCAACATATATTGGAATGGATAAGATAATGTTGTTTTTTATATTGAATTTCAACTCATTTATGACTTCTTTTAGTCATATTTCCTTTCTGGAAAGTAATACCAACATTTTCTTCTATTCTTTTCAGAAATGGAAAATTTCGAACAACATAAACTTCAAAAATATTACTCATGTTCTTATTCCGAAGGTGGCCATGTCTTCAGGGCCACAACTTGTTTTCATCTTCAGTAGTCAAATAACAAGAGTTATTGGACTGTCCAAATTGAAAGAGATTTCCACTGGTTCTTTCTCCTTTTGCAATAAATTTTCAATTTTCACACTATTGAAGATACATAAATTATTTTCGAGGATAACTTCTTTTCCATCATCATAATGTTGACTTACACTATATAAGTGAGTTTTAGCTCATCAAAAAGCAATACATACATAGATTTCAGATTCTCTACTTCAATCTCTGCCATTCTGATTCCCCTGATTTTTAAGGATCTATCATTTCCAAAAGTAACCACTCCTCCATCATTAATTTCAACATGTTCCATGATTTTTATATCACTAGTCATGTGTGATGAATAACCACCCTCAAGAATCCCTGGTTTGTTCCTCTTACTTGCTTTCAAATCTATCTCAACGATAAAAGCTCTTTCATCAACCTTCTTATTTCCAGCATTCATTTCATTCTTGTGATATGAAACCTATTCTAGAAAGAGTGTCATTCATCATTTGATATGATGACCAGACTGATCACATATTCCACAAAATTCTTCGAAACAATCAAATTGATTCTTTGTGGGAATGTTTCTAACATCCTGAGAATCCATCTTTTGACATTCTGTGAGTACGGAAAGTTACTCATTCTTTTTTCACTATTTCTTCCACATTGCTCAAACATTCTTTCAGGTAAAGATAAATTGTTCCATCAATTAATATCTATATGCCAATATATTCTGCAACACCAGTAATATCCCTCAAATTAGGGTTTTCTATTCAAGAATGGTCTTGCTCTATGAAAACATTATTGAGGTTGAAAACTTCTTTCACCTCTGGAGAACTCTATATGTATGCCATCTCTTCTTTTGAGTGAGTTTTTTACTTTTGTAGTATTGATAGGGTTATTATAGACTTTTTCCACCCAAGCTTTACTAATAGTTTTTATATAACATGAAATGTTAGAAGAATTAGATACAACATAATTTTTTGTAAGAGAATATTTCACCTAATTCTCATAATGATCATTCAAAGCATTTTTAGAGGTCTCAGCCTTTAATTCTGTAGCTTTGTTTGAGTTTTAATTCATTTTACATAGGGTATTTTTGGAATCCATGAGTTTTTATTGAACTATTTTTACTTCTTATTCCTTAGCTTCCAACTTCATGCTAATATCTTCAATCACCATTCCCTGTTTAGCATTTCTATTCTTGTAACATAGAATTTGTTGAATGTATTCATCTTCCTTCTTGGTGAAATAATTACTCTCATCTGTATCATCTTCATGATTTTTCTTCATCACACAAATTTCATTCTTAATAGATTTGTTTTCCTCAAGACATGCAAGATGTTCATATCTAATTGGATATTCTATGAGATATTCTTCATCACCTTCTTCACATTCTAAGGAAACATTTGTCTTCTAAAATTTTGTAATAAAGGTTCTGAATCTTTCATTACATTCATCTTCTGTTAAATCATTTTCAGATGATTCCAATTTAACCTTCTTGCTCAACATACATATTTTCTTTCTAGAAAACATCTTCTGGAATTTTTTTAGAAGTCTTATCTTATTTTTCATTCTTGTTATACTTTATCCATAGAGGATTCTCATCATAAACATCTTAATACTCTCCAACATTCTTCTTAGGGAAATTTATAGAAATGTGTATGATTTTGCCACACTAAAAACATTTGAAAGGATGTTTTCCTCCATACTTTCTTCTTCCTCTTTGATAGTTCTTGGATATGAGAGACATGTTTTTATCATTCAACTCATCATATTCTTTATAATCAGACTCACTAGGATCAAATTCATCATCATCTTGGATTTTCATATTTCTTATCGCTTCAAAATTCATTTCATCTTTTATCTTCTTCTTAAAGATTGCAGATTTCCTCATTTCATAAGAAACAAGAAGGTTATGCAGTTTATGAAGAGACATATCATCTTTATCTTCTTAAGTAGAAATTTTAGAATCAAACCTGTCTGGAATGTTTCTCATAAGATTCTTCACAATTGTATAATATTCCATGTCTTCTCCAAATCCATTGATGTTGAATAAAATTTAATTAACTCTACGGAAGTGTTCATCAATTTTTAAATCATCTTTCATCATAATGTCTTCAAACTTACTATGCCATATTTGTAGTTTGGCCTCCTTGACTTTTGTATTTACTTCTAAAACACCTTCCATCTTGTCCCACATGCTTTTTTTTTGTTGTGAGACCCATCAACTTTGGATAATTTTTTTGATAAGGACATAAGAATATCATTTATAGCCTTTCCATCAACTTCTATGATTCTATTATCAGCAAAAATCATAAGAGGATTTTTATCAATAGGTGGAAATCTAATAGTAAGTGTATCAACAACATCAAGGCCCTGATATAGGAGATACAGAATCATTTTTTTCCATCAAAAATAATTCTGTCCATAGAAGGTAGTAATTACTATATTTTTGAAATATTTCATATTATCTTTGATAAGGACAAAACTAGGGAACCTCAATCTAATACCACCTGAAGTTCTAAGTATCAAATAAAAAGTGAGAGGGGGGGGGGGGGGTTGAATCCGTTGTTTACCATTTTATCAGTTTCAAAACATTACGAAACTTATCACTTACAGCCTCTTAAGATTTATTTCCATATCAACCTTTAGCAAGAAACTAAATCATGTATAAAAGGTAAATAAATAAATACACACAAGATTTACACGGTTTATCCTCAATAATGGAACCTATGTCATTTCCATAGACACTCATCTGGGTCTATGGAAATCCACTATAATGAAGAAGTGAATACAACTTGTACCAAATCCCATTAGACACCATCTATATCTAGATAGGAAAGATTATACTGACTCTTGTCAGATTATAATGTTATCTTAAAGAAAAAATGAACCAAACCAAAGAATAAGAAATTTGGTGAAGCTTCTCCCTAAATGCTCACTCCAAATCAGTAGTCCGGTTTTCTTGAATTTGATTTCCCTAAACCGGTCTTCTCCGCAAGGTAATAATAGTTCTAATTTCCTTCTAATAAAACAGAAGAAATTTTCATCAATATAATTTTGATATTCATAGTTAGGTAAGATGAACTATATTATCTTCTTCTCAAACACTCAAGAAAACTTATTCTAAATGGTATGAACTTTTTACATAGTATTCTCCAGTGCTCCACCTTTTCCACATATATATAAGTTTCAAATGAGTGAATGATCTGAGAACATATTTATTGGAAACACAGAAAAAAAATGCGGGAATCTTGAAAATATTTCCCGCTTCCTCAAATCTGAAAAAATCCGCAAATATCAGTCATTTAATCTTCAATGTTAGACTTCTTCAAAACTCTTTAAATTTCACAGAGATTTACACAAAGTGGAAATTCTAGTTTTCTTTGATGAATTATTCACGTTTTTTTCATAATGATAATGCTAGATCTTGTTTATGATTTTCTCAGAATCATACTCAGAAGTAGGATATAGGTTTCCTCATAAGGTTCTAGTTTTCTGATTCAGAATTCAAGATCTGGTTTTTAGGTTCAGGAATCAAGTTGTGGTTTTCTCATGAATCTGGTACTAAAAACACATTATAGTTGTCAGGTTCAAGAAACATGTTATGAATTTTCTCATGAATCGGGTTCCTAAATCTTGTTTTGGTTTTTAGTTTCAGGAATCCGGTTCTGGTATTCTAAGGAATCAGTTTTTGAAAACAAGTTCAGGTTTTCAGGATTAGGAAATAGGTTCTAAATTCTCTCATGTATCGGGTTCATAAATCATATTCGGTTCTTAGGTTCAAGAATCAGGTTATGGTTTTCTCTGGAATTAGGTTCTAAAAATATGATATAGTTTTCAGGTTCATTAAACAGGTTCCGAATTTTCTACAGAATTAGATTTAGAAATAATGTTCTAGTTTTTAGGTTCAGGAATCAAGTTCTGGTTTTCTAAGGAATCAGATTCCGAAAACAGGTTCTGGTTTTCTGGTTCAGGATTTAGGTTCTGAATTTTCTCATGAATTAGGTTCAAAAATTAGGTTCTGGTTTTCATGTTCCAGAATCAGGTTCTAGTTTTCAGGTTTAAAAAACAGGTTCCAAATTTCTGTTTCAGAAACTAGGTTATGTATTTCTTGGTTCAGGAATTAGGTTTTGGTTTTCATTGGAATCAGATTCCGAAAACAGGTTATGGTTTTCCTGGATTAAGAAACAGGTTTTGAATTTCTAGTTCAGCAATCAGGTTTTTGATTTCAATGTTTAGGAATCAGGTTTTGGATTTCAAGGTTATGGAATCAGGTTATGATTTTCTCACGAATCAGTTTCCGAAAATAGTTTCTGGTTTTCTAGTTCAGTAATCAGGTTCTGGTTTTCTAGGTTCAGGAAATGGGTTCTAAATTATCTCAGAATTTTTCTTTGTGAAAATAATCAAACCTCTTCACCATTTCTCCAATATCTTTTGTCATGAAACTTTTCATGATTTGTGAATACTTTAAAATCAGAAAAGCATCATCTGAGTTTGTTTAATATTTTCGTGGCACTTTCTTAAATTCTGAATTCTTCTTCTTCAACAACATCCACATTAAGAAAAACATCAGCAATCAGCTACTTCAACTTGCTGTAACTCAAAAACATTCTTCAACAAAAATATTTTCTTCCAAAAAATACAAAAAAATTTCAAAACAAAACACAAATAAGGTTCTTCAACTTTCCATTGAAGTCATTATAATTTTCCATGGGAAATACTGAGTGAATTAAATTATTTGAATTAATATATATTAATTTAAGATGTTAATAAAAAACTATTATATCCATTGAATATGATCTCAACATAGGTTTTAATAGTTATCCAAAATGTAAAATCTTTTAAATGATGATAGTAAAAAATAAAAAAAATTATGTTTCTATATATTTGTGAATACATCACTATAAGTTATTGATAATCCTCCAATCTCATTTATATACAAAAGAATCTGATACTGTACACAAAGTTACTACTTCCATAATTTATAAGTAAGAAATCTGATCAACAAAAAGGTTTTAACATCCTAATAGTCTTTTAAAAAATAATAATATTTTTTGTAGTTTGTCTAACCCTCAACACAAATTATTATGAAAACATTGATATATTATAGAAATATAAATTAAATGTTACCATTAAAACACATCCATTAAATTTTATATAAAAATAAAAATAAAATAATTTTAAAAATATGTATAATGGGTTCATATAAGTAATTTTTATTCTGAAACTCGTAATAAATAAACATTCAATTTACAGTAATGAATTTTTTTTAAATAAAAATGGATTATTTAGCATTTTTTCAAGAAAATTTTATTTAAATTATAAATTTTATAGAAATTTTATTTGTATAAATGAATATAAATTTTCAAATAATAATTTTAATAACATATTTAGGTAAAATGTTGGGATTTTATGAATGAATAATTATTTTACAAAGAATAGTGAAAATACATATTTTTCTAAAACAGTCATTTCGTTTATGTAAATTGTGTAATTTAAATGGATAATTATTTTTTAAGACAATCATAATATAACATATGATATTTTTTTATGAAAAAATATAATTAATTATGTAGGAATTTTTATTATAGTTTGTTTTCTGAGACCAGTTTTCAGCTTGAAAACCTTTTTTTAAAAAAAATTATGCAATTATATTTTATATTAATTATTTAAATAAATTTATATTGACAAATATTATTACAAAAATATATATAATATGTATTAAGATAGATATGTTTATAATAATATAATAGTATTTACTGAATGGAATGAATTTAAATTCATATTTGTATATAAAAATTGATTTTACTAAAAAACTATTTTCATTTCATTTTATACACATATTTTTAAGCGGGTTTCATGAAAATATTCAAATACAATTTTTAAAAATTTATTTCATATATAGTAATTAGATAAATAATATAATTTAATATGGAAACCATGTATTTTTATCACATTTAGTTGTGAAAAAATTAACATTTCGTAACCATTGATGTGGTTGAAACATGTTTACTAGAGGTAAGCTAATAGATGAGTATAGGAATTCAAATTTAACAAGTATATTTATTTTTGGATAAGGATATTTTCTAATTAAATTATCATATATTTTAATTATTATCCATTTTTTCATCATTCTCAAAAATATTTACTTATATTATATACATATATTATGTAATTCAGGTCTGTCTGACCCATCCCTTATAAATCGACACATTTTCTTCTCCCTTATTCACATAGTTTAATATTTATTTATTGAAATTTTACTACAAAAAAAAATTCTATATTATATATAATCATGATTTATCCCACTTAACTCTTTTAATACTAATTATTTAGTGGTTTTGGTGTATGAAAATGGAGATATATTAAAGACGAGATATAAATATTAATTAAAGTCATTTAATTTTATTTCATCATATAAAAAAATATAAATCTATAATATTGAACATAAAATTATGAATAATGTATTATAATTATAATTTTATTTTATTATTATTATTTAACAACTATTTTCTACCTCTATTATTACAAATGGGAAATTATAGTATCACTCACGTGTTTGTGTTGAATACCACCTCCTCTAGTAGTATAATTACTTATCCATCACCATTTTAATGTTTGGTAATTAATATGGATGAATTTTTTATATGATATTTATTAAATAATTATTATTTTTCAATTACATTACCTTATCTAACTTCTTACCATCCCATTTGTTGAAAATGATAATTTCACTTATTCTTACATGTGGAGTGCCCCAACTAATAAGGGATGTTCTTAGCTATTAATTTCCAAAATAAATGGATTATAAAGAAGATGCATTTAATGAATATATATATAATTTACTATATTATATGTATTATATAAACGTAAAATATTATCTACAATATTTTTATTCCATCAATCGATGAGTGGTAATATCACTCATGTGTAATTAGAGACTATCATCTCATTGATGTATTTCAATTCATGTTTCATCACCGCATTATATGATCATCATAAAATGGGAAAAATGATTAATAATGAAACTTATTAGTTTATTATGATTATATATATTTTTAATAATGATTAATGTTCAAGGACTATAATTTCTAAACCAAAACAAACATGAAAAATGAAATAGTTATCACCAATAGATGATAAATCTTGTAATGATTTTTTAAAAAATGTGCGTTGAAATGTTATTAGAGCGTTATATATGATCTTATTACTCTATATTTGGTTATTATGTAGAATTAATATATATAAATATTGATTATACATGATTATATAATGCATATGAATCAATTATAACCTAATGTAAGGGTTGTTCATCACCATAGTGTTTCATAGACACATGGTTATTTTTATGCTCTTATTTCTATTTATAAGGTGTATATATTAACCATATAAAATTTAAGATGATTGAACCCTCTTACTTCCATATATTTAATTATATAATTAATTTATTTAACCAAAACAGTTATGATATGAAATTTACCTATGTGGTGGGGATTTATAATATCAAATTTTTTTATTTTGATCACATGTTATGCAAAAATTCATAAATATTTTATGTGCTGTATATAATAACTATTTGATATTTTATGTAATTTATTTATTTATTTTTATTTTATATATGGATATATTTCATATTATATCTTTAATGGGGGTATTGTTTCAATAATTATTATATATATATAAGTGTATTATGTTGCAATCACAAGTTTTATTTATTTTATCTAAGCATAAATATAAGAAGATGGAGTTATATAATATCTATATTTAGAATATTATTTATATTATATTACTACGATTATTTTGGATATTCTATTTTTTATATTATCTTTTCCCTTTTATGTGTAATCAAGAAAGTGAGATATAATTTACAAGGAAAACATACATAATTTTTCTTTCTATGTGGGGATCATTTTTATCAATATCTATATATTATAGAAAATTATTTCAATAATAACTTTACAGTTACAAAATTATTTCATAAATTCATTTTTAATCATGTTTTCTGAATGAGGTTTTTTATTTAAACAATATATTTGAATTGACTTTTTGTTATAATTCACAATATAGTAATTTTTTTCCCACTACTATGACTACTCAAGGATTTATGTGCCATTGTTACAGATTCCCATGGATCAAATAAATTAATTTTTTTCATTAATAATTTGTAATATTTTATATTTTAAATAATTTATTTCAAATTAAAAATGGAATTTTCCTTAAAAATGGATCAAGTAATATTATAAATGTATTTTTATTTACAAAAATATCCATTTATGTTTCATTTTGATTTCTAAAGATTTAATCCAATGTTACCATCATTATTATTTCTGTAGATGAGATTTAACAACGAATATGATATATTGATGAATCCCATTTTCTATTCCATCTGTTATGTTGTGATAAAAAGATAAACTTATACATGTTATCATTTAGTATATATGAAATCATTATTATTATATCCTATTTGGGTATGTTATGTCCTCTAAATAAATTTAAATAATTTTAATATTTTATAAGATCAATTGTTATAGGGTGATTATCCTAATCTCAATTTAGGGTACATGGGAGATTATCCCATGACCAAATGATGGTACATATATGGATTTCCCATTCCTAAAGTAGGGTCACATGTTCTTATCCAAAAACAAAAATTTGATAAATTCTTTACTAAGAATCTGAGTTCTCTAATTACTATCTTTCCATTTCCTTCGGATATGAAGAGAGACATTAATTATTTCAAGAATTAGATGTGTTAATTCTATGATGATCATATAGGGAGATGATGTAGATGTTTTATATACCATTTTATTACATATCAATGTTTCACAAGACTATATAAATTAGGGTTCTAGTGTAGAACTTATTGATATTTAATGAATATTAATATAATAAGATGTTATATATATCTATGTCATGATTTGGTCACCTCAATTGGTATCAATGAATGGTTTAGTTATTTTTTTGAAACAAGGATGAGATAACATCTATGAGAAACATGAGTAAATGAATATTTATATGAGAACAAAATATTTTATAGTAAATAATGAAGTGTGGTTTTATGGGAAAATACACCATTTTCTCGATACTAGAATTATGATACATTTGTATCAAAGCTGCACATATGGGTAACAAAACATAATTGGGTGGGTTGTGTAATATTTTTATGACAACTAATTCATGTTTAGTGGTCCTAATAACAAAAACCATTCTAGAAAATACCTATGGATATTCTTTGGTTAAATCAAATCTTCATTATAAATCATTTTTCTAGATTCAAATTGAAAATTAATATATGTATAATAGGTTTAAAAATTGATCCATAAAATTAAAAGGTAGTGTGAATGTTTATAAATACTATAAATTATTTTAATTATTATAGGATATATTACTATGAATATTGATGATCACATAATGATTTTTTATCCAATGTATGGATCATGTTGGATCCACATAATCAATGTGTAGAAAAATGGGTTTCTAAATGAATAATAAATTTGGATAGAAGATGGATTTATATATACTTTAGGTTACACCTAAACAATTATATCATTTTAGGATTATTGATGTGATCATATGTGAGTTTACTAGCCTACCAAATAAGTGGAATGTATTTTTTATAAACATCTTTAAGATAATTATAATAGAGGTATAAGTAGTTAATTTCATGAAAATCAGATATGTTGAATGAAGTAGTAAAGATAATGTGTTAAAGGAATAGGAAAATATTTATTTATGTAAGGTAAGATAATAATTACATAATTAATTGATGAAAAATGAAATGTTTGGTTAATTATATGGATATGAATAATGGTTTACATAATTTATATTCTACAGTTTAATATTTAATGTGAATAATGTATGTGCATTATGATTTTTTTTATATAGAAAGAAAAAAAGGGATGAGTATTTTTTATGATTAAATAATATATTATTGAATATTAAGTGACTATGAATGATATATTAATGATAATAATTTCTTTAAAAAATTATTATGATAATAGTATGCAACATTATTACATTTTAGTGGATTATTCTTAATATATGTTTCATATTTTACATTTTATGATGGATGCATTAAGGAATAATATGATGAATCTGGATTTAATGGTTTATGAAGGATGTTGATTTTTTTTATGTATTTGTAATAATATTTGAGAATAATGATATAAATTTCTTTGGCCAATGATATTTTTTTATTAGTACAATGATACACTATGAATTATTATGTATAATTTTTTTCATCGAGTATTTTCAAGAATATTTTGAATTATTTTGAGAACCTAAAAAATCTATTTATTGGTTAGAATATTTTTTTAGGGAAAAACTATTTGGGTATATATGACCATTAATTTGTGTTTGATGTTGTGATAATAATTATAAATTGGAATAAAGAGTTATTGATCTTGATAAAAAATAGGATAATATTTCATAAATCAAAATTAATTACTAATTTGATGGAAAATTGAAGTTGGTCCCAATAGATAACTCGTGATGGGGGCTGAGTTGAATTTATTTTAAAAAAATATTTTAATTTAAAATATATATATCCCATAATTTATTAAAATTCGTTGTTAACAAAAAAAGTATAATTATATAATTTTATCTAAAAAATGTTCTGAAAATCATAGTCACATCTCATTTAAAATATGCTGGAAAATACATTAATTTTTGAATGAAACATACCAATATAAAAATCCACTTATAAAAAAATTAATATGACTATAAAAGTAATTTTTTAATAATATTGATAACAAAAATTGGCTGGATTTATAAAAATGGAAAAAATATTTAAATAAAAAAAATAAGGCACAAAAAATTTTATAATGTGGATTAGTATAAAATAAATTAATCTAAAACTAGTTCACATTTTTACAAAACATCATATAAAGATATATAGATAAAAAGAATCTTCCATATTTATAAGTGGTATAATGATGTTCCATGTTAGACATGACCACTTCCAGATTGGTACATGGGAATTTAAAAGAAATGAATTTAGAGATAGTGTAATGAGGATTCTACTTTAGTGCATGAGATTGTTTTTACAAATAAATAAATTAATACAAAAAATAGTTAAAAAAATATACAAAATAGAAATATTCTTGATAAATGGCTGTTATGGTTTGGTGAATCTCAATCAATATAGATTTGGGGTCTATATTTCATTAAATATTTTACTTGTATAACATTAAATTAGATCTCATAGAAGTGAAATAAAGCTATGAGTCATGGAAATATGGGTCATTCCTTCATTCTTAGTTAGCCAAAATGATTCGTATTTCAAGACACGCTTGTATATATATATCTATGTATCTCAGTTTATTTATAACCACGTGCTTACCACTCTATCATGTTCCTAAGGGGCCACTGAATTAAAAGAAATGTGGGTCCAATTATCCATTGGAGGAAGGATATATAAATAACATAATCCCTATAATAAGAGATAGATATGGATGTTATGTATTTTTATTTATTACATATGAGGATTTATCTAAGAATAGAGATTATAAAATCTGACAACGTTTGAATAGAATTGAATGCCTAGGTAAGAAATAATAGAATTTATTTTAAATTAAAATATGTAACACTATGGTATCTCAATGGTAGAATAAAAAATAGTAATTATATCATGGATTGATATTCTTTGAGGATAGATCATGACTTATGATGATAGCTCCATTAAGTAGTGGAGTTTATTTGTAGCACCAATTTGAGAACTAGATAAAACATCACTGGATGGTAACATCACTTTAGCTATATATTCTCTTGGTAGATTAAATATATTTTTCATTGTGAAAGCTCAAATGAATATAAGAAACATTTAGTAGTTTCATCATTGAACTTGTGGTAACATCGAAAGAGGGTGATAACATCTTGTAGTAGATGTACATAGAAGTGGTGGTAACTCCACATAACGGTAGTAAAATAGGATGGTTGATCATCATGTTCATATATTTGAAATAGAGAAATATTTTTTATATGAATTTTTCTTAGAGTGGATACACATTCATCTAATTATAGATAAAAAATTTTGATCCATACATATGTAATTTTCAAATATAATCATGAAAACAATTTACATGCTTAAAATATACATAATATTCTAAAAAACATCATTTGAGAACATAAATATATGTAGGTTAATGGAATATGAAATCAATATAACCCCTTTTGATTATAATATATAATAGAATGATTAATCATACAATAAAATTTCAATAAATTAATATAATAAATTACAGATGAATAAAATGAATACAATATGCTTAGTCAATAAATGTTCATTTATAATGAAAAGTTATTCATTTATTCCATAAAATAACTCATGTGATATTCTATTCAATTAATAATGTGATATACCACAAAAAAATTACACCATCTTTTCATGTCATCAAAACATGTGAATTACGATTAAAATAAATAAGACACAAATATAAATAATAGAAGAATTTTATTTTGAATTAGAGAATCAAAAAGGGTTCATTGAATGATGATTCTAAAATGACACATGAACAATCAAATCCTAATCGATGTCTAAATAAAAATCCATGGGGACAATATATGATGGATCCACTGAAAAACTGATTGACTAATAGATATTACTAAGAAATATTTCTTAATGATTAACCAATATTATGAGTTTAAAGTTGTGCCATTTGGACTGACCAATGGACTATCTATTTTTATATATCTAATGAATATTGAATTGATGGAATATATTGATAATTTTTATATTATAAAATAAATATATCACAGTGGATTACAAAATATATTAGGATGATGAAAATATCATTCAGATCATTTTTGTGAATTGTAAAAGGAACGAGTTATATATGATATTTTTTATGGGTTATTTCTTGATTAAGGATGATTCATTACTTGTACATATAATCTCTATGGGTTTAATCATAGTTTATCATGTGATGTAAAAAGTAGATAGTGAATTTCAGATAACAATGGAAAAAAACTAATATACATAGTTTCCTTGGATTGGCATGTTACTAATAATGATTTGTATAGAATGTTGCCAAATTTGATAATCCATTTTCGATGACTAAACAAAAAGGGTTTATGTTTGTTTGGAAAAAGTAATATGAAGAATGTTTTAATGAACTAAAATGGATATTGGTCAATGATATGATTTTGTATATATAATCTGTAAATTATGTTTTTGTTATATATATATATATGCATCAAATAAGGGACATGGGTTTTTCCTGATTAAAAATGATATTGTTATCACATAAGTTCCATGAAAATTGAAGACTCATGAGTAGAAATATATGTATCTTAATATTTACTTGGAAGTTATAGCCATTTATTTGAAGATATAGAGACATTATCTCTATGTCGAAATATATAATATATAAATAGATCATAAAATCCTAAAATAAATCTTTTCATATCATTTCTTGACATGAGAAGAAGGGGAAAAATTAGAGCTAGTCAAGGATTATGATTTATTGATACACTACCACCCATGGAATGAATATAATTTATATGATTCATTATATAATAAATATCATGGAATTATAATCCCATTGATGATTGTGGGGATCATATTTCAATCGAACTAGTAATGATGGAAAGGGTAAATAATAAAGATGACGCCTCAATATTTTCTTTAAATTGTGAAACTATATTTCATAGACATGATAAAAAGTTCTAAATCAATTGATGAGAAAATTAGAATGAAAATTACAGCTATTATGAATGAAAAATTAAGGGGAATTATTTTGCATAGATGGTGTGATGAAGTTTTGATAAAGATTACATATTCTTTTTTTCACAAAGATAAAATTGGAATTTTTAGATGATATTCACAGATCTAATATCTATTTACACCGTGGTAAGACTAATTTTTATTAGGATTGAAAGGAACATTTTTCATGGTATTAATGATGTGGTAAATTGCAGACTATGTAGTGAGAATATTGGATTGTAGAAAAAATCTTGTTTAAGAGAAAACATCAAAGAGGATTCATGTTTCCAATTTCTAATATTTTATTAAAACAGAATGACATTAATTTATTACTATTCATAGATATACCAAAAACACATAGGAAAATTATTCTAAATGGGTTATTGTTGATAACCTAACCCAATATGAACATTTTCTCAGTTTAAGTGAAGAGTTTCCTCTTTAGAACCTTGAAAGGATCTATATTATTGAACCGATAAGAGTTCACAGTTCACCTATTTTCTTTGTGTTTGATCATTATCGATGTTTACATTTTGATTCTAGAAGACACATTAGAATTGTATTTATACAAACTTCATTTGAGAACTACCTACCATCCTCAAATAGATTTACAATACAAAATGATATTTAATAAAGTATAATACATGTCGAGGACATGCTCACTTGTATTTCAAGTAATGTGGGAAAATTATTTAACTTTGTTTGGGTTTTCTTTTAAAAATAGTTTCCATTCAATTATTCCAATGGGACCATATAAGGCTTCATATAATAAAAATATTTCTTACTCTATATTCCAGAGGTATCAATCTAGATGTTGCAGTGAGATAAGTATAAATGAGATAATATATCCCATGATTTATGGTTACAATATAGATGAAATCAATAATATAAACAAGTATATGTGAAATACAATCATCGATGAAATTGAATAAAAAATTTGGAAGAATAAGAATGATCTAATAATCCAAATAATAATGAATAATATAAGGATAGTATGAATAATATATAAATGTAAAATTAAATACAATAACAAAGGTTTGTCTCAGATGCACAAATAAACATAGATTACCCTTGTCCCAAACCACTTGTATGTACCATCTCCAAAAACCATCACAATGATCATGAAATAATCAGTAAGAAGGTACCTCCCCATTGTCCAAACCTAAAACAATGTTATATTCTCGGATACCAAATAACAGCCAAAATTGTGTGTTAGTAAAACTCAATAGGTTTATATTACCATGTCTAATCAAAATTACTCTAATAATAAGTTCATGAACTAATTTTCAAATAGATGTATTAATTAAAAAAATATTACATTACAAAAACAACTAGCTTTAGTACCATTCTAGAATGGCTCTGAGCATATATAAATACCATGACAACTATAAAAACACATTCAAAAAAACATTTTTTCACAATTATGGAATATCAATGAATATGTAACACAAAAATGGATATGATAACAATATATATATAAATGAAAAATGAAAAACAAATCAGGGGAAATTCCATTATATTATAATTTTAGCATGAGTCTGGGAGGAGCCCACTAAATTTAATAATTAAAGCATGTGACTGAACCAAACAAGTTATACATAATAATTATATAGTGGGAATGGTCTTATTGTGCTCAATAAAATTTTTACTACATTGGACTACGAAGATGCCTCTCAGTATATGTATTAAAACACTAGAATGGTCTAAGCCCACTAGAAATACGAATTAAAATAGTGGACTATACTAATCTCTCACATTATAATAATTAATAAATTGGAATATGATGATCCTATTCAATAACGACTTTATTACAAATAAAACACTCCATAATGTAAATTATATCACAATATAACATCATAAACTACGATGTTTAATTTTTTAATTGACTATTTATTTATAAATTACTTATATATTTTATCATGTTTGTATTCATCCATTAAAATTCCAACCATTTCAGTAAACAAATAAATATCCAAGTTGAATCTATGTCATTTAATGATATAAATTATCATGTCAATCTAAATACACATTAATCCTTTAGAAAACTCAATATTATTCGAGGCATCCTTGACAAAAATGGTATCCATATGAAATGTCACTATTATCTAGATAAAAAGGATAATTATGATAAATAAATAAATAAATTAATGTTCTTGTTATGTTGGAATTGTGGTAATATTGTTCATACATGAGAATCAAAAATACTATTGGGTGTTATTTCTCCCTCCGACTAGAATCCAGATATTATGTAATGATTCTAATAATGGTTAATTTCAAAATAAAAAAGTGGACAAAGATCAATGAAGAAAGAATATATGAGAAAATAACTAGTTGAAGACATATTTGATAGTTTTCCATAAATTCTACCTCATGAATTATGAAAATATGAATAAAGTGGAAGAAAAAATAAAACAAATATCAGGGATTAGACACTTGATTGGAATGTCCAAATGGGAAGGGGAGACTCCAAAATCACATGGAAAGCACCATAAGTTTGAGAGTTGAGTGTTGTATGGGGGTAGAATGAAAAGTGATATACATGGAAGACATAAAAAACTACTCATGATAATTAAACTATGTGAAAACATTACACATCATGTAATTATTCATTTAAGTGATACACTAAAAAACATGTTACCTCGGGTTTATTTTAACATTTCTAAAACACTACACATTAAGTAATGGATTCAAGGTAAGTATTCAATTCATGTCATTAATTTGGTACATGGATTGGTCCTTTGAATAGTTACACATCATGTAATATTGAAACAATATTAAAATTTAATTCTGGAAATTTCCTTCAGAGCTTCCGCAAAATATCATGAACCGCCACATAATCCTTCCAAATTCATGGAAAACTCTCGTAAGACCATTTAAAATGTTCATACCAAGACTTTATTCAATTAATAAAACATAAATTCAAAAGATATAGGTTATTTTAAAATTTCAAACTTTTCATATATGAACAAGACTGAACCCAAAAAAATAAAGACAAGGAAAACCATAAAAGAAAGAGTTTCAATGAAATACTCAATGAGGAACATACCTAGAAAAAGAAATGATTTTAAAACCTCTACATACTATAATAGATCATCCACATGATACTCCATGAATACCTACTGAATCAAGGAGAACATGTCTGGACACTATGCTCTCATATTAGACTCCCTCTCCAAGGTCTCATCTAGAATAGACCCTTGTTTCCACTGTACTCGAACTAGATGAATAGTAAAAACATAGATATATTTCTCACTATGGTCTATAATATGTATCAGGTGATCCTCAAAGGTCGCATCAACAAAATGAGGGATGTTTGTTATGCCTATAACACAAGACAAGTTAGGATAATACCAAAAAATATGATCCATATGAATTATCAAATGCATGGAAATGTATCCTTGTGAAAGTTGTATTCAACATGGCATAATAACAAACATCTCAACTACCTCATATAGAATAAAAACATGGGTACTAGCTCACCCTGATTCATAATATAGTGCTCCCCACATAGGTAACACCAAATGGAAAACATAATGGGTGATACTGGTTATTTTTAAAAAAATACATGAGTTTAATATGCTTCTCCAACGAACCACCAATAACCAAAACACAGTCGCATACCATATCTCCATAATTTAAAAATACTACATAGATTAACTATAAGTATTTTGGGGATTTGTTTTGGTCAAATGAACCTATGATCCAATATCCTTCTAAATACCCTTCATGAACTGTGATTTGAAATGAGGATCTCTATCATAAAACATACAACTCAGGTCATCATGGAAATGAATTATGTCACACAGGTAAAGACAATCTAGATCATAAACTATTAAGGTATCCATAATTTTAAATAAGTGGGCTACCATAATTATCTGACCGATGATCACCCATACTGAAATGTTCATACAAGTTTTCCAGGGGTATTTGGTCACAAAATTCCTAGTTACATCATCACATTTACATAAAATAATAGTAATAGGATACAATATCATTGGAGGCCTCAAATTCAGGTCCTCTAACTACTGAGAGGTGAATCATGTCGCTATAAGTCCCTCTACCGCATTCTTCAATACGGACCACCAGAACTATATATCAAGATCATGATAAATATTTTTCAAACATGGATGTACCAGTCTACTAAAAATAATATACTATATCATCAACTCCACACTCAATCCCGTATGAACCCCTACCATTCTAAAAAAAATTAAAGAATTGTTTCTAAAAAGTGACAACACTAGGGGCGTCTCCCACCATATATGTTTCCTATAAGAGCTAATACCTCTAGATCATATTACCTCTATATCTTGATCTGGTCCATGAAATTTAGTATAATATATATTTATGTAATATTTACTCTTCCCTGGGACTCTTAAACATATTGATTCATGTCCATTAATAGTTCCATTGTCATCCACTTGTCACATGGCTCCCAAAATGCCTTATTATTTGTCATTCTTCTTAGATATTTAGTAATTATGATTCCCATGATTGATATATAAGTCAAATAAATGTCATAATACTAATGACACTCGACCCACCTCCTCTATATAAGTTTTGGTCCCACTATGAAAGGATATAGTTGTGGTTGTTGTGGTCTGTGTACACCAAAAGCCTCTATCCCATTAGATAGTTACTATAATACATCAGGAAGTATACCACCACTACAAATTATAGGTCATGAGTAAGGTAATTCCTCTCATGTGGTCTCTGCAATCTTGAGTTATAAGAAATCACTCGATCCTCCTTCATCAAAACAGTTATTTGTACAAATTTGGATGTGTCACATAAAAAAATATATTCTTTACCCGATCTGGGTAAAGTGTGGATTAATGTTGAGGAAATTATAATCTCAAGATCCATAAAATATCTCATGAAATCACCTAACCATGAAAACATCACCAATTTCATGGTTATCCCAGACATCATTGTATCTAGATAAGAGATATCCATGATTAAATATCAATAATAATCTTATAAACATTGAATAATCCTAATCTAAAATACATTACTGGGTTTGGTCCTAAGATCCAAAAACTACATAATTCTCTAGGACCACTAACATATTTTTATTTTAGATGAAATCCCCTTGAATTTCACCTTATCAATCCAAAAATTCTATTCTGTTAACTAGGCATAAATAAGGTTCCCATTCAATGTACTAAGGATGAGGTCATGAAATTGGGCATGACCATATACTGACTGGTAGTACACTGATACTTAGTCAAGAAAAAAATAAAAAAATAAGATCTCAAAATGGACAAAAGATCCTACTCATCAAGGTCATTAATTCCCTAGATGTACTTGTTTGAAAACATGGCATCACTATGAACTTATACAAGATATATGTACTCATAAAGGCTATCCAAGGTATTTTTGATAGTCTAACAATCACTTGATGGTATCCGGGCCTCAAATAATGTTTGGAGAAGATATTAAGACCTCTCATTTTGTCAAATATATAATTTAAATAAGTAAGTGGATACAAGTAATTGGATTCTATCAATTGGTTAACAAGATCATTGATTTCAAGAACATGATACTTTTTATTGGTTTTCACCTGGTTAAATCTCTGATAATCAAATCATAAATTTAATGTCCCATCAACATTAATGGAAAAAATAATTTGAGAACCCCATGGAGATTTACTAGGCTATATTAAGCCTTTGTATTTTATGTATTCCAACTACACTATCAACTATTAAAGATTGTTAGATTATATCATATATGGGGGTTTAAAAAATAACTTTTTTTCAGGAACATACATGATCGTGAACATGATATCTCTCTCTATCAAGTAGTAATCCATATATTTCACCCCAAATGATGTCCTCAAATGGGATACCAGATGAGGAATAGTATCCTACTACATTACACCATCATCCAGAATAAGGCATAAAATACGAGTTATGAGACAATACAATATGCACTAAACTGTTCATTTTGGACTAGCCTAAAGACCCCACTCACCCAGTTGAGAATAAAATTCCCTTTATAGAGAATGAATTCTAAATTCCCTTTGGTAACCATAAATATGAGTTTGCTATTAAACTAACTAATATATACTAATAATTAAATCTAATCCTATAATTTACAATAAAAATAGTTTACAAAAGAAACAATATAAACCAAATTATAGAGAACATTCCCCATAACATATTACATCATCTAACTGCACTCCCAATTATGTATTAATGGTCAAAACATCATCCTATTTTTTAAAAATCATACCCAAAATTTTTGAAAAAGAGAAGAAAAAAATGAATATGATGCTCTAGTATAAAAAAGGCATGATTGGTTAGATGATGATGAATTGTACCCTTGACCTTAGATGGTCATGTATCCTAATTAGTCTGGGTAGTCTACATAGCCAAAAAATGACATTACATACTGTCATGGGATCTATTCTAACTCCCATGTGTTGAACCTCCACCTAGTTCTGCAAATTTGGCACTAGGATATCATATCCCCTACCACGACATGATTTTCCATTAGAACCCCAACTACTAATCCACTCTAGGGTAGCTATGTCATTCACCGAGTCTAGTAACATTCAGGAACCCTAGCCACCAATCTACTTCAACATGCCACTACAGGACCACTAATGGTGACCCATCCTACTACAATCATGATAATATAATATAGGGAATGGACTCTAAGGCTGAATATTATGTGACATTACACACTAAAATCCCTATAATGTAACATTGTCCTGATATAGTTTCCTACTTCCCTAAATAGTCTTCCACTATTTCCATGGTAAAAACTATCATAGTTACACTTACATCCATGAAAATTAGAGATCCATGTTTACCTTAATAAAATATCCTGTTGACTACCAATGGTCACACTCATATTTCTATGTACGATGAGGTTTTGATTCACCATATCAAAAAAATATACTCATGTGAAATAAATTGGACTATGATCAAATCACATTATGAATTCCATCCTAAAAAAATTACTTCATGGGAGATATCGTAATTTTATAAGGATAAAGCGATGTGTTGTATCTTAATGAAACACATAATATAATCTAGAACTCACATTCCCTTTTTTCACGTACATAAACTAATGATTCTTATCATCAATCAAATTATCTTCATAGAAGTGTACCATAAACGTCACCTAAAATAAAATCCAATATATTTCCTCTTCCATACCATCTAATTCCATTATGTCCAATCAATTTTATGTAGTACAATGAAGAATATATGAAGCTAATTCCCCCATTTAATCTATGGGTGTATCAAGATTATTAAAGATCATCCAAATTGACTCAATATTGAACTAGTATTCATTGGGGTCTCCATCCCTAGTGGATATAGTAAAAATATGATTTTAAACACAACAACTTTCTCAAAAATTAACGATATGGTGTGAGCAATCTACTTTTCCATAGAACAAGCAACCCACATCATGGATTCATGAATATTAAAATCTATCAACTACTCATGAACTATAGGAACCTATAGTTCACTATGTTAGGAGTGTGCTAATTTCCATACACCTGCAACCTAACTTGAAGTTGAAACGATTTATTTTCTCAACAAGAAAATCACAGTCCATATAACACTGGATGAAAAGAAATTCAGCCTCAAATGGAGACAAAAATGGAGAACCACTGGCTCATAGTATCTGTAAACATTTATTACACATTTTTTAACATAACATAAAAATAATTTAATTTACATTTATCATATATAAAACATATATCATTTCATATATCCTCAAGGAAAATATATCACATGTGATAACTATGTACCTACCAGGAAAAATTCATGTCTTGAAATATCCTTATGTGCCTATCGTGTTTTATGCATACATATCTCACACCATACATGGCTATGATAATAAAACTAAATAATCAATGAGATCACACAACATTTCGTTCACTAAAGGTAAAATAATGTCTACTATGACATTTGAACATTTATAACAAAAATACCATCCTCGGGCACTCAGATTTTCCCCTATACATGGTTTAACTACTCTCATGTAGAATCTCATCAGCATGTCCTGGAACATCAATGTACCCTTTGTACAATTCCAAAATAGAATGTTAATAGAATAAAAAAAAAATAATATTACTCAGATACAAATTTATAAAATCCCCCAATCTGGTTCACTCTCATATGTCTATATCAGGTTAGTTATATGACCTCAAGATCTCCAAAACATATGTTAGAAGCTACTGACTTGTAGAAGGGGTGTGATATGTATAGTGGGGAGAAACCACCCCATGGATCAAATTATAATACTACCAAAAAAACCATGTAAATAAATAACCCATTAATGTAAACATTATAGAAATAACATATAATCATTTGGGAGGAAAAAGGGGGAACCAATAAAACAAATAATATTTAATACTGTAATGACCTGCTAAAATGTATCTAAATGTAAAACTAAAAACAATAAAAATTAAATACCGAAATTAAAAAATAACATAAAAAATATATTCTAATTCCAATGTTGGTTACTTCTATAAAAACCATTCCATATAGCATGTAACTATAAGAAACTATGATCATTGACCTTGTTGAAACCAATATCCATTTAATCCACTCACGTACCAAAAAAAGGCTGCATAGTGTGTCGGTTAAACTCAGAAGGTTGACACCACTTAGTCTAAAAAACCATTTTGATATCAAGTGAATGAAATGAAGTGATAAAAATTTGGATGAATTAATAAATGAATACAATACATAAAAAACCTTCTTGTTCACCATTCCAGAATGTCTCAGAGCATATTTTGTAACCATTCTAACTTCAACCAAATATCAAAAACCAATCATTTACTTTGTTGAAAATTATTTCTAAGGATGTAGTATAACCATTCCAAACACTATCATATATTAATATATACCTTTAATAATCATAAAAATATTGACCAAGAATGAATTATAATAATTTTAGTGTGGGAATGGGTAGATCCCTCTCAATATAATTATTAATGATTGGGACTAAGAAAATCCTATTCAATATAATCATTATAGTATATGACTAGACTGAACCCACTCAACATAAGTATTACAACATAGGACTTGGTGTAGAATACTCAATATAAGCATTACAACATAGGATTGGGTTGATCCAACATAATATATACATTACAATATGGGATCAGCTGAGCTCAAGCAATATATAAAATAAAAAATAGGACTAGTCCAGGTCCACTAATTAAATCATTAAAAAAATTTAATATTTAAAAGCATTAAAAATAGGGATATTACAATATCATATTATATTACATAACGGTTAGTTAGATAAATTAAATTTTTATCTATCAATTACACATTTCATTTGTCTAGATGGTTTAAAACAGATAATGTTCCAACCATTTCATGGGAAAAAATCTACACCCATGGTGAATCTTTATAAATAGATTACCTGAAATCTCATCTCATTATAAACACACACTAATCCATTATCCAATTTAATATCATTCAAGGTTACACTCACACAATAGGTGTACGTAATCTATGTCTCTTTCACTTAGATCCAACATGATATTTGGATGTGTTATTTAATTATTTAACTAGAAATTATGTTGGAACATTAATAATATTTCACATACATTAAAATTAAGTAGATAGTAGGGATAGTTCTAGACAACCTACTTCAATCTAAGGAATAAGAATCACTTCAAATAAAATAATAACTCCAAAATAAACAATGAAACTGCAAATAAATAAAGAACTCCTAGATAAATCCAAATATAAGTTAAACAAGATCCAAAATCAGTCAAAAGATTTAAATTACTTAAAGTATATCAATGAAAGAAAGGGTAAAAACTAAGGAAAAAATTTTCTTGGTATCAAAATCTAGATCAGAATGTTTGAATGGGAATGAGAGAGTCTAAAAAAACTAAAAATCACACTAGAATCGAGGGAGGAGGGATGCATGTTGGTGAAATTAAAATTAACAGGCATTTTAGACTTATGGACACCACACACAATAATAAAATGGAATGAAAAAATTGTGTGATTGGTATTTTTTCCCATAATCGATACATCAAGAAATATGTCACCTTAAATTAATTTTAACCTATATCTAGAATTACTCTTTGTGTAATGGATTAAATGTGTGTATTTACCTCACATCACGAACCTAGTTCATGGATTTTGTGTGAGAAAAGTTACACATCATGTAATAAGTATATAGAAACTATATTACTTATACATAATTTCCATCCTAGCTACCCAAAAAAGAGTATGAACCACATATAAATCCTTCTAAACTCAATGAAAACCCTATAGGCCCACATAACAATTTGATACATTGAATTAGTTAATGAAAACAATTCCCAAGAAATAGTTCATCATCTCTAATAAATCTCACCACCAATGAAGATTACTCAATCACCAAGGATCATAGACCAAGAAAAAAAGGTACAAATAAGATATTCAGAGAGGAGATTATCTTGGAAAATATAGAATAATACAGTTGTTCTACCTTGATTAAATATAATTGAAACCTAATATATAATTCTATGATGCAAACATCCATATTACTATTATAGTAGAGATATTATTATGGATTTTTTATTCTATATTGTAATGGTACGTTCGAAAAAACCAAAAATTGAGGAAGTAATGTGAGAACATGATTATCTTTGGAGGAGGAACTATCCACATCTATTTAGAATGAAACACCCAATAAATATTGGGGAATAATTTTTTTTAATGGAACAATCTATCACCCCAATATTTTATGATTTATTTCCTTTCTTATAGATTTGATCACCTCAGTAGCTTGCGATGCATGAAATACTAGGTATAAACGTAATGTCATACTCTATTAAAATAATATTTTAACATGACCATTATAACCTAGAAATTAAAATGGAAGGAATGAATCAAAATATCTAAATTATGGAACATATCTTGTTTACACATGTTCAATAGTTATCTATTGATTAGAAATAAAAAATAATTGAAAATTATAGGAAATATTTACTAAAAAATTGTTTTTTCAAAGAAAACAGTTTTCCACCTAAAGTGTAGTTATAGTAAAATTAATTATTGTCCTATTAAAAACAATATTAGATAAATTTATCAATGTTTTTGAAATGTTCATATCATAATAATATTATGGTGAAATTTTGGAATTTTTGTAAAATGAATTTACTTTTGATGAATACTAATAAATACTGATTACTATCATAGAATACCTTTTCCTTTAAATTATATAAAATGTTAAAGTTATATTTTAAATTTGTTTTTATAGAAATATATCTTCTTTTATATTATAATTATTATAATTTAAATCAATTTGATCAATTTCATATTGAATTTTGTTTTTAAATCCACAATCACTTATCAGATTTTTCTCTTCGAAACCCCAATTTTTCATCATGTCTGCATTTTTAATTTTAAACTAAATTCTTCTAATTCTGTGATATTAGTTTGAAAAAATGGAATACATATTTAGAATAATAATAATAAATATTATCTCAGTATGTTAAATTAATTTTTCACAATAATGTGTAGTGAAACTGTGAAAATTAGTTATGGTAGTTAAGAAACAAATGGGTCTTCCATGGTGTTAAAATATGAAAATTATTGTTATAACTGACCTAAACAATTTCCTAAACCTATTTTATGGGTTTATTTATTTATAATAATACAATATGTTTCATAATTTTTCAATTTGTGTTCTATTATAAATACCTTTATATGACTTTATCTTTTCAAAAATTCTATATGTGTCCTCTCGACCACTTATAAATAGAAACCCCCTCTCCTACCATATTCCTAATTCAATATCTCTTAATTTAGAAAAAATAACTATAAATTAACTTAATTATATCTCTATAAAAATATTATATTACATGTTATTATCACAAATATAATGTATAGAGGTTTTTAGTTGAATCCTAAAAAGTACACAAAATAAGTGGCAACGTTCTTAAATGAGAATTTAAATTTTATTTCTTTTTCCACCTCCCTTAATGATTTTTTAATAATTATTTGAAAATAAAAATTTTATATTCTATATAATATGATTTTATTAATTTAATTTAATTACATATATACATATCCACATCCATTACATAGAACTTGAAACCATCGGTCATGTGTATGACATAATACCACATCACGAACTGATGTAAATCATTATCCATCAACACCCCTAAAGAATTGATATAATGATGGAATTAATATTTATATATAATATTTATGATATTATTTTACTTATTAATTTATAATATCAGATAGTTCTTCTTATATTCTATTATGTTTAAAATACGAAAACGTCTTTCATGTGTATGGCAGACTGCCTCCTCGCAAAATGACGAGAACCATTTTTTAGTTTCTAATTGAATGGAAGATAATAAAAGTAAATTTAATTTATATGTTTATATGATGTATTTTACATTATATAATTTCATAAAAATTTATATCATGTGCAACCATAACCTATATCTTGTTAATGGGATGATATGGTCTCTCATGCATATGTGCTACTTATCATATCCACGAAGTAATGCTACTAATTTTGCATTAACAACATTAATGAATGATTATATGAAATAATATAATGAGTAAATATGATGTTTATAAAAATTAAATAAATATTGATACTAGGTTTCAATATCCTAGGCAATATACCTTGAACATTCATAACAAAAAACACATGAGATAACAAGGTAATTTTTACCTGAATAAAGAAAAAAATAAATATTAAATATAAATTGGAGGTAAAATGTTATAAAAGGATAATATAAGATATTATAGAAATTAATATGGTTCTGTTATTAATTAACACCATCCTTATACAATTATACTATTTTTGAAAGAACATTTAACCGAAGTTAAGGGTGATGTATGAGATTTCATCTTAATCTATTTTCCATTGAGACATATTTGTTAATATGAACCTATTAACTTATATTTGAAATATATATTCCCATTTAATGTATTCAAAAACAATATATAGTTATTCATGGTTATTAATATATATTAAACTTTGAATTATTTAAAGGGATAAAATTTATAACTTAAAAAAGAGTTATAAATTATTGTACAGTCTCACTTTATCTTGTACTTTTTTAACATTCCGTTGAAATAATCCATTTAATGAGATAATTTTTCATTTCAAATTACAGTAATCATATATCTCTAAATTATTTTTATCATGTATATGATTATTTCATAAACCATATACCTTATTTATATATAGTATTTTTATAGAATGTTATTTAATTAACTAGATAAATATTGATAAATAAGCATTGTTTACTCAATAAGGATATATGATGTTAAGGATTATTGATTCCTCAACTATATAGATTATTTTATAAATAAATAATTATTAAAAATTGAAATTATTTATGTGTCCTAGTTATATACATCTCCTCATTTGATTGACAAGTCTCATGTAAAAAATTAATAGTAAAAACCAAATAGGGTTTTAACCAATTAATTAAACTATCATGTGGAAGATAATAATAGAATAGGTATCATGAATATATGAACACAAATTCAAATAATTAATCATTTAAATTATTGTGTATTTAGTTATTATTATTATCCTTGACATTCTTATATTTATGTGGTCTATGGATGTTTTTAATTGTATGTTTATTGATGAAAGAGAATGAGTTTTCAGTTATTTATATTTCCATATTCATTATTCCCTATCTAATTATGAGAGTAGTTTTATTTATTAACTATAATGTCTATTTAGTTATTTACCATTCAATATTGACTATTCCTTATTGATTCATGATTTGTTCATTTACATGTAACCCAAATAGAGTATTTCAGATCAACTATATTTTCTTCTCCTTCACTAGGATAAGAAGTAGATTTTATTGAATGATATCCATTGATGAAGAAAATTTGACTTAATTTAAGTTAAATTTATTTATTCTCAATGTAGAATGGATATCATGTATATATCTTGTATTTATGAATACTAAACTATTCATTCCTTTGGTATGAGATCGCCTATATCTAGTTCCAATGTAATAAAATAGAAAATGGCACTATTTTACTCGTGTCAGGTTCATTATAATGGAATCCATTACATCTATCACATTCATGATTACATATTACTTATCTTTAAAACTATACTATTTAATTAAATGGAAATCATGAATCAATCTATGGTATAATTTTCCTTCACTCGTAGGGAACCATTCCAACAGTCCGTAGTCCAGGATCACATTACAAATGAGTTAATTTATCTAAGGAAAGCATGTTTCATCGATTTCATTCTCAATGAAAAGAACATAATAGGTACGCTAAATATTATTTATTTATATAGTCAGAAATGATTCTCCTATTTATTCAATTAATGTATGCTACCCATCTGGTGAAAAACCATACCACTTCATTAATTTTTTTAAATGGTTCGAATATTGAAGGTCGATGGTTGAAGGATGAGGGACAAGATATAAGAGAATGGTGTTCAATTAGGTCATGTACGTTACGATTTACAATTATGATTAATTTTTCAGTTAATATAATAATTTAGGTATTCATAAATCCATGATATTTTAATTATAATATGAATAAAAATGTGAAATTAGATTAAATATTTAATTATAAAAAAGGGAAATAGTAGAACTTTGGATGATATAAACCTAATTGTAGGTTCTGGGGTGTCATCCTAATTGAACCATATCACAGTTGAATAGAATTGTAACAAGGTAATGATAGATCATATAATAATATATCAACTCATAGTAGCATATAAAAAATTCAATATTCAAGGTAGCATTACTAATGATTGATCATCATGGTAGGATGACTAATGGTCATTAATCACAGAAAAATTATTAATGGTCAATAAACATAGTACCATTAAAAGTGTTATATCGTCGATGTTTGTACTAGTTTGGGATTTTTATAGAACATAAAAAACGATAATATTAAAAGCATAAAAAAATTATCATCCCAATTTCATGAATGATATAGATCAATATTTCAATGTTCATTGTATTTTTGAATATATCATCAAGATGATAATAATTTCAAATATATTCATGAGTAATATATCTCTTTTATATTTTTCTCTAAAAAAATTATGTATTATATCAAATGGTTTTGTTCTAGTTTTATACATAGGATTATTGTAAATGTTAATAACACTTGTATTGTCAAAATTTTGAGGGACATGTTGAAATTGTTATCTATATATTATCAAAGTGTATTTCATCTATAAAATCTATTGATATAAAATATAATCAGCTATGTACATTTCTATAGTTGTAGATAATAAAAATGCATTATTTTTCTATCTTCACCATGAATATAGGGGAGTTCCAAAAAAGTTACATGTTATAGAGGTTATTTTTTCTATCTCACTTATAACAACAAAATTAACCTTCAATATTAATAATGAGATAAAATTATTTTCCTATTTATCAAATTGATCCTAAATGTTATTTGATTTAGAGGTATTTGAAAATTATTTACACATCAAAATAATGCGATTCTATTTAATTTTTCTGAAAATATGCACACATGAATAATCTAAATATTATATCAGGGATGAAGTATGATAAAAATATTAATCTTATAATCGCACCTATATTTTTTTTACCAACTAGTTTTATAGATTTTATCAGGATCCTATTTACAACATGCATTCATTAGTGTATCGCTACAATTAGTACAATCCACACCCCGATACATAACATTTTAACTGGTTTTGTTACTATGATTTTAAATAAAACTTTATATATAATAAAAAATATATAAAGCAAGAAATAATTTATGTTCACCCATGAAACACATTCCAAATTCATTTTTAATTATTTTTAGAAATTATATTAAAAAATATTTTATTGAATATCAGATGATAATCCCATCAACAATGATTTGTTAATTAAAAATATATTTTTACTTTTTTAGTAAATGAATATT
Source organism: Viscum album (assembly GCA_963277665.1). Classification (NCBI taxonomy): domain Eukaryota; kingdom Viridiplantae; phylum Streptophyta; class Magnoliopsida; order Santalales; family Viscaceae; genus Viscum; species Viscum album. The sequence goes on along the minus strand of OY728161.1, from coordinate 911,656,624 downwards.
GGTCCCCTTTCCCATTTATAAAAAATATTGAAATTAGAAAACATATTGTGAAATAATTATGAACCCTATGATCTTATTATAAACCATAAATAAATTATGTAATTTTTAATAAATGATATATAATGTTGGTGGTCTTAATCCATAGAATTCCAATACAATTACAACTTCAATTATATAACCATCTATGAATCCACACGTGACATCCATTCCATACATTTTTAAATAAAAATACTTGTCATAATAATGAATCATTATGATTTAATTTTGTCTATATGCGGGTGATAATGTTTCTTAATATTCAATTACATCCTATAGATAGTAACCTAATCCATCTAATATTTTATTAGTTCAAATTATTGTTCCTGAACCATCAACTATGTTTCTAAATACCCATTTTCTGCCAATGGTTTTGTAGTTCTTTGGTAGTTTTTCTAGATAACGGAATCTATTTCATTTAAACTAAAATAGATCTTCTAGAATTTAAATTACCCATAATTCATCATAAGTTTCTTTTGTGATGTTATTAGGTAAATTTTGTTACAATAAATACAAATGTTAAACCTAATTTCTAAGAGAAACTCTAGTCAGTGTTACACTATCTAACTATCCCATATAAACATATTTTGGATTATATCTATGATTATAAATTTCTATATAAATAGTGGTGTTTACAACATCATTTTAAATTACTTATTTCAGCTCTAACTCTACCTTATAATTGGTATATTTTTCACCTAGTTTCACAAAATTATCAAAAGTTTTATCATTGGATTCTATTTTGGAATGGTTATTCCTTATATTTTATAAAGGCTTATTTGAATCATTTTTATATGCCTCATAAATCATGACAAGTGTATATTCCTCAAAATCATAGTCATTTTTAAACAATATATGATTTACTCATTATATTGCATATAAGGAAAGTGCATTCATATCTATTTGGTTAATTATTATTGAAATTATCCTTTTTATTGAGTAGAGATACATCACAACTATAATTATATAGTAATTAACCTTCGGATTTATATCATCCCATAAATCAAATGGGGGTTTCCTAAGAGGAATTATAAATAAAACTCTATATAAAATATAGCATGTTATATTGAAATCCAATTCAAACAATTAAAAAGTTATGCCATAATCATTGATCATGGCTCGAGAAATTTCATGATGGTTTCTATTTCTAATTTATATTACATCATTGTACAAAGTCATTATCATATAAGAAATGTTGTGACTATTTCAATGTTGGGAGTATAATGATTTAATATCTTTATTTTGAAACTCATATTAATGATCACTTCAAAATTTCACTATTCTAGGTAAAATATGATGTTCTATTAATTTTATATATTGAAATAAATGTTAAAGGGATTCCAATTTATGACAATGAGAAAACACCCACTTATAAATTGAATATTATTCCCATATAATAGATGCATAATGTTTTATTACTAATTTTGGAAATATATAAGGTCCAAAAAATTACATGTGAACTATCTCTAAATGTTTAGGAGTTGATACTTCTTTCATTAGTATGAATGTGATTTTTTTCTGCTTCCCCTTTTGACAAGGGTTACAAAATTTTTTATTTTAGGAAATCTTATTTAGGTAGATCCTTGAAAAATTCATTCAAAGTTAGTATTTTGTTTTATTTTTGATTTAAATGTCATATATTTCTTTTAAAAACGAATAATTCTTTACAAATTTCACTTAAACATGAAATATATTGATATAATAAATAATTAAATCAATAACATAAACATTTTTATTTCATAAAACATGAAAAGTACAACATGTTTGGAATAAAATTTACTATAAGATATTATAACTATAATCACATTCCTATGTTATATTTATATATTAAGTATCAATCCATTAAAAAATAATTCATCTAATATTAAAATAGTACTGGACTTACATATTCAACTATAGAAAATAAAATTTTATTTGGCATTGTAACAAAAATTTACATGTCCACTATCAACATTGAATAGGTTCTTAATGTTCATGGAGTCCCCTGACATTTTTTAGAACATACACTATCCCTAAACTATATGTTTTCCAAGCAATCTTCAACAAACACCCTATTACAATTATTAAACAGGAAATTATTTTCGTATCCACCCTTTCATGGGATCAATTATTATATTTACCAGATATTTAGGAATCCAATACTACATAATAAGTTTCTTAAAAAAATACTTTGTCTATCAAAAATCAAAACATTATTAAGTCCATAAAAATTATAATAATTATTTACATATGAAGAAAAAATAGTTAATTGGATGAATTTTTTATTTTGAATAATTCTCTTTCTAGGTTGGTAACCAATTACAGTAGTGTATTTAGGTGTATTTTTAACAAGCATCTAGGATAGAGTTTTAATAACAGCTTTAATAAATTCCAAAACATTTTTCAATTTTTCATTAGAAAATTTCATCCCATTAATTTTCATTAATAAATGATCATACTTGTCCCTTTGAAAAGGAAAATTAGTTTTAAGTTCATCACAAAAGGAAAGATTATTTATTAATGATATTTGTTTATACATTATTTCATTTAATATCTCCTCTTACCTAAGAAAATTTTAATATAAATCATAATTGGAAATAATTTCATCATTATTAGAATTTTATAATGATTTTAAATTTATTTATGGGATATAAGAAAAAATTGATTTAACTTAGATCTGTATTTTAGGAGACACATATTGGATCTATAAATTCTCTTTTTTCAATATGAATGTGAATAAAATTAATTATCCCTAGAAGATATCCAAGTGGAATTCATAGCCTTTTATAATTTTTTACTTTTTGTACATAAATTATATTTTATTTGAGATTTGGATAGCCTGAGTTTTTATGTTCTTTCCATTTACTGTCATAGAAGGTTATTTAATTGTTGGAACAACCCTTTTCCATTGTTTTCTCTACTTTAATATTTAATAATAAATGACTCTGTAGTTTTATTTCATGATTAATTTAAAATTCATGAATAATTTCATTGATACTATTTCTAGGTGACACATATATTCACCAATATTCGAGGGTGAATCCAAATAACATTAACTCTCAAATTTTATGTTCTCTTCTACTTATGAGTCGGGAGACATGAAGGCTAGTGAAATCTTATTGGTTTTTTCATCTTCTTTGTTTAAATTAAATTTGTTTTAGTACATAATGTGTTTTATTATAACTTCATCCAATATAAACATACTATTATAATATGAATCCATTATAGATGTTGATATTCATATCTATTTTTCTAGTTAGAATCTAAAAATATGAATTAATTGACCCCTGTCACTAATGGACTTTCTAACTAAATGAATGTTGATGAATATTTAATTAAATCTAAGTTAAATATTAAAAATGGTTTCATAAATATTCATCATAAATGTATAAAAATTAATTATATAATTATTCAAACACATTTATTGTACATTGGAAGATCATTAATGATAAACAACCAACATATCCCATATTTCAATATTAGTTGTATAATAAGATATTATATTAAATTCATCATCACCAAATGAACATAATAAATATTTCATTTCATTTCAACAATAAATTATTGAATCTATGCTTCTCCACAAAAAAATTTTCTTAAAGAGTTATGTATCTTATTTTATCTTCAATAATAATCAAAATAGCAATCCCCATGCTTTACATATGAATTTTTATTCCAATCATGAATTGGAATAATTAGTTCCATTATAATAAGGTGGAGAAATAGTGGAAAATGTAAAAATCATAGTAATATCCATATGGATAAAACATTTGATAAAAAATAAATTTATGATCTTTAATTAAAACTATATCAGCGAAAAATGTATTTTTTGAGATTTTCTATCAACAAATGATGGTCCAAGTGGACTATAAAAGTGGTGAGAGGGGTGGTGAATTGAGTATCTAATAATATTAAAAAAATTAATTTTAAAATATACATCTCTCCATTTAAATAAACACCAAATTACATAAATATTAGAATTATATAATTAGATATTTAAAAAATCATCTGAAAAGATTGATCACATATGAATTAAAATACATTTAAAATACAATAACCTTTGGAACTAATTTAATTATATAAAAATATATATAATACACTGATTTTGGATAACTAATAGATAATGGTTTGGTTTAAAAATTCATAATGTATAAATTATTTTGATTTAAAACAACAAAAAATTATAAAGAATATTAAATAATGGACAAAGGAATTTAAACAAAGGGTTCAATCTCAATCAGAGACATAATCCACTCCTCCTAGTAATCAATGCATACTAATAATTTTGATATACAATTAACTAATAAGCCAATTGGAATTAGTTAAACACAACATCACACATATATGATCTGTCATAAAGACTCTTCCACAACTATAAAATGGGATAAAATGTTCTTAGTTATAAACAACCTCTTTGATAATTTTTTATGAGAATAAAAATGATCATTTTTAGGAAAGTGTCAAGAACACTCCATTTTTGTGTAGGGTACTACGTATTCTAGATATTGAGAGTAACAAAAAGCCAAAAATCAAATATATAAAACAAGAAAAGATATCAAGGATAAATTATTGTGAGGATTTGGTGTAGAACAATCTATATAGATTCAGTTTATCAGTTGTCTTTGAATTGTTTCATTATGAATTCTCAATATAATTTTCAAAGAATTATATAAAAATAGACTTTATTTGAAATATTAAAAATTAATCTATTATAATTAGAAAAAATATTATTAGTGTTTATCCATACACTTAAAAATATTTCTCTGTATCTCAGTCTGGGTATTACTCTGGGTCAACCACTCAATCGAAAGCATCAAGGGACATAAAATCTATAACACTCATGGTAAATTTTCATTTATAGTTGTAATATTAGAAAACAATAGAATCATTGTACTTATTTTTATATGTATACCGGTCTGACTATATATTGAATTCCTCACTGGAGTTGTTTAAGAGTACTCATTATTAAATTCATCGGCCTATGAATATAATTCCATTATTAAACTAGCGATTGGAGAATTAATAAGGAAATTAATTATGGAAATCCACAGAAGATATATTGTTGTAGACAAATATTTAATATTCTCTTAAAAGTAGATTCTTTGTCCCAATATCATGTATTTGTATAGTATCAGAAAATAGTATGGTAGTTTTTTTTGTAGAAACACCTACAAAACTAATGGTACATTCATGGACGACATAATCACTTCAAAAATATATGATCTTGGTGGATGTATAAGAGTTTTATTTTTTAGTATGTTAAATAAATGATAGAAATATCTAGTGATTTAACCATTAAACATGAGGTATATTTATATGATAATTGTAGCATTCAATCATACAAATACTTGGAAAAAGTTCTAGCAACACATGGTGGTAGAAGAACATAACATTAAGTCCTAATAGTTGTATAATTGAACTAGTAGTATATTGATGAAATAAAAGTATATTAGAGAGGATAATAATTAAAATTATAGTAGTTGGATATTGTAGATGAAAACTTATCCAATTTTCAAAATATATCAAGAATACAATTTATTATCATAAAACGAAGAATTTATTAGAAACAAAATTACCATTATTTAAGATTATTAAAATAATGAGGTTCTTATAGAAATATAACATGTGATATTTTTAATTTTTGATAATGAATATTATATTTCTTTTATTCATAGAATATTTTCGGAAATTATATTATTTTCTATGTCAAATAATTATAGAGTAATTTTTTTAGAATATATGTTTTTATTGGTTTTTTTAAGTGAATTTGGTTATTATATTTTATTTTTTCATATATGATCATGATTTTCCAATATTGTTTTGTGACATTAAGTGATATTTTATATTTTGTGGTGATTAATTTTATGCTCATTTTTGATAAATTAATACAATACATTTTTAAATTTTATATTGTTTGAATGCTTTTTAAGTATGCTTTGTGGTATTTTGGAATTATAAATTTGTGGAAGTAATAAAGTGGATCCATGGGTACTATTATTGATATATATCAGAGTAATCATTAAAATTATAGTTATTTATATTATTATGTAATAAAAATTAATTGTTATAGAAATTTAAATGTGACAGAATGAATAAGTCTTCATACATTTATAAGAAACATGATATATTATAAGATAATTTTAGAGTTTATTGCATGAAAAATTTATATTGATCAGTCATCATCCAAATATGGCATGAAAAGTGGTGTAATACTGTTAAAAAATGTAACCAAAGGATAAAAATTTGTTTACACATTTAAATAAATAGAGAATGTACTTATCCACTTAATCTCTATTTAAATAATTTCCCAACTATACAAAAAAATGATCATCAAAATGAATGTATTTTCAATATTAAAATATTTTTTGATGTATGAACTGTATTTTTCCCCACTCATTGACTTATGGTTTTATGGTAATTATCATTATAAGAATGAAGATCTATATTACTCTATATTTTTCTTATGACACTATTTTTATTCACCATGCCTATATTTTCACAAGCTGCTAATGTATTTATTATTTAATATATTTATTATTCATTATTTTAGGAAACCTTTATGTTTCTCAAATAAACTATTGAAATAATGTTTTATTAACCCTATGTATAATATATACTTTTATTAATGCTTTTCTCAAATATTAAAAAATAGATTTTAATGAATAAAATTAAGATGATAATATTTTTTAAAGGGGTTGGTGGATTTAATACAACTAAAATTTTTTTCAAAAAAATAACACGATTGATATGATACATAACAATCAACACTAATTATTATGAAAACTACAATATAATATAAAACATTTACTCAAATGTGATTATTGTAACCAAAATGTAAAATTGGTTATATGTATAGAAATAAAAAAAGATTAAAAAAATATTTATAAAGAATATATATATATTTAAAATGAAAATTATATTTTAATTCATAATAATGAAGTAAATTTTTTTATTCAATTCATTCTATTCTTTTAACTAACTTTTCTTTATAAATGAGGGTTATTTTATTTTTTTGGTTCTAAAATTATTGTCAATTTATATAATTTATATAAATTTTATTTTAGGATACTAATATCCTGTATCAAATACTCAATATAATTTTAGATTATGGTAATGTTTGTAATTTTTTTTAAAATGATCTAATTATTTGCAGAAATTGAAAAATAAATTGTTTTTGAAGAAACCTATTATTTTAATTGAATAATATAATTTAAAAATTACAATTTTTTTTTGTTTATATCATAATGTAAAATAATTAAAATATTATTTTAAATTAATTAACTAATTAAATAAAAATCAATATTATAAATGGTTCTAGTATAAGTTCATTTTTAACTTAAAATGGAATTTTCTAAAAACCATTTTATGTGGAATATGTGGTTCTATCTTAATTTACAACATAATTCATATTTATTAATAATAATAATAAAATTTATATACTATATATTAAATATAATATTTAAATATTCATCTAAAGGTCTTATAATGAATTTAAAGAATGTGAATTACATTTTATACATAAAATGTATTTATCAAAAAAATTCAATTGATATTTTTAATTATTTTAATGTGAATTTAGGAACCATATATATAATTTGATAAAATAAATTCCAATTTTTAATAATAATAATTAATATAATGTCTTAGTTTCATCTTGTCCTTTACACACTAGGAATATTAAAAACCATTCAATTTTGCTACCGTAGCTAAGGTTAAAACTACATACTGAGGTATAAATTAAGAGATAAGGGTAACAATTCCAGATAAATATATATAATTATTATTTATTGAAGATATTTCAACATTATAATATCTTATCTATGATTTTTTCCATTAAATGATACATTATTTTAAAGGTGACCTTTTAATTGAAATATTTTATGTAATTGCTTGTATGTCACTACCCTCACCTGTAAAAGGGAACCTATTTAATCCCTTAGTCTGAAAATTAATGATTTATTGATTAGAAATTTCTTCCCTAAAACCATCATATATTAATTTCCATCATCCCTAACCTTATAGCAATATTTTATGAAAAATAATTTAAGGAATTATTTATATGTAAAAAGAGGTAACTCAAAGCAGTTTTAAAATCCATATTTGAGCTCTTTCTTTATTATTTATTCTTCTAACTCATAAAACATAATTGTATGATCAAAACAATTATGGCTCCTATAATATCAATATAAAAAAAAATTATTACTAAGAGGGAACAACCATTTTTACATTTTTCATCAAATGGGAAATTAATGTCTTGGTCATGCAAGTGTGTGGGCTATTTCCTCCACATAGTGATATTATAGGTTTTCAATAACAATAATTCATTGGTAGTTATTATGATGGATTAAATTATTATACATAGTTATTATTAAATAATTATTATTGGGTAATTTTAATACCTCATCCCACATCAAAACATCCAATTAGTTGGTAAATTATAACATTGCCCATGCATAAATGTGGACTGCCAAACCCATGAAGCGACGTGATTCATATTTCGAGTCCATATTATAAGGGTGGTAATAAAGATATATTTAATTATTTTAATATATATTTATTATATTGTAATTATTCTATTATTTTATATTCCTTTTAAATTTTTTTCTGTCTTTTGAAATGTGGAAGCATTACCCATGTTTACATATAGACAATCATATCCATGAAGTGATGTAATTCATTTTTCATGACCACATTATATACATGGTTAAAAGATATAGATAATGATTAAATATTATTATTTTGACCTTATCATTAATTTTGTTTTTATGAAGGCATGATTAGTGTGAAAGGACCATAATTATAAAGCCACAATATTCATGAAAAACAAAACTATTAAAACATATAAATCATAAATTTAATAAATAATTTTTAATAAATGGGTGTTAAAATATTACAAGTGGTAATTATATGCTATATTGAATATATATATGATTATTTTATAGTATCAAAATAAATATAAATTTATTGTATAGTACTTTAGATAGATTATGAATGATGTTCGACATATGGTTGGGGTTCATCATCTCAATTTTGTATCATTGAGTCATTTTTGATGTTATGCATCATTCTTTTTCTATAGGGATTTATATACTACCCCACAGACATTTTATATTAGGTATACTTATTTATTTATTGAATATATGAATTCAATTAAATTACTTCAACAAAGGGATTTTGAATTGTATTTAACTATAGTTATTATAGTTTGTTATATAATTTTTTTGACATATGTAATGTTAAACACCAATATTATTTTGAGATCTGTATTTAAATGATATTTGATATTTTAAATCATCAATATATTCATTCCTAATATCTATAGATTCATTCAAATTTATTTCATTCATCGGGGTTTGATTTCAAATTTTAACAATTTTTTTAGGGTTTTATTATAGAATCTCACTATTTAGAGGGATTTTTTTGCACTAAAATTTTTAATTATGAAGTTTTGTGATAATTCCATAATAAATATTATTTTTTATCATCTTATAGTTATTTTTATATATTAAATTATTTCATTAAATTTCCCGAAAATCAATTTCTCCAATTAGCAAAAGAATATTAGTAAGGAAAACAGAACATAATTTTCTATTCAGTAAGGAATAGTTTTACTCCATATATATATATATATATATATATATATTATTTTAAATGTATTCAATGAGGGTTATAACATTCCACGATACTTTTATAATTTCATTTTTATCCACATTTTAAATGAAATAAATGTGTTTATATGGATTATTTTTGTTCTCTTTCTGAAAATGGGGTAACGTCACGAACCAGCCACAAAACCATGTTACCCTAAAAACCAAGATGACACTGACATAGCCAGAAGGGCATTCTCAATCTCCGCTAGATGGGAAATAACACCTAAAATCATGTAATTTGAAAGTGTCATCAAAATTTTCACAGAAACATTAAAAGAAATTGATACAAGTAAGTACTGACAAAAGGAAACACCATGGGGAAATTTCACCATATGACAAATAAGAATGGAAACCTAAATTACAAACTCAAAGTTCCCAAAATGAAGATAAACTACCCACGTCTCAATGGAAACAACAACTCAAATCCTAAAGATCAACATTGAATACCACCTCTATGTGGTGCATTGATAATTCTCGGACATGGTAGAAAAAATATACACATTCTCAATGGAATGAGGAGGGTGTGAGGTAAAATCCCAGAAGCATTTCACCAAGGATTCCATAATAATATTCTAAAATTAATTAATTAAAAAATCTTACAAATTTAAATAAAAAGGTATTTAATTTTAGATGAATATTTAAAACAAATCACGGTATACATTTCAAAAAATTGAATATATTTTTAAACAATGGAATACTAAATATTTTATATAAAATATTTTTTATATATTGATATGGAACATGTAAAAAAGCTCCAAAAATTGCATATACATATGATATAATCAGACAATAGAAACATTTTCATTTTCTAAGATGTATGATAGTTATAGGTTATGTTATCATCACACACTTATATATTAAAAAATGACAATGTGACCACATGACTGTCTAATAATGGCCAAATATGACTAACCAACATCCCACTAGGGAAAATATATACTAATACCTTTATTTTAGAGTCATAATGAATCAATAAATTTCTAGGGAATTCCCATCATAGTGTGTCTGTCTCTAATAAATCACTATGTACCTATTATTTCATGTTCCCAAACAACATTTCAATAATAGGAAGTTTATTTCAAAATCGTTTAAAATACAATTCATCCCATTTTTCATTTCATTATGGAAATTTTCATTTAATAACCAAAATGTGTTTTCAATCAAAAAATTATTTTTTCTATGATAAAACAAAAGGGATTGTATCAGAATTATTTAAACCATCTATCTCAAATAAAAACATGAATCCAATTTATGAAATCAATTTCCCAATTTTGAATCGAAAATTTAATTTAATAATTTCTATAAATGTTCATAAAACACCCATATTCAACGGAATTGGGGGGTTTCCCAAATTTCATGGAAAATAATATTGAAATATAGAATTCTATGGAATTGGGTTATAGATATACCAATTTAATAAAATTTAATTTAAATAATGAAATTTAATTTAAATTAAGAAATGAAGGGTTAATCAAATAGAAAATATTTAACCGAACCAACAACATCGGGTTGACTGGATCACGAATCCAAAATCCATAAATGGGAAACTCCAATGAAAATTGTTAGAAATTAATATCCTAGAAAAAAACATATAATAAAGATCTAAAATAACATAAATTAGACCCTATAACAACATAAATAAGTAATAAATCCTTGGATGTAGAGAGGGGATATCAAGATATAGGGAACACAAAAAAAAACTTATCGGGGAAGCATTGAACAATGATCTTCATTCTTTGATTCAATTCGACCGTTTTTTTTGTGAAGAGAAAAGGGACTTGAAGATATCCAATGGCCCAGGGGGATGTAAAATCCCATGTTTGGGCCAATCAGTGGAAGAAATAGGGGGTTAATAAGTATTAATATTGATTTTGGATTAATGAAAAATAGGTAATAAAGTATCCAATACAAGGACACAAAATTAAAAAACCCGTGTGACCTAGACATGGGTCTCCAATAGTGTGGTTTAATGGTTTCTCCTAGGTGGGTGAACCATATTTTGATATGTTTGAAAGCCAGGAAATCCCCCACTACCTTGAATTTCATGGTTTTCACTAGTAGGGAGCATAGTTTGGGAAAACGTCCCACTAATCATGCACATCCCAAATTCCCTTCCAAATTTCCAAATTTTCACCCAAAGAATACCTAAAATCCTAAAATAAGAATGATATAAATACGGGTTTATTATTACCATAAAGTAGTAATTTTATGTTGCAACCTCCCCACTATTGAATCATTTTGTCCCCATAAATCTTATTAAAAAACATCATTATAAAAAATTTATGCTAATATTGACTCACATGTGCCTCTATCTCCCACATTGTAGAAGTATAAGAACCATTTTTTAGTAGAACATGATATGAAGGTATCATCCTACCATGTAGTACCTCGGTTTTAGAATAAAATATCTTAACTTGATGCTCAATCATAGATAAATCAGGCTTAGAAACAAGATAAATCTATATCAGAACCACAGATAGACCAGATAGATGCCTTTATAGCTGAGATACAAGGAACACATTATGTATTTTAATATACAATAGATCCAGTGCTAAATAGTAGGAAAAATTTCGCACTTTCTTAATGATCTTCAAATGTCCCACAAAAATAGAGCATGTTCCTATTTCCTCTGATGAGGGAAATGACCCATCCGGGGTCAAACTTTCTTGAAAACCTAATCACCAAATAAAAATTACAACTCTCTATGATAAAGATATCCATAATATTTATATCAAATATATCCCATATACACTCTCTCATGAATAAACTAAATCTCTTTTGTTGTATTTTGATCCAATATTTGTCCAACGAAGGAACTTTCACCAATGTCGAACCAAAACAACAGATAATTAAAAGTGTGTCCATACAAGGCCTCAATCCAGTCCATCGTTATCAAAAGTTTTTTAATATTGTTATAAGAAACTCTACCATCCCCAGATAGAAATCCAAATCTCAAATGAATTTTAGAATGTTGGTGAAATTAAAATCTTCATGAATTTTTATAGCCCTTTCTGTCTTAACATATAACTATGGATGGTATCACATACTGAAATTAACCTGATATTATAGTTCCTCCTGTTGGTGTCTTAGAAAATTAGAAGTAAAATGGGTTTATATTAGGATAAAAATATATTATGGAACTCAATTTAAATGAAAAATATATTTTATAAATATATTTCTAAATTCATCATCTTTGGTTGAATTACTAATGTGAGTAATGTGATCTTTTTTAGTCAAATTATCAATGAAACCCCAAATCATATTATACATTCTCTTGATACGTGGAATCCCACATAGAATGTTAATCGATATCTCATCTCACATCCAAGTGGGAAATGGAATTTCCTTAAAAACTAAAAGTCATAAGTGGTTATCCTAGACCTGATGGAACATATAACAATGATAGAAAAAATCAGAAATGCATCATATCATACATGTCATCAAGAGTTATCATCACTTTTCAAAGAACATAAACACGCTTCTTAGGGGCACTACCCCTGGTAGTTATATAAATTCCCCATAACAAATTTTGTTTCTACTAACAACATAACAAAACGAGTAAAAAATATTACTCTTTTCAATAAGGGGAACTTTTATTAAGAGAGTACCAGATTAGATCTCTATAGTTATGCGTTAATATCCCGGTGTAGTGATCAGGATGGGTGACCATCCGAGATGATTCCCTGGGTGTGTGAAAATAATGAGAAATAAAATTAGAAAGAAAGTGTATTGGAAAGTGGATAAATCTATTAGTCAAATGACCTATTCAGTCACATAGTTGGGTCCTAATGAGTGGTCTAGGTGTGTTTGTGGTAACTAGTTACACCAAGAGGGCTTAAACCCATTGGCCATATTGAGGCAATGTGCATGTTCTGTCTATGGGGCCAATTTGTTATATAGGAACCAGAATAGGAACACATCATTAACTGTAGTGGAGCTCCATTGTTTGAGATGTTGGGTCAATAATGAGGACATTGTGTTCATGGGGGGAGGGGGTGAATATAACGCCCATGGGTGATGACGGGTTAAATTAGTATATGATATGACTAATGTTAGTAAGGTGAACATTTATTTTTGAGAGACTACCTGATTAGAACTCCACAGTTAGGAATTCTTGGCCTAGAGCAGTGATCTAGATGAGTGATATTCTGGAAAGTTTCCTAGGGTGTGTTAGAGTCAAGAAAATGAACACTACAAAAGAACATAAATATTCTAGTAAGGAAATTAATTAGATAGATGGTCATTCTGGATGGATAGTTGGGCCCTAGGGAGGGGACCATGTGTCTGATGGAAAACTGGTGGTACCTAGAAGACTTGGTCCTGATGTAAATATTATTGTGGGGTACGAAGGTGTGTATGAGTGATGAAAAAGAGCACTATAAATAACATGTGTTCCCATATGGGGTAAATAATTATATAGATTCCCCATTTAGGAATTTGGTTGGGTGCTAGAAAGGGTCTATGTGTCTATGGGAAAATTGGTGGTAACTGGAGTAACCAAGATGGATGGACATGTTATGGTGGGGTGCCTATGCTATCAGCAGGTCTCAGTTGTTACCTTTTCAATTTATATTTTATACAAAATTTGAATGGAATATTTTATAACAAATACCTTTTGAAATTTTTTTCCTAAAATCATGAATACTCTTTTGGTTTAATATTTACTTACATATTTCAACAGTTCAATTAAAAAATAATTATTATATTTAATATTTTGGATTTAAATATGGGTTTTCAAAATGGAAGAAGTATTTTCCTCAAGAAAGGTACTAGTAATATTTTAAATTTATTTTTAACTATAACAACATCCTTTATGTTTTATTATGATTCATGGATGTTGTGATACAATAATACCATATTTATTATTTTTCTAGATGGTTATATTTATCATGATTAAATATTAATCAAACTATTGTTCATTTTGATAATATATACTATAATGAAATGATAAAAATGTTTGTAGAATATTGTTCCATAAAAATGAATGGATTATGATTATATGACCAGTTGTTCAATTAAAACCATTAAATGAATTACGTAATGAATAATTTGTTATATGATAAAAGAAAATGAAAATAGTTCTACAAAACCTAAATTAGGATACACATAATATTATCTCATTCCTAAAATAGGGAACATGGTAGGTTATCCCATGAAAAATGGAGGCACAGGGTTAGTCATCCTAATAATAACATATGATGAATGTCACGTTGGGCTACCTTAACGTATGATTTCCAGGATTATGGTTTTTCTACACTATATATCAATATTTTATTGTATGATCTTATTATAAAGTAATTTACTCATGTCTTATGTTATTTAATTCTTATATGAATCTTGTCTTATGAACAACCATGATATATTCCATGACCAATGATTATGATATGTGGATTCCTATGTATGATTATAAATATAAATATCATGTTTTCATTACCAAATGCTCGTGTTAGAATTAATGCTACTATATATCTCCCTTGTTTACCCTTAATCAGAATCTATGCTCACCCTTTATTATTTTTATTTCTCCCTGGGATATGAAAACGTTTTAAAATTTTATATTTCAAAGAAGAGTTTTATTTTTAATTGTCATAGTGGGAGATGATGTAGATCCTTTATATAACATTATTAAGTATCTTGGTTTCCAAAGATAGTAACCCCTTTTAGTTAATTCATTGATGATAATTATATGTAATGAATATTTAAATAAATAGACGTAATATTTTTTGCATTTAATTATTTTTCCACCTAATTTTTTTTTATAAAAAATTGGAATATTTATGTATGTAATTCATGGGACACATTTGAAATCATCTATGATAGAATTTAAATGTTCTAACAACATAATCTAATCGACTACATCTATGTTTCCATTTTGGATTTTATTTTTTTAGATTCTAATGATGAAATTCAGTGGATTTTTTTGTCATTTTCATTATTAAATGGGTAAGGTTTTAACATACACTTATAATTTTGTCTCTCTACCTTATCATGATGACATACCGTAAAATAACGAACATACTCCATAATGTCTCCTATTATGTTTTCCATAGGAAAGAATCCTTTAAATGTCTATATATCTTCATTCATACTATATTAATATTTAATTATATTCTATAAGACTAATAAAATTTATATTTTCTTAATTTTTATATTTACAATATATATACTAGGTTCGAATACCATATCATTCCATATTAGTCAAGGTTGTAACATAGGATAATTTCTCACCATATTTCATATCTCAAAATCATCCCATTTCACCGCTTTAATCTTTACATGGATATAGGGTTGAAATTCCACATGTTAAATAAATTAATTATCCACTTTTTTAGGATTTAAAGGTCTATCCACTATGAATCCATAAATATTGGATCTTTTATGGACATTGTTAAGGATAATATAAACAGATTGTTTTGAATGAAAGCATCCACAACCTTGTTCCATTTCCTAATATGATAATATATTGTGTATTTATAATCCTTAATAAAATATAAAAATATTTTCTTTTATATATTAATGTTTTTCTAGGTTAATTTATATTTTAGTATTGTATGATTAGTATATATTCCATAAATTTAACCATAATGATAATTTCTACATGTCATTAATGTTGTGGTTTCCAATGCTAACTCTAAATCAAGAGCCATGTTTTTTTTTCTCTAGAACCTTTTGTTTGTATATGGTAAAATATATCCCTATATCATACTTCCTAAGAAGACAACCCAACTTACTTTTTAATACATAAATATAAATCACAAATATTATACACTACAGGGTAGTATGGTAATAGATAAATCAACCAAATTTATCATCATTTTCATGAATTTTATTCAATTCATTTGAATCCCACCATTGTTAACATTATGATAGGATTATATAGTTTTGATATATCCTTAAAAAAGATCATAAATAACATCAAGATAATCAAATAAAACTAGTTTCATATGTCACATGGGTTGGTTCCTATACATATTTAAAAAAACCCTTTACTGATTGATCTACTGATATACCCTCACATGAAATTATATAACTTAAAAATGAAACTTTCTATATCCAAACATCAAAATTTGAAAATTTTTCTAACAAGTTCTTCTTCCATAGGCTGTTTAGAAATATCATTATATGATCTTCAGGGTGATCCGTCCTTTTATAGTAAATAAGAATTTTTTATATAAATAAAAAAGACTAATCAAGGAAATAACTATAGACCCTATTTATTAAATAAATAATGATATGTGGGGAATGAGTAAGACCAAATGGTATCTCTATAAATTCATAGTGCTTATACCTTATACTAAATGATATCTTGGTCTTGAATTTACTTTTTACTATCAAATGATAGTATCCAAATGGATGATCAAGATCAGAAAAATAATGATATCTTTATAATTTAGTAGTAAATAATCCATACATGGGTGGAATATTTTTTTAATATTATAATGTTATTTATAATAAATATAGAGTCTAATTTATAAATGATTCTTCATAACAAAAATAACATGTTCCCCTCTTTTGAATAACTGTTCCAAAAGAACTTTTATGAATATTATCATGGATTTTATTCACCAATTCCTATAACTCAATTGGTCCCAAGTCAAATGGATTCCTCTAAATAGTTGTAGCACATTTTATGAGTTCTATTGAAAAATAAAATCCATGATTTAGTGTATGGATATGAAACTATTATGGGATGTTATCATCAAACTCTTATACAATAGGTATATCATTGATGTTGAGTTTATTTACATCCAACTAAGGTAAATAACCACTCTGAATTGGAATGAAGACCCATTAAATGAATGGAATATTAAATTAATATTCATATATATTTTCACACTAATTGAAAATCAATGGTCTCTATGGTAGATCACACATGACGTCCCTTATATGACTATTAATATGTTATCTATATAATTAATGCTAAGAAATATAGCACAATGGCATCCAACCAAGTTTGAGACATATCCCGAACCACGTTCCTGATCCCAATGGGATGGAAAATAGTGATTGGAATCAAAGTAATCACTATGGGGTGGATTTTTCCCAATAAACCAAATTAAAATTAACAAACTAAATTTGAAACAAAAATAACAACATATAAATAGAAAAAAATATATAAACTAACTCATATACAATTGATGAAAAAATAAGAACTAAATATAAACTATTACTAAACCTGCCAACATGATCTCAACGCGACCTTTTGGTCACATCCCTCAACAAACCAAACCACTAAATGAAAACCTAGATCCAACCACAAGAACTCAAACCCTAATACCTAAACCTAAAAAATATATTGGGTGTATTGAAACCAAATGGTACATGCAGGGTGTGAGCTTAACAACATAGTAAGTAATCACTATAAAACACTTGAGTTTCCTTTCCAGAAAACATTCCATTAAATATAGTTTGAAATAAATTTTTAAAAATATGTTTTTATCATTTAAATAAACAAAAACATATTTTACATTTAAAAAACAATACACCATATCACTAGTTTTCAAAGGATATTACCATTATAAAATCAAAATCCTGAACTAGGAAATACCAATATATGATGAAAATGAACAAGAAGTATATATAGAAAATCAATCACAATAGTATATATACATGATCTTCCAAATAGTAACCATGTGAATTTCCTAAAAGTATCAATGGTGATCCCAAGACATACTCGAGTCGAACTCAGTAGCCAAGATATGGTGTAGATAAATAGTCTATAAAAACTTCCCATTGTAAACTGATCAATATGGTGTCATATCCCACAAACCCCTATAAAGTCAAGGTGGTACGAACCCTTCTAATCAGAGTTTATTAGAAACCATCCCCTAAACATCTATAATATGACCAAGAATCCCATGGTAATAGTATACTATGTTAGTAGGAGGCCATAGAATGCATGAGTCATCTTACCTACCCCTACCACACCTTCCTACCCAAGACACTAATCATTACTTATTGATAACCAATATTTGGAAAATATTAAATAGGGTTTTGAAAAACAACATGTCATACACAAGTGCGGATTGGGCCGTTATGCCACATGATCTTTCAAAATAATTTATCAAAATATATTATGGTTTAAATGAGGAATTTATACATCAAAAACAAAACTTTGTTCCCCAAAACAATATTAGGTTACAACAAGGCCATTAACACTATAGATTCCTATATATTAAAAAAAATTCCAACAATTTCCAGGAAATCATGTGACACCACATTCATGTTTAAAATTTGAAATGGGCCTTTATGTCGAACATTCACCAAATCACAACTTAATTTCTGTACTGGATAAGATTTGAATAATACATTTGAAACCACATTGAAAATAAAAACAGAAAGCAACACAAAATTTAGAAACAAACATGACATATTATGGAAAGTGTTGGGTCATTCTTACATGTCATAATTATTTTTATTCCCATCCGTGTGTTCAACCCATGCACCCATGGATGTGTCAACTTTTTGTGAAACACTTATTGTGTCCATTAAGTCATCCAAAAATCATATTTAGGAAAAATACATTTCATTAAAATAATACACAAGTCACATACTATGCCAAAATCACTAATAATAATGTAAGAAGCCAAACTCCATTTTTAAGCATTATAGATTAATTCAAAATGTTGTAAATGGGACCCTAATTTAACTAAATACCAAAAATGTAATTAAGACCACACCATAAAATATAACCAAGTATAAACATCATCACAAGTTCATAATATCATATTAGAGAAACAATATACATTTTATCAAACACATTACATAAATAATTATATATAATTTTCCAAAAAACTCTTTTAAAAAGACTTCCACTAATGGTTTAAAACAAAATGGACCATAATAAGATATTAAATCACACCAAAAGAATTTGAAACACATTAATATATCACTTAAAAATACCCAATAATTAAATATAATTAATTAGAAAAAAAGATGGAAACGACTACCTCAATGAATTACCTGTGAAAAAAACATCTCAGGAAAGAAAAAACCAAACCTGATAAACAATACACACACCCTAACATTTTGTAAATATATCCACACATCAACCCTCAATCCTAGGGCTATGAAAAAAAAACCCTGAAATTACCAATAAATTCAATGTGTAAGAGAAGGGAGGAGATAAATGAACAAAAATAAAAGAACTCATCATAAAAACCTTTAGGGAGAATCAATGAATGTTGGGGAGAAAAGGATAATGGATTTGAGAAGCCCTATAGTGCTCCCCGGGTAGAGAGAGGAGTATAAACATGATTTTGGGTTAAAAACTATGGGGAAAAAAGGTAATTTCTATTTTTTAATGAACTGGGTGACTCAAAAGGTTTGGCCGCACATTTTTTTAAGCCATGTGAGAACATTATTAAACACCTCTACTTAGTTATAGAACCAAAACAAATTGTTTTGGATCCATTTTTTAAACTGTGCACAACCCATTCTCATCACAACTAGAAAACAAACACAGGTCACACAATTACATGTGTAGGGAACATAGTTTCCCAAACAGTGCAACCACGCCCTAAAATGGTGAAAAACCCACTTGAGACATCCAAAATTCAAAAATTTAATCCAAGGATCAACCTCAGCCTCCAAGAAAACATAAAAATCTACAAAAATCATAAAAAATGTATTTCCATGGTTGTGATGTGAAAATTCTACCCACTACATAAACATTATACCCCCATAATGTAACCTAGATCAAAATTACATGTAACATAATTTCATGCCTGATAAAAATCCAAAGGAAACAGAATCCTCAAGGTGAAAATTTACTCCAAAACACACCAAATACTATATTTTAATGGAATTCAGATCATGAAAAGTAATGGGAGAACATAAGAGGGTTCTACCCACCACAAAAACTCCACTAACATGATCATAATATAAACCCCCAACTCAAAGAAACCTAAATGGGTAATCAATGTACTAACCCCTAGTTGTGTAAAGTGTTGAAAGGGAACTCCCAAGATGAACTCATCCAAATATATTACACTAGAAAAACAATAACACTAACAACCCTAAGAAATCCCCATACCATCCCAAAAACTATAACACCATGGGAAAACCCACAAAAGGGATGGAACAAAAAAATTAACCTCTATATAATATAGAAACAATGATTTCAACAAAAATATACATCTAAAAAAAAGAACTAATGAAAAAGAGTGAATAATTAATTAATAGATAACCCTTTAAAAATTCACATTTAGATAAACAAAATCCATTTGAACGTTGAAAGGTAAAACTCATCACACTATAAAGGTGAAAGATAAACAAACAAAATTAAAAAAAAATACAAGGAAGCCCTAAATGTAACTACTCCAACATGGGAGACCATGAATGGACCATGGTCTTTCACATCCCCAGTGAATTTCTGTTTTTTCATTAGCTTAAATCCATTGATTATGGTAGGAGACTGGGTGACTGAAGCATCAAGTGCCTCATAATCGATATCTAGATTCCGTTGATTAATACTCATTCTCCTTCTTCTATAGAAAAAACATCCTAAAAAACCTCTACAGATGACCAAAATGGCCACAAAAATGATAGGTCATTGGCAGATTGAAGTAGAAAAAAATTAAATTCCAAACTGACCATACTAGAAACACTTGACAGAACGGTCCGGGGAACAGGGAGTCAGATCTAATGATGGATATACCTCATGAATAGGTTCCTTCAGCATACACCTCTCAATAGATGGGAAACCATCATGAGTGCTGAGAAAAACTGGACTTCCTACCACCCACACTCCTAGAACCAACTCCCCATAGAATTCCTCATCCACCAAATTCTTAAA
This sequence comes from Viscum album, assembly GCA_963277665.1. Lineage (NCBI taxonomy): Eukaryota > Viridiplantae > Streptophyta > Magnoliopsida > Santalales > Viscaceae > Viscum > Viscum album. The sequence continues at coordinate 911,635,162 of OY728161.1, read as the reverse complement.
ATGAACATCCATGGAGGAGAGGACTCTCTCCATGATAATTGGATGAATACCCCTAATGAAAATTGAATCCTTCAATAGATCCCATGAGAGTACCTATGAAGTTAATGAAACTAGATCCCTGAAGCGGTCGACATATTACATCATTAACCACTGGCCTTCCAAAATTCTAATGAGAGATTAAATTTTCATTGTATTAAACTACTTAATTATAAACCATTAGATAAAATGGAAATAAAAACATCCCACAAAATCCAAAATTTCATGCATGGTTTTGAAAATATATACCATATGTCCAAAGATGTACCCTTAAACAACCCCAACATATCACAGACTATAATAGCTTTGGGAGTTCCCAACAATCTGAATATAGTACCAACTTCCTCTAGCCACTCCACTACCACTAACAAACATCGATCACCATGATAAACCAACACAACTTGAGATGAACTTCAACCTGGGTATGACCCATTAGAATCATAGTGGAACATTTTGGACAACTTATTCTGATAAAAAAAATAAACAAAAAACCAAAATCAACATCCTTAAGCATAAATACCAAAACAACACCTCAATACAATGATAATGGGATATCCAGACAAACACATAAAACTCCACAAAAATCTAGTATAAAAAATCACACATTTTATTTAAATTTCAAAATAGCCTTCATTAGTGTCCAACTTCAAAAAAATGAAATCCATATTAACAACAACAACCCACTTTTTAAAATAAACCCAATATAAAATATATTATACTTCAAAAACTCAACCAAGACATTCTATGAACTATTACATATGCATCTGTACACAATCTATAACATTATCCTTGTTGATGTTCTGACAAGAACATTCCACTCCCACACATATGAGAACTTTTATAGGGAGTATCAAGGGTCACAAATTTCTTTCTATTATCAAAACTGTTTATTAACTAGATTCTAAATCCAAGAAATTTTAACTTTTAAAATCCATTCACTCCAATTTCTAAACCATGCGAATGAAATCTTTTCCTTTTTAAAATAATTTTTACTTCACGAAATATCTTATAACAAATAAAACCAAAACAATACAAAACTCACACAAAACTAATTTAATGGGTAACTAGTGTCCATACCTAATTCAGTGACATTGTTAGTATTAAATTTCCCTAGTTGGCATTAACATCTTAGAGGAGTTAGAAATGAGCACTGAAACCCCAAATGCATCACTACACCATGTGAGATCATGAAAAGACACCAGATCACATCTATTTCCATTACTCATCCAAAACAAGGGCAATATACTAAAATACTTGACTACCATGGAAACTCGATGATGAAAATGAGAAAGGGTTCATAACTACCTTCCCTTGCATACCTATAAATATTTGTTAGTCCTAATCTCCAATCTAACTGACACACCAAATAACAAGAACCAACATTCGATGTCATTTTCTCATGAACTAGACCAGAGTGGCATCCAACCTGATTAGAGACATGTCCTAATGGGTGTTCCCAATCCCCACAGGATAGAATAATGTGTGAGGCATAATTGTAATCACTATAGGAATGATATTTCTCAATAAAAAAGAATCAATTTAAAATACTAAATGAAAAATAAAACTAACAGTAAATGAATCAAAACTAAATAAATATAAACTGATTCAGATAAAACTACTGATAAAAAGAAAAAATAATTGAAAATTTAAAATGAACTTGAAAACATGATCTCTATGTGACCTTTTCGTCACGTCCATCCAAAAATCAACCCACCACAAGATCAACCTAATGCAACCAAGAGTACTTCAACCAGAAAGCCTAAACATGGATAATAGAATAGGTCCATTGACACTAAATGGCACATTCATGGTGTGAGCTTAATATCTCAGTTGTTAATCAATATATAATCAATATCTTCCTTTCTCAAAAATAGTCCTTTTAAACTAGTTCGAAATACATTTATGAAATTTTTTTTCTCATCTTATTAAATGAACACATATTTTTCATTTAAAAAAACAACACAACATATCAATAGTTTTAAATGGGGATAACCATTTTAAAATTAAATCCCATACAAAGGAAATACCTTGCTATGCTGAAAATTAAAAATATGTATAAATAAAAGACTAAGTGTATTAAGAAAATGATATAGATAGTAACCATGGTCATTTCTTAAACATCCCTAGAATGATTCCAAGGCTGAATTGATTCAAACACATCTATCGGCATGTAGGGTAGCTCTATAGTCTATAACAAACTAGCTAGTATAAACTGATCAATCTAGTAGAACATCCCACCAAGCCTTATCATGTTTATATGGTACCATCATATCTAATTAGGGTGCACAATAAACCATCACTCAAACCTCTATAAGTTTCATAAAACACCATGGTAAAAATTCAATGTCTAATTAGGAGGCCTTGACATGGATGAATAAACATCCATACTTCCACCACATATTCCAACCCAAAACACCAACACCACCTATGCGATAACCGATATAGGGAAAATCCTCTATAGGGATAACCAACATACAACAATTAAAAAAAAATTTCCAGCCAGAATTTCATGTCACATGATATTTCAAAATAAATTCTCAAAATCCCTCAAGGTGAAAACCAGACAAATTTTCTTCAAAAACCACAATTGCATTCACAAAACCTTTGATGTTTTCAACCATTACATTTACACTGTCTATGAAATTATATTACAAAATTTTCCAAATAATTTCTAGAACAACATGGGACAACACAATCACCTTCACATTACAAAATGAGCCTTTATGACAGACATTCACCAAAACATGTTTTAATTTTGAAATGGTGAATGATTTAGAGAATACATTTTAATCTACTTTGAAAATCACAAAGGAAACCAACAAACAATTTAGAAACCAACGAGAGATTTTATGTAAACTGTATGGATCACTCTTAAGTGTTATCTTCATTTGTATTCCCATCAATTTGTGTACCTCATGAACACATAGTTGTTCCAACATCCAATGACACACATAGAGTTTCCATGATGTCATCCAAAAAACATATCCAAGAAAAAACTAATTATTTTAAACTCTTTATCAAGTGATGTTATATTCCAAAATCACCAATATAAATTTAATTATCGAAGGACCATTTTTATGCATTTTACCATAATTTATGAAGATGTAAATAGGACCCCAATTCACACAACATACCCAAAATTTAATTAACACAATGGTAGTAAATATAACCACTGATAAACATCATCTTGTGTGATGAATAACATTTTAAAAACCCCATATACATTTTATCAAAAACATTATGTGCATAATTATCTAGCATTCTTAAAGAACCCATTTAAAAAAACGACCTCTAATTTTTTCCCACACAAAACACCGTACAATACCATAAAAACACACTATAATCATGTGGAACACATTTATATAAAATTTTAAAATGGCCAAGAATTAAATGGAATGAATCGGAAAGGAAACCAATGGAAAAAACTAACTCAGGGGACTCTGAATGAAATAAATCATTAAGGGAAGAAAGAAAAAATCTGAAGAGGTGATCTACACATCTTAACATATATGAAATCAAGCCACACATTAACCATTACATAGAGGGTTTGACCAAAAAATGAATAAAACCATGAAAATACCATGAAATCAATTTTGGAGAAGAAGGAGAAGATAGAAATTAATAAAAATCAAATAACTCACCTTTGAAATATTCTAGGGGAATCAACGGAGGTTCTGGATCAAGAGAGAAAGGTTTGCAGAATATGTCTAGTGTGACTTGGGTGGAGGATGGAGGAGGAACCTTATTTTTTGTTAAACTAATGGATGTGAAAAGAGATAGTTTCACCTTTTTAATGAATTGGTAAAGTCACATGATTTTTCCAATTTTTTTTCCAAACCATTAAACAATTGTTCTCGAGCTACTAGATTGGAGGGGAACTGCACATGGTTTGGTTGCATGGTTTCCCAAAACATCCACCAACCATCATGAACTCCTATATCCAATTACTGAAGCAAACCATTTGTTTTACACAAGGTTTCTAAAACCATGTTTTACTTGTGTTCCTTAATACTAGAAACCCATAATTTTACACACAATTACCTTGGTTGGGTGCATGGTTTTCTAAACTATGATCCTAAACTGTGAACAATAAAAAAGCACTCCCAAGACATCAAAAATTAAAATATGTAAACCGATACTCAACACAAACCTCCACAAAAACATTTGAATAAAAAAAATAAAAAGGAATTTCCAAGTCATAGTGTGATAATGAAAGCCTATTGATGCCTATAATAACATAAAATTAATCTAGAAGGTGAATATTATGATTTCTAATATGTAAATTACAACAACACTCAATTGGGTATGAATTATAGACATGAGATATGAACATCATAAAAATATATGTTATTAAATAAAATTTAATAACATATCATTGAGGGGGTAATGTGTTAACCGTAGGAAATTCTTCATATAAAATGGATTGGTAAAACTAGATTTTAATATGGGATCAGAAGTAATATTTTCAACATAAAGTGTACATTTTAGACTTCACTCTCATTCCTCTCATATGAAATAGGATCACATAACATTTTTCATTATCAATAGGTATATTTCATTATTTATGTCAATTTTTTTCATTGACCCATGGGTTTGAACACTTGTAACTATAATTCCCAAACTCGATGAATTTGAAAAATTGGAATGTGGGGTCACATTCTATGGGTATTTATCTCCTTACACATCATTATATTACTTCTACCCATTATTTTAGCATGTGACTTCCTAATGACCTTCCTTTCCATAATGAAAGTATTTTATAGTACACTTAAGTAAATGTTCACTATGTTATATTTCCAAAATTGATTATAAAGGATGAATCATATTCACCCATACATGATTTTAGTTATTATAATATTACTTGAATTTCCATATGTTATTCTTATAAAAACCTTAATATTGATGGGTAAATATAATTTCTATTATAAACTTGATAGAAAAGATAAATACTACATTATACCTTATAATGTATCGTATAGATAATGCCCTTTACATACCTATTTTTATGATATTGATGAATTGATACATATGAAAGTATTGTTCAATTACAATACCATAAACATAACTCAATAGGATTTTAAAATTTTCTTCATAATTAATATGAAATTGATCATCACACAAAATTATCTCAAGGAATTATTTTTCAATTTTCATATGAATAATATTAGGAATATAATTATTGAAAAAATACTTACTTAAATAATCCATCTACCTACACTAAATTTTATTCCATTGGCCAATATTATTTATATTCTCCCACCACTGATCCACATTTTAAATTGAATAATATATATTATATATTTTTCATTATCCAAATATTGTCGAATGAAATCATTCAGTTTCTTGGGGTTTAAATAATTGAATTTACCATCACATTTAACATTAACATGGTTCTTACTAGGTCAATCTATTTAATAATAGAAAAAATCATTGTATGAAAAAAATCAATGTTGGAATCAAATAATCATAAAAAATTGTCGATGAACAAACACCAACTCCATAGTTTCAAACTTGGAAATATTTTATTTAAAATATGAAATCCATATTTTTTATAAATATAAATCCTTCATAATATTTCATAATTAAAATGTGAATTTATGAAATCATATCCTATGGGAGTGTCTTGCATGGTTTACACTCTTAGGTCTAGTAATCATGTATGTGTGACAACCACAATAACACCAAATCCACCCTATTTAGAGATATAAATACTTGGTCCTTCTATACTGTATCATCATCCATATAATATTATTTAGAAATTGATTTATTTTAATGGAAAACAAAACAGATTACCTTCCCATTAGTTAGTATGTTCAGATATAAATATCCTTATCTTAAGGGTTCATGACATTTTTTATCATACATTCCATAAATAAATAATTATTTCTCTAATAAAAACTATGGGGACTTGGAATTGTATACATTCTTTTGATAACTTATTAATTTTAAATTCCACATATATAATTACAATACACACCATGAATTTAATGGTTTAGGGTCTATCGAAACATAGAAACAAAAATAATGGTATAAAAATGATTGGAATCACATACTAATATGGTCATCACAAATATCACCATTCATAGACATATCATAACATACACACATCATCATCTCTTAAGGAAAAGTAAACACAAGGGAGGGTGATATCAGTTGACCAATACAAGAAATCAAGGGAGATGTTAATCAATGTTTATATGTATGAATATTATGCGAATAAGGTTATTGGTACATGGGAATTACATTTTAAATTCATACATAAAATTTAGTATAGTAATAATGTATGCTTTAATGCTTGGGGGATAATGTGAAATAAATTCTAAATAAATCAAACAATATTTCCAATGGTATAATAAAATTTACATAAGATCACATCATAAATAAATAGAATAATTTGTGTAGTAATCATGATCAATGGAATATTTTGTTGATGCTACCCAACTAAATATTCATCACTTGATAGAAACAGGATAACCACCCATGTTTCGGCTTCCGTCATTGGGTAACATCTACTGTACCCTCTATTAGGAATAGTATACCGTCATGCATTCCCCCTTTTAGGATTGGGATAACATAATGTGCTACATTTTAGATAAAAATCATTATTCATTACCAATATAATCATATGGCCAAAACATACCCACCAGTCACATAAGCACAACCCATTTATATATATGCCATATGATCATGATTTTTTAATCATTTTATCATAAAAAATAATGGAAAATAAAATGAGTTTTATAATTATTTCTTCATTAGTATCATAAAACACATGGACGAAGAAGTATGAATGGGGTTATACAATCATATCCAATGTGATCTGTAATAACATAAAAGGATGATTTCATTGATGAAAAAAGATTTTAAAATATCCCTGAAAAAGTTTATATGGAAAATAAAATTTTCATTTTGATAACACTCAATTAAAATATAATATGATCAATAGTATTAAGAAAAATAGTTTCATTAAAAATTACAGTGTAAACATTTTAGGTATGATTCATTAAAAGGAGTGGTTATGATTGTAAGAAACCTTATTCATCCATTGTGCATATAAATAATGTTTTTTTTCAAATTTTCATTAAAAATTCAAAACTTTTTGGTTAAAAAGAATCATGATTCCTTTTAAAAATTTTAGAGAACAGAAAAAATGAGAAAATAACAATATAATAAAATTAGTAAATGTTATAAATATTCAAGATATTTTTTAATAAAAATACAGACACTGATTAAATATATTTTCAACTCAAAAGAGAGATAATGTTATTTTATCTAGAATACAATATGTTTTACTCCTAAGAGCATAAGTAGTAGAAAATGATAGGAAAAAAGTTAATCACTGAAAATAACCACCAGATAAGAGAAAATGTATTATATATAAATATAGATCATTAAATTCCATCATCAAAATTTTATTTTTAAAGAATCATAGTAAAAAGTGAGATTGGAACATAAAATTCACACAACATTGGTATCTTATGAATAAAAATCACCATGAAAAAATTAAAGAGAAGATAAAAATTAATTAAGTTAAATAGAAATAGATTCATTATATAAAATATCTAATAGTTAGTATATAATAAATTTAAAATAATATATGTGTTATATAAACATATGTCCCCATGAAAAAAATTTGTGATAAGAAAACACTTACAACATTGGTCACTTTTGAATCAAATACCATATGATGAAATAATTTTAATAAGAAAATTATATTTCATGACATATTATTACTAAAATAATTTAAATTTATATGGATAATTATATACTCATAATCATAAAAAGGTTCATAACTTCACATATGTCTCAATTACACAAAATTGTTTCCATGAAGCCCAAACACAAGTTCATCTACAAACATATGATGTATTAGGAAACTATATAATAATTTTTTATAATAGTTATTTTAAATAAGAATATTCATACATATAATAATATATAATGAACACTTATAAAAATTCAACACCTATTAACTAAACATTCATTATTAAAATCACTACTCATGGTGAGAATAGTTTTATTTTTTTTGAATGCATATATATAGTAGTTATCGTCATTTCTTCTTGATCATGGTTCCATCATGTACATTGTATAATTAATGATTCAAATTAAATATATTTCAACTATATACATATTTAAAAACATCTATAAAATGTTGATAATATGAAATTAATTACAATGTTCTTGGGATGGTAAACCATATGTATGAAAGACCATTTTTTTGTTTTATAATGAAATGTATAAAATGAATATATATTGTATTTTATTATTAAAAAATAAAAATGATTACCTAAAAATAATATATATTTATAATAAAATAATTAAAAGCATCCATAAATGATGGTGATGGAAAATGATCTATATTACTTCGTGGAAACATTAATCCACACGTTGTTATGAGAGATAATTTAATTTATAGTTTGATAGATAAGTAGTGGTAATTATTTTTTCCAAAAAAATAATATCATATATATATATAATACTATATCAATCAACATTTTATGGATTTTATATATGAATATGAGGTGAAATAATAAATAAAATTGCATAATATAGGTTATGATTTACACATGTCATTTAGAGTTATCCTTTGGCTTACAACATATGCCATGATGGATTCTATTTTTGGAGGGTACCATGGGATATAGGATGGTGGGTGGGAATCTTGGATGGGGTTTTGTATTGATTGTATTAGCTATGAGGACAACATTTTTTAACTAAGGGAGAATAATTTTTTCTATTTTAGGAGTGTGGTGAGGCATACACATCAAATTTCATATGATATTTAAAAAATATATGGTAACAATAAGGTGAAATTGATTTAAAGTTGAAAATTATTCAATTTTAAAATAATATTTTTATATAGTATCATCAAAAAATATTAATTATAAATGTCTATATATATTTCCAACTATTAGCTCTACTATTATCCAATATGTAAAATAATTTTAATGTTAACTGTGGTCAAGAAATTATATTTTTTTAAAATTTATTATGAACTAAAAATAAGTTGAACCAATTAATTTATATTAATTATTATTACTAAAAATATTTATTCCATTTTAATAGACTGAATTTCTATATGTATATTAATTTATATATAAATAAGGGTAAAAAATGCAGTGAAAAACATTTTTGAAAAATGCATTTCTATGTATCACACTAAATTTAAATCCATTAATTGTCTTGTGAAAATAATCCAATGTACGGTAAAATATATGATTGAATATATTTTATGCACTTTTTTTAAATCAATTAATGCAGAATAATTAAATGTAGTAAGATAAGAACTAATGTGCACATGTTAATAATTTTTAGAAAATATTTTGTGAATCCTAGTATTATGATATTTAAAAAATAACGTATGATGATGATCCAATATAAATAATAAATAAATTCATAAAAATAATATAATTTAAATTATTATATAACTATTCTTTTTAATTTATCTATTTAATGAAAAAATAAATGTTTTAAAATAACCATAAAATTTCACTATTCAATTATAATGATTTTTGGAGAATAGATAAAAAATCACCCTAATCTTGGATTGACATGATCATTCTAAAAAATATTTATAAATAAGAAATAAAAAATATAAAAAATTGATAATTTATTTTTTAATTTTATAACACAAAATATCATCTAATAACATTTTTGAATTAATTTTATTCATGATCCACAAAATGGAATTATAAAAAATTGGGTGATAATTTATTATGAAATAATATATACATTATAAATATTAAAATATTTCTAATTTTTCTTAACAAGGTTGTTACACAAGGAGATGATATAAGTATATAGATAAATAATTATTTGAAATGGTTTATTTTTTTGTTTCATATGAATCAATATGTAGATTCTAATTATTTACCTTTCATTTAGGGTTTTGATCTTAACCCGCTCCTATGAATTTATATTAATATTTGTCTGAATTCATAATTTGAGAACAATTATCTTGTAGGGTAAGAGTTTCAAAACTAAACCATAATAAGACAACCATGGTGTCAATGGAATTTTTTTAAAGACCCTTAATGATCATATATAATAGTGTATGGGGAGCCCAAAGGAACAATGTGTATATAAATAATAATTTTCATCGAATTAATTTTTTTCATAAAAAACACATAAAACCATCAACATCGATAATCCAAAATTACAGCATTACTCAATGAGATAATAAATGAATGTTATAACATACAATTTATAGTAGATATAATTATTAATAAAACTAATCTATACTACGTGTCATACATGAACATAGAAAATGTAGAACAACAACCCCCAACTATGTCTTCCTTGAAAATACACTAAGATAATATGTCATGATGACATATAATACCCAATCCCAAAATTGTAGTAGTGATAAATATTGGGCGATGGTATGTAATAATACATAGTAGTAACATAAATAATAATCATATTAATCTGGATGATGTATATTTAAGACCTTTTTATTTAGTATGAAAAAATGATAATCCAACATTTCTATAGCCAATTTCAACACATCCTATATAACAAAAAAGAATACTCTCCAAGAAAAAAAATTTCATGAGACAAATATAAACTCGTCATCAAATTAATAGTATCAATATGGTCCCAAAATCCATGCTCCCATAAAATATTTATATATGGCAATTAAATAACCATAGGGAATAAAACACTTAATATGATAATGTATGTGTTCAATAGAATACCCATGTATGAAATCTAACATATTTCTAAAAATAATATTGTGTTTCTAAATTTTTTAGCACCATAAAATAACCATGAAAGGAAAAATAACATTAGGAATAAAAACATCATGTGTTTAATTTGAGTAGTTTCTTTAATTGCTTAAAAAAATCATAGATGTTAGTGATCACATTGAATCAATTACAAAAATAACATTATCTCTCATAAAGACTATCTCAATGGTTTTTATTTAGGTAATATAGAATAAAATTCTAACCACATATAAAATGAAAAAAATAAAATGGTTTAGTTTTAATTAATTCAATAAAATTTATGATCACATCACTACAAAATTTTCCAAATCCTATATTATGCAACCATGATTTTCTAAATTTTAATATTACATAATGTTATTCATATACATCAGTATTTCAATCAATCTCAATACTTGGATTGTATATCATAGGCTTTAGAATAACTACTAGTAATGTAATGTATATTTTAATAAATAAATAAATGAAATTATTTTCCCCTTCAACATTTCCTAAGAACGACACCCCCACATGATAACTACTCAACCTCTAATAGGTCTTTTCACAATCATATTCTGAATATACTAATCAATCACCTTTTCTCACAGAAAATTTAATTTATTCTATTCTAAATGCATCATTCATTTATATATTATAATATAACATGAATTCAAATAACAAAAAAACACTTTAATACTCTATACATTCCAATATATATGTATTATATGCATTATCCCATATTTTATCATATATATTAGATAAAAAATATAAATTTAATAATTAATACAATAATAAAATAATGAAAATAAGTACAATTTAAATAAATTATAAATAAATAAATCAACCAAACATATTATTTAATTACAAACCTTGTCAGATTTAATATATCATTGTGTTAATTTATTCACTTATAAGCACTGAAACATGCTAAACCCAAAATTTAAACATAAATATGGGGAGTTCCATCTAGATCAAAAAACTCATCAAGTATTCAATTCCATCAATTAACATTCATTATATCCATACATGAATCCTCAATTCCCTATTTATATTGATGAATCCCATGAGCCATCATCCACACATCCAATCATTGAAAAAGAAATAGTAGAATATATGTTTTTAATAGGATTCCATAAAATAAGTTAGATATTCATCTAATAATTGATTAAATCATTGATCATACCACTACCTTGAACAAATATATCTACATATATCCTTGTTCTCTTGATATATCAGAAATTATTCTATTTGACTAATCACAAGGTCATTGAGAATTCACTATTTAAAATATAATGGGTTTGGATAGTTTATTCTAATTTTATTATTATTTATTAAAAATAATGTCATGTAATGTTTTTGAAGTGTTTTTTTAAATTAATCTATGAATAAATATTCATATAATGTTTCCTAACCCTTCTATAATATCTATAAGAACATAAGTTGTTATATTCGTACCTATCTAAACACGATTATGAAGTGTCGAAACATAAATTTTCATTTTTTGTTGAATTATAGAAGAATAATTATGGTAAATATGATCATGTATCAATAGTAATACCAATATCCTAAATACTTACAATCATATCCCATATATGTATGGTGTTTATTTGAAAAACATGTTGTTTTAACCATTAAAACATCCTATAACCTCACATAAATTCACTTCATTAATTGTAAAAAACTATGATGTTTGGAACTAATCTCGGCATGATTACAGAATCCCCGTCATGTTTACTAGGTAAAATTAACTTGTAACATTGTTAGAATCTACATCCTATTAACCAAAGAAAAATGTAATCATCTAATATATGAGTAACCATAATGTTTTCCTCCAGAACCACATGGTTTCAAGACACATATAATTTCATGTCATATTCACCCACTAATCAACCCCTTATATCTCTAACTCTTATATAACACCAAAATTGTAAATATATAATACATCCTAGACTATATATCAAATACCATTAAAAAAATCATTTATTTGAATTAAAAACATAAAATATCAAAAAATAGATTGAGATCCCTTAAAAACCAACCATCATACATGATTCCACTAAACATATTGTATCATTTTTAAAATCACAACATCATTATATAAAAATAAATACTATTACATATTTCGTTAAATTAAAATGTTATAAATAACCTCAATCACTAATATATTTTCTATTAATTCAATGACTAATTAATTTTTTCCATACCACTTTTCTTCAGTAAAATTTTTAATAATGAAATGAGTCATCAAAGGAGTACGTTCTCATATCTTAATTATTTATATAATATTGTTTTGAGAAACAAAAAAATAAACCAGTATATTGTGTTAAACCAAATATATCATATTAAGACCACCATATAGGTGATTTTAATTATATGGAGCCTGAATAAAATCATTAATATTCTCTTATGATGTTAGTGGGGGTAATATTATATTCCACCGAATCAATATTCCCCAGCAATATGAGTGTTCTCATGAACCTTTCATAAATAATGCAAAACATACCAAACACATATATCCCATTAATTGATAAAATATAAAACAAAATATTACCAACCAAATCCAACCCATATAGTCATATCCTTTAATTATCAAATGACTTCTGTAGAACCTATATAGTATTAATTAAATCTTAAATGATTATCCAATTTACCTTAGTATCGAAAAAGGAAATCATGTGAAATAATCTCAAGCTCGTTGATATAGGTCCACCATAAAGGCGATAAATGTGTCTTTCCATAAAATGTTTTGAATTTCAGTATAAAAAAAATCTTGGATTTTTTTATTATAGAAAAAAATAATCATTATTTGATATCAAACCTGGACCATAAAAAATACATGTTCCTATCTCTTAACATGCAATTTAATTTTGGATTCATCAACTAATTTTGTTCTTTAACCTTTATGTTGAATGATATGATAGTACAAAACTAGTAAAAAAATTCATATTATAATACCAACCACATATATGATTCGAAAAAATGGGATGGATATCGATTGGTTATCTATATAACCCTATCAATGATTTACAAAATATCTTATATAAATCGTTATTATGATATCAATTGAGTTTAAGTCATTAATCTAAAATAAATATATGGAATTCTAAAATCTATCCATAATGACCCATATAGTTTCATATCTCATAAACAGATAAAGAAACCCAGTTCAAAATTCCAGGGAGATATGTTTTAAATTTTCTAATTCACAATTGAAATTATTAAAAACAATATTCAACAGGTTGTTTTACATTTAATTATTGGAATATAAAATACTTGTATAAAATATTACTGAATGATATCTTTTACGTAAGATAAAAAAACTTCTTCCTCATAGATGGATATATCCTTCCAATGTATGGTTGTACTACTATAGAAAATAAATATAACATTAAACAAATTATATCCCACATGTTCTGAGGTAAATATATCATTCCATGAAACAAAACATAATGTTCATGAAACATTATTTATCTCTTTATCTATATAATATCTATTAAAAAATTAGTCTCTCCATACATCCATCTAATATTCCACTAGATGGGACTCTTACAAATTGTAAAATTATTTAGAATACACCATCATATGATATAAGAATCACCTACCATGAGACTCCCCAAAATCTAACCACAATACTTCGACCTTCTATATTATATTCAAATAGATAATAATATATTGAGGAATATATAAATATATTTTCATTGTCAAAATATAGGATACTACTTTTTCCTTCATTAGATTACTGGAAATATAAAAATATATATAATATATAAATTTCAGTCATCCCTAATAACAGAGATTCAAATCACTGAAATAGAAAATTATCACATAATATTGTTAGAATATAACATATGTTGGGTATACAATAGTTAATAAAAACAAGGGGACATAATTACTAGGACACATTTGATATTAATCCTCTCTTTTGAATGATTACACATTACATGGTAATAAAAAATTATTTTCCATAAATATAACATGAAACTCCATATTTATAGACATAATGAATATCTAAATAGATTATATAATACATTAAAAAATAAAAAGTTATCTAACATAAGCAAATAACAGTAAAATTATAATGATAGTTGGTTATATTTGTTAAAATAGAAGCAATATATGAAAATTTATATACACACTACTTGTAATTTCTATATAATTCATGAAATATAAAAACATATTCCATATTTGAAAATAATTCCATGGAGATAACCACATTAATCTTTGATGAATCCATAGACCCACCCATTTTAGAAAATGGTATTTCTATAAAATTTATGTCTTCAAACTCTATACGTACGATTTAATAACATAAAAAATCATATATTTGAAAAATTATATCTAAAATATATATAACTACTTTTCATGTTCTTGTATCTTAAAATAAAAGATGATATGATCAGTTTACACTTTAATAACCTGATTAAGAAAATAAAGAAACTCTTAAGTCTCAATGGGGAATATATAAAATTTATAGTTGTATTATTATAAACATCAAATAAAAAATATAGATTATATAAAATATGGAAATCAAACAATATAGTATTTTTCAGAGGAAAGGATATAAAATCATAAAGTTATTTTCAATGAATATGAAATTTGTGTGTTTGTGTGAGGCTGTATGAAGAAATAATTCATAAAAAAGACCAGAAACAATAGATCAAAATTAATCTTATTTTAATTTATATTAAATTATTCTTGTCCTCCCTATACATTCCAAAATTAATTTTGATTTAAATATTCACGAGAATAATAAAGCATTATTGGATATTAAAACTGTATTATAATCCCTAATTTTAATCAAGGTTTGATAACTATAAATAACATATTAAAATGATAAAAAACCACTTCCAACTAATTTTGTAAAATTTAATGAACAATTAAATCAATATCATTCAATTTTATTGGATAAAACAAATTTATCTACATTTTCATAATATAATTATAACAAAATATTATTATTATTATTGGTGAAAAAATGATTACCAAATTTTTTTGGAAAAACCTTAATAATGAATAAAATATAATATAATTGAATATGAAACAGTTTATGAATGTTGATATAATTTTTTAATCACACAATAGAGATCTATAACGAATGATTTAATGAATATAATTAAGAATTTAAAATTTAGAACCTTGTTTCCTTCTGATTTTTTTTAACAAAATATGATTAACTAATATATTGTAATTATGTTAATTGTTATTTCATGATATTTCACAACCCATCCCCCTAGGGCATGTTCCGTGACAACCCCATTCCCACATCCTGAAGGCTAGGGGCTAGTCACTAGCACTGAAGGCGTCAATCTACATATGGGAGGAATATTCATCACTACCAGTATGTAGGAAATTTCCCAACAAATTCCGACACACTAAAAATAAAACAAGTATAACTAAAACAAAGTTGAATAAAGGTACAACTAATACAAGATGGTTAGAATAAAATCTGAAAAAATAACTGAAAATAGCAAGGATCTAAAAAGGAAACTATGATGACCTTCTGTGGAAAATCCCACCTAATTGTGAGAATAGTGTAGCTACAGGATGTCAAAACATAATTTCATGTCCATGAAATCATACTAGGCCCCTGCTGGTCCTAGGTCACCAAGTCCACCATCGCAACATCTATCGGTCCGGTCTCCCTTAGCACCTCTGGGTTCCGGTCTTCCAAAGTCACTGTTGAAACACTGATCGCCTGCACGGGACACGACCCGAGTGGGTGAAGCCTTTGTAGGGGTGAGTAACACGATACTCAATAGGGACCCCCCCAAATAAATACCACAAAAAAATTCTCAAATATGAAGCACAAGACATATCACACTAGGTATACATTTAAGGTAGTGATAGAAGAATAATCAGTCTCTTTATCGAACACCTAGGCTGCTTGAGATCTCCTCCTATTTAGAGGATAGTTGGGATTCTGACTCACATAGAAGCCACATTCAAATAACCTTGGACTTATGTAGTACTCATCTTTGATGAGTACCATTGGTGTGCTAGGTCACATAGAGATACTCCCCACTGTGGGCCATCTAGGTCACACAGATTTTCTTCCAAACTAGGCCATAATGTGGTAATCCTCCTGTACCATACAATGGGTCTTCCAGGTCATATATATTCACTTACAACCATGGTCTTACTAGGTCCGACAGACATGTTTCCCAATAGGCTGTTGTCAAGTAACATATAGTCGATAGTCAGCAGTCTTCTTATATCAGCCAACCACAGGGTTCCGTACATATTGTTCTTTGGAGAACAACACCTCAAGATATTTTTTTCATCTCAAATTCCATGAAAGTAACCCTAGAGAATGACAGAAGTTCTACCTCATCGAGAGGTTCCCATCACCGCAAACGGCCCGTCAATATGATGATCGGGTTATATGATACAATTGTTTTAGAAAATAGGGGTCGATATCATCAGGCCCAGTCTGGCCCGATCGGACTGACCCGAACAACCTCGCCTGGGGGACCCACATACACTAGTTTAATTCGACCAACTTGACCTGACACATTTTAGGTCTAAGTCGGTCTACTCCAGCCTGTCCAGTGGGTCAGGCCCAATGGACCTCATCAGACCCAGATCAGTTTGGTTAAGAGTCCATCTCACCGGGTCGACCACTGACCCAGTCTAGTTCATCTCAGCCTGAAGGGCATGGGTCTGTCTTGTTAGTGTAGGTCCGGCCCACTGGGTTCGAGTTCAAACCCCACTGTTGGATCAGCCCACTGGTTGGGGGCTGACCCACTGGCCCGAAGCCGAGCTGCAAGGGCAAACGATGGTGCGCCATCCAGAAACAAAGCGACCGAGTTCCATTTCCGACCTCAAAATACCATGTAGACGTGTGGGACCCTCCATCTACGATCAAGGGACCGCAGCACTCCAACTACCCAGAAGGCCGGGACGAGGGTCGTTCATCCACACTGTGTCGTGGAGGCGCTGTGTCTCCCTGCTGCTGCCACAACCAACTAGCCACAACCACCTACCGTTGCGGTGTGCCGCCACCACTTCCTGCGACTGCTATCGCCGCCAGTGTTGGTGTGTAAGAAGATTGTTTGGAAGATCACCGAATTCCATTCGGTGGTCCGTTCTTTGCACCGCCTTCACCTACACTATTAAAGAAACGTCTTCTTCACTACAATGTTTCTTAAATCATCTTTCCACCACTTTGGGGGTGTGGCCAAAAAGAACGCACATGACAGATGTTCTTGGGCATTGTTTGTGTCGGCCCAAACCCTCCGAGTTGGGTGTTTAAAACAATGAAATGTCTGATGGATTTTAGTTCAATCAAGGAAAGTGACATTTGAATCCTGTTTAGAGAATTCCTAATTAAATTTTCCCTCCTTCTAGAACACATGATCTAAGGATCAAACTATTCAAGGGATGATATGTGTTCTTCATTTTTTCGAAAATGGAATGGGGAAGAATATTATAACTAAATAACCCCTACCTATTTGAATTTCATTGTTGTATTGTTATATCATCGAGGTTTCAAGACGTCGACACCATTCGTCTCTTCAGACTCCATTCATCGGGGTGCGTCGAAGATGTTTGATGTTTGTTGACATTTTCATTTTTTTGGAGAGGATGTACATCGGAGGATCATTAGGTAATATTCATATTTTAGTTCCTCAATCCCCCAATGCATCAAACTAAAGTAAAAGGAAAATAGATCACATCGTTTCTGTTATGCTGCTTCACTTATGAAACAACATCATTATTACTCATGATTAAATCTTCGTTATTCTTAGAGATAATGATCCATTAATGATCCTCATTAATTCCAATATTCATTGAACTACATCATTGTCAGCCACCGCTAAATGGATAAAAAAATTAAATAAAATAACTTTTTAAAGTCATTTTATTATTTTCTGAAAAATATTAAAATTATCCTTTCTGTTCGTCCCTTTATGGATTATATAATGTCCTTTCTAGGTGAATCTAATTTTTTTTGAGTTCAACGGTGCCCTAATATTATTGATCTGATCACCTGTTCAATAGTTATAAAATCCTTCTCTCACATTTACTTAAGTGAACTAAAAAAATTTCAAAATTCCGTTTCGGGCTCCCTGGGCCTCAGAATCACATGTCGTCAAAGTGTATGGTATTAGAATAATCCCATATAATATTTAAAATAATTATATGGAATTTAAAGGCATTACATTATTCCCAGCATTGGGCTTTAAATCCCCAAAAACCAAAATAGAAACTAATCACACAGATGGGGGGTATTGAGCATGAATCTCTTCTGCCCCCACCCTTGTGCTATCCTGGGGATTTTTGTGCTACCACCAAACTCCCACCAGAGGAATTGAACTCCCAAATATGACCCAATCCCATCGATCCTCTATCTCTATTGGGAAATATTATAATTTCACCCCATCTTCGATTTCTAGCTCGCCCCTGTTGATGATGTGAAATGGTTCATTCTTGTACATCCTCATTTGCGACACGTGAAAAAAATCATGAACCTGGTGTGGTTGTGGGGGAATAGATTGGTGGTACACCTCTTTGAAAACACTTATCATTATCTTAAGAGGTCCGATGAACCTCAGAGAGAGTTTTTCGCCCCGAGAAAATCTATATAATCCACATCGGGGTGAGATTTGAAGGAATGCATGATCTCCCTCCTCAAACTCCAAGGGTCTAATTCTTCTCCCATCCTTATACTTATACCTATTCTTTTCCATCATCATCCACTCCTGGATGATCTTCACCTTATCAGTGGTATCTCATACAAACTTTATGGCCCTGATTGACGACTCTCCTTGGCATGTCCATCATAGGGGTGATCTGCAAGGCTGTCTGTACAAGGACTCAAATAGTGCCCTGAAAATTGTGGAGTGATAGATGTTGTTGTAAGAAAACTCAACTAGTGGAAAGTGGTCCTCCATACGATGACCAAAATCCAAGATGAAAGCATATAGAATGTCCTCCAAGGACAGTGTGGTCCGCTCTATCTGACCATTCATTTGGGGATGCAAAGTTGTTCTCCAGTGCATCTATATCCTCAACTCCTCCTGTAATCCCCTCCACATTGGGGATGTAAAGTGAGCCTCGAGATATAAATCGATATTAAGGAACCCCATGAGGCCTCACAATCTCTTGAACATAGATGAATCCCAATCCCATTACTGGTCCCCACTGCCAGAAGTGTAGAAATTAAGCCATCATGGTGAGTCAGTCAACAATCACCTAGATATAGTTGTGTCCCCTGGATATATGTTGTAACTTTATTAAAAATTACATCATGATATTGTCCCATTTCCACTATAGTACATCGAGTAGCTGGGCCATGTCTGCTCGAATATGATGCTCATCCTTGACTTACTGAAAAGTGAGGCATTATAAAACAAACTCTAACACCACTTTCTTCATCCCCATCCACCAATACCGACATCGGAGGTCCTGGTACCTCTTCTCCACTCCAGGATTTACCTACAAAGGGGATGTATGTAACTTTATAAAAACCTACTCTCTTAATGTCAGTGGCACTATAGTGCTCACTTTGAAAAGTATGTAGTGCACTCCACCTATCCAAAATCCATCTAGAGCCAGTCCTGAGGATAATTGAGCACATCAGGCCTCGCAGTAAACATCCATCAACTATGCATCCCTGACTGGATGTAATGGCGAGGGAGTAATAGTCAACGAATGAAGTTAAACAACTCCACCAACATCCACTATAGATATTTTCATTATGGCTAACTACTCTGTGGCCTCACTTGGAAGATACAAACTGGTCCTCCTACTGTGCACGTTTGACACCACGTCCCCCTTTCCAAAAGTATAGGCTATCTCAAAGTCATATTCTTGGAGGAAATATTGGAATCACCACTGTCTCCAGTTCATTTTCTTCTGGGAATAGATATACCTAATTCTCTTGTTGTTAGAGTAAACCGTTAAACATTCACCCGTCATGTAGTGTTACCGCATCTTCAAAGTAAAGGCCACAACTACTAATTGCAGGTCAAGCATCCCATTGTTCTTCTCTTTTTGTCTCGTCATTCATGAGTTGTCGGCAGTTACTACTAGATCATGCATTAGGAAACAACCCAGTAAAGTCCTTGATGCATCAAAACAAACAACATACCAAACACCCTCTTTAGGTAGTCTCATGATGGGGGCACTATTCTGTCTCCGCCTAATATCCTGGAAACTCTAATGACATTTCTCCATCCAAAATAAGGGTTGTCCCTTCCATATAAAAGAGTATAATAGTGCTTATTCTGTGGAAATTTATGGAATGAAACTCCGATATTAATAAGCCAACCCCAAGATGTGTTGCTCCTCAGTCACACTCCTAGGTTACCCCATTGCAAGAACAACCTATATCGTTGCTGGTTCCACTTCAACTCCATCCTCTAAGAACACTTATTACCTATGGTGGAGTTCCTAAATCTAAAACTAACACTTTTAGAGAATTACATATTGCTGGTGCTCTCAGAGTGTATCCATAACTATCTGTAGGTGCGTATCATGCTCCAACATTGATGCCGAGTGCACCAAGTTGTCATCAATGAAGACCACAAAAAGTCATCAAGGTACGGTTGGAAGATCATGCTCATGAGTCCCATGAACACTACTGGGGTTTTAGTCATGCCAAAATAATTCCCTAAGAACTCATAGCGGTTGTACCAATACATGACAGTGGTCTTCAGTACACCCTCATCCCTTGCCCGAAGATTGTGATAGCCAGGTATGATTTCTATCTTTATAAACCACTTCGCCTCCTTCTCCCGGTCAAATATATTTTCTACCATCAGCAGTGGAAAATTTTTATTCATGATTTTCTAGTTCAGGAATCATATATCCATGCACAACCTCAAACCCCTATCTTCCTTCTTTTAAAAATGCACTGGGGTTGCCCATTTTGAAAGCATGGGCCTTACGACCCCTTTATCTTGTAAGTCCTCCAGTTGTAACCTCATCTCATGAATCTCAGTAGGAACCACCCGATATAATAGTTGGGATAATGGTTCCATACTAGGGTATAGTTTGATACAAAATTATACCTCCCTACATGAAGGTTTTCCCAGAACATCCATAGGAAAAATATTGTCATACTCATCCACCACTATAGGAAAACATGGACTCCAGTAATACACTTCTCCAAGGGTGAGGATAGCCAAATGGTGAGTGACCGGCTACACCCACCTCTGAGAAGTATGTCCTATGCTGCAAGGTTTTCTTTCTCACCGATGAAGGAAAACCCGGTCCCATCTCCGTGGACACACTGCAATGTTTGCCTCTAAAATTCAATCTGAGCATGGACTATGGATAACTAGTCCATATAAAAGATGGTGTCTTAAGTCTTCAACACTGCTACTAGGAGATCCCACCAAAATATCACGACTCCTAGAGTGTGATCACACTACTGTAACTAGTGTTTAATCATCAAATCCCCTTTCGTAGGTGTCTCTTGATGTAAGGATCGAGCCAACGACTCCATAAGAATCTTCGAGCTCTGAATGAGTGATGTGGAAAGGATTTATTGATTAGAATATGTGTCTATAATATCTTTAGCTAGGATGGGAAGAAACAAAATATACATCAGAACATATCTAGAGCACCTTGGTCATAATACTCCACTGCCTGATGTTGTGCTATCCCCTATCTTCTTGCTCCCTGAGGTCAGGGTGGACCACCTGAGAGAGGTGACGGTAACACCTCAAAACATCGCCCACCACCTACTGCTCGACATGCTTCACTGCCATGTCATCCACCATACGAACCTCCTCAATCATACCACTGCCTCTGTCTCACTAGTCCCTTGACTTTCTATTGGACATCCGAATGGCTGGTCGGGCAGCCACCACCCATGGGTCCCTTCCTGCCACATGAGAAGCACTGTTTGAATCCCTACTGACTCCCTTTGTACTAGGAACCCTGTACTACTGACCTTGAGTCCTTGGGTCATCCTCTAAAAGACATGGACCACTTAGGCCCTTTAATATGCTATCAACAACCATCCAAATAGTATTCCACCTAGGGTCTACTGGTATCTCATCCTTTGAGCGCCTACTCTACCAAGAATCTATATACTAGAAGGGCTCGCTCCAGTACCCTAGCCCGAGTAGTTATGCTGAGAGACAACACTGATGCCCTGATCTCCTACCTGAGTCCCTGCTCAAAGGCTCAAGCCCTATGGAAAGGGTCCCTTTACATATATGTCGAGTTGTGAGAAATATCAGAGAACCTTGCTAAGTACTCATCCATGACCTTGCTTCCCTTCTATAGGTGAGGTATCTTCTAAATGCGCAAAGGTTGAATTTTCGTGTGAAAAAACTCGTCCTAAAAAAGGTGCCCAAAGTCTACCCAGGTGAGGGTCTCGTAATAATGCGTCTAGTTGGTCATGCATCACCATATCCTTCACAATCCCCATAAAAGGATCTGTAGAGACCTGATTCTTGACATACATTGACATTACATTAGTTTTGCGGAATACTTAATACATAACAAAAACACACACACAAGGATCGTAATAGTTTAGTGTCTTTGGAAACTCGGAATATAATCTTCTAATCGTGGTGAAAGATCATCAACATCTCTCATAAAGATCTTCCTTTTTTTTACCTAAAACCTTTCTCTATATCCTGGGGAAAATAAAACATAAAAGTGTGAGCTCAAATGCTCATTAAGGGTAAACAAAATAAATATCAATCACATCATTTTCATAAGAACGTAACATTTTGGAAATCATAACCTGCAAAAGAGAGAATAATTTCATAACATGGGATAAATTATAGTAGTGTAGTGAAATCCCAATAATCATAACGTAAAACATGAAACTTTGTGGCATACACACATAATCATAGAGAATCATATCTTATTAATCAAGACTCATTGACAAGACTATCTTAGTATACAAAGTCCATTTCTGAACCGAGTCACCCTCGTTTCAGTCCTATTTCACTGAACTGGTATAACCTACCATTCCAGCCATGTCTATCTCATGAGATATAAAATATTTACCCAATGAATTAGAGGGAGATATAGGTCCCACCCATCTCATAATGATACCATTCTTATTTGTTCCACAAAATCATAAATCATACATCATTGCAAAACCCGTGTAATACAAATGGGAATCTTAAACATCATGACATCATAAAACAATTAATATAAGATAAAGGAATTCAAAAAAATAATTCCATCACAACATAATCAAATAAATGTAATAATAGGGATAAAAACAGAACCCTTTATTATCTTAGATGGAAAATAATTTTGATAAAACACTTGAACTCCATTCTTGAGGAAAATATCATTTCTTCGTCAAAAACATTTTTTCCTTTCTTAACATGTCATACAATTTTAAACAAAAAGAAGATGATTAAAAATAAACTTGAAAACTAGTAAAGGAATATTCTTGGAAATAATGTTTTAAAAATTGATTCATGCCGTATAAGTTAAAAAAACATTCTTCTCGTACTTTTGTTGGATAAGTCAAAAAGTACCTCGTACGAAAAATGACAAAAGATTCCTTTCATATCTTTTACTAAAAACTCACCGAAGGGTAAAATTGGATTTAAACAATTGTAGGTGGATGGAAATAATATTACATATTGAGGAAACATGGATGTGGATGATAAAATACACCCCATTAAATACTAAAGTATAAACAATCTCAGATAAAAATGAGATTGTGATATTTCCCTTACCTTAGGTCCGATTTGCTTCGTAAGTGTCTGAACCTCCTGTATAATGAATTAAATAATGTCATTGACTTATTCCAGAATCATACTCATTTTTATGATATCATATATGGTTCACTTATGGCTTTATATTACCCATTCTATTGTAAATTCCATGTTAAAGAGCGTTTTGGGTAAAATCGTTTCATTTGTCGTCCATGTTTTGACTTGTAATTATTCATATGATTACTTAGATCATGATTAATAAATTATAGAATATAAAACATGATTTATATATAATATAGTTTCAGAATATACATATATATAATAGATCAGTAAATGGAAAGAAATACACCGTTCATGGAGATGGTAGACCGTACGTACGCATGAACGATGTTTTCTTTTCCTTATTGAGTTGAATGGAATTAAGTAGATGAAATACAAATATATACACATAAATCCAGAATCATTATTATGTCATATATTTCATTGTTAATTATTATATATACTTTATAATCATTCATTAATGGTTAACGTGGAGAATGAATCTCATCGTGTCGTGGAGACGGTAGTCCGTACGTACGCACGAGCAATGATATCATTCTCATGATCTTGGAATTGTATTGGAGTGTATGTATACTATTTCAGAATCAATATCACTTTAAAATAATCATATATAGTTATTATTTACACCATTATACCCATCAAAGTAAGGTGGTGTTGGAAAATAGATTACACCACGTCGTGGAGACGGTATTCCGTACGTACGCACGTGCAGTGATTTCGTTTTCCGTAGGATGGATAGATGGTGAAATAAGGTTGTCTCATAATTATAATAACATATCAGTATATAAGTGATAATGATGTTATTACTTCATAATTAAACAACCACTGAAAAATAAGTGTAATAAGAAATAACGATGAATGAATCGGTAACGGACATTACTTCTTCTTTGAAGCGCCTCTTTGATATCTCCTTTTAGGGCACTAAAATTGGTCTTTGAGGAAGACCAGAACCTCTAGGATGTTTCTAGGGAAGTGGATAAGGTAATTTGGCAGGGTTTGGCCGAGCTTGAATGCTCAATGTGGTGTGAGGAAGAGAGGGAGGAGGTGCCCTTTTATAAGGGAGGAGAGGGGCACCTTTGGAATAACTAAAACTATTATTTTATTGTAAAGTCAAATTCGGTTTTAAATAGCTCCAAATTGATTCATTTAAAAGATAAGGTGGGTATGGGTCGAAATAATCTCATCCAATAGAACTTAAACAAGTTGAGGTTCCTATTTTAACCTTATCATTTAGATTTAACATTAAGTAAAATAATTTTACTTTTAACGTGTCTTCTTGTGTTCTAATTATATAAGGTTAATAAACTTATTTAAGAAGGAAAACGAACCCCAAGTTGTTTATTATTAATATATATAAACTTATCTAAGTCATTTGGCCGATCATTATTTTTTTAGGAATAAAATGACAATTAATAATATAATATTTGTTTTAAAAACTATTTTATGTCAATTTTGACACTATTTTGTAATTGATTTTTTTGAAAATCATAAAAGAATGATTAGTTCGAAAAACATAAATTAAATCAATAATAATATGTCATATTAACCTATAAAATTATTTTATTTCATAAAAAGTCTGAAATTACAAATATTTCGGTATTTATAACATCAATTATGTCAATATTTCATTAATAAGATAATTACTGCATCATCTTTGTGTCATAAATAAATTAAATTATTTACTGTCTAAAAATTACAAATAAAATACCATTATTTAGGAAATATTTTTATATTTCTAATTAGTATTTATAGTCGAATTTATCTTATGTATAACCCTATATTTAAAATGATTTACTTATTAAACATTGATTTTAACTATTTTAACCCTTCTTTACATAAATTAATAATAATTGTCCTAATCTAATCCAAGTGGGCCTAAATGGTCATATTTTATTCCTAAGGTTGTTTTTGGTCGAATTACACTTATCCAATAGAATTAGGACATGTTTTAGGGTTATAATAATATCATTTTTACCCTTAATTACCCTATTTACTTTTAACCGTGGTAAAAAAAGTAAAATGTTACTATTCACCAAAAATTATTTACATCTCATTGAACCACATTTTACTTACTGACATCAACCATGTCTCTCAGATTTTTGAAATTCCATTCACAGAAGCGGTAAAATTAAGTTTTATGAAAAATTCATTTTTCCTAACTACCACTTAGTGGTTTCACTATTTATCAAAAAAATGAATGATTCCAGAAAAATACCAAAAATTAGGCCTATGATATATTTGATATTATGAACAAAAAAATGATGTCTATTTTACCAAATTCAAAACATATCAGTTACATTAGTTAATTTAAAAATTAATTCCCGTCGTCAAAACAAATAGCGTGTTCTTAAGAGATAATAACTATCAAAAGATTGACACTTGTTTATGTTTTGTTTAAATGTGAAATTACATCCAATGAACAACATTGTATTAAATTGTAAAAATATATTATAAATATACTTTAAAACCACTCAAATTAATAATTTATTACTATTAATTATTTTGATTAAAAAGGTTGTTTTTAATTAAAATTTAGTAATTTTCACTATTCATCAGAAAATAAAAGTTATCCGAAAAGTACCAAAATTTCATCCTAAGCTAATTTCGATATTACGAATCCAAACATGAATTCCATTTTGATAAATAAAATTTACAAAATTTCAAAAAGTTGTTATTACTATTCATAACAGATAGTTTTAATAATATTTTAATTGTATATTGTTGTTTAGTGAAACTCGTTATTGCGTACTACAAACACTATTGAGGAAGGTCGTGATTGCGTGTAATGCAAGGCAAGTCAAGGATGCATGTTGTGCAAGATCCTTTTGGTGTAGCGTACAACACAAGACATTAATGAAATTAAAAAGAATATTTTTCATAAAATCTCGGGCTGTTACATTCTACCCCCCTTAAAATGAATTTCGCCCTCAAAATTCGTTGGGGTTATAAATGATTTACTATTCGAATGTTTCTTTAATAGAAACTCACATCGTAAAAAGGAATAACAAAACCAATCTTTAAAAACAAAAGTATGAAACATAACAGTTACCCCAATAAACTAATCACTGGGTTTCCACATAGGTGAAAATATGGATATGGAAGAGAAATCTAACCATCATGTTATGATGGAGAGTGGTAGAGAACATGTCTATGCAAAAGCCAGCAATCACAAAGCCATAAATTTGTGACGATATAAGGTATCATCTGATTCATCAGATATAAGAGCACTAGGACAACATTTTTGGTTTTCAAGATCATTTCCCTAAAGTTGATGAAATTGGAATTAGAAGAAATACTTTCATGATTTTGGTATAGTCTCACCGCTTTTCGTTATTTGGACAATTTCCACTTCATCTCTTAAAGAAATGAAGTTGAATTTGTCCTTAGTGATGTGTTAGATGATCATGTGATAGAATGATGGGTCATTCCATCTGTCTCAATCTAAAGGTTAGAAAAGTTCTCAAAAAAATACATAAGTCTGTCTATAGTGATATTAATCAAAAATGGACTTATAATTCATATATCATACTGCTTAATATAATAAAACTAGTTTCTACTAAACATTGACTTCCTGTAGGCCAGTGGTAGGCGATAAAGGCCAGTCACACTTCGATTGTGGGTTTGATTCCCACAGCCTTGTCCGACGCGATGGGCTGTCACCCATCTTGCAGGTTGTCTTTTTTCTAAAGCTATATTACTATAAAATCCCATCATAAATATCAAAAAAGTTTTATCCTTAAACAATACTAACTTATGTCCAACATAATCCATTCCAATCATTAGGCTTATCTAAAATACTTCAGTCCAAGCTCATAGTATAAAGAAAATGATCACGAGAATTGCATCATTTATCCCCCATATATCATGAGATATATCTTGTTGGTCAAATTACAAATATGTGAATACCTTAATCATGTATTCTCTTGAAGAATTAATATCCATTGAACCTTAGTGAAAACATAAATTCAGTTAAAAGTTAACACTTTCCACATACCAAAAACCTCAAAATTTCATATCCTCAAACTATGATATCACTTAGTCCTTATATCAATCATGAGCTCATGAATACTATCAAACATATTAGATTATCTTTATCCCTTCATTATGTTCATATCAGCTGCTTTACAAAAATATTTCAATCAATTTTCATGGTTACCGATGCCATAAAATTACTAAAAACCACAATAGACGAAAACATAAATATTCCAATATTCCACGATACTATATACAACATTATTCTAGAATCCCATTACATAAACAATTAATCATTCCACCACATCGTTTTCATATTCAACATCTCCAATGGTGATCACATGTGACATTCCTTTGTCCTTTTCCTTAAATGGTTGCTCACGTCGATCATCACTAACCCTTGGATTAGGGCATTTATTAGCATAATGCCCCATTTCCTTTCACATGAAGCATTGAAGTGTTGTTGGTGCGTTCTCTGCATTCTTTTCTTTATTCACATCATTAGAAACCCTTTTTCCATTACTTCGACACTCAGCTGCTCGATGACCATATTTTCCAAACTTAAAACATTTTCTAGTCCCTTTAAGAAAATCTCCACCATGCTTCTCTCCACACTATGAGCATAAGGAAACATTCATATTCGTTTCACCATTATTCTGAGATTTATCCTTGAACTCCATCTTTCATTTCTTGTCAAAACTATGAGATGGATAAGTAACACCAACTTCCATTTCTACCTTGATAGCACAATGCACAATTTCTTCATAGCTACTGAACTCTCTTATATCTAATTCCCTTCGATGATTTGGTTTTAAGCCACTGAAGAATCGGTCAACATTACTTTACGTTTGGATGATAAATCCAGATGCATACCATACAAGTCTTGTAAAATTCACTTCGTATATACCAAAAGATTCATCATCCTTTTGCTTTAGTTCAAGAAACTCCTTCTCTATCTTTGTTCGAAGAATGCGAGGGAAGTACTTATTGAAAAATAATTTCTTGAACTCGTCCCATTCCATGGACTCAATTTCATCTCTTTGCCTCGTATTCTTGATATGATTCCACCATTGATAAGCTTCAACTTCCAAACGATATACTGCTAAGATGACTTTATCATGTTCAGAACATTGAAAAACTGAAAATATCTTTTCAGTAGTACTGATCCATTGTTCAGCAACAAGTGGATCAGAATACCCACTGAGAGAAGGTGGACGTTGCCT
Source organism: Viscum album (assembly GCA_963277665.1). Lineage (NCBI taxonomy): Eukaryota > Viridiplantae > Streptophyta > Magnoliopsida > Santalales > Viscaceae > Viscum > Viscum album. The sequence continues at coordinate 911,605,519 of OY728161.1, read as the reverse complement.
CATGACGGACTCAATAGAATATTGTTCCCTTCTCTGCTCATTTGGAAGTCCAGAATGATTCGTAGCTTGTGTAAGTATAGCAATAAGATTTTTCACTCCATCTCCCATAACATTTGATTGTTCAGGAGGACAATCATTGCATTGTCCATTGCATTGATCAACACAGTTTCTTCGGGTTCCAGCCATCGTCTAAAACCCAAAAAGAATAGTGTGAGAGGCACAAATCATTCTAGGGAAAAATAATAATAAAGGCGGAGTATCCTCAATATCTAACATCTTAGGTTAAATTCTATGATGGTTACCGTAGTTCTTGGACTATATCCTATACATATACTTATCCTTAGGGACATCCCTAGACATACCTTAGAAATATCTCTAGGGATCTCACTAACATTTTCGCATCTTAGTTTCCAAAGGTTAACTAAACCTTTCCTCAGATACCAACTGTAGAGACTCGAAGCTTGACGTACATGGACATTACATTACATTTGCAGAATACTTAGTACATAACAAAAACACACACACAAGGATCGTAATAGTTTAGTGTCTTTGGAATATCAGAATATAATCTTCTAATCGTGGTGAAAGATCTTCAACATCTCCCATAAATATCTTTGTTTTTGTTTACCAAAAACCTTTCCTTATATCCTGGGAAAAAGAAAACATAAAATGGTGAGCTCAAATTCTCAGTAAGGGTAAACAAAAGAAATATCATTCACATCATTTTCATAAGAACATAACATTTTGAAAATCTTAACCTGCAAAAGAGAGCATAATTTCATAACATGGGATAGATCATAGTAGTGTAATGAAATCCCAATAATCATAAAATAAAACATGAAACTTTGTGGCATACACACATAATCATAGAGAATAATATCTTATAAGTCAAGACTCATTTCAAAGACAATCTTAGTGGACAAAGACCATTTCTGAACCGATTCACCCTCGTTTCAGTCCTGTTTCACTGAACCGGTATAACCTACCATTCCAGCAATGTCTATCTCATGAGATATAAAATCTTTAACCAATGCATTGGAGGAAGATATAGGTCCCACCCATCTCATAATGATACCATTCATATGTGTGACACAAAATCATAAATCAGACATCATTGCATAACCCATGTAATACAAATGGGAATCTTAAACATCATGACATCATAAAACAATTCATATAAGATAAAGGAATTCATAAAAATAATTCCATCACAACATAATCAAATAAATGTAATAATAGGGATAAAAACATAACCCTTTATTATCGTAGATGGAAAATAATTTTGATAAAACACTTGAACTCCATTTTTGAGGAAAATATCATTTCTTCTTCAAAAACAATTTTTCCTTTCTTAACATGTCATACAATTTTAAACTAAAAGAAGTTGATTAAAAATAAACTTAAAAACATGTAAAGGAATCCTCTTGGAAATAATTTTCTAAAAATCCATTCATGCCGTATAAGTTAAAAAACATTCTTATCGTACTTTTTTCGGAAAAGTCAAAAAGTACCTCGTACGAAAAATGACAAAAGATTCCTTTCATATATTTTACTAAAAACTCACCAAAGGGTAAAATTGTATTTAATCAATTGTATGTGGATGGAAATAATATTACATATTGAGGAAACATGGATGTGGATGATAAAATAAACCCCATTAAATACTAAAGTATAAACAATCTTGGATAAAAATGAGATTGTGATATTTCCCTTAACTTAGGTCCGATTTTCTTCGTAAGTGTCCGAACCTCCGGTATAATGATTTAAATAATGTCATTGACTTATTCCGGAATCATAATCATTGTTATGATATCATATATGGTTCACTTATGGCTTTATATTACCCGTTCTTTTGTAAATTCCATGTTGAAGAGCGTTTTGGGTAAAATCGTTTCATTTGTCGTCCGTGTTTTGACTTGTAATTATTCATATGATTACTTAGATCATGATTAATTAATTATAGAATATAAAACATGATTTATATATAATATATATTCAGAATATACATATATATAGTAGATCAGTAAATGGAATGAAATACACCGTTCATGAAGACGGTAGACCGTACGTACGCATGAACGCTGTTTTCTTTTCCTTATTGAGTTGAATGGAATTAAGTAGATGAAATACATATAGATACACATAAATCCATAATCATTATTATGTCATATATTTCATTATTAATTATTATATATACTTTATAATCATTCTTGAATGGTTAACGTGGAGAATGAATCTCATCGTGTCGTGGAGAAGGTAGTCCGTACGTACGCACGATCGATGATATCGTTCTCATGATCGTGGAATTGTATTGGAGTTTATGTATACTATTTCATAATCAATATCAAATTAAAATAATCATATATAGTTATTATGTACACCATTATACCCATCCAAGTCAAGTGGTTGTGGAAAATAGATTACACCACGGCGTGGAGACGGTATTCCGTACGTACGCACGCCCGGTGATTTTGTTTTCCGTAGGATGGATAGATGGTGAAATAAGGTTGTTTCATAATTATAATAACATATCTGTATATAAGTGATACTGATGTTATTACTTCATAATGAAAAAACCTAAGAAAAATAAGTGGAAGAAGAAATAAAGATGAAAGAATCGGTAACAGACATTACTTCTTCTTTGAAGCGCCTCTTTGATATCTCCTTTTAGGGAACTACAATTGGTCTTTGAGGAAGACCAGAACCTCTAGGATGTTTCTGGGGAAGTGGAGAAGGGAATTTGGCAGGGTTTTGCCGATCTTGAAGGCTCAAAGTGGTGTGAGGAAGAGAGGGAGGAGGTGCCCTTTTATAAGGGAGGAGAGGGGCACCTTCGGAATAAAAAAAACTATTATTTTATTATAAAGTCAAATTCGATTTTAAATAGCTCAAAATTGATTCATTTCAAATATAAGGTTGGTATGGGTCAAAATACACTCATCCAATAGAATTTAGACAAGTTTAGGTTCCTATTTTAACCTTATCATTTTTATTTAACATTAAGTAAAATAATTTTACTTTTACCGTGTCTTCTTGTGTTCTTATACTATAAGGTTAATAAACATACAATAAGAAGCCAAACGAATCCCAAGTTGTTTATTATTAATATATATAACCTTATATAAGTAATTTGGCTGAACCTTATATTTTTAGGAATAAAATAACAATTAATAATATAATATTTGTTTTAAAAACTATCTTATGTCAATTTTGACACTATTATGTAATTGATTTTTGTGAAAATCATAATAGAATGATTAGTTCTAAAAAAGTAAATTAAATCAATAATAATATGTCATATTAACCTAGAAAATTAGTTTATTTCATAAAAAGTCTGAAATTACAAATATTTGGGTATTTATAACATCAATTATGTCAATATATCATTAATAAGATAATTACTGTATCATCTTTGTGTCAAAAATAAATTGAATTATTTAATGTCTAAAAATTAAAAATAAAATACCATTATGTAGAAAATATTTTTATCTTTCTAATGACTATTTATAGTCGAATTTATCTTATTTATAACCCTATATTAAAAATGATTTAATTATTAAACATTGTTTTTAACTATTTTAACCCTTCTTTACATAAATTAATAATAATTGTCCTAATCTAATCCAAGTGGGCTTAAATGGTCATATTTTATTCCTAAGGTTATTTTTGGTCGAATAACATTTATCCAATAGAATTAGTACATGTGTTAGGGTAATAATAATATCATTTTTACCCTTAATTACCCTATTAACTTTTAACCGTGGTAAAAAAACTAAAAAGTAACTATTCACCAAAAATTATTTTCATCTCATTGAACCAAATTTTACTTACTGACATCAACCATGTCTCTCGTATTTTTTAAATTTCACTCAAAGAAGCGGTAAAATTAAGTTTTATGAAAAATTCATTTTTCTTAATTACCACTTAGTGGTTTCACTATTAATCCAAAAAATGAAAGATTCCAGAAAAATACCAAAAATTAGGCCTAAGCTATATTTGATATTATGAACTCAAAAATGATGTATATTTTACCAAATTGAAAACATATCAGTTTCATTAATTAATTTAAAAATTAATTCTCGTCATCAAAACAAATAGCGTGTTCTTAAGAGATAATAACTATCAAAAGTTTGACATTTGTTTATGTCTTGTTTAAATGTGAAATTACATCCAATGAACAAAATTATATTAAATTGTAAAAATATATTCTAAATATACTTTAAAATCACTAAAATTAATAATTTATCACTATTAATTATTTTTATTAAAAAGGTTGTTTTTAATTAAAATTTATTAATTTTCACTATTCATCAGAAAATAAAAGTTATTCGAAAATTACCAAAATTTCACCTTAAGATAATTTTGATATAACGAATCCAAAAATGAATTCCATTTTGAAAAATAAAATTTACAAAATTTAAAAAAGTGGTCATTACTATTCATAACGGCTAGATTTAATAATATTTTAATAGCATATTGTTGTTTAGTGAAACTCGTTATTGCGTACTACACACGCTATCGAGGAAGGTCGCGATTGAGTGTAATGAAAGGCAAGTAAAGGATGTGTGTTGTGCAAGCTCCTTCTGGTGTAGCGTACAACACAAGACATTAATGAAATTAAAAAGAATATTTTTCATAAAATCTTGGTCTGTTACAGGATCGCTGCTAAGATCACCATCAGGTTAGGTGGTGTCTTCACTAAGTGGAAGAACCATGTCAATAACTCCACCCAAACCTCAATGAAATGAGTATCTGTATCCCCCCTGAACGTGGGAGGTCTCTATCTTTTTAAAAAATGCTAGGAATTTAGTCTAAAAACATCCTCTTCCAGAACCTCCACCAGTAGATTCTAACCATTTGGTGGTGGTTCTACTAGTGCTCCACCTGGTGGGGCTATCTCTAGAACTAGTCCGTAAACAGATGCCTATTCGCTAGGCAGGCTGTCCTCACAACCTCGTATTGTGATCCTAGATAGTTTTCCATTTGGAGGCATCCTATGATAGATCAATATGTATCACTCTTAGAAGGTTATACCTGGTGAGATGAATTTTATTCAAAAGAACATACGGATACACTTATGCAGCCAGTGTTTTCATGTAAATTTCTGAAAAGAAAAATTCAAGGTCTAGGTTAATGGAAACATTTGTCACCACAACAACACTAAACACCCAAAATATAGAAGTAATACACGAAATAGTTAAAATTGTTGCCCGAAAAACAAAGACTCTCGGTCTTTGTGGTTGGACCGACTACCCTTTGATACCACATTTTCATGACTTGTCCTCTTGGGCCAAAGAAATAACTACCCCATGTCTAACTCATTAAGGTTATGGGCTGGTGACTAGCACTAAATGCATCAACCAATAATTGGGAGGCATTTTCCTAAGTACTTGTACACACACACATGCCCAACAATGTCCCACACACTAAAAAGGAATGATTTTTCACTAAAACAATGCTGAGTAAAAGTACCACTAATACATGTGCGATTGAATAAAAAACCAACTAAAGAAATGAAAACAGAATGGTATAAAAAGAAAACATTGATGGCCATCCACAAAAACCCCACATGACCATGTTGGTAGTGTAGATACTGGAAGCCTAAGCAGAATGTCCTATCCACCCGATCCTACTGGGCCCCACCTAGTCCTCAGAAACCATGTCCACTATTGCAGAATCCATCAGTCCCATATCCCATAGCACCCCTAGGTCCTAGTCCACCAAATTCTCTGTTGAAATGCTAATCACCTGCACGAGACATGACATGAGGGGGTGGAGCCCCTGCATGGGTGCTTAATGCGATACTCCGTAGGGACCCTAAAAAAAGGAGAGACCACACAATAATACTCAATGTAAATCATGAAGCACAAGATCTATCACTTCATTTATATATTTTGGGTAATGATAGAAGAATAATTAGTCACATTATTAAACACCTATACTGTTAGAGAACTCAACTATCGAGTACATTAGGCCTTTCAGGTCACACTAAAGCAATTTCCCACTAAAATTGGACAGTTGTGGTACTTATCCATGATATGTACTATGTGTATGTTTGGTCATACAGAGACTCTCCCCACCATGGGCATACTCGGTCACACATATCCTCTTCCCACCATGGCCATATGGAGTTACTACTCCAGTCAAGTACTGTGGTTCTTCCAAGTCACAAAGTTCTGCTCCACACCATGGGTCTATCGGGTCACATAGAGGCACTTTCCACTAGGTTATCAACGAGTCACACAGAGTTGATAGTCATCAGTCTTCAGATCATATCCAACTGCATGGTTCTGTACATATCATTCATGGGAGAAAAGATGATCAATCCATTAGTCGCATATCAAATTCCATGAAAGTTACCATACAGCATGAAAAAATAAATGCCTTATCGAGAGGGTCACAACTTCACCAAAATCACATCAATAAGATTCTCGGTTTGCGAGATACATGCATTTTAGTAAACAATGGTCGATTGTGTCTGGTCCCAGTCTGACCCAATCGAACTAACCTAACCCACTAGGCCCGAGGCCCACATACACTAGTTTAATTCGACCAACATGAACTGACTCTGTTTAGATCATGGTTCGTCTGGTTCGGCCTTGCTAGAGGGCGATGCCTAATGGGCATCGTTGGAGTTGGCTCTATTGTGCTGTGGGTATAACCCACCAGGTCGCTCGGAGACCCAATCTAGTCTGGGCCGACCCAAATTGCTCGGGTCGGGCCTATAGGCATTGGTCCAGCCTGATGGTGTAGGTCTGGCCCAATAGATGGAGGCGCGACCCTCGGGCTAGGGGCTCATCCCACCAGCCCAAATTCTAGATGCATGGGCTGTCGATGGTGCACCGTCCAGTCAGGATGTGCCTGGGTTCCACATCCGCCTTCAACTACAATACATATGCAAGAGGTTGTCCTACCATGGTCGAGGGACTGCATCTTTCTAGCCCCCAGGATAGACCAAATGCATGCCATCCCACCATGTTATGCTAGGCAGGTGCCACATCTCCCCACAGCCACCACTGACTGCCGGCCAAAACCTCGAACCACCACAGCGTGCCACCGATTTCTCCACTTCCACTTCCCATGGATTCCACTGGCACCGCCACCGTAATGCAAAAATATTGTTCAGAGGACCACTAGATACGCTCCAGTGGTCTGTTCTTTTCACCTCATAAACCTGCACTCTATAGGGTACATTATCTTCCCTGCAAAGGTCCCATAATCATATTTTCACAACTCTGAGGGTGATACTATAAAGAACACATAGGGAAAAGGTGTATGGGCCTTGTTTTTGTCAGACCTCACCCTCTGCATTATAGTATTAAAACAAACAATGTTCTGGGAGATTTTATTTCTATCACAAAAATTGATGTTTGAATTCTAGATAGCGAAATCCCAAATTAAGTTACCCTCCCATGAGAACGCACAATCTGTAGATCAACATATTATTGGGTTGATCCACATTCATTATTTTCAGAAAAAGTTATCGAGAAGAACTTTAAAATTCAATAACCCCGACATCTATGAAATTTGAATCTACGGTGAAATGTCCTCGAGGATTCCAGATATTGGTGTCGTTCATTGCTTCCAACTCCATTCATTGAGGGGCGTCGAAGATGATTGAAATTTTTCGGCATTTTTCATTCTTCGTTGGAGAGGAATTTCATCTATGTTTTGTCAATGAATCATCACTATTCAATTCCTCATTCCACCAATTCATCAACCAATATAAAAGGAAAACTTGTCGCAACATTTCTATTATGCTGAGAGATCGCATCGTTACGCCATTTCATTTACAAAACACAGTCTTTGTTATGCATCATTAAAGCTTTGTTACTCTGTGAGTTAAGAATCCATTAATGAGCATCATCGATGCATAGTGTCGCTGCACCACAATGTGGTTGTGCACTACTCAACGAATGAGAATAGAAAAGAAAATAACTATTCAATGTAATTTTATTATTTTCAGAAATTTCCAAAAATTAAAATTTTCATTTGGCCCTTGTGAGACAGAGTTAAGTATTTTCTTGGAAAATTTACACATTTGGAGTTCAATGGTGCCATTATAATTATGATCTGAGCAGCAGTTCATATTTTATAAAAACCTACATACAGGTTTACTTATGTGAATTAAAAAATGTTAAAAATTCTATTCTGGGATCACTGGGCCACAGAATCATGTGTTGTTAATGCATGTGGTCTTAGAATAATTCAATATAATTTTAATAAAATTTACTTCTACTTTCCAAGAAATTACATGACATCATTACATAAATAAATCTTCAATATTTTACACATTATCTAATGACTATAATAAAAAACTGTTATCTTTAATATGGTTTTATTAATCTTTTTTATAAAGACCGCAATCTATGTACAATGGTTTTTTAACCGTTCCACATAAACTTTATAACAAAATAACAATTAATAATAAAAAATAAAATATTTCTATTTGTTGATTTTTTTTAATATTATTACAACCCATTATTTATGATATATTTTTTCATATGAATACTATTATCAATGTAGCAAATTTAATTCATTAATGTTAATTCATCTTCAAAATGTTTTCAATATAAACCTTTAGAGAATCATTTTTACGATGGTGTACTAATATTCCAATTCTTCTACTTCATTAATTCATAATAAATTCATAGATCCTGAAAATTATTATACACAATATAAAACTGAATATGAATTTACCAGTATATTTTGTAAATTTTAATGGGAAAATTACATTATATAGTAAAAAATATATAAAAAATTGATATATAATAAAACCCTAAAGTAAAATCATTTTTACTGATATAAAATTATCGAAATTTATTCATTTAATTTATTTCGAGGAATAGAATAAATTTTAGTTCACTCTTTTCAGTTACTATCTAGTGTATGTTTATTAATATTTTTGTAAAACATTACAATAAATTTGATATTTTCATTATTCACACCTTAAATCATAATCTCATTACAAAAAACCCATAGTTCCCCCTTTATAGTAATATCATTAAAACATTGTTTCACACAACCAGGTATAATTACCACTAGTACATGATTAACTCGTCATCTCTTCAATGTACGATAAATATCATTTCTCAATTAAAACTCAAAGCCATCTAATTCAATTTAATTGAAAATTAGTGGTTATATTCTCTCCATCCATAATTAATGATACAGTAATGATATCAGAACGAATGATATATATTATAATATAAAATTAAAGATTATATTAAAATAAACTATTTAATGAAGATTTAGTAAAATTGAATAAAATATTACAAAAAATAAAAACCATAAAGAATAAAATTTTATTTAAATATTAGGTAATTAAAAATGAGCATAAAAATGATATATATAGTTAGTATAAAATATTTAAACTCGTGTGTTTTGAAATTAATAATAATTAAATCATATAGAGTATAATGATATAAATATAAATAGAAAATATATAATCCCATGAATACAGCATTGGATTTTGTAACTCTAAATGGAATAAAAATAAAATCAAATTACCCATATCGAAATAAAAATACAATCATTAGAATATCATCATCTATCACCAACTTATGTTGATATCTTATCCTATGATCAATCTAATAATGTTATAGTTATTTAAATAATATTTTATTTAATAAATAAATTTGAACTGATATTGAAACTCCACCAACACATCATTCCAAATATTGAAAATTCTTGATAACCTCACTCAGTCATAAACCCATATAGATAGAAAAACTGGAGATGCTTATTTAGAAAGATTATGGTAATTAAAACCCTTTGATATAAATATTAATCCTGAATATTGAACTTTCAATATTTCATTGATAGTATCTACTATAAATATATATATCGATAAGAGATACACAATTATAATACATTACATAGAAATATATCACATGATATTGTTTTATGGGAAAAAAATATATTGCGAATAAACTAATGAAATCCAATATGATCTCATAAAATCTACACCAATTTTACGTAAACTAAAAATTGATTTTTTTAACAATAATATTAGAATATCTATGAATTAATAATCTACATAATGATCATACTAACCGAAAAAAATTTAAGATCAACATCCAAGACAGAAAAAAATCCCTATGATGGTAAATCTCCAAAATGTCTTATATAGATTTAAAAAACACCCAATAATGATATTATGGACTTATATATATATATATAATTATAAACCCCCACACCATCATAAATCTTCAAACTTATTGCATCTTATCATGAAAATCCTATATCAATTTGGGTTTACCTCTAAAATTAAAGACAATATAATGGGCATATAGATTATCCCTACCATGAGTCATAATCCATGAAATAGTTAAGGAAGAATTACATAACTAGATGATGAAATATCTATCAACTGGGAATAAATAGTTAAATAAATATGGGTAGTTTCTCAAAATGAATTTGGGTCCCTCTAAGGTATGTAACTACATCATATAATGTTATCCATCTCCAACATCAATATCGCATCATTATTAAAATATTTTACAGTATTTAAACATATAAATTGAGGTTATTATGGTTAAGGTATGTACCTAGGAAGGATTACTATCATAACATCCAACACTTTTAGTAATAGGGAACATGGATCTTGATACCGTGGGTGTAGTAGTGTTGGAAACCATCAGTTCCGTGGTATTTTATAATAATGAGATACATGTAGTTTAAAACTACCTCAAACTCATTACTCTCTATTATACGAGGTTAATATGAACATATATTGTGAACTACCTTCATATAGATATTATATGATATATGAATTCCAATAGAAGGATCATAAATTACCTATATTCAAGAAATGAGTTAAGGATGACCATTGGATTCCATGCATAAATCATAATTATAAATGAATAATAACAATAAATTTCCTTCAAACACACCCAATTCATGGATTACTCTAGTAAAGTGACTTCATAAAAAATTCATTACATCTGAGGTATTCTAAATCTACAGTGATTTCTTAATCACTTATGTAATGGTCCTTAATTTAAAATGTGTAAATTTACTCTAAATTAGAGGGAATATGGCATCCTCAAAATTCAACACTATACATTGATTACGAACATGTAAGTATTGTTTAGAAAATAATATTTTTTGGAAGAAAATCATAATATGTGCTCACCATATCATCCCAATCTAATTATAATGTACTATTACTAACAATTCACCCATGAAGACATCAAAATTAAATCTCTTAAGAAACCCCTTTTAGATTCAGTCTCAAAACAACTAATTTTTTTATTAATATTAAAATAAAAAAATGAAGCAACATCAAACATACATATAAGATAAATTGTATATTTAAATTATCTAGTAATCATTCTATTTCTATTTAAAAATAATAGTAATATCCAGTTCTCTTTTTTAGTTCTCAATTTACTGATTAGAATTAAATGGATTCTATCCTAGAATACACTCCCTATTATATTTCTATAATGGTTCACTTGATTTCTAATAGTCCCTTGGATTAAATATCATTAAATAATCCTATATATTTTCTTACTCATCTTCCAACTAAAAAATATAATGCAATTTCTCAAAGTTATTAACTGTATTCATGAAGTGAAAAAATGTCTAAGATAAAGGATATGAAAATGATTTAATTTCAACATTTAGTCCCAAATTTATATTTATCTAAATACAGAATACATATAACTTTTCATGAACATATACAATATGATAATTATGCATACTAATATAAGAACCATTAATTAGTTTTACATTATCAACAATCATGGTCCATATATAGAAACCTATTATACACCACACCTATAATTATATTTTAGGGATTATGTAATATCATAATTTTAGACCTCCTATAACCATAAAAACAAAGTAAATTCATCACCATTGGAAGAATTATTCTCTTTCATAAAAGGTACTATATTACTATTTTTCCTTGTCTCAACACTGATAATTCTCCACTGGATTTAGTGTTGAGATTTATAATAATCCTTGATAAATTCTTCAAATAGTTTATTAGGTGAAGACTACATGCAATGGAATTAAATAAATTTATGTGAGAATATAGTATATTTCATTTATATAAAATAAAAAATATAATAAAAATTAATAATCTAGCATCATTATATAATTAACTGAGGGAAAAAATCCTCTCATTATTTCAATCATTAATTGATTACTAGGATTGTGACAATAGACTAATTAATGAGACATTCAGTAATATACAAAATTTAAATTATAATTTCATATATTCAATTAACTGTGGGATACATTTATAGTAATGATTGAATTTATATGAATTTGTTTTGATTGAAAATAAAGGGAATAGTAATTTGTGGTAGTAAATATCTAAGACTCATGTCTATGTCAATTATTAGTATTTCATAGTATCATTTTAAATTTGATTGATTGTTGGTGTTTTAAGAACCAATCCCTATATGAATAAAACATTATTTGGACTACAGGAGAGTCAAATACAATATTTTATTTGATTCTATTTTAACCATAACATCAATATTTTACTATATGGATGCATAAAAATTTATCACATTACTTTTATTGCATAATATATTCTTATTAATTTTATACACTACATGAAGATATTGGTTTCAATCCAAAAATTTTATTATGTTATGTATCTTACATGGTATATTTTATGAATATTATATTAAAATATATTGCAATAAACCACATTATGATTATCAAAAAAAACTATGACATAAAACCAATAATACTTTCCATACTCATTTTAATTAGATGAGAACCTTAAATTTTATACAAAATCGCTATAAATTAAATTCATTAAATACATCATTTATTATATATAAGAAAATAAATGAGATTAAAAATTAAATCCTTCAATCAGTCATAATTATTATGAAATTTCGAGCTAACTGTGGAATGTTGCAAAAAATACTTCTTGTTTATCATTTTATTCCATTCACCATAATAACCAACACACATCTCCAATTATAAAAATATTTTATATCATCCCTCCATAATAAAAATTTATTATGTCATTATTTACTCTCAAATTAATTTAATTTCATAAAAAATATGAATTATCTCTAAATTTAACATATAATCATACTCTACCATCTCTAACAACTATAACACAAAAATTTGTAAATATATATTAAACCCATGCTCTATATGGTATAATATTATTTATTATATTTAATTTATATTGATATCATGTTTGAGGTGTTTATCATATAGATGATAAGAGAGTGAATTTACCAAATATAATGACTATTACACTGGGTTCCAATATAAATTCTCATAAATAGTGTGCTTATTCATTCCAAGACTGTCAATAATTTTATTATTTTTTAAAAGTATTTAATTAATATTATTATCAATTTAATGGAATTTAATACCATGATTTTAGTATTATAGAAATGTGACTAGGTGATAATAAAAAATATATAAATAGTATTTTTTATTTGGATTATCTGATGCGCTGGTGTAGGATTGATCCATTATTATTTATTTTACCACTTTGTCTATAGTGTCCAAACGAACCACTATTTTTTACTCTATGAAGATTAGATGGGGGTTATATTATATTATCCTCATTTCATTCACAATGTATTTTAAATATATCTCTAAATATGGTATTTTTGTTATCCCAGCTGGTCTATAGGGATAAAAAATGATATATAATTACTGGGAGGATTGTCCAATTTCAACTCATTATACGGTAAATGATAATAATTATTTTGGTATCCATAGAAGTTAATATAATGGAAATAATTTCAATTGTTTATTTTTATTTAAAATAAATTAATGAATTAACCAATTAAAATGGTTTGTATTTTAAAAAGTATTATCAAAATGTTTTCCTCAATGGTTTTTTCTAAAAAGTATTAGTTTTCATAAATATTTTTCTGGATTTGGAATTTTTCATCATGTAAAAAAAATTTAAAATTAAATTCTATATTACCTGTATGATAAAAATTATATACAATATAATATTATTTATAAAGCTTTTTAATTATCATTACATTTTGTTTTCCTTGATTTTATGCTATTGGATTCACTGTTTTAATTAGAAATTTCTAAAACATATTTCGTTTTTCATTTTTTCTTCAACTATTATAACTTGTATCCTCATCACTTGAATCATTGTAATCGTTAATATTGTGTTATATTTTTTTATTTAAAAAAAAATTCTTTTACCCAACATTTAGATAATCACAATTTCATTCTCTATTTACTTATATTTTAGTAATATATATCATTGTGAAACTCAAATAATAAAGTTATTTCCAATTACATAAATATTATGTATATCTATATCCCACAAAATGTACACAAGGCAATCTATGTGTATCATACTTTCAGTGTCACTCACATTGTATGATAAATGTTTTGGTGTGTGTTTACTTTGGAATAAAAATTCGTTACAGATATTTAATGGGATATAATATTCTCTCACTATATAATTCTAAATAAAAAAATATATATATTTCAAATAATGACATCTTTATGTCTATATATGCTGATATTTTATTTAATTTATGAATATATTTGTTTTTATGTAAAATTATATTGATATAATTACCTTCTTATATGCACTTTTTAAAATGTTACGTATATTTTATAAAATTTATCAGTAATCTTCGAAACATGGCTATACAGATCAAAGGAAAAATACTATATGAGACCATTTCATGTAATAGAATTAATATAATAAAAATTTTAAATCCCAAAAAATCTTATATGATGATACATGAATCCAATACCACTTTTCATGTCTAATATATATCTCCTATTCAAGTAATAGTTCAATCCTAAAAGTCTCAATGTCCATTGATTATTACATAATATCAATTTATATTTATTATATTTTATTTAATTACCTTGATTTTGAAATTATAATTTTTTTATTTTGAATTTTTAACCAATAGTCATATATCAATGGTGATATTAAATTAAATAATACATTATACATTATATTAAACACCATTACAAGAATATTGTGATATTTGAAGGAATTTATTTCTTATTTTAATAGAGCATACTATTATTCAGAATCTAAATAATTTATATTAACCAACTATCCATTAATAAATATACAAATCATAAATTTAAATTTGTGACTTAATAATGATTTCATAAAGCATAAATACAATCAATTTTTAATTCATTATAAAAGTTTTTCTAATTTATTTAACATAGAAATAAAAATTCACTATGATTTCATGTCAATTATGAACACTTCATATTTCACATTTACATTATATACATGAAATCATTCTTATTTATTAAAAAATTTACAATTATATATTAAAACTATAAATTCCATTCAATTTTACTCTTCAATAATATAAACATATATTCATATTAATATATGGAAAAATATGTGTCAATAATAATTCTATATGAAGCTCTATGGGGGATAAATATCCTTTCAAAAAATATTCTTTTTGTTTACATATTATTTTTTATAAGTCATCGATATGAAATATTCATATTTATTAAAATTTTTCCTAAATATTAAAATTAATAAATTTTAAAAACATGAAAATATTATTATGGTTTATTCATAAATTATATAATTTGTTTTTTCTTTTTTCTTTTTTATAATTTTAAATACTTTTATAAATTATAATCCCTTCATAAAGTAAAATAATAAAACATTCAAACCACATTATTATATATAATCATTTACCAAATATTAGTTAATGTGTTATAGGAATGCCCAAATCACTTTGGTATTCTACTCATCAATAAACAATATTCATGTATGTTTATAATTAATGGTTTCATCAAAGACATCATCTATTTTTACATACATATACAATTATTACAATGTTTTTGAAGGTCACAACAAAATTTTTGGATGATGATATCACCATATCCATATTCATGGTATGAAGAGAATCATGTTATATAGTGTATAAAGTACTATGATATATATTTATGACATAATATGTAAAGATAAAATATTATATAACCAATAAATTAGGGGCACCATGGGTGGTGATATCTTATATTATTTTCAGTGATAAATTAATCAACAAAATTTATTCATTTATGATAGATAATTCTGTAATTTTATTGCTAATATATCCACATCATCTTCTACAATACACGTCTTTAATATGATATAAATTAAAAAACAAATAAAACTCTAACATCTATAGAGGTAGTTTTGATCGAATATTTTAATATTATAGACATTTATCATGAATAGATTTTTTAAAAAAAATCCAAATTAATTTATCATTATTATCTAATGACATTTATATAAAATTATTCACTAAATTATGTTTTTTATAGTCACTATCACATTAAAAATTCTTATCATGAAAAATTATTGATTTTGATCCTTTATAAACATCCCCAAAACCCCTATATCTAATTCAATCATCATCATATATGAAATTAATAACACTATATATAAATTTTTTTTCTAACATGGTATTCTAGTTCATCAATTTAGATATTAATGAAACATTATAATGAGATATTATATCATTTTAGTGTATAAATTTACCAGGAAAAAATAACAATTTTTGGATTTATAACCCCATATTAAGGTACTCATATACACTATTTGTATTTTTTAAAATCCTTAGTGTTATACAATAACTCTGTAATTTAAAAAAATGTATATTATTAATAAATTTATACAAACAATGACTTATGTTTTATATAATTGTTATTTATATTCTGTTAAAAATTCCCATAAAAAACATATAATTTTTTAAACAATGTTTTTTTTATAAATTTTTCAAATATGGGGAATATACCACTGAATTCATGACGATTGATTACATTTATTTTAAGCCTTGATAAAAATTATAATTTTTTCCGATGGTAATTGAGGTAATTTAGGTGATATGATGATATTTGTTGTTTAATTAAGGTTGATGGAGAATAGTTTTAGGGAAATATATACATACAAGTCATTGAATAAAATGATAATGAGAATTTTATATATGGTTACTCATCAATATATAAAAAATAAATAAGATTTAATAATGAATTCAAGAAAATATATAAACATGTTCCCAAAATTGAAGATCAGATTTTGATAAAACACAGAGTTACTCTGTGATATGCTAATGTAATGTTCCCAATATGTATGGGTTATCAATGTTATAATTTGGATACTTAAATACAACAAGTAGGTAGTGAGTTTGAAAAATTACCAGAATTCTACTCGATATATAAGAGGGACTACAAATTTTCAAGTCAAATTGATGAGTTAATATGGAATTAAAAAGGGTTTCTATTATCTTCTAATAGATTCTATAAAATTTTATATTGTTGAATCTCTATAAAAGGATAAATAAAATGTTAATAAAAAATTACTAACAACTTTTCAGTTGTGAATGAGATGTTTAAATGGATTAATGAGTGAAATCTATCATATTTAAAAGGGTAAACAATATTCAATAGAATAACTTTTTTTTCACAAAAATGAAAAAATTTATACTAATTTATTTTTGGAATGGTATTTAGTTAGATAATGATTCTATAATATCTAAGTCTTGAATTTATTGAATATGTTAATCATGTTATTGATCATGCCTAATCCAGATAAGAATTATGTTAGTTGAAAATAGAAAATCATATATTTATAATTTTGACATTTCAATAAAATAATTTGAATCATTCTTGTTGGTAAAAAATCTTGGTTTTCTTAGTATAATAATTCACTATTTATAAATAGAGTATATTTATATTTAAATTAATGTTTGTTTCAAAAATAAATTTTTTTATATACTATTACTATGATTCAATGAATCAAAACATAATATAAAAGAAAAGTGGAAATACCATTACAGAGAGAAATATGTTGATGAGAAACTACTACAGATTATGTTCATGTCTATGGAATAATGTGGATTCATGTGCTAATTTAAAAAATGATTTGTGTTTAGGAATAAGAAAAAATATATTATTTCCTTCATATATTTACAAATTGATAGTTTTTATTGTTTGAAAGAAGGACACTAAGCATGAAATTTTTATGATTAGTTTTATGGTTGTTAAAGTCCTGTTTTTGAAGAAAAATATTTTTTATTCTTATGTTGAGAAACCGAGGAGAAAAATAATGTTATGGTTCAAACTTATTAATTAAGGACCATAGAATATTGGTGGCATTTAGTAAAATAATTTTTGTATACTAACTATAACAAGAAAGTGATTTTTCTAGAGGAAGTTGATGTGAATACCACACTAAAATTTCCATTTGAGAAAAATCAACTTGAGTATGGTGTGGGTTATAGGTGATAACTTCTCACATATTAAATTATATTTTCAATAATAATAATAAAGTCGATATCTCATTAAAAAATATAATAGTGAAAATTGTGTCCACGAACATTTGGGGGAGAAACAAATAAAAATACATATTTTTATTCTATTTTATCTATTTCAACAATACCCATGTGTTAATGGGATTTCCATGGGCGTCAATTAAATATTCAAAATGACGTGTAAGATAAATTATGTGATGAAATTGTAAAATGAGTATCACTAGTTTATCCCCACACATCTTAGTTATATATGACCACAAAAATAAACACTGCAATTTTAATCAATGTTATCTGGTTTCCCTTAGAATGATCTCATCTTGACTAATGAAAATATAGATAACCAAAATTCTATCCAAAATTATATAGTTTTAATGATTTATGGTATGAAAATTAAAATATAGAAGAAAATTATTATTCCATATTACCTATAAATAATTATTAGGGTTAAATATGTTTTTAAGAAGGTATATAAAGAAGTTATTCAATGTGAAACTAATGAAAGAGGCTGATATGATGAATAAGAGGCTGATGAAAAAGAAAAAAAATTATTTTGATATCATTATCAATGTGATTGTATAATTTTTTTATTGAAATTCAAATTAATATAGGCATTAGAAATATATAAGAAATTCATTGATTTTTATTACAATAAAAAGAAATATAGGGAATAAATTTCTACAGATATGTTTTATGTTTTTGTAAATGATTAATATATAAAAATTAAGGAAATATTTAAAAATTAAGGAAATATTTAAAAGGGTAAATGAAACTTTTGAAAACAACATATGTTTTGGATAAAAATCGAAAAACACAACCAATATTATGAAATTTATTATAATATTTCAAAATAGACAAGATACTTAAATTTATCTATGGAATGAAAATATGTTTTATCCTGTGATGTGTTAAATAATTCAAATTCCAGAAGTGAAATACAGTACTCTCATACGTTTACAAATATGATAATGAAGGGTAAGAATATTTTATTATCATACATGATAAATCATAAAATCAATGATGATGTTCATGGGTACTCTATTTAATAGGATGATGGTAAAGAAAGGGATGCTGATTATAATGCGATAATTTCTATTATCTCAAATGACATACAAAAAGTAACGTGTACATTTAATTATAATACCCCACTAAAATTTTTTGTGTGTGATTGTAATGGAAACTATTCGATTTATCTTAAAATTATAAATTTATGTGATTTTAGTGAGTTTGAACAAATATAATTTCTTAGGATGAGGATTTATAATAATTATTTCTGGAAAAATAATGAATTCTGTGATGAAATATCATAATTTACTATAAGGAAGAAAATTAGAGTTATTAGAAAATATGGGGATGAATACTACACTCAAATTAATTAATCTTATGAGTATTATTTTAAATTATTTAGATGATTATGAATGGATTTTTAGTGAAATGAAAACTCATCTAGTGGTGAATTGTGTGAGGAATCCTATATATACCACATGGTGAAAAGTGATCATAAGGAATATCACGACCACACAACCAAAGAAAAAGGGATTAAATATCCTGGAATAATATGGTTTTTATGACAATGGATGGCGAAGAGGAATCCCATAATATGTTATATGGTTACATTAGAAAAATTACAAATCTGAAGGTGAAAGTTAAATTTGAAGATAATATTTTTTATGGTTTTTAGGAAAAATATACAGAAAAAGAATTAGAACAAAAAAATATACAATTATGGTATATTAAAGTTAATAATTCCCTAGAAATAATGTTAAATCATGTTAAAAATCTATAGATATATTCATAGATTCATCACAAACATATGTGAATTTTTTAAAAAATTCTCATGTAAAATCAACACCAACATATCATAAGAATTTTAAAACTATTTTAGATATAATTATTTAATATATTGGAATATATGAGCTATAATAGAATAAGAAAAACCATTAGTATACTACATTAATACAATGGGAGCTAGAGAAAAATGGGGAGGGGATATTTCCCCATGTAAGATAAACAAAAAACCCTTGGAGGAAACCTAAAATTCAAGAAACATTTCATAGATAGATTCATCAATTTCATAAAATATCATGGTTTATATATCCTTAATTTTCAGGTGGATCATATTGGAATAAAATCAAAGATTTTTCTTATATTATGTAATTCCCTTTAATTAAATGGAGGACTGGTGTGTGGGAGGGATTTATAAATGGATAATGAAAACAAATCATGAGAGGATGTATGTTTTAATAAAAAATTATTATAATTTCACACAATGAATATGAATATTATCGAGGATGAAATATTTTAAATTTGTGACCAATGCAATCATTTTGATGAATTATTAACGAAAAAATATTGGAATTTTTTTAGGATGTTCTGGATGGGAAGATGTAAGAGGATAAAAAGATGAGAGAGAACTTCCAATTTAAGTTAATCAATAAGATAGAAAATAAATAAATTCATGAAAACATCAGGTTGTTATTTTATCTAAAATTTAAAGACATATAGTAATTTTGGATAATATTGAAGTACAAAATGGTAGATCAGTTAAATATATGATATTTTGTTGAATATTAGATGATTTCTCAGGGATGATATTATATAATTGATCATAATTTTTAATGTTGACTTATTAATTTACATGATCTAACTTAATTATTTAACTAATAGTAAACGCCATTATGATTTTATTTATGTAAAAGCGTTCTATAATTCATTCATAGCCTTATAAATAATAGATTGAAGAGTTATAAAAAATGTAGATTGAACTATTATAATCCAATTTCAAACTAGAAAGTAAAGTCAAACATTTTATTTGAGACAAAAATTATTAGTGAAATATTACTCTTCAAAAACATAGAAATATTTTTAATTGGATTGTTAGAAAAATAAAACGGTGACTTGGAAAGATAAATTACCAAATTAAAAGTAAAATTTTATGTTTGTTTTGAACATGAAAAAAGAAAAATTTATTAAAGAAGTCATATGAATGTTTAAATCACTCTAATATTTAACATGAATTGATTCATTTATATTTATATTTGCTAATTATTCATTAATCGTGAGAATGCGATTTCTATTTTATCACACTCATTACTGATTTCATAATATTTAAAAAAATTATTTATATTAATAACCTATTAGAATATACAAAAAAGTTAAAAGTTTGAAGAATACATTTTGAGATGTATTATTGAGTTTATATGAAATCATTTATAATTTATTATTAACCACAAACAATATTACAGGATTAATAATCACATAAAAAAAGTTGGAGATTTGTAGATAAGGAATAGAAAATGGTAGATGAATTTAATAACCCAACAAAAGTCTACAAATCATATATGGGTACAATAATAATCATTTAGAATATATTAATGTTGCGGCCTGAATCAAATATAATATTAATATGAAATATTATAAACAAAAAAACATATGGATGTTTAAAATATAACTTGAAATCCAATCACATGATGTTAGTGTAGAAAATGGGTTATAATAGAGTACAAGAAGGCTCTTATTTCACATGTTTAACCATATCAATCCATTGAAGCAATTTATAATAAATAATGTATAATTTCAATGAATGAGGGGATACATTTGATTAAATGTAATGAAACAAGGAATTGAGATCCAATAAAAAATAATTAATTTCATTGGAACCAAGTGGGTGTTCATAAATAATCTCAATGATAATGGATAACCATCATGAAATATTGATAAATTAGTTTTCAATTTTTTTTCATTTGGAAGTAGTTTAATTTTAATAGTGTTTATCTATTAATTCCACATTTTAGGGTATAATAATTTTCTTACATAACGAATCTCATAATAATTATAACATTTAACATATTAATTTCATGTTTACATTATGGAAATGAAAAATGGAGTAATATTTTACATTAGAAAACAATAATTGATTCTTTATGAAAGAGTTGGAAATACATATTAAAAAATAAATAAATACTTATATGCATTTAATGATTCCCATAGACTCTAATATTATATATGGGAAGAAAAAAGTAATGAATTGAATTTTTCATTAAATTTGAATGAAATAATTATTTGAATAAGATGAACAAATATACTCTAATTGTTATTTTTTCTTTTGATGATATAATTTTTTTGTAAGAAAATTGATATAATTATATATGGAATTAAAATAAAATAAAATTTAATTTTGAAATAACTATTAATAAAGATATTTAATTCATTATAGTATTTAATGTTGAAAAAAATAAGTTATTTACCAATCCCATTGAAAATATTCTAAGATATTTTTTGCAATTGTTTGGAATTAATGATTCTAATGAATTTTTTCCACCTAGGAATGTTGGTGTGAATTTGAGATTGTATAATGAGGTTTATAATATTAATCAAAATGAATTAAAGAATTCAATTAAATATTTAAATAATCTCACTACATCTAATCCTAAAAATTTTCATTTAGTGAAATAAAGTTTTATGTATCATTATTATAAATACATGTAAGACATGTTGGAGGAACAAAGAATTTGAAGGTTTATTAAAGATATATTGAGTTAATTTTGGAATTATATTAGTGAACAAAATATGATGTTTTTTTCGTTCAGTAACACACATTGAGAAAACTATTTTAATTGGAAAAAACAACATAATGAGGTACATTATTTTTTAGGTTTATGTTGTGTGAAATAATATTTTGAGAGGACGAATTTACTAACCATGAGAAAAATTATGGCAATGTATCTGGTTTCATCAAATTAATTAATTTAATTTATCTTAATAATATGGATGATGGATTAATTTTAGGTGTTAATTGAAAAGTCTCAATTACTATTTTGTGACAATTAAAGTGGAATTTATATTTCTAAGAATTTAGTGTATCATTATAGTTTACCAAAAATTTATATTATATTTAATTTTATCAAATTCATGGCTGATAATAAAGATGCTTGGATGATATTTTTTCTCAAAGGGATCAATATATTTTCACAATGAATTCCTTAATGGAAAATGATGGTGGACTGATGCTGAATTTGTGTGTTTGACCCGTACTTATAACATGTGGGATTAATAAAATACCAAATATAATTTTAGATTCAAATTTTTATGTTCAATATAGGTACATAACATGTTTTTGTTACTATTAACAATATAATGATATTTCTATTGTGAAAATTTATTATAATTGATATTCATTGTTTGGGGAGAGACTATAATAACTACATGAACATCATTTTCTTATCATTATGGGAAATAAAAATCATAAAAAATTGACTTAACTGAGAGTTTAGTTCTTGAAATTTAAAATTAAGTATATTTCTGATTTAATGATATCTGGCATGTTTTTTTTGTGTTCTTAGAGTTGTAAACAAACCGAAGGGGTCAGATTGATGAACCCAACGAATTTTTGAAGGTGTGATGTATTTTTGGTCAACCCTTTCTAAAATGCATCATAATTTTTTTGAAAATGTTTTGAATTTTAATTGATATAACAGATAGTGTTTTTTATAGTTCTATGTTATTGGAGTTGTCTTCCTAAGATATTTAGAGTCGTATTCTATCGATGAAATTGTGGAATAACTCAATATATAAAGGGATTGTAAATTTTTAATTTTCAATATAAAATATAAATTATTTTAATATCTCTTAGGTTATGTTTTCATATGATTATAAAAAATTATAAATTGAAAATTTATATAGTTGATTCTCAAAATGTAATGTTATGATACTTTATAAGTATCTAGTAACATTATTTTCAATGTGATATATAATTGTAATAACCTGGAAGTCTGTGTTGGTAGAGAACTAGGGTGACACTGTAAAAGATAAGAGTAACTCCAAATTTCCATTTCCAAATGATGATTTTAAAATGTAATAAATAAGGTTTATTATTAAATAATGAATAAAAAAAATATGGTTATGAATCCATGGAAAAGAAAACATGTAAGGTGAATTTGGGTTTTACAATACATATAAAAGAGTTACTGGTATGTTTCCATGGGTATATAATAGAATTATAGAAAATGTGAATAGGTCATTATCAACCATTGAAATTGTAGTCTATATATAAATATGATTTAACATATATAAATAGAATTTGGGTAACATCCCATGATTTTATTAAATAACAATATGCTCAATATCATAAATGACTTGCCACATTGAGATCAAAGGAACAACTATATATTATTATTTTAAAGATACTATTATAAACATGCTATTAGAACAATCGTTATGAACTAAATTAATAAAATTTATTAAAATATGGTTTATAAATTTATATATTTAAAATTAATTGACCAATAATTATATATTAAGATAAAAGTAATTTTTAAAATATGGAAATATTTTTATGAAAATATATATAAATTTTCCCAAGTGTGTTTTATATTAATAAATAAAACATTTATTCAATTATATTAATGAAATTAATAATTTACTCAATTTAATTTATAATATTCACATTATGTGTTTTGTAGACATGATATTAGATGGAAATCCAATTTTACCCATAAAATATGTATTTCTCTAAAAGGTAGTTTTTTACACCTTTTGATTATGCACTATTTAAAAATATGATTTGTGAATCATTTATAAATACTATTTGAAAAATAAATATTTTTATTTTGAAATGGAATATAAAATTTTACCTTTGTTAAATATTTTTTATTTTTCTAATAAGTGACATGTTTTGATGAATTGTAAAAATACTGAATTATAATTAAATGAAGATATTTAATTAAATTAATTTATATAATGAAATTATTATTTTATCGGAAATAAATTATATTTAGATAAATTTTATATATATTAATCTAATTTAGGCCATCTGAATAAATTTCACATTGAATTTTTATATAAAAACATTTTATCTTTTGAACTTTTTAAATTTAATAACTTGTTTTCTCAAAAAATCAACGAAAGTAATTATAATTTAATTATAGAGAATTATATTTTTTGAATTTTGAAAAATGGATTCCATATCTAGAATAAAAGTGATAAAATTTAATAAATATGTACCTTTTTTAGACAAAATGAATACTAATTTTTTTAATTTTATATTACCATAGTAAAGGGTAAATCTTGAAATTATGGGTAAATATAACATTATTTATATTAGGAAATTACACTATGAAAGCCCAAGTTTTATTAGATAACTTTTTTCAAAAAATTTATTCCATATGAGTATGTTAAGATCACTTGGATTCATTTATTGACACTAAGACCATTATAGTATTTTATTATAAAGAAATATCAAAGATTAAATACTTATATTTTAAAGAAAATAAAAACATTAATATAGATTCATTTAAAATATATACTAAAATATATGTTTTATTTGGAAATATAAAATGTTTATCTTCATCATGAAAATTAAATTTTATATTTTTGGGAAGTAATAATTAAGATATGGGGAAACAAAAATATGATGTATTAATTTTTTAATTAATGGAAATATCAAATAAATGATATTAAAAATATTAAAAGAAATATAATTTAAAATAATTAATGTGATTCCCAAATTTATTAGAATAATTATACTTGTTAACAATGTGTTATAATTTTTTTTTGAAATTATCTTTTTTTATGATATTTGTTTTAATGTCTTGTAACGAATAGTAAAAAAACCGACATTAATGATATTTAAAATAAATAATAATTTATTAAATGATATAAAATTATTATAAAATACCAATAGGAAAAATTATTTTGTTATGGTTTTAAATTTAATTAATAATACTTTTAAGGTACTTTTGGAATATTATAGTAACTATGAAAACCCTATTGGGTAAAAAATGTGCTATCATGGTAAGAGTTATAGTGGTTAAAAAAGGGTTAAAGCTAACATATAACGATTAAAAAATAGTCAAAACTTATAAAATTTTCATTAGATGAAGTAATTTCAACACATAATCATTATTTATTTAAAATAAATCAGTTTTGAGCCATATGTAATATGAAAGTAATTTATATTAATTTAATATTTTGGAAAATTCCAATAGCGCTCATCCCCACTTATAAAAGGGAACCTATTATTCATAATTAAAAAAAATAAAATAAACATATTTTATTTGGTCCCAATCTAGCCAAATACCTTATAATAATCTCTTACCACATTTTAGATGCATTATTTTTTTTAATTACACCCTTATTTTAGGTGTTATAGTTTTAATCAAAGGAGATCATCCGAAGAAGTGGTATCATATTTAATTAAATATTTCTATTTTATTTCAACTAACAATTCCATAAAATATTCTTCAACCATGAGAAAATAATAAATCTAGTATCCTAAATATATTTATGTTTTATTATGTAATATAATCACCTAAATCCATATAAGCCTCTATCAAAGGGGAATAAAATCATCATTCATGTGTGTGACGATCAACCGCCTCACGAATCAATTTTATTTTTCTTCCATTACTAATTCTCATGACTGGTAGCAATTTTGGAATTATATTTTATATATTATATTCATGAAATATTTATAATTTATAAAAAAATATTTAATTTCCTTTATTAACATTCCATTAATGAAAAAAATGATATTGGCCTTCATGTGTATGAGTGAACATCACCTTCACGAAGCGATGCGATTCATTTTTTAAAATAATATCACATGGTCAATATTTATGTATCCTTTAAGAAATAATATTATACATATGATATTATTATAGATCTGTAATAGTAAAATTTTATTAACCTTTATTCCATAAAGATCATTGAATAATGGAAATATCACCCAGGCATTTATATGACATCTTGCCTCTATTATTTTAACATAGTTTATCTTTCAAATGCTTATTTAATGGATGTAATTAATAATATAATTTATGTATTAAAGTTATTACTATGTAACGAATAATATTTTCAGGATGATGGACTAATGAATATATTTTAATATAGACATCACACCAATGTCAATTTGGACTCATGTACCAAATATAATTAAAACATACAATGTGAGAATAAATAAATATGTAATTTTTATAACATGAAGCTAAGTGATATCAAATGAATAATAAACATGAAAAATGTTATTAAGAAATTAAATAATCAATCGATGTTTCTTATTAAATAATATAATGATAATACATTAAAATTTTGGATTATGGGAAAGGATTTCACCTCAATATCCTTTCATTGAGGCATATTTTAATGTTATACTCTCACATTATTTTATGAGCATTATAAATGGAACCATTGGAATATAATATCAAGAATTTATTTATTCTAATGTTATTTTTTATTGTTATTGTAACGCCCCGACCCCAGCTACCCTGAGTCGGTGCATTATTGCGTAACATTGGCATGATCACAAAGATCAAGTCTCAAAAGACCGATTAGTATAGTAACCTTGAAACACTAGATACATTAATAAGTTTTACATTACATCATAAAGTAATACAAAAATAAAACAATATCTTTTCTTCATATCCCCTCATATTATCCCTTCAGGTCATTCATAAAATACTTTTTCACATCCTGTAAAAATTAAAACATTGATAGGGGTGAGCTCAGATGCTCAGTAAGGATAACAATATAGCGGAAGCTTTCATAAATAAACATAAACATTTAATGCAATTTATAACTAAACCAAATCCTTTTAAACATGTACTTCAGCATAATATGGAAAAATAAAATGAAATAATGCCATTTACTTATTCACATGGATATTCTACTGGTCGAATAATCACATGCAATATCAATAACCACTTTCATAATGATGGAATTCATAATTTCAGACAATCATAACCACGTAGCCAAGGCCTCATGCCAAGACTACAAATAATATTTTTTCAAGGCCTCGTGCCAAGACAATAGTTTGTCTCATGAGACCTGCCGATGCATCAAGGAGCTATATCGGGCTCCACCTATCACTTATTAAGTCCAATGCATTCCTTATATTAAGAGGTTTAAACATATCATAAACCATAACATAATCGTATCGCATAAAACATGCATAAATGAAACATAACATTTCCAAATTTCAATCACAAGATATCAATACAACACATTGATATAATAAAAACACTTTAAAAACCATTTTCAACACCAATAAAAATAGAAAAATAAAACTTGGTATTTATTTTTCATTTTAAAAAGGTTATGGCTTGTAGAGGAAGTTGAAACTCAAATAATGGTCACGGCGGTGGAGAAGTCGTTGTCACCGCATACGTAAGACAAAACATTCCTTTTGTTGTTTAGTAAAAATGCTTCGTATAAAAATATTCCTTTGAAATAAAATTAAAAGTCAAAAAGGGGTTTATACACCGTATAAAAGAAAGTTGTGTATAAAATGAAATATGCCTCAAAGAAAGGAGATTGAGACGAAGTCCCTTACCTCGTGTCTAACATGACTCGATCATTCTTTATCATACTAAATAATAAACTAGAGTTAATTTATACTTTCTTAAGAACCTTATTCAAGTTCATTATTCCTTTCATATCACTTATTACCATGTTATTAACATTATGTAATTATTTAAGTTAATAATGGTCCTTTTGTCGATCTTTGGTACTTGAGTCAAAAATAAACTTCTTATAATTACAAGTTGTTCATGTGGTAATGTACCCACTATATCCAGAATTATATTCATGATATATATATCATATATAACATATATCTTGTATATATATGCATTTATAATATAAAATAACATTTAGAGATAAGAAATGAAATGCACCGTTCATGGAGACGGTAAGTCGTACGTACGCCTGAACACTATTTTCATTTCTATTTCAAATTTTATGGACTGAAATCATAATGATATAAAGTTATATTATAATTCCAGTATAATATCATATATAAAATCATTTACTCCATCCTTTATGCATCCCACGTATGGCATTAACGATTCAAATCACTTTGAGGGGGCGGTAGTCTGCACTTCCTAAAATGAAATTATCCCATTTACCCATAATGGAAATCATAAAAGAATGCCATAAATTAAAAATAAATAAGAATAAGGAAAACATAAAAATAATATATATCCTATATAAATATATTGACATCTTAATGGCCACCATGAGAGGTGTTAAAAGAAGATTGAACAATCATCGTTTCGTGAGGTAGTAATTCACCACCCATAGAAACAGTATGTTATTTAACCATTAGATGAATGTGTGTGTAAGTGTAAATAAAATACTTCTTATAACAACATACTAGTATATTGGTGATACTGGTGTTGTCACAAAGGAATGTAATAAAAATAGTTTAAGGGGTTGGAGAAGCAAAATAAAAAAATAGCATAAGAGAAGACATTACCTTAAAATCGGGTAACTCTTTTTTGATTTGAGCCAAAGGCTTCCTTGGGAACAAATATGCCCAAAGTGAGGCTTCAAGGAGTAATATAGGGAAGTTTAGAGAGTATTTGGTCATAGTTTGGCCGAGCCAAATGGCTTGATGGTGTGAATAATGTGGTAGTGGTGGGGGCCTTTTATAAGAGGAGAAGAGGGGCACTCTTGGAAAGTCATGAAATATTACATTATTATGAAATGATTTTGGGATTTTAGAGGTCCCGAAATTATATATTTCAAGGATAAGGTGATACGGGTTATAAATATACTCATCCAATAGGTTTTTGACAAAAATAAGTCTTATATTTTACACTATCTTTTCATTTTATTTAAATCGTTAATTAATGAGGTAATCTTTGCATCATCATGGTGTCATAAAAATTTTAATTTATTTAATGTATAAAAATTATAAAAAAAATATCATGATGTATGAAATCATTATCTTTCTAGTGATTGTTTATAGTCCAAATTTTCACTTATATAACCCTATGTAATAATGGTTTTAGTAAAACAACACATGTTTGTGACAATTTTATTTTTACTTTAAATAAAAAGTTATTAATGTCATTTTCATACCCAAGTGGAACCATGGGGTCCCCAAGTTGGCCCATGAATTGTCTTGGTCTGACATGACTCATCCAATAATTTTAGGACATGTTTCATGATATTTTCATATTTTTATATTATCATTTTTTACCTTAAATTTCACTAATTACCTTAAATCGCGATTAATTAAACTTAAAAGTTACTATTCACCAAAACATTATTTTAATCCCATTGAACCACATTTTAATTCCTAATTACAAAAATGTATGTCAGATTTTTGAAAATCAGATCACATAAGTGGTGATGATTCATTTAAATGAAAAATCAATTTTTTAACTACCACTTAGTGGTTTCAGTATTCATCAAAAATTGAAGTTTTTCAGAACAATGCCCTAATTTTACCCTAAGATATAATTGATATTCAGAATTCAAAAATGATGTATATTTTAAAAAATTCCAAACATATAAGTTGAATTAATTAATTTTATAATTAATTTCTATTGTCACAACAAATAGCGTGTCTTTAAGAAACAATATATATCCAAAGATTGACAATTGTTTATGTCCAATTTCAAAGTGAAATTAATTCTAATGACCACCATTGGATAAAATGGTAAAAATATATTCTAATTATACTTTAAAACCACTCAATAGTATAATTTATAACTATAAATTATTTTTATTAAAAAAGTTGTTTTTAAGTATTTTTCACTATTCATAAAAAATTGGAAGTTCTCATAAAAATACCAAAAATTCAACATAGGCTAATTTTGATATTCCTAATCCAAAAGTGAAGTCTATTTTGAAATTTAAATTATACATATTTTCAAAAGGTTGGTATTACTATTCATAATGGCTATTTTTATTGGTCTCTGTGTGTTAGAATCTCGAACATGCGTACAATGCAACCTATTGCATTATTGAAAGAGAAGCATATCATGGAAGCTCGGTGTGTTAAATTCTCCCCTCCTTCAATAAATTGCGTCCTCACAATTTGAAATTTCTCTTTGAAAATAAAATGTTGAAAATAGAAAATACCTTTGTGGAAAACCCACATCGGAAATAAGGTTAAAAAAAATTAGCCTTAATTAGACCAAAAGGGAAATGAAAAAGTCACCACCAAATTATGATCTCAATAAGGAGAAAATTGGTGTAAATTA
This sequence comes from Viscum album, assembly GCA_963277665.1. Lineage (NCBI taxonomy): Eukaryota > Viridiplantae > Streptophyta > Magnoliopsida > Santalales > Viscaceae > Viscum > Viscum album. The sequence continues at coordinate 911,574,282 of OY728161.1, read as the reverse complement.
GAGACATATAATTGGAGGAGAAACATAAATATTTGTAGGGAGTTATTGAGGTCATCAATCACAAACAATTGTAAAATTGACGGCCACAAAGCCTTCAATCTATGTTGTTTAAAAATATTATCAGTTCAACCAGACATAAGGTATTAGGATAACACATTTTTTGTTTTAATATCCCATTACTAAAGTTTAAGAATTAATTTATTCATAGAATAAGAGATAGGTATATATATTTATACTTGACAAGTAAATTTTCGACATTCAACTAATTTCTACCACAAACTCATCTTTCACTCAAAAAGATAATAGAACTCAAGAATATTATATTTATCCTAATCGTACATGATTCAAAATAATAACACATACCATTTAGATTAGGAAAACTATTTTGTAACAACCAGGGACTTTCTGTAGGCTAGTGGTAGGTAATAAAGGCATGTCACACTATGGTTGTGGGTTCGATTCCTACAGCTTTGTCCAACGCGACGGGTTATCCCCGACCTACAGGTTATCCTTTTTCCTAAAACTATAGTATTATAATATTCCAAAAATAATATTCAGAAATGTTTTAACCTTAAATAATACTATCCAAGGTTCAACTTAATCCATTCCAACCTTTATAGTTATCCAAAATACTTCTGTCCAACTCACAGTCCAAATTTTATAAGGAAGGTAAACATAATGAAGATACTTTTTTCCACCTTACAACATGTGAACACCTTCATCATGTATTCTTTTAAAACACTGAAACAACCTGAATTACCATAAATCCTTATTGATTACATTCATGATCCATTATTCCTTATAAAATACTAGATATAATCCTTCTATCCAAAAATTTATACAAATCATTAATCAGTTTCAAGGAAGTTATGAATATCCAATATAATTTATCCAAATAAATCATGTATTATTCCAATATCACAATCTCGGCATTAGAACCATATTATGGTTTATCTTTCTCTCAACCATATTTTTCCAAAAATTTATCCTGTTGTGGAGTCACTATTCTTGGTTCAACACAATCTCAAGTCCTTGATGAAATAGTACTGCAGTACAATCCTTGTATACTCCATAATTATTATAACCAGTACATCATTGATACAGCTCTCAAATGACAAAATTCATTAATAAAAACATAAGAACTCTAATCAATCCTCCCCATTTGTTGTAGTATCATAACTTGATTATTATCCAATAACATCATTTGGGGCCTACTCTGATGATTTGGACAATGGTTTGTGTAGTGTCTCCACTCCTTGTAGATGAAGCATTGAACATTTGAAACCTTTTTCTTACCCTTGCAGTCAGACACTTGGTGTCCTTTTTCTCCACACTTATAACAAAATCCCATTCCCTTCAGGAAAGTTCCAAGGTGTTTCTTCTCATAGTTATCACATATTCGAAAATTATTCTTTCCCCTCGTCACTTTATCCATCATTTTCTCTTCCATCCTTTGCTTCTCATTCATCCCTTCAAATCCATAAGACTCAGAGAATTATTTACTTATCTTATTAACACATGATACAATTTATTCATATGTTGAGAACACATGGAAGACAATTTACCTTCTATATGTTGTCATAATACCATGAAAGATATGATCCTTATTACTCTTTGGATCATACATATTGATGGAGTTCACATTCCTTCTACTGGGCGCCATTTCTATTCAATGGCATAAACTAGGTTAGTTTATGAATTGCAATGAATTATTCCAATATTGTAAAATACATAATGTAAATTGAATGGTTTATGGATATTATCCATAATCATAAAAAAAAATTCTTTGAGGAAGTATATACTCATAAACCCTACATAATGGTCTGTAAAAAAATAGAATTATCCTAAGCATATCCTCCAGGAGTGTCGTAACCAAGAGTGCAACAAGGCCCGTTATCATGCACCAGTTCCCGTTCAAGTCTAGCTCAAAGAGGTGTTTTCGGGATTTACCCCTAGGTACATCTGTGCCAGAGCCACCTCTACTTTATCGTATACATACAAGGATTTATTTCTCGGAAAACTCAAAAAATCTCTTTAATACCAAATTTCTAGGATGTTATTCTATACTAATCCTCAAATTTTATCTTAGGTCTATGGGATTTAATCAGAGTTTATCTAAATCTAGCTTCCAAGGTTAGTATTAAACTACCTCTGATACCAACTATACCACCCCGACCCCAGCTACCCAGAGTCGGTGAATTATTGCGTAACATTGGCATGATCACAAAGATCAAGTCTCGAAAGACCGATTAGTATAGTATCCTTGAAACACTTGATACATTCATAAGTATTACATTACATCATAAAGTAATACAAAACTACAAAAACATATTGTCTTCATATCCCCTTATATTATCCCTTTAGGTCATTCATAAAATACATCTTCAAATCCTGGAAAATTTAAAACATTGAAAGGGGTGAGCTCAGATTTTAAGTAAGGAGAACAATATAGCAGAAGATTTCATAAATAAACAAAAACATTTAAGGAAATGTATAACAAAAAAAAAGACTTTTAAACATGTAATTCTGCATAATATGGCAAAATAAAATGAAATAATTCCATTTACTTATTCACAAGGATATTCTACTGGTCGAATAATCAAATACAATATCAATAACCACTTTCATAATGATGGAATGCATAATTCCAGACTATCATAACCACGTTTCCAATGTATCGTGCCAAGACTAAAAATTAGATTTTGTCAAGGCCTCGTGCCAAGAAACTAGTTTGTATCATGGGACCTTCCGATGCACCGAGGAGCTATACCGGGCTCCACCTGTTACTTATTAAGTCTAATACATTCCTTATATGAAAAGGTTTAAACATATCATAACCCATAACATAATCGTATCACATAAAACATGCATAAAGGAAACACAACATTTCCACATGTCATTCAAAAGATATAAATACAAAACATTTATATAATAAAAACACTTTCAAAACCATTCTCAATACCAAAATAAAAGAAAATTAAAACTTGGTATTTATTTTTCATTTTAAAAAGTTTATGGCTTGTAGAGGAAGCCGAAACTCAAATAATGGTCACGGCGTCGGAGAAGTCGTTGTCGCCGCATACGTAAAACAAAACATTCCTTTTTTCATTCAGTAAAAACGCTCCATATAAAAATATTACTTTGAAATAAAAGTAAAAGTCATAAAGGGTTTTATACACTATATAAAATAAAGTTGTGTATAAAATAAAATATGCCTCATTGAAAGGAGATTGAGACGAAGTCCCTTACCACGTGTCCGACTTGACTCGATCATTATTTAACATCCTCAATAATAAACTAGAGTTAATTTATAATTTCTTATGAACCTTTTTCAATTTAAAAATTCCTTTTATATCACTTATTACCATGTTATGAAAATTATGTATTTATTTAAGTTAATAACGATCCTTTTGTCGATCTTTGGTACTTGAGTCAAAACTAAACTTCATATAATTACAAGTTGTTCATGTGGTAAAATATCCATTATATCAATAATTTTATTAATGATATAGATATCATATATATCATATATATCCAGTATATATATTTATTTATAATATTACATAACATTTAGAGGTATGAAATGAAATGCACCGTTCATGGAGACGGTAAGTCGTACGTACGCATGAACGCTACTTTCATTTCTATTTCATATTTAATGGACTGAAATCATAATGTTATAAAGGTATATTATAATTCCAGTATAATATAATATATAATATCATTTAATCCATCCTTTACACATCCAACATATGACATTAACGATTCAAATCACTTTGATGGGGCGGTAGTCCGTACTTCCTAATATGAAATTATCGCGTTTAACAATTATGGAAATCATTACGTTATTCCATAAATGAAAAATACAGAAGCATAATGAAAAAATAAAAATAATATATTTCATATATAAATATAGATACATCTTAATGGCCACCATGAGAGGTGTTAAAAGAAGATTGAATAATCTTCGTTTCGTGAGGCAATAATTCACCACCCATAGAAACAGTATGTTCTTCAACAATTAGACGATGGTGTGTGTAAATGTAAATAAAATACTTCTTATAATAACATCCTATTATATTGAAGATACTGGTGTTTTCACATCTTAAAGGAATAAAAAGAGTTTAAGGGGTTGGAGAACCAAAATAAAACAAAATAACATAAGAGAAGACATTACCTTAAAATTGGGCAACTCTTTTTTGATTTGAGGCGAAGGCTTCCTTGAGAAGAATTATGCCTAAATTGAGGCTTCTAAGAGTAAGATAGGGAAGTTGGGAGAGTATTTGGGTAGAGTTTTGCCGAGCCAAATGGCTTGATGGTGTGAATAAGGTGGTAGTGGTGGGGGCCATTTTTAAGAGGAGAAGAGGGGCACTCTTGGAAAGTCTTGAAATATTACATTATTATGAAATGATTTTCGGATTTTAGAGGTCCCACAATTATATATTTATAGGATAAGGTGATAAGGGTTCTAAATATACTCATCCAATAGGTTTTTGGGATGTTTAAGGCTTGTATTTTACATTATCTTTTCATTTTATTTAAAGTTTTAATTAATGAGGTAATCACTGCATCATCATGATGTCATTAAAAATTTAATTTATTTAATGTCTAAAAATTATAAAAGAAATATAATGATGTTTGAAATCTATTTAGCATTCCAATTAATATTTATAGTCGAAAATGTAACTTATATAACCCCATCTAATAATTGTTTTAGTAAAACAACACATGTTTTTGACAATTTTATTTTTTCTTTAAATAAAAAGTGATTAATGTCATTTTCTTACCCAAGTTGCTCCATGGGGTCCCCAATTTGACCCATGGATTTTATTGGTCGTCCAAGACTCATCACATAAGGTTAAGACAAGTTTCAAGATATTTTCATATTTTAATAATATCATTTTTACCTTAAATTTCACTAATTACCTTTAATCACGATTAATTAAACTTAAAAGTTACTATTTACCAAAACATTATTTTAATCCCATTGAACCACAATTTACTTCCTAATGACAACCATGTATGTCGGATTTTTGAAAATCAAATCACAGAAGTGGTAATGTTTCATTTAAACGAAAAATCAATTTTTTAACTACCACTTAGTGGTTTCACTATTCATCAAAAATTGATGTTTTTCATAACAATGCCAAAATTTTACCCTAATCTATTATTGATATTCCAAATTCAAAAATTATTTCTATTTTACAAAATTACAAACATATAAGTTTAATTAATTAATTTTATAATTAATTCCTGTTGTCACAACAAATAGCGTGTTTTTAAGAAACAATATATATCAAAAGATTGCGAATTGTTTATGTCCCATTTCAATGTGAAATTAATTCTAATGACCAAAATTGCATAAAATGGTAAAAATATATTCTAATTATACTTTAAAACCACTAAATAGTATAATTTATCACTATAAATTATTTTTATTAATAAAGTTGTTTTTAAGTATTTTTCACTATTCATAAAAAATTGGAAATTCTGAGAAAAATACCAAAAATTCAACATAGGCTAATTTCGATATTACAAATCCAAAAATGAAGTCCATTATGAAATATAAAATATATATAATTTCAAAAAGTGGGTATTAATATTCATAATGGCTATTTTGATTGGTCGCGGTGTGTTAGAATCTCGAACTTGCGTACAATGCAAGCTATTACATTATTGAAAGAGAAGCGTATCGTGAAAGCTCAGGGTGTTACAGTTATACATTCATGTAGATTATGAATTTAAAGTCCAAATTAGTATGGGTAACATTGAATGATTACATATTTAATTATCAAATATATATCTCCATATAAATAATAATATTATTAATTTTTTACTTTTTTATTATATGGATAAAATTGATTAGAAAGGAAATATAATATCAATTTTTTATTTCATTCATATTTTTTTAAAATGGAATCTTTTTTCATGTCTTCTACGGAATATTTTTTCACATGAAAAAATACTATTCTATTCATAATAAATATATTAAAAAATCCATTCCCACCAATATAACTATTTTTTTAATTTATGGTATTTCTTGAAATCATACATTCATTCTTTAAAAAACCCTTATTTTTCATTTTTGGTATATTTTTATTAAAAATTGGGTTTTGATAGAGCAGTGTTTTATTTATATTAAAGTGTTTTTTCGTATTATAATAAAAGGGGTTTTAAACGGGTTTCATAGTGAAAGTGTTTTATTTATAAAATTGTACTTGATTATTATATGAAACAGGCGAACCTGGTACAAATTATTGGAAGGGTTGAGCTACATTATAGCTCATAGGTGTGCTCGATACATCTTGTAAGACCGTTTGGGTCCCATTATATCCCATGAGAGAGGGGTTCCCCTGATATAGTTTATATGAATGGTTGAGACCCATTGAAGCTCCCATGTGAGAACAATATAGTTTCTATGAAGGGTAATCCCAATTATAGAAATATAATACATTAAAACATAATAATATTGGATTTATTCCATATGGATATTCTAATTGAAAGGGTTTTGAAATCATTTTATGTATATGATTCTCTGTGTCACTTAAAAGTGTATTAATTTCATTTTATTTGTTTTAATTACTTTTTTTAAAGAAAACATATGTGTTCTTTTCATATAATTTAATTGTTTTATAATTTTATCAAAAAACATTAAAAGGGTTTTGATACTTTTCACTAGACATATTGTTTAATTAATTTTTATGTCCTTTAATATGTGTTTTATACTCATGTAATGGTTTAAAAATTTTCTTATATATTTAAGGGATTATTTTAAAAGGCTGAGTATAAAATGTAAATTTTGATGTTATATCAGGGAAAGAAATGATGTTTTAATTTGGAATGTTTTTTAGTAAAAAATTGGCACCAGGTAAAAGATTCCACTTTTAATTTATAAGAATACATTGTAATAAATTGTCTTAATTCTCTAAAACTAAAAACTGCTATTATCCATGAATGTGAATTCTATATAAGAAAACTAGAATATGTAATGCTTATGGTTGTTTCCTTACCATTGGTATAAAAGGATTCTTCATACAAAATGAGAGATTATGTTGTTTTCATAAAATCTATGAATATCCTCATTGGTTTATAATTTCATGTTTGATCATAAGATTAATTTTATAAAAATATTTTTAGGCTTTAAATTGTGAATTTTTAAGTTGACTAATTATAATTTTAGAGAAATTCATTTTTGAGGTAATTATGGGTTATTATATTTTGTGATGCAAAATGAATGTTAGGAGATAAAATTTGATTTTAAAGTATAATAATTTTATATTTGAGTATTTTCAACACATTTACTAGAAAATTACAAGGATAAAAATTATATTGTTTTAGAGAAAGGAAAATCCACAGGATAGGTGACAACTCATCACATCCTGCAAGGCCGCATGAATTAAACAAACAACTTAAGGGTGAAAATGTGCAATGCCTATGACTTTACCACTTGAAGTCCCAATTAGTATGAATTTTATTTTTTAGTTGATGAATTTTACAGATAAAAAATATGTTTAATTTTATTAATATATGTTTTATAAAAATGATAATCGTGTTATTGGATAATTAAATAGTGATTAATTGATTAATGTTATTTTGAAGTCATATTCTATTTTGGGGACATTAAATGATTATCATAAATAGAATATGAATAAATAATTTATATAAAGGATGAATTATAATTTTTAGGAAATTACGATTTTATGTTTATTCATGTAATTTATGGAAATTGAAATCTTGTATGGTAAATTATGTGATTTTGGAACCTAAACTTTTGTTATACAACATTAAGTGTGACTTATTTTATTCAAATATGACAATAAAAAATTATCTTATAAGACTATCTGATAAAATATTTTAATATTTTCGGTTTTAATCATATATTGGAATATTTTGGGGGTATTTGAAGGACAAAAATTTATAAAATTATCTATATTATTATTTTGGTAATACTGTGGAATTTTGGAGATTAATGTAGATGTTCATCATATAAATTATGATTTTTAAGGAAATATATTATCTTATCCTAAATATTTTTGTATTAGATAGTGTTTCAGAGTATGATAAATAGATAGTTAATAGTTTTTGGATAATCATATTCTCTAGAATTAGATTATTGTGCTCTTAGAGTGAAAATTTCATCTTAAATACTGAACAGTTGGACAAAATGATGAGTTTGTGATGAAAATTAATTTAATAGTGAAACACTAATTATTAAGACATTATATTTTCCTACGTTCTTAGTCCAGGTAGTAATAAAATTCTGCAACACTATGAAAATGATCTTGAAATAAAATTTTACCATTTTAAATTTATGAATGGTCTTATGAACCGTCACATATTTATGTTCTTGTGATGGTAATGTTTCTCATGATCCAATTCTCTATTAATCTATATTCATCATTGGGAGTTTTTCTTATATTCCGAGTCACTGCTTTCGTAAATGGAAACATAGTATCTGTTATCTCAAATGATCTTCTCACTTCCCTTTCTTTCTTTTAAATTGAATTTTTTTAATACTTTTTCTAATGTTATATTTCAATAAATGTATTTTGAAGAGTTGAACTGTTGTTACCAATCTAAATTTGTTATTTGGAAAAAACAATTTATTAATTGGGGTGTATAATGAAACATTAGAATATTTTACAATAGAAACACTAAGGTTGACAGCATATATGATATACCACATTGACTTGCAAGGAACAATTAAATATTATTTTTTTAAATGTTACTATTATAACATAGATATCAAAATGATGGTGTAGAAAAAAATGAATAGAATTATGAAAATATGGTTTACAAAATTATATATAATTAATTATTTTACTGGTTAAATATTAATTAATATAAAACTATTTTTAAATTAGAAGAAAATGTTTTTTTGAAAAACTAATTAAATGAGAACAAGTGTGTTTTATACCATTATATAAAACATAAAAAATGTTTTATTATATTAATGGTATTTATAATATATTAAATCTCATTTTCAACATTCATCGTTTTTGTTTTCTAGACACAATATTTGATGAAATAAAATTTTACTCACAAATGATGTGTTATTCGAAACAGGCAATTTTCCCTCTTTTGATTGTTCCATTTTTTTAAATTTTTTTTTAATTATTTATAAATACTAATTGAAAAAATAAACATTTTCATAGTATTCATAATATCAAAATTTACTTTCACGGAATTATTCATATTTTTCTAATAAGTGTCATGTTTTGATGAATAATGAAAACTAATAAATTTTCATTAAAAACATAATTTATTAATAATTTATAATATTAAGTTATTTTTTATTATATATAAAGTATAAATAAATTAATAATAATTCTTGGTTCCAATATGTGAAACCAAAATAAATTTTACCTTCAATTTGAACATAATAACATTTCAATCATTTAAAAATATTTACTTTAATAACCAGTTTTCAAACTCGTCTTTGAGATTATTTTTAAATTAATTTGAAATTAATTTTTCCTTTTTAATTTTGATAAATTGATTCAATATTTTTAATTATAAGGTTAAAAATTATGAAATAAATTTTATTTCTAGATAATATGAATTGTATCTTTAGAATTTTTTTATTACAATGATTAACGATAAATAGGGTAATTAAGTGTTAAAAATGATATAAATTTATGAAAATTAACCTAACATATGTCCAAATTTGTATGTATGAGATTTTTCTCTAACAATAATCATCATTGGTATAATTATATGATATCCTGGAGGAACATAGATGCCATTAATTACTTTCTTGTATTTTATTTTAAAGATAAGTGAAAAAGGTCATAATTATATTTTAATAAATATAACATTTTTAATATAAGTTTATTTACAATATATATTTGACTATAACTAGTTTTTAAAAATATAAAATGTTTTCTTTAATAATGATAATTTATATTTAATTTTTAGGGATGAAATAATTAAATTAATGTCTAAAATAATGATGATGAAGTTATTGTTTAATTAATAGAAATATAAAAAATGATAGTAAAACTATTAAAATAAAGATAATTTTTAAGTCCATCCAAAGAATTTTATAAATTAATTTTAAAATGTTATTTATTTTTAACAATAATGGGTTCAAATTTCAATTTTTGTTATGATATTGTCTTAAATTCATGTAATGAATATTTAGAAAATTGAAAATAATAATATTGTAAAATAAATTATATTTTACTAAATGATATAAAATTCGTAAAAATCCATTTTTTTGCATATGAAAGGTATATGGTTTAAAATTTCATCAATGATCCATTTTGGTGTTTTTTGAATGTACGGTAACAATATTTACCCATAATGAATAAAAACATTTGTCATCACGGTAAAAGTTATGGTGGTTGAATAAGGGTTAATGTGAGACGATAAGGATTAAAATATAGTAAAAACCTATATAATTTTCATTGGTTGACCATAATCATCATATAAACGTAATAAATAAGTTATGATCTATTTTTAATGTAAAATTAACTTTTAATTACATTATATTTATATAAATTTCAAGAGTGACCCTCCCCTCACTTCTAGAAGGGATCCTCTTCTTCTCTATTCCCAACACATAAATCACTATTTATTTCAGCCAAAATAATCCCAAATCGAATCCTATAATCCCTAACCAAATTATTTAGTCTATATTGTAGAAAAAACTCCATATATAGAGGTGAAATGTTCTAATGAATGGATATCATCCTAAGAATTGGTATAGTTTTTAATTAGGAATATCTATTTTATTTCATCATCCTCTTCCTCAAAATTTTGTTCAAACAAGATTATATAATAACTATAGAATCCTAAATATACTGATATTTTATAACATTAATATAATCCACTAAATCGATCTATACTCATATTAAATGGGAATAGAATTATTATTCATGTGTATGGAGAACTACCACCTCACAAACTAATATAAATAATTTTCAATCATTTTATCCCATGTCTAGTTATAATAATGATATTAATGTTAAAATATGTTATTAATGAAATATCTATCATTATTAAATGATTATATATCACATTCTCTCTTAGATTTCAATCAAAATGTTTTTTATATTTTTTTGAGCATACGTGTGAACTATCTTCTTCATGAAGCAATGTGATTCATTTTACATCACCATATAACAAGGATAATATATATAAGTATACATTAAGAAAATAAATGATTTATATAATATTATTATCTTTATTTATAGTTAAAATGATATTTAACTTCCTTCATAATGATCATTGAAAAATTTAATCGTTACTCATGCGTACATACAACTTACCATCTCTATGACCATAACATAGTTCATTTTTCATATCCATATTTAATGAGTGTATTTAAAATAATAATTTGTTTAAAAATTAATTCTTATGTCCTGAATATTATTCTAGAGATTATGTAATATTGAACACATTTTAATATAGGCAAAATTCCAATGTCATTCTACACTCATGTTGTAAACATCATCAAATCGTCTAACTTGAAATTAAATAAATATGTAATAATAATAACATCGTAATCAGTGATATAAAAGTCATAAAAAACAAAAAACAATTTCTAAAGAAATTAAATAATTTACCTATACTTTTTATTTCGAAATATTATTATTTTACATGATGAATCAAATTCAATGTAAGGTATTTTTTATCAACCTCCATTGATTGAGGCATATTTTGATATTTTACACTAACCTCATGTAACGAGGTGTATATTCATAAACATTGATATATTCTATCTTGAATAAAGTTACCATAATTTTATTTATACTTCTGTAAAATGTTATTATTTCATAGAGATTATTATTTAAAAGATCAAAGTGGTACGGGACACATTCATTGATTACAGATTTAATTATCGAGTCTATTTATCCTACTCAATATTCAAGATATTATTTTACATATTTAAATGTATGGATAAACAAGTATTATAATGTAAATTTTATTTCTATTTTTAAATTCATTCAACTTATTTCAAGATTAAAATGTTTAGTTGTTTTTTACAGAACATTTTGACCAACTACTAAAGGAATGTTTAATTCTTAAGATATACGGTGATAATGACTTTACTATAGTTGTGACTAATATTTAATTTCTAGATTCATTGAAATATTAATTTTTTTATAAAATGAAATTAATTCTTTTTATTATTTATTATTTTGTAATGAATATTTTATTTTTAAATGAAATTGTTTTATTTTTACGAATGTACTTTTCATATGGTATTAAAAGAGTTTTCAAAAGGGTTTTATGATGAAAGTGTTTTATTCAAGAAATAGATCATAAGAGTTATATACAATAGATGAGTCTAATATAACTTATACAAGGTGTTTATCCCCATTATAGATCATGGGTGAGCATGATACAACTTAAATAAAGGGTTGAGCCCCATTATAGCTCATCAGAAATGAATGATCCTAATATATCTTATATGATTGGTTGATCCACATTATAATTCACGAGTAATCCTGATATATGTTATATAATGTGTGACCCCCTTAAAAATATCTAATGAATTGGTTAATAATAATATTGTAATTATGGTGCATGGTTATTAAAAGGGAATGGATTTTATGTGTATGATTCTCTATGTCCCCACAACGAGCTTTAATTTATTTCTATTGGTTTTTGATGATTTTATTTGAGAAAGACATTTGCCTATTCTTCTTGAGAAATGTTTTCTTTTAGTCACTCAAGTAAAAGTAAATGGGTTTTCATTTTTTTCACTATGCTAATGTATTTATTTATTTTTATTTCAAAAGTTGTGTTTTTTTGTAGAAATATCATTTTTTTTAAAAAATTCATAGGTTTAATAGATGCATTAGGACAAAGATGATGACCTAATTTAATTTTTAATGTTATATCATGTAAATATACAATATTTTATTTTATAAGTTTTTTTTGAAATGGACACTATTTAAATGGGTCCACTGTTAATGCATGGGTTTACTTATTATGATTATATAGAAATTATCTGAAATTATAAAATGAAATGATACATGAATGATAAATATAGAAAAAATAAAATAAAATTTAATTCATAGGGTCGTCGATGAACAATATTGAACGATATTATATTAAAAGAAATATTAAAAATCATTCTGACTTCAATATCTCGATTCCATCTATCATGTTATTATTCATGATAAGTATAAATTAGAAATCAATGAGAAAAAACTAAGAGGACTTTCTCAAGATAATTAAAGGATTTGAATAAAAATATTTTAAATAATGAATTTGAATCAAATTTTCATATTTTAGAGTGATATCCATCGAGTATTTATATTTATAGAATAATTATTCCCCAATTATTTGTGTATTTAAAAATTTAAATTATTGAATTAATAATAGTGGAATTGTTTTTGATAAAATATATCTGAAGTATAAAATGAGAACATATGAAGGGAATCAGGAAAATAAGAATTTATTTCTGCATGATTTCATATACATAGAGGAAAATAGATGGAATAGATAATATATAAAAGGCTTATTAAGGAGGAGGAATGAGACAATGTTATCTTGAAATGTATCATGAATACATTTATCATTCAAACATGTTGATAATAAGGATTACATGAATACTATTACATTGTTATATTATTTGGTATTTTGAAGACAAATAATTGAAGAAAAATATCATATATTTTGATGCAATGATATACATCAGAATTATGGAGAACATTTCAGTAGTATTTCAATAAGTATCATTAAATATTAGTGGGATCAAAAACTATCTTAACAAAACCCCTACTCCTATGATATGTTCATTTTTATAGTGAATTGAATGTTGAACAACCCTTAATGTCTCTTCTAGAGTAATAAAAATTATGTCTGTATGATGGATTAAATATTATACCTTCTCACCAATTGAGATCACTTTTCTAAAATTATTATAGAATACATGTCTTGGAAATGATAATATCATAGAATGTATTTGTCACAATAATCGGGGATAAACATGATTAAATACAATGTATTCTATACATTTCATATGTTTCATCCACAGATAGGTGAGAAAGGGATTTCACGGGGAGTGGAACATGATTTTTAAAATTCATAATGGTTAATTATTTAATGAAATTAAAATACAATTATGAATTAACCTTAAAATAATTTATATATAACCAAATACCAAGTACATAAAAATGATTAGATATGAAATATGATAACATACATCTATATAATCCTTTAAAATACATATTTAAGAGATATGTCTAAATCATATACCTGAAATATTAATATATTATATCCAAATACCAACTATAATGTAGGTAATTATGTTTGTTTTGGTCTATATATATGGTTAAATATTTTTTTGTGCAATTCCATAATGATATTAATATTACATCTGTTTAAAAATTTTATACATTATTTTCATGGATAATATGTAATCCATGAATTGATATGCTATAAAAATGTCAACTAAATATTTATAAGTGATATCATATCGATTATATTGAATTCATATTATTTTATATTATTTATAGAAATTATTATAACAAATATTTATTTCAAATAATCATTATAATATTACTTATATAGCCTCTATTAAAAGGGAATGATCTAGAATCCCTATTGTTTTTTATAGACTTTGAATTAATACATGTAAAAATAGAATTTGTTTCTTCAGTGATAATATTAATTATATATTCTCTATTAAAATGGAATGATCTAGACTCCTTATTGTTTTCTCTAAAATTTTAATTAATACATAAGATAATGAAATTCGTATCTCTAGTGATAATAAATTTAAATCAAGAATACAGACTATAGTGGATGGATTGGGAAACGTTTCTTAATAATTCTGAATGAATGGGACCATTCAGGTGTTCACAAAAGTATATATATATATATGTGTGTGTGTGTGTGTGTGTTTGTCTGGGTGTTTGTGTGGGTGTGTGTGTGTGTGTGTGTGTACATATATGTTTTGATTCCAAATTCTATGGGAATCTAGGATTTTGAAGGTGATGACTATGGAACACAAAAATGTAGTCTATAAATATTTGGGTCTCAATATAGGTGTTAAAGGATAAGTCTTTCTTTGAGTATACTACTATAATTAATCAACGGTTAAAAAAAATATTTTCATTATTTATTTAAAATCGGATTTTAAATTTGATCAACACGTAAATATGTGTATACATTTTCCTTATTTCCAAGAGAATAAAGTGGGTTCCACTAGTGATCTATGAGTATTGATGAACGAGCACATGTAATAGTTATATATAAAGACCTAAATTCCAATTTATTTCTTCACAAAATCAGAAGTGTTGTAGGGAATTGTGCATCAGTCATCCCTTTATTTGATTCCTTATGGTGGGAAGAGATGGTGAAGAAAAAAAATAGTTGAATGGATATTGAGGATTACAAGGGAAGGATATAAGTACAATATCCAGATGAATGGTGTGTGGTAGAGGATTGTAGGGTGGAAGATTAGGTGGCTGAAAAATCCGTTTTAATGATTGGGTTTTTAAGGATATGAATAATACTTGATATATTGGATCCCATATTGAAATGAACCACATGATCTATATATTATATATACCCAAAGTGATACTAGAAATCATTCATGTGATGTAATAGGGTCATATCCCGATGTCCATATACACTGAACTATGAATGGTTATGTTCAAACTATGCACATGGGTCACGACCTGCCTTTTGTATGCAGTAGCTTCTATTTGGGGAACTCATTCCACTTCCTACAAGAGATGCCACTACCACCTAGCTAGTTTCTTTGTACCTCCCTTGGGTTGAGCCTTCTCCCCTTGGTTAAAGGGTTGGCTGAGAATATTCCAGGATGGCCTCCAATTCATTGAACAAGTAAAAATTAAATCAATGAGTTAAATGTTAAATTATATTTATTTCACCATAAAAAACACTTAAGTTTTTTTTCAACATCAAATTTGAAATGTGGTAATTAATTATTGTTATTATTATCTTTTTTTGTTTATTGAATTATATATATATATATTATAATTTATATTTCTTTACTTTTTTTTAAAAAATACCTAAGAAACATAATATTTTACAATGTGGGTTAAAAAAATAATTATTAGATATTGTTACCAGAATAATATAATTAGTATTTTTCACAAAACATTATCAATTTAAAACATACAATTAAAATATTTTTGTAAAATTATGTTTTTTAAAAGTAAAAAAATAATAACATTTTCAAAAATATACAATCAAAATCTTCATAATTAAAATTAGTTTTCTTTATATAAATAATTTTTTAATCAATGGGAAATATTAAATATTCCAATAAATTATTAAAATTACTTATAATTTATTCAATAACCCTAAAAGAACACGTTGAAATATCAAATAAGTAACTAACAAATAAATCAATGTGTGAATACATTTATTTAATGAACAATAATACAATTTTTTGTAAAATATTATATATCCTTTCTAGAAAAGAAATCATATAATTTAAAAAAAGAAAGCATTAATCAAATTCATAGGTAGTATTAAATTATAAAATCTATTCAAGAATAAATATATCAATAGACTAAAACATTCCTTAATAGAATAATGGTAAAATTTTATCAGAATATATAATCAAAGCAAATTTTTTTATGGAAAGTATTTATGTATCGATATAATTATATATTTGATTGTTTTATTTTGAAAACAAACCATTTAATTTTTTTAAATTAAAACTGTGATAAGAACCAATGGAACATTAAAAAATATGGAGAAATCACTGAAGAGATATAACTTCAAATGTCTTGTCTACATGATTGGTCAATCCAGGTGACAATTGTGTGACTCCCACTACTTAAGGAGGTTCCCCAAATGAATTCATTTTCAAAGTTTGACTAGCCTTGTGAAAAACATATTTCACACTCTATTAAAAATTGTAGATAACCATACAGTAGTGCATACATAAGGATTTAGGGTTTCCTCACACCACGTGGCCTCCTAGAGCTATCTGTTCATCCCTAAAATGGTTAAAAAAACTATTCAAATTATATCTCATGGTTTTTACTAATCATGTATCCTAATCCATTTATCAACCAGAAAGGTTTTAAAGCTATGTACATTCCCTACAAACCCTATAAATAACCATGAGCTCATTAGGTGTCATGAAATATCTCTAATACAAATGTACACTAAAAAATGGTCTGGACAAACATAGCCTAAAGGTCATTCCCAATCCCTATGGGTCAGTGACTAGCACTAGCCATCATAAAATATTAACGCGAGAACAAATTATCCACAAACAAAATGAAAACAATATAATAGTTCAGTTTGAATACCAGGACAACCTCATAGGGATCATTTTAACAAATGTCAAATAGGAATATGTAGTTCGAAGTTCAACCAAAAGATACCAGAAAAATGGAAAACATTCTAAGTCACAATAAAAAATGTCTTTAATCCTAAGGATCAATAGCTACTACCACCTCCAAGTTGTGAAATACCCTTACACAGCCCTGGTAGAAGACAATTGGGAGACACCCAATGTAACATATATGGTGTGAGATAAAAGTGAAGTAGGGTATCTCTAAGGATTTCATAATAATATGACAACATTTAATAAACCAGCTAAAGTTTTAAAATTTTTTGTAAACACGCATGAAAATTTAAATCAAATTTAAACTAATAATTATTTACATTTTAAATGATGCAAATTCATTACAGAAGTGGATTAATAAAAATTTTATATAAGAAAATTTATAAAATCTTGTATGGTATGGATAAATGTTTACAAACAACGAAATATATACATTTCAGAAACAAACATGTGAGTGACATTGTAATCCTCCAAATGGTAACACAGTTCGAGGATAAAAGACTCTCTTACAGTAAAATAGTTGTCATGAAAATATGTGTACACATTTCCTCTCCCATAATGACCAGATATTACATGTCACCATCCCATCAAGGATGTGTCCTTATACATATATTTTGATAGTGTTGTAAATTTCAGAGTGTATTCCCAAATAAATCACTAACTAATTATGACTGTATGTGCTCTACTAATAAATAATGATGGGAAATTTATTTAAGGAATACATAAAACTCAATTTATCCCATTCTCAAATTTACAATAGGGCATTTTTATATTTTGAAAACTATAATAGGATTTTAATCAAATCAATTATTTTAATGATTAATCTAATGGGTTTCTATAAAAATCATTTCAAGCCCTTTTTCCCATCCAACGATTTGAAATCAATTTCAAGAAATCAATTTCAAAATTAAAATTCCACAAATATATTCAAAAATTCAATTTCATTGATTTTACACCACACCCCAATTCAATAGAATTTTGGTTTTTTTCATGTTCATTCCAAATACAATTTATGATACCCAATCTAATTGAATTGGAATTTTAATTAAAATAATCAAAATCAATTTATTTTATATTAAAAAATTGAAATTAAAAATAATAACTGATTATAAATCAAGTAATTTATGTCTAATAAAATAGGAAAATAAAAAAATACCACATACCTTAAGATCATGGGATCACAAAACACCAATCATAAATGAGAAACGCCAATTAAGAACATCGAAAACAAATATCTGGGAATCATCCCTAGATGCATGATCTAAAACTGCAGATATTAGATCATGTAAAAAATGATATAAAAACCCATAGATGAAGGAAGATATATATGGAGAAAGATATCAAGAAGGATAAATGTACTAAGTAAAGATAAAACACCATTTTCAAAGCTTTAATCATTTTACAGAAGGGTATAGAGGTGCCAAAATTTCCTATTGGGTGTCTCATGGGAAAATAAAATTGTATAGGGGACATTCCATCCCATCGAGCTTCTAAAAATGGTGGGTTTGGTTTTTAATAATAATTTTCGAATTAAGACACCCCATACATATATAAAGAATATCAGGGCCACACAGTTCGACAAAATATACACCCTAAATACGTTCAACATTATGAAGGTGTGTATAGTTTCACTTTGGTGGGTTCAAGATTTTAAAAACCATTCAGAAGCTGTGAAAACCCTCACTAACTGTGTTTTCTTGGTTTTCCATGAGAGAGAGTATAGTTTAGGAAATCCCTTGTCCAACCACGAACCACCCCGAAACATTAAAATATTTTAAAATTTTCCCCTGATGCATAAAAAAACTAACTAAGGAATTAAAAAATATTGGTTTAGGAATACCTAAAAATAGAAAAATGGTGTTAAAACATCATCAACATATAAAATTTAAATATACTGAAATCCTACTCAGAAGCATTCATGCCAAAAAGTTGAATCCATTAATCTCTCATCAGTGCCCCCTCTCCTACGCCTCATGGGAATCAAAACCATTCCTCCATAGAACTCAAACCAAAGGTAGTATCCTACCATTGAGAAACATGGTTTTAGAATAAACTATCCTTATAGGATGCTCTTCAACGAATAAATCATGTTCAACCTCAAGATCAGTCTAGCTCAGAACATGATATGGATCAGATAGATAATTATGTTGCTAAGATATATGGAACACAATATGTATTGAAAATATATTTAGTGAATATGTTATATGGTAAGAAAATATCCATATATTCTCACAAAACTCAAAATGTTCCACAATATTACGAGTAAGTTTCCCCTATCTCCAAATCCCTTAATGACCCAAATGGGGTAAAACATTTAGGAAAACCCAGTTAACAACATAAAATTCCAATGGAATATAATGATCATAATTATAAGATTTTTACCAGCACTATACCATCAACATTAATCGATGAATCAACAGAATATTTTACATCATATCATGAAATATAGAAGAATAAACCATCTCTAACAATCATAATATAGATTTACAATGTAGACCATAAAAGGTTTCAAGAGGGTCAATTCTGATAGCAGATTGGAAACTATTGGAAATGAAAACACAACCGACACCATATGGTCATAGAAATCCCTTCCAAATCCTGTAACACAAATAAGAGGAATATCATCAAGGATATATATAACTCATTCTTTCTAGACACCTTATTTTGGATGGAATTTCATAGTTAAATGGACATGAGATAAATATTCCACCTAAAGGCCTCTCCAAAAAATGAGAAGTGATCCAAGTATCCATATCAATGACTATAGAATACGGAACACCATGAAAAATGAACGATCTCAATCACTTATATATTTCCTAACTCCTCATTATTTATTACATTAAAAATGGGTATAAAATGAGTAAATTTATTTAGTCGATCAATAACAACCCATATCACATTCATCATTATCTAGTTATGTCGAATCCCAACCAAAAATTCCATAGAGATATCAACCCACTTCCATGTATGCACTGGATGTCACTGAATCAAATTATATGGTTTGTAGTTCTTTTCTTTGACCATCTATAATGTATAAAAATAAGAGACAATATCAGTAATTCCCCATCTCATACATGGCTACCAAAATCTATGTTGAATTTCATTGAACATATTTTTTTTCTTGTGTTAATTTCCCACTAGGAGTTCTAGAAATCCCCCATCACATATTTCTTTACCAATAATAGCACAAAAAACAATTTTAATATTATAGATTATTCTCGGTGGTGAATAACCAGTCGGGTATGGTCTCCCCACCAAAAAGAGTGTCTCTAATTCCATAAAACACATTATCAAGACACTATTCCTAAAGTATATTCTCAGGAAGAGCGGATGTCAACTAATCACTAGCTAAGGAAACATCAAACCAAAATTCCTCAACTCTTATTTGAAATTTGGTTATGAAATCTATCATGTTCAACTATTGTGATTATTTTTTCACTTCCTGGGTCATATGTTTCCATCTCAAATAATTTTCAATGATTTTCACTTTCCTCAGGTTATTGTTGATGTCAATGTATAATTAATGATGTATTTTACCCAATTCATCTAGTCAAGAATCAAATCATTCTGATTTATGATATAAATAAATATCATGTGGTATGAAAACATGGAAAATCTTTCTTTGGAAAGGTAAATCATCCATCTCTTAAGCTTGTGTATCACAACTATATGTTAAATTTCTGGGATTGAGAATTCATCACATTTCGAAAAATTTGACAAGAACCATAAGAAACAACTTGATCACCTTGTATAATAAATAATACAAAACCTTAACATGATGCATCACAGAAGACCACATAGCCGTGATTTTCTTCTAGGAGAGCTAATAAAAAGAATGTTTTCAAATGACATTTCAACTCAATAAAATAACTCTAACAGTTTTCATCCCAAATAATCAATACACCCATCCAAGGTAGATCTATCATCAGAGTGGAAAAATTTGAGAAGTCCTCGCAAAATTGTTATAATACCAAGCCAGAAACAAGAAGCATTGAATCTTGAAAAAATTACATGAATTATACCATGTAATAATAACTATCATTTTATCAATCAACTAAAATACCTTGTTCTAAAACCACTTATCCCAAGAATTTCAATTCTTCAATCCACAAATAACATTTCAATAACTAGGCATAAATTTCATGATTTCACAACAATTCTTCAACCGCTCTTGGATGATGTACAAGGTCCTCCTCAGACAAAGAGAAAATGATGATGACATCTATGATGACTACCACAAAGGTATCATGGTATTTGTATAGAATCATGTTCATTAAATACATAAATACTACAAGAAAATTGGTTCAGCCAAAATGTATGATAATATATTCACAATTGACATACCTAAACTAAATAGTAGATTTATCAATTTTATCTTTTTTATAATTCTGAAAAGATTGTAACCACATCAAAAGTCAATATTTGGAAGCTAATTTACCATTTCAACTAATCAAAGAGGTAATAAATCCATGGAAGTAAATATTTGTTCATTATATTATCCCCACTGACATTTTTGTAACCCACACAAATGTGAAGTGAACCAGAAGACTTCTTAATAAAGAGAAATCGAACAACCCAAGGTGACACACTCTGGCATATAAATGCATTTTCTAGAAGATCATCCAATTGATTCATCAGCACATTAATTTTAGTGTGTTCCATTCGGTAAGAATGAATAAACAATGTTGGAGTAATATATATTGTATCAATAGACAAATCTACCTCTCTTACTTGTGGAAATCCATCAACATCAGAAAGAAACATGTCTGGAAACTCAATCAAAACTAGAGGGAGATCACCACTCAATAATTTCATTTCCAAATCAAAATTGTAAACTAATATTAATTTCCATAACATTGTAAAATAAGTTATTGATCTACTAGAACTCAGGTCCCATTCTATTTGAAAGATACGGTAAACCACATCATGATTATAAAATGAGATTCATCGATTATAAAAATAAATCCATCTATTTTTTAAAAAAGATCACATCCATCCTAAATATAACATATAATAGTTCCTTGTCAAGAAACATAAAATGACACTAAATATAAATATTTACAGTATAGAAAGTACAAGTGGTACTATAGAGGCCATTCTCTCTATTCATCCCAAGGGGTGTAGTAATATCTTTCACATATGATAAATTATCGATTAGAATATTTATATGATTAAAAACACTAGTTGAAATAATCGAATGAGATGAAGTAGTATCAAATAAATATTTCACTAATGATGATGATATAGTGATGGAACCTCTAACAGTCATCAGAATGATATCCGCTTCCTCTAGAGACTCTAATATTATGTGAATAATCTTCGTTCTTGATTTATTTTCCTAGAACCAATTTTTCTAAGAGGCATCTGATTTCCTTATAGTCTAAGAAGGTTTTAATGATCATGTTCCACTGTGTGGAGTGTAATAGATACAAATGAACATGTTAAGGTAACCTGCGTGTCTACAAAAACCACATACATAAGATTCCTTAGTAAAAACCCTCTAAGAATTTCCATGTTTTTAATAGTATTAGAAAATAAAGGGCCTCTGATAGGAAAAATAAGAGGTTTAAAGAAACCTTATTATTGAGATAAACCATGAGAATAATCAGAAATCATATTCTATATAGAAAAATTCACACATCCACTTGGTGGAAAAGACACTACCATCAACCATGACTTCCCAACCATGTCCATTTAAACCAACAATTCTCTACCCTTCAAAAAAGAAAAATAAGGATGCTTCAATAAAAATACCTAAGAAGGAATACTCAATTAAATATCCAACTCTAAATTTCATCTATTCATATTCTCATTATACACATTATCATGTGAAATTTTAAAATACATATAAAAACTAGATTCTTATTAATTCAAAGTCTGGTCAACATTATCATGTTTTAAAAAACCATTAGCCTTGTCCAACACCATTGAATCTAGATAAAAATAGTCGGTGAATTTTTATTTGAAATTCAATAAAATATAAAACATATTGCATCTTCGCCATTACAATCATGTCCATCTATCACCTGCATGGTATCTCAAACATAAATGTGGCACACTTCACTAGGATTTGTTTAGATGTATCCATGTAGTTAAGAAAAAGTTCTATGCTTCTTAAACTTTCCTCAATGTATTGATGATCATTATTTACCTTGATTTATATAGAATTCTGGTGGAGGAACTCTTTAGCTTGATTCCGTATAGAAACCATTTTAGTTTCCACAGCTAAATAATGATCATTAACTGGTGGTGGGGAATTTATCCTAGATTGGATAGTACACAAAATCACCTCAACTAGAATTGTGTCCATGAGAGGATTTGATTGTTGAGGTTCATTAACAGCTCCCTCCAGGATCCGGCACAGAAATCTTCTCGGATGCCTGATTCTACACAACATCAAAAGAAAACAATGAATACATTTGTTTAACAATCAAACAGAGCAACAAAGGAAGTTAATATCATCAGATTTATAAAAAAGAAATTTATGTCAATATATCCACCTCAAAAGAGATAATACTATAATTAATAAAAAAGTAGACTTTCCAAAAACAACCCATGGGTACTTATGACTCATTGGAGTGATATCTATAGATAAAATCAATCGTAACTACATCATATGTTCATATAGGGTTACAAAACTACATACCGACATCAAATGAAGAATCAAATCATGTGCCTCTGATACCTCTTTGTCATGAAACAACCTAGATACCCCGGTACCCTGATAACTGAGTTGTTCTTGACCTAGACCAAAAGCAGTTCCTGGTCTCTTTGGGTAGGCGGGTAGCTCCTGTCATCATAGAATATGAAAGTTTGAATGCATTTCAAGCTTACACAATAGAAGAAATATAAACAAGTCTGTATTTGTACATGGAAAACTCATTATGGAGATGTTTTCTAGAAGAAAAAAACTATAAAAATCCAAAAGTGAAACCATAAGATTCCAGAAAAACAGGATAACAACACAAGTCCTGGTGGACATGACTCTCCAATCCCATGGATAATCAACTACTACCACCTCCAAATGGTCTCTTAACCATTCTAAAATTTTGAAGAAGATGATTGAAATAATCATGAAGTAACATGTATGGTGTGAGATAATTATTAGTAAGGTCTTAGAAAGGATTCCATAACAACACTCTAATATTTATTGAACTATATCAGGATTTCATGTTCTAAATAAACATGCATGTAATTTCATAGAATATTACATCAAATAAATATTTTCATTAATATGGTGCATATACATTATGAGAGTGAATTCATAATGTATTTATATAAAATATTTTATATAATTTTAGAAGGCCTAGAAAAAAATTGAAAAAAATTGCATATATACATTAAAAATATAAACAATCGATAAACATGGTCATCTGCTAAATTGTATGATAGTTCCAGGCTATGGAACTCCTCACACTATAATAGTTATCACAACATTATGTGTACACACATACTCAACGAAATTTACTAGATAGGACATGTCACAATGCCATACGGGATGTGACTTAGAACATATATATTATTAATATTGAAAATAAAATAATTTTTACAAAAAAATAACAAACTTATAAGGATTTTAGTTGCTTTAATAACAAATAAAGTTGTGCAATTTATTGGAAGATTTATTAAAATAAAATTCATCCCATTATCCCATTTCAAATATTCCAATTTTTTTTAAAAACAAAAAAAATCTTTTACTAAAATCATTATTTTTCACAAAAAAACCAATTGGTTTCTATCAAAATCATTTTCAGCCATTTTTATCAAACAAAAATTTGAAATAAATTTCAGAAAATCAATTTCACATTTAAAATTCCCAAATTAAATTCAATAATTTAATATGTATGATTTCCATAAAATTGTACAACACAACACATTCTAATGGAATTGGGGATTTTTCAAAAATTCATTCCAAATACAATTTCAAATCCATAATTATATTGAATTGGTATTTTAATCAAACAACAAAAATATATTTCATTCATATCAAGAAAATTAATTTAAAATGAAAAATTGAATTCAAATCAAGAAAATTAGGGTATATAAAATCTGAGAATCAAAATGGAACCACCTACCCTATGATAATGGTATCAATAAACACTACACACTAAATGGGAAATTCCAATAAATAACAATAAAAATAAAGATATGAGAAAAAACAATATATTTAGGATGTGAAATAATATATTAGAACCTCTATCAATACAGTTATCTATAAAACCCATGGGATCAAAGATGAAAAAGTGGGATAAATAGATCAGGAGGAGAAAATATACTAGGTAGAGACCATATATAATTTTCCAAGGATAGATCCAATTTTGGAAGGTTGTATAAGGGGCCAAAATCTCTTCTTGGGAGACTCTATGGCACATGAAACCATATAGGGGTTTTTCCAACATGTCAAACATATAAAAAGGGGGGTTTGAGATTTTTAAATTTAATTTAGGTTAATAAATTCATTGTATACCTGGTTAGATGGGCATCGACACATGGATAGAAAAATAGTGTATCCTAGCCATATACTAAATACTGAAGGGGTGTTTAGTTTCACCTTGGTGGGTGCACAATTTCTGAACCATGAAATATCCATGCAAAACCTCATTGTTTGGGTTTTCATAGTTATATCTAAAAGGGAAAATGGTTTGGGAGAACCCTACATTAACCATGGAGATCCCATTAAAATTAAAAAAATTCCACATTTTCACCCAAATAATCCCAAAATAACTAAACTAATGCATGACAAACCATTTTTGATTGATTATGGTTCATATAGTAATATAGATCTAATTATTGAATCTATTTAGTCTATTCACGAGATTATGTTAATGAGATGATTGATAATGGTTCATATAGTAATAGAGATCTATAAACCACCATTTCTCTTTTGGTTTTGAAATATATCTATAACCCTGTATCTATGTATAGTTTAAATTATTGATTGAATATAAATTATACATATGTGTGTCTATTATAAATATACACAACATATTCTACCTTTATTTTTAAGGTAACACACTCCTTAAATCAATTCTCCCAAGAAATCCATTTCTTTTAATGGGTAATTATTAGGATATAATGAAAAATTTTATAAAACATTTTGATTCATCGGTATTTATTATGATTTGTTGGAAGAAAATAAAACCCATTTTATTACATGTTTCATCATTATGGGTTTTATTTGGATTTATTACTTTTTGTGGGACACATAAGCATATACATGTTATGATGGGTACACATATATATTTCTCTAATGCTCTGGGATTTTTTTTCATTATGAGTCATTATTCATTGGATTAAAAAGTAAACCAAATCCACGATGAGACTGTATTCACCATTTGGTTTTGTATTGGTAGTTATCATTTCCATATAATATTCTCTGTTATATTATACTTCTACATTACTATGATGCCATGACCATATGATTCACTATTCCATATTTTATTACCCCAAATGATTATTCTTGAGCATTTTATTATTTAATATCATGTTGTTCCTTTGAAATGACATGAAATAATTTTTTTAATATATATTCTTTTTTTTTCTATTTACTTATCGCTTTATTAATTTATGTTTTCCCTGGGTTTTTCATTGCATTTTGAAGAGCATATATAGATTTATGAGAATAATATGAAGATTTAAATGAAAATAATTTTTTAGATTCATATTGCTGTTTTTTTAAAATATTATCCCAAATAAACAAGGCCTTTATAGACATTGGTTTTATTTATTGGAATATATATTTCAATAATCATTTTATAATATCAGTAAAAGGATTGAGTTATTATAAACAGTTTCCCATTTCACAAATTTGATAAGTTATTAAGAATTTATAATAAAATTAGTATATTGAGTGTGTGGATAATTTGAAATAAATTTATATAAATTATTAGGATTGAGAAACACATTCTACCCTTGGAGGTATACTTTTTGAATAAATATATCACATAGTCACACACTATACGATTTAATGAATTAATAATTAATGAAGTTAGTTTAGTAGAATAAATCAAAGGGCTGAATAACCTAGTGGATTGGTTTTACTAATGATGGTTATTATATTCTTAAATACTTCAATATAATTTTATTATATATGATAAACTATATTTTACTAAAATATTTATGTTCGGGAATACTATGCCTAATTTATATGTATTATTTTTATGTGATGTGAATATTGATAATAGTTTTTTCCCATAACTGTTGACGTTAAATACAACCAATGAGATGAGAATGTTTTTCATAGATTTTCATTTATATATTAAACTTATATACATTTTTTTGGTGAATTTATTATTACACCCATACACACTACTGATTTATCATACTGATTTTAATTGTATTTTCAACATATATATTCCTATCATTCATTAGTAACTTCAATTTCTTTGTTGTCAATGATGTGGAATGATATTTTCGAATTTTAAGAGATGTAGGGTAAGATATTTTGTGGTGTTTGATAATAATTGTGTCATGTTATGTGGTCTTTTATATATTCTATAACCCCTGTGAATGAGTTAATAAAGGTATTGAAATAATATCATTGGGGTATGATTTGAGTGGATTCCCTTTGATCATTTTTATGTAACATCACAATATCAATAATTTTAGGTGATAAAGTAACATTAACCATATAGAAAAACATCAAGTATGTCTAAATGGTATTTACAATTGATGTTGTATTATGAGTGGTTACATTATTCATCTGATTTCTAGGAGTGGATTAAAGGACATTTAAAAATAATGGTGACTTGGTTTACACAGTGATTATGACCATGAATGTTTTGATTCATTACTCCCTCAATTATGAACATAAATAATGTGTAGTGGGATGAAAATTTAAATATTATTTACATAATTGAGAATAAAGACATATTAAATTAATATATATGTTTATGGTCAGTTAATGAAATCTAAATTAATAATTGTAATCGATACATTGACTAATATATCTCATGTAACTGAAAATAATATTATTTTTAAATATGTAATGTTTTAATTATGTGACATCACATGTATTTTTTTATGACATTCTGGTTATATTTTTTCTATAATATTCATATCATTTTACAAATATGATGTTTTATTTGTAGTTTTTTACTTATTAACTAATTGATTTGGTTATCTCATATTATAACCTTGAAAACAAATTATGTCATTGTGACATATTTTAATCCATTATGAGTAGTCACTGTCCTCAAATTATTTGGGACTAAACCTGATGTATTTTGGAGTTATTGGATGTTCAAAACATTTTATCATATTCTAGGTTATAACAACATTGTATTTTAGAAATATTTAAGAAATTTTTCCATTGTAGTATTGTATATATATATTTTGGAACATGGATTGTATTCTATAAATATTTAATTTCAACATAGTTATAGTGAGTCATATTTTACAATAGAGAATCGAGATCTATATAATATTTCATAAAATTAAATGCATAAATATTTTAAATTTTTGGCGTAATAGTTGTGTCTCTTATGATTTATAGGAAAGAAAATCATTGTTTCTCATAAATCATTATGTTTACTATAAGAGTAACTTGAGATGTGTGAAATTATTAAAAAAAAATCCAATAATTATGTGATTTATTTTTTTAATTTAAATGTTGGAATTTGATATACCTTTTATAGATATTTTATGTTTATATTTAGCTTTTTGATAACAGTACCTCTGATATGAAACACAAGATATTTTAAGTTGGTTTAATTTTCATCTTATTAGAACCAATTACTGTCAGGATAATACATATATTAGATCCATGAGAATGTGGAATTTCTGAGAACATACTATTTTAAAATGGTATTATAATTTAATTGTTTTCTATGACTTTATATAATATATTGAGTTAAAAATATTTTTTGGAAGACCATTGCAGTTTCTTGTAACCCACGTACCCACAGTGAAAAATTATGTGATGTAAAATTATAAAAGTAACTATATAACATAATTTACACAATATTGAAATGATTTTAATATTTATTAAAAATTGTCTAATTGGGAATTAATTATTAAAACATTTTAATATTATTTTAAAATTATTTAACATGATTTATAGGTATATATATGATTCTATGGGCCATAAATCTTGTAAAATATATTGTTTTTACTAATTATTTTATTTGAAATTAGTAGAGTGAGATAAATAACCATGTAATGGGAATGATAATTACGGTACTACATATATAATACATGAAAAAAAGAATGAAATTATAATATTACGAGAAAACAAGTTCTCTGAAGACCTATAATGATGCTAGTATCCAATGTAATGGGAAAATAATACAAACTATGAAAAAGATACCAACCATAAATATCTTATTAATATAATTTTTTATACATAGTATTATTAGAGTTACAAAAAATCAACAATGAGTTATAAGGTAAGATAAATTTGGGTACCTATTTTTCATTATCGGTTTGTAATAAATTTAACACATATATGTGATAATAATATAAACACCCCACACCATGTGTTTTAACATAGTTCACACATGAATTAGAGATATGCATGATTGAAAAAATCTAATTAATGTAAAGTAAATATATTTACATGAATATTAGTCAATAAAAGTATAAATGTATTCCATATATAAAATATGATATATATGAAAATAGTACATCTAAAAATAAATATATTTATACTCATGGTATATCAAAGGATTATAAATTAAATAATTAAATGTATCACTATAATTGGATTATACAATGTTATCAATCCTTAACAGAAATCACATGTGAATACATGATGCATGTGATCATTTTATGTTTATCCATTGATGCATAATCAAAACCAAATTTCCATGAAGTTTCATTTTTGGTAACGAAGCCACTACATTCGACCACATAATTATATAGAAATTTCAATGGTACATGGTTATTAATATGATCAAAGAATAGGGTAACATAGTGTAAGGTATGATATCCTTATGAATGGACGATGACTATGAATGGCCAAACATAATGGTTGAAGAAGAAAATTTTGTAAATATAACATAAAAAATCAATATTATGTTACTAATAAAATTGATTAATATTATGGATAAAAATTAATTCTATAAAAAATTCTTGATACATGTAATGTCGGTCCCAAGTGGTGACATATTACATTATTAGATGTAAATATTTTATGAACAATATCATGGCTGAAACAGATAGATCATTTCTTAAAAATTATATGTTCACCCAATATATTGTTTAATATCTATAATACCACAAATTCATGGAATATATAATGATATATATAATGATAAATTTATGGTTTCCATGATTCATGAAATTTTTTTCAAAATAAAAACATACGAAAATGTAAAAAAGAAAAGTGATATGTAATATTTCATTTGTAATATATAAAAGAAATAAAATTGAAATTGAAATAAAATAATAAATTAATTTTATATATAATATTATAATATATTATACTTAAATAATAAGGATATTTAATTAAACTAGATAAATATAAAAACTTCATTTACATAATATTTATAGCCTATAACAAACATTTAGAACCTCTAAAACAACTCATTATTGAAGGATTTCATATGGGAGTAACAAATTCTGAGAGATATAAATGGGAAAAATGATATTAGAGTGAGGAGAAATGACATGATGACTAGAACATTTTCCCAATAGTGGGAGGAATTATTGAAATAAACAATGAAATAATTTATTTACCATTATTTCATGTGAACTAATATACAACATTACAATCCATTATACTCATTAGTGATCCAAAAATATTTATAGGGCTACAAAGAAGATCATATAAAATCTATTGTGGATAATTATCATTATTTTATGATTTTGATTTTTAATTTACTATATTATTCCACATTTCACTATTTTCACAATATTTAATGTTTAATACCAAAAATGTACGGAATTCCACCTCATACCAAATTTCGAACTCATATTTTTGAATATTTTATCCATTTCTAAAAATTAAGCATTTAATCCTGATATATTTATATATTAAATATGGATCATAGATTTAATAAATACATATTTTTATATGGAAAATTTAGTTTTATTATTAATTTAATTTTCACAAGATCACAACAATAATTCTATGATAAATTACCCTATGTTACATCAGAATAATCATTATGTGAAAGAAATAGATGTGTGTTTCATTAAATGTTTTTTTTCAAAAAAAACATTTTTCTCAATAATATTTCAACTATATTTGTCTTATCCATTATATTATTCCATTAAAATTTAATTTATTGAATTTTATCAAGATGTAACGTCCATGTTCTGGAAGCTACCCAGGGGTGCCCCGTACTCAGTTGGTCACATGGCCTCAAGTGCAATTCCTTGAACACCAGAGGTTGCCGACTAGCAGCGAGGGCCTTGGGTGTGATAGTGGGGAAACTATGCCCTCATTGGCAGAGTACACATTGGAAGGGAACCAAATATACAATAGCGGAAGTAGTAAATAACGAACAACATTAAATAGTGAAAGACTGTAAAACAACTTGAATTCATATATATATATCTATATATATATATATAAGTTGATGCTTGATTCTTATGTCCTGAGAAAGCATCTAAACAAGCCACAATGATGAATATAAACATTACTAAACCAATGTACAAAGAATCAAATGACCAACTCCTCAGCATCCAATCCTCGGCTTGGTCCCATGCTCTCCAGCACAAATTTAATCAAGTACTTGAAGTCGATGGGCACTTACCCTTGTCTATACCTACAGAAATATAATATGTTTTGGCCAAAAAACATGGCCCAAATAGGGTGTGAGACAAAATCCCAGTATGCAACCACAATGAGATGTGTGCCTATATGTTAGTGAATATATGGCAGGTAAAAGTAAAGAAACAGTAAATAGGAAAGTACTAAACAGTAAACAATCCACAGTTACATGAATCTAATCTATAACAGGTAATCAGCTAACTAATCAAGAAGAAAAAACAGGTATCCCTCTGGTTAGTTCTCACAGCTTAGCCCCTTTGGTTCACCCAAAAAGTACTATCAACCCTATGGGAGGTACACACAGTCTCACCCCTCTAGTTCATCTAAAGAATAGACTCTCTAGGGAAGCACTCATCGTCAATTCCCCGTGTAGTCTATTATCGTACTAAAGGTGCATTGGGGAAGCACTCAACATCTCATTGCCCATGTGGCCCACGTTGAGGAACTACAGAAACACTGGTGAAGCACTCAATGTCAATTCCCCTTGTGGTCTCACATCCTATTATAAAGACACTCAAGATAATCCCTTACGTCCATTCTCCCTATGGTCTACTACAAAAGGTTCTCACGGCTCTGTGTAAGTCATCAATAGTAAAGTGTGCATATCGGCTAAAGTAAACCTCAAGAACTACGTGGATATAAGTCTACAACATCTCAGCGTATCAGAAGATCACAACACATAATTCTATAAAACTAGGCATGGGATACTAGTAATATCCTAATAGGCGAAACTAGACCGAACAGTCATATTAGATATGTCTGGGCAAAACATCTAAAGCATAACAATTAGCCCAAAACACAATAAAAACCCTCTAATATACACACAAGGAAGCAAGAAATCAATAGGGATAAAATAGTAACATGTAATACCACATTCACGGGTATTGGCGATTTTCACAATAATTCAATGACCTTAAACCGAAAGGCACTAGCCACCTACCCTTAGGGTTCCAGCGAAAATGATCCAAAAGCTATTCCACCTCCTCAAAACTAGCGAACTCACCACCAGAAACAGTCTAAACGTCATTTCCTAATAACCACAAGTCCTAAAATCAACAACTGAGGCAACCAAAACCCTAGATCTACACAAAATGGGTGTAGATATAGGAAATTTGGGGATAACGAGATGTTAATCTAGAGGTAAACTCAAAGGAACCAAGAGGAGCGACATTCCTGAGAAGAACCGGCATCGATCCGCCAAGAAAACCATTCGATTTGCCTCCAAAATGAGTGGGAGATCTCTTTCAACCATTGAGAAACCAAAATACTGAGTGAGGATAGAGTGGGAGGGAGTTTGGAGAAGAAATGGGGAATCCTGAGTGGCCCGGGGATTTAAACACTGTTTTTTTAGTGTCCGCACAGTTTCCCTGCACGGTTTGGAAAACCGTGAACCAACCGTGCGGTTACCACTGTCTCTCCTAGGGACTTCACATGAAATGCCCACTGGTTTGAAAAACTGTGCGCCGCCCGTGTAGATCCCACATTCTCCTCCAGGAACTCTGCATGGTTTTCCTGCACAGTTTCACAAACAGTGTACCTCTCGTGCAGAGCCCATTTTCAAGGGAGCACGGTTTCCTGGGCTGGCCACACGGTTTGAACAATCCGTGCGCCAACTGTGCTCCCCTGCACAGCCTCTACAACTTTAAAAGTTTTCTTCCTATAATTCCTCTTTTTGTCAATAATGAACAGAAATGAAAAACATACATGAAAAGAAGATCTAGGTTCTTACAAAATTTTCCCCTTAAAGAAATTCATCCCTGAATTTCCCGTGCACAGCACAGAAGAAGAAAGCCTGAATATATCTGGCCATTGAGCTCGTACATCGGCCTCCCTCTCCCAACCCTCATCCTATACACGCCCGTGCTTCTATAACACTCGTACCAGAAGAACAAACCAACCATGAAGAACCTTTGTACTGCAATCAAAAATCCGGATATGATGCTCCTAGAACACCGCATCCTCTTCGAGCTCAACCTCCTCAGGTTGAAAGACATGGGATGAGTCTGAAAAGTAATGTCGAAGATGAGAGATGTGGAAGACGTCATGCATAGCCTGGGGCCTCTGAGGTAACTGCAACTGATAGGAAACTATCCCAACTGTCTCCAACACCTCAAACGGCCCGACGTACCTTGGCGAAAGAATACACTATCTCTTAATCCTCTTTTGTCCCAACCTGAGCGTGACATTTAGAAAAATCTGATCCCTAACCTTGAACACCAGAGGTCATCTTCACTGATCAGCATAATACTTATGATGAGACTGTGCAGTAGCTATCCTTTTCTGAATCAACTCTATTTTCTCTGTGGTCTCCTAACAAATTCGAGGTCCCAGAAAAGCTACATCTCCTGCCTCTAGACAACATAAGGGTGATCAGTATGGACTTCCATACAAATCCTCATATGGTGCCATCTGGATAGTTTCTTGAGAACTATTATTTTAGGAAAACTCCAGAAGAGGTATATGTTTTCCCAAAAACCTCCAAAATCCAGGATGCATGTTTGGAGCATATCCTCATGCACCTGAATCATATGCTTGGACTGACTATCTTTTTGAGGATGGTATGTGGTACTCAAATGTACCTATGTACTCAAAGACCCCTAAAGCCCTTTCCAGACCTGAGAAGCAAAACACGGATCCCATTCTCAAACAATGGAGTGTGGAACTCTCTACAGATGTACAATCTCACGGATGTACAACCATCCCAGCTAGTCAACACTAAAGGTCTCCTTGATCAGAAATAATTGAGCAACCTTCGTGAGCCCGTCGATGACAACCCAAACAACACCATTCCCATAAGGTGATCTTAGCAAACCGGTTACAAAGTCCATCAAAACATCATTCCACTTCCACTCTAGAATGGGTAGCTGCTGTAAATGACATGCTGGTCACTGATTCTCCACTTTCAGCTACTAACAAGTGGAACAACTAATGAAAAAACCTGCAATATATCTCTTCATACCTAGCCACCAACACATGCAATGTAGACCAAGAAACATCTTGGTTACACCAGGATGAACTGCCCAAACTGAGGAATGAAAATCCCACATCAACTACTCACGTATGTCTATTGACACCCATACACATCCTTGGAAACATAATATCTCATCCGCTCCTACTGTCCATCTAGAAATAGGGTCCTCCCATAACACATTTTTTGGTAGGACTAGGCCTTTATAATGTGATAGATT
This sequence comes from Viscum album, assembly GCA_963277665.1. Classification (NCBI taxonomy): domain Eukaryota; kingdom Viridiplantae; phylum Streptophyta; class Magnoliopsida; order Santalales; family Viscaceae; genus Viscum; species Viscum album. Next base: position 911,539,085 of record OY728161.1, on the reverse strand, counting down.
CCTCATTCGTACTAGATCAAGAAGTATAGAGGTAACAGCTACAATAGAATGAAAATTCTAGCCTTGTCTGTAGTCCACCTTCAAATGAATCTCAGAGAACAGATCCATAAGCTTCCACTCACTAATGGCCTCCCAAAATGCATGTATCTGAGTCCTACATCTCAATGCATCAGCCATAGCATTTCCTTTTCCTGTGGTATAGGCATGCTCGAAATCAAAGGACGGAAGATACTTGACCCACCTGTGATGTCTCAGATTCAGATCACGGTGAGTGAAGATGTACTTGAGTCTTTTCTGGTCAGTGAAAATCACAAAATTCTCTCCTAGAAGATAATTTCTCCAACAGCGTAAGGAATAGACAACATCTTCTACCTCGAGATCATGCATCGGGTAATTCCTCTCATGTGGCCTCAACTGCCGAGACCCGTACGCAACTACTCGATCACCCTGCCTCGAAACTGCACCCAAACCAATACCTGATGCATCACAGTAAAGTGTATAGCTCTTCCCATGCTCTAAAAGTATTAGGACTGGTGCTGATGTCAACCTTCCCTTTAGTTCCTGAAAGGCTGTCTCACAAGCTTCTGACCAAACAAACTTCAAAGCATTCTTGGTCAGACCCGTCAGCGGTGCTGCTAAGCGGGAGAAGTACTGTATAAAGTTTCTATAGTAACCAACCAGCCTCAAGAAACTCCGTATCTCAAACATGTTCTTTGGACGCTCCTAGGAAACTACTTCTCTCACCTTCTTCGGGTCTACTGAAACTCCTTCCTCTGAGATAATATGACTCAGGAAGTAAATCTAGTCCATCCAAATGTTTCACTTTGAGGGATTATCATATAGATGATGCCCTCTTAGTGTAATCAACAAGATCTCAAGATGGATGGCATGGTCATGTCATGTGTTAGAGTACACCAAGATATCTCCACAAAAACTACAACAAAAGAATCCAGATAAGGGTGGAACACACAATTCATCAGAGCCATGAAAACTGCTGGTGTGTTCGTGATTCCAAACGGCATGAACAAGTACTCATATAGACCATACCTGCTCCAAAAATATGTAAACGGTATTTCACATGGTCTAACATGCAATTGCTGATATGCAGATCTCAAGTCAATCTTCTAGAACACTCATGCTCCTCGAAGTTGATCAAAAAGATCATCAATCCTCGGCAAGGGATTTCGGTTCTTGACCATCAATTGGTTAAACTTCCGATAATCCACACACAACCTAAGAGTATCGTCTGCCTTCTTTGAAAAAAGGACAGGAGAACCCCAAGGAGAAGTACTGGGTCAGATGAAACCCTTTTCCTACAACTCCTCTAACTTCTTCTTGAGCTCCTGTAGTTCAGTTGTCACCATCCAATAAGAAGGAATGGGCACCAGTGTCGCTTCTGGAATGAGCTCAATAGAAAAGTCTACCTCACACTCTGGAGGAAAACCAGAAAAGTCATCTAGAAAGACATCCATAAAACAATCATCCACTGGAGAAATGTCCAACTATGAAGTCCCTGGGTTATCCATATATAGACTAGCAATCTGAGCAGTAACTTCACCAAGCCCATGATGCTTGGGTCCTGCTCTACTCGCCTGGACGTCCCACTTGCCATTATATAGAAAAGATCCACCCTCTGGTGATATGAAACTCTCCCAACAGTGGAAGCAGTAAATGAAAACCTAGAAGGGGACTAGCCAATCCATTCCAAGAATGACATCATAGACGGTTATCTACAGAACATAGAGATGCCATAGAAAGTGATACCTGACCACCTCTAGAGGGAACTCCTTGCACATATGCACATTAGCCGTCCTAGTCCCCAATGATGTGTCTAGAGTAAAATTATTGATTCAACAAATGATTTAGAGCCCAAGTCTCTCCACAACAACAATAGAGATAAAAATATCAGAAGCCCCTTTATTGAAAAGAACAGAAGATAAAAATGAGGCAACTAGAATGGTAACTCGAACTCTAGAGGGTCTGAGATCCTGCTCCTTCTGGGTCATCTCTACTTCAAAAGTATCGCCTGCTCCACGGCCCTATGATCATGTCTGATCGCTCTGAGATGATCCAAACTACAATGAACACAACGACCTATACCTCCACCTCAGCCTGAACTGCCGGAAGAACTCCAATTCTCAGATTGATGATAAACTGGTGGCGCTGCTCCTAAACAAGGAGTCATGGATGAAACCCTATCACCAGCTGCTGGTGATAGAACCTTATAGAAGAACTGAAGGTGACCCATCTTACTGCAATATTGGCACTCCACTAGGTCCCTCTGGCACTACAGCCTCATATTCCCAACTCTTCCAAACTGTTTACATACCACCTGGCTTCCTAAAGGTGTGTCTCGTTGTCTTAGATCACCCCATGTAGACTCCCTATGGTTCTTACTGCAGTCATATGATGATGTACTCACCCTTGAAATGGAACCGCCCTGGCTCTCAACTCCGGAATCTCCCAGAGTGACCTAAGTAATTAGTGCCTGGATGACAATGGATGTGATGGAAGTTAGCCTGAAGATATTCACCTATGAGAGGATCTCCCTTTTAAGACCATCCTCAAAAATCCTTACCATGAACAACCCATCTCTATGCTGGAGGGGTGTGAAACTCTATAGCTCTGTGAAAAAAGAGGAGAAATCCATGTCAAAAAGAGTGCCCTACCCCAGGATCATGAACTCTCAGGCTCGGTCAGCCCTCAGGGTCTCTAGATAGAATTAGTCATAAAAGACGCGCTAAAACACCTCACACGCCATAACCTGGTGATGACCCGCCTATGAGATCACTTCCCACCCCCTCTTGGTGGAGTCATATAGCGTGTAGGTAGCAAGCTTGACCCGCCTCTCTCGAGGCCTCTCCAGATGCTTAATGATCATCATCATGGCTTCTAGCCATGACTCTATAGCCTGGGGGCCTCCTTCCCCTAGGAAGATGGGATGATGATGCTGCTGGAAAACCCGCGTCAAGACTGCCATAGTCAAGGTAGGTGGCAGTGCTCTATTGAAGGTTTGCATCATCCTCATGAAGCCTTCCCTAAACTATGCATCTGCCCCTGCATTTGGTATAACTACTAGGGCCAAGACTGGAACAGTATGAGGAACTGCCGTAAGTCCCTGATCAGCCATATCCAGTGTCTGATCGTTGCCCTGCAGTTAGCGGACAACCGGAGGACGTCTCAGTGGCATTACTCTACAAGGTCAAATGAACACCTTAGATCAAGATTAACAGGGACTGAAACATAGGAGTACACGGTGTGTACAGAGAAACAATGTTTCTTCCAAAACGTAAGAACACAAGTCATGTAGTCAAATGATCACATCGTGCATTCTAGGTTTTGTGGACAGTAAGCCTCAAAAAAAACTCTGGAACACCGAGAAACACTGACACTAACATTGAATGTGCCATATTCTGATCTGTGGGGGACCATAATCCCCACGAATCAATTCTTGGCATCTTACAAATGTCATTGCAAGGCAGACAAGGAAATGATTAACAAAGTCTGGTCCATGAGAGACCATAACACCTCAATAACCAAAATTTGGTGTTCATTCACACAAAACATTATAAAAAAATCTCTAACTGTAGCAATGATTCTATGAAAAAATCTATCACAACATCATGAATATTCTACACAACATCTATCACAAAAACATGCAATCACTAATGCATCCTAGATGTCATGGAAAGAATGCATGACATGTGATTTCTAACAACCTCATATATGATTCATGAGATGGAATACCCTCATCTCATCGGGTTGCGACAGAAAATCTAATAGAGATAACAACAACGATAATAGCTCAAAGCATTGGAATCACTCAATGGCGAAATCAAATCAGCTGTAATTATTGAAAACCAAATAAAAATTCAATAAACTAAGTAGTGTGGCTTTTCCCTATACATAGGTTAGCAACTCTTGGGCACAACTCATTACCAAGTACAAGTTCCATATTTTCCCTAGATAAAGGCACCAAATAGTAAGTCAGGAGAAAAGAATCATCAGATACCACTTTGTAACATCTCGGTTTTTGAAGCCACCTAGGGGTGCCCCGTACCTAGTTGGATACATGGCACCAAGCTCATTTCCTCAAATTCCAGAGCATGCTGACTAGAAGCGAGGGCCTTGGGTGTGATAGTGGGGAAACTACGTCCTCATTGGCAGATTACACAGTGGAAGGGAAACAAATATACAATAGCGGAAACAGTAAATAACCAACAACATTAAATATCGGAAGACTGTAAAACAACTAGTGAATAAATATATATATATATATATATATATATATTAGGTGATGAATGATACATATGTCTCGAGAATGCATCCAGACAAGTCACAATGGTAAATACAAATAGTACAAAATTAAATTACAAAGAAATAGATGAGAAACTCCTTAGCATCTCAAACCTCGGCTTGGTCCCATGCTCTCCATCTCCAATGTAATCAACTACCTGAAGTCGAAGGGTGCTTTCTCTTGTCTATAACTACAACTATATAATCATTTTGGGCCCAAAAACATGGACTAAACAGGGTGTTAGACAAAATCCCAGTAGGAAACCACCACGAGATATGTTCCTATCAGTCGGTGAATATATGGAAGGTAAAAGTACAAAAATAGTAAACATGAAAGAAGTAAATAGTAAAAAATCCACAGTTACAAGAATCTAATCCAAAATAGGTAATCACCTACAAAATCAAGAAGAACACACATGTAACCCTCTCGGTATCTCTCAAATTCGAACCCATCTGGTTCAACCGACAAGTACTAGAACCCCTTTGGGAGGCCCACACAGTCTCACCCCTCTAGTTCAGCTAAAGAATAGACTCTCTGGGAAAGCACTCACTATCAATTCCCCATGTTGTCTCCTATCATACAAAAGGCGCTCTAGGGAAGCACTCAACATCTCATTCCCTCTGTGGCCCACGTTGAGGAACTATATACACTCTAGGGAAGCACTCAACATCAATTCCCCTCATGGTCTAACATCGTATTATAAAGACACTCTGGAGAAGCCCTTACGTCCATTGTCCCTATGGTCTACTACAACAGGTTCTCATGACCCTGTGTTAGTCATCATGAGTAATGTACGCATATTGGCCAAAGTAAACCTCATGAACTATTTGGCTAGTAGTCAATAGCATCTCAGCATATCAGAAGATCCCATCACACCATCCTATAACACTAGTCAGGGGAAACTGGTCATAGCCTAACAGGCGAAACTAGACTAAATAGTCATATTAGACATGCATGGGAAAAATATCCAAAGTACAACAATTATCCCAAAACACATTCAAAATATTCTACTCCAGCATACAAGAAATTAGGTAATATATAAGGCTAAAATAGTAACATGCAATACCCTTTCATGGGTATTGGCGATTTTGCACAATAATTGAAATACCATAAACCTAATGGAACATGCCACCTACCTTTAGGGTTCCGGTGAAAACGAACCAAAATCTATTCCACCTCCTCGAAACTAGATAATGCACCACTATAAATGGTGTAAACCCCCTTCCGTAACATAAAAAAGTCATGAAATCAACACCCAAAGAAACCAAACCCATAGATCAACACACAACGGTTGTAGATCTAGAAAACCAGGAGATAACAAGACGTAGATCTAGAGGGAAACTCAATGGATCCAAGAGGAGAGACTTACATGAGAAGTATTTTATTCTATCCACCATGAATACCCTTCGATTTGCCTCCAAAATGAGTCGGAAATCTCCTTTAACCCATGAGATCCCAAAATTAGCGAGTTAGGCTCCTGTGAGATGTAGTTTTGAGAAGAAAAGAGGAATCCTGAGCATCATGGGGCTTTAAATCCTAATTTTTATGTGACCGAATAGTTTCCCCACACAGATTGGAAAACCGTGCGGTTGACACTATCTCTCACAGGGATATCGCATGGCCTTCCCACACGGTTTGACAAACCCTACGGCGCCTGTGCGGAGCCCACTGTCTCTTCCAAGAACTTTTCCCGGTTTTCCCGCACATTTTGACAGACCGTGCGCCTCTCGCTCGGAGCTCACTGTCAAGGGTGCACAGTTTCCTGGGATCGCCGCACGGTTTGAACAAATCATGCGCCAACCCTGCACCCCTACACTTCCTCTACAACTTTAAATGTTTCTTCGCAAAATTCCTCTTTTTCTCAACAACGAACAGAAAAGAGAAACATACCTGAAATGAAGGTCTGGGTTCTAACACTTGAACCCTATCTATATGAAATCCTAATGATTCTAGCACATTTAAATGAGCAAGTTAATATACATTATATAATTTTTTTTCAATCTATCTTCATGGTTTATTGGTTTTCCACAAATAATTATAGAAAATTGACTGTATTAATATACGTGAATTTTGGTCATTAAATTAAAGTGAATATGTTTTTTATTGTTTTAATAAACAATGGGTATAATATCTATTCTTTATATGCTGTGAATTATTGAACATGTATATTTTTGAATGTAAATCCATTAAATATAAATTATTTTCACGATGTTTAGATCACCCATAATATCATTATAATAACCTGAATATATTATTTTTATTGTACATAATATAACAGTATTGTATATTTCAGTATCCTTAATAATATATTTCCAAATTTTATTTACATTATTAATATTTTTCCATTATATATAAAATATTTTAGTAGTTTTGATAATTATATATCATGCATTTTTTATTACATAATTATTATGAAAAGAAAAGAAAAATATTCCTAGAAGTTTTCTGATATTATACAATCCCCTATAGTACATTTAGAAATAAATTGTTAACATCAATTTTATTTAGAAAATAACACATGGTATATAATAATTATTATTTCAAAATTATATAATTTTTCTACCTCAAAAAAACATATAGAATTAGGGTTTTCTTGTTTTATTGAACATTCCTCCCTTGATGATGAATTTGATCTAATTCATACATTTATAATTGATTTTTATGCAGGTATTCTTTTATATAATTCATTTTCCATCAATCTTTCATTTACTACATTATTATATATATTTGCAAGATGATAGAAAATTTTAATGAATAAGGGGGGAAATTAAAACCAAAGGTATGACTTTTACACATTGCATTATTTCAAAATGTACTTTACACCATGAAAGTATTATTTTTTAAATTCTAGATCAAAAGGAATATTTCAATGGATATATACTTATAAATTCTCGATCATAGATGACAAACAAAAAATATAAGTATAATTTCATTATATATATCTTATAAATTCATTTAGAATAATTCATTTGTTATTAGATTACATTAACCTTGTATATGGTCCCTTAATTCTATATTTAGAAAAGTGATTTACACATCCTAACAAATTCCCAACTAGAAGGAGTTCAATAATTTCTAATAAAAATAACCCATCATGAATTTCCTTTGTCCACCAATAATAACAAATTTTATATTTAAATTTGATAAATAGAAGGTATTTTATATAGTTTTCATGTAAGATGGGGAATAATAATCATTTTATATCATCTTAAGGGGACAATATTCGTTTCATATAGATTAAATACTGTATTTTTCTTTCATATTTTCATTATTATGAGTCATGAAAGATGTTTTAGATATATATTTTTTAACCTTACGACAATGAGTAATCCTCTAAGTAATTATTTTGAAACTTGGATAATTATTAACCATAAAAAATAATGATAAAAAACATCTCACCAATAATATTCTATCGATTCTATCTTGTTGGTCAAATGATGTATCATTTAATATTACTATAATTCATGTAAAATAGTTATTATTTAAATCTTAAAACTATGTCATTATTTCAAATTAGTTTCCTTATATGATTAACAAGTACTTGGTTTTTAATTTTTTCCTATTATCCATATTTGACATTATCTAGACTATTAGGACCCTACTATAGTTGGTAGTAATAAAAGTGTGGTACTGAAATCATAACATTTATAATACTAGGGAATGTATGTAGCATCGTTATGGGATAAAAATATTTAAATACTATGATTATATGAAACCATATACTAATATAACTTCAACACAGACAATATTTAAATATCATAATAAATAAATATATATATATTAGTTACAAAACCAAATAAAATATTCATACAAAAAAACACTATTTTTTATTACAGAGATATATAAAACCACTAAATGATTATAAATTATAAAGGTACATTTTTCTATAACAATGGACATATGAAAAGGGAAAACATATACTCATTTCAATAACTACTAGGTAGAGAACATCAATGCAAACATAATTATCAAGAATAACTAGGTTCACCTAATCATCACCTTTATACTAGCTTAAATATCTCTACATATACTCACAAAATCATAGAATGGTTCACCATAAATTGAGAGAAAATGCATATTGGCAAAAATCTTAAAATGGGATGAATATTTAAATACCCAGTATGAATCATTGAAAAAAATAAAGAAGATATATTTCAACTAAAAACTAATGATATAGAGAAATATAAAGAATAAATAAAATAAAATAAATATATTATTTACAAATTGAAAATACCTCAATATAAAGGAATAAAAATGATCAAATATAACCCCACTAATAAATTTACACCTAAAAATTTGATGAGTCAACTTGGATTGAAATAGATCACAATGGTTTAAGATTATTTCTTAGTTGTCCGCTGACTTTTGTAAGTAACAATGCATTCTACATATGTGTTAGGCCCCTTATATCTCATGACACATAGTATATGTAACTCTTCATCCACTCTCCCAGAACTATGGCTTGTGTTTTTCCCTCATCGAGAGGTAATTGATTCAAATATGGAATCTCTTAAACCCCCTATTCTACATACATATAATTTAATTCTATATAAATTAATTTGGATAGAAGCTTTCATTTAAATGAATTGTATTAATTGAGCATGTTATGAGACAACCCAACACAAAATATCTATTATTCCATTTAGTTATTATGTTACCTTTATTGCATGAATTTATTTTGTTTTTTTGGGAAAAAATGATAGTTTTGGATTATAAAAGATGGATTATGATTGGATGATAGTTATGAGAAACCATACCCAAGAATACTTATAATTGTGCAAGAAATATAATGGAAATGTCTATGGTTAATGGAAATTAAACCCTCTTAGGATATCACTGTAGAGTAGATATTGGCACCAGGAACGATGTATGGCAAGGTTTATAGTCATTTCCACTTCCATAGAAACTGTGTTGCAGAATTTTATTTGATAAAATATGTTTTATATGGTTGGTTCATGGTCTGGAAAGAAGTTTGGCCATACCGTGAAAACCATTAGGTCAAAAAAGGTATATTTTACAACATTTTCCTTCTCAATTTATAAAACTAATCTCCCATATAATTACCCCATTAGACCGACAATATCCAAGTATCTCATCCTATACATCTTCCTTGAATCTGCATCCTCCTCCTCCATGGTGAAATAAAGAGATTTCATCATGTTTTGTGTTGAATTATTAATGGTAATCCCCCCTTGTACATTATTATTCCTTCTTTATTAATTTTATTTTATCTTCTCTATTGGGTTTAAATTACCTAGAGTTCATGTTTCCTTATTATTAAGATCAAGTGTTTTCTTGTTTTGTAGTTATTAGGTTCATTTTTAATCTCTTAGACCCCTACTAGTGGTTTTTGAGTTTCCATAATCATGCCCAGCTTGAATTGAGGTAGGTTCCATATGCACAAACATTTAATATGGAAACCATAACTATATTATTATTTTATTAGAGGTTTTGAATATATAATTAAATATGTACAATAAACAAAAATATTTCAATTGAGTAAATATTACACTTCTTTGTTTTCATACTCTTTTATGATTTTGTCAAGGGTGTTCTCTGATGAATAAAGTTTACAAAAAAAAATTATGAATGGTGAGGCACTAAATTTCTTGATTTAACTTCTAAATTATATTTTTATTCTAGAATGAATCATTCAATGATGTATTGATCTTTTTTGGATTTTATATAAAATTATCTTATTATATTAATTATCCAATGAGTTTTCGAAAAATATAAATTGTAAAATATTATCTTCAAATGATGCTGCCTTGTTGAGACAATGTAATGTTTTCATTAAAAGAAGGCACATCCATGTATTCTCTAAATTCTATGGGGAATTCTAATTGATGTTTTTGGTTGGATGGAATTAGCATGTATAATGGATTTTTATGAGTGGCATTTCATACCCATACTTTCTTTCTCACCTAAATCAGTTTCTATAGCAATGGGATAATAGTAATCTGATTTAGAGGTAAGAGAAATGTACTATTATTTCTTAATAAGATAGACTATATCTTAATGGATATTTCATGAAGGCCGTGCAACCAGTTCTGCTAGTTGAGAGTATATATTTTGGTAATTGAATTTGGATCCCACAAATAGGAAGTAAGATTGATTTTGAAATGAGTACATCTAGGGTCTCTAAACATGGTGGGTAGGTATAAACCATGAATTTTTTTTCATGTAGTCTATATACAATTATGTTTTAATGTTCTAATAAAATAATTTTATATTTTATGTTTCAACAAGAAATTCATAAATCGGAAAAAATTTAAATGATATATGTTTTCCACATATTACTTCTCATTGGGGTAATTTAGTCACTACATGTTCTTGTTTGTAAAATTATTGTTTGGAAGGCCTTTAATTCTTTGGAAAACATTTTAGGAAAAAAAAGATGAAAATGGTTCTTTTAAAATATTATCTCATTACTTATTTAAAATTCTAAATTATTACCTTATTCTAAATATATTAATTTTAAAATATAATGAAATGGTTTAATTTTTTAATGTTAAAGAATATGGGTTTATTTATCATTTAGAATTTCATATTGGTATTTTAATTCTCAGACCTATATTAATTTTCAATTTTCATTTCATGTTCTATTGAGATCTGGTTTTCTTATGAAATGAGTGTCATTCTATTATTGGATGTGACATGTGGGGCACATAGTGTAATTTACAATTTTATTTCATATATGTTTCCATGTCTATTAATAATTAACTAAAAAATTACAATATTGACTTATTTTTTATGTCTGATAGTATATTCCAGCCTAGGATAAGTGTAAATGAATCTCAATCCCTATCGTATCCCATCCCAGGTGACCTATTCATGGTTAAACTAAATTGGTTAATTAAAAAATGTTATAAAAAGAATTTGGCCTAGTTATTTGGTGATGTATTGTATTTTATATCTATAATTAGTTGAATTCCATTCCTAAATCATGGGTTTCTTCTTGATCACCACCTATATAGAATGTTGTTTTAATTTCCAAGGTGGATTTGTTAGTTTATTCCTCATAATATGATCTTAACACTTGTATGATTTTGAGGTTATTTTGTTTTGAAAAAGTGTTTTTTTATCTCTGTTAGTTTGTCGATTATTTTGAGAAACTACATGGTTTGATGTTTTTTTACATATAGGATATTAAAGGGGATGAATTGTTTCTATACATAGTATGTAAAACTGAGAACATACCATGAAACTATCGGTAATGATGTATTATGTGCTCACTCAGTTGGTGCATGACCTCCTAAACCATACAACTAAGATGTGTGTAGTATAGGATATTTTGATGCTTTCGTATTTTTATTCGTTGAGTAATTTAGTTTTTCTTTTTTGTTATTAGTATTATTTAGTTGAATTTGCATGATTCTATTGGGTATTAAAATGATGTTTTGTGTATTAAAATTGTATTTTTGTAATGATAGCCTCATATTCTTTGAAAATGATATTGTAGTTTTGAAAATGGAATGTGTTTTGGGATCTATTTTAGGATATATGAAATTTAAAAAAATAAATGAAAAATAGATTCTTGAATACATTTTAGGATTTTTTAAATATTTGGGAAATTTGAAATTGTTTTACCTTCGAAAAATTGAAATTTTAATCTTTATTATAAGAGGAATATTAAAAAATTTGTTTGGAATTTCAAATATCAATAGATTGTTTTTTCAGATGGTCAGGATTTGTTTTAACTATCATAATTTAAATGAATAGTCACACATAAAAATATGTGTAGTATACAAATGGTTATATGTATATCAGTACCTTTTATTTAGCTAGAACATGAATCTATATCTTTGATACTTCATGGAAAACAATATATACGTTCATATCCTTTTGGAAACAATTAAAAAATGTGAGATTTGCATGTATTGATGTGTATGTTTTACATGGTATTTTAGTTTTTTAATTTTTGTATTTTCTTTTTAAAATATTTAGATAGGTTGTGTTGGGTGTATTTTATAAGTTGTGCTTGATTTTGGGTTTTTTTGTGCTTATTATTTTTATTTTTGTTTTATCATGTTTTTTTGGGTAATGCCTCGGTCAAAGACCGAAGCACCATTTATTAATTAAAGAAACAATAATTTACATGAGTCGAAAGGATGGGATTTTATTACAATCTCTTTCAAAGAGGTGAAGTAAATTAGCTGGCAGCGTATCTAGCCAAATCATGCTCTGGTGGACACCATTGTTGGCAAGGGCATCAGTAATAGCATTCGCTTCATGGAAGACATGTGTGGCAATGTAGTCAATCTCCTAAAGCGAATTCAGGCTATTTATCCAATGCATAGTGAGCGGCCAGGCAAGATGAATAACTCCATTCTAAATGGCTTGAACAATGGTGGTAGAATCACTTTCAATCCACAGTTTTCTCCATCCTCTTTAGAGAGAAAAATCAACATCACGGATGACTCCTAGAATCTTCGCCTCAATGGATGAGGCAATCCCACACCCACTGTAAAAGCAACCCTGGAAATATTCAGGAGAATCCACCGGGATACAAATATGTCTGAGGATCTCGAAGTCTCCAATATAATTGCTGCAAAAATATTTTTGAATTGAGGCAGATTCATATATTTCAATGAGAATTCAAGCTTTTTCTGCATTGAGACTGAAAGAGTGATTATTATGGATAACATCATTTCTTACATACCATATTTCATGTAGTAGTTCCTCCACTACCGCAAGAAACAAATTTTTGACTTGCTGAGAGGCTTCATGTTTAGTACATTTCTTCAAATGTTAAAAAATCTGGTCATATAAGGACCATGACCAATTAAAAAGCTCAAATATGTTGTTCCATAGATCCGATTCCATAGCACAAGACAAGAAAAGATGATCAGAATCCTCCCAGTTCTGATTACATAAATGACATTTTGAGAAAAGTTGAATGCCAAAGGCTTGAAGTCGAGTTTCAGTGGGAAATCTATTGTGAGCAATAAACCAAATAAAGGTGAACATAGAGGGTTTGATCCAAGTCTTATTGAAGGTTCTCACCCATTTATAATTAGGTTCATTGCTAGAGAATTTGTGCGAGTAGAAATTTATTGAGTCAAGTATGCCATTGGGAGCAGGTTCCCAAACAAGGAAGTACCCAGAAATAGAGAAGTTATAATTTTCAATGATTTGAGCAATGCTGTTGGGGAGATCATGCTTATGAAGCTACATAACATCTTTAATAGTATGGATGGTGTCTATATGAGTTTTATTAGGAAGAAGCATAGAAATTAAAGGATTACCCATCCAGTTGTCACACCAGAATTTAATGTTGGAGTCATCGCTGACCATCCATCTAGAGTTAGCCATAATATTCTGATAAGAGTTTCTAATAGAGGGCCAGATCGAGGAGTTAATGAAATTAAAATTTCCTTTTAAAATATTATTTAATAATCTATGATTTAAAAATTCGGAATCTCCAGAGTTTCTATTAATGAGATGCCAAGTGAATATCTCTTGTAGGGCATTATTGAACAATTTTATGTTTTTGATGCCAATTCCTACATTATCAAGAGGTTTACAACAGGTCTTCCATGGGATGGTGATGAGATTCCTTTCAAAGATACTTCCCGTCCAAATGAAAATTTTTAAATAGGTATTGATTTTCTTGAAAGTACCTTGGGGCCATTTATAAATCATGAGGGCGTAAACCAACTTAGAGACAATGGATGATTTGACAAGAAAAGTTCTACGAGCCATGGAAAGGGATTTCCCCTTCCAATTAGAGAGTTGATTTATGATTTGATCAGTCATATTAGAGAAATATAATGATTTAGGACATCCCCAGAAAATCGGGACGCCTAAGTACGTGAAGGGAAAGACACCTTCTTTAATTCCAAGGTTACTAGTGATAGTGGTTTTCCTTCAAACAGGGAAATTTTTTCAAAAGAAAATATGAGATTTCTTCCAGGAAATTGGTTGGACAGAAATGTTCTCATAAGGAGATATAGCTTGCTTAAGACATTGAATATTTCATTGATCTCCCTTTATAAACAAAATAATATCATCCGCCTAGAGGAGGTGAGTGGGGAAATTGAGGTTTCTAGCAGCTTGAATGGGTTTATGTTTATTTTGATCGACCAGCTTATGAATGAGTCTGCTAAAGTAGTCTTCTGCAATAACAAAAAGAATGGACGAAAGAGGATCTCCCTGTCTAACTCCTTTAGAACATTTGAAAAAACCTTGAGGGGTGACATTTATTAATATGGAAATGATAACAGATTAAAATAAGGTCTTGATTCTATTGATAAAAATCTCATGAAAACCAAATATTTTCAAGACTCCAAATATAAATCCCCAATCATTGGTATCAAAGGATTTATTAATATCAAGATTGATGGCAACACAACCTCCTCTATTTTTTTTATTTAGGATGTTGGTACATTCTGAGGCAAGACAAATGCATCTTGGATGGATCTGTTTTTGATGAAGCCAAACTGATTCCATGAAACAATTTTGTTGCAAATCGGAACCAATCTGTTGGCAATGATTTTGGTAATGATCTTGTATAGGTTATTGATACGATAAATCTATCTAAATTGATGAATTTTAGAAGCATTATCAACCTTAGGTATTAAGATGAGGAATTGAGCATTGATACCCTGAGGAAGAGATCTGTGAGTGAAAAAGGACCTTACCAGTTTACAAACATCTGAACGAAGAGTGTCCCAATGATTTTGATAGAAACCATTGTTAAAGACATCCGGTCTGGGAGAACTATCTGGCTTTAAGCAAAAGACAGTGTCTTTAATTTCATGCTCCAATGGAATATATAAGAGAGAGTCATTTCCTTTATCATCCACCATTAGGGGAATGATATTTGGATCGAGATCAATGTTTATCTTAGGGCTATTGAAAATTTCATTAAAGTAAGAGACAACATCATCCAAGACGGCCTCTTCTGAGTCAATGATCAAGTCACTGTGAATCAGTTTTGTAAGTGGATGATTGGATTTTCTGGTTCTTTGGAGAGAGATATAAAACTTAGTATTTATATCCCCATCAGCCTACCATATGTTCTTAATCATTTGATTCTGAATTTTATCCTTGAAGGTGAGTAAAGTGTTTTGCTTAAGAGCAGTATTGACCTCCCGTTGAGGGTCAAGGGTAAAAGCAGAGTTGGTACTACACGTTTGGATTTGATTAAGCTCATCTTCAAGAGAGGTGATGTCAGAATCCCTTTGTAAGCTCTTGGTTTTACACCAACCTTTGAGAGCTTGTTTTAAAATTTTCAATTTGAAGATACATGAAAAAGAGTCATGATGATGGTTCATAGAATTCCAAGTGTTATTGATCAAAGTGACACAGTCAAGGTCTAGAGACCATGAATTATTGATTTTAAAAGGAAGGGGAGTTTTGCATTCATTAGATAGGGAGCTGAGTAATATGGGATGATAGTCAAAATTGATCCTGGGAAGCATTATACAAGAGACATTATCCCAGATGTACAGGGCCTTCATGTTAACAAAGGCCCTATCAACCTTACTGGGAACAGTTTTATTATAATTTATTCTATAGAAAGTGTATTTCTCCCAAGTAAGGGTAACTTCAAAGAGATTACAGTATTCAATAGCATATCTAAATTCTCTTGTGGATATAGATAAATGTGAGGGTCTAATTTATTCTCTGGGACTAAGAATAGCATTGAAGTCACCACTAATCACCCACGGATCCTGAATTGAGTTAGACATGTCAAGAAGATCTTTCCATAGATTTATTCTTTGATGATACCTATTATTGGCATAGACCATCGTACAATAGATGTGCTGATCATTGCAGATAAAATAATAAGTGAAATTTTGTTCAACGGTTTTAAAAACACTGATGTTTTTAAGGGAGGAGTGATCAAAGATCCACATAGAGTCCGTCAAAGGACAATTTTTGTAGGATCCAAAGAATTTATAATAAAGAGAGACAAGTCTCATGAAATTAGCATTGAAGTCGACCTTGGGTTCAGATATGGGAAATATCTGAGGTTTATGAGTGTTTAAGAGCCTCCTAAGAGTTATGGAGGTGTCATTGTTGGAAATGCATTGGCAGTTCCAAAATAAAAGATTCATTGTTACGTATGTTTTGGGTTAGAACCCCTTTTCTAGGATTTCCCAGAAATATTCTTCCTCTTAGATCATCTAATAAGAGGGGGTGAAGTAGATTCCGATTTTTTCTCAATTGATTTGACATGGGAAGTTGAGGAGTTAAGCATAGCAGGCTCATCAGAATGAACCGAAACAGTTTTGGTTTATCATGTGTTTTGACATTGTTTCGAGCATCTTTTTTTGGGTGTATGCCCTAGAAGAGTCATATTAAAGAGTATATGGATGGTCTCTGAGGTGTTTTACTTCATTGTATATGTGACTGTAAATTTATTTATCTAATAATGGTTAATGTGCAATGGCTTATTATTATCAAAATTGAGCTGTTTGGAGTATTTAATGAAATTTTTATTAACTAATTTTCTATGTATTCCCATTGACGACTCTTCCCAGACTCTGGATCAAGGGGTAGAGCTATAACCATGATTGATATTAGTGTGCATATATGTTTAATTGGTAGTTTTATACCCCCATCCAAAAAAAGAGAATGGTACCTTTTTAATAGTCAGATTATTATAAGATATTACATTTGGTTTGGCCATATTGTTCACTCATAGAGGATAATTAATTGGAGTTACAAAAAGGGAATGATTTAGTTGAGTATTTTCTACTTCTTCATATGGGAATAATTTAATGTGGACATCATAGATAATGCCATAGATATAATATAAATTATAGATATAATATAAATGATTTTAAAATCCATTATAATCACGATTTACACTTTTAAATCATGAAAAATGTTTTACAAGATAATCTAAAATTGATAACTATAGAATTTGGTTAAAGAAAGATACTCATATATAAGAAACATGTGCAATAAAAGGGAAAATAACTTCTTCCCTTATAAAACTGGTAACTCTTACATGAAACCCAAGAGTTGTGCATGGATAATTTTTTTACTCTTACGTGGTTGCATACCCATACAAGAAATGTTAGTTACCCATGATTTTCTTTAATAGAAGTTGTTGAACCCTTACATAAGTACAACTACATGAGGCAATACCATTACATAAGTTTCCTTATATGAATCAAATCTCATACACTAGAACACATATAAATTTTTATTCCCTAATACATGATTGAATTTCATTTATAAGACTCTTATATTTACCCAGTTTGAGAATATTTTTGATTTCCTTAATTTGACATAATTTCTATCTGTAAAATTAAATAATTAATTGAAAATATTATGTTCATAATTCAAATAACATTGGAATAACATAAAAGAGGTATATTATCTCTTCAATCATATAAAAATCTAAAATACTTGACTAACGATAAAAAAACTCCAAATTTGATATCTTAAAACATGTAAATGGTGTAAAAAATTCATAATCCTTTTGAAAACCATGATAGAATTTGAAATATAATTTTTATAACAACAAATAAAAGTATAAATCTTATCCCAAACCATTGGACACAAAAATGGAAAGGTATATATTAGGAATATTATGAGAAATTACATTATACTGAAGTAAAAAAAGTATCATCCATGAATTTTTTTTAAAAATTAATGTGATATATAATAATGTAAATGTTTATTAATTGAAAACATCATGAGATACCTGTCAAGGTTATTAAATAGATCAAACAAAACAACCATTCTCTATTATCTATGTGAAATATTAGAATTTATTTAAACCATCATGAAAATAATATTAAATTGAAAGATAAATCTCAAATATTAATAGGGCCATTAATAAAATTTTACATCAAGAAGAGAGGGGTTCTCAAATATCAACATGAGATCAAATATTCAGTCCAAAAACAAAATTAAATCATTATTCTAATTTCACATTTTGGGCACACTTCTGTGGCCCTCATTACAATGTAAGGACACATAAAATGCCACATATATTTCCATTAACAATTATTTATGTAATTTATATTAATAAAATAAATAAAATATAAAGACTAACCTTTAAAACAATCAATTAAAATTAATTTAAAAAAATTCATAACACTCCATTTCTGATAAAATACCTTTATTTCAAGGTTTCCATTAATTTTACATAAGGGTTTTATAAAATGAAAATAATTATTTTATTTATTTTCATTAATCATGGTGGTTAATGATTTCAAAATAAATACATGTTTCAAATAATGTTCTATTATTTCTTTACAAATAAAAAAATTCACTTTACAACCCATTAATTTTTAATTAATTATAATAAAAACAATTCACCATGAATTTTATGTTTCTAATCAAAGAGAATAAGTAATCATCAAATGATAACCTTATTATAACATTTTTCATTATTATTTATTTATTAGAATATTCATTAGGAAATGAAACTAAATAAAGTTTTCCAAAAACCTTTTACAGTTTATAAATTTTTAATGGTAACATATAAATCATCATTTAAAAATGAAAGTCTCCAAAAAAATTTAATATGATTAAAAAATTATTTCTAATACAAAAAAAACTAATTAACAAATTAAAAGATTTAATTTCCTTTTAAATATATAATTTGTTATTTTATCTATCCACTATAATAATTTAAAACATTTTTCACACTGACTAACTAAAACATTGAATAAATTTGAATCATTATTTCATAAAATTTCCTATAATACGGAATAACATTTTTCCCGTGTATTTGGAAAATTAATGTTAATATACTTAAGATTGAAATAATGAAAAATTTATATTTATGACATGACATGAATTAAAATAAATGAACATGGTTTATTTTATCTAAATTATCCTTCATTAATATTTTTCAATTATTTATGAAAACAATATTTACCCACAGAACCCTCCAAAAAAAACTATAAATGATATTATGATCAAACATCAACTTACTTCTGGTACATTCCAGTAATTAAAAGAGTGATATATATAGATCCAAAAAAATTCTTGAATCATCACATGAGCCAAGATCATAAAAATATTCAACAAAAATAGAAATCAATGAAACCAATCTATCATACCATGATATTGTTCACTTTGGGACATTCTAACTACCCATCAATGATTTTACATATATTAAAATATATTATTTCATGATGGGGGAGTAATCTTTCCTCATTATATTTTCATGCCCATGAAAAATGTAAAAAGTCAGTATAAATCAAATAATGGGATATAAGGACGCCAAACCACAATAACATAATTAATGAATCCTTGTATAGAACCCGCAACATAAAAGAAGTTTAATTAACAACATAGTGAATAATTAATCCAAAGATATGGAGAATTAATTTAATGGAATAAATACCATTGTTTACGTTACCCAAACTAGGTCCCATATCACCGATAATGTGTAAGGAGAATATTGACATAAAAGAGAATAAATAAAAGAACTCATCCCCTTATACCAAATGTCAATGACATAGGGATCAAGTGAAAATCATAGGAAGAATGTGATGATACTAATCCATCCACCCACACCGAACAATGGCCCAATGAGATAGTAGAGGCTAAACCATCTCATGGAACTAACATATAACAAATTAAGATATTAATATAATGATATAAACCATATCAAAAAAATTATTTTCCATAAAAATACCTCCATATTAAAATGAGCCACTTGGAATGAGTCAATCTTACCATATAAAAATGATATTTTTAGTGAGGTATATAGTAAAAGGTTTATTTGATAGAAAAGATCCTGGATTAAGGAATGATTAGGTGCATCTCAATAATATTAATGATATGGTGTTTCTATGTAAATTATAATTGGATAAATATAATAGATTGTTTTTATTATTATTCAATCACTTTATGGGGTCAAAAATCGTAGGTTTTATGTATGAATATATTTTTAAAAATTATCACCACGTATCCAGATTTGAGCATTAAAATATTATAATACATAAACAAATAACCAGTCTCACACACTCACCTCATAATGTTGATGAATGTTACTCATCTTGGAAATTGATATCATAACACCAAGTACAAAACAAACAAATCCTCATAATCATTTAGGAATACTTACCACTGTTGTTGAGCAGACCCATATGGAATCATCATATAAAAAGGAACCCAGTGATATCTCTCAGAATAATTCCACTAAATGATTTCACCAACTACTACAATCAATCCTATATATCTTGACATAAAATGGATTGCTAACTCTTATGGAGACTCTTTTGTTGAAACTGTTATCGTTTCCTCCATTGAGAAATTTAGTTTTCTTCCTCTATTCTGTGAAACGTTTCAATCAAATCATGATGAAATGATTTAGCTCCAACCAAATAGAAAATGTAACAAAATCCACAGCTAAGAATCAACTATGTGTAGGGAGGCCTATATCTAAAATAAAAATATTTATTGATATTTAGTATATCATTCTTATTTTTTTTCATTTTCAATCTAATTCATAAATAGTCACATACAATCCTGGTGCATGATACATTACAAGGTATATACCATAGAAAAGGTTCACTTCACTTATAATAAATATTTAATACAACGGTTCTTATTTCAGATATCATGGAATCCCAAAATCCATTTTTCTATGTGGACTCCCTTTTTATAGCATATACTATGCATTGAAAGGAAAACTTTCTAACCTAGCCATGCATACCCACAAATTTATTAATCTAAAAATTCTAATATCGTTAAACTACGACCTTTGAAACCACTATATCATGGCATACTCTACCAAATTTTAATCCTCATGACAATGAAATGGGATAAGGTATATATTAATATATGATTCCCACATCCAATATGATATATTTTAGTGAAAATAATTGAGGGTATAACACACAAAAATAAGGGAGGCATTACAATATAAAATATATACATTTTTAGAGTTAACATTTATAAATTTACTAAAAATAATTTTACTTATAAATTAAATGATAATACATAGTAAAAAAAATACTGTAATGAATCGACTCGGGATACCTTCTAGAACTGGTAACCACACATATTCTCCATGTACATGATGGGTGTTACAAATCCACATGGGTAGGAAAAAACTACCAAGGTAGAATACTATAAAATGAGGGAATGATTTCCCCCAACAAAATAATAGATACATGAGATATATAAACACAATGGGATTTAATTGTGTGAGGAACCACTAGAAAAATATATGATTTAAAAATTTATACAATAGTGGTAGTATTACAATCCAATATAAATTACAATGATAAATCCCAATAATTGGTCAAACAACCAAAAATATATCAAAAAAAGAAATAAATACATTGTTTGGTATATAATGAATATGCATCAAACTCAATAATAGATTCATATACCTAGATTAAATGTAAATTACCACCTCACAATGGTACCTTTCATTCTCCTACAACAACCAAAAATATGATATCTACACATAAAATATATAATAGGGGGTTGTGAAAAGAACATGGACAATATTATCCATCCATGTGTTTTATATAATGTCTCTAAAGAATAATCCATATATTCTCAATTTACATAAAAATGGAATGATTCGATGTAAAACTATTTTAAATCAAAATCATTGTAAAAGGATTGAAATTTTTCACAAATCGAAAACAATATAGGTAAAATTGTTTCAATGTGTAGTTTCCATATACAATTTTCAAATAACAGTGTATTTCATATATAAATAACAATAGGAAAAACCAATTCAAAATGGTAGAAATTACTAGGATAAAAATGGTTAGTCTTCCAAGTTCACTCATTACATGATAACTATAAATTACTTATGTTTACAGAATTACATAAGATACATGCCATATTTAATAGGGAAAATAATGAATGATTCATCCTCCTATAATTTTTAGATCAGGTCCCAAGGACACTGGGATTAGGTAATAGAGGAACACTCTCTGAGTGGTCTACATATTGAAATAGCAGTCAAGACCCAGTGTTGAACCCTCTATTTAGGTACCCATGTCCTCCCATGTGTTGTCTTTGTTAAACCATTTCAATAGTTATTATTACATTTCACTATATAGTTTCAAATAATATTTTTCATGATAAAATGATTTTAATATAATTACACAAAAACATTTCATAATGCATTTAAATTTTATTATTTTACTAAAATGAGGTACAAAAACATCAATTATAAAAAAACCATATATTAAGAAAAATAATAAAATAATAAAAATTAATTTATAAAACACTTTATAATCAAAGTTAAAATATGGTTTATCTAACATAGGCTATCAATGGAAACACCTATTTTAATCTTGTGTCACACACCATTGATAATGGGATCTATACACAAAATGATCAGATTGAAAACTACAATCATGTTGATGAAGTTCATATCATTTATTATCATGTAATTAAATGAAATTCCAAAAATGTATTATAATATATTTTGTATAAAAAATACTTATAGAAGTATGAACGTCACACCATAACCAACACATGAACCAACCCCCCAAATTGAGACAACAAAAAATATCTAGAATGGACTATTGGAGAACAATTACATGTTAACAATCGATTAATAGACATAAAAATTATATATGAAGACAACATTCAAGTCCAATTTAAATAAAGGAACAATATATAGGAAATGACCCAAACATAGAGTGGAGTGTTCAACCATATCATATATAAAATTAACTAAGAAGAGCGATCTAGAAGAATAAAAATCTAAAATAAATATGCATCTATAGTATTTAATAGAGATAAATAATATTATATGATAGTATTTATATGTGACTGGATTATAAAAAACATATTTTACGAAATTAATTTACATCATGAATAAAAAATTAATGATCTGAATTAACAATTTTTAATGTATGTGAAAAATAATTCATCTCCTTCCGAAAACATGATGATGAATTCATGATATAATTTACATTGAAATCATGATCCTCTTACAAACATTAAACTAGGATTTCATGGATTCTTCTTTAAGTGATTATAATCATTAATTCAATTCATGTCATATATTGGTTTTGTATTCCTAGTATAGAAAATTACCTATAGAAAAAACTAACTTCTTCCACAACACCCTATATTCCCATGAAATGTTTTCTTATATATTTATAAAAATATCACCATTAACGAGAATGTTAAAATAAACCAACCGTAGTACCCTCCATCTATATGAAGACATGTTAATGAGGGTTATATTCAAATATTTGAGACCACTACTACCTCACAAACGATTTGTGTTCCCATGCCTCGTTATAATAAGATATATGTTTCCATAACAATTTTACTGATGACATGAAATAAATTCACATGAGAGTAAACTATCTCTAACTGCTTCCCAACAATAGAAAAATATTTCTCCAACTCGATCTACGCCCAATATATAAAATTTTAGTGATCAAGATGGTACTTACTAAACTGATATATATGGGAAAAATCATGGATACCCATCAACTAAGTCTATAATGTTAAATTATAAGCCATATGCCCAAGACTCATAATAAAAAAATTGTCCAACATATCTTAGAGCTAGAATTAATTTTTCCCAATAGTAGATTAACCATCTTAGGTGAATCATTGATAAAAACATAGTCACCAATAGAAACATTTGAATGAAAATATAGAAAATTCTATAATTATATCATTCTACTCTTACCTATGACTATGTGTCATTATTGATACGTCGTCCTCTCCTATGTATATTTATTGAGACTCAGTTCGAAATGGGATGAATAACTAACTTATTCCCAACAAATAGTGGAGAAGGATGCAATGCCAAACAAATCATCGATGCGTTCCATCCTAATTAATTACTTAAAACAATTATTATAATTGAAATCAATCAATCCCAAGTGTATGTCTGATTGTCCAAAAAAATGAGATACATGCACTAGAAATAACCTCTAGATATGAATAGTATGGTCCATGATACCATAGATCTATAGTAGGTCAGCTACACTCAACCTTTCATGAGTCCCCATCACCTCTTATGATCTATTCCATAATTTAAGTGTAAATATTAGATACCTATATAAAAATATTTAAAAGGTAACCCCATGAATCAGCATGTTCTATTAAATAAACAATATACTAAGATAAACGATCTTGGTATTTTCCCTAATCATTATAAAATTATTATTTAATTAAAGGATAATCACCACCCAAAAAAGATTATATCCATAAGGAATCCATGTTATCAAAACACGTAATTCCATATACTCCTCATACAAATTTAATATTGTCCCTAAAACTGTATAGATTATACCATTAGTCATTAACCACTATTCCCTTATCTATTGGTAGTTGTAATAGTACAACACATAATCAACAATGTCAGGATTCATTCCATCCCACTAGAATCGTTTATCATGTCATAATAGATCATCGTGGTTTATGGGTTAATGAGCATTGATGAAATTTATGATAAAAAATATCAAATTCATTAGTGTTTATGGGACATAAAACAAATGATCAGTGTGTAGGATAACATTAGAAGAGAGAAACAAACATGATATAGTTTTCAAAAATTATAACATTTCTCTAATTCATCTGAGCTATCTATCAAAATTACAACCCTGGAGAATACATTGTAGGAGAGTTGAGGTTCGGTTAGAACTAATTAGAATCAATTCTTTATCATCACCATGGGATTCCATGGGAATCAATGTGAAGATCCCTATATGGTTTAATTTTTTTTAGATTCCAAATCAATTAATGAGGGTCTTTTAAACTAAGAGCTTCAACAAAGAAATTCCCCTTCCCAAGGTGACTTCACTATTGATGTAAAACCATTCGAGGTATTTCACAAACATCCATTATCTTAGATTCATGTTTTTATAGGAAAATTTATAACTAATACATTTTTTGTGAGAAATGATAGTTGTTATCTTCCCAAAAATACAGTGCTTACAACACTTAGGCACATCCGTAACAACGATATGCTCACAATCATGACTGGGGAAGTTATTATTAGGATGACAAATATTTTGAGATCCATTAGCCACAACAAGACCAACATGCATAATAAAACGAAACATATCATCACTATAAGAGTCATCGCATACCACATATCCCATTTTTGGATCTTGTAATATTAGAATATGAGTAGATATCAGAAGTTATATCAACTCATAAAATACATTTTTCATTTTCCATTAATTGTGAATCTGACCCCATTTGTGGCCAGAAAAATCAAGTTTGAAACTATATTTATGAAATACTTTATGAAATAAAAATAATAAAAAGCTATACATAGGAAAAATCATATCTACATGATGTTCAAAGGTTCATCCAATGAAAATAAATCCTTTACCATATCTTGTTCAACTAATGGAAAATTTTTTCAAATCACATACCCAAATATCATTATTTCAAAGAATAAAAAACTATAATTTAATACCTTCCCATGTAAATGGTGAGTACCCATAATTTTCTAAATGAAATTATGATTTTTCACATGATCACACTCATATCATATAAAATCAATTTTATTATCCGCAAATATAATGACAATTGTTTTTATATACTAATGATGTATACTGTTCACAATCACCATAAAAGCAGTATGAGTGTTAGTTATACCTAAATTCACCACAAGATATTTATAGTATCCATAACTTCTCCTAAAAGTCGTCCTTATCATTTCATAAACTAGAAACCTGAGTTGATGATAACCAGACCAAAAATGAAATGTTTAAAAAAACATAACCTACAGTAGCTGTTAAAATAATTCATCCAAATAGAGAAATGGATCCATATTGTTAATTATCACTCAGTAACACTTTTGATAGTACACAAAAAAATGACGGGAACCATTTGAATTATTTTTGTAGAGAATTAGGGATTATCACTGAAAAACAAAATGTCAACAAAAACATTCATCCATTAGATCATAAAAATAGATATTGAGTTCAATTTGGTGACATGGTTCCATTTTTTAGGTTTCTTGATATCAGTTGAGTAACCTATTCTTCAAATTCATAAAATATACTACACTTAATGAATGAAAAAAAGGAGAATTCAACTAAGAAAACATAAATAAAATCACAAAAAATCAAGGGGTGATAGTTAATAAGAAGAACATCGTTGAAATAAATAAAAATAGAAAACAATATACTCCAAAGAGCTATGTGGTAACATCATATATGATCACACCACACATACCACACCCCATGAAATATCATAGATATCACATCAATATAACTAATAAACCATGAAATACTAATAATAAATTTATGAAACAATAGAAATAAGAAAATAAATCATAATAATTATGTGAAATATATCTCAATTGATATCCATGAAGTCCAAAATTAACCGAAAGATATATTTAAATAGAAAAACATTGGATTATAAAACCCATAATCCTTAAAAATCACAAGAGGCTTCTCAATCTCTATAACAAATTCTGTGAGCTTAGTTGGTAGTTTTATCACAAAAAAAGTTGGTCTATATAAATTTTGTTATTGAACTAATAATGAATAATGTAGATTCATTACAATATTCAAACAAAAAATGGACATCTTATTGTCCCTCATTACTTATCATCCTCCATTTTAAAATCATATATAACATGATGTTTCTTCACTCATGAGGAATGTGGCGATATCACTATAGAAATATAATATTTTGGATAAACCATATTTTCATTTAATGTTAATGATCCGTGACTATAATAAGGAATTGACATAATATATAAGAACCTCTGTAGATGTACATGGTGTCTACAAGCACTAAATATTATCCAAGGAGTGTGACAATAATGTTGGGTATTCCATTCCTTTCAAAACTCAGTGAAAGTCAACAATCATTACATTAATCCTTATATGGGGTAGAGGTGACACATTACTCAGAATAACCCCACCACCATTACAATTATAATTGGACATAAAATTCTTTCATATCACACCACTTATACTACCACTAGATTAATGGGATGAGATATTTAGTGAAACCATGTTTTCTATATTCTTATAAACCATCAGTTCTATGTCGATCGTATCAGAAGAGTTTGATAGCTTAATCAATTATAACTTTGACTAGATAACTGGAAAGTATCCA
The DNA here is from genome assembly GCA_963277665.1 of Viscum album. Taxonomy (NCBI): domain Eukaryota; kingdom Viridiplantae; phylum Streptophyta; class Magnoliopsida; order Santalales; family Viscaceae; genus Viscum; species Viscum album. The sequence goes on along the minus strand of OY728161.1, from coordinate 911,511,778 downwards.
TTAAAGTATTAATAATCATATTGGTGGTCATTTATCACATCCATCATAGAAATAATATATCTTCAAAAATTGGATTTTTGTACTCCGACAATAGGCCCTCTTCTGACTGTAATGAGAGTAACTCCATAGGATTTTACATAATTAGAGGATTTAATAAGAAGTACTAAAATAATATGGCAATAGAACCCATCCAATAGAAAGAGACATGTATATTTTACAACAATAAAGAATCCCAACAGTTATTGATTGGACCCCTATGCATGAACATTAAACAATTCATGGTGATGGACTCAGATGTCTTTAGTAATTATAATATCTAATTGAACATGTTTTCTATGTCATCCTCTATTTGAGGTTCTTTTTTACTAGTAAAGGACTTGTGTTTCTTTCTATTGATCTCTCGATATAAGATTCTATATTCTATTATGCTTATATTTTCCTCAATTAATTTCTTAGGATATGAAATTATTGTTTGGTCCAGGACATGGAACTCTAGAATGATAGCCTCTATAAGAATCTCATATAAAGCACGATTTCCTTGGGGGATCTATAAAAACCCCTCCCATAAAAACCATCAAACATGCCTTGGTGTCATGTTATAGGAACTGAAGGTATAATAAATTGATCATACTCTCAGATAATCTATGATTATTCCTGAAAACATATGCATAAATTGAGATCAATTTCAAAACCCAATGTAAGGGTCAAACATCCCAAACTCCCATGGAAACATGATTCATATCACTACTTGATATGACCATGAACACACATCAATAAAGAATTTTTTTCTAGAAAAAATATTCTACTCTCTAGAAGATTACCCATAAAAAGGACTCTTGAAGAATTACTTCCTCCATTAATCATTTTAAAAGAATTTTCCTTGGAAACCCCTTGAAAATTGAAAATGAACTGATTCTCTATTGACCTGAAGAGTTTCATAATACATAAAATTTATAGAATAGTATCAAAGAATAAATAATGTCCATATGGTGAAATTTATCACCTCATAAAACATGATACTAGGAATATATATGCAAAGTGGAATGAAACATCAGTAGGAGCACTAAAAAGATATATTTCATAAACAAGGGGAAATTAATTATAGTTGTAGAATCTAGAAGATAATTTACTAAAAAAATTAAATGTATATGTTGAACAACTATATGTTAAAGTGAAATAATAAAAATATACTCCATGGGATATTTGTGAAATGTCTGACTATCTTACCACCAGCTACTCATACCCAGCTTATAGAAACCTCAATGCCTCACTATGTCTCCTTTCCATTTAGTACATCAACTGATAAGACCAGTTCACCAGAATCCCAATAGAATGAGATGGTTGAATGATAAAAAATCATAGTATCATCCCACTAATTTGTTTCATATTACGCTACTATACAAAAATCAATTTATGTTAATTTTACAAAATACACTACATGATAAAAAATAATTTTATTTCAAACATAAGGTAAAATATTTCCTTTTTCAAAAGTTCCAAAGCATTATATAAAAATAGTTTTGAATAAATACAACAGAATATTTTTTCTCAACGAATACATCATTACGTATAAATGGGAAAATAGTACAATCCAAATCAGAGTGGTAAACTTTTGTAGGATAAAAAAGGTCTGAAAATCATTGTAACAAGTCTAAGTATAATTAACAGAAATGAGTGATCACTAGAGTCGATAAGAATTACTTTCAAAAGAATAGAGAAACACCCCCCGTTAGTGAAAATCCAATAGTGTCATAGTCACATTCCGAGAAAATAGTTCCTATGGAACAAGGGAACATCCCATGTGTGAACCCCTTATGGAAAAAACATAAAAGGACTAAAACTCAAACCCCTACCAATATATACAAGTATTAACATATAATAAATTTTTTCATAAAATTTAAAAATGGAATATAAATATTTAATATATTTTTACATGAATTTATTATTAAAATAATTATTTGATAATCCACACACAAATCCATTTCAAAATGATTTAAATATGAAAATTTTCCAAAATGATGGTAAACCCACGTTTAAACCCCCCCCATTTATGATAAAAAATAATAAAACATCTGATATATTAATATAACAATTTATAAACTAAAAAAATTACATTATATCATGTATATTATATTGATGGTACCACTTACCTCCAAATTAGGTCACACACCAGCTATATTGGGATCCATGAACTCCAAGAGAATAAATGTAACTTCTGAAAAACAAATAATGTTCCTAAATTTTATTCATGCATCATATAATCATATTACACCATCAAAAGTGTGATTTTAGAGGTTATATTAACACATATATTTTTAACATCATGTTCCACACCACAAACAACTCTTGAACAACCCCATTAAAGAAAACCACATAGTGAATCGAGAAAAGATAATAGAAAAGATAATAAATGATCATATCGAACCAATAGACTATAGAACCACATTAAAATTCTACTATATAAACCAATGGATATAAAATAATAGAAGACGTAACGAGACTCTAACCATGAGAGGAAGAACCGACCATACTAGGGATCATTAGTTCCAAGATGAGAACTCAAAATGGTGAAAACCCCAAAAATGTTTGGTGCAGTTCTACAGCTTGAGGGAGATAAAACATGCCAAAGAAGGTGATTAATTTGTCATATGTGTATAAAAAATCATTCTGAAAAAGGTATTAATTTCTTGAATTAGTTAATTATTATGTGATTCTCCATAGTTCCATGTACACCAAATATGTAATTACTTTCATTTCAAACCAATTATGTGGAATTAAAATAATTAATTAATTTCACATTATGAACTATTTTGTGAAAATAAATAAGAATTTCACTGCTTCACATAGTAATAACCCAAGTCTTGAATCATTTTCAATGTCTAAAATAGATTTCTATTTGGAGCCCAGCACCACCCATCCATGAAACTCCAACATCATTTCCATTGTCATCCGAACATAAGATACTAAATATTAAATGATAATATAAAGAACAAAATTATACAGGATGTTATACATTCCATGTAATAAAAAATTATACAATGGAATGGAAATTATGAAAAATAAAAGATGATCCTCAACATCAACCATGAATCCCAAACATATGCTGAAAAACACCTCAAACATAGAATCTATATCCAGAACACAAACCATCACTGGCTAACTAGAAAATAGGTCATATATACATAAGATGATCATTAAATGTAAACTCAATATGATCCTTCCTTCAATATCTCATTAAATATGTGAAAGGATCATAATAATTCATAGTTAGTAAAACAATTAATCTAACTCCTCAGCTATATAGGAGTACAATTCTTTTCACAACCTCCATGTGGATATATCGAACAGTGTATCACGTAAAAGAGATCATATTATATAATATTATATTTGGGACCCCTACCTATTTCTAAATGTTTTTTCATTATTCTTTATCATCCATCATCCAATGATTTCTCTCTCCAAATTCTAGACAAAATAATGATTTGATATGTCCTACAACCCATTCATCACATTTTCTATAAACCCCAACCACAACTCTCTAAGTTACCAAGTACTGTCCTAGAGAAACCATATACCGTAGATGATATATCTTATATAAATCCATCACAACAAATTTAAAACATACCTATAATAATAATTAGGTTACTATATCCAGGGATGTTGGTATATGAAATTTCAAAAATCAATTACATCTTTATGCACACATATAAGAGGAATAATGACAGAAATTTATAAAAGAACAAAATATTACAAATAATTAGGGTGGGTATAGAGAAAGTGGTTTTCAATTATAACTTCATTAAACTAGATTTTTTTAAGAAAAAAACATCTAGAAGCCACTAGCTATTAGTAAAAATACTAATATATTCGGGGTAGTATATTAAAACCCAAAACATATACGACAAATATAAGGATCCCAACTAGAATATGGAAAACTATCATTCATTAGAATCATGTGTCACTAACATCACACATGACTCCCAAATTCTACTACTATGGCTAGGGTATCTAAAAAATCTAATTTTTAATATTAATTTTATTATAAATAATTAATTAAAAAATATTTATTTGTTAACATCTTTCTTTAAAGAATTAAAATTTTAATCATCCAATACAGACCTCAATGGAACAATTAATTAATTTCTTATAATCTCATGTGTGTTAAATCACTATAAATAAGAATCAATAACAAAACTCATTCTTTCATTAATAAATTTATAATAATCTATATACTCTTGAAATAATCCCATAATACCACATAAATATTCAACAATATTTTATAGTTTCAACCTATTTTAGATATATAAAAATTAATAAAAAAATGAAAACATCCATCACGTCAATAATCAAATTTTTATCAAAACATAATCTAATAAAAATATTAAATAATCTTATTAGTCTCGTTTCTATTTCCAACAACATTATACGAAATATCACATAAGTAAATCCACAAAAAATTCATAATATAACAATTACCCCATTACATTGTCATAATATATATCATCCACCTCGTATTGTAATGTCCGAACATGGGTGCGACCGACCGATGCACTAAGATGGTTAGTCACATAAACTTATTCACATGTCATCATATGCAAGGGGTTTCAGATAAGCAAGGTGGGTTTAATATCGATCACTGGGAGACTATACCCTTTTTATTAGAGAAATACCATAATGTTAATAAACAAATATGAAAAACCAAATAATATAAAAATTTCTAGAAGAGGACCGATATCACATGATGACTACTATTAGAATACAATAACCAATCCAAAACTATAAATATGTAATTGCATGTATGAATCATTTTTAAAATGAAAACACAAAATAAATACAAAATGATACTCCAAAACGATTAATGAATCTCAACTAGTTCCCTCATCTATGATTCATCCAAACTCAGCCATCTAACACATGATATTTTCCATATATTGTCCTTTAATCATGAAGTCTATTTACGTACCAATTCAGGATGATGGTGTAGGATGTGAGTAAAATAGAGTAGGCCACCACCAACATTTTGTAAAACAATATATAATCAATAATAGTTTATATAATTGCACAAATAATAATGTGGAAACTATAAAGAAATAGTTTTCCTTATTTCAATTATTATTTATTTAACTACATAACCCTCTAGTACCTGAAAACACCTAAAAACTCAATAACTACTTCATCCCATGATGGGGTTTGTACCTTATCACATATTCAATTCCTAATTAATTATGACAAATTGGATTTCATATTCAATTCAATTGAATTCATTATCACAAATAATTGGAACCATAGTCCAATGCCAACATTTTGGGAGGAGATCACTATGTTATGGAACTTGTGGGTATTTTAAGCAACATTATATGACCCATTACATATTGGTCAATAAAACACACAAGTGATCTTTTTAATCAACAATATTGGTCACACTATCATTTATCAATATGGGTTTTTTATGCAGAAACAAGGTCCTACCCATGATTATCAATTTTTCCTAATGGTATTATGAACAGTAGTCCATGTCCCACAAATGATTATCAATTTCAAATGTATCATCATATCACATGTTTCACAATATCAAAAGTATCACAATACTATACATATATCATAATATCTCATGCATATGAAAATTTCATCATCATCAAGGTTTATCATCATTAACCACCTTTTAACATATTCTCATTAATGCGTACCATTTATATTTGTTTAACTAAAAAAGTTTGACACTTAAATTCACATATCATATTATGAAATCACCAGTAAACCATTTATTATCATTTAATCATATAAAAAATTTAATAACTTGTGGTTAAATCAAACATCTCATAATTCACATTATCATATTTCTCAAAATAACATTATTTTCCCAAGAAGACAGTCACAATTTCTCATTAATTAAATCAATAATTCATTAATCTAAATCCCCAATACCTATTTCCCATTTTTTAGTTCACAAATTAATTAATTAAATTACAATATTTCAATATCCTATTAATTAATAAATCAATTCCCTAATCCAACTAAAAATATTTATTTTCCTAATTCAATCCCCTTCATTATCACATGAAATTTATATTAAATCAAATAAATTATCAATGCAATTGCAAAATCATGGAATTATACAATTAAAAATTATATACACATAATTTAATCAGTACTACAGGATTTTAATTAAAATCACCTACCATAATACTGATCGTGAACACTTTCTAATAGAAATCCCCAATGGAAGTAGAACGATAAAAAACACAATGAGGAACGAGATATAGATCCAAATCCCTGATCCAAGATCAAATTAACCAATATCCATTAAACATATTTCTATATATAATACAGATATGGTAAAATATACATTTAATGTACTAGATAATGATGAGAGAGAGAGAGAGAAACCAATCAGGTTGAAATTCAGTTATTGGGAGAGGCGTGATTCATAAATCAAGGCATTGAATCATTAATAAATGAGGTCAGAAGCAAAAAGAATTTATATGGTAACCTCCAAAAATGAGGGAAAAATTTAGGGTTAAAGATTTGGTGTTTAAACACATAATATGCGTTTTATTGAATTTTTAAACCACTTTTGAAATTAATTAATCTCAAGTATATAATTTCTAGTGTAGTGGCACATGGTTTCCCAAACCATTCTTTTAAACTAGACCCTAAATAAATGAGGGTGGGGTGAAAAGTTTCTCATAATAGGTTGAATGTTTTGATAAATGTGAATCAACTATGAGAATCACATCTATTTGGGTTCAAATGGTTTTCTTGGATGGGCACATGGATTGATATAATCAAAAGAATACCATTATCTTGCACCCATAATTCATATTTTCACTAATTTTCAACCAAACTCACCCACAATACAACAAAAAAAATTAATCAAAAAATGGAAAAATATTAATTTTAAATGAGCTCAAGATATCTCTAGAAAAGGACGAGATCTTACACATATCACCAAACTAAGTTGAACCGGATTCCGTGATTATTGCCTCAGGAATCCCTTTCATTTATAGATCATAAAATATTACCATTTAATATCATAATATTTCAAAATCTATTGAACATAAAAACATTATTAATATATTATAATACACACAATTCCAAAGGTAACTATGAAAAAAGGCATAAAATCCATTGTCAAGAACCATGATCTCAGTTTACCATATAGAAACATGATTAGTCACATGATTATTCATTATTATTATACTTATCGAAAATATTTAGGTAACTGAAATATAATCCGCTCAATCCATATAAATTTTTAATTTTTTATTATTATTTTTTATTTCTAGAATATATCCTAATGTGATCTTTCAATTATATCTTATATATTGTTCAAAATTATATAATCACACCTCTTTTATTATATCAATTCCACACCATAGTTATTTTTTATTAAATTTATAATCATATCACCCTTGCATAAAAACTATAATAATAGATAAAACTAAATTTATCTAAAAATGTATTTAATTTAACTTATAATAAAGCGAACATGATCTCACATTTAAAAAATTCTAATACAAATAATAATATCACCACATATAGTAATGTTTATATTTTATGAGTAAATTTAAAATATGTTAAATCATCTCTATTCATGGTAAATGTTCTACGTATGAGATAATACTAATTATTGAATGAATAACTATAATTTAATATGACATAATCTCTATTTAAATTTATTATGTACATAATTATTAAATAATTATCTAAAATATCCTATAAAAATTTAAAATCAAAATATTCTCTCAAAAAATTCATTTTTTTCAAATATCAATTTAGATAATGTTATGAGATTATTTATTTCACTATCTGTTATAATACCATAACAATTTATAGTTATTATATATTATGAAAATAATTTTTCCCATTCCTTCAGATATTTTTACAAGTCATCATGTAATGTAACCCAATTTATGTGAAAATTTTATAAATCCTAACATTAGAATTATTAGGAATATTATTTAATATACTGCCTAGAACATGAAATTATTTATGTCCCTTTTTATCTTAGAATCATACATATAATCACAAATTGTAATATAATACATGCGAGAAATCATTAAACTTCATTATTAATATTTTGATAAAAAATATTTCATTTAATAAGGAATTTGAAAATTAAATGTTATCATATATGGAATGCAATATTATTTCAATGGTAAATATGATAAAAAAACAATAATAAGTTACCCATTTTATTTAGTTAGTAATATTATAATTCATTACATGAAATAATTTTAATACAATAATTCTTTTCGAGTATTTTTTGAATAATTTAATATATTACATAATTATTAGTCCATTTAAAAAGAGTTAATGAAATAATGGTATTCAATCAAAATAATTATAGAAAATTTAATTTATCCTCTTATTTAAAAATTATATATATTCCCACATATCATTATTCAATAATAAATTCTTCATGATCATCATCTTATTATTTTTAATTACTTATTACTAATCAAATAATTTAAATAATTGAAATTCCTCCTCAAAAAAATATTTAAAATTACAATTTATTTATTCTAACCTAATTTATTCATTTTTTATTATGTTTTAGAAAATAAAATATAGAGAATGGAATATTATTTTTTGTAACCAAATGTCTGTAAGATGTAGTTGACTAATATGATTTGTAGATGAATCAAAAAATTGAAACATCATGGTTTTCGATTACTAGAACTGGAGAGAAACAATGTGGAATTCAATGAGAAAAAAAATAATTTTTAAAATTCATGGATATTCATCCTTATTTACTCCATCAAAATATATATTTTTCACATTTAATTCATATCTAACTCATAATGTTTTTTCAGTCATTTAAATAATTTGAAAAATATATCTATAATTAAAATGTATCAAAATTTAATATGAACATCATCTTAGGATTTAAAAACACCTAGTATTTATTAAATATGAATATAGAATGGAAATATAGAGAATATGGGTAAAAAATTTACAATTATGTAAAAATCCTGTGTTGTGCGGGGGTAAATTTTTTTTAACACAAATCATCTTGTTACACATACTCCAAAACCCTAAACTACATAAGGATACCCTGATTTTACACTTAATCAATAGATTACCCTTATGAAAGTCATCTTCTATAATTATATGACCTTAATAAACATAGATGTACCCTTATCCAAGTGACATTACTTGTGTTAGTACCCTTACATGTGTAACCTTATTTGAATTAGAACCCATATGATTGTAGCCTTACAGAAGTAATTGATCGTGAGCCAGTTCCTCTATACATGTTAAACATTTACAGTTCATAGACATACCAATTACAAAATATCATTTTGTAAGGAACATCCTACCTATACACATTGGTAATCTACCTTTACAAATCCATTATTATATTTGATTAACATATCATTAGGTGATATCTACCCTTAAATATTGAAGGGTTCCCCTATAAAAGCTATTATATATCCTTATTCCCTTTAGAAGTCTTAAAAAATATACTTATATTCGTATGAATCACTAATTCCATGCTTAATGGTATTTAATTCATTGAAACATTACATTTTTAACAAACAATGTTATTAATAACAAATAAAGTTATTTATTATCACATCCCAAATTAAAAAAAACACATTTATTATTAGAATCAGATACAAAAAATTCATAAAAAATATATAATAAACACATAAACATTTCCATATGTTGTATAATTTATAAAATATTTTAAAAACTACTTATAAATTACTATTAAATTATTAAAATTACTTATAAGCTTTTTATTTATCTCACAAACAACCGCATGCCCTAATTTTGAAATTGAATTATTAAAAACATTATAGACTATTAAACTCATCAAGAACTATAATAGATCAAACATCATCCAATGTTCTAAAATCAGATAAAAAGGAATTGATGAATAAATTTATATATAGAAGGTATGTATAATTAATAGATTAAACACATGAGTCACTATACACATATACAATCATAGCCATGAACACAAGGATTTTTTTCCATAAACATAAGCATATATAATAGATTTGACACAAAATGTAGATTACGAGTTATAAAAATATCAATATAACATGGATTAATGAAATTATTTAATTATATACATTCATATTTTCTTTTAGTTTTAGATATTTTGATAATTTGGAATAATATTAAACATATAATTCCCATGTCTTTATCAACTGATAGAAATATATTTTTTATTTAATAATAATCGACTAAATTCATGTGAAGTCTTAAAATAATCTCATTAATTCCAAATACATTACAAACTTATATGCATATTACATGAAATTATATTATTCATTATCTGGGATTATTGGAAAATATTAATGGGTGATCTTAGTCAATCAATAAGAGAAAACATAAAATTTAGGAAATCATGGAATAAACCTGAATAAATATTATTGTAGGAATAAGTAATCATTATTATTCTATAAAAAAATAAATTTTAGAGCATAATATATCCCCAAATAATATAAAAATAAATGAATAATAATGAATAAAATGATAATTTTTTGGTGTTGAAATTCAAAATAAAAAACATCTTGTCTATATTGTCAGGGACCCATCAAACAAATCATTAATGTCTTCTAGAAAAAATTCAAGATAAACTGTTGAATTAGGAATCATACACAAATAACCCAAAATTATTTTCCCCATGAGAACTATTGATGCATTTAAGGGTTATACAATATTGTTCCCTAAAAATTAATTTTTTTATATCTAAACCATTTGGAATATAACGGACATTAATACAAATTAAATGAAAAAAAAATTAACTTAATTTCTATAAATATGTATGTTAATATATAGACATATGAAATTTCTATTCAAATCTAGTAAATATATGAACATAATCCATCCATAGAAATAAGGTTGTTTATAAAAAAATAAATACCCAACCTAAGAGAGTAATGAACAATCATTCCATACATAGTAATAAGTATTTATAAAAGAAATAAATTCAGGGATATTCATCCTTATATACCATTTTAAAAAATATATTTTTCACATATCATTCATATTAAACACATATAATTTTTTCGGTAATTTAAATAATCTAAATATATATATATATATATATAATTTAAATGTATCAAAATTAAATATTACAATCATTTTAGGATTTCAAAACACTAAAAAGTAATTAAATATAAAAATGGAATGGAAAAATAATGAATATGGGAAAATAATATACACTTATGTAAAAATCATGTATTGTGAAGGGGTAAAGATATTTTAACACTACTCATTTAGTAACACATACTCCACGACCTTCAACTACAAAAGTATACAATGATTTTACACTTAATCAGTAGATTCTACTTATGAAAGTCATCTTAAACCATTAACGAGCCATAATAAACTTGTATGTACCCTTATACAAGTGAAAATACATGTGCTAGTACCCTTACATGTGTACCCTCATTTCAATTAGAACCCCTATAAATGCACTCTTACACATGTAACTGTACGTGAGCCAGTTCCCCCATACATGTTTGATATTTCTAGTTCATAGACATATAGATTACATAATATATTTATGTAAGGAAGATCCTACCATTACACCATGGGATATAACATTACAAATACATTTTTTACTTGAGATAAACCCTTCATTAGGTCAGCTCTACCCTTAAATGGTGAAGGGTATCCCTTATAAAATCTACAATTTATCCCTCTTTCGTTTAAGAGTCTTTAAAAAAACTTATAGTTTTATGAACCTCTAATTCCATGCCTAATGTTATATAATTTGTTGAAAAAATTACATTTTTAAACAATCCATACTATGAATAAAAAATAATGGTCAATGTTATCACATCCAAAATATAGAAAACACATTAAATATTAAAATCAAATACAAAAAATTCAAAAAATATATAATAAACATCTACAACATTTCTATATCATGAATAATTTATAAAATATTTTACAACCTACTGATAATTTACTATTGAATTTTTAAAATGACTTCTAGAATTTTTAATTATCTCCCAAACAAAAGCATAAACTAATTCTGAAATTGAATTATTGAAACAACTCTAGACTATTACACTCATTAAGTGATATAATAGATCAAACCTCAACCAATGTGATTCAATTACATAAAAAGGTATAGATGGATAATTTCACATTTGGTTGGTATGTATCATTACAAGATTAAACACATGAGTCACTATCCATCTATATAATAATAGACCTAATCAAAAATATTTGGTTCCATAAACATATGAATATATACAAGAATTGACACAAACTGTTGCTTCCTAGTTATATAAATCAAAAATTTACATGGCTTAATCAAAATATTTAATTACATACATTAACATTTTTTTTAGTTTTAGATATTTTTATAATTTGAAAAATATTAATGAAATAATTCCCATGTATTTATCTTCTAATAGAAATATATTTTTTTTAATTTTTAAAAATCTACATAATTCATTTCATGTCATAAAAATATCTCACTAATTCCAAATACATTCTAAACTTATATTCATATTACATGGATTAATATTATTCATTATATGGGATTATAAGAAAATACTAAGGGGTGGTCTTAGTCACTAAATAAGTGAAAACATAAAACTGAAGAAATTGTGGAATTAACATGTATATAAATTATTGTAGAAATAATTAATCTTCATTATTATATAATAAAATAAAATCTAGAGAATAATATATCCCATAATAATATTAAAATAAATGGATAATAATGATAAAAAAAAAATTTTGTGTTAAAATTCAAAATAAAAAACATATTATTCATCCTGTCACAGACTCATCAAACACACCATTAATGTCTTCGAGAACAAAATCAAGATAAAATATTGAATTAAAAATTATATACCAGTTTCCCAAAAAAAATTCCTCGTGAGAACTATTAATGCATTGAAGGGTTATACAATACTTTTTCCTAACAATTGTTTTATTATATCTAAATGATTCGAAATATAAAAGACAATAATATAAATTAAATACATAAAAAATTAACATAGTTTATATAAATAATTTTGTAAATATTTAATCATATGAAATTTCCATACATATCTAGTTAATAAATGAACATAATACATCCATAGAAATAAGGTTGGTTATAAAAATTTACATAATCAACCTAACCGAGTAATGAATAAACATTCAAAACACAATAATAAGTATTTATATTTTTAATATTCCACTAATAAATAAATTTATGGAATATAGGTGAACACAATTAAATTAGTGGGTGAAAATATAGTGCATTCACAAATGAGAGGAAATTGATTAGAAATAATGTCTATAACAGAGGATGAATTCAATAGACAATGGTAGTGATGGATTTTACTGAGATAAATTCCAAAAAAAGAAAATATCATGAAAGGATTTATAAAGTAATACATGACCAATATAAAAAATTCAAAAGTGATTCAATTAGAGAATTCCATTCATATCTCAAGGATATAAAATTGAGATGGAAAAAAAATTATATTTATTGTTTCATTGAAATAAAAAGAACATGAAAGATATAAATTGAAGTTATAGTATAACTAAATGAAAAATATTAATTCTAAATGAATAAGGTTTGATAATATATACACCAAATAAATGAAAATATGTTTCCTAATATCAAAAATCTGTCATGGAATTGGAAATAGAGAGAAACAATGCAAAAGTCTATAGAAACATTTGAGTTAAAATCCCTTGGTGGAAGAAATATCAACTTAATCCTTAAATATAATGAATAATGTTATGATCATGATAAGAAATATAAATGGGTTATTATATAGACTATAAAGATAAAATCAATGGGTATAAACAAATCTTATGTCAAGAATATGATGTTTTAGAAAAAGAGACCTTAAGAAATTTTATGAAATTAAACCAACATATCCCTGATGTATATAATTTCAAATGAATGTATAAATTTCATGAATAAGGAATGAATCATGATAAAAAATAATACATGGTTAGACTATTTATAATTTAAATGGAAACATTGTTTATAATAATAAATATTTCTCAAGGGGTGAATATTGAGAAAACAAACATGTAACTTGTTTCTAGAGTCATTCGGAACATGTGACCTAATTCCAAAATAATACAATTTTTTTATTAGACACTTTATTTATCTATATTTATATAAATATTTATCATTAATAATAATATTATATTTATATATTATAAATTTATTTTTTATTTTTCAATTAATTTTTATTTTGTGTCAACTTATTTTAGTGATTTTGGAAACCTAATATGATATTATAAATATAAATAAAATACATAACATATCTTTTATAGAACTAAAAATAATTTTTATTTACACATTAAAATATAACAACTTTATTTTTTCAATATTCATCTATTTTAGAGTTTTAGGGATATGTTTATATAGTTAATTAAAACAATTCCCGACATGAAAGTGAAAAAATCTCAATGGACATGTATGGTGAAAGAAATTTGTAACATCATTATAATAGTAAGAAAAAAATATTATTTACTATTTTTTAATATTTTTAATGATAATAGATTTTTTTTGATAAATCATAAATATCAATAGGAAAAAAAGTTACCTTTTAGTGGTGGTAGTCAACACAATTCATGTTTAACATCAAAAGGTATATCTGTGGGGATTGAAAGTGAGTGTAATAATTTTTCTACTGATTTAATAAAAAATCCATATAATATTTTAAATGATTTAAATATATTAAAATTTTTATGATTGGTTTTGGAGGTAATGATAAGAAAAAATGTGTATGGATGAAGTAATACTCACTTTAGTTCCATAAACATTATCATCAATGCCTCCTTTAAATATATAGAACATGTTAAATAATTTAGACTATAGTAGTATGGAAAGTATAGTGGAATATAAATGGATATTAATTTATGTTTTTAAATAATGTATCCTAATTATTCTATGAGGATAATGGGGGTTAGGGAGGATTCCTCATTTATAAATGATGAAATTTCAACTTTTGTGAATACCAAAAAAATTTCAATGATATATTTACAAAATTCAAAGGATAAATAATTAAAAAAATGATAAATATTGGATTTTGGGGATGAGATAAGGTGGATTATTTCTATACCATTAACATTAAAGGGTTTTATACATGTTTCATGTCATTTATTTTTATGATTCAAATTTTAAATTATTTATTTTACCTAGAAAATATGTTTTTAAATATCAAATTTATATTTTACTAAAAACGTAAGATATTACCTCTTAAAAATTTAGTGTGTTATGAATTTAAATGTTGAATCTAATTAATCTAATTTGATTTCAATTTAAGAGAACATTACTATTCATATTTTATAAAAATTATATATATAAAAAAATGTGGACAAAATTATTTTTTCATCATTATGTTTTCATTATCTTATATAGTACTGACTACCAACTGAATGATTAATTAATTATTTAATTCCTTAATTTTAATTACATTTAAATCTTTTTTTACAATAGATATATTTATTTTATCAAAATAAAATTATACAATAATAATAATTTTTTTATAGAAATATAAGATTCTAGCTATCAGGATCAGTAACATTAATATCGGTAATCATACATTAATGGGAAAATAAAATTGAACTTTTTAAATAATATAGCCATGTTGATATAAAATATTAAATCAATTATATGTATTTTAATATTCAAAGCTGATGAAAACTGCTTTATTAATATAAGAGAATAAAACCATTTTATGGATAAAAAATACGTATGCCCCAAAAAAATTAAATTTTGTTACAAATAATTAAAAATTTTCATTATTCTAATTATTTTACATTATAAGTATATATATGTTAATATAAAAATTCCCAAAAACATTTAATTCATTAATTTTTATTATAATGTGATAAAAATGATGGATTCTTTACGACATAAATATCTTATCTATCATCACAATAATGAAATATTTTCTAAATATCTATAAACAAATTATCTAGATAATATATTATTCATAATAATAGACATGAATTTAATTTATTATATTGAAATTTTTATATTTTTTGAAGTTATTATTTATATAAAGGAATTAAAATATAATGAAAACTTTTTTCATAGGAAAATAACATATACATAAAAAAAGAAAATATTATTTTTATTTCCAATAAAATAATTAAAAAAAATATGTTAATATTTTATTAATGTATACAATATTTTTAATACCTAATATACTTAGATTCAAACCCAATAAAATCAAATTTTAGTAAAATTACATTTAAATGGATTAAATTATATTAATAATTGTTTTACGACACATATTGAATTCTCATAAATTGTATATTATTAACAAATCCGTTTATTTATTTCTATTATATGTACTTCATAAATTTGTTAAATATATTTATAACCACCAATAAAACAAATTTATTTTAGTGGATAAAAATATTATTCAATCATTCTAGTTCGATATTTCATAAGTTACATACAATTAAAAAAATTGAAATATTTAATAGAAATGATATATGAGAATATCAGGGAGTTACACACAAAACAATCAAATCATCTTGGGATTCTTATTCCCTCAAAAAATCGACTGACGTTGAAGCCCTTATAGTGGGAATAAAATCTGTGTAGTTACATCAGGTATAGGGGGTAATGCCTTCTTCTCCATAGGTGGGGGGTCTTCTGACTTCTCCATCAGGTGATAATACCTCATTACTAGCATAATAAATTTATTCCATATCTCTAAAAAAATTAATCAGATGTTATACCACAATCATGTTACATTGTTAACATACCAATGAATCACTACTAAATGTTTTGGGTGTATCATGTTATAATGGGTAGTATGGACCCATAACTTCTAAATAAACTCATAGATATCTGTCTCCATTTTGACATCGAGGAATAAAAATTATGAAATAACAAATGCTTCATATTCCAATGTCTATTTTACTATTTACCAACTCAATGATGTTTCAATATGATAAAATTATTATCAGAATATTTGTTAATGGATTTGATGATGATTGATTTAACAGTAGGTTTCATGATATGAATATGGAATATCTATTTCTTGATATAATTAAATTAAATAATAAATTAATCATTAGATGACATAACATCAATCCATAGACTCATAAAATGTGATAAACTCTTAAAAAAATGATCTGCTATGACCCAGATGAGATAATGATAAATCGAGTGTACCATCCCATGAAATCATCTAATGGGCTAGGGGATCATAACATGTATCATGAGGCCATATAACACATGAGAGTCCACGTACTACTTGAAAAAAATGTAATGGATACATTTATATAATAAATTATATCTAATAAATATTTAATATATATATATAACCCAATTGAATGAAAAATTAATTTAAAAGACAATTTGTTTCAAATAAAACAACACATAAAAATACCCTAAAATAATGAAAATATAAAAGATTGATTCTCCGATAATAATATATATTGAGAAATGTAAAATATCACAATTATAAAATTTTTACTCATAAGAGGACATCAAGGATAACCCCCATCATCAAGAACCACTAAAAACTAATAATGATTATAAAAATTTTTAGATAGATACCTAAAAATAATAACATTTTGAAAAATGATTAAAATAAATAACCCATGATTTGGGGTAATATAAATTAAATTGAAAAAATATAAATACTTTACAAATACAATATTGATGTACATGGGGGATTCCTTGTTTTCATTCTGTACCCCACTATAGATTATAAATTTTATATTACTAGAGATAAAATATATAGAAATAATATCATGATGTCCTTAGTCTAAATAATAGTTCTTAATTGAATATGTTATGAATTCCATCAATAATGGAACATTGTGAGCATTATTTAATCAAGAAAGAATACTCTCTATAACACCTAAGAATCCATTTCATCAATGTTGAGGTGGTTTTTCCACTTAATAGGATTGTTTTTTCAAATTAATGGTATTTTATCCCGTTATTATATAAAACTACACAGTACCTCATTGTATTAATAGTTGAGGTCCATGTATCATTTTTTAATCGTATTTCTAATGTTTTTTCAAAAACACTACAAATGGATGACCTCTCCAATCAATGGGATGTATGATAAATCTTCCTTTTAGACTTGTTCACCTAACTAGAATCAATGTGGGGGACCTATTCCTCTTTAATATGAATCATGATCCAAATTTCAATGCTAAAATCTATTGATACCAAACCCACATATCATATCATCTTAAAAATAATCTTCTTTTGGTGTAGGACCTATACCCCATCATATGGACTAGTATTGTTGGAAATGATTAATAATTTATTATCATAATTCTCGTTAGTAATATTTCCACTTTTTAAATAATGGAGATAGAAATTTTAATTTGAGATTCATAAGACAATGTAGTCTCAATTTCATGATTAAATTATATAAATTTTTTGAGAAATTATTCCCAAGGATTAACTAGTGGTGAAATTAAATGAAACACCTCGATATCTATATATATAATGGTCATGGATTTTAAATAGGAGGTTATTGGATTCTATAAGGAATATGTCGATATTAAGTAGTTATGTTACACTATTTTGGTTATATGAAAAAAATATAATTCATGTATTTTCAAAATGCCTTGAGTGAGATAAATAAAAAATAGAAAATTTACCTCATATTTCAGTTTTTGGGTGAGTGGTTATTATTTTAGAGGAAGAGATTCCAATTATTAATTTCAATAATTTTGGGTGCCAAGTATGTGTTATTGAAGAAAATGATTCATGAAATTAATTAAAATCATATTTACATGTATCTAGGATTTGCATAGGATTTCATACAATTATAAATTGGAAGTGTTATTTTACTCTCCATAATAAAATTGAAAATCCCTGATATATGGATAATATTGTTAATATGTTTTGATGATATAGATAGGTCCATTATAAAAAATAGATTCAATATTTAACATTTATATCATAAATATTTAGTATCATATCGTCTACTCCATGAAGTACAAACCACGATGTGGTGTATTCTTGTTCAATCTTAGTTAAATTTGGCATTTATATACATCTACAATTGAGAGTATGATTAATCTAAAATTTTAAAGAGTAAGATTTGGTGTGATGTGTGGGGAATAAGTGAAAATCCTTATTAGATTTATATATGTTATGAATTGATAAATATTTTCATGATATTTATAATTTTTTGATATTTTATATGAAATTAAATATGGTTATTGAATGAAACAAAATTCTAACGATGAATACCTATCTGTAAAAATAATATAGTTGGAAATTCTATTACATAATTAATGAATCCCAACAATGAATGGGTGGTTTCAATATTTCAAATATATTTCAATTGGGATTTAAAAGAATAATAATTGTTGAGTAAATGATTAATTAAGGTAATTTAATTGTAAAATTTATATGAACAATAACTCATTTTGTAAATCTAGAATTAGTGGTGAATATTTTGATGATATGGGGTGAGCCCAATGTAGTTAAAAGGTGTCTGTTGTTTGAATCCTATTAATCAACTTGGCGAATTTCAAAATACAGAGAGTTATGGGAATGTTAAACTATATGAGACACATATATGATGAAAATGAGAGACACAAATAGTATTTTTGTGAAATAACAAGTACATTAAAGGAGAAAAATTTAGAGACCAATAAGAATGAATATCAAAAAATATACAAATATATTGAATGGTAGTGGATAAGGGTAATCATAGTTTGGAAAAATTTCTTTATTGGGAAAAGAAGTGTGGCTATTATGATATGTGGAAGACAAAGAGTAATCATTTATTGAAGATAATTTTAATATGTTTTTGAATGAAACATGTGTAAAACTCATCTCTGAGTAGATATTTCAACATTTCATACATGAGGATATATATTTCAAAAAAAAATCATATATATTGATCTACCACAAGATGGGGGTATATATAATCTCATTAAATTATTTTTTATAGAAAATAATTTTTTAAACTATTAGAGAATTAATTATGTCATTTAACAAAAAAAATCAAAAGAGTTTGTGAATATGGGTAATAATTACGAAGTTCACATTGGGTGATATTGTATATTTCATTTATATTTTTAATAACTATACTATGAAATATTACATACTATTGAGTCAAAAAAATGTCGGTGCGATATAATTATATTAATCATATATGATAAACTAATTAAAATAAAACTTTATCATCTATTATTTACAATTATTCATTTGGAATATTGATAGAGAGTTTTTTATAATTATATTTAATATTAGAAATTTATCTTCTAACAATGGAAGAAGAAAAAAAAGTGAAAAAAATCTATCTATGGTTATTTTTCTGGATAAAACCATGTTTTTCTCGCTATATTTAAGGTTTATTTATGATTAAAAATTATGTTTCATTTATAACATGTGAAATTAGTGATTAAATTAGATATATTTTATATGAAATTATATAAATAGTTTCTTATGGTGTATTTATATAGTGAAAAGTTATTTATTTAATAGATTTTATTTTTCTAACAAATGGAATGAGTTTATATATTATTTTGATTTATATATTGGAATATATTGAAATATTATATTGATTTGGCTATGATTGTTATGAGTTATCATATATTTATATATAATTATGATTTATGAAACATAGAGATTAAATATTGTTCAAATAATTACTTAAAGGATTAATTGGAAGAAAGTATATATCGAAAGATACCCCAATTAATTCATTCTTATGATATATAGGTGGATTTAGAAAAGTTTTAAGAAAATGTATTTATGTAAAAATAATAATACTATTTGTCTCCTACTTATGATATGTGTGTGTATTTTTATTGTCATTAATTGATGTTAGGTAAAGAAGAATTCCCATTGAATAAATGAAATAATGATAAAAAGAAGAGGAATAAATCAATTAAAAAAATTGATAATTATTCTAAAATATGTATATATTTATTCAAATAGATAAAATATATAAAATATCTGTGTGAATATATGAAAAATATATTTGGTCGTCATTTTGATCATTTACGAGATGTTCATCTAGATTAATCCATTACATATATGATATGGTGTTTTAATTGGACATAATTAAAGATGAAAATTTATTAAAATGAAAGGGATTCATGAGATTATTTGAATCAATCAATGGATAAATTATGAAAATGTGTGCTATGATTTTTGGGTAATGTGAGATATATATAAAACATCCTAAAGTAATAACAAATTATCACAAAAAATGAATACGAAGATTGAATCACCCCACTTAAGAAAAAAAGTATGGGATGGTAAATTATGGAATATAAATTCCCTTAATACTGGAGAACATTAATAATGAAATAATTGTAATATAATTGTTGTTCACGGAGTATGAATTAAAAAAACATTCCAAATGGGGTATATAGGAATTAAAATTTTCATTATGTTATCTTAAACTACTAGATTACTAAAATGTTGAAACCTAGAATACATGATAGGATAGATTTTGTTCTGAAAAATATGAATCAAAATTTTATAAATAGAATGTACATTTTAATTTAATATTTTTCAGATGATTAGGCACTAAAATATTTTCCTTTACTAGAGCATGAAAAATAAATACAAATGGATGACCTATGGAAACTACATCACAACTATGTAAATTCTTCATGAGGTATAATTTATTTGGGAGATGTAATATTTTTATTAATTTTGGATTCAGGGAAAGTTATAATATCCAAAATTTTATGGATAATATAATAAGAAATCACATTCTATAATAATAATGAGAATTTATGAATGGATAAAATTAAAATCCATTACACTAAAAAACGGAATTATGGTTTTGATGATAATGAGAATGGAAGGAAATATAGAGTACCTCATGTATCATTGATGTGTTATTCATAGTAACTATCATTGAATTAAAGGAATCATTCATGGAGTGAAAAAAGAAAAAAGATATTTCTCCCATGGATGTTAAAGACAATTTGAACTAAGTGTCTTGCATAATATATTTCAATCATACCACTATAATACAATAATTGTGGTTATGATTTTATTCTGTTAAAAATATAAATATTCATGGAAAAGAATACCCAAGTAGTGTATTATAAAATAATGATATTTAGTGAAAATAATATAACAATGTAATTTAATATTGATTAATTCATGAATAATAAGTTTTGATTAAGGATTGGATATATTATTTCGAATGCGGAATTATTTAGAGAGACATTGAAGGAGAGAAGAATTAATGGGTTGTATTTCCTGTCTAAATATATTACTCTATATGAGGATGCTGAGAGGTTCCCCATGTCACAAACCGAATCGATCTCCACCAAAAATAGCACCAAACCCGGCCCGTGACAAGGCACGATGGGCGTTTCCGATTCCCATGGGCAGGCACAAGTGCCCGGGTATCATCAAATGAAAATTGGGAACAATTTACCTATGTTTATAAACATAAAACAACAAAAGAATCCAATGAAAAAAATATGGAATTTTCAAACCAAACAATGTTTTACAGAAAACCAGAACAGAATTACATAGTCTAAAATAACTCAAAAATACTATAACAAAGGAACAAAAAAAATGAACATCCCAAGAACATCAACATGGAAAGAGGTATTGCCCTCAAGCCATCTCCACAACACTAAATCATGAATGAATGGTGAAATCCCGAACTATTGGCACAAATGTTATACCCAAACCAACGACAACAAAAATAACCATGTCTACTTACACCCAAGGTTGTAAGAAGTGTGTGAGCCAATGCCTAGTAGGATACCACCACTAAGAGATTCCCTGTGATAAACATTAATAGACGAAAATCATGCATGTTTTCAAAAAACATGTAATTTCTAGATACAATTTCTAAAAGTTTCAACTAAAAAAACAGTTTTCAAGTGGATTAATTTAAAGAATCAACACTTTTAAAATAAATTTAAAAGCTACTGAATTTTCCATCCAAATATACCGTATGCCGACGGTAAGTATAAAGTATCTAATGATCACAAGCAATAGGAAATAACCCCTAGGCACTAGCTAGCTGTGGGTCCCAGGTACCTCGTATCTCGGTGAGAATAACCACAAAAATTATTCGTTCTCGTGCACGAGCCACTAGTAGGGAACATACCCATAAACTAGTGGTCCTCAATAATCATCATCATAGTTTAGTTAGAGTTGTAAGCATCAATCCTTCTATGTGAAACTGAGGCCAAACCCCCACAGATTCACTAGCATACTTGTACACGTCCACCAACCTAGATACCTGGGTTTTCCCTTTGTCCTCAAACAAGTTCAACAAGCCAGGAAATATACTTTTCACATGAAAATATCACTTCCATATCACACATTATCCAAACATCCCCATGAACATCACACAAGTCACAAATTTAACTTTTCATTCAAAATCAAATTGAAATCAAACTCACACCAAAATAGCCCACAACACTTTTTTTCATAACATTCACAATCCAACGCATCCTTTAACAATTTTATGAAGTCCCTAAAAATATGATAAAAATCACATAACAAAACTATTCAAATTTAAAATTGTTCATTTGAAAGTATAAACAATTCAAAATAGTTTTCCAATACGGCTTCAACTCTTACAAACATCATTAAACCACTCAAAACTTTCATAAAACAATTCTAAATAGTGCACCAAAGCTTTTCAAGTAAAACCAATTTCAAAACCATATTTGAAGGACAAAATCACACCAATACTAATTAAAAACAGAATTGGAAGCCCCAAAAACATTTATTAAACAACTCCCATGTGTTATACAAACACCTAAAACAATAGTACATAAGATCCACATGAAATACACACGTTTTCAAAATCACTCTCAAGAAGTAAAATAATGTTTTACACATTAAACCCTTAAAAAACCTATTTAAGACCTAGTGGCACACCAATACCCCACCAACTCAGAATTTTCATCCCAAACAAGATTTATTAATCAGAATCCATATGTTATAAAACAATCCCAAACAATACGCAAAGGGTTGCACATGAAAACACCAAATTTTAAGATAAAATGAAACTATAAAAACAAATTCCTTAATAAATACAACATAAACAATTCATGCACCATACAAATCATATTAGGATCATTAATAATAAGTAATTCAAAGAAACTAACTCATCTAGAAATCTTTACACATGGAATTACCTACCTTTTATGACGAAACCCTCAAAACATGGTGTGAAACATCAACAGCACCAACCCGGCACCACAAGGAATATAAATCCAGACCTAGACCAAAATATTTGACCAAAAGGACACAAAATCAGTCCATAGTTTCGAACCTCAACTTCTGGACATGAGGAACTTCATGAAATGGTGAAAGAAACCCTAAGGAAGGGGAAGAAATCAAAGAAAGAAACACTTACTTGAAACATCTTGAATCAAACGAACCAAATACACCAAAATTTGAATCTCTGAGCAACCAAAACTGATATGGAGTCTCTAATGGTGATGATAAGGTAATGTGGGGACTGAAATTAAGGCAACAGATCAGAAATTGAAGGAGTTATGAAAGAAATGATTTACCTCTTCAAATCTGGACGATTTGAGAAATCCAGATAAATTTCACCCAAATTTGGGCAAAAATTAGCTCCAAAGTGGAGAAATAGATATTGGGGGTTATCCTTAGGTTTTTGGATTCGAGTGAGAGGTGTAATCACCGAATAATATTAAATATTGAATATGATATAAAAATATTAAAATTAAAACTTAAAGCTAGAAAATGGGCTTCCGGGATGGCCCAAAACCTTAATAAAAAACCCAAATCCCTCATGATTATGGATTTTTATGAGGCCCAAAGGGATATGGTGATTTTAATATATCAGGGTATGACAATTGAGAAGTGGAATGGGTATAAACTATTAAAAATTGAAAGAGTTATAATAGAATCAAAATTTGTTTTTAAATCTGAAATTTTGCTCACGGTTTGGCCCAAATTTTCAAAACCCACCATTTTCACCAAAATGAGTGGTAAACCCCCAAAACAAATAAGGAATAGAAAATAAATGAAAAATAAATTTAAAAAAATCATGGGTGTGAAAATTCTCCCCACCATAAAACTTTCCACCCTCAGAAATCCACATCAAGGAAAACACAAAAAACCAAACCCAACCAAACGGCAGAAATGGACTCCTTTGCTAAACTTCGCCCCCAAAGGCCAAAACACCTCCAGTGATCAATTAAGGATGGAATACTTCACAAACAAAACATACACCTTTTTACTGAAATGATCAGGTACATTCAGGATTTATCCTAAAAGAAAACTCCTCAAAAACTATCTGAACAAGGCTCATGAAATTTACCAAAACAAACAAGAACATCGAACAAGGTTAAACTTACCATGGTATATCTAAAACATTGGGAACTCTCCAATCCCAACGTTTACCCAAGGAAGATGTAGGTGGTTATATAGCTCCGAACAAGACTACCCACTTCCTAGCCAAGCCGAAGTACAAAAGTGAGTTATTTGTACAAGGATACACAAATGGTCTCCCCAACCATAAGAGACACCTTAAAATATTTTCCGAGGGAGAATCAAGACACTAACAGGGGAGCCCCGAAAAAACTCCTTGGTACAAGGGTTAAAATAACATTAGGAATTTTCAAAATAATATAAATGAGACTCATAGTGGGTCTCTCCACTATAAAAACCAACCAACTAAACTGACAAATATGGGTCGGCCCAGAAAAACCCCAAAACTTAAAGAGTTGGGACGACCGCACGGTTAGCCTTCACAGTTTGGGAAACTATGCACTAACCATGTGGATCCTTATACCTACATGGTTTTCTGAGGAATGGTTACTACTAAATGTTCACTCAACATTTCTAGACAAATCTAAAACCATTCCCCCGAACCCAAAAGAAACCAAAGGAGAAAATAAATTCATTGGGAGATAACATGGGGATGAGGCCCTCCACCTCATTCCACCGAACAGGAACAACAGAAGAAAGATGACAAAACCAAATGTTTAAAATATTCCCATATCTAATATTGAGAATATTTCTTTGTACAAGTTTAAAAACAACACTGGAATTTCCTCTGACTACGTGCCAGCTTCTCTCTGGGACCTATGGCTGGAGCTGGAATGATTGAAGCATCTTCGGCCTCGCAGTTAGGATTTGGAAACCCCCGAATATAATTTCTTCTTCCGATTCTACAAATAACTACATGAAATCCTAGATGGATTCACTAAGACATTACACACCCCAGAACAAACTTTCCCCTAACATGGAATTTCACTGAAATAAGTGTTTAGATGATGCACTCACATCACACCTAGTTTCTTCAGGTGAGAAACAACAGAAATAAAGGACACATATAAACACATTCCTCTAAAAGAGAGGATGTCGAGATCTCATGAAAGGAGAAACACTGCAAAAAAATAGAATCACAAAATATTGTACAATTTAAACATTACAATCAAATGAGCACGCAATATCACAACACGTTACCAAACATGACCAAAACGACTGATAGAAATAATACGAGGGGGCCTTATACAACATCCCCAAACATGACAACATTCTATAAAGTATCCATAACAGCCTCTCGTGGCCCGATTTCCTAAACAAGTGGTTTAACATAAACCCCTTCTTCGAAGAGACTATGAAGGACTCAAAGACCCTCTTAGACACTATCCATATTGACAACCCTAGACAACTTCCACCTTCGAAGCATCGGGTAGCTTAAAAAACTAAGGTCTCTTTCAACCATCCATGAGCACTCTTCCACAATAAGAGGAACCAAAAAAAACCAAGAATGTAAATGGTGAAGACTCATTCTACAAAGCTAAAGAAATGATTCCTTACATTGATCAATTGGAGGATTTTCCAACGGCGAAACAATCAGGGTTTCACTTCAGGTGTGCACTAACCCTTAATGGGGGCGTACCCTATCCAACAGGAGAACCCATGGACCAAACCAAGCAATTCCATTGGTAAAAACATGCCACAAAACCGATCCAAACAAATTAATGGAACCACCATAATGGTGTCTAGAAAAATATCTCATAGGAGACTACTAACCTGTCCTTCAAACCAGCTTACCGACCAAACACAAACCCAAAATAAGTTCACACTGGAGGGGTTCTTGGAATCAAAACATCCCACAACATCAACATTTTCCAAAAAGACAAAATATACACCATCCCAAACAATTCATCAAGACATCATGATTTTATTTAAAACCAATTCTTTGAAACCAAATTGTTTAGCAGTAAACATATCCACTAATGGTACCCCATGGGCCTCACACATGCATGTTTTTGTGCCACACCGGGAACCCTCCTCATATATGTCCCGACACTCATCCATTCATGCCATCAACCATCCATCATCCCATATAACCCAATGCATGTGGTCACTCACGGAAATACCAAAGGTTAAAACAATGATTCTTTCCACTTATCAAAACCAAAACGGTCAACCAATAATTCCTTTTTCTCAAGACCACTAACCATGGAATAAAAAAACCAATCATTCAACTGAATAATCACTTTCAATTCATATACATCAATTTAAAAACATCTCATCCCATTAAAACACCCTTTTATTGTTTAGAAAACATTATTGGAAACACTTTTTCAAAATAATATTCAATATAGTTCCCGCTTTCAAAACATGTATAAGAACACCATTTCCATTTAAAAATAATTCTAAAAATTCAGTTCCACCATTTCAAAAATCAAACCATTCCCTCATTATTTGAAAATTATTTCAGAAAAAGCTTTTTTATTCTTAAAACCAAGTCACTTTAAAACCAAAGTTCCACGATTTCAAAAGTAAATCACAAAACAATGCGAGAGGAAACTAGTTTCAGTGGGTGACTTGGAAATATGGTTGGCAGACATATTCCAATCACTTCACCATCACAGAGAGTGATCTAGGGAATATCCCCAGTTCCACATGGCTTTCCAGACCCTGCGAGCTCACTGAGACCATTAACCCAACTCTCTTTTCATTTCCCCTAATCATAATCAGACCAAGAAAACCAAAAGAAATAGATAAATACCAACTTCCCCTGGTAACTTGAATCCCGTTATGAGGTCTGGTGATCAGCCACACTACTCATAACCAAAATTCCAAGTCATGACAATCTTAAATCTAGACTATCCCGATTGTTTCCCAAATAACATGACCCAAAGAGAGTGAACCAGCTCTGATACCATTTTGTCACGAACCGAATCAATCACCACCAAAAATAGCACCAAACCCGGCCCATGACAAGTCCCAAAGGGCGTTCCCTATCCCCACGGACTGGAACAAGTGCTCGGGTATCATAAAATGAAATTTGGGAATGATTTAACCGAGTTTATATACATAAAACAACAAAAGATTCGAATGAAACAAATCTGGATTTTTCAAACCAAACAATGTTTTACAGAAAATCAGAACAGAATTACATAGTCTAAAACAACTCAACAAGACTATAACAAATGAACAAAACAAAAAAAATTAACATCCCAAAAACCTCAACATAGAAAGAGGCATTGCCCTCAAGCCATCTCCACAACAACGCATCATGAATGACCTGTGAAATCCCAAACTGTTGGCACAAATGTTATACACAAACCTGTGACAACAAAAATAACCAAGTCTACTTACACCCAAGGGTGTAAGTAGGGTCTGAGCCAATGCCCAGTAGGATACCACCACTAAAATATTACCTGTGATAAACATTCAAAGACGAAAAACATGCAAGTTTTCAAAAACATGTAATTTCTAGTTACAATTTCTAAAAGATGCAACTTAAAAAAACAGTTTTCAAGTTGGTTAATTTAAAGAATCAACAATTTTAAAATAAATTTAAAATCTAATTAATTTTCCTGCTAAATATACCGTATGTCGACGGTAAGCATAAAGGATCTAATGAGCACAAGCAATAGGAAATAACCCCTAGGCACTAGCTAGCTGTGGGTCCCAGGTACCTCGTATCTCGGTGAGAGTATCCACAAAAATTATCTGTTCTCATGCACGAGCCACTAGTAGGGAACATACCCATAACCTAGTGGTCCCCAATCATCATCATCATAGTTTAGTTAGATTTGTAAGCGTCAATCCTGCTAAGTGAAACTGAGGCCAAACCCCATGGATTCACTATCATACTAGTACACGTCCACCCACCTAGATACCCGTGTTTTCCCTTTGTGCTCAAACAAGTTCAACAAGCCAAGAAATATACTTCTCACATGCAAATATCACTTCCAAATCACACATTATCCAAACATCCCCATGAACATCACAAAAATCACAAATTTAACTTTTCATTCAAATTCATTTTGAAATCAAACTCACACCAAAATAGCCCACAACACTTTTTTTATAACTTTCACAATCTAACACATCCTTTAACAATTTTATGAAGTCCCTAAAAATATGATAAACATCACATAACGAAACTATTCGAATTTAAAATGGTTCATTTGAAAGTATAAACAATCCAAAATAGTTTTCCAATATGGCTTCACCTTTTATATAAATTATTAAACCAATCAAAACTTTCATAAAACAATTCTAAATAGTGGACCAAATCTTTTCAAATAAACCCCATTTCAAAACAATATTTCAAGGACAAAATCACACCAATACAAATTTAAAACAGAATTGGAAGCCCCAAAAACATATATTAAACAACTCCCATGTGTTATACAAACACCTCAAACAATAGTATAAAAGATCCACATGAAACACACACGTTTTTAAAATCACTTTCAAGAAGTACAATAAAGTATTACACCTTAAATCCTTAAAAAACCTATTTAAGACCTATTGGAACACCAATACCCCACCAAATCAGAATTTTCATCCCAAAAAAGATTTATTAAACAGAATCCATATGTTATAAAACAATCCCAAACAATACCCAAAGGGTTGCACATGAAAACACCAAATTTTAAGCTAAAATGAAACTATAAAAACAAATGCTTTACTAAATCCAACATAATCACTTCACGCACCACACACAACATATTAGGAACATTAATAATAAGTAATTCAAGCAAACTAACTCATCTAGAAATTTTTACACATGGAATCACCTACCTTTTATGACGAAACCCTCAAAACATGGTGTGAAACATCAACCGCACCAACCCAGCACCACAAGGAATATAAATACATCCCTAGACCAAAATATTTGACCAAAAGGACAACAAATAAAACCATAGTTTCGAACCTCAATTTCTGGACATGGGGAACTTCATGAAATGGTGAAAGAAACCCTAAGGAAGGGGATGAAATTAAAGAAAGAAACACTTACTTGAAACATCATGAATCAAACGAACCAAATACACCACAATTTGAATCTCCACGCAACAAAAACTGGTATGGAGGCTCTAATGGTGATGATAAGGTATTTTGTGGATGGAAATGAGGGAAAAATTGGAGAAATTAAATGAGTTATGAAAGAAATGATTTACCTCTTCAAATCTGGACGATTTGAGAAATCCAGATAAAGTTCTCCCCAATTCGGGATACAAATGAGCTCCAAAGCGGCGAAATAGATATTGTGGGCGATCCTTAGGTTTTTGGCTTCGCGTGAGAGGTGGAATCACCGAATAATAGTAAATATTGAATGAGATATTAAAATATTAAAAATTAAAACTAAAAGCAGAAAATGAGCTTTTGGGATGGCCCAAAACCTTAATAAAAAACCCAAATCCCTCATGACTATGGATTTTTATGAGGCCCAAAGGGATATGGTGATTTTAATATATCAGGGTATGAGAATTGGGAAGTGGAATGGGTATAAAATAGTAAAAATTTAAAGAGTTATAGAAGAAACAAAATTTGTTTTTAAATCTGAAATTGGGCTCACGGTTTGGCCCAAATTTTCAAAACCCACCATTTTCACCAAAATGAGTGGTAAACCCCCAAAACAAATTAGGAATGAAAATTAAATGAAAAATGAATTTAAAAAAAAACATGGGTGTGACACCCCAATCCTCATGTATTTATATATTACCAATATATATTATTATAGGTTATGGATTACGGGGGTGATAAGATCCATGGGGTTATTATGTTGATAATAGGCTGATTATATTATTGTATTTATAAAGGAGATGTGGCAGTGTTAGAAGAAATATAGATTTAGATGAATGAATTTTTTATTGATCTGAAAGGATATATATGATAGTTCTAAAAAATTATTAAATACTATTAGAGGTGTTAAGAGTTTTTTTATTCCTAATCGATACCAAGACATGAGAAATTGATAAAATTGTAACAAATCCTTGATTTCACACAACATTTTGTAAAAGTAATAAATATTGGGTATATAAAAAACTATTTATATTTCTCACTATAATGATGGAAAAAATTGGGAAGAGACTAATAAAATACTGATGTGGGGTTAATGATTTATCTAAAAATTCTATGTGTATTATTTCTCCAATAGAGATCCAAAAATAACATTATGCGATAACATAGGTGTTATCAAACCACAATATAGACAATTAGACAGATATGAAAGAGAAGTGACACCATTAAGGTATTTTGTGTTTATTTGTTAGTTATAAAAATTTGGTATCAATTTAGTATTTTTTGGATACTGAAAGATTTTTAGAAGCAAATTTCAAAAGCAACATGTTTTTTCTTATGTCAATGATTAACTCATATTTTGTTTCGAGGATAAAACTCATTTAGGGAGTGTTGGTTATCCAAACTCAAAAAATGATCAACCATATATGGGAATGAGGAACCCAATGACTAATTGAAGGAAATTAATGCCATGATGTATCAGAATATTATTTTAAAATTTTGTTTCAGTTCGTTCAATTTTTCATATATCTAAACACAATTGATTTATTTTATATATTATAACAACATATTATTTATAATAATTATATTATATTTAAAAATAATCAAGGAATAATATAATTATAAATAATATAATATAAATATTCATTAGATATTAGTGTTCTATTTACGATGACAATTATTTTTCTATATATATATATTTGGAAAAATTGATATATATTATTAAGGTAAACTTATTTGGAATATATATGGTCATATAAAATAGTAATATTAAAATAATAAACCATTACCTATGTGATTTGTTTCTAAAATTAGATTTACATATAATTTAGTTTTTAGAGTGATATACTTAGTGTGATACAATGATTTTCAATTTTAAGATAAGATATATGAAATAATAATTTTTTGAGCGGTATATATTGTAAATGGAATACAGTTATGTGAAATTAAATATTTTTATAATTTTACATATAAATAAAATATATATAAAATTAGTTAATAATTATATAATTATATTAAACTGAATGAATAACCACATATATATATGATTATTTTTATATACCTATCTAATTTATAATGAAATTTCAGAGTATTTTTACAAAAACTTTTATAAATAATGATAATATATATATATAGTCACATAATATATATATGGTTAGAATTTTAACCAGTATATATATGTATACATGTATATAATTTTCTTTTATAAAAAAAACCTTGCTAAAGGGTCTATATAAATACATTATGAAATTTAAGACAATGTAATAAGGATAATAAAAATATATATGATATATATATATATATACATTTAAGTATACTTACATCTGTCATGTATATCCATATTTTAGTTTATATATTTATATATATTTCATATATGTTAACATTTTCATGATATAATTATATGTTATAAATTTTGAACAATATATATGTTATAAATGTCATATATGTAATATATATATTATAGACATTAAAATTTATATTTTCTATATATTTAAATATATATACATTCAAATAGGTTTATAAAATATTATATATATAGATGTTTCAATATTTATGAGTAATATATATATATATAATCTGAAGAGATTAGGAATGGAAATAGATATGAATATATATAAATATATATATATATATTTTACATATGTATGTGTGCTAGTGTTTAAGGGATGTATAAAAAAAATTTATCAAAAAATTAAAAAAAATGTCATTTTACATATTGGAAGTGTTTTATAGGAATATAAATCCATTAATACATTAGTGACTCCTAATATAGTTGTAAAATAAAAATTTCAACTACAATAATAAAATAATTGTATTTCCCATTGATGTTGGGATATGAAGGAGACTCTCCCCCTTTAGTGTTTCCCCAATCACATCTCTACATAGATTTATTTGAATATATATGTTATTTATGGTTTCAGAGAAGTGTAATGGGTTATGAAGAGAATGTCATAATGGTTGTATATCAATATATTGAACAATATCATGTATCTAAATAATATTATGTATTGAGAAATGAATTTCATTATTTTTTCATGTCTTTTCTTAACCGTATTAAGTTACCAAATAAATTTCTATTGATAAGTTATATGAAAACAATTTTTGAAAGGGGAATATAATTTCAAATTTACCATTTAATGTGAAAAACAATTTAAATATTTTAGTAAAGGACAAATATTAATAAGTCACTATTTCAGAATATTATTTATTAAAATGTCTGTATTCAAGTTTCCAATTATTTATAATGGGTGTTAAATTAATTTATATTTCTATCATTTAAAGCGGTTATCTATTTATATGTTAAAACATTATGTTTCTCAACATAATTTTTTAGATTGTTTTAAAAATTAATATTTTTAGTTTAATAATTAGCATTTCAATTGTTAGTTATTTTATATTATTATAATTATGAACCCTATACCTAAATATATATATGACCAAATATTAATTCATTTTATTTTTTATTTCCTACATTTGTATTACTTTATCTCTATCAAATGTTTAATTATCATAATTTTTTGGGTTCTTCTTGATGAAATACTTGTGAATATATATATATATATATATATCTCGATTTTCACGATTTCATCACATAATATGCTTTTTGATCAAAAGAATGGCTCATACATATGTATAATTAAAAACAAAATATTTTTCATTTTATACAGGATAGAGGAAAGGGATAAAACAATGCATCACTGTAATTTTTTAATGAAGGACATGTTTTCAATTTATTACCTACAATTATCCATATTTCCCTAGTGATTTTTCTTATTATATCTATGTATTATATAAAAAATGAGTATATTATTTCCAATAATATTTTTAAAACAATATCATAGATGATTAAAATATTTTACTAAAGTATTGTTGGCTTATTGAGTTTGGATTTTATATCTGAATGTTCCTCAATGAAATAAATTCCATTTAATATTATTTAGTTTTAAGAAACTATTTATTCATTTTTAATGATAAAATTGAATTTTATGTTTAAAATAATGTTTTAGTTAAATTTTTCTCCTTTTTGAAGGAATTTTTTAAGATAATAATTTTCCAGTATTTTAAAAAATAGATAATAGATTTTACACACCCTTTATGAGTATTTTTCTCACCCCATGGTTTAACATAATTTTCATAGCATATTTAATTGTTAATGAGTTTATCATGACATAATTATCATTTTTTGGTTTACTAGGAGAATATGCGATGATGTTTGAGATGTATATTGATTAAAATTATATATATTTGAGTGAGAGAGTTTTTTTAGTTCTTCCAAATCCACTAAAACTCTATCAATAAATGATTCATTAGAATGAAATGGATTTATATTTTTAGTGAAATTAAAAAAATTAAGAAAAAACGTGCAATGTTCTTAACACTAAATCCATGATCATGAGTTTGGTGCATCTCAGTTGGTGTCATAGGAATATTTTATATGACATTTGAGATTAGTATGTCATGGAAAAAATTATGAGTTAAAAAAATACATTGAGTTGTTAAGTTATTATATTTTAGGTGTCTCCTAATATTAGAGACCTAAAAATATAATTTGAAATCTATTTGATGTAATTTTGTTTCAGTGTTTTGGATTTTGGATTTATTATAGTTCTCTTGGGTGGAAATATTTTAATTTATTAATAAATTATATTTTTATTGTAAAATTATATTTTAGAAAACATGTATTCACAACTTAAAAAATATTTATACTTATTATAAAACAAATCACAATGAAAATCCAACAAAATTAAAAAAAAATTAGGACACAATTTAGTTGAGGTGGATAATATAAAGTCCTTAGTTTTCTAATATGTATATATGAATTAGTTATATTGGGAAATAATCTAATTATAAATAAAAAAATATAATGTTCTATTATAAGGATGTAATTTATTTAATGTTTTTATTTATTTCATGATAAATTAATAAATAATTTGAAAAATGAAAATATCTTCTTAAATTAAATATCTTTTTTATTTATTTCAAAGTATAAAATAGTAATTTCAAATTAATATACCAAGAAAAATAAAATTAGATTTATAAAAATTAATACTATATAATTTACATTATCAATGTGAAATTCTTAGAATATAGTAATTAAATAATAAAATATTTTTAGATCGTTAATATTTCAAATATTGTTTGAGATACAATTACATGACATAGAATAAATTTATCTATATTTAAAAATATATATGAATCCATCTATACACACACACATATAGCATATTTAAAATATTTTAATGAATATATATATATAGTAAACTGAATGAATAATATTGTTTATATATGTATGTGTGTGTATAGTAATATAAGTGATAATAAAATTTAACATCATGTTCACTAAAATAGGGTTACAAATTGATAAAATGTAAATAAATATATGTGTAGATAACATATATAGACATATACATGATATATATATGTGTGTGAATGTGTTTGTACATATATAATGTTCTTTGTGTGTAAAAAGGTTTCTAAATGGTGTGTATATATATGTATTAATATTTATACAAAAGAAAAAATATATAAATATATAAATGATATATATATAAATTCATTGAAATATATTCATACATTCTAAAATATATATGTTATATGAATTTTGTAATTAATATGGTCAAATATAAATTTTACGTATCTTAAATATGACATGTATATATTATATATGATAATATCTATATAATATGATATATATATATATATGTATAGAAATATGCATATATATATATGAATACATAATTAATATATATTTATAAACACCCATATATACATAGTTTGTTTATATTTAATGATTAGAAAAAATAGAATAAAATAAAATATTTATATACATGTTTTACTTAATTTATAAGTAACATGTAATAAATGATGTATAAATAAAAATTGAACAAAAATATAATTTTAATTTTCTTAGTGTACTAGTTTTATATAGAGAAAAACAAATCATTATTTTAGTGTCTCCTCAAATTGATGGTAAAAAATAAAAAATTAATATAATAATAATATTAATTTTTATTATTATTATATTTCATAATGAATACTAGTTTTAATAAAATTCCTCTTCCTTGAGTGTTTCACCAATTAAAACAACTGCTACTGTAACAGCCCGAGATTTTATGAAAAATATTTTTTTTATTTCACTAATGTCTTGTGTTGTACGCTACACCAAAAGGAGCTTGCACAACACGCATCCTTGACTTGCCTTGCATTACACGCAATCGCAACCTTCCTCGATAGCGTGTGTGGTACGTAATACTGAGTTTCACGAAACAATGATATGCTATTAAAAATATTATTAAAACTAGCCGTTATGAATAGTAGTAACCACTTTTTGAAATCCAGTAAATCTTATTTTTCAAAATGAACCTTATTTTTGGATTCGGAGTATCGAATTTAGCCTAAGGTGAAATTTTGGTACTTTTCGGATAACTTTCATATTCTGATGAATAGTGAAAATTACTAAATTATAATTAAAAAAAAACTTTTTTAATCGAAATAATTAATAGTGATAAATCATTAATTTGAGTGGTTTTAAAGTATATTTAGAATATATTTTTACAATTTAATACAATGTTGGTCATTGGATGTAATTTCATATTTAAACTAGACATAAACAAGTGTCAATCTTTTGATAGATATTGTTTCTTAAAAACACGCTATTTTTTTTAACAGCGGGATTTAATTATAAAATTAATTAATGAAACTTTTATGTTATGAATTTGGTAAAATAGACTTCATTTTTGAATTCAGAATATGAAATATAGCTTGGGATGAAATTTTGGCATTGTTCTGAAAAACATCAATTTTTGATGAATAGTGAAACTACTAAGTGGTAGGTTAAAAACTGAATTTTGCATAAAACTTAATTTTACTGCTTCTGTGACTGGAATTTCGAAAATCCGAGAGACACGGTTAATATCAAGGACTAAAATGTGGTTCAATGAGATGAAAATAATTTTTTGGTGAATAGTAACTTTTTACTTTTTTACCGCGATTAATAGTAAATAGGGTAACTAAGGGTAAATATGATATTAATATTACCCTAACACATGTCCTAATTCTATTTGACAAGTGTAATTCAACCAAAAAAAACTTAGGAATAAAATATGACCATTTAGGCCCACTTAGATTAGATTAGGACATTTATTATTAATTTATTTAAAGAAGGGTTAAAATAGTTAAAATCAAAGTTTAATAAGTAAATCATTTTTAATATAGGGTTATACATAAGATAATTTCGATTGTAAATATTCATTAGAAATCTAAAAAGATTTCCTACATGATGGTATTTTATTTGTAATTTTTAGACATCAAATAATTTAATTTATTTATGACACAAAGATGATGCAGTAATTATATTATTAATGAAATATTGACATAATTGATGTTATAAACACCAAAATAAATGTAATTTGAGACTTTATGAATTCCACTAATTTTCTAGGTTACTATGATATATTAATGTTGATTTAATCAACTTGGTTCGAACATATAATTCTGTTATGACTTTCACAAAAATCATATATCAAATAGTGTCAAAATTGACACAAAATAGTTTTTAAATCAAATATTATATTATTAATTGTTATTTTATTCCTAAAAATCTAAGGTTCGGCCAAATGACTTAGATAAGGATATATATATTAATAATAAACAATTTGGGGTTCGTTTGGCATGTTATAGTAAGTGTATTAACCATATAGTGAAAGAAAACAAAAAGACACGGTAAAAGTTAAATTAATTAACTTAGAGTTAAATCTAATTGATAAGGTTAAAATAGTACCCCAAACTTGTCTAAATCCTATTGGTTGATAGGATTTCGACCCTTCCCCACTTTATCTTTGAAATAAGACCCTTTGGAACCATTATAAACCGATTTTGACTTTAATATAAAATAATATTTTGAGATATTCCTAAGGTGCCCCTCTCCTCCCTTATAAAAGGGCACCTCCTCCCCCTCCTCCTCACACCAAATTGAGCACTCAAGCTCGGCCAACCCCTGCCATTTTCTCCTCTCCACTTCCCTAGAATAATCCTAGAGGTCCTGGTCTTCTCCAAAGTCCAATCTTAGTTCCTTAAGTGGAGAATTCAAAGAGGCGTTCCAAAGAAGAGGTAATATCCATTACCGATCTTTTCAATTTCTTTCTTCTTCAACTTCTTCTTCTTTAGTTGTTTCATGATAAAGTAATAACATCAGTATTACTTACATACTGATATGTTATTATAAATATGAAACAACCCTATTTCACCTTCTATCCATCCTACGGAAAAATGAAATCACCACGCGTGCGTACGTACAGAATACCGTCTCCACGCCGTGGTGTAATCTATTTTCCACCATCACCTTACAAGGATGGGTATAATGGTGTAATGAGTAACTATATATGATTATTATTAAGTAATATTGATACTGAAATAATATATATATATACTCCAATACAATTCCACGATCATAGGAACGATATCATCACTCGTGCGTACGTACGGAATACCGTCTCCACGATGTGATGCGATTCGTTCTACATGATCTTCATTTCATAATGATTATATAAATGAATTGAATGAATGAATATGGTATATACTACACTAATACCATTCTGGAAATTAATTATCTATAACCTAAAGATAAGAATAAGAATTTATTCAACAAAACACGCATAAGAACAAAAAGTTATAAAGACCCGAGTAACAAGTAACAATGAAATATTACTAACAAGAAGTTAATAATATGACCATATATGATCTCATATCAATATGTATGATTCTGGAATAAGTCAATAACATTATTTAAACCATTATACAGGAGCTTCGGACACGAACAAAGCAAATTGGACCTAAGGTAAGGGAAATATCACAATCTCATTTTTATCCGAGATTGTTTATTCGTAAGTATTTACTGGGGTGTATTTTATCATCCAAATCCATGTTCCTTCAATATGTAATATTGTTTCCATCCACTTACAATATTTTAAATCCAATTTTACTCTTCGGTGAGTTTTTAGTAAAGAATATTAAAGGAATCTTTTGTCGCTTTTTCATACGAGGTACTTTTTGACTTTTCCGACAAAAGTACGAAGAATGTTTTTTTTAACTTAAACGGCATGAACGGATTTTTACGGTTTTATAAAGCCTTATTTTCATGAAGCTTCCTCCAAAAGATTTCATGACTATTTTTAATAAAATCTCTTTCTTTTAAAATTGCATGATGTTTTATGAAAAGAAATTGATTTTGAAGAAGAAAGGATATTTTCCTCAAGAATTCATTTCAAGTGTTTTATCAAAATTATTTTTCATCTAAGATAATAAAGGGTTCTGTTTCTATCCATATTTTTACATTGTTTTGACTATGTTGTGATGGAATTATATTTATGAATTCCTTTATCTTATATGAATGGTTTTATGATGTCATGTTGTTTAAGAATCCCATTTTTATTACATGGGTTATGCAATGATGTATGATTTATGATTTTGTGGCACACATAAGAAAGGATTCATTAAGAGATGGGTGGGACCTATATCTCCCTCCAATGCATTGGGTAAAGATTTTATATCTCATGAGATAGACATGGCTGGAATGGTAGGTTATACCGGTTCAGTGAAACAGGACTGAAACGAGGATTACTCGATTCAGAAAGGGACTTTGTCCACTAAGATAGTCTTGGCAATGAGTCTTGACTAACAAGAAATGATTCTCTATGATTATGTGTGTATGCCACAATGAGTAATGTTTATGTTATGATTTCATTTCACTACTATGATTTATCCCATGTTATGAAATTATGCTCTCTTTTGCAGGTTAAGATTTACAAAAATGTTATGTTCTTATGAAAATTATGTGATTGATATTTCTTTTGTTTACCCTTACTGAGCATTTGAGCTCACCCTTTTATGTTTTCTTTTCCCCAGGATATAAAGAAAGGTTTTAGGTAAAAAAAAAGAAGATCTTTATGGGAGATGTTGAAGATCTTTCACAAGGATTAGAAGATTATATTCCGAGTTTCCAAAGACACTAAACTATTACGATCCTTGTGTGTGTGTTTTTGTTATGTACTAAGTATTCCGCAAAAGTAATGTAAAGTCCATGTACGATAAGATACGGGTCTTTACAGTTGGTATCAGAGGAAAGGTTTAGTCAACCTTTGGAAACTAGGACGCGAAAACATTAGTGAGATCCCTAGGGATATTTCTAAGGTATGTCTAGGGATGCCCCTAAGGATAAGTATACGTATAGGATATAGTCCTAGAACTATGGTAACGATATTAGATTAAACCAAAGATGATAGATATTTAAGTTACTCCCCCTTTATTACGATTTTTGCATCTAACACTATTCTTTTTGGGTTTTAGAAAATGGCTGGAAACAAGATGATTCACAATAATGGAGGATATGATGGACAATGGAATGATATTCTTTATGAGCAACCAAATGAAATGGGATTTGGAAGTCCAAACATCATTATTATGCCGAATCAGAAATCTCATAATATGATCAATAAAGTAAACTTTGGTAAGTTTCCTGACTCAGCTAATAAGAGAAAGATGGAGTTTCATGATGATCATAGAGGAAAGAAAGTTCAATTTCCCCTATGTAAATCATGTGGGAAGAGGAATCAAGGAGAATGTTTCAAGGGAACTGGAAGATGCTTTGGGTGTGGAAAAGAAGGACACAAAGCAAGTAAGTGCAAAGGAAAAGGGTCGGTTAACACCATGGATGAGGATAATGGTATTGCTAAGACGTCAAAAATGGTTAAGTGTTTTAAATGTGGAATGTATGGGCATTATGCAAATAAATGCTCTAAGGGAAAGACTCATGAAGAGAATCAGTATGGTCATATGGGTAGTATTTATGTGGATGATGATGAAGAGACTACAAATGATATATGAAAGAATTTTTGAAGCTCGGTCAATGGTTTGAGAATGTAGTGGCATGATTACATGTTTATCATGTGCAATTTTGGAATAAAGAGACATCTATGGATTGTTACACTGTTGTCTTTCCTTGTGTTTTGAAAGTATATGATTAATGTTACCAGTATCCATGAAAGTTTATTCAGATATTTTTGGAATGTAGATGATATGCGCATAATGAAGGGATAAGGAGAAAATTAAATGTTTGATAGTATTCATGGGCTCATGATTGATTAAGTGATATCATGGTTTGAGTATATAGAATTTTGAGGATTTTGGTATGTGGAAAGGGTTAACTTTTAACTGCACTCATGTTTTCACTAAGGTATTCAAGAGAATACACGATTAAGGACTTTGAATGTTTGGAATGTGACCAACAAGACATATCTTATGATATGTGGGGATCAACGACAGTATTAAATCTCTGGTAATCGATGTCACTATATTATGAGAGTGGACTGCAGTATTATGTATAAGCCTAAAGATTAGACTGGATTATGTTGGACATAAGTTAGTATTGTTTAAGGATAGAAGATTTTCGATAATATTGATGGGATGTTATAGTGACGTAGTTTTATAAAAAGGACAACCTGCAGGACGGGCGACAGCCCATCGCTTCGGACAAGGCTGTAGGAATCGAACCCACAACCGAAGTGCGACTGGCCTTTATCGCCTACCACTGACCTACAGGAAGTCCCTGTTTAGTAGAAACTAGTTTTATCATATTAAGCAGTATGATATATGAAGTATAAGTCCATTTTAGAAACAATATGTGATTAATCTCACTATAGATCGACTTATGTATATAATTTTGCTAACCTTTTGTTTGAAACAGATGGAATGACCCGTCATTCTATCACATGATCTGCTAACACTTCACGAATAACAAATTCAACTTCATTTATTTAAGAGATGAAGTGGAAATTGTTAAAGGCACGAACAATAGTGAGATTGTACCAAAATAAAGTAAGTATTTATTCTAATTCAAATTCTTTAACTTTAGGGAAATGATCTTGAAAACCAAAAATGTTGTCCTAGTTCTCTTATACCTGATGAATCAGATGGTACCTTAGATCGTCACAAATTTATGGATTTGTGATTACTGGCTTTTCCATAGCCATGTTCTCTACCACTCTCCATCAGAACATGATGGTTAGA
Source organism: Viscum album (assembly GCA_963277665.1). Classification (NCBI taxonomy): domain Eukaryota; kingdom Viridiplantae; phylum Streptophyta; class Magnoliopsida; order Santalales; family Viscaceae; genus Viscum; species Viscum album. The sequence goes on along the minus strand of OY728161.1, from coordinate 911,469,525 downwards.
TTTCTCTTCCATATCCATATTTTCACCTATGTGGAAACCCAATGATTAGTTTATTTGGGTAATCGTTACGTTTCATACTTTTGTTTTTAAAGATTGGTTTTGGTATTCCTTTTTACGATGTGGGTTTCGATTAAAGAAACTTTCGGATAGTAAACTATTTATAACCCCGACGAATTTCGAGGGCGAAATTCATTTTAAGGGGGGTAGAATGTAACAGCCCGAGATTTTATGAAAAATATTCTTTTTTATTTCACTAATGTCTTGTGTTGTATGCTACACCAAAAGGAGCTTGCACAACACGCATCCTTGACTTGCCTTGCATTACACGCAATCGCAACCTTCCTCGATAGCGTGTGTGGTACGTAATACTGAGTTTCACGAAACAATGATATGCTATTAAAAATTTTATTAAAACTAGCCGTTATGAATAGTAATAACCACTTTTTGAAATCCAGTAAATCATATTTTTCAAAATGAACCTTATTTTTGGATTCGGAGTATCGAATTTAGCCTAAGGTGAAATTTTGGTACTTTTCGGATAACTTTCATATTCTGATGAATAGTGAAAATTACTAAATTATAATTAAAAAAAAACTTTTTTAATCGAAATAATTAATAGTGATAAATCATTAATTTGAGTGGTTTTAAAGTATATTTAGAATATATTTTTACAATTTAATACAATGTTGGTCATTGGATGTAATTTCATATTTAAACTAGACATAAACAAGTGTCAATCTTTTGATAGATATTGTTTCTTAAAAACACGCTATTTGTTTTAATAGCGGGATTTAATTATAAAATTAATTAATGAAACTTTTATGTTATGAATTTGGTAAAATAGACTTCATTTTTGAATTCGGAATATGAAATATAGCTTGGGATGAAATTTTGGCATTGTTCTGAAAAACATCAATTTTTGATGAATAGTGAAACTACTAAGTGGTAGGTTAAAAACTGAATTTTGCATAAAACTTAATTTTACTGCTTCTGTGAATGGAATTTCGAAAATCCGAGAGACACGGTTAATATCAAGGACTAAAATGTGGTTCAATGAGATGAAAATAATTTTTTGGTGAATAGTAACTTTTTACTTTTTTACCGCGGTTAATAGTAAATAGGGTAACTAAGGGTAAATATGATATTAATATTACCCTAACACATGTCCTAATTCTATTTGACAAGTGTAATTCAACCAAAAAAAACTTAGGAATAAAATATGACCATTTAGGCCCACTTGGATTAGATTAGGACATTTATTATTAATTTATTTAAAGAAGGGTTAAAATAGTTAAAATCAAAGTTTAATAAGTAAATCATTTTTAATATAGGGTTATACATAAGATAAATTCGATTGTAAATATTCATTAGAAATCTAAAAAGATTTCCTACATGATGGTATTTTATTTGTAATTTTTAGACATCAAATAATTTAATTTATTTATGACACAAAGATGATGCAGTAATTATATTATTAATGAAATATTGACATAATTGATGTTATAAACACCAAAATAAATGTAATTTGAGACTTTATGAATTCCACTAATTTTCTAGGTTACTATGATATATTAATGTTGATTTAATCAACTTGGTTCGAACATATAATTCTGTTATGACTTTCACAAAAATCATATATCAAATAGTGTCAAAATTGACACAAAATAGTTTTTAAATAAAATATTATATTATTAATTGTTATTTTATTCCTAAAAATCTAAGGTTCGGCCAAATGACTTAGATAAGGATATATATATTAATAATAAACAATTTGGGGTTCGTTTGGCATGTTATAGTAAGTGTATTAACCATATAGTGAAAGAAAACAAAAAGACACGGTAAAAGTTAAATTAATTAACTTAGAGTTAAATCTAATTGATAAGGTTAAAATAGTACCCCAAACTTGTCTAAATCCTATTGGTTGATAGGATTTCGACCCTTCCCCACTTTATCTTTGAAATAAGACCCTTTGGAACCATTATAAACCGATTTTGACTTTAATATAAAATAATATTTTGAGATATTCCTAAGGTGCCCCTCTCCTCCCTTATAAAAGGGCACCTCCTCCCCCTCCTCCTCACACCAAATTGAGCACTCAAGCTCGGCCAACCCCTGCCATTTTCTCCTCTCCACTTCCCTAGAATAATCCTAGAGGTCCTGGTCTTCTCCAAAGACCAATCTTAGTTCCTTAAGTGGAGAATTCAAAGAGGCGTTCCAAAGAAGAGGTAATATCCATTACCGATCTTTTCAATTTCTTTCTTCTTCAACTTCTTCTTCTTTAGTTGTTTCATGATAAAGTAATAACATCAGTATTACTTACATACTGATATGTTATTATAAATATGAAACAACCCTATTTCACCTTCTATCCATCCTACGGAAAAATGAAATCACCACGCGTGCGTACGTACGGAATACCGTCTCCACGCCGTGGTGTAATCTATTTTCCACCATCACCTTACAAGGATGGGTATAATGGTGTAATGAGTAACTATATATGATTATTATTAAGTAATATTGATACTGAAATAATATATATATATACTCCAATACAATTCCACGATCATAGGAACGATATCATCACTCGTGCGTACGTACGGAATACCGTCTCCACGATGTGATGCGATTCGTTCTACATGATCTTCATTTCATAATGATTATATAAATGAATTGAATGAATGAATATGGTATATACTACACTAATACCATTCTGGAAATTAATTATCTATAACCTAAAGATAAGAATAAGAATTTATTCAACAAAACACGCATAAGAACAAAAAGTTATAAAGACCCGAGTAACAAGTAACAATGAAATATTACTAACAAGAAGTTAATAATATGACCATATATGATCTCATATCAATATGTATGATTCTGGAATAAGTCAATAACATTATTTAAACCATTATACAGGAGCTTCGGACACGAACAAAGCAAATTGGACCTAAGGTAAGGGAAATATCACAATCTCATTTTTATCCGAGATTGTTTATTCGTAAGTATTTACTGGGGTGTATTTTATCATCCAAATCCATGTTCCTTCAATATGTAATATTGTTTCCATCCACTTACAATATTTTAAATCCAATTTTACTCTTCGGTGAGTTTTTAGTAAAGAATATTAAAGGAATCTTTTGTCGCTTTTTCATACGAGGTACTTTTTGACTTTTCCGACAAAAGTACGAAGAATGTTTTTTTTAACTTAAACGGCATGAACGGATTTTTACGGTTTTATAAAGCCTTATTTTCATGAAGCTTCCTCCAAAAGATTTCATGACTATTTTTAATAAAATCTCTTTCTTTTAAAATTGCATGATGTTTTATGAAAAGAAATTGATTTTGAAGAAGAAAGGATATTTTCCTCAAGAATTCATTTCAAGTGTTTTATCAAAATTATTTTTCATCTAAGATAATAAAGGGTTCTGTTTCTATCCATATTTTTACATTGTTTTGACTATGTTGTGATGGAATTATATTTATGAATTCCTTTATCTTATATGAATGGTTTTATGATGTCATGTTGTTTAAGAATCCCATTTTTATTACATGGGTTATGCAATGATGTATGATTTATGATTTTGTGGCACACATAAGAAAGGATTCATTAAGAGATGGGTGGGACCTATATCTCCCTCCAATGCATTGGGTAAAGATTTTATATCTCATGAGATAGACATGGCTGGAATGGTAGGTTATACCGGTTCAGTGAAACAGGACTGAAACGAGGATTACTCGATTCAGAAAGGGACTTTGTCCACTAAGATAGTCTTGGCAATGAGTCTTGACTAACAAGAAATGATTCTCTATGATTATGTGTGTATGCCACAATGAGTAATGTTTATGTTATGATTTCATTTCACTACTATGATTTATCCCATGTTATGAAATTATGCTCTCTTTTGCAGGTTAAGATTTACAAAAATGTTATGTTCTTATGAAAATTATGTGATTGATATTTCTTTTGTTTACCCTTACTGAGCATTTGAGCTCACCCTTTTATGTTTTCTTTTCCCCAGGATATAAAGAAAGGTTTTAGGTAAAAAAAAAGAAGATCTTTATGGGAGATGTTGAAGATCTTTCACAAGGATTAGAAGATTATATTCCGAGTTTCCAAAGACACTAAACTATTACGATCCTTGTGTGTGTGTTTTTGTTATGTACTAAGTATTCCGCAAAAGTAATGTAAAGTCCATGTACGATAAGATACGGGTCTTTACAGTTGGTATCAGAGGAAAGGTTTAGTCAACCTTTGGAAACTAGGATGCGAAAACATTAGTGAGATCCCTAGAGATATTTCTAAGGTATGTCTAGGGATGCCCCTAAGGATAAGTATACGTATAGGATATAGTCCTAGAACTATGGTAACGATATTAGATTAAACCAAAGATGATAGATATTTAAGTTACTCCCCCTTTATTACGATTTTTGCATCTAACACTATTCTTTTTGGGTTTTAGAAAATGGCTGGAAACAAGATGATTCACAATAATGGAGGATATGATGGACAATGGAATGATATTCTTTATGAGCAACCAAATGAAATGGGATTTGGAAGTCCAAACATCATTATTATGCCGAATCAGAAATCTCATAATATGATCAATAAAGTAAACTTTGGTAAGTTTCCTGACTCAGCTAATAAGAGAAAGATGGAGTTTCATGATGATCATAGAGGAAAGAAAGTTCAATTTCCCCTATGTAAATCATGTGGGAAGAGGCATCAAGGAGAATGTTTCAAGGGAACTGGAAGATGCTTTGGGTGTGGAAAAGAAGGACACAAAGCAAGTAAGTGCAAAGGAAAAGGGTCGGTTAACACCATGGATGAGGATAATGGTATTGCTATGACGTCAAAAATGGTTAAGTGTTTTAAATGTGGAATGTATGGGCATTATGCAAATAAATGCTCTAAGGGAAAGACTCATGAAGAGAATCAGTATGGTCATATGGGTAGTATTTATGTGGATGATGATGAAGAGACTACAAATGATATATGAAAGAATTTTTGAAGCTCGGTCAATGGTTTGAGAATGTAGTGGCATGATTACATGTTTATCATGTGTAATTTTGGAATAAAGAGACATCTATGGATTGTTACACTGTTGTCTTTCCTTGTGTTTTGAAAGTATATGATTAATGTTACCAGTATCCATGAAAGGTTATTCAGATATTTTTGGAATGTAGATGATATGCGCATAATGAAGGGATAAGGAGAAAATTAAATGTTTGATAGTATTCATGGGCTCATGATTGATTAAGTGATATCATGGTTTGAGTATATAGAATTTTGAGGATTTTGGTATGTGGAAAGGGTTAACTTTTAACTGCACTCATGTTTTCACTAAGGTATTCAAGAGAATACACGATTAAGGACTTTGAATGTTTGGAATGTGACCAACAAGACATATCTTATGATATGTGGGGATCAACGACAGTATTAAATCTCTGGTAATCGATGTCACTATATTATGAGAGTGGACTGCAGTATTATGTATAAGCCTAAAGATTAGACTGGATTATGTTGGACATAAGTTAGTATTGTTTAAGGATAGATGATTTTCGATAATATTGATGGGATGTTATAGTGACGTAGTTTTAGAAAAAGGACAACCTGCAGGACGGGCGACAGCCCATCGCTTCGGACAAGGCTGTAGGAATCGAACCCACAACCGAAGTGCGACTGGCCTTTATCGCCTACCACTGACCTACAGGAAGTCCCTGTTTAGTAGAAACTAGTTTTATCATATTAAGCAGTATGATATATGAAGTATAAGTCCATTTTAGAAACAATATGTGATTAATCTCACTATAGATCGACTTATGTATATAATTTTGCTAACCTTTTGTTTGAAACAGATGGAATGACCCGTCATTCTATCACATGATCTGCTAACACTTCACGAATAACAAATTCAACTTCATTTATTTAAGAGATGAAGTGGAAATTGTTAAAGGCACGAACAATAGTGAGATTGTACCAAAATAAAGTAAGTATTTATTCTAATTCAAATTCTTTAACTTTAGGGAAATGATCTTGAAAACCAAAAATGTTGTCCTAGTTCTCTTATACCTGATGAATCAGATGGTACCTTAGATCGTCACAAATTTATGGATTTGTGATTACTGGCTTTTCCATAGCCATGTTCTCTACCACTCTCCATCAGAACATGATGGTTAGATTTCTCTTCCATATCCATATTTTCACCTATGTGGAAACCCAATGATTAGTTTATTTGGGTAATCGTTACGTTTCATACTTTTGTTTTTAAAGATTGGTTTTGGTATTCCTTTTTACGATGTGGGTTTCGATTAAAGAAACTTTCGGATAGTAAACTATTTATAACCCCGACGAATTTCGAGGGCGAAATTCATTTTAAGGGGGGTAGAATGTAACAGCCCGAGATTTTATGAAAAATATTCTTTTTTATTTCACTAATGTCTTGTGTTGTATGCTACACCAAAAGGAGCTTGCACAACACGCATCCTTGACTTGCCTTGCATTACACGCAATCGCAACCTTCCTCGATAGCGTGTGTGGTACGTAATACTGAGTTTCACGAAACAATGATATGCTATTAAAAATATTATTAAAACTAGCCGTTATGAATAGTAATAACCACTTTTTGAAATCCAGTAAATCTTATTTTTCAAAATGAACCTTATTTTTGGATTCGGAGTATCGAATTTAGCCTAAGGTGAAATTTTGGTACTTTTCGGATAACTTTCATATTCTGATGAATAGTGAAAATTACTAAATTATAATTAAAAAAAAACTTTTTTAATCGAAATAATTAATAGTGATAAATCATTAATTTGAGTGGTTTTAAAGTATATTTAGAATATATTTTTACAATTTAATACAATGTTGGTCATTGGATGTAATTTCATATTTAAACTAGACATAAACAAGTGTCAATCTTTTGATAGATATTGTTTCTTAAAAACACGCTATTTGTTTTAACAGCGGGATTTAATTATAAAATTAATTAATGAAACTTTTATGTTATGAATTTGGTAAAATAGACTTCATTTTTGAATTCCGAATATGAAATATAGCTTGGGATGAAATTTTGGCATTGTTCTGAAAAACATCAATTTTTGATGAATAGTGAAACTACTAAGTGGTAGGTTAAAAACTGAATTTTGCATAAAACTTAATTTTACCGCTTCTGTGAATGGAATTTCGAAAATCCGAGAGACACGGTTAATATCAAGGACTAAAATGTGGTTCAATGAGATGAAAATAATTTTTTGGTGAATAGTAACTTTTTACTTTTTTACCGCGGTTAATAGTAAATAGGGTAACTAAGGGTAAATATGATATTAATATTACCCTAACACATGTCCTAATTCTATTTGACAAGTGTAATTCAACCAAAAAAAAACTTAGGAATAAAATATGACCATTTAGGCCCACTTGGATTAGATTAGGACATTTATTATTAATTTATTTAAAGAAGGGTTAAAATAGTTAAAATCAAAGTTTAATAAGTAAATCATTTTTAATATAGGGTTATACATAAGATAAATTCGATTGTAAATATTCATTAGAAATCTAAAAAGATTTCCTACATGATGGTATTTTATTTGTAATTTTTAGACATCAAATAATTTAATTTATTTATGACACAAAGATGATGCAGTAATTATATTATTAATGAAATATTGACATAATTGATGTTATAAACACAAAAATAAATGTAATTTGAGACTTTTTATGAATTACACTAATTTTCTAGGTTACTATGATATATTAATGTTGATTTAATCAACTTGGTTCGAACATATAATTCTGTTATGACTTTCACAAAAATCATATATCAAATAGTGTCAAAATTGACACAAAATAGTTTTTAATTCAAATATTATATTATTAATTGTTATTTTATTCCTAAAAATCTAAGGTTCGGCCAAATGACTTATATAAGGATATATATATTAATAATAAACAATTTGGGGTTCGTTTGGCATGTTATAGTAAGTGTATTAACCATATAGTGAAAGAAAACAAAAAGACACGGTAAAAGTTAAATTAATTAACTTAGAGTTAAATCTAATTGATAAGGTTAAAATAATACCCCAAACTTGTCTAAATCCTATTGGTTGATAGGATTTCGACCCTTCCCCACTTTATCTTTGAAATAAGACCCTTTGGAACCATTATAAACCGATTTTGACTTTAATATAAAATAATATTTTGAGATATTCCTAAGGTGCCCCTCTCCTCCCTTATAAAAGGGCACCTCCTCCCCCTCCTCCTCACACCAAATTGAGCACTCAAGCGCGGCCAACCCCTGAAATTTTCTCCTCTCCACTTCCCTAGAATAATCCTAGAGGTCCTGGTCTTCTCCAAAGACCAATCTTAGTTCCTTAAGTGGAGAATTCAAAGAGGCGTTCCAAAGAAGAGGTAATATCCATTACCGATCTTTTCAATTTCTTTCTTCTTCAACTTCTTCTTCTTTAGTTGTTTCATGATAAAGTAATAACATCAGTATTACTTACATACTGATATGTTATTATAAATATGAAACAACCCTATTTCACCTTCTATCCATCCTACGGAAAAATGAAATCACCACGCGTGCGTACGTACGGAATACCGTCTCCACGCCGTGGTGTAATCTATTTTCCACCATCACCTTACAAGGATGGGTATAATGGTGTAATGAGTAACTATATATGATTATTATTAAGTAATATTGATACTGAAATAATATATATATATACTCCAATACAATTCCACGATCATAGGAACGATATCATCACTCGTGCGTACGTACGGAATACCGTCTCCACGATGTGATGCGATTCGTTCTACATGATCTTCATTTCATAATGATTATATAAATGAATTGAATGAATGAATATGGTATATACTACACTAATACCATTCTGGAAATTAATTATCTATAACCTAAAGATAAGAATAAGAATTTATTCAACAAAACACGCATAAGAACAAAAAGTTATAAAGACCCGAGTAACAAGTAACAATGAAATATTACTAACAAGAAGTTAATAATATGACCATATATGATCTCATATAAATATGTATGATTCTGGAATAAGTCAATAACATTATTTAAACCATTATACAGGAGCTTCGGACACGAACAAAGCAAATTGGACCTAAGGTAAGGGAAATATCACAATCTCATTTTTATCCGAGATTGTTTATTCGTAAGTATTTACTGGGGTGTATTTTATCATCCACATCCATGTTCCTTCAATATGTAATATTGTTTCCATCCACTTACAATATTTTAAATCCAATTTTACTCTTCGGTGAGTTTTTAGTAAAGAATACGAAAGGAATCTTTTGTCGCTTTTTCATACGAGGTACTTTTTGACTTTTCCGACAAAAGTACGAAGAATGTTTTTTTTAACTTAAACGGCATGAACGGATTTTTACGGTTTTATAAAGCCTTATTTTCATGAAGCTTCCTCCAAAAGATTTCATGACTATTTTTAATAAAATCTCTTTCTTTTAAAATTGCATGATGTTTTATGAAAAGAAATTGATTTTGAAGAAGAAAGGATATTTTCCTCAAGAATTCATTTCAAGTGTTTTATCAAAATTATTTTTCATCTAAGATAATAAAGGGTTCTGTTTCTATCCATATTTTTACATTGTTTTGACTATTTTGTGATGGAATTATATTTATGAATTCCTTTATCTTATATGAATGGTTTTATGATGTCATGTTGTTTAAGAATCCCATTTTTATTACATGGGTTATGCAATGATGTATGATTTATGATTTTGTGGCACACATAAGAAAGGATTCATTAAGAGATGGGTGGGACCTATATCTCCCTCCAATGCATTGGGTAAAGATTTTATATCTCATGAGATAGACATGGCTGGAATGGTAGGTTATACCGGTTCAGTGAAACAGGACTGAAACGAGGATTACTCGATTCAGAAAGGGACTTTGTCCACTAAGATAGTCTTGGCAATGAGTCTTGACTAACAAGAAATGATTCTCTATGATTATGTGTGTATGCCACAATGAGTAATGTTTATGTTATGATTTCATTTCACTACTATGATTTATCCCATGTTATGAAATTATGCTCTCTTTTGCAGGTTAAGATTTACAAAAATGTTATGTTCTTATGAAAATTATGTGATTGATATTTCTTTTGTTTACCCTTACTGAGCATTTGAGCTCACCCTTTTATGTTTTCTTTTCCCCAGGATATAAAGAAAGGTTTTAGGTAAAAAAAAGAAGATCTTTATGGGAGATGTTGAAGATCTTTCACCAGGATTAGAAGATTATATTCCGAGTTTCCAAAGACACTAAACTATTACGATCCTTGTGTGTGTGTTTTTGTTATGTACTAAGTATTCCGCAAAAGTAATGTAAAGTCCATGTACGATAAGATACGGGTCTTTACAGTTACACATTATAAAAAATGAATTTTTAGGAGTTATAGAGGTATACTGAGTGAATGAGATCTTGTCGTAGTTGTTCCCTTTCAAGAAGTAGAACTGAAATATGATTATCATGTAGATCAGTTTAGGCGGAGATATTTTAATTATTTAATTATATATTCTTTAAAAATATATTATTTTTATAATAAATGGAAATTGTTAAATTCAATTCAATACCATCATCTATATGGAAAAAACTGTTAATTTTTACCATTTTTATTTAATTTTTTAGTGTTTTAGTATATCATTCACACTATTAATGGATTAATTTATTTAATAATAATCTAGTTTTTAATTTTGTATTTAAATAATAACATTATATGTAATTAAAATTATTATAATTTCAATGTAAATATATTTAGTTGGTAAATATTTTAAAAATTTACTATTTTTATTAATAAATTTATATGAGGTTGATCTATAAAAAGTGTTTATTTTTTTCTACAATTATTAAATGATTCCATAAATATTTTATTTAATTATCTTGGATGTTTTTAATGTCTAAATAGTTTTATGGCCTTTCATTTTTTATTCTAATTTGGTAATCCCATGTATGCTTTACATTATGTATGTCCAACATTTTATTATATTGTATTTTTTGATACATCTTGATGTAATATATATATATATATATATATATTTGTGTGTGTGTGTGTGAACATATATATATTATTGCCAAAATATGTCTTTCCATAAGATCTTTTTAGTTGAAAATTTTACTAAAATAGTTGAATATAGTAAATTATTCTTTAAAATTTAATTCATATACTCTATAAAATTTGGAAGGAAATAGAGTGAACATAAACCCCAATGGAAAATGTCAAACATGTGATGAGTGTACCATATATTCCCTTCAATTATCTATGTTTTTACACCCAAGTAATTTTATTTATAATTTTATATACACAATGTTATGATATATAAAAATTTTAAATTATGGTTTTTAATTAATAATAATTATATTTCAAGTTTATAGATTTTAAAATAGTTTTAAATTAATGTCCTATAAAATACTATTTTATTTTATTATTTTGTGTAACATAATATTTTAATATGAACAAGTAAATTTTTAATATAATATTTATTTTTATCAATATATTATTTAATTAAAAACATATGAATAATATATATTGAGTATAATAATTATTTTGATAAATACATAATTATTTTACGTATTTTTTCATTATTATTTGACATCACAAATATTTTTAAATAAATGTAATATAGATATTGTAAAATAGTGATACCATACAAAACAAAACATTGTTATAACATTGAAAATAAAGATAAATGTTCACTTATGTGATTTTATTTTCGAAAAACATACAGACACGACTGCATTTAGTAAGATATTTTGTGTTTGATATGATCAACACAATTTTTGGTGAATAAAAACATACCATTATGAATAATAATGTTACCTTATGAATATTATTGTAACCTTATGAATACTAATATGACCATAATGAATTGTAACATCACCGAAGAATGTATAAATTATATTTAGACACCTTATAAATGAATGGTAATATTTAAAAAATTAATAAATAAATTTAGGTATTTTTATGAGAAATAAAAATTTAATTATATTTTTATAATTAATAAATTAAATTAAAATATAATTCATTTTCATAAAATTTATTCTTAAATAAATATTTTATTTTCCTATGATTTTATGATAATCTAATGTCAACTTAGATTATTTTTTAGTGTATTATAAAATCAGTTATAATTTAAAAAAATTATTTTTCGAGCAAAGTTTGATTTTAATTAAAAATTTAATTACTAATAACTAGAAAATTATTTTTATAAAATGGAATAATTTTTTTTTATACAAAACAAAAAATGGTCAGGGTTAATTTGTTGGATTTTTCTAAAATACATGAATTTTTGCGGAATAGTAAAATACTATAATTTACAGTATTATAAATTATAAGATAAATTCAATATTTTTTTCAACCAAGTCGATGTAATAAGAATATGGTTTTAACTCACATGAACATATTAATATTTTAGTTCAATAGAATCAATAATATTTCATTTCTTGTGGAAACTAAAAATATGATGAATAAAATATTAAGAAATAAGTTATCTCCCCCACTAAAAAACCACCCCTCACCTAATCTTCCCCTCACACCCATAATGTGTTGAACCATACCTATGTTCTACCAAGTACTCTTCCCAAGCCTCTTCCCCACATTAATGACTATTTTGTTTCACCAAAACACAAAAACCAAAGGCCTCAAGGAGGTTCTCAACGAGGACTACTGAAGTGGTAAACTCTATTCCATTAATTTTTAATTTCTTTTACAAGTTCCATTATATTGATTATCTCCCCTCACCTCCCCACATAAAAAATATATGTTAATTCTATCAAGATACATGTATTCTAATTTTTTATGCTAATTTAATATTTATCATCATTTATCATTCCCCGTCCTCTTTTATTAAAATTGGAACCACCATCCATGATGTGTTAATTTATCACATTCGAGGCTGACGGGTATTCAATTGCTATTATCATATTAAATTATGGTTGTGAAACAATTTTATGGCTGAATAAGATCATTATATATGTTATATGTCATACTTAATGTTTTGGATTTATTATTTACACATGAGATTAAATTATAAAACAAAATGAGTTCATGGTGATCGAAAAACCTCCAAATTAATCCAAAGTGCTTGTCACTGAACCTTTATCTATTGATTCACCCTATTCAAAAATAACCAAATTATTTATATGATAATTTAACCTTTTCTATGGTCATTAATAACTGAAAACTTAAACTTTTGGATTTCAATTTCTATTTGACATGAACTTCCATACTATTATACAAGTGAACCGATTATGAAATGTAAGAAAACATGCACTCCCAAATGATAAAATTTAATCTATAAACCCATATTAATGGCCATAAATGAAATTAATAAATCTATAATAAATAAATTACCATTAAATAACATTATTTAAAAATTAACTAATTAATATAATTTGATTATTCTAGAAATTAAGATCAAGTGTAGAATAAAATTAGACATAATGTAAGAGTTTCCTCATTTCAATTCAATTTTTGTGAGATACTCCTTAATCACTATTTATAGTGCTTCCCATTTATGTATCATATCACGAATATTAATTTTTTTTGGTATACCATGTTTAATATTATAATTATTAATTTGGAGTCATTTAATTCAATTGATTACAAATTGGTATGGGTTTTCTACCTGATCATCCATTTTATTTTGGGTTAATCCTTGTCTATATAAATCCTTATTAAATTATTATATATTCATCCTAAATTCTATGTGAATTATATATATATGATTTAAAACCATAATCATTATTTCCTTTTTGTTGAGATACATTTTTTAAAAGGATCTTTCAAAAATGCTTCCCAAAACACAAGCCCGATTCAATGGAATTCCTCGAATTCTTACCTATATTCCAAGGCACTCTAAAATATATTTTTAAAAACCATTATTTTATTAAAATTAATAAATTTATATTGAAAAAAATATATTATTTCACTTCTGGTTCTATAAAATTATTTTTCCAAAAGAACTATTTTTTCAAAGTAAAACAGTATTTATCTCAAGAATTACTCAATGATTTTATAAGAGATATTTTGTCTTTTTCAACACTCTTGTTGATGCATTTTTATAATTGGAAATAATATTTTATGATATCACCTACCATATTTTATTTAATTTTTTATGATCAGTGTGACTATGTGTGTGCTATCTTGAAACCATTGATAATATTACTCAGAAGGGATAGTGTTTATGTTAGGGGAATGTTATTTACATTCCTTATGCAAGATTAAATATGAATAAATATAAATTGTTTATATTTATATCCATTCTTATGAGGAATTAATTTAATTCATTATTTGATGGGTAGGGCACACTATAGTCCATAGATGCTTTGGTAGGTCTCACGAGACACATAGTTATGCCCTTGGCCAAGGCCTTACCCATTTTTAAATATGGTTTTTCCGAGTCCATAATCATTTTTAGATATATTGGCCAAATACAGGAGGTTATGTTTCAAAATTTCCTACATATTACTTTAATTCATCATGATATTAGTAACAAATATATCATTTGATTATTCAACTTTTTGAATATCCATGGTAATGTTTCATTTGATTATTTATATGGATTTATTTACTCATCTTTCATTTATGCCATATTATGCTCATATTTATTTTTAAAGGAATCTGTTTTAAGTTATTCATTGTTTATATTGTTTATATTAATGATAACATCCATTATATTACATACCCTTACTTATCATCTCATCTCATCCCTTTTTTAGCTTTCCTTTCACCATGTTATGTGGAAGAAAACATTGGATAATCTTTCTGGGATGTAGTTTATTTTATATTGTATCATGTTTTATTTTCATTTTCCAATGTATTATGCGTATCATGATTGTCATTTGTTCTTCCAAGACTACTAAACTATTTCGTCATTTGGGATTTGATTCATTGTAATAATGCCAATTTATTAAAAAAAAGTATCAGCATTTGGCTTCTGGGGTCTGGCTATTATAGAGGTTTCCTCAAGGTTTTGATTCCCAATATCGAGAAGTGTCTTATTTAAAATATCTTAAATCATTTTAATAAAAAATAATATTTATGAATTATAAAATGAAAAAATATTTTAAAAATATATATTTTATTCGAATTTCATTAGTATTCTCATGTTATTTAGTGAAGAATTTTATTTAAAATATTATGTTTTTAATAAAAATTCCCATTTTGAAGAAAAAATTATTATTTTTAATTTAAATGTTTTTTTGAATCAATTATTTAAATTTTTAATGAAAAAACATTTAATGCATTTTTAAAAAAATTGGATAAATCAATTTAAAGACACTTTCTTAGACATTTTCTAAACCCATATTCGAAATTTTATTTCATATGGTATTTGTTTCATTCAGTGTCCAAAGTGAGATATTTATCATTATATGGCTTATAAAGAGCCATGATATAGATGTTAAATAATCAATTATGTTTAAATAAAATAATATATTTGACTATGAAATATTTTTATATTTTTCCTTATTCCTTTAACACTCTAGATGTTTAGAATAATATAAAATTTTAGGACAACATATTTTTCTATGATGATAAACATTTTAGAGTGAAAAAATATAATGTGATTATATAACTAAATCAGAGAGAATAGGTCTAGGGAATTACATATATTCTTACTGTTTTGTGTTCTTGTGAATGAGAACACATCATGTGTTTATGATAGTAAAAAGGACATGTTAATATATTTTAATAATGTAATCAGGTAACATGGATTGTTTTTAGGATGACCCTGCTTTTTAAAACATGATTTTAACATATTTTAGTAAATAAATATATTATATTAAAAACATAAAAGAATAATTTTCGGTTTAGTGTCATGAAAACTAGGTACAAAAATAACGAATTATATAAATAAAAAATAAAAATAAAAATAATTAAATCCTTTTAAAGGAAATATTTATTACTCTGTCATATTTAATCTTACTAGATGTGATTTTTAGGGGAAAACATCAATAAAATAGGGTGAGTATAAATCCATGATCATGATAATAATAGGAATGTGATCATGATTTATCCTCATCAATAAATGATGATTAAAAAATGAATGAGTAATTATATTCACATAACAAAAAACATTTAAATATTTCATCAATATAAACATGATAAATTAATAAGTATATCACTTATGATCAATAAAATGAATTCATAAAACTAATTATATATACTATCCATACTTTCATTAATAATCATAAAATATCTATAGATTAAATCATTACACAATTTATTGGGTAACTATTATGGTTCACCCATCAGATGTCTTAATCTAGGTGTGAAACATCAAACATAAATCATTTCATATATAACCCATGGAAAATAAGATGTTGTGTTCATAAAAAGTCACTTACAACATAAATGTCCTAAATATATGATGTTTTCAGCATTTTGAACCCACTATATGGGAAGGTAGGATTTATTAATTATAATATTAAATCAATGATGATGAAAATAAACTATATATGTAAACTTGAATATAAATAGGTTTGGGTGTTCCTTATATAAAAATAGGATAAAGGGAAATTTAGGATGTATTTTTCTAGAAATGTTGTTATAAAAACTGGTTTAGGGAATAATATTAATTAAAGAGAATGGTAGTCTCTCCATGAATTAATAACATTTTTATAGTAATATAATTATCATAAGTGAATGGGAAATAATATTTTAAAAATTTTACAGTTGTCTACAAATAATGTGCTTAGATAAAATGGACAGAAAGAGAATCCATTACATTTTAGGACATCATCAAATTTTTGGAATAAATTTACAAGGAACCATATAAAATCATTGGAAGGGATATAAAGAGATAAAATTATGGGATGATTATGATTCATGGTTTTGGACTAAATTAAATGGGTTGGTAAGGTGGGTATTAATATTAAATGATGGGAGATTGATTATTAATTATTTATTATAGGTCTTAAAAATATTTGTTGAAGAAAATGAAAAATATTATTCTAGAACTAGTTTTGGTTCATCATTTATAACATCAAGAGAGTTTATTTTTTCATAATTTAGTTAAAAAAATTAATATAAGAAATTTATTTTTTAATCACCATTTTAATTTTTAAAACCTAAATTTCTATTTCAAACTTTGGAATGTAATTTATAGTTTTTAAAATTAAATTTCATTCATTAAAATAAAATATATTAACACAGTAACTTATTTTTGGCCGTATATTTTTTTATTAATTATTACATCAATATTACATATTAATGATATTATAAAAGATAAAAAAACAAAAACCAATGTTTTTAATATTCACTAAAAATAAACTATTTTAGGATATTTTAAAAATGTCACTCAAACATACTTTCATCATTGTGATTTAATAGATGATGTTTATTTTATCATTTTAATTTACAAATCTATGAATTTAAACTTTTTAATAAAAATTATTCTTTTATAAAAGAATTATAACACTTATAAATACTAAGCATGATATTAAAAAAATATATTATCATTTATATTCAAAAAAATATTTAATAAAAATATATCATGAAATTAAAATTTATTTTAAAAATAATGTATTTATCCAAAATATTGATTTAATTAAAAATTTATTATTCTAATAAATTGTATAAATTATATCAAAATTGAATTTTCTGAAAATCATTATATAACTATATATAAATGATGTAATAATGAAACGAGATAAATAAATTAACTTTTTCATTACAATTAAAATATATAAATGCGTACCACTAGTGTTTAGAAACATAACCAAATATTAATTTTCATGTACTCTAATGGTATGGGGTGTATTGACTTTACATTTAGGGGGTGTCTAAAATGATTTGGAGGTACTGTTACTCAATAAGAAAATTCTCTATCATGATCTACAATGTCAAATAGTATAAAGAAAATTGGACTCACATTCCATTCCAATTCATACCTTATTAACCATTTCAAAGGTGATATGTTGTGGTATACATGTTCCCTAATAGGGAAATGTATATCATTCATTTTATTACTAGAATAACCCTTTCTTCTACAATGAAAAATCTTAAATTGTTTATGTAAGAGTCGAATATTTTCCTCAATGGATATCTCATGTTGTAGTAAAATTATTTTCTTTCAACATGTTCATCCAATAATTTTTGGAGTTCTACATATCTTCTATTATAGATCATTATATAGACCAATTGGAAGACATTTGTGAAAAAAACATTTATTTGAGAATTCAAAACGTGGAAGATTTTAATCCCATCTCCGTCGATAATCATGTGATATAACCCGTAACTTATGTTCCAGTGTTTGAAATGTACTCCTTGACTGACGAGTAGTTTTCATATGATAGGATGGGATATAGTTTCTTTAGTATTCACAACCTTTTATAGAATCCTCTAGATATTTGATGTAAACCATGTATAATGGTGTGAAAAATTGATAGTGGTGACCCATGAAGTCTCACTACTTCTTGAATATAAAAATGAACAAGTAAATTAAGGGAAAATCATATCATATGGAGATAAAGTGACCATATCTGTTAATTTATATAAAATTAACCTTATTTTGATTTATTTATTTACATTCTTTAGTATAGATATTAATCAATTCAATATTGAATTTTTCCTCTTTCAAACTAATATAGGTAGTCATTGAAAACCTACATTGGAATATCTTGACACTGCCATAACATTGTGATATAAAACACATCATCATATATATTTAAAAATATTATTATGAAACACATTTTATAGTGTTTTTGTTTGGTGTGGTTTAATGGTTGATTAAATGGGATGTAGTTTTACTTAGTTAAATGCTATATATTCGTGTTTTGGTGGCCTTTTTGGAGGTAGCACTATTATCCATCATTGTATTTACTAACTTGGCGGTTCATTTGTATGTGGTTTAAGGTTGTTTCACAGAAATATTCTAAACCATCAAGCCACATAAGTGAAATATAAAATAGTGGTTCCTATTATATGTAGTGGAGATTGCATGATTCGAACAAAGTTTGGAAAACTGTACATCCATATTTTTCAAACTATTGGGTTGTTTATATAGCATCCTGCCTTTTTATCACAAAACCATTCATTACATTACACAAAACTGAGAATCTTAATGGTCTAGTGTCTTGGAAACCAGGAACATAAAACATGAAAACAACATAAAACATTTTTCGTAAATAGTTGAAAGGCTTATCCTTAAGTTCATCCTAGGTTCATTAGTGCATCTCATAACCTGGGGACATACATCAAAAGAATGGTTGAGCAGAAGGCCCGGTAAGGGAAACAAGAGAAACATTTTATATGTGATCTTGGGATACTTCAATAGGGTCATGAAAAGAACTTTAAGGCATGATAATGAAATCACGAGGCATATCATAATAAAAATAAAAATTTTCATAACATGAAGATTTGGCTAAAACATTTAACAAATACAATCATTTCCATTTCACCATGATCCATCCCCATGGAGTCAATAAAAATTTCCAAGGTTATTCACCAAGGTATCAGTAAAAAATGGTCATATCTAGAGATTAAGTCTTTACCTAATGCATTAGAGTGCTATCAGGGAGCACCTTTAAATTTGTCTTTATTATCGTGTGATCCACATATTTCATAATCAACCATTTCATAAACAACCCATATAGCATAAAAAATGGGTTTCCTTTCATAATCATATCGTTTTAAAAACTGTTTTAAAGACATGATCTTTATTTCACTTTAAACCCATGAAAAAAGGAAAGCGAGTTTTGTGTATGAAAATCCCAGAATTAAAATAGAACATTTTTATATATATGTGAATACCCCTGTAGATAATGATATTTGATTATTCACTTAATTAATTAAAATAATTTGAGAAAAAGAGAGGGACATTTTGAGATGAAAATTCTGTAGCACAACGACTATGTTACATGGTTTTAGAAAACATTTAAAAGAGAGGGGACATGGGTCACCCACTCATAAATGATTTATAACATAGTGTAGGGACATAATATAATGGATATAAGAACATGGAAATGAAATTTTAAAGACATACCATAGGAATTTAAAAACATGGAAAGAATACTAAAATAAGATTTCTCTTATGAAACATCGGTAGCCTAAAGGCGTCACTTAAAACATAAAAAATTGAATTGATGATGTCATATAGGGTCTCTCATCATATGAATCTAAAATATAAGTATGATAGATATATAGATCATTCCCCAACATAATAAAAATGAACATGAAATACTTGAAATGAAAATAGATCTTGAAAATGAGAAGGGTGAAAGAATCCCTTAAAATTTCGGCAGCCTAACGACGCCACTTAAAACCTCAAAATACTGAATTGAAGAGATAAAATAGGGTCTATAGTCATATGAACAAAAAAGATCAGTATGATAGATATAGTTATCATACCCCAACATAATAAAGAGGAACATGAAATACTTGACATGAAAATAGATCTTGAAAACGAGAAGGGTGAAAGAATCCCATAAAAATTCGGCAGCCTAACGGCACCACTTAAAAATTCTTAAAATGAAATGATGAGAGGAATAGGGGGTCTCTCATAATATGAACATGAAAAAGGATGTATTATGAATATAAAATAACATAATCCAACATTAGATCACGGAACATAAAAGAAATGACATAAAAGAGATTACTTGAAAAGAAAGAGGGATGTAGGATCCCTTACCTTAAACATAACTATTAAAACTCAAAGGTTGGGACCATGAGGGATTGGGGGACGTTTGGGAGGACTCTGTGGGAGGTAATGAGACCAGATCTTCGTTGGGGGAGAGTTGGGAGTCTAATGGATGAGAGGATGGCTTGGTATTTATAGAGAAATTGAGGGGACATTCCATTAATGGCTAAGGGACACCTCACAAGTGGTTTTCTCAAAACCATGGTCTCTCCCATGGTATTTCCAATGGAGTTAGGACACATGGGTCCCCCATACCATAATGAATCTCCTTTGGTCAACCAAACCTTAAAATATCTCATGAAAACATCATGACACAGCTATGATGACATTAAACATACTGAAACCCTATAACTGTATTCTTACTAATCACTGAAAATTCTACTTTCTCAGAAAAATCCCAAAATTTCACCGTAACCAAATATTGATGATTTTATTTAAAAAATGAACTCCATTTTATAAAAATAATTTTCTAAATATTGTTAATTTAATTATTAAATAAATACACTATTCACCAAAAAATCATTTTTTTCAGAAAAATACCCTAAAATTACCTTAACATAATATCAATGCTCTAAGTTCAAAAATGAAATCCATTTTATAAAAATAATTTTCTAAATATTTTTAACTTAATATTTAATTAAAAAAACTATTCACCTCAAAAAACCAATACTTGACTAATAATTAGTGAAACAGTTATTTACCTATTTTATTCAATCACATTAGTTAATCAAGGTGCATAGATTATATTAATACTTTCTTTAGGTGAGATTACAAATCCATTTGGTCACATTTCTAATCCTAACAATAAAATCACTATTTATAATTTACTATTCATAAAAATTATGTTGATCTTATTAGACTCTAAATTTCGTACTGAACATAATTGTAGCAGGCCATTTTTTAAAAATCATTTCACATTTTTAATTATTTAAGGATTACAGAATTTTTTTTTAAAAAATATCCTTTCTCTAAAATTCACCAAAAATATCCATACTATATAATTCTGGAAATTTGAAAATTCATAAACTTCATCAAAAGAAGAAATCAAAATTTTTATTTAAAACAAAGGATTACACAAGGCAGATATGGTCTCCTTACATAGCCCCTTATCACACCAACATAGGACCTATGTGTGAGTTGTGCTAAGGTGAGAGAATCTGAGGGAGGCTCGGCCAACATCGCACGAGTAGTAATTTCTATCAACTTGAACTTCTCCCAAAGGAAATTCCATTCTAGTTTCACACGATGAAGTTCGGCTTGGGATTTGTCCAGAGAAAAGCCCAGTGGTGCTACCTCCTTCCCAAGTTATGTTAGATGGGTTTTGATTGGTCCAAGACTACTGGGTGAGGCCATCAAATCTTCTTTCTATATTAATTAACCAATATTACTTATATTTAGAGAAAATAATAGAAACTTTTAGTATCCAGCGGTCATATTGACCAATGGTCATATAACAGTCAAAACCCAACGGTCTCATTTTAATTATATTCATGTTATAAAATGAAACAGTTTTTTTGAGTATAAAAAAAATAAAATAACACACAAAATGAGGAAACCAGATTTATTCAAAATTTTGGGTTGTTATAATCTTCCCCCCTTAAGAAATTGCATCCTCGCAATTTTTAAAATCGGGATTGGAGATTTCATTGAAAGTCCCACTTCGGAAAAAATAGTCAGTAAAACTATTACTTTAAAATAAAGAAAGGGAAGTAAAAAAGGTCACCCGAGTAAACCCATACTAGGAATCCATGTAGGAAAACATGGACATGGAGGGGAAAACAAAGGGTCACGTTCTGAGGGAGAGTGATAGAAAACATGATTAGGAGAATGTTAACAATAAGAAAATCACAAACGTATGATGGGTTAAATGGTATTTGATTTCTCACTAGGAAACGTTAACTGACAATATATTTGTTTTACATTCCTTTTCATAGTTTTGAGGAATTCATTTACTGCATAAAATAAAACACATGGAAATATACCAACCTTCAATTAGAGTGTCATCCTTTAATAAGTGTCTACCAAAACTAATATTTTATCCAAATGATTAGCATTCAAAACTATTGGGTCTCATAAAGCACAAGAATCATCTTTTAGATAATCACATAATCCACCAAAGATTAACTATCTATTTCTTATATTATCCCAAAAAATATAAAGGGTAAGATAAAACAACTCTTCAAAAAGAAAGAATCTAATAGGAAGTGAAACTTCTTTAAATATTCAAAATTCCATGGTACTACCTAAATTTCATCCAAGACCATTCCATAAATAATTGTCCTTAAAATTCCTCAAAATAAACCAAACTAAGATTGAATCCCAAATACAAGAAGGATTTGATAACATAGTCTTCCAAAATAAACTTCATCATTCATCTCCAAACAACATCAACCACTCCTAACATCTTATAAAAAATATTATCTAACCTAAAGATATTTTCACCAAGATAGGTTAATCATTTCCATATGTATCATAAATTACTATAAGTCTACATTAAATTCATCGATTCTTCAAAATATAAGTCAAACATTACTCCATAAAGAAAATACCGTATTAATCTATTTACCTCGATTGAATAGGGTTCCCAAAATAGTGAAGAAATTCCAAAATAATAATCATATTTTAATCCCCTAATCATTTATGTCATATTAATATGGCAATCGTCACATTTACTATAACATTGGTTGTTGGGACATGTTCTTCCATTTCCAACCATTTACTAAGAAAAGAATGTACAATTAGGGGCTTAAATACTTAGCCAATAATCATGAAATGGAACTTAAAGCACAAAAGGATAACTTGTAGAAGAAAAGTATACCCTAACTTGTGATCCCCTTGGTTCAAAACTAGGTTATCCATGATCATATATTCTTAAGTGAATCTTTATTTAATTTTATCTTTGTTCCTTTAATAATGGATCATACTAAGCATATGAATTTACCAAACCATATCCCCTTGGAGTGTCGTAACCAAGAGTGCAACAAGGACCGTTGTCGTGTACCAGTTCCCATTTGAGTATATCTCAAAGTGGTGTTTTCGAGTTTTACCCCTATGTACATCTGTGCCAGAGCCACCTCTACCTTCTCGTTTGCAGACATGGATGTATTTTCTTGAAACCCCTTACTAAATACTCACCAAAATAACAGGAATATTTCCTATATTTAAACTTTTCTATATGGTTCTTCATAAAGTTTTCATATCCTAATTTCCACAAATAACTAAACCATCCATTGATACGAACAATAGCATCCCACCTTTTTATCACATAAACTATCATTACATTACACAAAACTGAGTATCTTTAAGGTTTAGTGTCTTGGAAACCAGGAACATATAACACGAAAACAACATAAAACATTCTTCTTAAACACAATAAAGGCTTCTCTATAGTTATTCCCATGGCCAAGGCCTTACCCATTTTTAAATATGGTTTTGCCGAGTCCATAATCATTTTTAGATATATTGGCCAAATCCAGGAGGGTATGTTTCAAATTGTCCTACATATTACTTTAATTCGTCATGATATTAGTAACTAATATATCATTTTATTATTCAACTTTTTGAATATCCATGGTAATGTTTCATTTTATTAGTTATATGGATTTATTTACTCATCATTCATTTATGCCATATTATGCTCATATTTAGTTTAAAAGGAGTATGTTTTAAGTTATTCATTGTTTATATTGTTAATGTTCCTGATAACTTCCATTATTTACATACCCTTACTTATCATCTCATCTCACCCCCTTTTTAGGTTTCCTTTCACCATGTTATGTGGAAGAAAACATTGAATAATCTTTCTGGGATGTAGTTGATTTTATATTGTATCATGTTTTATTTTCATTTTCCAATATATTATGGGTATCATCATTGTTATTTTTTCTTCCTAGACAACTAAACTAATTAGTCATTTGCGATTTTATTCATTGTAATAATGC
Organism: Viscum album; assembly: GCA_963277665.1. Lineage (NCBI taxonomy): Eukaryota > Viridiplantae > Streptophyta > Magnoliopsida > Santalales > Viscaceae > Viscum > Viscum album. The sequence continues at coordinate 911,444,904 of OY728161.1, read as the reverse complement.
CAATGTATTAAAAAAGCATCAACAATTGGCTTCTGGGGTCTGGCTATTATAGAGGTTTCCTCAAGGTTTTGATTCCTAATATCGAGAAGTGTCTTATGAAAAATATCTTGAATCATTTTAATAAAAAATAATATTTATGAATTACAAAATGTAAAAATATTTTAAAATTATATATTTTATGTGATTTTCATTAGTATTCTCATGTTATTTAGTGGAGAAATTTATTTAAAAAATTATTTTTTTAATAAAAATACCCATTTTGACGAAAAAATTATTATTTTTAATATAAATGTTTTTTTGAATCAATTATTTAAATTTTTAATGAAAAAACATTAAATGTATTTTTAAAAAAATTGGATAAATCAGTTTAAATACCCTTTCTACGACATTTTCTAAACCTATATTCGAAATTTTATTTCATATGGTATTTATTTGAGTCAGAGTCCAAAGTGAGATATGTATCATTATATGGCTTATACATAGCCATGATATAGATGTTAAATAATCAATTCTGTTAAAATAAAATAATATATTTGACTATGAAATATTTTTATATTTTTTCCTATTCCTTCAACACTCTATATGTTTAGAATAATATAAAATTTTAGGACAACATATTTTTCTCTGATGATAAATATTTTATAGTGAAAAAATAAAATGTGATTATATAACTAAATCAGAGAGAATGGGTCTAGGGAATTACATATTTTCTTACTGTTTTGTGTTCTTGTGAGTGAGAACACATGATGCGTTTATGATAGTAAAAAGGACATGTTAATATATTTTAATAATGTAATCAGGTAACATGGATTTTTTTAGGATGACCCTTCTTTTTAAAACATGATTTTAACATATTTTAATAAATAAATATATTATATTAAAAACATAAAAGAATAATTTTTGGTTTAGTGTCATGAAAACTATGTACAAAAATAATGAAATATATAAAGAAAAAATAAAAATAAAAATAATTAAATCCTTTTAACGGAAATATTTATTACTCTGTCATATTTCATCTTACTAGATGTGTTTTTTAGGGGAAAAACATCAATAAAATAGGGTGAGTATAAATCCATGATCATGATAATAAAAGGAATGTGATCATGAGTTATCCTCATCCATAATTGATGATTAAAAAAATGAATGAGTAATTATATTCACATAACAAAAAAAATTATAATATTTCGACAATATAAACATGATAAATTAATAAGTATATCACTTATGATCAATAAAATGAATTCATAAAACGAATTATATATATTATCCATACTTTTATTAGTAATCATATAATCTCTATAGATTAAATCATTACACAATTTATTGGGTAACTATTATGGTTCACCCATCAGATGTCTTAATCTAGGTGTGAAACATCGAACATAAATCATTTCATATATAACCCATGGAAAATAAGATGTTTTTTTCATAAAAAGTCACATACAACATAAATTTCCTAAATATATGATGTTTTCATCATTTTGAACCCACTATATGGGAAGGTAGGATTTAATAATTATAATATTAAATCAATGATGATCAAAATAAACTATATTTGTAAACTTGAATATAAATATATTTGGGTGTTACTTATATAAAAATAGGATAAAGGGAAATTAAGGATGTATTCTTCCAGAAAAGTTGTTATAAAAAGTGGTTTTGTGAAGAATATTAATGATAGAGAATGGTAGACTCTCCATGAATTAATAACATTTTTATAGTAATATAATTATCACAAGTGAATGGGAAATAATATTTTAAAAATTTGGCAGTTGTCTACAAATAATGTACTTAGATAAAATCGACATAAAGAGAATCCATTACATATTTGGATATCATCAATATTTTTGAATAAATTTACAAGGAACCATATAAAATCATTGGAAGGGATATAAAGAGATAAAATTATGGGAAGATTATGATTCATGGTTTTGGACTAAATTAAATGTGTCGGTAAGGTGGGTATTAATATTAAATGAGGGGATATTGATTATCAATTATTTATTATAGGTATTAAAAATATTGGTTGAAGAAAATCAGAAAATATTATTCTAGAACTGGTTTTGGTTCATCATTTATGATATCAAGAGAGTTTATTTTTTAATAATTTAGTTTAAAAAAACTAATATAAGATATTTATTTTTTAATCTCTTTTTTAGTTTTTAAAACCTAAATTTCTATTTCAGACTTTGCAATGTAATTTATGGTTTTTAAAATTAAATTTCATTCATTAAAATAAAATACATTAATACAGTAACTTATTTTTTGCCATATATTTTATTTTATTAATTATTACATCAATATTACATATTCATGATATTATAAAAGATAAAAAAACAAAAAACAATGTTTTTAATATTCACTAAAAATAAACTATTATAGGAAATTTTAAAAATGTCACTCAAACATACTTTCATCATTATGATTTAAAAGATTAAATTTATTTTATCATTTTAATTTACAAATATATAAATTTAAACATTTTAATAAAAATTATTCTTTTATAAAAAAATTATAGCACTTATAAAAACTAACCATAATATTAAAAAAAATATTATCATTTATAGTCAAAAAAATATTTAATAAGAATATATCATGAAATGAATATTTATTTTAAAAATAATGTATTTATCCAAAATATTGATTTAATTTAAAATTTATTATTCTAATAAATTGTTTAAATTTTATCAAAATTAAATTATCTGAAAATAATTATATAACTATATATAAATGATGTAATAATGAAACGAGATAAATAAATTAATTTTCTCATTACAATTAAAATATATAAATGTGTACCACTAATGTTTAGAAACATAACCAAATATTACTTTTCATATACTCTAATGGTATGGGGTGTATTTCCTTTACATTTAGGGGGTGTCTAAAATGATTTGGAGGTACTGTTACCCAATAAGAAAATGTTGTAACATGATCTAGAATGTCAAATAGTATAATGCAAATTGGACTCACATTCCATTCCAATTCAAACATTATTAACCATTTAAAAGGTGATATGTTGTGGTATACATGGTCCCTAACAAGGAAATGTATATCCTTCATTTTATTTCTAGAATAACCCTTCCTTCTACAATGAGAAATCATAATATGTTTTTGTATGAGTCGTATCTTTTCCTCAATGGATATCTCATTTTGTAGTAAAATTAGTTTCTTTCAACATGTTCATCCAATAATTTTTGTATTTCTACATATATTCTATTATAGATCATTATATAGAACTATTTGAAGACATTTGTGAAAAAACATTTATTTGAGAATTCAAAAAGTGGAATATGTTAATCCCAACTCCTTCGATAACCATGTGATAATACCCTTAACTTATGTTCCAGTGTTTGAAATGTACTCCTTGACTGACGATTAGTTTTCATATGATAGGATGGGATATAGTTTCTTTCGTATTCATAGCCTTTTATAGGATCCTCTAGATATTTGATGTAAACCATGTATAATGGTGTGAAAAATTGATAGCGGCGGCCCATGAAGTCTCACTACTTCCTGAATATAAAAATGAATATAGAAATCAAGGGAAAATCATATCATATGCAGATAAAGTGACCATATTTGTTAATTTATATATAATTAACCTTATTTTTTTTATTTATTTACATTATTTAGTCTGGATAGTAATAAATTAAATATTGAATTTTTCCTATTTCAAACTAATAGGGGTAGTCATTGAAAAACTACATTGGAATTTGTTGACACTGCCATAACATTGTGATATAAAACACATCTTCATATATATTTAAAAATATTATTATGAACCACTTTTCATAGTGTGTTTGTTTTCTATGGTTTAATGATTGATTAAATGGGATGTAGTTTTAATTAGATACATGCTATATATTCGTGTTTTGGTGGCTATTTTGGATGTAGCACTATTATCCATCATTGTATTTACTAACTTGGCGGTTCATTTGTATGTGGTTTAAGGTTGTTGCATAGAAATATTCTAAACCATCATGCCACATAGGTGAAATATAAAATAGTGGTTCCTATTATATCTAGTGAGGATTTAATGATTAGAACATAGTTTGGAAAACCGTACATCCATATTTTTCAACCTGTTGGGTTGTTTATATATCATCCCGCCTTTTTATCACATAAACTTTCATTACATTACACAAAACTGATGATCTTTAAGGATTAGTGTCTTGGAAACCAGGAACATAAAACATGAAAACAAAATAAAAAATTATTCTTAAACAGTTGAAAGGCTTCTCTTTAAGTTCATCATAGGTTCATTATTGGATCTCATAACCTGGGGACATACATCAAAAGAAACTGTGAGCAGAAGGCCCAGTAAGGGAAACAAGAGAAACATTTTATATGTGAACATGAGATACTTCAATAAGGTCATGAAAATAACTTTAAGGCATGAGAATGAAATCATGAGGCATATCATAATAAAAATAACATTTTTCATAACTTGAATATTTGGCTACGACATTTAATAAAGAAAATCATTTCTGTTTCACCATGGTCCATCCCCAAGGTGTCAATAAAAATTTCCAAGGTTATTCAACAAGGTATCAGTCAAAAATGGGCATCTCTGGAGATTAAGTCTTTACACAATGCATTGGAGCACTATCAGGGCACACCCTTAAATTTTTCTTTATTATCATGTGAGCCACAAATATCATCATCAAACATTTCATAAACAACCCATATAGCATAAAAGAAATGGGATTCCTTTCATAATCTTAACGTTTTAAAAACTGATTTAAAGACATGATCTTTATGTCACATTAAACTCATGAAAAAGGAAAGCGGGTTTCATGTATGAAAATCCCATAATTAAAATAGAAAATTTTTATATATATGTGAATATGCCTGTAGATAATGATATTTGAGTATTCACTTAATAAATTAAAAGAATTTGAGAAAAAGAGAGGGACATTTTGAGATGAAAATTATGCAGCACAACGCCTATGTTACAACGTTTTAGAAAACATTGAAAAGAGAGGGGACATGAGTCACCCACTCATAAATGATTCATAACATAGTATAGGGACAGAATATAATGGATATAAGAACATGGAAATGAATTTTTAAAGACATACAATATGAATTGAAAAACATGGAAGGAAGAAAAAAATAGATTTCTCTTATGAAAATTCGGCAGCCTAACGACGTCACTTAAAATATAAAAAAATGAATTGATGAGGACAAGAAGGGTCTCTAATAATATGAACAAAAAATATCAGTATGATAGATATAGAGATCATACCCCAACATAATAAAAAAGAACATGAAATACTTGACATGAAAATAGATCTTGAAAATTAGAAGGGTGAAAGAATCCCTTAAACATTCGGCAGCTTAACGACACCACATAAAACCTCAAAATACTGAATTGAATAGATCAAATAGGGTCTCTCATCATATGAACATAAAAGATCAGTATGATAGATATAGTGATCATACCCCAACACAATAAAGAGGAACATGAAATACTTGACATGAAAATAGATCTTGAAAATGAGAAGGGTGAAAAAATCCCTTAAAAATTTGGCAGCCTAACGACACCACTTAAAAATTCTTAAAATGAAATAATGAGAGAAAGAGGGGGTCTATCATTATATGAACATGAAAAAGACCGTATTATAAATATAAAAGAACATCCTCTAACATTAGATCATGGAGCATAAATGAAATGACATAAAAGAGATTACTTGAAAAGAAAGAGGGAGGTAGGATCCCTTACCTTAAACGTAACTATTAAAACTCAAAGGTTGGGACCTTGAGGGCATGGGGGAACCTTGGGAGAACTCATTGGGAGGTAATGAGACCAGAGATTTATTGGGGGAGAGTTGGGAGTGGAATGGATGAGAGGATGTCTTGGTATTTATAGGGAAATTGAGGGGACAAGGCATTAATGGCTAAGGGACACCTCACACGTGGTTTTCTCAAAACCATGGGCTCTCCCATGGTATTTACCATGGAGTTAGGCCACATGGGCCCCCATACAATAATTCATTCCTTTGTTCAACCAACCCTTTAAAATATCTCATTACAACGTCATGACACAGTTATGATGTCATTAAACATACTGAAACCCTAAAACTGTATTTTTACTAATCACTGAAAATACTACTTTCTCAGAAAAATCCCAAAATTTCACCTTATCCAAATATTGATGATTTGATTTAAAAAATGAACTCCATTTTATAAAAAAAAATTCTAAATAATTTTAATTTCATTTTTAAATAAATACACTATTCACTAAAAATTCATTTTTTCCAGAAAAATACCCAAAAATTACCTTAACATAATATCGATGCTCTGAGTTCAATAATGAAATCCATTTTAGAAAAATAATTTTCTAAATATTTTAAATTTAATTTTTAATTAAAAAACTATTCACATGAAAAAACTAATACTTGACTAATAATTAATGAATCAGTTATTTACCTATTTTATTTAATCACATTACTTAATCAAGGTGCATAGATTATATTAATACTTTCTTTAGGTGAGATTACAAATCCATTTGGTCACATTAAAAATCATAAGCATTGAATCACTATTCATAATTTATTATTCATAAAAAATTATGTTGATCTTATTAGACTCTAAATTTTGTACTGAACGTAATTGTATAAGACCATTTTTTGAAAATCATTACACATTTTAAATTATTTAAGGTTTAAATAAACATGTTTTTAAAATATACTTTCTCTAAAATTCGCCAAAAATATGCATACTATATAAATCCGGACATTTGAAAATTCATAAACTTCATCAAAAGAAGAAATCAAAATTTTTATTTAAAACAAAGGATTACACAAGGCAGATATGGTCTCCTTACATAGCCCCTTATCACACCAATATAGGACCTATGTGTAAGGTGTTCTAAGGTGAGAGAATCCGAGGGAGGCTCAGCCAACATCGCACGAGTAGTAATTTCTATCAATTTGAACTTCTCGCAAAGGCGATTTCGTTCTTACTTCACACGATGAAGTTCGGCTTCGGTTCGGTCCATAGAAAAGCCGAGTGGTGCTACCTCCTTCCCAAGATCTGTTAGATGGGTTTCGATTGGTCCAATACTAATGGGCAAGGCCATCAAATCTTCATTATATATTAATTAACCAATATTACTTGTATTTAGAGAAAATAATTGAAACGTTTAGATTGCAGTGGTCATATTGACCAATGGTCATATAAAAGTCAAAACCAAACGATCACATTTTAATAATATTCATTTTAGGAAATGAAATATTTTTTTTGAGTATAAAAAAAAATAAAATAACACACAAAATGAGGAAACAAGATTTATTCAAAATTTCGGGTGGTTATAATCTTCCCCCCTTAAGAAATTGCATCCTCACAATTTTTAAAATTGGGATTGGAAATTTCATTGAATGTCCCACATCAGAAAAAGAGTCAGCCACACTATTACTTTAAAATAAATAAAGGGAAGTAAAAAAGGTCACCCGAGTTAACCCATACTAGGATTCCATGTAGGAAAACATGGACATGGAGGGGAAAACAAAGGGTCACGTTCTGAGGGAGTGTGATAGAAAACATGATTAGGATAATGTTAAAAACAAGAAAATCACAAACATTGATGGGTTAAAAGGTATTTGATTTCCCAGTAGGAAACGTTAACAGACAACATTTTTCTACGTTCCTTTTCATAGTTCTGAGGAATTCATTTACTGCATAAAATAAAACACATGGAAATATACCAACCTTCAATTAGAGTTTCATCCTTTAATAAGTCTCTACCAAAACTAATCTTTTCTCCAAATGATTAGCATTCAAAACTACTTGGTCTCATAAATCACAAGAATCATCTTCTAGAGAATCACATAATCCACCAAAGATTAACTATCTATTTCATATATTATCCAAAAAAATAGAAAGGGTAAGATAAAACAACTCTTCAAAAAGAAAGAATCTAATAGGAAGTGAAACTTCTTTAAATATTCAAAATTCCACGATACTACCCAAATTTCATCATAGACCATTCCATAAATAATTGTCCTTAAAATTACACAAAATAAACCAAACTAAGATTGAATCCCAAATACAAGAAGGATTTGATAACATAGTTTTCCAAAATAAACTTCATCATTCATCTCCAAACAACATCTACCACTCCTAAAATATTAAAAAAAAATAGCTAACCTAAACATATTTTCCCCAAGATAGGTTAATCATTTCCATATGTATCCTAAATTACTATAAGTCTACCTTAAATTCATCGATTCTTCAAAATATAAGTCAACCTTTACTCCTCAAAGAAAATAATGTATCAATCTATTTACCTCGATCGAATAGGGTTCCCAAAATAGTAAACATCTTCCAAAATAATAATCATATTTTAATCCCATAATCATCTCTGTCATATTAATATGGAAATCATCACATTTACTATCACATTGGTTGTTGGTACATGTTCTTCCATTTCCCTCCATTAACTATGAAAAGATAATACAATTAGGGGCTTAAATATTTAGCCAGTAATCATGAAAAGGAACTTTAATCATATAAGGATAACTTGTAGAAGAAAAGTATATCCTAACTTGTGATCCCCTTGGTTCAAAACTAGTTTATCCATGATCATATATTCTTATATGAATCTTTATTTAATTTTATCTTTGATCCTGTAATAATGGTTCATACTAAGCTTATGATTTTACCAAAGCATATCCCCCGGGAGTGTCATAACCAAGAGTGCAGCAAGGACCGTAGTCATGTACCAGTTCTCGTTTGAGTCTATCTCAAAGTGCTGTTTTCAGGTTTTACCCCTATGTACATCTGTGCCAGAGCCACCTCTACCTGCTCGTATCCAGACATGGATGTATTTTCTTGGCAACCCCTTAATCAATACTCACCAAAATAACAGAATGATTTCCTATATTTAATCATTTTTATGGTTCTTCCTAAAGTTTTCATATCCTAATTTCCACAAATAACTAAACCATCCATTAATACAAACTATAGCATCCAGCCTTTTTATCACATAAACATTCGTTACAATACAGAAAACTGAGGATTTTTAAGGTTTAGTGTCTTGGAAACCAGGAACATAAAACATGAAAACAACATAAAACATTCTTCTTAAACACTTTAAAGGATTCTCCATAAGTTAATCCTTGGTTCATTACTACATCTCAAAACCTGGGGACATACATCAAAAGAAAGGGAGAGTAGAACGCCCAGTTAGGGAAACAAGAGAAACATTTTATATGTGAACTTGAGATACTTCAATAAGGGTATGAAAAGAACTTTAAGGCATGAGAAAGAAATCATGAGGCATATCATAATAAAAATAACATTTTTCATAACTTGCAGATTTGGATTCAATATTTAACAAAGACAATCATTTCTGTTTCACCAAGGTCCATCCCCAAGGTGTTAATAAAAATTACCAAGGTTATTCACCAAGGTATCAGTAAAAAATGGTCATCTCTAGAGATTAAGTCTTTACCCAATGCATTGGAGCACTATCATGGTGCTCCCTTAAACTTTTATTTATTATAATGTGATCCACATATATCATCATAAAAAATTTCATAAAAAACCCGTATAGCATAAAAGAAATGGGTTTCCTTTCATAATCATAACGTTTTAAAAACTACTTTAAAGACATGATCTTTATGTCACTTTAAACCCACGAAAAAGGAAAGAGGGTTTCATGTATGTAAATAACAAAATTAAAATAGAGATTTTTATATATATTTGAATACCCATGTAGATAATGATCTTTTAGTATTCACTTAATTAATTAAAAGAATTTGAGAAAAAGAGAGAGACTATTTGAGACGAAAATTCTGCAGCACAACGGCTATATTACAGGGTTTTAGAAGACATTGAAAAGGGAGGGGACATGAGTCACCCACTCATAAATGATTCATAACATAGTATAGGGACAGAATATAATGGATATAAGAACATGGTAATGAAATTTGAAAGACATACCATATGAATTGAAAAACATGGAAGGAAGACAAAAATAAGATCTGTCTTATGAAAATTCGGCTGCCTAACAGCGTAACTTAAAACATAAAAAAATGAATTGATGAGGTCAAATAGTGTCTCTAATAATATGAACATATATGATAATTAGGATATATATAGAGATAATACCCCAACATAGTAAAAAACAACATGAAATACTTGACATGAAAATAGATCTTGAAAATGAGAAGGGTGAAAGAATCTCTTAAAAATTTGGCCGCCTAACGACGCCACATAAAACCTCAAAATACTGAATTGAAGAGATCAAATAGAGTCTATCATCATATGAACATAAAAGGCCAGTATGATAGATGCATAGATCATACCCAAATATAATAAAAAGGAACATTAAAGACTTGACATGAAAATAGATCTTGAAAACAAGAAGGGAGAAAGAATCCGTTAAAAATTTTCCAGCCTAATGACGCCACATAAACATTCTTAAAATAAAATGATGAGAGAAAGAGGGGTTCTCTCATCATATGAACATGAAAAAGACAGTTTGATGAATATAAAAGAACATCCTCCAACATAAGATCATGGAGAATAAAATAAATGACATAAAAGAGATTACTTGAAAAGAAAGAGGGAGGTAGGATCCCTTACCTTAAACGTAACTCTTAAAACTCAAAGGTTGGGACCGTGAGGGCATGGGGGAACCATAAGAGGACCTCTAGGGAGGTAATGAGACCAGATATTAATTGGGGGAGATTTGGGATTCAAATGGATGAGAGGATGACTTGGTATTTATATGGAAAGTTAGGGGACAAGGAATTAATGGTCAAGGGACACCTCACAAGTGGTTTTCTCAAAACCATGGGCTCTCCCATTGTATTTCCCATGGAGTTATTCCACATGGGTCCCCCCATACAATAATTCACCACCTTTGGTCTGGCAGCCCTTAAAATATCTCATGAGATCATCATGACATAGTTATGATGTCATTAAACATACTGAAACCCTAAAACTGTATTTTTACTATTCAATAAAAATTCTACTTTCTCAGAACAATACCAAAATTTCACCTTAACCAAATATTGATTCTCTAATTTTAAAAATTAAATCCATTTTATAAAAATAATTTTCTAAATATTTTTAATTTAATTTTTAAAAAAATATACTATTCACCGAAAATTCATTTATTCCAGAAAAATACCCTAAAACTACCTTAACATAATATCGATGCTCTGAGATCAAAAATGAAATCCATGTTATAAAAATAATTTTCTAAATATTTTTAATATAATTTTTATTTAAAAAACACTATTCACCTGAAAAAACTAATACTTGACTAATAATTGATGAAATAGTTATTTACATATTTTATTGAATCACATTACATAATCAAGTTGCATAGATTATATTAATACTTTTTTTAAGTGAGATTACTAATCCCTTTGGTCTCATTACAAATCCTAAACATAAAATCACTATTTATAATTTACTATTCATCAAAAATTAAATTGATCTTATTAGACTCTAAATTTTGTACTAAACATAATTGTAGAAGACCATTTTTTTAAAATAATTACACATTTTTTATTATTTAAGGTTTACATATACATTTTTTAAAAATATCCTTTCTCTAAAATTCACCAAAAATATGCATACTATATTTATCCATACATTTGAAAATTAATAAACTTTATAATAAGAAGTAATCCAAATTTTTATTTAAAACAAAGGATTACACAAGGAAGTTACGGTCTCCTTACAAAGCCCCTTATCACACCAGCATAGAACCTAAGTGTAAGGTGTGCTAAGGTGAGATAATCTAAGGGAGGCTCGGCCAACATCGCACGAGTAGTAATTTCTATCAGTTTGAACTTCTCGTGAAGGAGATTCCATTATAGCTTAACACGATGAAGTTCGGCTTGGGTTTGGTCCAGAGCAAAGCCCAGTGGTGCTACCTCCTTCCCAAGTTAAGTTAGATGGGCTTCGATTGGACCAATAGTACTGTGTGAGTCCATCCAATCTTCTTTCTATATTAATTAACCAAGATTACTTGTATTTAGAGACAATAATCGAAACATTTAGTTTCCAGCGGTCATATTGACCAGTGTTCATATAACAGGAAAATCCCAACTATCTCATTTTAATTATATTCATGTTATCAAATGAAACAGTTTTTTGAGTAAAAAAAAATAAAATAACACACAAAACTAGGAAACACGATATATTCAAAATTTCGGGTTGTTATAGTTTAACATTTTGGGGGGTTCCCAGAAGTCCCATTTTAATTTATTGGGGTTTCACCCCTATTCACCTCTTCACACCAGTTGACCGCTTGGGAGATCATGGAGAAGGTCAATATTCCACCTCTCCATATCCTTTCCCTTTGGTGATTTCATAGATATTTGAGGTGAGTTTTTCCTCTCTTTAAATCTTCTTCTTTCCCCATCACTTATCTCCTGGATTTGGATTCTCTCATAAATTATAGTTATATTGTGGCTCAATTTTAGGGTTTTAGTGGGATATAATCATAGTTATTTTTTTATAGGGATTGTAGAAAACTTTTATTGTTCCATAGGTGTTATACAATTGAAAATGGTGAGTTTTTAACTTCTTCTTGTGGTTTTCATCTCTTGAGGTTGGTTTTATTGTGAAATTATTTTTAAGATAATTTTATACATGGTTACATTTTCAAAATTCACGTTATGTAAATGTATTTTTATGTGATATCATTTTATTTTTTGAAACCATTTTATTGAATTTTTTCCAAGTATAATTGTGTTTTCAATAGAATTCCTTGTTTTCATCATTAAAATTGAATGTTTTCAGGTTATTTCCTTTTGTGAAATTGACATGCATCTTTATGAAATTATGTCAATGTGATTTAAATTTCTTTAACGTAGTTTTATTATTTAAAGAGTGAATTGTATTTTCTAAAGGTAGTTTGGTTTTTAATTGCAGTGTTGACCTCAAATTGCATTATCAAATGATTTATTTTATGGATTTCAAATTTTGATTCTAAATTTATATGTGGTGTACCACACGTGAAATGAGATTGGGTTTTGTTTTAAGTTGGTTGCTTATAAATTTTCTATTTTTTTCTATGTTTAAGATTTTCAAGAAGGAAGACCCATATATAAGGGTTAATTTGAAATGATTTAGTTGAAATATGTGATCTCACTGAAACACTTATAATATTTCATATAGTGTTTTATGAAAATTTCATGTAAATGATTTCCAATTTTAATGTATTGGATTTTCAATTAATAGAGCCCTCACGTAAGTGTGGACCCAAAAATTTTAAATTCCATGGATGATTTCCATAGTTTTCTAAATTATACATCAAAAGTGTTTTATGGAATTTGATAAATGAATTGGAATTCCATGATTATTTTGCGTGATAAATTATCATTTGGCAAATTGGATTTTAAAGGGTGTATTTAGATGGTACCACTTCATTGAACCTTTCACATTTACCCATTATGTGGGACTATAATCACTATGTCACTCTTGTTTGTCCTATTACTTAGAATGTTCTTATTATCCCTTATATGCAGGTTATGTGTGTTTGGGGATTTTCATTATTAGGTTTTAGGGTTATAGTTTATATGGGTATTCCATATGGTAATACTTTATTTTTTTGACACTATTCCTCACATCCTTATAATTAATGGGATGCCATTTACCAAGTGTATGATCTAGATTTTCCCATAATCTAGATCACATTCAACTAGTTTACCACAATCCGTGCTAGGAACAAGGGTTTGGTGGGGGTTATATATCATTGTGACATTTATGTGGGATAGGGGGATGAAATAAGGGACATATGGTATGCTTATTTATAGATTTGGTGGTTATACACTAATTTGATCAGATGTTGAAACATTTGAATTAAAAGAATGAGACAATGAACCATACAATTACATGGTTGGATAGTGATTGAGGGTAGTTTGATATAGTAATTCATTTTATATTATCCAATAATTTAGTTTTTATTGACCCAACACTAATACTTCTTATAATTAATTTTTTTATTATTGTGGTTCACATAGACTTCTTTTTTTTTGACTGCTGTGGGTGTTGAGTTCTGTTCCATTAAAAATGTGTATCTTGAGAGTGATGTGAAAACCTATTATGGATTTAATGGTTATTTTATTTGAGTAATTTAAAAGGGTTATAAACAGTTCTTTTTTATTTTAAATGGAAATCAAATAGTTATATGATCTATGTTAGTATAGTTTTAATTTTAATAAAACATTTAGTTCATATTAAAATAACTTGGATGATGTATTCATGGTTTTGTAATTTTTTTTCCAATGGATTGTTTTCAAAATACTTCTGTTCATTTTATGAAAAATGTTTTTTTTCTTATTATAAAAACATTTAGTTTTTCTTATTTGTCATATTTTAAAATAAAATTCTATTGTTTATTTTTATAATAACATTGATGAATTTCTGTATGAGCCATATTTGTAATGTTTTTGTTGGTTTTATTGATCTACTGGTCTTTCATCAAATTCCAATATATTTCAATTCCATGGTTATAATATTGATACATTTTGGTCAATAATTTAAGTAATAGTTTGATTTTGGTGGGAGTAAGGATATAGATATTTTGTGTGGATTATTTAGTCATATATCAGGTTTGATAGATTTATATGATGTACATCTGTTTCTTGTTTCAATACATGTTTTTCCATCATTGTTTTCATGATGAAATTTATTAAATAAAGTTGTTGTGTATCAAGATAGATGGTTATGAAATTTTTGGAATGATTATTTATTATGGTTATAGTACTAATTTATTACTATTTTGTTTCTCTAAATTTGGAAAACCCATTCTTAATGGGGTTCCTATGATATCAATGTGCTTATCTCTATCACTTGGGGTTTGGGAACTCACTTTGAGCCTATGATGGGATTTGTCACCCTAGTTTACTAAAAATTGATATAGGATTTTGTTTTACACTAGTAAGAACCTATGAGTCTTGGGATAAAAATTTTAAATTTTGACTTTCATATATAAAATTGGCTACTATTGTTAAAGCAAGAAAGGTAAGGGGGAAGATTCTAGAAATCTCTATATTAAACTGATCTAGCAGTTGAAAAGGGATGTTTTACGTGAAATTATTGATTAAATTTGATTTATACTGATTTTTATATGTTTTTGAAATTCATTAGATCCTATTTGATTATTTAGATGATATTTGGGGCCACACATTGGGTTTTGGAGGAATTTGAAGGAAACTCATGTAGCACAGCTATCTATCCTTGCCTGGTAAACCACGAGGATCCCATGTGGTCGAGTCCAACCGATTTAAATTGTGTGTTCCTTTGTTGAATCCAAGTTTTTTAACATGTTATTATAAGAAAATTATAACACCATTTCATCCCCAAAAAACCTTTTTGGACACCTTCTGAATCTATATTTCTCTAAATGTGTGTTTCACATGTTTGAGTTGGAATGAGGAGCACTTTTTCCCTTTTGGATGTGGTTCATGTGATCCATTCCTGGATTATTTCTTAGTGTTTATGTGAACATTAATTTTTTTTAAATCAAAATTTTCGATAATAAAGTGGTATTTTATAATTTCTTATTTCTAAAAATCGTTTGTTAATGTATGTGTAGATTCAATACCCACAGATCAAGGAAATGTTTTATACTGTGCATATATCCTTTAAGGTATTTATAAATTATATTTTTTTGTATAGGGATACGACATTATTCAAATAATATGGAACAAGTTTTGAAAAATTGAAGCATTTCATTATATGAATTTTGAGTTATTGGAATCCAATGTAAAATGGTATTTTGAAGGGATTTTATCGATCACCTTATTTGTGGTAGAGTATGTGTTCCACCAGAGGGTTTTTATAATTTTTTTGGTTTGGATTTTTTATATGTAACTTGGTGGGGGGTGATTTCAAAATACCATGATGAAATTTATGTTTCAAAATGAATGTTCATTTGGTGAGATTATTTACACCTTGTTTGAGGTCGTATTTTTTGGGAGATTTGTAGCTTAATGATGAATCAATTGGTTTATGTTTTTAGTTATTCATTGATGATATTACTATCATTGAAGTTGGTTTTCTTTTCTATAACGATGAAAATGATTTTCTAGTTCATGTTCCTTCCTATACTCCAATGGATTGGTGGATGGAGAATGTTCATTTAGCATCAATCAAATAGTTAGTTTTAAGTGAATGAAGTAATCCTCAATTATTTTATGATTCTAGAATATTTCCATGTTATAAATGTTGAGTGTTTTTTGGATTATTTTTTTGAGATTATTGAGATGTCGGTAACTACTCTTTTGTATTCAGGTTTGATAATTATGATTTTTGTGAGGTATTTAACTAGTGGTTTATTTTAGTGGTTGTGAAATGGGATAATATTCTTGAATATAATCTAGTTATCCATTATTGGATCCTTGGGGTCATCATCAGTGATTTTGTAATATCTATTTATAGAATTGTTCTAAGGTATGATTCTTTATTTATGGTTTATGTCATTTGTTTTTGATAAATTTTATTGAATGTTGTGGCCATTATTTTGGATCATCGACATTTGGGGTTTATTTTGGGATTCTTTTTGACTTTTCATATAGGTTTCTTATGGATTTATTAAGAATTTTTTTATGGATAGTTTGAATTCTAGTTTATGGCATGAAGAATTTTACTTGAATTATATCCTTCTATTGTAGATTGATGTTGAGGTTGATTTTTTGGTGCCTCATTCTTTGGTGGTTCACTGTGAGTATCTTATTGTGTCACCTTGTTTATTTTTATAACCACACTGGAGTGTTGGGGGTTGCTTATATACATATAATTATCCATTAATGTACTCATTTGTTTGATGTGAGAGAGGATTTGGGTGAATGATTGGGTAACTAGGGTCTGTGATTCCCAAGTTATGTTTGTTTAGTAGACAATTTTTATTTGTTGATTTTATAGATTCACCTTGTGAGGGTGATCCAGGTTCTAAGACTATGATATCATCTTGTGCCACATACATGGTGATAGATAATTTCATTATTTTGAGGCTATTGGTTTTTGTTTTCCCTTACTTTGGTTTGGAAGTGCATGTGGATGAGAGTGAGTTTCTATATTGGTTATTCAATGTCCTTGGAAAAGTTTATATAACTAATTTCAATTATTTAGTCAATTTAGTGGAAATTCAAATGGTGGTAATTTATTTTAGTGGAACAAAAAATGTTTGGGAGAACATTATTGGTCTCTCATGTGTGGTGGATGTTTATTTTTTAATGATTAATTTTATTACGGATTCATTGGTATCCTTTTGGTTGATAAAATCAATTATTTTGAGGAAATTATTTTTGGGATTTTAGGTTGGGTATTATTCAATAGTTTTATATTGTTAGGAATTTTTTGAAATCATTTTCATTTATCATTCATTTTTAATTAGATATTCACTGGGAAAAAATTACATCATGTTGTGTTTATGATATTCCACATGTAAAAGTGTTGATGTTTAATGTGTTTTAATATTTAATTTATTGTCATTTTGTTTAGATCTATTTTGGGAGGGAAATTAATTTTTTGTAGTATTTTTAAGATAATTGTTAGCATGTATAGTAGGTAATAACTATGTCATGCATGTGCTTGTGGTGATAGAGCATTTTGCAAAACTCCAACACCGTTTATCAAAACGGAAGGGGCACCCTATGGGTAGTCTGAGACATGTTATGGTTATATGATGTGGCATAATGTTTTTTTAAAACATTAACCATCTATGGTATTACCATGTTAGGTGTTTACTTGTATAATAAGTGTCCAACATACCATTGGTTCACAGTTTTGAAAACATTTCTTCCAAACAATCATCCAGTGCGAGTGTTTAATTTTATTTATTTATTTACCAAATATCCATTTTTATTTTAAATAGTATTAAACCTATCAACTATTATCAAATCAACCAACCCCTTTGGAGCTATTAGTGGAGATAAAAATTCATTCTCTATTGATCATTTCCCATACTTTTATGATTTTATGTGATTTGATGTGTGTTTTTACTATCTATACATGTTATTCCTCATCTTTATTTTCTATCCTCTATTTGACATCCATCATGAACCCTAGTTATACTATGGCTCAATATTAGTGTTTTTATGTATATATAATCATATTTATTTTATCTACTAGGGTTTAGATAATTTTCCTTTCCCATGAGTGTGGTTATTATCAAAGGTGATGAGTTTTGTAGTGGATTGGCTTGGTAATAATCTCTTGGGGTAGATATTACTGTGAAATTACTTCACATTGGAATTCATCACATATATATAATTTCTGTATCCTCATTATAACAATTTACTTTTATATGTGATAACATTGTAGAGTTTTGGAACCTCATTATTGTATTTTCAGCTCATCATAATTGTGGTTTAATGAAAATTACATGCTTTTACATAGAAATGGAAAGTTTCAAAATTCATTGAGGGTTTTTAATTGACAATGTTTTTTTGATATGGTAACCATATTTTGTATTTCTTTGTAACTCGGTTCTGGTTTTCAATTGTTAAAAATGTTTTTAAGTTGAATTCGATTTTAAATTGACGGGTTGAAATTATATATATTTTAAAAGGGGGTTTTATTGTCTTGAAATGTTTATTTTTAATTTTCTATGGTTTAACCATTTTTAAATCCTATGGTGGCCAGATTTAAATGG
Organism: Viscum album; assembly: GCA_963277665.1. Lineage (NCBI taxonomy): Eukaryota > Viridiplantae > Streptophyta > Magnoliopsida > Santalales > Viscaceae > Viscum > Viscum album. Next base: position 911,426,273 of record OY728161.1, on the reverse strand, counting down.
TTTTTATTTAATGGTTTTAATTCTTCGTTTTTCGGTATCTCAATAAGGATGAACTGAGAAGAAGTTTGAATATGAAACAATTTTGAACAAATTGGTGATTTTATTTAAAAACTACAAATGTTATATGTATGGTTTACTGAATAGTGTGTTAGAAATGAATTCCTTTCTCCCATGAATTAGTTTTTTTACATATTATGGAACTAATGTTATGTTTAATTTGAAATATTTTAAATTGTGGGATATTTTCCATCATTATCAAAATAATTTCTGTAAATTATTTTATGGAATTGCAATAAGGGATTAAAATTCAAATAATTTATTTGGTCTTAATGGCTCATGTAGAACATTTTTTATAAAAAATAAAAGTGTATGGAGACCCTTAGGTTCCCCACACTAATTTATTTCTTTTATGGGTCAATGAGCACTATGTGATTTTACTTACGGTAATTGTGTAGAAATGTGAGTATAATTGTCTGAGTTATTGTTAATTGTGTGTGGTTCATTTCATTATTAAATATTAGAGGTTTTTGTAATTATGGATTATTCCATGCGGTTAGACATGGATAGTTTAAGTCTATTCATCTCCCTTTTATTTTACATGTCATTCCGGGAAATATATGGATGATCTAACATGTTCCTCTGTTTAGTTCACATTACATTGGATTCCTAACATTAATGCTAGGAAAAAAGGAAGTTAAAGGGTTCCTAAACACGGTGATGATTTCATGGGGATGTGGGATGGAAATATGGATAATGAGAATGTATTTAGATAGTTACCATGGTCATACAGTTATACAGTTGGATTCATGCTAGGTTGGGATTCCATGGTATAACCCATGATGCATTTGATTTCTTGGTATGTTTGTTATTGGAGGGATATTGATCTACTATTTTACTATATAATATCCCCAAAATTCAATTTTAAGAATTAATATATTTTTATTATTATATTTAAATATGTTCAGGGGTTTCTTGGTTCCTTCCAATTTTGTTTAACCCATGTGCATGTTCAGTTTCATTCCATTGAAAATGAGTTTCAAAAAATAACATGAAAACATGTCTAAGATTTAATGTCTCTTGTGTGTGAGTCTTAAAATGTAATTTGTAATGGTTATTTGTATTTAAAAAAGGAATCATCATTATAAATTTTCAAAAATGGTATCAATTTAATTTAAAAAACATGTGGTAAGTTTCTAATGAAATTTTAATGAGTCTCTGAGTTTGTGAAACGACATTCCCCAGTGTCTTGTTATAAAATCCCATGTGTTTTTGTTTTTTAAAAAATAATGTTAAATGTTATGCATTGTTATTATATACATTTATGTTTGTTATTATATTTTATACTTGAAAATTATTTTTTGTTATTTATTTTAAAATTAGCTTTGTTTAATTTCATAGTAATGCTTATTTCATTTTCATAGCGGGATGTGGTGACGTGCTAGGATTCTTGCTCTTAACTGAATATTCAATGCTCTAGGTTCTTAATTTTATCCTTCTTGTTTTGGCATAGTTGACATGTGATGAATTTTGTGGTGGTGAGAAACTAGAGGTATCATTGTGGTGGTACTGGCTAGGCTCGAGTTGGTTTGTTGTTTTTTTAGTTTTATGTGGTTTATTGTAGTGATAAAGTGTTATTTTTTCTAAATTATTTTCCAACGCAGTAATATCTAAGAAGATGGTATGGACATTGATAGTTTGTTATGAAATTATTATCATGTTTATTTGTGTTCTTTTTCCCATTTATTATGATAATGTATCTATTATTTGGAGACAATATTCCCTAAAGGGGTTCCAATGATTTATAGTTGCATGTCTCAAGATTTTGGGGATTGGGAATACAATTTATGAATTCATAGAGGCCAGGTTATCCTGGTTCATTATAAATATACCTTTCCGTGTAATCCCAAAAAAATAATCATCACATTATATATAAATTCAGGTAAATCTAGGTTTTATAGAGGACACTGTCTTATGTGATTCATCCATTAACTCCTTCATTAATATTGCAATACATTTGACATACTACCTTTTACCAAACATCAGTACTCCTTTATGATAATCATTAAAATAAGAATGCATCAATTTTTTTATTGATTCTATATTTTGTATAGATAAATTTCATATTTTCATAACTTTTTTTAGTTATTCATTAATGTGTTTAGAATGTAATTTCATATAGGATTGATAATATCTATTCCCTTATAACTTTTATGAGAATCTTTACCAAAACGTTGATCATTATTTCCATTAAATATGCATCATCACATTATCATTAATGTCTTTAATAATAAACACATTAGATAATTTTTATTCATTTCTAGGGTGACAATTGATAGAATAGCTATATTCAATATGATGTTATGACTATATTCTTTTCATCTTTTTATTTTCCTCTGGTGTAAATATATAATTTTTTCTTTGGTGCTCAGTGTATATATGACACTTCTCACCCAAAAAATAATGTAGTAATATTTTTATTCAATACAAAAATCTATCAAAATCAAAATCATGGGTATGGTAAACATTTTCATGATTATTTAACTATCACAATGCATTGTAAATTAGATTGACATTATTGACGAGTAAACATTGTTGTTCATTCATATATTTATTATAATAAATTAAAGATATTTACCCATTTATGTTATTGATATTACATGTGCACTAGACATCAGGTAATTTTATTCATGGAAAAATTATTTACACTCATTTTTCAAGATAAACATAAATCACCTAATAGTAAACATGGTTAGTGTAATATAAATTCATGAAATGTTTTTCAAAATATAAATACATAATTCTATAAGAAAAAATGAAACTAATAATCTTAGATAATGTTATTGGATGCAAGAACACATATATTGATTTTTCGACTAATGTATCCACTATTATTTCATAAATAGACATAATATTTCACATTAAAAATTAGGCGCTTCTACTCTATCCATGTTTTTTCTATATAATAAAACTCCTAAAACTAAAAATATTTTTCTTTTCATGATATAAATCTTCTGGATTATTTCCTTTCTCTTACCCTAGCTTCTACCCCATGATAAAAAATTTAAAAACAATATATGAGTTGAAAAATATTTTTAATGGTTATAATATAAGGAAATAAAACATTATCCCATAAATAGATACAAATAAATGAAATCAAACATTTCAATCACAAATAAAACTCTCTTTAACATACCTCATGTAATCATAAGATTTATGAATAACACATAGAAATCATAAATTATAATGGTAACTTGTGGAATCCATAAAAAACAACATTGTAGCCTTCAAAACTACATAGAGGGTAATGTTTGGAATACCCATCATGATAGATTCCCTAAATCACATAGAATAAACAATAACATTTACCCTGTTCTTGTTACCCAATGCATTGAAGAGCTATCTTGGGCTCACCCACCCGAGATATATCACAGAACCACCTATATTTGGTTTATAATGCATCCAAACATCAAATTTCCAAGTATCATTATGTAATCATAACACATAAAATATTGAAATTAACAACATTTAACTCATCAACTATAATGAATCAATTTAAGATATTGAAATATTCAATCCATTTACAATACCATTTTAAATTTTTAATAAATAGTATTTTAGAATCGATGTGTCCCATATCACTTCGAAACTATTTAAAGAATTAAAATTTTAAAACATTATAGTAGATAAAAATAAATCCTAAAACCATTTTCAAAACAATGAAATTAATGATTAATATTTATAAGAATAAATATTTAAATAATTTAAAACAATGATTATGTAAAAAAGTACCTTACCACATGAGAAATTAAATGAACAAAACTAATTATAGATTCACATTAAAAAATGACTACAATATCACGAGAATATAGAGATTTATGATATAATATATGAAATGAATGTATAGACCCCTTAAAAGTGAATTGGTGGATAACAACAACTAATCCTCAATGGAATGTAAATTGAGACAAAATTCCTTACAATGATCTTATAAATAATGTAAGAATTTTTCAATGGGGTGATTATGTGTATAAAAATTATACACACACAAATCTAAATGAAAATAAAAACTTAAATAAATAAAACATTATTCCACACATAATATTGGCATAATATAATCGACCAAGTATGCGTACAACACAATGAGTATAAATTGATTTTAGAAATTCCATTACAAAATTTCATAAGATTAACGATACCAAAAAAAATTAATAAAATTAGTTGATTAAGTGAAAAGGGTTCCCTCATTACTAGGATATAAAATGGAATGGAATAATTATATATAAGAACACATCCCAATAAAATATATTGTAAATTAAAAGACATAACAAAAAAGTAGTCCTTGACTAAAAGAGCATGGTGAAATGTTCCCTTACCTTGAGTATGATTCATCACATATATTACTTGTTCTTCCAGAATAATAAACATAAGTTTATTTATACATTATTAAGAACCATTTCCATGTTTATTTTTCCTTATATTTCACATATTTCCACATTATAATAATTACATAATTATTTAAATTAATATTAGTCGTTTTGTTGATATTGGGTACTTGAGTCGAAAATGATATTTTTATAGTTAATATTTGCCCATTTTGTCAAAATTCCATTATTTCCATCATATTATTCATATATATATATAATATCCATTATATATGTATTTATAATATTCCATGACATTTGGAGATAAGAAATGAAATTCATCGTTCATAGAGACGGCAAGTCATATGTATACATGAACAATACTTTCATTTCTAATTCACATTTAAAAGAATGGAATTGTAGTGATACATAGGTATGTTATAATTATTTTATAATATCATATTTTATAGAAGTTACATATGTTCATTAAAACCATCCTTCATATGTTCATTGTGTTTCTTAAACGAGTCATATCACATTGAGGGGGCGGTAGTCCGAATATCCTCTAATGAAATTATCGTATTTAAACATTACTGAAAGCATACTTGTATGTTTTAAATAAATAATAAAAAAGAAAATATACAATATTAATATAATATATATCATATATAAATACAGTTCCATCATAATGGCCACCATGAGATGTGTTAGGAGATAATTAAATAATCATCGCTTCGTGAGGTAGTAGTTCATCGGCCACTGAAAGGGTATGTTCTAAATATATTAGATGGAGGTCTTTGTGAGTGTTGGTCGAATACATATCCTAAGAAAATCCTCGTATACTGAATGTTATATTGTTTTTATAAAATAATGTAACAACTAGTGTTTAGAGGTTGGAGAAGGAAAATAATTAGAAGAATCTTGAGAGAGGACATTACCTCAAATCGGGTAATTCCTTTTTATTTAATCTAAATGGACATATTGAATTTCCTTATGCTCAAGGTAAGGATGTAGAAGAAATATAGGGATGTTGGGAGATTATTTGGGTAGATTTTGAATGACGAATGAGATCTTGAGAAGTGTGAGTAAGGGTTAGAGGTGGTGACCTTTTATAAGAGGTAGGAGGCATACATCAGGAATGTTTGAAATAATATTATTTTTTAAACTTAATATTGATTTTAATGAAGTTAGAAAATCATTTATTTTGAATAAATTATGTATAATATTTTATATCCTTTCATCCAATATTTTTAGGCAAATTTGGGTTTCAAAAAACCCTTAAATTTGTATTTAACACTAATTTAACTTATTTGACTCTTACCATGTCTTATTTTATATTCATACTATATAGTAAATATCGATAATATAAAATCGAAATAGAAAACCAAGGGTTTCATTAATGTCATGTTCAATCTTATCTGAATTATTCGGCCAAATATTATATTTTTATGACTATTATATCATTTAATAAATCAATATATATATATATATATATATTAAAAACTCATTTATGTAAATTAATATACTATTCATATCATGACTATTCATATCATGACTATTCATATCATGACTATTTAAAACATTTGTTTTAAAGGATATCACTACATCATCATTGTGTCATAAATAAATTTATTTTTATAATTTTTAAAAATTATAAATAAAATACCATAATGTAGTAATTATTTTTATATTTCTAATGACTATTTATAGCTGAAACGATCACTTATATATCCCCATGTAAAAATTATTTTATTAAATGATATATGTTTTTGTTATTTTTTTCTTAACATTATATTAAAAGTAAATAAAATTCATTTTCACACCAAAGAGGCTCTATGGGGTCATAAAATCTACCCAAGGATGACCATAGTCATACATATATCAATCAATAATATTAGGACACATGGTCGGGTAATTAAATATTATTTAAATATTATTTTTTACCCTTATTTTCTAGATTTACAATTTAACCAAGGTAAATAAATTATTTACTGATGTTACTATTCAAAATGTCTAAAAATAGATGTTACATGTTTAAAAAATTTGGACCTCATAATTCAAAATATGCAACCCATTTTTCAAAATTCAAAACATAGAAGTTTTATTAATTAAAATAAAATTAATTATCGTTGTCAAAACCCAAATGAATGTTTTTAAGAAGTAAAAACTATCAATAGATAGATATTCGTTTTGTCTAATTTCAATGGGAAATTACTTCTAATGACCAAAATTAGATTAATTGAAAAAATATAATTCAATTACCATTTAAATCCAATAAAAAGGACAATACAACCATATAAATAAATTAGATGAAAAATAATTTTTGACTGAAAATGGAATATTGGTTCACTAATCATTAAAAAATGACCTTTTTTAGAATAATACCAAAAATTTACACAAATTAAATTTTGATATCCTTATTCTAAATAAGAAGTTTATTTTTTTAAAAAGGAATATATAAAAGTTACAAAAACAATGTTTTAAAAGGTCTCACCTTCAAATGGTGGTAAAAATAAAATTTAAAAATATTAGAGTTTATATTCTTAAAATGAGATTCATAGTTATTTTAATCCTCTAAAATTTGTTGGATGATTATAGAAACATTAAACAAACATGTCTAATCATATTTATTTAGTTCGATTCATTCACACCAATACAATATCTTTGTGTCAAATACCATTTAAAATATTAAACATATTTTATTATATTTTGGTATATCTCATTGTTGTGTGAAATAAATGATTTTGATGACATACATGGTTGCATGTTTAGTATGATATCGAACATAGAATCTCCTTTTATGTTAAATTAATATTTAACTCAAAAATATTAATAAATATGAAAATTTCATATTTTTTATTCACCTGAGATGTTACATCCTTCCATCCTTTTGGGAATTGCGTCCTCGCAATTTTAAAATTGGGCTCGAAAACTTTTTTGAATGTCCCGCATTGGAAGAATAGTAAAAAAAATATCACTTTAAATTAAATATAGAGAATTATGATGGTCACCCTAGAAAAACCATAATAGGATTCCATAGATGAAAACATAGATATGGAAGAGAAGCTAAACATCATGTTCTAATTGAGAGTGATAGAAAACATGATCAGGAGAATGTTAACAACCAAAAAATCAGAAACCATTGACAACATAAAGGGTCATTTATTCCCTTGTAGGAGAAGTAAACGAATAACATTTTTAAGTTCATTAACATAATTTTTTAGAATTTATTTATGAGATTGACTAAGAACTTATGGAAATACACTCACTTTTCATATAGAGTCTCATACTTTAATAAATTTCTACCACAACCTCATCTTTTTTCCAAACGATGAGTATTCATGATGAATTTTTCACACATGAATCACTAGAATCAACATATAGAGAATCAAATGATCCAAAAAATATGAACGATATATTTCCCCTATCATTAGAGATTATCCAATACCAAAATTCTTGGTACGAGATCATATAATCCCCAAAAAAGATAATCGTTTTAAAAAAGAAATAGTACACTTAATTACCTAAATACAACAAACAATACCCAAATTCTAACAAAGACCATTCAATACAATAATTTCCTTAAAAATATCCAAAATAATCTAACTAAGTTTGAAACACAAAATTCATAAGGATTTGATCACATAGTCTTCGACGACAAAACTTAACATTTATCTCCAAATATCATCGCCTACTCATAAAGACTAATACTGAAAAGTAATTAACCTAATAAAATATTATCTATAATTGGTTAATCATTTCTATAAATAACCCAAATAGAAATACGTCCATAATAAAACCTACATTCATCTAAAATAATATTTCACTCATTACTTCACAAATGAAATCCCATAGTGTTTTATTTTACTTATTCATATAGTGCTTCCAAAAGAGAGAACGTCCTCCAAAATAACATTTATCACTTAATCACAAAATCATTTTAATATAATATAAATATCCATTTGATAAAAAATAAGTTCCAAAATCAAATTATTCTTGATTAATAAAATCATTTAACTAAAAATATTAATTCAAACTAACCAGGGACTTCACATAAGCCAGTGGTAGGTGATGTGACCTTATCATCCTTCTATTGTGGGTTTGATTCCTGCTGCCTTTTTGGATGTGACAGGTTTTCACCAATCCAATAGTTATCCATTTTTATAAAACCATATCATTCATAAAAAATTCTCTAAAATAAGATAAATATTAAAAAAATTACAATAACACACTTTACCCTCAACGGTTATCTAAAACATTTCATTTCTCATCCTAAAATGTTATAACCATTAATCACCTCAAAAAAAGATCACATGAACCTCTATGGTTATCTATTATATCCAAACGTGAAAAGGAAATTTATTATTGAATACAATTTTCACATATCAAACATCAGGGTTAAAAATATTATAGAAGGTCTTCTTAAGTAATTCCATTATCAGAAGATCATTAATATTTTTAAACATTTTAGTATACTACACCTTACCATAACACTTGAATCACTTATATGTATAACTCTTAATCATTATTTTCTCATCTTAATCAATTAACTATTAATTTCCAACTTATTTCATAGTATATCATTCCTTGAATTTATATATCATGATATCGAGGATGCCCTCTTTCTCTTTCACCATGGTCTCATAATTTCAAAATGTAAATGTTTTATCCACTAATGTAACATCACTTTTCCGTAGAATTGTATAATTTGAGATATAGAAATCATAGGAAAGAGATACCATGACCCATAAAACTGTTTTAGAAATAATTAGGCGTTGGATAACTCAAAAAAATTCTTGCAGGTTATTAGAATACATAAGAATCTTTCAAAATCATTCAAACATTCCCTTTCTATAATTCAATTGATATAACCATCAGGGCAGGATAATAATGGTGTGAATGATCAATTTCCTTCCATCTTAAAATTGATCATTCATTTGAGGAAAAGAATCAAAACATATACATGAAATTAAAAATTATTTTTTAAAAAAAGAACCCTCTATTGGGTAACGATAATATAAATACATTTTATATTTCTAATCCATTAATATCCTTATAATTCCATTTTTTAGGTTTTTATCCAAATAACCTATTTTACCAAAAAAACTCCAAAATTTTCCATATTATAATAACCCTATTTGTTATATGGGATCCTTTACCTAAAACCAGATAATACACTAACCTCTATTTTTATCTAAACAGGACTCAAATACCAACTATAATTCCCCATTATTAAAACAATACTTAATCTTGAGTAAAATCAATAATTAAAATTGTGGATCTTTCCAGGTTTTGAGTATTAAAAAATTAATTCATAAATATTACATCACTTCTCAAATATTAAAAATTATACAATTCTTCTCTATCAAATTTTTTCACAAAAATAAATCTCCTTAAAATAAAACAAGAATTATTTTCTTGACATATATCATCCCAAATTCTTCCTTTCTCTTGAACTACCATCTACCCTATGAAGAAAATTTCAAAAACATGGGATGATAATTAAATTCTCATTAAGGGTTATAAAATTAGGTAAGAAAACAATATCCCATTAATACATACAAATAAATGAAATCACACATTTCAATAATAAATCACAGGCTCATTAACATTCCTTATGAAATCATAATATTTATGAATAACCCATACAAATCATAAATCATAATGGTATCTTGTGGAATCCATAACAGACATACATATTTGCATTCGTAGATACATAAGAACTAATGTTTAGAACACCCATGATAGATTATTCCATAAATCTCTGAGGTAAAAAATTTACTTTCACCTTTGTTATGTTACATAGTGCATTGGGGAGCTATCTTGGGATGACTTGTTGAAGGATTATCATGGAACCACCCACACATAAATTATCAATTATCCACCCATCAAATTTCTAAGTAATATTACATACTAATAACACATAAATGATTGAAATTATCAATATTTCACTCATCAACCATAATGAATTAATTCATGATATTATAATATCAAATCCATTTCCAAAACAATTTAAAACATTTAATAAATAGATTTTTGAATCAATGAGTCCCATTACTCTTGGAGAATTTTAAAATAATTAACAATTAATAACATTAATGTCTATATAAATAATTCTTAAAACAATTTTTGAATACATAGAGTAATACTAAGTTGAATAAATCAATGAATCATTTAAAATAACATTTTACTGAAAGAGTCCCCTACCACATGAGAAATTACATGATCAAAAAGAATTACAGAATAACATTATAAAAATATTACAATATCATAAGAATAAAGAGACTCATGATATAATATATCAAATGGAAGTATATACACCATATAAAGTGAACTTGTGTATAACAATAAATAATCTTCAATAGAATGTAAATTGAGACAAAATCCCTTAAAATATCTTATAAATGACGTAAGAATTTTTTATTGGGGATGTTTTTGTGTAGTAATAGTATATCCACAAAAATTGAAGTGTACATTTAAACATATATTTTCAAATAGTTATGCCACAAATAATCATTTCATTATATAATAAATGACATATCTATAAAACCCAATGAGTTGAAATTGAGTTTAGAAATTTTCTTACGAAATTTCGATAGCTTAACAACGCCACATAAAAATTCATAAAATGAATTGATTGAGAGAAAAGGGGTCCTTAATAAAATTGAAATAGAATGAAAATATATAAGGATACTGAAAACCATATACAAACATAATAAAATGGAAATGAAAAGACATAACATAAAAGAATGCATTGGCTAAAAGATGAGGGTTAAAGGTTCCATTACCTTGAGTCTAATTCATCATATATTATCCACGTTCTTCCAAATTAATAAACATAAGTTAATTTATAATATCTTAAGAAAAATTTATCAAGTTTTTTATTAATTTTATATCACATATTACCACATTATAAAAATTATATAATTATTTATGTTAATATATGTCGTTTTGTCGATATTGGGTAGTTGAGTCGAAAATGAATTTGTAAAAATTACAAGTTCTAGTTATGGTAAAAATTCCATAATATACAGAATATTATTCATATTTATATATATCATATAAATCTAGTATATAGGTATTTATAATATTCTATAAAATTTGAAGATATGAAATGAAATGCACCGTTCATGGAGACGGTAAGTCGTACGTAAGCATGAATGCTACTTTAATTTGTATTTTCAATTTAAAGGAATGAAACCATAATGAAAAAAAATATATTATAATTACAGTATAATACATTATTTTATACTTGTTACTTATGATAATTAACTCCATCTTTTATATGTTTCATGTTTGGCATGAAAAAGTCATATCACTTTGTGGGGGCAGTAGTCCGCCTTTCCTCAAATGAAATAATCATAATTACATATTATGGAAAGCATAGAGGTATGCTATAAATTAAGAATAATGAAGAATATATACAATATAAATATAATATATATCGTATATAAATACAGTTCCATCATAATGGTCACCATGAGAGGTGGTAGGAGATAATTGAACAATAATCATTTCGTGAGGTAGTAGTTCACTGTCTACAGAAACAATATGTTATAAATCCATTAGATTGAGGTGTGTGTGATTTTAGGTCGAATAAATCACAAACCAACATTCTAGTATACTGAATATACTGATGTTGTTATAATTTAATTTTCTAAATATATTTTATGGGGTTGGAGATGGAAAATAAATGGACGATGTTTAATAGAAGACATTACCTCAAATCGGGTTACTTTTTTGGATTTAAGATAAAAGGATTATTTAATTTCCATTTTTTAAAGGTAAATCTTATAGGTGTAAGATATATATATTGGGAGATTACTGGGGTAGTGGTTGGATGGGCCAAGGGGATTTAGTGTAGTGAGTAAGGGTTAGAACTGGTGGCTTTTTATAAGAGGGAGGATTGTTACATTAGGAATGTTGGAAAGATTATTTTATAATAAAAATTAAGAAAATTTTAAATAGGTCCAAAACTAATTTAATTCAAACATAAGATGAATTTTTTTCTAAATCCTCTAAAATATAGTTTTTAGATAGGTTTTTGTTTCAAATTTATAATTTTCATTTCACCATAACCCTCAGTTAACTTATTTTACTCAAACCATATCTTCATGTATATTGATACTATATGGTTAATATAGTTACTATAATATTTCAATAGAACCTAAAATGGTCAATTAATTTCATTTTCAACCTTATATAAGACATTTTTCTGAATCATATATTTTTAGGACAATTATATTATTTAATAAATTGTATTTTTTTAAACACAAATATGTAAATTTATATACTATGCATTACATGACTTTTAAAAAATACATAAAATCATAATTTTTTAGAATACTCTTTATTAATTTAAATATAAAAAAACATAATTATTCCTAAAATTCATGGATGGCCTAAAAAGATTCAAAATAAATTTATTTTAATTTTTATAATCAGATTTATTTAAAACATTCATTGATAAGAAAATCACTATATCATCATTGTGTTATAAATTAATTAATTTATATGATGTATGAATATTATAAATAAAATACCATAAGTTAGTAAATATTTTTATATTTATCATGAATATTTATAGTTTAAATGATCACTTTTATAATCCCATATAAATTTTAATTTTAGAAAAAGATTTTTGTCTATGTTATATTTTCCTTAACATAAAATTAAAATTAATTAAATGTCATTTTATCACCCGAGTGGCTCCATGGGGTCCTAAAATCGACATTAAGATGCCCATTGTTGGAAATATCTCATCCAATATTATTAAGACACGTGTTAGGATATATTAATAATATTATAATATTAATTTTCTCCTGTATTTAAGAGATTTACGGTTTAATGACGATAAATAAAATATTTACGAATGTTACTATTCACAATTTCTAAAAATAAAAGATAACTAATTAAAAAATTTGGACCTCCTATTTCCCAATAATGAATCCCTTTTTCAAAATAGAAAACATCAAATTTGGGAAAATTATTTTAAATTTTTTTCATGTTGTTAGAACCAAAAGGTGTGTTTTTATTTAGTAAAAAATCCAAAATGGTTGACAAGAAATTATGTATAATATAAAAGTGAATTTATTTATAATGAACAAAATTGTATTAAATTGTAAAAATAAAATCCAATTAAACTTCAAAAATAATTAAAAGGACAACTTAACCATATAAATGAATTAGATGAAATGACAATTTTGACTTAAAATGCAGTATTTTTCACTATTCATTAAAAATTACCCTTATCAAATAAATACAAAGAATTAACCCAAAATAAAATTTGATGTCGTGAATCTAATGAAGAAGATTATTTTTTCAAATTGAACAAATAAAAGTAAAAAAATATTGATTTAAAAAATGTTCTCTATTAAAAAAATGGTAAAACAACCATTTTAAAAGAATATAGTTTTTATGCATAATATCAAATTCATTCTTATTTTAGGCCTGTAAAATTTATTGGATATATGTAATGAAATTTAACAAACATATATAATCATATTGTATTATGTTATTTTTATTCCCTTAATACAATGAAAAGGGGTTAACTTTCATGTCAAATAATAATATTATTATATTATTTTTCGGTATAACACAATGTTGTGTGCAACATAATATTTAAAATAAATCTGTTGTTGAATATTTATTACACTATTTTAAATAGCATCCCCTTTTATGAAAAATGAATATTTAATTAAATAATATAAATAAATATGAAAATTTCATATTTTTTATTTACCTAGGATGTTACATCCTTTCCCCGTTTGGGAATTGTGTTCTTTCAATTTTAAAATTGGGCTAAAAACATCATTGAATGTACAAAATTATAAAAAGAGTAAATAAAATTGTCACATTAAAAAAATAAGTATAAAGGTCACCTGATATTACCCATAATAGGGTTTCATGTAAGAAAACATGGATATTGAAGAGAAACTAAGCATCAGGATATGCTGGAGAGTGATATAAAACCTGATCCGGAGAAAGTTATCCACCTGAATTTCAAAAACTTGTAATAAGTTAAATGGTCATTAACTCCCCATTAGGAAATGAAAAGGGATAATTAATATTTTTGTTAGTTTTTTTTCACAATGTTGCTGATTTTGTTTATAAGATTTTCTAAGAACTTAATGAATTATACTTAATTCTCAAGTGGAGTCTCATCCTTTAATAAACTTCTACCACAAACTCATCTTTTCTCCAAACTATGATTATTTCAAGATGACTTGGTCACACCTGAAGCACTATAATCAACTTCTATAGAATCACATAATCCAAAAAATATGAACAATATATTTCCCATGTATTTATAAATTATCTAATACACATAAGATTAGTATAAGATTAGATAATCCCTCATAGGATAATCCTTTATAAAAACCATATACGACTCTTAATCTCCAAAATACAACAAAAAATACCAAAATTTAAACAAAGACCATTCAATAAACAATTTTCCATAAAATTATTAAAATTAATCAAACTAATATTGAAACCAAAAATTCAAAAGGATTTGATCACAGTGTTTTTCATGATAAATCTTAATATTTATCTCTAAATAACATCGACAACTATTAAAGTATCATACTGAAAAGTAATTAAACTAATCACATATTATCAATGATACGTTAATCATTTCCATAAATAACCCAAATATCCAGATGTCAATAATAAAGCACATATTCTTCTAAAATATTATTTCAACCATTACACCACAAATTTAATCCCATATTACTCTTTTTTCTTTAGGTATATAACGTTCCCAAAAGGGAGAACTCCCTACAAAATAAAATTAATCACATAATAACATAATAACATTCCTATAGTAAGGATATTTATTTGATAAAAAATAAGTTCCAAAATAAACTTATACTTGATTCATAAAATCATTTAACATAAAATAATAAGTCATACTAATTAGGGACATCACGTAGGACAGTTGTAGTTTATTAACCCTTGTTGTCTTTCGGTTGTGGGATCGATTCGTATGGTCATGCCAGACGTGACAGGTTTTCACTCATCCTATGAGTTGTCCTTTATCTAAAACCATATCATTCATATAAAAATATAAAAAAAATAATATAATTTCCTCCATAATTACCATAACCTTCTTTATCCTCAATGGTCATCTAATAGAATTCATTTTGCATCCTCAAATGTAATAACCATTAATCACCTCAAAAAAAGATCATATAAACCCCTACGTTTATCCATTATGTACACACATGAAAATTAAATTCTTCATTGAATAACATTTTCACAAATCATACATCAGGGTTACACATATCAAAAAACGTCTTCCTATTTTATCCCATAATAAAAAGAGTATTAATATTTTTAGCATTCATTATCCTACAAACTACAATAATTAAAGAATCCCATGAATATAGAAATCTTAGTAATTCATCCATATTAATAATATGTTAACTATACATATACACCATATTTATTAATACATCATTCCATGAATCTAGATATTATGATCTTTAGGATGTTCCATTTCTCTTTATATACATTTTCATTCATTAAAAAAGTAACATTTCACTCATTTTCTTCAACATCATATTTTGATTGAATTGGGAAAGTTGAGATCATAAAATCATATAAAAAATATACCTTGTGAAGTTCCCAAAAAGAATCCAAGTATCACTTAGAGGGGGAGGGGTGAATCTGTGATATCTTTTTCTTTTTTTGTTTCCTTCTAATTGAAACAACCATCGCCTCCTATTAAAGTGTTTATTCTCTACTGAACACACACAACCATAGGAACACAAGATTTACAAGGTTCACTACTCAACAAGAGTGGATATGTCCTTGGTATGGTACATAAATAATCCACTAGCACAAAATCCACAAGAAAATAGTCATTTGATGTGGAATAAAATGAGTAGGATATACCCTTACACTCATATAGCACTTGGGAAACAATCCAAAAGCGCATGTGCAACCTCGTAGCACAAATAGTGAATTACAGTATTTTAGTGCTTCTTTACAATTGAATAGTTGTAATATCTAAGTAAAAATAATCACCTTCAAACCACGATGTTGGTATGAACTCCCATATGCACAACTGAATATGTGTGAAGTCGACAACTTTTTCTCACAGTGTTTAGAATTATATCGTGCAATTCAAATGGCATGTAGGTAAAAATTTCATTTTGGCACGGAAAACCATATTCACACAACTTCCTTTTTCCGCACAACTTTCCACTTTTCGCGTAGCTTCCCACTTTTTCGCACACCATTCCTATTTTTGTGAAAACCACCTTCTTTTCACGCAACTCACATAGAGTAAAATTTTACACGCACCAGATCTTGGTATTTCTTCTATGTTTTGAGCATAATAAAATGGGAGGGGTCACCTCGTATTTATATTCCTTTTTAACCCTGCGCGAAAAACACTAATGATTGCATAAAAACCTCTTCGTGCCCATAAAACACTTTCCCATTACATCATATTTCATGAAATTCTCCAATTTGCTTGCACCTCATTCCTTTTCCAATTTTTGAGGTCCTGATCTTGAAACACCTTTTGCGCAAAAAACATCATATCTCTATTTCACACACCAGAACAATATTTCCCACACATAATTATTTTCTGTGTATCTCGCTAATATTTCATGTAACCATTAATTTTTTCTCCTCCTGATTATATTTCTCAAATCCCACTAATATTTCCCACATTGACCTACTATTTCTCACATCTCATGGATATTTCACTTATCCGACTACTATTTCACGCACCGCTTTATTTTTTTTCACAACTGGACTAAATTTCTGCACACTCCATGCCTTTTCCATTTTTTTGTTTTAACATTAAATAATGTCTTGCATGAAAAAATTAAAAACAATGTTCAATCTTGGGCGTAACATTCATTTTCAAAAACACATTTGTTCATATCTCGATTTTCAGGTCCTAAAATTTGGATATCACTAGAAAACGACGCCACATTAAACTGTTCTTTTGTGCAGCCACCAAATTGTTTGTTCCTTTATCATTTCTCTCTTCACTATGTCCCATAATCATTTTTAATCATTTATCATGAAATCCAGTATTGTGATATATATCATTTGATATATCATATTTAAGATCTTCAATGTTACAATGAGATGAACTGAAACATCCTTATCTACCAATAGCATTGTTCCTTCTAATCAAAACTGTATATGACTGGCATCATCATTTATCCCACATTCCTTCATAAGGATTGAATTACATGTTCTACTAACTTCTAATATTTTTAAAATACATAGCCACAAAAATATCATCTTATTTTAAGTCATTTACAATGTAAATTGATTTATCTTCTTTGAAAAAAAAAGACAACACTCTGCAAAAGCTAAATCTTCAAACTTCTTTCTCCTTCCAACATGGTCCCAACACCTTGACCATAAATTTTTTTATGAAATGAGTGGGTGTTTTATTACTCAAAAAATTTCTTGTAGGTGATATGAATACTCAAGATGTAGTCAAAATCATTCGAACGGGTTTTTTCCATAATGGTGTTGATCTACTCATTGGGGATTGATATGAAGGTTGTGAAATATCTATTAAATTCCATATTTACAAATTATATATAATATGTTGAAAATAATAAAATTTTTAACATGAAACAAAATATTATTATTAAAAATGAATCATGTACAGGGTAAAGATAACATAAAACATTATATTACTCTAATCAATCATCCTCTTTATATTTACATTGATTAGTTTTTTATCCAAATAACCAATTTTATAATAACCCCCATAATGTTTCTATATTATAATCTCCTTATTTGTTATATGGGATCCATTACATGCTCCAAGATGATGACCATATACTCTAATGTAATCTAACAATCCGTTGATACCAACTATTAGGTCCTCACCTCAAAACATTACTTAATCTTGAGTTACATTAAGAATTCAAATTAAGGATCATTTCAGTTTTAGAGTTTTAGAGAATTTGAACATAACTATTACATCACATCTCAAATATTACACAGTAGAAACATCTACTCTATATAATTTTTTTAACAACAATAGAACTACTTAAAATAAAACAATAATTCTTTTCCTGATATAAATCATCTTGAATTCTTCCTTTCACATACCCTTCCATCTCCCTTTGAAAAAACATTTAAAATACATGGGATGGGAATAAAAAGAACAGTAAGGGTTATAAAATATTTAAAGGAAACATTATCACATTAATACATTCAAATTAATGAAATATTACTTCTCAATCATAAATCATAAGATCTTTAAAATTCCACATGAAATCATATGATTTATGAATGACACATAGAAATAATAAATCATAAAGGTAACTTATGATATATATAACATGCATAAATTTTATCATTCATATATACATATGGAGTCACATTTGGAATATCCATCATGGTATATTCCATAAATCTCATAGGATGAAAAAATAAATATACCTTTCTCACGTTACCAAATGCATTGGAGAGCTATCCCACACTCATCCACCCTAGATCTATCATAGATCAACCCATATTTGGTTTATCACGTAACCACCAATCTAATTTCAATGTATCATTACATAATCATATCACATAAAATACTAAAATTATCAACATTTAACTAATCAACCAAAATCATTAAATTCAAGATATTGAAATATTCAATCCATTTCCAAAACCTTTTAAAACATTTAATAATGTGATTTTTTAGAAAATCTGTCCCACACAAATTTGAAACATTCAAAGGAATTAACATTTTAAAACATTGATTTCCAAATAAATAAATTGTAAAACATTTTTCAAGACATTTATATTAATGAGAAATATTTATAAGAATATATCACTAAGTCATTTTAAACCTTTTTTTAGTTAAAGAGTCCCATACCACATGCGAAATTACTTGAATAAAAATAAATAAAAAATAAAAATAAACAAATATTAAAATATCATGAGAATTTGTAGATGCATGATATATTATGTCAATGGAAAGTATATACACCATATAAAACGAATTTTAATGTAATAACAAATAAGTCTCAATTTAAAGTAAACTGAGACAAAATCCAATACAATTATCATATAAATGACGTTAGAAATTTTCAATGGGGAGATTATGTGTAGAAATAGTATATACACACAAAGGGGAGTGGAAATTAAAATATAAATAAATAAAAAGTGTTTCCAAAAATAATCTTGGGATAATATAATCAACGATGTATGTGTAAAACCTAATGAGTGGAAATTGAGTTTAGAAATTCCCTTATGAAATTTCGGTAGCCTAACAGTGCCATAAAAAAATTCATAAAATGTGTTGATTGAGAGAAAAAGGGTACCAAATCAAATGGAAATAAAATGTAACTAAATAAAGATATAGAAGAACATATCTCAACTTAAGAAAATAGAAATTAAAATCCATAACATAAAATAAGTAATTTACTAAAGGAGGTGGGTGAAAGGTTCCCTTACCTTGAGTTTAATTCATCACGTATGTTCCTTGTAGTTCCTAAATAATAAACATAAGTTACATTATACTTTTTTAAAATTAATTTTAGTGATTATTATTCATTTTATATCACTTATTAAAACATTAAAAAAATTTGATAATTATTTAAGTTAATATTGTTCGTTTTTGTCGATATTGGGAACTTGAGTCAAAAATGATATTGAATTAATTACAATTTTTCCATGTGGTCAAAAGATTATTATTTCTATAATATTATCCATATGTATATATATATATTATATATATCCATTATACTTGTATTTACAATATTTCATAACATTGGGTGATAAAAAATTAATTCATCGTCCATGGAGATGATAAGACGTACATAGTCTTAAACACTACTTTCAATTCTATTTCATATTTAAAAGAAATAAAACATAATTATACATAAGTATATTATAATTATAGAGAAATATAAAATTTTATACATGATTCATAATTTCATTAACTCCATCCTTTATATGTTCCTTGTATGGCATGAATGAGTCATATCAATTGGGGGGGGGGGGGGTAGTCTGCACTTCCTCCATTGAAATTATCGTATTTAATCATTATGGAAAGCATAAAGGTATAAATTAAATGAAAAATAAATAATATTTTAAAAAATATAAATATATTATTTATCATATATAAATATGGTTCCCACATATTGGCCACCATGAGAGGTGGTTGGATATAATTGAACAACCAGAGTTCCAGGAGGCAATAGTTAGCCGTCCATAGAAACAGAATATTCTAAATCCATTAGATGGAGCTGTGTGTGCGTGTGTAGGTAAAATCCATCTCATAAAAAAATTCCTAGTATACTGAATATACTATTGTAGTTATAAAATAATATAATAATGTGATTTTAGGGAGTTAGAGAAGGAAAATAAATGGAGGAAGCTTGAGAGAATGACATTGCCTAAAATAAAGTAACTATCTTAGATTTAAGCAAAAAGGTCTTCTTCAATTTCCTTCTTCACATGGTAAGGAACCATGGAAGAATATATGGATTATGGGAGCTTATTTGGGTAGAGGTTGGATGATCCATGTAGGCTTGATATGTGTGAGTAAGGGTTAGAGGTGGTGGCCTTTTATAAGAGGGAGGATGGGTACTTTGGGAAAGATTGAAATATTATTTTATTACATACTGAATTTTGATTTTAGAAAGGTAAAAATTTCGTTTAATTTGAATATAAGATGAGGAGTAATCAAAATCCTCTCACCCAATATTTTTTAGACATGTTTTGGATTCAAATACAACCTTATCATTTATCTTTAACCCTTAGTTAACTTATTTGACTCTTACCATGTATTCTTGTATATACATACTAAATGGTTATTATAGTTAATATAAAATGCCAATAGAACATAAATTTGTTCATTAATGAAATGATAAACTTTATCCAAGTAATTTTTCCGAATTTTATATATTTAGCAATATTATATCACTTAATAAAATATTATTTGTTTTAAAATCTTATTTATGACAATTTATATACTATTCATATCATGAATTTTAAAAAATACATCAAAACTGGATTATTTCCAAGAAACTTCATTAATTAAAATACAACTAGTCATAGTCATCCCTAATAATATTTTATGTTATAAAAAGTTTCAAAATAATTTTTTTTTAATTTTTATAATCTCATTTACTTTAAACAGTAATTAATAAAAAATAACTACTTCATCATTGATTCATTATTAAATTTATTTATTTGTTGTCTAAAATTTATAAATAAAATTCCATAATGTATTAAATATTGGTAGATTTGTAATCAATATTTATATTCTAAGAGATCACTTATATATCCCCAGATAAAAATTGTTTTATTAAAAGGTATATGTTTATCTTATATTTTCCCTAACATTAAATTAAAAGTAATTAAATTTCATTTTCACACAAAAGTGGCTCCATGGGGTTCTAAAATAGTCCCATGGATGACCCTGGTTTGACATATCTCATATAGTTTAATTAGGAAACATTTTATGGAAAATTAATATTATTATAGTATTATTTTCTACCCTTATTTTCTAGATTTACCCTTTAACCATGGTAAATAAAATATTTACAGAGGTTTATATTTATAATGTCTAAAAATAAAAGTTACATATTTAAATAATTTGGACCACATAATTACAAATATGGAATCCATTTTTCCAAATTCAAATCCCAGAAGTTTCTTAATTTAATTTAAAATTAATTCCAGTCATCAAAACCAAAAATCTAGTTTTTATGAAGTAAAAACTACAAAAAATTGACATGTGTTTATGTAAAATTTCAAGGTGAAATTACGTCCAATGTCTAAAATTTGATTAAATGTTAAAAATATAATAAAATTATATATTATAACAAATTAAAATTAAAATCTGACCATTTTAAATTTTTTGGTGAAAAGACAGTTTTGACTGAAAATGCAATATATGTTCACAATTCATTAAAAATGACCCTTATTAGAAAAATACAAAAAATGTAATGAAAGTAAATTCTGATGTATTAATTTTAATTTAGAAGTTTATTTTGTCCAATGTGACATAAAATTGTATAGAAGTAGATATAATAATGGTTCTCCATCAAAAGGTGGTAAAACCACATTTAAAAATTATTAGTGTTTCTATGCTTAAAATCAGGTAAATTATTATTTTTATCCTCTAAACATTATCTAACATATGTAAAGAGATTTAACAAACATTTATAATCATATTGTAGTTAGTTATTTTCATCCCCTCTAATAAAATGTCTTGGCATTAAGTACCATTTTAAAAAATAATAGTATTACATTATTTTTATGTATAACTCAATGTTGTGTGAAACGTAAGATTTCAATGATATATGGTGTTGTGTCTGGAGAACGCTATCCGAACTAGCATCCCCTTTTTAGTATAATTAATAATTAATTAAAAAATATTTGTATGTATGAGAATCTCATATTATTTATTTACCTGGGATGTTACACATAATGTGAATATCATTTTTTATCTAAGACATTGAGATATAATAGATCATTACCCTTAGCTGATAATAATTTGATTGGTGGTTAATTATAGAAAAAAATTGCGATCCAAAAATATTTTTGAGAAAACATCAATCACTGTTTGAATTTAATTTTTACTTGTTTTAATCCCAATGTGTACTCTATAATTATTTTAATGTTACATTTATCCATCATTCTTCATAGTATATATAATAGGTTATCCCAATGGGCATACACACAATAAAATATAACCCTTCTCCAGAAGAAATGAAGTTTCTTAACTAATTCATCTAATTCCACCCATTACATTTTATATGGTGTATTTGGTATTTTATTAGTTCCATGTATGAGTCTAATTAAGAACATGACCTCTCATTTTGGGGGTGGTCTAGGTAACACTACAAAAAAATCAATGTACAATAAAATAATGGGTATGCTTAATAATTATATTTTTTTTAATATAATTATTAGAAAATAATTTCCCTAATAATGGTAATGCGAATTTGTTATTAAAAATACATAATCTATGATATCAATCATTTAATTTTAATTATAGGGTTTCAATTTATGAAAACTAACATCTCATTATTTTAATAGATGATCCTGGAATTTTTCATTGATTTAAAATTCATCCTAAGTATTATATCAAATTATATCATTTGATTAAACATTGAATTTTTGGAGATATTGTATTCATTAATTATAATTAAGGAATACCTCTATATATCTTTTATCTGAATAGTTCTTATACAATTTTTAGTAAAAACAAAAAAATCATCAATTCAATGTATAACATGTTGTTCTGTCCAAACATGAATAAAATAAAATAATTTAATGAACTAGAGTCAAACAATCTTATTATGATCTATGATTGAATGATTATTTTAAATTCTATACCCTAATTTAGGGAAATAAATTATGCATATTTATTTAGAAATCATGATATAGATCCCTTACCACTATTAAGATTGATGGTATCTTTAGTAAATTACTTTCTTATTTGGACACTGATTTTTGTAATGTCTATGATCCACACAATTGAATTAGTTCATTTCCATGATCATCACATTTTTATTAGAATTTGGATTTTGAGGATTAATATATAAAATATATTTTTGATATTTATACCCATCTATTATACACATGGATCAATATACAAATCCTTGATGAAAATTCAGGTTGTTGAATTTCAACATTTACATAAATTATAATGTTGCATTTATTCCATAGAATCTTTTTCTAGATTTATTCTAAAATTATTCTTCAACATATTATTATTTTCATTCATAACATGTTCACTTAGGATATATTTGACCTCCGTTTCATCATAGATATCACATTGTAATATCACTTCATGACTACCCATATTTTGGATTTCTAGTTCTTTCTATAAATGGGGACTCATTTTTCCAATGAATCGATTGAACTTCCCATTAAAGAAAATAAAAAATATTTAATCCTAATATTCAAATTAAATAAAATTAATTTCAAAAATTCCCATATATTTATTATTTAATTCTATTAATCTCCTAAAATTCCATCTATATCCTAGATCATATGGTTTTAAGATAGTTCTTGTTCAGAATGAAATTTTTGAAGTCTTCACATTTAATAAAATAAAACTCATTATTTTTATTTATTTTAATGATAATTGTGTACCAAAAATTAATGTATACATCTATATTTTATTCATCCTACAAGAAATTTTCATTCATATAATAATAAATAACATAAAATATCATTTTTATTGTGTGGATGCATTTTTTGAAATCATTGTATCTGTATATCTATTAAAAATAGGTGTTCATTGATTCATAGAGGATTTAAAATCTTGTTGTTCATTCATTTTTGATTTCAGATGTTCAAAATAGATTAGGTCAATCATCATAACATTATATAACTAATTCACCATCGTCATGATGTTATCATCACTAGGCACCATTTTAGGAAGTTCATCATAACATTTTTTGAGTTATCCATTAATTACATAAGTTATCTTATTACCAATTGTTTTATAGAATAAGTAATTAAAAATTGAAAATATGTTACTATTTGAAATGTTAAAATAATAATTTTAAAGGAAATTATAATACTAAAACATTAATATAAAAAAAATTAGATTTATTTACACAAATATAAAATAACCATTATCCGTATGTAATTCACAATATATTTTAGAAATAATTTTATTAACCATGGAATATCCCCAAGAGTGACAGACTAGGTTTATAATTGAGTACTAGCTGATAATCATCTTAAAATAATATCATCTAATTTTAGGAATATTATCCCTTAATACAAATTTTATAGATCCACATCAACTTATAGTATTTAGGCATGGATTTAATTTCACGGATACCACTCTCTTGATAAATAACTTTATTTTTACAATATTTACATATATTTAGTCTCATCCATGGGTTTCATACTAATTATTTAATTTCATCATATCAATAAATAACTCTACCATTCTTCAGATACAAAGTACGATGACTTGTCTACATCATAAATGTATTTAATATAATTATATGCATATATATTATATTAGTAACATCTAAGGGCTTCTTTATGTTTAGTGTATGAGAAAATAAATTCAGAATAGATAATATATAAAGAAAATATAAAAATAATGTTTAAATAATACTATAAAAATATTGAATTAATATTTTATCTTATTTCCCCTCACTATAAGATAATATCTCCAGATATACATCAGCTAAAAATTGTGAGTAAAAATCCCAATAAGGGAGAAATAAAATAAATGGAACATGAGATATCATCATATACAAAAAATGAGGAATGACACAATATTATATTAATAATTAGATGACAAAAACATGGAAATTTTGTTAAAAGATAAAGATGACACACTATTATAAATATTATGAGTGATCAATTGCATAGTTTCATAAGAATAATAGCAATTTAAATCACTGACATATCGTAAAACATGTCATATTTTTGAGATTAATTATTTATCAAATGTGCAAGATAGCTATTAGGGTGAAACCTTCATATGTGTAAATCCATGTGTTCCCCAAATATCATTACACATTTCATCAACAACCCGTAGAGAATAAATAATTTGATATATATAAATAAATTTGAGTATATAGGTGTTTAAAATACATGAAAATTTCATCATTTTTAAATCAATATTTGGGAATTTTGGTTTCATTTATGGTAAATCCAATGTGAGTCTATAAAATTAATACTAGATCAATACTGAAGTATATAAATATGGTTTGATATTAACAAAAAATTAGAGGCATTGAAAATAATTGATTGATTATTATAGTGAATTAGATTACAATGTGGTTTATAGAACACGGTTAATAATATAGAATTGATGTTAAACATTAGTAGAAAAAAATTTAATTAAAATAAAACTATCATAAGTTCATGAGATTGTATTATAATTTATGTAACAAGACATATTACTAAGCAAGTAATTGGATAATATGGAGAGGAATGAAATCCTTATACATGAATGATAGAATGATAAAACATTAATGCACTTCTATAGAACCCTAAAAACATTTTAAAATTGATCTACATATGGAAACTTTTTGGAGATTCATGATTAATGTCATGGAAGTGAATGAAATTGGTTATATAGTTGGGTATTTATAGAACATGTTTGAGGTGTTTTTTTAAAAATTTTAAATATAGGAATTGGATATGTGGGATGTTGAAAATTGAAAACCATTAGATTTCTTGGGGATTTGGATTGCGGTTTATACAATAGGGAAATGTCATATTACCCTTAATTATTAATGGAAACACTATCTCGATACTTATTATGACACCATAATCCCCCTCCTAAAATATTCCACAGACATGTACCCTCCCAACCACAGTTATCTATATCATAGATGTTATTTCCTTCTAAAAATACTCATCCAAGAATCAGTAATATGTCAATAAATAGAAGATATTCGATGGGGATTTATAAGTTTTAACATAATCATATCATGTTTTTTATTTATTATACCCCCATAAAATGTATAATAAATATAAAACTATAAATAAATGTGTATATTCTATTTACTAATATTTTATTATGTCTTTGGAAGAACTGTTTTCTACCTCTTTTCAATCTAATGGGAAATGAAATCATCAATCATGATTATGGGTGAACCGGCCTATCAATGAATAAATGTATTTTAATTATTCAACACCACATAAAATTAATTTATTATATATTTAATGAATATATATGATATTTATTAAATATTAATGTTTCTAGAAAGATAATAAAATATCTATCTTATTTCCCATATATTCTTTATTAAATGTTAATATAGATCTTATATACATGTAGACTACCATGTCCATGAATTGATGAAATAAACAATTAAGAACATTTTTAAATAATTGGTTATAAAATATTATTTAATATATAAATATTTTATGCATATATATATATATTAAATTATTAAAACACATGAAGTGAAAAAAACCATCACCATGTATCGGTACTAGAAAATTTGAATCAAAACATGCATGAGAAATCAAATAAAATACACATAAATAGTTGAATTTAGTAATGAATTTGGAGTACGTTAGTAAAATGTACTTATAATTAATAAATATATATATATATTAAAATTTTATTTCAATTTATAATAAATTTAAATTTACTCTATAAGATTCTAGAGTTTGTCAAACAAATACAAAAACCATGGTAAGTTTTATTCATCTCAAATTTCATAGAGTAATGATTTAATTATGAATATATCACAATTTTATTAGGTATATATTGAATCAATGAAATGTTATATCCCGATACAATATTTATTTGTTGTATGAGTATTCCATTTTTATGTCCTCTCATTCAAGATAATTTTATTCATGTGTTGTAAAGTTGGAAACTATTTTTTTATAATCTAACTCTTTAAAATATTGTTTAAATTTCAATTAACAACCATTGAATTATATGTTCATACCATAAAAAGGAAATTCACATTCTTTCCCATAATTTATTTCAAGGAGTTAATTGTATTTTTTCAGTTAATCCCCCATTTTCACTCAAATCCATGAAAAGGATATACATATTTAAAATTAACCTTATTCGTTAAATTTTTTGGGAATATTTTTCCACCATATCCATTATCATTAATTATCATGAATAATATAATTCAATAAATTGATGAATTACAAAATGTATTTTCTAAAAAAATTGACAACAAATTAAACATTGTGAAATGATTATATTTTAATTTTTTCTAGACAAGTATTTTAAAAATTTATTTCATTAGTTTTAATTGAATTTATATTGATACTTCTTTATCATATAATGATCTTCAAACCACCAGGACCTTTCATAAATTTTTATATATGTTTCCTTGTTTTTATTTATATCAATTAATTTTCTATCCAAAATATTATATTAATTTTTAAATCTAAAATCTCATTATTTTCATTATTTTTTTGAAAATTGTTTTTACTCTAAAAATTTATATTTTTATCTTACATTCTACATTTTCATAAAAAATTATAATTTCTCACCAATTTCGATGTTCTTAAATTATTCCACAAATAATGTATTAAAAGCATCTTTTTCACCTTTATAGAAAACTATTATAATTGATTAATAATTTATTTCTTGAATCAATTTTAGAAAAACTCTATTCAATATTATTTTATAAAACATTTAGTTTGATTTTCTTCAATAGTTCCCATGTGACGTTTCACTACTTCAACTCTTTAATTTCTAATTAATTTAATATATTCTTCAAATCCATGTTATATTTTATAACTTATGTATTTTAGATCATTTTAATGATTGATTAACTCAAATACCCATTAAAATATATTTTTTGATGACCCCATACTGAACAAATTATATTTTTGGACCTTATCATTTAGAGTTTGGATTGAAAAATCCCTTATTATATTTAATGTGAAAAAATTACAATTTTGATGAAAAAATAGGTAGATATAAAAGAGTTTGATGATCTGAAATTTAATAAATCATTGAGTAAATTTGAAGTTAGGATTAGTTTTCTATGTAAGACATAATTGGTCACTCTTACCACAGTTGTACAGATAGAATAGTATTGTACATCTCCCCTTGGCATTTTTTGTGGTGTATTCACTGGGAAAATGGGAAATTGGTTTAAAAAATTTTGTATTTCATTTCAATTGAAACATTTCATATAATTATTTTCATTCTCATAGTACTAATGTGAAAAATGACCCTTTTCCCAGACATACAATACTCATATTCCATTTAAATATTTTCAGAGATTTTTCTTCTAATAATTTTCACAATATTGTAAACACTTGATTCCCTTATTCTTATTCTATGCTTTACAATTATGATGGTTATCATATTTCCAATTCTTATATTTATTTCATTTTAATATATAATACCATAAAACACTTCCTTTGTTTTGATGGAACATAATTCTATTTCATCATGTGATGAAAATGTTGGGGAATACAGTTCCCTTTGGAGACTTGTCATATGATCATAGAAAAAGGATCATTCTTAATTTCCAAATCACATATGTAATTTGGCGCATACATGGAAAGTGTTGTGAAGGTGTAATCATACATTAGAACATTGTCTTCTTCTCATCTCATTCGGATAATGAATTTTCTTTTCATTGATGTTCATTTATCTTAATGAAATATTTTTAGAGGAATGTTTAATTAAAATTTATCCATTCCATGTCTTCTAATTCATCATCCTAGTACTATTTTGGATCAACAAACACTATTGATCTTCATCTCCATTGAGGAATTATAGCGAAAATAATAAATTTTTTCTATCATATCCTGATGCCAAAAATATATTTTCAAGGAAAAATATTTTGGATAACATACATTACACACTGGATCAAGCATAAATGAATAACTAATTTTTATTACATAATATTGAAATTATCAAATAGATGATATACTAGAAGTTATGAATATGTTTAAATAAATTATGGAAATATGTTATGCAAATTTGTATATAATTAATTCCTTGATGACCAATAAATAATAAATTATGATAATTTTTTTCAAAATAATATGATTTGTTTTATGAAAAACAATTTAAATGTGCATGGTTCTATTTTATACCCATAAAGAAATAAATAAATTTTTTTGGATTCTATTAATAATATATATATATATATAATATATTCAATGTAATGTTTATAGTTTATCTTATTTGTCATCTAGACATTATATAAGAACAAATTCAATTTTATATATAAAAAGAATATTTTTCAAAAAGGCATTTTCACCACCAATTGATGGAGAACCCATAATTTATCTACTTTTAGACACTTTTATAAATTATATTTTAAAAAATAAACTTATTATTTTAATTTGGTGACACAAAATAAAATTGGGATTAATTTTTGTTATTTTTATGATCACTATCATATTTTTCTTAACATTTAAAAATATATATTATTGTTCAAAACATCATTTTCATAAAATTTATTAATATAGATAAATTTAGTTTTTAATTATTTTTAATGTATACTTAAAAAAATTTCTATCATTTATTTTAATTAAGTTCATTAGAATCAATTTTATATTGAAATCAGATATAAAAACATTGTGATTTTTTGAACATTTTTTTACTTTAGAATCACATTTTCCCTATCCGTCAATTGAATTAAATTTAATATAATTTTAACCACTTCTGTTTTCTAATTTTCAAAAAATTCACACACATGATCTTAATTAGTATTGTATTTATGTTCTAAAATGATAAACATAATTTTTGATAATATGAATAGAAACATTAATAAATTTTTTTATTACCACAGTTAATGGAAATTTACATAAATAAGGGTAAAAATATTTTTTTAAATTAACATTATATTTTTCAAAATTCATTGGATTAGTGTTTTTTAACCTTAAATAATCATTGGGATAAAATACATCCTTAGTAATCTTCAAGTATGACATCATGACATTTATATTATTATATTCACAGAAAGGACAATTTTATCCCCCTCTTGATTTAACATGTAATATATTTTAAAGATGGGGTTATATAAAGGATGTGATTGAAGATAAATAGTATTTAGAAATCTGAAAATAATCTATATATTATCTTAGTTTATTTTTATATTTTAAGGAAGAAATAACTAAACTATATAACGACAGAATGATGATGTAGTAATTGAATCATAAATCGAAGAATCAAATAAATGATATTAAAAATATTAAAATAAATATAATTTGATATTTTTTTTATCTCATTAAAGGATTTAATCTATGAATTTGACATGTTATATAATGTTAATAGAGTTTTTAAGAATACATAATGTTGATATGGTATTTTTAAAAAGTCATATTATGAACAGTGTAAAAATTTACTTAATTGATATCTTATAATAAATAATATATGAAAAATTTATATAAAAATAATAAAAATATAAAATATTCCAAATAATTTATATTATTAAGAAAATTTGTTAATTGAATCATTTATTGGACTTTTTTAATGTTATAATAATTATACTAACCCTTGATGTGTAAATTACATAATATTAAGGTAAGTGTTAAAAGGGTGAAATATTGGATAAAAAATTGTAAGGATTAAAAACATAATCAAAACAAGTATAATTTTTATTTTATGAATTGATATGGACTCATTACCATATTACCTTATAAATTAATACCTTTATAACCATTTGGAATTTAAAATTAATTTATATCAATTTAATACATTTTAAAAATTCAAGAGTGCCCTTGTAATGGCTCGGACCACTCCAATCCATTCCATTTCAGAAATATGATGTTTGAGAAGTATCGAGAGGAAACGATAACTTATCCCCAACACTTTGAGAAATTTATAGATTTTTGAATAGTGTATGCTATTTTCTGTATAGTGATTCTAGATTTCGGTAGGTGTGCAATGTTTCCAGACATCGGTAGCAGTACATTGATTCAAGACATCAGTAGGTTTATAGTGTTTCCAAACATCGTCAGTTGTACACTGTTTCCAGACATTAGTAGGTGTATAGTTTTTCTAGACATCGATCGGTTTATAGTGTTTCTAGACATTGGTAAGTGTAATATGTTTCCAGACATTAGTATGTATACAATGTTTCCAGACATCGGTAGGTATAAAATGTTATAGATATCTGTAGGTGTACTATATTTGTAGATGTTGGTTGGTGTATAATTTTTTCAAACATCGGTAGGCGTACAATGATTCTAGTTGTCGGTAGGTGTACAATTTTTATAAACATCAGTAGGTGTGCATTGTTTCCAGACAATGGTAGGTGTACAGTGTTTTCAGGCGTTGATAGGTTTACTGTGTTTCCAGCTTCATAAATTTTCTCCCCTTTAGAAATATCTCTGAAAAGAACACATTCAAGGCCTTTTATAGGAGATTTAAGGAAAATTCGGACCCATAACTCCGATATTAATTTTCATATGGACCAGGAATACTTTCATTGGTCAAACAACATGGATTAACGTGATCAATAATAATGTAAATTCTAAACCATTTCAAATCCCATTAGTCTGAGATCTTATCGTTCAATGTCAGGAACCTTCCCTCAATTTATTCCTTCTCCTTTCTCACAGTATGAGGTTCCCCAATTCATTATTACCATATGATTGTTGTGATAAAACAATAATCCTTGGATCGTTTCCCCATGAAGTTTCTTCCTACTAGATGCACTCACCTTGTTTTAGTGCATGCATAAAGTGTTAATACATCATCAATATAATGTATGATCTACCTATGTACCTATGTTTTTGTAACACCCAAGAATTTATTTTTATATAAATCATCAAAGGAATCTTTTTCTACACAACACTTGCTTGGTTTGATTTATACGAAATCGAGGCCTTCCTCGATAGCTTGCGTCATACGCAATATCGAGTTTCACTAAACAATGATATGCTATTAAAATATTATTAAAACTAGCCGTTATGAATAGTAATAACCACTTTTTGATATTTTATAAATTTTATTTTTCAAAATGGACTTCATTTTTGGATTTGGAATATCGAAATTATCCTAGGGTGAAATTTTGGTATTTTTCTGAAAAATTTCAATTTTTGATGAATAGTGAAAGCACTAAGTGGTAGTTAAAAAACTGAATTTTTCATAAAACATAATTTTACCACTTCTGTGAGTGGAATTTAGAAAATCCGGGAGACACGGTTAATATCAAGGACTAAAATGTGGTTCAATGAGATGAATTTTTTTTTGGTGAATAGTAACTTTTTACTTTTTTTACCACCGTTAAAAGTAAATAGGGTAATTAAGGGTAAAGATGATATTATTATTACCCTAAAACATGTCCTAATTATATTGGATAAGTGTAATTCGACCAAAAAAAACCTTAGGAATAAAATATGACCATTTAGGCCCACTTGGATTAGATTAGGACATTTATTATTAATTTATTTAAAGAAGGGTTAAAATAGTTAAAATCAAAGATTAATAAGTAAATAATTTTTAAGATAAGGGTATACATAATATAAATTCTACTATAAATATTCATTATAAAGCTAAAAATATTTCCTACATAATGATATTTTATTTGTAATTTTTAGACATTAAATAATTTAATTTATTTATGACACAATGATGATGCAGTAATTATCTTATTAATGAAATATTGATATAATTGATGTTATAAAAACAAAAATAAAAGTAATCTGAGACTTTTTATGAATTACACGAGTTTTCTATGTTAATATGACATGTTAGTATTTATTTAATTAACTTTATTCGAACCAATAATTCTGTTATGATTTTCACAAAAATCAATTACTAAATTGTGTCAAAATTAACATAAAATTGTTTTTAAAACAAATATTATATTAGTAATTGTTATTTTATTCCTAAAATTCTAAGGTTCGGCCAAATGACATAGATACGGTTATATATATTAATAATAAACAACTTGGGGTTCTTTTGGCTGCTTATAGTAAGTTTATTAACCTTATAGTATAAGAACACAAGAAGACACGGTAAAAGTAAACTTATTTAACTTAATGTTAAATCTAAATGATAAGGTTAAAATAGGAACCGAAACTTGTCTAAATTCTATTCGATGAGAGTATTTCGACCCATACCCACCTTATCTTAGAAATATATCAATTTGGAGCTATTTAAAACCGAACTGGACTTTATAATAAAATAATATTTTTAGTTTTCCCAAAGGTACCCCTCTCCTCTTTTATAAAAGGGCACCTCATCCCCCTCTTCCTCACACCACTTTGAGCCTTAAAGCTCGGCCAACCCCTTCTAATTACTCCTCTCCACTTCCCTAGGGACATCCTAGATGTCCTGGTATTCTTCAAAGACCAATTTTAGTCCCCTAAAAGAAGGTCTCAAAGAAGCACTTCAAAGAAGAGGTAATGTCCGTTACCGATTCTTTCATCTTTATTTCTTCTTCCACTTCTTCTTCTTTAGTTGTTTCATTATGAAGTAATTACATCAGTATCACTCATATACTGATATTTTATTATAAGTATGAAACAACCCTATTTCACTATCTATCCATCCCACGGAAAAAGAAACCACCGCGCGTGCGTACGTACGGAATAGCGTCTCCACGCCGTGGTGTAATCTATTTTCCACCACCACCTTACTTGGATGGGTATAATGGTGTAAATAATGACTATATATGACTATTATAAAGTGATACTGATTCTGAAATGGTATACATACACTCCAATACAATTCCACGATCATTGGAACGATATCATCATCATGCGTATGTACGGAATATCGTCTCCACGATGTGATGCGACTCGTTCTACATGATCTTCATTTCATAATGATTATATAAATGAATTGAATGAATGAATATGATATATATTACACTAATACCATTCTGTAAATGAGGTATCTATAACCTAATGACAAGAATAAGAATTTATTCGACAAAACACGCATAAGAACAAAAAGTTATAAACACCCGAATAACAAGTAGCAATGAAATATTAGTACTAAGAAGCTAATAATATGATCATATATGATATCATAAAAATAAGTATGATTATTGAATAATTCAATAACATTATTTAAATTATTATACTGGAGGATCGGACACTTACGAAGCAAAACAGACCTAAGGTAAGGGAAATATGACAATCTCATTTTTATCCGAGATTGGTAATACTTTAGTATTTACTATGGTGTAATTTATCATCCACATCCATGTTTCCTCAATATGTAATATTATTTAAATTCACCTACAATTTTTTAAATCCTATTTTACCCTTCGGTGAGTTTTTAGTAAAATATATGAAAGGAATCTTTTGTCGTTTTTCATACGAGGTACTTTTTTTACTTTTCCGACAAAAGTACGAGAAGAATGTTTTTTTAACTTATACGGCATGAATGGATTTTTAAAACATTATTTCCAAGAAGCTTCATTTACAAGTTTTCATGTTTATTTTTAATAAACTTCTTTTAGTTTAAAATTGTAAGACATGTTAAGAAATGAAAATGTTTTTGAAGTAGAAAGGATATTTTCCTCAAGAATGGAGTTCAAGTGTTTTATCAAAATTATTTTCCATCTAAGATAATAAAGGGTTCTGTTTCTATCCCTATTATTACATGGATTTTATTATGTTGTGATGGAAATATTTTTATGAATTCCTTTATCTTATATGAATTGTTTTATGATGTCATGATGTTTAAGATTCCCATTATTATTACATGGGTTATGCAATGATGTATGATTTACGATTTTGTGGCACACATAATAATGGTTTCATTATGAGATGGGTGAGACCTATATCTCCCTCCAATGCATTGGGTAATGATTTTATATCTCATGAGATAGACATGGCTGGAATTGTATGTTATACCAGTTCAGTGAAACAGGACTGAAACGAGGAGTGAACTCGGTTCAGAAAGGGACTTTGTCCACTATGATAGTCTTGGCCATGAGCCTTGACTAATAAGAAATTATTCTCTATGATTATGTGTGTATGCCACAAAGTTTCATGTTTTAAGTTATGATTATTGTGATTACATTTCACTTCCATGATTTAACCCATGTTATGAAATTATGATATCTTTTACAGGTTATGATTTCCAAAATTTATGTGCTTATGTATATGATGTGATTGATATTTCTTTTGATTACCATTACTGAGCATTTGAGCTCACCTTTTTGTATGTTTTCTTTCCCCAGGTCAGGAAGAAGGTTATTAAGTAAGATATGCCAAAACGGAATACAGATATGATGAAATAAATGGGAGACAGTGTAGACGCTTTATGAACCAGGTTTTTATGTTTCCCAGTTTCTAAAGACACTATACCTATACGGTCCTTTCGTGGTTTTGTTATATGTTGTAATAATTATGCTTCAATTTTGATGTATTAACAATGTATTTAAAGAATGGGTCATTATATTTGGTATCAGAGGAATGGTATAATCAACATTTGGAAACTAGGATGCGAAAGCCTTAGTAAGAATCCTAAGGATAAGTCTAAGCATAGAACACAATCTTAGTGTTTTAGAAATGGCCATGAATAACCTAGGATAAGATCTTATGTGTGAAATTTTATTCTTGATTATGTGGTTTTCCTATTATAATTTGTGTTTCTCACACTATTCTTCTTGGTTTTAGTCAATGGATGGAACCCGAAGGAATCGGGTTAATGCGGAATGCGATGGGCTATGAAATGACTGTACCCATGAGCAACCAAACGTTATGGGAGCTGGAATGAAAATTCTTGTAGCCATGCTCACACAACTTTCTCAAGCTATGAATCATACAGGACTTCCAAACGAGCAAAGGAAGGAGCAACATTCTGTTGAATCCTTCATGAGGCAGCGTCCACCATCTTTCAGCGGGACTACTGATCGATTAGTTTCTAAACAATGGATTAGTACTACTGAAAAGATATTTTTAGTTCTTCAATGTTATGAACATGATAAAGTCATCCTAGAAGTGTATCTTTTGGAAGGAGATTCTGATCAATGGTGGAATCTTATTATGAATACGAGGCAAAGGGATGAAATTGAGTCCATGGAATGGGACGAGTTCAAGAACATATTTTTCAATAAGTACTTCCCTCGTATTCTCCGAACAAGGATGGAGAAAGAGTTTCTTGAACTAAAGCAAATGGATGATGAATCTATTGGTACCTATGAAGCAAATATTACAAGACTTGCAGGGTACGCTTCTGGTATTATTATCCAACCTGAGAGTAAGATCGATCGATTCTTTAGTGGCTTAAAACCAAGTCTTCGAAGGGTGTTAGCCATAAGGGACTTCAATAGCTACGAGGAAATCATTTGATGTGCTCTCAAAGTCGAGATGGAGATTAGAGTAACCCATCAGTCATATGGGTTTGATAAGAAGAGGAAAATGGATTTCAAAGGAAAATCTAAAGAGCACACTGAAAAGAAGATGAGCTTTCCCTTATGCTCAACGTGTGGAAAGAAAGATGGAGGGTGTTGCCTTAAAGGGACAAGTAAATGTTTCAAATGTGGAAAGGAAGGTCATCGGGCATTTGAATGCCGCGATGATGGGAAGAAGATTTCTAATGATGCAAACAAAGGAAGGGATACACAATATGAACCTACTACACTTCAATGTTTCAAGTGCAAGGAGATGGGACATTATGCCAATAAATGCCCTAATATAAGGGTTGATGATGATGGTCGACGTCAACAAACTCTTAAGGCTAAAGTCAAAGGAAAGTCACATGAAATTTCTATCAGCGATGTGGAGTACAATAACGATGTGGTGAAAGGTACACTTAGCATCCACTCTAAAGTAGTAAATGTTTTATTTGATTCTGGATCCACCCACTCCTTTATTTCTGAATAATTTTATAAGTGTATCACCGTATTACCTCAACAATTAGATGTTGAGTTAGCTGTGACAACACCTAATGGCACAACAGTCGCATCAAAAGTTTATAATTCTTCTCCGATCAAAGTTTGTGGGATAGTGCTTCCTACAAATCTTGTGATCCTTCCTATAGTGGAATTTGATGTGATTCTTGGCATGGATTGGATTTCATTATATGAAGCTCATATCAATTTCCAAAGAAGGGAAGTCACATTTCATATTCCAGATCAATCTATGATCGTCTATCGATGCAAGGATGAACATAACCTTCCAGTGGAAATTTCTTCCATTTTTTGGGTATTGATTTCACTAAATGAAGGATATTTATCTCAAATGGTTGGTGAGAAACTCACGATTAAGAATATGCCCATTGTACGGGAGTTTGATGATGTCTTCCGGAGGAATTACGTGGTCTTCCACCAAATCGTGAAGTTGAGTTTTCAATAGAACTTGTACCGGGTGCTTTGCCTATTTCAAAGACACATTATAGAATGGCCCCAATTGAGTTGCAGAAATTGAAGAAGAAACTCCAAGAGAATCTTGATAAGGGATTCATACGCCCTAGTGTGTCACCTTGGGGAGAACCTGTTCTATTTGTTAAGAAGAAAGATGGATCAATGAGACTCTGCATTGATTATCCAGAACAAAACAAGATCACTATCAAGAACAAATATCATCTCTCATGCATTGATGACTTATTTGACCAACTACGCGGAGCTCAATACTTTTCCAAGATTGATCTTTGTTCAAGGTATCATCAATTAAGGGTCAAAAGGGAGGATATACCAAAGATGACTTTCCGTTCAAGGTATAGACACTATGAATTTATAGTGACGCCATTTGGTCTTACTAATTCCCCTGCTATCTTCATGGATCTGATGAATAGGGTCTTTAGAGACTATCTTGATCAATTTGTGTTAGTCTTTAAAAATGATATTCTTGTCTATTCAAATATCAAGGAAGAGCATGAAGATCACTTGAGAATTATTTTGAAGACCCTGAGAAAGGAGAAGATTTATGCCAAATTTACCAAGTGTGAATTTTGGCTTCAAAAAGTTGCATTTTTGGGTCACATAATCTCAAAAGAGGGGATATATGTGGATCCAGCAAAAACAGAGGTTATCGATAGATGGTCGAGACCATAAACATTAACTGAGATCCGAAGTTTTCATGGTTTGGCTGGATATTATCGACGTTTTGTGAAAGATTTTTCACAATTATCTAATCCACTCACCATGTTGACTCGAAAAGGAGTTATGTTTGTTTGGACGGAGGAATGTGAAGAGAATTTAAAGGAGTTGAAAAGAAGGTTATCTAGTGCACCTGTGCTCACACTGCCTTGTAGGGGAGAAAGGATTGTGAACTATTGTGATGCATCCAAGAAGGGATTGGGGTGTGTTCTTATGCAAAATGATGTGGTGATAGCTTATGTCTCACGCTAGTTGAAAATACATGAGAAAATTTTCCAAACACATGATTTGGAGTTAGCTGCGGTAATCTTTGCATTAAAGATTTGGAGGCATTATCGTTATGGTGAAAGGTGTGATATTTATACTGATCATAAAAGTTTAAAGTATATTTTCACACAAAAGGATCTGAATATGCGTCAAAGAAGATGGTTGGAGCTGATTAAGGATTATGACTGCTCAATCCATTACCACCCTGGGAAAGCAAACAAGGCGGCAAATGCATTAAGTCGACAAGACCATGCCAGTTTATCCATGATGAGGATCACAAAAGATCCAATATTTATGGATTTACAAAGGATGGATCTTGGAATTATAATGGATGGGGAAAAATCTTATCTTTCCCAAATGAATGTTCAACCATCTATACATGTGATGATTAAAGAGGCACAAAAAGAAGATGTCAAGTTATAAAAGAAGGTGAGAAATGTTCCTGAATTCAACCTTGATTGTGATGGGATAATAAAGTTCAGGAATCAGGTTTGTGTTCCTCCCATACCTGAATTAAAGAAGGAGCTGCTCGATGAGGATAATAGTTATTCATTCTCTATTCATCCTGGATGCACGAAGATGTATAGGGTACTGAAAGAGTACATCTGGTGGGATGGCATGAAAAGAGATGTTGCTGAATATGTCTCTCGATTCTTGGTTTGTCAGCAAGTAAATGCTGAGAGAGAGAACTCTAAGGGGATGATACAACCATTACCCATACCCGCATGGAAATGGGAAAATATCACTATGGAATTTGTCACAAGACTTCCTAAAACATCCAAAGGCAATAATTCTATCTGGGTAATAGTTGATCGTCTTACCAAGTCTGCACATTTCATTCCTATTATAGAGGATTTATCTCTGGATCAGCTTGCCAGGATATATGTAAAGGAATTGGTAAGATTACATGGAGTACCACTTTCTATTATATCTGATTGGGATCCGAGATTTAGCTCGAAGTTCTGGAGAAGTCTTCAACATACTCTGGATACAGAGATGAGTTTCAGCACTGCTTATCATCCTCAGATAGACGGTCAGTCTGAGAGAACAATTCAAGCTCTAGATGATATGTTGAGAGCTTGATCTATGGATTTCAAAGGTGGTTGGGATCAACAGCTACCTTTGGTGGAATTTTATTTTAATAATAGATTTCACTCCAGTATTCAGATGGCTCCTTATGAAGCTCTATATGGAATGAAATGCAGGACTCCAACTTTCTGGGATGAAGTTGGGGAAAGAAAGCTATTAGGACCTGATCTCGTTGATGAAATGGCAGAAAAGGTCATATCTATTCAACAACACATAATAGCAGCTCAGAGTCGACAAAAAAGTTATGACGACAACCGAAGAAAAGACCTAGAGTTTGAAGTGGGTGATAAAGTGTTCTTACAAATATCTCCCTGGAAGAGGGTCATGAGATTTGGAAAGAAGGGGAAGTTGAGCCCTAGATATATCAGTCCTTTCAAAATACTGGATCGTGTGGGAAGGTAGCTTACCGATTGGCGCTTCCATGTATCTCTCCTGAGAAAGTACATACCTGATCCTTCACATGTACTTAGCTAAGAAGTTGTACCGCTGGAGCAAGATCTTTCTTATGAAGAACAACCGATAGAGATTCTGGATCGTAGCGAAAAAATCCTACGAAACGAGACCACTCGATTGGTGAAATTTTTATGGAGGAACCACCAATTAGAAGAAGCTACATGGGAGCTTGAGGATATGATGATGGAGAGGTATCCTCATCTGTTTGTTACAAAGTGACGAATTTCGAGGCGAAATTCATTTTAAGGGGGGTAGAATGTAACACCCGAGACTTTTATGTTATATAAATCATCAAAGGAATCTTTTTCTACACAACACTTTCTTGGCTTGCTTTACACGAAATCGCGGCCTTCCTCGATAGCTTGCATCATACGCAATACCGAGTTTCACTAAACAATGGTATGCTATTAAACTATTATTAAAACTAGCCGTTATGAATAGTAATAACCACTTTTTGAAATTTTATAAATTTTATTTTTCAAAATGGACTTCATTATTGGATCTGGAATATCGAAATTAGCCTAGGGTGAGATTTTGGTATTTTTCTGAAAACTTTCAATTTGTGATGAATAGTGAAACCACTAAGTGGTAGTTAAAAAAACTGAATTTTTCATAAAACATAATTTTACCGCTTCTATGAGTGGAATTTCGAAAATCCGAGAGACACAGATAATATCAAGGACTAAAATGTTGTTCAATGATATGAAAATAATTTTTGGTGAATAGTAACGTTTTTCTTTTTTTTACCACGGTTAAAAGTAAATAGGGTAATTAAGGGTAAAGATGATATTATTATTACCCTAACACATTTCCTAATTCTATTGGATAAGTATAATTCGACCCAAAACAAACTTAGGAATAAAATATGACCATTTAGGCCCACTTGGATTAGATTAGGACATTTATTATTAATTTATTTAAAGAAGGGTTAAAATAGTTATAATCAATGTTTAATAAGTAAATAATTTTTAATATAAGGTTATACAGAAGATAAATTAGACTATACATATTCATTAGAAATATAAAAATATTTCCTACATAATGATATTTTATTTGTAATTTTTAGACATTATATAATTTAATTTATTTATGACACAATGATGATGCAGTAATTATCTTATTAATGAAATATTGACATAATTGATGTTATAAACAATAGAATAAATGTAATTTGAGACTTTATATGAATTACACTAATTTTATAGGTTATTATGACATGTTAGTATTTATTTAATTAACTTGTTTTGAACCAATAATTCTGTTATGATTTTAACAAAAATCAATTACTAAATAGTGTCAAAATTGACATAAAATAGTTTTTAAAAAAATATTATATTAGTAATTGTTATTTTATTCCTAAAAATCTAAGGTTAGTTCAAATGACTTAAATAAGGTAATATATATTAATAATAAAAAACTTGGTGTTCTTTTTTCTTCTTATAGTAAGTTTATTAACCTTATAGTATAAGAACACAAGAAGACACGGTAAAAGTAATCCTATTTAACTTAATGTTAAATATAAATGATAAGGTTAAAATAGGAACCTAAACTTGTCTAAATTCTATTGTATGAGAGGATTTAGACCCATCCCCACCTTATCTTCAAAATATATAAATTTGAAGCTATTTAAAACTGAACATGACTTTATAATAAAATAATATTTTTAGTTTTCCCCAAGGTGCCCCTCTCCTCCCTTATAAAAGGGCACCTCCTCCCCCTCTTCCTCACACCACTTTGAGCCTTCAAGCTCGACCAAACCCTGCCAATTACTTCTCTACTCTTCCCTAGAGACATCCTAGAGGACCTTATCTACTTCAAAGACCAATTTTAGTGCCCTAAAAGAAGGTCTCAAAGAAGCACTTCAAAGAAGAGGTAATGTCTGTTACCGATTCTTTCATGTTTATTTTTTTCTTCCACTTCATCTTATTTAGATGTTTCATTATGAGGTAATAACATCAGTATCACTCATATACTGATATGTTATTATAATTATGAAACCACCCTATTTCACCATATATCCATCATGTGGAAAAAGAAATCACAGTGCGTGCGTACGTACGGAATACCGTCTACACGCCGTGGTGTAATCTATTTTCCACAACCACATTACTTGGATGGGTATAATGGTGTAAATAATGACTATATATGACTATTATAAATTGATACTGATTATGAAATAGTATACATACACTCCAATACAATTCCACGATCATAGGAACGATATCATCACTTGTGCGTACGTACGGAATACCGTCTCCACGATGTGATGCGACTCGTTCTAGATGATCTTAAATTCATAATTATTATATAAATGAATTGAATGAATGAATATGATATATATTACACTAATACCATTCTGGAAATGAGGTATCTATAACCTAAAGATAAGAATAAGAATTTATTCGACAAAACACGCATAAGAACAAAAAGTTATAAACACCCGAATAACAAGTAGCAATGAAATATTACTACTAAGAAGCTAAGAATATGACCATATATGATATCATAAAAATACTTATGATTCTGGAATAAGTCAATAACATTATTTAAAACATTATACAGGAGGTTCTAACACTTACGAAGAAAAACTGACCTAAGGTAAGGGAAATATCACAATCTCATTTTTATCCGAGATTGTTTATGCTTTAGTATTTACTGGGGTGTATCTTATCATCCACATCCATGTTTCCTCAATATGTAATATTATTTCCATTCACCTACAATTTTTTAAATCCTATTTTACCATTCGGTTAGTTTTTAGTAAAAGATATGAAAGGAATATTTTGTCGTTTTTCGTACGAGGTACTTTTTTTTACTTTTCTGACAAAAGTACGAGAAGAATGTTTTTTTAACTTATACGGCATGAATGGATTTTTAAAACATTATTTCCAAGAAGCTTATTTTACAAGTTTTCATGTTTATTTTTAATAAACTACTTTTAGTTTAAAATTGTAAGACATGTTAAGAAATGAAAATGTTTTTGAAGTAGAAGGATATTTTCCTCAAGAATGGAGTTCAAGTGTTTTATCAAAATTATTTTCCATCTAAGATAATAAAGGGTTCTATTTCTATCCCTATTATTACATGGATTTGATTATGTTGTGATGGAAATATTTTTATGAATTCCTTTATCTTATATGAATTGTTTTATGATGTCATGATGTTTAAGATTCCCATTTTTATTACATGGGTTATGAAATGATGTTTACGATTTTGTGGCACACATAAGAATGGTTTCATTATGAGGTGGGTGGGACCTATATCTCCCTCCAATGCATTGAGTAACGATTTTATATCTCATGAGATATACATGGCTGGAACGGTAGGTTATACCGGTTCAGTGAAACCGGACTGAAACGAGGAGTGAACTCGGTTCAGAAAGGGACTTTGTCCACTAAGATGGTCTTGTCCATGAGCCTTGACTAATAAGAAATGATTATCTATGATTATGTGTGTATGCTACAAAGTTTCATGATTTATCTTATGATTATTGTGATTACATTTCACTGCCATGATTTATCCCATGTTATGAAATTATGATCTCTTTTGCAGGTTAAGATTTCCAAAAGTTATGTGCTTATGAATATGATGTGATTGATATTTCTTTTGTTTACCCTTACTGAGCATTTGAGCTCACCCTTTTGTATGTTTTCTTTCCCCAGGTAAGGAAGAAGGTTATTAAGTAAGATATGCCAAAAGGGACTATAGTTGTGATGAAATAAATGAGAGACAGTGTAGACGCTTTATGAACCAGTTGTTTATGTTTACCAGTTTCTAAAGACACTATACAAATACGGTCCTTTCGTGGTTTTGTTATAAGTTGTAATAAGTATGATTCAATTTTGAAGTATTGACAATGTATGTAAAGTATGGGTTGTTATAGTTTTATTCAATAATTCATCTCTAGTTTCTCCTTTCCATGCTATGGAATGTGATCTCTGTGTTTCTAATGGAGTATTCATGAGTGTAAGTTAGTTCGGCCATGTCGTGACGTTCTTGGGTGGATACATATGTCAGGGGGGATCATGATCTGTTGCGTGGATCATTCTCATGTAATGACCATCAAGAACCTTTTGAGGCAGGGTATTCGTGGATTCTCTATTCTTTAACCAGAAACTATATACTTCAAATGTTTTAGCCCAATGGATCACAATGGAATAGACAAAATAATAATTTGAAACAAATAAATAAATTGGTTTTTATCATATTACATTTCCTCTAATTTTAGTAGATA
Source organism: Viscum album (assembly GCA_963277665.1). Taxonomy (NCBI): domain Eukaryota; kingdom Viridiplantae; phylum Streptophyta; class Magnoliopsida; order Santalales; family Viscaceae; genus Viscum; species Viscum album. Next base: position 911,381,436 of record OY728161.1, on the reverse strand, counting down.
GTGTTTTATTTATTCATTCCTTCTTTAGAATGTATTTCTTCAGAAATATTGTTAAAGATCTTAAACTAGGAATAATATTAATTATTTATCAAATATAAAGAGTCATGTAAATTAATCTGGTTTTTTGTTGTACACATGTTTAGGTGAATTATTTGATGAGCCAGTGGCATGTTCATTCTTGTTGAAAAATAATTTAAAGGCATGTTAATTAACATATTATTTAATTTTTAATATCTTATTGATTATGATTCTTATATTTGGAAAATAAAAATAATAAATCGGTGAATACCAGATGAATTGTAGAACTAGTTTTTTGATAAAAGATAATGCCTAATAGGGTTCTGAGTTACCTTCATAATTGTATGGTTGAGGGCCTTATTCATTGGATCTTTGAGTGATTATTATGTATAAGGGCTGGATTCCTTAAGTAAGGGAAAAGTGCCTAGTTGATATGATGTTTGTTTCCTACTTCCTGTATTGTGATGTGAGCCTAGATGGTGGTTGTAATATGTGGGGGTAGGGAGGCCCATTGGTTCTTGTTGCATTGGACACCTAGAGAGGTGAGGTGCTTCCATTTATGCATGTGTGTGTCAATGGAGACAATAGATAAGATGAAATAGTTTGGATATGAATGATTGGAATATTACAAAATATTTATGGTTTTTTATCTACATTACTTTCTCCAATGCTCAATGTAGGTGTTCTTTCTTACCTTACATCCGAAAAGTGGAAAAGACCTGTGGGGTATAATGCATGGTTTTTGTTTTTATATTTTATAGGAAGGATTGGTCTATCCTACTGGTATTGGTATAAATGAATCGACGTGTTTCCCATTTACTAACCGTGTTCAGAACATTTAGTTTGGTAACTTGGAAAGTTTTTCTAGAATGCCTGGGAAATTGGGAAATTGTTAATGGTATTAATAAATGATTGAATAAAATAATTTAACCCATGGGGTTGGAATATGGTGTATTGAAATGTTGTGGTTTCAATTTAAAGGATGATAAGATCTTGGTTGGAAGAAAAAAGAAATGTAATATGGAATTAATAACAATTAAATAATTATCAATGAATTAAATAAAAAATTGTGAATCTGATGAAAAATTTATAATGTAATCTAATGTAGTTCTTTACATAGTTCTGTGCGAATAGGATACATAGACTTAGCAGTTGAATCCAGGAGTCTGAGAGATATTATGTAACATCCCAGGTAAATAAGGAATATGAAATTTCTATATTTATTAATATCAGGGAATAAAATGTTAATATTACTTTAATGGAAATGCTATGTTCTATGGCGTACACAATAAACAACAACGAGTTTCTTTGAAATATTACTTTTATAATAATAAAATAATATTATTATTTTAAATCGTAGTTAATTCCTAGCCGTTGTATGGAGGGAATGAATAGAACATACTAAAATTGATTATATATTTTTTTTAAATATATTTACATTTATCCAATAAAGTCTAGTGACTTAAAATAAGAAAAGAATTCGATTTTAAGCATAAATATTCTAATGTTCTTTAAAAGGTTGATTAACCACATTTTGATGGAGAACCATTTTTAAAACTACTTTTTACAAATTTTATATGTTATATTTGACAAAATAAAATCCTTCTTTAGAGTCGGGACATCAGAATTTACTTTTTGTAAATTTTTGGTATTTTCCCGATAATGTTCATTTTTTAATGAATAGTGAAAATGATGTATTTTAATTCAAAACCTCCTTTTAATCTAATTAATTTATATTGCTATATTATATTTTAAATTGGGATTAATGTTTAGCTAAAATATATTTTTACCATTTAATCCAATGGTGGTCATTGGAATTAATTTCTCTTTAAAATTGGACTTAAACAAGTGTCAATCTTTTGATATATATTGTTTCTTAAAAACACGCTATTTGTTTTGAAAGTGGAAATTACTTATAAAAATAATTAATGAAAATTATAAGTTTTGAATTTGGTAAAATGGAAATCATTTTTTCATTTCTAATATCAAATTTACTTTGGATTAATTTTTGGTATTTTTTGGACAAATGTTCATTTTTAATGAATTGAGAAAAACACTGCATTGCAATTGAAAACCTTATTTTCATCCAATTTATTTTTATTTTAATATTGTAATTTTAATTGGTTTTAATGTTTAATTTAATTATTTTTTTATAATTTAATTCAATGTTTGTCATTTCATGGTATGTCATTTTTAAATTGGATGTAAAAACAAATCAATCTTTTGATAGATTTTTCTTATTAAAAACTCGTCTTTGGTTTTGAAAACATGAATTATTTTTAAATTAGTTACTGCAATTTTTGGGTTTGGAATTTGTTAAAATGGATTCAATATTTTGAATCAAAATGTCCAAATTATGTAATTATTACTCTTGTTTTTGGACATTATGAATAATAAGGATGGTAATTATCTTTAATTATCGTGATTAATTAGTAACTGTGTAGTTAGGGGTAATAAAATAATATCATAATAATATAAAATGACCCCAAAATGTGTCCAAATACTCTTTATTGAGTCATGGACAACTGTGGGAAGCTTTTTACCAAATTTGAGGGCTCGTGGAGTCCCATGGGTGTGATAGTGACATTAATGACATTATTTTTAAAAAGAAGAGAAATATAACAAAGGTTTGTATATCCTAAGAAAAAAATTTCAATTTTGGTTACATAAATGATATCATAGACTATAAATATTCATTTTAAAAGGTAAACATATTTCCTACATCATGGTATTTTTTTGTAATTTTTATACATTAAATAAATAAATTTATTTATGACAACATGATGATGTAGTGATTACCTCATTAATGAACGAATTAAATAAAATGAAAATATAAGGTAAATTCTATATCATACACTTGTCGAAAACCTATTGGATGGGTGTATTTCGAACACTTATCACCATATCCTAAAAATATATCATTTTTGGACCTTTAAAATCGGATAATCATTTTATAATAAAGTAACATTTAAAGACTTTCCAAAAGTGACCCTCCTCCCTCTTATAATGCCCCCCAACTCTACCCCCTTACCCACACCACTAAATCCCTGGGCTTGTCCAACCTCTTCTCATATTATCTCTACACATCCCTCTCTTACTCCTAGATGTCTCACTTTGGGCAGAAGTCTTTCAAGGAAGCCTTTGGCTGAAATCAAAAAGAGTTACCCGATTTAGAGGTAATGTCTTCCCTTGACTTTATTTCTTTTATTTTCCTTCTTCACTCACCACTATATACTTGTTATTTGATCCCATAATAATACCAGTATCCTCAATATACTTGTATTTTGTTATGATTAGGATTCTACCTACACTTACACACACCTTCATCTAATGGTTAATGAACATACTGTTTCTGTGGGTGGTGAATTACTGCCTCATAGAACATTGATTGTTCAATATTCTTTTAACACCATTAATGGTGGACATTATGATGTAATTGTATTTATATATGATATATCTGGTATTTATTTTCTATATATGCTTCAGAATTTTATTTTTAAATCACATCGATATGCTTTTCATGTTGTGGAACTATGATAATTTCATCTGATGAAGTGTGGACTACCGCCCCCTCAAGTGATGTGACTCGTTCATTCCAAACAAGGAATTTATAAATAATTTAATTAATGAACTTATGTTACCTATATAAAATATATATTATACTGGAATTGTAATATATATATGTATCAATAAGTTTTAATTCCTTTAATATGATAAAGAAATGAAAGTAGTGTTCATGTGTATTTAAGCCCCACCGTCTCCATGAACAGTGCATTTCATTTTTTATATCCAAGTGTTATGGAATAGAATAAAATGAATATATATTGGATATATCTGATATTTAAATGATTAATAACTTTCCGGAGAAGATGTTCATATAACTACATGGGAAATTATTTTCAAACAAGTTCCTTTTGGACTCATGTATCGAACCTCGACAAAATGTATGATATAAACTCACATAATTAACTAATTATTATATCATGATAATATGTGATATGATTGAATAATAAAATTTAAAGAAATTCCTAAAGGAATTATAAATTGACCTATATTTATTATTCAAGAATATAATGAAATGAAAAAGAGAAGTCAGACTTGAGGTTAGAGGATTTCTTATGTCCCTTTTAATTCCGTGAGATTTACATTGTTCACCAATTATTTATTTAATGTGGTGTATTATGTACTTCCATTTGTTATATATTATCAGGATTCTATTTATATTCATGGTATTATTTTATTCATTTGGTTCTTATTATCTTTTGGTCATATGACTCGATTTATTACAATGATGTAAGGGGTTTTTATCTCACTATTTATTCCTGTGAGATTCATGCTATATATGTCACTATCTCCTTTGAGTGGTGTATGTAGTTCCCATTATTCTACTCTTTGTGTTATATTCTTTCAATTATGGGTATTTAAATCAATGTTATATAGTCCTTCTTTCATGGGGTGTATTTTTTTGAAAGTTACCCAAGTCGGTAAGGGAATCGTTCACCCTCCTCTTTTTAAAAGACTCCTTTTTGTTAGTTCATTTAATTTACATCTTCATAATGTTGGGATGTGTTATTATATATCCTTATTCCTATAGATTTTATGTCCAAGTGATTAGATACCCTTTCTATCTCTCATCAACCCATTTTATGAATTTAAAAGTGACACAGTTGGCTGTCAAATTTCTATAAGGGAAGTTCTTATCCAAATATCTATTCTTTGGGATACACCTCTACTTCATGATTATGTCATGCTATAAATATGGGTGGAAGACCTCTAATTTTTTTACACTTAATATCCACTTATATTGAGTGTACATATATTTTTCAAGCATAATTATGTAATTGAATTATCCTTAATCTAAGGATACCATCTTTGTATGGGACATCGTCTCAATCTCTTTTCGTTGAGGATTATATTTATTTCTACAAGAATTTATTTTATATAGTGTATAAAACCATTTTGAATTTTAATTTCATTCATCATGAATTTCTCTACATGAATAATTTTACTAATCAATAAAAGTATTGTTTTTGTCTTACATATGCGGTGACAATGACTTCTCCTCCACCGTGACCATTATTTGAGTTTCGGCTTCCTCTAGAAGAAATAAGATATTTAAATGAAAAATAAATACCATGTTTTACTTTTCTTATTATTTTGGTATTAAAAAAGGTTCTGATAATGTTTTTATTATATCAATGTGGTGTATTGATATCTTGTTATTGAATTGTGGAAATTTTATGTTTCCTTTATGCATGCATTATGTGATACGAAGATGTTATGGTTCTTGGGCATTGTATATGAAGTCAGGTGGTTCTGTGATAAAATAAGGGCGGGTAAGCCCGAGATAGCTCTCAAATGAATTGGGTAATTCGAAGGTGTTAAACACTATGGTTTCTCTGATGAGATTTAGGGAATATACTGTGAGGGGTATTCCAAATGTAACCACGAGGTTTACTCCCTACATAAGAATGTTATGAATGCATCAAGTTACCTTTATGTCTTATGATTTCTATGAGTTATTCAAAAATACTATGATTTAATGAGTAATGTTAAAGTGCTTATGTTTTATGAGTGAAGTATGATTTCATTGATTCTTATGTATACATGGACTAATGTTTTCTTTCTATATTTTTATATCCCTTACTGAGCTTTTAATGCTCATCCCATGTTTTTGAAATGTTACCCACATGACTAAAAGATGAATAGGGCCAAAGATGGGATCAAGGAAAGAAATGCTGTCTAAAACATGGACCTAGACATATTTCATTTTAATATTTTTTAATTTATGAAAAAAATGGAAAATGAGTAGAAGTATCTACATTAAAATCTTTTGAGAGGTAATATATATGTCCTAATTCTCTAAAACTATAAACCTGAAAAGATAATCATTTTTAATTATTTTATTAATTCAATATTATGTAATGTTTTATGCTCGGGTCCTTATAGTTGGTATCATAGGTCGGTTTAGATATCTTTAGAGGTCAGGGTATTCTTTAAGCACAAGTGACATTACGATAATTGTTAGGATTTTAGAAAGTGTAATAGTTATTTTTATAAAGTGAATGAGTTTAAGATAACATGAATAATTATATCACAGTATTATATGATAATGTTACTGACATACTCACACTATCCTTTTTGGTTTTAGTAAATGTTTGTATCCAGCATACACCAATGTAATAATGGATGTGAAGAAAACTATGCCGATTTTCTGAATGAGCAACTGAATGATATAGGAGTTGCAATAAGAACTCGTATGGTTATTCTCAACAAACTATTTGGAGTCATGATTGACCACCTAAAACTTAGTGGTTTTTATAAGGCATTATATATGTGATAAACAAATCCCTCTGGAAGTTTAGGTTATAATCATAAAGGTAAGTATGTTCAAAAACATATGTGTCATAGATGTGGAAAGAAACACATAGGAAAATGTTTCAAACGGAGAGAAAGATTCTATAGATGTGGAAATTAAGGTCGTAATGCAAGAACCTCCCATGAAAAAAGGAAGCATCTAGTTGAATCTAGGAAAGGGAAATAAGTTCCTTCTAAAGGATAAATTGAATGTTATATATGTGGTGTGCATGGTCATAATGAAAACACATTTCCTACATAGAATTTTTGGGAATGGGATCACAAGGATCGTACAAATATATATTTACCAATACCTAATTCCATTCCGATTGTGGATGAAGAAACCGACAATGACCAATGAAAGGTATGTATTATTTCTTAACATATTATTTCCTATTATTTAATTCATAGGATATGATTCATGATTTTGTTTGGAGGAAATATGTATTTCAGAATAAGTTGGAAAGGAAGGGTTAATGGATCATGAAGAATGTTTATTGAGTAAGAAGTTAACCTTTACGGGATTCAAGAGTTATGGTAAATTTTAGGAATGTGAAAATCTTAAAAGTATTAAGTCTCTTTTGATGATGATATTACATTGAAGGACTTTTAGCAGTATTTGTAACCCTAATGTTTGATATATGAAAATTTTATTCAAGGAATAATTATCTTTTCATTAGTGGATATAGTTATAAAGAACCATTTGGGTTTATATGATCCTTGAATTTGAGTCAATTACCGGTTAATACAATTTGGGATGAAAAACGAAAGTTATTAAATAACCTTCTTGGTTAAAATATGTTATGGTTATTTTTGATGAGTTTATGTCTTTTTAGGAATGCTATAATATTATATAGTTTTTTAAAAAGGAGAAAACACAGACCGTGTGACAAGCCGTCACGTCGGACGAAGCTGTGGTAATTGAACCCACAACTAAAATGTGACTTGGATTTATCACCTACCACTGGACAACGTGAAGTCCATGGTTAGTATGACTAATTCCACATAGTTAGATGATCTTATGAATCAGGAATTATTTTATTTTGGGTTATCTATGAAAATTATAACCTATCATGGAGGATATGTGATTAGGTTAATTACTTTTCAGTATGAGACTTTAAGAGTAACTGATGGTATGTATAGATAAATGTTAAGATTTATCATGTAAGACTATGTGATTAAACCCTGTGGAGGTTTTGGTTTCAATATTTGTATGGATTAAATTGAATAATTTTATGGATAGCTGTTTATTGATTGGTCATTGATGAAATTTGTGTTTTGAATGAAATTTTTGGAGATTAAGAGTAGTTTTTCTTTTTGTAAAGGATTATCCTTTTGGGCATTATCTGAAATTGTACTAAAATTTTTGGTTTCTATTAAGGTCTAAAGAAATGGAAAATATATAGTTCATCTTTTTTGGATTAGGTGATTCTCAAAAATTTGATTATAGCACTCTTAATGTGAACAAGTCATCCAAAATACTCATCTTTTGGAGAAAATATGGGTTTTTTGTAAGAAATATAGTATGAGATGATTGTCTACATGATAAGTAAATATGTTTCCTTATGTTTTAGTTCAGCTCATAAAAAATTTCTTCAATGAAAATTAACTTAACACAAAAATGGGTTCTGTTAACTTTTCCTACTGGAGAATCAAATACCATTTAACCCATCACAAGTTTGTGATTTTCTAGTTGATAAATTTCTCCAAGACAGATTTTATACCACTTTCCATTAGAACCTGATGGTTTTTTTCTCCTCCATATCAATGTTTTCATGGAATCCTAGTATCTGTTTCCTCGGGTGACATTTGTACTTTTCTTTTTTTCTTTTTAAGTGATAGTATAATTTAATCTTTTTCTGATATGGGGCTTTCAATGAGGTGTTCGAGCCCAATTTTAATATTACAAGGATTAAATTCCCAAAATGGTGGATGTCTGTAACATCCCATGTAAATAAAGAATATAAAATTTCTATATTTATTAATATTTGTGAATAAAATGTTGATATTTCTTTAAAGGGAATTCTATGTTCGATGGTGTACCCAATACACAACAATGAGTTTCATTGAAATCTTACAATGCACACTAATAATTTAATAATATTATTTTTAATGGTAGTTAACCTAGATATGTTGTAATGGAGGGAATAAAAATAAAAACTAACTAAAAAATGATTATATATGTTTGTTAAATATTTTTACATTTATCCAATAAAAGTTAGATGGTTCAAATAAGAAAAGAATTCGATTTTAAGCATAAATATTCTAATGTTCTTTTAAGGTTGAATAAACGCCTTTTGAAGGAGAACCCTTTTTAAAACTCTTCTCAGTCAATTTTATATGTTATATTTGAAAAAATAAAATTCTTTTTTATAATTGGGAAATCAAAAATTACTTTTTGTAAACTTATGGTATTTTTCTGATAAAGTCCATTTTTAATGAATAGTGAAAATGCTTTATTTTAATTCAAAACCTTCTTTTAATATAATTTATTTATATGGTAAGATTATCTTTTCAATTGTATTTAATGTGTATTTAATATATATTTTTTCCATTTAATCCAATGGTGGTCATTGGAATTAATTTCACTTTGAAATTGGACATAAACAAGTGTCAATATTTTGATAGATACTCTTTCTTAAAAACAAGCTATTTATTTTGAAAACGAGAATTACTTATAAAATTAATTAGTGAAACTTCTCTATTTTTAATTTTTTAAAATGAAAATATTTTTTTATTTTAAATAACAAATTTACATTGCATAAATTTTTGGTTTATTTCTGACAAATTTTCATTTTTAATGAATTCTAAAAAATACTGCATTTTAATTCAAAACTGCCTTTTCATCCAATTTATTTATATAGTTAGAATGAAATTTTAATGGGTTTTATGGTGTAATATAATTATGTTCTTTATAATTTAATACTATTTTTTTTCATAGATGTAATTTCACAATTAAACTGGATGTAAAAACAAATCACAATTTTGATAGATTTTACTTCTTAAAACCGCGTCGTTGGTTTTGAAAACGAGAATTATTTTCAAATAAATTACCGCAATTTCGGTGTTTGGAATTTGATAAAATGGATTCCATATTTGGAATAATAATTTCTAAATTATGTAATTGATACTCCTTTGTTTTTGGACATTATGAATTGTAATGATGGTAAATATCATTAATTGTAATGATTAATTAGAAATTGGGTAGGTAAGGGTAATAAAATAATATCATAATAATATAAAATAACCCCAACATGTGTCCAAATCATCTATATTGGTTCATGACCGACCATGTGATGATTTTTACCAAACATAAGGGCCCATGGAGTCACATGGGTGTGATAGTGACATTTATGAAATTATTTTTTAAAAGAAGAGAAATATAACAAAGGCTTGTATATCCTAAGTAAAAAAATGTTAATTTTGTTTAAATAAATGATATATTAGATAATAAAAATTCATTGTAATGGTAAAATGATTTCATATATCATGGTAATTTTTTATAATTTTTAGACATTAAATAAATAAATTTATTTTTGACACTCTGATGATGCAGTGATTACCTCATTAATAAACGATTTAAATAAAATTAAAAGATAACGTAAAATATACGGCGTACACTTTTCGAAACCTTTTGGATTGGAAGATGTGAAATCCTTATCAAATTACCCTCAAAATATTGCATTTTGGGAACGTAAAAATAAGAAAATCATTTTATAATAAAGTAACATTTCCAGATATTTCAAAAGTAACCCTCCTCCCTCTTATAAACGGCCCCCACCTCCATCACATTACTCACACCTCTCAATCCCTTGACTCGTCCCAAATATGCTCATATTATCTCTACACATACCTCTATTACTCTTAGAAGCCTCACATTGTACAGAAGTCATTCCAAGGAAGCTTTTGGCTCAAATCAAAAAGAGTTACCCGATTTAGAGGTAATGCATTCTCTCAAGTTTCTTTCTTTTATTTTCCTTCATCAGTAGTCAATATCTTCTTATTATTTGATCCCATAATAACAATAGTATCCTAAATATACTTTGATGTTGTCATGATAAGGATTCTACCTACACTTACACACACCTCCATCTAATGGATAAAGAACCTACTGTTTCTGTGGGTGGCGAATTACTGCCTCATGAAACGATGCTAGTTAAATTTTACTTTAACACCCCTCATTGTGGACATTATGATGTCTCTATATTTATATATGATATATATGAAATTTATTTTTTCTATATTCTTCTGAATTATATTTTTAATTCACATCGTTATGCTTTCCATGTTTTGGAAATGCGATAATTTAATCTGAGGAGATGTGGACTACCGCCCGCTCAAGCGATGTGACTCGTTCATTCCAAACATGGAATTTATAAATAATTTAATTAATGAAAATATGTTACCTATTTATAATATATATTATAATATAATTATAAAATATATATGTCTCATTTAGTTTTAATTTCTTTAATATGTCAAATAAATGAAAGTATTGTTCATGCATTCGTACGGCATACCGTCTCCATGAACAATGCATTTTATTTTTTATTTACAAATGATATGGAATAGTATAAAATGAATATATACTGTATATATATGATATTTATATCAATAATACCATTCTGAAGATTATTTACTTATAACTACATGGGAAATTCTTTTCAAACATGTTCTTTTTTTGACTCATGTACCGAACATCGACAAATCATATGATATGAACTCACGTAATTATCTAATTATTATAACATGATAATATTTTATATTAATTGAATAATAAACATTGATGGATTTCTTTAATCAATTAAATATTGACCTATGTTTATTATTCATTAATATAAATAGACGAACAAGACAAGTCGGACTTGAGGAAGTGAGTTTTCTTATCTCACATTTAATTCTGTGAGATTTCCATTGTTCACCAATTATTTATTGCATGTGGTTTATTGACTACTTCCATTTGATATATATTATAATTATACTATTTTTATTCATGGTATTATGTGATTCATTTTTTTCTTATTATCTTTTGGTCTTACGGCTTGATTTATTACCATGAGGTAAGGGGTTTTTATCTGACTATTTATTCCCGTGAGATTCATGGTATATATATCACTATCTATTTTCACTGGTGTATGTACTGCCCATTATTTTACTCATTGTGTAATATAATATCATTTATTGGTATTTACATCAACTTTTTATAATCCTTCTATCTTGGGGTGTACGTTTCGAATGTTACCCATGTCCGTTACGAAACCTTTCACCCTCCTCTTTTTAAAAGACTTATTTTTGTTCGATATTTTAATTTACATCTTCTTAATGTTGGGACATGTTCTTATATATCCTAATTGTGTTAAATTTTATGTCCAAGTAATGAGATACCCTTTATATGTCTTATAAACTCATTTTCTGAATTTTAAATTGACTCTGTTAGGCTGTCGAATTTCTGTAAGGGAAGTTCTTAAACCAATTTCATTTCTTTGGGATAAACCTATACTTCGTGATTATGTCAGGTTATGAATATGTGTGGATGAAATCTGATTTTTTTACACTTAATATCCACTTATATGGAGGGTATATATAATTTTCACACATAATTATTTAATAGATATATCCTTAATCCAAGGATACCGTCTTTGTATGAGACTTAATCCAAATATCCTTTCATTGAGGAATCTTTTGATTTCTACACGAAATTATTTTATATGGTGTATAAAACCCTTTTTACTTTTAATTTCATTCAAATGGAATCCTTTTTATATGAAGCATTTTAATTAACAACAAAAGGAATGTTTTTGTCTTATGTATACGGCGACAATGACTTCTCCATAGCCATGACCATTATTTGAGTTTCAGATTCCTCTACAAGACATAAATGATTAAATGAAAAATTAATATAATGTTGTACTTTTCTTTTATTTTGGTATTTAAAATGGTTCTGATAATGTTTTGATTATATCAATGTGTTTTATTGATATCTTGTGATTGAAATGTGGAAATTTTATGTTTCCTTAATGCATGTTTTAAGTGATACGATTATGTTATGGTTCTTGGTAATTTTTTATAAAGTAGGGTGGTTCCATTATAATCTAAGGGTGGGTGAGCACAAGATAGCTCTCCAATTCATTGGGTTACATGGAGGAGTTAAACGCTAAGGTTACTCCAAAGATATTTAGCGAATAAACTGTGAGGTGTATTCCAAATGTAACCATGAGGGTTACCCCATACATAACAATTATATGAATGAAACATGTTACCATTATGTCTTATGATTTCTATGAGTTATTCATAAATCTTATGATTTCAGGAGGTATGTTAAGGATCTTATGTTTTATGAGTAATGTATGATTTCCTGGATTCTTATGTATACATGGACTAATGTTTTCTTTAAGTATTTTTATATCCATTACTGAGCTTTTTAAGCTCATCCCGTGTTTTTGAAATGTTTCCCACAAGACTTAATGATGAATATGATCATGAATGGGATCTCGGAAAGACATATTGTCTAAAACATTGACATAGACATGATTCTTTTTATGTTTTTTTATTTTATGAAATAAATGGAAACTAAGTATAAGTGTCTACTTTATAATCTTTTGAGATGTAATAGTTATGTCCTAATTCTCTAAATCTATAACCCTGAAAAGATCCTCAATGTGAATTATTCATTTAATTCGAGATTATGTAATGTTTTATGGCCGAGTACTTATACATTAGCTGTTGTGGAGTCTAAGAATTGGTTTTTCCCATAGTGTGGTCGTGAGCTATAATATATTCAATACTTTTGGTGTTTATATTTTCTACTCCACACCATTAGTTAGGGTTTCACGATCTCCTTGTTGGCAATGAGATTCTCATCCCCCTTCGGCTGCTTCATTGTCCATGTTTCTAGGGTAACATCACTCAGGCCTCTATTTCTGCTTCAGTATCTCCTTCCTTAGGTTCTGTTGTCCTCTCGGCAGCGATGGGTCCTCTTTTCGACTTCTCTGGATTCCTTCTCACAAGGTTCTATTCCTTCTAATTCTATGGAGTTACATCGCTTTCTCCCCTTCCACCCCTACTCTGCCAATATAACCCAACACACACAACCCCATCGTGGATGGGTGTACTCGTTCCTCAGATGGGTTTGGGATTGTGGCGGTGTGTTTAATGGTTAACCGTGGTTCTTCGTTCCTCTGTTTATCTTCTTCGGTTTCACTCATTTTTGTTGGTGTTTCTTTTTAGCGATTAAATCCCAGATTCCTTTTACATCTTCAATTCAGGATTCCTCTTGTCTGTTAACATTTCTTCTCGTTATTGGTTTAAGTATTTGGATAGTTTCTATTATGGTTGTCAAGCCTCTTCTTAGAGGGAGTTTTGTGTGGTTATTTTATGGCTATTATTTTTTGGTCTGCTCGAATGGTCCTTGGAAAAAAGCTCTTTTGCCCATAATCACACGCTCCTTTAACCCTTCCCGGGCCCTGAGTACCTTCTCTCCTCTCTAGGTCAGTCAGGTGCGATGGTTCGTTAGAGCTTTGGGATGTGGCATTCGGGCAGTCATTGGTTCTCCAAGGAATGAGCCTCCTTATTGGTTGTCTGACGAAGGTGATGTGCGGGTGGTGGAGTTTTCCATTGTTGATGAGTTTTTGGTCACCCCAGTTTCCAGCTTTGGCGATGATAGGGCGACAATGACATGGGAGTTAGTTTCTCTAAGTACTGATCATGATGGTGGACAGATTGATGGGGGTGATGCAAGTGATGAGGCATACTGGATGACAGTCCTCGGGTGGCTCATGGGGTGTTTTTCTGCGATGATTACGGCGAGATGTCTCAGGCGGTGGATTACTCTGACGGTGATAGGCAGTGATGGGGTGCGTGTAGCTTTTCACCACGTTCGGTGGTGATCTGCTTTTGAAATTTTAATCTTTAAATGTGGAAGACTTTTATGGGCTTGGTTCTTTGTTTTTTGTGTGGGCGGGATGTATCTGGTTCGTTCTTGGGTTTTTTTTCCATGGGCGGGTTTTTTATCTGGATGGACTTGTGGTGGGTTCACCCTTACCCCCTTCAAATGTGTCATTTGAAAATTGAAAAAATATGGATGGTGGGGGTGTAGGGAAGCTGACCCCCTAGGTATTCTATGCCATGGGGTGGTGATTTCCATAGCATTTTTGTGGGAGAAATGATGACTCACTACCCCATATGGCCCCACTCACTTCTCTTGGTAGTTACTAGTGCTATTAGAAAAAATGGTTAGTTTTCCCTATATATGTGTGTAGAGATCTATAATGGATTTTGTTTTTTCAGAATAAATTATTATGTATAATTTTTCTATGGAATACTATATGTTTTAAATGTATATATTCTGAAGTCTTGATGATCATTGCTCGGTGTATGGGTTGTAAGGGCATGAGGTATAATGCCTAACGTGTGATAAATGTTATTTGATATGTGGTGGATCCCCAAAACAACTTAGTTACATTGGTTACGTAGATATTGTGGTTGTGCTTCATGAGGTGTATGGTTTGGTGCTTCTCACAGGTGTCTATGAGAAATACCTTTTGGAGAGATATTCATAGGATGTGCGACACTAGGGAAAAACAGAAAACCAGTGGGGTTCTCATGGTGGGGTACCCATTATATTAATTATTATATTATATACTCTTTAATGAGATATGTTGTGATATTATCCATGGTGTGGATGGAAACATAATATACCTATTTAGGTGATGAGTTAGTTTCACTTTTTGTCACTATGATTTAGCTTGCATTCTTTACTTTTGCAGGAGAGGCTACAGGGTGAATCCTATTGAGTATTCTATTATAATCTCCCTTAGTATATATAAACGATTTTTCTGGTAACATGGCATAGGTTGGGTATCTAGCTTGTTACTACTAGATTAGGGTTGCTAGAGCTGTTTGGGATTCACGTTCACTACAATTTTTTTTTCTTTTAGTACTTTCAGTTTCCCCTTCCAGTTGTAGTAGTACATTCATGGAATAACATAAGTATACTTTGATTTTCTTTTATATTGAAGTCAAAATTAGATTTTTTTGGTGTATGAATTATCTATATCTTTCGCATGTATTCTATAAGAGGGCAATACCTCCCATTTAAGTGTTAACTATACCCACAGAGCTAGTTTCTAACCTGAGGATTATTGGGGGCATTAGTTGGGGGTAACTATCTCCCTTATCACATTTTTGGACTAGTAGGGGTACACCCTGTGGGGAGGGGGGTCATGATTGCCCCTATAATATCTTATAAAATGTAACCCATTCATCTCAATACTTCACACACCAAAACCTATTTGGATGGTATGGACTCTTCCCAAATCCCTTCATAGAACAAATCCCCATATTCTAGAGGACAAATTTTAGGAATAAAAATCCACATTTGTTTTTTAATGTGTAAATAAATGGTGGTCATATAAATAATATGTATAGTTTCTAATTGTGATTTCCAGTATATTTTTTTTCACCCACTTCTTTAGAATCTCATCCAATAATTCTGAGATAATAACTCTAGTACACTCACTGTACTGACATGTTATTATGTTGATATCATCACCTAAATCCATCTATGATTTTATAAGGTAATGATATTAACATAATAATATCTCCTTATATTGGGGAAAATTGTGTTTTTATCTCATCGTGGTTGGAAAATAAAAGATGGATGTTGATGAATAAATAAAATAGAAACCCTTAATAAAAAATGATACCTCTTCATTGGACGATAATCTTTGATTAACTATTTTACACCCCTATGAAGAGTCTTATTCCTAAAAATCCCACTACACTATGGGGAGGGATTCATGGAAGGTATCTAGGTAGATATTAGTTAAAACAAATTTGTTATTTGGAGGTCTAGAGAATAGAGAAAAATGGGTAACCTTTTATGGTAGTGGGGAGGGGCACTATGGGAATTCCTCAAAGTGTTAAATTTACATAAATTATTTTATTATTTCAAATCATGGAAAATTAATTTTTTAAATATTGTACGATAAAGATTCAAAATCAATTCATCCATTAAAAATTAGGTTGTTCATGAATTGGTTTTTAATCCTAATAATTTTAGACACTTATTTTACTATTTTTTCTTATATCCGATTATTGTGCAATTTAATAAATTAGGGATAATATAATTGTCATAACATTTCAAAATACCGATAAATGAGTAATTTTTTATATTTTATTACTTATCCTAATTTTTTGGATGAATTTTATATTTTAATAAATTTTAGATCAGTTATTAATGCATTATATATCTTAAGATACCAATTATGTCAATTTGTACACTATACATTAAACGAATTTTTAGAAACATCATAATAACTTTATATCTAACAAAAACGCTATAAAATCACCCTGACATGACAAATTCATCCATAAAATATGTTAATGACAGAAATTAAATCAATTTATTTTTATTTTTATATTTTTAATATCATTTATTTAATTCTACCATTAATGAAGCGGTTACTACATCATCATCGTGTCACTATTTAATGCAATTATTTAATTATTAAAAATTATAAACCAATTACTATGTTGTATGTAATCATTTTATATTTCCAAAAATGTATTTACAATAGAAAATATCACTCATATTACCCAATAATAAAAATATTTTACCTATTAAAAATAAGAGTGTTTAAAAATGTATTTTCTTCATATAAAACAATATAAACATATTAATGGATTAAAAGTGTTTTAAAAAAGATATATTTTGGCTCAATGAATCTTTTAGTTCGAATAAATATCATCCAATTATATTAGGTCAAGTGATAGTGTAATTTATAATATTATTTTTATCGTAATAACTAGATTTTATATTAAACATTGTAATAAAAATAATTACAAAAGTTATTACTAATATATTGAAATAATTGTGTTCATCCTATTAGATCATAAATATAAAACCTATTAAAAACTTTTCATATCTATTTTTGAAAATTCTAATAAAGGATAAAATATATTTAAACTTACCCTCATTGAGGGATCAGTAAAATATGTTTTTAATGTTAAAATATTGAAAAATTCACAACGATTTTATGTCAAATTTCGATGTGAAATTGAATAATGTGACCAAATTTTGATTCAATTGTATATCCATGGTTTTATTAAAATTTTAATATAGTTTAAAAAATATTTTAAATATATAAATAAATATAATGAAAAAGAATTTTTGAACTGATATTTATTTTATTATCCATTCATCAAAATATTACTGTTCTTATAAAGAATACATAAATTAAAAAAAATAATTATAAAATAAATCGAAATAAGATGTTTAAATTTTCATGTAAATATATCAATGTGACAAAATGTAGATTTAAAATCAGTTCTTCATCAAAATTTGTAAATTATTTTTAAATACTCATTTTATAAACTAAATGGAATTGTTATAATATCAAGTCTAAAACACATATAATATGAATTATAAACCTTAAAATGAATATGTTATATATATTTTTCATTAATATAATCTGACAAGTTCACGTTATCTATTTATTTGTAAAAACACTATTTTGCACATTTATTTTATTTTTCATAAAAACATTTACTATTATTTGTAATGGGGTTTATCTTCATTTATAATAAAATGTTCAAAAATGAATTAAATATATATAATTGTATAATATATATTTTCATAATTCAGGTAATCCCATTCATATTTTCCAATCTAATTCCTTTTCCAAAACTACCATATTAAATAACAATACATAGTTTTTTGCTTAAGCTCTATGTAGCGTATTATGTACTATATATTATATAGTGTCCCATTTAATTATTATATTTTTCATAAATAATAATAAATGTGAATATAATTATATTACATGGGTTATTTTTGTATGTTTAAGTCCTTATAAAATCCCAACATTGAATCTTGTTATTGATTCCATTCCTTCCATTAGACGCCCTCAATAAATATTGGCACACATAGAGTTAACTCATAATCATAATGAGTATCATTCCAATTATTCACAATAAAAGTTATTATAATTATAATGTTTATTTAAAATCATGATTTATAATTTTAACTTAAAAATAATTTGATAAAAAATCTAAATAACATGACCCCATTAGCCTGCAGCTGGTGCCTTACTTTATTACATTTTCATAGTAAAAAGATTTATATCCCAAAGTACTAATTTTTTCAGTAGTCGTGAAGATCTATATAAGTAGTTGGTAGAATTTTCAAAATTATAAATCAAATTTATAACTTCAAAAAAGATTGTAATTTCATCCTTGAACTCATTCAATCATTTCAACTTCATATCCTTGGAAAAATTGAAACAAAGAAACAGGTGATATCAAATAATCGGTAAGTGTTATAACACAATGAAATCATTTATGAATTAATATGAAATGAAACATTATAAATATGGAATAGTATATATATAAATTATGTACATTAAATTTAATCATCAAATTTTTAATCATGATGTGATGAGGAGTAATAATTATGGGAAACGAAAAAAATTGGAAACAAATTCCATTTAATCAATAACATGATAATAATCTAAATCCAAAAAAATATCATAGTGAAATTATATAGGATAATATTCTCTAAAATAGTAATCAATTAAATTCCTAATTATTTGGATTCCATGATCTTATGAATTGTAGTTACTCTACATTCATGATCTTTTAAAAGACAAATTGATCATTATGGGTAAAAAACCATTTAATTTGGCCAATATTGTTGTCTCATGAGAATACAGATGCATTAGGGAGATATTTATAACCATTACACACCCATGTATTCATGTCCAAATAATTACCAAAATATATAAAATTTTGATTTAATTCATGAAATAAATATTCATTTTAATCATATATATGTTTTGATTAATATATTCAAATTTAATATTATTTCACCTCTTTATCAAGTAACATCCAAAGTATAAACCACTTGAAATATAGAAACATGAATTAGGGAATAATAATATACATGAAAAATTAAATTTAAAATATTTAATGATATTATTAAATAATAATTATCATAACTAAATGGGGATGTATATATACCATTGAAAATAAAATTGATTCACTAAATCAAAAAACATCCACAATAACAGAAAATTGAAACAATTTACCTTAAAAGGATAATATCATAATTATAATAAATATACTAATTATATTCAATATTCATACAAAAAGTGAAAATTCAACATAAAATAAATAAAAATTATTTTTACACATAACATTAGCATGAATTAATCAATGAAATAAAGTTTATCCAAATGAATAGAAATTATGATTCAAAATCTCTTAATACTTTCTAATTAGTGAAACCATATTCCCTATAAAAGTAATAATTATCAAATGAGAAATTTAATAACAAAATTATAATTATAGAAATCATATGATATATTGAATGGATGTTTGTAAATCACACATAATAAATAATGGTTGAATAAGGAATATATCTCACAGAAGTTAAAGTGGGATGTAAAAAACATAACACTTTGTAATCAGTCGAATTGTATGCCCGATATAAGAAATAATTATCAAATGAATAATTAAATAATATGATTATAATGAGATTTATGAAATGATATATTAAAGGATAAAAATAAATTCACTAAAACAATAAATAATTATTGAATACGAAATATATCCTAGAAATAAAAGTGACATGGAAATCCATTTTTATTGACCATATCATTGGAGTGAGGATATATTAATTAAATAATTATTTTTTGAAAAATGTAATTCCATTAAAAAATATTAAATATATAATAATATAATAAAAGGTATTTTAAACATATTCATTTAATGACATAGTCTATGACATAGAGTTTTAGCTCAATAATTGTAAACTGAGTAAAGAATCACTTACCTTATGTATGAACGAAATCTTCACTTGTACTTAATATCATTGATAATATATTTAGATTAATTAATTACAAAACTTAGAACCACATTAACATATATTTTATTTACATTATAATATAATGTTTTTATAACCGTTTTAATGAGTTATATCATTTAATTTTGTTATTTTGGAGTCTTCATTTTGTCGTTTTATGATCAGTTTACCTGGGTATAATTATGAATGTTCTTGTAAAATTTTGCGTAATTCTCTAGTAGTGAAATTATATGGTTGTAATTCAGTTTAATAAATTTAAATTTTTTCTTATATAAATTTTTTTATATGTTATTATGGTGATTCATTAGTTAAAATAATGATGAACATGATCAAGTTTATTTTGGTGATTTTTACTACCATCACACACTTGCAACATTATATTTAATATTATATATAAAAATTGGTTCCTTAATATGATAAAAGCTATTATATGTATATTAAAACATGATTTCACCATAAATAATGGTTTAATTTCCCTCCTTGAAGGTTGTAATGGAAAATAAAAAATCATCATTTATGATGGTCGTAAATTGACACAAGTCAAGGAAATTTTTTTCCTTTTCTAAATAAAGGATAATAGGAGTGACTTGATGATGAATATTTCATTAACACAATAAAATTAATATATATATATGACAATAGAGTAATCATTTTACATTGGATTTAGGGGGGGGGGGGGGGTAGGAGAGGAAAAGTAAAAGAAAAGAGATTAAATGATAAATAAGGTGTATTTAACCTCTAGAATATTGTATCCTTGAGGAAATCCTCAAGAAACATGGATTTTGTATTTTTATACTACCAAAAGGTCAAGTATGTGGGTGAGAGGCTTAGGAATGTAATTTGGAATAATTAATACAATTATATGTTCTTATAATGATTGAGGATGATTGGTGGTGAAATGTGGTAATTATAGAAAAGGAGATTGGTGTTTTTTGATTATTTTATGCAGTTGTTTATTTTTTTTGATAAGGACTGCCAATAGTGTGGATTATTATTACGAATTATATTAACTACTCCACATGATTCTGAAATAATCGGTATTTATGCCGTTTATTCAACAACCATGAGAGAATAATTAATGTATTTGTTAAATATCGTAAATTATAATATTTCACTATTTACAAAATTCAACTACATTAGAAGAAGACAAAAAATTCACGCTAACCATTCCTAGATGTGTAGATTTCTAAAATGACTATATTTTATGAAAATAGTTTTCTAACTACAATATATTTAATATTTAATTAAAATCATCATTAAATCACAAAATACAAATATTAACATTATCACTACATTTACTACACATTGAAAGATTGATTATGGCCTCATAAAATTATTATATAAATATAATAATACAAATATTATCTTATGAAGAAATTTTTTAAAAATAAATTTTATTTTATATAATAATATTATAAAAAAAATTGTAAATAATCATTTAAATTTCACAAAAAATACAAACACTTAATTATTCATTATTAAAATATTAATTTTCATATTCATTTATGTAAACATATTAGATTTTCTATTATGAGATAACTAAATTTTATTTATAATCCATAACTGTGGTTATTATTCTAATGACCATATGATAATTGTTAAAGGTCACAATAATATTCCAATATTCATGTTAATATTTAATAGTATATCTGGGTTTATTCAGTATTAGTGTAATGTGAAATGTAGCCATTGAATAATATAAATTTATTTAAGAAGATACATACCGTAATCTCTTGGGTTTTTATAGAAATTCTTAATGGAAATTTCCATTCGTTACAGAAAAACACTTTTTAAAAAATAAAAAATACATAATATAATCTTATTTGAAAATAATATTATAAAAATTATAGAAGAATGTTTAATACATTTTGTCATCATGACTGAATAAAATTTCATACAAATTATAATAATTAATTTCATTTACATTTTGGTAAAATCAAAACCAATTTTTTTTCAAAATGACATGATGAATTATTTAAGAATAGTATCTATGAAATATAATATTTTTTAAATATTATTTAATAATTCACATATAATATATAATACATATATAGAAATAATTTTACAAAAACATGTTCATAGAGAAAAAAGGGATTTCAATAGTAAAAAAATTAAAATCATGCTTTCTTAAAAGCATTTTTTGAACACTTGAATTTATAAAGGGAGGAAGTTAAGTTATAAAATGTATTATTTTTACATAGCCATAAGATAATATAATTAATGAGTATCTTGATATATGTTTCATTTTATTTTATTATTATATTAATAAACATAGACAACATCGATAAACAATGAGATTGTATCTTAAAACCATTACAACTTTGCAAACATTGTATCTTAAGACCCATGAAATAATAAAGATAAAAGAAACCTAAAATTTCATGTGAGTAATAAAATTAATTAAATAACATGTAAAATTTATATTATAAAGACCTGACCTTAAAACATTACATAATATTTTATTAAACAATTAATTCACATAGAGGATCTTTTCAGGTTTAGCGTTTTTGGGAATTAAGAAATAACTAGTACATTTCAAAAAATTACAAAGTAGACACTTTTACTCAGTTTCCATTTTTTCATAAAAAATGTATCTTGAAAAAATGATTCATTTCAAGTTCCTTCTTTTAGACAACATGGATTTTACTTGATCCCATCCTTGACCATATTCATCATTAAGTCCTTTGAAAAACATTTCAAATCATGGTATGAGCATAAAAATATCAGTAAGGGTTAAAAAAAAGAAAACATTAGTTCATAAATACATACAAAACATAAACTCGTTTACATACACCAAGAAATCATAAGATTTATGAATGACACATAAAAATCATAATTCATAAAGATATATTGTGGAATCCATAACATACTTACATTGTAGCTATCATAGCTATATAGGATGTTATTTTGGAATTCCATCATAGTATATTCCCTAAATCTCATTGGAGAAACATCCACATTTACATCCATCATGTTTCCCAATGAATTGGAGAGCTAAATCGGGCTCACTTGTGCTAGGTTTATCACAGAACAACCCATATATGTAAACAATGCCCAAGAACCATAACATATTCATACCACAAGAAAAAAACATAAAGAAAAGATGAAATATATCATTAAAACATATTATCATAATAAATCCATTATAAAATCCATTCACAATACCAAAATACAAAAAAAAATATGTTATTTATTTTCTTCTTAAAAAACACTACGTCTTATTAAGGAAGCCAAATATCAAAAAACACTCACGGTAGAGGAAAAAGGCTGTTGTCACCGCTTACGTTAAAAAAAATTCCTTTTTGTTTTTTTCTAAAATGCTTCGTATAAAAATATTCCCTTTGAATGAAATGAAATTTCAAAGGTTCTTATAAATCGTATAAAATACCGTCTTGGATTAAAAGAAAATATTCCTCAATGAATGGGGATTGGGAGGAAGTCCCTTACCTCATGTCTGACATGACTCAATCGATCTTTAATCTCCTAAATAATAAACTAATGGTAATTTATACTTGATTAAGAACATTTTTTAATGTTTTTTATTACTTTTATATCACTTATTACCATGTTATAAACATTATGTAATCATTTACGTTAATAACGTTCCTTTGTCAATATTTGTTACTTGAGTAAAAAATGAACACCTTATATTTACAAGTTGTCCATGTGGTCAATAGACCATTATATACAAAATTATATTCAGGATTTAGATATCATATATTTCTTATATATTCAGTATATACATGTATTTATAATAGTACATAACATTTGGCGGTATAAAATGAAATGCACCGTACATGGAGACAGTAAGTCGTACGAACGCATGACCGCTACTTTCATTTTTATTATGTATTTGAATTAAAACATAATTATAATTAGATATTATATAATGCTAGTATAATATCATATATAATATCATTAACTTCATCTTTTATACGCCCTACATATGGCATTAACGATTCATATCACGTTGAGGGGGTGGTAGTCCACACTTCCTCAAATGAAATTATCGCATTTAATGATAATGGAAACCATAATGGTATTATATTCAATAAAAATACAGAAGCATAAAAAACATAAAAATAATATATATCATATATAAATATAGTGTTATCTTAATGGCCACCATGAGAGGCGGATGGAGATAATCGAGGAATCATCGTTTCACGAGTCGTTAGATTGCCATCCACACAAACAGTATGTTCATCACCCATTAGATGGAGGTGTGTGTAAGTGTAGTTAGAAAACATTTAACAAAAACATATAAGTATATTTCGGATACTGGTGTTTTTATAAAAGAAAGGAATAAAAATAGTTTAGGGGTTGGAGAAGTAATACATAACAAAATAATTTAAGAAAAATTGTTACCTATAATTTGGGTAAGTCACGTTGGTTTGAACCAAAATGGTTTTTTGAAGGTCCTTATGCCTAATATTAGGCTTCTTGGAGGAGGAGAGGGGTTTAAAGAGATTAATTGGGCAGAGGATGGATGATCTAAAAGGCTTTAGAGGTGCGTGTAATTTGGTTGAAATGGTCTCCTTTTATAAAGGAAAGGAGGGGCTCATTTGGAAAGAGTGAAAATATAATTTTATTATATAATGATATTGGGTTCCTAAAGATCCAAAAATCATTAGATTCCACGATAATATGACTATTGGTCGAAATAAAATCATCCAATAAGAATTGGAAAGGTTTTGATGTTATTTTAATATAAATAATCTTATTTATTTAAATGATTTATTAATGAGGTAAACACTACATCATTACTGTGTCATAAATAATTTAATTTATTTGATGTCTAAAAATTTAAAAAAAACCATGATTTAGGAAATATTTTTTTCTTTTCAATGAATATTTATAGTCGAAATCGTAACTTATTTTACACCATGCAAAAAATAATTTACAAGGAGATATTTGTTTATGTCATTTTTGCCTACACTTTAAATTAATTAATCTAAAGTGTCATTATCATTCATAAGTGGATCTATGGGGTCCCAAAAAAGACCCAAAGATTCACATGGTCTTCTATTACTCTTACATTAAGGTTAGTAAAAGTTTTAAGGTAATTTTGAATTATTATAATACTCTTTTTACTTTGAGTTACCATATTTTCCTTTAACCACAGTAAATAAAAGTCAAAAGGTTCTATTCACCAAAAATTATTTTAATCTTATTAAACCAAATTTTACTTACTAATAACAACTATGTATGACTTATTTTTGAAATTCAATTCACAGAAGTGGTAAAAATTTATTAAAATGAAAAATTTAGTTTTTTTAACTACAACTAACTGGTTTCACTATTCATCAAAAATGATGTTTTTCTGAAAAAAATCAAATATTCATCCTACGTTATATATTACATTCTGAATTAAAAAATTATGTCTATTTAACCATATTCTAAACATATATGTTTCATTAATTAAATTAAAATTAATTCCAATTTTTAAAACCAATAGCGTGTTTTTAAGAAACAATAACTATAAAAATATTGACTTGTGTTTATGACCAAATTCAATGTGAAATTAATTCCAATGATAAAACATTGGATTAAATTGTAAAAATAAATTATAATAACACATTAAAACCAATTAAAAGATAATCTAACCAAATAAATAAATTATATTAAAAAACAGTTTTGAATTATAACATAATATTTTTCACTATTCATTAAAAATGTACTTTATCAGAAACATCCCAAAAATTTACTCCATAAAAATTTTGATGTACTCATTCTAATAAAAGATTTTATTCAGTCTAATAGAACAAATAGAAATGAAAAAAACAAGATTTAAATAGAGTTCATCCTTAAAAGGTGGTAAATTTTCCTTTTAATGTAAATTATGTGTAAAATAAGATTCATTCACATTTTAAGCCTCTACCTTTTTATTGTATAAATGTAAATTCATTTATAAAACATGAATAATAATATTATTGATAGTTTTAATCATTCCCTTGAATACAATGGCTAGGAGTTAACAACCACTTAAAATAATAATATTATATTATTAGTGTGCAATGTAAGATTTAAATGAAACCCATTGTTGCGTCTCAGGTTCGTTATCAATCATAGAAAACACATTAAAGTTAAATTAATATTTAATTCATTAATATTAATAAATATGAAAATATCTTATTATTCATTTAGCTGGGATGTTACATCCTTCCCCCTTTTGGAAACAGCGTACTCGTAATTTTAATTCACTTATCAAAATAAGTGAGGGAATTTATACCTCATAGCATTTTCAGATTCCCACATTGCCTCTTGAATCATATGTTCTTCCACAAAACTTTTACTTGGTGAATTACCTTATTCCGAAAAATGTGCTCTCTACAGTCAAGAATCTAGACTGGTTGTTCTTCATAAGATAGATTTTCTTCCATCTAAACTACATCTGGACTCAAAACATTAGATGGATCTGACATATACTTTCTCAACATGAAAAACATTGTGTATATAGGATAAACATGGAGGTAAAGACACTCTGTATGCAACTAAAAAAACATTATCCAAGATTTCATATGGTCCAATGAACCTCAGACTCAACTTTCCATTCTTACCAGGACACATTACACATTTCCTAGGAGAAAAATTGGGAAAGGAAAGATCACCTACCTCAAAAGAAATATCATTCCTCCGGTTGTCCGCATAACTTTTCTGTCTGCTCTGAGCTGTTCACATGTGCTTCTGAATCATCTAAACATTCTCTGCCATTTCTTTTACCAATTTGGGTCCCATCAACATCCGTTCACATACTTCATCCCAAAAAGATGGAGATCAACAGTGCATTCCATATAATGCCTCAAATGGAGCCATCTGTATACTGGAATGGAAATTGTTATTCTAAAAAAATTCAACCAAAGGAATATATTGGTCCCATATTCCCTTGTAATCAAGTGAATAGGATCTTAGCATATCCTCTATGGTATGAATTGTTCGTTCTGACTTTCCATCTGATTGGGGATGAAAAAATGTACTAAAATTTAATTCAGTACCCAATGAATTCTAATTGCCTTTCAAAAAGTTATAAGTAAACCAAGGTTCACGATCAGATACAAGGGATAGTTGAACTCCATAAAACCTGACTATCTCTTTAACATACATCAGATAAATTTGATCTAGGGACAATGTATACCGAATAGGAAGGAAATGAGCAGATTTAGTCAATCGATCAACTATCACCCAAATTGCATTATTACCTCGAGATGTCTTCATTAATCCCACAACAATGTGCATGGATATATTTTCCCATTTCCACTCTAGCACTTGTAATGAAAAAATAATCCCTTTCGGTAACTACAACTCGGATTTATCCTGCTGACAAGTCATTCACTTCATAATAAAATCAGCAATATATCTTTTCATTCCATCCCACTAGTAATAGTCTCGATGATCTCTATATATATTTCTACTACCATGATGAACTGAAAACGGAGAACGATGAGCATCAAATTACAACTCATTCTTCAACTATGATTCAAAAGGACCACATAATCTATTTCCAATCCTAATAACATAATCATTGTCAATGTTAAAATCAGGCAACATACCCTTCTGAACCAACTCAACCTTTTTCTGCAACTCACTGTCTTCTTTCTACGCTTGCATTATTCTGTCTGATAGAGATGATTTCACTGACACCTGAACCAAATCAAATGTATTAACCAAACCAACAAATTTTATTACATATTTCATCAAATCAAAAAACAAAGGATATTTTTCCAAACATTGAATAGCTAATGAAACATTACATTTTCAACTCAAAGCATCAACCAATTTATTTGATTTTACCAAATGGTAATGGATCGTGCAATCATAATCTAGGATTAATTCTACCCATCTCCTCTATCTCATGTTTAATTATTTATGAGTGACTATATACTTTAAATATTTATGGTCAGTAAATATTTCAAATATTACTCTATACAAATGAGGCCTCCAAATTTTTTATTCAAAAAAAACTGCTTCTAATTCCAAATAATGTGTAGGGTAATTTAACTCATGAGGTTTCAACTGTTGTGAAGTATAAGCAATTACCTGGCCATTTTGCATCATGACACATCCAATTCCTTTCCACTAAGAATCACTCTAAATAACAAACTCACCATTTCTGGAAGATCCAAAACTAGATCATTCCCTAATATTCTTTTCAATTCCTGAAAACCATCTCCACATTCCTTTTCCCAAATGAAATTAACACCATTTCAAGTATACTTATTCATTGGACTAGATAACCATGAAAATTTTTCAAAAAACCTCCAATAATAACCTTCCAAACCCAGAAATCTACATATATCAATTATATTTGTGGTTCTTGGCCATTCTTCAATGACTTTTGTTTTAGAGGGATTAATAGTTCTGCCATTTGTTGAAACAATGTCACCAAGGAAATAAATTTATTGTTACAAAAACTCACACTTTCATAATTTCCCATAATGTTTCTATTATTTTATGGATTTCAAGATGACCCTTAAATGACTTTAATGATCCACTTTACTTTTAGAATAAACCAAAATTTCATCAATGAACACAGCAACAAACTTATCCAAGAACTCATCGAAAATTATATTCATAATATCCATGAATATAGCTGGTTCATTTGTTAACCCAAAAAGCATAACTAAAAATTTATAATGGCTATATCTAGTATGAAAAGTGGTGTTCGTACTGTCTTCTAATATTACTTTCAACTGAGGGTACCCCGATCGCATGTCAATCTTTGAAAAATACTAAGCTCTTTGGAGCTGTTCAAACAAATCATCGATATGAGTCAAAGGATATTTATCCTTAACAATGATGTAATTCAATGCTCTATTATCAATGAAAAGTATCAATGAAATATCTTTCTTATTAAACAACAAGATAGAAGCACCCCATGGGGTTGTTCTAGGTCGAATGAATCCTTTATCTAATAACTCCTACAATCGCTTATTTAACTCTAAAAGATCAATTAGAGCCATTCGATAAGGGTGTTTTAAAATTGGATTAACATGAGGAACTAAATCAATAGTAAATTAAACTTCTTGATCTGGTATAATACTAGGCAAATAATAAGAAAAAACATCAAGGTACACATTTACCACTGGAATATCATTAATCTAAACAGTTCTGTTATTTTAAGCAATATGTGAAAGGTAACATTCACTTTCATCTTTTACTAGTTTCTCAGCTTCTTGATATGTTATCAAAATCAAGGTTTTATTCTTGTACACAAAATGTAAATCTTTTTGAAATGATAACTCTTATTATATGTAGATAATATTATCATGATAAATATAAATCCAATCCAAGCCCAAAATAACATCAAACTATACTAGTGGAAAAACAATATGGTTTGAAGGAAGATTCTTTATGCACTCATGGATTAAATGGTTCCTATAATTTATTTTTATGTCAAAATTTTGTCCACTTGTTTTTTACCATATGTTATGTATTCATATATTGATATGGAATTATCATTTTATTAGAAAACATCTCCGAAATGAAAGAGTGTGTAGACCGTGAGTCAAACAACACATTGGCATTATCTAAACAAACAAACGGTGTACCTGATACTACCTCATTTGATGGACCAACAACTACTGAAGTAGTTACAAAGGATTTCAAGACCCCTTTTTACTTTTAGTCCGGCTGATTTCCCTTAGTTGAGTTCTTGTCTAGACACTCATTTTCATAATGACCCATTTCATTGCACATAAAAAATCATACCGATGGATTTTCATTTCCTGCTTGATCATTTTTCTTACAGTTACGAGAAATATGACCAGACTTATTAGAATGGAAGCACATTCCAGATATTGAGAAACATTCTCTAGGATGTTTTTTTTACACTTTACACATGTTGGATGTTTAATTTTCTTACCTCATGGATAATTTGATGAATTCTTTCCCTTTGCTTACCAACTGGACCTCTTATTATGTTGTTTTTCAAAGAACACCTAATCATCGGAAAACTCCATTTTTACATACTCCGCACATCAAACAAGTTTTTCATAACATTTGAACTCACAATAGGCTAATGCTCTTCGATATTGTGGCTTCAGTCCTGAGTAAAATTGATTTATCTTACTATCACGATCTTTGATGAAATTTGGTGAATACCTTGCAAGTAGAATGAACATTTCATCATAAGTAGCAACTGAGGTATCCTCCTGCTTTAATTCCACGAATTTTTTTCCATCCTAAGACAAACCACATCAGGAAAATATTTCTCAAGAACCATACCTTTGAATTAATCCCAATCAAGAGAATATATCTCCTCACAATCCATGATATTTTTCTCCATCAACCGCCCATGATCAGATTCACCATCAAAACGGTAAACAACGAGACTAACGTTTTGATGTTCTGAACACCCCATAACATAAAAAATTATCTCTAGTTATTTAATCCATCCTTCCTCCAGCACAAGGTCAAATGATCTTCTGATTGACGGGGGATGTTATCTCATGAAATTCCCCACTACTGACATGTTCCTCTGTAGTTGATCTGGTTGATCTCATGCATGGATACCATCAACATTTATAGCCTGAGTCAACTGTGCCATCACTGCAACAAACTGTTCAGTTTCGATTCCGTCCGTCTCATGTTTCTTATTTGGAAGGTTGTCTTCATCTTGATATCGTCCCATCATAGCTACCCTGTTTCCTCAGCAGAAGTCCATTCTGAACAAAGAAATATCTTATGCAAAGCAACATGGTAATCTATAAAAGCTAAATAATTTCAATATTAACATAAATTACTTTATGGATATTAATTTAACAATACCCTAAATCCTAAAGTTATCTAAAATGATATTTGATACCAACTAGAAGGACCCAACCTTAAAAAATTACATAATATTGCATTAAAAAAATAATTCCCATTGATAATATTATCAGGTTTAGAGTTGTAGAGAATTAGGAAATAACTGTTAGATTTAAAAAAATTACAATGTAGACACTTCTACTCAGTTTCAATTTTTATCATAAAATAAAATCTCTTTAAAAAAAGTGTCTTGTCCATTTCCATGTTTTAGACAGCATAACCTTTCCATGATCCCATCATTGACCATATTCATCTTTAAGTCCTATGAAAATCATTTCAAAACATTGTATAAGAAAAAAAGCTCAGTAAGGGTTATAAAATAAAGAAATAAAAATTAGTTCATAAATATATACAGAACATAAACTCTTTTACTTATCTCATGAAATCATAATATTTATGAATGACACATAGATATCCTAATTCATAAAGGCAACTTGTGGCATCCATAACATACTTACATTGTAGCTATCATAGATATATAGGAATTTAATTTGGAATACCCATCATAGTATAGTACTTAAATCTCTTATGAGAAATTTCAATATTTTCCTTCGTCACATTACCCAATTAATTGGAGAGCTATCTCAAGCTCACCCACCCTAGGTTTATAATTGAACCACCTATATACGTAAACAATACCCAAAAACCATAACATATTCATAACATATAAACAATCACAAAGGAAAGAAAAAAATATCATTAAAATATATTGACATAATATTTATATTATAATAACCATTTTAAATACAAAAATATAAAAAATTATATGTTATTTCATTTCTGTTAAAAAACACTATGACTTGTTAAGGAAGCCGAAGATCAAATAATACTCATGGCAGTGGAAAAAAGGCATTGTCACTGCTTAAGTTAATAATAAATTACTTTTTTTCATTTAGTAAAATCTTTCATATAAAAATATTTCCATTGAATGAAATGAAAATTCAATGGTTTTTATATAGAATATAAAATAATTTCGTGTATTAGAACAAAATATGCCTCAATGAATGGATATTGAGGTGAAGTTCCTTACCTCATGTCCGCCTTGGCTTGATCGCTCTTTAATCTCCTGAATAATAAACGAAAGTTAATTTTTTTTACTTGATTAAGATCCTTTTTTAAGTTTATTATTAATTTTATTTCACTTATTATCATTTTATGAACATTATTTAATCATTTATGTTAATAACATTCGTTTTGTCGATATTTGGTACTTGAGTAAAAAATGAACACCTTATATTTACAATTTGACCATGTGGTCAATAGTATATTATATCCAAGATTATATTAATGATTTAGAAATAATATATATAATATATATCCAGTATATATATGTGTTTATAATAGTAAATAACATTTTAAGGTAAAAAATGAAATACACCGTTCATGGAGACGGTAACCCGTACGTAGGCATGAATGCTAGAGTCATTTCTATTTCGTATTTGAATTAAAAAAATGATACATAAATATGTTATTATTCTAGTATCATAACATATATAATATCATTAACTTCATCATTTATGTGCCCCACATATGTCATTAATGAGTCATATCACTTTAAGGGGGCGGTAGTCAGCACGTCTTCAAATGAAATTATCGTGTTTACAAATAATAGAAACCAAATGGGTATGCTATAAAAGAAAAATATAGAAGCATGAAGATAAAATAAACATAATATATTTCATATATAAATATAGTCTCATATTAATGTACACCATGAGAGGAGGTAGGAGATAATGGAACAATCATCGTTTCGTGAAGCGTTAGTTTTCCATCCACAGAAACAGTATGTTCTTCACCCATTAGATGGAAGTGTGTGTAACTTTAGTTCAAATAATTATCCTAAAAACGTCCTTGTATATTTTGGATACTGGATTTTTTATAAAAGAAATGAATAAAATGGTTTTAGGGGTTGTAGAAGTAAAATAAAACAAAATAAAACAAAAGAATTTAAGAGAAACTCTTACCTTTAATTTGGGTAACTCACTTTGGTTTGAACAAAAATGGTTTGTTGAAGTGAATTATTTCTAAGGTAAGGCTTATAGGTGAACGATAGGGATGTATGGAGATTAAATGGTCAAGTATTGGTCAAGACAAATGTATTTAGAGTTGTGAGGAATTGGATAGAAATGGGCACATTTTAGAATGGGGATGAGGGGTTCTTTAGGAAAGAGTGAAAATATTATTTTATTATATAATGATATTTTGTTTCTAAAGGTCCATAAATAATTAGATTCGAAGATAATTTGATTAATGGTCGAAATAAAATCACCCAATAAGAATTGGACATGTTTTGGATGTTATTATAATATTTATAATCTTATTTATTTAAATGAATTATTAATGAGGTAAACACTACATCATTATTGCGCCATAAATAATTTAATTTTTTTGATATCTAAAAATTATAAAAAAATACCATGATGTAGGAAATATTTTTTTCGTTACAATTAATATTTATAGTCTAAAATATAACTAATATATCACCATGTAAAAATTAATTAAAATGATATATTTGTTAATGTCATTTGTGTCGTTACATTAAATTAATTAAACAAATGTTTCATTATCATTCATAAGTGGCTCCATGGGCTCCCAAAATAAACCCAAATATGCCCATGGTCAGCCATTACTCAACCAATAATGTTATAAAAAGTGTTATGGTAATTTTGAATTATTATAATATTATTTTTACCTTAAGTCACCCTATTTACCTTAAGTCACCCTATTTACCTTTAACTGCAGTAAATAAAAGTCAAGAGTGACAATTCACCAAATATTATTTTCCTCTTATTGAACAAAATTTAACTAAATAATAACTACCCTGTTTTTTGGATTTTTGGAATTTAATTCACAGAATGGGTAGTATTTCATTTAAATGAAAAAATCGTATTTTTAACTACTACTAAGTGGTTTCACTATTCATAAAAATTGATGTTTTTCAGAAAAATACGCAAAATTCAGCCTAATATATAATTGATATTCCAAATTAAAAAATAATGTCTATTTTACCAAATTCATAACATTTTATTTTTGTTAGTTTATTGAAAATCAATTCTCGTTTTTAAAACAAATAGTGTGTTTTTAAAAAACAATAACTATCAAAATATTGACACTTATTTATGTCCAAATTCAAAGTGAAATTAATTCCAATGACCTAAATTGGATTAAATGGTAAAAATATATTATAAATAAATCTTAAAACCAATGAAAAACATAATATATCCATATAAATTAATTATATTAAAACACAATTTTGAATTAAAATACATTATTTTTCACTATTGATTAAAAAATTAACATTATCAGAAAAATCCCAAAAATTTACACAAAGTAAATTATGATGTACCCATTATAATGACAAATTTTATTCAGTCAAATAGAACATATAGAAATTACCAAATCTATATTTAAGGAGATTTCATCATAAAAAGGCGGTAAATCAGCCTTTGAATGTAAATTATACATAAAATTAGATTCATTCACATTTTAAACCTCCAAATTTATATTGGATTAATGTAAATTCATTTAACAAACATTTATAATCATATTGTTGTTATATTTGGTCATTTTTTCCAATAAAACAACAAGGATTTAACTACCATTTAAAATAATAATATTATATTATTAGTGTGCATCTTAAGATTTCAATGAACTTCGTTGTTGTGTATAGGGAACGCTATCAAACATAGAAACCCCTTTAATGTAATTATTTTTATAATTAAAAAATATTAATAAATATGAAAGTCACTTATTCTTCGTTTACATGGGATTTTACACATATTTGTAATCATATGAATGACGAAATGTGACAAACCTAATATATGAATCAATGAATGAAAAGTGAGAGAAAAACTTCTAACTACTTTGGTAACTACTGAACTGTAAACCCCATTAAAAATAGATAACAAAAATTTTAAATAAATAAACTAAATTTAATTAAAAATATATAATTAAACTCATAGATAGTATACAGTCCACATAAAATAAATATGTCGTTAATATGGATTATGTCACAATGAATTATAATGTGAGATGAAAATCCCTTACCTTAAGTCTCAAATATCATTATACATGTTTGAAACCCATTTATAATAATTATATATTTTTTATAAGTCTATTGAAAGATTTTACTCAATTTTTTTTACCATATATGATTTACATATGACCCTTTTCTAGGATTCTATTAAAAAACCCTTGATAAAGTGATGTTTTTGGGAAATAACTATAATGATTTTCATGTATGTTTTTATTTTTTATTTTCACTCTACATACACTGATAAGTATTCAATCATATACATAATTTTTTAGTACATATAAATATAAATTATAAATATTATATATTTATTTATATTATTCCATAAATGTGACAGACAGAAAATTAAATGCACTCTTTAGGGAGACGATATGTCATATATACGGATCAATGTTGTATGCATTTACCTAAAAGATGAAATTAAATAAAGCTAAATAGTACATTAAATTAAAAAAATGAATATTTCATAGATAATAATTATATTATATAAATCTCCTGTAATTACCATACACGAAAATATTTTGTGAAAAATGAATCACATCGTGTTTTGAAGAGGTAGTCATTTGTACACACAAACTATGTTATCTTATCCCCCCCTAAATGTGGAGTAATAATTAATATCTGATATTATTATTAGTTAAGTAAAATAATGTTTAAAATATAAAATATATTCACTTTTTCTATATTATTAATATATATGAAAAATAAAAATGGAAAACACATCATATTGGTTCATGATGAGGTAGTCTTCTATAGACACGAGTGACATTATAGTTTTAGAATAAGATGGAATGTAACAAACAGGATTTGGTATTATAAATATATATCTAAAATAATATAATAAATACCTGATAAAATTTTAAATACATAATTGTATTCATCCAGGAGTGGTGGTGATTGAAAACAAATAACATCATTTTGTGAGGTTGTAGTCTGATGTACACATGAATTATGATTTCTTATACCTTATGATTGCAGTGTAGAATTTTATAAGAAATTAGATTAAATTAATAAAGATATATTATATATTATATACTGTTGATATAATTTTATTATAGTTGGAAATAGTTTTAATATTTAGAAGAATAAGTAATGAAAAAACACATAATTAAAAACATTACCTATTTTCGGACATCCGCATTAGGTTAAATAAAAATATTTTCATAATAGTCATTATGGTAATATAAAGTAATTTTTCATTTTAAGAGGGAATTACTAAATATATATTTCTAGTTTTTCTTTTTTATAATGGGTTATGAATGCATTGAAATTGGTGGGGACTGGGTGTCATTTTACTAGTGATGTATTTTGTATAATAGTTATTTTTTAACAGAAAATGTTGTTACCACGTTTTCCCATGCTAAAATATTAAAATGTGGGAAAAACTATTTTTAAAGACTTTATTGTCTAAAAACATCCTCTTAATGGGGTTTTAAATGGTTCTACATTATTCTACTCCTTATCGTTTTAGTTTATACCATTCTAAACCCATCTTATTGCTAATAAGTGAAATTATTTTTTAATGCTTATATTATTCATTACAGTCAACAATAAAATTGATATTACTAGATAAAATAAATTATTTTGAATCCAAATATTAAATCCATTTTAAACAATTCATCTCATCATAGTGGTAATATTTTATTTAAAATGAATCCTACAGCAATGATGAAATTGCAGTTTTCCAAATAGAAAACATTACAAATTTTTTAAATCATTAATAAAAAATTTTATTTTAAAATTTAATAGAATGAAATAAATTGTATTAATATAAATATCATTTAATTATTTTTATTTTAAAAAATATCTTAAAATATAATTTTTTTAAAATGATTTTAAATACACTATTATTCTTAGTAAAAACCACAATTTTTAACTACTCATCATATATTTTTTTTGTTCATTTAACATGATTTCAAAAATTGACTCAATGAAAATTTTTAGATGAAAATTTATAAATTATGTATATTTTATTAAATATATTTTTTTAAATTTGGAAAAATTAATGATAAAAATTATTGGAAAAAGAAACAAAACATTTTTCTTTGAAAATATAGTTTTAATTTAAAATTTGGAATTAATATTATCTTTTATGAAGAGAAAACATAAGTTGAATTTGAAATATTATATTAAATATGTAATATATAAATTTCATAAAAATAATTCTATCATTTTCAACTTATAGATGTAAAATTTGTTTTGGTAACTAAAAATTATTTTTTATAAGGTTTTGCAATATTGTCAAATAGTTTTTATTTTTGAATTCAAAATCAATTTATTCTATAGAATTCATATTATATACATTTCTAAAAAAAATATTTTCGTAATTTGTTAAATATTATTCATTCCATATATTATATCTTCATGAAAATAAAAATCACATAAAATAATAATATATTATTATTATTTCACTTTTCATTTAATCATAAAGTCACAAGTAACATATGATAAAGTTAGTATTTCTGTTATTAAAAATATTGAACAAGTAAAATTAATTTGAAAAAACTTATTTCAGATAATTTTGTTGTTATTAATTGTTCTAAAGTCATTATTAATTTCTCTATTAAAATTAGACTCTTTGGTTTAATAAATTGAGTATAATTCTACCTCAATACAAAATATGTTCCCATATATATGCAACAAGATTATTATTTTGCAACAAAGCATTGACTAGATGAGTGGATTTTCTCATTTTACATTATTTCTGTGATCTAGAATATTCACTATATATTATTCACAAGAATGATCATTCACTATAGGTATAACTCTATGTTCAGTCCATGGGATTAATTAAGTATTTAATTCCTCAAAAGTGATATATGGAACACATCATGAACATGATAGAGGTTTAATGGATGTTTTACAACATAATATATGGTACATATATGATCATGAATTTTAAAGGGACCAATATGACGTGTAAATATACTTCAATTGTTTTATCCAAGGAAAAAATCACAGAAACACATTCTCAAAAATAAATTTTTTTGATCATGTCAATGATTATTAGTATAACTATTATACTGACATTGTGTGGCCCTTATGTGATAAAAAATGTATCTAACCTTATCTTCCATTTCATTATCCATAATATTTCCTAATGAATTTCTTTAATCAACTTAATTTTTTTGGTTCTACATAGAATTTTATATATAAGTAATTTTAAAGATACCATTGTATTCTTTGAGTGAAATGTTTTATAGTTCGAAAACCCAATTTCAGAAAAGAATTGATCCAAAATACAATTGAAATATATATAATATGTTTTCAATAAATCCTTTATGGATTAAAATATTCTCTAGGATAGATCATATATCATATGATGATATGTACTGATGAATATAAACTCTATATAAAGTGATTGTAGATCAATTTTTCAAAACATAGAGGTAAACCTCAGAACCCTATTATACACATTAAAATATGATACTCCATGAAACCTTAGTAATTTTTAATTTCTATTATAACAGCTATTAATGATTGAAATATTCTATGTTAGTGATTAATTGTGCTAGAATATTTTGGATTACTTCTACAACCAACATATAACTAAACCCATTAGACATAATTGGGAGTTTGATGGAAAAAACCATGGTAATGTATTGCAATTTAAATTGTGTTATGGATAATTACTGGTGAAACCCCTTAATTTTATTTCTATTAGAATTATCCTAGTGACATACCAATTAGAAAGATATATACGCAGAAATATCGCCTTCCATGTTATACAACTTGAAGTACTCATTCATGTTATCTGGTGGTAGGAACCAAACAATTATCAACATTTGGTTCTTGGTTAATGATACATGACCTTTCCATATATGATTGGTTATATAAAATATTTTGTATTATCAGTTTTCCAAAAAAATATCAATTTAATTCTCATAACATCCATAATTACCTCAAACTCTTATATAATATAGACCCCAATGGTTACTGTTACATTTAAACATATTTCAGCTAAATGTAAAGGAATTGATCCTCAAAATAATTTATCACTCAAACATATATAAAACAATGAGGGTGTATTCCCATAAATGTCTTTATAAATATCATTAGTCTTGATAAACATCCATTAAATGAAAACTCAGAAAGGGTCTTATTTAAAATTGAAATTGTGATTAACCTAAATATAATAAACCCATTATAGTAACTATAAATACAAAGTAAATATTACATGATGGAATTATTTATTCATTAATTAACAAAATCATTTGATGTTTCATGTTTTTTATAAACAATATAACATTGTTGAAAAACCATCACAACATAATTCATGAATCAATATACAAAAACACCTAAATCTTATCACATCAACAATTTAAATAGAATTTTAATTTCCATGGATAATATTATATCCCATATTCTATGGCATTGACCCAGATAATTTCAAAGTACCCCACTTATAAAATATCATATTCCATGGTAACAAATTTCTCTATAATATTCATTTCCATTTAGAAAATAGATTCCCCTCAATTTGTGATATTATTATAGGGGCCTTTTGAAAACTTAATAAATTGTTCAAATCAAAATATTATTTAATCTCGGTTTATTACCAAATGAAAAATCAAAAAATCAAATTATCATCGTATTTGAAATTTTAGGAATCTCATGGATATTTATGTTATTTATAATTTATCATGATAGTTGATTAGAAAAAATCATAATAAATTTGTCTCTAGTCATTATATAATTTAGATTCCAATAGTTACAAAATTTTATATCACATTAACTATTAACTTGGATCTTATGGGTTCTAATTATTGAATAAAACCATAGATCAAATTAAAAAAATTAATCAGAGTGGGAAACTAAATAATTTAAAAAAATAACTTATATGATTTTTAAATCATATACATTAATTTCAATCATTAATTTTATTCAAGTAAATATATTTTAATTATTTATTTTTATCATTCATGATGGTTCATAGATAACTTGTGAATTACCAAATCATACACACAATAAATATCAAACCATGTGTGCTGTATAGCCCACTTTCATGTATAGGATAATTATTGACTCAAGTATGATTCTTCCATTTTAAATGTTATTACCCATAAATACATCTATATGAAAACCACATCAATATTTAATATCCAGAAGTTAATGTTTTTTATGAAAAAAATATCACTTTTTATTTCACTAGTATTCGAATATATTTTAATATACTAAGAATTACCCTTATATGTACCCATATAAATATCCCTAGTTATATCATTAGTCATGTCCCTAGGGTTCTCAATAATGTTTTCCCATAATAATTTATGATGATAAAAGAAACCTATTCTATCATAACAACTATATAATCCCAAAATTCTAAAAAAAAATTACTAAATTAATTATATGAATATTCATTTAATTTTTAAAATAGTCATACAAGTCATATTGGTTTAGTTGTTATAGATTCTAAGTATAAAATCTTTTTATTTAGTGAAGTATCTTTATCATCAACCATAAAAATATACACCTTTTATAATATTTATATTCATATAATATATAAACTATTTTTGATAACATATTAATGGAAACATAATAAATTGGGATCCTAGATACTTATAAATGTTATTCATGAGGAATATGAAAACACAATAAGAGAATTAGAGTATGCAATCAAAATAAAAAAACCTATTAAAAAATTAAATTAAATATCAAAGACAAAAATCCTATTTCATGGAATATATAATTTATTTTCATAATATGTGATTCATCATATAATCAAATAATATTAACCACCAAAAAATATATTGGGATAAGATATATATTTCTTGAATACTCATAATCTCAGAAAATAGTGAAACAGTATAAATAGAAATGGGTTCACTAAATATGTTGAGAAAATGAAATCAGTACTACACATGAACTTATGGGTATGAAATTACGTCCATTAATAACCTTATAACATCAAATATAGGTCCAATCATAACATGAGGAACATGAAATTAGGGTCACAATTATCATTTTGATCATTTCAATAGGTTTGCACAGAAGATTGTGACCATGTAATGATGTTTACACATAACATAGTGAAAATTTAATCAATAAAACACATAACATATGTAATAATGAGTTTCCCATAATTAGAAAATGATTTGAATGGAATTATAGGTTCTAAAAATTGCATAATAAAGATATTTTTGTTCTATAAGAAAATAAAAAATTCATTATATAATAACCCAAGAATACAGGTCTCGTTCCATAAACATTTTTAAATATTTTTACCCATGTAATGTAACGATTTTCATTAATCTCTATTCTTAATAATAATAAGACATAAAAATAAAAAATAACTATTCTATCATTGATATTATCTCTATTAAATCATATGTAACATCAAAAGAGGCTATCTATGATGGGAAACTATTTTTTAAAATCACTCGTAACATTCTTTGAGGAAAGTACCATTTCAATACTGAAAAACACATTATAAAATACAAAACATAATTACAATACATTTCATTCAAAATTAAAAAGGAAAATTATTTTAGAATACTTATAACATTGGGGGTTATTGATGATAGAAAATACTATAAACATTAAAACCATCAATACTTTCACATTTTAATTAAATAAATAACATGATATATTTTAAAAAATATATGATTACTTTAAATAAATTAAAAATTCAAACATGGTTAAAAATTATTATAAATATACATTTGTAAATTCAAAAATATTTTAGTTTATTTAATATAGAGATATGAAATAAAAAGGTTTGTTGACAAAAGAGGGAAATAAATTCATCTTGTCTAAAAAAACATTGTTAACATTTATTTAGTACCTAAATTGAATGAAATAAATGTAATATATAATATAAGCTTATTTCCAGAGGATAATAAATGTCATGAGTTTACTGATATATGAATTAGTAGAGTTAATCATCATAATAATAACTATAAACAATTTTGATAAATAATGAGATTGTATCACGAAACCATCACCACTTTGGTAAAATTTAATCGTTATCCCAACTAAAAAATGAAATTGAATGAAATATAAAATATTATAAGAATGAAAAAATTCATGATTTTACATGTCAAAGTTGATTTATATACACCACATAAAATAAAATTGGTGAAATAAATTACAAATGTCTCAAAGAATGAAAAAATAGACAAACATATATTAACACTATAATAACTTTTGAACCATAAAGCCCATTAATGAGAGATCATAATTTTTTAAATAAAAAAATTTTTCAAGAAAATAATCATAAAAGACATTGATGGGAAGTATGAAAACCACATTAAATAAATAGGTGATTAATATGTCATGTGTCTCGCAGAAGTAAATTATGAGATGAAAATCACATGCCTTATGTCTTGACATACTTCATAAACAACTAGACAAATATACAAAAAATATAAATTTTTTTAATATATTCTACAAATACTCTTATATGTATCACTCCATATATAATTTTCATATGATAATCAATTTTCTATTTGAGAACAATTACTTATTAAAAATATGTTTTGGGAAATAATGGCATTTATTTAAATGTATTTTTATGGTTTTTTAGCTCTCTAACTTTGATCATGATTCCATTGTAACATCCTAGTAAAATGAATAATAATTTATTTTCATACTTATTAATATTTGTGAATTAAATATTAATTTTACTTTAAAA
This sequence comes from Viscum album, assembly GCA_963277665.1. Lineage (NCBI taxonomy): Eukaryota > Viridiplantae > Streptophyta > Magnoliopsida > Santalales > Viscaceae > Viscum > Viscum album. Next base: position 911,338,728 of record OY728161.1, on the reverse strand, counting down.
TGATTTCTATGTTCGATAGTATACCAGATACACAACAACGGGTTTCATTGAAATCTTACGTTGCACACTAATAATAAAATATTATTATTTTAAATGGAAGTTATCTCCTAGATGTTGTGTTGTAGGGAATGAAAAAATCATACAACAATATGATTATACATGTTTTTTATATGTATTTAATTTTATCCAATAAAAGTTAGAGGCTTATGAAGTGAAGTAATCTAATTTTAATCATAATTTACATTAAAAGGTAAATTTACCGCATATTAATGGAGAACCATCATTAAATATATTTTTGGTCTCTCTAATACATTCTACATTACCAAATATAATCCTTTTTTAGAATGGGTACTTAAAAATTTACCTTGTGTATTTTTTTTGGAATTTTTCCGTTAAAGTTCATTTTTAATGAATAACGAAAATTATAGTATTTTAATTCAAAATTGTGTTTTAATCTAATTTATTTAAATGTTTATATTATCTATTTTATTAGTTTGAATATTATTTATAATATATTAATTCCATTTAATAAAATTTTGGTCATTAGAATTTATTTCACTTTTAATTTGGACATAAACAAATGTCAATCTTATGATAGTTATTATTTCTTAAAAACACGCTATTTGTTTTAACTACATGAATTAATTACAAATTAATTAGCGCAACTTATATGTTTACAATTGGGTAAAATAGACATAATTTTTTAATTCAGAATATCAATTATAGATCAGGCTGATTTTTTTGTATTTTAATGAAATACATAAATTTTTTATGAACAATGAAACAACTTAGTATTAGTTAAAAAAACTGACATTTCCATTTATATGATATTTTACCACATCCGTGATTTGAATTTTTAAAATCTAACAGACATGGTTATTATTAGTAAGTAAAATGAGGTTCAATAAGATGAAAATAATTTTTGGTGAATAGTAAGTTTTGACTTTTATTTACTGCGGTTAATGGTAAATAGGATAATTCATGGCAAAACAAATATTATATTAATTCAAAATTGTCTTAAAACTTGTTCAAACATTATTTCTTGAGTCATTTATGGCCCTAGACATATTTGTGACGATTTTGGGACCCCATTGAGAAACTTGGTAGTGATAATGACACTTTAGATCAATTAACATAATGTAAAGGAAAAAATGACAAAAGAAAATAACTTTTAGAAAATTAATTTTTACAATGGTTTATCTAAATTATCCATTAGACTATGAAAAATCATTAGAAATATTGAATTATTTCGGACATCATTGTATTTTTTTATAATTTTTAGACTTAAAACATATTAAATTACTTATGACACAAGAATGATGCAGTGGTTACTTCAATAATAAATCATTTAATTAAATAAGAATATAAATAATTAAATAACATCGAAGTCTTGTCCAATTCTTATTGGATGATTTTATTTCGACCACGAGTCATCTTATCTTTGACTCTAATTATTTATCGACCTTTTGAAACCGAATATAAGTTTATAATAAAATATTATTTAAACACATTCCTAAAGTGCCCCCCACCCCCTTATAAAAAGCCCTCACATATAACTAATTCCTTACACTTATCAATCCTTTTGGCTCGACCAAACTCTACCCAATTAAAATCCCCACATTCCTATCCTCCTCCTAGAGGCCTTACCTTTTACAGAAGGAACTTCAAGAAGTTCTTTTTTTTCAAACCAAAGGAAGTTACCCAAATTAACAGTAACTGTTTCTCATAAACTCTTTTCATTTATTATATTTCTCCAACCCCTAAAATATTTTTATTCTTTTATTTTATAACAACTCCATTATCCTCAGTTTTCTAGGATGTTGTTATGAGATGTATTCTTACTACACAAACACACACCTCCATCTAATGGGTGTAGAACATACTGTTTCTGTCGATGAAAAACTAATGCATCACTAGACAATGATTGTTCGATTATCTCCTACTAAAAATCATGGTGGACATTAAGATGAAACTATATCTATATACGATATATATTATGTTTATGTTTTTTTTATTTTTTATTTTTGTTTTATAGCATACTTTTATGGTTTCCATTATGGGTAAACGGGATAATTTCATTTGAGGAAGTGCGGACTACCGCCCCCTCAAAGTGATATTACTCATTAATGCCATATGGAGGGCATATAAAGGATGGAGTATATGATATTATATATGATATTATACTGAATTTATAATATAACTATGTATCATTATGTTTAAATTTCATTAAAATAAGAAATAGAAATGGAAGTAGCGTTCATGCGTACATATGGCTTACCGTCTCAATGAACGATGCAATTAATTTCTTATCTCCAAATGTTATGTACATTTATAAATACATTTATATACTGGATATATATTATATATATGATATCTAAATCATGAATATAATTATGGTTATAAAGATAATTTTACCGTGTGAACAACTTTAACTATATGGTGTTCATTTGTGACTGAAGTACCAAATATCAACAAAACGAACATGATTAACTTTAATGATTACATAATATTTATAACATGGTAATAAGTGACATAAAAAAATTAATACACTTGAAAAAAATTCATATGCATTTAGAAATTAACTTTAGTTTATTATTCAGGAGATTAATTAATAATCAAGTCTAGTCGGACACGAGGTAAGGGACTTTGTCTCAACCTCTTTTAATTGAAGAATCGTTAGTTTTATACTGGACTTTATTTATATAGTGTATAATCCCTTTTTACTTTTCATTTCTTTCAAATGGAATCTTTAATACAAAGCATTTTACTAATTAAAAAAATGAATGTTTTATTATATAAGCGGTGACACCGACTTTTCCGCCGCCATGAGTATTATTTGATCATTGGATTTCTTAAAAATACGTAATGTTTTTAAAAAGGAAAATAAATACCATATACTTTGTTTACTTATTTTGGCCTTGAAAATGGTTTTGATAATTGATTTTTTATGTCAATATTTTTAAATGATATATTTTTATTGCAATGTTATAGTTTTATCTTTTCTTTTATGCTTATGTTATGTGTTATGATCGTGTTATGGTTCTTGGGCATTATTTACATATACGTGTGGTTCCATGGTAAACCTACAGCGAGTGTTCCCGAGATACCTCCCCAATGCCTTGGGTATCATAACGGAGGTAAACGTGAATGTTTCTCCTAATAGTTTTTGGGAATATACTATGATGGATACTTCAAAGTAACTCTGTATGTAGATGTGATACCTACACTATAAGTATGTTATGGATTCCACAAGTTAACTTTATAATTTATGATTTCTATGTGTTATTCATAAATATTATGTTTTCATGAGGTAAGTAAATGAGTTTATGTTTTCTTATGTATTTATGAACATATGTTTTCGTTCTTGGTTTTATAACCCTTACTGATTATTTATGTTAATCCCATGTTTTTAAATGTTTTCACAGGACTTGAAGTTGAATAGGGTCAAGGATGTGGTCATGGAAAAGTCCTGATGTATAAAACATGAGACTCGAAATGACTCTTTTTTTCTAGAGTTGTTATTTTTTGAATAAAATGTAAACTGTGTAGAAGTTTCTACACTATAAGCTTTTGATATGTAATAGTTTTGTTCTAATTATCTAATACACTAAACCTTCAAAGATCCATAATGTGAATTATTCATTATATTTAATATTATTTAATGTTTAATGTTAGGTCCTTATAGTTGGAATCAGAGGTCGTTTTAGATAACTTTAAGAGTTAGATTATTGTTTAATTAATATCCATAATGTAATTTATGTTAATATTGAAATCATATAGCATTTATAGATTACCATGTTTCACTACCAAAGATATTTCTGTGTTCATAATGGGTTTATATAGAGGAAACATGGTAGGAATGTTTGGATGACATCAGGAGGAAGACAACGTTCCAAATCAGCAACCTGAGATGGTCAGAATCATAAATAATTTTTTTTTAGTGATGGAATAGTTGACTCAGGCTATAAATGATGGTGGTATCCATGTATGAGATCATACAGATCAACCATGGAGGAACATATCAGTAGTGGAGAATTTCATGAGGCAACACCCCCATCATTCAGAGGTTCATCTGTCCCGATGCTAGAAGAAGGGTGGGTAAAAGCATTGTAAAAGATTTTCTGTTTCTTTGGATGTTCAGAACATCAAAAGGTTAGACTCACTATATACCATTTTGTAGGTGAAGCAGATTAGTGGTGGTCGATGGGGAAAAATATGAGGGATAGTGAGGAGATTGATGCTCTCGATTTGGATGAATTCAAAGAAATGTTTTTGAGAAATAATTTCCTTAGCTGGTTCGTCATAGAATGGAAAATTAATTCCTAGAAATAAGGCAAGAGGATGACTCAAAGGCTGCTTATGTAGCAAACTTCACTCGACTGGCAAGGTATGCACTAAATTTCAAACTAGATCTTGATATTTTAATCAACCATTTTTACTCAGGAGTAAAACCCGAGTATTGAATGGATTTTTCTTCTCGTGAGATCAAAATTTATTAAAAACTTGTTCATTGTGCAGAGAAAGTGGAAATGGAGTTACCTAATGATCAGGTGTTCTTTGAAAAAAATAGATTAAGAGTTCAAGGTGGCAGACAAAGGAAAAGAACTCTTCAAAAAAGACAGATGGTTAGAAACATAGGATTATAGTTTGTGAAAATTGTGGTAAAATGAATCCTGGGGAATGAATTTTCAATTATGATAAGTGATACTGACGTTGTAAAATGGGATATAAGGTTCGTAATTTCACTAAAAATGATCTGGTTAATGGTAAGAAAAAATCCAATTAATAGTCAGTAAAATGTATTAAGTGTAATGAAATGGGTCACGTTGAAAATGAGAGTATAATGAAGAACTCAACTGAATGAGATTAGCTAGAGTACCAGAAGAAAGGGGTGGTGAAATCTTTTTCAACGACTTCAGTAGATTTTGGGCCATCAAAGAAAGTTGTATCAGGTACACTGTGTGTTTGTTCAAATTATGCCAATGTGTAGTTTGATTTAGGGTATGCACACACTTTCTTTAATGATATGTTTTCTATTTAATTTTAAATTCCTACTTAATATGTAAATACAGAACATAAGGTATAAACACCTGGAGGAAATTTTGAGACAAAACAAAAACATAAGAACATTCATGTCCATCTATGGAGAAAGAGTCTACCAGCAAACCTTATTGTTTTTATTCTAGTAGAGTTTGATGTTATTTTTGGTATGTATTGGGTTTACTTTTATCATAATAAGAATGAACGCAAAGCTATTGATGTTTATTTTCAAAATGATTTACAGTTTGTTTACTTCAATGAACACTTTATTCTGACAACATATCAGGAAGTTGAGAAACTAATAAAAGATAAAAATGAATATTACCTTTCACATATTGTTTAAAACAAAGTAACTATTTGGATTAATGATGTTCCAGTGGAAAATGAGTATCTTGATATTTTTCTTCATAACTTACCTGGTATTATACCTGCTCGAGAAGATGAATTTACTGTTGACTTTGTTCCAGATGCTAATCCAATTTTAAAACCCCCTTATCGAATGGCTCAAATTGATCTTTATGAGATATGGAATCAATTGCAGGAGTTATTAGATAAAGGTTTCATTTGACCTAGAACATAACCATGGGTTGGTCCAATCTGGTTTCTTAGAATGAAATATGGTTCAATGAGACTTTGGATTTATTATAGATCATTGAATAACATCACTATTAAGAAAAAGTATCATTTGCCTCATATCGTTGATTTGATTGATCAGCTCCTAGGGGATCAATATTTTTCGAAGATTGACTTGAGGCTGGGGTACCATTAGATCAATGTAAATGAAGAAGACATTCCAAAGACCTCATTTCATACTATATAATGCCACTATAAATTTGTAGTTATGCCTTTTTTGTTTAATCAATGCACCTTTAGTATTCATGGATCTTATTAATAGAATTTTCCGTGAGTTCTTGGATAAGATTGTGGTTGTGTTCATTAATGATATTTCAGTTTATTCCAAATGTAATGAAGAACATGAAATCTATATAAGGGTAGTCTTGAAAGCATTAAAAGAAAAGAAACTGTATGAGAAATTCAGAAAGTGTGATTTTTGGTTGAAAAGAATTTCTTTTCTTGGTCACGTTGTTTCAAAAAATGGCATAATGGGTGATCCTGCTAAAACAAAAGTTAATGAAGAATGGACAAGACCCACAATTATTTCAAAGATTCTATGTTTTCTTATATTGGTAAGTTATTACTGGAAGTTTGTTGACATTTTTTCATTGTTATCTAGTTCAATCACTAAGTTAACTCAAAAAGGTGTAAACTTCATCTGGATAAAACAATTGGAAGACTATATTCAACAATTGAAAAAAATATTGGTGAATGCTTCAGTTTTGGCACTGCCTTCCAGAAATGTTGAGTTTTTTATTTATGGTGATGCTTCATTTAAAGGATTTGGATGTATCCTTATGTAGAATGATCATGTAATTGCTTATGCATCACATTAGTCGAAACCTCATGAGTTAAATTACCCTACATAAGATTTGTATTTAGCTTATGTTGTTTTTTTCTTTAAAAATTTTGAGCCATCATTTTTATGGAGTAAAATGTAAAATATATACTGATCACAAATGTTTAAATTATATATTCACTCAAAAAGAGTTGATCATGAGACAAGTAGATGGTTGGAATTAATCAAGGATTATGATTGCATGATCTAATACCATCAGGGAAATGAAAATAAATATGTTGATTCATTGAGTCTAAAAAGTAATGATTAATTATTCATGTTACATTTGGAACAATATATTTTGGTTTTTGATTTGATTAACTTTGTCATAGATGTTGTTGGTGAAGAAAATTCATCTGCTTTGTTTCAGGTGATAGGGAAATCATATATATTAAACAAAATAAATCAAGCATAGAAAGAAGACAATGAGTTACAGAAAAAGGTATAGTTGGTTCAGAAGGGTATGTTGCCAAATTTTAACATTGATAATGATTGTGTTTTGAGATTTGGAAATAGATTATGTGTGCCTTTTGATTCATAGTTGAAGAATGAGTTGGTATGTGAAGTTCATAGTTCCCCATTTCCAGTCCATCATGGCAGTATTAAGATGTATAGAGATATTCAAGAGTATTACTTGTGGGATGGAATTAAAAGAGATATTGCTGATTTTATGGTGATGTGTGTAACTTGTTTGCAGTATTTACCAGTGAGAGAGTGGAAATAGTAAAATATATCCACTGACTTAATTTTGGGATTACTGAATACATCTCTATGTAATAATGCAATATGGGTTATTATTGATCGAATGAATAAATCTACTCAATTCTTTCCTATTCAATATAATTTGTCTCAAGATCAACTTTCTCGGTTGTATGTTAAAGAGATAGTCTGATTTCATGTAGTCCCCCTCTCCATTGTATTTGATCTTGATACAAGTATTACTTCTATCCTTTTGGAATGTCCTTTAGAAGTCGTTGGGTACAGAATTAAATTTTTGTACATCTTTTTATCCTCAATCAGATGGGAAATCAAAATGAACAATTCAGATATTGGGGTATATTTTATGTGCTTTCTCAATGGAATATCAAGGAATTTGGGACCAACATATTTTTTGGTTTAATTTTCATATAATGACATTTTTCATTATAGTATACAAATGGCTCCATTTGAGTCATTATAGTGAAAGCATTGTCGAACACCATCTTTTTGGGATGATGTAGGTGAAGGGAAGCTGATGGGACCATAATTGGTAGAAGAGATGGCAGAAAAGTTAAGTTGATTCAAAAGCACATGAGAATAGATCAAAGCATATTGAAAAGTTATTCAGATAACCGGAGACGGTTCTTTATTTTCAGGTAGGTGATCATGTCTTTCTCAATGTTTCTCCATGAAAAACTATGATGCGTTTTGGAAAGAAAGGAAAGATGAGTCCGAGGTTCATTGGACTATAGGAAATTATGGATAATGTTTGATCAGTAGCATACATTGTGGCATTACATACAAGTTCATCCTTGGTACCCAATGTTTATCATGTTTTGATATGGAGAAAGTATATGTCAGATCCATCTCATGTTTTGAGACCAGAGTAAATTTAGTTGAAAGAGAATACCACTTATGAAGAACAACGAGTCCATATTCTATACCATAGAGAGAGACTGTTGCAGAATAAGGTTATTCACCAGTTATAGGTTTTGTGGAAAAACATTACGGTTGAAGAGGCAACGTGGTAATATGAAAATGCTATGAGGGATAAATACCCCCACTTATTTTGATAAGTGCATAAAAATTTTTAGGACACAATTTCCAAAATGAGGGAAGGATATAACATCCTAGCTAAATAAAGTATAATAAATTTTCACACTTATTAATATTTTTTAATTAAATATTAATTTTACTTTAAAACGGTTTCCTTGTTCGATAGCATACGTGGTACGCAACAACAAGTTTCTTTGAAATCTTACGTTGCACACTAATAATAAAATATTATTATTTTAAATGGAAGTTAACACCAAGACATTGTATTGGAGGGAATCAAAAAAACTAACTAAAATATATTTATACATGTTTGTTAAATGAATTTACTTTTATCCAATAAAATATAGAGACTTTAAATGTGAATAAATATAATTTTAAGCATAATTTACATTAAAAGGTCATTTTGCCACCATTTAATGGTGAACCCTCATTAATTATAATTTCGGTTACTTTAATACATTCTATTTGACAAAATAAAATCTTCTATTAGAAGCGGGATATCAAAATTTACTTTGTGTAAATTTTTTTCATTTTTTCGATAATGTTCATTTTTAATGAATAGTGAAAAATATTGTATTTTAATTCAAAACTGTGTTTTAATCTAATTTATTTATATAGTTATATTACTTTTTTAATTGGTTTTAATGTTTAATTGGAATATATTTTTACTATTTAATCTATTTTTTTCCTTGTAATTAGTTTCACTTTCAATTTTGACATAAACAAGTGTTAATCTTTTGATAGTTATTGTTTCTTAAAAACATGCTATTTGTTTTAACAACGAGAATTAATTTTAAATTAATTACGAAAATTCAATATCTAGAATTTGGTAAAATAGAAACATTTATGAAATCATAATATCAATTATATCTTAGGCTGAATTTTTGATATTTTTTCTGAAAAAACATCAATTTTTGATGAATAGTGAAACCACTTAGTATTAGTTAAAAAACTATCTTTTCCTTTTAAAATAAATTTTTCCACTATTGTGAATTGGATTGTAAAAATCTGACATACATAGTTGTTATTATTATGTAAAATTTCATTCAATAAGATGAATATTATTTTTGGTGAATAGTAATTTTTGACTTTTATTTACTACCGTTAAAGGTAAATAGGGCAATTCAAGGTATAAAAGAACATGATAATAATTCAAAATTACCTCAAAACATGTTAAAAACTAAATGGTTGAGTCATTTCAGACCATGGGAATATTTGGGTCTATTTTGGGACCCCATTCAGCCACTTGTGAGTGATAATGACACTTTAGATTAATTAACTTAAAGCAAAGGCAAAAATGACAATAAAAAAATATTTTTTTGTAAATTAATTTTGACAAGGGGTTATTTAAATTATCCTTTAAACTATAAATATTCATTGAAAATATATAAATATTTCATACATCATGGTATTATTTTAAAAATTTTAGTCATCGAATAAATTATATTATTTATGACGCAATAATGATGTAGTGTTTATATCATTAATAAATCATTTAATTAAATAAGGTTATATATAATAAAATAACATCCAAAACCAGTACAATTCTTATTGGATTATTTTATTTTGACCATGTGTCATCTTATATTCGACTCTAATGATTTTTGGACCTTTTGAAACCCTATATAAGTTTATAATAAATTAATAATTTCACACATTCCTTAAGAGGACCTCCCACCTTATAAAAGCCCTCATTTCTAACCAATTCCATACACCTCTCAATACATTTGGCTCGTCCAACCAATGCCCAATTAAACTACGTACATCTCTATCCTCCTCCTAGAAGCCTTACCTTAGGCAAAATTCACTTCAAGATGTTTATTTGGTATAAACCAAAAGATGTTACCCAAATTAAAGGTAACAGTTTATATTAACTTCTTTTCATTTATTTTAATTCTCCAACCACTAAAATATTTTTATTTCATTATTTTATAACAAAAAATATCATAAATATACTATGATGTTGTAATGAGATGCATTCAAACTACACTTAGACACACCTCCATCTAATGGGTGAATAACATTCTGTTTCTGTGGATGGTAAACTAATGCCTCACGAGACGATGATTGTTAGATTATCTCCTACATCCTATCATGGAGGCCATTATGATGAAAAAATATTTATTTATTAGATATATTATGTTTATGTTTTCTTTATGATTCTGTATTTTTATTTTATATCATACCTTTATGGTTTCCATTAGGGGAAAATGTGATAATTTCATTGGAGGATTGCGGACTACAACCCTCTCAAAGTGATATGACTCATTAATGCCATATGGTGTAAGTATAAATGAGAGAGTTAATTATTTTATATATTATTTTATACTATAATTATAATATATCTATATATCATTATGTTTTAATTCCATTAAAATAAGAAATAGAAATGATAGTCGCGTTCATGCGTACGTACGGCTTACCATCTCCATGAATTGTGTATTTAATTTCTTACATCCAAATGTTATATACTATTATAAATAAATATATATACTGGATATATATGATATATATGATATCTAAATCATGAATATCATTCTAGAGATAATGATGTTTTGACCATGTGAACAACTTGTAACTATATGGTGTTAATTTGTGACTCAAGTACCAAGTATAAAAAAACACATTATTAACTTGAATGATTATATAATGTTTATAACATGTTAATAAGAGATATAAAAGGATTAATAAACTTGAAAAATATTTTTATGTAAGTAGAAATTAACATCAGTTTATTATCTAGGAGATTAATGAACGATCGAGTCAAGTCGAACATGAGGTAGGGGACTTTGTCTCAATAGACTATCAATGAGGCATATTTAGTTTTATACATGAATTTTTTTTATACGGTGTATAAAACCCGTTTAATTTAAATTTCATTCAAGGGTAATATTTTTAAATGATGATTTGTAAATGAAAAAAAGGAATGTTTTTTTACGTAAGCAGTGACATCGACCTTTCCCCCACCAAGAGTATTATTTGTCTTTTGCTTTGTTAACAATCCGTAATGTTTTTAAAAAGGAAAATAAATAACATATACTCTTTTTAAGTATTTTGGTATTGAACATGGTTTTGATAATGGATTTCTTATATCAATATATTTTAATGATATATTTTTATTAAAATGATAGAATTTTATCTATACTTTATGCTTATGTTATATGTTATGATCTTGTTATGTTTTTGGGGGATTATTTACGTATACAGGTGGTTGCTTGATAATCATAGGGCGGGTGTTCACGAGATAGCTCTTCAATGCATTGGGTAACGTGATGGAGGTAAACGTTAATGTTTCCCCTAATAGATTTAGGGAATATACTGTGATGGGTATTCCAATGTAACTCTGTATGTAGTTGTGATTGCCACATTATAAGTATGTTATGGATGCCAAAAGATACCTTTATGATTTATGATTTCTATGTGTTATTCATAAATCATATTCTTTCAAGAGGTAAGTAAAAGAATTTATGTTTTTATGTATTTATGAAAACATATTTTCATTATTTTTTTATCCTTTACTAATTTTTTTATGCTCATCCCATTTTTTAAAATGTTTTCACAGGACTTAAAGATGAATAGTGTCAATGATGGGGTCAAGGAAATGTCATGCCATCTAAAACATGGGACTATACATGCCACTTTTTTTAAAGAGTTTTTATTTTATGAAAAAAATGGAAACTATGTAGAAGTGGCAATATTTTAATCTTTTAAATGTAATAGTTTTTTCCTAATTCACTAAAACCCTAAACCTAAAAAGATCCCCAATGTGAATTATTCATTTAATTCAATATTATATAAAGTTTAATGCCGAGTCCTTATATCCACCATGAAAATAATTATAACCATGATATAAATATCATATATATTTTTAAATTATATAATCATAGTAATCAATAAATGTTATATATATAGAATTATATACATCATTCATTGAGATGACATGTCATGCATGCATATGAACATTGTTTCCCTTTTCTCAATGGACAAAATGAAAGAAGGGTTAAAAATATATTACAATTATATAATAATTTTAATTTCATGTATATTAAATACATTGAATAGAATTACACTAAATATGTAACTACCATGGGAATTATTTTTTTATCCATTATCATACTTATAAATATGATTTTTAATGTAATATTATTTATAAAAATATTAAATAATTTTTAATTTTAAAAAAGAAAATTGTTTTAAGAATATCTTTTAATATAAAGTTTAATTTAATTGTTAAATTTTAAAAATTATAATTTTTATTTTTATAAAACAATTATAATTTATTAAAACACAGTAAGAATATTTATTTTGGGTGATTTTTCATTGTTTTCTGGGAAATATTGATTTTTCAATGAAAAGTGAAAATACCAATATTTTTTAAAACATGTCATTTATTTTAATAAGTTGAGTAAATTAAATGACATAATATGTTATTAAGTAACCTGTATATATTTATTTAATTCTGCATAACTACTTTTGAATCATCCTTATGGTGGGTTTTAATGTATGTTTGTTTTTAGATTATAGGTGGGTTTATTTTTAAAATGTTTTAAAATAAATATTGTTTCAAATTTTTAGTTTATCTAAATAACCATAAATACAAAATATTTTATAATAAATATATAGCCTATATATCTATAAATATTATTTTATTTTCACAAAATTATTATTATTTTTCATTTAATTAATATAGAACCAACTTTTTAAATGAAATAATCTTCTCAATAAAACGTTGTATCATCACAAATTACAAACGAATTTGAAATTATATCATTCCATTTATGAGAAATAAATTTGATAAAATGGATTTCATATTTGAAATAAGAATTAAATATAATTTAAAATAATGTCAAATAGTTTTTTGGCTAATGTGAGTTGTGAAATCATTAACAATAATAACGTCAATTAATGTAAAACTGAGTTTTCCATGTGAATAAAATTAATAATATTACAAAATTACCAAGTAAATTATTCCAAACCCACTGTATGAACATATATATACATAATATCTTCTATAATATATACTTTTGAATTATTTGATCTCGATGATATGGGTATGACATTAGTGAAATTTACTTTAAAAAAAATTACAGATTTTGCAATCACCTTACTTATAGATGGTATATCATTATAACCCTCTCTTTAAACCTCTCAAGACATTTGGAAATTCCAATAATTACCCAAATAAAATATCCAATTACATACACATATCTTTTCGGCCATAAATTATTAAAAAATCCAACCATGGATTGCATTTTTTTATTAAAAAAAAGAATTTACTGAAAAAGAGGTAACATTCATCAACAAGAGTTTTTGTTTTATTTCTTCCTATACCCCCATATATTATTTTTATAACATTATTATATAATAAAAATAGTGTCATAAGTATATTGAGATGTCATAATTATAAGTTTATGTCAAGAAAACACAAAAACGAATATCAAATATGTCATAAAATCATCATTCGTGTGTACGGTGGGATACCACCTCACAAAGCTATGTCATTAATTTTTCCATTTCCACATCTCATGGTTGAAAATAATTATATAAATACTTTAAATATATAATATTCACTATATTTATTACATAATAATAGATCATTAATAATTAACAAATAAATATTATTTGTAATTTTTATATTGTTGGACATACTATAATGTCGGTCATTATATGGTAGACTTCCTTCTCGCAAAGATATGTGAATTGTTTTTCAATATAGCATTACATGAAATATAATAAGGTTAAATATTTTAAAGACCCAAACATAAGCATTATGTATAATAATATTTTTGAACATGAAATCGTAGTTGAGGATCTTTTCTGTTTAGAGATATAGAGAGTTAGGAGAAAATCATAAAAATATGAAATATATATATATATATATATTATATTTTGAACTCATACTCAATATACATTTTTCCACAAAATAAATCCATTTATTTAGAAAAATACTTATTTTTTATACACATCATTAAATATTTCATCATGGAATCTTCTATTCACTTACAAATCGTATGACATGTTGAAAACATTATGAAATATAAGATGAGAACATAAAACCCTGTATGGGACATAAAGAAAGAAAACCAATAGTTTTGTGAAAACCCAATAATTGATTCCTTCAAAACATATATTTTTACTTAGAAAAGGGAAAATCTTTTCTAGAAGATAATTATTTTAACACTTAGAAAAATTATTTCTTTGAAAACACAAAAGAACACATATAATATATAAGTTGGCAACATAAAAAAATTTATGTGTACAAAAACTGAATAATAATTCATTAAAAATACATAAATTTCCCTATGAAAAATCTAATAACCATATAACATACTTCCAAACCCAATGAAATATGGTTTATAATATAACGACATGTCAATGGTTTGTCATAGAATCACCCATCCATAGATTATCCTATAAACTCTAATAAAATATGAATGTACCATTAAAACATAAAATCAAGAAGTTTTCAACATAGAACTCTTGAAATTTCATTTAAACATATAAGAAATAATTTTATGTATTGTAAATAAAAAAATCAATTTTCATAAAACAATTTAAAACATTTATAAAATATATTTTTGAATCAAACTGTCCCATACTACATTGAAATTTGTTGAAGAAATTGAAAAATTGTTGTTTTAAAACAATCGTTTCCAAATAAAGAAATCCATAAAATAAATTGGAAAACATGGATATGAATTATAAATATTTATAAGAATAAGTCATTAAAAAAATAAAATATATGTTTTAGTTAGGGAGTCCCCTATAATGAGTCTGATTTATTATGTAGGTCCTTTTAATTTCTAAATAATAAAATTATGTTAATAAATAATAGTTTTGAGAATAGTTTTACATTTATTATTAAATTTATATCACATATTATCAAAATTTAATAATTACATTGTTATTTAATTTCAAATCGAATGTTTTGAGGATATTTAATACACGCGCCCGAACTGACTTCTATAAGTTGAATACGAGCAAAGTGGTCATTGTTCCATCATCTCCAGAATAAATTTCCAGAAATAATAATCCTTATATAAAATTTATAATAATTTTAAACCCATTCATTAATATAGAATATGAAAAATAAACTATGATTGAATAATTAAAATGGTAATTCATTCATACGCATGAGTACCATTTTCATTTTTCACCGATCGTTATGGAAAAAAGGTAAATATTATTAAATCCTTCCAGAATGAGAATAATTTCATTGTTACCAAATTAATAATTTAAATATAATTATATATATATTATTCATTTCATGTGGTGATTATAAATGAACAACCTCGTTTTGTGGAGTTGATTGTTCACAACTACGCATGAATGATTTAATCATTTTAATGCCCATAGAGAGTCGGACCATAATTGATATATTATTCTATTATATTGATGAATATGTAATTATATATTATATAAAAAATAAAATCTATAATTATAACATGTCTTGAGAGATGTAAATGGATAAAAAATTATACAGTGTTGTGGAGGTGATAATTCACATGTACACACAAACGATTAATTCATTTCCAATCTAATGGAATACGAGATGGATTTATGTGATGATATTAAAATAATAAAATTTGATAATATTTACGATGGTGGAAATATTATCTTATAATTTTCAGATTATTTTTTAAATATGAGTAAAAAGGAAAAATATTGAAAGACTTAATTAAAAATAACACATCTTCTTCAGAAGCTCTCATTTGATTAAGACATTGACACCTATAGGGACGGTGTTAAGCTAATATATGGCCACTAAAATTTGTGTAGGGATTATAGAAATGGATTTGGAAAGATCATTGACAAAAAAATAGGTTTTTATGTGTTATTAAAAGGGAAGAATGAGTGTCCTTTTATAAGATATAGGAGGGGAACTCTTTAAATATTTCAAAATATTAAATAAATAAATATAATTTTTATTTAAAAAATGGATCCACAGTGATTTATTTCGAATAATTCATGATTTTGGGTTTAATTCCAATAATCCACTTAAATTAATATATATTTCAAATATTTTAAATCATTATATTTTTACCCTTATTTTACGAGTTTATTTAATTCCATGTTATCATGTAATTTACACATTGTTGTTTAATATAATTTCTATAACAAGGAGAAATACTAATAAATGAGTCATTTATGAAAATTTACGAATTATATGAATTATTTTTCTAATTTTTATATTTTTATAATTTTTAATTCATTTATTATTATATTATTTATCTTAAGATATCAATTCTATTAATTTTGATACTATTAATTACCTAACATTTTTAAAAAATAAAATCAACATTATATCTTAAAAAATATTAACTCATCACAATAATGTATAATTTATACATAATAATAGTTTATGACAAAAACTACATCAAATAATATTTTTTATAATATTTCAAATCACGTTTATTTGATTCTTCTATTAATATAGCAATTACAATATCATCATTATTTAAGCATTTAATTTAATCATTTGTTTCCAAATATTATAAATAAATTTCCATGATTTAGGTTAAATTTTATATTTCTAAATAATGTGAATAGTATAACATATCCATTATATAACGCAATATTAAAAATATTTTATTTTTAAAATACAAGTGTGAGAAAATTATCTTCTCGTTGAATATAATATTTTAGATTTATAATGTCATAAAAGTGGAATAAACCTATTATTATTCATCCCAAGGTTAATTTCAGGTCTGTAAACACCCATCCAATGATATTAGGACAATATATAGGGAAATTACTATCCCTAATTCATTCTTTCTGATGGGCCCCCCCTTCCTGGAGGTGTGAGTGGGCGGAGGATCTCCCTCGACCTCCGACTCCATGGGAGGCCTTTATAACTTTTTCTAACCCTTGCTATCTTCTAGATTTTTCGTCGATTTCATTGAGTCTGAAGGTTCCAGATCTGCATCTCAGGAACCCTCAGCTTACGATCTCTGCCTCAGAGTTCTCTGAGGCTTCGAATCTCTTGAATTTGACCCTGGTGTCTCACATCAATCACTGAAGACCTTAGGTTGATGAGTTCGATAGGTTCGTGTTTAGAAAATGGGATAAGCAGGATGACACGATGATGGGTTTGATCGAAAACCGTTATATGATGATATTATATCAATCAGAGAATGACTTAATTTTTCTTGTTCTAGAGCTCCTCGATGATGTGGTGGTTGCATGCTCTTCTTTTTCCGATGTACATATGATTTCTACATGAATCGAGACTCACCCTCTATCGCCAACTGAGTAAGATTTCCTCTTCTTCCCTTTCCCTTCCAGAACCCTGCGATTATACGTCTTTTAGGAAATATTGTGGGGAAATTTCTGTGCTATGATGATCACACGTTGTCGGAAAGTCATCTTGTTAACCTGCGGCTATGCGTTATGGTGGACGCTTCGAAGTCGCCAGTTGAATGAATCTAGATTACAGTTGGTGAAAAGTTTCACTAGAAGCAACCAATGCACATTGAATCCTGGGATGATTATTGTTGGGGATGCAATCATCTGGGTCATCATGATGATCAATGTAACAATGGAAGCACTCAAACTCTAGTGAAGCGGAACAGGAAAACTACTGGTCAGGGGAAGATGAATGTCGATGTTGCAAAGGCTGGAAATGGAGGGGGTGGCTCAGACATGAGAAACCTAGCTGTTTCTGTGGTGATTGAGGGACTGAAGCAAGACCTCAAGGCCGACGTGAGTCATTTGGACGATGCTTCTCCTGGAAGTGGCACGTGAAGGATACCGCATTGGCATGTTCTAATGGAGAGAGTGTTGTTAATGCTGGGTATAGGTCCAGTGGTATCAAGCAGTGTGTTGATGGTGGTGGGAAAAACCCTACTGGTCCAAATGGGTGGAGAATGACATCGAATTCGGCTGGTTGCGGGCAAATTCTGGATGACAGTCCATGTCTGCAAATGCAATCTGCTGCTTTAGGAAGCACTGCTGAAACTGGTAACCGATTCCAGGTCTTGGCAACTGATGAAGTTTGTCAAGTGGAAATGGTTGAGGTAATTTATGATGGAACTAACATGCAATGCGTTTCAGTTGATGCAGAGAAGGGGTGGATCAAATGTTTGAGATTGAGGGGAAACTTGAAGATCAAGAGGAGGTGGGTGCTTCAAAGAAGGAAAATACCAATATACATATTGTCTTGATTGATTCTCTGATGAATATGGATGCTAGACAGGAGTTTGCTGGGCAGCCACCATGTTTGGCAATGCATGACTATAACAGTTGAAATGGTCAAGCCAGAGGGGTGGGTGATCGTTTCTAGGATCTTCTGATTAAAGGAATGTGGGGGAATGTCTCAGAAAAGAGAAAAGAAAATGTGAAGGGGAAACCATCCTATTGTGAGGATCTTAAGGATGGGAAGAGGGAATCTGGAAAAGAGGTGTCCACCACATCCAACTGAAGGATGAGGAAGGATTACTCTGAGTTGTTGAAGCCGCTTTCCACTAGATACTCTTTCAAACAATCACCACATTAGTTGATCTCATTGGAGAAACTAAACCTTATAAGGAAGTATGCCAAGATCCTAAGGCATTATGAAAGCTCGAAATGGGAGACGACCACTGCAGAAGGAGGCTCTAATATGGGTTGTGATGGGTATGATGTTTATGTTATGTAATCGGCTTCTGAATTGTGTTTTTTTTCAGCTATACTTTTCTTTTTCCTTAATAAATAGTGAGGGGGCTACCTCTGATGGACATTCCTAGTAATATTTAGGGAAATCTATAATATTATTTTTATCCGTAATTACACGATTTACCCTTAACCCCGGTAATAAAAATTATTACTACAGGATCTATTCATATTTTTAGAAAATTATAATGATCTTATTAGATCATAAATACCATAATAATTAAAACCATTATTTATTTTTAAAAAATATATATTACACATAACAGAATAAAATTAATTTTAAAATATTCTCACTAACGGATCGAGAAAATGTTTTTTTAAACTAAAAATGTTCAAAATTTCCCAAATTTTTCATTTTCAAATTAAATATAGAATTTATTTCAATAAAATAAATTGGAATAAATAAAAAAACATGACTTATTAAAAATTTGATACTAATTAGATACAAAATTTTACAAAATAATTAATTTTTATGATAATGTTTTTTGGACATATATTGTATAATATTCATTATTCCTGAAATTACGAAAGTTCTCGAAAAAATAAAAAAATATTAATTCATAGTAAAATTTGGCACTTTTACTCCAAAAAATGTTAATTTTGTAAAATATAATTCATAAAAGTTATAAAAACAGTTGGACTCCCCTTGTATTAATCATGTTTCAATGATCACAAATCTCATTAATGATCTCAAATCTCATTAATGATCTCAAATCTCATTCAACCAAGTTAAATATTATAATCTATATCCAATCATGTTTATTTACGTTTCAAGTTCTCTCATGATTTGTAATGGTTAGGCTCAATCCATTTCATTCATAATGCGACTTATGTATGGATACAGTTATTTTCCATCGAACAAGACACCGTGAAGCCAGACACGGTGAAGCCTGACACTGTGAAGCCTGACACCATGAAGCCAGACACCGTGAAGCCAGAAACCATATGCAAGAAACCGTGAAGCCACTCACTGTGTAGCCAGACGGTGTAAGCCAGACACCGTGAAGCCTGACACCGTAAGCCATACACAGTAATCCAGACACATTAATCCAAACACCATAAGCAAGACACCGTGAAGTAAGACACCGTGGGAAAGTCACAGTGACACTCAGACACTGTGAGACTCAGACACCATGACACTCAGAAACTGTGATGGAGACACCATTATCAAGACATACTGTGACACCGTTTCATAAAATATTTTTTCGTCTTTCAATTTGATTTCTAACAGTCATATTTGATGCCTTTAATGCACTGAAATAATTAATGTTTCTTTTTAGACATGGTACTAGATACAAGGTATGAAACACCTGGAACCTACCAGATAAAATTCATGAATTCTAATATAAATATTGGAGAGTGCCTGAGAACAAGATAGATAGATACTGAACCAAAAACAAGCCTGTGAGCATGACCAAGAAGAACACTTTGCAAGATTGCCAATGAAAGCACTATCACATGCATGAAATCCGACTCTACTGAAGAACATATGATGTACACTTGAATCCTGAGAACATCTTCACATTATCAAAACTCATGAAGAACACAAGCTGAATCATGACACACTATTTTCTTGACAAAAACGGTAACATGACTCCGAAGTATTTCTGTTTAATCAAAGTAGTACAGAGCTGCACTTCAAATCACTAGAGCATTCTAAACTCATATCGACTCTCTCTTAGTGATTCATTTACATACATCATGAGTACGATGTGTACTCTGTACATTCCACACACACAATGACTCCTATTCTAAACTCAAGGATTTCTAAATCATTACAGAAAACTTTTTATAATTTTATTTACCCACAAAAACTATGGTAGAGGTCCCTGTATGGCCTGGTTATTATTTTTGTTTACCCATGAAAATTGTGGAAGAGGTCCTTGTGTGGCATGGACAGTCTTTTTACTGTTTTTAACCCAGATCCAGGGTGTGGGTCATTGTTTATTTATATAATATACTTGGTGGAAGGTGATCACCAAGTAGAGTGGATTAGGTCTCATCTTGAGACTGAACCACTTGTTTCATATCCGCTGTGCTGTTTAATTTGTGTCTTCACTTTTTTACTTCTTTATTTCATATCCCAGAAAACACTAATTTCACTTCAATAGTTAGCCATGGAAAGAAGTTATAACTGATTTTTCTTATTAGGATAATGCCAAAATTAATATTAATAATACAAATTAAGATTAATGACAATTAATACATCTTCTAAGAAGCTGTTTGAAAATTCAAACTCTTATAACAGTATAACCATGATTAATTGCGTTATATCTATTATTAAGGAAAACCATTTCTTTTAAAATAATAATTTTTTAATAGAATGTTTTATAGTCACTCAATTCACCCCTCCCCTCTTGAGTGAACTACTCCGAACAACATTTTCTATCAGAGGGGAACTTTATTAGGACACTGTGTAATGTTACTCAACAGTGATTGTAGTTGTAATTTTAAGATCTATAAATTTCTGTTAATTTTAAATTTCTAGCTCTTTTAATGTAATACGGTAGTATAAAAAATATACTAGAAGGTGATTCAACCAACAGACCACCATTCTTTAATGGAACCAACTATGTTCAATGGAAAATTAAAATGAAAATTCACCTGGAGAGTTTGACCTTTGAAATTTGGTCATCCATTATAGATTAATAAAAACATCAGTTGACTGATAGAATTACATGGGATGTACCTAAAAAACATGCTTACAATAACAATTGTAAATCCATGAATTCTTTGTACTGTTCCTTAGGATATGAAGAATTTAATTGGAATTTTTCTTGTAAAACTGCACATGAAATTTGGGATACCTTGTCTGTCTCACATGAAGGAACTTATAGTGTAAATGAAATGATACCTAATACTCATACTCTAAAATAGGATAATTTTAAAATGAAACCTGATGAGACTATTTCTGACTTGTATCTCAGGTTCAATGAGATTGTCAACAAATGATTACTCTTAGAAGAGAAGTCACTTCCAAAGAACAGATAATGAGAATCCTTAGATGTCTACCTGATATATAGAGGGGAACTTATGTCTCTATTTGAGAATCTTGAAACATCAGCAAGATACCTTTAAATGAACTCATTGGGAAACTGATGATGTATGAGGAAGAGATGAATGTCAACAAAGAAGAGGAGGATGAACCAAATAGGAAATCTGTAGAATTAAAGACCAACTTTTCGAAGCACAAAGACAAAGGGAAACTAGAAGCTTCTGTATAATGTTCCTTAACTGAACATTTATCACCTGATAGTGATGTGGAGATGGCTCAACTAGGCATAATATTCAAACTATTTTACAAAAAGAATAACTTTTTTAGAAATCCTATTTTCAAGGGAATGTATGATCTAAAAGGAAATGGGAAAAAATGACTAGAATAGAAGTAACAAAACTGTTGAAATTGTATGCTATGAATGTAAGTTAAAAGTACATATAAATTCTGACTATCCAAAGCTCAAATATAAGAAGAAATACGAGGATAAGGACAAAACATACAAAAAGAAAAAGAAGGAAACTTAGAGTGCCTTTTAGGATAGTTTATGAGACTCAAATACATCACATGATGAACATGCTAACAAAGCCAATATGTGTTTTATGAAAAAAAACATCTGAGGTAACATTGTACTCTTCTATACATAATTCATAATATTCCAAAGAGGAAAGTGACTATGAAAATACAACTAATGAAGAAATGTTTGAATATTGAAACATGCTTGAAGAGACATGAAATTAATTAAAAGATAAATATAAATCATTGAAGAAACAACATGCTCTAACTTTAAATGTTAAATCTTAACATAATACTGAAAAGGAGAAAATTTCTCAACTGCTCAAAGAAAACAATCCATTAAAAATTTCCAGTGAAAAATTAAAAAGTAACTTAGGAAAGTCTACTAATGGGAAAAATACCCTTACACAAATGCTAGGAAAACAAATTTCCCCCAAATAAAACACTAAAATTGGTTATCAAACTAGTAAAATAAACCTTGGTAGAAAGAAGTTTGTTTCCAAGTCTATGACATATAGTTTTGTTCCCAGTTCTATACACAACTCAACTAGCTCATGTAATGATACGTACTGTACTGTTTTATGTTTTTTTGGACCAAATACTATTTATTTTTCAAACACATTACATAACACTTATAGGAAACCTATGAGACAAATAAGGGTTCCTAAAGCACTTATTACTAATGTTACTGGACCCCAAAAATTATGGGAACCAGAATTTGTCTTTACTTAATCAAGTTATAAGAAAGATTCTTAAGGTGCTCCTGCAAGAATCTATGGTACTTGGATAGTAGATGTTCAAGGAACATGACTGGAGACTACTCATGATTCAAGACCCCGATAAAAGTAGATGGAGGACATGTAACATTTGGTGACAATGCTAAATATAAAATCATTTGCCTAGGCCAGATTGGAACCACTGATTCAATTTTAATTTATAAAGTACAATTTTTTAGTGGCTAAAAATATAATCAGCTTTGTATCTCACAATTATGTGATGATATATTTCATGTTAAATTTGATAATGATGCATGTTATGTATTAAATTGTAATGATGAATTAGTATTTTCTACATCACGGAATGAGAAAGTTTATTCTATTAATTTATATTCCTTAGCCTCTTGAAATGATTCATGCTAAATTGTATTTCATAAAGAATCTTGGCTCTAGTTTAGGAGACTAATACACTGTAATGTCCACTCTTTTAGAATGATTTCTTGAAAAGTACTAGTTAAAGACTGACCCAAACATGAGTCTCCACATGAAAAATTATGCAATCCTTGTCAAAAGGGAAAACAACACAAAATCGCTTTCAAAAAAAAGAAGTTCCTACTTCTCAACCTCTCGAATTAGTTCAAATGGATTTGTTTAGACCATCTAGAGTTTCTAGTTTAAATGGGAAGCACTAGGTTTATGTTCTGGTAGATGATTTTTCTATGTATACGTAGACCATCTTCATGGATCACAAAAGTGAAGCATGCTCTTATTTTACTATGAATTCGAATTCTATAGAAAATCATAGTGGCCTTAAAATTATATCATTAACAAGTGATCATGGCCGTGAGTTTGAAAATCATGTTTTTGAATCCTTTTTCTCATATAATGGTTATGGTCAAAATTTATCTTCCCCTAGAACCCCTCAGCAAAATGGTTTTGTAGAAAGAAGAAATAGAACCCAGCAATAAATTTCTAGAATAGTGCTTAGTGATTATGACTTACCTATTTACTTTCGGGATGAAGCTATTAATAGAGCATTCTACATAATCAATAGAGTCTTGATTAGACCAATTCTAAAAAATATCTTGTATGGAATCTGGAACAATAGGAAACCGAAGGTTAATTACTATAGAGTTTTTGATTACAAAGTCTTTATTCTCAACACTAAGGATAATCTTGACAAATTTGCATCCATAAGTGATGAAGGAATTTTCCTAGGATACTCAATATTATGTAAAGCTTATAGAGTATCCAATAAGATAACTAAATTTGTGGAAGAATCAATTCAAATCATGTTTGATGAAAAAAATTTACATGAGCCTAGAACCATCCTAGAAAATATGGACGATGATATATCAAATCTGAACATCAACTCAAAATCCTCAAATTACACTATGAAGGAATATGTGAAAAAATCTAATTATTGAAATTCCCTACCATTGAGTTGTAATGAACCTGAATATTTTGATGAACCTAAAATCAGAAGTCCCTCTTTTTCAAGAAAGGTTATAAACCTTAAAAACCATCCCTTATATACTGTTGTAGGAGACTTAGAGAAAGGAACAAAAACTAGAGCTTCTCTTAGAAATCAGGTTTAACATCAAGCTTCTTGTCACAACATGAACCTAAAAACATTGATGATTCCATAAATGGTGAATTTTAGGTAATGGCTATACAAGAAGAACATAATCAGTTTTATAGAAACAATGTTTTGAAACTTGTTGAAAGACCCAAGGCCACATTCATCATAGGTACTAAATGGTTGTTTATAAATAAGGTAGATGATGTTCAAAATATAGTTAGGAACATGGATATATTAGTTGCAGAAGGATATAGTCAAGAAGAAGGAATTGACTATGAGGAAAACTTTTCTCCAGTATCCAGAATCGAAGCCATCAGAATCCTACTTGCCTATGCTGCACATATAAATTTCAAACAATATCAAATGGATGTTAAGAGTGCACTCTTAAATGGGTATATAGCTAACGATGTCTTTGTTGAATAACCCCAGGGATTTATAAATCCTCATTTTCACAATCATATTTTCAAACTATCAAAAGCTTTATATGGTTTAAAACAAGCTCCAAGAGCATGGTATGAACGACTAAGTACTTTTATCATTTCCAAAGGTTTTACAAAAGGAATAATTCATCCTACCCTTTTTATAAAACTAATTTCTAATGATGTTTTAGTTGTAAAAATATATGTAGATGATATTATTTTTGGATCTTCAAAAAATTCAGATGTATTGATTTTTCTAAATTGATGCAAAATGAATTTTAAATGAGTTTTATCGGAGAGCTAAAATTCATTCTTGGATTTCAAATCATTCAAAAATAATTATGGAATTGTTTAAAATCAAACTAAATACACTAGGATATTCTAAAACGTTTTGGATTGGATAAAATTTAAATGAAGTGACACTCCCATGAGTACAATATGTAAGTTGGATCATGATGAAGATGGAGAACCTATTGATAAAATAACTTATAGAGTAATGATTGGAAGTTTACAATATTTACCTTCTAGCCATTCAGACATTATGTTTAGTGTGTGTATGTGTGCTCGTTTTCAAGAAAATCCAAAAGAATCTCATTTAATTATTGTAAAGAGAATTTTCAGATTCATCAAGCAAACAACCAATCAAGGATTGTTCTATCCTAAAGGACAATCATTTGAACTAGTTAGTTATTCTGATGCTGACTTCGGTATAAGTTAGATATAAAGAGAACCACTAGAATATGTCACCTTTTAGGCAAGTCACTAGTATCATGGTGTAGTAATAAACAAAATTTTGTTGCATTATCTACTGTAGAAGCTGAATACATAGCTGCAGGCAGTTGTTGTGCACAAATGTTATGGATGAAACACACATTACTAGATTATGGATTTTAATTCAGACATGTAGTGATAAATTGTGACAACACAAGTGATATTAACATCTCAAGAAATCTTGTTTCACATTCTAGGACAAATAATATTGATTTAAGACATCACTTTTGGAGAGATTATTATCAAAAAGGTTATATAACCTTGGAATTAATTGGTACTGAATATTAACTTGCTGATATATTCACTAAACCATTAAATTCCGAGAGAATAGACTACATCATAGAAGACCATGGCATGATAAATCTCAAATAGATATCTTACTTGTCTTACTATTCAACATTTTACTATGTTTTACCTTACTATTTAATCATTACGGTTTCTCAGTTATTTTATATTGTGTTTACGGTATCACCATTAGCACTTTGTACTTACGGTCTAGCATTTACTATCTCACCATAATGTTCACTGAAAAGTCCACTCACTGTCTCACCGTGAAGTCCACTTACTGTCTCACTATGATGACCACTTACTGTTGCACTGTGATGACAACTTACTGTCACACCGTAATTACCATTCACGGTCTCACCATGAAATTTTTTTTGATTTTTTTTAAACCTGTACCGTGGAAATTTTTATTTCACCTCTTTAACTTTCCCGTGTTTTTATTTTGTGATGATTGGAATTCCTAAATAATAAAACAAAATTTTTCACTCACTTCTTCACTCGGACTTCTCTCATTTCGAACCCTTTCAACCATGAACCCCTTATATTTCTCTCTCTCTATCTCTCGAACCCTCAGTGGATGCCAAGAATGAAACATATGTCATCATCCACACCTGATAAGCACTACTCGAAGAAGAAGAATATTTCACCTAAGCTGATGCTCGAAGGACCATTAAATCCGAATATAGTAAATCGTAGTGTTGTACCTGAAGAAGAAATCTCCCCCGGATGGCTTTTTTATAGAAAATCCGTAGTTTTGAAAGTTTTTAAGCATAAATTCTGGTTAGAATGGTTATAAATAGAGAATATACCCATATATCCTAGGCCATTAGCTCAGTTCAACTAGTACACATAGTTGTCTTTTGACTCTGTTGAAAGTTATGTTGTGAGGAGCTGGAATAATGGCCAAAGATGCTCCTTCTCGTCGAGGTTATGGGATACATGCGTTGGATGCCTAATGAAAAAATATGTGATGATTACCAGAGAGAACCACCACCTACAACTGATTTCATTGATGTTGAAGATGCTCTAAAAAACCTAACTAGAAATGGCACCAACAGAAGGGCCATCACTGCTGAACCTGATGGATAAATAAGGATGCTGTTTAAGATTGTTCAAAATCTAGTTAGTCCAAGAAAAGGTGATTTTGTTGTGTTAATGTATCTAGATGTTTTTTATAAATCTTATGAAAATTGAAACAATATCAACTTGTGAAAGTGCATCATTCACCATATGTGTTAGTTGATCAAGGTTACATCCAAATCCACCTCTCGGTTCTACTCTCGGCTGATATTAGCCATGATTGTTGCAAAAGGTGTAGTTGGACCTAATGAAGATGTGCTTATGGATTATGAATATTGTCTCTCTAAAGCTTCCATCAAATGAATGAATATAAACTGGAACCCTTGGAAAAAGGAATGGGTGGAAGACAATGATATGGTTTATATGAAGTTTAATCCTATCGATTATCCATCAAGGCCGAAAGGCATTTCTGATCCTGGTTTGGAACTAGATGAACTTGTTGAGTATTTAGAAGCATCAAATGAAGAGGATGAAGTACCTCATAGGGAATATGTTTTTTTTTTGAGGAATAAAGGACTATTGTTCCTCTTGTTGTTCGTGAATAGGAAGTTCCTAATCCCAGTGAAGAAGCTAATCTGGAACTCCAACCCGAGGCTGAAAAAGAATCAGTGGTGACAGAATTTGAGCTGCAAATCATGGAAGACCCTATATTAGAAGTAATCCATGTAGTTTGTGAAGATAATATGGAAGAACTCCATATGGAACAATATTTTCCTGAAATAATTTGTGTGGTTGAAGAAATAATGGAGATATCCTTTAATTAGGCTAGACAAGAAATGAATGAATAAATAAGAGCTGAACCTGTGGAATTAGAACCAGCTCTTGAGCCTCTCAGTCCTGAGAATGATGCACCTTTTGAGGGGTAGGAAACCCCACATCTTGAGTATCAAAAAGCCTCAAATCCAACTGAGTCAGGTCCTATGGACACTCAGTACAAATTTTCGAGTTTCTATGATGTGAATGAGTCTCAACAGGTTTCTACAACCGAGCTTGATCTCTCATCCCTATTTCAGTTGAAATATTTCACAATCTTTGTCCCTGAGAAGGAACCATAACCTGAACCTATACCAATTCCTACACCTAAACCATTATCTGAACAGATTTTATTTGACAGTAAATTAGATTATAAGGAATTTGGAGATACTCTCTTTTCTGGATTGGATAAACTTATGAACTCCCAACCTCGTCCTGTGACAATGTTCAGTGAGAGAGATGCCTCACTATTAGTGTAAAAGGTAATTTGGATGATTCAACCTAAGATGCTCCATGAGATTCAATAAGCTTGATTTGAAAATAATTTTCACAATAATAAAGTCACAACCCTAAGAATCATGGTTGAATACATGCATAAAGAGATGAATTCTATGTCAGAGTCTGCTACTACATCTCTAGAACCCACTGTTTCTCAAATCTCTTGAGATATTTTGTCTTAGATTCACCATTATTTGGTATCCTTCGATGAAAAGATTGAACAAAGGCACAAACAGATGTGGAAGGAAATGAGATAGCATGTGGTGAACCTTAATATACTCACTGATGAGTACACTGGTTGTCTTCAAAAGGAACTAAATCAGCTCAAATATCTGACAACAAATGTCAAAGCTTCTAATATCTCTACTAAATCCTCTAAACCTTCCTTGGACAGTAATTTGCTCAGATTTATAGTCAAATAAGAGCTTCAGAATGTTTTCAATGGATTTAATATGGCTTCTTTATCTGATGTTATAAAGAACAGTGAAAGAGTAATTGACCTTGTTCAAATTCACTCCAATAATGAAAATGATGCCCAGCAAAATATTTTTATGAAAGTGTAATTCTATATCAACCAAATTTTCTCCTAGAATAATATGACCAAACACTTCTAATACCTTGTATAGATTCTGCGACTTCCTCCTATGTCTCAAGCCTTCAAAACCCCAGTTCAGAAGCTAACTAAGTTTACCCAATTGTTCGACAAGTTTACAGAAAGTAAAGATGAATTTGAAAAAGGCATACATTATGGTGGAGAGATTATTACAGACTTCATAAAACTCTTGAGACCTTATCTTCATGTCCAGAGTACAGCAATTGTTGCTACAGTGGCTGCACCTCCCAGACCTAGGCTACCTACCTTCACCTTTGCCTTAGCCTAAACTACCATGTCTCCTAGCCAAGCTCTCAGTGAGATCAGGCCTGTGATTCTTAATCGGTATCTACTTATATCTTTGACAGCTCCTACCTTAGATCCATAAGACTTTGAAGGTCTCCCTTTACCCTCTCTATATAACACATATCTCCCTTCTTCTACATCAACCACTTCCCCTATGGATTTCTCTTTTGCTACTAATAAAGGCAAAGAGAAGGCCAATCCCTAAATAAGAATAGTGCTTACAATTTTTTTGATGGGGATGTCATTATTTTTATATTTCTACTTTATTATGTACTGAAATGTTTACTCTTCATGGAATGTGAACTACTTACCCTCTATTCTTTCAAATTTTTTGATAATCCCAAAATGGGGAAAATTTCCTATATTTTACTTTATCTATAGTTGCATCTAATTTACATGTGAACAGTACATTATTTGTGATAATCAAAAGGGGGATATTGTTGGACTCCTCATGTATTAGTCATGTTTTAATGATAAAAAATATCATTAATGATCACAAATATAATTCAACCTAGTTAAATCCTATAAGGTATATTCAATCATGTGTATTTATGTTTCAAGTTATCTCATGCTTTATTATGGTAAAGCACAATCCATTTGATGCATATTACTGTTTAAGTCTGAATACAGTTATTTTCCTATGTACAAGACATCGTGAAGCCAAACACCGTGAAGCCTGACACCGTGAAGCCAAACACTGTGATGCCAGACACCGTAAGCCAGATACTGTGAAGCCAGACACCTTGAATCAAGGCACTGTAAGCCAGACACCATGATGCCTGACACCATAATCTAGACACAGTAATCCAAACACCATAAGCCAGACACCTTGAAGTAAGACACCGGGATAAAGACACTGTGACACTTAGACACCATGACACTCATACACTGTGAAACTCATACACCGTAAAGAAGACAACATTTTCATAACATACTGTGATATCGTTTCTTAAACTATTTTTTCATCTTTCAATTTAATTTCTAATGGTCATATTTTATGGCATTAATGCACTAACAAAATTAATGTGTCTTTGTAGACATAGTAAAAGGTAATAGGTACAAAACACATGGAACCTGTTGGCTAAAACTCATGCATTATAAGATAATGATTAGAGAGTGCCCGAGAACAAGACAGTGTGATACTGAATAGAAAACAAGCCTATGAGAACAACCAAGAATAACAATTTTCATGACTTTCAAAGAAAGGACTGCCTCATGCATGCAATCAAACTCTACTAAAGAACATATTAAGTACACTGGAATCATTGGAACATCTTCACATTATCAAAAATCGCGAATAATGCAAGTTGAATCACGGATAATCCTGTGCTAAACTGATGTATTTCAAAATCCTTACACAATACTTTTTATACTTATGTTTACCCATGAAAACTGTGGAAGAGGTCCCTGTGTGGCCGTGTTATTATTATTTTTTACCCACATAAATTGTGGAAGAGGTCCCTGTGTGACCTGGACTGTCGGTGTACTGCAGTTAACCCTGATCCAGGGTGTGGATCAATGTTTATTTATATAAATTGCTTTGTGGAAGATGATCACCAAGTGGAGTGGATTAGGTCTTAGCGTGAGACTGGAAAACATTCTTTATATCCATTGTGTTGTTTAATTTTAGTCTTCTCTATTTTACTGCTTTATTGCATAACACTGAAAACACTAACTTCACATTGATAGTTTGTATTGGAAAGAAGTTATAACTGATTTTTCATAGTAGGATAACTTCATATGTAATATTAAAAATTCAAATTAATATTACTAAGAATTAATCAATCTTCTAAGAAGCTGTTTGAAAAGTCAAACTCTTATAACAGTATAACCTTGATTAACTAGGATGTATTTATTTTTGGGAAAAAATATTTCTTTTAAAATAACAATTTTGTAACATAAATATTTATAGTCACTCAATTCACCCTCCCCTCTAGAGTGAACTACTCTGACCTACAAAAACAACATTTAAAATTGGTTCTCCAACAAAAGAAAGAAAAAAGTACCATTTTTGATAAATTCTTGTTTTATGTGTAAATTTAGAGTTGTTATTATATAATATCAAGAAAATAAAGAAAATTAATGTAAAAAATTGAATATATATATATATATATATATTTCATTAATATAATCCAAAAAGTGTGAATTTTTATTTATTGGTATAAATCCAAGATGTACACATTTAAATTGTTTTCCTAAAAAAATATATCATTTTCTTGTAAATATTGGTTTAAATTAATTTATAATTAGTTTTTCTGAAAACTAATTACATTTATATTGATGATTAAACCATATTTTCATAATTCATTTTATATAGTACATACACTCCATTATAATTGCTATGTCAAAATGATAACATTTAAATAATAATATCTTCTTGTCCCTTTAATTTTTGATGTGGTGTTTCATGTATGCTAAGTACATGGTTATTCTTTCTAATAAATATAGATGTTATATTATCGAAAATTCCCAATTTTTTTAATATTAATATTCAATTTATTATTATGTTTCTTTTGTTTAACAATTGTTTGTCTATGATAAAATACTTGTAGAATAAAAATAATGACATGTTTTATTCGATTAGAATGTAGAAACCCAAACATTTATATAAGGTCAAGTGACCCTTACTAACCTATAATGCCTTCCGGGAGACCTATCATGATCACCAGGAGACCCCCAAACAAGGGAAAGAGACCAAGTCTTATATATGACCATTGAGGACTTCAGTTGACCATAGGTTGTTGTTATGGTCATAAAATTTTATAAACGTCAAATATTATAAGAATGATAATTATTCTATGTTTACTATGAAATATTATTTTTCTTATTTGAGTATAATATATTTATAAATATTTTAATTATTCTAAATTAATTATGTATCTTAAAAACATAAGGGTTTTAAAAATATTTAATTAATATTTTAGTTAATAAACATATGTTTTCAAAAACATGTAATATTTTGAAGGAATACCACTCTATTTATTAAAAGTGTAGTTATTTTTCTTTTTGATAAAAATGAAATGTAAAAAATTATTCTATGAAGAAATGTATATTTTTAACATGTTTTAAAATGTTTTAAATATTTTAATGTTATAACCTATGATAAATAATAATATATATTTAATTAAGGGTATACATTATTTTAAACTATTATATCCATGTTGATTATCATAAAATGGATAAAATCGAGGTGGTTTTATTTTGAACAATTAATGATTTAATGATTAATAAAAACGTGAAATAATTTATTTAAATACATTTATAAATTAAATGTTATACTTTTGCTGACATTGTGTAATTTATATATTAGTTTTTGTATTTTAATCATTGAAAGTAGAAAACCAAGTCTAAATCGAGTTTTAAACTAATAAAATTATTTAAAATTTCTTGAATAACCTTATTTATCTTTAATAATGGGTTGTATAAAAAAATATTACCCTTTGAGGCCATCCATCAAGCTAGATGAGGGAGGTAGCTTACAACACTCATTATGGGGTGGGTGGTAGAACCTTCACCCCTCGCCTGCACATGCCGGCTGTAAGGGTATGCACAAATTCTCCTTGAGGTTTAGGGGGGACTATGACATCAACTATATGCATGTAGGAATGAAGGTAGAGGGTGGGAAAAGAGAATCCCTGCATGGGTGAACAGGTACGGGGAAGTAATAGGGAGGTGGAGAGAGACTTAATTTCTCTTTCCCTAGAACACCAAAGCTTATATGGTGGTGTTGGAATCATCTCTATTTCGATATGTGACATGTTTTATAAATGATGATCTAATCCTAGTTGTTTAATCTCACTGTGTAATACCATGACCACTCGATATGGCCTCAACATTGAAACCCACCATTGAGACCTTTTCCTATGTGTTTTCCCTAGATATCTAATATCCTATTGAGAAATCTCATCCGTCCATTTTTTAAAACATTGAATTCATCCGAAACTATCCTATCGACCTTCATTGATACTAGTGGACCAATAATTCCGACAGTTTTTCTTTCCATATTCTTTTGCCTCCCATCATGTCAGTTCAATAGTTCACTATGAACTCTAGGCACTATTCCTCTTCTGCCCGTGTTACCTTTCTCTCTCGATGCCCCCTTCTTTCTCCTCTTCCACAGACCTGACACATAGTTTTATTTTAAAACCGAACACTAGTGGATACGATGTTTTTTTCAATAATATATATATATATAATTACACAATGTCAAATGATCAATTTACATATGATTTTATTTGATTATGTTGTTTGTTCCCTTCTGTATGAGTCTTGTATGATAATTTTTTATGTTTTTATAATTCAATTGGATGGTGTATAAATATATATATACACGGTTTATATAAACTTACTTTTATCCTATGAAACCTACATGTTCTTTTCTCCCAACTCAACTATAACCTCTACCTGACTCCACTCACCATTTGATTTCTAGTATAGGATAATTTTTCTTCATTTTCATTATGGAAAACCATTATTTATAACTTTTTTTATTACTATTATATATATTTATTTTTATATAATAGTCATACCCAATCTACATATGGATTTTTAAATAATGGTTTACAGAATTTAAATTATGAGAATGATGCATATAAATTTTGTAAGGGATAATATTATTTGTTTTTGGTTAAAATTATATATATATATATATATGTAATTATATACAATAATTTATATAACAAACCAATTCGGGTTTTTATGATTTTCGATTGATGATCATTTTTTTAAATAGAGTTATTTAATGAATGAAACACATACAAGAGTTTATTTATTTTTTGTATTATTAAACACCATGTATATAATTATATTTTTTTATTGAATCTAATGTCATTTTTATGGTTTTCAAATGATAAAAATATATTATTTTCAAAAATTCCCTCAAATACATATAAAATATGTAAGGGTTTTATTTTGTCTGGTTTAATTGGATAATAAAAACATATATGTATATATTTAAGGTATATATATAAGTAAAAATTATTATCTGAATTTGGTTTTCATTAAACAGAATTTAGTAATTAACTTGTATTTTTTGAGGGTAAAATATTTATAAGGATTCTTCAAACCCTGTTTTTATTATCCAAGTCTCATTTAAACGCATTGAGTAAATGTTTTTTTATATAATTTTCAAACCTATGTATATATATATATTATTGAAACACAATTAAATATATTCATTTTATGATTATTTAATAATTTATTGTGGTATTAAATTCTTGACTCTTATATACAATTCACATTTTAAAATTTTATATTGGAAAAAAAATGTTTTTTTATTAGGTAACTAATAATCCTATGATAAGACATCTCCATGATAATACACTTTACATTATATGCATACATTTATAATCTTAAAACTATAGGATAGATTGTTATAATAATATTTTAATTGTAGAAAAATATAAACACATGCATATGTATTTGTAGTGAAATGTGTTTAACTACTTTCTTATGCATGAATACATCACAAAAAATAATTGTTCTCTAACTATGCAAATTGTAATTCAATATATGACAAAATTTATCCAATGAATGATTTTGGTTTATTACTTTTATGTTTTAATATCTTTGACACTTCGATTTATTAGTGCATGGTTTGAATATTATTGGTAACTATCTTGATTTCAACAAAATGTATTATATTGCCTTGAATTTTTATGTTCATGAAATAATGGTTTTAAGAATTATTATTTTATGTCAAAGAAACTATAAATATACTATTAATATTTCACTTATTATATTTTAAGGATTATGGAATTACTTATTTGAAGTAGTATGTGACCCTTAAAATAAAACACATAAATTATTTATTTGAAGTCATATGGGACACTTAAAATAAAAGACATAAAATGATAAATCAAAGTGGTATAGGACACTTTGATTTAAAATTCATTTACACAAATGAAAAATTAATTGGATGTATTATGTGACTTGTGAGGCCTGCTATAACCTCTAAAGGCATCGAAATGTCTAATGAGACAATCTTGGTAATGGTAAGAGGCAATGACATAATGATTTTGAGTCACCATGGAACACAGCTTTGACAGAATGTTATGATTTTGCAAAATTCTAAACTTCCTCAATATGTTATTAATATTATACCATCCATTGTATTTTTAGTCTTGTATAATATCCCTTTGTTAAGAATCTATTACTCAAGATAATGGTGATGAAATCATATGAAATAATGAAGTATGTACTTGGAAAGCTTTTCAAAGGAATGTGTACCTTCACTTATTATGTTTTGATACAGAAGTTGATATTACACATTCCATTTCATGTATTATATTTTAGGTGTTACGGGATGAATGAAAGTATTACATTAGAAATTCTAAGCAAAGCTTTATTTTCCGTGCTTCATGATATCAGCATCCTTTCATGTCACCGTAAAATGAGTTTGATTAATTTATAGTTATGCAACATTCCATGCATTTTTGTACATGTATCGCCACTATGATATATGTTTTATTTCTATCATTTATGTAAATATATAATTCTTAAGTACTAGATTTTCCCTAAAAAAATTCAAGTAACCTTTAGAAAAATATTGACGGTGTGCTTCAAAAAGTGTTTCATTCCTTTTAAGAAACTTTTTTGTTATTTTTTCGAAGAATTTTTCATTAATTTATTCTTAAAAAGCCTTATTGAAAGATTTAAATTCTCACTATAAATTTTCAATTTATTTTTACATGGTTAGAAGATTTATCATGTTTTGAGTAATTATCTATGATAGAAACAATATGATGTTAATTTTTATTTTTAAGTCTTCGATGAAATGTTTTAGCTGTATGTGGTTTTCTAAAACTGAAACTGAAAAGATTGTCTATGATGTATTAATATATTTATATTTTATAAAAAAAATTAATGAAAAAAATTACACCCCATGTTTCATGAAATGACTATGGGATTTTGAGACCAGGTTCTCCACAATTGGTATTAGATGATTGGTTTTGAAATCTCTAGAATATAAGAAAAAGACAAAAAAAATTATATATGCAACATTAAGTGTCATTATTTATCAAATTTTCAGATAAAATATGAAGTAATACCCAAAAATCGTTTGTTTATTCCTACTAAAATTATATAGAACATAATTTACAATTTATTTTTAGACGACTATGATCCCTTTTAAAATCATTACATGACATGAAAATATCTCTACCATATATCTTACACTCCTAATGTAATTCATCTCTATAGGGGAGTAGGAATTGATTATATCCTCATGATACTTGCCCAATTTCTATCATATTCATGATGGGCAATGTACTATGTGGGTCTTTTTAAATTTTATACTCTGGTCGAAGGAATTTTAATATTTGAGTATTTCCATGAAGCTACAAGAATGGGTGACCTCTGCACAAACATATCTGTGTTCGATATTATACTACAATCATTTTGGTTGAGTAAGGGACATTGGAAATTATTGAAGTAGAGTCATTTTTTTCATTATGTAAACATGAAGTCCATGCTAATGTATCCCAACCTCTCACCCCCATACCTCACTCTCTAGAAACTATAGATGTCTACAAGAGTATTACCAATGATTACCATGTTGAATCTGGACTAATGATATATATGTTTTTGAATATGTGCTTGGGATATATATATAAATGGAAACTAGGCAAATTTCTGACATCAGAGGTACCTATGAAGGGACATTGTGATATAAGGAAGAAGGTCAGTGTTTGTGAGTAAGAATAGAATTACGAGGACATAATTCATGTGGGGGAGGGGGATAATGTAATGCCACAATTTTTTTAATTTATAATAATAAGATTTTCATTATTATTATGTTACTTTTGATTAAAAAAGGTGCATCTATGATAAAATAAATGAAAAATAAAAATAAATACATATTTTATTCAATAATAATGTTAAAAACCATACATTTCAATTAGGCCAAAGGATCCTTAAAAACCTAGAATACCTATTAGAAGACCAATCCAGATCACCGAAGACGCCCAAACACCATAGGAAGACCAAGAAAATAGTTAGCATCCTTCAGGTCAATCATAATAAATGAAAATTAGGGAATGTCATACAAAAACCATACTATGAATCAAGTGTGTATAGAGCACCATCTTTAAATGTTTTTTAAAAGTTTGGAATAACCTAAACTCTTATTTATAAGGCCTTCAAATTAATTATGACTATAACATCCCAGGTAAATAATTAATATGAAATTTTCATATTTATTAATATTTTTGAATTCAATATTAATTTTAATTTAATGTGGTTCATATGTTCGATAGCATAACTGATACACAACAAACGAGTTTCTTTGAAATCTTACGTTCCACATTAATAATATAATAATATTATTATAAATTGTAGTTAACACCTAGACATCGTAACGGAATTAATGAATAGAACTAACTAAAAGATGATTATACATGTTTGTTAAATGTTTTTATATTTATCCAATAAATGTTATAGGCTTAAAATGTTAATGAATCAAATTTTAAGCATAAATATTCTAATATTATTTAAATGGATGATTAACCGCATTTTGATGCATGAACCTTATTAAATATACTTTTTTTCAATTTTATATGTTATTCAAAAGATAATAATTCTTTACAAACAAGACATCAAAATTTACATTGTGAAAATTTTTGGTATTTTTCCGATAAAGTTCATTTTTTTAATGAATAGTGATAAATGATGTAATCTAGTTCAAAACCACCATTTAATCTAATTTATTTATAATGTAAGATTATCATTTTAATTTTCTTTTAATTTTAATTAAAATATATTTTTACAATTTAATCCAATGGTGGTCATCGGAATTAATTTCACATTGAAATTGGATATAAACCAGCGTCAATCTTTTGATAGATATTGTTTCTTAAAAAATTGCTATTTTTTTCACTGCGGGAATAAATTATAAAATTAATTAATTCAACTTCTTTGTTTTGATTTTGGTAAAATGGAAATAAGTTTTTTATTTGTAATTTCAAATATATCTTAGGGAGAAATTTTTGTATTTCTCTAAAAAAACATCAATTTTTGATGAATAGTGAAACCACTATGTAGAAGTTAAAACCTAATTTTTTTTTAAATAAAATTTTACAGCTTCAGTGAGTTGAATTTCAAAAATACAACATACATGGTTCTCATTAGTAAGTAAAATGTGGTTTAATGGGATGAAAATAATTTTTTTTCAATAGTACCTTTTGAGTTGTATTAACCACGATAAAAAGTAATTAGAGTAATTTAAGGTAAAAAAATATTATAAAAATAATAAAATACCATGAAACATGTCCTAACCTTATTGGATGAGTCATGGCTGACAAAGACAATCCATGGGTAAATTTGGCGGCCCCATGGAGCCACTTGGGTTTGATAATAACATTAATAACATTTTATTTAAAATAAAAATAAAAATCTCCCAAACATGTATTGTTTCACTAAAACAATATTTACATGGGGTTATATAAATTATATATTTGAATATAAATATTCATTATAAATATAATAATATTTCTTACATTATGGTGATTTTTTAATAATTTTTAGACATCAAATAAATAAAATTATACATGACACAATGACGACACAGTGTTTACATTGTTAATTAATGATTTAAATAAATAAGAAGATAATGTTTAAAATAATATCCAAAACTTGTCCAATTCTTATTTGATGATTTAATGTTTAACATGGGACACCTTATATTCATATTAAATGATTTTTGGACCTTTATAATGTGAAATGAATTATATAATAAAATATTATTTTCAAGCATTCCAAAAGAGCCCCTCCTCTCCCTTATAAAAAGAACCCACTTCATACCACTTTAT
This sequence comes from Viscum album, assembly GCA_963277665.1. Taxonomy (NCBI): domain Eukaryota; kingdom Viridiplantae; phylum Streptophyta; class Magnoliopsida; order Santalales; family Viscaceae; genus Viscum; species Viscum album. The sequence continues at coordinate 911,299,511 of OY728161.1, read as the reverse complement.
CACAATTATAAAGCCCTTTTTCTCATCCATCCTTAACTCAAATAAGCTCCCAAGATCCCTCTATTCATCATAGATGCCTTACCATTTGTAGAAAGCACATCAAGAAATCCTTTTGGTTCAAACCAAGGGGAGTTACCTGATTTAATGGTAATGTCTTCTCTTATGTTTTTTTGTTATATTTTGCTTCTCCAACCCCCTAAACTCTTTTTTTACATTATTTTGTAACAAAGCCAGTAGTTTAAATATACAAGGATTTTGTTACGAGATGTATTCGAGCTACAATTACACACACATCCATCAAATGGGTGAAGAACATAATGTTTCTGTGGACGGCGAACTACTGCCTCACGTAACGATGATTGTTCATTTATCTCCTACCGCCTCTCATAGTGGCCATTAAAACGTCACTGTATTTATATATGATATATATTATGATTATTTTTTTCTTATTCTTCTGTATTTTTCATTTATTTAATACCTATATGGTTTCCATAATAGGTCAACACGATAATTTCATTTTAGGATGTGTGGACTACCGCCCCCTTAAAGTGATATGACTCATTCATGGAATACGTGGAACATATAAATGATATAATTTATGATGTTTTTCAACATATATGAAATGAATATTAAACTGAAATTATAATATACCTATGAATTACTATGTTTTAATATCATTAAAATATGAAATAGAAATGAATTTAGCGTTCATGTGTACGTACGGCTTACGGTCTCCACGAATGGTGCATTTCACTTATTATCTCCAAATGTTATTTACTATTATAAATACCTATATATACTGGATATATATGAAATATATTAAATATATATTATGAAAATAATTACGGAGATAATGGACTCTTGCCCACTTGGACAATTTATAATTATAACAAGTTCATTTTTGACTCAAGTTACAAACATCAACAAAATGTTCATTATGAACTCAATTAATAAAATAATTTCTATAGAAGTTTAATAAGTGATATAAAAGAAATAATAAATTTGAAAAATATTATTAAGAAAGTAGAAATTAATTTTCATTTATCATTTAGGAAAAACATGGAACATATGAGCGAGTCAAGTCACACACATGGTAAGGGATTTCTTATCTCACTTTTAATTCCGTGGGATTTCAATTGTTCGCTACTTATTTATTTCATATGGTGTATTGTGTAATGCCATTTGATATATATTATCATGATTATTTTTATATTCACGGTATTATGTGAATCATTTGGTGCTTATTATAATTTGGTCAAACGACTCGATTTATTAGAATGAGGTAAGGGGTTTTTATCTCACTTTTTTATTTCCATGAGATTCATGCTATATTTGACACTATCAACATTGAGTGGTTTATATACAGCACATGATTCTACACATTGTGTAATATAATTTCAATTATGGGTATTTACATCAACACATTATGGTCCTACTTTCATATTATGTATTCTTCGTAAGATACCAAATCGGTAAGGGAACCTTTCACCCTCTTTTTTTAAAATACTTCTTTTTTATGTCTGTTAGTTAACATCTTATTATATTGTTATATGTTATTATATATCATTATTGATGTAAATTATATGTCCTGGGGATGAGATACCATTTTCTCTCTCATCAACTCATTTTCTTAATTTTACCGTGGGGCCGTTAGGCTGTCAAATTTTTGTAAGGGAACTCAATTACCCAAATTTCAATTCGTTGGGTTAATCCTATACTTCGTGATTATGTCATGAAATGAATATGTGTGAATTACCTATGACTGTTTTACATTTTATGTCCACGTATATTGGGTGTATTTATATTTTTCATGCATGATTATTCCATTGATTTATCCTTAATCTAATGATACCGTCTTTGTAAGGTCCTTCGTCTCAATCTACTTTCATTGAGGCATACATCAATTTATATTATACCTTCTTTTATTAGTTGTATAACACAAACTTTTGACTATTAATTTCATTCAAGAGGAATCATTTTATATGAATCATTTTAGTAAATGATAAAAGTAATGTTTTTGTCTTATGTATGTGGCGACACCAACTTCTCTACCACCGTGACCATTATTTGAGTTTCGGCTTCCTCTACAATACATAATGTTTTTAAATTAAAAATAAAAATAATGTTTTACATTTCATTTTTTTTGTTATTGAAAACGGTTTTGATAATGTTTTTATTATATTAATGTGTTGTATTGATATCTTGTGACTGAAATATGGAAATGTTATGTTTCCTTTATGCATGTTTTATGTGATACGATTATGTTATGGTTCATGGGCATTGTTTATTAAGTCACATGGTTCCGTGATAAACTAAAGGAAGATGATCCCGATATAACTCTATAATGCATTGGGTAATGCGAAAGAGTTAAATGCTAAGGTTTCTATGAAGAGATTTAGGGAATATATTGTGATGTGTAATCCAAATGTAACCATGAGGGTTACTCCCTATGTAATAATGTTACGAATGCCTCAAGTTACCTTTATGAATTATGATTTCTATTAGTTATTCATAAATCTGATGATTTCATGAGTTATGTTAATGTGCTTATCTTTTATGAGTAAAGTATGATTTAATTGATTCTAATGTATATAGGGACTAATGTGTTCTTTCCGTATTTTTATACCCCTTACTGAGCTTTTTATGCTCATCCCATGTTTTCGAAATGTTTTCCATAGGACTTAAAGATGAATAGGTTCAAGGATGGGATCATGGAAAGCCATTCTGTCTAAAACATGGAACTAGTCATGTTTCTTTTTTAAGAGTTTTTATTTTACAAAAAATGGAAGTTGAGTAGAAGTGTATACTTTATAATATTTTGAGATGTTATAGTTATTTCCTAATTCTCTAAAACTCTAAACCTGAAAAGATCCTCGTTGTGAATTATTCATTTAATTGAAGATTATGTAATGTTTTAAGGAAATGTCCTTATAGTTTGTATCAGAGGTCGGCTTAGATATCTTTAGAGGTTAGTGTATTTTTTAAGAATAAGTGACATTACTATAATGGTTAGGATTTCAAAAAATATTCATAGTTTTTTATATAAATTGAATGAGTTTAATATTACATGAATAATTATATCATAGTATTTTATGATGATTTTACTGATATAATTACAATGTATTTTTTGGTTTTAGTAAATGATTGGATCCATCATAAACCAATGTAACAGTAGATGTAATGAAAACAATGACAGTTTTCTGAACGAGCGACAGAATGATGTGGGATCTGCAATTAGAACCCGTGTGGTTATTCTCAACCGAATATCTGGATTCATGATTGACCACCTGACTATTGGTGATATTTATAAGGCATCATATATGTGAGAAACAAATCTCTATGGATTTTGAGGTAATAATCATAAAGTTAAGTGTGTTCAAAAGCCTGTGTGTCAAGTATGGGGAATGAAACACCTCGGAAAATGTTTGAAATGGACAAAAAGACGTCATAGATATGGAAATGAAGGTCATAAATCATGAACTTTCCAGAGAAAAAGGAAGCATCTAGTGGACTCTAGGAAATGGAAATATGTTCTTTCTGAGGGATTAATTTAATGTTTTTAATGGGGTGTGCATGGTCATTATGCAATCACATGTCCTAAGAAGATGTTTCAAGAATGGGATCCCTATGATCATAGAAATATTTTTTTACCAATACCTAATGCTATTCCGATTGAGGATGAAGAAACTGAAAAGGACCAATGAAAGGTATGGATTATTTCTTAACATATGTTTTCCTATTATTGAAATAACAGGGTATAATTCGTGAATTATTTTGTAGAAAATATGTATTTTAGAATAATTTGGAAAGTCATCTTTAATGGATCATGAATAATTTTGAATGAGTAAGAACTCAACATATAATGGATTCAATAGTTATTTTAGATTTTAGGATGGTGAAATTATTAAAAATATTAAGGCTCTTTTGATGATGGGGTTACATTAGAATACTTTTTATATTATGTGTAACCCTGATGTTTGATATTTGAAAATTTCATTCAGGGAATAATTATCTTTTATTTTGTGTATATAGATACGGAGAACCATTTGGGTTTATATTATCCTTGACATTGAGGTAATTACCGGTTAATACATTTTCGGTTGAAAAATGAAAGTTATTAGATAACCTTTGTGGTCAAAATATGTTAGGGTTATTTTTGATGAATTTATCTCTTTTTGGGAATGTTATAAAATTATATAGTCTTTGAAAAGGGACAACACACAGACCACATGACAACCCATCGTGTCGAATGAAGCTGTTATAATCAAACCCACAACCAATGTGCAACTATTATTTATTTCCAACCATTGGACTACGTGAAGTCCCTGGTTAGTTTGACTAATTTTTTTTTAGTTAGATGATTTTTTTGAATCATGAATAAGTTGATTTTGGGTTACATATAGAAATTATTAACCTATCAGGGAGGATATGTGATTAAGTTAAATATGTTTCTGTATGATACATTTAGAGTAGTTGATGTTATTTGGAGATATATGTTAAGATGAATCATGGGAGACTATTTGATAAAATTCTTCTGAGCATTAAAATTTGATAATAGTTGGAATTACATTGAAGAATTTTATGGACAGCTGTTTATTGAATCGTCTTTGATAAACATTGGGTTTTGTTGGACAAATTTTGGGAGATTAGTATTTATTTTTCTTTTTGTATAGGATTATCCTTTTTGGGGATTATTTGATCTGGTACTAACCATTTTGGTATTGGTTAAGTTATAATGACATGTGAAATATATAGTTCATCTTTTGGGGATTATGTGATTCTCTAGAAGTTTATTAAAGTGCTTCTAATGTGAACAAGTCGTCCAAAATACTAATTATTTGGAGAAAATATGTGACTGTCTTAGAAATCTAGTAAAAGATGAAATTATACATGGCAACTAAGTATGTTTCCTTATGTATTTGTTTATACCATAAATAAATTCATCAATTAAAAGTAACATAAACCAAATACTTTTTATGTCATCTTTTTGTACTAGGGAATTAAATACCGTTTAACCAGTCACAAGTTTGTGGATTTCAGATTGTTTACTTTCTCCTGATCATGTTTTCTATCACTCTCCATCAGAACATGACACTTTCATTCTCCTCCATATCCATGTTTTCATGTAATCCTGGTATGGGTTATCTCAGGTGACCATTTTACTTCTCTTTATTTCTTTAATTGTGATAGTTTTCTTGACTCATTTTTCGATGTGGGGCTTTCAATGACATTTCTGAGACCAATTTAAAATTTTGAGGATTCAATTCCAAAAATAGGGGAAGGATTTAACATCCCAAGTAAATAAAGAATATGAAAATTTTATATTTATTAATATTTGTGAATTAAATATTAATTTTACCTTAAAGGGGTTTCTATGATCGATAGCATACTCGATACACAACAAACGAGTTTCTTTGAAATCTTACGTTGCACACTAATAATATAATATTATTATTTGAAATGGTAGTTAACAATTAGATGTTTTAATTGTGGGAATGAATAGAACTAACTAAAAAATGATTATACATGTTTTTTAAATGTTTTTATATTTATGCAATAAATGTTAGAAGCTTAAAATTCAAATGAATCCAATTTTAAGCATAAATATTATAATATTCCTTAAAAGGTCGATTAACTGCCTTTTGATGGAGAAATCTTCTAAAATATACTTTTTTCAATTTTATATGTTATATGAAATAAAATCATTCTTTATAATCAAGACATCAAAATTTACATTGTTAAATTTTTTGGTATTTTTCCGATAAAGTTCATTTTTAAATGAATAGTGAAAAATGTCGTATTTTAGTTCAAAAAATCCTTTTGTTATTATTTATTTATATGGGAATATTATCTTTTTAATTATGTTTAAAGTGTAATTAAAATATATTTTTACCAATTAATTTAATGGTGGTCATTGGAATTAATTTCTCTTTGAAATTGGACATAAACTAGTGTCGATCGTTTGATTGATATTGATTCTTAAAAACACACTATTTGTTTTGATATCAGGAATTAATTATAAAATTAATTAATTCAACTTATATGTTTTGAATTTGGTTGAATGGAAATAATTTTTGAAATTGGAATATCAGATAAATCTTAGGGCGAATTTTTGATATTTTTCGGAATATATCAATTGTTGATGAATAGTGAAACCACTAAGTAATAGTTAAAAACTGATTTTTTATTTAAATAAAATTTTACCACTTCTGTGAATTGAATTTAAAAAATCCTAACTACATGGTTAAAATTATTATGTAAAATGTGGTTCAATTGGATGAAAATAATTTTTGGTGAATAGTAGCTTTGGAGTTTTATTAACCGCGATTAATGGTAATTAGAGTAATTTATGGTAAAAATAATATTATAAAAATATAAAAACACCTTGAAACATTTACTAACATTATTGGATGAGTCATTCCCGACCAATACAATACATGGGTTAATTTGGGGGGCCCATGGAGCCACATGGGTATGATAATGACATTATTAACTTTTTATTTTAAATAAAAATAAACACGTCACAAACATGTATTTTTTTACTAAAACAATTTTTACATGGGGTTATATAAATTATCATTTTGACTTTAAATATTCATTAGAAATCTAAAAATATTTCCTACATCATGGTAATTGTTTAATAATTTTTAGACATCAAATAAATAAAATTATTTATGACACAATGATGACGCAGTGTTTACGTCATTAATGAATGACTAAAATAAATTAGAAGATAATGGATAAAATAATATTTAACACTTGTCCGATAAATATTTGAAGGATTTTATTTCAAAAATGGGACACCTTATCTTATACTTTTCTGATTTTATTGACCTTTATAAACTAAAAAGCATTATAAAATGAAATAATATTTTCAAGAATTCCAAAAGTGCCCCTCCTATACCTTATAAAAAGAGACCACTTACTACCCATTTATCACACTTATAAAGCCCTTTGGCTCATCCAAACTCTACCAAAATAATCTCCCATGATCCATCTCTTCATCATAGAAGCCTTACCTTAAGCAGAAAGAGCTGAAAGAAACCCTTTTGGTTCAAACCATGGGGAGTTACCTGATTTAAAGGTAATGTCTTCTCTTATGTTCTTCTGATTTATTTTGCTTCTAAAACCCCCAATCTTCTTTTTATTCATTTTTTTTGTAACAAAAAAATTACCTTCTGTATACTAGCATGTTTTTAGGGGAGTTATTTGAGCTATACTTACACACACATCTATCGAATGGGTGAAGAACATAATGTTTCTGGGGACGGTGAACTACCGCCTCACGTAACGATGATTGTTGAATTATCTCCTACCGCCTCTCATGGTGGCCATTAAGATGTCAATTTATTTATATATGATATAAATTATTTTTATGTTTTTCTTATTCATATATATTTTTCATTTAATTAATACCTTTATGGTATCCATAATAGGTAAACGCGATAATTTCATTTTAGGAAGTGCGCACTACCGCCCACTAAATGTGATATGACTCGTTCATGCCTTACGTAGAATGTACAAAGGATATAATTTATGACCATATTTAACATATATTTAATTAATATTATAATGAAATTTTAATATAAGCATGAATCACAATTTTTTTATTTAATTAAAATATGAAATAGAAATGAAAGTATCGTTCATGCGAGCGTACGACTTACCATCTCCATGAACAATGCATTTCATTTATTATATCCTAATGTTATGTACTATTATAAATAAATATATATATATATACTAGATATATATTATATATATGACATATAAACGATGAATATCATTTTGGAGATAATGGACTCTTGACCACATGGACAATTGTTAATTATAACAAGTTCATTATTGACTCAAGTTCTGAACATCTACAAAATGTACATTATGAACTCAAATAATTAAATAATTGTTATAGAAAGGTAATAAGTGAAATAAAAGGAATAAATAAATTTAAAAATATTATTAAGCAAGTTGAAATTAATTTATGTCTATAATTCAGGAAGAACAAGGGACATACGAGTGAGTCAAGACGCAACCGTGGTAACAGATTTCTTATCCCACTTTTAATTCCGTGGTATTTTCATTGTTTTCCACTTATTTATTTCATGTGGTGTATTGTGTACTTCCATTTGATATATATTATCATTATTCTATTTATATTCATGGTATTATGTGATTCCTTTGGTTCTTATTATATTTTGGTCATACGACGTGATTTATTACAATGAGGTATGGGGTTTTTAACTCACTTTTCATTCCTGTGAGGTTCATTCTATATTTGTCACTATCGTCTTTCAGTGGTGTATGTACTGCCCATGATTCTAATCTTTGTGTAATATACTTGCATTTATGGTTATTTACATCAACACTTTATATTCCTTCTTCCATATGATGTATGTTTCATAAGTTACCAAATCGGTAAGGAAACCTTTCCCCCTCTTCTATTTAAAAGACTTATTTTTATGTCATTTAGTTTACATATTTTTTGGTTGGTATATGTTATTCTATATCCTTATTGATAAATGTTTTATTTCCAAATGATGAGATACCATTTTCTCTCTCATCAACTAATTTTTTGAATTTTAAAGTGATGCCATTAGGCTGTCGAATTTTGGTAAGGGAAATTCTAAACCCAAATTTCAATTCTATTTGTTAAACATCTACTTCTGGATTATGTCATGGAATGAAAATGTTTAAATTACCAGTGATTGTTTTAAATTTAATATCCACTTATATTGGCTGTATTTATATTTTCCATGCATGATTATTCCATTTATTTATCCTTAATCTAATGATACCGTATTTGTAAGGGACTTCGTCTCAATTCCCTTCCGTTGAGGCATACATCAATTTATATACAACTCTCTTTTATTAGTTGTATAATTAACTATTATGACTTTTAATTTCATTCAAAAGAAATCATTTTATATGAAGTTTTTTACTAAATGACAAAAGGAATGTTTTTTTCTTATGTATGTGGCGACAACGACTTCTCTGCCTCCATGACAATTATTTGAATTTCAGAATCCTCTACAAGCCATAATGTTTTTAAATGAAAAATAACTACAATTTTTTACTTTTCATTTATTTTGGTATTGAAAATGGGTTTGATAATGTTTTTACTATATAAATTTTTTGTATTGATATCTTATGATTGAAATATAGAAATGTTATGTTTCATTTATCCATGTTTTATGGGATAAGATTATGTTATGGATCTTGGGAATTGTTTATTATGTCAGGTGGTTTCGTGATAAACTAATGGCGGGTGAGCCCGAGATAGCTCTCTAATGCATTGGAAAACATGAAGAAGTTAAACTCTAAGGTTTCTTTGAAGATATTTAGGGAATATACTTGGATGAGAATTCCAAATGTGACCACGAGGGTTACTCCCTACGTAAGAATGTTATGAATTCCTCCAGATACTTTTATGTCTTATGATTTCTATGAGTTATTCATAAATCTTATAATTTAATGAGGTATGTTAAAGTGCTTATGATTTATGAGTAAGTATTATTTCATTTATTATTATGTATACATGGACTAATGTTTTCAATCCGTATTTTTGTATCCCTTTCTAAGCTTTTTATTCTCATCCCATGTTATTGAAATGTTTTCCACAGGACATAAAGATGGAATAGGGTCAAGGATGGTATCAATGAAAGACATGTTGTCTAAAACATGGAACTGGTCATGTTTCTTTTTTAAGAGTTATTATTTTATGAAAAAAATGGAAACTAAATATAAGTGTCTACTTTATAATCCTTTGATATGTAATAGTTATGTCCTGTTTTTTGAAAAATCTAAACATAAAAAGATCCTCAATGTGAATTATTCATTTAATTAAAAATTAGGTAATGTTTTAAGGCCGATTCCTTATAGTTGCATCAAAGGTTAGTATATATATCTTTAGAGGTTAGGGTATTCATTAAGCATAAGTGACATTACTATAATGGTATGGATTTCAGAAAGTTTCATATATGTTTTAGATAAAGTGAATGAGTTTAAGATAAAATGAATAATTATATATTAGTATAATATGATGATTTTACTGATATACTCAAACTGACCATTTTGGTTTTTGTAAATGGCTGGATCTAACAGGAACCAAAGAAACAGTGGATATGAAGACAACTATGACGAGTTTCTAAACAGGAGACTAAATGATATGGGAGCTGCAATTAGAACCCTTGTGGTTATTTTCAACCGACTATCTAGATTCATGATTGAAAACCTGAACCTTAGTGATTTTTATAAGGGATCATATTATTGAGAAACAAATCCCTATATAAGTTCATGTAATAATCATAAAGGTAAATGTGTTAAAAACCCTACGTTTCAAAGATGTGAAAAGAAACACCTTGGAAATTTTTTCAAAGGAACAATAAGATGCTATATATGTGGAAATGATGGTCATAAATCAAGAACCTTCCATGAAAAAAGGAAGCATCCAGTTGAATCTCGAAAAGGGAAAGTTGTTCTTTATGAGGGAGCAATTTAATGTTTTAAATGTGGTTTGCATGGTCATTATGCAAACACATGTCCTACGATGATGTTTGAAGAATATGATCACCAAGATCGTACAAATATTTTTTTTACCAATACCTAATTTTTTTATATTGATGATGAAGAAACTGACAATGACCAATTAAATGTATGGATTTTTTCTAAACATATTTTTTCCTATTATTGAAATATTATAATAAGATTCATGATATTGTTTTTAGAAAATAATTATTTCAGAATAATTTGGAAATGAATGGTCAATATATCGTGAAGAATGATGATTGAGTAATAAGTAAAAATATATGGGATTCAAGAGTTATGGTAGATATTATGATGGTGAAATTCATAAAACTATTAAGGCTCTTTTGATGATGGGGTTAAATTAGATGTATTTTTATAGTATATGTAACCTTGATGTATGATATATGAAAATTTTATTCAAGTAATAATTATCATTTCATTTATGGTTATAGTTATAAAGAACCTTTTGGGTTTATATGATACTTGAATTTGAGGCAATTAACGGTTAATACATGTTGGAATGAAAAATGAAAGTTATTAGATAAACTTTGGGGTTAAATTATGTTATGGTAATTTTTGATGAATTTATCTCTTTTTGAGAATGTTATAAAATTATATATTTTTTGAAAAGGGACAACACACAGACAGTTTGAACACCCGTCGCATCGGACGAAGCTGTCAGAATCGAACCCACAACTAAAGTGTGTCTGGTATTAATCACCTACCACTGGACTACGTGAATCCCCGAGTTAGTTTGACTAATTATTTTTAGTTAGATGATTTTATGAATCAATAATAATTTGAATTTGGGTTACCTATATAAATTATTAACCAATTAAGGAGGATATGTGATTAGGTTAAATACATTTCAGTATGAGACTTTTAGAGTGGTTGATGTTATTTGAAGAAAAATGTTATGATGTATCATGGGAGACATTGTGATAAAATTATTCTGAGTTTTTGGATTCGATCATAGTTTGAATTATTTTGATTTTTTTATGGAAAAATGTTTATCGAATTGTTTTTTATGAACTTTGGGTTTTTTTGGACAACTTTCGGGAGATTAAGAGTAGTTTTTCTTTTTTAAAAAGATTATCCTTTTGGGGATTATCTAATCTTGTACCAACTATTTTGGTTTTGGATAAGATCTAAAGACATGGAAAATTTATAGTTTATATTTTGTGGATTATTTGATTCTCTAAAAGTTGATTGTAGTGCTTTTAATGTGAACAAGTCATCCAAAATACTTGTCTTTTGGAGAAAATATGAGTTTGTGTTAGAAATCTAGTAAAAGATGAAAGTCAACTCTACTAGTAAGTATGTTTCCTTATTTTTTAGTCAATCGCATAAATAAATTCCTCAATGAAAAGTAACATAAAACAAAAACGTTGTCTGCTAACTTTTCTTAATAGGGAATCAAATACCATTTAACCTGTCACAAGTTTGTGGATTTCAGATTGTTTTCTATCTCCTGATCATCAATTCTATCACTCTCTATCAGAACATGACACTTATATTTTCCTCCATATCAATGTATTCAGGGAATCCTAGTATGGGTTATATCAGGTGACCATTTTACTTCTATTTCATTCGTTTATTGTGAATGTTTTATAGACTCCTTTTCCAATGTGGGGCTATCAATGATGTTTCTGAGCCCAATTTTAAAATTGTGAGGATGCAATTCCCAAAAGGGGGGAAGGATGTAAAATCCCAGGTAAATACAGAATATGAAATTCTCATTTTTTTTAATATTTTTGAATTAAATATTAATTTTACTTTAAATTGGTTGCTATGTTCAATAGCGTACCTGATACGCAACAAACAAGTTTCTTTGAAATGTTACGTTGCACACTAATAATATAATAATATTAATATAAATGGTAGCTAAAACATAGAATTTTTAATAGAGAGAATGAATAGAAGAAACTAAAATATGATTATACATGTTTGATAAATGTTTTTATATTTATCCAATATATGTTGGAGGCTTAAAATGTGAATGAATCCAATTATAAGTATAAATATTCTAATATTTCTTAAAAGGTCAATTAACCACTTTTTGATGGAGAACCCTTCTAAAATATACTTTTTTTCAATTTTATATGATATACAAAATAAAATCCTTCATTATAATTAAGACATCAAAATTTACTTTATGAACTTTTTTGGTATTTTTTCGATAATGTTCATTTTTTTAATGAATAGTGAAATATGTTGTATTTTGGTTCAAAACAACCTTTTAATCTAATTTATTTATATGGTTAGATTATATTTTTTATTTTACATAAATTTTAATTAAAATATATTCTTACCATTTAATTCAATGGTGGTCATTAGAATTAATTTCACTTTGAAATTAGACATAAAGCAGTGTCAATCTTTTTATAGATATTGTTTCTTAAAAACAGGCTATTTGTTTTGACAGTGGGAATTAATTATAAAATTAATTAATAAAACTTCTATGTTTTGAATTTGGTAAAATGGAAATAATTTTTGAATTTGTAATATCAAATATAGCTTTGGGTGAATTTTTGGTATTTTTCTTGAAAATATCAATTTTTAATGAATAGTGAAATCACGAAGTAGTAGTTAAATACTGTTTTTTCGTTTAAATAAAATATTACTGCTTTTGTGAATTGAATTTCAAAAATCTGACATACATGGTTGTAATTAGTAAGTAAAATTTTGTTTAATTGGATTAGAATAATATTTGGTGAATAGTTACTTTTGAGTTTTATTAACCGCAATTAAAGTAATTACTGTAATTTAAGGTAAAAATAATATTATAAAAATATAAAAATACCATGAAACATGTACTAACCTTATTGTATGAGTCATGGGATACCAATACAACCCATGTGTCAATTTGGTGTCCCCATGGAGCCACTTGGGTATGATAATTAAATTAATAACTTTTTATTTATTATAATAATAAAAATGTCACAAACTTGTATTATTTTACTAAAACAATTTTTACATGTGGTTATATAAATTATCATTTTGACTATAAATATTCATTAGAAATATAAAAAGATCTCCTACATCATGGTAATTTTTTTTAATAATTTTTAGACATCATATAAAAAAATTATTTATGACACAATGATGACGCAATGTTTACGTCATTAATGAATGCTTTAAATAAATAAGAATATAATGTTTAAAATATTATCCAACACTTGTCCAATTATAATTGGATGATTTTATTTTGAACATGGGAAACCTTAACTTCTTGTTTAAGGATTTTTGGTCCTCTAGAAACCGAAAATAATTATATAATAAAATAATATTATCAAGCTTTCCAAAAGAACCCCTCCTCTCCCTAATAAAAAGACCCAACTTCTTACCCCTTTATCACACTTCTAATGACCTTTTACTTGTCCAAACTCTACTAAAATAATCTCCAAAGATCCCTATATTCATCATTGAAGCCTTACCTTAGGCAGAAAGAACATCAAGAAACCCTTTTGGGTCAAACCGTGTGGAGTTGCCCGATTTAAAGGCAATGTCTTCTCTTATGTTATTTTGTTTTATTTTTCTTCTCCAACACCATAAACTCTTTTTATTATTTTATTACGTAACAACCCCAGTATCTTAAATATACTAGGATTTTTTAATGAGACATATTTGAGCTACACTTACACACACCTCTATATAATGGGTGAAGAATATAATGTTTCTGTGGACGATGAACTACTGCCTCACATAATGATGATTGTTCAATTATCATCTACCACCTCTCATGGTGGCCATGAATATGTCACTATATTTATATATGATTTATATTGTGTTTATGTTTTACTTTTGATTCTTTATTTTTAATTTATTTAGTAACTTTATGGTTTCCATTTTAGATAATCGCAATAATTTAATTTTAGGAAGTGCGGACTACCGCCCCCTCAATGTGATATGGCTCGTTCAAACAATACGTGGAAAGTATAAATGTTATAATTTATGAACTTATGTAACATATATGAAATTAATATTATAGTTAAATTATAATATACCCATGAATCACTATGTTTTAATTTCATTAAAATATGAAATAGAAATGAAAGTAGCATTCATGCATACGTACGGCTTACCGTCTCCATGAATGATGCATTTAATTTCATATCTCCAAATGTAATGTACTATTATAAATACATTTATATATACTGGATATATATGATATAAATGACATATAAATGATTAATATAATTCTGGAGATAATGGAATCTTGACCACATGGAAAATTTATAATTATAACAAGTTCATTTTTGACTCAAGTTCTGAACATCGAAAAAATGTCCATTATGAACTCAAATAATCAAATAATTGTTATAGAAAGGTAAAAAGTGAAATAAATGTAATAATAAACTTGAAAAATATTATTAATCAAGTATAAATTAATTTATGATTATCATTCAGGAATAACAAGGAACTTACGAGTGAGTCAAGTCGCACACGTGGAAAGGGATTTCTTATCTCACTTTTAATTCCATGAGATCTCCATTGTTCGCCACTTATTTATTTCATTTGGTGTATTTCATACTTAACTATGATATATATTATAATTATTGTATTTATATTTATTGTATTCTATGATTCATTTGGTTCTTATTATCTTTTGTTCATACAACTCGATTTATTACAATGAGGTAAGGGGTTTTTATTTCACTTTTTATTCCTGTGAGATTAGTGGTATATTTGTCATTATCTCCATTGGGTGGTGTGTATACTAGCCATGATTCTACTTTTTGTGTAATATAATTTCATTTATGGGTATTTACATCAACACATTATGGTCTTTCTTTCATATGATGTATGTTTCGTAAGTTACTAAATCGGTAAGGGAACATTTCACCCTCTTCTTTTTAAAAGCAATATTTTGATGACTTTTAGTTTCTATCTTATTATGTTAGGATATGTTATTATATATAATTATTGATGTAAATTTTATGTCCATGTGATGGGATACCATTTTCTCTCTCATCAACTCATTTTCTGAGTTTTAAAGTGACTCTGTTAGGTTGTCGAATTTTTGAAAGGGAACTTCTTAACCCAAATTTCAATTCTTTGGGATAAATTTCTACTTCTTGATTATGTCATGGAATGAATATGTGTGAATTAGCTATCATTGTTTTACACTTAATATCCACTTATATTTTGTGTATTTATATTTTTCATGCATGATTATGCCATTGATTTATCCTTAATCTAATGATACCGCCATTGTAAGGGACTTCATCTAAATCTCTTTTCGTTGGGGGAAACATCAATTTATATACGACCTTATTTTATTAGTTGTATAATAAACCCATTTGACATTTAATTTCATTCAAAATGAATCTATTTACACGAAGTGTTTTATTAAAGGACAAAAAGAATTTTTTCTTACGTATGAGGCGGCGACGACTTCTCTGTCGCCGTGACCATTATTTGAGTTTCTTCTCCCTCTACAAGGCATAATGTTTTTAAATGAAAAAAAATACCATGTTTTACTTTTATTTTATTTTGGTATTGAAAATGATTTTGATAATGTTTTGATTATATCAATGTGTTTTATTGATATCTTGTGACTGAAATATGAAAATATTACGTTTCCTTTATGCATGTTTTATGTGATACGATTATGTTATGGTTCTTGGGAATCATTTATGTAGTCAGGTGGTTCTGTGATAAACTAAAGGCAGGTGATCCCGAGATAGCTCTCCCATGCATTGGGTAACGTGAAGGTGTTAAACACTATGGTATCATTGAAGATATTTAGGGAATATACTATGACTAGTATTCCAAATATAACCATAAGGGTTACTCCCTACGTAAGAATGTTATGAATGCCTAAAGTTACCATTATGTCTTATGATTTCTATGAGTTATTCCTAAATATTATGATTTCATGAGGTATGTTAAAGTGCTTATGTTTTATGAGTAAAGTATGATTTCATTGATTCTTATTTATAAATGGACTAATGTGTTCTTTCCATATTTTTATATCCCTTACCGAGCTTTTTATGATAATCCCTTGATTTTGAAAAGTTTTCCATAGGACATAAAGATGAATAAGTTCAAGGATGGGATCAAGGAAAGACATGTTGTCTAAAACATGTAACTACTCATGTTTCTTTTTTAAGAGTTTTTATTTAATGAAAAAAATGGAAACTGAGTAGAAGTGTCTACTTTATAATCTTTTGAGATGTAACAGTTATGGCCTAATTCTCTAAAAATCTAAACCTGAAAAGATCCTCAATGTGAATTATTCATTTAATTAAAGATTATGGAATGTTTTATGGTCGGGTCCTTATAATGACCGTTGGGGTATTTAGCTGACTGTTTTTTTTTGTAATGGTCATAATATTTTATAACTGTTTAATAATTTTAGTATGAAGATTGTTTTAGGTATAATGAGTAATATAATAATGGTTATTTGATTATTTTATTTATAAATTTATTTTATCAATTCTAATTAATTTATGTATCTTCAAACCCTAAGGCTTTTAATTGTTTTAATGTAATATTTTTATTAATAAACATATGTTTTCAAATAAATTTAATGTTTTAAGGAGTAACTATCTTTGTAGTAAAAATGTAATAATTTTGATTATTTATTAAACTAAAATGTAACCAATTAATCTATAAATAAATATAAGTGTTTCACATGAATCAAAATGTATTAAATATTTTAAATTTATATCTTATGATAAATAATTACAAATTTTTAAGTAAGGGTATAATTTATTTTAAAAAATTATAACCATGGAAGTTATCTAAAAATGGATAAAAGCAGTGAGGTTATATATTGAATTTATAATGTTTTAATGATTAAAAATAATTTGAAATTATGTATTAAAACACATTTATTAATTAAGAATTATACTTTTGGTTTAATGGTGTAATTTATATGTTTGTTTTTTTATTTTAATGTTTGAATGTTTAAAACAAATAATAAATAATGTTTTAGAATAATAAAATTAAGGAAATAGTTTTGTATTACCCTTTATTCCATTAATTAAGGTTTTTATAAAAAAAATTACTCGTTGAGGCCTTCCATAAAGCTAGGTAAGGGAGGATACTCACACCATTCCTTAAAGAGTTGGAGGATGAGCCTTGACCCCCCAGTATGCATAGGCTGACCGTAAGGGTATGCACACACAACCACATGGCCTCATGGAGGAATCAGGACAACACCACCATGCGGGGTGGTACGATGACATAGTGTGGTCATATAGCACTCTTGTAGGGGTGAACTGGTATGGGGATGTACTGGGGTGGGGGAGCGAGACATAACTACTCAACCCCTGGAATGTCTAGGCTTATAAGGTGGTGTCAAAATCGTCTTTGTTTCGTTGTGGGGTGGGTTTTTTTCAACGAATATCTAAGCCTGGTCCTTGAATCTCGCCGCACAAGATTTGGACTAAATGATTTGGCCTTGACTTTGAAACCCACTACTGTGACCTTCTCATTGTTTTTTTCCACGGCCATCAAATGTTTTCAATGTTTTCCCTTTCAATCTTGTTCTTCCTTGGATCGCGTCGGTGCACCAATTCACATCACACTCTCCTCAATACTCCTCATCATCTCAATACACCTTTCTCTATCCACGTTCCCCCTTCATTGTCATCTTCCATAGATGCAACACATGGTAATATTTTAAAAAATAACTCTTTGCATCCCATATATGTCTTTATTATATTAAATACACTAATTTATCATCAAACGATCAATCTAATTAATATTTTTTTTGATTGGGGAATTTTTTTATCTTCTGCATGAGCCTTGTTTGAGTACATTTTATGTTTTTATGACAAAACCAGAGGGTGTATAAATACACACACACACACAGTTTATATAAAATTAATTTTCACCCATGAATCCTACAGTTTATCCTCTCAAAAATCCTCTCTAACCACTACCCGAATCCATTCAGACTTTGAGTTCAAGTAAGGGATTATTTTTCTTCATTTTCGTTATGCAAAACCATTACTTAAACCTTTTTGTTTTACTATTACATATATACATTAAAATTTTTTAAAAATCAAACCCAAACTACTTTTAGATTTCTAAATGATGTTTTACAAAATTTAATTTATGAAAATGTTTCATATAAAATTTGTAAGGTTTAATATTGTTTTTTGTTTTCTCAAACTATATAGATATATCTATATATGTATATACATTTCATTTTATAAAAATCCTATTCGAGTTTTTATGATTTTCGAATGTTGATCATTTGTTTTTAAATGGCGTTCCATAATAAATGTTATAAAAATAAGGGTTTATTTGTTTTTTGTTTAATTAATACACTTATATATACATATATATGTTCATTAAACCTAATATGTTTTTATGGTTTTCAAATTCTGAAAATATATTTTTTTCAATAATTCCCTTAAATAAATGTAAAACATGTGAGGATTATATTTTGTCTTGTTTAATTAGACCATATAAACATATGCATAAATATACGTGGTATATGTATATATATATACATATTTTGTTAAATTATAATCTGAATTAGGTTTTCATAAAACATTTTTAGTAGTTTAATTATATTTTTAAAGTGTAAAATATTTATAAGGATTTATCAAACCTTGATTCGATTTCTGCAAGTCCCATGTATACACTTTGAGTATACGTGGTTTTATATAATTTTCATACCCACATATATATTTAAGAATAATAATTCACATATATGAATATATTGGATTATTTAATGAGTTATGGTGATATTAACATGGTGATGTTTTTATAGAATACAAATGGTAGATTTTTATATGGGAAAATAATAAAAATTCACTATTTTGTTTTTTTTTCATAGTAATTCTAATAGAATACATCACCGTGATAATACAATTGAATTTAAATTCCTGGATTTCTAATATATAAATTGTTGGATAGAAAGTTGTAGTTTTCATTTTATTACACATAAATATAATCACATGCATAAGAACATGTAGTGAATTATTTTTAATTAATAACATAATCATTATTACTTCACATGAAATAATTTTTTATGTATATATTTTTTGTCATTCAATACATTAACAATTTTCCTCAATAAATTATATTAGTCAATTATTTTTAGGTTATAATATCTTTGAAACATTCATTTATCAGTGCATGGTTGGAATATGATTGATGTCTATTTTGATTTCAAAACATGTATTTCAATACATTGAATGTTTATGTTCGTCAAACAATGGTTATATGATTTATAATTTTATGTTACAAAAAAAATAAATATATTATTAATATATCACTTATTATAATTTAAGGATTATGGAATTAATTATTTCAATGATTTATGGGACACTTTAAATTAAAGACATAAATTAATTTTTTGAAGTGGTATGGGAAACATCAAATAAAAGATATAAAATGATAAATCAATTTTGTATATGAAAATTTTATTTTAAAGTACTTTAGATATACGAGGAATACATTGGACATATTATGTGAAGGGTAATGCCCGCTATAGCCTCTCTATGCATCGACGTGTCTCATGAGACAAACCAGGTCACAGTATAAGGCCTTAACAGAATGTTTATGTATTTTCTCGGCACGAGGCCTTAACAGAATATTATGGTTGTCCAATATTATAAATTTCCTCAATATTTGATTTATAATTAAACATCCATGGTATTATTAAACTATTATAACATCCCTTGGTTAAGAATATTTTACTGAGGATAATCAAGATAAAATCATATGGCATAATAACTTATCTACTAGGTATGTTTTTATATGGAATATGTATCTTCAATTATCACGTTTTCATACAGAAGTTGTCATTACATCTTCTATTTAGTGTATTTTATTTCAGGTGAAATTAGAAGTATGAAATTGTAACATTTTTAGTTATAAGAAATATTAATTTCTTGTTTTTAATGATATCATCATCCATTCATGTCACCCAAAAATTATTTTTGTCGTTTTGTAGTTATTAATCATTCCATGCATTTTTGTAAAGATATGCACACTCTAATATATGTTTTATTTGTCTCTATCATGTAAATATATCTAATTATTCTGTAACATAGTTTCATAAAAATGATTCTAAGTAACCATTGTTAAAAATATGATGATGTGCATCATGAATTGTTTTTTTGTTTAAAAAAATGTTTTTTTTAATTATTTCAACGGAGTTTTCATTAATTTATTATTAAAACCCATTACTGAGCACATTAAATGATAACCCTATGTTTTCAATTTATTTTTACATGTTTTTAGATATATAAATATTTGATTACTCTTATTTTATGGTAACAATATGATGATTATTTGTTAATGTCTTTAATGATATGTTTATGATGTATCTAGTTTCCATAACCTAAACTGAAAAGATTCTATGTGATGGAATGAGATGTGTAATTTTTATATGCTTGTTTTTTTGAAACAAAAATTACAAACCATGTTTCAGGAAGATACTCTGGGATTTTGGGGTCGGGGTCACCATAATTTTCAACTACCTTGTAATAAATTTGTTCCTTCCAATTTAAAATATGGATTAAAGACTAGGGTTTTTAATTATCAAAATATCATTTTATTAAAATCCCACATTGATAAAATATTAATAAAACATCATATTTAAAAGAATTAAAGTTATGTTATAAGGTCACATGATATGAATAATAATAGGTTTATATATTTGAAAATAATTATATTTAAGAAAAAACCAACTATAATGTTTTGATAGAGAGTGATAGAGAATATGGTCACAAGAAAGTTAAAAATCACAAAACCGTGAATCCTTAACGAGTTAAAGGAAATTTAATTTTTCCTCCAAAATAAAAAATGATATATTTTTTATGATTCTGTTTCATTGAGTAGATAAATTCATTTATGTCATATTTTGAAACCATAAAAAAATATACTTATATTAAATGTTGAGTTTCACCCTTTAATATATTTCAACCCAGACTCATTTGTTTCTCTAAATAATGAGTATATATAACAAATTATTCATGCCTAAAGAACTATAATCCTCTTATATAGAATTATATAATAAACATAATAATAAACATATATTTATCTTTTAATAAAAAATTAACCAAATCCCAAATTGTTAGGATATCAGAAAATAATTCTCCAAAAATAATAAACTATTGTATGATGAAAAACTACTTTTAATATCCAAAATTCAACATTAATACACAAATTTTTACATTGAACATTAAATAAACATATATAATTAAAATTAATCAAAATAATCTAAAATATTATTGAAACCCAAAATTTTGAATAATTTTATAACATTTCCCTCGGGGATAAAATTTAATATTTATCTCAAAATAACATCGATAACTCTCAAATAATCATAGGAAAACGGAATATTACATATAACATATTCTATAAGATATGTTAATAAATTACATCAATAACAATAATGGAAATAAAATTATATTTTCCTCTAAAATATTAGATTTCATTTATTTCAACCAAAAAATCCTTCAATATTATATTTAAATTAATCATACAATGTTACAAAAATATTGAACCTCTACTGAAAGAGAATTAATATTTTAATCTATAAATCTTTTTCCCATTCCATGTATATCTATTGGATAAATGATATATTCTCAAAATTAACTTATTCTTCAACCATTAAATAGTTTAACTAAAAAAAATTCATACTAACTATGATATTATAGAGGCCAATGGTAGACGATGCACCCTTGTAGTACATCTGTTATAGGTTCGATTCGTAAGGCTTTGTCGAACATAACAAGTGGCCACCCATCCTATGTGTTTTACCTTTTATAAAAATATATATTTCCAAAAATATGATTATATATTCCACAATAATAATGACCCTATTTAACCACAAGTATTATCTCATAACTTTCATTTTTCACCACTAAATGTAATAACTCATAATTACATAAAAAGGATATCACCAAATTTACCGTTATTCGCCTTCAAATTTCATAACATAAATCACAAAAAGGGTTTCTAATACATTAATATTTTCTTCAAACTAAAAAATACACACCTGTGATGATATCCCATACTCTTTTGAAAACATCCTAATCTCTAATTGTTTTTGAACAATCATTTTGAACAATATGGAAGGACCCAACCTCAAAACATACAAATTCTAGTGTTTCTTGAAGTTGAATTCAATTTCAAATATATTCCCTATTTAGAGTTCTATAGAGTCAGGTTAGACTATTAAAATGTTTAAATATACTTTACATGTGAAAAAATAAAATAGGTATCCATTTTTTCCACTGAAGTAAACACATAAAAAACATGGCAACCTTTTGAGACACATGTTAAATTAATTTCTCATAAAAACTTATTTTATATTACAAATCTTAAGACCTGTGGACTTTTTTCATCCATGGGATGAAAAATAAATAAATAAATATCTCAATAATTAAAAAAAATTCCAATGAAAACCCATAATACATTTTCATAAAAACATACCTTATTACCCTGAAAAATGTATTATCATTTCAAGAATATCTTTATCATCACCTTTGAAAATAAAAAAATATCCATGAAAACTAAAAAAAATCATATAATATATTAGTAGGAAGATTGTGACATATGTATGAATAAATGTAAATTCCATAATTTGGACTTCCACACATGCCACTCTTACAAGTGGTATAGCAATATGAATGACTTCCAAATCCATAGCATTTGAGGGTGTAATGTTGACAACCCACCCATGGTTTATTATAGAATCAACCATCATTGGACTATCACTTAACCACCCATAAAATGTAGATTTACCACAAAAACATAAAATCGGGATATTTTTAATTTTTCTATATTAAAATTTTATTTACACAAAGAAACCATTTTATGTTATTGGAATAAAAATATTATTTAAAAAACCAATTTCAATCATTTATAAAATATATTTCTGAATCCAAGTGTACAATACCACTATTAAAATTTTAAAAATAATATTATAATTAAAAAATTAAATCAATCATGTATATATAAATATATATTTAAAACAATTTCCAAAACATTGATATTAATGATAAATATTTTGAAGAATAAGTCATTAAAACTTATAAAATAATATTTTAGTTAAAGAGTATTGTACCAAAGTATGATTCATCATGTATGTCCTTTTTTCTCTTGAATAATAAATGTAAATTAATAATTAAATTCAAAAAGATCCTTTTCATATTAATTATTATTTTCTTATAACATTGTATCATGTTAGAATAATTATTAAATTATTTAAGTTCTCATTTGGTGTTTTTGACAATATTTAGTACATGAGTACAAAAAGATGTCGTTAAGCCGAATCCAGTCATAGAGGTCATTATTTCCTCATCTCTAGAATAATACTCATGAAATAATAATCATTATCATAAATCAATAAATATTTTAAATCCATTAATTAAATATGGATATGAAAAAATGAACAACGTTACAATCTTGGTAATGGTATGTCATACGTACACATGAGTAACATTATAATTTTTCAATGATAATAATGAAAGAGGTAATTATTATTTTATCATTAAATAATGATAACAATATCATGAATATTATATTAAAATTTTAAATGTACTTATATATATTATTCATGTGATGTGGGGATTATAAATGGATCACTTTTCTTTGTAGAGGTGATAGTTCACACACACGCATGACCAATGTTATCCTATTCATGTAAACGGGAAGTAGGAATGTAATTGATATGTTACTATATTATAGTAATTAATATTTCAATAATATAAAATATAAATAATAATTCTATCATTATAAATATTCTTTACATATTATTACGGAAAACAACTAATATCGGTTCGCAGTGGTGATAGTCACACATACACAAAAACGAATAATTCAGATATCATTTGATTGAATTAGAGATGTATTTATGTGACGATATTAACATAATAACATATATATATATTATATATTTTTATTTATCTCATCATCTTTGGAGAATTATTTATGGAAGTGTATGAAGAAATAAAATAAAAACACATATTTAAAAGGGATACATCATCGCCAAGCAATATCCTTTAAGCTACACATTAACATATCTAGGGCTTATGTTATGAATAAAATAATTCTAGTATAATATTCTGAGGGATTATAGGAATGTATTTGGGTAGATAAGATTCAAATAAAATAGGTTTTGATTTGTGATGATTAGTGAAGAATGAGTTCTCTTTTATAGGAGAGGGGAGGTGCACTCTTGGAAGTCATCAATGTATTAAATTTATATAACATAATTTTCAAAAAAATGGATAAAACCTGTTTTATTTTAATAATATAATTAATTTATCTAAATTAATATTCATCCATTAATGGATAAATAATTTTTAATATTTGTTTAATCCTTATCATTATGAGTTAACACATATTTTTTCATTTTAACTCTTACTATGTTATCATGTAATTTACATTTAGAGGGTTAATATAATAACTATAACATAAAAAATGACCCATAATTCCATCATATATTTAATCATAGATCTTATACCAATTATTTTCCCTAATTTTATTTTTTATAATTATTTATATATTTTTTAAAAAATTTATTTACTTTATGATATCAATTATGACATTTTTGACACTATTCATTATTTGACTATTTTAAATTATCATAAAACCTTATATCAACAAAAAACAGTAATTAAGTTATCCCTAACATGTTAAAGTAATCAGTAAAATTATTTTATGACATAAATATGTGATATTATTTTTAATTTAATATATTAAATATCATTTGTTTTTGTCTTCAATTAATGAAGCAATTAGTGCATCATAATTGTGTCAGAATTTAATTTAATTATTTACTTACAAAATTTTTGAAATAAATTACTATGCTTTCGGTAATAATATTATATTTCTAAATACTATTAATATTCAAACATATCCTTTATATAACACCCTATAAAAAAATTTAATTTCTACAAACACTAGTGTGGGGAAAATTTATTTTCATTGAATATAATATTATAAATGTATTAAATTAATTCAAGAGGCTTAAAAAGGTTGTATTTCATCCTAATATTATATTAGGACATAAAACACTAATCCAAAATTTTTTGGAAAATTTTTAGGCTAATTAATAATATATTATTTACACTGAATAAACTGATTTACCATTAACAGTGGTAACAATATTAACTACTGATATAAATATTAAAATTTTTCAAATATTATATTGACCCAATTAAATATGTAATTTAAGAATTATTAAAATGTTTAATTTTAATTTTTCAAAATTAAAAATATAAGTGTGGCATAATTTAATTTAAAATAAATCATGTTGGATGGTCGAGAAAATAAGTTTTTAAAGTAAAAATATTCAAAAGTTCACACTGTTTTTATATCGAATTTCATTGTGAAAATGACTTAAATGGCCTAAATTATATTACATTAGAGGAACATGGTTTAATTATACATTAAAACTAATTAAAATCATAATTTAACTATATAAAAAAATTGGATGTTAATGTTGTATTATACTAATATTTTATATCATTATCTATTGATCAAAATTTGAATTTTCTCCGAAAAATACAACAAATTAACATATATTACATTTTTATACTATGAATTTTAAGAATAAATTAATCTTTTCAAGTAGAGTTTATAAAATTTGAAAATACAAAATTTAAAGTGGGAAATCCATCAAAGGTGACCGAACATCCATTTTTGGGAAATTATTATTTAATCTGTAAAATTGGATTTGTTAATATATATTGTCTAGAAAACACATATAATGAATGTTAAAAAAATCGTTTTAATATATATATAATTAATATAACCCAACATGAGTGATTTGTTGATTTATGGGTATAAATCACACTTGTGAACATTTAAATATTTATTTAGAGAAACACCTCATTTTAATTTTATATGTTTTTTCATTAATTAATTATTAATACTTAATAGAATAATTAATTATATTTAAATAGGTGAACCGTATTATCATAACACAGTTAGTAATTTCCAGACCCTCAATTCTAACGGCTATTTAAAAATGATAACATTTAAATAATAATACATTATTTTTTTATTTATGACTGATGTGGTGTATCATATACACTATCGAACAAAACATATACTTTTAAAAACATAGTATGTTAGAAATACAATTGATAAATATGATTTAAATGAAATATGTATGAAATTAATGACATTTTTAACTTTCTATAAATATTGTTTATCATTTTCTTCATACAATTTGACCCACTAAAAAAGTTATAATATAATTCATGGATATCTAGACTATCGCCTCCTAAAATTGATTTGATTATTCATATTTTCATCCCCAAATCAGAATAATGATAAAAATTATTATATATAATTAAATAATAAATTTGTTAATCTATAGTGATCATTAATTAATGATAACATATTATAGATAATATTTCCATTATTATCACTGCAAAATGAAAATGTTACTTATGCATAAGTACAACCAACTATATCCATGATCATAATGTTATGTCGTAACTGTGTTAATATATTTATATTAAAATTATAATTAATGTACAAATATGATAATAATTTTAGGATTATTATTGTTTATATTAAATATTAATCAACACTTTAACCGTATTTGGTATATGGAAGTCATTTTTAGCAAGTATGATGAATATAGGAAAAACATTCAATATGGACATAATTTATATATAATTGTATATAAAATCTCAATATGTTAAATAAATGTAATAATAAAAATTAAAATGGTGATTTATAGTTTAAAAAAATTAAATTATTCAATAATATAAAGACACACATGATGAACTGAAATCATGTTAAGGGACTTCATCTCAATATCCTTTTGTTAAGGAATATCTTCATTTTATACCATTATATTTCTTCTATAATTTGTATATAAATCCCAAATGATATTTTATATCATTAATTTATTTATTCTAAAGTTATTTAATTTTTTTTATAATTTCAGACATTAATGGGGCTTATGATTCCAATTTTTCAAAGGTGATAATAGATTTTTCATTAAAAGAAAATATAATCATTAATATTTTAATTAGAAATCTACCTTTTATGAAACCACATAATCAAAACGAATTTATTAATGTTTTCAAATTGGTGTAAAGGATTTATAATGTACTTTTTGTGTCTCTATTACCTTATTTTAATGGTTTTCATAATGTAACATTTCTACTCATTTTATATGAGACATTACGTGAAACAAAAAAAGTAATTTTTCTAAAAAATACATAACAAAAATGGCTTTTCCAACACTTTGATCAATATTTTATTTCATGATTCCTTTAAAAAAATTATTTTTTTATTCCAGGAAAACCATTTTTCTTTTTTTGTCATTATGGTACTGAAAATATATTTTTAAAATTAAAGGGTATTTTAGCATCAAAAAAATATTTTATTATGAGTTTCAATGAGTTATAAAATTTTTTTATAATAAAAGGTAGCAGGAATTAAATGTATCTATTCGTTATATGGTTATTTAGCATTATACTTGAGGAATGGGTACAGATAGTGTTGGGTGACCTCATTAGAACTTAATAATTGCGTAATCATTTTAGCATTAGTTATTCTTATTAAAACATAAACATGGCAGGTGATAGCACTGGGAGATTAAATAATAGCATATTTAATGGGAGTACCCAGATTGAACTCTAATCTATTGGGTAATTAAAATGTTTTATGTTCTCCAAATTATTATTCAAAATAAATTATTTTAATGGGTATTATGAGTATGGTGGAATATATAAACAAAAAGGTGATTTAATTCATTATGATCGGTTTTAATGGTCTTCATAGAGAAAAACATATGTTTTTTATCATGTGATAATTATTTACAATATATTATAAAATATATTTAAAGATAAATTTATATTTTATATCAGTTTTTATGTGTATACAAGGCTCACAGTTTTCCTAAATTTTTTTATCCCATACTAGGATTTATTTTCACATACAACATTTTTAATTAATTTTATTAATATTTTAGGATGGATAAGGGAAATGATGAATTAAATTTTAATTTCATAATGTTTACATGAAATGAAATAATGTATTTTCATATCTTCTATGGAGTAAATGTTGGACGTTGAATGGATGTTTTATATTTGTATTTTTTAGGTTTTAATGTATAAATTATGACCTAATTCTCTAAAAGTCTAAACCTATGATGATCATTAATGTGAAGGAAGGAAAAATCATGAATTAAAACTCAATATTATGTGATAAATAAGCTCATGGAATTAAAATTGGTATCAAATGTTAGTTTAGATTACTATAGAGGTTTGGATATTATTAATAAAATTCTCATGAATGTTTTTTCCTTAGGGTTATGTAAAAATGATAAAGAATTTCTTGATTACAATTTTTCATTGACTAAACTATTTAATTTTATAATGGTTTTAAATTTAGTAATCTTGTACCCTTTAATTTAATGGATCCATGAAGATAATATCCTTCCAAATAAGCATCCAGATATTGCTATAATCCTAACATAATTGTTCTTTGTATCGATGGTTTTGATGAAACAAGAGATAAATAGAGGGGATATCCATGTAGATAATAACATGATATAAAATAATGGATCATATATTTTATTTGATAAATTTATAAAGAAACACAACCAATTATTCAACGGATCATCTCACCATATGGTTGCATAAGGATGGATCAATTAAATGGCATTGATATTTGATTTCATGGGATGTTTAGAACTTTGAAAGGAAAACCTCATAATTTATCATTTTGGAGGTGTTGATAATCAATGGTACTGTTTAGTTAATAATTCTAGAGAGAATGATGATCATGACTCCTGGAATGGAAAACATTCACAGATATTTTCCTCATGAAATATTTCATAATGGTTGTTCAAATATATATTGGAAAACAATTCCTGTAATTTGGGAAAAAATTTACAATTCCATAGATACTTATGAATAAAAATTCTCGAGATTGGAATGGAATGTGCAATATTTTAATTTCATGGAATTGATAGGAAAAATTGATAAATTTTACCTAGGGTTTTAACATTCCTTACAATGATAATTTCCATCATGATAATTTCAAAGCTACGAGAAAGTGGTTTGTTATACAGAGAGAGTTGAGAATGAATTTTATAATAGGTTTGTTCTTCGGTATGAAAAATATATGAAAAATTAATGGCGAAATAAAAGAAGGATACCAATAGCTAAAAATCCTGTTGTTAAGCACCCACAATTTTCATAGTTTGGAAGAATGAATTTAAAATAATGTTTGAATGGTTGTAAGATTTTTATTGTTTTGGTCAGTTTTGTCACAGGATTTAGGAAAATAATGAAAAGATCCTCGAACAACCAGGGAATGGGGTAAGCCATAACCATTCAACTATGAGGTGTTTTAGTTTTAATTGTTAGGTTCATTAAGCTAACACATTTCCAGAGCCAATTTGATAGGAATTAAATCATCTTGATCAGAATCAAAACATTGTACGGATGTCACATTCCACTACATAGATGATATTTGGCCATCAAATTAAGTGATGATAAGTATTTTAATTTTATAATAAAATTATTCCATTACACTAAATTAATCTAGATTTTTTCATTAAAATATTTTTGTTAAATTTATATGTAAATTTTGAATATAGAAAAAATAATTTAAGATATATTTTTTTTTTGAAAAATCATGGTGGAATTATTTAACCACCTATTATTTATAAGAATAATTCTATTGTTAGGAGTTAAATGGTATTTCCATCAAATCATGTTTTGTAACGCCCCGACCCTAGTTACCCAGAGTCGGTGCATTATTGCATAACATTGGTATGATCATAAGGAAATCATGTCTCGAAGGACCGATCTGTTTAGTATTGTTGGAAACAAGAGTTATACATAAGCTCAACTTTACAACTTGAAAAGAAATACAACACAAATATATTTCATTAGAAACATCCAAGCCTCCAAGATTATGCCTATTGGTCACTCATAACTAACTTCATCATATCCTGGGAAAATGAAACATAAGAAAGGGGTGAGATCAAACACTCGGTAAGGGTAAGTAATACAGTGGAAAATGACGTAAATATTATGCATGGTAAATAATTGAAACCACATGCCTTTATCAATAATAAACATTAATACTATTGTGCAAAGAATATGTGATGAGTAAATTAATCCATTATAAAAAATAATCATGGGTATTCTACTAGTCGAATGACTACATAAACCAAGAATATTATTTCCATAATGAGGGAATGTATAATTCCGGACATTATGAAACATTTTGTAAAGGCATCGTCCAAGACATCTAAAAATGATTAAGGTCTCGACCAAAACCATATATCAAATTTGGAATGGGCATCGACCAATTCTGTGTCTAGTTGTCTCATGAGACCTACCGATGCATCGAGGATCTATGGTGGGCTCCACCCGCCACTTACTAAGTCCAATACATTTCTCCCATGAAAATTATTAAACATATCAAAAATATTTGTATTAAAACTAGCATACGAAATGTCAATAACTTAACCGTAAACCATGAATGGTAGTAAAATAGCACATCCACAGTAAAACATATCACAAAAAATTCAATGCAATATATAAGTTTTGTATCAAAATAAATAAACTTCAAATAAACTAAAAATCCATCAAAGGATGTTGACATAGATGAAATCAAAACCCTTTTTAGAAAAATATCTATTTCAATTTTGAAATCATTCATGATTCATATAAAATAAAACATTTACTTTGAAAATATTCTTATAAGTTTGTAAGGAAGATTCTACAAGTTTATAATGGTAGAAAATTTCCTCACACACCATATATGTTAAACACGACATTCTTACCTTAATTTTTTCATATAGGTTAAAAAGGACCCCGTTTGGAAAATGAGGAAAGATTCCTTTATAAACATATTATAAAAAGTCAAACAAGGTTATTAATGACTTTAAACCATATTCTGTAAAAAAGTAAGAATGTTTTGTAATACATTTTTATGAAACATGGATTTGGAAGATAAAGTGGTCCCGATAGATAATTACATATAAACAACATTAGATAATGAACAGATTGTGAAATAAACCCATACCTTGTAATTTTCCTTGGTTGAGGGTAGGTTAACCTCTTTTATAATGGTGAAATAATTTTTACTAAATTGTACAAGAATAATATACATTAATATGATATCATATATGATCTTGTAACATTGCGTTGTTAATAATATCTTATTATTATCATCATTTCGGGTGTTAACTAACTCATTTTATTTTATATGTTTTGTTACATAAGCTGTGTTTATTATAGATAGGTTGTATATTATTCATATCTATAAATATATTAAGTCCTTAGACATAATTCTTAACCATCATATGAAAATTATTATTGAATGTATACGATGGGGAATGAATCTCATCGCGTTCGTAGAGATGGTAGTCCGCACGTACACACGAGCGACAATATCACTCTTTTGATTTTAAAATAATATATAATTGGATGGTATATCATATATAAATATTAATTATCATGTTATATTTATTATTTACATGAATAAAAAATCATTATTATACCCATCCAAATAATAATGTATTTAATATCAATTACACCATGACGTGGAGACGGTAGGTTTTACGTACGCACGTATAGTGACATTTCATTTAAAGGATGGATAGAATGATGAATATGGTTGTAACATATTTATAATAACATCAAAGTATATATAAGACAATGGAGTTATTATTTTATAATCTAAATAACAAAGAAAGAAGAAGTTGAAGAAGAAATGAACTTGAAAGAGGGTGGTGAAAACATTACCTCTTCTTCGGGTTCTTTTTTTTATTTGATCAAAAGGGCTCCGTAGATTAGCATTATGATCAAAATAAGTCCTCTAGGATGAGTTGAGGGATGTTGGGAGAATATTTCGTCAGGGATTGGCAGAACCAAAAGGCTTTGAAGTTGTGAAGAATTGGTTAGAAGTGGTTCCCTTTTATATGGGGGAGGAGGGGCTCTTTAGGAAAACATAAAGTATTATTTTATAATAAATTAATATTTGGATTATAATGGCTGAAAAGTAGATTATTAAAATTATATGGTGGGTATGGGAATAAATATTTCCATCCAATATATTTTAGATAGGTTTTGGTCATTATATTAGCCTTATATTTTAGTATTAACTCATAGTTAATTAGATTGACATTTACCATGTCACTTTGTATTTTTATATTATATAGTTAATAAACATACTATATACATCCAAGAGACCCCCAAGTGGTACATTAATGATAAAAATATCATTATATAAGTCCTTCGTATGATCTTTATATTTTTGGAAATATAATATCAATTAATAATATAATATTTTTTTTTAAACCGATTTATTTCAATTTTGACACTATTGGGTATTTTGTTTTTGATAAATTTACAAAAACATTATTACTTCAAAAAAATTCATATAACCAGTCCTAATATGTCCTATTAACTTAGATAATTAGTATAATTAATAAAAAGTTTCAAATAACATTTATTTTTATTCTTATAATATCAATTTTTTGATTCTTCCATTAATATGGAAAATATTTTATGATTATTGAGTAATAAATAAATTTAATTATTAAATGTATAAAAATTATAAATAAAATACCATTATGTATGAAATATTTTTATATTTATAATGAATATTTATAGTTGAAAATAAAACATATATAACCCTATGCAAAAATTGTTTTTCTAAAAGATATATGCTTATGTAATTTTTGTATTTATTTTAAATTAATTTATATATTATGTCCCTATCAACTACAAGTGGCTCTATAGGGTCCCAAAATCGACACAAAGATTCCCATGGTCATACATGTTTCCACAAATAAGGTTATGACATGTTTTAGGGAAATTTATTATTATTATTATATTATTTTTTACCCTTATTTACCAAATTTACCATTTAACCATGGTAAATACAATATTTACCAAAATAATTATTCAAAATGACTAAAAATAAAAGTTATCTATATACACAATTTGAACATCCTGATTCCAAATATGGAATCTATTTTTCCAAATTCAAAACACAGAAGTGGAAGAAATTAATTTAAAATTAATTCCCACTGTCAAAATAAAAAGCTTGTTTTTAAGAAATAATAACTATCAAAAGATTGAAACTTGTTTATGTCCGGTTTAATTGTGAAATTATGTCCAATAAAAATAATTGTGTTAAATGGTAAAAATATGTTCTTAATATACATTAAAACCACTCAAATTCATAATTTAGCACTATTAATTATTTTAATTAAAAAAGTTGTTTTTAATTAAAATTTAGTAATTTTCACTGTTCATCAAAATATAAAAGTTATCCGAAAAGTACCAAAATTTCTCCCTAGGATAAATTAGATATTCGAAACACAAAAATCAAGTCCATTTTGAGAGATAAATTTTATAATATTTCAAAATGTGTGTATTACTATTCATAACAACTACTTTGATTGGTTGTGGTGTGTGTTAGAACTAGAAATTGTGTACAACACACGCTATTGTATTATTCAAAGAGAAGCGTACCGTAGAAGCTTGGGGTGTTACATTCTCCCCTATTTCAAATAATATCATTCTAGAATAATTTATAATATTACTTCATAAAAATAAATGGGTGATTCTTCATCATATGTTTATCGGGTTCCCACGTTGCCTCTTCCATTTTATGGTTTCTCCATAAAACTTTTACCCGACGAGTCGTCCGGTTTCTCAACACTTGTTCTCTGGTATCAAGAATCCTGGCGGGAACTTTTTAATAAGACAGATCAAGTCCCAGTTCTAATTCCACATAGGTTAGTACATGCGTTGGGTCAGGCATGTATTTTCTCAACAGTGATATGTGGAACACATCGTGAAATTGGAAAAGACTTAGAGGCATTGCGAAACGGTAAGCTACAACCCCAATTAGATCAAGAATTTTGAATGGTATGATGTACCTGGGACTCATTTTCCCCTTATTACCGAAAATAATAACACCCTTCCATGGAGATACATTCAAGAAAACATGATCTCTTACCTGAAATTCCAAATCCTTCCTTCGGTTATCAGCATATCTCTTCTGCATACTTTGAGCTACTTTGATGTGGTTTTGGATTACCTTTACCTTTTCCATCGTTTACTGATTGAGAAAATATTTTCAATTAATTTATATTGAATATAATATTTTTAAACGCAAAAAAGTGTTCCTCTATGATTAATTGAATCATTTTTATGATTTTGGTGTTATTTTGAGTTGAATTGTAAAAATGGGCCATTTTTTATTTTTAGCAGTTTTAAATTATTTTTGTAGTTTTACCATAAAATTTTATACACTAATCCAAATTTAAAAATTATTTCTTTTCTAGATTCTAAACATCCAGGGATTCATTTACTAGTTTTGGACTAAATGTTGAATCAGCCCTATGGATGCTCAAAAAAAGCACACCTGTGGGAGAAAGAAAACTTTTGGCAGTTCTGTGTAGTTTTGGTGTGGGATCTATAACTCATTCATGGTGAGCCCACATGTTGTTATATTCTATGGGTGGGCACTCAATGTGTTTTAGAACAAATTTTATGAAGGAAAATCCATGGGATTTGGCCGTTTGAGGGTCCATTAAAGCTTTCTAATCCGGTGGTTGGAGTTTTGGAGAGTCTGACAGGACAGAATAAATACTCAGAGTCAAAAGGCCATAAATCTTGAAATACATGTCCCAATCTGCTGAAATTTTGAGGGGAAACACCCCAGTTAATTATTCACAACATTGAGAAAGGGCGCAATGCATGAAGAGGTCATTTATTGGGTCCAAAATGTGACAACATTCGGAGGATGGAAATCTAGCTATAAAAGGAGGAGAGCTCCTCCTCCACAAAGCATCCCATATTCCATCCCATTCCATCTGGGACACCGCAATCAGAGATGGGAGGAAGCCAAGGGACACTTGGGGAAATTATTTTCAGCATCATTATATTTCTTTCTTTTATTTTTCTTTAGTTTAAAATGCATCTCCTCTCCCGCATCATCTCACTTACCCTATCCATGGAGGGGTAGTTTCATTTGAGTGATTGGAAAGAGGGGAGGCAGGACCTATGTGTTTTTTTTGAGTTTTTTTCTTAAAATAAATAATATTACTTCTTCTTTATTATTCTGGTTTCAATTCTTAATTCAGTATTAAATTCAGAATGTGGTAGTGTTATTTTTTGATTCTGAAATTATAAATTGCTTTGGTCGATTATCACATATCTCTCCACCCAATTCTAATTTTTATATGGTGGAACAATATTAGGGTTGGGTGGTGATTGATCGGCAGTTTTCAAGCACGTGTATAGTATTGTATGATAAAATCATGGTTTATTAGGGGAAAACAATTCTAGGTCTGAGATTGCTCTAATTAATCAAGAGACCTTCTACAAGCCTAAGCACATTTGAAGGAGGATAGACCAATATAAGGTTTTAGAAAGGAAAATTCTCATCACATATATTATACTAAGGGAGAGATAGGACTCAATATATGAATCTTATTCTTCAGTTTAAGGAAGAAGAAGAGTTAAAATTTGGAAACCATGATGGCACAAAACTAGGTCTAGCTGAACCCATTCCGATCACCGTCTTTATCATTTGTTAAAATCAATAAATTTATGTTTTTTGTTTCTCTCATAGTCATTCAAATTAATTAAGACCAATATTTTTAAGAAAACCAACAAAAAGTGACAACCTTGTTTTTTGTGTACTCCTCTTCGGGAGACTACCTAGGATCAACTACTATACTATACATAGGTAAATAAAATATTGTTTTCCACACCCCACGACAGGCGTACGTCAAACTAGGCGACGTTTCTGGGGTGGAAGTGCCAAAACTTATTTTTTAAATATTTGACCTTTTCAAATTTAATAATAAATTAAAAAAAATTTATTTTTCCATCATGTATTCAAATTCAAATTTTCATGCATGGGAAGATTACTCGTAGGTGCAATATCAAGAACCAGAAATTGATTGTCATGATCTCAATGACCGGGTTGAAAGGATTAGTAAAAATTTGGATGATTTGGGTAGAAAATAGGAATGGGAATTGGACTATGTTCGTGGAATGATGGAGCAACCCGACCCTGAACCGGAGCAAGAACCTGAGTTAGTGTTGGAAGAAATTTCACCACTCATAAATAAAGAACTAGAGGAGGTAAATGTTGAGGTACCTGAATACTCATTCATATCACTCAACCAATTCTAACCAAGATAGAAGATGACTTCCCTAGTGGGATACATGTGGGAGATCAACAAGAACGTGATGAATTTTGGAATGAATGTGAGGATCTTATTGATCTTCCCAAGCCTTGAAAACAAGAAGAGCCAGCTCTACGGAAGGAATAAACCACACAATTGGTGGAATTTGATGTCAAGATGGAGGAGACTGACTACCTCCCTCCATCCCGTGATAATAAAATCCCAGAGGAACATTCAACCAATGAATTGATTGAACCAGAACCTACTCAGGGAGACCATACTTCGATGAACTCTACCATTTATGATTTCATTCAATCTGATTTGATCACCACTCCTCATAATATTGAATTTTCAGATTTGGTCAATCCTTACATTTCCTTAGAAGAATATGAAAAAGAATATTCACCTGTTGAGGAACACCTTGAGCTCCTTGAAGATATTGATCATCTACTTGAGGAAGTCCATGAAGAGATACAAGTGTCTATTCATGAAGAACCAATTTTAAAAGATTTCTACCTTAAAAGGTAATATTTTGAAATTAATATTTCAAATTTAAATTTTGAATCTACCTTGGATTGTTATTTTCATGCATCACATCGGGAGAAACCACTATTTTTTGAAGAAGATTTTGCACAAGTAGCAACTGAAGAGGAGGAGGTTCCATACTTCATCCTACCCCCAACATGCAAGAGGTATATAATTGTGAAGGGGGTGGATCTGGTTTACTCTATACACAGAATTATCCTCAGAATGGAACAAGTACATGCTGGAAAGAAGGATTTTTGTTGGTTCATTAGCATGAAACCTCACCCACCATCAAATTGGGGATAACTGATTTGAACTGCCCCTCTAGAGGCAGTCATAACATAGGGCCCACTTGGGGGAGTAAACTAAGATTTATCCTTTTTTTCTTATTCAATTTCAATTTTAATTTATTTAAATAGATTTAATATGTTATGTTTTAAATTTTTTTAGGTTTTAAAAGATCCACACTTAGGATCCAAACTCATCGTTGCATTTCAAATAATCCAGGTTGTACATCTCCTTCACACTTACTTGATGTTGTGATTTATTTGAAAATTGGCTTACATGTTAAATCCACTTGAATGCATCGAGGTCACTAAATCATTTAAGTGTGGGGGAGGTAGCCTTTGTAGTATAGGATTTTCATTTGATGTTTGTTTTCAAAAAATAATAAAAATAGTTTCTGTGTTTTTAAATTTTTGGTGTGTTTATTTTTCAATTATTGGTGTGGTTCTGAAACATTTAAGCTGGAATGATTATCAATGCCATTTTTGAAACCAATTACAATTAGTGAACCAATCTATTTCATGAAACCGAGTTAAATCAATGCTGAAATTAATTTTGTTTCAAGTTCAAATATTTTTGTATTTCATGAAAAATACACTAATTTTTGAAACCCATGCCATATTCCGCTGTCTATATCTTTGAAATAACATTCCTGTGAGGCTTCTGAACAATTTTTGTCATATTCTTTTCATTAACCTCATTACATGAGAGAATCAGACCATGCTTTCTTTAACCAAAATTTGATTTATTCCTTTCAATACATAAGGTTTTGGGGTACGTGTGTTTTAAATGATTGAGGAATTTATTTGGTTTGAAGCCCCATTTTCAAAATAATCTTTTTCATTGTGGCCCACCTTTACATTTATCATTCATTGTATTCCCCAGTAGCCATGAATTTCCTATTAGGTTAGCCACATTACAAGCCAATTTTCCTTATCCTACCTACTCTTGAAGTGAAATTTCATGATCTAGTTAAACATAAGTGTCGGGGAAGACGTCTTGTGGTGTACTACCTCATTTGGTGATATTTTTGGTGGAATATAAAATTTTTAAGAATAGGTGTTCCTACTGAATATATCATTTTGTTAGAAGTGTGCCTTTCTGGAGCTTTCATGATAAGAAAAGTTGTGCCATTCTGGAGCTTCCGATGAAAAAAACTAGAATAATGTTGTGCCTATCTGGTGCTTTTAAGAAAAATCATGTTTGAAAATATTGAAATATTTGCTACTGAAATCTTGAGCTGATTGAATGTTGATGGATTTGAGTTTCTACAAAGGGGAAGATAAAGAGGCCATATTTGAGTGAAAATTAGAATCTTGCAATTTTGATTCAATAAGAGCCATGCCCTCCTTTTTCGGCCTCGGAATTTTTAACATCTTATTCTTACCAACTAGAAGTCACAGAACAACCCTAAAAAGTCCTCATGAGAAACACATGTCCTTGACTCACATCGGGGGGATAAGTAGTAATTTATCAAGCCTATGGCGACTGTTGTGTGAGTTTGGATGAGAACAGCCTTGTTCAGCATTTACATTTGTGAGATAAGAGAAAATTCATGTGAGGTAGGAGTTTTGTGTGCATGTGATAAGAAATGAAGTGGAAATATAATAAAATCTAAAAGGGAGAACTTGAAATAATTTTTTTGATGAGGCATTATATCTTTTTTTTATTGGAGTTTATTTAGTAGATCTCATTGATATGTGTTTTGGATTTGATTTCATTTGAATGTTACTTGTCCAGGAGTCCAAGCGATAATTGTGGGGGAATTGATTGAGATAATATTTTAAATTAATTTATATTTAATATCATTGTTTTAAACCCACAAAATTGTTCCTCTAAGATGAATTGTTTCATTTTTATGATTTTGGTGTTATTTTGAGCTGAATAGTAAAAATGGGCCATTTGGGATTTTTTACAGTTTTAAATTATTTCTGTATTTTAACCATAACATTATCTACACTAATAAAAATTGAAAAATTATTTATTTTCTAGATTCTACACATCCAGGGATTCATTTACTAGTTTTGGACTAAATGTTGAGTCGGCCATATGAAAGCTCAAAAGAAGCTCACTGGTGGGAGAAAGAAAACTGTTTGCTGTTCTGTCTAGTTTTGGTTTCATATCCATAACTCATTCATGGGGTTCCCATATGTTTTGATATTCGATGGGTGGACAAGAAAACAGTTTTCAAACATCTTCTGTGTTTGAAAGACTGCGGGATTTGGCCGTTTGGGGGTCCAGTAAAGCTTCCTAATTTGGGGGTTGGCGTTTTGGAGAGTCTGACTGGACAGAATAAATACTCAAATTCAAACGGCCATAACTCTTGGATTGCATGTCTATATCTC
Source organism: Viscum album (assembly GCA_963277665.1). Classification (NCBI taxonomy): domain Eukaryota; kingdom Viridiplantae; phylum Streptophyta; class Magnoliopsida; order Santalales; family Viscaceae; genus Viscum; species Viscum album. The sequence goes on along the minus strand of OY728161.1, from coordinate 911,259,707 downwards.
CTGCTATTTTTCAGGGACACGCCCAAGATAATTATGAACATGATTTAAGAAGGGCCCAACGCGTGAAGAGTCCATTTATTGGGTCCAAAACGTGAAAACATTCGGAGGACAGAAATCTGGCTATAAAAGGAGGAGATCTCTGCCTCCCCAAAGTATCCCATATTCCATCCCATTCCTTCTGGGACACCAAAGTCGGAGATGGGAGGAATCCAAGGGACACTCGGGGAAATTATTCTTCAGAATCATTCGGTTTCTTTCTTTTATTTTTATTTACTTTAAAATGTATCTCCTCTTCCGCATCATCTCACTAACCCCATCCATGGAGAGGTATTTTCATTTGATTGATCAGAAAGATGGGAGGTTGGACCTATGTGTTGTGTTTAGTTTTTGGGCTTGAAATGAATAAAATTTCTTCTTCTTTATTATTCTGGATTCAATTCTCAATTCATTATTAAATTCTGAATGCGGTAGTGTTAAGTTTATGATTCTGAAATTATAAATTGCTTTGGTTGATGATCACATCCCCCTCCACCCAATTCTAATCTGTACATGGTGGAAAAATATTTGGGTAGTTTGGTGATTTCTCGGCGGTTGTCAAGCACGTTTGTAGGATTATATGTCAAAATCTTGGTTTATTAGGGAACAACAATTCAGGTGTGAGATTTCTCTAATTAATCAAGAGACCTTCTACAACCATAAGAACATTAAAAGAGGATAGAACAATATATGGTTTTAGATAGGAAAATTCTCATCACATCTATCTGAATAAGGGAGAGAGAGGACTCGGTAAATGAATATCTCTCTTACTAGTTTAAGGAAGAATTAGAGATAAAATTTGGAAACCATGATGGCACAACACTAGGTATAACTGATCCCAATGTGATCACTGTGTTTATCATTTGTTAAAATCAATCAATTTCAATTGTTTGTTTCTCCCACAGTCATTCAAATTAATTAAAACCAATATTTTTAATAAAACCAACAAAAAGTGACAACCTTGTTTTGTGTGAACTCCTTTTCGGGAGACTACCTAGGATCAACTGTTATACTATACATAAGTAAATAAAATATTGTTTTGCCACACCCAATGACATGTGTGCGTCAAACTTGGCGCTGTTGACAGGGAGAAAGTTCCACAACTTTTTTGTAAATATTTGTCTTTTTCAAATTTAAAAATAAATTTTTAAAAAATTCTTTTTTCCATGATGTAATCAAATTCAAATTTTCATGCATGGGAAGATTACTTGCTGGTGCAATATCAAGAACTAGAAATTGATAATTGTGATCTCAATGACCGGGTTGAAAGGATTAGTAATAATTTGGATGATTTGGGTCGAAAAATGGAATGTGCATTAGACTATGTTCGTGAAACGATGGAGCAACCTGACCCTGAGCCAGAGCATGAACCTGAGATAGTGGTGGAAGAAATTTCACCACTCATCATTGACGAACTAGAGGAGGTAAATGTTTAGGTACCTGAAGACTCATTCATCATCACTCAACCAATTCTACCCAAGATAGAAGATGATTTCACTACTGAGCTACATGTGAGACATCAACAAGAACTTGATGAATTTTTAAATGAACGCAAGGAACTTATTGATCTTCCCAATCCTTTCAAACAAGAAGATCCATCACCGCTGAAGGAAGAAACCACCCAATTGGTGGAATTTGAAGTCATGATCGAGGAGCCCGACTACCTCCCTCCATCCAGTGATAATCAAATCCAAGAGGCACATTCAACCGAAGAAGTGATTGAACCAGAACCAACTCATAGAGATGATCCTTCCATGAACTCTACCTTTTCTGATTTCATTCAATCCGATTTGAGCATCACTACTTATAATTTTGAATTTTCAGATTTGGTGAATCCATACATTTCTTTAGAAGATGATGAAAAAGAATATGCACTTGTTGAGGAAAACTTAGATCTCCCTGAAGATATTGATCATCTTCTTGAAGAAGTCCATGAAGAGATACAAGTGGGTATTCCTGAAGAACCAAATCTAAAATATTCCTACCTTAAAAGAGAAGATTTTGAAATTAATATTTCAAATTTAAATTTTGAATCTCCTTTTGATTATTCTTTTCATACACCACATCGGGAGAAACCACTATATTTTGAAGAAGACATTGCACAAGTAGTAGCTGAAGAGGAGGAGGTTCCATACTTCATCCTACCCACACCATGCAAGAGGTATATAATTTTGAAGGGGGTAGATCTGTTGTCCTCTATACATGGAATTGTCCTCATAAAAGAACAAGTACATGATAGAAAGAAGAATTTTTGTTTGTTCATGAGCAAGAAACCTCACCCACCATCAGATTGGGGATAACTGATTAGAATTGCCCCTCTAGAGGCAGTCAAAACCCATGGACCACCTGGGGGATTAAACCAAGATTTATCCTTTTATTTCTTATTCAATTTCTATTATAATATCATTTAATAATTTTATTATGTTATGTTTTTACTTTATTAGGCTTTCAAAGATCCACACTTAGGATCCAAACTCAACATTGGATTGCCAATAAGCCAGGTTATACCTCTCCATTACACTTGCATGATGTTGTGATTAATTTGAAAATTGGCTTACATGTTAAATCCACTTGAATGAATAGAGGACACATAATCACTTATGTGTGGTGGAGGGAACCTTTGTAGTATAGGATTCTCATTTGATGTATGTTTTAAAAAATAATAATAATAATTTGGGTGTTATCAAATTTTTGTGTGTTTATTTTTCAATTCTTGGTGTGTTTCTGAAACTTTTGAGCTAAAATGATTATCAATAACATTTTTGAATCCAATTATAATGAGTGAACCAATCTATTTCATGAAACTGATCTTAAATGAATGATGAAATTACTTTTGATTGAAGTTCAAATCTTTTGGAATTTCGTGAAAAATACACTGGTTTTTGAAACAGATGCAATATTTCACTATCTATATCTTTGAAATCACTTTCATGTGAGGCGTCTGAACCATTTTTGTCATATACTTTTCATTCACCTCATTACACGAGAGAACCAGACCATGCATTCTTTCACCAAAAATTGATTTATTCCTTTCAAAACATGATGTTTTGGGGTATGTGTGTTTTAAATGATTGAGGAATTTATTTGGATTGAAGCCCCATTTGAAAAATAATCTTTTTCATTATTTCCCACCATTACATTTATCCTTCATAGTATCCCCCAGTAGCAATGAATTTCCTGTTAGGTTGGCCACATTACAAGCCAATTTTCCCTATCCTACTTGCTCTTGATGTGAAATTGCATGATCTAGTTGAAATTAAGTGTGGAGGAAGATGTCTTGTGGTGTAATACCTCATTTGGTGATACTTTTGGTGGAATATAAAATGTTTAAGAGTTGATGTTCCTACTGAATATTTCATTTTGTTAAAATTTGTGCCTTTCTGGATCATTCATGATAAGAGAAGTTGTGCTTTTATAGAGCTTCCGTTGTGAAAAAGAAGAAGAAGAAAGATGTGCCTATTTGGATCTTTCAAAAAAAATCATGTTTGAAAAGATTGAAATTTTTTCTGCTAAAATCTTGAGCTGATTGAATGATGAGGGAGATGAGTTTCTACAAAGGGGAAGATAAGGAGACCATATTTGAGTGAAAATTAGAATCATTCAATTTTTCTTCAATAAGATCGAATCCCTCCTTTTTCAGACTCAAAATTTTTAACATATAAATCCTACCAACCAGATAGAACAACCCTGAAAATTCCTCATGAGAAACACATGTCCTTGACTCAAATCGGGTGGAGAAGTATGAATTTATCAAGCTAATGGTGACACTTGTTTGAGTTTGGATGAGAAAATCCTTTTTTAGCATTTACATTTGTGAGATGAGAGAAATTTAACGTGAGGTATGTGTTTTGTGTGCATGGGATAAGAAATGAAGTGGAAAATTATTAAAATATAAAATGGAGAACTTGAAATAATTTTTTTTGATGAGGCATGATATTTTTTTGTTTCTTGGAATTTATTTGGTAGATCTCACTGATATGTGTTTTGAATTTGATTTGATTTGAATTTTATTTATCTAGGAGTCCAAGTGCTCTGTGTGGGGGAATTAATAGAGAAAATATTTTCAATTAATATATATTGAATATCAATTTTTTAAATCCACAAAAGTGTTTATCTAAGATGAATTGTTTCATTTTTATGATTTTGGTGTTATTTTGAGATAAATAGTAAAAATGGGCCATTTTGGATTTTTAATAGTTTTAAATTATTTTAGTAGTTTGACCATAACATTATCTACAATAATCCAAATTGAAAAATTCTTTTTTTCCAGATTCTACACATCCAGGGATTCATTTACTATTTTGGTCTAAAAGTTTAATCGGACATATGGAAGCTCAACAGAAGCTCACAACTGGGAGAAAGAAATTTGTTTGCAGTTCTACCTAGTTTTGGTGTGGTATCTATAAGTCATTCAATGTGGGCCCAAATGTTGCAATATTCGGTGGGTGGACGAAAAAAGAGTTTTAGAACATATTTTATGAAAGAAAGTCTGTGGGATTTGGGCGTTTGAGGGTCCATTAAAGATTTTGAATCTGGGGGTTGTCATTTTGGAGAGTTTGAATGGATAGAATAAATACTCAGATTCAAACGGCCATAACTCTTGGAATACATGTCCAAATTTTCTGAAAGGTTTAGCGGACACACCCAAGATAATTATGAACAACATCAAAGAAGGGATATATACGTGAAGAGGTCATTTATTGTGTCCAAAACGCGACATCATTCGGAGGACAGAAATCTGGCTATAAAAGGAGGAGTGCTCCTCCTCCTCAAAGTATCCCATATTCAATCCCATTCCTTCTGGGACACCACAATCAGAGACGGGAGGAAGCCAAGGGACACTCGGGGAAATTATTCTTCAGCATCATTATGTTTCATTCATTTATTTTTATTTACATTAAAATGTCCCTCCACTCCCACATCATCTCGCTTACCCCATCCATGGAGGGGTTGTCTTATTTGAGTGATCGGAATGACGGGAGTCTAGACCTATGTGTTGTGTTTTTGTTTTTGTGCTTGAAATTAAAAAAAATCTATTATTCTTTCTTATTCTGGATTCAATTATTAATTAATTATTAAATTCTGAATGCGGTAGTGTTAAGCTTTTGATTCTGAAATTATAAATTACTTTGGTTGATGATCACATTTCCCTCCACCCAATTCTAATCTGTATACGGTGGAACAAGATTAGGGTTGGGTGGTGATTGCTCGGCGGTTGTCAAGCACGTGTGTAGGATTGTATGTCGAAATCTTGGTTTATTAGGGAACAATAATTACAGGTCTGAGATTGCTATAATTAATCAAGAGACCTTCTACAACCCTAAGCACATTTGAAAGAGAATAGACCAATCTATGGTTTTAGAAAAGGAAATTTTCATCTCATCTATCTGACAAAGGGAGAGAGAGGACTCAGTAGATGACTCTCTCTCTTAACAGTTTAAGGAAGAAGAACCGATAAAATTTTGAAACCATAATGGCACATTACTAGGTCTAGCCGAACCCAATCCGATCACCGTCTTTATCATTTGTTAAAATCAATCAATTTCTGTTTTTTGTTTCTTTCATAGTCATTCAAATTAATTAAAACCAATCATTTTAAGAAAACCCACAAAAAATGGCAACCTTGTTTTGTGTGCACTCATCTTCGGGAGACTACCTAAGATCAACTGCTATACTATACTTAGGTAAATAAAATATTGATTTGCCACACCCCACGACAGGCATGCGTCATTTCCTCCACCAATTATGGGCCTACATGTTTTCTTTCACCAACGTCATCCCAAAAGGTTGGTGCGCGACATCTCTTTCCGTATAACACTTAATATTGTTCCATCTGAATACTTCAATGGAAGCTATTGTTATAGGAATATTCTACTAGAGGTACATATTGATCCCACATACCCTAAAAGTGAGGTGAGCAAGATATCAACATGTCATATAAGGTTTGAATAGCCTGTTCTAATAGTCTATATGTTTGAGGGTGGTAGGCAGTTCACAAATTAATTTCAGTATCCAAAGCCTTCTGATGACTCTTCACGAATCATGATGTAAAATGAGGATCAAGATCAGAAAAAATTGATAGGGGTACTCCATGAAGTCTCACACCTTCATTAATATATAGTCTTTCTAGGCATTCGAGTGGTAAATCCTCCCTTATAACAAGAAAATGTGATGACTTGGTAAGACGATCAACAAATAACCCATATTGCATCTTTTTTCCTAGGAGTATTTGGTAGCCCCATGACAATGTCCATCGTAATATTATCCCATTTCCACTTCGGTATGGGAAGAGGTTTCATGACTCCTCCATGTTGTTTCCTTCCATCTTTCACCTGTTGACAAACCATACATCTTGACAAAATATCAGAAATCTCCCTCTTCATGTCGTCCCACAAAAAAATGTTCCTTCAAATATCTATACATTTTGGTGCTCCCAGGGTGTATAAAGAAATTGGAACTTTGAGCATCATCCAAAAATTCCCTTTTTATATCAAATATATCAGGAACAAAAAGTCTCCTCCCCAATTTCAAAATTCCTTCTTCATACACAAAGTCTCTCAATCTACCATCATTCACAGCTTTAATCTTCTTTTGAAATTCTTCATCATCAGTCTGAGAACTCTTAATATTTTCTAGTAAATATTGTTTTGAAACCATTTGAAAATGTATTGATGATTCACCATCCATGGTGATTCCCATATCCATATTTACTAGATCCATATATATAGGATCCTTTTGAACTCTCATCTTGTTCAAAACTCCATGATCCTTTCTACTCAAGGCATCTGCCACCTTATTTGCCTTCCCTGGGTGGTAGTGTATAGTGCAATCATAATCCTTCAGTAGTTTAAGCCATCACCTTTTCCTTTTTTTGAGTTCTTTTTGTGAGAAATTAATCTTCAAACACTTGTGATCAATATAAATCTCACATTTTTCACTATAGTGGTAGTGTCCCTATATCTTCAAATAAAATATCATAACTTCTAACACGAATCATGAGTAGGATAATTTTTCTCATGAATTTTCATCTGTCAAGATGCATAGGCAATAACCCTATCATTCTTCATAAGGACACAACCAAATCCTTTCTTCAGTGAATCACTATAAATAATGAATACATCATTCCTCGATGGTAGAGTCAATATAGGAGCATTGAATAATCTTCTATTATGTTCTTCAAAACATTCCTCACACTCCTTTGTCCAAACAAAATTTAACCCCTTTACGTGTGGGCTTCCTTAATGAGTTAGCTAATCAGGGAAAATTCTGGACGAAATGTCAATAATAACCTACTAAACCAATAAAACTATGTACCTTGGTTATACTCATCGGTGCTGGACATTCTTGGATTGATCTTGTCATAGAATGATCAACAAATATTCAATCCTCAGAGACAATATGTACAAAAAAAGAAATCTCCTGAATCCAGAATTCACACATGCTAAACATCCCATATAATTCATGTCTTCTCAGAGTCTTCATGATAATGCGTAAGTGATTTTCATGATTGTTGTAGCTTTTAGAGTATACCAAGATATCATCAATAAATACCACCACAAAATCATAGAGATATTCATTGAAAACTCTATTCATTTAAGTCCATGAATTCAGAGGGTGCATTTGTTATCCCAAAAGGCTTTACTGTAAACTCGTAATGCCCATACATAGTTCGAAATGATGTCTTCAGAATGTCTTCCTTCTTCACACACAACTGATAAAATCCAGATTGAAGGTCAATCATTGGAATGTATTGAGCTCCATGCAGTAGGTCAAATAGATCATCAATGCGAGGAAAGGGATACTTTTAAACAAAATGCACAGGGGCTCCCCATGGTGAAACACTAGGGTGAATAAATCCCTTATTACTCAATTCCTCTAGTTGTTTCTTTAGTCCCACTAATTCCACAGTGTCCATTCTATAAGAGGTCTTCTATATAGGCCTTGAACTCGAAATTTAATCAATAGAAAACTCAATTTCCCGTTTAGGAGGATGTATAGGTAAATCATCTGGAAGCACATCAACATATTCTATCAGAATATGTAAATCCTCTATTTGAACATTTCTCTACTCATCAAGAGTTATTTCATTCTCTTACTCCGCAATAATTGAATTTAGTTTAGGTACTGGGGGTGGATCCAGATAATAATTAGGTGGTGATGATTCTGCTATAAAGATAAGGTGTTCTTTATCATCATCATAAAAAATTGTAACCTCCTTCTTCAAAAATAAATCATCGCATCATGTTTAGAAATCCAATCCATACCAATGATTATATCAAATTCAATCATGGGTATGACGATGAGATCAGCAGATATAGAACATTTATATGCCCTAATTGGAATAGATCCATAGAATTTTGTAGTAATGATATTTCCCTTATGAGTTTTAATTGAAAACATTCTTGTTAAATCAAATTGGAAATATATAATTTTCTTAGCAAACTTGAATGATATGAAACAATGCGATGATCCAGAATCAAATAAAGCATTTTCTAATGTTGAGGAAACCATTAAATTACATGCCACCACGTCTTTCAGGGCTTCAACCTCAGCAGTAGTGATTTCATAATATTGGCCTAGGTTTCTAGGCCTTTTCTGTGGTAAGTTTCTCTGATGCTTAGGACATTCATTTGCATAATGTCCCAACTCCATGGATTTGTAGCATTGAACATTGGCAACATCATTCATTCCTTTACAATCACCAGCTAGATGGCCTTTCTGTCCACACTTGTAGAATACTCATTTTCCTTTTAGATAGGCACCAGGGTGCTTCCTTCTGCAATTATCACAAGGTGGAAATTCAATACTACCCTTCTTCCCTATTCCTTATTTACTTTTCCAGAGTGTTCAACAGATCGCTTCTTCTCTTTCTTTGATTTAAAGTCATAAGGCTTAGAGAATTCCTTATCTATCTTGATAGCACACAAGACATTATCATTCTCCTTTTGTCTCAGACTCATAAATTTACTTTCATATCTTCTCGATGCTCACGAGGAAAGTATTTTTTTAAAAAAATAGATCATTGAACTCCCTCCATTCCATAATTGATAATTAATCGTCTTCTTCCGTGTTTTGAATCAATGACCACCATTGATCCGCATCTCCAGTGAGGCGGTAAACTGCCATGATAACTTTTTCCCTTTCACTACTCCCCAAGGCATGAAATATTTTCTCTATGGAATTTATCCATTTATCAGCTACTAAGAGATTTGTACTTGCATTGAATGTTGGTGGTTGTTGCCTCAAGAAGCGATCTAACATTGATCCTCCATGCTGTGGATCTGGGTGATCCATTTAGGTAAGGTTATTATGCATAGCCTGAGTGAGTTGTCCCAGTATGGTGATTAGATGGTTAGCACCGGTTGCATCACCAGCTCCACTATAATTATCTTGAGAAGGAGGGAAATCCGTACATGGTGTTCGTGCATTGATACGGTTTCCATTCCTTTCACTATGTGCCATTTCTAAACAACGATATAAACTAGATTAGTTTATGAATCGAAATATATAATTCCAAACATCTAAAACACTTATCATAAATTCAATAGTTTATGGATATAATCCATAATCATAAAAAAAATGTTTTCTATGAGGATGTATATACTCATAACCACTTCATAATGGTTTGTAACGAAAATGAGAATTATCCTATGTATATCCCCCAGGAGTGTTATAACCAAGAGTGAAACAAGGCCCGTTGTCGTGCACCTGTTCACATTCGATTCTAGCTAAAAGCATTGTTTTCGGCTTTTACCACTAGGTACATCTGTGCCAGACCCACCTCTACCTGATCGTATTCAGACAGGGATGTATTTCTCAGAAAAATCACCAAATTTCCACAATACCAGAATTCTTGGATGTTCTTTTATAATATTCCTCAAAGTCCATCTTGGGTCTATGTGCTATAATCAGATTTTATCTAAATCTAGCTTCCAAGGTTTGTACTAAACTTCCTTTGATACTAACTGTAACGCCCCGACCCCAGTTACCCAGAGTCGGTGCATTATTACATAACATTTCCATGATCATAAGGAAATTATGTCTCGAATGACCGATCAGTTTAGTATTATTGGAATCAATATTCATACATAAGTTCAACATTACAACTTGAAAAGAAATACAACACAAATATATTTCATTACAAACATCCAAAGATCCTATATTATGCCTGCATGTCACTCATAACTAACTTATTCATATCTGGGGTAATTGAAACATAAGAAATGGGTGAGCTCGAACACTTAGTAAGGGTAGTAATACAGAGTAAAATGACAAAAAAAATTAAGCATGTTAATTAATTGAAACCACATGCCTTTAACAATAATAAAAATGAATACTTTTATGGCAAGAATATGAGCTGAGTAAATAATTCCATAATAAAACATAATCATTGGTATTCTACTAGTCGAATGACCACATGAACCATCAATATTATTTCCATAATAAGGGATGCTATAATTCCAGAGATTCTGAAACATTTTTTCAAGGCCTCAGCCAAGACGTCTAAAAATGATTTAGGCCTCAGCCAAAACCATAAATAAAATTGGGAAAGGGCCTCAGCCAATTCCACGTCTAGTTGTATCATGATACCTACCGATGCATCGAGGATCTATGGCGGGCTCCACCCGTCACATACTATGTCCAATACATTCCTCATATGAAAAGGGTTAAAAATATCATAATCATTCATAATAAAACTACAATGCGAAATGTCAATATATTAACCATAAACCATGAATGGTATAAAAATATAACATCCATAGTCAAAAATATCACAAATACTTCAATACAATATGTATGTTTTTTATCATAATAAATTAATTTCAAATTAACTTAAAATCCATCAAATAATGTTGAAATAGATGAAATCAAAACCCTTTTTAGAGAAATATCTCTTTTTATTTCGAAATCTTTTAATATTAAAATAATATAAAATAATTAATTTGAAATTATTCTTATAATATTTAAGGGAAGCTTCGATGAGTTTATAATGGTAGAAAATAGCAACATCTGTCGTATAAGTTAAAAAAAGACATTCTTACCTTAATTTTGTCGAAAATGTTAAAAAGAACCTTGTTTAGAAAACAACAAAAAAATTCATTTATAAACATCTTATCAAAATTCAAACAAGGGTATTAATGACTATAACCCATATTCTATAAAATAGTAAGAATGTTTTGAAATACATTTTTAAGAAATATGGATGTGGATGATAAAGAGGTCCCGGTAGATAATAACATATAAACAACCTCGGATAATGAAAAGATTTTGAAATAATCCCTTAACTTGTACTTTTCCTTGGTTGAGGGTAGGTTAAACTCCTATATAATGGTGAAATATTTTTTACTAAATCATAAAAGAATCATATACTTTAATATGATATCATATATGATCTTTTAACATTGCTTTGTTAATAATATCTTAGTATTGTCATCGTTTCGGGTGTTAACTAACTCATTTTATTTTATATTTTTTTTACATAGGACATGTTTTTTATGGATAGGTTGTATATTATTCATATACATAATGATATCAAGTCATTAAAAATTATTTTTAACCATCGAATAAAAATTATTCATGAATAGATATGATGGGGAATAAATCTCATCGCGTTCGTGGAGGCGGTAGTCTGTACGTACGTACGAGTGACAGTATCTCTCTTTTGTTATTAAAATAATATATAATTGATTGGAATATCATATATACCGAATAATTATCATGTTATATTTAATATTTACATGAGTAACAAATCATTATTATACCCATCCAAATGATAATGTATTGAATAAAAATTTACACCACGACGTGGAGACGGTAGGATGTACGTACACACGTATTGTGACACGTCATTCAAAGGATGGATAGAATAATTAATATGGTTGTACCATATTTATAATAACATCAAATTATATAGAAGATACTTGAGTAATTATTTTAGAATGGAAATAACAAATAAATAAAAAGTTGAAGAAGAAAGGAACGTGAAATAGGGTGGTGAAAACATTACCTCTTCTTCGGGTTCTTCCTTTGGATTTGATCAGAAGGGATCCATAGGTTGCCTTTCTGATCAAACTAAGGACATAGGTTAATGTGAGGAAAGTTGAGATAATATTTGGGTAGGGGTTTGCCGATCCAAAAGTCTCTTAAGGTGTGAATAATTGGTTAAAAGTGGTGTCCTTTTATAAGGGGGAGGAGGGGCTCCTTAGAAAAAATTAAAGTATTATTTTATAATAAATTCATTTTCGGTTTATAATGGATCCAAAGTAGATTATTCAAAGTCTAAGGTGGGTATGGGTAGAAATTATTTCAACCAGTAGATTTTAGACATGTTTTGGTCATTATATTAACCATATCTTCTAGTTTTAACTCTTAGTTAATTAGATTGACATTTACCATGTCACTTTGTATTTTCATATTATATAGTTAATAAACCTACTATATACATCCAAGAGACCACCAAGTGGTCCATTAATGATACACATATCATAATATAAGTGCTTTTGAAGAACAATAGATTTTTTGGAATAGAATATCAATTATAATATAATATTTTTTTTAAAAATTCTTTTATGTCTATTTGACACTATTGGGTATTTTGTTTTTTGAAAAATTCAAAAAAGCATTATTACTTCGAAATAAATTCATATAAAAAGTATTAATATGTCATATTAACCTATAAAATTAGTTTAATTCATAAAATTTTTCAAATTAAATTTATTTTGATCTTTATAATATCAATTATTTGATTCATTCATTAATAAGGAAAATACTGCATCATTATTGTGTCATAAATAAATTTAATTATTAAATTTCTAAAAATTATGAATAAAATACCATTATGTAGGAAATAATTTTATCTGTATAATTAATATTTATAGTCTAAAATATAACATATATGACCCTATGTAAAAAATTTGTTTCTAAAAGATCTATGCTTATGTCATTTTTGTATTTACTTTAACTTAATTAATATAAAGTGTCCCTATCACCTAAAAGTGGCTCCATGGGGTCTCAAAGACGACCCAAATATGACCATGGTCTGAAATGTATCCTCCAATAATGTTAGGACACGTTTTAGGGTAATTTATTATTATTATTATTATATTATTGTTTACCCTTATTTATAGGATTTACCTTTAACCATGGTAAATAAAATATTTACCGAAGTAATTATTCAAAATGTCTAAAAATAAAAGATACCTATTTACAAAATTTGGAAATAATGAATCAAAATATGGAATCCATTTTTTTAAATTCAAGACACATAAGTTGAATAAATTAATTTGAAATTAATTCCTGCTGTCAAAACAAAAGGCATGTTTTTAAGACATAATAAATATCAGAAGATTGACACTTGTTTATGTCTGGTTTAACTGTCAAATTATGTCCAATGACCAAAATTCTATTAAATGGTAAATCAATATTCTAAATATACTTTAAAACCACTAAAATTCATAATTTATCACTATTTATTGTTTTGATTAAAATAATTATTTTTAAATAAAATTTAGTAATTTTCACTATTCATCAAAAAATAAAAGTTATCCGAAAAGTACCAAAATTTCAGCATAGGGTAAATTTGATATTACAAATCCAAAAATGAAAGTCCATTTTCAGAGATAAAATTTATAAAATTTCATAAAGTGGTAATTACTATTCATAATGGCTCCTTTGTTTGGTTGTGGTGAGTGTTAGAACTCGAAGTTGCGTACAACATACACTATTGTATTATTCAAAGAGAAGAGTATTGTAGATTCTTAGGGTGTTACATGTTGATATTACATTTTTATATTTTCATATGCATTATGGTATGGATTGGATTTCAATTTATCATTATTTTATTTATATTAGTTGTAATAATGTTGTGTTTCATAATTTATTTCATTTAATAACCTACCATGAAGATGAAAAATTTATTAGAGTTGGATGTGAATGTTACATACCTAATGTTTTTGAAAATAAAGAAACTATTAATTTTTTATTTTCCATTAGTAAAGGAATAATTTTTTTCCAGATAACATTCCTGTTGTTATTCATAATCAAGAGGATGATATTTCTAATGAATTACTTCTTAATTCCATGTATCCTTCTAAAAAAAATTTCACAATAGATCATGTATATCTTTCATAATTGAAAAATAAATTATATGTGATATTATTATAAAGTATATTTGACCCAACACTTAACCATGAGGTTCTCAAATTTTTTTGATTAAAAGAAATATTGTTCAATGAAAATTTTCATTAATTATAGATACTTTAAGAACAAACCAATTATGAATGAGTATATTTTTTAAAAACAATAGATGATTATATTGATTAAATCTTGGGGGATCGGAATTTTTCAAATATTTACCCATGGTCATAGTACAATTAGTTGAATATGAATGATGTCACAATAATGAAGACAACATTTTTACCATATATAGGAACTTTGTGTTTGTAGTTATGTAATTTGGTTTATCTAATTCATGAGCTTTATTTATATACCTAATTAATAGAAGAATACATATGTTCATTAATATGTTTGTGTTTGTGTATAATGATGACACTTTTTATATTTTAAACATAAATGCGAGCATGAAAAGAACTATAAGTTGTTTTTCAAACTTTAAAATGAATGGAATTGAATTGGAAATTATAAAAGAGTGAATTTATGTAGAAATAATTTTCATTCATTGTACATATTTTGTTTAATTATGGAATAACCATGGATGTGGTTGAAAAAATTTGTTTCAAAATGGAAAATATTGAAAAATATCACATATATTTGAAGTTTTATTTTATTTTCAGGATATAATTAATGGTTTTTAATAATATTTCTCATATTTATATCCCACTAACTTTGATAACTCAAAAAGTAGATAAGTTCATCATCATAAAAAATATAACAACTATTTTCGTGAATTGAATGAAAATTGTCGAATTCTTCAATTTTGTACCTACGATCTAGAAATGATTAATTCTTTATCTATCGTAATGATTTGTTGAATTGATATTGTTGTATTCTACTAAAAAATGAAAAATTAATTTATTATGATTCATGAAACCCAAATCATCATGAATAAAATTATTCTTCACCTGATTTGGAATATATTTTTTTATTACATTAAAATTTTGGAGGCATCTTTTGTATCTAGTAAATTTTGAAATGAATATGGATCAAAATGTTTTTAATATATATTCAATCAGAAATAAAATTTCATGTGATAAAGAATGTTGTTTGAACTAACCAAGGTTTATGATTTAACGATTCATTATATTTATGAAATGAATGAAATAGGCTGATTATATGTGTAAAAATTCTAATGCTACATTGAAGAATTTTTTTTGACTATGAAAATTTGGATAATGATTTGATAGAATTTTTCCTAGAATTATTTAGTGAAGTAAATCCTTTATTTCGTTTCATGTTTTTGTATAGTCAGCTTTATTAGAAATAATCAAGGGATCTCATAAAGAAGTGAAATATTTCCTAGATAAGGTAGAATTTGATAGGAATGTTAAATTTAGTTATTTTAATATTAAGGAAGAATGTTTTTTAAAAATTTGAAAATGGTTATTGGTGCCATATGATTCATGGATGAGGAATGATTTTTTTATTGATGATTTTAGTACAACATTTTACTTTCATCAATGACGTATTATGTTCTATAGAGTAATTTTGTGGTATTACAGGTGGGATAGAATAAAAAGGGATATTGCTAAAATTAACATGAATTGTTTCATTTTTCATAATTTTATATATTAATGACTGTTACCAATGGGACTCCATCAACCATTCTAGTGTTAGATTACAAATGTAAAAATATATCAATTGTTTTTTTGGTTGGATTTCTAATTAAATCTAAAGGAAATAATGTCAATTGTGGTTTTTTTATTGATAAACAAATTCTTCACATTTCCTTTTCATTCGAGATACTGTTATTTTAAATCAGCTTCCTCTACGGCATATGAATGAGATATATTGGTTATATGGAGTGCCTCTATCTATTTTTTCATAGCATTATCATGTGTTCAAATTTAAATTTTTATTGGAATACATAAGTCCTTTGGTACTGAAATAAATATCAATATATCTTTTAATTCTCAATTCAATTGACAATATAAGTGAAATATTCAAACATTGGAACACACCCTTAATTCTTCTATTAGTGGATTACCAAATATGGTTGTAACAATATATTTTATTTTTTGTGTTTTCCTATAATAACATTTTTCAATATAGTATAATGATGGCACAATTTGTGGAATTATATATAAAGTGATGAGAAAACCCATAATTTTGGGAATATATTTGTGGAAATGAAATTGATGTGACCCTATTTGTTAATGGAAATAGTAGATAAAGTTAAATTTATTCAGTAAAACATGGGGATAGCATGGAGTATGATGAAAATTTATCCAGATAACCAGATAAAGTATATTTCCTTAGAGGTAGGTGATCATGTAATTTTATGGGTTCCTTTAGGGAAAGGTGTGATTATTATTAGTAATATAGTGGATTTCAGTACATGGTTCAATTTATCATATGAAATCATGGGCGAATATGGATCATTTAACTACCTAGTGGACTTACCTCTATGATTATCTATAGTTAATAAAATATTCTATGTTTCAATATCTAGGAAAGATGTCCCAGATTCATCTCATATTATAAGACTACATGTAATTATGTTAGATAACAATATTAATTATGAGAAATAGCCAGATCAGGTTATTGTTTTAGAGAGAATATGGTGTGGAAAATGTTGATTCAATTGGTTAGGGATTTTTCAAAAATATCATATTTTTGAAGATTTAACCTGGAAATATGATAATTCTACGAGGTAAAGATATAACCACTTATGTAATATATAATTAAAATTGAAGATAAGAAATATATATATAATGGGTAAGGATGTAAAAAACTAGTTAATGATATAATAAATTATTTTCATATTTAATAACTTGTATTATATAGTTATAAAAATTTAAAAATATTATGTATTTTTTAATTTAATAATATAAAGTGTTTTAGTTAAACACATAACTTACAAGGTTTTATTAAATATAATAATTTTATATTTTTACAATATAATGTTTATAAAATTAAAATAATTATGTATTGTATCATATGAAAATATAAATTTTGTTAATGCCAATTTTTTTTGGAAAATTTTAATTTTTATTCAATTCGGAAAATTACAAAAAAAATGAAGTGATTTCTATTAATAAATTAAGAAATTTAAAAGTCCTTATATATGTATGGTAACATATATATTATTGATTTATATTTTAATTAATATATTTTCACTTCAATAAAATTTATATTAGTGTTTAATATTAATTTTATTGGGGATAAAGACTAGTTTATTAGAAATCATTTTTAAAATTCATTATGCATCACTTTTTAGTTAATTAAAACAATCAATAATGTAGATTTTTTAAATTAATATTAACTAATATATATAACTAATTATTATTTTAGCTTCAAAAATTAAGTATTATTAGTCCTATAGTTAATATCGAATAATTATTTTCTAAATAAATACTATACATAAAAATCGGTTGTCTCGCCACGACTCTGAGATTAATATTAAATTAAAATTTTACAGTTATGTGATCATTATATTGGAAAATTAAATCCATATTTTTAATAATAATATTTTTTATTTTTTAATATGTATAAATTGATTTTTACCAATTAATTTAGTGAAATCAAATAAAATTAGTTACTAAAAATACGGTAAATATTAGAATACCATGTGAGTAAACATTAATATTATGGGTAAAATGGTTGATAAATATGTCCAAAAACTAATTGAATGGAAATACGTCAACCTTATCTCTTATTTAATTGTGATTTATTAGTTATTATATCAACTTGACAAGAACAAAATGTCGGTGTAATTCACTCTTGAATAAATTTACATGTTTCTCACTCAACCCAATACAAAAAGGATTCCATATCTCCACTGTTATTTAGACCACTTAATCTATAACGACCCATACTTTACATACATTGTTAATACTTCAAAATTGAAGCACACTTATTACAAAATATGACAAAACCACAAAGGACCGTATAGGTATAGTGTCTTTAGAAACTGGGAAACCTAAACAACTGGTTCATAAATCTTCTACAGTGTCTCCCATTTATTTCATCATATCTAGGGTCCCTTTTAGCATATTCTACTTAATATCCATCTTCCTGACCTGGGGAAAAGAAAACATAAAAGGGTGAGCTCAAATGCTCAGCAAGGGCAAATAAAGGAAATAAAAATCATATCATATCTTTTTGAAAATCAAAACCTGCAAAAGAGATCATAATATCTTAACATGGAATAAATCATAGAAGTGAAAATGAGATCCCCATAATCATAACATAAAACTTGAAACTTTGTGGCATGCACACATAATCATGGAAAATCATTTCTTGTTAGTCATGACTCATTCCCATGACTATCTTAGTGGACAAAGTCCCTTTCTGAACCGAGTTCACTCCTCGTTTCAGTCCTGTATCACTGAACCGAAATAACCTTCCGTTCCAGCCATGTCTATCTCATGAGATTTAAAATCTTTACCCAATGCATTGGAGGGAGATATAGGTCCCACCCATCTTATAATGAATCCTTTCTTATGTGTGCCACATAATCATAAAACATACATCATCACATAACACATGAAACAAAAATGGGATTCTTGAAACATCATGACATCATAAATCAATTCATATAAGATAAAAGAATTCATCAACATGATCAAATCAATGTAATAATAGGGATAAAAACAGAACCCTTTATTATCTTAGATGGAAAATAATTTTGAAAATCACTTGAACTCCATTCTTGAGGAAAATATCCTTTCTTCTTCAAAAACATTTTTCCTTTCATAACATGTCATACAACTTTAAAATAAAAGAAGTTGATTAAAAATGAACTTGAAAACTTGTAAAGGATGCTTCTTGGAAACAATGTTTTAAAAATCCATTCATGTCGTATAAGTTAAAAAAAACATTCTTCGTACTTTTGTCGGAAAAGTCAAAAAGTACCTCGTACGAAAAAACGACAAAAGATTCCTTTCATATTCTTTACTAAAAACTCACCTAAGGGTAAAATTGGATTTAAACTATTGAAAGTGGATGGAAACAATATTTCATATTTAGGGAACATGGATGTGGATGATAAAATACACCCCAGTAAATACTTACGAATAAACAATCTCGGATAAAAATGAGATTGTGATATTTCCCTTACCTTAGGTCCGATTAGCTTTGTACGTGTCCGAAGCTCCTCTATAATGGTTTAAATAATGTTATTGACTTATTCCAGAATCATACATATTGATATGAGATCATATATGGTCATATTATTAGCTTCTTGTTAGTAATATTTCATTGTTACTTGTTACTCGGGTCTTTATAACTTTTTGTTCTTATGCGTGTTTTGTCGAATAAATTCTTATTCTTATCTTTAGGTTATAGATAATTCATTTCCAGAATGGTATTAGTGTAGTATATACCATATTCATTCATTCAATTCATTTATATAATCATTATGAAATGAAGATCATGTAGAACGAGTCGCATCACATCGTGGAGACGGTATTCCGTACGTACGCACGAGTGATGATATCGTTCCTATGATCGTGGAATTGTATTGGAGTATATATATATTATTTCAGTATCAATATTACTTCATAATAATCATATATAGTTACTCATTACACCATTATACCCATCCTTGTAAGGTGATGGTGGAAAATAGATTACACCACGGCGTGGAGACGGTATTCCGTACGTACGCACGCGCGGTGATTTCATTTTTCCGTAGGATGGATAGAAGGTGAATTAGGGTTGTTTCATATTTATAATAACATATCAGTATGTAATTAATACTGATGTTATTACTTTATCATGAAACAACTAAAGAAGAAGAAGTTGAAGAAGAAAGAAATTGAAAAGATCGGTAATGGATATTACCTCTTCTTTGGAACGCCTCTTTGAATCCTCCACTTAAGGAACTAAGAGTGGTCTTTGGAGAAGAACAGGACCTCTAGGACTATTCTAGGGAAGTGGAGAGGAGTAAATGGCAGGGGTTGGCCGAGCTTGAGTGCTCAATTTGGTGTGAGGAAGAGGGGGAGGAGGTGCCCTTTTATAAGGGAGGAGAGGGGCACCTTAGGAATATCTCAAAATATTATTTTATATTAAAGTCAAAATCGGTTTATAATTGTTCCAAAGGGTCTTATTTCGAAGATAAAGTGGGGAAGGGTCGATATCCTATCAACCAATAGGATTTAGACAAGTTTAGGGTATTATTTTAACCTTATCAATTAGATTTAACTCTAAGTTAATTATTTTAACTTTTACCGTGTCTTTTTGTTTTCTTTCACTATATGGTTAATACACTTACTATAACATGCCAAACGAACCCCAAATTGTTGATTATTAATATATATATCCTTATCTAAGTCATTTGGCCGAACCTTAGATTTTTAGGAATAAAATAACAATTAATAATATAATATTTGATTTAAAAACTATTTTGTGTCAATTTTGACACTATTTGATATATGATTTGTTTGAAAGTCATAACAGAATTATATGTTCGAACCAAGTTGATTAAATCAACACTAATATATCATAGTATCCTAGAAAATTAGTTGAATTCATAAAAAGTCTTAAATTACATTTATTTTGGTATTTATATTATCAATTATGTCAATATTTCATTAATAAGATAATTACTGCATCATCTTTGTGTCATAAATAAATTATATTATTTGATGTCTAAAAATTACAAATAAAATACCATCATGTAGGAAATATTTTTATCTTTCTAATGAATATTTACAATCGAATTTATCTTATGTATAACCCCATATTAAAAATGATTTACTTATTAAACTTTGATTTGAACTATTTTAACCCTTCTTTAATAAATTAATAATAAATGTCCTAATCTAATCCAAGTGGGCCTAAATGGTCATATTTTATTCCTAAGTTTGTTTTTGGTCGAATTACACTTGTCCAATAGAATTAGGACATGTGTTAGGGTAATATTAATATCATATTTACCCTTAATTACCCTATTTACTATTAACCACGGTAAAAAAAAAGTAAAAAGTTACTATTCACCAAAAATTATTTTCATCTCATTGAACCACATTTTAGTCCTTGATATTAACCGTGTCTCTCAGATTTTCGAAATTCCATTCACAGAAGCGGTAAAATTAAGTTTTATGCAAAGTTCAGTTTTTTAACCTACCACTTAGTGGTTTCACTATTCATCAAAAATTGAAAGTTTTCAGAAAAATACCAAAATTTTACCCTTGGCTAATTTCGATATTCTGAGTCCAAAAATGAAGTCCATTTTGAAAAATAAAATTTATAAAATTTTAAAAAGTGGTTATTACTATTCATAACGGCTAGTTTTAATAGCATATTGTTATTTAGTGAAACTCGGTATTGCGTACGACGCAAGCTATCGAGGAAGGTCGCGATTGCGTGTAAAGAAAGCCAAGAAAGTGTTGTGTAGAAAAAGACTCCTTTGATGATTTATATAACATAAAAGTCTCGGGTGTTACATTCTACCCCCCTTAAAAATAATTTCGCCCTCGAAATTCGTCACTTTGTTACAAACAGATGAGGATACTTCTCCCTCATCATATCCTCGAGCTCCCATGTAGCTTCTTCAAGTTGGTGGTTCCTCCATAAAACCTTCACTAAGCGAGTGGTCTTGTTTCGTAGAACTTTTTCGCTACGATCCAGAATCTCTATCGGCTGTTCTTCATAAGAAAGATCTTGCTCCAGCGGTACAACTTCTGAGCTGAGTACATGTGAAGGATCATGTATGTACTTTCTCAGGAGAGATACATGGAACACATCGTGAACTTGAGAGAGATTCGGTGGAAGCGCCAATCGGTAAGCTACCTTCCCAACACGATCCAGTATTTCGAAAGGACCGATATATCTAGGGCTCAACTTCCCCTTCTTTCCAAATCTCATAACCCTCTTCCAGGGAGATATTCGTAAGAACACTTTATCGCCCACTTCAAACTCTAGGTCTTTTCTTCGGTTGTCGGCATAACTTTTCTGTCGACTCTGAGCTGCTCTTATGTGTTGTTGAATAGATCTGACCTTTTCTGCCATTTCATCAACGAGATCAGGTCATAATAGCTTTCTTTCCCCAACTTCATCCCAGCAAGTTGGAGTCCTGCATTTCTTTCAATAGAGAACTTCATAAGGAGCCATCTGAATACTGGAGTGAAAGCTATTATTATAAGAAAATTCTACCAAAGGTAGGTGTTGATCCCAACCTCCTTTGAAATCCATAGAGCAAGCTCTCAAAATATCTTCTAGGGTTTGAATTGTTCTCTCAGACTGACCGTCGGTCTGGGGATGATAAGCAGTGCTGAAACTCAACTCTGTATCCAGAGTATGCTGAAGACTTCGCCAGAACTTCGAGGTAAATCTCGGATCCCGATCAGATATAATAGAAAGTGGTACTCCATGTAATCTTACCACTTCCTTTACATATATCCTGGCAAGCTGATCTAGAGAGAAATCCTCTCTAATAGGAATGAAGTGTGCAGACTTTGTAAGACGATCAACTATGACCCAAATAGCATTATTGCCTTTGGATGTTTTAGGAAGTCCTGTGACAAAGTCCATAGTGATGTTTTCCCATTTCCATTCGGGTATGGGTAATGGTTGTAACATCCCCTTGGACTTCTGTCTCTCAGCTTTAACTTGTTGACAAACCAAGCATCGAGAGACAAATTCAGCAACATCTCTTTTCATGCCATCCCACCAGAAGTACTCTTTCAGGTCCCTATACATCTTCGTGCTTCCAGGATGAATAGAGAATGAAGAACTATGAGCCTCATCCAGCAGCTCCTTCTTTAATTCGGGGATGGGAGGAACACAAACCCGATTCCTGAACTTTATTATCCCATCACAATCAAGGTTGAATTCAGGAACATTTCTCACCTTCTTTTGTAACTCGACATCTTCTTTCTGTGCCTCTTTAATCTTCACATGTATAGATGGTTGAACATTCATTTGAGAAAGATATGATTTTTCCCCTTCCATTATAATTCCAAGATCCATCCTTTGTAAATCCATAAATATTGGATCTTTTGTGATCCTCATCATGGATAAACTAGCATGGTCTTGTCGACTTAATGCATCTGCCACCTTGTTTGCTTTCCCAGGGTGGTAATGGATTGAGCAGTCATAATCCTTAATCAGCTCCAACCATCTTCTTTGACGCATATTCAACTCCTTTTTTGTGAAAATATACTTTAAACTTTTATGATCAGTATATATATCACATCTTTCACCATAAAGGTAATGCCTCCAAATCTTTAATGCAAAGATTACCGCAGCCAACTCCAAATCATGTGTTGGGTAATTTTGCTCATGGATTTTCAACTGTCGTGAGGCATAAGCTATCACCATATCATTTTGCATAAGAACACACCCCAATCCCTTCTTGGATGCATCACTGTAGATCACAAACCTTTCTCCACTACAAGGCAGTGTGAGCACAGGTGCACTAGATAACCTTCTTTTCAACTCCTTGAAATTCTCTTCACATTCCTCTGTCCAGACAAACTTAACTCCTTTCCGAGTCAACTTGGTGATTGGATTAGATAATCGTGAAAAATCTTTTACAAAACGTCGATAATATCCAGCCAAACCAAGAAAACTTCGGATCTCAGTTACTGTTGTTGGTCTCGACCATCTTTCGATAACCTCTGTTTTTGCTGGATCCACAGATATCCCCTCTTTTGAGATTATATGACCCAAAAATGCAACTTTTTTAAGCCAAAATTCACACTTGGTAAATTTGGCATAAAGCTTCTCCTTTCTCAGGGTCTTCAATATAATTCTCAAGTGATCTTCATGCTCTTCCTTGCTCTTTGAATAGACAAGAATATCGTCTATAAAGACTACCACAAATTGATCAAGATAGTCTCTAAAGACTCTATTCATTAGATCCATGAAGATAGCAGGGGCATTAGTAAGACCAAATGGCATCACTATAAATTCATAGTGTCCATACCTTGTACGGAAAGCCGTCTTTGGTATATCCTCCCTTTTGACCCTTAATTGATGATACCCTGAACGAAGATCAATCTTGGAAAAGTATTGAGCTCCGCGTAGTTGGTCAAATAAGTCATCAATGCGTGGGAGAGGATATTTGTTCTTGATAGTGATCTTGTTAAGTTCTCGATAATCAATGCAGAGTCTCATTGATCCATCTTTCTTCTTAACAAATAGAACAGGTGCTCCCCAAGGTGACGCACTAGGGCGTATGAATCCCTTATCAAGATTCTCTTGGAGTTGCTTCTTCAATTCCTGCAACTCAATTGGGGCCATTCTATAAGGTGTCTTTGAAATAGGCAAAGCACCCGGTACGAGTTCTATTGAAAACTCAACTTCACGATTTGGTGGAAGACCCGGTAATTCCTCCGGAAAGACATCATCAAACTCCCTTACAATGGGCATATTCTTAATCGTGAGTTTCTCACCAACCATTTGAGATAAATAACCTTCATTTAGTGGAATCAATACCCATAAGATGGAAGAAATTTCCACTGGAAGGTTATGTTCATCCTTGCATTGGTATACGATCGTAGATTGATCTGGAATATGAAATGTGACTTCCCTTCTTTGGCAATTGATATGAGCTCCATATAGAGAAAGCCAATCCATGCCAAGAATCACATCAAATTCCACTAAAGGAAGGATCACAAGATTTGCAGGAAGCACTTTCCCACAAACTTCGATCGGAGAAGAATTATAAACTTTTGATGCGATTGATGTGCCATTAGGTGTTGTCACAGATAACTCAACATCTAATTGTTGAGGTAATACGGTGATACCCTTTGAAAAGTCTTCAGAAATAAATGAGTGGGTGGATCCAGAATCAAATAAAACATTTGCTACTTTAGAGTGGATGGTAAGTGTACCTTTCACCACATCGTTATCGTACTCCACATCGCTGATAGAAATTGCATGTGACTTTCCTTTGTCTTTAGCTTTAAGAGTTTGTTGACGTCGACCATCATCATCAACCCTTGGATTTGGGCATTGATTGGCATAATGCCCCATCTCCTTGCACTTGAAACATTGAAGTGTTGTAGGTTCATTCTGTGTATACCTTCCTTTGTTTGCGTCATTAGACATCTTCTTCCCATTATCATGGCATTCAAATGCCCGATGACCTTCCTTTCCACATTTAAAACATTTACTTGTCCCTTTAAGACAACTCCCTCCATGTTTCTTTCCACACTTTGAGCATAAGAGAAAGTTCATCTTCTTTTCCGTGTGCTCTTTAGATTTTTCTTTGAATTCCATCTTCCTCTTCTTATCAAACCCATGTGACTGATGGGTTACTCCAATCTCCATCTCGACTTTGAGAGCACATCGAACGATTTCCTCGTAGCTATTGAAGTCCCTTATGGCTAACGCCCTTCGATGACTTGGTTTTAAGCCACTAAAGAATCGATCGATCTTACTCTCAGGTTGGATAATAATACCAGAAGCGTACCTTGAAAGTCTTGTAAAATTTGCTTCATAGGTACTAACAGATTCATCATCCCTTTGCTTCAGTTCAAGGAACTCTTTCTCCATCTTTGTTCGGAGAATACGAGGGAAGTACTTATTGAAAAATAAGTTCTTGAACTCGTCCCATTCCATAGACTCAATTTCATCCCTTTGCCTCGTATTCCTAACAAGATTCCACCATTGATCAGCATCTCCTTCCAAACGATACACTGCTAGGATGACTTTATCATGTTCAGAACATTGAAGAACTGAAAATATCTTTTCAGTAGTACTAATCCATTGTTCAGCAAATAATGGATCAGTAGACCCGCTGAAAGAAGGTGGACGCTGCCTCATGAAGGATTCAACAGAATGTTGCTCCCTCCTTTGCTCGTTTGGAAATCCTGCATGATTCATAGCTTGAGAAAGTTGTGTGAGCATGGCTACAAGATTTTGCATTCCAACTCCCATATCGTTTGGTTGCTCAGGGGGACAATCATTGCATTGCCCATCGCATTCCGCATTAACACGGTTCCTTCGGGTTCCAGCCATTGACTAAAACCAAGAAGAATAGTGTGAGCAACACTAATTATAATAGGAAACCACATAATTCAAGAATAAAATTTTCATGCTTATGGTCTTATCCTAGGTTATTCATGGCCATTTCTAAGATTGTGTTCTATGCTTAGACTTATTCATAGGGTTCTTACTAAGGCTTTCACATCCTAGTTTCCAAAGGTTGACTATACCTTTCCTCTGATACCAACTATAACGACCCATACTTTACATACATTGTTAATACTTCAAAATTGAAGAACACTTATTACAAAATATGACAAAACCACAAAGGACCGTATAGGTATAGTGTCTTTAGAAACTGGGAAACATAAACAACTGGTTCATAAATCTTCTATAGTGTCTCCCATTTATTTCATCATATCTAGGGTCCCTTTTAGCATATTCTACTTAATATCCATCTTCCTGACCTGGGGAAAAGAAAACATAAAAGGGTGAGCTCAAATGCTCAGCAAGGGCAAATAAAGGAAATAAAAATCATATCATATCTTTTTGAAAATCAAAACCTGCAAAAGAGATCATAATATCTTAACATGGAATAAATCATAGAAGTGAAAATGAGATCCCCATAATCATAACATAAAACTTGAAACTTTGTGGCATGCACACATAATCATGGAAAATCATTTCTTGTTAGTCATGACTCATTCCCATGACTATCTTAGTGGACAAAGTCCCTTTCTGAACCGAGTTCACTCCTCGTTTCAGTCCTGTATCACTGAACCGAAATAACCTTCCGTTCCAGCCATGTCTATCTCATGAGATATAAAATCTTTACCCAATGCATTGGAGGGAGATATAGTTCCCACCCATCTTATAATGAATCCTTTCTTATGTGTGCCACATAATCATAAAACATACATCATCACATAACACATGAAACAAAAATGGGATTCTTGAAACATCATGACATCATAAATCAATTCATATAAGATAAAAGAATTCATCAACATGATCAAATCAATGTAATAATAGGGATAAAAACAGAACCCTTTATTATCTTAGATGGAAAATAATTTTGAAAATCACTTGAACTCCATTCTTGAGGAAAATATCCTTTCTTCTTCAAAAACATTTTTCCTTTCATAACATGTCATACAACTTTAAAATAAAAGAAGTTGATTAAAAATGAACTTGAAAACTTGTAAAGGAAGCTTCTTGGAAACAATGTTTTAAAAATCCATTCATGCCGTATAAGTTAAAAAAACATTCTTCGTAGTTTTGTCGGAAAAGTCAAAAAGTACCTCGTACGAAAAAACGACAAAAGATTCCTTTCATATTCTTTACTAAAAACTCACCTAAGGGTAAAATTGGATTTAAACTATTGAAAGTGGATGGAAACAATATTTCATATTTAGGGAACATGGATGTGGATGATAAAATACACCCCAGTAAATACTTACGAATAAACAATCTCGGATAAAAATGAGATTGTGATATTTCCCTTACCTTAGGTCCGATTAGCTTTGTACGTGTCTGAAGCTCCTGTATAATGGTTTAAATAATGTTATTGACTTATTCCAGAATCATACATATTGATATGAGATCATATATGGTCATATTATTAGCTTCTTGTTAGTAATATTTCATTGTTACTTGTTACTCGGGTCTTTATAACTTTTTGTTCTTATGCGTGTTTTGTCGAATAAATTCTTATTCTTATCTTTAGGTTATAGATAATTCATTTCAAGAATGGTATTAGTGTAGTATATACCATATTAATTCATTAAATTCATTTATATAATCATTATGAAATGAAGATCATGTAGAACGAGTCGCATCACATCGTGGAGACGGTATTCCGTACGTACGCACGAGTGATGATATCGTTCCTATGATCGTGGAATTGTATTGGAGTATATATATATTATTTCAGTATCAATATTACTTCATAATAATCATATATAGTTACTCATTACACCATTATACCCATCCTTGTAAGGTGATGGTGGAAAATAGATTACACCACGGCGTGGAGACGGTATTCCTTACGTACGCACGCGCGGTGATTTCATTTTTCCGTAGGATGGATAGAAGTTGAATTAGGGTTGTTTCATATTTATAATAACATATCAGTATGTAAGTAATACTGATGTTATTACTTTATCATGAAACAACTAAAGAAGAAGAAGTTGAAGAATAAAGAAATTGAAAAGATCGGTAATGGATATTACCTCTTCTTTGGAACGCCTCTTTGAATCCTCCACTTAAGGAACTAAGAGTGGTCTTTGGAGAAGAACAGGACCTCTAGGACTATTCTAGGGAAGTGGAGAGGAGGAAATGGCAGGGGTTGGCCGAGCTTGAGTGCTCAATTTGGTGTGAGGAGGAGGGGGAGGAGGTGCCCTTTTATAAGGGAGGAGAGGGGCACCTTAGGAATATCTCAAAATATTATTTTATATTAAAGTCAAAATCGGTTTATAATTGTTCCAAAGGGTCTTATTTCGAAGATAAAGTGGGGAAGGGTCGAAATCCTATAAACCAATAGGATTTAGACAAGTTTAGGGTATTATTGTAACCTTATCAATTAGATTTAACTCTAAGTTAATTATTTTAACTTTTACCGTGTCTTTTTGTTTTCTTTCACTATATGGTTAATACACTTACTATAACATGCCAAAAGAACCCCAAATTGTTGATTATTAATATATATATCCTTATCTAAGTCATTTGGCCGAACCTTAGATTTTTAGGAATAAAATAACAATTAATAATATAATATTTTATTTAAAAACTATTTTGTGTCAATTTTGACACTATTTGATATATGATTTGTTTGAAAGTCATAACAGAATTATATGTTCGAACCAAGTTGATTAAATCAACACTAATATATCATAGTAACCTAGAAAATTAGTTGAATTCATAAAAAGTCTTAAATTACATTTATTTTGGTATTTATATTATCAATTATGTCAATATTTCATTAATAAGATAATTACTGCATCATCGTTTTGTCATAAATAAATTATATTATTTGATGTCTAAAAATTACAAATAAAATACCATCATGTAGGAAATCTTTTTGTCTTTCTAATGAATATTTACAATCGAATTTATCTTATGTATAACCCCATATTAAAAATGATTTACTTATTAAACTTTGATTTGAACTATTTTAACCCTTCTTTAATAAATTAATAATAAATGTCCTAATCTAATCCAAGTGGGCCTAAATGGTCATATTTTATTCCTAAGTTTGTTTTTGGTCGAATTACACTTGTCCAATAGAATTAGGACATGTGTTAGGGTAATATTAATATCATATTTACCCTTAGTTACCCTATTTACTATTAACCACGGTAAAAAAAAGTAAAAATTTACTATTCACCAAAAATTATTTTCATCTCATTGAACCACATTTTAGTCCTTGATATTAACCGTGTCTCTCGGATTTTCGAAATTCCATTCACAGAAGCGGTAAAATTAAGTTTTATGCAAAATTCAGTTTTTTAACCTACCACTTAGTGGTTTCACTATTCATCAAAAATTGAAAGTTTTCAGAAAAATACCAAAATTTCACCCTTGGCTAATTTCGATATTCTGAGTCCAAAAATGAAGTCCATTTTGAAAAATAAAATTTATAAAATTTTAAAAAGTGGTTATTACTATTCATAACGGCTAGTTTTAATAGCATATTGTTATTTAGTGAAACTCGGTATTGCGTACGACGCAAGCTATCGAGGAAGGTCGCGATTGCGTGTAAAGAAAGCCAAGAAAGTGTTGTGTAGAAAAAGACTCCTTTAATGATTTATATAACATAAAAGTCTCGGGTGTTACATAATCCATTTTTCTAAAACATGGAATTCCCATATAACATATAAAATTACCTATTATAGTATTATAATACAAACAAATTTCATAATTTCATCCATGGAATGGATTTGGTGAAACTATAATGGAGTTACTTGAAGTAGAAGAAACATCATCAACACGTGTTTTTAATTTATTTCACTAATCTATTAAATTATTTTTATATAATGATTATTTAATAACCAAAATATCATTTATATTAAAATATTGTTTATAAGAAATTATTTATTTACATTTACATATAATTCCATCAAATTGTTTAAGAAATCGTTATTAGTGTGTATAGAAAACTACCCCCTTGTGAAATGATGTCATAATTTTTTTCATCAACACATAACATGGTTGGGTATAATGATAGAAGAATTATTTTTATAATAAATTTATGATAATATTAACCTAATTACTCCTTTATATTAATTATATATTATTCACCCATTTTACATTTCATATCATAATGGACATGATAACATCGCTCTTGTGTACGGTAAATTATCAACACGCAATGCGATGTGATGAAATTTTCAATAACATGTTTTACATAAGTTAATAATGATAAATATAATAAATATATATGAAATTATAGAAAAAATAATAATATTAATGACATTAGTTTTATTTAAATATATTATATAATTTTCTTCTTACCATTTCACACATTGAAAAAGTGATAACCCCATTCGTGGACTATGGACTACTACCTCCTCAATGATATTTGATTCCAATTTTGTTCATAATCAAATCAAAATAATGATATATAATATGGTATTTATTATATAATTATAATTTCTGGAATAATAGAATATCACATACATTTTTTCAATAATGATCATTGAAAAATTGAAATGTTACGTAAACTTGGTTATGACCTTCTATATCTATGATCAAAATGTTTGTTAATATCCATCTTCTATTATTGGTTATCAAATTAAAATTTATGTATAAATACTATAATTATATCATTATTATTATTTTTTAGATTTTTATATAATGATGAACTTCAGTATGTTCGTTCTATCATTGTCATTTTGACACATTACATGAATATTGTCAAAACATTACAATTAATTTTATTTTGTAATGTAATTTAATATAAAATACTAATTAGTGAAATAAATTAATAATAATAATTAAAATTTTCAATAATAATGTATACAATTATCATAAAAATATTATTCATGAAGATAATGGCACAAGTGACGAATCCGAATCAACGTAAGGGACTTTGTCACAGTCCCATTTCATTGAGGAATATTTGATTTTATAAACCTATATTATTTTATAAAATGTAGACAATGCACAATTTAATTTATATATATTAAATTTATATATTTTAATGGTATTAAATATTTTTATATTCTTATTCTTTCATGGGACTTACAATTCAAATATTTTAATGGGGATAAGGTATTTTTCATTAAATGAAAATAAAATTCATGAATATTTTACATATAAATCTTAAATATCCATGTCAGTGTCTTTAAAATGTTGTTAATAACGTCTTTATATGAAAAAATATGGATTTATAAAATATTTTTTCTTTCATTCACATTATTTAAGTGGTTTTCAAAAGGAATATTTTTTACATATTTTATAAGTAAAATTTTGAGAAACGATAAGAGTAATGTTTTATTATTAAATTACAAAAAAAACATGATATTTTCAACATTGTTAACATTATTTGATTTCATGCATCCATTTCATATATTGATTATTTATCCAAAAAAATATTTTTATAGTTCGTGGGAGTTATGGTTTAGTAAATTGAGTTTTAAAATAAAAGGTTATTTTGATGTCCCAAATTGAATTTATAAAATGAGTATATGGGTTTTAGAAATGTTTTTTGATGAAAATGTGAAAGAATAATTCTTTTACACATTATATGGATCTTGAGAATTATACATGAAAAATGGGCACGCCCAAATCACACTGTGTGAGCCCATTTGATCGTAAACATGGAGTGCCCTAGATATCGTCGATTATTCCCATTACAACCTAAATATTGTATGGACTATATTAAATAGGGTGAGATTGATATATATTAAATGGTGGGTGTATCAAGATATAAATACAAATAAATATGTATTGATAATATTTGGAATCATTTTTATGGTTATATCAATTACATAGGTTTTGAAGGGGCCTTATGAATATGACGCTCTAAGTCTCCAAGAACGGGTTTTATTTTATTGTTATAGGATTTAATTATTTTCATTGAGAATTATTTTTCTATGTTTTTATTGTTAACTTTTTTTATTAAAATTGAAAAATAAAAGTTAAGATAAAGGTGAATGTTATAAGAGATTTAGTGTGTTTGTACGACTAATAGTTTCCCTAAATTTTGTTTCCCTTACTTATCCTATTTTACTAATCACACATTTAAAATTTATTTTCCCAAGATTTAAGGATGGATAATGGAATTTTTGGTGCAGTGTTTAAATTATTTAAAATTTAATGACATAAAACTATGTTTTTTTAAAAAATATTACATGGTTGTACAAATGGATACTTAATTGATGTGTCCACATTGTATATTTTTGAATTGTAATGTATGAGTAAAGACCTATAGGGTGGATCAACAGTTGTTTATCCCCTCGGGCTTCCTTCGGATGTTCATCGTCGCACAGTGATGATAGCGGCTACCGCGGCGGTCCCTCCTCCCCCGGTAGAGGAGGGACCTCCGACGTCTGGCAGGGATTCGGAGCCCACTTTCTGGCCTTTCTCTATCCCCGATTTTCCCCACATTTCTAAAGGTTTCTCTTAGCACAAAAGTAGCGGATCTCATTGACGACCATATGAACATTCAGATTTTTTCATTGGAGTTCGCGGAATCCACCGCTATTCTGAATCCTACCATGGTTTCTCGGTTCAGGAAAAGGGGGCCCTCAGTTGACAACTTTGAAAAGTTCGTTTTTCGCACAAGGGATCTTCAAGAGAGGGCGACGGTGGGGTTGTTCGATAATCAACACATTATGATTTGTTTCTCTTGCGAGGAGGAACTCATCGGAGCTTGGTCGAGCGTACCCCGGAGCTGTGATGGTTTTCGTTTTTTTCTTTTTAGGTGGTCATTTGATTTCCACAAGAACAGAGATCCTCCTTCTGCAGCGGTTTGGGAATGTTTTCCAAATATACCTTTGTTGTTTCAAAATCCTTCCATTATAAAGTTGATTGGAAACTTAGTCGGTATATTTTTATGTTCTGATAGTCATACAAAGGCTGTTTTCCATCTGGTAAATCCATGGGTCTATGTGGAAGTGGATCCATCCAGACCTCCATTTGATTTCGTTCGGGTTTCAATCAGAAAAGAATACAGATGTAAACATCGAGTGGTGTATGAAAACTAGACTGATTTTTTCATTTCCGGCAAACGCCTGGGTCATCCTACAGATGTATGCAATTGGGGGTCAGCAAGAGAGAAGGGTAAGGGGAAGGGCGGATATTTTTGCTATGTGTGTAATAAACTAGGTCTTACACTGGATGCTTGCCGATGAGGTTCTCAGGACAAGGGAGGGATGGAAGAGGACGACAATGGGAAGACTATAGTTGGAGGGGAGAAGAATGGTTCAGTCCAATTGTTTAACAGTGTTGTTGGGAGAGATCATGGGCCGCAATGGTAACGAATGGAGGAGAAAATAGTTGGTCCAATGGTCTGTAGTGCAGTGTATAAGGAGACATTTGGCGATGATAGGATGAGGAAGGGATCGACCCAAATCAACCTGCTGGTGTCGTAGGTGTTCTCTAGACTAAAGAAGGATTTGTCGGGCCTGCCGAAGGATGGTCATTTGGTTAGATGGAATATGGATCAGAAGATGGATGAAGAGAAGGAGGATACAATAGTTTTAGCGGATGAGGAGCCAAGGTCGGGCAGCGAGGATGTGGAGAAGGGGAGGAAGGGGATGGAATTGGTGGAAGTAGCTCCACCTAGTGGTAAGGAAGGTGGTCTGGAACTTATTCAGAACCCAGTGCTTTTGTGCTACAGGTTTGACTGTCTCTCAGAAGATGATGTGAGTCCGGAACATATCGCTCCAGGAGAGGGAGCAGGGCCTCGCGTGGAGATGACCAAGGGGATCGTTCACGTGCACTCAGATGATGATAAGCCCAACACAAAGTGAAATAGGGGCCTCATGAGGAGGAGGGGGAGGAAGGAATATTCCTCGCTACCTCCACCTTTGGAGACTCGTTCGGAAATGAAGGAAATTTCTTACAGGATGGTTTCGGGGACCCAAATCCACCAAAAGGTAAAATAGTTGGGTGACCCTTTGGTTCTGCTCCTATCCTTTGAAGAGGAAGGGACCAAACATGTCATGTTTATCAATGCATCGATGGAATAAGTGGCTAAGATGATGGGATGATCTCTAGAGGTGTCGCTCAATGAGGAGCAATATTCATGGATCAACAAACATGACATAATACTAGTTAGAGGTTTCAACAAAGTGAAGATCATCGTTGAGGAGTACATTCAGGTATGGGACCAGCTGTCGTATGGATTTGAGAGGATGTTGATGGAGGCACCTGATCTACGGGTTTCATATTTAGCATGGAAATTATTCAGGGACACAGAATCAGGTGAAGTACAATTTTCATTCAATCACATTGTATAAGTTGGTGGTAGGGTGGTTGGTTTGAAAGGAATGTTTGGGAATTCCTTGTTGTGTCTGGATATTTGTGTTGTTTGTTTGGTTGTGTTGTTTTTTTCTATAATTCTACTTGGGTTCACTACAGACGGGGATCAGAGCACGAAGCCTTCACCAACACTGTACTTTTGGATCTGGATGCTTGAGAGGGTATGGCATCGCCATCGGTTCTGTGCCCGTGTAATTCTGCACAGGACTCCTTGCCGAAGAGTCTTGTTTTAGGGAAGGCTTGGGGTCGGGATTTATTTTCTAGGGTGGGGCTGATTCGGTGGTTTGTTCTAGGCTTGTTTTTATTTTGGTGTTTGGTGGTTGTATTATTGTTCCACGGTTTCTCACTTTTCATTTAAAAAGTGTTTTTGAAATAAAAATTCTATTTTCAGACTGTCAGTATGATTAAACACCTAAATATGAAATACTATAAACCAAAAAACATAATAGATGTGAATAAATACAAAATTTTGAATTAAAAATCAAGATTATGGAATTTTTGTGCATAGATACTAAAAAATTACATTTTGTTCATAGCATTGGTGAAAAAATAATCAAATCAAATTGCGAGGTTGTAGTCTATCGTACACAAGAATGACATTTTAGTATCCCATAATATAGGGATATTAATATGTTATATGTTATAAAATAATTAGAAATGTATTATTACATTAAAAATTATATATATATTCTCTTAATTTGACCTTATTACCATAAAAGTAAAATAGCAATGGAAAAGACATCACATTAGTTCACGAGGTGGTAGTCTATCATACAAATGAGCGATGATATTTTATTCCAATGGGATATATGTTAATAATATAGATGTGAAATTATAATTTCGAAGGTATAATAATATCATATATAACAAATATTAAAAATAAATTCATTATTATATTCATTTGTGATAGGAGGTGATGGAATGAAAATAACATCAGTCAATGAGGTGGTAGTCCTCCACACACATGAATCATAATTTCATATCCATTATGATGGATGTGAATATTGATTTCAGTAAATAAATGAACATAATAAAATATCAGTATATATGTTATATATTTTTATTAGTTTTTCTAATTTGGAAATGATTTGAAGGAGTTAGTAGATAATGTATGATAATAACTCGTAGTTAAAAATTTCCCTCTTCTCTTGAAAATCAATTTTTATTTAACCTA
Organism: Viscum album; assembly: GCA_963277665.1. Lineage (NCBI taxonomy): Eukaryota > Viridiplantae > Streptophyta > Magnoliopsida > Santalales > Viscaceae > Viscum > Viscum album. The sequence continues at coordinate 911,223,955 of OY728161.1, read as the reverse complement.
AATCCTTTATATATTGGAATTTAAAAATAATAAAAGACTCAATTATATAAAAATGTGATTAAAGAATTAAATTTGTTAGGTATTTTATGAATCATAATTTTTTATGTGAAATTTGGAGAGGATAATGGATATCTTTTTTAAGTGAGTTAAGTGGCACATTTGATATTTCAGAATAAAGGACATACCCCAGTTCTTCAGACGCCACACGGCTGAGAAATATTATTCTTTAGAACCTTATAGTTGTTAATTTATAAATATATATATATGAAATATTTTTTGGAGAAGTTTCTAGGAGTTTTCATATGTTTTGATTTCTATTTAACTCCTCAGTAAACCAATTTTATCATTCACCAAAATAATTAATTATTTACTTTCTTTATAATTTAATATCGTAGAAGATTAATTTTACCATTTTAGTAGCATAAATTATTTTTATCCAAATATGTATTAATTTTTTAATCATTTAAATCATATAATCAGAAAATTTTAATTTAAAATTAATCATAGAGACTCGATAAAAAAGTAATTTTTGAAAGAGATAATATACAATAATTTATACGGTTTTCATTTCATAATTATTTCTGAAATGGATTCCAATTAACAATATAATTATATTAGATACATTATTTAACATATTATTCTTTAAAAAAATGTTAAAATATTTTGGATGTTTTTTATTTCTTTATATGAAAGGAAAATTCATAATAAGAACATGTATATTCTGAAATTCGTAGAAAAATCTACCACTTCAAAAAATTCTCAAAACTTTTCCCCAATATATTTTTAATATGATGAATTAAATAAAAAATTTAATTTTACAAATTTACTTTATATAATAGTAAAAAACATATTTTATAAATTAGTATGAAAAAATCTATAAATGTACCTTTTAAAAAATATATACTTTTCTCCATAAAATAAAATTTATTAATATTAATTTTATAGAAAATTAATGATTTATCTTAAATATTATATTTGATATTATATATATATATATTTCAGTAAAATAATTCAATTTTTTTTGATTAATTTATTAATATAATAAAAAAATATTGAATATGAATAATTTTTTTAAGACAGAGATCTTATTTTTAAAATGTATTTAATTTCATTTTTATTTTATTGATCACCAAATAAATCATTTTACTGAAAATTTTAAACAAAATATTTCAATAATTTTTTTAGTCTTATTCATAGTTTCCATTCCTATGGATAGATAATATATACATATATTTAAAAGGATGGGTTAGAAGCCTCATTTTATTATTAAAGAAAATCAAAGACCCCTTTTAACTGGGTAGAGTGAGACCCATTACATAGCCCAAAGTCTCCGTGGACTTGTAGCCCATTACATAGCCCATAGGCCCAATTTTTTGGCCTAATTAACATTATGTGAATAGAAACCTGGATACAACAGTACCCGCACAGTACCGTCATTGCTCTAATGCCCTGCCGCCGCTACAGCACTGCCATAATAACCTGCACCCATTGGGTTTTGAACAAATGTCGCATGTAAGATAAGATAGAATCATTTAAGTGTAAATAAATATATTTAAATTATTTAATTAATTTTAATTAAAAAATTTGTCACAAATTTATTGGGTGTTATAGTGTATACCGTATCCACATTACATACTTATTTTTGACATATCTACCTTGTGTATATCCCTATTTTGTACTCCACGATTCTCCCATGAGTATAATATCAAGTGCTTCTTTCCACATATAATTTGATGGAGGAAATTATTTTGGACACAATGATATGATTTTAGGTTTTAGAAGATGATTTTTTTTTCATTTCGTAGTTCTTATCCAATGACAACAATCCTGTGTGATAATTATAGTTTTATTGGTATGGGAAGCTTCATATCATACGAGGCAATGGGTCTAATTAATTTTTACATAGGTAGAGTTGGAAATCAGATATATAACATTAGGTGTGGATCCATTATCTATCAAGGAAGCTCTTAAATTCAACAACATGAATGGAATTATTCATCCACTATGGATTGAGACTAAAAGGTTTCGTAACATAGTGGTGAGTTATAAATCCTCCACCACAGCTGACGTTTAGTTACACATGATAATGTGTAATTGAGATAGACCATTGTAGCTTTTTGGGAACTAATCATTTTTAGATAATCTATAGAGTTGGAGATAAATTTTTTTCATTACATTGGGATCCTTTTGAGAATATATGTTCAATTTAATTTCCATGTTCCATTTGGAAAAAATTATTGTTTTTTCATTCTATTTATCACTTCTATGTTTTTAGGGAATGCAACTGAGTATGTCTATAAACACCCCAGGATTGGATTTTCCCACATTTCTGGTGTCTCATTTAGATGATATATAGTATGATGGTGAACATTGTGGAACAATATTATGATGAGAATAGTGGTTCTTAGGTGATATTACTATGTTTTGTGTTTATACATGGAGATTTTGAGTCCTGATCTCTATAGTCTACCCATATCCATTTCTTTTTAGGTTTGAACATAATTTTTGGTTATGAATGTTTTTCCCTTTTAAATTTTGTTACTATGTGTTATTCTTTAGATGATTTCGTCGAGGTTATTTCATTCAAGGTTTTAATAGATGTTTTGGCATTTAATGAATACATAAAATATTACATGGTGCTTATTGTGTAAATGTGTATCTGTATTTTTGTTTAAGGACACCTAGTTTGGTATCATATACATGACTATTTTCCCTATCCCCATGACATTGGGGTATAGGCATATGGTGTCAATCATGACCTACTACATGCTAGAAAGTCCAACGTGGGATGGGTCATGACTGAGTGGAATCAAAGATGGTATGTTCCCTTAGTCTGTCATTTGAGATAGAGCATGTTCTATGGGTTCACTTGTGAACAAAGGGAAATAGACTTAGTGTATGTTGAGTTTAGATTTATGTAGAGAGAACATAGTTTTGGTGGAATGAACATTGAATCTATTCAGTAAGACACTTGGTACCTACTAATTTAATTGGAATTATTAAAGATTATTTTTAGTAAAAAATGTTATAAACATCATAGTGGATTCAGACTTCTGACATTAAAGTCATTCATGAGTCTGGTCCCCATTTATTCTCATATAACTGTAGTGCCTCATGATATCATTCAGAATAAGTCATCAATGTTATCCAGAAGGGGTCCGAAAAAATATTGTGGTGATGATTAGTTGTGTGATGAGGAAATAATTGTGGGATTTTTTGATGATGTCTTCTCTTAGATATTCAAAAATAGATTCGACTATATGTTAGATAGTCAACAACTATTTTATGTCAGGATGATGAATCACTTAAGGATTATGGAATATTAAATATCAAGGGAAATTGACCAAAATGGTTTTATTTTTCCCTAGTAACTCATGGAGAATAATATTTGATTGATGAATTTATCTCTGTGTTCTGGATTTTTTGAAATCCATAGGATCATATAGGTGCATGTGATTCTATTATTCATCATGAACAAGCATGGAACTGGTGGAGGCTGAATACCCAAACTGATAATGAGATAATTATACAATCTTTATAAATCCATTAGTTGTATAACGATTAGTATTGAACATTGTACATTCAATATATGTGGATTTAGTAGCTTCTCCAGCTATAGATGGGTGATATAGTAGTCACTAAATATGCCACACGGTTTACTGGTATCACACTTTACTCCCTAGAAATGGTGCAAGAATTATACTTCCAGGTAGGGAATATTCTACAAAGCCTTCATAAAGACATCCATTCCATTATAGTATCTTTTTGAATTCCTTATTATGGTAGAGTGTTTGAGTGGGATGTAGTTATAAATAAATGATTGATTAATGGAATTCATGCAGTAGGAAGTTCATTGGACATCATGGGGCTGAGTCCTTATCTGTAGCTAGCAAGAAATTATTTTAGGGACTTATTGAGGATATATCCCCATGTCTGAATTAATACCCGAGGATCTTTAGGGTCATATTTATAACAAGGATCTTGTTAGTCCTGAGGGGTATGTTGTTATGCTTATTTTAGGAGTGTTCAAATGCCTTGTAATTACCCATCACAATGTGCAATGGAAGGTAAGATGTTATTAGAGGGTCCATAATAACAAGGATATCATCATGATCATGGTTTTCGAAAATGTTAATTAAAATAACCAGAGGCATGGTGAACAAAATGTGATGTATGTGGAGATCTATAGAGATCAGATACCTATTGAGGGAGACACTAGGAGATACTTCAACTGCCAACTCCTTGTTTTCCTAGATAGACTCAAAGGTATATATGTCATGTGATATGCTATGTAATTATATAAATAGGATTATGATGATATAATTTGATGTATGTTGTATTACATTTCCACTACTACTCTAGTAATTATAAACCAATCTCAACTAATTATTTCATATCTAAATTCATCGTTCATGATCTAAAGAAATTGATTCAGTCATTATCCACTCTTATACGTCAAGAAGTTTATATACTGATCGAACCATCCATATAACACATCTACATGTATTGCAAGTTGGGTTATAGAGGAGATACTTTTTCATGGGACATCACAACTATTAGGATGATTCCTTATGAAATCAGATTAGGTATAGGATAGTTGTACATAGTTTATTCCCATATATAGTATCATCAAATAAGAGTTATAATACGGTGTTATAATGATAATAGATTCTCTAATATGTGAAAGGGGGATATTTAATAATACTGTTATGGACCTTAGAAAAATATGTTTCTACCTATCACTCACTATTTTTTGAGTTTCTTAGTTGGTTCAATGGATGCTTCATACAACTCAATTCTAATATTAATGGTGTATTATATATACATACATTATGACGTTTTACTGAGAATATCATTGTGGTCGGAAGAATAATAATGTATCGACCTTAATCATGGTAAACAAAAATATGTACTTCATTATATCATATGTCCCCTAATGAGATTAGGTAGCTAATGATAAAATTGGACGTTAATTGAGATAAAGCTTTTATCAGATCTAGTGTGTCACCCTAGGAAACTATGGTTGTGATCTTGAAAATGGAATATTGGAGTTTGATACATTATGTTCATTATCATTTCATGAATCATTTAAGAAACAAATGTCCCTTTAAATGGATTGATATTCTTTTCGACTAGTTTATGGGAGTGATTTTGTTCTCAATTATCAATCATAGGTCAATCTATCAATTGTTGATAGTTTAAATGTATTATCGTTCAATTATTCAATATTGATGTTGCTACAGATACAATGAGTTCATGGTGATTAATTCTGTGTGACTTACAATGTACATATAACAAATAAACTAGACCTCATAGACATTCATTGACTTATTCATAGTTTTCTTAATTTATGTCGTACTAATTTATTCTATTTCATAAATGGATAATGATAGGTGTTTGAGGATTTTTCAAGACATACATAGGGAGAACAAAATTTACAGTATATTCTTCTTATTCCAATTTTGGATTTTTGAGGTTATTTATCTATTATTAGTCATCTGTGATAATGGTGTAGTGGTATTTTTAGTGAGGATCAATGTTGTTCTTTCAATGGATCCACCTAATAGTGTGTTGTAGATGTGTAGTTTTCTCAGATTGGTGGGGTAATACAGAAGGTTCATGGAAAAATATAATAGGATAGTGTCCACTTTGACTACCATACAAAGGAGGGGTAATTCATTCACCAGAAATATTTAGTGCCAGATAGCCTTAAAGGTGTTGAGGTTGAGGATAGCCAATGCACCAAATTTTTAGAAACATAAGGTGAGCATAGTGTATGTAGTTTTTTTATTCCTCTTGGGATGATCTCATTATTGAGTTGATGTAGTGGTAGGAAGAAATAATATATTTTCCAAGAAATTTGAGTCAAAATGATAAGAATTACATTACCCCTGACATAGATTTGTATATGATATCCTTCACCATTATTAACAGGGGTGGATTATATTTTAGGATAGCATAATATTTTTTAATAAGACCACAAGAGTCTCATGTGTATCTATAATAAAAGATAACATAACATAAAACTGATGAATTTCATTGTTGTCCAATATGAGTATGAAATTGATATAGTTTATAATCCAAGGAAGAGAATCATGTGGGCAGGATACCTTAGTAGGAAATATAACTCTCACTTGATGGAGTAATTTTTTAAGTAGTTCTATTTGATGGAAGAAACCCTAATGGAGAATAGAGGTGTGAGGTTTTTTAGTAGATATTAGTAAATGTACTACTCAAAAAACTATAAGAGATGCTAATTTTAGATACATAAATTATTGGTTCTATATGAATAAATATCATCAAGAGATATTGAAGAATAATCTTATATTGATGGTTCATGTCATCGTTTTTCATATATTAACGATGTGTATCATCATGTTACATGGATGTATTGAGGGAATTTTATATCTCCCACATGAATAAAAATAAAATTGTGAAAAATATGAATATATACATTCATTATTAGTTGGGTTGGTCTATAATGATATGGATATTTATCAAGTTAAACTCTCTCTGTTATATATATACGCAGTTAAATTCCGAATATCATGTTTTAAGAATATTTATTCAAATGTATCATGTTTATGGAATGAATGTGGGATGGAATATCAGTGGATTATGTGATAAGGATCCCATATATGGTGTGATGCCTCAGGATATCTGGGTAATTGTTGATAGACTCTCCAAATCAGCACACATTGATTCCATCTAGAAGAAGTGTATGGTTGATGGTATGGGAAATTGAATATGGAAAATATTGTCTAGCTACAAAAGGTTTCCTTGATGATCACATCTATATATGATGATCATTAAAAATAATGGTTTTAGAGGGTTCTTTTAGAGGATTTATTTTGAAAATGTTATAGATGACAACATCACTTCACCCACCCAATGTATGAGATAACAAAGAGGACTATACAAGTATTCGAATATATGTTGAGATCTTGTGTGCTTGTAGTGGCCCAACATTCTAAAATAAGAACATAATATTTAATATCATTCATGATAAAGAACACAAATAATTATAGGCAAAATTACACCATATGAATTTATTGAATATTTATTTTATGATAAATTAAACCCCTTCAATATCATATCATACTTGTAACAATGATTTTCTTTTATATTTTGAGTTATATGCAAGAACAAGTTATACTGAATTAAAATATAGTATTAATATCAATATTTAGTATGAATATTATTGTATTTCCATCAGAATGGAGGGTAAGGATATTATTAAAAAAATAAAGAAAATATATAGTTTACACACATGTATAATTTTTTAGTTTTTTTAAAATAAAAATAATAACAACGTGAAAGACATATATTTTTTATTTGAAACACAATATTTTCTTTCCAAATAAAGGATTAATCACTCTTTACACTCAAAACATAAAATTAATTTTTACCCATTTTAGAAAATATATTTTATAACATGATCTTTATTTTTGATATCATTATTCTAAAATTATTTCTTCGTTCATTTTTGGGATTTTTATGTAATTTTTCATTTTTTTATAAATACAGAAAAATAATTAATTTTATTTTTAAAATTCAGTTTTTATTTATATAATTTAAAATTATAAAATCAATATAGTATTGTTATTAATTGTAACATAGTTCAATTTTATATAAATTAAACCCCTTTATTTTTTTTTAAACACTTAAATTTTGAATATATGTATATATAATTTGTAAAATTTGGAGCTTTTTCAAATTAAAAAACTAGAAACTCCTCATCTTTACAAAATAATTTTTAAACAAAATATTTACAAAAATTAGAATTTATTTTTTAAAAAAATTATTAATTATTTAGAATTATATTAATTTATAATGATTAAATTTTCCAATAATTATTTTTTGACTAAAATTGTTAGTTATAAGAGTATGAATAAATTACCACGGTGATGGAAAAAAATCAATTACATGGGGTTAAACTCAAAAAAAGGTTAAAATGACCTAAAAAAATATCTGAAAAAATTTAATGGATATATATCGATAATTAAAAATAATATTTTGGAGATAAGTACATTTTTGACCCATTTTAAAAGTGTGAATTGTTGAAGAACTCATATATTTTAAATTTTCCATTGTGTCCTCTCCCACACTTATAAGAGTCCACCCTCTATCATCCCTCCTAGACACATTAAATAAAAAGAAATTCCTACCAAATTAACTTCCCAAAATTCAACTTAGGAAGGTTTTTATTAAAAACCTATGAAAGATACCCAATGAATAATTTATATTATTTAATTAGTGTTTTTAATTTATTCCATTATCCTCCTCCGTAAATTGTTATTAAACTCATCTTAAAAAAATTATTATGTCACATATATGAATATATATTTTAGTAATTAAATTCCCAATACCACTTAAATTTAAATAAAATCAGTTGTTAAATCACTATTTGTCTGTATAGCGGACTACATCGTCAAAAAAAATGTAATTTATACCACCAATACCACCTATAACTATTTTTTTATGATAATGAATATAAATTATATATATGATATTTATAATAAATTTATTTTAAACAAGTCACTATATAATATATACCATTTTTCATTCCAATCCATATGAGATACCATAATGTCCTCGATGTATACGAATGACTAATGCCACCCATGGTGATATGAATCATCACTCACTAAATTTTTAATTGTAAAATGATTATGATAAGGTCAATTATTATATTTGACATATTAAAATCCTTGACTCTCAAACCAAAAAACTTTTTCCCCAAACCAGGTCGCAACATGAACACAAGAACACCTACCCATACACCATAGGTTGTCAACATTCAACAAGGGTATAATGATTCATGTGGGGAGATAATACACTATTTTCCAGAGTAAGACAAAAAAAAAAGAATTAATGTAACAAATAAAAAATAAACCAGAAACTTACATTGAAAACCATTTCCCAAATACGGTACAATACAATACTGAACAGTAAATTTTTCATGTCTCACTAATAATCCAAAAAGATGGGAAAACCATATAATAAAAAAGTCATAAAATCCCAAAAAATGGGTCCTGACTCCAACTACGGATCCTCATGTATGAACATACCGAGATGAACTCAACACCCAATCATAGGTCTCTTTCCATTATCCTAACTTGAAATAATTAATTCTTCTTGGGTACACAACGATGACCAAAGTAGGTTGTGAGTACAAATCAGTATTCCAACACCAATGGTGTATACAAAACATTCAGTCCAAATAGATAGTGAGTTCATGTATGAAGTAAACTAGAAGGTAAATATATATATATATTGGGTTATATTAGTAATCAAAATTAAATTTCATGATTTCTATTATGATTTCCATTTTCATCACTTATAATATCTTCATAAGTAATTTCATTTTTATACAATGTTTTTTGGATTAGTCATTGAATATATTTACACAATAGCCAATATTGACCAATTATAATGTGTAAGGTAAAAATAAAATTTTACTATCTCACAAGGAATAAAAATTTAAAAAATAATTTCATATCACGTACCTTGGAGACTCGGTATTTGTTGTATCATCAAAAGAATTTGTGTGGGGTACATAGTGTCAATCCCCTTATGTAACCAGTGAATAATGGGGTGGGGTTTAGAGCCTATGTCTAACCCGAACCATGGTCATAGATCCCCAACTAAAATACCACAAAATAACTAAACCATGTTCAAATCCATATTTATTCATTTACTACATATACCATAACATAATAAATACACAAAATAGTATACACAAAATTCATAATTCATATTATATATAACATATAAGTCCTTCTTATTCCCTAACCTATTATCACATTTATCAAATACTTATCATATCCAAGTTAACCAATATATCATTTCAAACATTATCCCATTTACCATAATCATCATTTCCCATACATTATCCCATTTAACATATTCATAAATACTCCTTCATTAATACATTAACTCATTAATCATTTCGTATTCCTTAATCCACTTAAGCATTTCAATTACAAATTCATAATCCATTTGACTTATTGATATTAATGCATTTTACCCCTACAAACACAATTTGAAACAATCCATTTTGAAATTTCTAACCACTAGAAACAACCAGTATTAAGTTAATTTATAACTCAACTTATATAATAAAACATTTTTCATGTTCTCTATTTCAATATAAGGCTACATTATGCAAACCATTATAATATTACATGTTAGAGAATATTGGTGCACACAATGGATGGCTCTAAATAGTTTAATAAACCTCAATGCATCACATGGGGATCATGAGCGGTTTAATTAATCATTTAACCAACCATTATACCAAGTAACACCAAGTATTTCAAATACACAACCAAATATACACAAATAATCTTCATGGGTATGGGATACATCTTGTAGAGCACCTACCCTAAATCCAACGATTAACTCATCATTTAACCTAGACATAGATCTGTATTTAAGCACCCTTAATTTCTTCAATCTAAGATATCTAAAGAAATATGGTTTTAGGGATTTAGAAAAAGAATAAATCTACAACACATGAAATAAAAAAGATATGAAAGTGAAACATCAGATGAACTCAAAGCTTTAATCCATAACCTACAACACTCCAAACATCCTAGAATCGAAGGACAACCACCCGTGGAAATATTGGATGGAAATAGTTCGTCACTAGGTTTAGAGGAGGAATAAATGGGTAAACAATTATGTGGGATACATAAAATACATATGGGGATATAAATTCCATCTTTTTAATGGGTGAACAGTTTGGCTGCACAATTTTCCTAACTATAGACCAACTTTTCTCCTTCCTTTTTTCAAAAGGAGATTGGTCACAAGTTTACCTAGGGAGGCCCACATGGTTTGTAAAAAAATGAGTCAACCACAAATAATGAATTTTTCCTTCATCTCATGGGTCATCCATCCCCCATCCATTCTTTTCATAAAAATGCGAACTTCCTATTGACTAGAATAGTGTTGATGCACATTTTACACTAAATAAGAACCAACTATGAAACATGTAGAGATTATCCCGTTTATATATTATTTCACGCCTTGAACACCTAGAAACAGATTGATATTTCCCAAACAACCATATAATCCTTAATTATCCATCTATAACATATTAAAACAAAACTGTAATGAAGAATGTATCTCCAAAAAACCTAGGATCCTACAACCTCAACACCTTATAATGGATTTCCATCATGATTTAATCCCAAGAATCACTAAGCTTCCAATGAAATGATATTTTTCCACTATTCCCTCAAATCCAACACCATTTCCAAAGCATCTTCAAAAACAGTACCGTGCATCTAAAAAACTCGAACCAAGGGCACAATTGTTCCTCATGAGAGTTTCTCACTTTGATCAATAAGACATTCTAGATGTTCCTCAAATGACTCATTAGACTCATGGACCACATCCCCATCATAGATCACATGATATGTGTTAGGGTAATAATGATGAAGATATGAAACATGAAAAACATCATTCAGTCCACTAAACCACTATGGAAGAGCCAATCAGTATGCTACATGTCAGATCCACTCCACAATCTCAAAAATTCTCATTAAAATGGGCACCAATTAACACTTAATATGAATTGGATGAGGACCTAACCTTCTTATAACATTATGAAAATCCTTATATCCCACCAAAAAACTATATAGTTGTATGATTGTGATCTACATATGACTTTTTCCTACTTTGATTCGTTTCCATCCACTTCTAGATCTACTGAACCTGCTCTAACATCTCCTACATGAGACTTGGTCCAAATAACCCAGATTCTCCAACTTCATTCTAACATAGTGGATTCTGCATGGTATACCATAAAATATATTATACAGTTCCATATAAATTATAGTCCAGTAACAATTGTGGAACATAAACTCAATAAGCCACAAATGCTTTGCCCACGATAGCATAAAATATAGGACAAATTCACATATGATTTTCTCTATCAGTAGAATGGTACGTTATGACTTCACATCTATATGTGGGTAGAAGGATGTAATAAAAAAACTTGCATACCAAACACCTTCTGCAATCCATTCTAGAAGCATTATTTAAATGGAAACCAACATCTGAAACAGTGGTCTAAGGTACCCTATTCAACCTCACAATCTCTCAAACATACTAATCAACCAACTGATCAATAAGGAAAGTATTTATAATCAACACAATATGATCCACCTTAGTCAACTGATCCACTAATACCAAAATTAGGTCATTCTTTGAAGGCATCTTTAGTTGAACATCCATGAAATCCAAATGCATGTAGTCCGATTTTCATTTTAGATTGGGTAATGGCTACAACAAGCCACTCAACCTCTGATGCCAGCCTTCTCCTACTAACAATTAATGAATTATTCTATAAAAACTATAACATCTATTTTCAACCCAAGACACTAATAATGCCTATGAAGATGAAATATCATTATGTTAAGAATAGGATTCAAATATCACTTTGATGAATAAAACTAATGAATTAACTCTTCTTAAAAACATTGTAAAAAACACATCCATGAACATAAAAAAACAAACCATCAACCATAATCCAACCATAAGGTGACTCTTGACATTTATAAATTACCCTTAGTTCCAAAAATTCTGAATCCTAATTTAGTTTATAATTGATCCGGCTAAGAATACATAATTAACTACAAAAGATAAAATGGTTAACTACCCAGGACAAGCGTGTACCACACGATGCATCCCAGTGAGCCACTCTTTCATCCTCTACTAGAAACTATATTCCCTAACCACAAAAGTTGTAATATTCAAACTCAATGCACTGGAAAAATAGTTTTCATTACCCAGTGTATATACCATCTCAAAATCATAGGATTTCATGTATTCAACCCATTTTATCTAGAGAAGATTTAAATCCTATGAAGAGAATATGTACTTTTGGATCTTTTGGTTGGAAAACACCATGAACCATTCCCCTAATATGTAGTTCCAAATTCATTTTAATGATAGAACCACCACTTCCAATTCTGGATCATGTACTGTGAAATTTAATTCAAGAGACATCAAATGTTGTGAATCATATACAACCTCCCGATCATCCTGCATCTACACATCCTAAAGCCCAATATTAGAAGAATTACAATAATGGAACACATCATACCTAGATCCTGAATGATTGGGGTTGGAGTGGTATTCATCTTGTTATTTAACTACTAAAATGAATTATCACATTCCATAAACCACTCAACATTGATACCTTTATTTTATAATATTGAAATATGTTTTGACAACTGAGAAAAGTCTTTAATGAATCTTCAGTATTAACTAGAAAATCCCAGAAAAATCTAGACATAAAATACATTAATGGAATTATCCAATGAAAAAACTATAGTATCTTTCTCTGAATCCAATAACACTCCTTCCATTGTGATGATTTGATATAATAAATTCACGTTATCGATCTAGAAATGATATTTTTATTTGTTTTCATAAATCATATGCTATCTTAGTGTATGCAGGACTATTTTAGGGTTTTCTCACTGAATATCCTGTGTTTTGAGGTAAACAATGATTTCATCATAAAAAATAATAAAAATTAATATAGATATTTTTTAAGGATTCGGTACATTTGGGCCATTTATAATTTCGGTGAATTTTTTCAACCAAATAAATAGAAAAAGAAACATATGCAATCCATAACTGCTCCAAAATGGAGATTAAAGTATATTATAAGGTATCAACTATAAGTGTGGATATCCTAATATCAAATAAATATTTGATAAATTTGAATAAACTCTCAACATGTTAAATAGATCATCAATTTGTGGAAGAGTGTATCAGTTCATAATAATCATCCGATTCAACTTCCAATAATTGAATCACAATCACAATGACCAATCAGGTATCTTGGAAAACAAGGCAAGATATCTCCAATGTGACAAACTAGCCATAATGCATCCATTATTATATAGTGACTCTAATATATCATTATGGTCATAGTTTTTTTCTAGAGACATTATTTATGGAAATGTAGAAGGTGGTTTTTATCCTGGAAGTTCATTCATTAGGAACACTACATACCTCCTGGGTGGAAGCCATGATAAATCCTCTAAAAACAGGTAATGGAACAGGTCAAACACATGAGGAAATAAAATATGTTATACTCCCGCATCATCATTCTTGTGTCATGCCACATAGGCAGTGATTTTTTCTAACTATTGATTAGTTGGACAAGCATGCCCCTCATTAACATCCCATTGACCAAGAGGGATATACATGTCTCCCTAAATTGATGTGAATGTTACCCTACAATGGTAATAGTCAATATGATATTTGAATAAAACTAGGTTGTCCATACACAAAATGAGATCAAAACCTGACATCATATACTTGTAAAAGTCCCATAAGAAATAGTACCCACCATTATCGAGGGCACACTCCTTTTGTTGCCTGGTATTTTCTACTTGCACCCCTAATGGTGTATCAATTGATATAATCATGCATATACACTCCATGGATAGATTAAATCCATCCACAAATTGAGTAGGAAAAAATGAGTGCGAGAAACATGTATCAAATAGACCACTAGAAAGCATGTGAACCCCAATTATCGTACCTCGAACATTTGATGGTCTATCCATACCACCTCCATGTGTATACGATACTTTATGAATTTGACCTGACCCTTAACACTGGGATTCAGGTCAAATCCATGGTGTTACACTAATATATTGATATTGACACTCTCAGCCCAGAGTTCCATGTCCACCCCCCTGACTGGGATGACTAATGGAGCTATAATTGTCGCCCTGGAATGGGGTAACTAACCCATGACCTGCACTCCTGAATAGAGTAGAGCCTATATAAGTTACCTGATGTCTATAGTTACTAAAAAACATATTCCCATTCCACATTAACCTATGTGATATACACTCAAATAGTGGTCCAGGATAAATACTCCATGATGAAGGTCATAAAACCGATGTTTCCTTCCCTCATAAGTTTCACCACTGATCTATCAAAATGGAACAAAAATCCCACTTTCAAAATCTTCCATTACGTTCCCCTTTAATGTAAGGGCATGTTAAACCACCATTGCAAACATCATTTAACATAATATGTTTACATGTGACCTAATATCATGCCTATATTTATCCTGAATACTTCTCATTGTAATGGCTTCAACCCCTTCCAATGCAGGGATAATGTATTGAATGTCTATTAAATATCATGCATAACCAATCATTGACATAGTTTTGTAGTTCAACATCATAAATTCTAAATAATCATCCAATCATAATGTCTCCTTATAGAAATTATCTTGAATGATTCCCTATAAATCTCTCTACATCATTCTGTCAACCTGATGAGCCTGAACTAGAATATCATAGCAGGGCTTTTTGGTCCCCACAACATGAATGTTTACAAATTGACTCTCCTCTATAAAAGAGTCTCCAAATGACAAAAAATAGTATGGATGTACTCTATCAAGAATTATATTTCTTCATGTATATAACTAAAACTATTTGGTTAGATAAAAAATACTTGGAATGATCCACATTGTGTCTGGTTCTTTTTTCTTCTATAAATAAGAGATGTTCTCATAGAACTAGTCATCTTCTCAATTATCTTGAACCCTATATTTCTATTGAACTTCTACTATTTGATTATTTAATGTGGTATACTATTTTTTCCTAAAACCACATTTATTTTTGGAGGCCACTCATTATAATTCCATACACTAGTCATAGAACACATAACAAAAAGTTTCCATAGTTTATAAACAATAATTCTCTTCAATATCAATAAATAACCATTTCGCTTAAACCATCCCAATATACTTCATCGCAATCAGAACACTACCATATAGAATTTTTACCCTGGTCATGGATAACATGCAGCAAACACAAATACATGGTCAAAAGTATTTTATTTTAAATACATATAAAACTATTTTCACAACCACAATGAAATTATTTCTTATTAGACACATTTCCTATTTCACAACATGTTTTAATAAATAGTTTATATAATTTTAAAACCTTCATTGAAAATAACTAAATAACCCTTATTGGGAACAATTATTTTACTAATATTTTACATTCATTCCATTTTAACCATTTTCAACATCATTATTGGAAATAGTTTTCAACATATTTTCAAGAAGGTAAAATGAATTCCTATATTCATGTCTGACACACATTTCCCATATGTTCCTACCGTGGTACATGCCACATATATCCCTTGGTTATTATAATGATGTATGAATGCACAATCTTGTTCTATTCTAGCCACAAAAAAAAATATTATAATAAATTCACATCACACAACAATAGCCACATCCAATGGTGAAATTTCATAAAATTGTGTCAAAATATATTGACAATATTTCAAACCTTGGTTACTAGGGTTTTCTAACATACATTGGTTAGATACTCCCACACACAATCTCATTTCCAAGACCCATAGCATAATAACATCTTATATACCATCCCCAAGTAGTAAGTATCAGAAAACAACCTATATGATACAATATTATTATTTTTCTAACCCAATAGCCAATAAAATTATTCATGGAGCTCGGATTCCACATGGCATCAACCGTTCCTCCCCGCACTCTATAGTTTTCTATATAGAAGAAACGATCTGCTGAATCAAATGGGGAAAATATACACTCTTTTAAAGAGTAATCCACAATATAAAACCTTTTAAAAATGGGAACATTATGAAATAACCCTAAATCATCCATTTCCAACCATTTTCCCTAACTGGGTACAAACCACAATTGAACTGTAAATATAACATTTCTTGCTAATAGTGCCCAATGTGGTGAAATATCCACAATTTTGGAAACAAAAAAAATATAATAAATGAACCCCCAAACCATGTCTGTGACCTCATTCTTGCTCATCCAAAGACCAAGTCACCTCCCTAGCTTATAGACCTTATTGTTGTCCGAAACTGAGACAATGAAGTCTTTTCATTTACCCAAAAATGACCGCGCAGGGTGTGAGTACGCCCCAGTATTCCACCACCTATTGTTTCTACAAAATACCAATTCAAAATAGACTGTTTATGCATGTATGAAGTTAATAGAAAGGTAAACAAAAACATAACTTAAGTTTCATTAGTTATCAAATTACAATTTAACCATTTCCAATATGATTTCCATATTCATCACTTATTCAATCTTCATTACAATGTTCATTTTCATCACATGTTTCATTTTTTATGAATTTACATCATTCACACAATGGACTAAATCAACCATTTTCTTGCATACGGTAATAATCCATGTTTCCTATCTTACTATGAATAAATATTTCAAAAAAATTATATAACTTACCTTGGAGTCTCGTTCTTGGGGTCTCATAAAATGAATCCATTAGAGTTATTGAGCATATGTCCCCTCCCATAACCCATGCATTATGTGGTGTCATTAAGAGAAATAGTCAAAACTGTCATGTAGTTATAGATCCTAAAATACAATACCCAAAAATAATTAATCCATGTGAGCATACTGATTTACCAATTCACTGCATATAATATAACACATCAAAAATAAAAAAAAGTAAAAAAAAACATTCACTATTAACATTCAATTTAACACTAAAATCCTCTTTATTCATTAACCTAGAAAAACGTTTACAATTTATGTAACATAGACAATTTAGCACATATTTCAATTCATTAATTATCCCATTTATCATAATAAAAAACAAAAATAAATTATCATATTTATCATATTGATGAATGCACAAGAATTAATCCACTCACACATTAATAATTTCATATTCCATAGTCAACTTATAAATATACATTTTTAATTTCATAATACATTTGAAACAATCACATTGATCCATTTAACCCATTCCCACATTATGGAAAACAATATATTTTTCTATTACCAACCACTGTATAAAACAACTATTACTAGATTTTATTTTCTAGTATACATAAAAAATAATAATTTTTATGGGGTGTATTTAAACATACAACAAATCAATTCAAAATAATAAGATTTTTTATGTTCTTGAATACTGGATCAATCCATGGATTCTTTTAAACATTCTAATAGACCTCAGTGCATCCCAAGGGGATCATGTGGGATTTAATTAATTATATACACAACCATTGGACCCAATCAAACCTAGGTAATAAAATTAACAAAAGTGTGAATCAATAGAAAAACCACATATAAAAAAATTAACTTCAAGACTATGAGATATAACTTGTAAAACAACAACCTCAAATCCAAATATAAAAAAACCATTAAACAGAACCATATATTTAGATTTAATTAAAATTTGAAACAATAATATATGATCCAAATGAAAATATGGTTTTGGGGCTATGAAAGAAGCATAAAAATATAAAATCCCTACTTTTTAATAGAGAAGCATGAGGAGCATTAAACATACCTAGTGCATTGATATGTAACCAACGTCACTCAGAACAGCCTATAATCATTGAAGATCCACCATTTGGGATCATTGGACAAATTCTTTAATTATTAGGGTTTTGGGAGCATAATAATTGGAGAAAATTAGGTTGGATACATAATATCTGGAGGGGGAGAACTATAAATTACGACTTTTTGATTGGGAATATGGTTTGGCCACATGGTTTTCCAAATTGTGTGCAAATAGTGCACCTATCTGTTTCCAAAATTTGTTAAGATAAATGGTTACCATGGGGGGATTGCATGGTTTGAATAAATATGCTCTAAATATATGGAATTCATTATCTCATGGTCAAACGGGTTGGCCTTCCCCCATGCATGGTTTCCTAAACTATGTTCAATTCCCCATGGATCACATTGTTTTCATTCACGATTTACACTAACCCTACAGAAACCCTGAAACATTAATAGAATATCCATTTTATCTTTTCATTCAAGCCTAGAGCCACAGGAACATCCCTTTCTTTCTTATACACTCGATGAACACTTAACTATAAAACTTTAAGGGATTCAAAACAAAATTAAAACATGAATGTACCTCCATAATATCCATGATTTACAAAAGTATATTATATAATTATTATATATATTACATATATATAATTCTATAAAGATATTACATTTCATATTATTTCAACTATTTTCAATAAATCACAGATTATATCAGCATTTGTCGATTTGTGGACAACCGCCTTCAAAAAATGATGCGACTCTATTTTAATCATAGAAAACATTGAGGATATATATATATATATATATATATCTGTGTGTGTGAATTTAAATAAATAATATAGAGGTAATTTTATTTTTATAGTCTTTGGAATTATAAAATATTATATACCTCATATTGATAATGAACATTGAAAAATGAAAATGTAAATCATGTGTCTGTATGACATACGGTATCCATGATCATAATGAAAATCATTTCACAAAACAAAATTTCACGATTATTATTAAACATATAATTGATATATAAATATTATAATTATACAATGATTATTATTTGGGAGGATATCGAAAAATTTAGTATATGAATGAACTATATCATTCTTAACAAGACACACATTTGAATATTCGAAAATTATTATCCGTAACATTGGAAATAATGAAAAAATAGTTACTAATGAATGATAAAATGTTAAAAATTGGTCATATATGTAATCATAATTATTATTATAGTAATGGGAGAAAATTATTATTTTTTAAACAACTATATATTAGGTTCATGAATGTTCAATCAAAAGGATGTGTGAGGTAATGGATTTTGCTCAATTTCATTCATTATGGGAATATTGTAATGTAACAAACATCGATTCCATTATATATTGTAAATAATAATTATTTTAAATGAAATACCATGAATAATTAATTTTTCATGATATTTTAGTTTTCAATTTAAATCATTTCAACTTATGGTATTTGACTAGAAAATTACCCAAAGGGACAAAAATATCATAACTCAATTTCAATTCATTAAGATATATTACTTAATTGTTTTTATCGATATTGGATTATTATGTTTATATTGAATTTTTACTACCTATATTTCTATTGAAAAAAATTTATCGGTATTTACAACTAAAACTCATACTCAATTTTTCTATAATTTCTAACAACATCATTATGGTCATTGTAAGGGTTTATTTCATAATTTCATTTTAATCGATATTTTTTCAACAGGTATTTAAAATGAGGAATTTTTTAATAACTATTTAATAAACCTATTTAATTTTACCATATCGTTTTATTAACTATATTTTAATGATATAGTAAAATATTTTATCTATTTAGTACTTAAAATAATTTAGAAAATAATTTTAGGAAAATATTACATCATTAATCTCTTTGGCCGTAAATTTATTTTCATTAAAAACATTGATTAATATTTTTTTCAAAAATAATTTTTTAATTTTCAAAATTATTTATCAAATACATATGTAAAAAAATTATTTTTACAATTTTTTCCTATTGTATCTTCTTGTCACTTTCTGACCATGGAGCTTTTATAATCCATTAACTAGGAAAAATGAATGTTCATTTTAGAATATATGAAATTACCAATTGAGATTGTTGTTATTTATTTAAACAGAACATTTTAATTTTATTAACTTATTTTTAATGAATTTTTTATATTAATATAAATTAATTTTTTATTTAAAAATATTATTTTTAGTGTGATTAAATTCCAAAATGATTTATTATATAAAAAGTTATTTTCAATTTAAAACCCTATTTTACTCAAGAATTGTTCTAATGAAATATTTATGATATATATTAAATAATGGAGACAACCCCATATTAATAATATAATCTAAATGGTATATTTTTTTATTAATATTATCTATATTAATCATTAGGATGGGATATTATATTTTTATTAAGGAATTTATTGACATCCAATTACATTTTTTATTATTATATTAAAAGAATTTTCCTTGAATTTTATTTTTCATCATGTGATCATCAGAAATTAAATTTCCCCTAAATAACTACATTTTTTACATGGATATAATTATTTATGAAATTATATACCATTTCTAAAATTTTTGTATTAAATTATATTCTATTTATTATTTGCAGAAATGTTGATACAATCATATCCTTTACCTAATATAGATACATCATGATAAAGTGCATTGTTCTATCATTAAAATGAAGGTTAGATATATGATTAATTATTTGAAAATACATTAAATGGGTGGGGGGAAATTATTGACCCCCCTCTATGCATCAGTATTTTGAAGGGACCAATCAATTGGATAACCTTAGTTGTATGGGTATTAGCCTAGCATAATTTAAATTGTCTTATGAATTTTAATAACTATAAGTTTATCATGTTCCTTGGAAACATGATTTTTTATAATTAAGAAAATTCTTCATTCATAATTCATTTATTATTATCAATGAAATTTTTGCAATGATATTACATATATATTCATTAAATTCCCAATTATTGATTAATAGAATGTGTTTTCAGTAATTTACATAGGCATATTCATTATTACTTATCTATTCATGTAATAAATATATTTAAATGGAGTTTGTGTTTTGTTATATCCATTAAAATATTTATTATTATTATTTATTCAGGACATGTTATGTTTTACTAAAACCATTTCAAGAATTTTAGATCACCATTTTTTCCTTTCCCCTTGAATAAATAATGTGTAGAAAAAAAATATGAGATAATAAGACATATGGGATAATGAATTTCTTGAATAAAATTATGTTATATGTTTTGTATTAAAATATAATTTAGGGTTATTTAATGTCTATATTTTACAAATACGAGTCATCTATTTGGTAATTCGATATGTGATTCCTTTTATTTCAAGCCAACGTAATAAAGCACATAGTAGTTCCATGTTATTGGGGATAGGATCACTACAATTTGTATCATAGTATGTTTTTTAAGAAAATGTAGGAACATGATTTAAGAAAAAAATATATTTCAGAATATAAAAATATGATATACATTTATGATAAATATAGTGGAACATAATAATCTTTTTTAATGTTAGTGATTATATTGTTTTTTAAGAAAATAAATCCCTATATGCATGATATAGGTGGACGTGGTTCTAGAAACAATGTACATCATGGTAATATCTCTAAAAAGGAATAATGAGATTGAATTAATAATTACCTCATTTATGAAAAGGTGACTTTAAATTCACCTATTTTGACACTCCTAAATGAGATTATTTTGGTATATTATATTTTCCTTACAAACTACTGTGATGTATTTGAATAGATTATAATGTTGAATTACCTAGGATAAAAGTAATTCCTCTTATATCGATGCTATTTTTTCATGAGAATGACAACCAATAAATTAAAATATATCAAAATCTTAGACCAATGAAATGGACAATATATAAATAAATGGTTTAATCATTTTGCTGTTTTGATTAATGAATTATATTGTAGAAGTATCATACTAACGGTATTTTGGTAATTATAATTATGAAACATCAATGTATTGTGTTTAAATTAGAAGAACATTCATATTCATTAAAATAAGACTAAAAAATACCATAACTGGTTTATAATTTCAGGATGAATCATAATACCAATGTCTTTAACACATTTTTTTAAATGGTTTACCCGGAATTTCAAAATATTATGGACATTTTGATTGAAATTTATGTAAATTATATATTTTAGTGGAAAAGTAATTTTAGTAATAATAAATATATATTTATGACATATAATTATAATTATACTTATATCCTTTAAGATAGATTTGATCATTAATTAAACTGTAATAATAGTCTAATAAGATTGTTATTTTTTTTTAAAAAGGTTGTAATGACATCCTTAGTAAATATTTATTTAATGATTAATTTTTTTCAATGATGTCAATCATTTATTTTAAGAACATTATTTATATATATTTTAAAATTGTTTAGAAAAAGGATAAATCAAATTTTGTCTAACAAACCATCGTAATCAAATGGTCTCAAGGCTTGACCTAACGACCCTATTATGATAATGGATTAGAACCTACCACTGGTCTATGCCATGCCCCACATTAAATTTCAATGTTCATAGATTATGTTTTTAAAAAATAAATATTAATGATGAAGTAAGGGTGGTAATTATGATTTTTAGACATTATTTTATAATATTGGATAATTTTTACTAACCATATTGGTATTGGTAAATAGTTACAGATATATAAAAATACATTCTACTCATTTATATATCATACTATTTTTTTAAATTAAATTTTTATGATTCAGGCATTAAAACCCCATTTTATGATAATTATTTCATTTTGTAAATGGATAAATTTGAAATTGATAAAAGGATAATAATACGATAAAATTTGTCTTCTGGAATATAAACATATCAATTATTTTATCAAACCCATGAAATTTCATCAACATTTGGGAAATGTTCTTGAAGAAAAATTCCATCCTATTTCATTTATATCTAGAATATTGGATGATGTTTCAAATTATCATTGATTTATGTTTTTTTCCATAATAATTTCATGGATCATTAAATTTATTTTATCTGTTGACCTATATAACTATCTAATATTACTTATGCTTTAACTCTATTTCCCAATAATCACTTTCCAATAATGTTCTCTAATATAGAAATGATGTTTTGTGTTACTCAACGTGACCATTTTACTTACACACATCTCTTATTATGATTTTAAATTATTAAAATAATTTTTCATGTGGGGGTTTTAATAGTTTTTTTCATAATTAAATCACTTTATATCCAAAATCATTTTTAATTTTTGATATTTAAATTTATTTATGCCACGGGGAATGATACACCAAGATATTATAAAAGAATAACACCATATTCTATAGAATTTTAAACAAAAAACAAAAAACATAGAAGATAAAATACCACACCCAAAATGTTATAATATATTAATTTTTGAAATAATTTATTTCCTTAGTTATCTTATAAAAATTTCAATAATGATGTCCTTCAATAGCTTGTGGTACATGTATGATCGAATTTTACCAAACTATTTTATATTAATACTATTATAATTTAGTTTGAAAATTATTATCTATAATTATAAATAAGGGTATGAATATAATTAAATAACCTATAGAAATATATATTTTACAAAATTTTATTATATATAAATTCATTTTAAATTAATATAAGAGTCTTTTAAATGAAAACCAATTATTTTATGAAAAGAATTACTTTTTCTAAAAGACATTTTAATAACTCATTATGAGGGTAAAATTTAATTACATTTCAAAAATTAAAGAAATAAATTTGAAAAAAAAATAATTGTTTTTTAATTTAATATTAAAAAATTAAAATTGGGTGATTTTTTTGGGATTTTTCATTAATGTAAACTTTTTTTTGATGAATAAATAAAAATACTAAATTTTAATTGGGAAACTATATTTTAAATAAAATTCGATTTAATAATAAACAAATTTTTTAATATTTTTAATTTAAAATTAAACATATTATAATAAAATGAATATAATTAATGATTTTAATAGTTTTCATTTAAAATTTTTATATTGAACCATAGTAAACATTGAACAAATTATGTTAAAAGCCAGTTTTTAAATCATGTAGGTGTAAATTTTCTAAAATTTAATTCCCACACATCGATGAACTAAATTATGAAAAATTTATTTCATATTTTTAATAAAAATAATTATTAATTTATAATTGTTAAAAATTATAGTTCTCTAAAAATGATTAGTGAAAAATGAAAAAAAACATTACTACAATTATGGTAAATATTGATTTTAATGGGGATAAAAAAATTATATGGGTTAAAATAACCTAATAACATTCTTAAAAACTATATTATGTAAATTATTAGACCATGTAACTAATTATTATTGTGAATGGTCTATTTCTGACCCTTTTTTCATTAGAAAAACGTTTGAGAACTCAATTATTTTTCAAAATTCCAGGTGTTTCCTCTCCACCACATATAAAAGGCCACAAAATATCAACTCATAATTAAATTTTAAATCCAATTGGGTTCATAAAATAAATACCAAAATCACTTATTAACATATATTACCCCATACTAGATTGTTTTTTGGGAGTAAATCCAATATTGGAGGGATTTTAGGAAAACATAAGGATGAAACATGAAGAAGTGGTAACATTCTTCAATATAATGTTTTATTTTTTTAATTATAAACAACAATAAATTATTATTAAAGCCTTATTAAATAATAACCACATAATATAGCATATATTTTTATTTTTTTTATAATATGTTAATGTCTTACAACAACATCTACTACAATAAACTGGGTTATAAAATCATCATTCATTCGTATGTTGGGTTGCAACCTTGTGAGATGTTGTCATACATTCATCAATTATCAGCATTCAAGGTTGAGAAATAAATTTTATATAACGTATATATATATATATATATGATATATTATATTAAAATTTATAATTTTTTTTCATTTTAGAGTATATACCATTTTACATTCCATTCTACAAGGGACATGAAAATGCTGCACATGTGTTCAGAGAACTACATACTAGCGATGCAATGTCATTCCACATTCACCAATGATTCACATGTAAAGGGATAATGATAAATTCAATAATAAAATGTGATATATATCAAATAAATATTATCTTAATGAAACATATATCATTGTAAAAAGATACAATATATCATTTTTTACTTATAATGTTAATAAATTAAAGATTATAATGTTGTTTATATAGATGTGGACTACCACATTAACCAAATAGTGTGGATCTATTTTCATCATCACACCACATGGATGATATATATTTGTATATTTTGGGAAATAATTTTATATATATTATATTCTGATCATTATGTCTGGGTAAAATAGTATATACCACATTTCTGTAATGATCGTTGAAAAATGAAAATGTTACTCATGCATACATCCAACCTACCGTCTCCAAGATCATAGAATTATTAATCTCACATGTCCATATTTCATGACTGGTCAGAAATGAAATTTTTTTATTTTAATATGAAAATAAATCCAAGATTATTATTATATTTTTTATGAAACTATATAATATATTCATGAAATAGATCATTCATCAAGAAACATTCAAGAGAAAATGTGAAAATTAACACCTAAAATAATGATTATAATGAGATATTATTACTATAAGAGTGATAATAGTTTATAAAAGGATCATATATTATATCCCAAATTATAATTTGGAGATTGAATAATTTGATAACATGTTTAAAACCACTATGAAGGAAGTTAATGAACATTCATTGAAACTTAAGCAAGAGGTAAGTGATTTAATCTCAATTTCATATCATTCACATATATTGCAAAATGAAGTACCTAATTTATTTTATATACTGTGTATATGACCAATATACATTTAATAATAGGATTAATATATTATTTAAAGTATTTTATGTCTCCGTTATTAATATTTGTTCAATGGGGATTTGACTTGACAATTGCCTATTTGTAAAGAATTTTATAACTCAACATCCTTTAATTAGGTAATATTAATTCTTTGTTGACATTGTAATCTATGATTATGTGTATAATGATGTATATATATATATATATATATTTAAATATGTTTGATATTGATTTACATATTACACAAAATATTGATTCATGGATTAATTCTCACATCAAAATTATGACCATTATATGGGTTTATCTCAAAATCGCATTCTGATAGAGATGTTCCTCTTAGAGAAATTATTTTATCATTATATAATAACAAAATTTTATTTTATAAATATATTTTTATTTAGTATATGATAATTTAA
This sequence comes from Viscum album, assembly GCA_963277665.1. Lineage (NCBI taxonomy): Eukaryota > Viridiplantae > Streptophyta > Magnoliopsida > Santalales > Viscaceae > Viscum > Viscum album. The sequence continues at coordinate 911,197,268 of OY728161.1, read as the reverse complement.
TAATAAAAAACATTAACTACTTGACAATTTAGATAATTGCTAAAATGTTTTTGGGAAAATTTTAATTCTTTTATCTCTTCAGTCAAAATAAAAATTTCATCCAAAAACATTTTTTTCTATAAAATATTTCAAAACACAAATATATCCATTTAAAAGAAATTTTTTAAATTATATTTAATCAATTTTATAAAAAAAATTCTTAAATGAATCTTATTACCATTTTTTGAATAGGGAACTTTTCTATACATTTTAATACAAAAATTGAATGTTCTTTATGAAATTTATAGAATTACCCTATAACATGAACATAATTTAATAGGAGAATAAATTTAATTTTTAAAAGAATATTTTTAGAAATTAATTTTTTAATAATATATATATTCTTGTTTTATAAAATTTATTTTAAATAAAAATTATTTTCAAAATGTTTTATGTTGTAAAAATTGATTTTCAATGTTAAAATGATAATTTCTTCGATATTTTTTTAAAGATATTTTTATGGATTCTATACATCAATAAGAATGAACATTCGTTTTACAAATACACCAATAGATATATTTTTTCTTTGTAAAATCATTATTCTTCTTTGAGAAGGTTTAATGTTATTTTGATAAAACTATTTTTCGAAATTCACTTCCACGAATCATTATTGTAGTCAATATCATTTCCATGAAATGTTCTCATACCTTTCATCTTTTGAAATTGTATTTCCCCTAAATATACTAATTATTTTTCATATATATATTTACATATTAAATCCTATATCATTTATACTTATTGTGTACTACATTTAATTATTTTCAATTTCTAGAAAAATATTGATAATTTATTATCATTTTCTCAACATATATACTTTATGGAATGTAAAATCAGTTATGAATTAAATAAATTTCATGAAATGCATGGAATATTTTGAAAATTCACAATAAGGGTGGAGTCCAGTTATAGAAAATCACAAGATGCAATGTTAGTATCAAGGGAGGAATCCCTTTTATAGACATGTTTTAATGTATTTTTAGACACTATGTCTTCATCTTTTTGGTGGAAGGTCTTGATGGAAAACGTATCATGTTCATCGAAAACATGAAGTAAAATAATTAATAATTTCTTTCATTCATACATTAATTATTATTTTACATTATATTCTCATAATGATATTATATCGGGATGAATTCCATTCTATGATATAAATTGAATAGAATGTGTCATCAATTATATAACTTTCTACATTAATTATGCCATATTTATTCATCTAGGAATTTTATTTAAAGTTCATACGAGTCCATTTATTTTCCTTTGAATAATTTTTTGTATATTAATTCAAGATGAATTCATTTATTACACACCCTTACTTTGTATTTGAGCTAATCGTTATTTTTTCCTTTCACCAGAAATCCATGAATGGTACCATGAAAAAAAAGAAAGGACAATCTACAAGTAATAGTGATGTTATCTCAAAAATATTATGTTTTAATTTGTAGATTAAAATATTATTTAAAACACATTTAAATTTATTATTTACCAATAATACTAAATTATTCATTCAATTGAGATGTTATTCTTTATATCTCAATCGAATTTAATAAAGAATGCAATACATCTGAGATACTGTGGTTTTGGACTCTAGAGTGTTTACTTCAGCCAAAGCAAGGTGTACCACATTCCAATTGAATGTTTTACTATAATAATATATATCACTCTATTATGAGCATGGAGCCTTTCATTACTTGGTAGGGCAGATACTACATGTCATGGTAAATTTGGATAGATATCGGTGAAATGTCACGTGTTGGGACATAGATGTTGTAGGAAAGGATAATGAAGTTTCTTGTAACCCATGAAAATATGAGGATATCATAGAGTTTATATAAATTTTACATGAATTGATGTCATTATATATTTTAGTACGACAATAGATATAAGGTTTTATTGAGATTATTATCAAAACTATGATTGTAGAGGATTTGATAATGAAACAATCCATCAATGAGGTTCATTAGGCTGTTCTATATCCTATAGAGTTTTTTTAGGATTATTACATATTTTCTGTAATCCAAAAATTTGATAAGTAGAATAACTTATCCATCATGTCATATTTTATTATATATACTCGTTATAATGAATATGTTATTTACTAGGGTGATCTAGATCAATGTTAATGAGCCAACTTCATAGAGTACTCAGTGGGGATCAAGGATCGGTAAGGGAGGATCCTATATGGATGCACCATTCCCTGTTTTATGATTATTGAAGTGTGGATGTGTAGAAGAGAGCACCAGGGACAATGGAATTATGGTAATGTCTTAGTGCCACTACATTTTAAAAAACTTATTATGTGCATGAAAAAAATCCTTCATAAATGGGAGATTCTGTTGACTCACATTTTTTTATTATCCCTTTTTAATATTATATTATTTATATATATATTTTATCATGGAGTTGACATTATTCTATGTTGTCATAGGACTCAACTAGTATTATATTAAAAATATTAATATATATTAAACTCATTCATGCTAATTTGTTTGTAATAAATGGTTTTCCATTTATTTCTACATCATATTTAATGTCTGAGACCATGGTTGTTTGTATAGTTCATGGTTTAACCTTGTCTCAACATAATGATATTCACAATTATGTTTCATATCATGTGAAAATATTTAATGTACATTAACCAAATTAAATAAAATAAATTATATATTTTATTTTCTGATGTATAAGATAATTCTTTATATAATTACATTTTATATAGAAAATCACTCAGGTTAATTTAATAACCACGGGTTGCTAGATTGGATTGGTATCATTCTACATTAGTGTTATGAACTGTTGAACATGCATCGATGGCCATAATCGATGACAATATTTAGGAAAATGATTAATATGGTTGTATCATCACCTGCATTATTAGAGAATGTGTTCTTCACCAATGATTTATCCATTCCATAGGTACATAATGTTATTTCATGGATTTACACTTTTAGTTTATTTTTTAAAACATGTATTTCTATCTCTACTGGTTTTGGGTGATTTTAACTCATTTCATGAGCCTATGTCATGACCTGTCCCCCGGGGCCCATGCCGGGACTACCCCATGCCATCCTTCTATAGTCCAGGTGTTGGAGACTAGAACCAAAAATGCATATCCCTATAACAAAAAGGAATTTCCTTTAAACCGGTACAAAAACACACATCCAAGAGAACAATCAAAGGACATCAAGATGTAAACTGTTGTAGTAAAAAGGTTTCTGAATGTAAAGGGGCTAAAATAAAAGCCCAACAGGAAAGTACAAGGACAACTAAATATAGTCAAAAAGTTCCTATATCTTCCACTGATGATCCTACCAGAAGGGTAGGTATAGCTCATGATCGCTATTCCTACGTCACATCATGTCAAAGTTTTCACCACTAATCACTGTCCGGTCTTATCTCACTCAGCCTCGATAAATGTTTTCCATCATCTTCACAAGACACAACAAGGTAAGGGTGATGCCCATGCCGGGGTGAGTATAACAATACTCAATAGGGACCCCGAGACCCCGAAAGGTCTCCCATAGTTCCACAATTGAAAAACTACAAAGAAAGACCTCAAAAACAAAGCACAAAGTAGTCAACAACTCTACTTAGGTATATTCCCATACATATACCTAAGTTATCAAGATATACTCATCTCAAACAAGATGGAATAATACCACAAAGTTAAACCCACTAAGGTAAAAGTACGACACATGTAACACTACAAAGGTAACACCACGAAGGTAAAAAACTCAACTCAAATCAGGTATTAGTGAAGTATAGAAGTACATATTTTTAGCCGGGAACCTAGATCATCTTATTATGTCAAGAGGAACATCTACTAACCATACAGATTTTGACCCACACAATATTGATAGGTACTAACCCTTGTAATGACCCACACCAGATCTGACCCTCCTGAAGTCGATAGGTACTAACCCGCGCTTACCCACATAAGATTTGACCCACGCATGATCGGTTTTTGCTCACCCACAGAGGATCGCTGAGCAGAAAACGAACATAGGATCTGACCCACACATGATCAGTATTCACGGACCGACACACAATTGTTGAGCACTGACCCACATAGGATCTAATCCTAACAAGATTGTTTTGTTCGGACCCACACAAGAATGCTTGGCACTAACCTTCATATGATATTTCTCCAACCTCGCCTCACTGATAGCCACTGCTTTCCCACTCATAGCACAATGGATTATGGGTGAACCACTCCTCAATCCTTTAGTAATATTTAAACCCACAAAATGATCCATGATGATGTAACCATATTATCACTCATGTCATAAATGTTCCAATGAAATAGAAGACAAATCAATCGAAAGCATAGTATGCTAGTTATTGGAATATTAGTTCCAAGGGAATGGTTGGATTTATAGTCGATCCTACCTGGCCATATTTCAACTGATTCTAAAACTCTCATGGAGTATCTCCAAAAGTCTACCTTGTTAATAGGGTCCTTAGTACATAGGCGATGCATCAATCAGATTCCCATTTTGTCAGTTACACCCCTTTAAGTGGAATGAGGGTGATTACACATTAGTCCAACCCGACTCAGTCGGGCCCGCCAGAATATTCCAAAGGAACTGCATCCCCAAAGGGGTGCTAATTTCTCTAAAGAAATGTCTATCAGAAACCGAGTTTTTCAATTATAGGTGTTACTTTTTTTAGGGTCCGGTTGGGTCTGGGGCCGGTGACACTCGGTTCGACCCGCCCGACACAATTGGTCCCGAGGACTACATGACACCGCCCAGGTTCGGGGCTTTATGGTTTGGAAAGATTCATTGGGTCAGTCCCATCTGGATCAACATGTTTCGGTTAACAGGATTGGGCCGCGGTTGGCCCGGCCCATCGGGTGGTGTTCAACCCTTCCGTGTTGGCCCACTAGGTCGTGGGTTCGGCTTAGCCCACTGTCGAATCCGACTTGCAGGGCCACCGGTCAGTCACAACCCAATGGGCAAGTCTAGTCCACTAGGTTGGTCTGGTCCACTGGGTGGGACTATCCTATGTCTAGAATGGTCCTTTAGAAGGTAGACTGGTCTTCCTAGCTGTCCCCATGGGTACGGGTCCATTTCCGTCATCCAGTGGGTACTGCGCAACTTCATAATGGTCAGCTATTTTGGCGGACTAGGGGTCCACCAACCTGGTGTAGCATGGGGCCTTGCTGCTCCCCACCTTCTATGGATTCGAGCATTGGCCTCCTCAAGCAGTGAACCTATCCACCTTGTCCATACGTGGTCGGCTCATTTCAGCCTCCTTCTTCAATTACCTCGGCTTCAGTCGTGACCCTTGCGCACCAGTGGTGCATGATAGTGCGCCACACCACCTCTGCAACTGGCTAGTGCCGAAATCTCTACTAATCCCCATGGCATATCGTCGTAGCCTCTTCATGCGGTGCTTGATGGCGCGCTATCTCAATCTTGACTGGCCGGTTCCATCGTGCTGGCTGTCTTTAACGGAAAGTGACCAAGCGTAAACCAGGTAACAGAGGGTTTGGGCAATGTTTTTTAGCTCATGCCCTCCGCGTTAGCGAGAAAAATTGAGGGAGGGAAAATGATTCAACAATCTCATGAAATTATAACAAAAATAATTCCCTCCCTCACGTTCAATGGATGACACCAACGATTGACGAACAGTCAGCTTTCATCATCCCCTCCACAAGCTGCCAACGTTGCCACTCAAACGTCATCCTTTGGTTTGTGATTCTGTGTCACTCATCACTGCCTACTAGAACTGGCTACATCCTCCCAGTGTTTGGCATTTCAGGACATTATCAGAACATCATTGCTTGGTGAATTCACGTCAATACCTCTCCTCAGGATCCATATTAATAGATGAGGGGGACAGGTGAGTAAGGACAATGGAATTAATGGTGCTTCATTTAATAGAAACCTTCATAATTCGAACATTGCTGTTACACAAAATTTGAGGATTCACTCCATTTAATGGCTTGGAAATCATTGGTCACTCCACTGCCACTTCTCTAATGGAGGAATAGAAAAAACTAAATAAATTAAAATGTTATTTTATTATTCTTTTAAAAATTCCGAAGTGTATGTTTTTTGTCAAAATTACTACAGTCAATGGGATGCTTCCCTTAAGAAAATCTTTTCCCAGTGGATTCAACGGTTCACTCAGATTTTTAATTTGAGCACCAGTTCAAAAGATAGAAAATGACGCTCGAGTGTTTACTGAACATACCCTAAAAATGTTCAAAAATTCATTCTGGGCACACCGGGTCTCGCAATCATGCGCCTTCAATTTTCACAGACTCGTAATAACTCCAAATAAATAAAAACATTACATGGAAAATCTTGGACATTACATTATCGCCAAGGTGGGGCGTTTCAAATTCCAAATCCACAACATAGACTTAAAAACAAATTGGGTTACTTAGCATGAATCTAATCCTCCAACTCCCATGTTCTCTCGTAGAGGTTCTTGTAATGCAAGTGAGTTTTCAGTAGAGGTATCGATCATCTACGAAGGACCTGCTACTATTGATCCCAAATCTCCATGTTATCCTCTATAAACATCGCCCGTAATCAAATATCCACTCACCGTGGTTGAGGATGTGAGATGGTTCATGCACATATTTCTTCACCTGGGATATGTGGAAGATGTCGTGCATCCTCTCCGACTATGGTGGTAGTGCGAAGTGGTATTCCACCATTCTAATACTCTATAGTATAAGAAATGTTCTAATATACCTCTTTTATAACTTTCCACCTCGGCCAAATATGCACAAACCTCATCGAGGTGAGACCCATAGGAAGGCAAGGTATCCTTCCTCGAACACTAAATGTATCCTTCTCTTATCACCATAGGACTTCTATATGATCTATGTAGTCATCATCTGCTCGTGAATGATCTGCATCTTCTTAGTGGAAACCTGTACTAAATATGGACCCATAAGTAATTACTCCCCTCTTTTTTCCCAGCATAGAGGTGATATGTAAATTCATCCATATATGGCTTTGAATGGTTCCATAGCGATGGTGGAGTGATAACTGTTATTGTATGTGAACTAGACTAAGGGTAAGTGATCCTCCCAACTACAACCTAATTCATGGACGCAAGAACATAGAATGTCCTCCAGTGTCGGTATAGTCCGCTCTGTTTGGGGACGAAAGGTCGTGCTCAAACATTGCTGAGTCCCAGACACCTCTTATAATCCCTTCCACATCCAAGATGTATAATGGGTGTCAAGGGCATTGGCGATCATCGATGGCACCCCCATGTTGTCATATGATATCTTGTACATAGAGTCATCCCAAGCCCACTACGGATCCCTGCACTCAAATAGTTAGCAAGTTGGCCAACTGGGAGAGTCAGTCAATGTTACCCTACATATAATCATGTCCCCTAAACGTATGTGCAATTCATGTCACATAGTTAATGGTGATAACATCCCACATCAACTCCAACACCTCTATTGGATGTGCTAATCCAGTTGGAACCTGATGCTCGACCTTCATTTGCTGACAAGTGTGGCAATGCGAAACTGACTCTGCCACTGCTTTCATCATACCTGGCCACCAGTGCTGACATCAGAAGTCCTGGTACATCTTTTACATACCTGTATGTACCAATAGAGGGGATGTATGGTGCTCCCTCAACACCTACTCTCATAGATCCACTGTAACCGTTGTGCGTCCACTGAAAATAATGACAGGCTCCCCACATTTAGAAAATCCATCGGAGGAATGTACTGTGGATATTCGAGCATGTCATGCCCCATAGTCAACGTCCCCAAGATGTTCCTCCACCACTCGATAAAGAAGTGGGGGAGTGACAATCATATAATGGAGGTAAGCTACTCCACCTATATAAAAAAAGGATTCCTATAATGTGGCTAGCTGCTTTGTCTCCTCAATCAGCATCTGTAAACTAGACCTCCTACTGTGTTTTTCTACCACTATGTTCCCCTTTCTAGGAATGTAGACTATATCAAAGTCATAATCTTAATGGAACTCCACCCACCACCACTATCTTAGGATTAGGTCCTTCTCTGAGAAGATATACCTGATACACTTTTGATCAGAGTAGAATGTGAAACATTCACCCATTAAATAATGTATCCACGTCATCATGGAATAGAAAACTACTAATAACTATAGGTAATTAGTGGCATAGTTCTTCTCATGCTCTATCAGCTATCAAGAACCTTTAGTGATCCCTAATTTATCCTCCATCATAACACATTCAAGTCTGGTCCCCGATGCATCTCTATAGAATACATACCCAATGCCTTCATCTGGTTGCCTCATAATGGGGGCACTCATTAGTAACTGACTTAGCTCTTGAAAACTATACTAGCATCACGTCATCCACAAGAGGGGCTATCCCTTCTACATTAATGCAGACAAGGGGGACAAAACTCTTGAAAAATTGGGTACTAGTATCCGATAGTACCATTTCATCACCATGAAACATTGCGCCTCATTCACACTTCTAGGTGGATCCCATGCTAGAATAACCTCTATCTTCACCGGATCTACTGCCACTCCATCGAACAAGATAACGTGTCCCAGAATGTGAACCTCTCATATCCAAAACTTGCACATTTAGAGCTTACCATAATGTTGTTGCTCTCTGAGTGTATCCAAAACTATATGTAAATGATAGGCATGATCGTCGCCCATCGCTGAGTACACCGAGATGCCTTCGATGAAGAAAAAAATGAATAGATTGAGATATTTCTAGAAGATCATATTCGTGGGTCCCATGAACATTGTAGGGGAGTTGGTCACACTGAAAGGCATCACCATGAAATCAAAGTAGCCATACCGACATCTGAAGGTCATCTTAGGCATATTTTCATCTCATAACCTGAGCTAATGATAACATAATATGAGGACTATCTTCAAAAACCATCGATCTCCCTTTAGTTGAATGAAAATATCATCAATCGTCTGAAGTGGATACTTGTTCCTCACGGTCACCTAGTTAAGGTGCTGATAGTCTACATAGAAACTCAAACTCCCATCTTCATTCTTGATGAACCTAATCAGGGCATCCCATGTAGACACACTAGGCCTTATTAACCCCTTTTTCTGTAAGTCCCCTAATTGTTCTAGTAATCCACAAAGCTGCACGGGAGACATCCAATATGCTGGTGTAGATATCGATAACATCATGCAGTTTAGGTCGACGTAAAAGTAACCCTATATATGTGGGGGTAGTCCTATAACATCATCAGGAATGACATCAGCGCACTGGCCCACCACTATATGATAGCTCAGACTCTCAACATCAATTTCCCTCAGGGTAAGTTTAGCCAACTGATTTGTTATTGGTTTAACCCTCCTTTAGGATTTTCCATCATATGATGTAATGATTCACTTCTCTTTGGTGAAGGAAAAACTGGTCCCATCATTGCGGACACACCTCACCATGTGCCTAACACATTCAATATGAGCACAGACTCGAGATAACCAATCCATACCAAATATGACGTCGTAATGCCTCGATGCTACTACTAGGAGATCCCAGTTGAAGCTCTCACCTCCTAGTGTATGCTCACATTATAAAAACTAGTTTGTAATCATCAAATCTTCTTCTGTTGGAGTATCTAGCCATAATGATCGAGCAAACGGATCCATCAAAATCTCAATGTTCCAAAGGTGGGTCATGGAAATAAAAGACAGATAGTCACATATTTTTATAATTATTGTAGATAAGGTAGAGTAGAAACAGATAATACCTCTAATCATCCCCATATATTCATGGTCATAGGCATCATCTACATGGAGCTGAGCTTGTCCCTATCCTCCTGGTCCCTGTGGTCAGTGTGGACCACCAGATGATTGTGGCGGTAGAACCTAAAATCATAGCCCACTGCCTGCTACAAGAAATGAACATTTTCCGCTTCGATCTCCTTGTAGAACTCCTCGCTCGATCCTTTGCATCTGCCTCAATGGTCCCTCAATCATCTTGTGGTCATCCGTACAGTGGGTCAGGCAGTTGCGAGCCATGTGACCATGCCCACCACACATATAGCACTACTTGATCCTCAGCAATCCTATTCTATCCCTTAAGACACTCACCTATGACCCTATATCCTATTGTCACCCACCAGAAGGTCTGACCCACATTGACCCCCGTATCATATGTCTACTACCAAATGAAGATGACATTGCTATCTGAAATCCTATGGTGGCTCTCGCTGTTTGTTTATGCTCAGGTAGGAAGCTCTCCACCAAGTGCTCTCTCTCTAGCACCTCATTATGAGTCAAAATGATGAGCAATACCATCGATGATAAGATCTTATGTCGAAGAACTTTTTTTATGGTTTGGGCCTTGAAGTAAGGGTATTGTACCTTGTCGGTGGAGTAGTGGGATAGATTTTTGAACCTCTCCGAGTAGTGGGCCACAGTCTTGTTTCCTTGCTATAAGTTTAGAAGCTCCTGCGTACAGACAGATTGTAGGGTAAATGGGATGAAATCTTCCCTAAAAAGGCCCAAGATTTCCTCCTAGGTTAGGGCCACTTTGTCGTGTAACTGGAGTGTCAGGCTCCACCTTCTCCCAACTACTCCTTGAAAGGGATTGGTAGCTAGGATCACTATTAGATCAGTTAGTGTCCCCACTAATAAAAAAAATCTAGCCAAAACCTCCACCTAGTCCTCAGCTAACTTCTGATCCATCTCTCTTTAAATCCATAGAGCTCTTTTCCACTGAAACTCATTTATTTTGCTCAGATGGAATGCACCCTCTACTGGTGGGGCTGGTGGAATAATCTTCCAAATATGTAGTGGTGATGCTGGTATACAACCCGAATGTGCTAACATCGGAAGAAGTCCCTACAGAAAGGGAACATTTCTCAGTGGGCTGTCATCATCTACTATCTCTGGAATCTTGGCTAGTTTTCTATATAGTGTCATAATTAAAGAAAACAAGTGCATCATGGTCAATAAGTTAGACATAGTGAGTTGAATCCAAGAAATGAAAAGAAGAAATCTTTAAAAACACATGAAATCAAATGTTTTCATGGGCTGAGATGGAAATCAAAAGTCCGGGTCATTGTGTATGGATATGTCAGCCACCGCACCATCACTAGATTCCCCCAAACTGAAAAACACACTCATAACACTTAACACTATTTTCTCATATAAAATTACAAGGTATTAGTTCTTTGGTAGAAGCGACTCCTCTAATACTACGTTGTCACAACCTATCCCTCGGGGCTCGTGCCATTACTACCCCAAACCCTCCTTCCATAGGCCAGGGTCTGGCAAGTAGAACCGAAATGGCATATACCTATAATGGGAAGGAATTTCCTTTAAACCTTTTAGAACACACAAATCCAAGAGAAAAAATAGGAAATAACGAAGTAAACTGTTGATGTAAAAAGTCTACTAGAAGTAAAGGGTCCGGAATACAAGCCCAAATAGAAAGTTCATGTTAAACGAAAAAGAGAAAAACAGATCCTAGATTGTCCACCGAGAATCCGACCTGAAGGGTTGGTACATCCCATGATTGCTAGTCCTGTGTCATGTTACATCAAATGGTCCATCTATAAGAACCATCCAGTCCATGCTCCCTCATCCTCGATCAACACTGTCCGTCATCTGCATAGGACACAACAAGATGTGGGTGATGCCCGTGTAGGGGGGGAGTATATAAATTCTTAGTAGGGACCTCAAGACCACCAAAGGTCTCCAAGAGTTCTATAAAAGAATAACCACAATGAAAAACCTCAAACAAAAAGCATGAATAAGTCAATAAATCTACTTTGTTATATGACCATACATATACCTATGTTATCAAGATATACCCATATCAAACATGAGGGAAGAATACCACAATGGTAACACCATGAAGATTAAAGAACCACACAGGTAATACCACGATGGTTACACCACGAAGGTAAATGAGATAGTTCACTCCAGGTATTAGTGTAGAATAGAACTACATATGATTAGTCGTGAAGCTACATCATCATATTCTATCAAGAGGCACTTCTGCTGACCATACAGATCCTGAAAAACACATGATCGATGGGTACTAACCCCCATAAGGACCCACACGTGATCTGACTGACCAAGTTTGGATAGGTACTAACTCCCTCTAACCAACATAAGATCTGACCCACACAAGATCAGTATGCGCTGACCCATACAAGACTATTGAGCGCTGACCCACACATGATCTGACCCACACATGATCAGTATGCACTGATCCAAATAAAATCACAGAGCACTAACCCACACAGGACTTGACCCACACTGGATTAGTATGTGTTATCCCACAAATTATTGCTCAGTACTGACCTCCATATGATCTTCCTCCAACATCCCCTCACTTCCAGCCACTACTTTCTTTCTCATAGCATGAATGATTTTGGGAGAACCAATCCTCAAGACATCAGTCGTATTAAAACTGAAATGAAGTCCCAAAAATAAGTAACTCGACGATCAAACACATCATAAGTGTTCCAATTCAATAGACGACACATCAATTGGATGCTCTATATATTAGTTATTGGCATATTTTTTCTTAGGGTTCTATTGGATTTGGAGTTGATCCAACCCATCCATATTCAAAATTTCTCTAATACTATCATGGAGAATCTCAAAAGAAACTTTTTTTAAATAGGGTCCTTATTCCAAAGACGGTGCTTTAATCAGATGCCCAGTTTGTTAGTTTCTACCATTTCTGTGGAACAGGGGTGATCACACCTCGGTCGGCCCCGACTTAGTCAGGCCAGCCAAAATATTCCATATAGACAGCTTCCCCAAAGGGGTCCCAACACCACTGACAGGGTGTCAATCAGACACCTGGTTTTTCAGATACGAGTGTTTTTTTATTCGAAGACATATTGGGTCTGGGACCAGTCCGACATTGTCAGTCCTACATAAAACAATTGTTCTAGTGGTATAATTGACCCCACCGTGGTCTGACCCATTTAGGGTTGGCCTAATCACTCAGTCTCTCCCATCAGGGTCTGCTCATTTTAGTTTGTGGGCCCAGGCCACGATTGGCCCAACCTGTCGGGTGTATCCCATCCCAACGACTTTGGCCCATTGGGTTGTGGGTTCGGGCCAACTCGGTTTTCTAGAAGGTTGACTAGTCTTCCATGATGACCCAGTGTGTGTGGGGTGGTTTCGGCTATCCAGTGAGGAAACTCCCCACCACGTAACGGTCTACTGTTTTGGGTGACCAGGGGTCCGCCAGCTCAGTGAGGTGTGGGGCCGAACCACTCTTCAACTGTCGCTGCCTCCTCTAGCGGTGTGCAGCAGTGCACTGCATAGCCTCCGAATTCCATGGATGGCTTAGGTTACCCACATTATACTCCTATCAGGGTTTTAGTTGCAGCCTTTTCCAACCCGTAGTGCGCAACGGCGTGAAATACTACCTCTGCGACTAGCCAGTCCTGGTCGCTCTGCTAACCGCCAGAACATAGTGCTGCGACCACCTCATGTGGTGTGGGATGACACTCCCCCTCCATCATGGAGGGTTGGTGCTACTAACACAATATTCTTTCACGGATAAAGAGAATGTGTCAATAAGTTATCGGAGAGTCCAAACCATGTTAGTTTGGCCCGTGCCCTCCGCGTTAGCATGAAAACATGAGGGAGGAAAAAGGATTCAACAATAACATGATATTATAAAATAAATAAAACCCTAAATAATGTTCGATGGAGAAAACCCACGTTTGAGAAAGATTCAACATTCCTCATCCCCGTAACAAGCCTCCAATGTTGCCGCTCAAACGTTGTCCTTCGGTTCTTGATTCGGTGTTGCTCGTCACCGCCTGCTGGGACCGGATCCATCCTCCTAGTTTTTGTTGTCATCTAACATTATTAGAACGTTTTCTTTTGGTGAAGCCATACCAATTCCTCTCCACAAGTTACATATAAATAGGAGAAGTGGAAGGGCGAGTAACACCCATGAAATTAATAGGGGTCTATTTAATAAGAACCATCCTAATTAAAATAGTTTTGTTACACAGAATTTGAAGAGTCGTGCCATTTAATGGCTTAACACATCATTGGTCCTGCCACTCCCGCTTGTCTGTTGGAGGAAGAGAGAGAATGAATCAAAATATCAATTTTATTTAATTATTCTTTTAATAAGTCCAGAATCTAAATTTTTCTCCAAACATACTACGGTAAATGTGAATCTTCCCTTAAGAAAATCCCGACGCAGTAGATTCAATAGTGAACTTATATTATTAGTCTGAGAAATGGTTCAAAATATAGATAAATTCGACAACAATTTTTTGGAATGTACCTTAAAAATGTTCAGAAATTCAATCTAAGCACACCGGGCCACAGAATCATGGGACATTAATTGTTGCAGACTTAGAATAATTCCATATAATTAAAAAAAATTACATAGATAATCCGTGTCTTTACAGGCTACATAATTAATTAAATTTTTATTTCCCTAATTGAACTATGTATCTATGTTATGAAAATGTTTTATGTGATCACCCAAACCGAGGATAATTTTCTCCTTGTTTATGTTCATTCTTTCAACTTTTCATCAAATTATTTTCCATTGTCTAATGGTGTCATAGTTTCACATTTTCATGTCATATTAAACAAAAATAAAACTACCAATTTCATGGGGGATACATGCATGATATATGTACTGGTGTTGGTCAAATAGATCACTGTGGTATATAGTATGTAACTGATGGAATAATGGATTGAATGCTATATTGGGGATTTTTCCATATTATATATGATGTAAAGTCATGATGTAACATGATTGGTCCATGCATTCTACAGGTGGATGGAATTCCACAATCGATAAAAAATAAAGTGTCATCATTTATATATCTATGTTCCATGAAATTATTTGAGTAGAAATATATAAAGATGGGTAGGAGACAGGCATTAAGAATTCATTGGATTCTTGGAAATATTGATATAAATGATGTATAGTATAAGAACAACCATTTTTTCGTATCATTTCTATGGAATATATGGTTTTTGGAATAGATAATTAGCATAGGAAATGCCTAAAATAATCACATTGAATGGGGTAGTGCTGGAGGTTTTGTGTGAACCAGATGAGTAAATTGGATAAGACCTAACCTGATACATCAACACACCTAGAGTACATGGGGAATGATTTATAACTCATAAATGGATAGAGTACTGAGTCTTAGACTGGTATTTATGCACAATAAATCTATATGGGCACAATCCCCAGTGCATGATAATTTTATGTAATGAAAACACCATCATGGGTAATCCATGATAGTATATGTATATAATTAGGACAACATGTAATTTTATTTGAGTCTTTAAAAAGAAAATTATATCATTGGTACTTAGATTTGTACATGTGAGTATACATTAATGAGAATATTTCCCCCATGACTAGAATGGTGGCCTTTTGGAATCATAGAAATTAAAAAAGGTTTTACACATGTGATGATTCTTCAATGATCCTTTGTGATTGATAGTGATTGGGTGAGATCATAAAAGTGGTACTAGGTCATAAATATCATATCAAGTTAGGCCATGGGTCATCCATATATTTTATGGAGGTAGTATTGGAAATATGAAGAGAACATATTTGAATGGAAATTTATATATGGAGTTTCACCCCTATTATCAATCATTATTGAGGGGAGGGTCCTCCGCTATTTATTTATCCCCATGTAAAATATATCATAGTGGGGATTTTTATTCCCTAACATGGATAAATCTATGGATATACATGATATTGGGAATCAGAAGTTGGATTTTGGAACAACCGGAATACTCGTCATTCTTATCTGGGATGTGGATATGATGATCCCCTTTATCTTTATCATATGTTTCTTTTGAGCATATACATTGTGTTTCCCCTATGGATTAGTTGTTCATATTGTTATAGTTTATATCTATTGATGAATTCGTGGGGTTTGAGGAGTCTTATTGGTTACATATATTTTCATTCCAACATGTTAATTTCATACACGTATTGTATCTTATGCATGCAATGTGAATATCTATGGTTACCATAGTGGACTGAGTTTCCAAGAAACCTTTATATACCTTACATTGATAAACAAGTTCAGTGGTTTTCCATGGAAATTTTGAGATAGATTCCCGTTAGTCTCCCAATTTAAAAATATTCAAATAAGGGATTTTATTATTGGTTAGGCATATATTATTCCACTTTACACTTTGTTTCTACACTATAATTCATTATTGCATTCCTAGAGGTTTCTATAAGCATGGATTACCCTATTGATATTCATTATTTAATTTTATACATGCATTATTATGTTGTAATTCTTTTCTATGGGTATAGGTACATTGGATGAGTCTACCTATTTTAGTATTTTCGATTTTAAATTGTATATATCCCCTAAACTACTAGAGTTTTCCTTGGGGTGAATCACATGGATTAATGTTGACCCATAATTCCATAGTGTGTCAAGTTGAGAATTATTAACTTCTTAAAATCTTGAATCATTACTTATTCTACTCTACCATTAAATACTATGATCTACCCCAATCTAAATATCTTAATATTACCACATGGAACCAATTTACCATAATAAAGGATCAGTAGATCGGTGCATCAACAACTACAATATGTTTAATGGTTATTTCTTATTTAATGACTAATACCTTCATGTTATAACTACATGATGAGTAGCTCAAAAAAATATAAAAATATAAATACTACTATCATTAAATTGAAAACCAAACACAATGGCATAACTTAATATAAAAACTCATAATGGAGAAAATTTTATTGAAATTAAGTAGTCATGAATCAATAAATTCAAAATCATCATGATGGTTAACATATGATAGAATTGACACATAGATTATAATTACATCAGATGTTCACAATATATTGATATTTTTATGAAAAAATATAAAAAACATCCTTGTTTAATTTATGAAAATAATAGAGTCAGATGAAACTGTAATACTAATATTTTTTTATATCTTCAAATGGAAATAAGCATTAGTATAGATCAATCGATGTGTCTTTTCAACACCACCATAGATTAATTTAGACTTTTTATTGAAATTTACATTTTTTATTTTTGGTTACTATTCTTATAGTACGATTTAGAACATTCGGTATAATAGAAATATATTGTTTAACTTATATTAATAAATCATTACAATAATTTTTTAATAGAGTGTTATTCTATAAATAGTTAATTTAACGTTAATTTATATTCTAGAAAACAAAAAATAAACATAATTATTCTAAATGGTGTTTTTCTGGTTTTCAAAAAATGTGAATTGAAGTGATTCAATTAGATAACAAAATCCCCTATTCTGGAATGAACTCACACACATTGAAACAATAAAATGATGTGTAAATACAATGTTTATTACCCATATATATTATGAACAATATATTAAAAATTCATATCCAACTAAATATTGTCTCCTTAAAAAATTATTTTTAAATTAAATGGATATCTATCAATTTTTAATAAATATCTCTCATTTTTCATTTAAATATTATACCCAATTAGAAATTATTCCCTCAAATTGTGAAATATATTTAATGGTTATCAAATTTATCCACATTATATTTTAAATGTATTTATCTCCCAAGTAATTTTAATGGATTATTTAGAGTAAATTATTAATGATGACGATGAATAATGATAATATATCATATTGTAATATCTAATTCAACAACATTAATATTATATTTTTCAAATAACTTTTTGATAATTTTTTTAGGAATTCCAGAAATGATAATTTAATAAAATAAATAGATAAAAATTTAATTTTCTAATAATGTTATTTAAATTTTAGATATATTTTCATAACTCAATAATATAGGATTCTTAGACATTTAATTTCTACTCAGAGTCATCAAATTTAATTTAAATACATTTTTCCAATTTTTTGAAATTCTGATCTTACTCCATAAATATTTTTTCTAATGTAATGATCATTAAATTTGTCTCTTATAATTTTAATTTCATTATAACGAACATAATATGTTTTTCTTATAACTGATGTATTATAATAAAGGATAGGTTCATTATATATTCAACTTATGAAGAAGTATCTTAAAAGTTTATGTAGAGATCATTCAATGCATCTTCCTAGAAAAATGTATTAATAAGAAGAATATCATAGATTTAATCAAATGAAATTGAATTCTCTCTTATAAAATACACATAATTAAAATGATTACTGAAGTAGTTTATTAATTTCTACAATTTGAATAAGAAATTTTTTGGATTACCCTCTATCTACCTTCAGATATTATTTATATTTTTCAATATAATCAATCAAATAAATTTACTTTTTTAGGATCTTTTTATTATGAAAATGATTTTATGAGTTCATAAATTTTATATATGTTTTAAAATCATACATAAATTTTGATTCATATATATTTTTATGATCACATAATCTTATAAAATTTGATCACGGGATAGCTCAATTACTTTACATGATGATTCTGAGGAAATATCCATCTTATTATTATTCTTATTATATTTAATGATAATTAGTTAAAAAATATTTTCACTAAAATTTTTATTTGGTTAATCATCATTATCATCATGATTATTACGTATAAAATTTTGTTGACCAATTATTCTAATAGAATAACTTGATGAAAAAAACACGAGATAAAAGTTTATTCTAATGAGATTGGTTTCATAATAATTATATTTGATGGTAAATCTATAACTATAGCTAATTTGTTAACTAATGATTTATTAATATGAAGATATTCAACTAAAATATTCATTAGTTGAGGTTTACATTTCCATTCAATTGAATTTTTAATAAAAAACTATTTTTATTAGAATATATTCTACGAAATCCCATTCTTATGATGATAAAGATGAAACTTCAATATGAGATGGTTGGAATTGTATAAATTAAACACAATATAGAATTAAAATTAGAAATCATGTTAGCCTTCAAGGTTTATTTATGGTTAATTATTTTTCTATCAATTGTTTAATAAATATAATTTCTTTTTCCATCTATTTTAATCTATTTTCGAAATTTAATTTATTGAATACAATTTTTTTAATAGAAACTCTATGATGGATGGTTTTATAAATAATGAATTTATTCTTTAACAATCCTTAAAAAATTTCATTTTCTCTTCTTCCAAATTATGATCCAAAACGCATGTCATGTCTTTTGTTGAATTTCGAAAAAAAAGATTCCAACAACTCCTTATTCCTAAATTTTATATTCTTCACCAACCATTATGTTTTGGAACCCAATATCGTCATCAATTAACATCGTAATTAATTAATCTAATGAATTTATGGTCCCATAGAAATTATATTTCTAAACATAAAATATTGATTTACATTATATTTCAATCTCTAAATTACTAGAATATTTTTTTGTCTCAATTTTTTCTACAATATTAGGATTTTTTACATGAGAATTTTCTTAAATAATAACATAAATTGAATTTATTTATAAAAGATACAAAAAATATTGAACCATATCATCAATATTATAATGATATTCAACATCCATAAAAGAAACTATAGGTGAATTTTAAGTTATTATTTTATCCTTTTGATCTAATATCAATCTCATTATAGTGATAGTAACACAATTTATTAGGTTGTAATTTCTTCTATATGAGTGTATTTCATTGTCAAAATCATCCTATAATTGAAACATCACAATGTTTCTATTTAATTGTCTTCCACACATTAATTTTTTCATCATAAAAATTTTATTTATAATATTTTTCATATATGATGATAAAAACATTTCAATATTCATCATTGAAAGAATGAAAAAATAACTCGCTTAATATAAATTCATGATTTTTATCATATCTCTATCTCATTAGCTTGGTTTAATAAATGATAAGATCTAATGGTACACATTCCCAAATTCCGGAAGTATATTTATATTCTTATTAAATTTTTTATTACATTAAAAAGGTTATTTATGATTTCTAATTTTATAAATACTATTATAAATTTAGTTAGTATTTTATAAATGAAACAAATATATATATATATATAATAGAACATAAAAAATAATAGATAATTTCAAAGACAATAGAGTTTAAATTCAAAATAAGACCATTGTTAGAACTATATTTTTTAAAAACCAATGATGTATCAGAAAAATATCTCATTAGCAGTGGGTAATATTGTTCGATTCTCTCATGTTTTGGAAACAATAATTCTCCAACTGAAAAACATATGTATAGCATTCTTCATTAATTTATACAATTTTCACTAGATCAAAATCAATAATTTTTTCTTGAATGGTTACCATTATAGAATGTTATCCTCATGAAAAAATCTTCTTGTTGGATATTGAATAAAAACAATAAAATATAGTAATAAACATTGTGTCAAAATCATGTGTATCAAATCAAATCACTTTTATTTCATCCAAAAAACTATATAATGAACTCTTTATAATTTAATTTTAGGATTATGAAAGGACACTATTGATTATTAGAATTTAATAGCACGCCTATAAAATCTCAAAACCAAATAACGTCTTATATATTTTTTGGGATTTTTTTAAAAAATTTATATTTAATATGGCATATTAATTTGAATAAAATATAAAAATTCAAGTTAAGGGTACATATTTATAAATTTAAAATATAATTAAATTAAATTATATGAATTTTATTTCAAAAAATGATGATGAAGAAAATGAATGTAAAAATGAAATATTTTGTGAAAAATAATATTTAGAATGTAAATTAATGCAATAAAAAATTCTCATATAATATTATTAAGTGAAAATTTTTTCCCATTAAAAATTTGAATGTTACATTGAATTGTTTTATGGAATGATATTCTTCTTCCGATTATGGTTCTATAATGTTTTGATAAATTCCATAAGGTCTTTGGGAAATAAAAAATATCATTACTTTTTTTCCTAGAAAAGTTTTA
This sequence comes from Viscum album, assembly GCA_963277665.1. Classification (NCBI taxonomy): domain Eukaryota; kingdom Viridiplantae; phylum Streptophyta; class Magnoliopsida; order Santalales; family Viscaceae; genus Viscum; species Viscum album. Next base: position 911,176,390 of record OY728161.1, on the reverse strand, counting down.
AAAATACACACACAAAATAAAATAATTAAATATTCTATAAAAAATAAATAAAATTACATATTTACATTATTATAAATAAGAAAAATTTTGGTCATCCCTGATTGGAATTTATCCTCTTATGTCCCATTATTTAATTTATATGAATTATATCTTATAGAAATTGAATTTTTTTTTTCTTTATATATTTTATAATTTTATATTATAAATAAATATTTTAAAATATCTTTTTGTAAATATGTTTAATTATATAATGATACAAAATCTCTAAATTTTCCATAATATTGACCACTATTTTTGGAACCACTTCTTTTAAAATTATATCCTTCTAAAATTTAGTGAATAATTGTATTTATATAAAATTATACATTTTCTCCTATTATAAATTTTATTAATTTATAAATCATAATATAGTTAATATTTTATTTTTCATTATAAAAATACATATCTTTTCAAATTCTATCATTTCAGTTGTATAAAGATTCCAACCGTTATTTATGATTTTTTTCTTAATCAATCATTTGAAAAATTAAGTATTTTCAATAAAAAAATAAAACATCTATAATTTTTATCCTTATATATTATATTAATGAACATATGATTTTTATTTTTAGTAAAATTTAATTTACCTATTTTATCAACACATAGTTTTAAATTATTTTATTTTGACAATTCTTATTTAGGCATATTTTTTCCATTTTACATTCTTATTTCTTGAATCTAATACATGATAGTATAATGATATACTTCAATTAAGTATATTGACCTATATTATTATGAACTATTTATAGAATATATTTTAACATTTATAAAAATAGTCTATAATTTATTGAATATTTAAAGGGGAATCTATATCATTTAAGTAGATGAATTTTCCTCAACATTTTAGTTTTTGTGGTATAAGCATAAACTAAAATAGAGACTATAGACATGTTTGTAAAATCATTATTAGTTAACATTATCATTGCACTTTTAATATAATGAAATATTATCATAACATAAAGATATGTTTCTTATATCATCACTTTCTTTATAAGTACCCAATAAAGATGAATGAATTTTCCTAGAACAATAAAAATCTATAATTATCATACAATCTTAATTTTATTAGTAAATTAATTTCAGGAATACGTTCATTCATTGTTATCTATTTCTTGATAATGGCATAAAATATAACAATGATTTATTAAATTCAATACAATCTAATTTAGAAAAATCATTATTCTTTATTCCTTATATAGAAGAAATTTGTTTGATCTTTTATTTTTTTAATTTTCCTTTCCATATATTATTAATTTCTACACATATTATTATATAATCACATTATTTAGAAACATTTCATGAGAGTTACATTGATGAGATTATTTTTTAATTTATTGTATTTCATGTTTATATGGTTATAAAAAATCTCCATTTTAAGTTTCCTTATCTGTTATAACTTTCATATAAAGATATTAATACTACATAATATTATAAATTTTGGCATCATTTCCTAACAGAATAATAATATTTATGTCATCAAGTCATGTTACTTTAGATTTCCATTAAATTTGTATAAATATTTGTAAACATTACTTCTAACTTGAAATTAGTTAACTCTTAATCTCTAAGAGATTTTATGCTATTGAAAATGTTTTTGGGTCTCTACTGAATATGGGAACCTGGTTCATCGGTTGAAAAAAAATGTATAAAATATTAGTTTAACAAATGACACTTTGTTTCCAGAAATGTTCATGTTATGAAATGTGAATCTTATATCACTATCCATATACCTAAATATATTTTGAAAATATGATATTTTAAAACTGATTTTTTTGGAATAGAAGAAATAATTGTATTTCAAAATTAGAATTTAAAATGAAGATCATTCTTTTCGTATCATATAAGAGTATAATCATCTTTTTCTAGATCATTGTATTAACCATTAATGATGAGAAATTTTTTGATAGTACTTATTATAATATAATATCTTAATAAAGATCTCCAAATGTTTAAGAATTTACATCAATGATTTCTTCAATATAAGGATTCATATATTAAGTGGATTCATTATATAAACACTCCATACGTCACGATTATATACAAATTTGTATAGATAAAGGAAGAAAAATAATATGATAACTATTTAGAATAATATAATATTGGAAATTTGATTTATCACACCCAATTCATAATGTAGAAACTAGAACTAATGCCAATGTATGAATATTAAATAGTATGGTATGATCACTATAAGAGAGAGTGAGAACTATATTTTAAAAGAGAATACATATTATCATCCCCATTAAGAGAAATAATATACATACTAAAGAAATTGATAATAGCCAATGAAAATATTGTTACAATATTTATGTATTAGAATTTATATTTACATGTAAAAATCTAAAAAATGTATTTAACATAATACTAGGCTTAATAGATTATTTAAAAGTAAGAATATTCATTATGTGCACTTCAATGGGCTATAATGATATTAATTAAATTCTACAATTACTACATACATATTAAAATTAGTTATTTGAACTCGAATAAAATCATTATACAATTATGTATAATGTTTTTAAATAATTAAAATTTTCTTATTAATGCATAATTAATTTTTACTATATTTTATGTAATTTCATTTTATGCTTCAAAAATATTTTTATGCGAGAAAAGTTTTTAATATATTTAATGTATAGAAATTATAGTCAATTTATACATAATTTGAAAGTTTTATATTATATAAATAATATATAATTTTAATTACTCATTTTATTTTTAAAATAAGGTTACTTATATAGATTTTTCAAAATGTATTTATTTTTTATTGAATAGTAAAAAATTACAATTTTAAAAAAATCATTTATTTTCACTGTAGTATACAAATATTTTTGGATTATAATATTATATTATAATAAAACATTGAAATTATAAATTACATTATTAATCTCATAAGAATTATTATTATACATTATTTTGTTATAAGATCATTTTATTACCTTCCAAAAGATATTTCTAAAAAGTCTTTTTACACACAAAATGTAAAATTATCATAATAAATTAAATAAATTTATATTTAATATTGGTAATTATAATTTTTTGAAAAAAATATAAGAAATAATATATATTAACAATAATTTAATGTCTTTTAGAATGAATTTAACGGTAATAAATGTTGTTTTATGTTTAAAAATGCATTTTTCAAATATATCATTTAATTTTTATTTCAAACTATAATTGTTTACATTATACCATATAGTGAAATTTAATTTGGTTAAATTGATTTAGATATTTTAATATAAAACATTCAATAATTTTTAGGGTAAATGAAATTTTTTCTATAATGAATATTAAAACCTAAAAAGCTATACGATCATTGATAAAGATAAAATTTGACTCCCAGTGATTGTCAATCCAGGAGTAGAGGGTATGAATTCCTCAAAAAATTGATCTAATTATAATATTGTTAATATTTTATAACACCATCTTATCCAAACAAAATATATTTTTCCATTTTTTGAAAACGTATCATGAATATCCTTGTATATTAATGAAACCATTAAGAAATTCCATTTTTGTCCCTAAACAAACTTACTAAAGAGAAAATCTTCTACTCTATTATTAGAAAATGTTTATCCTTCTCAATCAACCAATAAATACTCCCAAACAATAATGATTCATTCCGTTCATCCTTGATATTTGGTTATTCTCCAATGACTTATATTTTAAGGATTAAGGTGTAATACAATGGAGGTATCACAGAGAATAGGTGCATATTAAAATAGATATTTTTAGATATTATTTCTTCTCCCACTTTATATAAACTATTTTATAAACCAAACATGATAATTATATTATATTAAATATGATGGTAAATTATTAACAATTTTACACCAATTCTCAATATAATTTTGGAAGAAAGCATTCCTTGGGAATACCTGTGGACCACCATCTCTACAATTCATTATTAATAATTATTAATATCACCTCTAAATTATTATGAATCTTTTTTTTTTGAATAAATATATTTTAAATTTATAAATAATTAATTATTTTGGTAATTATAACACTCATTTAGCATTCATTAATTTTTTCAATAAAAAATCGTAAACAAAACTTATCTATATATGAAGATTACTTTCTCTACAATTTCATGGAATTAATTTCACATATCCTATTTCTATGTGATGTTGTAAAAGATAATATTATGATTGAATAGGATAAATATGAAATAATTAAAATTATTAATTTTTTTGAACCATGATCTAAATATTATTACTCAAATAACATAAGCAATACATGAGAAAAAATTTAGTTAACACCTGAAATGAGAACATCAATATAAAAATATTAATAAGTGAATGTTAAAATGTTATATATTGAAATATATTAAATTAAAATTCCTAAAATTATTAGATTATGGAATTATAATGAATATACTTTTTTTATAGGACTTTAAAGAACATAAAAATCAACCCTATATAAGATAATTTTTCTTCATCCCATGTTTTTTCTTAAAGACATGTTTGATGTTTCACCAATTTATATATTTAATGTGTTCTAAATTATATATTTACATGTTATATCATGTTTCTTATTAATTCATTTACCTAAATGTTAATTTTCTTATTATACCATTGATGAGTATTTTAATAAAAAACTACAAAATTGGTAATGGTTTAACATCTCAAATTTTCATCCATGAGATATATGATATGTTATATACCAATATAATTTTATAATGCGTATATAATACCCCAATGATATCTTATATCATTGATATCATTATGATCAATGAATTTAAAATATTTTTTATTATTACTAATATCATAACAATTGCATCTCAAAAGATACATAATGGAGAGGGGTTTATGTTACAAAATGAGTCTCCACTATATTGTTTTTATTACATTTTGAAAGAATAAATTATTTGATATATGTCTCATAAATAAAAAATATATTTTTATAATATATTTATTTATTTATTTTTAAAATTACCTTCCATTTTTCTATATTGATTTTATCCATAGATAGAGATGATGATTCTATAGAAAATTAGATTTATTTATTTCTTTATTAGGGGGTTTTATCATAAATGTATAATTTTTTATTAAACAATTTTCATTAATATTTTTATCTTTCAATAATGAATTATAAATATCATTTTTATACATGTCTTACGTCATATTAAAATGATAAAATATTATCATAAAAACATTTCTCAAATGTGTTATATTTACTATATTTGAAAAATGTTAATGGATCCTTCATTTTTAAGTTCATTATATGAATGGGTTTTTAGAATTATCATTAACACAATTGAATTTAAAGAATATTTTAAATGTTTTAGTTGCTATTTACTATAAATTTTTTTATTATATATTTTTAATAATTTCACAATTAATAAAAGTGATTTCAAAATTAGAGGGATAGTTTCATCAAGATATTTTTAATTGATCTTTTAAAGATCCCGTATAATTAAATGAAACCTTTGATGTTTATTAGGATTTACTTGGAATATGATCAAATGTTTCCAAATTTACTCATTATATGGAGTGTTTATGAATTTAATTATGAAATGTTATATCAAACTATTATCATTCAATTGGTTCTTCTATAATGATAGGATAAATTTGTTATAAACATGTGGTGCTGAATGTTATAGATTCTGATTATGTGATAGATAGGACATATATATATATCATTCTTATGTATGGGTCCACTATTACCCACCCACACATTGGACAAAGATAATATACTTGAGAAGCACATAATATATTATAATGTTTATATTGTGCTAGGATATGTCAATATTAATAATCTAATAAGATATGAAAAAGTTGACCTTTTGGATGTTACTCCAATGTGATTATTTTAAATGATTAGGTTTTCATTTCTAAAATAGGAAATTTTTCAAAATGATATTATTTTAAGTGATCATTAAATTTGGAATTCATTTTTTATACATATATGCATGAAAAAACTTATATCATATTATTATTATATATTATGATATCCCATGAATGATTACTGATGATTCCATACTAATATATAGTTTTAATTTATTTTGAAAAATAATTATTCCATGATTTGTGATTAATTATCTTTGGATAATTGGTTAAGATTACATTATGTTAGGATCTTGTTCTCATAACATTGTGTATATCTTATAGTCAATTATTATAATTGATTATTATCTCTTATAATTAACTTTATTGAGTATATAAGCATTCCCTTAATAATATTTCCTTTTCCTAGGGTATGATAAATGAATTTATATAATATATGTCTATGAATATAGTGAGTTGAATATAAGACAATGGGAAATGTTATAGTTGTTATATGTACCATTTATCTATGCTTCCATGTTCTTAAATACACAAATTTAAATTATTAACATGGATCACATATATACGTAAATAATATTGATATACAATGTTCTAATATATGTGTATGTTATTTTTGGGGTTTCTATAGATGGTATAATATAATGATTTGGTTTCTTTTAGAAATATGGAATTGAAATATATAGTAATAACCCAAAATATAAGCCTATGAATATGCCCATTATAAAATTTATAATAACTTTGAATAACATTATATTTCTTGACTATACATCCATTTCTAGATACCAGTAAGTGGATACTTTTTTGGAATTGATTCACTTAGTGCTTATATATCTTAATGAGAAAAATTTGGTATTAAATCGATTCCCACCAGTACATGTTGAGTTTTCCTAAGACTACACACCTAGATACACATTACTAGAGTTTTTTCATGGATTAAATCTCATTTTAATTATATATAGTTGTAGATGATTTAAATAGATGACAATTATTTATGAAGTAGGTTAATCCCCTGATTTGAAAAATTTAAATGAATGTGTCAAGAATAAGACATTTTATAACTTCTGTTTAGGATCATATGAATACGTTCTTTTATTATTGTTTCTCAAACACTAATTTTTTTGTTTTTGTTATTTATAGGGACTAAGATTTAATATGTTTTAATTTGTTCTGGAAAATAAAATAAACTATTTTTCTCATGAGAAACTAAATGAATTAATTGATAGAATATGACTTATCTTGATATATGATAAAAACCAGAACATTTCTATATTTTTTAGTGAAATGTATAGCAAAATACGGGATATCTTGAAATAATATGGATAAAATAATATTCAACAACCTACATATTTTGAATTACATATAGATCAATTAAGGGATTATCCCATTAAAAAGGTAATGTATTTTTCTGTGTGGAGAAGTATGGAACAATGTTGTAAGGTAATATGAATAAATATAATGTTTACTTAAATAAACGAATGTGAATAATTGTTTAGAAAGTGTAAAATCTATAGATACATACATCAAAACCATAAATTATTAATTTTATGAAAATTAATTTCCTAGGGGAAGACATTTGAAGAGGGTATACATGCTTGTATGAGTAATATTTTTAATATTGATCATCTAGTGAATAAAAATGACATATAAATGTTAAGAATTATTTTAAAAAAATTATTAGGATTAAATTTTTAAATCATTATAAAATTGAAGTTGATGAATATTATGATATGATTAATATTATATTCCATAGGAAGGATATATTAATTTATAAAATGATGAAGCATAGATAACAGAAAAAGAAGGATTTGGAGTGACTAAAGTGTTTATATATAGGTATTCAAGAATAATGACATGGAAGAGTTTAAAGAATAATATTTTGTTTTTATGAATCCTGAAACATCAATGTAATGTTGTGTTGTAATTTTGATTTAGGGGTTTCTATGATAATGTTGACTCGTAACGATAAAAAAGAAAATAGATTTTGTGGTAAGGTGATATTCTTTAAAAACACTTTATTTTGTTATAAATAACCACTAATACATTACTAATATTGAGATAATAATGTTTATTTGAGATAAATAGGTTATTATTGTTTATAATTTAAAGAGTATAGTATAAATTTCATTTAAATTAAATAAGATATGTTTAAAATGAGGATTATATTAACATTTATGTTATATAATTCATATTTGGATTTATGGAATATATTGTATGGGGTCTCATATTAATAGACAAATAAAAAATGATCTAAAATTTTATGAAATTATGTTATCATTGTGATTTTTTGGTGATTTAATTTTGTAGGAAATGTAATAGCATGTTTTAGGAGAGTATACAATCATGGTAATCACATTTTTTATATGTGAAATTTAGAGCCACAATATTCGGTAAGTGGATAAATACTTATTTGAATTTTTATGTTTTTTGAATTTTCACATGTTTTTATTTGGTCAAACATATTGGGGATGATATTTTGTTTAAATAATTGTTTAATTTTTTAAGATAAAGATTTGAGGTAATTGATGAGGTTTGATAGAATAATTTTTTAGCTACCCAAACTCAAAATCGTGAAAAAATCACCTATTTTTTAAATTCCCATAATATATAAGTAATAATATCATGAAGGTCCAAATAGATCATTACTCGTAGTAAACTAGATATATAAATGATTATCTCATTAAATTTAAATTCAAAAATTACACAAATTTTTTTTCATGAAATTCATTATTCTCACTAGCGTGTTAATGTATATAAAAAATATTATATTTCATTAATTCATGTAAAAAAGATAAATAATATTGTTAAGATCAAATTATTATTAATGGATATGTATAAAATAAGAAATCATGAATCAATAACCATAATAAATATATAAAGGTTAATAAATGAGCACATATTCCATTTAGATTACTTGACAGCTTGTTTAGATAAGGCATACTAAATATGGAATGGTAAATACTCAACTGAAATTCCATATATCAATAACGAAGAATGAAATTCATCCATATAAAATATAATTTAAGAAATATTATGGATGATAAAAATTACTAAATTCTAAATGAAGGCAATACATGAATAATGGATTCTAGGTTTCTTATTTTAATAAATAAATTATCATTGAAGAGAAGTTTATAAGTAGGCCATATCCATGACATATATTTTTAGATCATTCATAATATATTAAATAGTTGATTTAATTAAAAAACAATGTGACTTATCATCATGAATATTCAATGCATATAGAATATATATTAAACAATATTTCCTCATATATGAAATATCATTCAACATTGTACCCAATATATTCAAATTATATATGGAATAAGAAATAAAAAAACATGATTTATAATATAGATAATTAGAGGAGATTTAATTTTCAATGATCAAAGGAAATTTAGAAATTAAAAGTAAAGTTAATGATATGAAATGAATTATGTAAGAGAATGAAAATATTATCCTTTCTCAAACTATTCATAATCCTTCTAGAGAGATAATATGGATTGTATCAATACAATATATACCAATTGGAGTAAGAATAATATTTTCTTATTTGATGAATATAATCAAATTAAAATATAATTAAAAACATTGTGGGGGAAATTAATATTTTCGTTTTAAAAATATAATTTACATACATTTAATGTATTGAATTTTTTTATGGACAATGCACATTTTAAAACAAATATTTTATAGAATATCAAGTCAAAAAATTATTTCAAATTAAACATGTAACAGTAATGTTATTCTTTAAATAAATCTTTGTAATTATATCATAGAAGACTTAAATGTAAAAAAGAACAATCAATTTTTTCTTAAAAATGATATAAAAGTACATTGATCAGAAAATGATAAGAGGATTTATATCAAATTATAAGTAAAATAAAATATGGATTTTTTTAAAATGACAAATATATTTCAGTAAAATATTTTTTAAAATTTATGAATTTATTTTATAAATCATTCTTAAAATATACAAAATGCATTTTAAAACAAGTATTTATAAAACATTGTTTTGGAAGAACACATATTTCAGACCGTAGAGAGAAAAGTAGTGAGAAAATTTTAATATCACATAAATTATGTTATGATGAATAAGATTTTAATTAACTTAAATGGTTTACTAAATAATTATTAAATAATTTCCATTAATGGAATTCATGAATAACCAATCTCAAATAAAATGATGTTTTGAAATAATCCCATGTAATGATTATTACATAGAATTGAGAATTAAAAAATGAATTGTTTTTGTTTATAAACTATAAATCCACATAAATAATCATAAATATGATAATATATAATCAAAATACATTTTACACAAAATCATATAATAACAATGATAATGAAGTAGTAACACAACCCAATGTATGAATGTTGAGTTATGATATTTCTTACCACATGGTATAAATTAATTAAAATAAACATAGATAAAATAAATCATATTGATACATAAAATTCCATGAATAATGAAGTATTCATTTTATTACATGAAACATTTGTAGTATATAAGCCTTATTATAATAATATTGCACAGATAAAAACATATTTCTCTGTTAAACGAAGTTGAGATAGAATCCCTTACCTCATGTTTCTTTTTGGGTGAAAATAAATTACCCTCTTGTTTAGTGGTTTTAAACATATTTTAAACTTATTTCCCAATTAGATTAATATTTATAATATCATATATGCTTCTTTTAAGAAATATTTTCAAACATATTTTAATAATCATTCATTATTTTCATTGTTTTTGGTATTAATTACCATGTTTTGTAATGTGGTTTTCATCATAAAAGTCTTGGTTCATGAATGCATTATATAGTTCTATAATCCATATAATGATAATTATTTAATTATTATCATATTTTTACATCATGTTATCTTTTATATCCAATATGTATTGATGGTTATGAAAAATGTTGTACGTTATGGACTTGAGGACAATATATCTTACGTATAAATGCGTAAAATTTCTATTTTTTATCATTATTTATTGTACAGAAGTAAATAATATATTAACATTAAGGAATTATCATTATAACAAAAATAAAATATTTTTTAATTATATATATCATTATTGGTGTGTGGTATTGAATCGAGAGTCGCATCTCTTTGCTGAAGTTGTAATTCACACGTACACATAATGTTATCATCAATAAATATGAAATAAAATAAAATGATTCATTATCTTTATAGAATGGTAAATATTTTTATAATATCAAAATTATGTCATTTATATCATATATAATAACTAATATTTATATTTATCATCTTTTATATGAAGCGTTAGGGAACGTATAATCATAACACTTCATGTTGTTGTAGACCTTCATACACTCGAGGAACATTATCATATGTCCTATGAAATAGATTTTGTATATATATATATATTTGATATAGTGACTCCAATGGTATAAATAATTTTAAAATATATAATACATATATTAAATCCATCATGATACCCAATCATGAGTGGTGGAAATGGAAAACGACCATCATCAGTTCATGAGGTGGTAGTCCTTCATAAACACAAATGATGAATTTTTAACCCATTCAATGGAATTAGAGATATTTTTTTGGTAATTATATATTTATAACAATATCTCATCATATGGGATATGCTGAGGTTATAAATTTGGAATGGATTTATAATAATTGAATGTGGAGGATAAACAAATGAAATAAAGACACTCATTGTAGAACATTACCTCTGTTTCATGTATCATACTCATTGTTGAACGAAATAATTTATAGGGTATATTAATGCATAATATATGACATATATGATGAGGGTAGGTATTTTGGGATGTTATATTTTTAGATATTTTCTGAACCAATTTTTTTAAGGTGTGAATAACGTATGAGAGGTGGTGGATTTTTATAAGCGTGGGATTGGTCTCACTGCTTATTTTTAAAATTAATTGAGTACTCCCATGTATTAAATATGTAACCATTGTAGTAAATAGACCATTATCAATAAATATTGGAAACATTATAGAAATATAAAAATAAAAAAAATTCATACAAATATATAGGTTTTTTTACGCTTATTGTTTTAGTTTAACCACCTATTAAATCAATTTATACCATTACCCTGATTATTAATTTTTACCACATTCAATTTTTATTATTGTAAATAATTTTGTATAAATTATTTAAAATTATGAACTATTATAATGAAAAAAATGGAATCCATTTTTCCAATTTAAATTTACATGTTGGAAAATAAATTGAAAATTAATATTACATACGCGAAGAAAAATATGATTTTTAAAGAGAAAATTTAAAATAGTTTACAATTTTTTCATATCATAATTCAATATAAAAATGATTATAATGACCATATTAGTATTTATTGATATAAATGTTTTCTAATTTTACATGGAATCTATTTAAAAATATAATTTTACATTATAAATTTTTCATACGAAATAGATATTTTTAATTAAAATTAATTATTTTCAGTAGTCATCAAAATATTAAAAAATTTAGAAAAATCTACAAAATAACCATAATATAATGTATATCATTAATTTTTAAAATTTTATTTGTTTTTAAAATTAATTTTCTAGGTTTTAAAATATTAATCTTGAAATATGTGCGGAAATAATTAATGATCATTTTTACAGAAAAAAATAATTTTGTTTAGAAAATATTTCTGATTATTTTCAATGATGATGATGATTATTTATAATAAAAAAAATTAAATAAAATAGATTTTAAACTTTTTAAATATATGTTTTAATATATTAGTTAATTATATTAAAATTGATGAATCTAAGAGTCATGTGATTGCTTTCAGATTAAACAAATATTAATAGAAATATATTTTTTAGTAAAACACAATCTTTCATGTAACACATTATACTGAAGAGACCCATTGTTTTGTTCATTGGTGGATATGTATGAGATTAAATTTATTTATAAATAAAAATATTGTAATGTATCACATTTTTATATTCTGTTCTATTCTCGATATAGTGTGTCAGAAACACTCTTTAAAATATTGTTCTTCATTGACAATTAAAGAATGTTAATTTCTTACCAAATTAAATAAATTTCATCCTAACAATTTAAACATGGTTCAAAAAATTATAATTTTGAAGTTAGGAATTTAATATTTTGAAAAAACAAAATAGTAAAGGGTTTAACGAAATATCATCTTAATATGTTAGAAATGGATGTAAATATTTCCTATGTAATAGCATATTACAAGGTTTCTCAATTGGATAAAATTGGGTGAAACTAAATATATAGACATGTTTGAATAGATTAAATAATTATAGAGAGTGATTGAAGCCTTTTATACTATATAAATAAGGATAAATGGAAATATAAGGACATTATATCCATAAATATTAAATGATTAAAAATCATATCTAGATTCATCATATTTGAGTGTAATAGGATAATTTTATTCAATATCCTTTTGGTGGAGATAAAGAAATCATTTATTTTATATGAATATAATGAAATATAACTATATGATATATTTATTTTTAATTAGACCAATTTCATTCATTGGATGTTCTTCGATAAATTACAAATTCGTCACTAATGGAATGAAATGAATATCCAAAAAATGAATTATTTAGGCCTAAAGCACTATAATTATATTTTTAATGATTTTATAATCCATAATGTGTAATTTGAATTTCCATTTTTCTCTGACAACATTCTATTACCAATATAGTTCACATAAGTAATATTATATAATAAATTCATCTGAAAACATAAAAGTAACACTATTATTAATATCTTTTCAAATACTTTAACTAAAGACATATTAATAGAGACATAATATAGGATATTGAAATCTATTAAATTATTATAGTTCTTTAGTCACGAGTTCATGAATTTCAAACATTTCAAACATAATGGGTTATCCCCCATAAGCTGTGTTGTCTTTTTCTAGATCTAGATTAATATAATTCCTATAATTTTCCTAGAAAACTATTATGATAGACTTCCATGAAATAATTTTAATCATTGAATAAAAATTTTACAATAGATTTTAATAAAAAACATTTTTAAAATTCCCAATAATATTATTTAAATCATTTTTAAAATTCATTAATGATAATATTATCCCTGGCTTTTATCAATACTTATAAAATTTTCTATATAATATGTATTGGCATTATTTAATAAATTACTTTTTTCTCCGTAAAACGTATACATTGGATAAATATCTCACAAAATATCCCCTATCATGGAAGTTCCCAATTCAATTAAACACACAAAAAAATTTATAAGAAAATAATCATATGATCAATATTAAACTCAATTAAATGTTCTGTTATACATAACCCTTATGTTAATTAAGATATATATTTCAAAAAATAAATAAAATCCTTATATGTTTTAAGATTACCATATCCCAGATTAAATTATTAAAAATATTTCAATTTTTTTGGCAGAATGAGGACATGTCCCAATGGGAAATCCACCTATAATAAAATAAAATATTGTTTGAAAATTATGAAGTGTGGTGTTCTACAAGAGTAATCATACAAAAATAAAGGAATATCCTCAGAAAAATCTTTGAGCCTGGTCAATTAATTATCTGTCACCCATTTGTAAGATATTACATCCGCATCAAATTTGTCTTCGAAACAATCATGTGTAATAATATATTTCATGGTCGAAAAATATTCCAAGAAGAAAAAATATTTGTAAATATGTTTCTTATACAACTAAATTTCTCAAATTCTAATTTTTTGAACCACCATTTTTGTCACATTCCAACCATATAATGGAATAACCTTTATATTTTTCTGCTTCAACTTCAGGGATAATATCATGCATTTCAACATCCAAAGATGTATAAAATCCACAAGGGCCATAGAGAAAACATCATATAATACACCTATGATCTCAAAGAAAAAGAACCTTATCTGAAGAGACCTGGTTTACTTTTCGATGAACCATCCAAATTATATTTAATCAATCCTATAAATGGAGGGGTATATAAGAAATAAAATGTTATATGAGGAGGATAATAATTTCATGTAATTATAAATAGTTTAATATAAAAAAGAATGTAATTTTTTACCATATTTACAGTTTTGAATGGTATTCACCCCTTTTATATCTCCAATCATACAGTCAAAATATGGTGGAAATATACTTACATACCATCATATATTATTCAACTTACAATACTCCAAATTATATAATGAATGTCTAGGTATGATTCGTATAGAAAATTCTTAATTTTATTCGATAATTTCACCTGTAGACATACGAACTGGTGCTCTATGATCAAGTAGTATTCTAGAAGGTGAACCTGAAAAAAATATGCAATATTAATCCTTAATGAAGTAGTCATAAAAAAACTACATAAGATACAATCAATGTATTATCTATTCTTATTACAAAGAATATATTTTTTGAAACAATAAATATCAACAATTTGAAAGAAATCATTAGTGGGATTTTTGGAATAAATCACTCTCCATAAAAGATATGATATGGCAGGTAGATTCAATGACTTATTATGGATTGTTTTCATTTTTTTAATGGGTATAACAACTTCGATATGGTATAAGGACTTTTTGGATTTTATTCCATTGGTATAATTCTCTAAAATTGCAATTATTTATCCACTAATGATATTTGAAAATAAGACTACTTTGCTAAAATCATCATGAAAGTTATGAGGATGAATCTAAATTTTCTCATTATTTGAAACATTGGCTTCGAATGAAATGTCTGGAGAAATGAATTTATTGATGAGAGGAATAAATGTCCAGTTTTATATAAATTAATTGATAGAGGATTTTTTTTCAGTAATCCAATATTATTCAATCATTATTGAGGAATATAAATTATTTAATAGAGGATATGAGGGTGATTCCGTATAATTCACACAACTAGCCTTAATTTTTCTATGTAATCATACATAAAGAATTATAAGGCCATCACATTTATTACTGATGTTTTTTCACTAAAAACTATTCTAAAAAATGATTACTCTTTCTATGATTCGTAATTCACAACTATCCATAATCAATTTATGGGTAAAATTGTTTTCATGGAATAGATGAAATTTCCCTCTTGAGGATTATTACACCCCAATTATATTTTAATAGGGAAAATAATAGTTTTACTAATATTAGTTGACTATAAGTAATAGATAAAATATTGAATGAATTTGAATATTTTTTTCTTTAATAAAGTTAATTATCATTGAAATTTAATGAATTTTACCTTTAAACGAAGAGATCTAACCCCTAATGTGACTAAAAATATGAGAGAACAGGTAGGCACATGGTTTTCTTAGAACATAGGGAAAACCAGATAAATAAATGGAAGAATAACTTATCTAATACCTAACTCAGTAGTGATACTTACCTTATTAGATAAATGTTTTATTTCACCAATGTAGAGGTTATATTTCTCTCACCTAATTTCCATTTCTAATACTTTGTTATATTTAATAATTTAATTATTTCAGTTTCCAATGGTTATATTATCCTCAAAGATGAAGAAAATGATATCATCAATATATAAAATATGTGAGGCAGTAGAAAGACCTCTAACAGCTCTTATGATAGTGGAATTTTCATTAATCACTAAATTGATAAGGATCCATCTCAATTAGTAATAATAATTATAGAAAATAATTCTATAAATGGGATCACCTCATCTAACACCACTTTAGTAGGATAAATATAATTTAGTAGTGTTATTTATTATCATTGAGTTTTTTGTTAACATCGCGAGTATTTTAACACAATTAAAAATGATTATGGGAATCAATTCCTAGTTAAGACATTAAAAAAGGAACCTCTAATCAATTGTGTTTAAGGATTTATTGACATCTAATTCAATAATAATGTCCCCCCCTCTAGTGTGATTCCTAAGAATATTAACACTTTCAGTGGACATAATATGACCATCCTATATGGTCTAAATATTTATGAGACCAAATTCATTAAGGGAAATACTGTTGTTTGGAATTATAGCTAATCCTTTCAGACAAATTATTCCAATAATTTAATAAATGGTATATGAAAAAGAAATTGGATAAAAAAAGTTGTATCTCTTTTAAAATCTCTACATTAGGGATGAGGTAATGGAATTATGCATTTATAATATGAGTGAGCTGACCAAATTTGAAAGCATAATAACTAGTCTACTGACATCATTTTGAATGTTATACTAATTAGTTGGAAATATGGAGTTCATAAAACTACATTGTCTTGGAGAAATTTCATATTTGAGATGAAATAGTACCTCTATAATATCAAAACCAATGAGAATGGTAAAGAGATTATAATTATCCTATTAGGTGATACAATATGGAATTATATCTTCCAAGGATTCTGTTGGGGTGTTTACGGAATTAAATATATTCATATAGTAACAGATAATATGTGTTATCATGTCCTATATTTAATGAAATAAGATTATATTATCATTGAGTATAGACAATTGATTATTAATTTTCCATACACTTTGAAGAGAATTATTGAACCTAGTATTTTTATCAACACCCTTTAACAACTATATTTTGAATATTTACCTCTTCATGTTTATAATAATACGAACATTCACATCACATGTAACATTATTTTACTATTAAGGGATAGTATATCTTCACTTCTAGTGGCTTTCTCTAGAATATAAAGGAGTAGATAAGCAATATAGAAAATATTTTCATAAATTTTACTAATGTAAATATTACTCTGATATTTCATCCTTTTCTAGAAGATTTTTTATATTATGAGACAAGAAAAACAATCATCATAGATGTAAAATTAATTCCTCATTTTATGAAAAATTGATCTACATCCATGGTGTAAATTTTAATATTTGATAAATATAATTGGGAGGGGTGACTTGCCTAATATATAAAAAAATTCCCAAATAGGGAGGGGATTAGAGTTAAATTTTAAAATGATTGAATAAGTGATATATGAAAAATATTTAATAGACACATCATTGAAAAATACTCAATCTAATTTAGTAGAATAAAATAATGAATTTTTATTCTTTACGATGTATATTTAAATCAAACCAAAATAATTTCATATAGAAGAATATCATTAATATGATCTTTGAAATCTCTAATTTAGGAGGATGAATTACAAATTTTAAATTTCCCATCAAGATATAGAGTTTAATTATATCACATGTGATAGTCCATGGGTAATTTATAATTATACTGATGTCCATAATGGTCATCTATTGACCTGATCTTTTCATATTATGATTTTATCTCTAAATTATTGAGCAACATTATTAAATTCCAAAATAATTTTAATTTAATATCATAATTTTATCTGGATTATGATTTCATAAAAATAAATGAAAGGATCTAATTTAATTATGATTGGAGATCCATTGACATTTTAAAAAAGATGTTTATTTAAATTTCGGGTTGGAGAGAAAGCTTCAATATTTATTTCCACCAAAATTTTTTGTTTCTAATTGATTTTTTAACAAAAGTTTGTTTTTCACATACTTACAAGAAACACCAGCCTCTGATGAATCATGATCATCTGGAATTATGAAATCCATTTTTATATCCCTCATATTGAGTCGACCATCATCATTGTGAGTTGTTTTTTATTATATAGTATAAGGATGTAAGTAATTAACATTGTAAAAATATCCATCAGACACTATAGGGACATGATCAATTGGGCTTGACTAATTTATTATGATGTCCATCATAGAGGTTTTATCAGTATCTGTGTGAGATTATATAGATCATATATTAGATTCATCAATCATTGTTGAGTTTTGATCATCTAGAATTGATGAATATATTTAAATGTGTATCATTGAATATTTCAATGATATAATTGTATAATTTTAGACCTAGATTTATTTTCTTCCCACTAGGAATAAAAGAAACTAAATCCCGGGTGAACCTTATAGATATATATTAGATTGTTTCGGTTTCATTACTAGAATATGTAAAAACTACTTCCTTTTTAATTATTCAGAATTAAATGGATCCTTATGTATAAAATAAAACTCTTGATATGTTAGGTTGAGGGACTATAATGACATAATCAATTGTTTTCACTCTGGCGTAGTGTAATCTCAATGTGGAAAGGAAGATCAGATAGATGATTTAATATAATACATTGAAATATTTGTAGAAACAACTCTAGCTGAACCACCATTGATAATAATGATAACCTTCCTTGTGATATTCACATGAGGAGAAGCTTGTGAGGACACTCCAATATGTTAAATGGGAGTGGCATCAATCTGACCACAATTAGATAATGATAGACAATATTTCATTATAATACTAATTTATATAATATCAGAGAAGATATCCAGTTAAATAGAATTATCCTAAGTTGTTATAATCTATGATAGATTGAGAAAATATGTAGGAGGTGTCAAAATAATGAGAGAAATATATTCAACAACCTCATTTTCTTTATCATCAGCAAGATTGGACTTATTTTATCCTTTGATATCAATAAAATAAAATTTATATGTCAGTAATAAATAAAATTTCCAAGGTCTATTTTTCTTGATGTATTAATTATATCTAGGTAATTGTTTTTTCATTATTTATATTACTAACAACATTCCAATAATATGGTTTAGATGTTTGTTTCATAATATTTTTAATATTCGTACATTTAGAAATTTTGTGTTCATAATTTCGATATTACTAAAAAAAATGGGGGAACAAATTAAAACTCATTTTTTACATCAGTCTTTATATCAATATATATGAAATAGATAGTATCTAGAAGATGCATATCAAGACCATTGTGAACATGATATTTGGTATAATTCCCCATATCTTCTTTAATAGTCTGATTATCAAATATCAAAGGGATTCAAATATATGATGCATGATCATTTTAGATCTTGGGATTGAATGAAACCTAGTTCAACACATGAAGTAAAATATAAATATTCATATATGATTTATTTTTATTTAAAGGGTAAAATTTATAATTCCGCATTAAAATTCTTAAAGTACATGGCATTAAGAGAATATTTCAAATTGTCTTTATGGATTTAAGATCATAATTTTTTCTCAAATAAATATGGAAGAAGCCAATCCCAATCCTGAATATAATCCACCCAATGAGTTTATAAATCCATAAATATACGTAACTCAATATTATTTGAAGAGTTTATGGATCTTCCACAACCTAGAATCCACCATCATCAAAAAAACATCATATAATAGGCTGATAAGTTATCAATTTATAACATCAGATCCACAGAGTGCTTCCATGAAAGAAATTCAGTTGTTCATTGATGATGACGATGATGCGCCTTGATGAATTGTGATTTTCTCCAAATGATTATTGAAAAAATAAGATTTGTGATTTTGATCATTAAAGGACCTCTCACACTTAGGGATATAATAATCTATAGATCGTGAGTGCAATCAATATTAAGATAAATAATATTTTCACTTCTAGAGGAAACTATAATGATACTACTATATTTCATTCGTCAAAATAATGAGACAAACCATTCAATACTAAAATTCAAAAGACATAAATCAAAACTGTGTTCTCGAGCCTATTGAATACATCAACGAGTGGTTGAACCATTAATGATCAATTACACTGGCTGATCGAAATCATACACGAATTTTAAAATAAGATGAAAGGATGATCATGATTTGAGAATACGCATTTTTAGAGGAAACAAGATGATTCATGACTAAAACAAGATACCATCATTGATGGTTGATGAATCACATATGAATAAAATATATTATGACACTGTAATGAAAACCCAAACAAAGGTGAACTAAAATTGAAGAATATTTTTGGAATTGAAGATGAAGAAATTCCTTCATAGGGAATAATTCACAAAATCCCTACAAATGACATCTAGTATGCACATCCACCCGAGTTTTTAATCAAGATGGTGATTCATTTTAAAAATAAAGTACCTCCTTGAGAGATAATAACACTATTTTTGATATAAATATCAATCCTAAAACAGTCCATCATTTTTAATTAATTATGAAGCCTCTATGAAAAATATATATTCTAAAACCATAAGGAAATACCAAAAAAAATTAAGATCTGAGATTAAAGAAGGGTTTTTAAGTCAGCATGATCTATTTACTTTGTGTGGAAGAATACCCAAACACCAAGCCAATTTCATCAAGGATTTAGATCTAACCAAGATTGCTAGGAAGAGGACAATTCTTGCTCGAAATAGAGCACCTCTTTATGAGATCTTATATCCAATGTTGATCTTGAGATCAGTATTGAATCCAGATGACATCATATAATTCTTCAAATTAATTTTTGAATCATATTAAATTAATACTTCATTTGTTTCATTTCAACATATTTCCTTCCTGAAATTTTAGTATATTCTATAATTAATTTTCATTTATATATATCCATTATAATGGTTTGTAATGAAAATGTGAATTATGAAAATCATATTACCCTTCAGTTTATAACCAGGAGTAGAGTATGACCCATTGTTGTGGACTAGGTGATTATCAGGTCTAGAAAAAATCAACCTTCTTAGATTAACTAACCATAGCTACCCTTATTGTAGAACCACATCTACATGTAGTATCTAGATAGGGATTTATTTTTAGGAATTCCCAGCATAATATATTCCTTTAATTTAAATTATATGTTTATTTATACTTAGTATAAAACTATATAATAGTGTTATATTTACTAATCACTATTTTCCTAGATTTATTTCTATAGACTTCTACTAAACATCATCTCATGCCAACTGTAGGAAATGAAACCCACAGAATCCAAGAGTTTGTTCTTTCATTATTAAATTGGTTTATGATAAAATGAGTCACTTCATGATTTAACAAATAGTTTTTTAATCATATTAAATTAGATATATACAAGAGGTTCATATTACATTTTACAATACAGATTAATACATAAATGTTCTATATAATATCATTATTCAGTCTAAGGTATTATTGCATATAATTATTAGTACGCATCATGGATTCTAGGGGAAATGAAAAAAATATGGGTGATCTCGAATATGCAGTAAGGGTTATGTAAAATTGATGAAATCATGAACCAATAAGAATAATCAATATGGTAAGGTAAATAAATGAACAAAAAATCAATTTAATCATTAATATAACTTGAATTGAATCCAGAGAAAATATCACATCGAAAATATCATAGATAAAAATCGCAACTGAATTTTAAATTATTGAAATACTAAATTACTTGATACGATGTCCCATATGTACATGATACCTTTACAGTTAAAATCCGTAAAAATGCAGTTTAAAATATAATGTGTAAAAACCACTTAACTATGGTAAGAAAAAAGTGTTTTGTAATGAGAATACCAATGCATCATTTTGATATATATAATTAGGCCCCTCTAGTTTCATACATAGACCTAAAATTCATCATATATTTAATGATTGATTTAGTTAATAAAGTATGTTCCTTATAATAAATTCTACATATCGAGTAAAGAATACATATTAAAAAATATTACCCCAAATATCAAATAACATTCAATTTAGAACACTCTATGCTAGAATGATACACTGTTTATGAAATAAACATAACAATGTTAAATTAAAATGATATTTTGGGGAAGTGTAGTTTTTAATGAACACATGAAAGTGAATAATTAAGGGTATGTAAATGATTAATGAAACAAATAAAGGAAGATAATGTCATTTTTTCCTTGGTCAAAATATTATTAGGCCCACCATTTAACTATATAGATTGTATTTATAAAATGCATACCTATTTGTGTAATAATAAAGGGGATTTAAAATTGATCAATTAAAAGACCATAAAAATATCATAGAAATATTCTTGAGTAAATTATATATTTAATTGAAAAAATTTTGTTTTTATAATTAATACCAATTTGAAAACCCTTATCCTGGAAAAAATAATTTTATAAACAATGAATTCCTAAAATATTTGGAAAAATATTTTCAATAAAAGTGAACTTATAAAAATGATATGAAAGATTTAATGAAATTATTCTAGGTAATTAAAATGATGTCATATAGAGTAAAAATATAATTTTTTTGCTGTAAAAATAATTGAAAAGTTCATTTTCTGAATAATGATATAAAAATTTCATTAACATTATCTGAAAAAGAAAAACATTCATTATTCTAATACATAAAAGATGTTTCCACTAAAAATACTAATGAAAAATGGGTAAAAATTAGTAAATATATATATAATAAAACATTATGGAAATATTTAAATTATTTAAAAAATATAATTTTTGAAAAAATTTATTAGAATAACATATATTTCCATTCTAAGAGACAAATAATGTAAAATTTTTTCAAAAACAATTCAATAATATCAAATATGGAATAGTGTAAAAGATGAACTATTACTTAAATAAGATCATGAATGTATATTGTTAAATATAAACTAATGGTTATAGTAAAACTGATCAAATAAATTCAATTAACGGAAATTCATGAATAGGCAATCTCTAATAAAATGTAATTGTGAAATAATCCCTAAAAAATATCATAACATTGATGTGCCTAATAATTAATAATTTTTCTATGTGAATCAATTGAAAATATTTATAAAACAAATGTAAATTAAAAAATTTATATCAAAAATAAATTATTCAAGTAATAAAATAACATAAATTTCATCGATGAAGTAATATAACCAAGTTAATGGAATATGAGTTATGAAATTATTTACCAAATTTAAATTTTAATTCAAATCTTGAATGATGAAATAATTAAAATTAAAAACATATGAAACCATGAACAATTAACTATTCAATAGAATACAATTCCAAGAGATTTTATGTACAACATAAAAAATAAATTGGTTCATAACAAACAAATTTGAATAAATGAAAGGCGATTGAGACAAAATCAATTACCACAAAATTTATTTTATGTGAAAATAATTTATTGTAATGTTAATTGATTTGAAACATGTTAATCACTTTTTAGATAATAATGTAAATATTTTTAATATCATATATGATCAATTTTTATCATCTTAACAATCATTTTTTTAATAATTATTATTTATTTTCATTGTTTCGGGTGTAAAAATTCTGGTTTTCTAATTCATATTTCGTAATGAGATATCTAGTTGTTTATCATATTATATAGTTATATCATAATAAAAATTAAGATAATAAAATAATATTTATATTTTTCACCAATTTTATTTTTAAAAATAATCATGAATGTTGGTTATGAAAAATGCAGTATGTTATGTAATGGGGACAGTAGGTTTTACGTACTCTTGTGTAACATTTTCATTTTTAGAATATCATTATAGAACGGAGGTAAGTAATAAAGTGACATTAAATAATTTTTTTAATTAAATAAATACAATATGATTTCGTTAAATACACATATACATTTCATCTTTTTGATGTGGTGTTGAAAAGAGAGTCACATCATTTCGTGAAGGCTTGAGTCTTCACGTACACGAATTATGTTATAAAACATCAATGGAGAAAAAATATATTATCATTAGTAATAGATTGATATGACATGAATATAATAATGATGTAATTAATATTACATTTAATCATTAAAATATTCATTATAAACATTAATTTTTAATATTATAAAAAGAAAAATCACATGGCATTGCGAGACTGTACCCCATTAGACACTTTATAGACAATATCATATATACTAAAGAATAAAATAAGTATTTATATATATATTATAGAGAAATAATTGATATAATTATTTTATTAGTATCATATTTATATTAATATCCATTATCATCCCCAACCATGAGAGGTGAAAATGAGAAAATGAATGACATCGGTTTGGGACATGGTAGTTCTCTATACACACAAATAATTATTTCGTGAACCACTAGATACATGTAGATACATTAAAACATAATTAAAATATTATAAAACTATATATGTGTATGATATATAATGATTTTATTATATCATAATTGTTTACTAATATTTTAAGGAGATGGAAAATGAAATTAAATGAAGATGCTCATTGAATAGCATTACCTCTTCATTAGGTATCCTCAATTTGATTGAATTAAATACTAAAAATTTTAATTTAGACCCAAAAATAAATATTTATAGTTGATATTAGGTATTATTATAATTGGTTTGGGATGTTATTTTCAAAATCAAATTGTTTTTAAGATTTTAATAAGGGAGGTGATAGTGTTTCCATTTATATGTGTGGGAAGGGACAACATTTATATTTTTGAAACAATTTATATGATCTAAAATTAATCATTTGTCACCAGGGTAAATAATGGAAAATTATTGTACCATATTTTTTAATAGTCTGTATATGGCCATTAAATAGTTTTTATAGATGTTTATTTGTAATTTTTTCCGTTACATTTTTTGATTAACCCATCATAAATCCATTTTTACATATACGGCTGTAAATATTTTTTATTGCACTCAATATTTATTTTAGTAAAAAAAATAAATTGACCATTTTTATATTATAAATTATTAATATGCCAAATATGGACCGAATTCTTCAAATTTCAATTCACATAAGAATCAATAAAAAATTTAAAATTTATCCTGTAGATGCAAGGAGAAAGCGGGTTTTTATTGTGAAATTTTTCAAAATGTGTTGTATGTTTTTTATCCCAATTCAATATTAAAATTATTCATATTAAATAAATTATTTTAAATGATATAAAATTTAACTAATTTTAATTCTATATATAGTTATAAATATAATATAATATTATAAATTATTTATATGGAAACAAATAATTTAGTTTTAATTTAGCCTTTTTCACTATACTTATGAAATGATAATATGGAGCAACATCTCAAAATATCACCGTAATATAATTTTGATATTATATTTTCAAAAAGAATGTAAAATTTTCATCAAATTTTTGAAAATTGATAAAAATTATGTTTAAATTCTCTACACAAATCCCATTTATGAATTTGTTTTTATAAAAAGTTAGTGTTTTCCAAATATCATTATTTTTCCTTGATATTTTTATTATTCTTATATATAATAAACATATTACATGTAAATTTTTATTTATAAGATTAAACCTAATATATTAAATTTTTATTTAGTTATATTCTTACCCACATCTACAATTTATTGTATATAACTTACATATTTAATGGTAATATTAGTAGTGTATTGTTGTTTGGTAAAACTCAGTTTGGGGTGTAATAAAAACTATCAAAGGAACTAGTTATTGAGTTCCTTTCAAGAAATCAATGATAATAAATTTTTATAAAAATATCTATATTTTAATTTATCAGCGTGTTATATTCCCTTATAATCATATTTTTATGTGTTATACTCTTTCTCTAAAATAATTATCTTCTATTAAAACATAAAGTTGTTACAAATTTATTATTTAATTACATGGATATTTATCCATATTCGATTTATATGTATAACCATTTTGGTTATGTTCAATATCTAAAGATATAATGAAAAATATTTCATTATTTTATAGATATTATTATCCAATAAATGTTTATTTTAGTGAATTTGTCATGTCAATATTCAGTTCCAATATTTATTTCACTGATTAAGAAATGATATAGACATGAGAATTGATAAAAACACAACCAGAGGATGAAATTATGCTTATAACACAAAAATACATAATTTTTGTATATTTTCCATTTTCCCCATTCATTATTTTATATGAAATCCTCCACTCTCTTATGTTTATGTAAAAATAAAAATATCTTCCACTTATTTTTATTTTGGATGAATTGATGGTATTCTTCACCCATCACTGATTTATGTATTTTTTTCCTTATCATTATCATAACTATGTTTTTTATCACTCTATATTATCACGTAGACATTATATTTATTATCTATGACTATATTTTTTTCCACTAATGTTACCTTCAATTGTGAAACTAATTATGTGTTATTCCATGTAATATTTAGGACTCCCATTTCCCCTTTTTAAATGATGATTTAATTTAGCTTTATACATTATAGTTTAAAAACTATTATTGGATATTTATATTTTGGTAACTACGATAAAAACAGAATTTTTGTTATTTACTTAAAGTAGGAATATGTAAATTTTTAAAAATTTGGTTTATAAAAATTATGTTTGTGATATATTTCTTTATATGTAACACCATTTTTTAATAAAATTATAATTCACTACGATATTATTATTTAAATGATGCTATTAAAATCTATCCGTTTAAATTAGTGGCATGTATTTGAGTAATCACATTACCAAAATATATATTATAGTATTTTGTAATGAAAATTTATTCATTATTGGATAATAAATATGGACAAATTTTCAGTATATAAATTTTATTAATAAAATATTTTATTCCATAAAAATGGATTTATATTTTGTTTTTTCAAGATGTTATAATTAATTTATACCTTAATAGTTATTTTTTTATATAAATATATTAGCATCATGAATTCACCATGTAAATATTATCATACGACAATCCTTTGGTATTTTTTTAAAATTTATTTTCCTATAAAAAAGAAAAAATATGTTTATTTTTTAAAAAAGTCATTTCATTTCAAGTAGTATTCCCATTATTATTAGAATTATGTTATAAATCATCATATGTATCCATTTACAAAATAATAAAATTACTTAAAAATTATTTCTAGGCAATATTTTCTATATTTTCAGTTTTCTCTTTAGAGCACATTTTTCTGTAAAATTGTTTTGGTTCACAATTTTTTTTATCATAATAAATTAAAATAGTCATAATTTGTTAATTTTTTGAAGATATTTATATATTATATTTTAAATGATATATTCAAACATTAATTTTATTGGTTTTACATGGAGTATTAATAAATTAAATAATGTTTTATGCTTCAAAATTCATTTTTAGATAAGGGTTTTCATTGAATTTTTAATGATTATTAAAAAATTGATTCAAGATGTTATAAATATTTAATGTGATGAAAAATATTACATATTGGGAATCAAAAAAATATCAATAATTTAATATATTAAACATGTTTTTTTATATAGTTAATGTTTAAAACATTAAAATTTTGTTTTCATTACAACTGTTTAAAGAGGTTTACATAGTTACTTAAACAATGAGATAAAAAATTCCACCCCAACTGATTTTATACCTCAATTTTAATATAATTTTAATATTATATTATTCCAACATCAAATTATTGATATATGAATGTACATTCACATGAAAGTGACTCATATTAATGATATTTTTTTTAAAATTCCATTCATGACCCACCCCTCACATTTATAGGAAACCTTTTTTACTCCCTGGATCACAATGATTCATCATTATAGGCCATAAAATACCTAATATTAAAACATCCTATATTTATTTACTCAATCATGTAGTATCATTTCTCCCCCTTATATTCATCTTTTACGCCTTAATGTGTAAGCCTGTGGAAGTCCATCTATCAAGAGGCAAAAGTCCTTATCGGTAATATTCAAATATAATTCTTCAATAATGTGCATGAAATACGTTATTTATATTAAAAAGGATTAATATAATTTAATTAATATAATTATATGATAATATTATAATGGAACAAACATTTCCCAAAAATTCTCCATGTCATGGTAGATGAATGTATTGATCGTGAAAATTTGTGGATTACCGCCACCATGGAGCGATCCCATTCATTTTTCATTTCAAATATAATTGAATATTATATTGATATATTTATTAAATATACTATACATTTCGGGAATAATCATGATTCTATATTGGAGAATTTAAATTTACCTTTGTTTCATTAAATCCATCAAAGAGTTTAAACATTGTTCATTAATATGTTTGAATTACCATCTCTACAAAGTGATGTAATTGATTTATCATCACCACATTATATGTTTTATTATAAAATTATATTAAATGATTTAATGTGATCCATATTAAATGATGCATATTCTAGATTTCTTATAATCATGATTAATGTTAATGGACCAGAACTGATGAAACAAAACATACATGACACAAAAAATATTTAACACTACAAATAATAACATTAATAGATAATTGTTAGTAAATACATGAGGAAATGATATAAGTTGTAAATATTTGATATTATGAGTATTAATAGATTTATTTATTTAGAATTATAAAAACTACTTATTTATTATACATAATGTTATAGGGGTTATGAATAAATTACAATATAAGGTAAGGGTTCTTTTTCTCATATATTTTTCTCATTATGGATTTATGGATGTTAGAAAACTACTTTTATTTATGATATATATATAGTAACCCCTAAAAATGATATATTGTGTATCCTTATTAATTCATGGTATTTAATGATAAAATTATCCTTATTTCATCACATGAAATTTTATTTTTTACTTCCTAATGTGGTAACTGTTTATAGTGAAAAACTATATTTATTGGTATATAAGATGTGTTATGAACATATCATATTGTGTGAGGTGTATTTACAATAATTTTGACATCTTAAATGACTAATAACCTTATTTTTTCAGTATTTAATTCTTCATTTTATGTTATCAATTTCATTGTGATTATGAATCAAATGTTACCAATGTAGTACATGTTTAATGTTACAATCTCATTTTTAAGGGAATTTGATAAATATTAATTTCCATTGAAAAAATTATATGATATATGTCCTACATTTCAAATTTATTTAAATCCCAATTATTTATTACTCTACATTATATGTTCTTATTTTATTTTCATCACATTTGTTACTCATGAGAAAAAATGAATATTTTTAATAAAAGTAGAATATATTTCTCTCATTAATAATTAATCTATTGTTTCATATCAAAATTTTCATTACCAAATTTTTACAGAATGTCATTAATATTCCCCATTTATTTATTTGTCAAATTTTCACACATGAATAATTCTATTAATTTTTTAAATGGAATATTAATTTTTTATTCCAATGGGTGACCATTTGAAATTTGACATAGAATTTGAAATGAATATATATCTTAATGTACGCCTCATTATTGTACTTTCCCACCCTCATGAAAATTATTTTTACGAATCCTTATTTTCAAGATTTTATGGATTATTAAATTGAATAAATTTTCACACTATTTTGTCAATTTATAGATTCTAATTAAGTTATTTCAATAAGAATAATATATCATCCTCTAAAAAATGATCAAGTGATATTTTATTGGTACTTTCGTATATAAAACCAACCTTTTAGGTTTCATAGGATTCATTATTGATAGGATCCAATTTTTCCATTTTGTTTTTTCTCATCATGGATTATGATTAAGATGATGATTTTTTGGAACATTTTTTAATTAGATGGGTTAGAACATAATAAAATGAATAAGGTTTCATGATATAATGTAACTCAAATTAATGGGTTCTAATTAGTTGTTAGTTTATCCTGGTATAGATTAAGTTGATATTGGGGTCCATTGTAACCATCCAATTTCGAGTGAAATGATGATAATGTATATAAAATACTAAGAGATGAAGGATTGGAGAAAATAATTATAAATCATGGGACTAATAAATTTAAATTAGATGAAATTATTATATATATTGATGATACTCATATGTAGATATTGGACATTGATCGAGGCAATGTTTCCATAATAGAACATCAACCACAATATTAGTTATAAAGACCGAAAATTTCCATGTAATTTTGTTTAATTAAATGGGAATTTTAGGGGTCCATGAAATCTGAAGGCGTGCGATTCTGAGGCCTGGAGTGCCCGGTATAAGCCGTTATGTTTTTTTTATGCTTAAGGTAATTCAATTAAGTAATTTTTTGGAAAAAATTTGATTCACACAAATATGGTAACTTGGATCATAAATCTGAGGGCACCACTACCCTCATGATGGAAAGTTTACCCTTGGTGTGACTTAATATTAGTCGGCATGAGCCTCCTATGAGAAAACACAAAAATGGCATAATCTTAAATAAAATAAATAAATAAATTATTTTATTTTTTAAATTCTTATAACTCAAAAATGGTATCTTAGATTAAAAATATGAGGCAACTGCTAAACTCGTGATTGTATGCTTTCTTTATGATGATACTATCTTTGGTAGGTGCGTCCCACCAAAGAAAGTTATTTTTTGACTGCAAATAATATAATTAAGTGACAATTTTGTTACTGTAAAATTCATATCTTCTAAATAGTTTCTCAGATTGAAAATCCAAGAGTATCATTGGGTTTTTTGGGTCATGTTTCACATAGGTAGAGCCTAAACTAGACAGGCATGAGTCAAGGTTGACTGATAATAATTTTCCAAACCTTCTTTCGGGTACGTTCATTAACCACATGAATGACCTTTTGTAATATTAGAACCAGTGCCCGTAATTGATATTCGAGGGTATTTTTGAAGTCGCGTGGCTGAAATTCACATAATGAGACATTCACCTCGACGATAGTTTATCGAGAATAAAAGATAGATTTGGGGTTTTCAGGGAAGAATAGTAAAATAAATGATCTACACTTAATTTTATTTGAGCCTCCATTTTGTGTGTGGTGGTTAATACCTCCTCATAGAGGATAGAGGTGGGACCATCGCACCTTAACCTTCAACGAGAGGTTATGGTGGTGGGGCCCACCCGAACTCAACCTCCAATGGGAGGAATAATAAGGTGGGGACAACCCTAGATTTTAACCCTTCGAAACTCCCCATTACTGTCATGAAACCATAAAGTTCCAATTAATTAGGGGGAGTCACTTCAAATCCCCTTTAATTAATTTGTGCCAATATCCCCTAATTAATTTGTGCCTACTCTCTTGAATTAATTAGGGGGAGACATGCAATTATTTCTCCAATTTGAAATATAGTGCCAACAAAATAATATACAATCTTATTCTTCAATTATTTTCACTTGGAATTTGGGTGGAAGATGGGAAAGATGATTATTTGGAGAATAGAGAAATCTCTCAATGATGGACGAAGAATAAAGCATGCGTTCTTCCAACGAATAACACTGGTGACGATCCTTCTCTGAATTCATCACCGGACACCTACCGACGTGGAGCATCTTCCACGACCCGACGCAACCCAGGATTGGAAGTGTGCATGGCGGACAAGATGAATGACGATTCTCCTTCATCTTCTTCCCACGAATTCATGGACAACAACTGACGATAAAATGTAGGGGTAAATTACATGTTGATTGTTTCCATTTCTATCATTCTCAATGTATGGAAAGGAATTTTTTGTGGTTAAGTTGTTTTTCATCTTCTTTTTCTTGATGAGCCAATTGATACAACCATAAATGGGGAGGGTGCCGGCCAAAACAACTTATCCAGACTCCTTCGTCTTTCTTATTTGAGATGATCCACAGCATGGCGATGAAGAAGCGAGATGATGAAGGCTACGATGAAAAAGTTCATGAATCCCACAACCTCTAAAACCTATGCCTACCACACAGCGCTCTGGCCGAACGAGCCCCAGTTGAGATGAGTCCTTGCTATACTGGCCTTTGTGCGTCCTGTGCACTCGGCCGCACCGCTGGCCCACACCGGCCAGGGCCACGCCAAACATGCCTGCCTGACCTCTGACATGACGCCCTCCCGGCCGCCTTTCAGCCTTCCCTATGCCCTCTCGGCTGCAATCGGCCTCTCGGCACCCTCCAGAGCCGGTCTGCGACCTCCCTCACGGCGCCACTAGCCGAACCAGCTCAGCCTGTCTGTCCGATATACCCGAGCTGCGCCCCTCGCAGCACTGTCCAAATAGGTCCCGACCTTCAGGTCGAGCTTCATACATGGCGATCTACGGACCAAACTGCCCCCATAGTCTGTTGGTTGGACCCAGTGGACTGAGCTAATCCTAGCGGGCTGACCCACCCAATGGGACGGGTCAGACCCAAGGGGTCGAACCTGGGGGACCTAGCCCTGCTGGTCCTAGACTGGGTTGGGCCGAGTCGGTCCGACCAGGTCAGACCTAACACAGGCCGACAACTAACTGTTACTTCCTTTGGAAATATCATTGGCACCCTATGAACGTTTGATGAATAGTCAACAAAACTGTTTTTTCAAGGAGCACGACATTCCCTTTGAGTATACCCCACTGGAGTATGGGAAATGTTACGATACGATCATGTTGAATCGTACTCGAATCAAACCGGACCCCCCAAGACTAAAAAGCTTATAAGTCACAGTCCAGGTGTCTGATTGACGCGTCTACTATTGCATTGAGACCCCAATGATGTGGGAGACCATTGAGATACTTCTACGTGGGACTTCATGGCAGTTGGTGTATCGACTTGTAGCATGTGGGAAGACACTTTCAAAGACGAGCGAGTGAAGTAAAAAAGACCCAGTAGCTGGCAGAAACCTGATTATTGCATGACCGATTCGACTTGGTGTGATTTGAATAGCCCAGTGGGGAGCACTAGGTTGCAGATAAAGACCCATGGTGGAGGAGTACCTGGTGGTTGGATGCAGAGCCGTGGTACTCGATAGAAGGAGTACCTCTATAGGCTATTAGGGGGATCGCCTGATAGTTTGCGGCAGACCCATAGTGGGGAGTTCCTCTGTGTGATCACGACAGACCCACGATACTCGATTGGAGGAGTACCTCAGCAGTCCAAGTTTAGTGGGAAGAACCTCTATGTAATGCAGTATGCCCACTGTACTCGATAGAGGAGGAGTTCTCATGTAGCCGTGGTTTTGATAATGTGAATAAAAATCCTGTTTGGGCTGAGTCAGTAACATTTGTGTTTACCTTGTGATTGAGATGGATTACATGGTAACTTAGGTATATATATGGGCATATACCTAAGTGATGTTATCTGTTGATTTAATACCATGTGGTTTATAATAGTTGGATTTTGTGAGAACTTGAGGTTATCGGGGTCCCTACTGAATATCATTATACTCACCCCTACATGGGCCCTTCCCACACTTCATTGTCTTGGTTATAGACGACAGACAGTGCTGACTGAGGATCGGAGTAGCTGGACTAGATGGTACACGGAGGTAGACCATATGACAAGTCGGTACATGGAGGATACTGACAGGAATGGAGTGATGAGGAGGTTATTTGTACCTACCATTAAGGGAGGAATTACCGAATGATGACCCAGTAGCTAATTTACTATTATTCAGATGTAATTATTTTTCAGTTATACTTGTACTTTCCTGTTGGGCTTGTATTTCCGGAATCATTTACTTTTCAACAGTCCTTTTTATAAATTTTTCCCTTGAGTTTTTACGTCTATCTTGTACTTTGTTGTGTGTGTTTACACATTATAAAGGCAATCAATTCCCAATATTAGGGATTTATGCATTTGGTACTAGTCACCGACCCCTGGCCTTTGGATGGCGTCATGGGGTAGTCACGACATGAGCTCCAGGGAATGGGTAGTGACAATAGTTTTGAGAGTTTACGTTCACTAAGATTGTGATTTTATATTCATTTGTGAATTCTAGAAAATGTATGATTATTTAATGAGATATATTCTAAGTTATCATGATTAATTATCGATCAGTATTCACAGTTGCGACTTATTTCTATTGTGGTGAAAAATCCATATTCCCTAAATTTTAAATAATGATCTTCAATTACTATGAAAGGAGTATTTTATATAACGATTATATTATGATAATCTTATGGATATTTTATTCTCAGTTATATTCACTAAATAATATATCATATTTTTACCATTATTGGGCATCTATGCTGACACATCCTTATGATGACATTACCTAATTTATGATGAATTGTTTAAATAATTATATGTCTAATAAGTGTGACTGTTCTAATGAAATTAATTGGAAATACTTTAAATATTTTATATAACTAATGTTTATGTATTATGTTTTACAAAGACAGAACATGTTTATATATATATATTGGAAATGTTACTGATTATTAATGGGTATACATATATTAAGGTGCAATATTATCATTTTATTAGTGTCACTATATTTATAACAATCATATCTTTCAAAATAAAATTTTAAAACCAATTGGTGTTAAAATATAATTATGATATATGTATCACAATAATTTTATAATTTAAATTAATTAATGGAAATGAAATTGGTTTTATCAATAACACATTTTCAGAAATGGTAAACTAAACATGATGTACACTAGTGGATAAAAATTAATCAATTAATGGATATAATTAAACAACACTTATGTTCTAAAGTGAAATCAAGACATATAGTCTTGACTGGTGGAATCATCATCTCTAGACCTGTGAATGTTTATAATCTTCTAAAAATAATGATAATTTTATTTTTCTTCCTTATATTATAATATATAAACCACATTAATCTATATTTTCATGCTACTATAACTAGATTCTCATTATACCATTCAATATGACTAGTAGCTTATTGACTCCTATAATAGAACACAGAGCTCAATATTTCCCTTATAATTGTTTTCAACTCATTGTTCTCTTTATATAATTACTAGTTAGATAAAAATAATCTATAACAATATTATTCTTATAAAAAACCCAAATCACCTAACCTAGATCCATTGGCAATTACATTAAATTGGAAATATATATATGTGACACTATCCCAATGGACCGAATAGTTTTTTATTTATTAAATACAAAATAAGTACATGATACCAATTTAATATTTAGAATAGAGAAAAAACATATACAAATTTAATTTTTGGTATACTTTAAGCTCAGTAGTAGAAGTATTCATCATATCTAGTAGAAAGAAAAATAATAGGGGTTATATAAAATTCTCAATAATTGTAAACTATAGTGGAAGTGATAAATAGTTAACATGGAATAATAAAAAATAAATTATAAAAAACTACACACATATTCCATTTTATAATTATCATGAAAACCATTATTTGATATGGATAATCAATATGGATAGGTTAATAATTGAAAATACATTCAATTTAATTAAAATAATGATAATGAAGTACACCCAAATATAACATCAACTTGAAAATTATTCTATATAAAAAAAATTCCTAAATAAAGAAGATTAAAATTATTAATTATTGGACATAATGATCATAGTCATAATGATACCACTATTTTCCATAATATTCATAAGATTTCTTAAAATACTAGGTAAAAACCCAGTTGATTTGTCCAACTTCTTTTTAATAAGGATCCTTTTAATGAATCAAGAGGATATCTATTTCCATTACCCATCCACAACTACATGTCCAAATTTTTCATTATATTTCAAATAAACTATATTCAGGGAGTATCATGTATCTATTAAACCTGGTATTCTGTACATTAGATGTTATCTATGAGATTTAATTTATTTGTATGTAAATTAATCATAACAAATATGGACATTAAATTATTTAAAGGGTAACCCTAAAAAACATTAACTATTAGGATTAAAACTAAGAATGGGAATTATTATTAGAAAGAAATTCATTATCAAAAATAAAATTACATTGCTTAAAGGGTTTATAAAAAATTTATAATGATCTTATTGTTTCTTGTTACATCTAATAATTTTTATATCGTTCCAATTATACTACAATTCATAAAATATTTCAAAGGATAATTTTCAATAATCTGTGAGTACGTTGTAATTATATCAGGGATAAGTTTTTTCTGATCTTTTGTTAAAAAAATATCACTTTTCAAACTCTATCTATGAGTATCTTCATTACGTATATAGTATTCAGAAGACACTCGAATGTAATTTAAATTCCATAATTGAAATGACAAGTTTTTCTGGATGATATTAGAGTGTCAATATAATAGAATTCTATGAGTTTTCTAATTTTTTAAATATATACAATATGTATTTTATTAAACCTAACATTAAAAGAACCATATTTTATAGTATTATATATATTTAAATATTAAAATATAATGTAACAAACACATGTCATTTCATATATTAAATTGTGTTTTCATGGTTCTCTTTACATGTGATGTGTAGTGAGTCAATGGATCAAAATATTCTATTTATTCTTTTAAATTAATATATTGTTGATAGATTGTTTCACATGTTAAAAAAACAAAAAAATACAATACTTATTTGATAATTTTCCATATATAATGAAACCTCTCATCGGTATATATGTTTTAATTGATTAGAAGTATTTACCAAATAGGATTAGTGGTACTCAAATATTTTAAAAACTAATTTTTCAATATAAATAATTTTAATTGGTAAATATATTATCATTTAATGAATGAATTTATATATCTTAAAATATTTTATTTTTAAGCATATGTTTAGTTTTTTAATTTATCATTTAAAATGTTTCATAAAAAGAATATTATATACTTTCTATAATTATTGATTTTTATATAATTATTGAATAATATATTTTTCTCATATAATATAATAAATTACTATATTGGAAGAAACATGAAGTGTTTATACCATTCATGTAGTCAAAGATTCATTTACTAAATATAAATATAAATTTTCAAAATAAAATGATTAATTTTAAAATCATATTTTTAATTATTTATGGGCGAATGTAATATTTGACAATAATAACTATTTTCTATATTTTTAAAATTCAACAGTATTTTACGTATATTTAATTTAGATATATTTTTAATAAAAATAACATTAATTTTTTATATCATAATTTAATTAATATCGTAAAAATAAAAATAAATTTATAATTTTTCCATACATATAAATATTATGCAAAAATAGTTTATATTTATTTTCCCCTAAAAATATGTTTTTACATGTATTATATTCTATTATTATAATTAATTTTGGTAAAACATACATAAATTACATAATATAATTAAATTATTATTTTGAATTAGTAGGTAGAAATTACATAATAAGGGATGTTATAGTTTTATTCATTAAAATTAAATAATCTAGTTATGAAATTAGTTACCTTAGTAATAAGAAAAGGTAATAATGAAAATTAAATGAATAAAGGATATAAAAAATGATAATAAATATGCTAAAATTAATAGTTAAGGGATTATAGTATATATCTCATCAACTATTCAATTTTTTTAAATTTTTATTATTCATGACAAGTGAATCATGTTCTCTCTCTATATATAGTAGAAATATTTAATACTTTCCATTATTACCAATTTTAAAATAGGTATCTCATAAACCCATACATGAAAAGCCTAAAATATCACTATACACTAGAAAATCTGACCATTTTATATCACCAAGATTAATTTTTATTTTACTTTTCCCACTTGTCAATTCAAATTATCATATAACCTTCCTTTCATGGTAGATTTATATGGGAAATCCCATTTTAACAACATCAATACTATATTATCATAACTCCTCTTATTTATATTAATTCATTTCCAAACATAGTTTCTTAATTTGTATATAATTTAGTCATCATTCTTGGTATAATTATTTTTTATTCTACCTGAATACTTATTAATATTATTTTACCTTTTCTCATAATAAACTAATTATAATTCATCTATTTTTGGGATAATACCTTCTTTATGTGAAAACATTTATTTTTTTCACACATTAATATTATTTATTTTACTGGGTGAATTCCATTAATTAATCGAAAATATATGATTTCATTTTTTTATTAAAATATAAATTTTAATACAACATATTTTCCACATATTTTTTGATAAATGAAAATGTAAATCATACATTTTAAGAACTACGACACACATAATTTAAAATATCACATTTTTATAAAATTATATATTTTATTCAAGAACATATAAAAATATGTGATTCAAAAGATATAATTCTCAAAATAATAACACTATTATTATCAAAAAAATTATTATTCCCAATTAATCCACTATCATAATCATAATAAAAATTTAATTATGTCACATTCACGATATGGTCAGTAATACAACTAACTTGATTAATTCTTTAAAATAAATTCATCAATAATTATCTTGAAATTATTAATGATGATATATTACATAAATAACAAAAAACTGGTTATTTTTATATATAATTGTATAAATAACATCGAACTCACAAATGGTAACACCATTATTTGATTATAAAATATTTAGTAAAAATTTTGAACACCATTTATAGATAAATGTACCATGACTAAAACACACATTGAATTAAATAATAAATTCATTAATACACAATAAAATAAATTAAATTTCCTATTATCACCTGGGAATGATTAATATTGTGTGATGAATGGGAATCAACACTGGATTTTCATATCTACCTCAAAATTATATAGATTACATGAACATGATTTTTTAGATATATAATAACTAGTTAAAAATATAGATAATAATATTTAATTATTATTATAAAATGATATATTGAATCATATGTTTTCAAAACAGTTGATTGATATAATTATTTTCTATTGTTGTGATGAATGTGCTATATTTAAAGTAGAGATGTAAAGATTGTGGATATCTTTCTAAAATATCAATTATTGAAAAATAATTTTTTATAATAGAAATCATATATTCAATTTTATATAATTACATCATAATCAATACCATATACTATATTAGTTTTCGTCATGGGATTTAATGTCACATATGATGTTTTTTCTTTTAAATTGAGTTTGATTCAAGAGGTAATAATGTTTTAAAGGGGTTTTCTTTACAAACATCCATTTTTGAATAATTATAATACATTCAAACATCAATATTAGATGTTCAATTTCATCTACCATAACATATTTTTTATCAATCAAAATCTCATCCACTACGGGTTAAATATTTTTTTTTATTAAAATCACCATCTTTGATTATATTAATCATAAAAAATGATTTAAACCTTTTTATAATTAAAATTATAAATACCTAATGATTTTCATCTATTTATATATTTTCCCAGAATAATAATGTCTTACATTATATTTTGAAATCCCACAAATTTTTATAACCTAATATATTCTTATTTCTGTTATCATTTTATGATGTTAGCTCTTGTTACTCATTTTACAATGAATGTTTTAAACAGATGTATTTAAAAATATTAAATAATTTGTCCCCATACAATCAATTAACAATATTTAATTTTTACCTTTTAATTACACATTATATTCATTATGTAATTTCAATTATCTATTATCAATTTTTTATTCCAAGATTATGTGTTTTATATAACCTTCAGTTAATTTTTTTTTGAAAATACCGTGTCTTCTATATGGATTAATTATTGTGATTTCAGTCCAAATATAACTATTATAAATTTTCTTCTTTTTAAATTTTCAATACTTTTATTTATAAAAATTTTGTTTCAATTTGACTACAGCAATATGAATGAAATTATTCATTCTATGGATAAATTATATTGTGATGAATGAAAAATATTTTCTCTAATTGGTTATATTTATACAATAAATTATTGATATATTACGGACAATTTTTTTATAGATTTTACATAGATTGAATTTCGGGAACGCATATAACACACAATGACTCAATTAAATCCTTATATCACATGATATAATGAGAATAATTTT
Source organism: Viscum album (assembly GCA_963277665.1). NCBI lineage: Eukaryota > Viridiplantae > Streptophyta > Magnoliopsida > Santalales > Viscaceae > Viscum > Viscum album. Next base: position 911,136,271 of record OY728161.1, on the reverse strand, counting down.
TTGAATCACCATCCTGAAATGGAAATGGGTGTTTGAAACCATATCCACAATGGAAAATGGTGATTTAATCTTCATCCTCTAAGGTAAATATGTGAGTGAATTCGGATCCACTAAAGGAAAATGTTTGTGATGCATTATCCCGAATTTTATGATTCTTATAAAGATGTATTTTATCATATTATTACAAATATATATATATATATATATGTTTTTATTTAACATGAATTAGGGACAATGTTTTATATAAATTTGTTTTAATAATATTATTTTTTTATCTTCATTATGCTATTATAACATAATAAATATATTTTTTTATCAAAAATTCTCTTCATTTTTTTCTCTTAATTTCCACATAATATTAATTTTAGCTCACACATTTTTTGTATTAATTCCCATCGATGCAAATATGGGTATTAATTGTGATATATTTTGAACTAGTTTTTAAGTATAATATTTATTAATAAATTTTGATTGTTTCTATAGAATATTTTTCTTGATTAGCTAATTATTGATGACACTAAACCATTCGTTCATTAGGTTTTGTTAGTATTTATATTATTGGATGATAATTTATTGGAAATAATATAACAAATGTGTTTATTAATATTTGGGAAACACATTTTATTTTAATGGCCTTTACAAATAATTTGGATTTATTTTTTTATTTTTTATTATAATAAGATAATTTAAAATTGGAATATAAGGATAAATATATTGAATTAGTCTATGTATTGGATAATATCCACATATTTTTGTAATGTTGAGATTTTCTGGTTTCCTCCCACTAAAATTCCTATAATGATATAATAAGTTGATATAGGCTCTAGATTATATATACCTCTAAATAATGTCTCTGTAATGTGAATGTGGGTTATTATCTAAATCCTCACATAGTAAAAGAGAAATTGAAAAAATGAAACACCAGGTTTAGAACTCCTTGGGGATTCACAATTACTAAAAAGTATTCTCTATAATGAACCACTAAGAATATTGATTTTAAAAAATTCTATTTGAGAAAAAAATAATAAAATAAATATGTATAACTTAAGATCTAATAAACACAACCATTGGTTGAATGGAATTTATCATATGGTAAAAAATATGGAGTCATCGGTGAAAAAATCTCAAAAATAATTTTTTTATATTCATATATTTACTTTTATAATAACAGGTTCGGTTTTAGTATTTCATTGAATCAAAAACATCAAAATGAATATCATAAATGTATGTAGCTATAACAACTGTTTCTTATAAAATTTTAGGTGACTGATCATAAATGGTTTAGAATCATATAATATTCTTTTTATAGTGAAATATGTTACCCCTTGTCATACATATTCTAATGAGGTTGATATGTAAATATATATTAAATATTTTTATGATTTTCTATTTTCATTATTTATAGATATTTATATATAATATTATTATATATTAATAAATTAAATAATATTATTTGAATCATCAATTATTAATTTTTATTAGTTTTGGAAATATACATTAAATTTTAAAAATATACATTAAATGTGATTTTATGATAAGGTTAATTATTTTGGGATTAATTTTTGGGAACACATTATTGATGTGGGGATAACTCTTATAATAAATGTATATTTTCTATTGAGATAAAAAATGGTTGATTAAATTTCAGTAAATGTTTAAATATAATAATAATAATAATGATGATGATTTTATGAAGAGGTGGAACATCGTAATGTTTTATGTTTATGTAATTTTGGAGTTTATGATATATATTGGATCATGTGTGACATACTAATAGGCGGTGAATATATTTTTGGGATAAATATAGATTATGATTGAGGATATATAGGATTCATTGTGGTGTATTGTCTTGGACATCCAATGGTTTTGTGAAAGATTAATTTTTGATTGTTTATATTTAGGGTATAATTATAGGTTGGTATACGATTGTCTGAGAAATAAATATTTTATTATTGAATGATAAGTAACATGATATAACATATATTAATTAAATGGATGTCTTATGATAATATATATTATAAATAATAAATATTTTAGATTGTTTCACATACCATTATAAATTTTTATTAATTAAAAATGTCAGTATATAATCTATTTAATACATATATAGTGTAAAATCCGATGATTTTATATATTTTCCCCACCATTAAAAGACCATGTTAATATATTGTTCCACTTGAAGAAAAAAAATACAATATATATTTAAAAACTAATATAAAAATATATAATGATTGTAAATAAAACGATTTCAATCAATCATATATGAATTAAAAATAGTATTAATAATACTATAATTACTTATATGTTATTTCATAACAAAAATTAGTAATATATTAGTATGTATATTATAAATTTAAATTATAAAAATTTAAAATTTCAAAAAATTTAATTTTATATAATATCCCCAATTTTGAATTCATATCACCAAAATTCTCTAAAAACCAATTTATAAGATATTTAAAAAATTTATTTTTTAACTGAAAAGTGGAAAATATACATTTTAATAATAATAAATTTCATCATTATATAATAAGTACATAATTTTTTATAAAATATATTAAATGGTAAATGAAGAATTTTTGGATTTCATGTACTAATTTGAAAGATATAATTGCTATCTTGAGGGGGTATAATTTAAATTTCGAGGACATAGTTAACATTTTTCAATAAAAACAATTTATGTTCCTTTTTTCTATTATGTATTATATTATAGAATTTTGGATTTATATTAATTTTAACATCACATTAATTTTATTTTTTAATATTAACAAAATTTTATAATCGAAATAATAGACATGAAATTTTTAACACAATACAAAATTTTAATGTATATGAACACACTTATACTATATATGGGTTCTAACACAATCAATATGGTAATAATAATAATTAATTTTCTTACCAGTATAAATTTAATTTTCGAAAATGGTGATAATATTTTCAATCACGAATGCCAAATTATTTTTATTTGGATAATATATTCTCATTTCATTAATGAATCCTCTGATAAACGTTTCTATCCATGGTAATTATTATGTTTTGATATAATAGAAATGTAATTTCCAATGAATAACTTCCAAAAGATAGTGGTTGCTTCTTGAAAATGATTACAATCCCAACAGAAATTGATAATGTATAATAATTTATAAATCATTTATAAAATTTAAATAATAAACCTTGAAGAATAAACATGAAAAAACATTAATAATCATGAATAAATATATAATCATGTTAAATACATCAAATGGAAATCATATACACCACACTAAACATAATAGTTATATATTTTCAATTATTTATCAACGGAATGAAAATTGAGGTGTAATCCCTTACATTATGCTTCTCGTTAGTTTAATGTTATTTAACATAATTTATAAGTATTTTAACATGTTATTATCTTAATTTAGAACCATATTCTATTTTATATCATCACAAATGACCCCTTTAAAGCATTTTATAGCATGTTTACTAATAATAATTCAGTACTTTCAATGGTTTGGTTTGTAGTTACATTATTTTCTAATATGCTTTATGTTGTAGAAATTATGATTCTTGTACATAAGATATAAGAAAACCATCTCCAAAATGATATAAAAGTTATTAAAATATATTTACTCATAAAATACGTTTTTATAATAATTCCTTTGTGTTGGGAATGAAAATGAGCCACATCCATTCTTGAAGACGGTAGGTTGTACAGACCCACAAGAAAATATATCAATCCCTTAATAAGAAAAAATATAAGGGAGATTATAATATATTAATTACCTAGAATTTATATTATGTCATATATATCAGATGTATTCTTTATTTTTATACATATTTTGTTCCATTAAAGCCTAAGTGAAAAGTGAGTCACATCGTTTTGTGAGGTGTTAGTCTGTCGTAAAAAAACGACATTAACATATTTTATAAAATGTTAATTATGATGGTATATAAATTATTTTATAACTATATGTATATAATGAAATCATAAATATTATATATTAAAATTTATTTCATCATTAAATCTTACCATGCGAGTTTTTATTGAAAATAAGCTATTAATGTTAGCGATGTAGTAGTCTGGTGTGCACACGATCAAAATATTATATTTCAATTTTGGTTCAAGTTGATATATAAATTGGTTATCAGATTAACATAATAAAATATTATTATTTTTAAAAAACCTATTTTTATAATATCCTAATTAAAAAATATATTATTGATGTGGATAAAAAAATTAAAATGAAATTTCACGTTAAAAACATTACCATTATACTGATAACTTCATTACGTTTTCAACAAATTCCTTCATTGGATGAGTTAATGAACTATAAAAGGAGTCCAAAATTTTCACGAACCAGCCTGGGTCGACCCTGAACCGGTCACCTGAGCCGGTCCGCGGCAAGTCCCGAGGGGCGTTCCCGATCCCCCCGGGATGACAACTAGTGCCATGCATCAAAAGTAAACAGGTGGGAACGATTTGTCCCAAAAGAAAACCAGAAACAGTAAAAGAATAGAAACTAAACAAAACATACAAGCAACACTATACAACCAACGTACCTCCACATGGCCCCACGGGTCACCACCCAACTGAAAACTAACCTCGCTCCAACACTGAGCGATTAAACCATGGAAACCCTGAACACAAAGGAACCTGCAACTGAGAAGATAAAATATAGGCGTGAGTACAAACAAAGTACTCAGTAGGTGAGCCCAACAACAAAACCCAAAGCACTGCCAATAAATAAAGAATCTACATATTCCAGGTTTGAACTACAATGTATAAAAGTAAGCTCTCATGATATTTCACATGAAAATCAAAATAGGAGACATTTCCTTTATTCTTTTTCGAAAGGTGTATTCATTTCATTAGTTCTAAACTCATTCTAAAAAGGAAAGAAGTGTTACATTTTCAAATATTACACAAAGAGAATAAAGTATTTTCAATTCAAAACCATTTTCCCAAAATCTAATAGTATAAGCTGTGAAGGATAACTAAAGGTAAACGAGCAAGGAAAACAAGAGCAAGTAAAGGTAAACCAGAAGTTATAAGCAATAACCATGGGCGATCCTAAACATCCCAAGAAAACCCCTAGACGTGCTCGGGTTAGACTACCTACCGACATGATACTCCACAGTCAATTACCAACTGGCCGCCCTAACAGCCAACCAGTGGCACGCCCCACAAGGCCTACCTACCAAGGGGGGACTAACCTGTCTAATCGGGGTTTGCAAGCAACCATCACTCGATTCTCTAAAAGACACCCAGGAACCCATGGTGGTTTTTAATAATACTGTGTATGTGGGAGGCCCTCGCCCGCGTGACTCATCTCACCGCACTTGCCAACCCCTTACTCGGACACCCCTACACGACAATCCTCGAGGAGAAGTCCCCCTGTAGAGATTCCCCATAAGTGCGTATATATATATATAGTCAGTTGACAAAGAATAAAGTGCCAACCGAGCCTTTAATCACTTTTTAATGGAACGCTACTTCTCAAATGAAATCCAAACTTTTATTCACGCGGTAATGGAAAACATTTTTTTTTCAACAACCAAGAACCACACTTAATGTTTCCAAATTCAGGTTTAAAGGTCATACGAGCATTTACGCTAATCAAATTTCTAAGAAAACACCATTTTCTATAAACAATACACCTTCCATTTTACACACACCAAAACCATTTCAAAACACAATTCAAGATAACGTTCACATTTCATAAAGAACCCATTTAGAAATATCACCATGAGAGCACACAATTAAAACTAAGAAAAATACTTCCAGTGCAATGCTTGAAATAAATAGAGTAGATCACCGCATTATGAATAACTACTTAATAATACTTTTAAATTTACTGAAACTCAATAAAAACACAATGACTAAATAAATTCTAAATTTAAAGGCAAGTGCAATGGGAGACCTACCTCAAGTCACAAATTAAACTCGACAACACAGCACACCACGCGCAGGCGCGTACGCACGCGCAAGCCGAAGACCGCAGCGTGTGAAATTATCCCACCGACATGGTGCAACAAACACCAAAATAGCGAAATAGAAAACCACATATATATAAAAAAAATAAACACAAACAGAAATTAGCCACAAAATACTACCTTGACGCAGAGGTACTCGACCACCGGGGTCGCACGCCAGTTAAAGGGGCAGCGCGCGCTGGCAGGGAGATCGCCAGAGGTTGCGCGCTGATTATCGGGTGTGCCGCTGCCCGACGCAAGACGATGGCGGCTGGACGGACTGCGGGAAGCTAGTACGCGGCCTCCCAATGGTGTGGCGGAGCCGTTCAGAGTGCCGGCAAGGACCGAGGGATGCCGGAAGGCGGTGTCGGAGTGAAGCAAGGGTGTTGGTGGGGATGGGGAATGCCGGCGGGGTCGCCGGAACAGGGCAAGGGACGTCAGAATGACGCCGGACAGTGGAGGTGGGTCGCTGGAGGAGACCGGAAGGCCGGGAGGAGAGCCGAAGGGTGGGCCGGGTAGCCGGAACGAGCAGCAGAGGTCGCTGGCCGGAGTTGGGCTCGCTGGAGGCGCTGGACGACGACGGGGTCTCACCGGAAGGGCTCAGAGGGGTGCCAGAAGGGGGTTGAGGGCCGCTGGCTGGTAGGGGACTCACCTGAAAATGGCTGGAGGCTGCCGGAAAGGTCGTCAAAGGGGCGGGAGTTTCCAGAAAAGGGCGAGGGCGCCGGAAAACCGGGACGGCAGTCAGCGGAGGGAAGTAGGGGCGGCGGTTGGCGAAGGGAAGTCGGGCGGTGCAGACCGCCGGACGCCGGAGCAGAGGCAAGAACAGGGGATTGCGCCGGAGGGGGAGCACATCGGGTCACCGGGACAGACCGCCGGACGGAGGGGAAGGTCGGGATGGCCGAAGAAGAGGGAGGCCAGGAACGACGGCTAGGTGCGGCGACTGGAAATGGGGGCCGGGTACGGCGCGGGCTGCGCGGAGGGTCGGGATGGAGGCCGGATGCCGGAGGTCGCGTGGAGGCCGGGTTCAGTAGGGTCCAGAGGTGCTGCGTGAGGGAGCGGTGCCGGAGGGGGAGCGTGCCGGAGCGAAAGGGGAGCTAGGCGCCGGCTAAGTTGTTGCGCCGAGGTGGGGGCCGCGGGGAGAGAGTAGAAAATGGGGAGGGGTGCCGCACAACGGGATTAGGTTTAGGGTGATAAATTTGGGTTATAATATATATATACTTATATTATAATAATAATAATAATATTATTATTAGTAAGAGACTAAATAAAAGAATAAAAAAAAATTTTAATAATAATAAAACTTTATTAAAATAGTAAAATCTTATAATAATAATAATAATAATAATACTTTAATAACCCTAATAATAAACATAAAAATTATAAAAATTATAATATTAAATAATATCATTATAATAATAATAAAAATAAAACATTATAAAAATAAAAATAATAATAGTAATAATTAGAAAATTATAATAATAATTATTTTTAATCAAAATTTTAGAATATTAAAACCATTTGAAAAAAACGCGCGCGCGCACGCGCCCACACAAAAATATATATATAAACATATAAACATATATTTAATCATATATAGACATATATATATATATATACACATATAAACATTTATGTAGACATATATACAATAAACAAAGATAACTTCAAAAAAACAACTACTATTTCAAAAGTAATAATAATAAAACATCAACAGAAAAAATTTAATTTTTAAAACGCCGGGCGGACACACGGTTACCCGGACCGAATGCACGGTCACCGCTAACGATGCGATGACCACACACTGGCGCGAAACCCTTCAACACAAATAAAAATTGAAAATTTCATTCCGAAACCAAGAATAGAGTAAAATAAGGACATCTGCGGTCGGGGTGTGACAATTCCCCCCCACCACCGACACTTTATTCCCCTAGAAAATCACCAATCCAAAATTCGGTCAACATTCAAGCCCATTCCCCAACGTAACTAAAGAAACCAAAGAGAACTGAGAATCTCAGAATGACCTTTCTTTACACAGGCCAAACCCGACCGATTCAAGAGAAAACTGAAGTCTGAAGTCAAGGGGAGAACACGAAGGGGTTCTCCCCACCACAAGAACATAACTGGTTCAAAAATTTAACACCCAAAACATACCACCATAAGGAGGTGGGTCCAGTGCAAGAACTCACAACAGATCCAAACCGACTCCAATAGTACGACCAAAACAACACCTCCGTCGAAAAGTTTAACCCTTGACTAGAGTCAATAAACTTCAACACCAGGGATAACCCACAGAAAAATACTTAACCAGACATCAAATTGGAGACATGATCCATTGAAGTCCACAATTCATAACCACATCCAACAAGAATAGCTAAACCGAGGTCAACCTACATGAAGGTCTAACACACTTTATAAAAGACACACGATTTACATGATCACATCCACACAAACAAGATTGCTTGGATTATAATTGAACAAGTTCATCATTACTTCATAGAAAAACAACCTACTTACATCGATGTTGAAACTTTAACACCATATAAGCATATATGAAAAGATTTATAATTGTTCCACCACCAACACAGAACAAAACCTGGACCAAAGCCGCACAACCTTGGGAACTTCAGACTGTGCGTGAGCTTCACCCCGAGACCTGTGGCTAGGGCTCTGGTGGCTGAAGCATCTCCTTCCTCATAGTCAGGTACTGACATCTCCAATCACAACATCCTCATCAAGCGATGCTTCCTGCAAAACTTCTCTAGATGACCCAGACAGTGGCAACGATGACACGTCTTCGGAGGGGTGTGACAAGAGGTCTTTAAATGCCCGTAACGACCACACTGATAGCATACCATTGAACGATCTGATGAACTGGAAGCTGGGACCAAAGGGGATAATTACTTAAGAATAGGTATCTCTGGAGTATTTTCCACACCAGAGGGGAAACTCTTATGAACAACCGGGGAAGTTGGAGTACTAACCAACTGTGTTCCGGAAACCAACTCAGCCAAAAATGCTTCCTCCACCGGCCTCTCAAAATGACAGTCTTTAGAAGGGAGGACTCACTCCTTGATCTTTGAACGAAGACCCCCGGTGAAAAGAGAGGCCTTCATGAGCTCATGTGACGCTACCTCTGGATAAAAGGAAATCAGTTCCTTGAAATGGTCAATATATGCCTTCACCGTCTCTTGGCCTTGTTGAATATGCACAAGCTCTCTTTTTTTCTCCAGCTTCACTTCCTCAGGTACAAACCATCGGATGAGAACGATTTTAAAGACATCCCACTTCATTCCAACTTTCGTTGACGAAGGGATAACTCTCTTCCACTGGGCCAGAGCTGGACCCTCAAACAACTCCATAATTGCACGAACCTTAACCTTATCAAGAGTTCCCAACGTTCTAAAGAAACACACCACTTCCTCGAGCCATTCCACTGCCTCTAACGGACCCTGATCACCATGGAGAATAGGTAAAGTCTGAGGAGGACCAAAAACTGGGCATGACTTATCAAAATCCTTAGATACCATTTTGGGCGGCATTTCCTGAGTGACATATAAAACACAAAGCCAATACCAATATCAAATTGAAGCAACAACAATAAAAGTGCCTTCATCAAAAACAGTCAGTAAAAAGACTAAACAAAAACAAACACCACCCAAAATAAAATCTAGTTTATATTTTAAATTTCAAAACCCTCTTTTCAAGACCGCTATTCAAATACCAATCCATTTTCAAACCAAAAATCACTTCCCAAAACCACTTCACTATTTAAAACCCATTTTAGAAAACAAGGCCAAGCCTTAAATTTCAATTACACACCTAGGTACTCCCATGACCCATTCAACATGTCTTTATCCACATTCCATTCATACGTGCACCAACACGCACTTTCCATGCATTCTCACACATGTGCGAACGTTCATAAAGAGGAACTGAGGTTTCACCCCAAATCATTCTGAACCAATTCCAAGCAAACAACAGATTTCCAAATCAAGAGATTTCAGTTTTAAAACTCATTTCATACATTTAATGTCATTTAAAAGAAATTAGACCAATTTTCAAAAACCCTTTTTCATTTCCAACAATGCACTAACACCAATTAGAACGAAAACAACACTCAAATTGCATCTAACACCGGAGTGAGGGACTAGTAGCCACGTCTAACCTGGCGACATGGTAGTGGGCCATGTCCCAAGTAAGCGTCGACCACTAGGAGGAATTCAAACCGTGTACATGGACTCCACATGGGTCACTACTCCATGTGAAATCATTATGTAATATCGGTTTGTCTCCATTTTCATCCCTCGAACCAAAAGAAACCAGAAAGAGACAATGACACAATTCTCGAACTACCCCTGGCGACTCGAGGTGCGGAACGGGCAAGGGTTCATGATGTCTTTCCCATACCTACCTCTCGAGTCCTGACAATCCAAATATCCACCTACCAGACAACCCAAATAACAAGAACCTCCTCTGATACCATTTTGTCACGAACCATCCTGGGTCGACCCTGAACTGGTCACACAAGCTGGTCCACGGCAAGTCCCGAGGGGTGTTCCCGATCCCCCCGGGATGGCAACTAGTTGCGGGCATCAAAAGTAAACAGGTGGGAACGATTTGGCCCAAAGGAAAACCAGAAATAGTAATATAATAGAAACTAAACAAAACATACAAGAAACATTATACAACCAACGTACCTCAATATGGCCCCACGGGTCACCACCCAACTGAAAACAAACCTCGCTCCAACACTGAGCAACTAAAACAGGGAAACCTTGGACACAAAGAAAACTGCAACTGAGAAGATAAAAGATAGGTGTCAGTACAAAAAAAGTTCTCAAAAGGTGAGCCCAACAACAAAACCCAAAGCACTACCAATAAAAAAAGAATCTACATATTCTAATTTTGAACTACAATGTATAAAAGTAAGCTCTCATAATATTTCACTTCAAAATCAAAACACGAGACATTTTATTTATTCTTTTTCGAAAGTTGGATTCCTTTCATTAGTTCTAAACTCATTCTAAAAAGGAAAGAAGTGTTATTTTTTCAAATCTTACATAAAGAGAATAAAATATTTTCATTTCAAAACCATTTTCCCAAAATCTAACAGTATAAACTGTGAAGGATTACTAAAGGTAAATAAGCAAGGAAAACAAGAGAAACTAAAGGTAAACCAGAAGTTATAAGCAATAACCATTGGCGATCCAAAACATCCCTAGAAAACCCCTCGATGTGCTCGGGTTCAGATTACCTACCGACATGGTACTCCACAGTCAATAACCAACTGGCTGCCCTAACATCCAACCAGTGGCACGCCCCACAAGGCCTACCTACCAAGGGGGGACTAACCTGTCTAATCGAAGTTAGCCAGCAACCGTCACTCGATTCTCTAAAAGACACCCAGGAACCCACGGTGGTTTTTAATGATACTGTGTATGTGGGAGGCCCTCGCACGCGTGACTCATCTCAACACACTTTCCAACCCCTTACACGGACACCCCTACACGACAATCCTCGAAGGGAAGTCCCCCTATAGAGATGCCCCATAAGTGCGTATATATATGTAGTCAGTTCACAATGAATAAAGTTCCAACCGGGCATTTAATCACTTTTTAAATGAACGCTATTTCTCAAATGAAATCCAAACTTTTATTCACACGACAATGGAAAACATTTTTTTTCAACAACCAAGAACCACACTTAATGTTTCCAAAATTAAGTTTAAAGGTCATACGGGAATTTACTCTAATCAATGATCTAAGAAAAAACCATTTTCCATAAACAATACACCTACCATTTTACACACACCAAATCCATTTCAAAACACAATTCAACATGACTTTAAAATTTCATAAAGAACCCATTTAGCAATATCACCAGGAGAGAAAAAAATTAAAACCAAGAAAAATACTTCCAGTGCAATGCTAGAAATAAACAGAGTATATCCCTACATTATGAATAACTACATAATAATACTTTTAAATTTACTGAAACTCAATAAAAAGACAAGGACTAAATAAATTTTAAATTTAAAGGCGAGTGCAATGAGAGACCTATCTGAAGTCACAAATTAAACTCGACGACACAGCACACCACATGCAGGCACGTACGCACGCGCAAGCTGAAGACAGCAGTGTGCGAAATTATCCCACCAATGCGTTGCAACAAACACCAAAACAGCTAAACAGCGAACCACGGATATAAAAAAAATTAACCCAAACAGCAATTGGCCACAAAATACTAACTCGACGCAGAGGCACTCGACCACCGGGGTCGTGTACCAGTTAAAGGGGAGGCGCGTGCTGGCAGGGAGATCGCCAGATGTTGCGCGCTGATTATCGGGTGCGCCGCTGCCCGACGCAAGATAATGGGGGCTGTCCGGACCGCGGGAAGCTGGTACGCGGCCTCCCAAAGGTGTGGCGAAGCCGTTCGGAGCACCGGAAAGGACCGGGGGACGCCGGCAGGCGGTGCCAGAGCGAAGCAAGGGTGCCGGTGGGGATGGGGAACGCTGGAGGGGTTGTCATAATAGGGTAAGGGACGTCGGAATGACGTCGGACAGTGGAGGCGGGTTGCCGAAGGAGAATGGAACGCCGGGAGGAGAGACGAAGGGTGGGTAGGGATGCCGGAACGAGCAGTGGAGGTCACTGGCCGGAGCGGGGCTCGCTGGAGGCACTGGCCGAAGGCGAGGTCTCGCTGGAAGGGCTGAGAGGGGCGCATGAAGTGGGCCGAGGACCGCTGGCTGGTAGGGGGCTCGCCGAAAAATGGCCGGAGGCCACCAGAAAGGTCGTCAAAGGGGCGGGAGGCGCCAGAAAAGGGTGGGGCGCCAGAAAACCGGGACGGTGGTCGGCGACGGGAAGCGGGGGCGGTAGTCGGCGAAGGGAAGCCGCGCGGTGCGGACCACCGGACGCTGGAGTAGAGGCCGGAACAGGGGAGTGCTCCAGAGGGGGAGCATGCCGGGTCACTGGGACAGATCGCCGGACGGAGGGGAAGGCCAGGACGGCCGAAGGAGAGGGAGGCCGGGAACGGCGGCTGGGTGCAGCAACATGAAACGGGGGTCGGGGACAGCGCGGGCTGCGCGGAGGGCCAGGATGGAGGCTGGACGTGGGAGGTCACGTGGAGGCCGGGTTCAGCAGGGTCTGGAGGTGCTGCGCGAGGGAGCGGCACCGGAGGGGGAGCGTGCCTGAGCGGATGGGGAGCTGGGCGCCGGCTAAGCTGCTGCGCAGAGGTGGGGGTCGTGGGGAGAGAGGAGAAAATGGGGAGGGGTGCCGCACAGTAGGATTAGGGTTATGGGGTTAGATTAGGGTCATAATATATATATATATATATACATATATGATCATAATATTAATAATAATAATATTAGTAAGAGACTAAATAAAAGAATAAAAATAAATCTTAATAATAATAAAACATTATAAAAATAGTAAAACCTTATAATGATAATAATAATAATACTTTAATAACCCTAATAATAAAAATAATAATAATAAAATTTATAATAATAATAATAAAACCTTATAATAATAATAAAAATAAAACTTTATAATAATAATAATAGTAATATTAATAATTAGAAAATTATAATAAAAATTATTATTAATCAAAATTTTAGAATATTAAAACCATTTAAAAATAAACGTGGGCGCGTGCGCACACAAAAATATATATATAAACATATACACAAATATTTAAACATATATATACATATATATATATATACATATAAACATGTATGTAGACATATATACAATAAAAAAGATAACTACAAAAAAACAACTACTATTTAAAAAGTAATAATAATAAACATCAACATAAAGAATTTAATATTTAAAATGTCGGGCGGACCCACGGTTACCCGGGTCGAACGCACGGTCACCGCTAATGATGCGATGACTGCGCACTAGAACGAAACCCTTCAACACAAATAAACATTGATAATTTCAGACCGAAACCAAGAAAAGAGTAAAATAAGGGCATCTGCGGTCGGGGTGTGACAAGAATTATAGGAGTTGAATATGGAATGGTAATTTTTTTTTATTTTTAGAGGATTGAATATAGGAGGGGTCTAGGTGTCCATTAATAAGTCAGGGAGAGGATAATGAAGCAATTTTTTTAAATGATAATGTTATTCCCACATTTTATCCATGACTCAAGGCTCTAAAATAGATAATTATTGAACAATAGATACTATATAATAAAAATAATTAAATAAAATGGATATTGGACTTTTTTAATATTGTTATAAACCAATATCATCCCAGTTTATCCCCCCCATGGTAAACCAATTTTTACATTAACCAAAATATATATTTTTTCTACATTCCCTACTTATTATTATTACATATTTTTTTAAATTTTTAGGTAATATTAATAATGAGAATTTAAAATAGGGATTATATTTTACCTAATTTAACAAACATATTTAGCCTAATATAAATTAATATTATACCCATTGACATGATGTAAATGCGGGTTTCCAAAGATGAGGTCCTCAAATTTATATACTATTTCAAAATAAAAATTAAAAATTAAATTTATTTATTAAATCCAATTTTTAATTACAGTTCTGTAATTTATATAATTTTTCTTTAAAAAAATAAATTATAAAATTAATATTTGTAAATAATTTAAACAAAAAAATTAGTTTTCAATAATAATATGTATTTTTTGTATTTGTTAAAAAATTGAATCCTTTTAAAAACACAGAATTTTTCCTTAATATAATTTTGTTATGATAAAATAAAAAAATAATTACATTTTATCAAATATATTTTCTTAATGTGTAGAGAAATAATATTATTATAAGTGTGAATATAGTGGAGAAACTATTTTCTTTGAAAAAAAAATTCTGAAAAATAATTTTTTACTTGAAAATTATTATTTTTTGTTTTTATTCAATAAATAAACAATGAGCATGTAAAATAAATATTAATTTATAATTTTCACCATTATATTAATACCCTATTATTTTGAAGATATGTTATAATGGTCTGGATAAAATAATATTTTAATGGAGTTTCAGGTTTCCTTTAAACCTGTTGTTCTAAACATTAGAAGCATCTAATGGATTTAATTTATTTAAATGTAAATTTATCATAATAAATATCTGATTTACATGATTTAAAAAGTAAACCTAAAGAAATATTATATCCATTGATTAAAACTATGAATGGAAATTATTATATAGAATGAAATCCCTCAAGAAATATGAAATTACATTGCTTCATGGTTTTCAGAAACAATAAGATTAAATTGATAGTAAATGATTACATCTAATAGTTTTTATATAGTTCAAATTATAACAAAATTTATAAAAATAAGATAATTTAAATTTTATAAAATCCATTAGTAAGTTGTAATAATATCAGTAATATGTTTTTTTTGTTCTAATAAAACATAATATTCTTCAATCTCTACCGATTATTATGTGGATCAGCACAATAGTGCACTTAAAATGTGTGAATGTAATTTTAATGCCATAATTGAAATTACTATTTTTTATGAGGATATTAGATATTAAATATAATATAATTCATTGAGGTTTCATATTTTATAAATCTATATAGTTTTTATTTTATTAGAATTAATGTTAAGATCACCATATATAATAATGATATATATATATTTAAAACCTCAAATATAATGGAACAAACATATGTTGTATCTAATATTAAATGGATTTTTTCATGTTAGTAATTAAATGTGGTGTTTGGTGAGTCAATGGATCAAAATTTACTATTTATTCCATTAATTTAATATCTTGGGGATAGACTGTTTCACATACAAAAAAAAAACAAAAAACAATATTGGACACACTAGATAATTTTCTGTATATAATGAAACCTCTAATAAATAAATATGATTTAATTTATTATAAATATTTACCAAATAAGATTATTTATAATTAGATATTGTATAATGGAATGTTTAAATAAAAATTATTTAAAATTCAAAATATTTTTCCATATGACTAATAAATATTAAAATTTTAAAATCATTGATTTGTAAACAAAAGTTCATTTTTGAGTTCATCATTTCAACTTTTCATCATTCGAATATTATATATTCACTATAATTATTGAATTTTAGAAAATTATTGAAAAATATATTTTTATGAAATAATATATGACATCATTATGTAATAATGAACATGAAGTGTTTAAGCCATTCAATTAGTCAATGTTTATTTTTATAAATATAAATTTAAAGTATTAAAATACTATAGTAAATTTTAAAATTTTATTATTTATTAATTGTTGTCATAGGTAATATTTGACAATAATAGATATTCTTAGCATTTTTACAATTAACCAGTATTTCTAATATTTTAATTTGGATATATTTTATAAAATCATAACATTAATTTTTTATCATAATTAAATTTATATCCTAAAAATAAAAAGTAATTTATAATATTACCATACATGTAAATTTTCTGATAAAACAATTATATTTGTTTTCCCCTAAAAATTGTTTTTTCACATGTACCATGTACTTTTTTTCAAAATGATTTCTTGATACACACACACACACAGATATATAAATATATATATATTACATAATATAATTAAATTATTATTTTTAATTTGTCATAAGAAATCACCTAATACAAGATATTTTATTTGTATTCATCAAATTAAAATAATCCAAATATGAAATTAGATACCATGGTAATACAACAAGAAGGTAACAATGAAAATATCAAAGAATAAAACCCATGAAAAATAAAATAATACATTTGTTTAAATGAACTGTTAAGGGGTTATAGTACTTATCTCATCTACAACTCAATTTTTCCCATTTTGAGTCATCAAGACCAGAGAATAATGTTCTTTCTCTTTATATAGTTGAAATACATTAAAATTCACATTATTAACACTTATAAAAAGGGTATCGCCCAACCCATACATGAAAACCCTATAATATCACTATACCATAGAAAATCTATATATTTTTGATCAAGTATATTTATACCCATTTTACTTTAAAAACATGTCATTTGAAATTAGTATGAAACCTATATTTCCATGTTGATATTTATGGAAAATCCCATTTCAACAACAAGCTTACTATATTATCATAGCTCATCTTATTTATATTCATACATTACCAAACCTATTTGTCTAATTGTTATATAATTTATAAAAAATTCATTGTATAATGATTTTTTATTCTATATGAATATTTATTAATAATATTTTCCATTTTATACGAATAAAATAATAACAATTCAACAATTTTTGGGATTATACATATGTGAAGTGACAAATTCTATTTTTTCACAGTATTTATATTAAAAATTTATATGGGTGAATTCTTATAATTAATGTAAAATGTATTATTTCATTATTATTATTAAGATTGAAATATTAACATAGTTTAGTTGCCACTCATATTTTGATAAATTAAACTTTTAATCATGCATTGTGTAAACTACCACCCACACGATGTATAATATTTGATTTTTTATATAATTCATGTATTTTTTTGAATATATCATTATGTATGACTCGCAATATAAAATTATCAGAATAATATTATTATTATTTCTAAATAAATTTTTTATTCTAAATTAATCCACTATCATAATAATTATAATCAATTAATTTTGTAAAATTAATGTTTTGGTCAATAAAACTACCTACATGAATAATGATTTAAACTAAATCCAGTAATAATATTCAGGAAGTTATTACTGATGATATATTACATAAATAAAAAATTTTTATTTTTAATGAATATATATCAATAATATTAAACTAATAAATGGTTACATAATTATTTTATTATCAATGATTAGTAAAAATGAAAAACACCAGTTACATATAAATGAACCATGACTAAAACACTCATTGAATGAAATAATAAATTTATTAAAAAAATATAAAATAATTTATGTTTCCCTTTATCACATGGGAGTGATTAATATAGTGTGACTAATTAGTAACAATAATTTTATTTCATATCTTCCAAAAACTAATATATATTAAATTAAAATCATTTTATATATATAATAAATAGATAAAAAATACAATTAATAATAATAAAATACTATTATAAATATATATATATAATCATATGGTTTTAAAATAGATGATTAAGTTTGTTATTTTTTATAGTTCTGGTGCATGAGTTATATGTGAAGTAAGCATTTAATGATAGGGGTTATCTTTCTCAAATTTCAATTATTGAAAAATATTTTTTTATAAGCACAATCATATATTAAATATTGTATGATTACATTATAATCAATAACATATACTCTATTCATTTCAGTCAAGGGATTTTATGTGATTTATGATGTTCTTTTTAAATTTAATTCGATTTCAAATATAGCAGTGTTTTTAGGGGATTTTCCAGAAAAACATCAATATTTTGATTTATTATTCATCATCTTAAAATCAAAAATTACATGTTCAATTTCATCAACCATAAGATAATTTTTTTCACGAAATATCACGTCAACTATTGGTAAAATAATGTTATTTATTAAAATCATCACATTTGATAATTTTAATATGAAAAAATGATTATAAAATTTCTGTATAATAAAAATTATATATACCAAATACTTGTCATCTATTATTATATTTTCCCATATTATTAATTATATGAATTATATTTTAAAATATAATAATTTTTTATCACATGATACCTTATAATTATAATTATCACATTATAAAGTTTGGGTTTGTTACTCATTTTAAAATGATGGTTTTCAAAATATATATCTCAGAATATAAAATTATTATTTTTCCATACATTCAACATTAAATGTCTAATTTTTTCTTCTTAATTTCATATGATATTGGTTTTTTAATTTCAATGCTCCATTATTGATTTTATTTTCTAAATGTATCTATTTTACCAACACGTATATTATAATTTCTTTTTTGAAAACATTGTGTCTTCTCACTAATTAATTATTATGATTTCAATCAAATTATTAGTGATTTAAATCCCTTTATATAAATTTATCAATAGTTTTCATTCTAATAATTTCATTTTAAAGTTACCTCAGCTTCAAATTTTATTACAATGATAAATTTTTTTAAAAAAATATATTTTATAGTTTTTCTATGATTTTAAATTTATCAATAGCATAGCTGTATCAATAAATTTTATTTTTTCATGAATATACCTGTTGATTTTATTTCGAAATAATATTTTGGGGTGATTTAGTTTTATGTATAAAACACTTACATTCCTGAGTTTTTTTGGTTATATAACATGAAACATTAAGAATGGGAATATTAATTCCACGGATTCCTTATATTGTGACGAATGAAAACTATTTTCTCTCGTGGTTTTTTTTATACATTCAATGATTTTTAGCTTATAGAAACTCATTTTATATATTTTAAAAACTTTCATTTGAGGGACCCATATATCCCCTAATGATTTAGTTATTTCATTATATCCCATAGTATAATGATAATAAAGTTTTTATACTTCATCTAGAAATAGAAGTAGGTGTTTGAAACCAGATCCACCATTGGAAAATGGTTATTGAATCTTGATCCTCTAAGGTAAATATATGAGTGAATTTGGATCCACAAAAGTGAAAAATGTGTGATACATCATCCATAATGCGATGATTCCTTTTTATATGTATTTTACCATATTGTTATGTTTTTAAATTTATAAATGTTTTCATTTATCATGAATTTTGATCCATTTTATAACTAAATTTTTTCAGTAATATTATTTTTTTTTCTTCATAATGTTATTATAACCCAATACAAATCTTTTTCCTCACAAGTGATCATAATTTTTATCTCTTATTTTCCATATACTCTGAATTTTGGCTCACCCCTTCTTTTTTTTCAATCCCATATATACAAATATATGTAATATTTATGAGACACTGAGAACTAGTTTTATTGTATAAATTTTTTTAATAAATATTAATGGTTTCTATAAAATATGCGTCTTGAGTAGATAATGATCCAAGACACTAAACCATTCGTTCATTTTTTTGTATCACTTTTAATGATATGGAAAGACCATTAATTGAAAATAATGAAACTAATGTGTTGATTTATATTTTTTCTATTCATTTTATTTTAATGTTATTTAATTATTTTAAGGATTATTTATATTTATTTTCATTAGGATAAGAAAATTTAAGGGGAAATAGAATTTTAAATATAATGTATAAGTATATGTATTTGATAATATCACCATATTTTTGTAATTTTCTGATTGTGTGGATTCTTAATACTAAAATACAAATAACTATATTAACAGTGAAAATAGGCTCTTGATTATATTTAATAAGGAATAATGTACTTGAAAAGAGATTGTAATTTATTATCTAGATCATCACATCATGAATGAAAAATTATTAGAAATTTTACACCATGATTGGAACTCCATAGGTATTCACAATTATTAATTAATGTTCTCTATAATGAACCATTAAGAATGATTTGTTTATAAAAATTCGGTTTTAGGGCCAAAAATTAAAATTAATATTGATAACTGAGGATTGAATAAATATGATCATTAGTTTAATGGAATTTATCATACGATAAATAATACAGATCCATCAGTAAAGAAATATAAAAATATATGTTTTGATATTCATATTTTGAATATTATGTCAACAGGCTCGATTTTATTTTTTCATTAAAACATTTCCATGAAAATGAATATCATAAATGTATGTAGCTATAACTACTATTTCATATAATTGAAAATGGTAATGATAATAAATAGTTTATAACCATAAAATATTCTTTTTTATGGTTCAATATGTTCTCCCTTTGTGATAAATATTCTAATGAGGTTGATATCTTAATAAATATAAAATATTAATATGACATTCTATTTTTTTATTCAGTGATATTTAAAGATAATATTCTACTATCATAATAATTTAATGAACAATATTTCAAACATCAATGATTATTCTCTATTGGTTTGGAAATATATAATAAAATTTACAAATATCTATTCTAGGTGATTTAATAATCATGTTAAATTTTATTGGGGATTAATTTTTGAGAACACATGATTATGGTATGGATAAATATTATGATAAATGAATAATTGATGTTGAGATAAAAAATGGATGATTAATTTTGATTAATTTTTTATATATTATTAATATAATAAGATTATATTATTGATTTAATAACGAGGTTGTTCAACATATTTTTATTATGTGTATCTGATTTTTGAGATTATGATATATATTGATTAGTGTGTGACTTTACTAACAGGTGGTGAATATATTATGGGTATAAAGATAGATTAATATTGGAGATATATCTGATTAATTCTGGTTTATTAACTAAGACATTTAAATTGTTTTGTTAATGTTTAATTTTGGATGGATTTTATTTACGGTATAATTATAAGTGAGTATATGATTGTCTATGAAATTATTATTTTTTGTTGAATGATATGTTACATGATATCACATATATGAATAAATTGGCTATCATATTAGCATATATATCATAAATGATAAATATTTTAGACTATTTCACTTACATTCACGAGTAAGTAATAAAAAAAAATGTGAGGATGTAATTTATTTAAAATGGGTAGAATGTAAAATCTAGGGATTTAAAATATATTTTCTCCATTATAAATATACCATGTTAATATATAGTTCCACATGTACACAAAGTTAAAAACATATGAGACCTTATAGATTTAAAAACTAATACAAGAATAAATACTTATGTAAATAAAACTATTTCAACCAATCATACATGAATTCAAAATATGATTAGAAATAATAAAAATTATTTAATGTATTTTTCAACATAAGAAGTTATGTATTTATATATATAATTTAAATATAAATGATAAATTAATAAATTTTTAAAAAATTACATTTATAAAATTTACACAATTTTTAATTAATCATGCGGAAACTATATACTAAAGTATTTATATGATATTACAAAAAAAACTATTTTTATGTTAATAAATAAAATTAATCAATTTAAAAACAATAAACTTTATCATTATGTAATAACTACCTAAATTTTTATAAAACAATGTAAATGGTAAGTAGATAATTTAGGAATATCATTTATTCATTTAAAAAATAGAATAGTATCTTTTGAATAACTGTAAGTGAATTTTTAAGGACACAGTAAACATTTTATAATAAGAAAAATTTCTATTTTTTTGTGTTAAGTATTATATTTTTAATCATTTTTTGAATATTAATTTTAATTACACAAAACATTTATATGTTATTATTAAAAAATTGAAATCATTAAAATAATGGACATGAAATATATTACCCGATACAAAATTTTAATGCATAATAATAATTTTTTTACAAAATATTTGTTCTTAAACAATATATATGATAATCATAAAAATGAATCTTATTACTATTTTAAATTTTATTTTTTATAATGGGGAAAATATTTTTAATACAGAATACTATTTTATTTTATGTTTCTCATTTTAATTTTTTATTTCATTTATGAATCATGTAGACAAATTTCTAACCATGGCAAAACCACAAAATGTAAAATTGGAAAATATCAGACTAATGGAGTTAAAAGAATCATTGATTATGATGTTTAAATTGAATAATAAATATTATATATTATATAATAATTATTATTATGAAGTGTTAAATTATTATCCACTTATATTCCCTCTCATTCATTGAAAAATGAAAATGATAGCCATGCGATGTGTGGACCACCACCTCAATTTAAATGCATATTGTATTTTTCTTATAGGTTCATATTATTTATTTTAAACACTGAAAAATATTACATAAAATAATAAAATTATATATACAGTATCATTAGTTTTCTATGTTAATGATATTATTCCAATATTAATAACATTCTTAATCATAATCATCCAATAATTACGGTGTGATTTTTTTGGGATGGTAAAAAAACATAGAGGAATAATGATGTACAATAATATCAGGGATAACATGTAGATAATAATTAATAAATATATATGACCTGAAAATGTAAATAATTATTTGATTTTCACATGAGGGATAACATTAATATTGAAATAAACAATTAAGACACCATCATTTGACTGATAAACATCAATGATACAAGATTTTTCATCCAAATTCCTATAATTTGAACTATAAATAAAAATCTTTTTAATGAAATTAAAATTTATAAAAATACATGACATATAAATTATATTACCATTTATGATATATTAATTAAAAAAATATTTTAGAATAATTAAACCCCAAATTTATTTTATTAAACTTGTCCAAAATAATGAATAATAATCACAACTGATATTGAAAATAACTAATAATTCACATATGGACTTATAGATAATAATAAAAAGGAATTTAATAAATTTTTAAAGATATTTATAAATATCTGAAATATTTTGTTCATATATTTAATTTACTTAAAAATATGATTCATGGTGTTTCGTAGATGTTAGGAAATTTTCTATGGGGTATTTTCCCTAAAATTTAATTTCATCGAACATAATTCATATAGTGGACCATTTTATCCATAATATGGTGTCATTAAATAACAATAAATTTATTTTACCATATTAATTTAATTGATCTTGTATTGTGATCAATATTATGTTCCTTTTGTAAATGTTCTTTTTTACTAAATATATAAATATTGTTAGATGTTTATAAATTAACTCGCATAGATAAGTTTAAATAATTATTTTTTAACATCTTTCCACCACCTTAGAATTATTCCACACTATTATTTTATTTCATATAAATAAATATTTAAATATAGTTATAATCAATATTTTTATTCAAATATTTAACTATAACAGATTTTATCCTCATATATTAATGAAATAGATAAAAAAAATCACGTTCCTATTAAAGAAATGTTTTCATACATGACCTTATGTCCCTTCCATTTAATGATATCCATCATATTTGGAATCCCATTCATGTTTTACCACATATTTAATTCATATTTATCTTATCGCAAGTCAAATGTATTTTTCAACCACATTTTACAATATGGGTAATGATGAAATATATTACAAAATATTTAAAAAAAGTTATTTCCATGATTTTAAAATCATATATTTTATAACCCACTACACATTTCATTAGATTAAAATAATTATCCTTCATTTATTAATTATTTATTTAATTTTATAAATATAAATTTCTTTAAATACATTCATATCATAGTTATAAATGTTTATATCTTCTTCTTATAATATTTGTTGATGATTTTCTTTTTAGAAAAATTATATTTCCATAAATTTTAATATAATCATTTAGAAAAAATTATGTCTTTAAATGGTTAATTATTTTTATTTAATCAGAATATTGATTTATGAAATTCATCAATCTCAATTTATCAAATGTGACAATTCAGATTTTTTTAAAGTGACATCAACATCATTATTTATACTAAATAGATAAAAATTTAATCATAAATATTTTAAATTATAATAAACATCTATTCATTAACTCAATATCATATATTTACACATAGGTTATGTTTCCTGATTCAACCTATTATTATTGATATATATATTTATTTTATGTTGATTGTTTACGAACTATTTAGATTATTGATGTATATTTTATTAAATCATTTACAAATGACATAAGTCCCATATTTCCTTCCTCTAATAATTTTTTATTTTATTAATGAAACCAATTTTCTCCTATGTTTTTTCAATATATGATTAATGATTAATATATTATTTTATATATACGTTTGATTTTATTCGTTGATTTATTGTTGGGTCAAATAAAACCATTCAATGTATTCAGTAAATATTTATATCCCATTTATGATAGGAAAAATGTTTTGTTTATCAATCTATCAAGGGTTGTATTGTTAGTAAATCATAACCACCCTTGGTAATTGTTGGGAGAATCCAGACACACCAAGGTAAATAATTTATTGAAGCTAGATTTTCCAGAGGAATCATGTTAGAAAATCCTGATCTATGACGGGAAACATGTAGTGGTTCCTAATGAACTATGTTATGATTCCTATAATCATGTTTTCTCTATAGTATTATATTTTGAAATATATTTACATTATTATTTATCATGAATTATGATCTGTTATTTATCTAGGTATGTTTTCCATGTTTTATGATCATTGAAATTAAATATTCTAACATAGTCATATACATAGCTTCTGAATACTACGGGTAATAACATGTTATATACTAATTTTCCCATTCATGTAATATATGATCACCCAATTATTATGTCTCCCATAATAAGGATATGATTAACCTTATTCTGTTTTATATGATTGATATTATTTTATGGGAAATATATTATATGTTAATATTGATGTGTCGTGAAAAAAAATGCATTATGTAAGAAATAATTAATTGAAGAAACATATAGTTCATATTTTAAAATAACAATTAAAAATATTGGGAGGTTATTATTCAAATATAATACATATTTTTTTTATCTAATGGTTAAAATCATCATCTAACACTAAGAAACCAGCCAATGAATACTTGTGGTGAGAACCATTGTTAAGTACCTATGGAAGTGGAAATGATCTTAAACATGTCATCTCAAGTTTATTTCGTCAAAAAATTCATATGAATATATTATATATATCCAGATATTATTTATCATCAATAATATGATATAGAAATTATATTTTTTAGATGGAGAAACCAATTTCTACTTCTCACCCCACTTATGGGAAAATAAAGCATCACCCATGCAAATATACTGACTATACCCTCCATAAAGATATGAATTTTATTATTCATCTCCAACTCCGATGGATGGTTATATAGATTAATTTGATGAATATATATAGGATATTTATTAAATTTTCATTATTTTGGAAGGATAAATTCTTATTTAACACCCTTTATTTCAATCCAATAAAAAATGAAAACTGAACATGTGTGTACATGTAGACAACCACCTCTATGGTGTGGTGTAATTAATTTTAAATGGTAATGTTTAATAGATTTTTCTAAATGTTTATATAATGAATAAATACAATATTTATGAAATTATTATAAATTATACATGTGATGAAATTATTAAAATTGGACCATGACATAAATAATCATACAATATATGTCATGAAAATAGCAATATTGTCCCACATATATTGATTTTATTAATCAATTTAAAATGAATGGGTACTTGGAAATTATATAGGAATGGATCATATTATTGTAATTATTAATATGGATGTGTTGTTGATTTATATTAATTATAAATTTTTTATATATAATGTTATATTTTTTGGGATTCATGTCGGATTTTGAGGTAAGCGATTATCCTAAAATATAACTTATTATTAGGATTGTTTTTATTTAAATTCTTTTTCTATGATATTTTGTGTTATATACATTAAAAAACTTATATTTCCACTACTATATATTTTTTGGGGATTTTTATATATTATTTTTATTTACCCATATTTTTTACTAAAAAATATTGAAATAATATTGGGTTTAATATCCAATTGTATTTCCCTTTTTTGGTCGAGAATCATATTCACTAATATCCATGGCCTCAAAAAATATATATTATTGATATTTTTTAAAATTGGTTAATAATTTTTTTACTATTAATAATTAATTTACATACAAATAAATTGTTTGAATTGTTTAATTCTTTTCTAAAAGGCCATAGAATGTGTAAATAAATTTTTTTAACATAAATTGTACAACATGATTGGATTTTAAATATAAGATTTACATTATTATATTTGGAAGCATCCTTTTATAGTTTCAACTATTTTATAAATGAAATATTAATGATAATTTTCTTCTAATTTCTATATCAAATGACGATAAAAACAATGTAATCTGTTGTTTTGAAAAGAATACATTATAATAGTTTTATAAAAGTACTAATTTTCCATGTCAAAATCATTTATGAATTATTGTCATTTACTATGTATTTTATATTTTTTTACAATATGATATGTATCTCTGGGTGGATTATTATGATTTTCTCGAAAGGATACTTCACCGTATCTCATTTCATTGATATGAGATAATTAATTTGTAATGAAATGATTTATTTTTTATGATATTTTAAATTATATTTCAATGGTTTTCTATTATATAATGTGTGGGACCATTATAGAAATATAAATCATTAGATAATATTTCATATTCCTTATCTCAATGGGTAAAAATGTTGTTACAGAATTTCCAAGAGGGTATATGGACAATTAACCTATGATCGAGAAGCTAGACTAGATTTCTGTATATGTATATTTGTGATGAATTCATTTGTAGATTTTCATGATATATTACGTCTATGATTATGTTTAGTCCAAAAAATATTTCTTATCGTTCTGACAATATCTCATGGTTCATTATAAATTAATAGTTATTCTTCACCCTTATGAATCATATATTGTTATTACAATGATGTAATCCATGATTACGGATTTAAGAAATATGAGTTAGTGGGTATGTTTTCATATTTTATGAAAACTTATTTATAACCATATAATTTTCTTTTTCATAATAATGATACTTTATTTATATTACTATGATTTACCCAAAATGATAATATGAGATCACCCTTTCTTATAATATTATTTTTATATGTTATAAATGGCTATTTTAAGTATGAAATTTAAAATAGTGGTATGATGTGAGAAGAATATTGTTGGAGATTAGGAATGTCGTTCATGAAATATGTTCATTATGTATGTACTCTACAAACACATGTAATATTTTGTTCATAGGAATGTAATAATATGACATGTTATATTTTCATCTACTATTACACAATATATATATTTATTAAACATAGGTAACCTTACATGGAATTAGAGAATGTTATCACTATTTTGTATATTTTTATATGATAAATGATAGAAGTGACACAATTACAACCTTCTATAATCCACTATGATATTAGATAAACCAAATGTGTAATATATTTATAAAAAACATTCTTATTTTCCGAAAACAGAGGAATGAATATTAATATCATATTATTTATAATTCAAGTTATTTACTAATGATATATTGATTTGGATTCTGTTTATAATAAATTTATATATTCATGAAATTTTTTTTATAATGATTTTGAAAAAAATGAAACAAATTATTTTATGATTAATAAAATTAAATGGGTGGTAGGATGAAAATTCGTTTAATATATGCACTGTAATATCAATTAGCATGAATAGTAATATAAATAACACATTGAAAAAAATCATATGTATAGAACCACTAACTATGGTGTATTTTGTGTGTGAATGTCCCCCATCATTTAGTGGCTTCATCAGTCCACTTATTTTTGTTAAATGGATATTGAAATATAAGAATTAGTTTATATTATATAGTTCTTAGATCATGATAATTTGATTTTACACATGTTCATTTTTAATAGTGAATTTTATAAATAGAAAAATAATATAAATAATAATAGTAAAGAATATTAAATTAAATTCATGATATTAGACATTTCAAGAATGTATTTTTCTATAAGTACATTGCATTAAATCTTCTCACTAAAACTGGGAAGGATTTCCGTGAACCTATACAAATCCATGATAAAAAATTGGTACATATGAGAAAAAATTCAATTAACATAAAATGTATGATACTATTTTTATCATTTACTATTTGATATAAAATAATTATATATTTAGTTGCATAAGACCTCGATTCTAAAATGAATTTTAATAAGAAATGTTTATATCTACGAAGCAACATTTGATGTTCTATAAAGATTGAAATAGAATGAGGAGAGTCATGTTGTTATTTTTTTATTATAAAAGATGATAATTATATAATTTTATGGTATTTTAAAGACCAAATCCCACTGGAGAATGATAATTAATCTCCAGTAATGAAATAATTAGAAAATTATCATGGAAGAAATTAACTTCAATGTAGAGGGATTTGATTTATTATTTGAAGTGAATGTTATCAATAATATTAATATCAATGAGATGTTGGTGAAATAAGTTTTTCCTTCAAATCTACAACTAACACTAAATTGACTCAGTTGTTAGATGTTTGATAATTATGGTATTATTTAGCCCGACCCATGGTTAAAGGATGAAAACTAAAGTATACATCCACATTAAGTGAAAGGAAAAAATGGAAGGTATATGCAATCAAAGATTCATAAGTGGTTCACATGAATATTGTGGTGAAAGTTATTATAACCATATAGATACCTTGAATATAGTATCCTAGATTTGGTGGATAAAATATCAAAATAAAACTATACATAAGTTATTAGACCCAAATTATCCAAATAGTTATTAGTATTTGTAAAACAGATACATACATTGATCCATGATGCATTTGAATAAATAATATACAACCACTTATATTCTAGGAAAACATAATTATTCCCTCCAGTATATAATTTTATTAGAGCTATAGTAGACTTTCTAACATCTATTAAAAAAATTTATAATAAATAGAGGATATGAAATTCATAGTAACGGTTTTGTACAATTTAATCTATCATTTGTAAATAAGGAATAATAAATATAGAAAGGTAAATAATTTAAAATTCATTCAATATAAAAAATTACATTACCAAAAATTATATTTTCATTGGAATAAATTGTGATTATGTATTTAAACTTATATAATCTATTGATATTGGATCTTATCAATAGTTTACATAACTATATAAACAACCATATAGATTTCAATAAATAAATATATAATGCTGGGGTATATAAAACTAAATATTAAAAATATAACACAAAGGAACCATTCCAATACATTATAAACATACCATCAAGGCCTATAGAAAAGTAGTTTTACATAGATGTATAAGGACATTACCTAAAACTGAAAAATGGATTATCTTATAGGAAATTTTGATGAATATAGGATCTTCATAATTATATTCCCAACATTCACGTAACATGTCCAATGTTTTCATCCTATGAAAAAATAGTTAAATGTAGTCCTCATTTTTTAATAATAAGTAATTAGTTATATTAAAATTACATCAATCCAAAATTTCATTAATATTCCAAGTAAAACTGATCATGAACCCTCTTGGGAATGAATAATAATGGTACCAATAAAACATATATTTAAGAGAGAATAATATTTTTTTTTTGATAATTAGGAATCTAATTAAAATAAAATGGTCATGAGATAAATTTTTTATGAAAAAACTTTTCTTAAATTTAGAAACAATATTTTTCAAATATAGAATATTATCAAAGTTTCAATCATTTAAATGAATAGTATTAATTTGAATAAGAATAATCAAATAATTGAGTGTTCGTGATGGTATGATATTTCTTGATGTACTATACATTAATACAATGATTTATATTACATAGTATTTAAAAATTCAAATAGTAACCCATTTTGGAAATGACCAAAATATTCCACTACATTGTTTTACAAAAATTATGAATATTTAAAAAATAAAATAAATATTTATAGTTTAATGTTATATATTTTTTTGAAAACTGTTTTTAAAAATAATTTGGATAAAAAATGTTTTTCATCTATTTAGAGAAATAAATTATGTTTTATCGAAAAAGAAAATAAATCATTTTAGTTAGTATTTTAAATGTGAAAAATTAAAGGATATAATTTAATTTATAGAAAACAATTAGTGGATATATAAATATATTGGTTTTCTGAGATAGTGGTCAATTAATTTGCATAAAAGTCATATAGACCAAAAAATTCTTGAATCATTATGAGATTTTAAAATAAACCATTACAATTATGTTAACTATAAATTCACAATACCCATTAAAGAAATAAAATATATTAGAATACTAAATACCCTTAATATATATAAATCTTGATATATAAAATAATATTTTCATTTTAAACCCCCTATAAAATATGTTAGTCGTGAATGTGGCATATGCCTCATAGTAGTAAAAGTGTGATGAGTACACCATACCTTTAGTGTGACATTCTATATAACTGATTTTATCCTCCATTATAATAAATTTTTAATTATTATGAACATATAAAATTATCCGTTACATACTTATAATATTATATTGGATCTAAATATTACATTTAAATAATCATTTATTAATAAATAATTATATAAATCATTGTTTGAAGGTGATATTTGTTTTGTTTTTTCATATATGTTTTTGTGTGAAAATCAAAAAACATTGAGATTTATAATTAATCAAATATTTCATTATAATTAAAAATGATATAATTATCATATATTATAACTATATATATTTATATTCCATATTAAATTTTAGAGATACTGAAATGAATCACACCATTCCAAGAGATGGTAGGTCATATGTACAAATGAAAGTTGTTTTAACATTTAAGAGAATATAATGAAAGAGTATAATAATTAACATTATCTAATAATTTTTAAATTATATACAGCATATATATTCATTAAATAAATTCTTATTAGAATCAATGAATTGCAAAATTAAAAAATGAATCACATCGCTTCATGAATATGGTAGTCAACAGGTATGCATTAGCATCTTAATCATTTTCCGTATAATGGTGATGTATAAAAGTAAATGATATATTATATTGTAGAAATGCATTAAATTCATAAATATAATATATTTTCATTACTAACATTTTAATAACCAAAATTGTAAAGTGTTGATGAATATATAATTATACCACTATGTGGAGTTTATGAGTCAAATAAACACCAGAATGATGTCTTCACTATCCATGGTGTTGAAAGAATTTATATAATGATTATTTAATTATTAAAATAGTATAATTTTATATTTATGAAAAATAATTCATTATTTTATAATGGATAATAATGATGTATATGATATTGAGAAATAATAGAAATTAAAAACAATTGGCTATGAGTTATTAATTTTTATTCGAATCTTTTTTTTGGAATAAACATTACCCAATTAAGGGACATTATTTTGAAATTCAATATGTTGTTGGACAATTTAATGTAATGTAGGAATTTATTATGGAGTATTGTTTTTGATTGAGTTGGTTCAAAAATATTTAGAGAGAAAGAGTGGAGATGAAGATTCATTTTATAAGTGTGTAGACGGGAACTCTATGAATTATTATAATAGTTACTCTTATTTAAACTAATTTACATTGAAAATATATTAAAATTGATATCATTAGAATATAAAATTTATAATGGTTTTAATCATATCAAACAATATATTTTTAAATTATTTTATTGTGTTTTAACTATTATCTAAGCATTTTAACTGCCCCTATTATCCCTTTCGAACTATCACATCAATATCAAATATTTCATATCATTAATGTTAGTTAAGGAAAATATAATAGGATAATAGTAGAATAAGTTAACTATATATGATATTTTTCTCACTACCCATCCCCTAGGGCTCGTATCGTGGCTACCCCAAGCCCGCCTTCTATAGGCCATGAGCTAGTGACTAGCACCAAAGGTGGAAATCCCTAAAAATGGGAAAGCATTGCCTTTATAACTGTTAACAAACACAATCAGAGTACAAGAGGAAGAAAAAAATTAAGTATAAACTGTATGAAAAGAATGCTAAAAGTAGAGAGTCCAGAAATACAATCCCAATAGTAAAGCACAAGGAAAGGACAAACATATACAACTGAAAAGACAAACTATTGGAAGGTGTCTAGAATATCACGGATCATCCACCATGGATCCGACCTAAAGGGTAGGTATAGATTGCCTCCTCAGTTCTCCAAGTATTTCTCTCTCCTCTGGGTACCGATTCATCATGTGGTCCACCGCTGGGTACCATCCAATCCTCATACACTCTACCTTAGTCAGCGCAGTCTATTGTCTATATCCAACACAACGAGATGTGGGAATAGACTTTGTATGGGTGAGTATAACGATACTCAGTAGGGACCCTGAGACCCTCAAAGACTCAAAAAATCCAACAAGAAAAAACCACAAACTATGAAATCAATGGATAACCATTACTTATGTATATTCCCATACATATACCAATGTTAACTAGTAACCCATCTCAATCATGAGGAAAACACAAAGGTCACTGAATCATCTCAAACAATGATTTTTATTATCGAAACCATGGCTGCTAGAGAACTTCTCCTCTGTCGAGAGTAGTGGTCCTGTCATGACACCAAGGCACTTCTCTATAACCTTATACTACTGAGGTACTCCTCTTATAGAGTACCGCAGGTCTGCTTCCAACTACCGGGCGCTACCCCACTATGGGTCTACCGCCAAATACTGGGGGCTCACCCTAATATCCAACAGAGGTACTCCTCCTGTCGAGTACTATGGGTCTATGCCAAGTATTGTTCGCTCCTCCACCGTGGGTCTACCGCCAAATATTGGGTGCCCCCCACTAGGCTAGTCAAATCACTCTGAGTCAAATTGGTACAGTAGTCGTCAGGTCTATCAGTTACTAGGTCTCTACACTATGTCTACTCGTCTCTGGAAGGATTCTCTCCAAAAACTTCTAGTCGATTCTCCATGTGTCATGAAGTGTCACATAGATGTATCTCAAAGGTCTTCCATATCATAAGGGTCTCAACACAATAGACGATGCATGAATCAGACGCCCGGTCTGTGAGTTATTGGCATTTCCGTCCCAGGGGCCCGATTGGTTTCTTTGTTCAAACAAACCCGACCACACTAAAACCATTTCCAAAAATGAAGTGTGATATGCCAAAGGAATATTATCTTTCCAAAATTTAAATCTTCGTAGACGGTTCATCGATCAGACACCCGTAGTCTGATTAATGGGAAAAATGGTTTTTTCGAGTCTGATGGGTCTGAACTGGGGTCTTACCATGTCTGTGGGTCTGACCCGGCCTGAAGGCAGCCCGTCCCTGCTAACTGTGTGGCCTGAATCGGCTGGCCGCATGGCACGGCTAGCCACGCCTTGGGGGGGGGGGGTGTGCCCCCCCCCCTTTTCATAACGGGAGGCGCATGGCGCCAGCCCCAGTAACCATGGGATGCAAAGGGTCCTGCCTGTGAAGCGCGCACCGGTGGATGGTTTAGTCAACCGAACTCTCCTATATTCCGTGACCTAAGGCCGCGGGTCTTCTCTGGCACAACGCGACGGTGTTGCGCCCCTGTTGTCCCACTGTGGCCCACCCTGGTCGTGGTCCTGCACCACCAGCGTAGGGTGACGGCACCACACCCCTCCACCGCGACCCGCCATGGGGGCGGCCTCCTGCCGCCGTCCACGCAGCGTGACGACACCGCATGCCTCCATCGCGGCCCGCCTTGGGCATAGCCTCATGCAGCCCTCCGCGCAGAGCGACGACACCACTCGCCTCTGCTGTGGCCTGACGTGGCTGTGATTCTCCTCCACTTAGCGAGGCGAGGTCGCACCCGCTTGGCAACCTGCCAGCCTTTTTGACACCGGTTTCTTTCACGGCCTTCTTGTTGCAGGTCGCTGCGTGTACTGCCTTCATCATCAATGATCAAGAACAACAAAAGGAGAGGGTCGGGCCATGTTCATGTGGTCTGAACTATCTTCTTTATAGTGATATCATTTGGTTCTCATACAAAAAATTTGTATGATGAAGAACGAGTACAAAACAATTCAAACCACCTACCTCGTATTTGTCGAACGTTGGTGGTGGAAGGAGAGGAAAGGCATACATGGATTCATCAATGTTGGGAAGCATTTGGGGAAGAAGCGTTGTCGGTGTTCATCGCGGTCGGCTCCCTTTCCGTTGGTTCGGACGAAGATCATCGTAGAAGTTCATCCTTCTTTGGTGGTGTGTGGAGTTCTTCATTGGATGAGAAAAGGATCCTCTATAGCTTTCCCCTTTCTCTGTTCCACCTATGATTAATGCTGAACAAAATAAAATAATAGGTTGGCCTATTATTTTATTATGGTTAATAATCTGATAAGATTCAAATTAAATTATGTTACTTCATTTTATTAATGGTTGAAGTTGTCTTAATTAATTTGGGGGAGGAATATGAAGAATTTAACTAATTCATTAAATTAATTGGCACATTAATGAGTGGAAGGTGGAGAGTTAAAATCCCACATAAATGGAGGGTTTAGAGGGGTTTAAGGGGATTTAGAAATGATGTGGGTCCCACCTTAATTATATTCTCCCATGAGAGGTTATGCTCGCGTGGGCCCCAACACCAAAAACACCCATGGGTGGTTATGGTGTCATGGCCCCCACCTCCAACCTCCCCTAGGAGGTTTTTACTACCTCAAATAAAAATAAGTTAAGTATCATTTTTATTTAATTTTATTTAAAAACCGCAAAAGTATCTTCCACTCTCGATAAAACGCAACTGCGGTGATTGTCTCACTATGTAATTATCGACACTGCGAAATCAACGATGCCCTCAGATTTCAGTTCCGAGCATAGGTTCAAAAGTTATAAAATCCCATAGGTACATTTACTGAACGTACACAAACAAAACATCATAAATTGATTCTGGGTACACCGGGCCTCATAGTCAAGCGCCATCAAAAACTACAGACTCGTAAAATTACCATGTATTTAGAAAAAAAAATTCTACTAGAAATATAGGTCTTTATATTCTCCCCCACTTAGGGAATTATGTCCCTGTAAGCTAAAACTAAAACTATTGGAACAAATGGGGGTACTAAGAATGCATCTGAGCCTCCCACTCCCACGTGCTCTCCTGGAGGTTCTCGTGATGCTAATGAAGACTCTCTATAGGAATCTACAGTCCACATAGGTCCCTCTCTTTTCAATCCTCGATCTCCACTGGGACCTTCGTAAAAGTCTCCATGTCACTGATGTCCAACTCCCTGTGGTCGATTTTGACGGATGGGTCATGCAGGTATCTCCTCAGCTGAGATACGTGGAAGACTTCATGCTCCTAGTGAAATTGAGGTGGAAGAGCTAAGTGGTAATCCACCTTGCCTACTCTACAGAGGACCTAGAAAGGTTCAATGAATCTCAGAGATAGCTTTTCTCCTCGGAAAAATCTCTGTGGACCTCATCGAGATGAGGGCCGTAAGAAGATGTGGTCACCATCCTAGAACTCCATAGGTCTCTGTCTGCTATCATCATTTGACTTTTTTCTTCTCTGTGTAGTCTTCATCCACTCCTGGATGATCTCCACCTTCTTAATGGTAGCCCGTACAATCTCTGGACGCACTAGTGATGAATCCCCTTGGCCAGTCTAGCATAGTGGCGATCTTCAAGGTCATCTAAACAAGTTCTCAATGGTGCCATAGAGATGGTGGAGTGATAGATGTTGTTGTAGGAAAACTCTACCAAAGGAAAGTGGTCCATTCATATGCATCTGATTTCGAGGAAACAAGCCTGAAGAATTTATATGAGAGTCTAGATGGTCCTCTTGGTCTATCCATCAGTCTGAGGATGGAAGGTGATGCTCAGGAGAAGCTGTGTCTCGAAAGCTTCCGGCAGCCCCTTCCATAGCCTGGAAGTAAATCGTGCATCATGGTCGGAGATAACAGAATAAGGTACTCCAAGATAATGCAAAATTTCTTGCACATAAAGGCATCCCATGCTCTCTTCTGAGCCATGCTCTCTGATCAGTAAGAAGTGGGCCGAATTGGTGAGTTGGTTGATACTCACCCAAATCGAGTCGTGACCCCTGGATGTATGTGGATGTCTCGTCACGAAGTCCATGGATATCCCATCCCACATCCACTACGGGACCTGTAAGGGATGAACCAAGCCTACGTGTACCTGGTGCTCCGCCTTCACTATCTAACAAGTGAGGAATCTTGACACAAACTATGCGACAACCTTCTTCATACTGGGCCACCAGTGTTGTCTTCGATGATCCTAGTACATCTTCGCCACTCCTAGAAGTACTGCTAGAGGAGATTTGTGAAAGTCCCTCAACACCTCCTCATGAAGTGCAACTGGTACCATGACATGTCCCCTGAAGATGATGACATGATCTCTACCTTCAGAAAATCTATCAGTTGCCTTCCCTATATATATATATGAGCACGTCGTGTCTCACAGTCAGCATCCCCACAATGTGCCTCCCTAACTCGCTAAAGAAGTGGAGGAGTGATTGTAATAGAATGAAGATAGGATGCTCCATCCCTATCTGCAAAGGATGACTATAAGGAAGCTAGCTACTCTATCGCCTCTCTTATCAGTTGAATTCCAATCCCCCGGATAAGCGCATCCACAATAACATTCCCCTTCCCAGAAGTATAGACTTTCTCTATGACATAGTCCTAGAGGAACTTGGGCCATCGTCATTTTCTCTGGTTAAGGTACTTCTGAGAGAAGATATACCAGAGACTCATGTGATTAGAGTACATGGTAAAAAATTCACCCATCATATAGTGTTGTCATATCTTCATGGCGAAGACCACTACTGCTAACTCCAAGTCATGGGTAGCATAGTTCTTCTCATGTTGTCTCAACTGCTGAGAACCATATGCGATCACTACTCACTCCTGCATTAGTACATACTCAAGTCTGCTTCCTAATGAATTGTAGTAAACTACGTACCCTACGCCTTCCTCAAGATGCCTCAATATTTGGGGCACTAGTCATCCTCTGCCTCACCACATGAAAGCTTTATTTTCATCTCTACAACCACATGAAGGGTTGTCTATTCTTCGTCAAGGCTGACAGTGGTGCTGCAACACTGGAGAGGTCTGGAATGAATCTCTGATTGTATCCAGCCAATCCCAGTAAAATATATACCTCTGTCACACTCCTAGGTGGCTCCCAAGCAAGTACTGCTTCAATCTTCACTGGATCCATAACAACTCTATCATTTGATATGACGTGTCACAAGAATTTAACCTCTTGAATCCAAAACTGGAACTTCTAGAGATTACCATAAAGCTGGTTCTCTCAGAGTGTGTCCAGTACCACCTGCAAATGGTAGGCATGGTCTTCCTCAGTACTCATGTAGATTAGAATGACATTAATGGGGACTATAGAAAATCGGTCAACTTAAGTCTAGAAGATCCTGTTCATGAGGCCCATGAGCACTATTGGAGCATTGGTTATGCAATAGGGCATAACCATGAACTCGTAGTGTCCATACCGACACCTGAAGGCTGTAATCTGCACATCTTCATCTCAAAATCTAAGCATGTGATAGCATGATCTGAGGTCTAACTTCGAGAACCATCGTGCATCCACTAGCAGATAAAATAGGCCTTCAATCCTCATAAGAGGGTTATTTTTCTTCACGGTCACCTAGTTCAGTTGACGGTAGTCGATGTAGAGCCTCAATCTCTCATCCTCCATCTTGGAAAATAGAATTAGGGCTGCCCAGGGATAAACACTGGGCCATATTAATCCCTTCTCCTATAGGTCCTCCAAATGTACCCGCAGTTCATGAAACTTGATGGGAGTCATTCGATATGCTGGAGTAGATATCAGCGTCATCCTCGAGTACAGGTCAATGTAGAAGTCCACCTCTATGCAAGGAGGTAGTCCAAGAACATCATCTGGTAAAACATCTAAGTACTGACCCACCATTACAGGATATGTCAAAGTCTCCGCATTTACTGCTCTGAGTGTAAGGAAATCCATCTAGTGAGTGATCATCTACACCCTCCTCCAAGTAAGTCACTCTAGTGCTGGAAAGGTTCCAATCTCGCCGGTGAAGGTGAACATGGTCCCACCCGAGTGGACACCCTGCACGTTGCACCTAATATAGTCGATCTAAGCATGGACAGTAGGTAACCAGTCTGTACCCATGAAGATGTCGTAAGGCCTTGAAGGAGGTATGAGGAGATCCCAGCTGAAGCTCTCACCTCCTTGAGTATGCTCACACTATAGGCACTAGTGCGTAATAGTCGAGTCTTCTCCCATAGGAGTCTGTAGCCATAAGGATCGAGCCAACAGCTCCATCGCAATCTCTGAGCTCTGAACGAGGGACGTGACAATGAAATAATGACTGACACATGTGTCGAAAGTAATTGCAGCTAATGTGTAGTAGACACAGATCGTACCTAGAATCATCTCCGAAGGGCCATGGTCGTATGATTCAGCTTCTGGATGATGAGCTCTCCCCTGTCCACCCACTCAATGCAGTTGGGATGGACCTCCTGGTGGTGGTGGCTGTTGCACCTCGTATCATTTTCCACCTCCAACTGCATGACTAGCTCCTCTTCCACGTCCGACTCCACCATAAGGACCACCTCGATCGATCCTCTGCCTCTTCCAAGGAGGTCCCCCAGCTATCTGCTACTGATCAGTACGGCGGGTAAAACAGTCACGGGCCATGTGACTACGCCCTCCGTAGGAGTAACACTATCTTCACCTGGCATGTCTGGCTATGTCTCCACTCTGGGTGCCCCACACAACTGATCCAGATCCATGTGGTCATCCACAAGTTCATCTAGACCTATTGGACTTCTACATCATCTGTTAACTGTAGGATGCAGAAGACTTCGCTGCAAGTCGACTAGTGGTGGGTCTCACTGCTGGAGACTTCCCAGCAAGTAAACTCTCTACAAGGAGGGCTCGCTCCAACACCACTATCTATGAAGGGATGATATGGGTGATAATTGAAGCTCTGATCTCTCGCTTGAGTCCCTTCTCAATGGTCTGAGCCCTAAAGAATGGGTCTAATACCATATTAGTGGAGTAGCGCGAGAGGTCAGTGAACCTCACTGAGTACTAAGCTACACTCATGCCGCCCTACTGTAGATGAAGTAGCTATTGTACCCACACCACTCAAAGGGACTCTGGAAAAAACTCTTCCTGGAATAGGCTCTTGAAGTCTACCCATACAAGTGACACCTCATCATGCATCTGGAGCATCAGGCTCCACCATCTGCATACTACTGCCTGAAGGAGGATGGGAACAAGGATCACCATGAAGTCGGCTGGTGTCCCTACCAATATGAAGACTCTCACCATATCCTCCATCCAATCCTCAGCCACCTATGGGTCTGTCTCTCCCCAGAACCTGGGTGGCCTCGGGTGCTTGAACTCGTGCAGGACGCTCAAATGGTGTGCATCATCTACTATTGTGGATGGTGGCATCGGTGGCCCAATGGGTGGTGGTACCATTGGTGCCTCCACTGGAACGTGTCCCTATACTAAGGCCTCATCGCTCAGCTGGATGTCAGTCCATACAACTCTCGGGGCTCTAACTGGACGTCCGCTGGGAGGCATCCTGAAAGAAACACATGTGACATGGTCAGAGGACTATACCTGGTGAGCTGACCTTGTTTGAGCCGACATAATGTAAACTTTTCAAAACACACACGCAATTAGTTTTTTTTGTGTAATAAGTCGGAAATTAGTAGTCAGGGTCTTGGTTTATGGATACATGGGCCGCCACACCAACACTGGACTCCCTGAAATGAAAAACCACACTCAGTATCCTTAACACTATTTCTTCACCGAAAAGAGTGATCAGAGTCCTAAGTTATGCGGTAGAACCGACGTCCTCTGATACCATTTTTTCATGACCCGTCCCCTATGGCTTGTATCATTACTACCCCAATCCCACCATCCATAGGCTAGGGGATGGCGACTAGCACCAAAGGCATAAATACCTAAAACAGGGAAGTCATTTCCTTTATAAATAAAAACAAAACACTACCAGAGTACAATAAGAAGAAAACACTAAGAAAAAACTATATGAAAATTATGATGAAAGTAAAGAGGCAGGAAATGAAAGCCCAACAGTAAAGTACAAGGAAAGGAAAAACAAGTACAACTAAAAAGAGAAACAGTTGGAAAGTGTCTAGCATCTCCTGGATTTTCCACCATGGTTCCTACATAAAGGGTACATACAGATAGCCTCCTCAGTGCTCCATGTATGTCCGTCTCCTCTGGGTACCGACTCATCGTGAGGTCCACCTCCGAGTACCGTTCTGTCCTCGTACACTCTGCCTTGGTCAGCGTAGTCCGTCGTCTGCATCCAACACAATGAGGTGCATGAATTTCCAATGCAGGGGTGAGTATAACAATACTGAGTAGGGATCCCAAGACCATCAATGTCTCACAAAATACAGCAAGGATAATCCATAAAGAACAAAATCAACGGATAACCATTACCTAGGTATATTCCCAAACATGTACATATGTTATCTAGTAACCCATCTCAATCATGATGAAAACACAAAGGTCATTGACTCAGCTCCAACTGGGATTTTTATAATCGAAAACATGACTGCTGGAGAACTCCACCTCTATAGATAATAGTTGTCTTGTCATGACGACAGGTCACTTCTCACTGACCATAGACTGCTGTGGTACTCCTCCTATCAAGTATCGTGGGTCTTCTTCCAACTACCAGACATTACACTATTGGGGGTTAGCCGACAAATACCGGGCACTCACCCTAATATCCTACAGAGTTACGCCTCCTATCGAGTACCATGGGTCTGCCTCCAAATACAAGGCACTCATTCCACATGGCTCTTCGGCCAAATATCGGGTTCTCCCTGCAGGGATAGTCAAATTACAATGAGTCGAATCGGTCAATCAATCGTCAGGTCTGTCAGATACTATGTCTCTGCACTCTCTCTGCTCCTCTCTGGGAAGATCCACTCCATGACCTACGATTAAATACTCCAAGTGTCACAAAGTCTCATGTAGATGTATCTCAAAGGTCTACTATGTCATAGGTGTCTCAACGTGATAGACGGAGTGTAAATCGGATGCCCAGTCTGTGAGTTATTGGCATTTCCTTCCCAAGGCCACATTTGGATTTTAGGTTCTAGACAACCCAACCATACTCCAACCGTGTCTTAAATTCAAGTGGTATGTGAAAAGGAAATCTTATTGTTCCAAACATTCTGTCTCCGCAGATGGTTCTTCGATCATACACCCATAGCCCGAGTTATGGGAATACATGTGTTTTTGGGAATGATGGGTCCAGAGTGGGGTCCGACTCGGCCCGTGGGTCCGACCCTGTCGGAAGGCGGCCTGACCCGAATGTGGCCCGACCTGAAGTGGCCCGACCCAAAGGCATCCCAGCCCTATTGTGGCCGAAAAGGGGCAGCCAGGCCCGGTTGGCCGTGTGGCCTTGCGTGGTGAGGCGTACGGCCTTGCCCGGCCGTCGCATGGCCATTCCGGCCACATTGTGTCACCCAGAAATCCATTTCGTGGGGGTTGGCGAGTGCCCCCACCTTTTTTCATAATAGCCAACACCTAGCACTGGCCCAAGTAACCACGGGATTCGAAGGGTCCCGCCTGTATAGTGTACACAGGCGGCCGGCTCAGCCAGCTTCCCTCTCCTGTCTGCCGCGACACAAAGCCGCAGGTCTTCTCCTGCACATAACGAAGGCGCCACACCACTGATATCCCACCACATCCCTCCATGTCTACGGTCCGGGACCACCGACACTGCACAAAGGAGATGGGTCCCTCCGTCGTGGCCCACCGTGGCTGCAGCCTCCTGCTGACGTGTCCACTGTTCTCCTCTACATAGTGAGGCGGCGGCGCACCCTCTTCGTGACCCAGAGGCCTTTTCACCATATGTATCAATCGCTTCCATCTCATTTCCAGTCGCCTCTTGTACTGTCTCCATCGTCAATGATCATGAACAACAAAAGGGGAGGGTCGGGCCATGATTGTGCGGTCTGAACCCACCTCATTACAGTGATATCATTCGGTTCTCATACCATAAATTTGTACGTTGAAGAAAAAGTGAAAACCCATTCAAACCCTCTACCTCATATTTGTCGAACGTTGATGGTGGAAGGAGAGGAAAAGCGGATGTCGATTCATCAACGTCGTGAAGCGTCCGAGGAAGAAGCGTCGTCGGTGTTCTTCACGGTCAGCTCCGTTTCCTTTAGTTCGGATGAAGATCATTGAAGAAGTTCATACTTCTTTGGTGGTGTCTGTTGTTCTTAGTTGGAAGAGAAAAGGCTCCTCTCTAGCTTTCCCCTTTCTCTATTCCACCCATGATTAATGCCCATAAAAATAAAATATTAGGTTTTTCTATTATTTTATTGTTGGCATGTATTTGAAAAGATTCAAATTAAATTATGTTACATCACTGAATTAATGGGTGAAGTTGTTTTAATTATTTTGAGGGAGGAAGAGGAAGAATTAAATTAATTCATTAAGTGAATTGGCACATTAATAAGGGGATGGTGGAGAGTTGGCATCCAATATAAATGGGGAGTTTAGAGTGGTTGAAGGGGATTTAGAACCCGTGTGTGTCCCACCTTAATTATATCCTCCAAATGGAGGTTATGCTCGGGTGGGCCCCACCACCATTACCTCCCATGGGAGGTTCGGGTGTGGTGGCCCCCACCACCAACCTCCCCTTGTAGGTTTTAACTACCTCAAATAAAAATAAGTTAAGTCTTATTTTTATTTAATCTTATTAAAAACCCCAAAAAATATCTTCCACTCTCGATAAAACGCAACTGCGGTGAAGGTCTGACGAAGCAATTACTGACGCTGTGAATTCAACGGTGCCCTCAGATTTCATTTATGAGAACTGGTTCAAAAGATATAAAATCTCGTACGTACTTTTACTAAATGTAACCAAAAAAAAGTTCAGAAATTGTTTTCAGGTACACCGGGGCTCTGAATCAGGTGTCGTCAGGAACTGTGGACTTGTAAAATTTCCACGTATTTAAAAATAATATCCTTATGAAATCTAGATCTTTTTAATTTTAAACACTATCTAATTCTCATGGAAAAATATAATATTTTTATATATTTTATATCAGTTAATAAAATATTAATTTTGTTAAAAGTTCATTAATTCCTTTTTTGGAACTCATTATACGATTTTTCATTGAAAAAACATGGACAATAAAATTCAAATATAAACCACCAAAAACAATAAAATATATTTTATTTAACTATATAATTCTTAGAAAACAATAAAAAACTAAAAAAAATTATATACTTTTTAAAATCATTTAATTGATTTTTTTATTGCCTACACTAACACAATGCCATCATTGAAGAACAATTTATTACAATTATTGAATCACTGAAAACAAAATATAAATTACAATGATATTAAAATTCCAATCATTATTGGAATAAAAAAAATTTAATATAATTTTTTAATATAATTTCATTCAAAAAATATCATAGAGATTAAATGCATAAATATCATGATTTTTTCAGTATCTATAACATAAATATTGTATCGGTAAAAATATATGAATAATGGCACTATATTAATTTTTTTAAAAAAATATATATAAATTTTTATACAAAATTTATGCAATAAGGTAAAGGCATGTTGTATAGTATTTTGTAACATTTAATAAAATTAACCCTACATTACATGTGTTCCCATTCTTGGGTGACAAAGATTTACTAAGATAATATCTCATAATGTAAAAACTAAATGGTTAAATTTTAAAAAATTAATATTGTATCTCCAATATAGAATCCACATTTTAATGATTCAATACACAAATGTGGTATAATTTAATGTATAATGAAACCAACAAATGATGATAAATTTCTATTTAAAAAATAATTATCTATTGTATGAAATGTTTTTATATAAAAATTTATAATAAATATAATTAAAATGGATTTCATATTATTGTTAATAATTTAATATTAAATATATTTCATCTCTAATAATCATTAGAAAATGTAACTTTTTAAATGATTTATATGAAAGGACAATTTCAAATAAAAATCTGTATTTTTTAGTATTCATTGAGTTATCAATATTTATAAACAACTCACTGTAAGATAATTTCAACATTATAATTTAAAAAATGAAGTAACTTATTTCAAATATTATTTAATAATGATTCCCAAATTAATTAAATTATTTTCTAACAAAATTATCAAAACCCATTTTACGGAAAATTTATTCTAAATGAAAAAATGGCTTCCATAAAAATTGTGTATTTATCTATCAATGCATATTAATTTTAAAGACAACAAATATGTATTC
Source organism: Viscum album (assembly GCA_963277665.1). NCBI lineage: Eukaryota > Viridiplantae > Streptophyta > Magnoliopsida > Santalales > Viscaceae > Viscum > Viscum album. Next base: position 911,091,609 of record OY728161.1, on the reverse strand, counting down.
TTTTCATTTTTTGTTTACTCATATATATATATATAGAACTGATTTTAATGATATGTTATTAATATGAACATTTAAATAATTATATTTTATTTTATTATCGTTGTTCTCTTATACTACATGTTTTGTAAAATGCATGAAATCAATGAAATTTAATTTATTTGAAATGAAACATTACATAATATCTCAATGAGTTATATTTTACCACCTGGTAAAATTGACATATCATAATTATATATTTTTCTTTAAAGGTTATAAATTAGATATTTACATTGTTTAAAACCCACATTCTACCATATAATAATAAAATATCCATTAAGAAGTGATAGTGGAAAACCTTAAAATTACATTAAATAATATATAATGAAATTGGGATATAATTTGAATATTTGGGTGAGGATTAAATATTGACATAGAGGAGAAAACATATTTCCAATTACTAATATCGTGTGATTGAGAACATGTGTTTAAAAATGTTAACGACTACAATACCAAAAATCAATGAGGTGTGAAAAAGACATAAATTTATAGAAATTGAAAGTATAAATATAACATTTTTAATTTAAAACATTTTCATAGTGATTATTTATTTCATTAAAATATAGACAATATTTTTTCAAAATTTACTTACATTACACGTAGAATATCATCAATGAACGAATTTCTATTAAAATCTCTTTGTTACTCAAAAAAATGACAATTAAATATTAATTTCTCATATCTAACAAATTATAATCAAATAATAATTAATCCCATGATCTATAAAATATCATTTTATTCCTAATAAGATTAATAAATTTAAATTGTTTATCAATGTGTAAGATAACAACCATAATGTATTATCCTTCATATAAAAAACGAAATTAATATCCAAAATTTTAAAATTAAACTAACTATTTATCATATATCATTAGAAAACACTATTTACCAAAATACCAAAAAAACATCAACATTATAGAAATAAATATTCTCTAAGGTTATCTCAATTCATTCTTATTACATTCCTAAATTCATTATATAACACTTCCAAAGTATTTCATTCTGTTAAATATAATGGTTATACATACATCAACATAATCAAAAATACCATAATGTATCAATACTCACTACATAATAAAAATTAAAATAAAATTTATCCTATGATATGATTTCCAAAATAGACTAAATGATCACCCATCAAATCATTTATTTATAACACCCTTTACTTTCTAGTTGATCCCATGGGCTAGTGGAAGGCCATTGCAAATTATCATCATTCAATCGTTGGTTCACGCCTTATAGACTTTAGAAATTCTAGATTATGACGTAAGAACTATGGGTTATCCTTTATCTTAGACTATAATAATATAATTATTTTACAATTCCAAAAATATAAAAAATTAAATAGTAATCATCGTGTAACTTTTTAACCACAATGTTTTTCTTTTAAGATCAATTTTTTATATAAATGAAAATGACTGTAATTGACTCTTATTACCATAGCAACAATTTTTCCTCTGAACCATAAATACTATCAAAAAATTTAAATGTACGTCAAAAAAATATAAACTCATTATTCCTTTAAAAACCATCAAAATATAATATATACAAGTCCAATAGATTTTATTCAAATTAATACCACAAAAAATATAATTATTCATGTTTAACCACCAAAAAACCTCAATATAGATATCCTATAATTTAAAATGATGATCAACCTTATAAATATCATCCAAATATCCTTTATTTATACCAGATCACTATGTAAAATCATTGATTTCTGTAGGTTCTATTCCCTCTTTCATAATAATTGTTCACAAATAAAATATGAAATAACCCAATAATATCCCTCTAGAAATTACACATAGAGTCACATTGAGGGATCAATCACCATCAACCAAAATAATTTTGGGGATATTATAAAGAAACATTATTTGATACTATTTACCATAGATAAATATGTACTAAAATAGAATCAAATCATAGAATCATGAAATTGGTGTATTTCTAGGAAAATGAGGTAATCATTTCCTTACAATGAACATCAGGATATCATCCTATATTTATAAATATCATTAGAGTTTGAATTATTTTTGTGTTACCTATTATATATTTTCCGCTATATGGTATAGGTAGTGTCTACAAATATTCTTCTAACACCAACTATAGAGACCCTGCTTCAAGAAACCGAAATCTGGTGGTTACATTAATACATTAGATATATATATTGGAAACAAATTGCAAAGGAACAAATAGTTTCTGATTCAAGGAAATATAAAAAAATATTTAAATATCATATACATTTTAGAATACAGAACAAATTAAATTATTTTATTATATAATTATTATAGACATATAGAAAATCCCAACATATCAGTAATAGTGATTCTGATGGAATAATATGGAATGGAATTATAATAAAGGTGTGAGATCAAATTCTCTTTATGGGTTATGCACAATGGAGTTTATCATGATTAAATAAAAAATAATCAATAGTATTTGGTAAATAACTAAAAAACATTTCATTTATTCAATAACTATAGTAAAAAAGAAAAAATATCAACTGAATGAACGAGGATCAAATAATTCTTTAGGAATTATCACAAAATGATGAATCATATCCGTCCTTAACATTATTTATAAAATACTGACATAAACATAATGAAAAAATTTCATAATGTTGGAATTCCTAATTCTAAACTTCGTAATCATATCCTTGAGTCCACATGAAAGGAAAAAATATAAATATCATTATGGCCTCATGCTATGTAGACACCCATAAATTGGTATTAACTCATCCAATTATCAAAACTAGTTTGTCCCTTGAGACCAACTGATTCATTATGGTGATATTTAATTCTATCCCCAACCAATTATTTAATAATTTCAATTAATTCATCATATGGTTAAATTATGAAAGATAATTAACAATACATAATACTAAATAATAGTCTATATTGGAGGAATTAGAATACAAAATTCCAAAAAAATTAATATCTAATGTGATAACAAAACATTCAAATAAGGAATACGGATGAAATCACTACCACATTTCTATAGTGGATCATAATTAAAACAATTCTGTTTTTAAGAAATATACTTTCCATTAAAAGTTAATTTAAAATTTTCATGTAGAAAATATACTATTGAAATTTAAAATCACATTAAAAATAATAATTTCTATAATTTAATTAATAATATTTTCTGAAAAACAAATTATTTTGAAGGAACACTATATTCAGTAGTGTAAATATCAAAAAACATTGATACTTAATGATCAAAAAATATATAATTTAAATGTTACCATTATAAATTTTTAATATAATTAGAGGGTATGAAAATAATTAACTAAGAAATTAAATATATAAAAAGAAAAAATATCATTTAAAATTACTTTATTAATATTGTCTAAATAAGTAAAAGATTTTCAGTAATGTTATTTTAGGGTTCAAAAATATGTTCTAGTCAAGAATAGGTTTTATTTTTTTGCAAGATAATATTAATGTCACGAACCAACCCGGGTGGACCCTGAACCGGTCACCCGAGCCGGTCCGCGACATGGCCCGAGAGGCGTTCCCGATCCTCCCGGGCTGGCGACAAGCGCCAGGGCATCATTAGAGACTATGGGAACGATTTCGCCCAATATAAATAAATAAGACAGTGAAAATAATACAGAGCAGCGCAGAAAAGATAACCAAATAAAGTGACTAAACAAGAACAAACAGAGAACAAACTAACCAAACACGACGTCCGAACAAGCTCCGTGCGACCTCGCGGGTCGCTCTCCGACTCAACGATCAAGCGTCGCCCTAGGCGAGCGCACTCAAACTATAGCCTGCACAAACACTAAAAACAGAAAAGAACTATAGGCGTGAGTATTAAAACTCAGTAGGCTAGCCCGATATCTATTCCCAATGCACTACATTTAAAATAAAAGAAACATCATTTCAAGTTTGAACTACAATCTATAAAAGTATGTTTTTAATAATATTCTACTTAAAAACAAAGTACGAACCATTGCCCTTAGCCATTTTTCCAAATTCGTGATCATTTCATTGGTGCCAATGACATTTCAGGAAAAGGGGAAAGTGATGTTTAAATTTTCAAATTTGAACAAAAGGGATTAAACACTTCCATTTGAAAAACAATTTTTAGAAACCCATTAAAAAGCAATTTATCAGTTTCCAAGGAAAACAATATGCCAGAATACACAAAGTAAAACATGCAGCAAGGGCAATGTAAGTATACACGTGAGCATCATAATCATTACTGCAAGCTACAAAAGCTGAATAGACATGGGTGAACCTAGGAGATCGAGAATAAACCAGAAGACACCGATACATGAGAAATCATCCTTATTGACATGTCACGATGAAATCAAAATGCACAACACGCTCGACCATCCACTCACAGGCAGGTCGAGGGAAAATCCCATAGCAATAAACCCAATATATCCACCTACTATGGGCCACTGGTTAGTACCATAACATACCAGTGCAGCAATCGTTCTTAGAATATTCTCTCAATATGCCAGATTCCCATGTCTCAAGTGTTTAAGTAAAAGGGGGTGAGCCAACCGATGCCAACCGAGCATCCAATCAGATATATCTATATATATAAAGAACAACAGGCATTCCCCGAGCCACTCCATGGGACAACCTCATGCCTTTTTCCACTCAAGTACCCGGGAGCCTCTAAGCGCGGCCTCCCAAACAATCAATCGTAACCAAGGCATGAGAGTCACCCTAAGAGGGTTTTTATCGAAACATTTTTATCGCTTTCCATAAAGTGCCAAACGGGCATTTAATACAGTTCACAATTACTACCAAAACCAGTTTAAAACTATTTAATGAACCCACAAAACACTACTTCACAGTTTGCCAATATTTTTATAAACCAAACCAAACCATTTTCTTTTCTCAAATAAACTTTAAGAGCCAACCGGGCAATTTCTCAAACGAACCAAAGTATTTGTTCACACTTCAAAAGAAATAATTTCTCATTAAACCAGAACTCTATTTTATATTTCGTGAATTATGTTTAAAAGCCAAACGGGCATTCTTTCATTATTGGGTGTCCGCTCGTCAAAAGGATGTTTCATGTGTCGTGTATAAAATAAACGGCTCCTTTTGACATTAATTAACCATTTAAAAATTAACCGTCTTATATTAAAAATTAATTATCGTATATTATCTCATATTTATTACAATTAATAAAATGTTTATTTTAAACAATTAGGGTGCGCAAACAGCATGAAATAATATAACTTAAATTTTAAAAGCAGTGCAAAGGGGACCTACCTCAAAACCAAGCGCGACGGCAAAACGACTTTGGAAGCAGGGCGCGATGGCACAACGTGTGTCTGAAGCCACGCGATAAAGTCTGACACTCTACATAATCAAAACCAACGACTCAGACACATCCAAAACTCACCAGAGCATTTGAAACCAAGCGGCGGGAATAAGCGCTCACCTTGAAACCAAAGCGCGACGATGACGGAACCTCGGAGACAAGGCGCGGCGATGGCGCTCACTCGGAAACACCCCACGCGGGCCCTCAAACAATAATCCTACCAAAAGAAACATAAAAAGATAACCCCCAACAAATAAAAGGCCAAAGCGATAATAATAATAATAATAATAATAATAATAATAATAATAATGATAAAATTAATTATACTAATAATAATAAAAATAAAGATGATAATAATAATAATAGTAATAAAATTAATAATAATAAGATTAATAATAATAATAAATATAATATCAACGATAAAAACAATAATAATAATAACATTAATAATAGTAATAATAAAAGCCATAATAATAATAATAATAATAATAATAATAATAAAAATAATAAAATTAGTATTAATAATAATAACAATTACACTAATAATAATAAAATTAATAATAATCATAATAATAATAAATAATAATAATAATAATACTAACAATAAAAATAATAATAATAATAATAATAAAATTAATAATATTAATCATTAATAATGATAATAATAATAATAACTAATAATAACAATCATAATAATAGGAATAAGAATAATAATAATTGTAGTAATAATAATAATAACAATAAAAGTAAATAATAAATAAATAAATAAAAAAACAAGTAACCTTCGGGGAGCAAACAGGAGGCGCGGCCGGGGGGGGAGTGCGACGGGGCGCCGGGCTGAGGCAGGGAGCAAGCGGGGGACAGGAGGAAGGAGAAAGAAAAAAAAATAAGAAGAAGAGAAGAAGAAGAGGAAGAAGAAGAAGAGAAGAAGAAGAGGAAGAAGAAGGAAAGAGAAGAAGAAGAGGAAGAAGGAGGGGGCGCGGGTGCTGCGGCTGATGCTGCGGAAGGAGGCAGGGGGCGCGAGATGGGTGGTTGGCGCTGCTACGGCCGAGCGCTGCAAGGGAGAGCAGGGATGCGCTGAGGCCGGGAGAGTAGGCAGGGCGGAGTTGGGTGCGCCGGAGGTGATGCTGGTCAGGGGGTTGCGGGCTGCAGGAGGGCGCTGGGTCTGAGGGGTGCGGCGGAAGGATGCCGGGCGCCGGAAGAAGGCCGGCAGGGGGGCCTGGTCCGCTACGGGGCAACAGGGGAGCAGCGGGTCTGGCTGGGCAGCAGGGGGGAGGTGACGAGATTGGAGGAGGTCGGGGGGGTCTTGCACCGGCTGGGTGTGGATAGCGTCGGGGGCTACGTCGCTGCGGCCAGGGGAGGCCCAGGGGGCTGCGCGCTGGCTGCTGAGCAGGGCGCCGGGTGCAGCAGGTTGCAATAGGAGGGGAGGCGGCTTGCGGAGGAGAGGGAGGCGCCGGACAGGGAAAACCATGGAGAAGCCGGGTAGGGGGCCGAGGCGGAACCGAGGGAAGGAGAAGGGATAGATGAGGGAATAGAGGAGGGGGTGGCGGCGGCTCCAGCGGGAGAAGTGGAGGAAGAGAAAAATAAAAGAGGGAGAGGCGCTAGGGTTAGGGGAAAAGAAAAGATAAGATAAAATAAAAACAAAATAAAATTAAATAAAATAAAACAAAATCATAATAATAATAATGAATTTGAAAGTAAAACATATTATAAAAGTTATTATACCAAACTAATAAAACATATGTAATAGAAATTTGTGCCAAACTTTAATAATAATAACAAAAGTAACCACTAATAATAAAATAAAAATAATAAATGAATTTTATATCATCTTTAATAATATTAAAATTAACGACAGTCCACGTAATTGCATGGGCGGAGCCGCGCGGTGTCGCGCTCTACCCGCGCTTCCGACGACGTCGAACCCAAGATGCAAACATTTTTATCAAAACTCAAAACTTTCATCCGACTGAACGTGAACCGCAGCAAAAATAATTTAAATCCAAAGAAATCATAAAATAAAATAAACGCGCATGTCGGGGTGTGACAATTCTCCCCACCATAACACTTTCCGCCCCCGGAAAGCCACAACACCAACCAGTTGATCGATCAACACCTAAGGATTTCACAGAACACGATCCAACCTCTTAACCAAGGATGTCACAATGACTACCAGCGGGACTGAACCTCATTACCCAAAGTAAATCACTAATAGAGAGGGACCCGAACGGGCTCCCCACCATAAGAACTCAACTAGACTTCGATGACGACATAAGAGAAAACCCAAAGAGACTCATGGTGGGTCTCCCCACCATAAAGAACTAACCTACTAGCGACCAACCAGAAATCCAACTTAGGCCAGATCAGGGCCTTTCCCAAGCTATATATAAAATACACAGCAAACCATTTAAACCACCCACTCCCGTCTGAATCGGATATGAAATGAGTCAAAACTCCATACGAACTATAAACCCTAACCCCATGGGCGGGGAGGGTGGGCCCAAGGATCAAATCACTAAAACTACGACGTACGACAACTCACGACCCATCACTTCGGGATGGACACAAACCAGGGCCGCAACTGATTTACATCAGTGGACCACGCAAGGTCACTGATCAGCAACTTACATCCAATAAGCACAATTCCAGACGTTACACGAGGGAGAAGTCCATCGCGCACTTTGCGACAAGAGAGAACTACAACGACAGAGAAACCAGAGAAACAACACTAAAACTATCTCACCATGACGATAGAAGCACGACTTTAACCGGACTCTTTAAAATTTTCCCTGGGGGGTTCCTGAATACGCACTGGCTTCACTCCGAGACCTTTTGGCTGGAGCTCTGATGGATGAAGCATCTTCTGCCTCGCAGTCAGGTTCTGATAATCCCAACAAGAAACATACATCTTTTGATTTGACAAAAGAAATGACACGATTTTAAAATTTAAAAACACACCAGCATTGAAAGGAGAAGTTCATCAAAAGACCCACGAAGTTCACATACATTTCAAACCCAAAACAACACCCATACATAGGCCACGATAATAGATCACTTACAAAGAAATGAAACTTACACTGGAAACTTTGAACAAGGACCCTACAACACATTACTTCTGAGAACTTCCTCTACGACGCTTCCTTGCAATACCCCGACAAAATCGCCGCAGGTGACCCAGGCGTCCACATGCCTGGAAGGGATTCAGAGTGCTTGGGCATGACGATTTCTTGTGACCCCGCTTGCCACACTGATAACACACAATTATCTCTCGCTCCGAAGAGGTTGATGAAAGATCTCGAGGTCTCTTGATTCCACGACCTGATCCATACACTTCCATTTTCTTACTCACTTCCTTTCCAGAATCTTCACCACTGTTCTTGGGGATCGAAGGTGGGAGAAATACTTCGAGCACTCCTTCCATCGCGGCTTCGATACGAAAAGCTTGTCTTGCCACATCGACAAAAGAAGTCAGGTTGGACTCTGACGCCTTCGACTGCAGATCAGGGCGGAGACCTGCCTCGAAGCGTCGAGCCTTCACGGGGTCATTTGTGGCATACTCTGAATCATAAGGTACTAGCTCCACAAAGCGATGGAAATATCCTAACACGGATCCGTCGCCCTGCTGCAGACAACACATCTCCATCCCCTTTCTCACCCTTTCTTCCTCAGAGAAATACTGGCGAATGAACAAAGACTTGAAGAACTCCCGAGTAATCTCTTGACGAGGCTTGTTCTGAGACACTGACTTCCACCACATCCACGGTGAACCTTCAAGCATGAAGGTCGCAAACTTGACCTTCAACGAATCGGGCAACCCAATGAGGTTAAATTCCCTTTCAACCTTCTGCATCCACTCCTCCGCCACGTAAGGGTCTGCTTGACCATAGAAGAGAGGTGGATCGAGCTTCCGAAACTCAAGCATAAAATCCTTAGTTTGATCAACTGCACTACGATCACCCATCGAAGCTTCAAAGGGATAACCTCTGGACAAGGAAAGGTCAAAAACCCAATCAAGGCCAACTCAACGAATGAATAACAACCTCAAAACCAAACACTGCATAGGTGACAAGCTCGAAATCCGAGAAAACAAGTTATCATAACATCAAAAAATTTCTCTTTAAAAACATCTTTAATTTAGAACAAGCTTAGTGGGTTAAACCTTCGCCATTGGTATTCTTTAGAGCCTCACTCACATGCATGTATCCATCCCACCCAGGGCATCCATCCATCATACCAGAAATCCATCCACATTTCCAACATACCACAATGCATGTGAGCACTCATCAGAACACCAAGGTCAAAACAAAGCAACTTCATTTTCCAAAAACAATTTATTCATACCACTTCTTTTAAAACAAACCACAAATTAAACATGTCATTTCAAACAACACTTTTTTTTTCAAAACCAACTTTTCTGATTCAAACCACTTTCAGAAATAAACGGAAACCCAAAACAAATCAAACAGGGGACTAGTGTCAGTGGGTGACTTGACCATATGGTTGGCGGCCATATGCCAAACACGCCACTGACACAGAGATCCTTCTTGGACCATGCCCCTAGATCCACATGGCTTGCCAGGCCATGCGGCTTAGGACTATTAGCCCAACTCCATTTGTCGTACCCCAATCGCAAAACATTTCTATAAAAACCCAAACAAACCTATTAAACCGGACTTCCCATGGAAACCTGAGGATCAGTACGGGCAAGAGTTCGCGACGCTCTTCTCGCACCAACCCCTCAAGTCCCGACAATCCTACTACATCTACCTTGACATCCCAAATAACAAAGGGCGCTCTGAAAAGTGAGGTCTGCTAAGAGCAAACCTCCTCTGATACCATTTTGTCACGAACCAACCCAGGTCGACCCTGAACCGGTCACCCGAGCCGGTCCGCGACATGGCCCAAGAGGCGTTCCCGATCCTCCCGGGCTGGCGACAAGCGCCAGGGCATCATTAGAGACTGTGGGAACGATTTCTCCCAATATAAATAAATAAGACAGTGAAAATAATACAGAGCAGCGCAGAAAAGATAACCAAATAAAGTGACTAAACAAGAACAAACAGAGAACAAACTAACCAAACACGACGTCCGAACAAGCTCCGTGCGACCTCGCGGGTCGCTCTCCGACTCAACGATCAAGCGTCGCCCTAGGCGAGCGCACTCAAACTATAGCCTGCACAAACACTAAAAATAGAAAAGAACTATAGGCGTGAGTATTAAAACTCAGTAGGCTAGCCCGATATCTATTCCCAATGCACTACCTTTAAAATAAAAGAAACATCATTTCAAGTTTAAACTACAATCTATAAAAGTATGTTTTTAATAATATTCTACTTAAAAACAAAGTACGAACCATTTCCCTTAGCCATTTTTCCAAATTCGTGTTCATTTCATTGGTGCCAATGACATTTCAGGAAAAGGGGAAAGTGATGTTTAAATTTTCAAATTTGAACAAAAGGGATTAAACACTTCCATTTGAAAAACAATTTTTAGAAACCCATTAAAAAGCAATTCATCAGTTTCCAAGGAAAACAATATGCCAGAATGCACAAAGTAAAACATAGAGCAAGGGCAATGTAAGTATACACGTGAGCATCATAATCATTACTGCAAGCTACAAAAGCTGAATAGACATGGGTGAACCTAGGAGATCGAGAATAAACCAGAAGACACCAATACATGAGAAATCATCCTTATTGACATGTCACGATGAAGTCAAAACGCACAACACGCTCGACCATCCACTCACAGGCAGGTCGAGGGAAAATCCCATAGCAATAAACCCAATATATCCACCTACTATGGGCCACTGGTCAGTACCATAACCTACCAGTGCAGCAATCGTTCTTAGAATATTCTCTCAATATGCCAAATTCCCATGTCTCAAGTGTTTATGAAAAAGGGGGTGAGCCAACCGATGCCAACCGAGCATCCAATCAGATATATCTATATATATAAAGAACAACAGGCATTCCCCGAGCCACTCCATGGGACATCCTCATGCCTTTTTCCACTCAAGTACCCGGGAGCCTCTAAGCGCGGCCTCCCAAACAATCAATCGCAACCAAGGCATGAGAGTCACCCTAAGAGGGTTTTTATCGAAACATTTTTATCGCTTTCCATAAAGTGCCAAACAGGCATTTAATACAGTTCACAATTACTACCAAAACCAGTTTAAAACTATTTAATGAACCCACAAAACACTACTTCACAGGTTGCCAATATTTTTATAAACCAAACCAAACCATTTTCTTTTCCCAAATAAACTTTAAGAGCCAACCGGGCAATTTCTCAAACGAACCAAAGTATTTGTTCACACTTCAAAAGAAATAATTTATCATTAAACCAGAACTCTATTTTATATTCCGTGAATTATGTTTAAAATCCAAACGGGCATTCTTTCATTATTGTGTGTCCGCTCGTCAAAAGGATGTTTCATGTGTCGTGTATAAAATAAACGGCTCCTTTTGACATTAATTAACCATTTAAAAATTAACCGTCTTATATTAAAAATTAATTATCGTATATTATCTCATATTTATTACAATTAATAAAATGTTGATTTTAAACAATTAGGGTGCGCAAACAGCATGAAATAATATAACTTAAATTTTAAAAGCAGTGCAAAGGGGACCTACCTCAAAACCAAGCGCGACGGCAAAACGACTTTGGAAGCAGGGCGCGATGGCACAACGTGTGTCTGAAGCCACGCGATAAAGTCCGACACTCTACATAATCAAAACCAAGGACTCAGACACATCCAAAACTCACCAGAGCATTCGAAACCAAGCGGCGGGAATAAGCGCTCACCTTGAAACCAAAGCGCGACGATGACGGAACCTCGGAGACAAGGCGCGGCGATGGCGCTCACTCAGAAACACCCCGCGCGGGCCCTCAAACAATAATCCTACCAAAAGAAACATAAAAAGATAACCCCCAACAAATAAAAGGCCAAAGCGATAATAATAATAATAATAATAATAATAATAATAATAATGATAAAATTAATAATACTAATAATAATAAAAATAAAGATGATAATAATAATAATAGTAATAAAATTAATAATAATAAGATTAATAATAATAATAGAAATAATATCAATGATAAAAACAATAATAATAATAACATTAATAATAGTAATAATAACAGCCATAATAATAATAATAATAATAATAATAATAATTAAATTAGTATTAATAATAATAAAAATTACACTAATAATAATAAAATTAATAATAATCATAATAATAATAAATAATAATAATAATAATACTAACAATAAAAATAATAATAATAATAATAAAAAAATTAATAATATTAATCATTAATAATGATAATAATAATAATAACTAATAATAACAATCATAATAATAGGAATAAGAATAATAATAATTGTAGTAATAATAATAATAACAATAAAAGTAAATAATAAATAAATAAATAAAAAACAACAAGTAACCTTCGGGGAGCAAACAGGAGGCGCGGTCGGGGGGGGAGTGCGACGGGGCGCCGGGCTGAGGCAGGGAGCAAGCGGGGGGCAGGAGGAAGGAGAAAGAAAAAAAAAGAAGAAGAGAAGAAGAAGAGGAAGAAGAAGAAGAGAAGAAGAAGAGGAAGAAGAAGGAAAGGGAAGAAGAAGAGGAAGAAGGAGGGGGCGCGGGTGCTGCGGCTGATGCTGCGGAAGGAGGCAGGGGGCGCGGGATGGGTGGTTGGCGCTGCTACGGCCGAGCGCTGCAAGGGAGAGCAGGGATGCGCTGAGGCCGGGAGAGTAGGCAGGGCGGAGTTGGGTGCGCCGGAGGTGATGCTGGTCAGGGGGTTGCGGGCTGCAGGAGGGCGCTGGGTCTGAGGGGTGCGGCGGAAGGATGCCGGGCGCCGGAAGAAGGCCGGCAGGGGGGCCTGGTCCGCTACGAGGCAACAGGGGAGCGGCGGGTGTGGCTGGGCAGCAGGGGGGGAGGTGACGGGATTGGAGGAGGCCGGGGGGGTCTTGCACCGGCTGGGTGTGGATAGCGTCGGGGGCTACGTCGCTGCGGCCAGGGGAGGCCCAGGGGGCTGCGCGCTGGCTGCTGAGCAGGGCGCCAGGTGCAGCAGGTAGCAACAGGAGGGGAGGCGGCTTGCGGAGGAGAGGGAGGCGCCGGACAGGGAAAACCAGGGAGAAGCCGGGTAGGGGGCCGAGGCGGAACCGAGCGAAGGAGAAGGGATAGATGAGGGAATAGAGGAGGGGGTGGCGGCGGCTCCAGCGGGAGAAGTGGAGGAAGAGAAAAATAAAAGAGGGAGAGGCGCTAGGGTTAGGGGAAAAGAAAAGATAAGATAAAATAAAAACAAAATAAAATTAAATAAAATAAAATAAAACAAAACAAAATCATAATAATAATAATGAAGTTGAAAGTAAAACATATTATAAAAGTTATTATACCAAACTAATAAAACATATGTAATAGAAATTTGTGCCAAAATTTAATAATAATAACAAAAGTAACCACTAATAATAAAATTAAAATAATAAATGAATTTTATATCATCTTTAATAATATTAAAATTAACGATAGTCCACGTAATTGCATGGGCGAAGCCGCGCGGTGTCGCGCTCTACCCGCGCTTCCGACGACGTCGAACCCAAGATGCATACATTTTTATCAAAACTCAAAACTTTCATCCGACTGAACGTGAACCGCAGCAAAAATAATTTAAATCCAAAGAAATCATAAAATAAAATAAACGCGCATGTCGGGGTGTGACAATTAAAATTATTATTATGATATATATAGATATTATTTAATATAAATAATATCAGTTTTGAAGTGAACATATCAATTTTGACTTAGGGTTCAATGTTCCGAATTTTCAAAAAAAAATTATCCAGTTAATCTTGATAATATAATTTTTTATTGAATAATGTATTTATTATTGAATAATTAAAATGATAAATTATATCTTAATATTATTTAAAAGTAAAAATAGTTATCTTATACTATTAATAATCCAACTATGTTAAATGGAAGTAATTTAATGTTGTAATTTTGGAATAATTAATTTTTATACATAAATGGAAGTTTTTAGAAAAAGTATTTTTTTTCCATTTGGACGTTGAAATTAAATTAATAAAATATAGTTTTGTAATTTTAATATTGAATAAAATATTAGAATTCTATAATTATGTGGTTAAAATTTCTAAAATGTGAACCTTTTATTTATTTCAAAAAAAACTATAATCGTAGTAAATAATTGTCCCTATAGTATGTGTAAATCTGGTAAACAATGGTAAAAATTACATGATAAGGACTATAAAAATCCCCAAACAATTAACTTAATTTTATTTTATGAGGATTTATAATCCATATTTTCCCAAATTATAATATAGTTATTTTTTACATTTGATTTTGATTTCAACCGTTATATTATTTTATTTAATGAAATGTCAGAAATATTATTCCCATTCTTTTATTATATATATATATATATATATTAATGTAGGATAAATAGATGATATTATACGTTATAAATATTTATTTTCCAATTTAATATTTGTTTATCATTGTATATTTCTAATTTATATTTATGACATATTTACTTTATATTCTTACATTATGCTAACACAATTTTTCAAAAATGTTAACAAAAATATACAAATTCCATAATACATATTTAAAAGAAATGAAAATTTAAATAATAAATAAATATAATAAATTATGTTCATATACAAGAAATTTTATGGATGTGTGGATGAGAGAGATTATAATTCCTTATTTTACATCATGTAAATAATGTGATATTAAGAGAATATTTACAAAATGATATCAATAATATATTATAATATAAAATATATTATTGACATTTATAAAATTACATAGAATATTATCTTTGTAAAAATGAACATTATATATTTTTTAATATGAAAAATGAATATATGATTCTTTTTTCCTTTTATTGAAACAGTTATTACCCTTAAAGTGTAGAAAACATTAATATCGTTTTATTTATAGATAGGGTTACTAGGGGGTTAAATAGAAAATGTGAGGATGAAAATATCATCTAAACATCTAAAAAATTATTGAATAATTTAATTTTTAAACAATATCATCCTATAATAAAAATTATTTGTTTACTGATTTTTAATTTGACAAATTATTTATATTTATTTAATAATTTAATATATTTGAAAAGTTCTAGTCTCATCTCTTATAAAAGGGAAACACACACATCTTCTCTCCTCATGTAAAGAGTCATTTGGTAGGAAAATCATATCCCAAATTCCGTACACACATCCATAAAATCATTATAGAGGTATTATTATGTATAGATTTCAAATATTACTAGATAAAATGTATCATGAAAATGATGTTATCTAAAGAAGATATATAGATCCCAACAATATATTTTAATTATTTTTTATGTTCTACTTTCATATAATATTTTACAAAAATGATGAGTTAATAACATCACAATATTCTATATAATGGGATGTAATTATGATAATATAGAAACCTATATCCATCCCCTCTTCCACCAAATGGGATATTAATCTTCCGTTCATGTCTACAAAAAATTCCAATCATGAAAACTAAGGAGATTCATTTTCAATCATAAAATGCCATATATGGTGATAAAAATAAATTTAATATATATATATATGATAATCCTTAAATATTTTATATTATTTAATTAATATATATTATATATATTCCTACACTTCTATCCTTTGATTAATGATATTTTCATTCATGTGTATGTGTGGATTAACACCTCCGCAAAACAATGTGACCCATTATTCATCACCATATCCCAGGGAGTGTACATATAAGAATATTGACATATATTTAATTATATTTATTATATAATAATAATAATTATACAATGTAGATATAATCATATCCTTTTTCTAATAATGGTAGTGGAAGAATGTTAATGTTACTCATGTGTATAGATGACACGCCCTCTTTATAATTGTTACACAGTTCATCGTAATTATCCATTTATATTGTTTTATTTTATAAGTAAAATTATTTAGTAAAAATGAAAATTATATCATTATTATAATTCTATGTATTATAAAACAATTAACAGATTTACTATATTCAATCAACAGATTCCAATTATAGTATGAGACCATAATATCCTCAAAATTTTCTATAATAGGTTTACTCATTAAGTTATTGTATGAATTATTTTAATATAAAATATAATTTAAATAATAAATTCAATTTTTTTCAATGATAGTATATAATTAACATAAATTTTTTTCATGAATAAAAATAACCTATGTTATGAGTCAGACTAGAGGTACGTGGTTTATTATCTTAATATCAAATCAATCGGTTATAATTACAATTCCTTAATAGGGTTATTTCCTGATTATTTCAGAAAATGTTTGTAAATTCTCTTTTCGAGGTATCTCTCTTAAAACATTTTAGTATTAAACATTGGTCTTTTTTCATTTTTTCATGCAATTGTGGTTATCAATACATAGAAACACTAGGTTTTTAGTTTTATTCTAAATGTTTTTTTATTAGGGAGAATGGGGTGTTGTTATTAATTTCTCATCAATAAAGAATTATTTTAAATAGAGATATGGGTTGATCTATATGAATTGATGATAAGGAGTAGAGCTAAATATTGTGGATTAGGGTAATTGGAGGATAAAAATAGAGCCGCCACAAATTTTTTCATTTCTAAAGTGTGTAAGAATGGATAATGGGAAAGGGATTTATGGAAAAACGTTTCTAGTTATATTAATTCTGATACCATGTTGTGTGGTGAATGGATGTGTCCTAGCTACCCATCTGACATTCTTTGTTTTTTGGTATGGTATCAATGAATATGAACTAATATATGCCTTAGTTATATGATAAGTGGCATAGTTCCCAACATGAATATTGGATTCACATTGACCAAGGGAGAGTGAAACGTTATACCATTGGAAATGAAATAGAATACCATGTGTTCAGTGGTACTTCAACATGTCTACGTGTGCTGAACCATTGTCTTATTTTTCTAAAACTGACATTAAATACCCCCCCCCCCCCTAAAAATGAACACTTATGTAAAACATCATATTTTCAAACTCCCTAGGTTCACCCCATATTATTAAAAATAAAATTGGACCTCATTTTCATTGAATCACAACCTCTATCTAGGAATCATTTCATCGTGAACAGATACATCCAATAAATAGGTTTCGATCATCGAGTTTGTTAGGATGTAAGAATGTTACAAATTATATATTTGGCATGAGGATTTTTCCATCTCT
Source organism: Viscum album (assembly GCA_963277665.1). Taxonomy (NCBI): domain Eukaryota; kingdom Viridiplantae; phylum Streptophyta; class Magnoliopsida; order Santalales; family Viscaceae; genus Viscum; species Viscum album. The sequence goes on along the minus strand of OY728161.1, from coordinate 911,074,037 downwards.
TTATCTTATTTTGAAGTTTGGGGTTATGAATATATCCCAATTTATTCATTTGAATTTATAACAGTATGTACAATATTATTGTTCAATACATCATATTATTATCATGAACTAAATAATTGAATATATCATTTTTTTATGAGTAAAATTTTTGTAAAACTCCCATTGGGTTTGTCTAGATCCATTTACATTATAGTATTGTCCTGTTGCCACCTTATAAGTTTTCTATATTTTGACCTTAATAATGGTTTGGTTAAATTGATCATCTTGCATTGAAATGGTGTAGTGCATTGTTGATTATTTGTTTATTACTGTTAATTAGCATAACATGTTCAAATTGTGTGATGGATGGAAAGGGTCCCACACAGACTAAATTTTTTAATTTGTATGATAATGAACATTAGGTTATAAATGATAAATGGAATGGTAATTGAATATAATTATGATGTAAAATTGGATTTAAAAATTTAAAAGTAAAAATAAATATATAACAATTAGTTATATTAATTGACCCTAATGTATTATGATGTTTTGTGTTATATTTAAGGTTTTCAATGTTGAAATGTTTATATAACGACCATTCACCCATTTATAAAAGAACCAGATATATAGCTCTATTCATGGTTAGGAAATAATTTTTCTTGTTCCTGTCATGGATGTAGTGTAATGCATATTGGGATTTCCCTCATACTGTTGTAATTATTATAGGTCTAGGGACGATTATGTTTAAAGTATTATAGGTCTTGGCTCGATTATAGAGAATACATATAGGTGTATTCGAAGATTATATTTTCATATTTTATTGATCCACATGACTCTCCAATGGTGAATTATGGGGTATTACCTTGGAGGGTTAAGGATATAGATGGCATGTTTCTATAACATGATCATAGATATCACGTTGGTTTCCAATGTAGGTAGTGTGTGACCCCAATTGTCAAACAAGAGATCAAGGGTTAATATATTTATTTCATTATGAAAGTATTAATTTATTAAAATTATATCCGTATTTATCATATCATTGCATGAACCATATTATTCATTCTAGACTAATTTTTTCATAATGGTTTTACCTACTAAATTTTAATGAAACATTGGAATGGTTCCCCATTTTTTAGCTAGATCGAATTCATGGATACGTGATTTTCAATAATTTAAAGGTATATTGTTGTTGATTCAATATTTCATGATGACTCATTACATGTTCAATGGACAATCATGGGCTTCGTAACCAAGTACATCGAGTAATTACATGAGATTAGGTAGCCTTTATTTTTATTAAATTTCAACTCATTAAGTTGTTTAATTTCATCTTTTCATTACTTGATTGAATTTATATTGAGTTGTGGAGGTATTTCGAGTTTTTCTATTGATGAATTTTTTTATTATTTTTCATATATTTATTCTGCACTGTAATTATTTTATGTTATATTAAAACATTATTCTATATGGTGTATTCTACTAAATGTATTTCTAATTTAATTGATTTTATTTAGAAGCCTTCGATGTATTGTTAGTAACACATGAGCTCATGTATCCATCCTGGATTAGTCATTTGAATGATCTGTAGGACAGTGATGTTGATAAACTGTAATAGAACGATCATGATTCTTTTTTATGGATTTACTAATATGGAATGGTAGATAGGGTTATAGGATGTTTCAAAACATAGTAATGATCTTGTATATAGGAGTATATAAATATTGTATAGGGGAAAATAGAATCCCTAGGGATAGTATTACCCATTATGTAGTTATATTGTTATAGTTAGGATGTTATTTAACCTTGGGAGATTCATTTTCTCTCTGTTTTTACTATTTGTTGATATTTTTTCTCATTGTATAGTATATCATTAGATTTGTATGGATGAAACATGATAGGAACATAGGGATTAATGTTTATATTCATTGTTTATATAAGGAACATAAAAATTGGATGTGGAATATTTTCCCATATGGTCCATGAAAAGAAAAACTATTGTGACATGTGATAAATTAATTGATAGAAGTGGTTATTTTATTGCAATTAATTTGTCAAGATAATTAGTTAGTAACCTCCAGATGGTTTTTCTATATTGATATAATGTTTTGAGGACTTTATAATGGAGACTCTATGTTCTATGGTGTGTATTAAACCATTGTAATTATAATTCCACATTTTCATCATCATGATTAGCATCAGGAGAGTGGAAATCCACATGCACCAAAAACATTCAAGTCGTAATATCCAATGTCTCCACAATAACTGATGGAATTATATTTTCATGTAATCTTTATAAGGGACACAATATATATGTTGAGGGATACTTTTCATGACATACCATCGATGTATGTGATAATAAGGGAGTTACAACTGTAGTATACACCTATTATCACTAGAGGGAGAGGTATATAAACTACTATGTTATAGAATTGTTCGGTCTGTAAATCATCATTCACCTAGAAAAACAGAAGTACATGATTTTGAATCATACACTACAAATTTAATATAGGATTTGATATGTTTTTGGGGATATTATGTTGAAAACTATGAAGCAATCGTAGTTTCCTAAAAAGGAACTCGAGGTTATGGTCTTATATATAATCAATCATAAGATGGTGTGGAATGAGAGGGATCAAAAGTTTATGAGCAAAATTCTTTATTGATATTTAGTGATGGACTATTTAGTACACTTCAAAAAATTGTAAAATTTGTCATTGCCTATAATAGCTGATGAAGTCACCTGAGAGAGAGACATTTCAAGAATGGGATTTCACTATGAGATCAGGTTACGGGTGAAAGTATTTATTATGAACAAGTGACAATACATGATGTTTCCTAATCACATAATGGAATGAGAATCTAAAAGATATCCAAGTGGTGTCTATTATTTTTATTTGAGGACATTGAGAAACCCTTATTATAGAAACAAGAAGAAGTGATATGAAAGATATTTATAGTTCAGTAGTGTGTGAGATAACTGGGATAATGAAAATATATCTCATAACTACATATCATTACATCGTGTTCATTATAAATATTATGGAAACAATCCCCTATTATTTCCTTACCATTTTACAGAATATTGTCCACTAATAAGGATGGGTCATCATCAATGGATTTATAGGACCCTCTATTAGTAGAAAAATATTAGGGGATCATGTCAGGATTATAACTTAGGGATGTACTTTGCTACCCATCAGTAGACTAGTTTTTGGAGTCTGATCAAAACGTCGCTCCACTGCATAAAACATGACATGTGTGGTGAAATCCCATTCATAAGTGATTAACCCGATATTCAATAGTGAACCCCAAAAAACAATAAGAAATACACATCGTAAAGGTATAATAATCTCTACATAGAACATATAACAAGATAAATATATCGAAATATACTCAAAACCCTGACCAGTAGTCTATCGGTTAGTCACAATGATCACATACCCATACTAGGGATTCAGATAGTAGATTCTATGAAGCACTCATTCAGTAGAACTCAGTCTGAGAGACTGAACAGTCGGATGATATCCATCTGAGAATTATGTTTGTTATGAAGTCTCATAATATAGATACAGATGCAATGATAGATATGAAGAAAGAACATTTACATTCATTTGGGGAGAACCCACTCTTGAGTGGGGAAAGATCATGATACATGAATGATGATAACTTCCTAGGCCATAGATTATTTCACAACTCATCTGGATTCACATAAAAAGTAGATTATTAGTGTTCTATAGGTTCGGTAATATTGATACCTAACTCTACTTTGGGTAAATAATGGGTCAAGGATATTGCTTTAGTCCTCAACAATGGATTTTGACAATATCTAGAAATTATTAATGAAGGGATCAAACTATTGTGGATGGAAATGATTCCTGGCCTTTAGGGGAATGAGCATTGGGTGAACTAACCCTAACAGAACATTCCTAATGAATGTTGGAAATGAAAACCAAACCATGTATTGAAAGGTACACGACATGTAGAAAGATCACATGTCAGGTTCTATGACCCTTGGTACTACACGTGTACAACGGCCCGTGTTGAGGAATGATTCCTATAGATAGAGGTATAAAAAATGTGTAATAATTTGAAATTCCATTTCCTACTGTCTGGTGGCTTCATTGTGTATGCTGACAGTGAGCCCATACACAGCTTCAACCCGTGTATTCCAACTTGTGTACATGTACATTGGGTAACCCGCGTAACCGACTTGGTCTAGCTATGTTGTTCAGTACATGATGTAAAATCTACCCCATGTCCATGTATCATAAAAGATACATGGAATTCCCCATGTAAGAACCCACATGCGGTGTGACAAGGTCATATTCAATTTCATCACTTCCTGCATCCCATAACCAAAGCGTCCACCTATCATGCCCCACATGTCTTGTTCTTCGGATAACATGTCATGTTCTATAGGATTTTTAATAATTGTAGGATATTCATCATTTCTACTCTTATGGTCCTCTGATCCTTGATCCAGCCGCCCAATAACCAAGAACTCAGGATTCTTGGTCTCCCCACCATTCTAACACTGAAACCATAGGTTTCGGGCCTTCGATCGGTTCCAAAGTATGTTTCCATTAACTATGTGAAAAGTATTCTATGAACTATTTATTCAATTTCATGCTAATTTATCATCCTCTATCATTGTCACATCTCATTTAGGTCATAATGATGTCAGATCTTATATTTTGGGATCACTGTGTTGCATAAAGGAAGTGCAAGGATCTATTCATCATTACCCACCAAAGAACACAAAGAACACGGGGTAAAAGGTGGAAGAAGAAAATCGATAAAAAGAATTTAGGAATGAACCTTCCCTGTCAATCATCACGATGTTGATCTAATCCCCATAGAAGGATCAAATAGAGAAATAAAAATAAATCAAATCATGGAGAGATTAGTTCTCCAAAATACACCCTATAAAAACCCTCTCTCAAGAGAGAACTATTTGTGGGTAAATTTTTTATTTGGTTGATCTGAATTCATCATTTAAATTCAATAACATGCTAATGAAGAATATAATTAAAAACCCACACCTCAATTGTCAACAATGAGGGGGATCATACATCGACCATGATTTGACATTTCCATGCAACAATCCAAATGTTTTCATTCGTGATCATTCATAGAGAGTTCTCCATGAGTGGTTCCTATATGATTCTCCAAAACATTTCAGTGAGTTTTACAAGTTTATGAGCATAACTTTAGGCACCATCTTATTTAAAAAAATTATCATGTTGACGTGTTGTCAAAACTATTAAAATAAAATAATATATTAAATTAATTTTATTTCCTTTAAAATGTATGAAAACAAACTTCATCTGCTGACATACACCCGTAGATGTTAGGACCTGCCTAAGGGAATAGTGAAATTATGAATGCAACAGTTCACTAATTTTTTTGTTCATGGAACCCATTTAAATTTAATTCCATTTCTTCAGGAAAACCACTCACATGTTAGTTAAAAATTTAATTTATTTCAAACATTTATTTCATTCACTAAGGGCCAAAAAACGCCGTCAGAAATACTGGTCTTGTAATTATACCAAATAATATTTCAAAATAATAAATGAAATATACAATCCATTAAATTACCCCAATTTTAGGGCTTTTACATCCCAAAATATCCAAAACCAAAGGTACTTGACCAAAATTGTGTATTGTTCATGAATCTGAACATCCCACTACCAAGTGCTTTGCTGAAAATTCATGGGATGCCACCAGACATGCACCAATGGAATAACCTGCCTATGAAGGATCCTATCTCGTTGAACCTTGATCTCCACAGGATTATTTTTGAAGGGCTCCCTATACTCGATGTCCATCTCACCCTTGTCAGTGACATATGATGGGACATTCATATACATCCTCAGTTGTGACATGTGTAAGACCTCACGTACCTAGTGCAACTACACCTCCAGAGATAGGAGGTACGCCACCTCACCTACTCTAAGAAGTATTTGAAAAGGGATGATGAACCATATAACCATATTTCCACCAGAGAAAAATCTATGTAACCCTCCTCATGGTGGGACCCAAATGAAGAAATGTTCTTCCTCATCTAACTCCATTGGTCTCATCCATCTTTCTGTATTAGACTTCTAGGAGATTTGTGTAGTATACATACTATTCTTGAAGGCATACGGCTTCTCATTGGTAGCTCACACCAACTCTAGGACCATGAGTGTTGACCCTATGGGGTTAGTCCACCAAAGTGGTTACTGCTAGGTTCACTGATATATATCCTCAAACAGTGCCATACCGATTGTGGAGTGGTAGCTATTTTTGTATGCGAACTCCACCCGCGGCAGGTTTTACTCCCTACTGCGACAAAAGTCTCAAATATAGGCACAATATATATCATCCAGAACATGTTTGGTTATCTCTGTCGTTCCATATATATGGGGATAAAATGTGGTGCTCAAGCATAGATGAGTCTCGAACACCTCTTGCAATCCCTTCCAAGAACAGGATGTGAAAAAGTGCATCGTAATATAAGACTGTCCTTGAAAGGATTCTAGGAAGTCAAACTATCACTTGTACATAGTGGATTCCCACGGTCATTATAGAACTCTACTCCCTGATGGCTAGGAAGTGGGATGACAAGGTGATTTGGTCATGATCATCCCAATAGAATCATGAACCTTGGACGTTTGTGGTAAGCCCATCCGAAAATACACTAATATTCCTCCCCCCAAAAACTATGGCAATTATTGGGGTTATATGACCCTATTGGCACCTATTTTATAGCATTCACCCGATGGCCAAAAAGGCATCATGAAAAAATATATGATACTACCGTCTTCATACTTTTCCACTATAACTAACACATGTGGTCCTGGAATTTTTTTTTTCTACTCTACAATATACCGGCAAAGGGGGGTGTATGAAACTCCCTCATAACCTCCTCCCACAATGACACTGGAACAAGTAGGCATCCTATGAAATGAACACCGTGATCCCCAAATTGAGAATATATATCATTAGGTTTTATTATGGATAATAGAGAGTGTAAAGTCTCATAGTCGACATCCCCTAGTTGTGGCTCCATGAACCACTATAAGAGTATAGGGGGGATATCCATTATCTAGAGATAAGATGCATAATCTCAATCCATGAAGGATAATATTTGTGGGGAAAACTTCTCTAACACCCCGTTCAGTAGTTAGGAACTCAATCTCTGTCTAAGATAATCCACCCCTACAATCCCCTTCCGAAGAGTATAGATTATATAAATTTTGTAATCCTAGTGGAACACTAGCCATCTTCTCTGCCTCAAATTCATATCCTTCTACAAGAATATGTACATGAGGATCTTATGGTTGGAGTAGATGATAATCAATTCACCCATTTGGTTGTTTTGCCACATATTCAATGCGAATACTACATCCTTCAACTCAAGATCACAGTTCACGTAGTTTTACTCATGCGGATTCAGGTGACTGGAGGCATTGGAAATCACATCCTGCCTCTAAAACCAGACACAACCAATCTCTGTGCCAGATGAATCATAGAACACTATGTATTCGACACCCACTACTGGAAATTGTATGATCGATGCACTCATAAAAATCCACCTCAACTATTAGAAAGCCTTCAGGAACTTCTCCGACCATATGTAAGGATTCCCCTTCCAGGCCAGGTCTTTCATCAGTGATGATATCCAAGAGAAATCATGGAAAAAACTATGGAATTATACATCCAAACCAAGGAAGCTCCACACATCTGTCAGACTTTAAGGTGGTCTCCATGCTAACATCACATCATCATTGACTGGGTCCACTAGTACACCAATTTTTTATATAACATAACCCAGAATGTGAACCTCATGTCTCCAAAACTAGAACATCGATAACATACAATAAATCTAGTTCTCTCATTGTATGTTTAGAAGCAAAACCCATATGTCTCACATTCTCCTCTTATGACGAGGACTACTCATGAATGTATGTAATAAAGTCCATTAAAAACCGGTCAATGTATGGATCGAAGATTCAGTTGTTAAGTCTTAGGAACACTGTTGGGGTGTTCGTAATGCTAAATTGCATCACCAAGTACTAGTAGTTACTATAGAATCATTATAATGTCAACTTCACTATATCTTATTCTCGTACATGAAAATGATGGTAACCTAATCGAATGTCAACCTTAGAAAACCATCGTGTCCCAATCATTTGATTGAATAGTTCTTAGATCCATGGATGTGGATATATGTTATTTAACATTACCTAGATCTAGTGCCTGTAATCCTCGTCCAACCTAAATCTACCATATTCCTTCTGAGAAAACAAAACTAGGGCCACCAAGGGCGAAACAATGGTTTTTTTGAAGCCTTTCCTTTGAAAACCTTGCAACTGCACTCTCAGCTCATACATCGCTATGGGAGACATCTGATACACTGTTGAAGATATTAGTGCCATCCCATGGTGGAATTTGATGTTAATATTGATCTCCCAGTGTGGTGTTAATCTTAGAAGATCTTCTGGAAAGATGTTCTCATACTCTTCTATTACTATGTGATACTATAATATTATACCATATTATTCTCTAATTCTATGGCTAGACAACTCATGAGTGATTGGATGAACCCATCTAGGCATAAGGCCAATCTATGCTACGTAGGATTGATTTTCACCAAAAATGGAGAACAACTTTCCATCACTGCAGACACACCCCACTCTTATCATAAAGTATTCAATCTAGGCATGGACTGAAGATAAGAAATCCCTAACATGGATGACATCATAAGTCCTCAATAGTGCAACCAAGTCGATCTGACCAAAAATCTCACCTTTAAGGGAGAGATCACACTTCCAGAAAACATGAGGGATAATTGACTCTCCTCCAATAGGTGTCTCCAAGCATAAGGTTTGTGTCAAATGCTCTACCATAATCTCTTGATTTTTTCCAGGAAAAGTGGAGAGGAAGGAAACACTAGGACTTATGTCTATAAGTATGGAATATATTTTTGAAAAGACACATATCATACCCCCAGTCCATCCTGAGAGTCCATGGGTTCTACGACTCGACCACATGATGGTACCCATGCCCATGTCCTATATCTCTCAAAGCCTAGTGTGGACCTACAATGGTTGGTGGTGGAATTAGATCAAATCATATGTCACCTTCTACAACCATCCCACTCCTCTACCACATCTTTGGCTAGGAGGGTCTTCCTGCTACACTCTTTTCCTCTTCCATAGTGGTTAATAAACCGCCTCCCTATCAGCACCCTGAAGAGTTTTACATTCTTGATTTAGAAATCCACTGCCATCTCATGAGTATCATCACCTCTCCCTAGGATGACCAGATACATCCTGAGATCCATGGACCACAAATACCTTATCTTGGGTACTCCTACGACGTCACCCACATTCCTATCCATGTGCCTGATGTTGGATCCCTACTACCGAGGTCTCTGAACTTTTCCACCTAATGCTGACTCCAACTGTCTATCTCTGCTCATCCATGAAGTTCTCGACCAGCAAGGATCGCTCGATCACTATGGAATATGAGAAATGTGTTGAGGGCGAAACTATAGCATATGTTACATTGCATTCCTCACTCAAAGGACCGTTATCTAAAGTACTTATCCCTTAACATATCCATCATGTACCTCTTGAGGTTGGTGAACCTCAATTAATAGTCATCCAACATTTAACTGCCCACTGGAGCTGAAGAAGATCGTCGATACACACTAATCTCAGGGTAACCCGAGATATCTCATCTCTTAATAGGCGCACGAACGCTTTCCACAAAATATTCTCCTTATCACAAGTCTTCATAGTCGAAAAACACCATCATACTGTCAATCCCTGAAGAATGATTGCTTATAGGGTCAGCATTTGGACTATTTGGGTCCTCATTAGGCAAAATAAACTGGTCACCCCCTCAAGAAAGTCCTCATCAGCCTGAGTGTCTGGATTGCCTTGGTTGCTGAGGGGTATCTATATCATAAACTCATAGAGCACACTCAACCTCTACTTCTTATCTATCAGTAATGTAGGTACCACATGCTTCTCAAATGGTGGTGGTATAATAGGTGCACCACCAGGATGTGATGCCTAGGGAACTGGCATCTTTATTGAAGGCCCTTCGCTAAGGGAGTTATCCTCATGATCGAGGCGCTGAATACTATCATGAATGCAACCCAGAGTTATCTTGTAAGGAAAAAATATGTACCTTGGCCAAAGTGTATATATAGATACCAAACACAAAAGGAAAAATGAAAGCACAAAACATTCCAATATGATGCATATACCATTCCATTGTATCCCTTGAACTAATTTTTTCATGAAATGAGTCAAAAATAAGGATATCAGAGTCCTGGTGTATGGATACATCGACCACCCGCACCAACAATAGAGTCCCTTTCTTGAATGATGAACTCAAAACACGTAACATTGCTTTTCCAGACCAATATCACAAACTTTTGATCCTAATATAGAACCAACCACCTTTGATACCTCTATTTCATGGCCAGTCCTATCAAGGCCCATTCCACAATTCCCCAAGTCCACATCCAATAGGATAGAGGATGGGGACTTGCCCCTAGTAGGAATATCACTATCATGGGAGGAATTTCCTATGTACCTACACACACACACACATCTTCAAGGAAAAAAATACTATAATGTAAAAAATCAATATGGAACAAAATACATGAATATAACTAAACCAAACCAAAAGAGTACAATGGAATTTAATATTCGGAAAGTAAACAGGTCCAGAAAACCAGCCCACCAAAATGAAGAGACATCAACCTAATAATTTCCATCTTGTTTTCAATAAATATAGGTAATGTGACAGCTCTACATAGTCTTGGAAAAATAACAAATTGTAAGGATGGTCACAAAGATCAGTAAGTCATGGTCCACCCTGGGATCTGTCAAAAGGACACTCGTCTGTACAAGACACGACACATGTTGGAAATTCCCATGGTGGGATGTATAAAACAATAAATTGTAGGAGACCTAAAAACCATAAGAAATGCGCAAAGTAAAGGAATTTCTATATCTATACATTATTTTTCTACAGACTATATATCAAGGGAAACATATGATTATATACTTGATACCAATACCTATAGTCTAGAGGTAAGTCACAATGACTACATACTGACTTTAGGGATTTTGTTCGAAGATTTCACGAAGTAATCGTCTGGGAGAAATCAGACATGGAGTCTAAAAGCTCTGATCACTTCTGTATGAGAAGTACATTTATTGGTTATTGTCATGAGTGTGAGATGGATGCACTGGTATATTTGAAGAGAGAAAAAACACAATCATTATGGGAGAACTCACTCCTACATGAGAAATGATCAGGATACACAGATGAGTATCAATGCCATAGCCTTGGCAGAAACAACAACTCATATAGATTAAACTTCTTTGTAGATGATATGTGTTTGTATGATTAGTCACATCATTAACTCACTCTACCAAGGGTCACCAATGGATATAGGGTTATGCTTTGGGCTTGTCTAAGGGATTATGAATATATCTAGAAATTCATGCTAAAGGGATCATCCTACTTGGGAAGGAAATGATACATGACCATCAGGGGAACGAGAAAAGGAGGAACTAACCTTAATGGAGAACGCCTAAGGAATAGTGGAAAAAAATCCATGACATGTATAAAAAGCTACACTAAATATTGAAAGGTCATACATTGTTTCCTATAACCCCGATACTTCCCATGTATAATGGCATGTGTCGAAGAGTGTGTCGTGTAGAGGGGGGTATACATTGCGTGTGTGTGACATCCTAAGATTTTATGTGATAGATTATTTTAATTTCATTGATTTCAGGTGTTGTATGAAACACCAAGACTATATTTCTCTATATAAAACAATGTATTTTCTTTTCGTATACACAATAATATTCTTCGATTATGTTTCACAGAATTTCATGTAATTTTGATACAATTTATTTAACAAAATATTCAGTGTAGATTTTGTTAAATTTATAAATGAACTATATTTGGGTTATGTTATAGACAAAACCGAAGGGAGATGGCACTACACACAACACTTAAATGGCTTAAGTTACCTGAAAGGGAAACCATAATCAATAGCTTCTATCATATGTGATACTAAGTTTCACTGAACATCGATATATTAATAAAAATATTATTATGTAATTGGATATAAACTAATAGTTATGAATATTATTAATGAAATTTTGAATTTTATATAACATTGAAATTCATCCTACAAATTTTATTGAACATTATATGTGGAAAAAAATAAATTTTCGTATAGAAGAATAACTTTTCAAAAAATGTTGTTTTAACTACTTTTAATGGTGCACCATTTTAAAATATAGTTTTTGATACTTTTTAAGTCAAATTTTACAATATTAACTTTCTATATAGATGCGGGACCTAAAAATTTTACTTATGATGAATTTTTGGTAATTTTTTCTTAAAATTAATATTTTAATTAATAGTGATAAAATAATGCATTTTAAGTAAAAACTACATTTTCGAATAAATAATTTCTATAGTTAGATTATCTTTTTAATTTTTTTAAAGTGTAATAAGGGTAATTTTTTTATCATTTAATCCAATGTTGATAATTTAATGTAATTTCCCATTTAAATTGGATGTAAACATATCTCATTCCATTGATATCTATTACTTCTTAAAAACTCACTATTTTGTTTTGACAATAAGAATTAATTTTAAATTAATTACTACAACTTCTGTGTTTTGATTTTTAAAAAATGGATTCCATATTTGAAATAAATAGGTCCAAATTTTGTAAATAGATACCTTTTATTTTTAGACCTTATGAACATTATCTTTGGAAATTATTTTATTTAATTGGATAAAATGTAAATCAGGTAAATATTGGTAAAAATAATATTATACTAATATTATACTACCATACACATGTTATAATACTATTGGATGAGATATTTCCAACCATGGGCATCCATTGGGATATTTTAGGACCTTATGTAGCCACTTGGATGGGAAATTGACTTTTTATAATAATTAATATAATTTTAATAGAAATTTACCAAAGACATGTATCTTTTACTAAAGCAATATTTATATGGGGTTATACAAATGATATCTTGAAAAAAAAATATTCATTATGAAGAAAAAATTATTTCATTCATCATGGTATTTTATTTATAATATTTAGACATTAAATTAATGAATGTAATAATGACACAATGATGATGCAGTGATTTCATCTTCAATAAATGATTCAGTGAAATGATATTATTAATGTAAAAATAATTGTAATTTAATTATTTTGATATCATAATAACATATAATGGATTATATATACATATTATATTTGTGTTAATTACATAGTTCCGAATGAATTTGGATATTATGATTTTTTAAAAAATTCAAGTATGAATAGTGTCCAAATTTGACCTAATTCAAAACTGAAAACATAAAATAGTTTATTAAATTATATTAAAATCGTAGAAATCTAATATTTGACCAAATGGTTAAAATATGTAAAAATAGTTCATAAATAATTTTTTGAATTTTAACATGATATGGTAATTCCCTTAACACACAATGTGTAAATGACATGATATCACGATATGATGAACGTGTGTAAAATAATGGTTAGTCCAAAAAAATAGTGATAACAAAATATTCAAAACTTTTTAAAATATTATTGGATGATGAATACAAGAACCCAAATCATCATATATTATAAATACACATGTTTTTCACAATTTTTAATTGAAATTTAATTTATAATAAATTACTAATTTAAGACATTACTAAAGAGACTCTCCACAATATTATAGAATGGAACCTCCTCCCTATCCACTTCACTCCATTATGAGTATTCAAGATCATTCATCCAAATCCATTTTCTTCTATAAACATCCTTATTTACATTTAGAGGTTCTCTAATTCTCAAAATACAAACTTTAGTATCATATGATGAAATTTAAAGGAGGCACGTTGAGTAAGAGATAATATATTATACTGATTCTGTCAAATTTAATTGTTCTTATACATCCTCTTTATTAGTTGATTCATAATAATGTAATAAAATCAGTATAAATAACATAACTATATGTTATTATAAATATTAAACAATAATATTTCACTTTTTATCCATCCTACGAATGATGAAATCACTGCACATGCTTACATACGACTTACCATCTTCATGTCGTGGTGTAATATTTTCCCTCCCACCACCTTACGTGGATGGGTATAATGGTTGAAATAATAACTATAAATGATTATTATAACATGATATTTATTTTAATATTATATAAACCATCCACATCAATACCATTCTAAATTTTTTGGAATTCTATCATCACTTCTGCGTATGTGTGGCGTACCGTCTCGATGACGCGATGAGATTCATTATGCACATTAGCCTTTAATGAATGATTATAAATTACATATAATAACTAATAATTAAATATATGATATAATAATTCTAATATATATATATATATATCATTTATATACTTCCATTCAAATCATTAAGAAAAAACATCGTTCTTGCATACGTACAATATACCATCTCCATAAATAGTGTATTCCATTCCATTTATATATCTATTATTTATATATATATATACTAAATATATATTATATATAAATCATGTTATAAATTATATAGGTACATAAATCATGATCTATTTAATGATATTATGATTAACATATCCATACACGCATGATAAATAAAATGATTATTACCCAAAACATTGCATTTAATTGGAATTGACAAATGAATGGAAAATATAAAGACATATGTAAATCATATATGATATAACACAAATTATTATGGTTTTGTTACATGTTAATAATAAGTTTATACCCAATATACAAGAGTTTTGGACACATATTGAAGAAATCAGACCTAAGGTAACGAATAATTTTACAATCTCATTTTTATCAGTGATTTTTTATACGTGAGTCTTACTAGGGTATATTTATCATTGAAATCCATGTTTCGTAATTATTTAATAATATATATATATATATATTCTACTTTAATTGTTTAATTTTATGATTACACATTAAAAAATATTATTTAATTGTATGAAAGGAATCATTTTCCATTATTATATTTGTGGTACTTTTGGACTTTTCCAATAAAAGTACATGGATAATGTTTTTCTAACTTATACGGCATGAGTGAATTTTTACAGTTTCATGAAATTATACATCCATGAATATTCCTATACATTATTTCAAAATTATTTTCAAATAAATTTTTATCTTTTAAAATTTAATGTCATTTTGAGAAAAGATTTTTTTTGAATAATAATGAATTTTATCCTCAAGAAGTATTTTCATGTGATTTATCAAATTTATTTACCATATAAGATGACACTATTTAAATGGGGTTGTGTTTTTATCGATAATATTTCTATGATATTATTTTGTTTATGATGAATAGTTATTTTGGAAATGAATTTGTTTTATATCATGTATGATGGGAATATTTTTAAAATAACTATTTTATTTCATTGTTTTTTCTATAGAGAATGTTTTTTTTGTGGAACATGTAAGAATGGTGTAATTATATGATGGGTGGGAACTGTATCTCATTCTAATAGATTGGGTAAATAATTACATCTCATGAGATTAACATAACTAGAATGACAAGAAATTTTTTTCATTAAAACATAGTTTGAATTTCATGTAAACTTGAATCATTAATGGACCTTCTCTAATAGGATGGCCATGGAAGCCATGCCTTGGATAATATGGAAATAATACTTTCTGAATATTAATTTTCAACAATTACTTGTTTTATTCCAATTTTACTCTATCACTTTTAATTTTCCTTTATGATATATTCATAACGTACTACCAAGATTTATTTCATGACTCAATTTTTTAATGTTTAAAAATCATGTTCATGTTTCTACATTTAAATAATTATGGTTTTTTTGTTCTCAATTATTACCCTTACTGATCATTTGAGATCACACATTTTATGTTTTTTCCCCAGGATATAAATATGGTTTTTATGTAAGAAAACAAAAGGGAAAGATTATTATGGGTGATTTTGATGATATATCACAATGATCAAAAATTTTGATTATAGTTTGAAATAAACTAAACTAATACGGTCTTTGAGAATATATTTTGTGTAATTTTTAGGGTATTCCTAAAAATAAATGTAATTTATATTTATCTCATCCTTAGTTCATTAATGTCGGTATCAGAGTGAAGGATTAGATGACCATTGGAAACGATGAAGAAAAACTAGTATCATTCATAGAGATATTTATAAGGATTCAGCTAGGGGTGTCCCTATAGATATGTAAAACTATATGTTACTATCATAGAATTATGGTAACAATAATTAATAACCTAGTATTAAAGCCTATATGTTAGAGATTTTAATTACTCACTATATATTATGTTATTTTATTCTATGAGATGTGTTTCT
This sequence comes from Viscum album, assembly GCA_963277665.1. Classification (NCBI taxonomy): domain Eukaryota; kingdom Viridiplantae; phylum Streptophyta; class Magnoliopsida; order Santalales; family Viscaceae; genus Viscum; species Viscum album. The sequence goes on along the minus strand of OY728161.1, from coordinate 911,057,644 downwards.
CACACCATGCTTTTTGGTTTTAGTTAATAGTGGGAACCCAAAGGCATTAGAGTAATGTTGAGTCTGATGAAGAATTTAGTGATAATGATAAAATAAATTGGATAATGATTAGAGGGAATGATTTATTTATTATGCAGACTCCAATATCATGATATATGATTAACAATTTGAGATTTTGTGACACTCCTAACACATATAATAAGAGGATGAGAAAAATTTTGAAGCATAGATGACAGAAGATTCACCCTTCTACATGCCAATATGAATGAAATAATAATATTGAGTAATACATCAAATGGAGGGGGATATGTTTTTTCTATGGGAAAATTGTTCGTAGAGTGACAATTTTTTATGGATATCAATGTATTATTGGTGGAAAACATGGACATTACCCAACTCAATGTCCCGACATAAGAATATAATTATATGAAAAGAGATGATGTATTCCTTCCATATAAATAATGTGGAAGGATTAAATTATTTAGTTATTTGAATCCACGATGATGAATGGTTAATTATATAATGACTATCAGTTTATGTTTTTCACTAAAGAGTTTCAATAATATGTTAAATTGTTAAAATAGATAAGAAAAGTGAATTATTAAATTGGAGATATTTATAAGAAACACCTGATTAATGGAAGGATAACCCATAATATGAATAGGATGTTTAGATAATGTAATGTGGATAATTGTGTGTTTTATATGAATAAATAAATTAGAAGATATTAGTTAGATAGGAACTGGTTAAGGATTTGTTGAGATGTGGGTAATGTGGTCATAGATGAAGTATATATCTTATCAGGACATAATGAATATATACAATTAGTTGTTGAATAGGGAAACATGCATGTTTTCAATAAGTATATTCGGTAATTTAGGTTATTACCATTACTCAAGATAATGCATGATTATCTCATTAAAATGTTTGGAATGTGACAAAAAAAGATATATCTTATGATATATTGAGGATAAATGATGGTATTCACATCCTTGTTATATGAGCTTCCGTGTAATTGTTTTTTTTTGTAATACGAGTTTGGGAAGAAGTATTTTTAATAAGACTAAAGTATGGAATTGATTATGTTAGAAATATTATTTCATTTTATTAAAGATAAAAATATTTGTTTAAATATTATAATAGTATTGTTTAAGAAAAATGACAACCCACAGGATATTCGACAACACGTTGTGTTGGAAAATGCTATGGGAATCGAACCCACAGCCGAAGTACGACATGCCTTTATCACAAGACACGTGCCAACGTGAAGTCCCACGTTAGTATAAATTATTTTTTATTTAATGGTATGATAGATGAAGTATGAGTCCATTTTGGAACCATCTACGATTAATACCACCATTGATGGACTTATGAATATTTGATAACATGTGATATCATTTTGTGATAAATACATATGGAATGACCTATCATTATATCACATGATCCACTAACAATTAATTATTGACAAATTTGACTTCATTTCCTTAAATAAGGGATGTCGTGGAAATTTTTCAAGGCATGAACCCCGATGAGATTGTTCCAAAATCAAGTAAGTAGTTATTCTCCTATAAAATTATTAAAATTTAGAGCAAGGATCTTGAAATCTGAAAATGTTATCATGGTACCCTATTTTCAAATGAATCAAATGGAGCCTTAAATCATTACATATATATGGCATTCTGATTGATAACTTTTTCCCTACCTTATTCTCTATCAATATCCATCAGAACATGACAGTTATATTTCACATCTATAACCCTGTTTTAACTTCCCACCTATGTTATAATATGTGGAAAACCGATGATGAGTTACTTTGGGTTGCCATTATGTTTCTATCATTCCTTTTTAAAATTATGTTTTACTATCCCTTTTTATTATTTGTGTTTTTCTTAATGAAACTTCCAAGAAGGAAACCATTTATTTACCCAATGAATTACCAGGGAGAAATTATTTTTAAGGGTGGTAGAAGGTAAAACCCCAAGAATTTATGAGATATATTAATTTAATTTATATTATATCTATAATTTTATGCCACACCATTATTTTAATGTTTTATACGCAACATCGTATTAGCTTGTAGTATATCCAACATTATTCTTGGATTTTGTTTGCACACTATTTCTAGTAATTGTGATAAAATTTATTTCATGAAACAATGAGTATTGATTTTTTTCAATGTATGAACGAACTAAATTTGGTTTATGATATACAAAACACTAGGGGAAGCGTTCAATACATCCAACACTGACTTGACATGCGTTATAAGAAAGAGTGACCTTCCTTGATTGCTGGGGTTGTATGGGATACCATGTTTTACTGAACAATGATATAATAATACATTATTATCATTTAATGGGATATAATCTATCCCTTATGAATATTATTAACCATATTTATTAATTTTATATCACTTTATCATTCATCCTACACATATATAGAACATTATATGGGGAAAAATAATTTATTGGATAGAAGATGGATTTTTTAATGCAATTTTACAAACATCTGATGGTGTACCCAATTTAAATCTAGTTTTGACACATTTATAAGTAAATTTTTATAAAAAAACTCTTTATTTGGAATCATGATATAAATATTTATTTATGTTTAATTTTTGGTATTTTTCTATTAAAATTCATATTATAATGAATAGTGAAATATACTGCATTTTAATTCAAAACAGCCTTTTCATCTAAATTATATATAATCCTAGATTATCTTTCTTTAAAAAAAATTAATCTGTAATTGGATAATTTTTTATCATTTAATCAAATATTGGTAATTGGATGTAATTTCCCATTGAAATTAGACATAAACACATCACAATCTTTTGATAGTTATTATTTCATAAATACCAACTTTTGGTTTTGATAATAGGAATTAATTTTAAATTAATTACTTCATCTTCGGTATTTTAAATTGGGAAAAATTGTTTCCATTTTTGGAATCAGGAGATCCAAAATATATAAATATATACCATTTATCTTTATAAATTTTGAATAGTAACTTCAGTAATTTTTTTATTTAGCTTAGTTAATGGGTAAATATGATAAATAAGGGTAGAAAATAATATAATAATAATACTAAACTACCCTAACACATGTACTAATACTATTGGAGGAGATATGTCTAACTAGGGGCATTCTTGGCTCGACTTTGGGACCTCGTGAAGCTAGTTGGATGTGAAAATAAATTTTAAAATAAATTATTTAATGTAAAGAGAAATATAACATAATCATGCATCTATTACTAAATGTTTTTATAAATGGATATATAACTAATAGATTGAAATATAAAAATTAATTATAAATCAGATAAATTCATATATAATGATAATTTTTTTAAAAAAATTTGGCATAAAATTAATAATGACACAATGATGATGGAGTGATTGCTTCATTAATAAAGGATTCAAATAAATGATATTATAAATGATAAAATAATAGTTATTCAGTTATTCTAATGACATCACAAATTTTCATGATGATTGTGATATAATATATTCTAATTAATTAGTTATAATTTATGTTTTATGTTTTTTATGAGTGTTTTAAAAAGACATGTATCAATAGCTTCCAAAATTGACATAATTCATAAAATAAAACATAAAATAGTTTATTATATGATATTCAATTACTAATAATTAAATATTCTCCCATATTATTAATATAATGCTATTTATATAATAAATAACTTTTCATGTGACGTTTGACATGATATGGAAATTGCATTTACCCACAGTGTGTAAATAACATGATATCACAATATTATTAAAGGGGGTAAAATAAGGATTAAACCCAAAAAGATTAAGATTAAAAAATCTTTAAAACAATTATAAAAATTATTTTATGTTGTGTATTCAAACCAAAATCATCTTATATTCTAATTAAATATTTCATGGGATATTTTAAACAAAATATAATTTAAAATAAATCAATATTTTAAGACTTTCTTAATGTTCCCTTATTCTCTCTTAAAAAGGGATCCTCCACCCTCTCTTCTTCACTCCATTTTTATACATAATGCATAGACCACCCTTTCCATTTTCTCTTATCAACATACCTTGTTACATTATATAGGTGATGGTCTTCAATAAAGTCTAACTATAGTTCATTAAAAATAAATTTAAACAAGGCACGTCGAGGAAGAGTTAATCACTTCTATTGATTCATTCTAATTTCAATATTCTTCTACTTCATATTAATTAGTTGTTTCATTATAAAATAATAACATATGTATCAGTATTATGGTGATATTTTATTATAAATATGAATCAACACTATTTCACCATCTATCCATCTTATGAAAAACGAAATCACCGCGCGTTTTTTCGTACGACTTACCATCTCTATGTCGTTGTGTAATCTATTTTTCACCCCCACCTAACATGGATGAGTATAATGGTGTAAATAATAACTACAGATTATTATTATGAAATAATAATAATTATGATATATTATACACCATCCTCTTAATACCACAAAACAATTCTGAGACTGATATTATTTCTCATACATACATACGGCTTACCATCTCCACGATTCGATGAGATTCATTCTCCATGTTAACATATCATGAATGATTATAAATTGTATATAATAAATAATCATTAAATATATGAAATATAAATTATAAAGTATAAATATATATATATATATATATATATTTATTTATATTTCATTTACTAACTTCAATTCAATTAAATAAGGAAACCAAAAAAGCATTCATGTGTACGTCTGACCAACCATCTCCATGAACAGTGTATTCCATTCCATTTTTCTATCTATTATATATAAATTTATATACTAAATATATATATATAATATATTTTTTAGGTTTTACATTCTAGAATTAATTAAATCATGATATATAAAGAAAAAAGTGCAAAAACATGTGATAAATAAAACGATTATTACCTAAAATGATGCTTTAACATGGAATTCACAAATGAATGAGTAATATGAAGTCATAAGTAAATCATATATGATATAATAAACCTATTATGGTTCTCATAGAAGTTAATAATATATTTCAACCCATTATAAATGAGTTTTAGACACATACGAAAGAAATTTGACCTAATGTAAGCGATAATTTTACAATCTCATTTTTATCCAAGATTGTTTATACATGAGTACTTAATGGGTTATATTTATCATCCACACACAAGTTTCCTAATTACGTAATATTATTTATATTCTTCTACAATTATTAAAATTTAATTATTCCCTTTGGAAAATTTTTATTAAATGGTATCAAATGAATAGTTTTTCGTTATTCTATTTGAGGTACTTTTTGAATTTTCTGAAAATAGATTGAGGAAAATGTTTTATTTAACTTATACATCATGGGCAGATTTTTACAGTATTATGAAACAATATTTAAATGAAGCTTCCTCTACACTATTTCAATATTTATTTATACTAAATTATTATCTTTTAAAATTTCATGGCATTATGTGAAAAGAAAATATTTTTGAAAAACAATTGATATTTTTATAATGAATTAATTTGATGTGTTTTATAAAAACTATCTTCCTTCTAATATGACACCCTATAAATGGGGTTATGTTTCCATCCATATTATTACTAATATTTGATTTTGTTCTGATGAAATTTACTTTAGCAAGTATATTTTTTATAAAAATTATAATGGAATGATGTTTAAGAGACCCATTTTATTTCTTATGTTATGTTATGGGGAATGTTTTTATGTTTTTGGGGAAGACGTAATAATGGTTTCATTATGTGATGTCTGAGAAATATATCTCTCTCGAATTCATGTTGTAAATATTTATATCACATTAAATAGATATGACTGGAATGGAATTTAAATCCAGTTTTGTAATACATTGCTGGGATGACATGTAAATTTGGTTCAGTAATGGACCTTATCGCATATGATTGTCTTGGAAGCAATACCTTCGCTAATATGGAAATAATTTTATGTGATTATTAATTTTCCACAATTACATGTTTTATTCCAATGATATTCTATCATGGTTAGTGTTACTTTATGATCTATACCCTACGTACAGGAAAGATTTATTTCATTACTCACAATTTTGATGTTAAATATTTATGTTCATGTTTTAACATTAAAATTTTTATGGTTTGTTTGATGTTATCCATGTTTACACTTGGATAGCATTTGAGCTCACCCATAATATATTTTCTTTTCACCACGATATAACGAAGGTTTTTTGGAAGGAAACAAATATAAGATATTTATGGAAGATGTTGAATGTCATTTATCATGTTAGAAGATTATGATCCACGTTTCCAAAGACATTAAATTAATACAGTCTCAGGTAATATATTATGTATTATGTATTATGTATTTTACAAAATAAATTTAATGTCTATATATGTCACGAATGGGAAATTAGATTTTTATAATGTGACACACAATTTCTTAATATTCGGGGGTCTCTCTATATATGAATTTCATGTGACCGTACATGGATTCAACCCATGAATGGAAACACGTGTACCAGTACATGGGGTAACATGAATTACATGCCAAGTTTGGACGTGTTTTGGAGTGCATGACGTGTACTACAACCTATATCTATGAATAATACAAGATAAACACTGGACATCAGGTACGTTCCCCCGCCCCCCAAGGTGTGACATCGTCACATGTCATGTTGCCACTTCCTGCATCGTGAAACCCTAACTGCCACCGAGTTTTCCTCACACACCGTTTTCTTTAGAGAACATGTTGGGTTCCACAAGATTTTATAGAATTATAGTTTCTTCACTGTTGCATTTATGGGGATCCATCAATCCTAGATACAACCATTCAATCACATCAAATCTCTAGATTCTAGGTCTCCCCAACATGCTAACAGAGAAATGGTAGGTTTTGGGCCTTTGATCTGGTTGAAAAACACATTTTGATTTTCGGTGTGAAAAAAGTTCAAAGAAAAATATATACAAATCCTTACTAATTCATCATCCTCCATAGTCGTTGCAATGCCTTTAAGTTGTCATGATATTAGATTATCCATTTGGCTTCGTTGCATTGTGAAATGGAAGACCAATAATCTGTTGGTCATAACCTTTCAAATAATGTGAAGGATACATGGTAAAAAGTGGAAGAACAAAATCCACATACAAAATTAAGGAAATAACATTCTCTTTCATTCATTACGGTGTTTTTCTTCTCCCATTACATGGATCAATCAGTGAAAACCAAAATTAATAAATAATATGCATGGATTAATTTACCAAAATAAACCCGATAAAAAGCCTCCTACTAGAACAAAGGATATGATGGTCAACCTTTTCGTGGGATGATCTGAATTTGTCCATTAAATAGAAGAATTCAATAATTTTGAATTGAAATAATAACCCCTACCTCAATCCTAAATGAATAGGGATATCTGTCATCTATCAAGATTCGATCTTGCTAAAAAACAATCAACACGTTGTCATTCAACAAAAATTCTCCAAGAGTGGATCCTTTCAAATGTTCTAGAGGATTCCAGGGAGTTTTCCAGGAATATGAGTATAACCCTAGTCTCCTTCTTATTTAAAACAAAATATAATGTTACTTTATTATATAAATTTTTAAATAAAAATAATCTATTAAATTTATATTATTTCCATTAAAACGTCTGAAATGAATCTTTTGTGGCGGGCATGCCGCAGTCGATGCCAGGCCCCACTTACAAAAGAAAATCTTTTCTCTTGACACAAGGGTGCCCTAACATTTATGATCATGGAACCCATTTAATAGTTATTCAACTTCTTTATGTAAAACCTCTCCCATTCTAGATAAAAGTTAAATTTATTTTGAAATATTATTCCAGGCTCTCGGGCCTTAGAATCATATGCCGGTGTAATGTCTTCTCTCGTAGTTATCACATATAATTTTTTAAAATAAGACATGAATAGTCTTAGACATTACATCCAATTAAATAATATCAATCGAAAAATCCTTTGGTCTTCATTATGGGGTTCATGGTTCTAATTATTACAATGAAAATTTCATTAGGAGTGCGGTTTGAGGATATCAAACGATGAATGGAATGTAATTATGAAATATGTGGATGCAGTTTTTTTGGGAAATATTTATGTATGGAATAGAAGGAATCAATTTGATTATTTTTGTAGATCATATAGTTTTATACCAGGACTATAAGCAATATTATCATAATGGTATTATCATTTTATCAACATAATGGGGATGATATTCAAAAAAAATTAGGTGGAATATAAAGGATTATCAGGTAAGAACAATTCAGTATAGATATTTTTATCTCATTAATTAATAATAATTTCATCATCTAGATGATGGTGGAATTTTTCAAGTTGGTTGTCATAAAATTTTGTATATTTTTTAGTATTTAAATCATAAATAATCCTATAGAGAACAATCATAGCGGTATTTATGGTTAGCAATCAGGCCAGACAAATGAGCTAACCCACACTCCATCCCAACATTTAGAATGGCACTAACATTGCATTATGTTTTTAATATTTAATAATAAGATCTATATGTTAATGATTTTTTCTATTATAGTACATCTCCATGGGGTTCATGTACAATTTTCTATATGATGTATGATTCTATTATACACTTATTTTTGGATAATCATAGACTAAAACAAATGATATTCAAGAACAGGTGTCCTCATCCAATCATTTTTATTCTATTTTAGCTAATAATATGTACCAATTACTTATCCATTATCTACAAGAGTTATGGGTACCATGAGTTTATGGTGAGGTCATCCGATAATGTCCAAAAATAATTTGGGAGTCAATTGGGATTGTATGAGTCTATAGTTACATCAGTCAGTTTCATGAAAACAATATCGGTATTTATGATGTTGATGAATAAGATCATTAAACCATGGTTTTATTATTTCTTCCTTGTTCCCTTCATGTATGTCTTAGTGTAATCCCAGTGTATATATGATCACCAGATATCATTAAATCATTATTATTAAACATTAGAATATCTAATTTATTCGAATATATCTAAATGTAACATCTTGATAGGTAGAGTATACATTGCATGCTATGTTATCATAGGGGTAGAGTGTTAGTAGATAGGTAGAAGGATCCAGTTTGAAGTGTCTTTGGGGAGACACAATAATTTCATTGAGATTCTGATATTTCATCGTATATAAAGATGTTACTTTATTTTAATAAATGAAATAATACATTTGGAGGAATTGATGCATGGTATAATAACAAATGGGGTGCATTTTTTTGGTAAGATGATTTTGATTTGGTTTTGACATAGAAGAATTTAAGGATGACCACATAATCGATACCCATATTACCAATACTAGGTAATTCATATATCATGCATTGCAAACATATGAATATGGACTCAAAGATGTTAGGATGCAGGAGGACTGAGCGGTTTATTATTACTCAAGATAGTTGTAATCACATGAGTGGAATTATCCTACTCATGATATATAGTTCGTTATGCGAGTAAATTCCCGGAGCTTTTGGATACCCTATTTATTGAGATAAGGGTTATTGGTGAGCACCAAACACAACAATCACTTGAATTTGCTCTTTTAGTTAGAATATAATTATTGGAAGTGGATTTGGGATGAGTATTTTTAGTATATTTAATTGGATATGGAATACAAAATCAGAAAAAGAAACATCAATAAAGTTTTTTTGGGATGGAATATAAAGATTTAGGTTGCACACATGTCTCTCAACGAACAGAGACTAATGTATACATTTGAAAATGATCAACTAGATTTTCAGAATTCACAGGGATAATTATATATGATGATTATATCTACTATAATCATTATTTAGGAAATTATTAAAAGCGATCCTCTATATGATCTAAACAGATTTTATCTAAGAGAAAGAATATTTAGTGGGGAGTAACCATCAATATGGTCTTCTGGTAGTAGTGATTTTATTCTTATCTATGGCTTGGTGTGGGTTTTTAAGGTATACACATAGTGATGAAGAGGGAGTTTAATTCCTCTAAATGGGTGATAATACCTAGTTTGATAATTGTATATTCTCATCTATATAGACAATATTGATTCCCATGATGAAAAAATAGAAAATTAGATTTATGTTGAGATATTTCACCTACCAATATGTGAATTGTGACAGCAAAGTCAAATGGGTCATTATAGAGTACAAAAATTCTCAAATAGATGTGGGATGATGTTAATATGAGATTCTTGATAGGAATACCCTAGAAACTCAAATGAATAATGTTTTAAGTGTGAGTGTATATTCATTAATGTTGTTATTCCACATTTCTTGGATAAGGGAAACCTTCATCATAGATGATATCGGTAGCCATTTCATATGGGGGATATTTTGACAACATGGGGTTCCAAATAGTATTGTTCCAGCTCAAAATCTCATTAACATCTCAGATCGGGAAGGGACTTTAGAATGGTTTTAAATTATAGTTTCATTCGATTATAGTATATCATCCTCATTGGAAAGCCAATCTTATAATGCAATTCATATTCTAGGTGATGTATTATAAACTTCTCTTTTATATTTTTATGGTTCTTGTGTGAAGTATATTTAACTTGTATATTTCTATTATAATAATATAATATATTCCTTGATCCAAATTGATCCAATAATGGATTTATATAGATTTTTTTTTCATATCTTTTATAATTAGTGGTAGTTGGGATAAATCATGTTGGAACATGTCTAACACAAGGGATTATTGATAATGCTATGTTAATCAGAAAGAGTTTGTTAATAACACAACATTAGAAAATGTATATTGATAACAATTGAAGGTAATGATGGGAGTTTGGTGTTGTTTATCTAGTTTCCCTTCATGTGTCTCCATGAATGGGATAATACTATTTCAAGAAATGAAGAAATATAGTTCCCAATTCATTATTTATTTTTGAGATAGATAAAGGGATATTCTTGTGTGGTTCTTCTTGGCCCTTCCACCATTCTATATTACAATTCATTTTTTGAATCACTTGAAAATGCTTCCAAAATATATACATGGATGACTTCACATGATAGTAATTGATATTTTTGATTGGGATGTTGAACTGTATATTAAGGATCATCAGATCCATATCTTGGACCATACCAAGAATAATCATTTTGGGAGTGCCATGCCACTAGTGTAGGAGTAGTGGAGTCATGGGCTTGTATAAGAGGCTTCATGGAAGTGGGAATCTGATAAATGAAAATAGTTGACATGCATGTTTTTTGTTTACCTATAGTGATTCATAGAGTTTCTTGGGGTAATATTTTATTTATTGGGAAGGTTGTAAGATCATGTATTTTTCTAGGTATTTCCCCCCTTATGTTTTTTTAATCTTATTAGACATGTTGTTTAATTTTTTCTTCGATACATGGTTGTCGATCCTTAGCACAACATAGATTATTCATTTTGGTACCAAGGTATTTTGAGTAGTGAGAAGGGGTCTTGAGATTACTACCTCATATATTGATGAATTTGAATCATAAAACACACGAAGTCACTAAAATAATGAACACTATTACAAGGACCACCTAGATTTAGTGTTGGTTTGGGGGGGAATCAAGGTACTACCCATTTCTTTAATAGTTACAATGTAGTTGATTTGCTACAATACAATGGAATTTGAGGCGAAATTGGGTGATTCATTTATTTCAATTACCTATGTCTCGTGAAGAATACTTATATGGTAGATATATTTAATGGATTATGGATTTTTTTTGCATGAGTTATTTGACTAAACATTTTATATTCCTTAGTTTATTGGGTTTCTGGTGTAGCATCATCCATTTTTCCTAGAAACACTTTCACTAAGGGTGGTTGTGTTGTGGCCCCTTATTCTATGTCATAACATATCCTACATTTGTATATAATGTTGTGTGGCCTACTGGGTTATTCTATTATCTTAATTTTATCAATATATCTAAAAAACCCATCGAATCCCAATCGAACTAATTTGTATACAATAATTTCTTCATGAACTCTAGGTGTCCCTATAAAAAAATTTATGGTTTTTGGGGATTATTTTAATTGGTTATGAAACCCTAATACTATTGATCAAACATTTTAAACTAGAAACATTCAATATTAGTCTTTTGGAACTATAATTTTGTGGAATGGGATAAGGAACCAAATGATATCATGTATGCCATGAATTTTTCATGTTCACAGATGTTTCTAAGGTGGTTGGGATAGATCATATCCATATTTGTATATTTCAATTTATGATATTATGTTACATATGTATAGTCATGAAATAACACCTTAAACATGACCAATAAAATTCTAAAATTCAATATTTGATGATTTATATATGCATTTAACACCCATTAGATGCTGGAAGAACCACTCACATTGAGACTGGGACTTGAAGCAACCCATTACTTATAAAATCCACTATCCATTCATAATAAAAGGTTAAATAAAACATATATTCTTGAGATGATTTCATACTTTGATTAAATTTTTTATGATATAACAAATTAGAATAATTTTTAATGTTTTTGTGATTTTTCAATTTAATATCTCAAATAAAATTTTCTTAATTACAATGATAATGAACATGTGAATTAATATGATAAACATAAAAGTATTTTAATGAATTATTATATTAATTGAAATCTCAAACATGTTGTGTGTAAAAATATATATGAATGGTATTTGGATGAATTACTCGTAAAAGAATGTGATGACACATGCTATGGAAGTTTTTTTCATGTTGGAATTACTATATAATTTGATTAATCCCAGTTATGTAGAAACACATATTTATATTGCATGACCTAATTGTTATATAAATTTTATAATTCCGGTCCATGTTATGTTGTATTTATTATATATATTAGCCTAAATATACATTAATGGATAAACACCATTGAGTATTTATAATGAAATGCTTACAATAATCATCCCTAAATTTCTGTAGTTATTACAGGGTGCTTCAAATTTCTCCGATGTTGATTCTGGGGTTATACCCTATAATGTTTATTGATATGGTTTATAATGTTCTATAACAATTTTATAGATATTCATCATGGTGAAAAAGTGGGATGGTGATGACTCTAAATGTCAAACAAGAGAATATGGGTTTAATGATTTATTTTATGATAAGTATTAATTTATTAATTTAATACCCATGATTATCAGTTTATTAAATATAAATTATATCTAATATATGAATTATTTACACATTGTGGCCTTCACCTATTTACTCATACTCAGACCCTAGATCAGAGACATTTTACTACCCAACCATTTTTTCTAGTTGTATGTTTTGATATCGACATAGGACCCATTTGTTCATTGTTATATGTTTGATGGCTTTTAGCATAGTGATGAGGCCAACATGGGGTTAGATACTGAGTTCTATGAGTATTATTATAGTATATATATTTTCCTAATTTTTACATGGAACACATAGTTTGGTAGCATTTCATCCAATAATGAAAGGATTCTATTATTATTGAGTTATTCAAGTTGTTCTTTATTCTGTAATAGATTTAAGTTATTGAATATTCTCTTTCCACTATACTCCATAAACTATTATTATATTTCACTATATGCATACTATTTTCAATAGGTTTCAATGTAGCCTCTATCCCTTCTATTCATAATCGTATTATCATATGGTTAGTCGGGCTTGAGGTCACAAATGTAATCCATCTAAATCACATATGGGAGTAATGGATTAGGGATGTTACCAAAATTTTATCAAATTATATTATATTATATATAAATTTTTTTTTGGATTTACATTTTTGAAAAATAATAACTTCACTGATTAATTTCCAATATAATGAAACAATCTTTAGAAGGGATTCAATTTTTTTCCTTTCATCGAGGAACATATTAATATAATGCACCTAATATTTTAATATGGTGTATATACTACAAATTTTACATGTTATATCATGAATAAATACTTAATAATAGAACTTTGGGTTTAAATTTGAATTATTTCATCCATGGGGTCTAATTGAAAACATCCAAGGTGAAAATTGGTTTTAGAACAATATTTTTTCATAATATTATATTAGTTCTTCATTAACTTTGATATTATAATATTATGTGGGTAATATATTATAACTATTACATTTATTATTTAATGTTGTTTTATTTATATTTTAATTATATAAACATAATAAATTCATTTACTAATACTCATTTCATTGAATAATAGTCACTATAACGGTGAATACTCACTTCAATGTCTAAATTTCAATACCATTGAGACATATTGGCTATAATCTAACTATATTTTGAGTAGTATATAATACCCTATTTTTATGATATATCATTATTCTATTTATATATTGGTAAATTAACTAATAATTTGATTTTATTTCTTTCACTGGGGTTATGATTCAAATGTTTCCAATGTGATAAGGGTTTATTTCAGAATATAATCATTATTCAGTAATATTTATGTTTAAGTCTCAGATGGGTGTATTATTTGATATCCCTAACATAATAAAATATTTTACACCCTTATATATTTATGGATATTAAAAAAATTATTTTAACATCAACATTTCCAGTACTCATGAGGATGAACTCAAGATTTTAATGAAAAACTACTTGTTTTTCAACTCAGTTAAGAATATTATTCATCCACATAAATATATCACTTAATATTTTTAAAAGAATATTTTAAATATTGTTCTATTTTTTTCTGAACACATTTTTACCAATTTTTTAGTAATACTTTTAAAATTAAATATCATTCCTTTTTCTTAACAATTTTTTTTGATATTTTATAGAATATTTGAAAAGAATCTTTATTTTAATTTTAATAGGGTCTTTTCCTCAACAATTATTTGGAGGAAATTTTATTTTATTTTTATTAATTGAAAAAAACACATTATTTTACATTTAATTTTTGGTGGATATGTTTTAATAAAACTACCCTAATCATACTATCATTATTTTAAAATCATTTTAACTAGAGAAAATATCATCATTTTGAATTCTAGTTTCTCAATATGAATTTTTATGTTTGTTATGTTATTCACCCATTTCGTAAGATAGATTAAATTTTTATTCAGGTGATTGTAGGCCCCCCTATATCCCTTAGGTTTATTTCTACTTTTTGTGAGACAAAATATTTTTATAATTTTTTCCAAACCATACCTACATATAGAAAATGTCATTGCATGTGGCCTCAGGGGTTGGTTTATGATATCATTCATTGTAAATTTCATCATAAAATAAAATGATATTATTGTAATTGTTTTCATCGTTCTTATTAAATTTTCCATGTAGCAATTAATTTCATTTTTTTATATTTATTAGGAATTATTCTATCATCGTTTATTTTTTCAATATTATTCATTTTACACAAGTTTTTAATCAATCTAAAACCATTATCAGTTCCTTAAAATGACATATTGATTAGTATTTATTAATAAATATAAAATCAAATGTACATAACCCATACTCAACATTCAAGATAAAATCATCATGTTCTCATTTCCTTTGGACATAAAGAATGAATCATTGAATTAGATTTTTCGTGCATATTGTTTAAAATTACAATGAATATATATTGGAATTCTAATATAATATGAGATTAATGTATCTGTCTAGTTTTCCATGACTAAAAAATTATTATATACCTTAGGTTGAGATCACATGTATATAGTTCCAATATAATAAAGAAACCATAGAATTTGGGCTGCTGGAGATGGTCATTTACTATTGGTATCAAGGAATGTTTAGTTGAATCAAAGGGAATTAGATTTATGAAATCATATATTAAGGGACATAACTATATGAATGAATTTTATGATAAATTTATCTATAGGATAATATAAATAAAATTTATATAATCTACGATTATGTGGTTTTCCTAGTATTATATCTTATTATGGGTACATTAAGTGGACGTGGTTTTGGAATAGATTAATTATGTATTAATAACACTGAAATGAGTTGGATGAATAATTGATGGAAATCATTCTGGTACTTGGTGTGTGTTCCCTTACGGCATGCGTTGTTTGAAACCCCCAAGTGATATTCATTTATTTATTC
Organism: Viscum album; assembly: GCA_963277665.1. NCBI lineage: Eukaryota > Viridiplantae > Streptophyta > Magnoliopsida > Santalales > Viscaceae > Viscum > Viscum album. The sequence goes on along the minus strand of OY728161.1, from coordinate 911,041,645 downwards.
CCATTTTATCATTGGACTATTTTAATGAATACGTGAATAATAATCAATATAAACCAATAATATTATATTGTGTAATGAGATAATCTTAATGTTTTTTGGGATGACAAATCTAATGTTAATAAAAATTTAAATGAATATATATACCTTTTGAGGTTTTATATTATGGATTTAAAATGAATAAGAGTATCTTTGGAGATATTTATTTTAATAAAACCAAAGGTATTGGAATATCTTGTAGTGAAAGGTTTATTGGAGGAATAATTATTTAATATTTTATTAATATAACATAATCATTATTGACGTCCTTTTGGGATAGTATATTGATAAATTTTATAAAAATAATACTAATTTATTAGAATTTGATTTTATGTAAAAAATACGTTATATAGAACATATTTTTTGGCTAAATAATATATATTTTGATTTATTACATTTACATGGTTTTGTAGTATAATTAGACCATGTTTTTATTATTTAATAAAATTTTGTTCTTTGGAATATATTGAACATTGAATTTGGATGTAAAAAAATTTCATACTTTTGATAATTCTTTCTTCATAAATCATCTTCTCATTATGTCAATGTGATTAATTTTTAATTAATTTCTAAAATGAATTTTTTAGAATTTCGTATCATAAATTCTATATTAGATATCAGAAACTCCAAATTTAGTAATGATGTATGTTTTATTTTTGGACATTATTAATAGTATCAATAGATATATTTTTTATAAACATGAGTAAGGGTAAATTAGGTAATTATTGGTAAAAATATTGTTATAAATTTTATTAAATTATCATATCACATGGAATCATTTTTTATGAGTATTTTTCAAACACAAGAATTAAAGGGTCATTTTTCTAAAAATATATGGCTTTTTTTGTGAATATAAATAATACAATATTATATTCCAAGGAGTGTAAATTTTATCATATTTTTTTCTAAAATAGATATACTTTTAATAATTTCCATATATTGGATATGATAAACTATTAATATGTATTTGAAATATAAAAATTTTATCTACATCATGATAATTTATTAATATTTTCGAAGATAAAATAATTACCTTAAATGGTGACAGAAAATTATGTAGCAATTGTTTAATTAATCCAAGAATCAAATAAATGATGTTAACAATATAAAATAAATATAATTTTATATAATTAATGTCATCCGTAGGTTTTATGGATTACATAGAAATATTATGGATTATTTAAATGACTTTTTTTACGATATCATGTAGTTATGGTATTTCTAAAATGTCTTGTGATGAATAGTATCAAAATGGTCATTATTGAAATTATAAGATTAATAATATTTTATTAAATAATATAATATTCAAAAAAATATTAAATTTATCGAAATAATTATTATATGCCTTAATATTACATTAAATTCTATCTTATTGGTTGTTTGGGTTTTTATTGAAAATATAGTAACTCTCAAAGTGTAAATTACAAGAGATCCCTGTAGTAATTAAAATGGTTAAATATGGGATAAAGATAAATGATAAAGATGAAAAAATATTTAATTATTATCTAATATTAATATTATGAATGTATATAAACCCATATTCTTCCAGTATTCTAAATTTAAATGATTGGGATCCTTTTATTCCTAAAATTAATTTATATTTATTTATTACTTTGAAATATCCCTAGAGATCCCCGATGCTCTACTATTAAAGGGAACTCATTATTATCCATTCATGATAATTAAAAATCTATTTAGATTTGAAAAAATTTACCCAAATCCATTAATATTATTCCAATACACATTTTAGTGGACTTAGTTTAGGTAGAACATCCTTCTTAAAGGCGTTAAGGTGTGAATAAAAGGTGTTCATTTGAAAAAAAGATGAATAATCTTTAATTAACTGTTTTTATTCGATTTCATCTTCCACATTCATAAAATCTTAGTAAAATATTATTTGTATGTGTGAACTGTCAAGTACATGAAGCGATGTGATTCGTTTTTGTTCATCACATCACATTTATGACTTATATATTTATATTTACATTATTAATATGATATTTAAAATATTATTATAATTTTTTAATAGGTAGTAATAAATAAATTCTTTCTATAATGATCATGAAAAATGATAACGTTTTTCATGAGAACACATGTCGTACAATCTCAATGATTATAACATTGTACATTTTTGATAACGACAAAAAATAGTTTGACTTAAAGAATAAGTAATTTATAAAAGATATAATTATATCATGAATATTATTCAAGATATGATGAAATAATGTCCACTTTGGGAAATATACATCTTTCCAAATCATTTTGGTCTCATGTACCTAATATCATCCAAACATCCTCCATGAACATAAATAATAATGTAATTGTTATAATATGATGATAAATTATATAAAATGAATAACAGACATGAATATGTTTTTCATGAAATTAAATAATTTTCTTATTTTGATTATTCGACAATAAAAATAACATACCTGAGACATCAGACATGGGGTAAGGGATTTTGTCTCAATCTCCTTTCGTTGAGGCATTTCATGATGATATCCACCTAAATAATTTTATCACGAGAATATCCAGATACTATGAAATTTCATAAATAAAATTTTACAATAATAATTTTATTCATATTTTTTTAGAATATATTATTTAATGGATATTAATATTTAAATGATCAAATTTTTGTGCTATATCTGTAATGTCAAAATATTTAATTATCTGATATTTTTCTCAATGTCAATATTCTTGATATTATTTTGAATTTTTAAATATGCTGAAATAAAGAGATTATGATGGAAATTGTTTTATTTTAAATCTCATTCAATGTTTTAAAAATGGATTTTATTTAAATGTTTCATAAGGAACAATTTTCCAAATGATTAAAACAATTTTTTATTATATATGATGAAACCAACATATCTACCGTCATGAATATTAGTTGATATTTATAATCCTATAGACACGTTAATGTTTTTAAAAAAGATAAATAAACCCCATTATGAACATTTATGGGTATTTTGGTGTTGAATGTTTTTTACAAAATGGATTAACTATTTCAATGTCTTGAAAATATTTCTTGTTATTACAAATGAAATTTTATGAGTGAAACGATAGAAATTGAAATTTGTAATGTGTTGTGATTATATAATATTAAATAGATATTTTATGGGAAGTTATCTGATATATAGCAAGTATTGGTGGTCAGACTATATCTCCAATTCACTGTGAATGTAATTCGCCAGGGTGGCAATTTTATTTATATGATTGAAATTTATAGAAGTTGGTTGTGTGGATATTCTATTTTAAGAGCGACCTGTTTGGAAGTGGAAAGTATGGTTATTCAATTTTTAGTATATTTATGTCCCATGTAACCTACAAATATATTATATTTTTTTTAAATCATTTTTCATAAAAAACATTGATTTTACAAAGTTAAAATAATAATCTTTTTGAAATGATGATATTTTCTTCATGGTAAAAATAAATTATTTTAAGGAAATGTATTCTAGGATTACACTAGACTAATGGTTTTATTTTATTTTGAAAATTACTTAGATTGTTTTCACTACCCAAATGTTACAATATTATGCAAAGGTTTTGTTATTATTGTGGATAATGATGTTGTGAAGATGAATGTATTGAAAAGGTTTCATGAGATGAAATTAGGTTTTCATTAACATAGTTCTATTAGAGGTAAAAACGTTTTACTAATTATAACATTCAACATGTAATGTATGGGTATTCATTCTATGTTGTTTTCCTGTTTCTTTAAAACTATAAACTGAAAAGTCCCTTGAATGAGAAATCTTTTTCAAAAAAATTATAATTAGTTATATATATTACCTAGTCCTTATTTTCCCCCCACATGTTAACCCCATCCCACCTCATTGGTTTATCCATTCCCTACAAAAATAACATCACAAAATCCATCCCATAATCCTATAATATATTATATAATAATGAATTAAAAAAATATAAGATGTTAGGTAAGTATAATATAACATTCTTAAAGAAGTGGTAATGTTCATTAATGATAAAATTGATTTTATTTCCTTCTAGGCCTCCTAAAATTCTTATTAAACCATATTTGTGTAACAAAATGAGTATAATGATTATACAATGATGTTTTTATAAAAATTTAATTCTCTAAAACCATATCCACTTCCATAAAATAGGATTCAAAATCATCATTCATGTGAACTGTAGACTACCACATCCCAACCTGATGTTTTACATTTTTCCATTACCATCATTCATAGTGGCATATAAAAATATACATAAATAAGATATTATATATATATATAATAATTATACCTCTGTATTAACTATACCTCACCTATATTATTACAATCTGTTTTATATGAGATAAAATGGTGTCACTTGTTTATATTCGAGACTACCTCCACATTAATTGATATGATAAGTATTTCAAAAACACTTCACATGGAAGGTAATGAGGATAATTTTTGTATTATATATGATATAAAAGAAAAATTTATTATATTAATGAAATTATTATAATTATATAAAGATAAAATTTATTTTTCTTTTTTTAATTTTTTTCACTCAATGAATTAAGATAACTTCATTCTTGTTTGTGAGGAGTACCACCTTCACTAAGCGACACAACTCTCTTTAATAAGCACATAACATTGATAATATATAAAATTAAATAATTAATTATGAATGATATTATTATAATTATTTAAGGTTGAAATATTTGATACCCATTTACAAAGTGATCATTCAAAATGGAAACGTTAATTATGTAAACAAACGAGCTATCGTCTCCATGGTCATAACAGACATCATATTCCATAATTATATGTCATGATTTATTTTAAATGTAAAATTCAAAAAAACAATATGATAATAATTTCATAATTATTATTCTAGAGATAATAAAACTATATAATTTGTGCAATAACATGACCTTTTAGTAAAAAACATTCATGTAAAAAGCATGATATGAACACCAGAAACAAGAAAAATAATGAAAGATTTTTAATTAATGATGATACAATGTAATAAAAATATCACATATGATATTATAACTATGAATATGGTTATAGAAAAAATCATTAAAAATCATAAGACACCTATTCAATAGTTTAATTAATTTTTATCTAAATAGAATCATGAGGTAAGGTATTTTTTTATACCAATTATCATTTTTTCAGACATATAATATATTATGAAACTACATTATTTCATAAGGTTTATATATATCCCCATTGAATTTAATGGTTATTAATACATCTATATTTATTGAATTTTAGGTTTCAATTTGAACTATTTTAACCAATGGTATTTGAATTGATAGTTATTAAATAGTAAGTGTTTGTGTGTAATAAAAAGTTTTTTTGTGACTGTTAACATTCTCGAAAAAACATGAAATCAATTTTTAATTAGAAATTATATCTCTCACAAATAGCTATATTATTGTATTGTTTTTGGTTATTTCGTTCATTAATATTAATGAGTGGAATCAAGAGACAAAATCCGTAAGGGAAACCCTAAACATTTGAAACCTGTAAGATTCAAATTATCTAATAAATTTTCATTAGAGTAGTATGTTCTATACCATCTTAAAAAATGACATGATGGTAAAGGTATCAGGTTCCTGTGAAACATGATGTCCAATAATTGGAAACATCCTTCATTAATATTCCATTTATTATTTTCCATGATATTTTCACCATGATATTATCTATATATTCATTTCATGTTCTTTTTAATGATTATATTTTTGGTGGTTTTAGATATTTACATTTCCATATTGATTATGCCTATTGAATCATGAAATATTCTTATATACATAACCCTTATAGAAAATTTAACATAAACATTATTTTTAATCCATTACAATGGTTATGAATTTGAATAATTTTAATGACTTTTCCATGATTTCGATAAATTTATTTTTAATTTTTTATTTTAAATGTTTTATTTTAAATGTTTTATTTTTTTTGTCCCTATAAAAAATGAGTATCATTTATGATTTTTTTTGTCAAAAAAATTAATCTATATAGTCATCTAGGATGTGATGACATAGGTATTATTAAAATATAATAATGTAATTCACTGGCTATGGGATATTGGGGTTGGGGTCACTACAGTTAGTATTAGAGTGAGTTTATTAGAAATTAATAAATTAGATTTATGAAAACATATATTAGGGAAAATAACCCAAAGAAATATTTTATGGGTTAGAATAAATGATCAACATATTTTTTGGGTATGGAATAGATTATTACATTTCCCTTGAAATAAAACCATAACTGCATAGGATGAGTGGATGTTGTTATATAAAAATGTTTTTTATGGTTAATAACTATGAAAAAGATGTGTATAGATTGACTTGAGCATTATCTAGTATGTAGAAAAGGTTCTTATTGTTCCCAAAGTTTGTAAAAACAAGGGAATGTGTTTTTTATAAATTAAAATAAAATTACAAACAATTATTCATGAATTCAAAAAAAGGATATCCATAATGAAACCATGTTTCTAATTATGTGATAATATATGCCTAATTTTTTTTATTTTTTTTATTTCACATGTGTGTGTATTATTCAATTTGTTCCATAATAATATGATAAAATATAATGGAATCAATTTATTAATGGTCATTCCTAGAAGTAATATTGGTACCAATACTTATCCCTAACAGAGATATCTCCAAACATATGATGATAATACCACATGTATTGGAACTAAGAAAATTGTGGCTATATTTAAAAAGAATATTTAGGATATCAAAAATAACCGTTACAAAATGGAGAAAACAATCCCATGATTAGAATATCCAATTTGGGATAATTTTTCATGACAAAAACCACAAAATTTACTTGGAATAGTTGTCCAGTAGAATCTGAGAAATGAATTATTCCTTTGGAATAGATATTATGGACTTGGAATGATGTGAAAATGAAATCATTACACTTTCAGTGGATTATTAAAAAATTATTTTTTGTCAATGGTTTTTATTGATCAATAATAATAGGGATGAGGTGTAAATATATCTCATTAAATGAATTTATTTTAAGGAAATATTCTTCAATAAATATTTCCTTTGGGATAATGAAATGTATCTTAAGATAATGTTTCTTATCTTAATGAAAAAAGAAGAAAAAATTTTATATTTATCAAGAGTTCGTTAAAATGTAATTTAAGTATTCTAGAGTTTAAATATAAAACATAGAGAAATAAAAATCAATACTTATTTAAAGGTATCAATACATGTATCTGAAGGGAACCACTATCCCATTCATTTTCTTCATATGATGAAACTGTTTTATGTTCTATCAAGATAGATAAATAATTCTATATGTATTATGGATTTGAAGGTATTTCATAGGATATGATGATAGAAGAGTAATAATAGAAATCGGGAAGATGAAGGAGGATTTCCAGTATGTGTTATTTGTGGAAATAGAATTCATGAAACATACTTGAAGGGAATATTAGTTTTCTATATGTATGAAGAAAAAAGAAAACCATTCCCATGATTGGAAGGTAATGAAATATGTTTCCATGGTTTAATTATTCATATATAACTTTATAGGGAATTATAAAAAAATTCCCATGAATTTGGTGCATATGGATCATAAAAATTTCTGAGATTAATGTAAAACATATGCTAAAGATACAACTCATGTTTATTGATTAGTGTTCATGAGTGTTTTTGACGCTTCATTTTTTGAGGAAGTAAATTTTAATGATGTTATTATGTTTATAGTAATAATGAAATATATAAGTATCTTACTATTGTAATTTTTCATTGTAGAAGTGAAATCATGTGTTGAGTGGTACTCATGATGAAGAAAATTTGATTCAGTGGCATGTTAAACTTATTTCAATGAAAATATTCCCCGAAAAGAAAACCCTTAAAATTTTATTCATCTTGAGATAATGATGTATGTATTATGAGATAAATTATATTGATAAAGTAAATATGAGAGTATTGACTACTACTGAACCAATTAATGATTTATTCCAAAACATTTAAATAATATAATTGATGGAGTGAGAAATATTTTTTTATGGAATATATACAGAAATATAATTCTAGTTTACAGAATAATGAATCATTCATGTTTTGAAAAAATATTTGTTGTAAATCATGTTATGACCATGATTCTTGTGAATTATGAATAATGATATTCACATGTTTTTGTATGTGATGACTATTAGCATCTTTATATTGTTGAAGATTAATTATAATGTTTGTTTGGAAATTTAGTGACCTTATTTCTAATATGACAACTCAAAATTAAACATGAAAAACATTTTAGTCAATATAATGAATGAAACACAACACCAATTATAGAATAGAACATAATATCCCAAAAAATTAAAATATAACTAATATTTTTAATAAATTCAATATCGAATATATCTTTCAATGCAGGAAAAATTACGTTATGATGTGTTACACAAAATAATGACTTTGGTTTGGTTACTTCACTTACATAAAATATTGAGTTTTACCAAATATCATTACTATAGACATTTAAAATTAAAATTATATAATATTAATTATATTTTTGGTTATAAATTGGATTAAAAAATATATGAAAATATTTGTTTGAATTCAATGGTAACAAATTAGTTATAAAGGAAAATAAAATACAATTGAATATAAAGGTGATACATTTAAAGTGAAATAATTTTATGTGCTCAAATGATTTTTACCATAATAAAAAAATTATTTAATATTAATTAATATTGTTATGAAATCAATATATTAAATAATATTATTTAACATTCATCCAATATATTTTATATTTTATTATAAGAACCAATCCAATTTTATGGTTAAAAATAGTATATTTATAAAGAAATTTTTATTGAAAATTAATAGATCACTTGTTTTAAGGATACATTTTGACACATTAATAAATATTATTTTAAAAAATTATGATAATTCTTTAAATCAGAATTTAAAATTCTCTTCGGTTGAATTTTTATTATTCTTTAGACAAGATTCATATTTATTAATTGTGTAAGTAATGATTTTAAATTCATTACTCACTCATCATCTAAATAATTTATATTGATAAAGTATACTCGACATTAGGTTTAAAATAAATTAAATAATTTATACATAAATTAATCCAATTAATGTCATTTGGATCATTCTTATATTGAATTTATAAATAACATATAATATACTTTTTAATATTTTCACTTTTAAATACCACTACACTATCATGTTTGTGGGATTAACTTTATAAATTTTTTTTTAACGAATGTGGATTAAATTTGAAAAAATTGATTCCATATATGAAATAAAAATAATTTTTAATTTATAATTAGTTCAAATTAACATTTTACCAAAATGATGAGTAAAAAAGATAAAATTAATCATAGAAAATAAAATCTAAATGTGTTTAGATACTAAATAATTGAATAATATAAGGTGTTATAATTCAACGAAGGATTTTACAACACCAATTGGATGGACCTATATCAACTATTATGAATTTGTGATCAAAATGGATAATTTTTTTGATACAATTATACATTAAATGGTCCCTTATAATATGTAATGTAATAAAAAAGAAAAATAAGATTGTTTTCTTAAATTTAATTTCTATAATGATAAGGGAAAAGTTGATAAACTATATAGGTTCACTTATGAAAATTATTTTGAGGTATATATAATTTTTTTATCATAATAAATTATCTTCATTTTTTAAAGTTGAATTACTTAATTAAAGTACTTATAAAAATACAACACATTCATTATTTAATTTTCAATAAAATAAAATAAATGATAATAATAATATTTAATGTGATAAAATTGAATTATTTATTGTATTAAATTATTTTATTAGATTAATATTAATTCTAAAAAACATCCATCTTAATATATCTCAATTAAATTAAATTATTTATATTTTTAATATGAAATTAAATTAATAACATAAAAAATATCTATAGATATATAACAATATATTATATATTATTAATAGATTAAAAATTACTAAAATCCTTTTAAGGATATGTGGTTTTATAATTAAATTATTCTTAAAATATGGTCCATTAATGGACCCATTTATCTTTTATCTTGAACTCATTCACTATTGAATTGTAATAATTTGGTTGGCCGAGTTAGTGTTAAAATTGCTTTCTTCCATCCCATGTGCGTCTGTAAAATGAAATTTTCCGACCCACATGGTATTATTTTTATAAATTTCATATCATATTCAAAATCAATGGGTATAAATTATCTAATAATTTTATCTTCAATATTGACATAATAAATAAGTTTCCTATATTAGAATATTAGTTACCTTAATAAAAACTAAAATTCTTATGGTTGGTAAACCTATAATTTAATGAACTATAGTAAATAAAATAAATATTTTTGTATGATGTAGGTGTGTCTCGAACAAATAAATGTTACCCTCCATTAATTTAATATAATTGATTCAAATTTTTTTTATTTCCCTACAAATATTCAAAACTATTTACTATTTACATAAATCTCACCCCTCCTCAACTATAAAGTGCAGTCACTGGCCCCATTTATTCACACATATAAAGATATTTAGATAAAAATGCTATAAAAAATTCACTCAATATAATTCCAACCCAAATACTTGAATTAAATATTTTCTATGAAATAAAACAATATATGGTTTTAGTGGAAATATATGTTGGATACCAAAAGAAGAGGTAATGTTCTTATATACATATTTATTATTTTATTTCCTTCTCAACATAATTGAATTATATTTAGAAATAGATTATATAACAACATGAATACCATTAATATATTGATATTTTATTATTAAAATGGTACATCCTACAATATCACAAACATTCATCAAATGGGTTATGAAATCATGGTTCGTACAAATGGTGGACTACCACCTCGTGAACCAGTGTCATTCGTTTTTCTATTACCACATTTCATAGTTTGAAAATAAATTGAATATATATATATAGTTGTATGATATTTATGATAATTTTGATATTATCAATCAAATTTATTTTTTATAATAATAATTCTATCATGATTTCAATTTTATGGGAATGTGCTAATGTCGATTGGATGTATGATGGACTACCACCCCGAGAAGTGATGTAATTAATTCATGCATTACATGAAATGTATTAAATATGATTTTAAAAAAAATATGTTAAATATATATGAAATAATAATTATAAATATGTTATAATAAATATATATTTAATTTATTTCATTCAATACTACAAGAATAACGGGAAAGCGTATATGTGTATATATGTCCTACTGTCTCCATGAATGATGTATTATATTTTATACCACCAAACCTAACTGATTAATCTAAATACATATAAAATATATATATGATATTTAAATAATGTTTTACATTCTTGATATGATGAAATCGTGATATATTTATTTGAAAAAAAATAAAATGTCCAAAAATACTTGATAAAAGGGCAATAAACTCAAAAAACAATAAAAATATTACATATTATTGAATAAATATTGATAATATTTTATGAAAAATAATATATGATATCAGAAATATTAATATGGTTCTTTAATATGTTAAAATAATTATTAAAACAATTATAAAATAGGTTAGAGAGAGTTTAACAAAATGGACGTTTAATTTTAATAGGGTCTTTTCCTCAACAATTATTTGGAGGAAATTTTATTTTATTTATATTAATTGAAAAAACGCATTATTTTTAATTTAATTGTTGGTGGATATGTTTTAATAAAACTACCCTAATCATACTATCATTATTTTAAGATCATTTTAACTAGGTAAAATATCAACATTTTGAATTCTAGTTTCTCAATATGAATTTTTATGTTTGTTATGTTATTCACCCATTTCCTAAGATAGATTATTTTTTTTTTCAGGTGAATGTAGGCCCCCCTATATCCCTTAGGTTCATTTCTAGTTTTTTTGAGACAAAATATTTTTATAATGTTTTCCAAACCATACCTACATATAGAAAATGTCATTGAATGTGGCCGCATGGGTTGGTTTATGATATCTTTCATTGTAAATTTCATCATCAAATAAAATGATATTATTGTAATTGTTGTCATCGTTCTTATTAAATTTTCCATGAATCAATTAATTTTATTATTTTTATATTTATTAGGAATTATTCTATCATCATTTATTTTTTCAATATTATTCATTTTACACAAGTTTTTAATCAATCTAAAACCATTATCAGTTGCTTATAATTACATATTGATTAGTCATTATTAATAAATATAAAATCAAATGTACATAACCCATACTCAACATTAAAGATAGAATCATCAAGTTCTCATTTCCATAGGTCATAAATAATGAATCTTTGAATTAGATTTTGCGTGCATATTGTTTAAAATTACAATGAATATATATTGGAATTCTAATATAATATGATATTAATGTATCTATCTAGTTTTCCATGACTAAAAAAGTATTATTTACCTTAGATTGTGATCACATGTATATAGTTCCAATATAATAAAGAAACCATTGAACTTGGGCTGCTGGGGATGGTCATTTACTATTGGTATCAAGGAATGTTTAGTTGAATCCAAGGGAATTAGATTTATGAAATCATATATTAAGGGACTTAACTATATGAATGAATTTTATGATAAATTTATCTATATGATAACTTAAATAAAATTTATATAATCTATGATTATGTGGTTTTCCTAGTATTATATCTTATTATGGTTACATTAAGTGGACATGGTTTTGGAATAGATTCATTATGTGTTAATAACACTGAAATGAGTTGGATGAATAATTGATGGAAATCATTCTGGTGCTTGGTGTGTGTTCCCTTACAGCATGCGTTGTTTGAAACCCCCAAGTGATATTCATTTATTTATTCCCATTTTATCTTTGGACTATTTCAATGAATTTGAGAATAATAATAAATATAAACCAATAATATTATATTGTGTAATGAGATAATCATAATGTTTTGTGGGATGATAAATCTAATGTTAATAAAAATTTAAATGAATATCTATACCTTTTGAGGTTTTATATTATGTTTTTAAAATGAATAAGAGTATCTTTGGAGATATATATTTTAATAAAACCAAAGGTATTGGAATATCTTGTAGTGAAAGGTTTATTTGAGGAATAATTATTTAATATTTTATTAATATAACATAATCATTTTTGACGACCTTTTGAGATAGTATATTGATAAATTTTATAATAATAATAATAATTTATTAGTATTTGATTTTATGTAAAAAATCGTTATATAGAACATATCTGTCAGCTAAATAATATATATTTTGAATTATTACATTTACATGGTTTTGAATTATAATTAGACCATGTTTTTATTATTTAATAAAATTTTGTTCATTGGAATCTATTGAACATTGTATTTGGATGTAAAAAAAATTTCATACTTTTGATAATTCATTCTTCATAAATCAACTTCTCATTATATCAATGTGATTAATTTCTAATTAATTTCTACATTGAATTTTTTAGAATTTCGAATCATAAATTCTATATAAGATATCAGAAACTCCAAATTTAGTAAATATGTATGTTTTATTTTTGGACATTATTAATAGTATCTATAGAAAATTTCTTATTAACATGAGTAAGGGTAAATTAGGTAATTATATGTAAAAATATTGTTATAAATTTTATTAAATTATTATATCACATGGAATAATTGTTTTATGAGTATTTTTCAAACACAAGAATTAAAGGGTCATTTTTTTAAAAATATATGTCCTTTTTGTTGTGAATATAAATATTACAATATTATATTCCAAGGAGTGTAAATTTTATCATATTTTTTTTTTCTAAAAAGAGATATACTTTTAATACTTTTAATATATTGGATATGATCAACTATTAATATGTATTTCAAATAAAAAAAGTTTATCTACATCAGGGCAATTTATTAATATTTTCCGAGATAAAATAATTACCTTAAATGGTGAGATAAAATTATGTAGCAATTGTTTAATTAATCCAAGAATCAAATAAATGATGTTAACAATATAAAATAAATATAATTTTATATAATTAATGTCATCCGTAGGTTTTATGGATTACATAGAAATATTATTGATTATTTAAATGACTTTTTTTATGATATCATGTAGTTATGGTATTTTTAAAATGTCTTGTGATGAATAGTATCAAAATGGTCATTATTGATATTATAAGATTAATAATATTTCATTAAATAATATAATATTCAAAAAAATATTAAATTTATCGAAATAAATATTATATGTCTTAATATTACATTAGATTCTATCTTATTGGTTGTTTGGGTTTTTATTAAAAATATAGTAACTCTCAAAGTGTAAATTACAAGAGATCCCTGTAGTAATTAAAATGGTTAAATATGGGATAAAGATAAATGATAAAGGTGAAAAAATATTTAAATATTATCTAATGTTAATATTATGAAGTTATATAAACCCATATTCTTCCAGTATTCTAAATTTAAATGATTGGGATCCTTTTAATCCTAAAAATAATTTATATTTATTTATTACATTGAAATATTCCTAGAGTTCCCCTATGCTCTACTATTAAAGGGAACTCATTATTATCCATTCATGATAATTAAAAATGATTTTATATTTGAAAAAATTTACCCAAATCCATTAATATTATTCCAATACACATTTTAGTGGACATAGTTTAGGTAGAACATCCTTCTTAAAGGTGTTAAGGTGTGAATAAATGGTGTTCATTTGAAAAAAAGATGAATAATTTTTAATTAACTGTTTTTATTTGATTTCATCTTCCACATTCATAAAATCTTAGTAAAATATTATCTGAATGTGTGAACTATCAAGTACATGAAGCGATGTGATTCGTTTTTATCACGACCCCTCCTCGGGGCCCGTTCCGTGACTACCCCAAGCCCGCCCTCCATAGGCCAGGGGATGGCGACTAGCACCAAAGGCGTAAAATCCCGATAACTGGGAAGGCATTGCCATTATAAAAGAAAACAAGCACCACAGAGTACAAGCGGAAGCAAAACACTAAGTACAAAAGAAATGATGAAAAGTAAATGGGCCAGAATACAAACCCAAAAGAATGTACGACTACAACTGTACAAAGTACAACAGAAAAAAGACAAACAGCTGGAAGAAGGAAGTAGCTCCTGGGTCGTCCTCCTCGGATCCTACCTGAAGGGTAGGTACAGATATCGCAGCTCCTGGTCGTCCACCACGGATCCTACCTAAAGGGTAGGTACAGATAGCCTCCTCCACGCTCTCGTACGTCAACCTCCTCTATGAGTCGTCACATCGTGTAGTCCACCTCCAGGTACTAGCTCGTCGTGTAGTCCACCTCCGGGTACTGACTCGTCGAGTAGTCCACCTCCGTGTACCGTCCAGTCCTCGAACACTCGGCCTCCATCAGCACTGTCCGTCATCTGCAACCAACACAACGAGGTGTGGGCATAGCCCGTGCAGGGGTGAGTATAACGATACTCAGTAGGGACCCTGAAACCCTCATGGTCTCACTAAAACCAACAAGGATAACCACAAAGAAGATCTCAACAGATAACCTCTACTTAGGTATATGCCCATACATATACCTAAGTTATCAAGTAACCCATCTCAATCATGAGGAAACACAAGGATTGTGAAATCAACGGATAACCACTACCCAGGTATATTCCCATACATATACCTAAGTTAGTAAGTGACCCATCTCAATCATGAGGTAAACACAAGGTCAAAAGTCTCAGCTCAAACCAGGATTTTAATTATCGAAACCGTAACTGCTGAAGAGCTTCGTCTCTGGAGTGTACAGTGGTCCTGTCATGACTCCGAGGTACTACTCACTAACCTAATACTGCTGAGGTACTCCTCCTGTCAAGTACCGCGGGCCTGCCACCTCACATAGTAGTGCTTCCCGTCGGGGTCTTCCACCCAACAAAGTAGTGCTCCCCCCTCATAGCCTACAGAGGTACTCCTCCTGTCGAGTACTGCGGGTCTGCCACCTCCCATAGTAGTGCTCCTCCGCTGTGGGTCTTCCACCCCACAAAGTAGTGCTCCCCACTGGGCTACGTAAGTCACTCCGAATCGAATCGGACAAGCAGTCTTCAGGTCTCTGCCGGCTACACGGCCTCCGTACTCCGTACGCTCGTCTCTGGGAGGGTCCGCTCCACGAGCTACAAGTCGATACTCCAAGTATCTCAAAGTCCCACGAAGATGTATCTCAAAGGACCACCTCGACATAGGGGTCTCAACACAATAGACGGCGCATCAATCGGACGCCCGGTCTGTGAGTTATTAGCCTTTTCGTCCCAGGGGCCCGGTTGGTTTCGTGAGCGAACCAAACCCGGCCGTATCTCAACTGTACCCCGAACTCTCATAGAGTATACTCATAGGGACCGTTTCTCAACGAGATCACCAATGCCACTGACGGTTCGTCAAACGGACGTTTTGTCAGAAAGGTATCAGCTTTTCCGTTCCAGGGGCCCGGTTGGATTTCTGTGCGATCCAACCCGGCCACTATCCATCGGCATCCAAATCTTGGGCGGAGAATGCCAAAAGTTCTGCATCGTCAACAGGAACTCAACGCAACAGACGGCGCGTCAATCGGACGCCTGGTCTGAAAGTTATTGGCTTTTTCGTTCTAGGGGCCAGGTTGGTTTTTAAGGAAAAACCAACCCGACCGTACTCCACCTGCGTCCAAACCTCGGGCAGAGTATGCCAAAAGATCAGTCTCATAAAAAGGAATTCAACGAAACAGACGGCGCGTAAATCAGACGCACGGTCTGTTAGTTATTGGCCTTTCCGTCTCACACCCACCCTGAGAAACTTCCCAGGAGGTCACCCATCCTGATCACTACTCTAGCCCAAGCACGCTTAACTATGGAGTTTTAACCACGTAGGCTCCCGAAACGGATGGTGCACCTTGAGTATAGTATATCGAAACGACCGTCTCGATCCAAGGATCGTGTTGCCGCTGACGGCGAGTCGTTTGGAGGCTCGTAGCCCAAGATATGGGCATTTGACCAAAAGTGGTCCGAAACTGGGGGTCTGGGCCCGGGCCGACCCGGCCCGACCCCCCCCCCCCTAGGTCGGCCGAACCGGGTCGACCCGGCCTGGGCGGCGACCCGGCCCGACGACCCGGCCCGGCTCGGAAAATCCCGGCCCGGCCCGGCGGCGAAGGTCGGCGCGGTCCGGCGCGCCTGCGCGGTCCGGGTGCCGCATGAGCGCCGCGCGTGAGGGGCAAAGCCCCCGCCTTTCCTCAGCTGGCGGCGCGGCAACCTGCCGCGCCTTGAAAAGAAACGGCCCCCCTCACTTGAGGGCCTGCCTTCGAGAAAACGGGGGGCCGCCTGCCCCCCTTTGTGAACCCCCCCCCCCCCCCCCCCCCCATAATGGGGGACCATAATGGCTGGCCAGGGGAAATTATTTCCCCCGGTTTTCTCCCTTCCGGCCGGCCCGACCTGGCCGGCCGGTTCATCCTCAACGGGACCGGCAAAGGTCGGTCCCCCTTCCGCCTTCCGACACCGGCGGCCCGGCTGGCCGCCGGTCATCTCGTTCCGCCGCAGCCCGAAACCGGCCGCGGCCAATATTGTCCGGCGCGGTGCGACAGCACCGCGCCCCTTCCGCCGCAACCCCGCTCTGGCCACGACGCCTTCGACTTCTTTCTTCGCGACGCGACTGCGTCGCGTTCTTGAAATCTTTTTACGGTGCGGCGCGACGGTGCCGCGCATTTCCTTCCGCTTGAAACCGCGTGGTGCGACGACACCACGCCTTCCCGAACCAATCCACAAAGATTCAACACGAATAAAAAGGTGGAGGGCTTGCCGGGTTTGTGCGGTCTGAACTCCTCGCGTTAAATTGATAGCAATCGGCCTTTAATGAATGATAAACTTTCACAATCTTTTAAATTACATAAAAAGATTTAGAATCAAGGCCCGACAAAAAAATAAACCTTCAAGTTCGAAGGAGAGATCCACATAACTTTAAAAAGTTAAAACCCCTACCTCGGTTTCAAGAACGGAGTTCTTCAACGACCCGCGGAAGACAAGCGTCGTGGAGGTCGGGTTTCGTTCTGTCTAGGTTGGTGGGAGAAGAGCTCGGTGAAGTCGAGCCGAGTCGTCACCCTCTGTATACTTCAAAGGCGGCAGTGCTTCCCTTCCTTACTCTGGTTGAAGATGGTCGGAGGCGTTGCTTCACGTTCTTCGGAAACGTGGAACGTTCATCCTCGAGAGGTTGGTGATCTACCAAGAGTTCTTCTCCCCTCCTTAGTTCTCCCCACAAGGTTTATGCCAACCCCAAAAAGAAGAATATAATCTCACTTTTTAATGTTGGCAAAATGAATTCAAAAGAATTCAAACACTCAAAATAATTAATTAAGTTGGTTTAATTAATTAATTGCAAAGTGTTGGCAAAAATTTCAAAAGATTGAATTTCAAATAAACCATACCTAACTCACCTCATTAATTAATCAAGTTGTCAAATATTAAAGAATGTGAGTTAATGGGGAGTTGGAAAGTGAGGGGTTAAGAGGGTTAGAGAGTTTAAGGAATTTGAAAAGGTGGGGGGTTCGTGTGGGCCCCACCCTTTCAAATATCCACACATGGGAAGTTGGATGGATGTGGGCCCACCACCAACTTCCCATGGGAGAAGTTAACCACTTAACATTGTTAAAATTTGATTTAACAATTTTATTCACTTTTTTAATTAAACCCCAAAAATTAACTTCTCCCCCCACACAAACGCAACTACGGTAAAGGTTCTCTTAAGTGATTACCGGCGTTGCGAGTTCATCGGTGCAATCGGATTTCAATTCCGAGCACCGGTTCAAAAGATAGAAATTCATGCTCGCTCGTTCACTGAATCTACCTGAGCCAAACATCGGAAATTAATTCCGGGCACACCGGGCCTCGAAATCAGGCGCCGTCAAAAACTGCATTCTTGTAAAATTCCAAAGAAAATTAAGAAGAAATTTTCCATGAAATTTCCGGGTCTTTACAGTTTTTCTTCATCACATCACATTTATGACTTATATATTTAAATTTGAATTATTATTATGATATTTACAATATTATTTTCATTTTTAAATAGATAGTAGTAAATAAATTCATTCTATAATGGTCATGAAAAATGAGATCATTTGGCATGACAACACATGTCGTACAATATCAATGAATAGAACATTGTACATTTTGATAACAACAAAAAATAATTTGACTTAAAGAATAAGTAATTTATAAAAGATATAATTATATCATGAATATTATTCAAGATATGATGAAATAATGTCCACTTTGGGAAATATACATCTTTCCAAATCATTTTAGTCTCATGTACCTAATATCATCCAAACATCCTCCATGAATATAAATAATAATGTAATTGTTATAATATGATGATAAATTATATAAAATGAATAACAAACATGAATAAGTTTGTCATGAAATTAAATAATTTACTTATTTTGATTATTCGACAATAAAAATAACATAACTGACACATCAGACTTGGGGTAAGGGATTTCGTCTCAATCTCCTTTCATTGAGGCATTTCACGATGATATCCACCTAAATAATTTTATCAGGAGAATATCCAGCTACTATGAAATTTCATATACATAATTTTACTATAATAATTTTATTTATAGCTTTTTAGAATATATTATTTAATGGATATTAATATTTAAATGATCAAAATTTTTTTGCTACATCTGTAATGTCAAAATATTTAATTATCTGATATTTTTCTCAATATCAATATTCTTGATATTGTTTTGAATTTTTAAATATGCTGAAATAAAGAGATTATGATGGAAATTGTTTTATTTTAAATATCATTCAATGTTTTAAAAATGGATTTTATTTAAATGTTTCATAAGGAACATTTTTTCAAATGATTAAAACGATTTTCTATTATATATGATGAAACCAACATATCTACCATCATGAATATTAGTTGATATTTATAATCCTATAGACACGTTAATGTTTTTAAAAAAGATAAATAAACCCCTTATGAACTTTTATGGGTATTTTGGTGTTGAATGTTTGTTACAAAATGGATTAACTATTTCAATGTCATGAAAATATTTCTTGTTATTACAAATGAAATTTTATGAGTGAAATGATAGAAATTGAAATCCGTTATGCGTTATGATTATATAATATTAAATAGATATTTGATGGGAAGTTATCTGATATATAAAAAGTATTGGTGGTTAGACTATATCTCCAATTCACTGTGACTGTAATTCACCTGTGTGGCAATTTTATTTATATGATTGAAATTTATAGAAGTTGGTTGTGTGGATATTCTATTTTAAGAGCGACCTGTTTGGAAGTCGACAGTATGGTTATTCCATTTTTAGTATATTTATGTCCCATGTAACCTACATATATATTATATTTTTTAAATCAGTTTTCATAAAAATCGTTGATTTTAGAAAGTTAAAATAATAATCTTTTTGAAATGATGATATTTTCTTCATGGTAAAAATAAATTATTTTTAAGGAAATGTTTTCTAGGTTTTCACTAGACTAATGGTTTTATTTTATTTTGAAAATTACTTACATTGTTTTCTCTACCCAAATTTTACAATATTATTCAATGGTTTTGTTATTGTTGTGGATAATGATGTTGTGAAGATGAATGTATTGAAAAGGTTTCATGAGATGAAATTAGGTTTTCATTAACAAAGTTCCATTAGAGGGAAAAACATGTTACTAAGTATAACATTCAACATGTAATGTATGGGTATTCATTGTATGTTGTTTTCCTATTTCTTTAAAACTATAAACTGAAAAGTCCCTTGAATGAGAAATCTTCTTAATAAAATTATAATTAGTTATATATATTGCCTAGTCCTTATTTTCCACCCACATTTTAACCTCATCCCACCTCATTGGTTTATCCATTCCCTACAAAAATAACATCACAAAATCCATCCCATAATCCTATAATATATTATATAATAATGAAGTAAAAAAATATAAGATGTTAGGTAAGTACAATATAATATTCTTAAAGAAGTGGTAATGTTCATTAATGATAAAATTGATTTTATTTCCTTCTAGGCCTCCTAAAATTCTTATTAAACCATATTTGTGTAACAAAATGAGTATAATGCGTATACAATGATGTTTTTATAAAACTTTAATTCTCTAAAACCATATCCACTTCCATAAAATAGGATTCAAAATTATCATTCATGTGAACTGTAGACTACCACATCCCAACCCAATGTTTTACATTTTTCCATTACCATTATTCATAGTGGCATATAAAAATAGACATAAATAAGATATTATATATATATAAAATAATTATACCTCTATATGAACTATACCTCACCTATATTATTACAATCTGCTTTATATGAGATAAAATGGTGTCACTTGTGTATATTTGAGACTACCTCCACATGAATTGATATGATAAGTATTTTAAAAACACTTCACATGGAAGGTAATGAGGATAATTTTTGTATTATATATGATATAAATGAAAAATTTATTATATTAATGAAATTATTATAATTATATAAAGATAAAATTTATTTTTATTTTTATTTTTTTTTACTCAATGAATTGAGATAACTTCATTCTTATTTGTGAGGTGTACCACCTTCACTAAGCGACACAAATCTCTTTAATCAGCACATAACATTGATAATAAATATAATTAAATAATTTATTATGATTGATATTTTTATAATTATTTAAGGTTCAAATATTGGATACCCCTTTACAAAGTGATCATTCAAAATTGAAACGTTAATTATGTAAACAAACGAGCTATCGTCTCCATGGTCATAACAGACATCATATTCCATAATAATATGTCATCATTTATTTTAAATGTAAAATTCATTAAAAAATATGATAATAATTTCATAATTATTATTATAGAGATAATAAAACTATATAATTTGTGCAATAACATGACCTTTTATTACAAAACATTCATGTAAAAAAGCATGATCTGAACACCAGAAACAAGTAAAATAATGAATGATTTTTAATTAAGGATGATACAATGTAATAAAAATATCATATATGATATTATAACTATGAATACGGTTATAGAATAAATCATTAAAAATCATAAAACCCCTATAAAATAGTTTAATTAATTTTTATCTAAATGGAATCGTGAGGTAAAGTATTTTTTTACCAATTTTCATTTTATCAGACATATAATATATTATGAAACTACTTTATTTCATAAGGTGTATATATAGCCTCATTTAATTTAATGGTTATTAATACATCTATATTCATTGAATTTTAGGTTTCAATTTGAAATATTTTAACCAATGGTATTTGAATTGATAGTCATTAAATGGTAAGTGTTTGTGTGTAATAAAACTTTATTTTGTGATTGTTACCATTCTCGAAAAAAAACATGAAATCAATTTTCAATTAGAAATTATATTTCTCACAAATATCTATATTATTGTATTGTGTTTGGTTATTTCATTCATTAATATTAATGAGTGGAATAAATAGACAAAATCAGTAAGGGAAACACTAAACATTTGAAACTTGTAAGATTCAAATTATCCAAAAACATTTCATGAGAGTAGTATGTTCTATACCATCTTAAAAAATGACTTGATGGTAAAGGTATGAGGTTCCTATGAAACATGATGTCCAATAATTCGAAACATCCTTCATTAAGATTCCATTTATTATTTTCCATTATATTTTCAACATGATATTATCTATTGATTCATTTCATTTCCTTTTTAATGATTATATTTTTGGTGGTTTTAGATATTTACATTTCCATATTGATTATGCCTATTGATTCATGAAATATTCTTATATACATAACCCTTATAGAAAATTTTACTTAAACCTTATTTGGACTCCATTCCAATGGTTATTAATTTGAATAATTTTAATGAGTTTTCCATGATTTCGATAAATTTATTTTTTATTTTTTATTTTAAATGTTTTATTTTAAATGTTTTATTTTTTTTGTCCCTATAAAAAATGAGTATCATTTATGATTTTTTTGTCAAAAAAATTAATCTATATAGTCATCTAGGATTTGATGACATGGGTATTATTAAAATATAATAATGTAATTCACTGGCTATGGGATATTGGGGTCGAGGTCTCTAAAGTTAGAATTAGAGTGAGTTTATTACAAATTAATAGAATTAGATTTCTGAAAACATATATTAGGGAAAATAACCCAAAGAAATATTTTATGGGTCAGAATAAATGATCACCCTATTTTTTGGGTATGGTATAGATTATTACATTTCCCTTGAAAGAAAACAATAACTGCATAGGATGAGTGGATGTTGTTATATAACAATGTTTTTTAAAATTAATAACTATGAAAAAGTTGTGTCTAGATTGAATTGAGCATTATCTAGTATGTAGAAAAGGTTCTTATTGTTCCCAAAGTTTGTAAAAACAAGGGAATATGTTTTTTCTATATCAAAATAAAATTACAAACAATTATTCATGAATTCAAAAAAAGTATATCCCCAATGAAACCATGTTTCTGATAATGTGATAATATATGCCTAATTTTTAATTTTTTTTTGTATTTCACATGTGTGTGTATTATTCAATTTGTTCCATAATATTATGATAAAATATAGTGGATTCAATTTATTAATGGTCATTACTAGAAGGAATATTGGTACCAATACTTATTCCTAACAGAGATATCTCCAAACATATGATGATAATACCGCACGTATTGGAAGTAAGAAAATTGTGGCTATATTTAAAAAGAATATTTAGAATATCGAAAATAACCGTTACAAAATGGAGAAAACAATCCCATGATTAGAATATCCAATTTGGGATAATTTTTCTTGACAAAAAACCACAAAATTTACTTGGAATAGTTGTCCATTGGAATCTGAGAAACGAATTATTCCTTTGGAATAGATATTATGGACTTGGAATGATGTGAAAATGAAATCATTACACTTTCAGTGGATTATTAAAAATTTATTTTTTGTCAATGGTTTTTTTTTGATCAATAATAATAGGGATGAGGTGTAAATATAACTCATTAAATGAATTTATTTTAAGGATATATTCTTCAATAAATATTTCCTTTGGGATAATGAAATGTATCTTAAGATAATGTTTCTTATCTTAATTTAAAAAAGAAGAAAATTTTTTCTATTTATGAAGAGTTCAATAAAATGTTATTTACGTATTCTAGAGTTTACATATAAAACACAGAGAAATAAAAATCAATACTTATTTAATGGTATCAATACATGTATCTGAAGGGAACCACTATCCCAATCATTTTCTTCAAATGATGAAACTGTTTTATGTTCTATCAAGATAGATAAATAATTCTATATGTATTATGGATTTGAAGGTGTTTCATAGGATATGATGATATAAGAGTAATAATAGAAATCAGTAAGATGAAGGAGGATTTCCAGTATGTGTTAATTGTGGACAGAGAATTCATGAAACATACATGAAGCGAATGTTAGTTTTCTATATGTATGAAGAAAAAAGAAAACCATTCCCATGATTGGAAGATAAAGAAAAATGTTTCCATGGTTTAATTATTCATATATAACTTTATAGGGAATTATAAAAAAATTCCCATGAATTTGGTGCATATGGATCATTAAAATTTCCAAGATTAATGTAAAACATATGCTAAAGATACAACTCATGTTTATTGATTAGTGTTCATGAGTGTTTTTGACGCTTGATTTTTTGAGGAAGTAAATTTTAATGATGTTATTAGGTTTATAGTAATTATGAAATATATAAGTATTTTACTATTGTAATTTTTATTGTGGAGGTGAAATCATGTGTTGAATGGTACTCATGATGAAGAAAATTTTCTTAAGTGGCATGTTAAACTTATTTCAAAAAAAATATTTCCCGAAAAGAAAACCCTTAAAATTTAATTCATCTAGAGATAATAATGTATGTATTATGAGATAAATTATATTGATAAAGTAAATATGATAGTATTGACTACAACTGAACCAATTAATGATTTATTCGAAAACATTTAAATAATATAATTGATGGAGTGAAAAATATTTTTTTTATGGAATATATACAGAAACATAATTCTAGTGTACAGAATAATGAAACATTCATGTTTTGAAAAAATATTTATTGTAAATCATGTTATGACCTTGTTTCTTGTGAATTATGAATAATGATATTCACATGTTTTTGTATGTGATGACTATTAGCATCTTTATATTGTTGATGATTAATTATAATGTTTTTTCGGAAATTTACTGACCTTATTTCTAATACGGAAACTCAAAATTAAACATGAAAAACATTTTAGTCAATATCATGAATGAAACACAACACCAATTATAGAATAGAACATAATTTCCCAAAAAATTAAAATATAAATAATATTTTTAATAAATTCAATATCGAATATATCATTCAATGCAGGAAAAATTACATTATGATGTGTTACAAACAATAATGAATTTGTTTTGGTAACTTCAACTACATAAAATATTGAGTTTTACCAAATATCATTACTATAGAAATTTAAAATTAAAATTATATAATATAAATTATATTTTTGGTTATAAATTTGATTAAAAAATATATGAAAATATTTGTTTGAATTCACTGGTTACAAATTATTTAGAAAGGAAAATAAAATACAATTGAATATAAAGGTGATACATTTAAAGTGAAATAATTTTATGTGCTCAAATGATTCTTACCATAAAAAAAATAATTAATATTAATTAATATTGTTATGAAATCAATATATTAAATAATATTATTTAACATTCATCCAATATATTTTATATTTTATTATAAGAACCAATCTAATTTTATTCTTAAAAATAGTATAGTTATAAAGGAATTTTTATTGAAAATTAATAGATCACTTGTTTTAAGGATACATTTTGACACATTAATAAATTTAATTTTAAAAAATTATCATAATTCGTCAAATCAGAATTTAAAATTCTCTTCGGTTGAATTATTATTATTCTGTAGACATGAATCATTTTTATTAATAGTGTAAGTAATGATTTTAAATTCATTACTCACTCATCATCTAAATAATTTATATTGATAAAGTATACTCTACTTTAGGTTTAAAATAAATTAAATAAATTATACATAAATTAATCCAATTAATGTCATTTGGATCATTCTTATATTGAATTTAGAAATAACATATAATATACTTTTTAATATTTTCACTTTTAAATACCACTACTGAATCATGTTTGTGGGATTAACTTTATAAAACGTTTTTTTAACGAATGTGGATTGAATTTGAAAAAATTGATTCCCTATATGAAATAAAAATAATTTTTAATTTATAATTAGTTCAAATTAACCTTTTACCAAAATGATGAGTAAAAAAGATAAAATTAATCATAGAAAATAAAATTTAAATGTGTTTAGATAGTGAATAATAGTATAATATGAGGTGTTATAATTCAATGAAGGATTTTACAAAACCAATTGGATGGACCTATATCAACTATTATGAATTTATGATCAAAATGGATAATTGTTTTGATACAATTATACATTAAATGGTCCCTTATAATATGTAATGTAATAAAAAAGAAAAATAAGATTGTTTTCCTAAATTTAATTTCTATAATGATAAGGGAAAAGTTCATAAACTACATAGGTACACTTATGAAAATTATTTTGATGTATATATAATTTTTTTATCATACTAAATTATCTTCATTTTTTAAAGATGAATTACTTAATTAAAATACATATAAAAATACTTCACATTGATTATTTATTTTTCAATAAATTAAAATAAATGATAATAATAATATTTAATGTGAAAAAATTGAATTATTTATTGGATTAAATTATTTTATTAGATTAATATATAATTCTAAAAAACATCCATCTTAATATATCTCAATTAAATTATTTTATTTATATTTTTAATATGAAATTTAATTAAAAACATAAAAAATATCTATAGATATATAACAATATATTATATTTTATTAATAGATTAAAAATTACAAAAAACCTTTTAAGGATATGTGATTTATAATTAAATTATTTTTAAAATATGGTCCATTAATGGACCCATTTATCTTTTATCTTGAACTCATTGACTACTGGATTGTAATAATTTGGTTGGCCGAGTTAGTGTTAAAATTTCTTTCTTCCATCCCATGTGCGTTTGTAAAATGAAATTTTCTGACACACATTTATTATTTTTATAAATTTCATATCATATTCAAAATAAATGGGTATAAATTATCTAATAATTTTATCTTCAATATTGACATAATAAATAAATTTCCTATATTATAATATAAGTTACCTTAATAAAAACAAAAATTCTAATGGTTGTTAAACCTATAATTTAATGAACTATAGTAAAAAATGATTTTTTATGATTTAGGTGTGTCTCGAACAAATAAATTTTACCCTCCATTAATTTTAAATAATTGAGTCAAATTTTTTTTATTTCCCTACAAATATTCAAAACTATTTACTATTTACATAAATTTCACCCCTCCTCAACTATAAAGTGCAGTCACTGGCCCCATTTATTCACACATATAAAGATATTTAGATAAAAATGCTATAAAAAATTCACTCATTATAATTCCACCCCAAATACTTTAATTAAATATTTTCTATGAAATAAAACAATATATGGTTTTAGAGGAAATATATGGTGGATACCAAAAGAAGATGTAATGTTCTTCTATACACATTTATTATTTTATTTCCTTCACAACATAATTGAATTATATTTAGAAATAGATTATATAAAAACATGAATACCATTAATATATTGATATTTTATTACTAAAATGGTACATCCTACAATATCACAAACATTCATCAAATGGGTTATGAAATCATGGTTCGTACAAATGGTGAACTACCACCTCGTGAACCAGTGTCATTCGTTTTTCTATTACCACATTTCATAGTTTGAAAAGAAATTGAATATATATATAGTTGTATGATATTTATGATATTTTTGATATTATCAATAAAATTTATTTTTTATAATAAGCCTTCTATCAGGATTTCAATTTTATGGGAATGTGATAATATCGATTGGATGTATGATGGACTACCACCCCGAGAAGTGATGTAATTAATTCATGCATTACATGAAATGTATTAAATATGATTTTAAAAAAAAATATGTTAAATATATATGAAATAATAATTATAAATATGTTATAATAAAAATATATTTAATTTATTTCTTTCAATACGACAAGAATAAGGGGAAAGCGTATATGTGTATATATGTCCTACTGTCTCTATGAATGATGTATTATATTTTATACCACCATACCTAACTAATTAATCTAAATACATATAAAATATATATATGATATTTGAATATTGTTTTACATTCTTGATATGATGAAATCATGATATATTTATGTGGCACAAAAAATAAAATCTCCAAAAATACATGATAAAAGGGTAATTAACTCTAAAAACAATGAAAATATTACATATTATTGAATAAATATTGATAATATTTTATAAAAAATTATATATGATATCAGAAAATATTAATATGGTTCTTTAATATGTTAAAATAATTATTAAAACAATTATAAAATAGGTTAGAGGGAGTTCAACAAAATGGACATTTAATGTAAATGATATCATATAAATTTATATTTCCTTGAGGTTTATTTGTTTTTGTGAACCAATTAAACATTATGTGGTATATATAATTATCCATTTATTGGATCGTTCATAAACACTTCATTATTATTGGTATTTAATATTTCAAAATTAATCATCTCATTTAGGGGGATTTGACATTAAAAATACAAAGTGGTAAAATTTATTTTTCACGATCATTTTCTTTTGACACTGTTATCTTTACCTTAGAAGAATTAAATTATTGTAATATTCATAAATTGAAAAATATTTTTCTATTAAATATATGTTTGAATTTTTAATTTATATGACTATCTTCTAAACCTAATTTTTTTTCACAAGGTTATTATTTTTATTGTTATTTTATTAAATACAATAGATTGATAAATCTATATAGTTTAATCAATATGGATATATAAAAAAAGCACCTTGTTTATAAATGAAATCAATTATTCGACATGTGATGAATTATTTGGGGACATACCACATGGGTTTGGTACTACTTATTCCAGTAGACTTTATGCATTTTTAGTTTCATGAGACAAATCATATAACCAAATCAGATTAGTTTTTAGATAGAATGTTTAAACTATTTTGATGGTAGGACATGATGACAAAGGTATAATTTTTTTGGGAAACATACTATCTTGTAATTAATTAATAACTCCATTGAAAATTTATTCATTATAATCAATGATATTTTCACAATAAAAAATATATGGATTCTTATAATTCGTTACTTATTGAATAAATGACATGTATGATCAGTTAGGTACCATTTCATATAGACTATTAATTATTGTTTTACGATATATTTAATTGTATTAACCCTTACAGTGATCATTAGGTCTCCCTTATATTATTATTATTCCATAGGTTATGTAGAATATATGTTTGATTGAATTTTAAAGGATACTATTTATTTCATTTTGTGTATTTAATTTTATTTTTTATTCCCAAAGTAGAATGAGTATCATGTATGTATATTGTTTTTCAAAACCTCTAAAAACATCTATCTTTTTTTATTTTAATATTGTATCTATTAACATGTAATAAAATCAAGGTAATAGGTCTTGGCTACTAGGGTTTGGATTGTTATAGTTGGTTTTGGAGAATATTTCGAAAAAACCCTAAGAACTAAATTCAGGAAGTCTTTGATTATGGCATATAACCCTATGATATACATTAAGGATAACTATTGAGGAAACTCATGAATTATTAAGGAATATATAATGATTTTATCTATAAATACATCCTAATACATATATTAAACTCGAGCACAATTCTAGCATTGAGGTACTTAGCTGTAAGAACTATAAAAAAGGAATGTCAAGAATAACTCGATTGTCAACTGGTGAAAAAAAAAAGAATTTATGTTCAACTGGTTTGTTAATTTTGTGGGTTATTTTTGGATAATTCGCAATTTATTTTTATACAATTATGAATTATTTTAAAATAATGATATCCTCAAAGAATCCACATTTATTATAAGGATATTAGTTATGAATTTTTTATTGGGTATTTCATTAGTTTTGGATTATACATTATGTATCATAATGATACGATCAAATATATTATAAGGATTGGATTGGAAATGAATCGTAGAAGAAGGAATGGGAATAATTTCAATGCTCGTAATCCAAATAGTTTGATTGATCGTTTTTTATATGAATACGATAATATTTTTAATTGAAGTAGTATCCCAAATATTCTAATCGTATCAGAAAGAGTGTTAACTGATAACAAGATAGAGAGATAATTATCTATGTATTATAGTTTCATTGGAATTATAGGGTTGAAAAGTGTGATAGTGAAAAATATTGATAAAGAAAAGATTAAAACATTAGTATTTTCATATATGAGTTAATTTTTGGAAGAAATTCCCTCATTATATCATAATGGGAATTGGAGTTTTATACATGTATGGGGAAGAACAGCTCAGTACCCATAATATCAATAGTATGAAAAATGTTTCCAAAGAATAATGTTAAAACTACAAGTTTATGGAACAATATGAAAATAAATTTCACAATCATCAAAGGAATATACCTCAAAAGAGGATAAACGGTCATAGTCATGATTATTTTACTATAATAGATAAAGAGGAATTATGAATATGATTTTTTACCTTAAAAAATTAATTTATTTGAGTCTTCAATAAGTGATGTACTAGATATAATAATTATCAAATGTATAATAATAGTACTATAGTACTGTTTCATTATGGATTCGAGAGAATATATTGAATGGAACAAAGAAAATTGATTAAGTATCATATTAAACAATTTGTGAAACTCTTGGTTGGGGGATAAATAAAAAATAATATGTTCTTTATTTTGAGATAATTATATTTGTATTAATAAATGATTGATATGGATAATGTAAATTGGACAATACTAACTACATTGGAATTATTTAATGATAATTTTGATTTTGATATTTTTTGTCTTTATATCTAATGTTTTGAATCATCATATTATAGAAGGTTCATTAGGCTCACCAATTGTGAAATTTTTTATGTTTAAAACTAAATGATTTATTAGATATTAATGAATTAGATCCCCATATGATGAAATTTTTTCTAATAGTTGAAGTGGAAATATTCAAAGGAAAACCCCATCAATAATATTGTGATGATGAAATAAAAAATGTATCAAGTAAGTATATAATGTTATATTCTAATAGAGTTGAAGAATTTAACAATAATATGAAATGGATATTGAAAAAAATATTACATTTAAACTATTATTTATGATGATATCGATGAAATTATTTGTACCAATTCGGTTTATGGTTTTTTGTTCTTTAATCTTCTCTATATCACTAACATTATTTTAAAAAAAAATTATATCACAATCAATTTGTATTAATATCATTATCATATATTTAATTTATATCTTTTTGTTTCCCACCAATGTTCTATTATCTAGAAAACTATTTAGGTTCTTTTATATAATGATTTTTTTCACTTTATATTCTGTCTTATTAAGTGTATCGTTTACAATCCCTTCAAAAAATGTGGTATTGCAATATTGATTTTTTAAAATATAAAACCCTTAATAAACAGAATCATGTTCAAATTTTGAGGGCATACAATAATTAATGTGGGTACAATGTATAACCACAAAATTCTATAAGAATAACATTTTAATCAATTAGATGTATGACATAAAATTCTATGTGTAGGAGGTAATATAATATCCCATTACATTAAAATACCATAAATACATTAAAAAGACTCAAACTATGATATAACTTTCAATAATCACAACACTTAGTTAGTTTAATTTATTTTCCATAACCTTCTTCGAATGCATATGTTTCACACAATTCTGACTTTTACTCATTATTATCAATATAAACATTATAAATTTGAATTTTCTTCATGTTCCTAAATTGGTGGTTATGAATAGGATTATGTAACTTTTGTAAATACTTTTTTAATTCAATGGTTACTTATTAATTTAAAAATAAAATTAAAAAAATGAATATAAAGGAAAAAATTTCCATTGGAATTGATTTTTATAATAAAATAACATTTTTATCAAATAAAACAATTACATATTGTTATTGAATTATATTAATGATATTTATGTATTCTATTAATGTTTTTTTATTAATAAAATTGACAGGACATGCATAAGATAATTTAAATTTAAATTTTAAACAAGTGATGTTGTATGTTTCTTATGCTATTATTATTGAATTTTAATAGAGTACCTATTTTAAAAATAATGTTTTAAAAAATTAATTTCATCTTTGGAAGAAAAAAATTAATATATGACATGAAATTTATCATATAGAGATTAGTCATTATTTTACAGAGAATATTTATTTTATGAAAAATAGTGACAAATTATGAATTTTAAATAAGAACGGATATTTAACATAAATAACATAAAATGTGAAATTATATTATATATTGAATTAAAAGAATAACTAGATAAATAATACTTATATTAATCAAATTTATGTTTTATGAATAATAATCATGTTGGTATTATATATAATATCATAGTTAACTTTGGAACATTTTAACTTTGAAAACATGCTTTCCCATCAAGTATCTAGGATTAATTTTAATTTTTTTCCACATTTTAGATTTTAATTTTGAAAAATGTAATCCATATTAAAAATCATAATTATTTATAATTTATAATTATTTCAAACTATCTATTTATGTAAATTATGAGTGAAATAAATTATTATTAATTATTCGAACGGAGTAGAAAATGAGTTCAATTAGTGATTAATCATAGAGTTTTAGTTATACAAAATGAACCAAAAAAACTTAAAACATACATTTTTTAGACATATTTCGATAATTATATCTTTCAATTATAAAATTATAATTTTGAGGAGACTATTTTATAAATATAACCCATATAATATTTTAGGAAAAAATGACAAAAAGATTATTTTCATACATTTAATTTATATAATTATTTGGGAAAAGTATAAAAACTACATAAGTTAGGTTATAAATGTATGAATGTAATATAATTGATTTTCATTAATATTTATTTATATTTAATTATTATATATGAAATAGTTTCTTAAAATTCATATAAAATTCTTAGAAGATAATTATTTTCTTAATAGTTAAATCAAAATAATGATAAAAAAATATTATATGAGATGTAATTAGAACGTATTTTTTTGCTTCATTATTTATATATATATATATATATTGTTAAAAATATTTAATATCAATATGTTTAAATTCAATCATCGATTTGAAAATTTAAATTTATTTTAAATTTATATTGTCAAAATTGACATTAATGAAATTATATAATAAAATATATTTTATCAGATTATTTAATATTGAAAAATATCATATCATATAATAATATATTTTTAAATGTAAATAAATGTCATATATTTCCGATTAATTGGCCCATTGATCTTTTATAGTTAACACATTAACACTCAAATAGTAAAAACATTATTAACATTATTAGATATAATGTACTGTTTCGACATGTTACTCGCACTTATGATAATATTAATATCTAGAACAAATAAAATTTTCATTTTAATTATATTATATAATATTTATAATTATTGGGAATAAATTTTTTTAAGGAATAGTTTAATTTTTTTCATAATTATTAAATTTCCTATGTTAGAATATTAATTACCATAATAATATGATAAATTGTTAAACTAGAGAAACATATATGTTAGGGAACAAAATTTTAAAAAACACTTATTTTTATGTGTCTTAGGTGTTTCTTGTATAAATCATTAATGACCCCAACCCCTGTAGCCCAAATTTGGGGTCGTACATTATAAAATTTCCAAAAGTTACAAATGATCACATCGCAAATGACCAAATAGTTTAGTATTTTTGGTAAACTAGATACATATATGAAATTCACATTATATTCTAAACCATTAAAAATCATCGAGTATTAATTTTATCCTCTTGGTGTAAACCTAAATTAAAAAAAATAAAACTATATGTCATGGGGATAAATAGATAAATTATAAATGGGTGATCACAAATTATTTGTAAGGGTAATCGTATAGTAGAAACATTGAGTAAATATGGAATAAAAAATATGACATGTTAAATAACTGAAACACCTACTGTTAAAATAATTAGATGATCTATGAAAACATTAATATCAATATTATACTTGTTTAATAAAAACACGAAATATTATTAAATCATCACATAATAATGGAATGAATAATTCAAGACATTAGAAACATAACATTGAGGCTACACCCCTTACATTTGAATATAATTAGTTAAGGCTACAAAAATATCCATATCTAAAAATAAATCAAAATTACTAGGACAAGTAAATAGAAAATTTGTCTTGTGATACCTAACAATGAATATATTCTATATATATGATCCCAGACATCAATTACTACATTGAATACATTCCTCATATAAAAAGGTGGGAAAATAATGATTCGTATTGAAATACTAGCATAATAAATGAGAATACATTAATCATAAACCATGAATGTTATCCTAATTGAAAATCCAGAGTAAAAAAAATATAATAAATAATTTATGAAAATATGGGACATGTTATCATAAAAGACCATAGTAAATGAAGTAAATGAAATGACCCCTCCCTCTAAAGATGTCCATCATGTGTTGGAAATAAAGGAAGATTGATAATAACCCCTGAGCCCCACCACTAGTATAACCAGAGGTGGTGGCTAGTACCAAGGGTATAAGGATATCATAATATTAGAGGCATTACAATTTCTACGAAAACAATATAGAGAGGTAAAATGGATTACACCAAAACAACTCCAAGACACACCAACATAGAAATTTATTTATATATTTACCAAATCCAAAACCATTTCACATGAATTATTAAAAATAAATCTATAATAATACAAGTGTCTCCAATGTAAATACCAAAAGTAAAGATAATCACTGACAAAAAAACTATCCAAAAGTATGAACTATTAATGCCCTGAATGTCAACATAGTCCACCTAGAAACCATAAAATACTTTCTTACATGTAGGGTGAGTATAATAATATACTCAGTGGGGGAATCCAAGGTCTCTCATGCACATTTGAGAGAATCAAACTAATTCCCTTGTGAGAAAATAGTTGAAAAAAACAACTAACAAGGAATAATATCCCTACCAACCTCACAAAGAAATTGTCACCAAATAACCCAATAAATGTAATATAATATTATATAAACATATATGTATGGGTACCCCACACAACTTCCCATTGGTTGGCTTATCATAACATTGAAGAAAACATCTTTTGGATTCCACACGCTTCTAGAAGCCCCATGTCACAACCCACCCACACACAATTGGGCCTCATAGTTTGTCCCACAACCATAGAAAACCAATGCTCACCACGTCCAACTCACAAAAAAATGTGACACAACCATAACACAGGGCCCACATAGACACCTCAGAAAAAACTGTACCACGGTCTAAAGACACATGGGAAAGACCCCCATATAATCATTGGAAATCACACCATACCCGTATACACCTTCCCTCACTGTTGCAACACTAACAATCCAAACAGAGAAAGAAACCCCATTACAAAGGATCCATTCCACACTTACTCCATAGATAGAACCCATTAAAACCATTACCATAATCATACTTAAAATTATTTGTTCCCAAACCATCATCTCCATAATGAGAACCCCCCCAGTCAAAGGTAGAAACACACATCATTATAACTAAACTCGGTAGCCCTGATTCAAAACTCTATCATACCCATGTCATCCAGCAATATAAAAATAAACAACCTGATGTGGTCCTAATTTACAATACAATAAAACCATATCTGAAAACACTATCTATCATTTTTAGATTCCAATACACCTATGAAACAACCCAACACATTGTTATGGTCTCAACCACAGCACCAAACAACCACACGATATGAAATATAGAAAAAACTATACTAATCAAAAATCCACAATAAATAATTCATGGTGTATTCAAATTTTGCAAACATTAATTCCCATTTTCCCCATTTATAATTAAATGGTTATTAAAAATAATATTTCATCATGAGATATTCATTTATTAAACTGAATATACATAGTTAACCAATTTCATATATACATAGCCATTCAAAAAAGATCAGAAAAAATCATTCACAATATATCATAAATGTGAAAAAAAAGAACACCAAT
Organism: Viscum album; assembly: GCA_963277665.1. Classification (NCBI taxonomy): domain Eukaryota; kingdom Viridiplantae; phylum Streptophyta; class Magnoliopsida; order Santalales; family Viscaceae; genus Viscum; species Viscum album. The sequence goes on along the minus strand of OY728161.1, from coordinate 911,005,401 downwards.
GAACATGATTCTTAGTGGGCATATGACACATATAATTCCCAATGTTGATTAACAAAAAGACTTAAGAATGAGTCAATTTTCTCTACCCCATGTTTCTGGTTTTGTAATAGGTTTGATTAATCTTCTTTAAAATTAGATTCAATTATATTCATAGAGATACATTTGTACACCCACTCCCCATTATACACAAATAATGAGAGATGAAGAGATCCTTACTATAAAGGAAAGGCGGTCATCACCTCCTCCGTTCACCAAACATGGGGGGTTCAAGGCATTCGAGAAACATGATGGGAAGGTCACAATAAAAAAAATGATCACTCGGGAGATAATTTATTGAGTACTCCTGAAATCAAGAGTAATAAAGACATATAAAGGAGAAATGGTCTCATATTTAGAATGCGCGGATCCACTATCAACAAATTAAATGGTTTCAAATCCATTAAAGGAGAATCATAATAAAGACCGCACATTTGGACAAACAAAAATCTTTTTGATCATTAGTAATTTAATGAAATATTTTATATAAATTTAAATATATTAAAAAATAATTACATAATATATTAAATTTATTTTACATCAAATAATATGTAAAATGGATGAATCTACATATAACTGGAAATGTAGATAAATTTTTGAATTTTGAAAATCTATTTACAATGACTCATGGGTGGATGTACTAGTATTTGAAAACTCCATGTTATGTTACGTACCATTAGAAAACTCACCATTGGACGACTAATAAATGGATGAGAAACCATTGTACATGTCACTATTGGATGATTCACCATCACTAGTCACCATTTTACATGTCCCTATTAAGATTCATTAATGGATGAGTCACCATAACGAGTCACGTCCCTGGGCTACAAGTTGATGACATTCCATTCGGAGTCACCATGGTGACTCACTATCGTGACCTATTATAAGTATAAGGACCTGACCATAAAACATCACATAATCATGAATTAAATGAATAATTTACATTTAAGATCTTTTCAGCTTTTGAGATTTATAGAATTAGGACATAAATATTACATCTCAAAAGATTTCAAAGTAGATACTTCAACCCAATTTCCATTTTTTTCATAAAATAAAAACACTTAAAAATAAATATGTATACTTCCATGTTTTAGATATAATGTCTTTCGTTGATCCTATATTTGTCCCAATTCATCATTACGTCTTGTGGAAAACATTTCAAAAACATGGGATAAGCATAAAAAGCTCAGTAAGGGATACACAGAAAAAGAAACTATTAGTTTATCAAAACAATAAGTAAACCATGAATACATAATCATAAGAAATATTTTTCACCTTTATGAAGTAGTAAATACTCTTCACTGAATAAAATATCACTACATACCCTTTTTAACCAAAATATCACAATAAAACCCATATAAAGAACACATAACATATAATGTAACTTGGGATATAAACATAATTAAGTGGAATGACCATACGGTCTACTTCCATGCATATCACTAAATGGAATAGCCATATGACCGACTTCCATACCCAATGTATTTGAGGTTATAACATAACCACCCGTCCTGGTACTCACGGAACCACACGTCATTTGGTTTATCATGTAACCACCCATAAAATGTCCAAGTACCATTATAGAATCCTATAACATAAAACAAATATAATGGAAAGAAAAATTTTCCACATCTCAATCACAATATATCACGTAAATATATTGACAAAACAAATCCATTATCAAAACCATTTTCAGTCCAAAAATACATATTAGAGTATATGGTATTTGTTTTCTTTTAAAATCATTACAGCTTGTTGAGGAAGCCAAATATGAAATAATACTCGCGGTAGTGGAAAGGTTGATGTCACCATGTATGTTAAAAGAAACATTCCTTTTTTCGATTATTAAAAAGCATTGTAGAAAAAGTTTCCCTTCGAATGAAATGAAAATTAAATGGTTTTTATACTGCATAAAATAATGTCTTATATTAATAAAATATGCCTCAATGAAAGGATATTGAGATGCATTCCCTTATAATGACGGTATCCTTAGATTAACGATAAATAAATAACAAAAGTATGGGTGACAAATATAAATACACCCAATATAAGTAAATATTAAGTGAGAAACAATCATAAGTCATCCACACATATTCATTGTATGACATAATCAAGAAGTCGAGGTTTAACCCAAAGAATTAAAATTGGGTTACGAAGTTCCCTTAAAAAATTCGATAGCCTAACGAAAACACATTAAAATTCAGAAAACGATATGATGAGAGAGAAAATGGTATCTCATCACTTGGACATAAAATTTACATCAATAAATATATAGAAGAATATATTCTGACATAATAATATGTAAACATAAAAGACATAACAAAAAGAATTCTTTTAAAAAGAAGACGGTGAATGGTTCCCTTGCCAATTTTTTAACTTACGAATCATACATCATATAAAAGAAGGACAATAAATTGTTTATATAAATACCCATAAATGAAACTATATTACATAAAGATTATAATCATGGGTAGTAAATACACCACTCAAAGTCGATAGTTACCAATATAGCATGAATTTCATTGGAATAAAAAGTGAAATAACAACTCGTACCTCATTGTAATAAATCGAGTCGTATGACCAAAAGATAATAAACACATAATGAATCACATAATACCATGAATATAAATAGAATAATGATAATATATATGAAATTTCAGTACACAATATACCACATGCGACAAATAAGTGGCGAACAATGGAAATCTCACGGAATTAAAAGGTAGATAAGAAATCCCTTACCACGTGTCTGACTTGACCCGCTCATATGTTCCTTGTTCTTACTGAATGTTAAACATAAATTAATTTATAATTGATTAATAATGTTATTCATGTTTATTATTTCTTTTATATAACTTATTACCTAGTTTTAAAAATTATGTAATCATTTAAGTTAAATATGGTCATTTTGTCGAAATTACTGTAAGCTGTACGTACGCATGAATGCTACTTCCATTTCTATTTTGAACTTAATGGAATGAAAACACTATTATATAAAGGAATATTATAATTCTAGTATAATATAGTATTTAATATCATTAACTCCATCCTTTATACATCCCACATATGGCATTAATGATTCAAATCACTTTGAGGGTGCGGTAGTCCGCACTTCCTAAAATGAAATTATCGTGTTTACCGATTATGGAAACCATAAAGGCATGGAATAAATGAAAACTACAGAAGAATAAGGAAAAAATAAATATAATATATTTAATATTTAAGTACATGTACATCATAATGGCCACCATGATAGGCGGTAGTGGATAATTGAACAATCATCGTTTCGAGAGGCAGTAGTTCATCGTCCACAAAAACAGTATGTTCCTCACCCATTAGATGGAGGTGTGTGTTAGTATAGCTAGAATACATCTCATAACAACATCCTATTATATTTAATATTCTTGTTTTTTTACAAAATAAAGGAATAGTAAGAGTATAAGGGGTCGTAAATTCAAAATAAAAAAAGAACATAAGAGAAGACATTACCTTTAAATCGGGAAACTCTTTTCTGATTTGAGCTAAAGGCATCCTTCGAAATAATTTTGCCCAATGTGAGGCTTCTTAGAGTAAGAGAGGGATGTCAAGAGAAAATATTAGCCTATATTGGACGAGCTGATGGATTGAGAGGTATGGGTAAGTGGGTAGAGGTGGGAGCCTTTTATAAGAGGGAGGAGGGTCACTATTGGAAAGTCTTGAAATGTTACTTTATTATAAAATGGTTTTAGGATTTTAAAGGTCCCACAATGATATATTTTGAGGATAAGGTGATAAGGGTTCTATATACACCCATAAAATAGGTTTTAGACAAGTTTATGTCTTATATTTTACCTTATCATTCCATTTTATTTAAATCATTCATTAGTTAGGTAATCAATACATCATCATGGTGTCATAAATAAATTTATTTATTTAATGTCTAAAAATTATAAAAAAATACCATGATGTCGAAAATATTTTTATCATTCAAATGACTATTTATAGTCTAAGAGATCATTTATTTAAACAAAATTAAAATTGTTTTTCTTAGGATATAGAAACCATTGTTATATTTCTCTTCTTTTATTAAAATAATCACATAAATTTCACTATCACATCCATGTGACTCCATGGGACCTAAAGTATTGTAAAAATATTCTCATGGTCGTCCATGACAAAAAAAAAGGATTTAAACACAAGTTGGGGTCATTTTGTATTATTGTGATATTAATTTATTACCCTCAACTACCCGATTAATAATTAATCACGATAATTAAAGATAATTGTCGATGTTAATACTCATGATGTCCGAAACACAAAAGAGTATTTATTACATAATTTGGACCGTCTGATTCGAAATATGGAATCCATTTTACCAAATTTCAAACAATGAAATTGTAGTAATTAATTTAAAAATAATTATCATTGTCAAAAAAAAATAGCGTGTTTTTTGAAACAAAATCTTTCAAATGATTGACACTTTTTTATGTCCAATTTCAAAGTGAAATTAAATAAAATGGAAACCATTGGATTAAATAGAAAAAATATATTTCAATTAACCATTAAATCCAATTAAAATGATAATATATCCATATAATTAAATTAGATTAAAAGGTGGGTTTGAATTAAAATATAGCATTTTCACTATTCATTAAAAATGAACTTTATTGGAAAAATAACAAAAATTTACACAAAGATAATTTAGATGTCTCGATTCTAATGAATTATTTTATTTTGTGAAATATAACATATAAAATTGTCAAAAATTAGTTTTAAAAAGGATTCTCCGTCAAAAGGCAATTAATCTACATTTTAGACTACATTAGAATATTTATGATAAAAAATCGATTTTTTTATTTTAAGACTCTAACTTTTATTAGATAAATGTAAAAGTTTTTAACAAACATATATAATCATTTTTTAGTTAGTTCTATTCATTCCTGCCATTACAATGTCTAGGCGTTAACTACCATTTAATCTAATATTATTATATTATTAGTCTGTAATGTAAGATTTCAAAAAACTCGTTTTTGCGTACTGGGTATGCCATCGAACATAGCATTTCATTTAAAGTAACATTAACATTTTATTCATGAATATTAATAAATATGAAAATGTCATATTCTTTATTTACACTGGATGTTACAATTGACACCTACTAGTATGAGTCGCTTTTGCTAATCACCAGTCTGACCCACCATCAGCGACACACCGTCAATGAGTCACCATTTTGAGACACATGCGTGACCCACAGTTGGGATGAAGTACCATTGGAAAAACTAGAATTTTAAAAACATCATTAAATGAGTACTATTTCCTCCTAGAACCCATAAAGAAACCATATTTTTTGAAAATTAATGGACCAGTGCAGGATATGTCTATTACATTAGATACACCTAACATTATTCTCTTCCTCGATAATCCAAAAATAGGCATAGAAGGAAAACATGTGAGTGAAAAAACACCCTGTGAGATACCTCTCAAGTATTCACCTACAAGTGAAACTCTTTTTAAAACTGAAGATATCAACATTCAATGATAGATCACCCTATGTTTCTCAAAAGATGGAGTGATACCACAATGACCAAAAACACATCCTCTGACATCTGCTAACCAAACCAACCAAAATACACTCCACAAAAGCACAAAATCCATAGTATCCGATTACACAAATTAGGGAAATGAATTTTACATGTCTAGATACAATCCTCTATGTGGGTAATTGACTCACCTAGATGGTTGTAATCACATCATAATGAATGTGTCTCAATAAGGAATTAGGTCATCACCTCTCCACATTTTTAGTCATTATCACACATTACAAGATATGGAAACAACTCAACTCATAAAAAATGGTTAATAGATTACATTTAAATGAAAATTGAATATTAAAAAATAAAAAACAACTGTGGTTACCAGAAAAACCTTTGTTCTTAAAACTCCTAAGTACTTTACTCTAGGCCACCCTGACACCACATCACACGAATGATACGAATTTTCCTTCCACAAATCACTTTCTCATGTTGATCTGGGATCTCTACTTGAATCTCCACAAACATCATGCCATATTCGATATCCACATATCCCCTGTAAATAACATTGGAGTCATGGTAAAGATGTCAATGATGCTTTGAGTTGTAAAAGATGTTATGGATCATCTCCAATAGTGGTGGCAATGCCAACTGGTATAACACTTCGCCAACTCATCCCAACACCATGAAGGGTATGGTGGAATAGGGTGAATGCTTATATCCTCTGTAAAAACTACACTAAGCACGTTGATGGGAAACCATCAAGAAAAGGTCATCCACAACCTTGAACTCTATGGTCCACCTCCTTTAATTAGAATACTCCTTTTCTTAGTCATATACTCTCTTTCATCATCTAATTAACAAGTAGAACCATATCTATCATGCTCTTCACATCCTCAGGTCTAGGAATAGATGTCTCTCAATCCTCTGTGTATTACAATGGTGAATGACATAATCTTCCACAAAATGATTTAAATGGAACCATTATATAGAAATATTGATAGCTATTATTATAAGAAAACTCTACCAATGAATGTTTCATACCCAAGTTCCACCAATGTTCAATATGCATGCTCATAATATATCTTCTATTTTCAGGATAGTTTGTTCTGTCTTCTAATACATCTGAAGGTGAAAGGGTGTTTTGAGGCATAAATAATTGCCAAAATAATTCTGCAATCCCCATATGAATCGTGTGGTAAAATGTGTATCCCGATATGAGAAAATGTATCTCATAACTACATAAGATGAACAACCTCATCCATATTCCTCCTGTCCATGACATACACTGCACCCAACTACATAATTGATATGAAGTGATCCAATTTATTCAACTGATCAATTCAAACCCAGATTACATCACAGCCTCCCCGAGCCCTGGGAAATACTAAGATAAAACCATTTGATATGTTTTCCCATTTAAACTCAAGGACATAAAGGGGATGAAATAATCCACCTAGAACACAGTGCTCAACCATCACCTATTATAACACTAATAACAATGTCAAAAACACTGATACTTCTCATTTCATCCCAAGTAAAAGAAACATGATTGTAATCCCACAATACAATATGGAAACTCGTGAATTTACTGCACAAGGTGAGCTATGAGACTCATGGAGTATGTGCTCAAATATTAAAACCAAAAGAAATATCCTTCCACAGAATAGAATATAATTCTGGAAATCCTCATACCATCCCTCTAGAGAATCACTATAGTTAAAGCGATTTCGCATCACCTCTACCTCACCGTCTCCCCAATGAGACTCCTCTACATGTGTTTTTATAGAATACTATAGTGTCATCTCACATTGAAAGCCTCTACTAATATCCATTATTACATCAAATTGAAAAGCATCCAACTCATCCATTTCCTTCCATGTTTCTCTGGATTCATAAACAACCTCCTTCTAGACATCCAACCGAAAGCATGAGTCATGACATTTCCCATTACTGAGGTGTAAAAGATCACGATTTCATATTCATAGTGAAAATATAGACACCTTCATTGTCATAATTCAAATGACATTGAGAAAATGGTATAACTCGGGATCTTGCGATCTTAGAGGTCAATAATGCTCTCCCAATTTACAGAATTACAACATAAATTTAGAAAAAACATGAATTCTAGTACATCCATATCAGGGGTGGCATAGTTAAATTCATAGGGAAATAACTTCTAGGCCCATAAGAGATCAGTCACCATTTTTTTATAAGCATGAATACCAAGCCTATAAAGGAAGCATCACAAAAAAATTCAAACATCACCTCTTCCTTTAGTAGCTAGATCACTTATCACTGACCAACATCCCATTCAGATTGACAAATGTTACCTGGCACTGCTCACTGAATAAAAAATCATAGCCATTCCTAGTTGAAGCCCATAACTATAGAAAAAAACATGTACAATACTCATGTAATATCCTAACTGAATTAGAAAACTACATAGCATTGCAACAATTTTTGGTGAATCCTACAAAACAAGTACATCATACATCGATGGGTCTACTGCGACACCATAAACAGACACCACAAGACTAATGAAATTCAACTCAAGTATCCAAACCCATCACTATAAAAACATTTAGTATATCTGGTTGTTTCAATGGAATTTTAAGATATTCTGAAGGTACTCATTTTTATTATTCTCTGACCTCGACTAGATTAGGATGTCATTGATGAAAACAATGATGAACCAGTCCAATAACTCTTGAAATTTGTAGTTCATTACCCCCATTAAAACAGTTGATATCTTCATTACACCAAATGGCATGAATATGAACTTGAAGCTGCTACGTATGCATATAAAAGAAGTCATCCAAATATTTCCTTCTTTCACCCTCAATGGGTGATATCCGAACTGAAAACTAATTGTAGAAAACTATATTCCTCCTCTGAAATGGTCGAAAAGTTCATTTATCCTATGTAGAGGGTGATGGTTCTTGATAGTCATCTAATTAATCCCCCTATTGTATATGAAAAACCTAAATATATTATCTACCTTCTTTGATAACAACACTAGGGAACCCCACAGAGGTGCACTAGGATAAATTAATCCCTTCATAATTAGATCAAATATATGGATCCACAATTCCCACAAATCAGAAGGTGTCATATGAAAATAATCTATTGTAATTAGAGAATAATGGAGATGAAATCCTATCTTGAACTCAAATTTACATCGAGGGGGTATAGTCACAACCTCATAGGGGAATACATCGAAGAACTCCCTAGATACCACATGTGTTTCCACCATCTCAATGGCCGGTGAGTCCACTAATAGATCATCCAACAGGGTATGAAGAGACTCTAAATGCTGACTTCCACCTGATTACTCTACTCTCCATTGATAATCACACATCAACCATCCAAATATGAAAACATGACTCTTCTATGGATGTAGTCGATAAAGTTAGGGAAATAATTCAACCACCCAATGCCTAGAATAACATGATATAGATTCATTTGTATAATGAATAGGTCCCCACTAGACTGATGTGGTCCCATCATCAATCTATATCCTCAACACACATCAAAAAAGCTTTACTAACCTCCAACTAGAATACTAAACACAAAGTTCCCATGAAACCTCTCCATATCTTGTCCCATAGCATGGTCTATATTGGGTGTAAAAAGGGAATGTGAAGCTAATGAATTAAAAATATCACAATAAAGGGTAATTAACAACTTGATCGTAACTCTACCAATTTATGGCCCTAGTGGAAATGCTTCTTCTGTTTCTTGTAACTGACCATGCCAACCAAATATTCCCATCTACTAATGACTTTATCCATGACCACACCTGGGTCATGGTCAATGAGGAATATCATTAGCTATTCCTCTATCTTCTCTCTCTCCACTTGGTGGGGCATGAGCCTACTATCCCCTATACTAGGGCAGGCGCTGAACCTACCTGCCTCCACCATACTGAGCACTAATAGCCATCAGATAGTAAATTTGGATAATATCACTATATATACATGAAAAACACAATGGTTTTAAGTTCATGGATGAAACATGAGGACCTAAAGGCAGAAATAAAAACTTCTAAGGTCGGTTACCTATTGGTCGATACCTCGAAGGCCCTACCACTGGAAACCAACTACCGATGGAATTTTCCTTAGATTAACCCTAATTGATTCCCTCTCACATTAGAACTCCACACGATTTTTTCTTATAAACTACACCTTTATTCTTATAGACCAACAACTATATAAGAAAGGTAATGGGAGTTACCATATACTAGAGAGAAGGAAAAAGTGCATTAACTAGGAATCTTGCATGAGACTACTCAACTACAATGGGATCTGGGGAAAAATATTATATATCATTAAATGTGATCCCTATCTCCCATTATAAAATACTCCCATCTTGAAGGGAGAGTAACTCCAATAAAATATCATGATTCCAAGTCAACGAATGAAAATATGCTTAATTTTCTATCTCAAATTGACAAACATAATGTCAGTCTCATTATTATTCTCCTAGTAACAATTTCCACCACAGATGTGCAACTCCCTGTATTTTTCTCACCGCCAATAGAACCCATTACTACGTTCTAGAATGATTCAAATTGAAAGTGATCACCACTACTCAGTCCAAATCTACATATCCATATATAAAATGCTATTCTATTCCTTCCCTAGAACCTTCCATTGGAAAACATGTAACATTATCTGCCACCATTCATCCTCCTCCACTGGATCAATCCTCTATTGAAGGAACATATCATCCTCCTAATCCTTGACTACTCGAGCCACACATGAAAATTATATATGGGCATAACTAAGAAATGAAAGAATTGAATTATTGAGCTCAATGATTATGGAATTTTATTTAACATTCATTTAAATTTATTTAACTCATTTCAGAATACATTAAAATTTATAAAAAAATAAAAATTTCAATAGGAACACAATTAATTATGATGAATTTATATTTCATAGGGTCTCTACCCTACAAATATTATAGCCTCACAAAGTCATTTGGTAGGATCAGAGTCCTTACATCAGATCATTGAGGGATGGGGTGGGGGATAAAATCCCATTCCATGTCAGTCTTCACAAGAATATGTCACGTAGCAAGATCACAAACCTTTGTTTCCATATCATCCCATGTAATCCCGACTGTTCCTAATTCCAAACACCAACAAATATCTTGACCATCAAATACTGATACCAATATTTCAAGGACCCTCCCTCCAAATATGCCTCTCATGAGCTGGTAATGAAGGATGATAGATAATGACCAGTGAGTCCCACCTCTAGTAGGCCATGTAGTGGCAACCCTTACCAATGGAACAAATATCACACAAAATGGGAGGCATTACCTTTCAATAGAAATCAAGATCTGCAGTGAAGATGGTTTCTCCAAGAAAAACCAAGAAAAATATATATAAACGAAATCCAAAACCATTACACATCCATGTTTTAAAATATAACTCCTAAAAATCATGCATCTCCAATGTAAATACCAAAGGCAATGTTAAGTACCGACACAACAACTATCAGAATTTCTATGCTAGTAGTGCCCATCACATTCCATGTAGTCATCCTAAAATCATGAAAATAGTTTTATACATGTAGGGTGAGCATAGAAGTATAATCAGTATAAAAAAAAAACAAGTTCTCTAATGCACATGTGGATGATGCATACCAATTATATTGTGAGAAAACATCAGAAACCAAAAAACCCTAACTAGAAATAATAGACATCCAAACCAGACCAAGGTACAGTAAAAAAATTACAGAATTCATGTATTGTAAGATAATAAGGACATCTATGTTTGGGTACCCAACACCACTTCCACCTAGTTATCTAATCAATCACTAATGTCAAAAATTACGGCACTTCCATAGTCATCCACATGAACCATTTCAAATCCCGTCCACACCCAAATGGTACTCAGAGACAATCTAGCAACTAAGGAAAACAAATAACACCACATCCTACCGACAGACACATGGCCACAACCATATAACATCTACCCATAGACACAAGTGCGACAACCATACCACATTATGAAGTTATATAGGGAAGCACTCTACATCTCATCCCATAGAAACCTGGGAAGGCACACCTAACCTGGAGAAACCTGCATCTCAAAACATCACCACAACCTTCACAAATAGAATAATAAAAACAATGATAAAGGAATAACTCCACATTTATTCCTCAATTACCACCCATTCCATCCCTAGTCGTTATCATTCATCAATGTAATTCTTCCAAAACAATTAGCTCATCCATGGGAACCACAAACTCATAACCAAACCCAATAGTACATCTCATAACAAAAAAACTAGGAATCCTTGATGTATAACTCCCTCAAACCCATCACATCTAGAATCAAAAAAAATACATAACTTATTTTGGTCCCACTAAACAATGATTCTCTACCTCTTAGAAACAATAAATCTCTCTACCCGAGATTCCATTACACCAACCAACCCACCCCACAGACAGTTGTGCTCTCAAATCCATCACGACACCATCACGCTAAGATCAATATAGAAGAAAAAAACACAAAGCACAGAGCCACAAAAATCAAATAAAGGTGCATTTGGATTTATGAAACACATATTCTTTAATTTCAAATTGATAAATTAGGGATTATCATAGAGGAATCTTCATCTTGAGGTATCGATTTATATATCCAAATAAACGTGGTTAACAAATAACATATATACACAGCAGTTCACACATTAGAAACAACACAAATTCACAATACATAACATATTCACTAAAAATACCACCAAATACCATGATTTTGAGTACATATATATCCTAAAAATTTCAAAAGTTTACTAACAAATAAGACATAAAATTTCGTCACTTTTCCTTAGCCATGTTTATTGTTTTGTAATAGGTTTGATTTAAATTTTATGAATATGGATTCTAAAATATTCCCAAGGACCCTTCCATACACCCACCCCACTAATTCAAAAATAATGAGAGATAAAGAGATCCCTACCATGATAAATGAGACCATCAACACCTCCACCTTGCACCAAAAAGGTGATGCACAAGGCTCTAGGGAAACATGATCTGAAGCCCATAAAAAATAAACAGTCACTTGAGGAAGAATGGTTTATAGAAGCCCAATACGAAGAGTTAGGGAATTGTTTAAATATGAAACAACATTGGATTTATAATGAATATATCCATTATTAAAGGAATAAATGGTTTCAAAGACATTAAATCAGGATCATGATAATGACCACACATATTGTCTAACAAAAAGCCTTAGAAGCATTATGATTTTTAGGATTTATATTAAATCATTTGATGTGGCCTCAAAAAAATTTTATTTTTTTATGTTCATTTTACATCAAATAAAACATTTATGATTTGAAACTGCACCAAGCTGGAAAGCTAAAGAAATTCTGGAATATCAAAGAACTATTATAATTGAATAATTAGTGGATAAAATACCGTAGGATGACTCCCTGTAAGGTAACCTATAATTGGATGACTCACTGTTGGATAAGTCACCATTGGGAGTGTCTCTATTTGAATAATCACCATTGGATGAGTCACCATTACGAGTCACCATTGGATGAGTTACCATCGGAAGTAATCACTAGACGATGCACCATTGTGAGTCACATCTCGGAGCTATTAGTGGATGAATTACCTTTGGGATTCAACATCGTGACTCTCTATCATATACTAAAATTTCCACCTATCGGTGTCTGTCAACATTGTGGCTCACAAGTCTGACTAACCATCAATGAATCACTGTCTTCGAGTATCCACTGTGAGTCACCGACACGATTCACTATTGTGATGACCTAAAATAGGGAAACCATAATTTTGTAAAAATCATTAAATGAGACACTATTTACTCATAAAAAACCTCAAACACCATATTTTCTCAATTTAATATACCAAATAAGTCTAGGCCATTAAATAAAAATATTAAACAAAGGATTTTTAAAATAGATGAAGGTATATTAAAATAAGACAACTAATAAAATCTTGAGGAAAAAAATCATCAAATATTCCATAGTGTCCCATACCAATTCAAATCATTTAAAATAATAATACATAAGAAGAAATAATATAAAATTAAACATATTATATCACGAAAATAAAGTGATTCATTATATGATATATCAAAGGTCACTTCAAACCCTACACATGTTGAATAAGTGGTTGAAAAAGTCATATATCTCCCAAAAATAAATTTGAGATTAGAAAACCCGGAGTTAGAGGCTGATTCATCATGTATGTAATTTATCAACCAGAATAATAATCATATGTAAATTATTTACTTGATTTATAACCATTATAATTTTATTCTTCTTTTTTATGTCACTTATTACAATTTTATAATAATTAATTAATTTTTAAATCCCATGATGGATGTTTTTATGATATTCGATACATGAGTAAAAAATGACATTGTTATGAAATATATAGTCAAACTAATATTATTCCATAATCTATAGAAAAATATTTTGCAAATAATAATAATATTTATACATCAATTATACATTAAAAAATACCCATTAATTATAGATATGAAAAATGAACAATGTTATCAACAATGGAAACCGTAATCCATATGTACGCATGAGAAAAATTTCCAATTTCAATGATCATTAAATAAAGAATGTTAATATTATTTTATTTTTAAATAATTATAATAAAATAAATAGTATCATATTAATAATTTAAATATACTTATATATCCCATCCTTGTAATTTGGTGATAAAAAATGAATCACATTGCTTCATGGAGGTGATAGTTCCCATACCCATAGGAACAAAGTTATCATTTTCATGTTCAAAGAAATTTAAGAACATAGATGATATATTATACCTGCATAATGACTAATATTTCATAAATTTCATAAAAATTATTTATTACATCATTATAACCAGTTTTTTTGAGACGGTGATGGGAATTGAATTATATCGGTTCACAATTTTGTAGTTCACCATACTCACAAATGATAATTCTTTTCCCATTTCACAGATGTGGAGATATATTTTAGTGGTGAAATTTATATAATAAAATTGAAGAATATTTTTTATACATGTTTTATTATTTCATCATGTTTTAATATGATTTTATGTAAATTAATGAAGATGTAAAATAGAAAGACTTAATTTAAAAAGATACATCTTCTTCAAAGGATCTATTTTGTTTAACACCTTACCACTAATAAGAAGTTTATAAATCATAAAACAATGCTCCTATAATGTGTGTATAGATTCACAGAAGGGATTTGGTAAGATATTGAATGATTAAAATATGTTATGATGTGTGATGAAAAGGGATGAATGGGTTCCCTTTATAAGAGAGTAGAGGGGCACTCTTGTAATTATTGAAGTTTTTAAATTAATTTAAATTAATTATATAATAAAAATGGAAAAACATATAAATTTTCAAAATATGATGATTTTGGGGTGATATAAAGTTATCCAATATAAATTAGAAAACTGTTGACTATTTTTTAATTCTTTTCTTTTAGCTTTTACCCTTATATAACATTTTCAATTTTTGTAGTGATTTCATGTAATTTAAACATTAATGGTATATATATATATAATAAAATTCAATTAGACCAATAAATGACTAATTCATTACATTTAATGTATTTTCCTAATCTTTTTTCATTAAATTATATTTTTATTAATTTTATATCATCAAATAAAATATTATTAATTTTAAAACATCAATAGCATTAATTTTGACAAAATTCATCAGTTGAATTTTTATGAATATCATAACAACATAATATATTAAAGAATAACTTTTCAATCATCAGTAATCTGTTAAATTAATCTAACAAGTTTTTGTATGACATTAATTATAAAAAATTATACATTTTTTATTATTGGTAAACTAATTTATTTTATTTTTTCATTAATTATTAAATTACTCAATCATCATTGTGTCACCATTTAATGTAATTTTTTTATAAAGCAATGTTATTAATAATGGATAAAGATATATATGAACATTTTATATTTCCAAATAATATTTAAAGATTATAAAATCCCACTTAAAACATAATATGAAAACTATTTATCTATTCAATAACAATAATTTAAAAAATTTATATTTTTCTTGAATGTAATATTTTAAACGTTAAATTCTTATAAAAAACATAAATTTTCACATAACCGATCCATTAATACATTGAAACTTAAAATAATGATCAAATATAATTATTTAAAATGTTAGTATAAGTTTAAAATATTAATTATATTAATTTTACCCTTAATTACACAATTTACACTTAAACGTGGTTACAAAAAAATATTGCTAATGATATTATTAATATTGTCCAAAAATAAAATGGACCTATTTACTAAATTTTCAAATTAGGTTTAAAAATATAGAATTTAATATTAAAAATTATAACCATAGAAATTGTAGAAATTATTTAAAATTTAATCTGGCGATGGAATGATAAATAAGGGTTTTACAATAAGAACGTTGAAAAGAATAAACTGTTTTTGTATACCAATTCAATGTGAAATTGATTCCAATGATCTAAATAGGACAAAGTGTTAAAAATTAAAGAAATATAAATAAATCCATTGATATTTATAATTTATCACTTTAAATTATTTAGTTGAAAAATAAATCTTCTGAGAAACAAATAAAAAAATCAACTAAATTGAAATTTTATATTCTTAATCCAAAGAGTAAGTTTATTTTTGTACAAAATAATATACAAAATATCATAATATTTATTTAAAACAAGTGCACAATCAAATGGTGGCCAAACTACCTTACGAAAAATAAAGGCTTTTATATGTAAAATTACTAATATTATTATATTTAGTCTATAAAAAAACTATTAGAAAGGTAATTTATTTTTAAATATAAAAAATTAATATTTCATTAAAATATTTCACTAATAATGATTAATTTAATTTATATTGAAATAATACCATTTGGGGAATAAAATTGCATTTCTAATAACAACACATCAATTACAAAAAATTTCCTTAAATTTTCATTTCAATTAAGTAAGTTTTTTAAAAAAATTAAATTTTATTTTCATAATATAAATAATCCTATTACATATTGTAATGGCCTAGACCTCTCCGGCTCATTCCATTGTCAAAAACAAGGTCATGAAGTGTCCTGGAGGGTAAAGTGGACTTTTCCCACACTTTCCAGAATTTTTTAAGTACACGTCGTGTAGTTTGACTACACGTCGTGTACCACCTTGCCGGGTATACCCCGTGTTGAAGGCCATGTCCCTGTCGTGTGAATTAAATGAGTACACGTCGTGTGGTGTGAGTACACGCCCTGTACCACCTTGCAAAGTATACCCTGTGTTGAAGTCCATGTCCCTGCCGTGTGAAATAAATGGGTAGACGTCCTGTATCCAATACTACACATCGTGTAGTCCCTCCCCGCGTACGCGTTACCATGTGTTGACTAGTCAACGGCCGTGTGCCATGTTGGAGATGTGTCCTTTCCATGTGAAATAAATGGGTACACACCGTGTACCCCAAACTACATGCCATGTAGTCCCTCCTTGTGTATGTGTTACCTTCAAACCGTGTGTTGACCGGTCAACGGCCGTGGAGCCATGTTGGATGTCACGTGGTGACCGTGTAAAATGAAAAAGTACTCAACATGTACCATAATGTACACACCGTGTACTTTTTCTTTTCTCTCCTATAAACGTAGGGGTCCCCTACTCCTTTTCAACTCACAACTCTCCTCCCCTTACCTCTGAGTAGAGCTCTCCCAAGAGACTCGAAGGCTCCTTTTTCTTTCATAACTTATTCGTTCGAGCTCCGATTTATGATCCGTCAGCGGCCACAGGATCATAATGACGAGGCAGAACTTCTGAGCTTAGATCCATTGTCCTTCATTAGGCCTTTAATTTCCAACTTCCACCCGATGAGGTTTTTCTGGGAGTCGACGGAATTGAAGGATGCTGACGAACGTCTTCTAAAGTTGATCCAAGGGAGCATTGTCATCAGAACCTTTTGAGGTAGGGATATTACCTTCGTCTCTCTAAATTGTGCATCATATGGGGTAGGTGTCCTCTTGTTTATGTGAAACACATTTGAACCAGTTTAATAAATATAATAACAGGTTTATATAATGGGGATGGGATTTTTGTGAATGCAGTTACATTATTTATATCCTGTAATATTATGATGTGAATTGAATAGGCTAATGAATACTAAAAATCACGGTCGTTGTGGTCCCTTACTTGCACAATTAAATGTCTCCGTATTTTTCTAGACCATTTTTTTGGATGGAAACTTCGTTGAATGTGGAATTTGGTTAATCACATAAATTTGGATGATTAAAATCTGGAACCCTTGTGTGATCACCTCGGTTAAACAAAATGGAATAATGAACAAGTGGGTATTGGCTTGGATACGTTGCATGTGTTGGGGGTTTTTTATGTGATAGGGATGTTTTGTGGATTGTTGTGGATCAAGTGAGAAGTGGAGTTGTGGTTGGCTTGGATGTGGGATGGTGTGAATTCTATATTGGTGATGGGAAGCGGGGCTGTGATAAATGGTATTAAAGGGATAATGATGTACGGGTTTCGATGTGATTGTGGTTATGGTGGTTGGTAGCGGGGCTGTAGGGTGGGAATGTGAATGGACTATGGGTTTTGAATAATAAATAAAAAGTGGAAGAGTTAATGAATGGTGGGACATGGTAATGGAACAGGATTAAAAATTAAAGGGGTTGGTTGGCTAATAAGAAAGACTTAGTTGTGTTTCTTGTGTTTTCCTAACTTGATTTGTGGATGGCATGGATATGTTTTACGAATGATCAATGTGGTTGGTTGTGGATAGTTTCCCAATAGTTAAGGAACTAAATGAACTAATTCGGCTGAAATGTGAAAACATAAATGGGGTTGGGGTTGTTTTTTGTATGCATGCTTCGTGGTAGCAGTGTCGAGGCACGTGCTTAGTTCTCTATTTAGAAGCCATAGGTTGGGATTTTTGTTTTGGTATACATATATGTATCTGTATCTTTTTTGTTTTTATCGCACCCCACCCATGTTGAGAACTTAGTGCCGAACACTCCCATTTCATGGGAGAGGGTGTTTTCCCTTAGTTACTAGCTCATTCCTACTACTTCTTCCCTAGGCTGTGATGGCTTTAGGTGACCTTACACCTAAGTCTCTTCAGGTAGGTTTCGTTTTGGGGTGGTTTTAGCCCAAGAATCTACGGGCAAGTTTTACTGTTTCCTAATAATCATCAGGATGAGGCCCAGGTGTGTGCGGGCGGGATACGTGGTTGTGAGGCCCAGGTGTGTGCGGGCTGGATGTGTGGTTTGTGAGGCCCAGGTGTGTGTGGGCGGGGAGAGTGTGGCAGCGTCAGGATGTTTTCCATTAGGATGAGCAGGTAACTAATGGGAAATGGTGTGGGGTACCCAATACTCTTATTCATATATACTACTACTACCTGTTGTGATTGTGTTTTTGGTGAGTGTTGCTAGTGTGGTTGGGTGGATAGATTTCCCTGCTAGGTTTCTTCTGTTGTTCTCATGGGACATTAGGATGTCTCCCCACTTGTGCAAGAGTGCTTTAGGTATCCCTACTGAGTATACTTGTATGCTCACCCTACGTTTAATTTCAGGTTTCCAGGAGGACTACTAGGGCCGTGCAGGACCCTACTAGTCAGGACAGTTGGAGTTGTTACAGTTGTTGTAATCTTGTTTCTTTTGGTATTGTACATTGAGCTTTCTTTTACTTTTACCTTGTTTCAGAACTATTTAAACATTCTTGTGGGATTGGTTTGGGTTTATTTATATACACTTGTTCTTTTCCTTTTTGGTGGTTGAGTTGTCCTATTTTCCGATATTAAATAAAAAAATGGTAATGCCTCCCATATTTGTGAAAACTCATACCCTTGGTGCTAGTCGCCACCTCGGGGCCTTCTGGAGGTGGGACTCGGGGGGTCATTATCTCGCTTTCACCATTTCCATCTTAGGAGGGGCATCTTTGGTGGGAGGGGGTCATGACAGAATGGTATCAGAGGTCATGGTTGAGAGATAGGATGGAGTTTGGAGTTAGGAACAGTTAGGATTTCATGGGATGATAGGGAAACATTTTTGATTAATCTTGGTGCGTGACATAGGCCAGGGAGGACCGACTAGGACACGAGATATTTAGGGCCCCCAGTGATCCAATTCAAGGACTTTGAGCCTACCAAACGACCAAGTGAGACTACATAGATTATAGGGTAGAGACCCTAAGTAAGGTACATGCATCATCATGATCTTTTTTACTTGATTTGGGTGTTCTAGGAAAAATTTTAAATAAAAATGAGGAAATAAAACCTTGAGAAATTTCCTTACTACTTGGGCTTAGGCGATCATTTGTTTACTGTACCGGTATTGAACCTGGACGTCATCCCCGGGTGGCTCAGAAGGTCGAGGCCCAACAGATTCAGGCGGTCGATTAGTTGAGGATTGACCGAGAGGAGGAAGATATCCAGTGTCATAAGTATCTCCATTCATTCCAGTGGAAAACTCACAAGAAGTATGAGGGTAGTACTTCGGATACGGAGATAGAGGGGTGGATTGATGATCTAGGGATCACTTTTACCTTGATTCGTGCTCTGAGGGAGTACTAGGTTCCCCAAGAAGTCAGTCAGTTGAGAGGTGTGGCACGAAAGTGGTGGATGCTCTACCTCAGAGAGAGGATAGGGGCAGAGGTTTCGTGGGCTGACTTTGAGAGGGAATTCCGAGATGAATTCCTTTCATCCATGATCAAGGCGGAGATTCGGCAGGAGTTAATCTCCCATCAGCAGGGGAGTATTTCAGTACGAGAGCTAGGGATCAAGTTCAAGGATATCCTTCTCTTTTCTCCAGATCTCTTTCCGGATGAGGAGTCTCGAGCGAGATGTTTGGAGGAGGCGCTTCGTCCTTCACTCTAGTATGTTGTCACCCCCTTCACCCTTCTGATGTACTTGGTAGTACAGAAGAAAGAAGAGGTTGTAGAGAAGATTCACTCGTAGGGAGGTGCACCACGTGAGGGGATCTAGCCAGGTTTGTCAAAGGGGAAGGCAGTCAGCATTAGGTCTCCTGCGATGGGACCTTCCAGGTTTAGGATAGTGGGGAGCAGGCCCCAGCAGTTCCAATTCAGATATTCAGGTCCTCGCCCCTTTTTCACGAGCCCAAGACCAAGGTGTTTTTCTTGTGGAGGTTTCAGGCACATTCAGAGTCAGTGCCCAACCCGAGATCAGTACGGTGGATGTGGGCAGGTTCAGCGCCCACCTCAGCAGCACCAGTTGCCGGCGAGGCCCTTGCAGCAGCAGTAGGACCATGCTCCTCTGACTTGAGACTTTGCAGGAGGATGCCGAACTCAAGGTGCTCCTCAAGGACCTTGACCAGGGTGTGGTCGGGGAGGTGGATGACAATAGGGAGGCAGAGGAGCTGGGCATGGACAGTTGCATGAAGCAGAGTTGACAGCTCCGGCAGGACCAGAGGTGGTGCGAGGTACGATCTGTTTGTTCATCACTCTTGTTTCTCCTTTGTTCGATTCAAGAGCATAACACTTCTTTATTTCACCTAGTCTAGCCCATGCTTTGGGACTAGACGTGGAGAGACTTTCCTTACCACTGGTGCTGAGTACACTATTTGGAGGCCATACTAGCATATCTTGTGTTTTCCACGGATGTGGGCTGACGTTGGGACCACATCGATCTAGTGGGGACCTTCTTATGTTACAGATGCAGCCATACAATGTCATCCTAGGAATCGAATGGTTGTTTTCCGTTAGTTCCATTATCGACTGCTTCTGAAGAAGGGTCGTCTTCTCCGACGTGGATGGACAATGTGTATCTTTTGTTGGAGAGAGGAGCTATCGGGCGGGAAGCGGGCGTGTGGAGCCTCTCCTTTCCTTGTTAGGAAGGTTATCAATGGTTCCAGCTGATACAAACATGATGGATGTCCCGGAGGTTGTTGGGTAATTCCTCGATGTTTTTCCTGAGAAGGTTGTGACTCTACCCCCCACCCCCACCCACCCCCCGACGTGACGTTGAGTTCGGGATAGACATAAGGCCTGGTGCCCATCCGATCACGATGACCCTTTATCGGGTGGCACCTTCGGAGTTGCATGAGTTTCTGATTCAGATTGACAATCTGATGGAGAAGGGTTTTTTTCGATCCAGCGTATCTCCATGGGGTGCTCTAGTTTTGTTTTTGTAGAAGGCAGATGGTGGTCTCAGGCTATGCATACACTACCGAAGGTTGAACCAGGTAATGGTCAAGAACCGTTACCCCTTTTGTAGGATAGATGATCTCTTCGACCAACTGAGGGGAGCAGGTTGGTTTTCTAAGATTGATCTACGATCTGGATATCATCAGCTGAGGGTAAAGGATAGTGATATCTCGAACATGAATTTCAGGTGCAGGTATGGGCACTTCGAATTTGTAGTGATGCCGTTTGGAGTTACGAATGCACCGTTTGTATTCATGGGGCTTATGAAATTTGTGTTCCAAGTGTTTTTGGACCGGTTCGTCATTGTGTTTATCGATGACATCCTGATCTACTCAAGATCATAGGAAGAGTACATTGAGAATCTCAGGGCAGTCTTGGATGTCCTTCAACACCACCAGCTTTACGGTAAATTGTCGAAGTGTAAGTTCTTGATGCAAGAAGTAAACTTCCTTGGGCATGTGGTGTCTCATCATGGAGTGTCAGTGGACCCGTTGAAGGTGGAGGCAGTTGTTTCTTGGGCAGCACCTATGAGTGTGGATGAATTTTGTAGTTTCATTGGGTTAGTAGGTTACTATCGGAGGTTCGTTTCGGACTTCTCTCGAGTTGTTGATCCATTGACAGCTTTGAGTAGGAAGAACTAGGTCTTCCTATAAAGAGAGCAGTTCCAGAAAGATTTCGACTACCTGAAGGAGATGTTGTTCAGTGCTCCCATACTCAGGTTTCCATAGGAAGGGTTGTTGTATGTGGTGTTTTGTGATGCTTCTGGCCTTAGTCTAAGGTGTGTGCTGATGCATAAGAAGAGAGTGATCTGTTATGTGTCAAGGAAGTTAATCCCTCATGAGAATAACTATGCCACCCATGACCTAGAGCATCCAGAATTAGTGTTTGGACTGATGTTGTGGCGACATTAACTCTTTGGTGAGCACTTTTTGGTCTTCCCAGATCACAAGAGCATGCGTTATATCTTCTCTCAGCGTGACCTGAACTTACGACAGTGGATATGGGTCGTGTTCCTCCAAGATTATGACGTTGAGATCTCTTACACTGATGGTAAGGTCAACATTGTGACTGATGCCCTGAGCAGGAAGTCGCATAAGGAAGTGTTTCGAGAATCCGCTGATGCTTGGAAAGCGATGGGAGATTTAGCTGCCTTGCACTTGGATGCCAGGGTAGAAGGTGTTATAGGATGTTTGTTTCAAATGACGGTGTAGTCGAACTTGTTGCAGTAGGTGGAAGAGTCTCAGTGGGGGGGAATCCGAGGTGGAAGTAACGCGAGATCGTGTCGAGCAGGGAAACACCGCAGAAGGATGGTCAGAGAACAACCAAAATCAGATACTTTTCTATAGAAGGTTGTTTGTTCCGGAGGCGATGCGTGAGGGTGTTCTCCATGAGTTCTATAGCTCAGACTTGGAGGTACATCCAGGAGTTTCAAAAATGTACCGAGGCCTGAGGGAACAGTTTTGGTGGCCCGGGGTGAAACGGGCAGTGGCGGAGTTTGTGGCTAAATGCATAGTGTTTCATCAAATGAAGGCAGAACACCATGTTCCCAGTGGTTTGTTGCTTCCTTTATATTTCCCCGAGTGTATGTGGGATGACATCTCAATGGAATTCGTCACTGGACTACCCAGAGCTCAGGGAGGTTATGATGCTATCTTGGTAGTGGTGGATCGACTGACGAAATCAGCTCACTTCTTAGCAATTAAGGAGTCAGTCCTGGTGAGTACCTTAGCACAGATGTACGTAGACAAGGTGGTGCGTTTGCATGGAGTTCCGAAGAATATCTTCTCAGATCGGGATACTCGGTTTACCTCACGAATCTGGAGGGGGTTAATTCATGTTTTTTTCACCCAGCTACGCCTTAGCACTGCTTTCCACCCCCAGACCGATGGGCAGACAGAGCGGACTATCCAGACATTGGAGGACATGCTCCGAGCATGCATTATGGATTTTGGAGGATCATGGGTATGACACTTTCCATTAGTAGAGTTTTCCTACAACAACAGGTTTCACTCTACTATTGGCATGGAACCGTTTGAGGCTTTGTATTGAAGACCATATCATTCACCCAATTGCTGGGCAATGGTTGGTGAGATAGGTGCTCTTGGACCGGAGGGAGTTCAGACCACCATAGAGAAAGTCCAGCTTGTACGTGAGAGGATGAATGCGGCACATGACGGACAAACGTCTTATGATGATCGTCGGTGGAGGCCCTTGGAGTTCAAGGTGAGAGATCATGTGTTCTTGAAGGTTTCTCCTCGATTGGGATAGCGGAGGATTGGGAAAGGGAGAAAGCTCTCACTTAGGTTCACCGGACCATTTGAGGTGCTGATGCGAGTCGATGAGGTGGCATATCAGCAAGCCCTGCCACCTCATTTGGAGAAGGTTCAGTCGTCTTCCATGTTTCCCAGCTACATCGATACTTACATGACAACTCCCACGTTATCGACTGGGGAGAGTTAGATATGGGAGACGACGTGACCTTCGAAGAATGACCAGTCATAATGGAGTATCATAAGGAGAAGGTGCTCTGTGGACGAACCAAACTATTCCATTGGTTCGTGTTTTGTAGAGGCATAGCGGCCTCGAGGAGAGCACTTTGGAGAGAGAGGCCCAGATGCACACTTAGTACCCTGAGTTGTTTTTACTTATGTTTTCCCTTTCTCTTTTGAATTTTTTTTGATGTTATTCTCGGTACCTTTGATATATGGAATTCTTGGCTTGTCGGTTATGAGAACTTTTGTTTTCCTTGTTCTTTGGAAGTGTCTAACGTCTTCGGAAATGTGGAGAAAAGGGGAAACCCAATCCTTAATTGAGACGCATTAAAGCGGATTCAATTGAACCCGTGCAGGTGAGTCAGTGCTGCTTATAGAAAATAATATCTCGACATGGGAGAAGAATTTCCCCAAGACATGTGTTCGGGTAGTGTGTGGGTTGTATGGTTTTTAGGGCAGTGTAAGTTGGAAAATCCTAATATATGGAAGTGGGAAGGCTCAATCATTGATCGAGATGAATTAATGAGGATGCGATTAAACCCATGCAGGTGAGTCAGTGCTGCCTAAAGTGTATAATATCTCAACATAGGAGAAGGAATTCTTAACACATATGATTAGGGTTTTTGGTTGGGTTCCTGTTATAACGAGAACCCGACGAGGTATCTTGTTGGGTTCCGCTGGGTTGGTTTTTGAATTCTTGGGGATGAGAATGTTTTAAGAGGTATCTGATGTAATGGAACAGACCTCTCTGACCCATTCCTTTGTAAAAAAGAAGGTCATGAAGTGTTCTGGAGGGTAAAATGGACTTTTCCCACACTTTCCAGAATTTTGTAAGTACATGCCGTGTAGTGTGAGTACATGTCGTGTACCACCGTGTCGGGTATACCTCATGTTGAAGGTCGTGTCCCTACCATGTGAAATAAAGGATTACACGCCGTGTGTTGTGAGTACACGCCATTTACCACCTTGCCGGGTATACCCCGTGTGGAAGGCCGTGTCCATGCCGTGTGAAATAAATGGGCACACGTCGTGTATCCAATACTACACGTCATGTAGTCCATCCACGCGAACGTGTTACCATGTGTTGACTAGTCAACGGCCGTGTGCCGTGATGGATTCGTGTCCTTGCCTTGTGAAATAAATGGGCACGCATCGTGTACCCCATACTATACGTTGTGTAGTCCCTCCCCGCGTATGTGTTACCTTCAAACCGTGTGTTGACCAGTCAACTATCGCGGAGCTGTGTTGGAAGCCACGTGGTGACTGTGTAAAATGGCTGATAACACGCCGTGTACCATAAAGTACACGCCGTGTACTTTTTCATTTCTCACCTATAAATGGAGGGGGGCCTCCTCCTTTTCAGTTCACTCCTCTCCTCCCCTTTCCTCTGAGCAGAGCTCTCCCAAGAGACTCAAAGTCTCCTTTTTCTTCCATAACTTCTTCGTCTGAGCTCCTATTTACAATCTGTCAGTGGCCACGAGATCGTAACGACGAGGCAGAACTCTTGTGTTTTGATCCTTTTTCCTTCCTTCTACCTTTACTTTCCATCTTCCACATGCGGAGGTTTTTCCAGAACTCGACCGAAGTGACGGACTCTGACGGACGTCTTCTAAAGTTGATCCATGGGAGTGTTGTGATCAGAACTTGTTGAGGTAGGGATCTTACTATTGTCTCTCTAATTTTTTCATCATATGGGGGTAGGTGTGCTCTTGTTTACGTGAAAGACATTTGAACCGGTTTAATAAAGATAATAATAGATTTATATAACGGGGATGGGAAGTTTGTGAATGCTGTTACATTATTTATATCCTGTGATATTATGTAGTGAATTGAATAGGATTATGCCTACTAAAAATCACGGTCATTGGGGACCTTTCATTGCACAATTAAATGTTTCCCTATCTTTCTAGACCGTTTTTATGGATTGAAACATCGTTGAATGTGGAATTTGGTTAATCACATAAAGATGGATGATGGAAATCTGGAACCCTTGTGTGATAACCTCGGTTAAAAAAATAGAATAATGAACATGTGGGTGTTGGCTTGGATACGTTGCATGTGTTGGGGTTTGTTTATATGATAGGGATGTTTTGTGGATTGTTGTGGATCGGGTAAGCAGCGGGGCTGCGGTTGGCTTGGTTGTGGGATGGTGGGAATGATATGTTGGTGATGGCCAGCGGGACTGTGATAAATTGTATTAAAGGGATAATGATGTACAGGTTTTGGTGTGATTGTGGTTATGGTGGTCGGCAGTGGGGCTGTAGGGTTGGAATGTGAACAAACTATGGGTTGTGAATAATAAATAAAATGTGGAAGAGTTAACGAATGGTGGGTCATGGTAATGGAACGAGATTAAAAATCAATGGGGTTGGTTGGCTAATAAGAAGGGCTTGGTTGTGTTGCATGTGTTTTTTTAACTTGATTTGTGGATAGCAAGGATATGTTTTACGAACGATCGATGTGGTTGGTTGTGGATAGTTTCCCAGTAGTTAAGGAACTAAGTGAACTAATTCTTGCTGAAATGTGAAAACCTAAATGGGTTTGGGGTTGTTTCTTGTATACATTATTCATGGTAGTAGTGCTGATGCATGTGCTCAGTTCTCTATTTAGAAGCCATAGGTTGGACGGTGTGTTTTGGTGTACAAATATGTATCTGTATCTATTTCGTTTTTATCGCACCCCACCCATGTTGAGAACTTAGTGTCGAACACTCCCATTTCATGGGAGATGTGTTTTCCCTTATTTACTAGCTGTTTCTGGCTCCTTCTTCCCTAGGTTGTGAAGGATTGAGGCGACCTTACACCTAAAACTCTTCAGGTAGGTTTCGTTTGGGGTGGTTTTATCCCAAGACTCTTCGGGCAGGTTTTACTGTTTCTGCAGAATCTTCGGATTGATGCCCAGGTGTGTGCGGGTGGGGGTAGTGTGGCAGCGTCAAGACGTTCTCTATTAGGAAGAGCGGCTAACTAATGGGAAATGGTGCGGGCTACCCAATACTCATGTTCTTATATACTACTACTACCTGTTTTGATTGTGTTTTTCGTGAGTGTGGATAGTGAGGTTGGGTGGATAAATTTCCCTACTAGGATTCTTTTATTGATCTCATGGGACATTAGGATGTCACCCCACTTGTGCACGAGAGAATTAGGTTTCCCTACTGAGTATACTTGTATGCTCACCCTACATTTACTTTTAGGTTTCCAGGAAGACTACCAGGGCTATGCGGGATTGGTTTGGGAACTATTTAAACAGGCATGTGGGATTGGTTTGGGTTTATTTCTATACACTTGTTCATTTCCTTTTTGGTGGTTGACTTGTCCTATTTCCTGATCTTAAAGAATAAAAATGGTAATTCCACCCATATTTGTGAAAACTCATACCCTTGGTGCTAGTCTCCACCCCAGAGCCTACTAGAGGCGGGACTCGGGGGACATTATCTCCCTTTCACCATTTCCAGCTAAGGAGGGGCATCATTGGTGGGAGTGTCACGAACCAAATCTGGTCACCACCGAAACCACTGCCAAACCTAGACCGTGACAAGGCCCGAAGGGCGTTCCCGATCCCCACGGGCTGGCACAAGTGCCCGGGTATCATAAAATGAGAATTGGGAACGATTTACCAGAGTTTATAAACTTAAAACAACAAAAGAATCCAATAAAACGAATCTGGATTTTTCAAACCAAACAATCTTTTACATAAATTCAGAACTGAATTACATACTTAAAATAATTCAAAAAGACTATAACAAAGGTTCAAAACAAAAATTAAACAGCCCAAGAATCCTCATGGCATGGGGCAACTCCCTCAAGCCACCTCCACAAGACTTCACCACCAAGGACCTGCTAGAAACCCGAACCACTGGAACAAAAACAATTGTACCCAACCTGCGACAAAAAAAATAACCAAGTCTACTTACACCCAAAGGTGTAAGTAGGGTGTGAGCCAATGCCCAGTAGGATACCATGACTAAGAGATTCCCTGTGATAAACATTCAAAGACGAAAAGCATGCAAGTTTTCAAAAACATGTAATTTCTAGTTACAATTTCTAAAAGACGCAACTTAAAAAAAACAGTTTTCAAGTGGGCTAATTTAAAGAATCAACACTTTTAAAATAAATTCAAAAGCTACTGAATTTTCCAGCCCAATATACCGTATGCCGACGGTAAGTATAATGGATCTAATGAGAACAAGAAATAGGAAATAACCCCTAGGCACTAGCTAGCTGTGGGTCCCAGGTACCTCGTATCTCGGTGAGAGTAACCACAAAAATTATCTGTTCTCATGCACGAGCCACTAGTAGGGAACATACCCATAACCTAGTGGTCCCCAATCATAATAATCATATTTTAGTTAGAGTTGTAAGTGTCAATCCTGCTAAGTGAAACTGAGGCCAAACCCCACGGATTCACTAGCATACTAGTACACGTCCACCCACCTAGATACCCAGGTTTTCCCTTTGTGCTCAAACAAGTTCTACAAGCCAAGAAATATACTTTTCACATGAGAATATCACTTCCACATCACACATTATCCAAACAGCCCCATGCACGTCACAAAAGTCAGAAATTTTACATTTCATTAAAATTCATTTTGAAATGAAACTCACACCAAAATAGCCCACAACACTTTTTTTTCATAACATCCACAATCCAACACATCCATTAACAATTATATGAAGTCCCTAAAAATATGATAAACATCACATAACAGAACTATTCACATCTAAAATGGTTCATTTGAAAGTATAAACAATCCAAAATAGTTTTCCAATATGGTTTCACCTCTTACATAAATCATTAAACCACTAAAAACTTTCATGAAACAATTCTAAATAGTGAACCAAAGCTTTTCAAATAAAACCCATTTCAAAACCATATTTCAAGGCCAAAATCACACCAATACAAATTCAAAACAGAATTGGAATCCCCAAAAACATTTATTAAACAACTCCCATGTGTGATACAAACACCTCAACCAATAGTACAAAAGATCCACATGAAACACACACGTTTTCAAAATCAATTTCATGAAGTAAAATAAAGTTTTACACCTAAAACCCTTAAAAAACATCTTTAAGACCTAGTGGCACACCAATACCCCACCAAATCATAATTTTCATCCCAAAAAAGATTTATTAAACAAAATTCATATGTTATAAAACAATCCCAAACAATACCCAAAGGGTTGCAAATGAAAACACCAAATTTTAAGCTAGAATGAAACTATAAAAACAAATTCTTTACTAAATCCAACATAAACAGTTCACGCGCCACAAACAGCATATTAGGAACATTAATAATAAGTAATTCAAGCAAACTAACTCATCTAGAAATGTTTACACATGGAATCACCTACCTTTTATGACGAAACCCTCAAAATAAGGTGCGTAACATCAACCGCACCAACCCGGCACCACAAGGAATATAAATCCAGACCTAGACCACCAAAAATTAACCTAAAAGATACCAAATCAGACCTTAGTATAAAATCCCAACTTCTGGACATGATGAACTTCAAGAAATAGGAAATAAAACAAAAGGAAGATGCAGGGAACCAAGAAGGAGTTCCCTTACTTGAAATATCTTGAAGAAATAGGCCCCAATCCACCCAAATATGAATCTCCAAGTACCCAAAAATAGTATGGAGGTTCGCAGGAGTAATATTAGGTCATGTGGGAACTGAAATGGGGAACAAATGATGAAAATTGAAGGAGTTATGAAAGATTCATTTTACCTCGTCAAATCTGGTCGATTTGAGAAAGAGTATGATATATTTCCCTCCTTCGCGGCTCTCCTGAGCTCCAAAATTGAGAAACCTATAATGGGGACAATCCTCGGGGTATTGGCTTTGAGAGGGAGGTGGAATCACGGGAAAACAGTAAAAAATGAATGAGATATGAAAATTTTAAAAACAAAATTTAAAGCAGGAAATGGGCCTACGGGCAGGCCCATTACCTAAATCAAAAACCCAAATCCATCATGATTTTGGATTTATATGTGGTCCAAAGGGATATGGTGGTTTTAATATATCAGGTTATTCCAATTGGGAAGTGGAATGAGTTTAAAATAGTAAAAATGGAAGGAGTTATAGAAGAAACAAAATTAGTGTTTAAATCTGGAATTCGGCTCGCGGTTTGGCCCAAATTTTCAAAACCCACCATTTTCACCAAAATGAGTGGTAAACCCTCCCAAAAAAATCAGGAATGGAAATTAAATGAAATATTAACATATAAAAAAGTCACGTGTGTGACAATTCTCCCCACCATAAAACATTCCACCCTCGGAAAGCCACATCAAGGACAAAAAAGAACACCAAACCCAACCGACAGGAAAAAAATGGACTCATTTTCTAAGCTTTGCCCCCAAAGGCCAAAACAGCTCCAGTGATCAATTAAGGAAGGAATACTCCACAATAAAAACATACATCTCATTACTGAAATTATCAAGCAAATTCAGGATTTTTTTTCTTCCTAAAATAAAACTCCTCAAACACTATCTGAACAAGGCTCAAGAAATTTACCCAAACAAACAAGAACATCGAACAAGGTTACACTTACCTTGATATAACTAAACCATTGGGAAATCTCCAATCCCAACGTTTACTCAAGGAAGATGTTTGTGGTTATATAGCTCCGAACGAGACTTCCCACATCCAATCCAAGACCAAGTACAAAAGTGAGTTACTGGTACAAGGATACACAAATGGGCTCCCCAACCATAAGAGACAACTTAGATTTTTTTTTAAGAAAGAATCAAGACACTAACAGGGGAGCCCCGAACAAACTCCCCAGTACAAGGGGTAGAATCCCATTAGGAATTTTCAAAATAATATACGTGAGACTCATAGTGGTTCTCCCCACTATAAGAACCATCCATCTTAACTGACCAATATGGACCGGCATAGAAAAACCCCAAAACTTAAAGAGTTGGGGCGACAACACGGTTAGCCCGCACAGTTTGGGAAACTATGTTCTAACCATTTGGATCCTTATACCTACATGGTTTTCTAGGGAATGGTTACTAATAAGTGTTCACTCAACATGTCTAGAAATATCTAAAACCATTCCCCTGAACCGAAAGGAAACCAAAGGGGAAAAGAAAGTCATTGGGAGATAACATGGGGATGAGGCCCGCCACCTCTTTCCACCGAACGTGAACAAATGAAGCAAAATGACAACAAAAAAATGTTTGAACTATTACCATCTATCATAATAAGAATAGTTCTTTGTGCAAGGTTAAAAAAACACTGGGATTTCCTCTGACTACGCGCCAGCTTCTCTCCGGGACCTATGTCTGGAGCTGGAATGATTGAAGCATCTTCGGCCTCGCAGTTAAGATTTGGAAACCCCCGAATAAAATTTCTTCTTCCGATGCTACAAAAAACTACATGCAATCTTAGATGGGTTAACCAAGACATAACATACCCCAAAACTCACTTTCCCCTTACTTGGGATTTCACTAAAATAAGGGTTTAGAGGATGCACTCACATCACACCTTGTTTCTTCAGGTGAGAAACAATAGAAATAACGAAAACAAATAAACACCTTCCTCTAAAATAGAGGATGTCGAGATCTCCCAAAAGGAAAAACAGTTTTGAAGAAAAAAAATAGACTCACATAATATTGTACGACTTCACCTTTACAATCAAACGAGCACGTGACATCACAACATGTCACCGAACAAGACCAAAGTGACTGAGAGAAATAATACAAGGAGGGGGGGCCTTATACAACATCACCAAATATCACAGCATCCCTGAAAGTGTCCATAACATCCTCTCATGTCCAGATTTCCCACACTGGTGGTTTAAAATAAACCCCTTCTTCGAAGAGACTATGAAGGACTGAGAGACCCTCTTAGACACTATCCATATTGACAACCCTAGATAACTTCCACCTTCGAAGCATCAGGTAGCTTAAGAAACTAAGGTCTCTTTAAACCATCCACGAGCACTCTTCCACAACAAGAGGATCCGAAAAATAAATCCAAGAAAGTAAATGGTGTAGACTCATTATACAAATCTCAAGAAAATATTCCTTACATTGATCAACTGGAGTATTTTCCAATGGAAAAACAATCCGCGTTGCACTTCAGTTGTGCACTAAATCTTAATGGGGGCGCACCTTATCCAATGAGAGAACCCAAGGACCCAACTAAGCTGGTCCATTGGTAAAAACATGCAACAAAACATATCCAAACTCACTAATGGAACCATATTAATGGTGTCCCGAAACATATATCATAGAAGACTACTAACCAGACCTTTTACCTACCTTTCCGACCAAACAAAAACCCCCAAAAAAACCGTTCGAACAGGAGGGGTTCTTAGACTCAAAACATCCCAAAACATCAACATTTTCCAAAAATACACAATATACACCATCCCAAACAATTCATCAAGAAAACATTTTTTTCTTTAAAACCATTTCTGAAAAAAAAACGGTTCAGCGGTGAGCGTATCCATCAATTGGTATCAGAGGGTGGTTGGTCTCGGGACCGGTGTGGGCTTGGGGGGGGGGATGTTGTGTCCTGGGCCCAGGATTGTTGGGCCCCCGCCAGGATTGTTGGCGCCTGTGCCCCGGTAACCAATCCCACATCGGTTGAGGAGGGAGATTGGTGGGTGCTTGAAATTCCCGTGCCTACCTTCCCCTCAGAAACTCGTTTTAAAGCCGTGAGGCCTGGGATAACAACTGGGCCAGAGCGGACAATATTGCTGGGCCGAGGGATCCGATCCATCAATTGGTATCAATTGGGCCCCCGCCAGGATTGTTGGCGCATGTGCCCCGGTAACCAATCCCACATCGGTTGGGGAGGGAGATTGGTGGGTGCTTGAAATTCCCGTTCCTACCTTCCCCTCAGCAACGCGTTTTAAAGCCGTGAGGCCTGGGATAACAACTGGGCCAGAGCGGACAATATTGCTGGGCCGAGGGATCCGATCCATCAATTGGTATCAGAGGGTGGTTGGTCTCGGGACCGGTGTGGGCTTGGGGGGGGGGATGTTGTGTCCTGGGCCCAGGATTGTTGGGCCCCCGCCAGGATTGTTGGCGCCTGTGCCCCGGTAACCAATCCCACATCGGTTGAGGAGGGAGATTGGTGGGTGCTTGAAATTCCCGTGCCTACCTTCCCCTCAGCAACGCGTTTTAAAGCCGTGAGGCCTGGGATAACAACTGGGCCAGAGCGGACAATATTGCTGGGCCGAGGGATCCGATCCATCAATGATGACGGTAAGTATAAAGGATCTAATGAGCACAAGCAATAGGAAATAACCCCTAGGCACTAGCTAGCTGTGGGCCCAGGTACCTCGTATCTCGGTGAGAGTAACCACAAAAATTATCTGTTCTCGTGCACGAGCCACTAGTAGGGAACATACCCATAACCTAGTGGTCCCCAATCATAATGATCATATTTTAGTTAGAGTTGTATGTGTCAATCCTGCTAAGTGAAACTGAGGCCAAACCCCACGGATTCACTAGCATACTAGTACACATCCACCCACCTAGATACCCAGGTTTTCCCTTTGTGCTCAAACAAGTTCAACAAGCCAAGAAATATACTTTTCATATGAGAATATCACTTCCACATCACACATTATCCAAACAGCCCCATGCATGTCACACAAGTCAGAAATTTTACATTTCATTAAAATTCATTTTGAAATGAAACTCACACCAAAATAGCCCACAACACTTTTTTTTCATAACATCCACAATCCAACACATCCTTTAACAATTTTATGAAGTCCCTAAAAAGATGATAAACATCACATAACAGAACTATTCACATCTAAAATGGTTCATTTGAAAGTATAAACAATCCAAAATAGTTTTCCAATATGGTTTCACCTCTTACATAAATCCTTAAACCACTAAAAACTTTCATGAAACAATTCTAAATAGTGCACCAAAGCTTTTCAAATAAAACCCATTTCAAAACCATATTTCAAGGCCAAAATCACACCAATACAAATTCAAAACAGAATTGGAATCCCCAAAAACATTTATTAAACAACTCCCATGTGTGATACAAACACCTCAACCAATAGTACAAAAGATCCACATGAAACACACACGTTTTCAAAATCAATTTCAAGAAGTAAAATAAAGTTTTACACCTAAAACCCTTAAAAAACATCTTTAAGACCTAGTGGCACACCAATACCCCACCAAATCATAATTTTCATCCCAAACAAGATTTATTAAACAAAATTCATATGTTATAAAACAATCCCAAACAATACCCAAAGGGTTGCAAATGAAAACACCAAATTTTAAGCTAGAATGAAACTATAAAAACAAATTCTTTACTAAATCCAACATAAAAAGTTCACGCACCACAAACAGCATATTAGGAACATTAATAATAAGTAATTCAAGCAAACTAACTCATCTAGAAATGTTTACACATGGAATCACCTACCTTTTATGACGAAACCCTCAAAATAAGGTGCGTAACATCAACCGCACCAACCCGGCACCACAAGGAATATAAATCCAGACCTAGACCACCAAAAATTAACCTAAAAGATACCAAATCAGACCTTAGTATAAAACCCCAACTTCTGAACATTAGGAACTTCAAGAAATAGGAAATAAAACAAAAAGAGGATGGAGGGAACCAAAAAGGAGTTCCCTTACTTGAAATATCTTGATGAAATCGGCCCCACTCCACCCAAATATGAATCTCCAAGTACCAAAAAATGGTATGGAGGTTCGAAGGAGCAATATTAGGTCATGTGGGAACTGAAATGGGGAAGAAATGATGAAAATTGAAGGAGTTATGAAAGATTCATTTTACCTCGTCAAATCTGGTCGATTTGAGAAAGAGTATGATATATTGCCCTCCTTAGCGGCTCTCCTGAGCTCCAAAATTGCGAAACCTATAATGGGGGAAATCCTCGGGGTATTGGCTTTGAGAGGGAGGTGGAATCACTGGAACAAAGTAAAAAATGAATGAGATATGAAAATTTTTAAAAAAACATTTAAAGCAGGAAATGGGCCTACGGGCAGGCCCATTACCTAAATCAAAAACCCAAATCCATCATGATTTTGGATTTATATGTGGTCCAAAGGGATATGGTGGTTTTAATATGTCAGGTTATTCCAATTGGGAAGTGGAATGAGTTTAAAATAGTAAAAATTGAAGGAGTTATAGAAGAAACAAAATTAGTGTTTAAATCTGGAATTCGGCTCGCGGTTTGGCCCAAATTTTCAAAACCCACCATTTTCACCAAAATGAGTGGTAAACCCCCCCAAAAAAATCAGGAATGGAAATTAAATGAAATATTAACATATAAAAAAGTCACGTGTGTGACAATTCTCCCCACCATAAAACATTCCGCCCTCGGAAAGCCACATCAAGGACAAAAAAGAACACCAAACCCAACCGACAGGAAAAAAAATGGACTCATTTTCTAAGCTTTGCCCCCAAAGGCCAAAACACCTCCAGTGATCAATTAAGGAAGGAATACTCCACAATAAAAACATACACCTCATTACTGAAATTATCAAGCAAATTCAGGATTTTTTTTTCTTCCTAAAATAAAACTCCTCAAACACTATCTGAACAAGGCCCAAGAAATTTACCCAAACAAACAAGAACATCGAACAAGGTTACACTTACCTTGATATAACTAAACCATTGGGAAATCTCCAATCCCAACGTTTACTCAAGGAAGATGTTTGTGGTTATATAGCTCCGAACGAGACTTCCCACATCCAATCCATGACCAAGTACAAAAGTGAGTTACTGGTACAAGGATACACAAATGGGCTCCCCAACCATAAGAGACAACTTAGATTTTTTTTTCAAGAAAGAATCAAGACACTAACAGGGGAGCCCCGAACAAACTCCCCAGTACAAGGGGTAGAATCCCATTAGGAATTTTCAAAATAATATACGTGAGACTCATAGTGGTTCTCCCCACCATAAGAACCATCCATCTTAACTGACCAATATGGACCGGCATAGAAAAACCCCAAAACTTAAAGAGTTGGGGCGACAACACGGTTAGCCCGCACAGTTTGGGAAACTATGTTCTAACCATTTGGATCCTTATACCTACATGGTTTTCTAGGGAATGGTTACTAATAAGTGTTCACTCAACATGTCTAGAAATATCTAAAACCATTCCCCTGAACCGAAAGGAAACCAAAGGGGAAAAGAAAGTCATTGGGAGATAACATGTGGATGAGGCCCGCCACCTCTTTCCACCGAACGTGAACAAATGAAGCAAAATGACAACAAAAAAATGTTTGAACTATTACCATCTATCATAATAAGAATAGATCTTTGTGCAAGGTTAAAAAAACACTGGGATTTCCTCTGACTACGCGCCAGCTTCTCTCCGGGTCCTATGGCTGGAGCTGGAATGATTGAAGCATCTTCGGCCTCGCAGTTAAGATTTGGAAACCCCCGAATAAAATTTCTTCTTCCGATGGTACAAAAAACTACATGCAATCTTAGATGGGTTTACCAAGACATAACATACCCCAAAACTCACTTTCCCCTTACTTGGGATTTCACTAAAATAAGGGTTTAGAGGATGCACTCACATCACACCTTGTTTCTTCAGGTGAGAAACAATAGAAATAACGAAAACAAATAAACACCTTCCTCTAAAATAGAGGATGTCGAGATCTCCCAAAAGGAAAAACAGTTTTGAAGAAAAAAAATAGACTCACATAATATTGTACAACTTCACCTTTACAATCAAACGAGCACGTGACATCACAACATGTCACCGAACAAGACCAAAGTGATTGAGAGAAATAATACAAGGAGGGGGGGCCTTATACAACATCACCAAATATCACAGCATCCCTGAAAGTGTCCATAACATCTTCTCATGTCCAGATTTCCCACACTGGTGGTTTAAAATAAACCCCTTCTTCGAAGAGACTATGAAGGACTGAGAGACCCTCTTAGACACTATCCATATTGACAACCCTAGATAACTTCCACCTTCGAAGCATCAGGTAGCTTAAGAAACTAAGGTCTCTTTAAACCATCCACGAGCACTCTTCCACAGCAAGAGGATCCGAAAAATAAATCCAAGAAAGTAAATGGTGTAGACTCATTATACAAATCTCAAGAAAATATTCCTTACATTGATCAACTGGAGTATTTTCCAATGGAAAAACAATCCGCGTTGCACTTCAATTGTTCACTAAATCTTAATGGGGGCGCACCTTATCCAACAAGAGAACCCAAGGACCCAACTAAGCTGGTCCATTGGTAAAAACATGCAACAAAACATATCCAAACTCACTAATGGAACCATATTAATGGTGTCCCGAAACATATATCATAGAAGACTACTAACCAGACCTTTTACCTACCTTTCCGACCAAACACAAACCCCAAAAAAAACAGTTCGAACAGGAGGGGTTCTTAGACTCAAAACATCCCACAACATCAACATTTTCCAAAAAAACACAATATACACCATCCCAAACAATTCATCAAGAAAACATTTTTTTCTTTAAAACCATTTCTGAAAAAAAAACGGTTCAGCGGTGAGCGTATCCACCAACAGTACCCCATGGGCCTCACACATGCATGTTTTTGTGCCACACCAGGCACCCTCCTCATATCCTTCCTGAAACTCATCCAGTCATGCCATCAACCATATATCATCCCATATAACCCCATGCATGTGGTCACTCATGGAAATAACAAAGGTCAATGCACTAATTCTTTCCACTTTTCAAAACCAAAACGGTCAACCAACACATCATTACTATCAAAACCGCTAACCAGGAGGTCGAACCCAAATTACCGCTTTAAAAAAAACTTTTCCGAAAGGCACAATCGTTCCAATGAAAACTCTAATTCAAGTTATTTACATCAATTTCAAAACATCTCATCCCATAAAAAAAACATTTTAATAATTTAGAAAACTTTAATGGGAACACTTTTTCAAAACCAAATTCAATATAGTTTCTGCTTTCAAAAGAGGTGTAAGAACACAATTTTCCATTTCAAAATAATTCTGAATATTCAGTTCCACCATTTCATAAATCAAAACATTTCATATTTATTTGAAAATAATTTCATAAAACATTACACTTCCTAAAACCAAGTCACATTAAAACCAAAGTTCCAAGATTTCAAAACTAAAGAAAACCAGACAATGCGAGAGGAAACTAGTTTCAGTGGGTGACTTGGACATATGGTTGGCGGCCATATTCCAATCACTTCACTGTCACAGAGAGTGTTCTAGGTAATATCCCTGGCTCCACTTGGCTTGCCAGACCCTGCGAGCTCATTGAGACCATTAACCCAACTCTCTTTTCATTTCCCCTAATCATCATCAAACCAAGAAAACCAAAAAAACATAGACAAATACCAACATCCCCTGGTGACATGAATCCTGAAATGAGGTGTGGTGATCAAGCACACTACCCATAACCAGAATTACATGTCCCAAAAATCATAACTCTAGACTATCCTGACTATTTCCCAAATAACATGACTCCAATGGAGAGAACCTCCTTTGATACCATTTTGTCACGAACCAAATCTAGTCACCACCGAAACCAGTGCCAAACCTAGACCGTGACAAGGCCCGAAGGGCGTTCCCGATCCCCACGGGCTGGAACAAGTGCCCGGGTATCATAAAATGAGAATTGGGAACGATTTACCCAAGTTTATAAACTTAAAACAACAAAAGAATCCAATAAAACGAATCTGGATTTTTCAAACCAAACAATCTTTTACATAAATTCAGAACTGAATTACATACTTAAAATAATTCAAAAAGACTATAACAAAGGTAAAAAACAAAAATGAAACAGCCCAAGAACCCTCATGGCATGGGGAAACTCCCTCAAGCCACCTCCACAAGACTTCACCACCAAGGACCTGCTAGAAACCCGAACCACTTGAACAAAAAAAATTGTACCCAACCTCCGACAAAAAAAAAACCAAGTCTACTTACACCCAAAGGTGTAAGTAGGGTGTGAGCCAATTCCCAGTAGGATACCACCACTAAGAGATTCCCTGTGATAAACATTCAAAGACGAAAAGCATGCAAGTTTTCAAAAACATGTAATTTCTAGTTACAATTTCTAAAAGATGCAACTTAAAAAAACAGTTTTCAACTGGGCTAATTTAAAGAATCAACATTTTTAAAATAAATTCAAAAGTTACTTAATTTTCCAGCCCAATATACCGTATGATGACGGTAAGTATAAAGGATCTAATGAGCACAAGCAATAGGAAATAACCCCTAGGCACTAGCTAGCTGTGGGTCCCAGGTACCTCGAATCTCGGTGAGAGTAACCACAAAAATTATCTGTTCTCGTGCACGAGCCACTAGTAGGGAACATACCCATAACCTAGTGGTCCCCAATCATAATGATCATATTTTAGTTAGAGTTGTAAGTGTCAATCCTGCTAAGTGAAACTGAGGCCAAACCCCACGGATTCACTAGCATACTAGTACACATCCACCCACCTAGATACCCAGGTTTTCCCTTTGTGCTCAAACAAGTTCAACAAGCCAAGAAATATACTTTTCACATGAGAATATCACTTCCACATCACACATTATCCAAACAGCCCCATGCATGTCACACAAGTCAGAAATTTTACATTTCATTAAAATTCATTTTGAAATGAAACTCACACCAAAATAGCCCACAACACTTTTTTTTCATAACATCCACAATCCAACACATCCTTTAACAATTTTATGAAGTCCCTAAAAATATGATAAACATCACATAATAGAACTATTCACATCTAAAATGGTTCATTTGAAAGTATAAACAATCCAAAATAGTTTTCCAATATGGTTTCACCTCTTACATAAATCCTTAAACCACTAAAAACTTTCATGAAACAATTCTAAATAGTGCACCAAAGCTTTTCAAATAAAACCCATTTCAAAACCATATTTCAAGGCCAAAATCACACCAATACAAATTCAAAACAGAATTGGAATCCCCAAAAACATTTATTAAACAACTCCCATGTGTGATACAAACACCTCAACCAATAGTACAAAAGATCCACATGAAACACACACGTTTTCAAAATCAATTTCAAGAAGTAAAATAAAGTTTTACACCTAAAACCCTTAAAAAACATCTTTAAGACCTAGTGGCACACCAATACCCCACCAAATCATAATTTTCATCCCAAACAAGATTTATTAAACAAAATTCATATGTTATAAAACAATCCCAAACAATACCCAAAGGGTTGCAAATGAAAACACCAAATTTTAAGCTAGAATGAAACTATAAAAACAAATTCTTTACTAAATCCAACATAAACAGTTCACGCACCACAAACAGCATATTAGGAACATTAATAATAAGTAATTCAAGCAAACTAACTCATCTAGAAATGATTACACATGGAATCACCTACCTTTTATGACGAAACCCTCAAAATAAGGTGCGTAACATCAACCGCACCAACCCGGCACCACAAGGAATATAAATCCAGACCTAGACCACCAAAAATTAACCTAAAAGATACCAAATCAGACCTTAGTATAAAACCCCAACTTCTGAACATTAGGAACTTCAAGAAATAGGAAATAAAACAAAAAGAGGATGGAGGGAACCAAGAAGGAGTTCCCTTACTTGAAATATCTTGATGAAATCGGCCCCACTCCACCCAAATATGAATCTCCAAGTACCCAAAAATTGTATGGAGGTTCGAAGGAGCAATATTAGGTCATGTGGGAACTGAAATGGGGAAAAAATGATGAAAATTGAAGGAGTTATGAAAGATTCATTTTACCTCGTCAAATCTGGTCTATTTGAGAAAGAGTATGATATATTGCCCTCCTTAGCGGCTCTCCTGAGCTCCAAAATTGCGAAACCTATAATGGGGGAAATCCTCGGGGTATTGGCTTTGAGAGGGAGGTGGAATCACTGGAAAACAGTAAAAAATGAATGAGATATGAAAATTTTTAAAAAAACATTTAAAGTAGGAAATGGGCCTACGGGCAGGCCCATTACCTAAATCAAAAACCCAAATCCATCATGATTTTGGATTTATATGTGGTCCAAAGGGATATGGTGGTTTTAATATATCAGGTTATTCCAATTGGGAAGTGGAATGAGTTTAAAATAGTAAAAATTGAAGGAGTTATAGAAGAAACAAAATTAGTGTTTAAATCTGGAATTCGGCTCCCGGTTTGGCCCAAATTTTCAAAACCCACCATTTTCACCAAAATGAGTGGTAAACCCCCCCCCCAAAAAAAATCAGGAATGGAAATTAAATGAAATATTAATATATAAAAAAGTCACGTGTGTGACATGGAGGGGGGTCATGAAACATTTATAAAAAATGGTTCTTCAATAATTTCATTTTATATAATAACATTAATATTATGTCATGGTTCATTTATGTTTTGTGTTTCATGAAAATGTATACTACTGATGAAATCGAATTTATTAATTATGATACATTCCATAAAAACTTTTTTTATTACATTCACCAAAATGTCCATAAATTTCAACATCCAAATTTGAAATTGAATTCCAAAAATCAAAGGATGAAACTTCTAAATTCTATTGTGGGATACCCACATATGAAACATGGTTAACAAATGGTCCTATTAATAAGAAGAAAATGGAAATGAGAAGGTCATGATAAATTAGGATAGGTAATAGGATATAATTATTGTGGAGTGAAAAATGGCCATAGAAGTGATGTATAATAATCATGTATAGATGTAGAGTGTTAGTGAAGATGGTCATCAGAATTTTTTCCACCACTAAACATTAAATCTATGAAGGGTTAATGTTTCCATTGATGTATCAGTAATAATTTTAAATGGATAATGTTTTTGTTCCAAAATTCACCTCCCTTGAAAATATGTATCCTTTTACTATTCATAGTATAACATGTGAATATAAACATACATGATTAATTTCAACATCATAAGCATAATATCATCCATTTATTATACATTGATCTATATTCACTTCATCCTATAAACTGTTAAATGAATGTTCCTGGTGAT
This sequence comes from Viscum album, assembly GCA_963277665.1. NCBI lineage: Eukaryota > Viridiplantae > Streptophyta > Magnoliopsida > Santalales > Viscaceae > Viscum > Viscum album. The sequence goes on along the minus strand of OY728161.1, from coordinate 910,963,198 downwards.
TTTTTCGGGCGTGAAATAATTTTATGAATCCTAAGATCCAAGATTCATTCCTTTGTATATATAATATTTACTAACACCAACATAATAACACATGATATCAAAAATGATGACGCATACATTATCCTCAAATAATAAAAATTCCCACATTTCATTTTAATCTATTTAAACCATTAGAATCAATCAAAATATATTCTTCTAAATTGATATTGTATTTTTTTTAAAAATGTTCTATAAATTTACAAAATAAAAACAACATCAATTTTTTTGACAACAAGCTAGTTTTCATATTGTAACATACAAGAAATATGAATACCACGATTAGAATAAAAGCATAATGAAAAAAATTATACCCACATAAAAATAAATAATAATTACTATAGTAAAATACTTATATATCTCATGAATCATATAACTAGAGCACCATTGATGAAAATTTTCTTGAATCCAAATGAAATTGAACTTCTTTAATTAAAATTTATTATCAAATCATTAACATTGTTTCATAATTATATTCCTTAATACAGAATTCATTCCATTATTCTTTTGTAGTATATTCATCATCAGTGGTATAACCATTACCATTATAACCATTATGATTCAAACAATTGACCATAACCCAAATCATAATGTGAGAAACAATAATCATAGTGATATATTATTTAAGAAACATTTTTTAGATATCTAAATCATGAAATATTTTTCTCAATTTATGAGAACAAATGTTTTTAGGTTATTCATAATATTTCAAAATTAATTAGATCATATACTATACATAGACATATCCTCAATGTTATTCGCAGTGTTATTTTTTATAATCCATGATTTTGATAATACATTTCCCAATGTTTATACTAATACTACTCTAATAACAACTATAATGACCACAACCCTTGTATCAAAGAGTCTGTTCATTTATTTATTATATTTTAATCAGATACAAGTGTTTCCAATCTAAATGGCCGAATTTTTTAGTAGTCTTAGTAAACTAAATACATAAATTATAATCAAAATACAATAAAAACATAATAGAAAAAATTAATTTTCTTTCTTGTATTCTATTATTTCTATTTTTTAACCTTACATATCAAGACGAAAAAAATATTCATATCCTATGGGGAAATAAAAAATAATAACTGTGTGGGATAAGAATCTCATTAAAGGTATGTGTATAGTATAATCTAGAACTAAATATGGGAAAAATAATATGGAAACATAAATTACTGAAATACAAGCCATTTTAAAACAACATGAGTATGGAAAAATAACCATTGATATTCAATTAGTTGAATAATCACAATTAATATTAATAAACAATCTCATTTACAGAATAATTATGGACATATAAAAAATATCATTTATACATCAACCAAGTCATCTTAAAATAAATCATTAAGGGCTCAGCAAAATTCATTTCTGAAAATAAATACTAATTCCATGACCATGTCCATATATTATTTGACTCATGTGTCCAACCGAGGCATCAAGGGTCTATAAAATTCCACTATATCACTTATTATGTCCATTGCATTTCTTATATGAGAATCATTACACATAAATAACATAAACATTCATATAGAAAAACTAGAATACCAAATATCAATATATTAATCATAAACGATGAATGGTATCAAAATAGAATATTGATCGTCCAAATTATGATAAAATCCTAAATTAAATATTTTCGATGTTATTATATGAGATTGTAACATCCCGGTCCCGGGTGCCACTCAACGGGTGCCCCGAAGCCGGTTCAGCACAAGTCCTGAAGTGCATTTCCCCAAACGCCAGAGGATGCCGACTAGTAGCGGGGGCCCAGTTCTGATAGTGGGGAATCTATGCCCTCATTTTTCAAAGTGTAGCGCAGTGGAATTTAAATAAAACATACAACAAACTGCGGAAGTAGTAAACCATACACCTCTGAAGTAAACTACAGTAGTGGATATAACCAAAAGTATATAAATGATGATGCTACATGTTTCAAGTTCTAAGAAAACTGCCAGAACATGTTATACATCAATGTAGTACAACAAAAGAAGAGTACCGAAAAATAAGAAAAACAGCCGGAAGTGGCATCGCGAGCCTAGGATCGGTCCCATGCCCTCCTACTCCTCAGTAATAGTCACGTACCTATATAGGGACTCTTACCCTTATCTACACCTACAGAAATGTAATCTGTTTGGGCCGAAAGGCGTGACCCAAACAGGGTGTGAGAAATATATCTCAGTAGGCACCCACCAAAGGCTCATGCCCAACTACATGTAAGAATACAACAATAGTGTGCAGTAGTCAAATGCAATAATGTAAGCAGTACCCAAAGTAACTAATTACCAGTTATATTTCCATTTTATTATCCATTTAATCTATTTAATATAAGAAATCACCACAGTGCATTTCTAGTAAACAACTAGTGTCCTCAGGCACGTAAGCTCCTACCCTCTGGTAACGAGTATACAACACAAGAATCTGCCCTCAGGCATAACAATGTTTTCCCCCAGGCCTAGGTAGTGTCGCCCATAGGCACAGAGTCACCTACCCAGAGGCACGGAAAATTTTTTCCTCATGTCGAAATAACTACAGCCCTCGGGCTATATAGTGCAGTGCCCACAGGCTAATCAAAAAAAACGCACTCAGGCTCAATAGGTAACCAGACAATTCCCAACATATCCAAATGCATTAAACAAGAAATTCTACTCAAGGAAATTCTACACTTACTACAATAAAATCATACCCTCGGGTATCCGACCAAACGACTAAACAGTGGAACGCACCCACGGGGTGGTTCCAGATCCAAGCAACGATCCCAACCAGCATTTTATTATCAAAATTTAATCACCTATGCAATTATAGGAATTTAAATATAGTAACGACCTCATCCACACGACACCCCAATATGGGTTCCTGGTGAAAAAATGCACAAAACACACGACAGTTGGAAATTTACACCAAGCCACCTACCTTATACGGCAACGAACGTTATACCCAAATGCCGACTCCAGAAACGCCGCAGAAAGACAAATATCTGACGAATAAGAAAACTATTTAAACGTAAATAACATCCTCTCGGGAATGAATTGGTAAGAACGGAACTATGAGAGCAGAGGGATTACTCGTGCGGTTCCAACGAGATCATTCGAAGCCAAATCAGATTCCAGAAGAACACCCGACGGATCTTCAAAGGGTCAGTCGTCCTCCTTGGCTCCAAAATGGCTAAAACGCCTCCTCTTCCAAAAGAGGAGGCTACATCCTATTTTAAGCTGAAAAAACAATGTACACGGCATGTACTTCTGAGTAAACTACATGTACTTATTTCATTTAATTGTTCCTCTGGCAGCACCACCACATTGTTCATCCGTCGACATGAGTACACGACATGTACTCCCAAGTACACGGCATGTACTATCGCCCAGCTGGCGGCTGCTCCACTGCCTTACTGTTTAAGATTGTTGACTGACTACACGGCATGTATGGTACCACTACACGGCGTGTAGTCAGTTACTACACCCCTCTTCACCGACAAGGCTACGCACCCAGTGTACCCATCCCACATGGCCAAAAGTACATGGCTTGTGGAAAAGTACATGGAGTGTAGTTCCAAAATTTAGGATTTTCCCCATTTTCCATATTTTCTAAAAAACACTAAAGGAAAAGGAAAAAAGATGAAACTCGTACCTCAAAAATAAGAACCGGGTTCTTACAAACTTCCCCCCTTATAGAAATTCATCCCCGAATTTCCCTTTCAAGGGTGGCGAAGAATAAGCTCAGAACAGCTCCGGCCACTGAGCATGTATGTCAGCCTCCCACTCCCTGGCCTCGTCCTGCACTCGGCCATGTAACCATAACACACGTACGAGAGGAACTGACCGGCCTCAGAGAACCATCATTCTCTTTTCAACGATACGAATCGGATGTTCCTCAAAGGACACATCATGGTGAAGCTCAACCTCCTCTGGCTGAAAGGTGTGAGAAGGGTCTGAATGGTAGTGACACAACTGAGACATGTGGAAGACATCGTGCATGGATAGGTACCGCTGTGGTAACTGCAACCGATATGCAACCATCCCGACTCTCTCCAGAATCTCAAATGGCCCCACATACCTCGATGAATGCTTACCCTATCTCTTGATCCGAATGTGTCCCAGCCTCGTCGAAACACGCAAGAAAACTTGATCCCCGACCACGAACTCCAAAGGGCGTCTGCGGTGATCAGGATAAGACTTCTGATGAGACTGTGTGGTATCCATCCGCTTCCGTATCAACTGGACCTGTTCAGATGTCTCCTGCACGAGCTGTGGTCCAAGTAATGCTACCTCACCTGCCTCTAACCAGAACAAAGGTGATCAACATGGCCTACCATATAAAGCCTCATATGGTGCCATCTCAATAGTCTCCTGGAAAATATTGTTATAGGAAAACTCGACTAAGGGTATATGCTTCTCCAAAGAGCCCCCAAAGTCTAGGACGCATGCACGCAGCATGTCCTCAAGCACATGTATCGTACGCTCTGACATGCCATCTATCTGAGGGTGGTATGATGTGGTCAGAGGCACCTGTGTACCCAGTGCCCTATGAAAACTCTGCCAGAAACGAGACGTAATGTGGGCATCCCTATCTGAAACGATGGAACGAGGGACCCCATGAATACGTACGATAACTCAGATATACATCCGTCCAATATTGTCAACATTGAAGGTCTCCTTGATCGTCAAGAAGTGAGATACTTTCGTGAGTCTATCCACAACAACCCACATGGCATCATTGCCTCTAGGTGACATCGACAACCCCATCACGAAATCCATCATGACATCATCCCGTTTGCACTCTGGAATGGGTAACTGCTGTAACAGCCCAGCTAGTCTCTGATGCTCTGCCTTCACATGTGGATAGGTGGAACACCTCGTAACACAACCAGCTATCCCTCTCTTCATACCCAGCCACCAGTACTAACACCTCAAGTCCCGGTACATCCTGGTAACCCTAGGATGAACTGCCCAAGCTGAAGCATGAAACTCCTGCATCAGCTCTTCGAGTATATCCTATGGAACCCACACTCATCTATGGAAACACAGGACCTCATCATCGCCTATCGTCCAACTGGGAGGAGGGTCCTCAATTGCCACCGACTCTTGTAGAACTAGGCCTTCTGAATCCGATAGTTGTCTCATCCTCACTCTATCCAGGAGTGTAGATGTCACAGCTAAAGATGAATGATAAGTCTTCCCCTGAATGCCGTGCACCTCCAGATGCATCTCATAGAACAAGGCCATGAGCTCCCACTCACTAGAGGCCTCCTGCACCGCCTGTATCTGAGTCTTCCTACTCAGTGCATCGGCTACTACATCACCTTTACCAGGTTTATAGGCAATCTTAAAATCAAAGGACTATAGTTACTCAACCAATCTCCTCTGCCTCAGATTCAGGTCACACAGAGTAAAGATATACTTGGGGATTTTGTGGTCAGTGAAAACAACAAAATTCTCCCCCAATAGATATTGTCTCCAACAAAACAACGCATGAACAACAGCAGCCAACTCGAGATCAGCCGTCGTGTAATTCCTCTCATGTGGCCTTAACTTCCGAGACCCGTACGCAACAACTCGGTCACCCTGCATCAAAACTGCTCGCAACCCAATCCCTGATGCATCACATTAAACCATATCGCTCTTCCCCTGCTCTGGGAGTATCAGGATCAGTGTTGAAGTCAACCTTTGCTTCAGGTCCTGAAAATATGTGTCGCAAGCTTCTGACCAATTGAACTTCACACCCTTCTTAGTCAGTCTCATAAACAGTGCTTCTAAGCGGGAGAAGTCTTTTATGAAGTGTCTGTAGTAACCAGCCATCCCTAAGAAACTATGTATCTCAAACACTTTCTTAGGCTGCTCCCAGGAAATTACTGCTCTCATCTTCTCTGGATCTACTGCAACTCCTGTCTCTGAGATGATATGACTCAGGAAGTGAATCGGGTCCATCCAAAAGTGGCACTTCGAGAGCTTAGCATATAGTCGATGCACTCTAAGTGTACTCAGTACGATCTCAAGATGAGGGTCATGGTTGTGTCAAGTGTGAGAGTACACCACGATTTCGTCCATGAATACTACCACAAATGAATCAAGATACAGATGGAACACACGATTCATCAGAGCCATGAAAACTTCTGGCGCGTTCGTAAGTCCGAACGACATAACCAAGTACTCATACAGACCATATCTGCTTTGAAAAGCTATTAGCGGGATATCCAATGGTCTCACGTGCGGCTAATGATATCCTGATCTCAAGTCAATCTTCGAGAACACTCGTTCTCCACGAAGCTGATCAAATAGATCATCAATCCTCGTCATGGGATATCGGTTCTTAACCGTCAACTGGTTCAGATTCCGATAATCCACGCAACTTCTAAGGGTACCGTCCGCCTTCTTCGCAAAAAGGGAAAGAGAACCTCAAGGAGAAGTACTGGGTCGGATAAAGGCCTTTGATTGTAACTCCTCTGACTACCTCTTGAGCTCCTGCAGCTCTGGCGTAGCCATCCTATGAGGAGGAATAGACACTGGTGCCACTCCTAACACAAGCTCCATAGATAAATCCACCTCTCTCTCAGGAGGTAGACCTGAAAAGTCGTCCAAGAAGACATCCATGAAACGATCAACATCTAGAGGGAAATATGTCTGACAAGTCCTGTGGTCATCTAGATATAAAATCTCAATCTGGACTGTGACTCCACCTCGCCAATGATGCTCTGGTCCAGCTCGACTCTACTGAACATCCCAATAACCCTTGTATAGACACTCTCTACCCTCTAGTGACGTGAAACACACCCTATGATGATAGCAGTCTACAAAGGATCGAAAGGGAACCAAGCATTCCATTCGGAGAATGATGTCATAGCTCATTATCTCTAAGACCTAGAGGTCCAAAAGGAAGTGACACCCTCCATCCTCAAGGGGGCACTCCTTGCACTGATGCACACCAGCCGTCCTAGTCCCCAACAGAGTGTCTAGTGTTAAGATATCGGATAAAGTAGAAACACAGAGCCCAAGTCTCTCCACAACGGGTAAAAATATGAAACTATGTGTAGCACCCATATCAAAAAGCACTGAAGAGAAGACAGGAGCTACTAGAATCGTACCTCTGACTGTAGAAGGTCCGGGATCCTGCTCTTGTTGGTTCTGTTGCACTGCATATGCCTATCCAGTGTCGTGGCCCTACAACATATCCTAGCTACCCTGAGATATCCTGCCCTGCTGCCTCTGAGATCCCGATGTCTGGATACCACGGCCATGACCACCATCTCTACCTACACGCCCTGACGTATTCCAGTTCCCGGACTTGTAAGAAGCCACTGGTCCTGCTCCCGCACACTGTGTCTGCACAGAAACCCTCTCACTAGCCACTGGTGGAAACACCTTGAAAAACCGCTGGAGATGACCCATCTTTCCGCAAGCTCGGCACTCCACTGGGCCTCGTGGACACTAAGGTCTCTTGTGACCCTCTATGCCACAGTGGTAGCACCTGACCGGGCCACCTGAAGAAGCTGCCTGGCTGGTACTACCACCCTAAGAGAAATCCATCTGTCTCTACCTCTTTCCAGCAGAAATAACACTAGTAATTGGTGCTGAACCACCCTGGCCCACACCACTCGATTCATGCAGGTTCCTCTCTCTAATAGACACCTGGATCACAATCGCATGTCCATTAGGAAACTTGAAAACATTCACCAGCGCTCGGATGTCATACTGAATACCATCCTCAAAATGTCTGGGTCTCAACATCTCATCACCCACCATCACGGGTGCAAAGCGCTGAAGCTCCGAAAAACGAGCTGAATAGTCCATCACCGACATGGCGCCCTACTGCATATTCATGAACTCTGGAGCTCTATCTGCCCTCAGCGTCTCGGGAATGAAGAATTCATAGAAGACTGCCTGAAAATCTCCCCACGTCATGTCTCTGTGATGCTCTGACTGGGTGGTAACATCCCACCACTTCTTGGCGGAATCATGGAGCATAAATGTCGCGAGCTTGACCCTCCGACCTGGAGGCGTCTCAAGATGCTAAAAAATAGTCTGCATCGATCCTAGCCAAGACTCCGTAGCCTGCGGTTCGTCATCCATTGAAAACGTAGGCGGATGCGGCTGCTGGAAGATATGAGTCATCTCATCCATAGATGTAGCAGCCTGCGATGCTCCTTGAAATGTCTGCATGAACCGCATAAATCCTTCACGGAACTGCGCCTCTGTGCCTGTGTCCGTTATAGCAGCTAGTGCCGCATCTGACTCTATTGGAAGATCAACTGGTAGCCCATGGCCCACCATCTCTGGAGTATAATCATCGCCACTCTCCTGGAAAAATATTCACGGTTTTCTATGCAGTATGACACTACAGGGTCAAAATCACGACATAGATTGAAGATTAATTAGGTTGAAAGCAAAGGAACCAAAATGGAACAAGAGGAAGAAGGCATTTAAAAATTTTCAAAACAAGACTACAAGGCATGTCCACTGACTAAACGATGTGTACATGACTTATCTTCCCCGGCCCGAGTCCTTAGAAACGGTTATGCCACATGACTTCTGTTCAACAAAACCACATGGCGTGTATAATATCTACACGACGTGTACGATGTTATTTTCCAACTGTCTGTGTCGTTTGTGGCACGGCCAACTACTCGACTTGAAAATACACGACTAGTTACAGACATACACGGCGTGTGCAACACCCCGTTTCCCAGCCACACGGCTAAAAAAACATGGTCTGTCCTCGGACAAGACTACACGGTGTGTCCTATAGGTACACGGTGTGTTCATGGAGAGGTGACACTGGCCCATGTTGTTAGTTACACAGCCGAGTCCCCAGGTCACACTACAAGGCGTGTTCATCATTGACATGGAATGTTCTGTACAAGAGTTCATCGAACCGTGTCTGTTAGTTACACGGCCGGACTCCGGGTCACACTACACGGCATTTCCATTCGGTACACGGCGTTTTTTACCCTAGCATTTCCCTACCCCATGTCCCCGCCCACACGGTTTGTGACATGAGAAGAGACTACACGTCGCATACTTTGGCTACAAGGTGTGTACTCAATAAGTTCATTTTTCTTCTCGAAAAGAAGATCATACACAGCGTGTATAAAAGTACTACACGGTGTGTATACTGGGTTTCGGGATAGTATTCCTTAGACACTTCCCTGAATCCCAGAAAATACCGTAAAACAACACCTAAGTGTCAAATTCCAACCCGTGAGGGCCCATACTCCCCAAGAATCAAAGTTTGACATCTTATCTGTGTTATAACCAATAAGCATTCAATGATCCTCCAAATTCCGGTCAATGGGGGCCCATACTCCCGATAACCCAATGTTTGTCGTCCATTCCATAAACAATCTCAGACAAGAGAATACCCTATCACAAAGCAGGTATTTATCAAGCAGTTATCACAACATCATTCTTTACTAGCACAACAACTATCACAACAACATGCGAATTTCTAATGCACCTACATGTCATGGAAACTATACATGGAATGTAATTTCTAACATGTGCATTTATAATGCAAGAGACGACATACCCTCATCTCATCATGTTTCAACTAAATAGAACCCGTAGATAAAATATAAACAGCACAATACAAGTTCATCACCCAATGGTGAAAACATATCAACTGTAAAATTCGCAATATAAAAAGAATTGAAAAATACAAGGTAGACTGGTTTTTCCCTATACACAGGTTAGCTATGCCCGGTCACAGCTTATTACCAACTACCGTTCGTCCTATCTCTGACTACAGATCCAAATAGTAAGTCAATGTAAAGAACTCCTATGATACCTCTTTGTAACGTCCTGGTCCCTGGTGCCACTCAATGGCTCCCTCGAAGCAAGTTCAACACAAGACCTCAAGCACATTTCCCCAAACGCCAGAGGCTGCCTACTAGCAGCGAGGGCCTAGGTCTGATAGTGGGGAAACTATGCCCTCATTTTTCAAAGTGTAGTGCAACGGAATTTAAATAAACCATACAACAAACAGCAGAAGCAGTAAACCATACACATCTGAAGTAAACTAAAGTAGTGGATATAACCAACAATATAGAAATGATGATGCAACCTATTTCAAATTCTATGAAAACAGACAGAACATGTTATACATCAATGCAGTACAACAAAATAAGAAAAACAGCTGGCAGTGGAATCGCGAGCCTAGGCTCTGTCCCATTCCCTCCTACTCCTCAACAACAGTCAAGTACCTATATAGGGACTCTTTCCCCTATCTACACCTACAGAAACGTAATCTGTTTGGGCCGAAAAGGGTGACCCAAACAGGGTGTGAGAAATATATATCAGTAGGCACCCACCAAAGGGCTTTGCCCAACTGTGTGTAAGCCTACAACAATAGTGTGCATTAGTCAAATGCAATAATGTAAGCAGTAATAAAAAGTTACTAATTACCAGTAATATTGCCATTTTATTATCCATTTAATCCATTTAATATAAGATATCACCACAGTGCATTTCTAGTAAACAACTAGTGTCTTCAGGCATGTAAACTCCTACCCTCGGGTAACGAGTATCCAACACAAGAATATTCTCTCAGGCATAACAGAGTTTTCCCTTAGGCGTAGTTAGTGTCGACCACAGGCATAGAGTCAGCTGCCCACATGCATGGAAAAAGTTTCCCTCAGGCTGTAATAACTACAACCCTCTGGCTAAATTGTGCAGTGCCCACAGGCTAATCACAAGAACGCCCTCAGGCTAAATAGGTAATCGGGACATGCCCAACAAATAAAAATGAAGTAAATAAGAATTATCTCTCAAGGAAATTCTACACTTACTACATTAAAGGAATACCCTCAGGTATCCGGCCAAACAACTAAATAGTGGAACGCACCCCCAGGGTGGTTCCAGATCCAAGAAACGACCACAACCAGCATTTTATTATCATAATTTAATCACCTATGCAATTATAGGAATTTAAATATAGCAACAGCCTCATCCAAATGACACCCCAATATGGGTTCGTGGCGCAAAAACGCACAAAACACATGACAATTGCAAATTTACACCAAGCCACTTACCTTATACATCAACAAACGTTATACCCGAACACCGACTCCAGAAATGCCCAAGAATAGCACAGATCTGACGAAGAACAAAACCTATTGAAAAGTAAATGACATCCCCTTAGGAATTAATTGGTAATAACGGATATACGAGAGAAGAGGGATTACCCATGTGGTTCCAACGAGATCGTCCGAAGCTGAATCGGATTCCAGACGAACACCCGACAGATCTTCAAAGGGTCGGTCGTCCTCCTTGGCTCCAAAACGGCTCAAACACTTCCTCTGGAAAAAGAGGCGGCTACTGCCAGTTTTATGCCGAAAAAAAGTACTCGGCGTGTAATTCTGTCACTAAGTTTTTCCTCTGGTGGCATCACCACACCGTTCATCTTTCGACATGAGTACACGGCATGTACTCCTGATTACACGGTGTGTACTGTCGCCCAGCTGGCGGATGCTCCACTGCCTTACTATTTAAGCCTGCCGACTGACTACACGCCGTGTAAGGTACCACTACATTACGTGTAGTCAGTTCCTACACCCCTCGTCGCCGACAAGGCTACAGGCCCCATGTACCCATCCCACATGACTAAAAGTACATGGCGTGTGGAAAAATACACAGTGTGTAGTTCCAAAATTTAGGATTTTTCACCATTTTCCATATTATCTCAATAACACTTAATGAAAAGGAAGCATGTACCTCAAAAATAAGAACCAGGTTCTTACATAGATAAACCTCAATGAATTATATGACTCAAAAAATGGATTTTTTCATAGAAGAATATATATTAAATTGGGTCCATTGAATTGTTTTAAAGAAAATAATATTTATCCCTTCCAAGGTGTCTTATTCCACTTTGAAAAAATTATTACCACTATTCATATAAACAGATTAAAATTAAATGAAACTTTTAATATCTTTTTAATAATTTGATTCATATTATAATATATCAATGTATAGTACATGCACCACACAGAAGAAATATGTTCCGAATAAAATAAATATATCACAGAAATAAAAGTGAGATGAGAAAAGCTTTAACTTGATTCAGATTCATCGTGTTGTTTATTTTATTCATGAATAATAAAAATATATTAATTATTTACAATTTTTAAAATAGGTATATTTTTATAATTCAATTAATAACCCTTATTTTCAAGTCATAATAATTTATAATTATTTTAGCTCGTGTAGGTTGTTTTGATGATATTTGGTACATGAGTCCCAAATGAATTTGGTATTTGTGAAAAATATTTAAATAAATATTAATGAAATAATAATCATATTTATCCATATATTATAAATTCAAATTTATCCATTAAATACTAATATCAAATATGAACTAATTTTCCATCATGGGGATGATAAGTCGTACATATGCATGGATAACATTTCCATTTTTCATTGATCATTATGTAATGATGTTAAGAATAATTTTACATATAAATAATGAAATTAATATAATTAATTAAATATTAATCAATTAATATTACTTATATATATCATTCATGTGATGTGGTGGTGAAAAATTAATCACATAACTTCATGGAGGTGATGGTTTAAACATATACGCAAACAACAATTTCATTTTTTTATGAAAGAAATGTAAAAACATAAAAGAGATATTTTCATTTAATAAAGATAAATATGTCATGTGTATCATATAAAAAAATTATTTACATCTTTCTAACCATTATTTAGAGAAGGTTATGGGATAAAAATTATATCTGTTTTCAAAGTGGTAGTGCACCATACACATGAATAATAATTCTTTTCCAATTTAATAGAAGTGGAGATAGATTTTGGGAAATTCACTAAGATAATGACTTATAATTATATTGAGGATATTTTATTTATTATTTCATAATATTTTACTAAGATTTTATGTATATTGAAGATGAAATGAAATAAAAACAGTTAATTAAAAATTATGCATCTTTTTCTCAAATGAACCCCTTTTATTCACACCTAAACGCCTTTAAGAAGGATATTCTACCTAAACTAAGGCCAGAAAATGTGTATTGGAATAATATTAATGGTTTTGGGTAAAAATTTTCAATTATAAATTGATTTTTAATTTTCAGGAATGGATAATGATGAGTTCCCTTTAATAGTGGAGTAGAGGGGAACTCTAGGAATATTTCAAATTAATAAATAAATATAAATTAATTTGCAGATTAAAAGGATCCCAATAATTTTAATTTAGAATACTAGAATAATATGGGTCTATATAACTTTATAATATTAATATTAGATAATATTTAAATATTTTTTCATCTTTATCATTTATCTTTATCACATATTTAACCATTTTAATTACTACTGGGATCTCTTGTAATTTACACTTTGAGAGTTACTATATTTTCAATAAAAACCCAAACAACCAATAAGATAAAATTTAATGTAATATTAAGACATATAACAATTATTTGGATAAATTTATTATTTTTATGTATATTATATTATTTAATAAAATATTATTAATTTTATTGTACCAATAATGATCATTCTGATAATATGCATCACAAGACATTGTGAAAATACCATAACTACATGATATCTTTAAAAAAGTCATTTAAATAATCAATAATTTTTCTATGTAATCCATAAAACCTATGGATGACATTAATTATATAAAATTATATTTATTTTATATTGTTAACATCATTTATATTATTCTTGGATTAATTAAACAATTGCTACATAATTTTCTGTCACTATTTAAGGTAATTATTTTATCTTAGAAAATATAAAGAAATTATCATGATGTAGATAAACTTTTTATATTTTGAATCCATATTAATAGGTGATCATTCAAATATATAAAAATTATTAAAAATATATATCTTGTTTTAAAAAAAATATGATAAATCTTACACTCCTTGAAATATAATATTATAATATTTTTATTCACAACAGAAAGGACATTTATTTTTATAAAAATGACCCATTAAATATTGTGTTTGAAAAATACTCATAAAAACATTATTCCATGTTATACGATAATTTAATAAAATTTATAACAATATTTTTACATATAATTACCAAATTTACCCTTACTCATGTTAATAATAAATATTTCTATAGTTACAATTAATAATGTCCAAAAATAAAACATACATCTTTACTAAATTTGGAGTTTTTGATATCATATATAGAATTTATGATTCAAAAATATAAAAAATTCATTGTAGAAATTAATTAAAAATTAATCACATTGACATAATGAGAATATGACTTTATAAAGAAACAATTATCAAAAGTATGAAATTGTTTTACCTCCAAATTCAATGTTCAATAGATTACAATGAACAAAATTTTATTAAATAATAAAAACATGGTCTAATTATACTTCAAAACCATGTACATGTAATAATTCAAAATATATATTATTTAGCCGAAAAATATGTTTTAATAAAAAAATTAATATTTTTCACATTCATAAAAAAATAAATCATAACAGAAAAACACCATCAATTCAAATAAAATGAATATTGATATATTTATTTCAAATAATAAGAATAATATGGAAAATTGAAAATTATAAATTTGTAAAAAACATGATTCAAAACACGTGTTCCATCATAAGGTGACAAAATTTCTTTTAAAAAAATATAGCATCTTATAATGAAAATGGATTTTTTCTGATCGTAGGTATTTGAAATAAAAATAATGAAAATATTTTTTTTGAATATATAACATATATATTTCATTGATATATTTCACTAATAATAATTAATTTAATTAATTATAATAAAATACTATTATGGGCATAAAAATAGTTTTATAATAAATACATATCCTTTATATTCAATTGGTTTTTTCACTTACAATAAATCTATTTTATAAAAAAATATAATCAATATTTTCATAATAAATTTATACCATTTCCTAATATTCAACATAAGGGTTGGTGGATAATTTAATATTATATATTAATAATAATATTAAATGAATATGGTAGTATATTTATGTTCAGTGTGGCATGAAACGTATAAAATCTAGGAAATTGAATTTATTTGAGAAGATATATTCCAAAAAATCATGTGGTGTTAAAAAATCAACCCTAACCTCCCTTGGTATACAATATTGGAGACACTGTAGATAATATGGTCATCCTAATAGTGAACCTTTTGAGTATTTAGATTAATTCCACTCTCCCTTAACTATTTAAACACACCAACCTCCCCCACTTTTTCACACCTCTTAATCCATTTGGATCGACCAGTATCTATCCAAATTACCTCAATAATCCCTAAAATAATATTAAAATTCCTATATTTGAAAGAATGTGAACCATTTTTTTCAGTCCTATGGTGGATACCTGAACCATATTTAAAGATAATCTAAAATGATTTTTATAATATTTCATTATCCATTTACATAAATTGTTATTATAAAATTAATATATAATAAAATAGTTATGACAAATATAATTATAATTTATCTGGATATGACTTACAACCTCACAAACATTGATCAAATAGATTATAGAATCATCAATCGTGTGTATGGAAGACTACCTCCTTATTAATTTATCTCGTTATTTTTTTCATTAACACTGTTAATGAATAATAAAAAAGATGAATATGATATTTATATACAATAATTTGGATATTGTTTTAAATATTAATAATTTATATCACATATACCTTCATTATTTCATGATTTTTGGAATACCATATTGCCGCTCAAGTGTACAGAATACTACCTCCTCGCAATGTGATTTGAGTTGTTCATGATTTACATGGAATAGAGCAAGGATGGATTTAATAAAAATGTGTGATATATATTACATATGAATAAAAATAAAATGATAAAATATTTTCATATATAATATACGTTTCTTTATCTCAACATTATTATGAAATTGAAACAATGTCCATGCATATGTACGGTCTATCATCCATTTTAATGTTGTATTTCACTTCCTAGCACCAATTTTATGGATTAATATTTCATATATAATGAATATATATAAGATAGTAAAATAATTATTTCCATAATTTTATTATTTAAATTTGATAATGATTTTGTTACAACAAAATAAAATTTCAAAATACACAAGAAATACAAGTCAATTAAAACCCAAAATATTGAAAATAATTAAATATTAATAAATAATTGGTTATAAAATTTTATAAAAAAATATATATGATAATATTTAGATTCATATTCATATAGTATATGTTTATAACATTATGTAAACCATTATACATGATTTTAATTATAATTCAATAAAAAAAGCATATTGTAATCTATTTCTTCTAAATTTATATTCCAGTTACACATACTTAATATCAGACATAAATTTCATTTTATTTGGTATATATTCATCCTATTAGATAATTAATATTATGAATAATTATTTACTCATGGTCTGTTATGTTTTATTTTGAATTATCTCATCCATATATATTTGACTTGAAATTTACCAAGTGGTAAATGTTATTTTGCAATCTCTATTTCTTTTGGTGATTATTATCCTTAGTTTGAAAAAATAATTTTATTATATTTTTTTTAATAATCACATATTTATGGACATGAGGCCGTTAAAATTTGATTGATCATCTACTTGATTTTGAACAATTTCATTGATGAATCTATATAATTATTTACAGTTTTCTTCCATGTCAATTTTTTCATTTCTAAAATGTGTTCTATTATATTGAAACCAAGTTTTGTGTTATTCTAGATAACCTTGTTACTTACTTAAATATTGTAATAATATTTTTTGTTAACCCTTATATGACTTGGCATTTTCAAATAGTAATTTACAAAAATGAAGAACGTAATTACTGAGATTAATTTTAAATGGTGGGGAAAAAATTACTTAAATTGGGTATAATGTTAAACCTAAAAAATTATAAAACAAATACTTTTGTATAAAATATATTACATTCAATAATAATATATCTTGAATTAAATTTAACATTGAGTGTCTCTGATATCTTTAATTACATGAAGAACTACATTTTATTGATCAAAATTTTTTTACTAAAATTATTATTTAAGATATCACATTTTCATTATAAATAGAGGGTTATAATAGGACTAAATAAAATATGAAAATTTATATGCTACAATTTTTATTAATTATATATTAATTATAAATAAAAATGAAATAGTTCGTTTTATAAACCTATTTTTTTCTATATGAAGGTTTCATCCAACATTATACAATAAATTTAAAATATTATTTTTCATCTTTTGGAAAATTTACATTAGAAAAAAATAGTTTTTTAAATTGGAATATTTATGTCATATTATTATTATTGTTTAAGATTTTTCTTAATTACATGATTTTTATGACGAATAATAAAAAATACTAAATTTTTATTGGAAACTACGTTTTCATATTTATACGTTATAATGACAAAATATTTTATAAATTGTTTCTAATGTAAGATGAGATCGATTATAAAAAATTAATCTAATTCAGGTCAATGGCATAATATTACTATTCTATTTAGGTATAAAAAATTTGTAATCTTTACGACATTTTAACTTTAATAACTCAATTTTTTCATTATGACTATGAGATTAATTTTAATTTTAAAAGTTCCAATTATGTGAATAGAATTTGTAAAATGGATTCCATATTTTTAATAATAATAATTTATTAATTTTAATAATTTTAAAATAATTTTTGACCAAAATTAATAGCGAATGTTGTAAAAATTAATTACTGCATTAAGGGTAAAATGGGTTTTCCTAGGGCTTAAACTATAATGATGAGAGATAAAGGAACTAAATTATGTTGAAATATATCTAGGTTTACATCATATTAATTCTTCATTATTTTTTAGTTTTGAATCAGTAAAACAAAATTCTATTGAATTGGATATAGAGTTTTTTTTTCTAATTATAAAATGATACTAAAACTAATTATTTTGAAATATATACGTTGTTTCGTCATATTAATTATTCTCTATTTTTAATATTTGAATTAGTAACACACATTTCTATTGAATTGGCTATGGTGTATTTGTTTATCTAATAAAAAATAAAATAAATGATATAAAAACTAATAAAAGTAAAGTAAATTTATGGAATTATTCTATTCCATTATTTCTATAGAATAATATATCATTTTTCAATGGTTATAAAATAAAAAATTATATTTCCATAATAATCATGATATTTGTAAATTTAATTTAATTTAATAATGACAAAATAGACATTGATGTTATTTTATGATAAATTATATTTCTCTAATTGGTTTCATATTTAAAAAAATATAATAATATAAAAAGTTATTTTTTAAATTATAATAAATATCAAAATCTTTCATTGTTTCTCCATTTATTAATTTATAAATAATATATTTACCATAATTCTTTAAAACCTATATTTGCACAGTTATAGGCATGGTGTTCCTTTTTCACATTATGTGCCTTTTTATTAAAAAAATTCAAGAAAAAATAGATTTTTAATTGATAAATTGGATTTGATACATATAATCATTTTTTATAAACAATATAATAAGGACAAATTTAATTTATTCTTAATCGATAAACAACCTAGGTTAGAAATTTTTTTATCATACTAAAAAACCAAGATGTTAAAAAAATTAATCATAGATGATGGTGAACTAAATGTTTAAAACATGTTTATCATTGTGTAATATAGGTTTCTGTAGAAAATTAAATCCATAAATAAAAATATATCTCAATTAATGATCCAAATGATTTAATATCAACCTCCTAATAATGAATTCTTATACGTCATTAGAAAACTGCCACTCTATATCAACTATAAATGGGCACTCACTATCATCACTTATTTACACAATCAAAACTATTTTCCTTAGAAAATAACTACTCAAATGACACCACAAATTCTATAAAAACATCCATTAATCCAAATTTTTGGAGGAAAACCATTCTATGAAGGGTTCAGTGATAATCAGATGATGATAACAGAAGAATTGGTAATCTTATTGAACAAGAATAATTATATTCTTCATTTTATATATATTTCAATTCTTATTATAAAATGATAATATTATAAAAATATTATATAAAATTCAATAATTATGTAAAACCATATCTACTTCCATAAAATTGGTTATGAAATCATTGTTCATGGGTACAACAGACTACCACCTGGTAGACCGATGTCATTTGTTCTTCTATTACCACCTTTCATTTTAGGGTATGATGATGGATACCTACTATATAAATTATATTTATAACATATTTAAACTTATTTAGTTGTTATATCATATAAATATAATTACCATCCACACTATGTTAGATATCATAACATTGCTCATGTATAAATTAGACAACCTTGCCATGAAGCGATGTAATTTTCCTTTCACTAATGCATCACTTGGAAGGTGATTTGGATAATATTAAAAATTATATGTGATAGAAATGAAATATTTAAGACAATTTTGGAATAATTATAATTATTTATTCATAATAAATAATATTAATTTCTTAGTTTCCTAACGCAATGAAAGATGATATTATCGTTTTTATACATGACGACTACCGCCTTCACAGTGATATGTGATACTCTTTCCATGAATAAAAAACAAGAATTATATAAATATGTATATAATATGGTGCAAATTATATTATCATCATTATTTAATGGTTAAATATTACATAAAACATTTATATAATGACCATTGAAAAATGGATACATTACTTATGCCTGCATAAAACCTATCATCTTCCAGGACATATTTTATATCATTTTTCATATTCATCATTACTGACTGTTTTGATAATTAAAATTAATAAAAAAATATACTAAATATTTAATTATTATTTTTAATGAAATTATTTATCTATATAATATATTCAAGAACCTCATTGTTCATGACAAAATAGTCATGATAATATAATATAGTTTACACCATAAACAATGAAAATAATGAATTATTTTTACCAAATGGGTGATAAAATATAATAAAAAGATAATTTACTATATTATATATATTAATATGGGTATGTTATAAATTAATAAACTAAATGCTACCATTAAAATAGAGATTAAATCTTATTAAACTATATGAAAGTTCAAGGATTTGTATTTTATCTCAATTTTCTTTCATTGAGGGGTACATTATATCATGCAAATATATTCTATCAATTTTAAATATTTCATTCATGGGTATTTGACATGAACATTAACAAATAATTAGAGTTGTTGTATAATCTCACTATATTTTCTAATTTTATCCTTTATCCCGAAAAAATCACATTCTTGTTATAATTTTATAGTGTAAATTAAATTTAAATCAAATAATAAAATTATTGTTTGATAGATAATATTATTTCCAAAATTTTATAACCTTTTCACGGATAGTGTTTATATTGATAGTTATTTGATTTACTATGGAAATATTTACAAGTATGTATCATTTAGAAAATATATATACATGATTAGGAACATTGATTATGAATTAAATTTAGTATTTTTTATTTATTAAATGAATTTTAAATAGAATAGATAGGTTGGGATCAGATCATTCAATACCTTTAGTGCATTAATGGTCTCATGAGACAAAATCATATTGAAAACCCGTAATGGTTTGTATCCAGTATGTTATAAACAACATTTTATGATGAATTGATAGTAGTATGTACTAAACCATCATGTGAATGTATTTATGGTAAATAGATCATGGTCTTTTGAGAAAATATGTATAATTACATCGCATTTTATCCATTACGAGTTTTTTTTTATTTTTATACATAATATTATCTCTATGAAATTTTATCTGGTTGAACTGCATTTTTGTTTTATTTCTTAAATGGAATTTGTTTTAAGTTATATACCATTACATATTGAATATTATTACTAATTCATGATATATTTTACTTTACATAACCATCTCTATTGAATTGATCTATCCCATATTTTGTTTCTTTTCAATAGGTTATGTTGATGAATCCTTTGAATGAGTTTGCAAGGATGCCAAGAGTTTTCGTTCAAAATGTAACATGTTTTAATTTTCTATTCCAAATATAAAATGTGTATATTGAAATTTTATAGTTCAACAAAATTGATAAAATATTAAGGCTTTTGGGAGTTAATTCTGTATAACATATCCAAATGTAATGAATTAATTCACTTACTCTGAGCTCTTCGGGTAGGGGTCACTACATTTTATGTCTTTCAGATAATAGAAAAAATATAATTATATTTCATATATTTAGGAAAATAAGTAATATTTTTTAATAAAAAATGATGTTTGTAGTTGATGTAATAAAATAAAACACTAGATTAAGGATATTCCTTATTTTTGGAATAACTATTATTAATTTCTATAAAAACCTTTCATATTATGGATTTCTGGAAGAAAAAATTATATGAGAAGATTGAACCTTGGATGTTAGTTTTTCATATAATGAAGGAAATAATGGGTTTTTTGTGAATTGATTATGAGAGACTATGGGATTTTATAAGAGTAGTGAGGTGATAATTGATTTTCTATTTATAATTACACCACATTTTTCTCATTACATAATGAAAAAAATGGTTAATTTTGGAACCAAAGAATAATGGTAGTTGAAATATGACTATACAATAGTAATTATAATAGGTATAGGAAATTTTTACCTCTATTTTTTTAGTTGAAATCTTATTGAAGTCATTTTTTCCTTAAACACAATTTTTTTTACTGATTTCACTATTTATTGTTGTAAAAAATTAAGTTAAATTATAAAACAATTTTAAATATAATTATCCCAAATATCGATCCATTTTTTCAAATTATATTAATATATTTTTAAGAATTTAAATTTATCTAATCCCATATCCTTGATGAATAAGTACATTTGTAGAGAAAAAAGTATCAAATGATTAGACTATTTTAATAAAAAAATTGAATATGAATTTGATTCCAATGACCTATATTTGATTAATTATTATATCATTAAAATAATTTTAATTTAACAAACATTTATATAAAAAATATCAATATAAATTATTTAATGAGATGAATTTTGTCAATAAAAACAATTATTATTCACTATTCATAGAAAAATTATATTTATTGGAAAAACAAAATATTTCATCCTACGCTAATTTTTATAAGTTGATTTCTAAAATTAATGATAATTTTTTAAAAAATAATGTTATAGTATATTCAAAAATTAATTCTATTATTTATAAAATAAAATATACAAAAACATTTTTTTTATATAATATGATTTTTGAAACATATGATGACTTCACTAAAAACTTTGTATTTTTTATAAATATTATTTCTTTATATAATACCATTAGAGTTTCTTTAAATTGTTATTATTATTATTAATACCTACATGTTAAATATAAATGGAAGAACAACAAAGTACAATATTAATATAAAAAGTATATTGACCATCGCTAAAACTCAATGTTGTGGGTATCAAAATCAATTAAGTGATCATATTTAGTAAAAACATATTTCATAATGTCCTAAGGTGTTAGAAAACAATAATAAAATATTTTATAATTTTTCAATTCAATACTATGATCATTATATGATATATATTTTTTATTTTAGCACAATTTATTTTTTTGAGCTTCATATTTGACCCTTTTATCATTATATATCATGAATCCTTTTATATTAATGGTATTTAATTGTTTATTAGAATTCATTTCCTTAATGGGGGTTATGATTAAAAGTATCCAAATATGGTGAGTATTTATTCGAAAATCACATCATTATTTGGGATTATTTATTCATATTTCTTCGATGGGAAAGTTAATTGATCATAATATGTTAATAAAAATGAATTTTATTATCAAAGTTATATTTCTAGGAAAAATATGTTATTATATAATTTTTCACTAATTTTGTACACATGATCTGAAAATCATGTCTTCATGAAAACATGCTTGTTTTAAAACTCATTTGAGAATCTTCTTATTCCATTTACATATTTTCCATAAAATCTTCTGTTGAATATTTGTAAATTTCCATAATTACATTTTAATTACATTTCTATAATCTTTTTTTACAATATTTTTTAAAATCAGCATCTTATATTTTTTTAATGATATACGTATAGATTTTTTAATAAAAAATTGAAAATAATCAATTTTTTAAAATTCTCATAATGTAAAAAAATTTACACTAACATGACCACAAATTTCTCAAAGAATTCAATACACATTTACATAGTTAATGTAAATGATATTTTCCATAATATTATTTAATTTTTTAGTTTTTGATGGGGATTCTCAAATATAACTGTTCAAATTACTCAAGGAATTTTTAAAAACATTTTTAGTATATTTAATTTCATCAACCAAAAATAAATTTTACATTAATTATACACTATTATGGATATGATGAAATGAAACCATTATTATTAATTATCAGGAGGGTTTATGATCATTTTGATTAGGGAAAATATTGTCATTTCATTTGATGTTATTCCATTGATTGATTATATTTATTATCTTATTCAATCATTTCAAATGATGAATTAATGGGACGTATTATGTGATTGGATAAGATCATTATAACCCCTTGGATTCATGATTAGGTATCAAATAAAAATGATTTTTTATTATATGGACAAGTTCATAACAACAAAAATTAAATATTATTGAAGAAATACATAAAGGTAAATCAATGATGTTTGAAATGTTGAATTCAATCACTATGAAACCAGGTTGTATAATCCATTAGTTTATTTGTTTTTCTGTGTTATCCAAAGATACAGTAATCTTTATATAAATTTATTTATATGAAATTATTTTATCGACATTCATTTTTTACATATTATAATTTGTACAAAAGTTATAGGTAAAATTTCATGTGTTCTTAGTTATTTACATTATTATATTGACTATTCCTTATTATCACTAGATAACTTTTAATTTTTGTTACCATTAATGGGATTCTAAGGTCACCCTTTATTTTTATTCACTTCCTCAGGACATGAAGATCGAAACATTCAAACAGTTCATATATATATATTTATTGGTATTATTATTTCATTTATATTAAATAAAATGTTATGATATATATATATATATATATAACAAAGACTAATAAACTATTCATACCATTGATATTTGATCACTTGTATCTAGTACCTATGAAATATAGGAACTATCTTATTTGACCTACATGATTTAGGATCATTAAACACCTTAGTTGGAAATACTCATAGAAACATACAAAATAATCTTCAATGGATTTATAAGACATGATTGTATGATATTTGGTTCATGTCCAATCCTTTAGAATAATTATTTGTTATAAATTTTTATTAAAAATTTAAAAACTATATAATTTGGATAATCACATGAAGATAACTTTTAATTTCATAATAACTATTCATGGGTAAAAATTAGTTTTATGATTGGGAGATCAAATAATTCCATAGTAGACATATAGTAATAAACAATATCTAATAATGGTTAGATTGCTAATTAAGCCATTAATATAGTTGTAAATCATGAATCAAGACAAAAATGAATAAAATACAATTGATTTTATGTTTACAAAAAATGATTATATGTATATTAATTATATATCATATCATATAGTAAATGCAAACACCCATGAAAATGAATAAGTGATGAGTGTTGAACATATCTCTCATGGGTAATATTGAGATGAAAAACCCTTACCTAAATTCTTACATGCATCATGAGTTTATATAATATCTTAAATAATAAAATAATAATCATTATATATATTTAAAATATTATTTAAAATATTATGGTATCATATATGTGCCAATTATTACATTTTAATAAGTACTTATTAGTAATTCATTAATAAAATCGTCAATTCAGAGTGTTAATTGTTTTGTTTTCCAGGTATCTTTCGGATTGGTACATTTAGTTAATGAAAATTAATTTTAGTCAGATTATCTATATTATATTTAAAATTATATAGATATAATACATATTCATTATATTTAGAGTTATTCAACAATAAAAGATATATATAAATGGATTACACCATTCGTGGTACAATAGTTCTTACATACGCATTGATGATATATTCAATTTTTGATGGATAGAATTTAATAAAAGTATATGTAATAATTTTATATATAAAAATAATTTTTATATCATATATATATATATGATATACTTATTACCCACCCAATAAAGGGGAAATGAAAAATGAATAACATCGCTTTTTGGTGGTCACATTCCACAGGTATGCACAAGAGACATTATTGTTTTCCAATATATGTAAATGTAATAATGAAAATTATATCCCATTTAATAAGCCCATAATTATATTCATTTTTTTAATTTAATAATAATTTATATGTTAATGAATATTTAATTAAAAAAGTGACCAAAAATATATTATAATCATACATGGAGATGTTAAGAAATACATATAAACATGTGATGTTTTAAATTTCCATATGATTAAAATACGAATAATAATGCATTTACCCTAATGAAAATAAAAACTAATAAAATTTAACATAATTATATAATTTTTTATAAGTGATATAAATATACAGGAAGAATAATAACTAATCGAAATGAAAATTCTCAAAGAAGAAGTATACCTCTCCATATAGAATCCACTCTTGGAATACTCATTAATTCTTGAACATATTGTCATTTGAAATTTACATAACCTATTGGATGTTGTTAAAGAATCAATTTATGTATTACATAAAGTATTGGAGGATATGGATTGATAAAAATGTATGAGGAAGATAGGAGAAATGTTTCAAATTTATAACTACAAGGTGGGGAATTGTTAGAAATAAATAATATATTAAATTTTTATAAATTATTTATAATTTAAAAATGATAGAAATATGATTTAATTATAATATAATGTGTTGATGAGGAGATATCCCCTAATACCAAAAAATTTTTAATTTTTTTTTTCACCCATAACTCTTTGTTTTAACCACCCATTAACATTTTGTAAATTAAGATAATATTAATATTATCTATAATTTAATTGTCTATATTTTCATCTTTTATTGATAATAAATCCATAAATTGATACTGTATGTTATTTAAAATAGTAATAAAGTTACTTTTATAGATATTATATTCCTTTTGAAATCTAAATTACTTAATAAGATATTATTCTTCGTAAATATATTTATTTTTTACTTTTCCAAATATGCATTTAATATGACATTGATAAAAAAATTAAGGCATATGAATTTTAATATTAACCCTAAATAAATACAATTTATTTTTATAAATATATAAAAATTATGGGACACAATAACTCAACAATGAAAAATTATTTTTCCTTAAAAAATAAATTATATGGTCTTCTACTGTAGGACCCTAAATTGTGTCAGTGTTGCATAAGGGTTCCCAGAATAAACTTATTGATAATGATCATTTTGATCAATCATTTTCAATAAAGGCATCATTTAATAAAATGAATACCTCAAAACCACTAAATTTTTTTACTCAAATGTTTGAAGGCATCTATTAATGAGTTTAATAGGATTCCCATGACGGGTAACTTTAATGATTTTGAAAATGTTAATGAAATGTACAATAA
Source organism: Viscum album (assembly GCA_963277665.1). NCBI lineage: Eukaryota > Viridiplantae > Streptophyta > Magnoliopsida > Santalales > Viscaceae > Viscum > Viscum album. Next base: position 910,936,675 of record OY728161.1, on the reverse strand, counting down.
AAAATCAATTTCCCAAGTAATTTTATTACATGGATTCCTGGTAATATGTGTTTTGGAATTTTCAATGGGGAGTCAGTACTTTGTTATCGTAACATCTTACTAGTCTTCATTTTCCTCACATGAGGATGATTTTATTCTAGTCCATATGCTACTTATCCATGATTCTAATGTATGTATATAAAGAAGAGGTATTCATTAAATGTATGGGGATGATTTTTTATTTTTAAAATAATACCATAAACAAATATAATAACAAATAAACTACACGATGAATGATAAAAATGTAATATAACATAATGCATAACCATTAAATCATAAATATATTTGTGTACCTAGTAGAAACCAATATCAAAATTAAAATCCTAGTGAAAAAAACCATCAAATCTCAATAACTTCAAAGGGACTAACTTCGAAACACCCAGTATGCTCCATGATCCAACTACACATTCCAGGACTATTTTTCAAGAAGTATCTCTACAGAAATGTGATAACATTATTTTACCTATATATCGATAAAAAATATCTTCAAATTCATTAATTTTCCCATGATTTTTGTCATTATTTTCATTGATTATATTTTCCCCATATTACATCACTACTCATGCCACATGGAAAATAAAAGATAGCATATTTATGAGGATCTATTAATATAAACCCTTATAAAATTACTTCATCAATTTATAAAAAATACAAAAATATTTGAAACCCATATAATTTTTCGAGTAATGAAAGATAATTCCTAAAAAATTTTCACATTCGTTTCTAGTATACCCACTCCTTGGTTCACACACACACACATATGAACAAGCATGCTAATGTTATTTTTTTTATAAACATGAGTGGTTTCTCATCTTACTTCCAAGTCAACACTAAATCTCAAATATTATTGTACTCTAATTGAAATAGACCCTTATTGAGGAGAATTCCCCTTATAACTCAGTGGCACACTCCACCAATTCATGGTCATAATGAAATCATGAACATAGTCCAGCCCATGCATGTCAAAGCCATGGAAATTAACCATTTCATGAACAATCTATAAAACCATTATTTAATTGAGTAAATTTAAATATGAAAATTTCCATTAATTAAAACCAATCTTATTTATAAAATAATTATTTTAAAATCCATAAAAATAACAGTTTTCAAAATAGCCATTTTTCACAAATCCAAAAATCCATTAATAATAAGAATTTTTATAATTCTTTTCACGTAAATTTCCTAACCAACATAAATAAATTCAAAAACATTAAAACTAATGCCTATTTTTATAACAAGATGTGTCTAGAGTGAAGCAGTATTCCTCAAAATATCTATTTGATATAAACAATTACATGAATTATTCAACAAATTCAGATTGAATATCTAAAAAACGTATTACAGATCTCTTTCACTATCCGAATTATAGCCATATCTCATAATCATTGGCATAAATTATCATATATTTATCCCCAACATATTTGACATCTAAATCCTTGTAATTAATGATATATTGATCTAACAGAACACACCATGAAAGGACACATCCTGAAATATTTCCCTCAATGCTCTGAGATTTTCCAATGGGTCTCTCCCATATTGAAGGAAATAATTAATATAGAATTTTAGAGGATAGAAAACTGATATATGGATATAAAAGTGGTAAAATATGTTTCTAATGATAAAATAGAAATTAAATCCATAACTTTTATATCTAATTTTAATAAAGAACTATAAGGTCTAAAAGGTAGGCAATTTGTATGCATCCCAATATCCAGCCACATTCTCTAAAAAACCGTTATATGGTTGGATAATTTAGATAGGAATACTATTTTCCAATGGTGAGTTTACAAATATTCTAATTTTCAAGGATACTACGTAGTGGCTTTATATTTTGGCCAAAATATAAGAATAACCATCAACAAAACTGGAGTCCGCTAACATATTTTAGTTTGTTTCTTGTTGGAGTTTCAAGCTTTATTCCAACACTACATATATTTTGAACTCTTGATAATTCCCAAAATCATCACAGAGGTCCTCAAGAAACTATAAATACATCCCATAAAAGAATATATATTTATATTAAAGGATTTACGTGTTACGAAAATGTAACATGGGGTGATTAATTCACTATACCAATAGCCTCTATGTACCTAAAATCAAGAAAACATCCATTTTCCTGAAAGAGTTCAAGCCATTGCTCGTGCATTTTTTATCATTTCCATGATTCATGTTAAATATAACCATGTTATCATAAAACTAACATTTGAATAATTCATTTCCAATATAGTAATTTTAGTTTCTTCTCCCTAATCAGTACCAACATATGTACCAATTATGAATACAACTCTAGGTCAACAAGAACACATTCAATCCCAGGGAATTGATCTGGAGGATACTTTTTCATTTGAGATACGTTAAACACATTATTAACTACACTAACCATTTTTGGAAAATATATCCTATATTCCACCTCATAAACATATTCATGTATTTATATGAGCTTATTCATTAAGGAGATTACTTGAACTATTTCCCAAAATTATGATGCCTATGCATTGGCATGATTTATAAGAATGCATGATCACTCAACTTGAACAACACCACCGATCAACAATGATCCCCATATGATTTTTGATGACATGTTGAGTCTCTATCATGTTCTTAATTAAATGAATATTCATTACCTTCTTTCATATGATGCTCATCAAAACTAGTAAATTCTCGTATATTTCTATCCAAAAAAGTGGAGAATGAAAACACATAATATGATTCATAAGGAGACATATATATTTAATATTGATAACTTTGATAGTATGATATCATCAGTAATTGTATGTGATTCTCCCATGAGAAACAAATATCCATTACGCAAACCCAAATATTGCTTTCCAAAATTTGAATCTTCCTTTTATATAGGCCATCCATCAAAGGAAGATAAGGCATACTTATAGTCAATTGAGTTCATAGGGAATTCTATTAAGATTTCTAGAAATGATATGTAGTCCTCATATATCATTCCAATACTATTGAAAATTTACTCAATTCATTTTTTCAACTTCATACATATTAATTTTAGACAATTACTTCATCGGATGAGATTCACTAATAGGCATGAAATGGAGCAAATCCTCAAGTTGATCCACCATGACCCATATGGAGTCATGTTTTGAAACCATTATTGGGATACCTATTAAACAATTTGTGGCCATACACTCAAATTTAAATATTGAAGTTGGAAAATACTACAACATTCCAACAAGAAGCTTGTGTTATTCCTAAACACGTAGACTAGTGAGTCATCTTGAATCAAATTCATCTGCCTTTATTTTTATACCGACACACCAAAATCGTGCTTCTAACACTGAATAAATATTATGTATTCAAGGATTAATATCCCAAAAAAATGTTGGTATGAATAAAGATGTTTTTCTTGACAAAGAAGTTACAACCATCTCATTTCAAAACATAAAAATTGAACTATCATCCAGCTTCAAAAAATTAGTGGCCTTCTGCCAATTTTCTCACCTCTTTGATACACATTGTAAATATAAATTATGGTTATTATATAAAAATATTCAGAAAATCAAGAAAAAAACAATGAATAAATATAAAAAAACCAGTGTCTTCACAATCCGTGTTCATTGAAGATATCACTTATATCAACATTCAATGATCTAAAGCCTTTTTTCTATATGATCATTCAAATTTATAATTAATTAATATTTCATCATATTTTCATTCAAAAATGTATACAAAAACAAAATTTCAACATTTTGAGAAACTTCATCCATCTTCGTCGACTCAAATTCAATATTACATTATGATAAAATATGATTCAACCAATTAGATCCACAAAAAAGTTAAATTTATCACCAAAGAGGTAGTTATTGCATGTCTTAAATGATTGACTATGATATATATCTACAAATCATGTGTTTTGTAGCTTTTATCATGAAACCATAACTGATATTACCCATAAACAACAACATGATATCACATTACGAGAGCACATCCCAACACAAATCATGAGGAATCACAATATACCTCATACCCTTATCCCAATTCTTACTATATAGACACTATTATTTAGGTAAGAATAACATTAAGATCTTGTAAAAACTTATCACATTACTTAAAACATTGAAATGTAATGTTATTCCTTATTAAAACATTCAATGGTGAAGCTTCCCATTAGAAATCAAGAACAAAATTTCCCTAATAACCAACAATGCTATGGAATCTATACATATAAAATACATTTTTTGGAGGTTACATGATATAACAACATTTATCTACTGTTGATTCAGATAAAAACCATTTTAAAATATAAGATGGCCATGAAAATGTATATATTATTTACAAATAAACACACCTTGAAAATTTTACATATAATCCATGGTCCCTTAAAATTCCCAAACCACTCGTGATTGGTTTTTCATGATTATATGTTTTCATATAAACCATCACAATGTCCTCGGAAAATACCACCATAATAGAATACAAATATCATTTGAATATATTATTCATCAATTGAATAATGTCTGATTGTTCATTTATAAGACTGAAAGGGATAACTGTGTGCTCGTAATGGATATATTTATTATTGGAATATATTTTCTGAATATCATCCTTTTTAATGCGCAATTTATGATATCATGATCACAATTCAATTTTACAGAGCCACTGGGATCCTGTAAATTGATCATGAAGATCATAAATGGGTTTCAGTGGATACAAATTCTTTATCCCAACATATATAATGTTACAAAACTATTTACACATATGATGTTTTCCAATCATGTTTTTGTCCAAGATGATCAGTAATGTGAACAAAGACGTGACTGGATGAATGAAACCTTTAATTTATAACTCAACCTACTTCAAATTAAATTCATTTAATTCTATTAGTGGACTATAATAAGATAGATGGGAAATATTAATTATCTATAGGTGGAAATCAATCTTAAAATCAACATTAATTATTGGTGGATATCCTAAGAAATTCTATAGAATGAAATCCAAAAACTATTCAACCACTAACAGAAAACTAAACTCACCAATCCAGATGACTAATTTCAAAGTCAATTATGCCAAATTGTATGATAAAATTCTATCAATTGGTGTAAAGAAACATGTCTCACCTTCCCCCACATTCCATTCTACTCCAATGTGATATTGAACATTATAAATGGTTGTAAAACTATATTTTCATGTATAACCATTGTTGTGAAATGTGAACACTGTCAACCTAACCTTAAATAGGATTATTTCATAGAAAAAATTCTCCAGAACATAGAATTCACATATCAACTCATCTCCTTCAATATTTATATAACATGATCTACACATAATGTGTTGACAATATCACTGTATATGATAAGTTTTTAGTTTCAAATCCAAATCCATAATCTCAACATAAAAAACCTAAAAATACTGCACAGAAGTAGAAATATGAAAATTTTATTCACTAGTACCAAACAAATATTTCATATTAGTAGAATTAAAAAGTTGTACCTGTCACGGCTACTTTTTTATAATTATCATCCAAATTAACATTCTAAATTCAATATAACTCTTTAATCACTATAATTTGTTCGGTATTCGCCAGTTATAATATCACTGAGTGATGTGTCATGATATTACTAGAATCACCATGTCTAGTTTGCCTTTCCTAATGATATGTATTCTTTTTTTCCATCCAATTATAGAATAGAACATATGAAAACATGAGATGTACCCCAAGCACATTGCCATTGAGAACTATTACAATAGTGAAGATGATTCCATGAATGGTTTAATTTTTCTCTTGATGTATGTGGTTGTCTCCAATATCACATTATGTGGTAAAAAAACATTGAAAGCATCGAGGTTTATGCTTTGTTTTTCGAGGATGACACATTGATCAATCCATCTGATTCATATTCATCACACTACATTGGAAATATGTTTCCATCTTCCACATGTTCCATGAATTATAATTCCCACCATTTCCCGTAGGTATCAACATTATTCCACCACCAATATTACATATGATATCGCTTTTTTTTACAATATATCTATAGAACATATTTGTATAATTTGCTACAAAAATCATTTAAATCTTCAATAGAATCTAATAACTTATCCATGATTCAAAAAATTAATTCATTCACGGGTTCCCTAATAAAAACATCACGTGTTAATAAAAAAAATTAATAAATTTATCTGCACACTATCCCAAAAATATATTCATTTTTATCATGAAAAACTTTTTCATTTCTTTAATCGTGAATGTATGAGGATATAGTTTTTTATTATAATTCATCAAAATTATCTCAAGAAATTTCATGGTCTAATTTAGCATGAGAAGATAAATCCCACCAATGGAACACATGATGTCCTTGAATATATTTCACCAACATGAATTTCATATTAGAAAGTGTGTATATGAAATTGAAGATTTAATTCATCATATTCAATCTCACATATACCTTATATGGTTCTAATCTACCATGAATGATTGGTGGATTATTCTCATAGAACTGAATGGAATGATCTACTTTCATAGGATCATCCCATGAGATCCCTATATAACCATCTTGGAAATCATGGAATATACTCTAAATGAGTTTGTGCTTAACCCATTGATCAGGTGCAACAACATTTTCAGTAGCCTATTCTGGTTTTTTTGAACAATGTCAATTGGGTTCTATTTTTTATAATAAATAACTCATTATGTCAGACTCTAAAAATTGAAGGATTAAATATTTAGAATTTAAAATATTATATCTATCAGAAAAAAAAAATTCCCTAAATTCAACACTTTTTTATTTCTATTTTTTAATTAATTTTATTTGATTTAGAAAATCATTCCTTTTCAAAATAACACCATCATACAATTTTCAAAATAACACATTTGAAAACATTTTTTCATAAATTTAAAAATCAATATTTTAGAGTCAAATGATAAATCATTACACAATATTTAATATTCACTAAATGTAAGAAGACATTTATATAAATTTATTACATGATCCTATCCTTTGATATACAAATGAAAATGAGATTAAACTCCTATTGGTGTATCCAAAACCCTTATGTAATTAAGTCCCTCGTAACGTATGTTTCAACATAAATAAGATATATACACTGCTTTTTATTTACATTTCCTGTTATGATGATCCTTATCTATTCTATCATCCCATCTATAGGACTAAACCAGAATGGATTTCAAATCTAAGACTAAAAAACCAATACCATTTGTTCCGAAAATGAACTACAGAACAAACAAGGATGATTCCATTTAAATCATCTTTCCCCTCCAGATTGGCTTGAGATAAGGCCAAATTGGTAGGAGGACATTGGAGACATACCCGTGATTCGAAGGGAAAGAAATAAATGTAATGTTATTCATTAAATATTGTGGCATGATATTCTCTATTTAAAATAAAATAGGCAATATTTATAATCACAAAAAAACCACTACATGACTCATGAAAAATATATATGACAACTCGATGTATTTAAAATCAAAAAATAAAATTTCGAAGTAATAAAAGAAATCCATGTTATACACCAACAAAAAAGAATGATACAAAACAAACAAAGGAAAATGACTATAAAGAATCCATCCTAGAAACTCCGAATAAAACAAAAAACTCTAGTAAGAGGCAAAAACCTCTAACAATATATTAAATATATGTAAAAACACCAGTAAACAATGAAAAGAAGACAAGTTAAAAACTATATCATATATAAACATCAGGTCCTAATGAAAGGACTCAACTATTGTTCAAAATAATCATACCCCTCATCATACCAATTATAAGTATCTTCCTCAATGTTAGTCGATTTCTTCTCTGAAGACATATCATATTGATTCCATAATATGATATACTTATATTAGTGCATTAATTACTCCAAATAGAGATACCCTTTGTAGACTTTCATGTCAAAAAGACCTTTTTTAGGATCAGGGGAAACCTCTATCCCTCTTGGAATAGGATCTTGTGAAAACCGAACTCAATAAATAGGAATAACCTTTCAAAGGTAGAATTTTTGGTGGAGCATTCACAACCCCATTAGTCTCAGATATCATGTTCTATCTACCAAGGATGATGTCACTATAATAAGTTCTTACATTTGAATCATTTTCCTTGTCACTGCCATAGACATCTCCCCATTTGCAGGTGGTGATCACATAGCCCTGATTTTTGCAACACTCATCATTCCTCCCTAAAAAACCATATAAAGCATCCATAACCCCACCTCCCACCATCTAAGGTCGAATGTTGTGGTCAATTTTCATGAGATAATGATAGTTTTTAGGACCTACAAAAGTCTACTTATCCATTTCCTCTTCCACAACTTCTATTTTATTATTGGAAGCACCCTGCAAAACGCTACTGTTGATCACTTTTGGGACCTTACATCACATGTGGTATCTCCTAATGCTCTAGAATTATAAACCAATTGCAAGTCATAACTCTACCAAAGCTATGAGTACCCATTTTAATAGCCTCATATTCACAATCTAAATTGGCCAATGGATCCATAGAAAATGGAACCAACTACAGATGGAACACACTAACAAAACAATCCATAGGATACTATGATCCAAATCCAAGTTCATCGTTCAATCAGTAAAAACCAAGCATCAAAATTGGATTCATAGGTGCCTTCACTACCTTCATACCACATGAAATACTCAGCAAATCAGTGAGAAGATACTACCTCATCTACTTATCCACATTTCCTCCTGGTTTATCTTCAACCACTACAACTATAGTGTGAGATGATTCCTTCCGGGCTCCCTGCTTAGATGATCCACCAAAATTGGTACCAACAGTGGATTACACATGGGATCTCATACCCTCATTCATGCATCCACATTAAAATATAAAAACTCCAAGGCCATACTTCCACACATCATGATCCATTAAATAATCATCACGACCAACACATCCATCACCACTATGTCTTCCAAAACCTGAAAATCAACACTCGTCATTCTATTGTGGAAAACGACCGACAGATTCCCAAACCGGGGGTAGTTCACACACAATTGCATACAAAATTCAAAATCTACCTCTTGAATCATGTTTAACTCATTCTCATATGTAATCTAGAAGAAACACACCAGAGGAAATCCAACGTCAACTTCGATACAGATCCACAAATAGATCGGGTGTCACACGGTCTTAGTTTGGTGATTAGAGCATAGATATCACCTAATCATATTTCTTATAGTGCATATAATAGAAGAATTTTTAACAGAAAGATAATTTTTAAGGAGACATACCCATGTTGAGATTGACGTAGGGTCGCCTCACATATGAAAGTCGAAACACCATCAAAATTAGTAAATGGAATAACAACCACACCTTTCTGGTTCCCTTGAATAAGAGGTAATTATATATGCCTCTAATACAAAATGAACCATCATATGTCTCTAAACAAAGAACCTGACGACCACATGCTAATGAAGCACCCATGATTTAGAGATGGACATGGATAATGATCCCATCTAAGGTTGATGAGGATGAAAATGGGACACCAAGGTGTACTTGAAAATATCCAAAACACAATTGAGTTCCACCAAGTGAAAATATTGTTAGGGCATATCCTGGAAGAGATCTATAACATTTAGGGAAATAATGCTGTTTCGAAAATATGAATGAGAGAAATGGAATGAAAAATGATAATCCCTACCATGTGGCGATGAAAATGAGAAACTCCAAATATACTTCAAGATGAAACTTTACAATCGATGACTATGTATCACAAAGAATCTCTAATAAAATTTGATACCTTCCATAGACTTATGGTTGATAAAAAAATTCTAAAAAATCACTAATGATCCAATGAAGGGGGCAAGTAATAATACCCATTCGGTTTTCACTAAATGACTTCCCCACTCACACCACTCAGATAGAATTAGTTAACACATTTTTGAAAACCAGTTTTTTTAATACCATTTTAAAAAAATTTCAGTTTATATCATATCCAAAGAAACTTTTTACTAGAAAAAAATTCTCATAATGAAACCGAAAATTTATTTAAAGAATTTTACAATTTTTTTGTGAAAACCCATTCCACCATTCAAACACACCCACCCTCCAATTCATGTTTCAGTGAAAGTTTTATACTACTCATTTGTTTCTCATTGATCCACCAAGTCATCACCATGTGGCAATTATCCTTATTCCCTAATGGAATGGGACCCTTATCAAGGGTCAAATCCCTTGTACCCCAATGGTACACACTCATATTTAGGGCCATGAAAAATTAATGAACTCACAGAAGACTATATATGCCCACACCATGTACATCTATCTATTTTAATTAATTTTAAAAAAACCACACATTAATTGAATATTTAATTCAAACAATTTTCATGAATGAAAAAAAATAAATCTTTTAAAATAATCAATTTAAATTATATTATAAAATTAAACATACACAATAATGAATTATCCTAAATCCACAAAACATAAAAAAAGGGGGTTTCTATTACAATTTTCACATTAATTGTTACCATAAATTACAACAAATTATAAAAATATGAAACTAATTAATAATTTTCTAATAATAGGTGTCAAGAGCGAATCAACCTACATATGTAATTATTGAAAAACAAAAATATAATGAATTCATCAAAAATTCCATGTTGAATATCCATGAAAACACATTTGAACTTGTTTCATATCATCAAAACAACCATATATCATAAATATTTGAATCCAATTTCATAAATGTATCCCAAATATATCATATATATGAATCCATGAGATGAAATAAGATTAAATATACGAAAAAACACATAAAATGTAAATTTTCAATGAAATATGGTCTTCAATACAACATGAATTTCCAACAGATCAGTCCTTTATCAATGTAAAGCATCTCCACAACATTTTGTAGGAGATAGAACATAATTTAGGTAATAATAGATGAATAAAGTTGTTAAGTGGAAAATAAAAATTAGATCCACAATTTTAGAATCTAATGTTTAGTAATGTATATTTAGGGTTCATAGTTAGGAAACTCGTGCACAATCAATGTGCTATAAATTATCTCCAAAAAACCATCATATATTTTTCTCATAGGATTTTAAAAACAAAACTCCAAATTTTTTTCCCTAACATACAATTCTCACAGTTAATATTAGGTGCATGCGTGGTTTAGCCATACTATGTGGCTAACTGTGCACCAACCTAGATCCCACTACTTATTTTTAGGGGCTTTATATAGTAGTTTCATGGTTTTTGGAAACCATACTAAAACGTTCACCTATATAAAAGATGTTTAACATTCCAAAATTACAACAAACCCTCCCAAAATCACCCAAACAATTTACATACAATAAATACATAATGACTTGGTAACTTAATTGAAACTGAGTGTGAATTGTTTATTGATAAATACATGGTATTATAAATTATTGATCTACATAAAATATAAGACATTTTAGTATATCTAATAGAATGTTTTTATTATGTCATCAAAATATGGAAGCAGAAACCATGGTAGAGAAAATGTACAAATATAAAACAATTATACTAGATCTAGAAAATAATTAAAATTCATAATTTGTATTGATTTAAATGATTATAATACCACACGTCACATTGAATTACATACATACAATTAAGATAATGATATAAGTGTATGGATTTTTAGACATATTGGTGCGTTATTAAAAATTAAACTAGGATTGGAATGATTTCCCAAACATTTTACATCAACTAAGAAGGATTTGAAGTCCACCTCATTTATACATTCAAATAATTATTATATATAGATGGATTTCTTGGCTATGTTAAATTATATTCAAACAAAAATAAACAAAAATTTTAGTTTTAAATCAATTTCAATTTGTTTCATATCTTTAAATGTCATTATTATCTCATAAATAATATTATTAAAGTAGAACTACAATTCTGATGATTTTTTTAATTCAATCATTATAGAGGATAAACATATTATGTGAAAAAAATTAGATATTTTATTTAATCAAGAAATTTATAAAATGGATATCCAAAATATATATCCAATTAAGCGTATGTTTCTCACTCTTTTAGACAATTTTATGATATTTTAATATTTTAGAAATCATGGGCATGTGTTTTTCTAACATAAAATGGGACATTATTTAATTTTTGTGTAACATTCAGATATAATTATTAATGTTATGTATTGGGTAAAATAAATATTTAACTCTTGTATTTGTATAAACCATTAGAAATTATATTATTTTGATTCCCTTAGTTTTTATATCATAGATATCATTGTTTCCCACAAAAATCACTTGTATCATCCACAATGGGTTATCTCATGTAATCATTAAATTGTTTTTTAAATGTAAAAATACTGTGTAACATGTTACAACACAATTAATATAGTTCATTAATATAAAAATCATCAATTTTGATAGTCACTTGGAACATGTTTGTGAAGAATGAATTAAATTACTTCACTAATTAAATTTTCAATGTTTTTATGGAAGGGTATACTTTGTTGTTCAAGGGTAGTTTTAAAAAAAACATCTACCAACACTTATATGATTCTGTTATTATCTAAAAAATCAACCATTTACTCTTGTATAAAATTAATTGGTCATATGGAGAGATGATTTTTCTCAAATTAATGGTCAACTGGATCCTTCCATTTTGATTAATAAGGTGGATAATAATTTTTTCCTCTATTACGTTCATTTTTTGTTAGGGTGTTAATATTTCCATTTACTATTAAAGTATATTTCACATTGTAAATATATCACTATATAGTGAATTATTTTACCTTATATTAGTAATTTTTTTACCACATGATATTACTTTCATTTTAATTCCATTATGAATATTTAATGCTGATATGGGTATGAGATAGATTTATCCACTCATTATAGTGATATTAATGATTCTTAAAGTTTATCATCGATAAATAATAAAGAAAATAATCCATATTTGAACATTGGTGTGGACATGATCTATGGGACATCAATAAATTGCATGATGGAAAAGGTTTGGGTTAATGGATTCAAATAAAAAGTACTAAAGGAGGAGTTTGATTACAATATTCATTGCTTAAAGATATTGATTGAGTTATCTACTATGATAAAATTGAAGATCCATTATTACAATTATGAAATATCTAGATGATTATATGTTTGATGTCTCTTTGGATGGGGGAAATCCATATGATTAAATTGCTTCATATGAATATTATAATATGTATTAAACAAAATATGGATGTGGATTTAAATTATTTTTATTATATAAAGTGATATTTTATTGAATATATTGAAGGCTGAGTATAAAATAAATATGTAATTATTAATGAAGAAAAGAAGAGAAAGGATGAATCATGCACCCCAAAGGATTTTTGGAGAAACTACAGGTAGATTAAATGTGAAATGAGATTATTTATAAACATTTCTAAGATCTGGTATGAATTGTAATATTTGATGATGTTTATATAGTAACAATAGATCCATCAACATCCACTATATAAGGATGATCCAATAATGACAAGATAAATTAGTTTTATCTTCAATCTAAAAATTCATGTGGTATGAAATTATGCTAGTAAGTCAATCTATTTAATTCTTTGGTCATTCAATATCAAATATTTTTTATCAATGAAGCAATTAATTTAATTATGTTGGTAGTTGAAAAAATCCATTATCCTCCACTAAATCAGGGTCAACATAATTGTAATCCTATAAATAATTTTTCTTCAAATGTTTCATAATTATTCATATAACCACATCAATAAGCTTATCTTATTTTAATCCAAATTAATTTGATCCAAAACCTAATATAAAATAGTGATTATTGAAAACTAAATATTATTATACTTTCCAGAGGCAACATCCAATGATGAAATTATATTATCTTAAGCTTGATAATGATTCAAAGAACCAAAATAATAGAAAAAATTATAATATAATATTTAAAATGATTTGTGTTATTTTTAATTGAATTTTATAGATAATCAAATAAGAATATATTCATAAAATGTTTTAAAAGTTTGGAATGATGATATTCAAAAAATTTATTCGCAATTTTATTTGTTAAAGAAGATATTTTTTATAATGAATATAAATTATAGGATGTTACTAAAAACATGATACACTTATTGATTTTATATAAACATGGAAGAATATTTATAATTAGATATTTATTATATATTTTTGATGATTTTAAAAATTAAATTTTTTTAAATCTCACCAGCTTCACAAAAATGAAGTTCTAATTTATGAATATACAGGAGTTGGTGTTTATTTCTTTTATCATCCCAAAGTGTTCTGATTCCTCCTTGAAATGAAGATGAAAATTCAGTATGGGATAGTTTTTTAATGTGAATATAATTTTAATGATTTAATTTGTACTCATTGATGAATTAAAGTTATTATAGTACATGTCGATACCCATGTAGGCATACTCTATGAATTTTTTTATAGTTTAGAAAATATTCAATGTGATTACGAAAGGAGTTATTTATAGATATATACATGAGTTAGTATATCATACAATATAAATAGTGGAATAATAGATTTATTTCTATGTTACAATAAATAATTATTATGATGTGTACATATATCGATGAAGATATAACTCATGTTTTTTCCATTTAGAATAAAAATGATCATACGAGTATAGATGTAGATCTCTACAAAGCTTTAGTAATCAAGAATAAAAAAAATTCACATAAATATATTAATGGGAAATGATATAAAAAATATGAGGGAATATAAATGATTATATATGAGATAGGAGTTATAATAAAAAACGAAAATAAATATTGTTGATAAATCACATATATTAAAAAAAGAGATACTAAATGGATATAAAGAATATAGATCTTATTTATTATTTTTGGTATTCAAAAATAGAAAACCTAATTTCTCAGTGACATATAAATAAATATAATTAGAAAGGATAATGAGTTTGTTCTAGAGTCTTAATGTGACATTGATTAATAGGAAAAAAAACTACATCTCTTAAAAAATGAAAAATTTAGGGAATCCAATCAACTATTGATGTTAATGGGAGACGAAGAGCATGTAGTGATAATCATGGCTACAAAATTATAAAAAGAAGAAAAAAGATTAAGAGAAAAATAAATATAAAATGTATTTTATTTTTGAATTCTATAATTTTAAAACAATGAGTTTCTTCTACGGTTGAAAATCATATGAGAATATAAATTTGGTGATAAAAAAGTTAATCCAAATTAGTCGACATTCTATGAAGCTACGTTGTGAGATGAAAATGTGATATTTAAAATCATGAAGACTTTATTGAATATGATGAATATAATATTGATTTTAATGAGATAAGTTTTATTAATATTGATGAATCATGTTTTTAAATTATGTTGACTCTAAATTAGTTATGAATTTATCATTTATCATTAGGTTTTGGAAATAAAAAAGTGCATATCATAATCACATATGTTGTATTCTCATTGTAATCACATACATTGTAATCGCATATGTTGTATTCTCCTCATAATCAAATATATCATAATCACATATATTTTATTCTCATAGTAATCACAAATATCATAATCATATATATTTTTTCATCATAACCACCTCCCATTTTTTTTCTCGTAATCACATATATATTTTTCAATCGTAACCACACATGTTATTATTTTACATCATATTCACATGTTGTTTGTTTTCAGTCATAATCACGTATATTGATTCTCCTCATAACCCCATTTGATATTTCCAAAACTATATCCCTCTGAACTAGGTTATGTATCCCATTCATGTTATGCATAGTTACCATGCATCGTAACTAGGTTATACATCATGCAACTTATCCATGTTCTGAATCTTTCCCATGATATGAATCAAATCCTAACCAGGTTATGTAACTTATCCTTGTTAAGTATTGTAACCACGATTGTAATTGTATTCTCTATATTCATTGGAACAATGATATGCAACGAAACCATGTTAAGTATCATAACCAAGATATGAATCATAAACACAATATGCATCCTAACCATGTTAACCATCACAACCAAGTTATTTATCGTAGTCATGTAATTCATTTTAATCATGTCTTACTCAAATAAATTATACATGTTTATTATAATCATTGTTTCATACCATTTTATATACTATCTTCTAACCAAAACGATATCATAAGGATAGTTATATACTAGTCAAAACAATTTTGTTTATTCCATTTGTTTTTACCGTTATAATACTAGGTGTCCAA
Organism: Viscum album; assembly: GCA_963277665.1. Taxonomy (NCBI): domain Eukaryota; kingdom Viridiplantae; phylum Streptophyta; class Magnoliopsida; order Santalales; family Viscaceae; genus Viscum; species Viscum album. Next base: position 910,920,473 of record OY728161.1, on the reverse strand, counting down.
GTCCGCCTAAATTTTCCAGAGAAATACGACTATTGGAATATATATGATCATCTAAACTAGAATCATATAAATAAGAATTCATTCAAAATAGAGAATAATACTTTTTGATTCAACGGGTTTTTTAGATAGTCGGTGTGGTTTTTCTCTAGCTTTGTGAGAAAATCCTTCATTATACAAGATGTGAACGGATTGTTCAATGTTATTAAGTTAAAATATGTGATTTGTTTTGATTTGTTCAACCAATAATTTTAATAATTATTGAGGTCTTATGAGGATTAAAATACGATGATATCTATTTTTATATAATGGGTTTTCATGTATTTGAAAGAAAAAGGTTCCAATTACCTTCTTAATCGAGTGCATCTATATATAAGAATATAGGCATGACAATAATCATATCAATGTATTTCTAGGGTTGTGGTAAGACATACCTTTTTTTCTAGGTTAAAGGATACTATACTCCTTAGTATAAAATAATTTCCATACATTTTATTTTTTGAATTGAATTTGTAATTGAATTGGAATTGTATTGTTTCCTCTTTCTCTTCTTATTCATTTCTATTTTAATTTTTTTAATTTTGATAAAATATTTATTTATTGTATTAAAAGATTATATAAAATTTATGGTATAATAAATTATATTTTTATTACTCTAATAATTCTATTCAATTCAAATACAATCATTTTGATAACCTATCATTTTTTATCATATCAAATCCATCGAATCCAAGACCCATATGTTCATTTGTAATGATTGTGAATTGAATTACATTAAGACCAATTAAACTAAATTCATTCTTAAGAGTCTCAATACATTTCTTTTAAACCTATTATTCACCCCCTTATATGTTGTTCCATCTCATATACACATACAAATATATTTCAATTCAAAAATTGTTTTCAGTGGTGGATTCCACTGATTTGATTTACTATCATTATTTCATTTTGTTTGATAATTTAATTTCTATTACTAGTATTTTGTTTATATTTACATACTACGCTAATTTGTGGAGTAGAAAATATTGTTTTATAAGATTTTAGGAATGAATATTTGATCATTTGACAATCTGAACCAATCTAGTACACCTATTTTTTATGGGAATGAGTACGAGTTCTAGAGAGATCGAATGAAGTCTTCTTTAATTAATATTGGAGTATATATTTTGTGATATTCAATGTAGATTAAAAAATAATGGACATGGTTTTAATAACCCCCACCTACCAAGAGAAACTAGAATATCAGTTGAATTACAAGGTAAACAATAAATTGTCACGTTCTCTGACCAATAATATATATAGTTAGATAACATAATGTGAAGCAGCCAACTATATCTGAATTAAATTTGTAGTCACCCATTTTGGTGCATCAAATTTTATAAAAACTAGTAGAGCCATGCTCAATGATGAATATCATGGTTTTGTTTTTCCACATGGAGAATCAATAAGCAACATTAAATAAAGATTTATGAAAATTGTCCACAGTCTTAAATAAATTGGAGAAATTGTTCATGATAAAGAAGTAAATGGGGATAATATATATAATATAATTCCCAACGAGTGGGAATAAAAATGTATAAATATTTTTGAGAATATGAAAGTTACTCAAATTACTTATGATCAATTATTTGGTACTCTCACATAACATAAAATCAGAATGAAGAGTGATGGATATTTTAATAAGAAAAATAATGGAAATGGATGCGTACCATTCACTACTACATCTAAAGGCCAGACATTAGGCAAAATAAAAAGATCCAATGCTGACAAAGAAATTGTTATTTCTAAATCAATTGATTGTAAAAAATTTGCGAATTAATTAGCCAATGTTTATAGAAGGATGAACAAGATAAAAGTAAATTAATATTATCGGTATAGATTTATTAGGAAACATTGAATGGAAAAGAAATATTTTTAAGTGACCTATTATGAATTAAAAGGGGATGTACATGACATACCTGATTTCCATATTAATAAAAGAAATGAAAATAAGGATAAACATTCTGAAAAAACCTGAAAATTTATTACAAGTCCAAGAATAAGAATTATGAAATTAAAATGATATTTATAGTGCAATTGGTGGTGATTATTCAAACGGAATATTCTAAATATGAATCCTCTGGATAGATAAATATTGGACGTATAACCATATTACCTATTTAAAATCATTTTCTCGTGGCTATGTACACAATGTGGAGTCTATTAAAAATGTATCTTAAATGACAATTACTATGATGAGAAATATTCCTACTCTTCAGATGAATAATCTTCCTTATACGAGGATAGTTGAACTTCTTTTGAAGAAGTATACTGATTTTCTGAACTACTAGAGAATTATAATTCTATATTCATGAAAATTAATGATAAGTAATGTTCATGAATATCTATCCTTTGAAATGAAGTGTTAGATCATTCAAAATATTTTGATGATAAAACTATTGATTTAAAAAATGTCCTTAAAACTATAAGGAATTAATTATAAGAAGGATAAACATTTTATTGATATTTAAAATGTATTTATTTTGAAAAAAAATTTTAGTGGCTAACTCAAACTCTATGAATCCTAACTGTGACGATTAGGAATTATTCATCAGTCAAAAATCTGAAATATTTTAATTAAATAAATTTTTATCAAATTTAACATTTGGATGGATATAATTTGACAAAATATATTCATTAATTACTACTCTTAGAAATTGTTCTTGATTTGGTTATACTCATTCAAAACCAGCTTTTAGAAATAAATATTTTGTTCCCCAACGTGAACCATTATTCACCAAGTGTTAATGTGGTGTAAAAATAGAATCAAATTGTTCCCTTAATAAAACCAAATTTTTCAGACTTCATAAATGTCACTTTGTAAAACAATGTGGATTCCTAAAGTAATTTTATCTATAATTTCTAGATCCAAACCATTTTCGGTTCCGTAAATCTAATAGTTTCATTCTCATGAAAAAACTATACCAATAATAAGAATATTTCGTACACGTATAATGGATATTCTCAAAATAAGATTGGAAATAAATATATCTTTGAAAATATCATTTAAATAAATGTTATAAGGTTGACATTTATTGATAATTATTTGGGAAAGGTCCTTGGTATCAGTAATATAGTTGTTTTAAGAAAACATTTAATTTCAAATGATTTGTTTGTTCAGTGTCTTAATCACAACCTTATAAGAATAAGAAAATTATGTGATTAAGGTTACCTAGTTTATTATAGGAATGATGAATATTTATTTCGTAATTCCATCAATGAATTCATTCTATCGACCAATAAGCATGAGAATGTATACACACTTAACATAGAAGCCGTTAGGATAAAAAACATACCTTGCTTATGTTCAGTGGAAGACCATTCAAGGAAATGGCATAGAAGTATAGGACACTGTAACCATATGAACATTTGTAAAATCTCAATGAAAAGAGTTTTTAATGATCTATTGGATAATTTAATTTATTCTTTAAAAGTATGTGATCCATGTAAATATGTAATAAAACATAAAACTAGCTTTAAATAAATTTTTTAAGGTTCAACATATAATGCAATATAGTTAGTGATCATGGATATTATTTATCCCATAAAAACTAAAATAAATGGTGGAAAATACAATGTATTTGTTTTAGTTGATGACTACACTAGATTTATAAGGGTCTATTATCTAGAAAAAAAATCTGAATCCTATCTTTATTTAAAAACATTTAGAGAAAATGTTAAAATATAAGAAAACCTACCATAGTTAATTATTTGAAGTGACGATGGTGAAGAATTCAAAAATTGGGATTTTGAATATTTTTATAGTTAGAAAGGTATTTCTCATATCATTTAAGCTCCTTGAACCCCTAAAAAAGTTGTTTTTCTGAAAGAATATATTTTATTCTGATAGTAGAAACATAAAACACATTGATAGAATACTCAATTGCTATGAATTTATAGGATGAAGCTGTATGTACTACATGCTATACTAGAAATTGAGTTTTAATTCAAAATTTTCTTAATAAAATGCCTTATGAATTTTGGAATGGCTGAAAACCTAATGGTTTTATTTTTTACTATTTGGATTCATATTAATCATATTGAATACTAAAGATAACTTATATAAATTTTCACTTAATTATAATGAAGGAATCTTACTTGGTTATTCCATTACTTCCATGGCTTATAGAGTTTTAACAAAAACTCTTGTACTATTGAGAAAATAGTTCATGAAAAATTAGAATAAATAGGTACTTTTAATTTATTAAATCCCCTTACTACATCAGCAAAAAAATTTCACAAACTAATTATCAACCACTGATTGAAAACTCTTTCGAAAAAGTAAATAATCAAGAAAATGTTTCTAAAATATTTACCATATAAGACATTCTATCTTATGTTGATGAACCTGTTTTACATAACCCCAATGAATTGTTTCATAGTAATCATACCAGTGATAATATCATTTTTTATTTAAATCAACCTATAAGGAATATAAATTCCTTATGAAATTAAATAGAACATATTGAATTCCAAACAAAATTTGAATCCAAATCATCAATCATGGAATTAGGTGATGTGTATTATATTAAAGCCATGCAAGATGAACTAAATGAATTTTAAAGGAATAATTTTTGTACCTTAGTTGAATGACCTAAACAAAAAACATTAATTGTTGTATCATGGGACATTAGAATTTTTTTTAATGAAAATGGAGTCATTATAAGAAATAAAGGAATACTTGTGCCCAAAGGATATAAACCATAAAAGGGAATAGACTATGAAGTAACCAATAATTTGGTAGGTATACATGAATCTATTTGTATTCTAATAGCCTTTGAAGCATTCTATAATGTCAAATTTCATCATTTGAATTTAATTTTTTTATAAATTCTTTTTTAAAATAAGATGTTTTTTTAGATCAACTACCTGGTTTTAATGAATTAAATCACCCCGATCATGTTTTTAAACATACAAAATATTTTTATAGCCTTAAACAAGACCCTAGAGCTTATTATGATAAACTAAATTAATTTCCTTTACAAAAAAATTTGAAAAAATAAATTTAGATATATCTATTTTTTAAAAAATGTACAAAAACAAATTTAATATTCAAATCATTATTGATGATATTATATTCAGATCAACTCATCAATCCTTAAATAGTTCCTTTATGGATCTTATGATATCTGAGTTTCAAATGAGCATGATGGGTGCGTTAACATTCATTTTAGAATTTCAAATATCTCAAAAACCAGAATGAAACTATATATCCCAACATAATTATATCAATGATTTACTAAAAAATTATGGATATGACAATAGTAAAAGTCTACGTACTCAAATCAGTACCTCAAATACACTTGATCTTGATAAATCTAGGAAACCAGTATATTAACCATCATTTAGATGTGTGATAGGATGTTTTTTATTCTTAATATCTAGAAATCCAGACATAATGTTCTCAATATTGTTATATTCAAGATATTTGCATAATCAAAAGTAATATCATTTTAAAGAAGTGAAAAGAATTTTTCACTACCTAAAGGGAACCATGAATTTAGTAAATTTATATTCTTCAAGAAAGGATTTTTTTTAAAAAAACCACGTGCTTATGATAGTAGTGGTAGAATGGATATAAAATTTACATCTAGAATATATCATTTCTTAAGATATCCATTAGATTGTTGGTCCTTCTAAAAACAACACTTAGTAGCACATTCCACGACATGTACTGAATATATAACACCTAAAAGTTGTTGTGATTAAGTGTTGTGGATGCCACACACACCCATATAATATAGAATGAGTTTTTTCAAAACTAAAATACTATGTGATAATATTAGTTTCAATTTTTAATAAAAAACACTCCACATCACTCACGTAAAAAACTCATTGATTTTAGCCATATCTTTCTTAGAGATCACACACAAAAATAAGATATTATTTTATAATAGATCAGAATGCAATAACAAATTTCTGATATTTTCACAAAACAAATTTTTTCATATAGATTTAAATATATTAAATAGAAACTACGAATGAACATTTAAAAGTAATCATTAAAATCTATTTCTATTTAATGCATCTTCTAACATTATGTTTCACTTTTTCAATGGGGTAGTATACATATGTTTTATTCAGTTATGACATTTATCAGTTTATATTTTAGTCATTTTTACTTCTATTGTTTTTACATTTTATTTTGTATTAATTTTATTTGTTTTATAATTTAATCAGTTTTACTTTTATTTGATTCATGTTTTTATCGGTTTTAGTTTTTTATCGGTTTCAATTTTTTATAGGTTTTATGTTTTTATTAGTTTCATGTTTTTATGAGTTTCACTTTTATTGTTTTCACATTCCATTGGTACTAGATTATCTGATTCTGATTATTTTATCAGTACAATATTACTGATATTGGATTATTCTTTTGATACTGACATTTCAGTACCAGATTAATTTTATTTTTATCGGTATAAGAATTATAATCTAACTCAAATACCTTTCGTTATTGTTTGTATTATTATCAAAAGAACAATATACAGAAACCAATACATCTATCCTAGTACTTTGAAAGGTGGAATTTAGAAATCACTATTTTGATCATACTAATATTTGTTTTCCAATTAATTCAGTAAAATCATATTTAGATTCCTTCTGAACAATATTTTCTTATGGAAAACCTCAAGAGTTCAAATTAATTCTCAACTGTTGTATCGTTTAGATCTAATCCAACCTGTCAATTTCTCTTTTAATAAGAACACCTCTCTACTTATCCAAAACCAAATTCCTCTATTTTTCTCTCATGAACTACTTCTCTATAAGTACCTAGATTGGTTCGTAATAAGGTTTTACATATGTATTCGTAATCAGTGAAGACCTCATATTTTGTAACTAGGAAAATATTTAGGGTTCATGATAGTCATTTATTTCATAATCAACAGATTCATCTTTAATGAAAATGTCTCCAAAATATTTCACCTCTATTACATTCTGAGGTGAAAGGTTAGTATCTCTAGACTTCTATGATATTTTTAATTCAACGATAAAAATGAATATAAATTTCCAATGGTGTGATTATATTTGTGAGGAATGACCAGATTCTGATCCAGATATTATGTTCTATGATAAATTGGTACAATTTTATAAAATTATAGAGATATAAAATGGTCTCTATATTTCTTTTATGATGAATGATAAGAAGTACACAACTTCTATAAAACTAGTTTCTACCTTCCTAGGAGTTCCATCTGACGGTTATTTCCTACTTCCTTCCCACAAAATACCAAAACATTATGGGACATTTGATAAGAGTGAAGATGAAGAATCTCTTTTTGAGATTCATAGGATAAAGTCAATGGAAAGTCATTTATCAATAGATAATCAACTCATAGACCATTGTATGAAAGAGTTTTTATTCTCGTGAAAGGGTGACATGGAATCTTTGAATGTTTCAGATGTTTATATGCTTTATTATATGGAAAACATGATGATGTTAAGTCTAATTGGAGTCATATTATTTATAATTAAGAAGATTAAATATGTTTCCTTTAAGTCACAACTGATCATGTTTCCCACCATTCATAGTAATGTTTTTAAAGAATGTATGACCTTGTGCAATGTATCAATCAATTCAGATCTGTCATCCATCAAAGATCCTATCATCAGTAAGGATACGTTACGAAGACATATGTTATGATTCACCCCTAAATCAAAAAAATAGGGAATGATCTAGGGGATGAGAATTGAAAGGATCCACCTGAAGGTATTGATAATCCTTCAAATCCCTCCATGACTATTTTAGTTAAAGTAAATTTATTTAAGAATTAATCACCTATGAAATCAAAAAAACAAAAGATGTATCTCATGAGGATTCCATATAGTGGAGAAAGTAGAAGGAAGAAAGGAAAAAGGGTATCCTCAGTTTGGTTTGGATCTAGATGAATCCATTGAATAGATAATAAGATGTATAGACCCGTAAAATTCAAGGGAATTTTTTTTATAATTTTCTTTGGAATTTTACAAGAAAGTGGTTTCTAACGGCACCTGATTCCGAGGCCCGGTGTGCCCAGAATCAATTTTTGAAGTTTGACACGGGTACGTTCAGTGAACGAACGAGCGGGAATTTCTAACATTTGAACCAGTGATCGGAATCGAATTCCGAGGGCAACGATGAACTCACAACGCCGGTAATCGCTTAAGGGAACCTTTTCTGTTGTTGTGTTTCTGCGGGTGAAGAAGATAATTAATGGGGCTTAATTAAAAAGTAAATAAAATTGTTGAATCAATTTTATTTCATATCAAGGTGGTTTATTTTCGCCCATGGGATGTTGGTGGTGGGGCCCACATTCACCCAACTTCCCATGTGTGGATAATTGAATGGGTGGGGCCCACACGAACCCCCCCACCTTTTTCAAACCCCTTAGCTCCTCTTAACCCTTCACTTTCCTAACTCCCCATTAACTCACTTTCATTAATTTTTTACAACTTGTTATAATTAATAAGGTGAGTTACTTAATTTCAAACTCTTGAAATTCAAATGGTTAGGTTGTGTTAATAAAATAAGACTTGGTCTTATTTTATTATTGTTAGAGTTTTTGCCACCTTGAGAGAATTGGGAAGCGTGAATTGTTCTTCTTCTTCAACCATGACGAAGAACGTGAAGAACATCTCGGTCTCTGACGAAGAACACCATTCTTAAACAAGGAACATCTCCGCCGAAGAACACGACGTCTTATTCCAACATTGTTACCTCTTCGAACACACCTCGACGATAATGGGATTGACGTTATTTTTCCGCAACGCCCGACTTCCGCAACGCTCGTCTTCCGCCGCTCGTTGACGTGTACCGTTCCTGAACCGATGTAGGGGTTTTATTTATTTAATTTTTCATGAATACCAACTTGATGATCTTCGTGTATTAAAACCAATTGTTATCGAATAACGCGAGGGGGTCGGACCGCACAAACACAGCAGACCCTCCTCTTTATTTTCGTGTTGGTTTCTTTATGGTTAGTACGGAAAACGTGGTGCCGTCGCACCACGCGAATTCATACGGAAGGAAAGGCGCGACACCGTCATGCCATGCCATGGAAAGAAGTTTAAGAACGCGATGCCGTCGCGCCGCATCGAAGAAAACCGAAGAAGCCTCGGCCGGAGCGTGGCCATGGAAGAGGGGCGCGGTGCCGTCGCACCGTGCCGGATGACAAGGGCCACGACCGGTTCTGGGCCGCGGCGGAGCAAGGTGACCGGCGGCCGGACCGGGTCGCCGGCGTCAGAGCCGGAAGGGGACCGGCCATAGCCAGTCCCGTTGAGCAGGAAACGGCCGGCCAGGCTGGGCCGGCTGGAAGGGGAGGAGCTGGGGGAATTAAATTCCCTCGGCTGGAATTCCAAATGGCCCCCAATATTGGGGGGGGGGGGGGGGCGCGGTTACACAGGGGGCAGGCGCCCCCCCCCCCCCCCTTTCCGAAACGGCTCGACCAGTGGCCGAGCCGGTAGCGCGCTGGGCGTGCTGTGCCCAGCCGGTCCGCCGGGCCGGGCCGGGCCAAACCGAACCGAGGCGGGTCGACCCTGTTCGGGCCAACCGGGGGGTCTCGGGCCGGGTGGGTCCGGGCCCGAAACCGCCGTTATCGGACTGTTTGGGTTCATATGCCCATAACCCAGGCTACGAACCTCCAAACGATGCGCCGTCAGTGGCGATGCGATCCTTGGATCGAGACGGTCGTTTCGGTATATCGCACTCAAGGTTTCAAAAAACTTTGTGTTCGGCCGGGTTGATTCGTACACGAAACCAATCGGGCCCTCGGAGCGGAAACGCTCATATCTTGAGCTACGGACGTCCGATTGACGTGTCGTCAAATTTTTTGAGTTCCTCTTAGTGAGATGGATCTTTTGGAATACTTCGCCTAAGGTTTGGATGCTGGTGGAGTATGGTCGGGTTGGTTTTTCCTTAAAACCCAACCGGGCCCCTGGGATGAAAAAGCCAATAACTCTCAGACCGGGCGTCCGATTGATGCGCCGTCTGCGACGTTGAGTTCCTGTTGACGATATGGAACTTTTGGATACATACACTATAGACTATGTGTCATTTTATGTATCAGCATCTCGGCTCGTGGAGTGGACCCTCCCGAATGAGCTTGTTGTGTGCGGGAACCCTAGAGCTGGCTGCGACTACTACTGTGACGACGACGACTGTACATAGATCCTCAGTGGATTCGACGGCGATGACTACAGCACTCAGCGATCCTATGTGGATCAGTGCTACCGACCATGTGTGGGTCCGATCCTGTGTGGGTCAGCGCTCATCGGTTCTGTGTGAGCTAGCGCCTACAGATCCTGTGTGGGTCTGATCCTGTGTGGGTCTTTGCGGGGGTTAGTACCTATCGATCCTTTGTGGGCCCGACGACTTAGATGGATAAGTGATCATCTCTATCGTCTTTCGAAGAAGTATACCTGTGTGAGCTGAATCCTGTTTACTTTCCTATGTGGATTGTGTTGTGCCATCCTGTGTGGATTACATTTTCTTTCCTGTGTTGAATACGTATACTTCCCTGTGTGGACTGGGTTGTACTTGGGCTCGGAGGTTGGACCGTATTAGAATTGGTGACTTAGGTATATGTATGGGCATATACCTAAGCAGTGTCGGTTGATACTTCATGATTGTATCTTTCCTTAGTGGTTTATCCTTTGTGGATTTTGGGAGACCTTCGAGGGTCTCGGGGTCCCTACTGAGTAGCTTATACTCACCCCTGCACGAGCTATGCCCGCACTATGTTGTGTTGGTTGCAGACGACGGACAACATTGATCGTGGTTGAGGCTTGCAGAGCAAGATGGTACCTGGAGGTGGACCACTGGGCGGGACGCACTCGGAGCGGACGGCGGGACCCGTGGAGCAGTGGAGCTATCTGTACCCACCCTTCAGGTGGGATTTCCAGTGGACAGCTCGGCGTAGCGGCTTTTACTTTTTAGTTGTTGTTTTCCCTTTCGAGTTGTACTTTACTTTCAGTTTGGGTTTGTATACTAGCCCACTTACTTTCCGCACTTACAGTTGTACTCATTTTTTACTTAGTGTTTACTTTTTCTGCTTTCTTACTCTGTGGTGCTTGTTTACATTACAAAGGAAATGCCTTCCCTTTTTACTGGGATTTACGCCTTAGTGCTAGTTGCCAGCCCCTGGCCTACGGAAGGTGGGCTTGGGGTAGTCACGGCATGGGCCTCGAGGACGGGTCGTGAAAAATTGATATCAGAGGAGTTTGGTTCTACCACAGAACTTGGGAATCTGATCTTTTCTATGTGAAATAATAGTGTTTAGCGTATTGGGTGTGGTTATCAATCCAGGGAGTCCAGTGTTGGTGCGGCGGCTGACATATCCGTACACCAGGACCCTGACTTCTGATTTCAGACTTAATGCACGAAAACATTGATTGCATGTGTGTTTCAAGTTTTCTTTTTAATTACTTTATATCAGCTCAACCGGTATAATGTTCTGATCATGGAACACCTGTTTCCTTTTCAGGATGGCCCCACGATGGTAGCGAGCTAGGGTTTCGAGAGTCGAGAGTGACAACAGCCAACCGAGAGACGAGGCCTCAGTGCAGGGCCCTTTGTCAGCAGTGGCACCGGCGGTAGCTCTACCCACCGAGCCATCGATGCTTCCATCACCAGCCGCTGACAATGCACGTCGCCTCAGTGCACTACATGAGTTTCAGCGTCAGTGACCACCCAGGTTCCGTGGGGAGACGGAACCCCAGGCAGCCGAGGACTGGCTGGAGGCAGTCGTACGAGTTTTCAGGTTAGTGAGCACACCATCAGACCTCATGGTGATCCTCACTGCGAGCCTACTGCATGTAGCAGCGGGCCAATGGTGGATCTTGATGCTCCAAGTGCACGATGAGGCATCTCTACTCTGGACAGACTTTGAGAGCCTCTTCCTCTCAGAGTTTTTCCAGCCACCCTCCGTGCGGTGCGCATTCAGGAGCTTCTTCAGCTGTGGCAGGGCAACATGACGGTCGCCCAGTACTCGGTGAGATTTACCGATCTCTAGCGCTACTCGACCGACATGGTACGAAACCCATTCATCTGGGCCCGGACCTTTGAGCAGGGATTGAGACACGAGATTAGGGCATCGCTGATCTCCCTCAGCATTCTGACTCAGACATGAGTACTAGAGCGAACCCTCTTGATCGAGAGCGTTCTTGCTGAGTCTACACCAGCGCCGAGACCCACCGCAGGGCGGCACGTAGCAGAGTCTTCTGCAGCAGGCAGTCGACGGATGACTCTTGGGTCCAGGCAGGCCATACCCTCAGGCAGACGACCTCAGGACACTGGCTCAGCAGTGCGGGGCACACAGTGCGGAGCCAGTCTTTCGAGAGGCAGACAGTGCTACTCGTGCGGCAGGCAGGGCCACATGGCTCGTGATTGCCCGACCCGCTGTGCCGAGGAGCAGGATACGGTTGAGGGACCACTGAGGAAGAGGAAGAGGTTTGACCGTGGAGGTCCGCATGGAGGAGGCGGACGAGGCAGAGTTGCTGGCCGAGCAGCAGGTGGTGGGCGACGCTTTGAGGCTCTACCACCACCACCACCAGGAGGTCCACCCCCACCACAGGGAGCTGGCGGGCAGAGACAGGCACATCTCCAAGCAGCGGAGGCCTACGACCACAGTGCGCCCGAGATGATTCAAGGTACTATCTGTTTCTATTCCACCCCTGCTGCAGTACTTATAGACACAAGAGTGAGTCACTCTTTCATAGTCGATTCCCTTGTTCGGAGCTCGGAGATTCCGACAGAGCCGTTGGCTCAATCCTTACAGCTAGAGACTCATACGGGAGCAGACTCGATGATTAGGCAGTGCTGCCGGCAGTGTGAGCTTACTCTAGGAGGCGAAATCTTTGGCTGGGATCTTCTTGTAGCAGCGTCGAGGCATTACAACGTCATCTTGGGAATTAATTGGTTATCCACTATCCATGCACAGATTGACTGTTTTAGGCGCAAGGTGTGATGTGTACGCACCGACGGGAGCAGGTTCACCTTCACCGGCTAGAAGGGAGCCTTTGCAGCACAGGATGGAATTCCGTGGAGTAGAGGACAGCCCATCACTCATCAGTTGGCTAGCCTCATTCTAGGAGTAGTTGACGTGCGGAGTCCTGGTTTTCCTGCAGTGGTGGATCAGTTTGCGGACGTCTTCCCCGATGACGTTCGAGGGCTACCTCCTTGTATAGAGGCAGAATTTTATATTGACCTATACCCCGGGACATCCCCAATATCAACTCCAGCATATCAGATGGCCCCCGCTGATCTTCAAGAGCTACGGCTACAGTTAGAGGACTTGCAGGGAAAGGGGTTCATCTGACCTAGTGTTTCTCCCTGGGATTCCCCAATATTGTTCGCCAATAAGGAGGACGGGAGCTTGCGACTGTGTGTCGACTATCGTCGCCTGAACTGGGTGACAGTGAGGAACAAGTATCCTATATCGAGAATTGATGACCTCTTTGATCAGCTCAAGGGAGCACGGTGGTTCTCGAAGATAGACCTCAGGTCAGGTTATCACCAGCTCAGAGATCGAGATGAGGACGTTCAGAAGACGGCCTTCCGATGTCGGTATGGCCACTATGAGTTCTTGGTTATGCCATTTGGAATAACCAATGCTCCAACAGTGTTCATGGCCCTCATGAACAGGATATTTCAGCCATACCTCGATTGATTTGTCGTGGTCTTCATCAACGACATTTTGATTTACTCAACGACTGAGGAGGAGCACGCCTACCACTTACGGGTTGTACTAGACACACTCTGAGAGCACCAGGTTTGTGGTATGATCTCGAAGTGCCAGTTCTGGATACATGAGTTCCACTTCATGGGACACGTCATCTCTAAGGCGGGAGTTGCAGTGGATCCTACGAAAATCATGGCAGTGTTAGCTTGGCATCCACCCAAGAGCGTGAAAGAGGTGCGGAGTTTCTTGGGACTAGTTGGATACTACAGGAGATTTGTGCTAGACTTTTCTAGAGTTGCAGCACCACTCTCAGATTTGACAAAGAAGGGGAAACACTTCGTGTGGTCAGACAGATGTCAGCACAACTTCTAGGAGCTGAGACAAAGATTGACCAGCGCACCTATCTTAAGGTTGCCTGAGGAGGGATTAGGGTACGTAGTCTACTGCGATGTATCAGGGACTAGACTTGGTTGTGTCATGATGCAGGAGCGGGCAATGATCGCCTATGGATCACGTCAGTTGAGGCCGCATGAGAAGAACTACGCTACCCATGACCTAGAGTTAGCAGTAGTGGTCTTCTCTCTGAAGACGTGGCAACACTATCTGATGGGCGAGCGCTTTACAGTCTTTTCTGACCATTAGAGTCTCAGGTACATCTTCTCGCAGAAGGACCTGAACTTGAGACAGCGACGGTGGCTTGAGTTCCTCCAGGACTATGACTTTGAGATAGTCTATACTCCTGGGAAAGGGAACGTGGAAGCCGATGCCCTCAGTAGGAGTACGGTCATTCAGCTACTTGAGGAGGCTACAGAGCAGCTAGCCGCTTTGCAAATATCCTTCGTGGATAGAGATGGATCAGCCTTGCTTCAGTCTCTCACAATCACTCCTCCACTACTACAGCAGGTCAGAGAGGCACAGCGTGGGGACGCTGACTGTGAGACGCGTCATGCACAGATATCCTCAGGACATGAAGCTGATGGTTTCTCCATTGGAGAAGAGCACGACATCCTTTTCAGAGGATGTACCATGGTACTAGTCGCTTTACGGGAGGAGTTACTGAGAGAGTTTCACACTTCTCCTTTGGCGGTATATCCTGGAGTGATGAAGATGTACCAGGATCTCAGGCGACAGCATTGGTAGCTGGGCATGAAGAAGGTTGTGGCAGAGTTCGTCTCTCGATGCCTCACCTGCCAGCAGGTGAAGGCTGAGCACCAGGTACCAGCAGGCTTGGTACAGTCCTTGGAGGTTCTGGAGTGGAAGTGGGACGACATATCGATGGACTTCGTGACTGGACTTCCACGTACTTCCAGAGGTCATGACTCCATTTGGGTGATTTTCGACCGACTCACCATGTCGGCTCACTCTTTACCCATCAGAGAGCAGGGATCAGTGGAGAGCTTGGGACGACTTTACATTCAGGAGATTGTTCGGCTTCATGGTGTGCCATCATCTATCGTCTCCGATCGAGATGCTCTCCATACTTCCCGGCTATGGAAGGGGTTGTAGGAGGCGTTCGGGACGCAGCTACATCTGAGAACAGCCTTTCGCCCTCAGACGGATGGTCATATGGAGAGGACCATTCAGACTCCTGAGTACATTCTCTGCGCATGTGTCCTCGACTTTGGTCATAGCTGGGAGGACCACCTACCCTTGGTGGAGTTTGCGTACAACAACAGCTACCACTCCACCATCGGGATAGCACCGTACAAGGCATTGTACAGCCGACCTTACAGATCTCCTTTGTGCTGGACAGACCCTAGGGAGTCAGCACTTGTGAGACCGGAGATGGTCCAGGCCAGGACAGAGAAGGTCCAGGTCATCCAGGAGTGGATGAGGACAGCTCAGAGCCGGCAGAAATCTTAGGCTGACAAGAGGCGGAGGCCACTATAGTTCGAGGACGGCGACCACGTCTTCATGCGTGTCTCACCTCGACGTGGATTACAGAGATTTGGCCGAGCCGGCAAGTTGTCCCCACGCTTCATCGGACCGTTCCGGGTCCTCAGCAGGATTGCCGAGGTGGCTTATTGCCTGGCTCTACCACCTCAGTTGCACCGGGTGCACGACGTCTTCCACGTATCTCAGCTGAGGAGATACGTGCACGACCCGACGCACATCATTGACCATGGGGAGCTAGACGTTGATGATGGGGAGACTTTTGCGGAGGTCCCAGTGGAGAACGAGGATCGACAGGAGTGGGTCCTACGTGGACGATCGATTCCTCTAGTGCACATCAGGTGGCAGCACGTGAACCTCCAGGAGAGCACTTTGGAGCGGGAGTCTCAGATGCGTGCTCAGTACCCTCTTTTGTTTCACTAGTTTTCGATGTATCTTTACGGGGATGTAAATCCCTGAGGTGGGAGTAATGTAAAGACAAGTAAAATTCAATGCAATTTTTTTCTTAACTTACTTTGGAATTTTACAAGAACACAGTTTTTGATGGCACCTGATTCTGAGGCCCGGTGTGCCCGGAATCAATTTCCGAAGTTTGACTCGGGTGTGTTCAGTGAACGAACGAGCCGGAATTTCTAACTTTTGAACCGGTGCTCGGAATCGAATTATGAGGGCACTGATGAACCTGCAACGCCAGTAATCTCTTAAGGGAACCATTACCGTAGTTGCGTTTGTGCGGGTGAAGAAGTTAATTAATGGGGTTTAATTATAATAGTAAATAAAATTGTTGAATCAATTTTATTTCATATCAAGGTGGTTTATTTTCTCCCAAGGGAAGTTGGTGGAGGGGCCCACATTCACCCAACTTCCCATGTGTGGATAATTGAAGGGGTGTGACCCACACGAACCCCCCCACCTTTTTCAAATCCCTTAACTCCTCTTAACCCTTCACTTTCCTAACTCCCCATTAACTCACTTTCATTAATTTTTGACAACTAGTTATAATTAATAAGGCGACTTACATAATTTCAAACTCTTGAAATTAAAATGGTTAGGTTGTGTTAATAAAATAAGACTTGGTCTTATTTTATTATTGTTAGAGTTTTTTCCACCTTGAGAGAATTGGGAAGAGTGAAGTCTTCTTCTTCTTCAACATCGACGAAGAACGTGAAGAACATCTCGGACTCCGACGAAGAACACCGTTCTTCAACGAGGAACATCTCTATCGAAGAACGCGATGTCTTCTTCCAACGACATTACCTCTTTGAACGCACCTCAACAACAACAGAATCGACGTTCTTTTTCCGCGACGCCCGACTTCCACGACGCTCGTCTTCCGTGGCTCGTTGACGTGCACCGTTACTGAACCGATGTAGGGGTTTTATTTATTTAATTGTTCGTGATTACCAACATGATGATCTTCGTGGATTAAAACCAATTGTTATCGAATAACGCGAGGGGGTCAGACCACACAAACACGGACGACCCTACTACTTATTTTCGCGTTGGATTCTTTGTGGTTAGTACGGAAAAACATGGTGTCGTCGCACCACGCGGATTCATGCGGAAGGAAATGTGCGGCGCCGTCGCGCCGCGCCATGGAAAGAAGATTAATAACGCGATGCTGTCGCGCCGCGTCGAAGAAAACCGAAGACGCCGCGGCCGGAGCGGGGCCGCGGCAGAGGGGCATGGTACTGTCGCACCGCGCCAGACGACAAGGGCCGCGGCGGAGTAAGGTGACCGGCGGCCGGACCGGGCCGCCGACGTCGGAGCCAGAAGGTGAACGACCATTACCGGTCCCGTTGAGCAGGAACCGGCCAGCCAGGTCGGGCCGACCGGAAGGGGAGGAGTAGGGGGAATTAAATTCCCCCGGCAGGATTTCCAAACGGCCCCCAATATTGGGGGGGGGGGGGGGGTTACACAAGGGGGCAGGCGTCCCCCCTTTGCCGAAACGGCTCGTCCACTGGCCGAGCCGGCAGCGCGCTGGGCATGCTGTGCCCCGCCGGTCCGCCAGGCCGGGCCGCGCCCAGCTGGGCCGGGCCGCGTCGGTCCGGGTCGACCCGGTTCGGGCCAACCGGGGGGTCTCGGGCTGGGTCGGTCTGGGCCCGAAACCCCCGTTATCAGGCTGTTTGGGTTCAAATGCCCATAACTCGGGCTACAGACCTCCAAACGACACGCCGTCAGCAGCGATGCGATCCTTGGATCGAGACGGTCGTTTTGGTATATCGCACTCAAGGTTTCAGAATACTTTGTTTTTGGCCGGGTTGGTTCGTACACGAAACGAACCGGGCCCTCGGAGCAGAAACACTCATATCTTGAGCTACGGACGTCCTATTGACGTGCCGTCCACTTTTTTGCATTCCTCTTAGTGAGACGGATCATTTGTCATACTCCTCCCGAGGTTTGGACGCAGGTGGAGTACGGTCGGGTTGGTTTTTCCTTAAAACCCAACCGGGCCCCTAGGACGAAAAAGCCAATAACTCTCAGACCGGGTGTCCGATTGACGCGTCATCTGCGACGTTGAGTTCCTGCTGACGATACTGAACATTTGGATACAGCAACTCTAGACTATGTGTCAGTTGATGTATCACACTCTCGGATCGTGGAGCGGACCCTCCCGAACGATCTTGCTGTGTGCAGGAACCCTAGAGCTGGCTGCGACTGCTACTGTGACGACAAAGACTGTGCATAGATCCTCAGTGGATTCGATGGCGACGACTACAACACTCAGCGATCCTATGTGGATCAGTGCTACCGATATTGTGTGGGTCCGATCCTGTGTGGGTCAGCACTCATCGGTTCTGTGTGATCCAGTGACTAAAAATCATGTGTGGGTCCGATCCTGTGTGGGTCTTTGCGGGGGTTAGTACCTATCGATCCTTTGTGGGTCTGACGACTTAGATGGATCAGTGATCATCTCTATCGTCTTTCGAAGAAGTATACCTGTGTGAGATGAATCATGTTTACTTTCCTATTTGAATTGTGTTGTTCCATCCTATGTGGATTACATTTTCTTTCCTGTGTGGAATATGTATACTTCCCTGTGTGGACTGGGTTGTACTTGGGCTCGGAGGGTGGACCGTATTAGAATTGATGACTTAGGTATATGTATGGGCATATACCTAAGCATTGTCGGTTGATACTTCATGATTGTATCTTTCCTATGTGGTTTATCCTTTGTGGATTTTGGGAGATCTTCAGGTGTCTCGGGGTCCCTACTGAGTAGCTTATACTCACCCCTGCACGGGCTATGCCCGCACTACGTTGTGTTGGTTGCAGACGACGGACAACATTGATCGTGGTTGAGGATTGCAGAGCAAGACGGTACCTAGAGGTGGACCACTGGGCGGGACGCACTCGGAGCGGAGGGCGGGACCCGTGGAGCAGTGGAGCTATCTGTACCCACCCTTCAAGTGGGATTTTCAGTGGACAGCTTGGCATAGCGGCTTTTACATTTTAGTTGCTGTTTTCCCGTTCGAGTTGTACTTTACTTTCAGTTTGGGTTTGTATACTGACCCACTTACTTTCCGCACTTACAATTGTACTCATTTTTTACTTAGTGTTTACTTTTTCTGCTTGCATACTCTGTGGTGCTTGTTTACATTACAAAGGAAATGCCTTCCCTTTTTACCGGGATTCACGCCTTGGTGCTAGTTGCCAGCCCCTGGCCTACGGAAGGTGGGCTTGGGTTAGTCACGGCACGGGCCTCGAGGAAGGGTCGTGACAAATTGATATTAGAGGAGTTTGGTTCTACCACAGAACTTGGGACTCTGATATTTTCTATGTGAAGAAATAGTGTTTAGCGTATTGGGTGTGGTAATCAATCCAGGGAGTCCAGTGTTGGTGCGGCGGCCGACTTATCCGTACACTAGGACCCTGACTTCTGATTTCATACTTAATGCACGAAAACATTGATTGCATGTGTGTTTCAAGTTTTCTTTGTGATTACTTTATATCTGCTCACCCGGTATAATGTTCTGACCGTGGCACACCTGTTTCCTTTTCAGGATGGCCCCACGACGGCATCCAGCTAGGGTTCCGAGAGTCGAGAGTGACAACAGTCCACCGAGCGACGAGGCCTTAGTGTAGGGCCCTTTGTCAGTAGTGGCACCGGCGGTAGCTCTACCCACCGAGCCACCGATGCTTCCATCACCAGCCACTGATGATGCACGTCGCCTCAGTGCACATCATGAGTTTCAGTGCCAGTGACCACCCAGGTACCGTGAGGAGATGGACCCCCAGGCAGCCAAGGACTGGATGGAGGCAGTCGTACGAGTTTTCAGGCTAGTGAGGACACCAGGAGACCTCATGGTGATCCTCGATGCGAGCCTACTGCATGCAGTAGAGGGTCGATGGTGGAGCTTGATGCTCCAGGTGCACGATGAGGCATCTCTACTCTGGACAGACTCTGAGAGCCTCTTCCGCTCAGTGTTTTTTCCAGCCACCCTCTGTGCGGTGCACATTCAGGAGCTTCTTCAGCTGCGGCAGGGAAACATGACGGTCGCCCAGTACTCGGTGAGATTTACCGATCTCTAGCGCTACTCGACCGACATGGTACGAGACCCATTCTTCTGGGCCCGGACCATTGAGCAGGGATTGAGACACGAGATCAGGGTTTCGCTGATCTCCCTCAGTATTCTGACTCAGACATGAGTACTAGAACGGGCCCTTTTGATCGAGAGCGTTCTTGATGAGTCTACACCCGCGCCGAGACCCACCGCAGGGCGGTACGTAGCAGAGTCTTCTGCAGCAGGCAGTCGACAGACGACTCTTGGGACCAGGAAGACCATACCCTCAGGCAGACGACCTCAGGACACTGGCTCAGCAGTGCAGGCCACACAGTGCGGAGCCAGTCTTTCGAGAGGCAGACAGTGCTACTCGTGCGGCAGGCAGGGCCACATGGCTCGTGATTGCCCGACCCACCATGTCGAGGAGCAGGATATGGTTGAGGGACCACCGAGGAGGAGGAAGAGGGTCGACCGTGGCAGTCCACATGGAGGAGGTGGACGAGGCAGAGGTGCTGGCCGAGCAGCAGGTGGTGGGCGACGCTTTGAGGCTCTACCACCACCACCACCAAAAGGCTCACCCCCACCACAGGGAGCTGGCGGGCAGAGACAGGCACATCTCCAAGCAGCGGAGGCCTACGACCACGGCGCGCCCGAGATGATTCGAGGTACTATCTGTGTCTATTCCACTCTTTATGCAGTACTTATAGACACAGGAGCGAGTCACTCTTTCATGGTCGCTGCCCTTGTTCGGAGCTCGGAGATTCCGACAGAGTCGTTGGCTCGATCCTTACGGCTAGAGACTCCTACGGGAGAAGACTCGAAGTTTAGGCACTACTGCCGGCAGTGTGAGCTTACTCTAGGAGGCGAAAGCTTTGGCTGGGATCTCCTTATAGCAGCGTCAAGGCCTTACAACGTCATCTTGGGCATGGATTGGTTATCCACAGTCCAGGCACAGATTGACTGTTTTAGGCGCAAGGTGTGATGTGTACGCACCGACGGGAGTAGGTTCACCTTTACCGGCGAAAAGGGAGCCTTTGCAGCACAGGATGGACTTCCGCGGAGTAGAGGACAGCCCATCACTCATCAGTTGGCTAGCCTCATTCTAGGAGCAATTGACGTGCGAAGTCCTGGTTTTCCTGCAGTGGTGGATCAGTTTGCGGACGTCTTCCCCGACGACGTTCCAGGGCTACCTCCTTGTAGAGAGGTAGACTTTTATAATGAAATGTACCCCAGGAAAGCCCCGATATCGACTCCAGCATATCGGATGGCCCCCGCTGAGCTTCAAGGGCTACGGGTACAGTTGGAGGACTTGCAGGGAAAGGGGTTCATCTGACCCAGTGCTTCTACATGGGATTCCCCGATATTGTTCGCCAATAAGGTGGACGGGTGCTTGCAACTGTGTGTCGACTATCGTCGCCTGAACCGGGTGACAGTGAGGAACAAGTATCCTCTATCGAGAATTGATGACCTATTTGATCAGCTCAAGGGAGAACGGTGGTTCTCGAAGATAGACCTCAGGTCAGGTTATCACTAGCTCAGAGTTCGATTCGAGGACGTGCAGAAGACAGCCTTCCGATGTCGGTTTGGCCACTATGAGTTCTTGGTTATGCCATTCGGCATACCCAATGCTCTAGCAGTGTTTATGGACCTCATGAACAGGATATTTCAGCCATACATCGATTGATTTGTCGTGGTCTTCATCGACGACATTTTGATTTACTCGACGACTGAGGAGGAGCACGCCTACCACTTACGGGTTGTACTAGACACACTCTGAGAGCACCAGGTTTATGGTAAGCTCTCGAAGTTCCAGTTCTAGATACTTGAGGTCCACTTCTTGGGACACGTCATCTCTAAGGCGGGAGTTTCAGTGGATCCTACAAAAATTGAGGCAGTGTTAGCTTGGCAGCCACCCAGGAGCGTGAAGGAGGTGCAGAGTTTCTTGGGACTAGTTGGATACTACAGGAGATTTGTTCTAGACTTATCTAGAGATGAAGCACCACTCTCAGCTTTGACAAATAAGGGGAAACACTTCGTGTGGTCAGACAGATGTCAGCACAACTTCCAGGTGCTGAGACAAAGATTGACCAGCGCACCTATCTTGAGGTTGCCTGAGGAGGGTGTAGGGTACGTAGTCTACAGCGATGCATCAGGGACTGGACTTGGTTGTGTCCTGATGCAGGAGCAGGCAATTATCGCCTATGGATCACGTCAGTTGAGGCCGCATGAGAAGAACTACGCTACCCATGACCTAGAGTTAGCAGTAGTGGTATTCACTCTAAAGACGTGGCGACACTATCTGATGGGCGAGCGCTTTACAGTCTTTTCTGACCATCAGAGTCTCAGGTACATCTTCTCGCAGAAGGACCTGAACCTGAGATAGCGAAGATGGCTTGAGTTCCTCCAGGACCTTGACTTCGAGATAATCTATACTCCTAGGAAAGGGAACGTGGTAGCCGATTCCCTCAGTAGGAGTACGGGCATTCAGCTACGTGAGGAGGCGACAGAGCAGCTAGCCGCTTTGCAGATATCCTTCGTGGATAGAGATGGAGCAGCCTTGCTTCAGTCTCTCACAATCACTCCTCCACTACTACAGCAGGTCAGAGAGGCACAGCGTGGGGACGCTGACTGTGAGACGCGGCGTGCACAGATATCCTCAGGACATGAAGCTGATGGTTTCTCCATTGGAGCAGAGCACGACATCCTTTTCAAAGGATGTACCATGGTACCAGTCGCTTTACGGGAGGAGGTACTGAGAGAGTTTCACACTTCTCCTTTGGCGGTACATCCTGGAGTGACGAAGATGTACCAGGATCTCATGCGACATCATTGGTAGCCGGGCATGAAGAAGGCTGTGGAAGAGTTCGTCTCTCGATGCCACACCTGCCAGTAGGTGAAGGCTGAGCACCAGGTACCAGCGGGCTTGGTACAGTCCTTGGAGGTTTCAGAGTGGAAGTGGGACGACATATCGATGGACTTCGTGACTGGACTTCCACGTCCATCCAGAGGTCATGACTCCATTTGGGTGATTTTTGACCGACTCACCAAGTCGACTCACTCCTTACCCATCAGAGAGCAGGATCAGTGGAGAGCTTGGGATGACTTTACATTCAAGAGATTGTTCGGCTTCACGGTGTGCCATCATCTATCATCTCCGATCGAGATGCTCTCCTTACTTCCCGGCTTTGGAAGGGGTTGCAGGAGGCGTTCGGGACGCAGCTATGTCTGAGAACAGGCTTTCACCCTCATATGGATGGTCAGATGGAGAGGACAATTCAGACTCTCGAGTACATTCTCTGCGCATGTGTCCTCGACTTTGGTCATAACTGGGAGGACCACCTACCCTAGGTGGAGTTTGCCTACAACAACAACTACCACTCCACCATTGGGATGGCACCGTACAAGGCGTTGTACAGCCGACCTTACAGATCTCTTTTGTGCTGGACAGACCCTGGGGAGTCAGCACTTGTGGGACCGGAGATGGTCCAGGCCACGACAGAGAAGGTCCACGTCATCCAGGAGTGGATGAGGACAGCTCAGAGCTGGCAGAAGTCTTATGCTGACAGGAGGCGGGGGCCACTAGAGTTCGAGGACGGCGACCACGTCTTCATGCGTGTATCACCTCGATGTGGATTACAGAGATTTGGCAGAGGCAGCAATTTGTCCCCATGCTTCATCGGACCGTTCCGGGTCCTCAGCAGGATTGCCGAGGTGGCTTATCGCCTGGCTCTACCACCTCAGTTGCACCGGGTGCACGACGTCTTCCACGTATCTCAGCTGAGGAGATACGTGCACGACCCGACGCACATCATTGACCATGGGAAGCTAGACGTTGATGATGGGGCAACTTTTTCAGAGGTCCCAGTGGAGATTAAGGATCGACATGAGAGGGTCCTACGTAGACGATTGATTCCTCTAGTTCGCATCAGGTGGCAGCACGAGAACCACCAGGAGAGCACTTTGGAGTGGGAGTCTCAGATGCGTGCTCAGTACCCTCTTTTGTTTCACTAGTTTTCGATGTATATTTACGGGGATGTAAAGCCCTGAGGTGGGAGTAATTTAAAGACCTGTAAAATTCAATGAAATTTTTTCTTAATTTACTTTGTAATTTTACAAGAATGCGGTTTCTGACGGCACCTGATTCCGAGGCCCGGTGTGCCCGGAATCAATTTCCGAAGATTGGCTCGGGTATGTTCAGTGAACGAACGAGCGGGAATTTCTAACTTTTGAACCGTCTCTCGGAATCGAATTATGAGGGCACCGATGAACCCGCAACACCGTTAATCACTTAAGAGAACCTTTACCGTAGTTGCATTTGTGCGGGTGAAGAAGTTAATTAATGGGTTTTAATTAAAATAGTAAATAAAATTGTTGAATCAATTTTATTTCATATCAAGGTTGTTTATTTTCTCCCATGGGATGTTGGTAGAGGGGCCCACATTCACCCAACTTCCCATGTGTGGATAATTGAAGGGGTGTGGCCCACACGAACCCCCTACCTTTTTCAAATCCCTTAACTCCTCTTAACCCTTCACTTTCCTAACTCCCCATTAACTCACTTTCATTAATTTTTGACAACTTGTTAAAATTAATAAGGCGAGTTACGTAATTTCAAACTCTTGAAATTAAAATGGTTAGGTTGTGTTAATAAAATAAGACTTGGTCTTATTTTATTATTGTTATAGTTTTTGCCACCTTGAGAGAATTGGGAAGCGTGAAGTCTTCTTCTACTTCAACCTCGACGAAGAACGTGAGGAACATCTCGGACTCCGACGAAGAACACCGTTCTTCAACGAGGAACATCTCTGCCGAAAAACGCGACGTCTTCTTCCAACGACGTTACCTCTTCGAACGCACCTCAACGACAACAGAATCGACGTTCTTTTTCCGCGACGCCCGACTTCCGCGACGCTCATCTTCCGCGGCTCGTTGCCGTGCACCGTTCCTGAACCGATGTAGGGGTTTTATTTATTTAATTGTTCATGATTACCAACTTGATGATCTTCATTGATTAAAACCAATTTTTATCGAATAACGCGAGGGGCTCAGACCGCACAAACACGGCCGACCCTCCTCCTTATTTTCGTGTTGGTTTCTTTGTGGTTAGTACGGAAAAACATGGTGTCGTCGCACCACGCGGATTCATGCGGAAGGAAATGCGCGGCGCCGTCGTGCCGCACCGTGGAAATAAGTTTAATAACGCGACGCCGTCGCGCCGCGTCGAAGAAAACCGAAGACGCCGTGGCCGGAGCGGGGCCGCGGCAGAGGTGCGCGGTGCTGTCGCACCGCGCCGGACTACAAGGGCCGCGGCCGGTTCTGGGCCGCGGCGGAGCAAGGTGACCGGCGGCCGGACCGGGCCGCCGACGTTGGAGTCGGAAGGTGACCGGCCATTGCCGGTCCCGTTGAGCAGGAATCGGACGGCCAGGTCGGGCCGGCTGGAAGGGGAGGAGTCGGGGAAATTAAATTCCCCCGGCAGGATTTCCAAACGGCCCCCAATATTTGGGGGGGGGGGTTACACAGGGGGGGCAGCGTCCCCCCTTTGCCGAAACGGCTCGGCCACTGGCCGAGCCGGCAGCGCGCTGGGTGCACTGTGCCCCGCCTATCCGCCAGGCCAGGCCGCGCCCGGTCCGGGTCGACCCGGTTTGGGCCAACCGGGGGGTCTCGGGCCGGGTCGGTCCGGGCCCGAAACCCCCGTTATCAGACTATTTGGGTTCAAATGACCATAACTCGGGCTACAGACCTCTAAACGACGCACCGTCAGTAGCGATGCGATCCTTGGATCGAGACGGTCGTTTCTGTATATCGCACTCAAGATTTCGGAATACATTGAGTTTGACCGGGTTGGTTCGTACACGAAACAAACCGGGCCCTCGGAGCAGAAACGCTCATATCTTGAGCTACGGACGTCCTATTGACGTGTCGTCGACTTTTTTGAGTTCCTCTTTGTGAGACGGATCATTTGGCATACTCTGCCCGAGGTTTGGACGCAGGTGGAGTATGGTCGGGTTGGATTTGCCTTAAAACCCAACCGGGCCCCTAGGACGAAAAAGCCAATAACTCTCAGACCAGGTGTCCGATTGACGCGCCGTCTGCGACGTTGAGTTCCTGCTGACGATACTGAACATTTGGATACAACAACTCTAGACTATGTGTCAGTTGATGTATCACCCTCTCGGCTCGTGGAGCGGACCCTCCCGAACGAGCTTGCTGTGTGCGAGAACCCTAGAGCTGGCTGCGACTGCTACTGTGACGACGAAGACTGTACAGAGATCCTCAGTGGATTCGATGGCGACGACTACAACACTCAGCGATCCTATGTGAATCAGTGCTACCGATCTTGTGTGGGTCTGATCCTGTGTGGGTCAGCACTCAACGGTTCTGTGTGAGCCAACGCCTACAAATCCTGTGTGGGTCTGATCCTATGTGGGTCTTTGCGGGGGTTAGTACCTATCGATCCTTTGTGGGTCCGACGACTTAGATGGATCAATGATCATCTCTATCGTCTTTTGAAGAAGTATACCTGTGTGAGATGAATCATGTTTACTTTCCTGTGTGGATTGTGTTTTTCTATCCTGTGTGGATTACGTTTTCTTTCTTATGTGGAATACGTATACTTTCCTGTGTGGACAAGGTTGTACTTGGGCTCAGAGGTTGTAGCGTATTAGAATTGATGACTTAGGTATATGTATGGGCATATACCTAATAAGTGTCGGTTGTTACTTCGTGACTGTATCTTTCCTTTGTGGTTTATCCTTTATGTATTTTGGGAGACCTTCGGGGGTCTGGGGGTCCCTACTGAGTAGCTTATACTCACCCCTGCACGGGTTATGCCCGCACTACGTTGTGTTGGTTGCAGACGACGGACAGCGTTGATCGTGGTTGAGGCTTGCAGAGCAGGACGGTACCTGGAGGTGGACCACTGGGCGGGACGCACTCGGAGCAGACGACGGGACCCGTGGAGCAGTGGAGCTATCTGTACCCACCCTTCAGGTGGGATTTCCAGTGGACAGCTCGGCGTAGCGGCTTTTACTTTTCAGTTGCTGTTTTCTCTTTTGAGTTGTACTTTACTTTCAGTTTGGGTTTGTATACTGGCCCACTTACTTTCCGCACTTACAGTTGTACTCAGTTTTTACTTATTGTTTACTTTTTATTCTTGCTTACTCCATGGTGCTTGATTACTTTACAAAGGCAATGCCTTCCCTTTTTACCGGGATTTACGCCTTGGTGCTAGTCGCCAGCCCCTGGCCTACGGAAGGCGAGCTTGGGGTAGTCACGGCACGGGCCCCGAGGACCCGTCGTGACATAAGATAAGAATAAAAATTAAATAAAGAAGAAAGGAATAAGATTACTAATAAGATAGAGGACCAAAACATTGAAAATTATAGTATTCTCAAAATACCTGAGCAAGAAAGAACATGTACTATAAAAAAGGAACCACCTGTTCAGGCTTAATCAGATCCCATAGAGAAAGGAATTGAGATACATGCATCTGGAAAATCGGCCACACAATGTCTCATTGAATTATATAAAGAAGAAGAAGAAGGAGAAGGGGATGAATTACAAGGGGATGAAGAACAAGGTCTACCAGAAGAAGAAGAAGTGCAGTATAATGAAGACGCAAATAATAGAAATATTTTAGTAGAATCATTAGAAGTTCCATCTTTTATGTTTACATCTCTGAATCCTCATCCATTAAATGAATTGTATCAAAGGGTTTCTCCCAAGAAACTCATTCGGATTTATGATAATGAAGAGGATAACGAATCTAATATGAATCAAAATCAGAAATCTATATTTAACATCATTAATAATTATTTAGGTGATCTTTTATAACACCTTGATAATAATTATTCTGAAAAAGAATTATAGTGAACGGAAATTAGTACATCAAACAAGACCTAAAAATATTGGAAATAGTTATTCTATTCATTCAAAAAACTAAATACTTGGTACAAATTATTTCAAATAATCATAATGAATGAACATTATATGTCATTATTTCTTGATGGTTATGTTTATGAATCTTGAAGTTGATTTTAAGATATTTAAGGAATGTGCTACTGGGCACAACATGGATTGTAATAAAGTTGTAATGTTGTTGTACAACATTTTTGTCTGTCTAAAATATCATGTGTATAAGCTTGATGAATTGGTGAAGATATTAAATGATCTCAATTAAGACTACCAAAAGATGGTCCCTGATTTCAATGAATATTTTGAACATTTTTGAAGAATGGGTACCTCCAAAGGAATAACCTCTGAAGAGGTTGGTGGTCTATAAGAAAAATTAATGAATTATTGAAAAGAGGTTAAATTGATACCAAATTGATTTGTAATCCTCGTTAAAAAGTACAGACACATCCAAAATGATGTTAATAACCAAGAAGTCACACATAAAGAAGTTTAAGAAATTATCCTTCTTCATAAATATAGACACTAAATGTAATAAATTATTATTGTATAACAAGATATGATGTTGAAGGATCAACAAGAATCCCTTCTAAAGTTGTTATAGGATATAAAATTATTCATGATGTTGAAGCTTTCAATGTTCAACATCATGATATAAAAAAGGTAAAAGAATGAATTTATAAACACGTTTTGTAATGAAACATTATTCCTCTTAATGTAATTTTTGTTGATTTGTACTCTATTTTCTCTAAGTCTTTACAGGACATGAATGTCTTTACTTATTCATTTTGAAAATCACATAGGGGAGAGTAATTTAAAAAATAACAAGTTGATTTCATAAAAACAAAAGGTGGTGAATATATTATTATGGGAGATAATACACATGTAAGAGTAAATAGAATACGATCAATAGTGTTATTTTTATCCTAGGTAAGAATTAGTAGAATTAAAAATTACATTTGGTAGGTTTACATAAATCATGGAGAGATAAGTTTTTATTATATATTTTTTTCCTTCCAAAATTAGGTGGTTGGGGATTGTTGAGTTTAAAGGAGTTTTGACTTTCCCATTTGTCTTTTAGCTTGGGAAATAAAAAATTTTAATATCTTAATTTCATTATTTGTATTCTCATCATAATCCCACATATCATAATCACATATGTTGTATTCTAATCATAATCACATATATTATAATCACATATATTGTATTCTCGTGTTAATCAAATATATCATAATCACTTCTGTTGTTTTCTCATTGTAATTATATATTGTTTTTTAATAATCATAACCCCATATTTTTATTTCAATCATAACCACACATGTTGTTGTTTTAAATCATAATCATATGTTGTTATTTCAATCTTAA
Organism: Viscum album; assembly: GCA_963277665.1. Lineage (NCBI taxonomy): Eukaryota > Viridiplantae > Streptophyta > Magnoliopsida > Santalales > Viscaceae > Viscum > Viscum album. The sequence continues at coordinate 910,891,108 of OY728161.1, read as the reverse complement.
TCACATATATTGTTTCTCATAATAACCCCATATGATATTTTTATAACCATATGCATCGTAACGAGGTTATGTATCGTATTCATATTATGCATCACAATCATGCATCATAACTAGGTTATACATCATGCGTCTAATCCATGTTACAAATCATAACCATGATATAAATCGTAACCAAGATATGAATCAAATCGTGACCACAATATGCATCTTATCCATGTTAATTATCGTAACCATGATAGGAATTGTTATCATTATATGATTTGTAACCTAGTTAATCATCATAACCTTGTTTTGTATCATAACCATGATATGAATTGTAACCATGACATGCATCATAACCATGTTATGAATCATAAAAAAATTTTGTATCGTACTCATGTAATAGACTGTACTCATGTCATACTCCAATACAGTATAATGGTTTCTCATACTCATTGTTTCATACCATTTGACATTATATATTATATCCAAAAAAATGTTGTATGGATAGTTATATACTCGTCAAAATGATATCATTTATTCTATTTTATTTAACCGTTATAATGACGGGTGTACAAGTCCCTCTAAATTTGGGGGAGAAATTTGAATTTTGGAGAAATTATGACCATTGGAACCTGATTCTGATAAATAGGAGGTCATTAGAACTATAGAATATATATTTTTGATCCTACATGTTCTAGATATTTATGATGAGTCTTCTCTCTTGCTTTGTGAAAAAATCAACAATGATACAAGATATGAATGGACTGTTCTAAGTTCATATATTTCAATAAGTACATTGTTTTTCATTATAAAAATGATCATTGTGACTACAATTAAGGGATTCTATGGATAAGAATACGATGTTGTTGATCATTGTATCAAATGTTTTATATATTTAAAAGATAAAGGTTCTGATTTTCTTCTTAATCGAGGGCTTTCGGGGATATGAAGTCAGACGTGCCGATTATCGTATCGAGGGCTAACTAGATTGGTTTTAAGGAAAAACATTTATTCTAGGTGAAAGGATACCCTACTCCATGGGAAAAAAGAATTGTAATACATTTTATTTTTTCACTTTTATTTGAAATAGAGGAGGAGATGTATTTTTTCTTCTTTTTATTATTATTCACATCTATTGTTACTATTCTAATTATGATTAATTCCTTAAATATTGTATAAAGATATTATAAAAATTTTATGGTTGAATCGTTTATGTTTCTATTACTCTGATCATTCTATTCAATTAAAATACAATTGTTTTGATAACCTATCATATTTTATCACATCATATCCATTGGATATAAGACCTGTATGGTTATTTTTTTGATTGAGATTTATATTAGTTTAATACATTTTACACTGTGTTCATTTATAAGAGTAAAAACACAATGTTTTAAACCTACAATTCACCTTCTCTTGTATTGTGCCATCCCATTTGCACATGCATCTATATTTTTATCTTAAAAATTGTATTGTACATTTAATGAATTCCTTCCATATGACTATTGAATATATTTTCTTTGAAGTCTTAAAACCAATGAAACACTTGGTGTGTAGGAGGAAAACGATGGGACATTGTGAATATAATGAGAATATATTGAAATAGTGTAATGGTATTCTTGTAATTGATGTATTTTGAGGTGAGATAAATTGGATGACGTAACCCTTATCGATAGAAAATCAATGAGACTCAGATATGGTCCACATTAATTTATGGAATTGATTATGAGGTAGAATACATATAAGGGTGTCTAAAAAATAAAAATGTATTTGATCATATTTCTTAATCATTTAAATATTCTATATATATTTATTGATTTACTACATTTTACGATGGATGTGACAAGAAAACATAGTGTGTGGATGGAATCTAAATAAGACATAGTAGAATATTTTACTAGGAAGGAATTTTTAAAAATTACCACTATTTAAACTATACCAATTTAGTGGTCCTTATATATTTTTCAGTTTTTTATTAATAAATGATATGTAATATTTTGCTCCAAATTTCATCATTATGGTTCAGGATTCCATTGATGATACTTGGATTCTATGATTAATGTATCTATTTATTTCAATTAACCATTGGATAAAATTAACTCACATTAAAGAAAGTTTTAATCTATGAATAAAAAAATTTATACTCTTTCAAATGATGTTATATCTTGAGATGTTATAGATATATTGAGATCGGAAATTTGGAACTATCTTTGTATAACAATAATCAAAACAGATAAATCATAATTTGTTATAGATATGGTATTAAATGTTTATAATTAATGTTAGATTCAATTTATTCTTGAGATTCTGAGCACAACCATCAGAAATATTTTTTATTTTTTAACGTATAAATTTTTTCATTATTAAATTATGCAAGGTTCATAAAAATATAACAATATTTTTTTTTATTCGTTTATATGATTGCTATTTAACCAAATATGGAAATTGATTTAAATTATATCTACAACATTGTATTATAATGTCCACCATAATAAATGTATCTTTAAAAAAATTGTTTTCAGGATATAGTCACTCTAAAACATTTTGGTGGTAAATTTTCAAGAATACTTTGTGATGATATTGTAAATATAGATGGATGATGTTTTATAAAATCTCTATTTACTACATTTAAATAAAACCCATTATACCTAGAGTATTGATATTTGGGTTATAATTAGTTAAATGAGTCCTAAGGAACCGGGTTTGGGGCACCCACCCATGTACGCCATATTCTCTATATGATAATCATGGAAAATATTCCTTATCTAATATTACTGTTGAATATCAACTTAAATTTACTATTTTTTAATGGTAAATGTAATTTTCATATGAATCTCTTATTTAGGACATTTTGGATAGAGAAAACTAATAGTAGTGATTATCAATTTTCTAAATATAGTTTAATTTTTTAATTGTTTTTCTAGTAATAGATACTTATTATAAATCCTATATTATTGGAAAATAACATATTTTTCCATATCTACTATGTAATTATTGATTTATTTTTGTTTTTAAGTGATGTGTATACGAATAGATTAACTCATTCAATTATTTTTTAAAATAAACCACCAACTTGTGTGATTTTATACTTTTTTAAATAAAATTAAATGGAGTGGATAAAATTTTTTTAGTAATAAGATAAAACTATATAATTGTAAACAATAGGGTCTCCCTCATATAGTGATTGAATTTTTATCTATCATTCTTCAATGATTATTAAAATATATTCAATAATTTATTATGTATCTCAACTACGCATTTAAGGGTTGTTCCATGATTAATAATCCTACTAAATTTTGGTTTATATTAGGATAAATCCTGCCACATTTTCCAATAGATATAAATAATTTGGTTCATTATGTTTAGTCATAGATATGATTTTTATCACCCTTTTTTAGGATGGAACAAAATTTTATCTTTAGTATTTAAAAATAATATGGGAATCCTTTAATGGAAATGATCCAGTACCCTAGTGGTACATGCTCCGGGTTGGCAACCAATAGACACAAGATCATATTCGGCCATGAGTGAATTTTCCGGTGTACTAAAACAATACTATAGCGAGGCACTATAGAAGTGGTGTAATTGTAACAGCGATGACACTATAGTGTTGGAGGGACTATAACAGGTATTGTAGAGGTAGTTGTACTATAGTAGGTACTATAGAAGTGTGGTTTCCATAGTAGTATTGTTTACTGAGGGGTCCTTTATGCCAAAAAATGAGCATTCAAGACTTGTATTCAAGACACGTGTCATTGGGCCTTCGGGCTATGTAATGGGTATCCCTATACCCAGTCTAAATATGTATTTTTATTAATAATAAATTGATGATTCAGCCTCAACCTATAAAAAATGATTGAATCCATTAAATTATACTGTCGAATTTAGGAGCTATTAATATAATTTATATGATTAACTTCCTAGTAGATCATATTTACTTTTTGACCAATGATTTCACCCTTATTTTTACCAAAACAAAGTGATTCCAACCTTAATATTTATGGTTTTTCCTAATAATGAATCAGGAGATCTAATAGTGAAAGAGTCTCTCATTGTGGGATTTATATATGTAAATGGAAATCCTATATAGAACGTTATTTAAGAGATTGGATTATCAAGTTATTTATGAATTTATAATTTCATGATCGATTGAGTGATTAGAATGTAGAGTTAGTTATTAGGTAGATGAACTTCTTATTAATAATTTTTTCAAGAAGGTGGAGGTTATATGGGAGTATTTATTATTGATTTAGTTTTTTTATAGTGGAGGGAGATGTGTAATGAAATTTTTAGGTGTAATGATCGCCCAAAACTTATTAATTGATCAATTTATTGCAGGGGATAATTTGTTATGAAAATATTATATGATGTATTTTGTTTGTGGATCACATAAATCAATATTCTATGATTGTGGTGAATGAAATATTCTTAAAATATGTGATAAATGAATTCCATTAGAAAATGTAATGAATGTCATGATTAGCTGTATAATTTAGTTTTTCCATATTTAATTTATGAATATGGTGTTATAATCATAATTGAAAATGTTTTCTCATCATTTCACATATCTAATCTTCTGATATGATATTTCTTAGTGGGTTGAGTTTTATTTGTAATTTGGGTTGATGGATAGTTTATACATGTAGTTGGAGATAACAAGATATGGTAAATTGAATTTCAAGGGTCATCCCCTTTTAAATTATCTCAATGTCTAATTGATGTGGTCCGGTTCATTTAATGGTAGTTTAGAATATTATATTTCCAAGGCCAATTATCAAAATATACCGACCTAATTAAATATATTACCTTATTTGTTTATAGATTATCCCATTTCAAAAATTCAATAAAAAATCACTCATGTTTATAAGGTTATAACATTTTTATGATTCATTCTAGATGATACATCCATAGAAAAAATGTTTATAATGTAGTATAAAATATTATTATATTACACTATTATATTTAAAGAAATGATTTTTTTACTTGTAAAATGGTGTTCTTTCTCTATGAGTGCATCCATGAATAGTAAAATGTTGATCATAGACATTATGTTATTTCATCAAATATAATTAAGACATAGGACCACATGTTCATATATTAATTATGTTAAGAATATTATTTAATTCTAGTTAATTTATCATTAAAATAAAATAATAATATCATCTTTTATAATTTAAACACATCATGTACAAGTTGTTTTAAAAATTCAATAATGAGTGATTAATTTATAAAACAAATTAGTTTACTATTGTCAGTTATATATTTACTAATTATTTAATAATGAAATATTTCCAAACTATCATTTTAATGAATATACTAATATAAATAATTTTGAATTACTATATTATTTAAAGTAAATATTTACTGTTTAGTTTTTTAATATAATATTTCATTAGTTTTCTAGGGAATAATATTTATTTTAATGATTTATTTAATTCATGGATCGATAAAATCCATCATAGGATCAATTATATAAGGTAATGGTATAATTAAAAACATATAATTAATTTAACATCATTTAAAGAAATATAATTTTATTTAATTATGATTTACTAGAAAAATAAGTGAATTCAATGAGATATATTATTATTATTACTATTATCCAACATGTTTCATCCGAGTGATTAAATATATCAATAAAGTCATGTTTGGTGTTTTTTCTGTTTTAAAACAATATATATAATGTATAATATAACTAAATTATAATAGTGGTACATGTTAGACATAAAAAAATTATTTTAGAAATTTCTTATGGATTGTAATAAAATCAACCCATCCTCCCTATCAGAAAACATGAGAGAATACGTGACTTTTTTTATTTAGAATTACTTATAGGAGGCATAATGTTCCTATAATGTAACAACAAAAATACATCAATAGTCATCTAATGGTTCATAAAACATGTTTGGATAGACAGTGAAGAATCATTTATTTGAAAATATATCACAATGGCTATCCTATTTGATTAAAAATTCTACTTAATCATTTAGATTATCATTCTCACAATAATTTTTGAATTAAATGTAATTTATTGGTAAAGGATAAAATATATATATAATATTGTGGGGTTGGTCATGTACATTATATTTATCCATTAATTTTAACAATGAAAAAAATCAGAGCACCCACTAAAAAATTTCAGCTACACCTCAACATCTTTAATGAATTTCATAAGGCATTTGTAATGAACATCAAATATTGTTTAATTTTTATGAAAATTTATATATTTAATGAATAATATGGATTATTTTATTATCATTAAACATGATATATTCATATTAAATTATGAATTTCAATGAATAATAACTATTATATAATCTACAAGTCCATATATCAAACCCAACATTGAAATATATAGAGTGAAATATATCATTAAAATTATTATTTATGACCATTCATATTTTGGATTAAATCGTGCCTTTATTTAACATGTGAAATTTTTTAAATAATATAATTTTATAATTATCATCATATATTAGATATTATCTTACTCTTTTTTAGTTGATGTACCTTGATTTTATAGCTTATGATAGAGGAAAAGAGAATTTATTTATTGTAGGCAATGACTTTTTTGTTAGATAAGAGAGTGTCGAATGATCACTTGTAGTCTATGGCTTATAAATTTAATGTTATAAATGATGATGTGAATTAATAATAAGTTGAGACTTTGCTGGTTACAATATTTTCCATTTAAATAAATGAATTAATATAATTTTACTATTCTCGAGGATTTACGATAATAAAATAGAATATATTATATTATTTTTGAGGCATCATTATTAATTCTAATTTAATGGGTTTTTATCGTATATTTTATGAATAATTTTTTTCCACTTTAATTAGTTATATGTAAAAAATGAGGACTTACCATAATAAAATACAACATTTTATAATGTTTGAAAAAATTATTAGAAAATAGTGTTAATTTAATTTTCTCGTTTGAATGTAATATTCAATTGATATATTTGAATCATATTTGGACTTAATTTGAATTTAAAAAATATATATGATTAATATTAAGATACTTCTATTACAATTAAATGATTATGAAATTTTTATTTGGGTTTCAAATATAGAAATATATATATATTATATAAATATTCTAATAATGTTGTAATATGGTTGGACCAAAAGTGGATGAGATATATGTTTACATGATGGGTTAATAAGGTTTTGTATATTCTTCTTAAAATATTCCTTCACACTAGACCATGAACTATTTATTTTTATGGTAACATATTTTTCTCTTTAATATTTATATTGATTCTATACCTACCAATGTTATTTACTTATAATGCATATAACTAAAAGTAAAAAGTAATGAATACGAAAATAAATATTTCTTACTTGGTTCGCCACTATGGATTTTTCGAAAGAGTATGCGTTCAATAATTTGTTAGTGAAAGAAAATAACTATTCTCACTGATCATTTGTTTAGGTGAAATAACTCCTCAATTTTATCAATTACCATATAATTATTGTTTTAGATGAAATATTTCATATGGATAACTTACATCACACATCATTATATGATCACATATTATGATGGTAAATTTTTAAAAAATAATAATGATCAATGTCTTTTATTAATGAGAAAATCATGAATCAAAACATAAATTCCTTTTAACATAATGATATCCTTTTTATCCATGATTTTAAAATCACTTTAAAATTTAAAATTCCATGAAATATAAAAAAACCACCCCACATTTTCATTCTCATCTAGATATTACATGTATTCATTTAACATCATTGTATATAGTAGTCAATGATATCCTTATTCAAATATTATCAGATGGTGAAAATCATCGATGTTCTTCTTCTTCAAATAACAATTCATAATTTTGATATTATAATTGCACAATAGATAGGGGAAATATTATATATATATATATATCATTTTGTTGGTTCATATCATGTATTTCTTTCATAAAACCCATCAACAAGATATCTTCACATCGTCCATTTTTGAGACCCCATCATTAGACTTCTTCGTGAGACTTGTATGTGGGACTCCTCAGTGATATTCCTTCATAATAATAATAAATTGTACTTATCTATGAGACTCATACATTATACCACTTCATGATAATCTTCTATGAGATCCCTTCATGGTACCACTTCATAAAAAAATAATTTTATTTAGTTGAATCACACAAATATAGTCTGAAACCATATTGAGGTCACATGGAATGTGTTATGACAATAGTTCTGTATATGCATCCAAAAATTAATTGAATATATCCCTATTTATAACTCTATATTGATTATTTTAAACAAATGGAACCAAATAATAACATGGTTATTTTCAAGTAAAATACTTGTTTATTATTAATCAATGTATGAAATACTTCTTCCTTAATTTTGGATGGGTTATTTGGTGTTTGCAGGAATAAATAAACCATAAAAAATCTCATAATATTTATTAACTTCCCAATTTACAAACTGAAAAATCAGCATTTTTTGCATTATGTGATCCAATTGGGAGATCCATGTACCATCATGCGGTGGTTAGTGAAATTTTCTTCCAGTGATTTATGTGATACGATCACGTGATATAATGAAAATCATAAGGTGGTGGGAATTTAAACAACTACGATATATCTCCATAATTTCTAGAATAATTTCATTTATGGATTTTACATGAAATAATCACAATATCCCTTTATATTCATGTTGTTCCTCCAAGTGATTCAATTGATCTCCTTTTGAAATTTTATAACAATCATGATATGCTTTATGATCCATCACATTATATCATTTTGATATCCCTATAAAATATTGTGGGGTATTCAAAAACATCACATGATATCTTCACCGTGACCAGTTTATGGATATGGGATTGTGTGATCCCTTAATGTGACCAGTTAATATATCATTCAATCATGAAATAAATTTATATGATAATGATGTACTTAATGAAAATCCATGACTTTTTAGTATATCATGTGATCACATTATCCCATTGAAACAACCCATGATTTTATGAAAAAATTTCATGTTGATTTAATATTTTCTATATTTTGAATTATATATAAAATTTAGTTTATCCTCAGTTATATGTAACATTAATTTTATCTTCCATTACACGTAACACTTAAATTAGATTGCCTTACAAAAAACACTAATTTTAAAACATGACATAATTTTAAAATATTATTTTTTTTAATTATAGTTTTCACATAGCTATTGAAAAAATAGGTTATGAATATGAATAAATTAATGATTATAATATAATGTTTACAAATTTAAATAAAATGAATTATTTCGAGACCATTTATTTAAAAATTAAAACTAATGAATTATTTTATGGGGGAAATATTTTTTTAGTGAATGAAAATATTTTTCACCTATAAATTTAAACAAACAAAATATAGAAATTTTTTTTAATAAAATTTATATATAATATATTCATTCATCTATTTATCATTTTTCTTTTTTGTTTTCTAGAAATGAAATTAGAATAAATCAACATTTAGTAATGAAAAATATACATTATATATTGTAGATTGATAATATTTTTGATGAAATTAATTTAAAATTAATTTCAGAGTTTTTTAGAATATATATTAGTAATAATAAAATTAATTTTTAAATAATTATATATGAATTTATTTAGGCTCATTGTTTTAGAATTTTCTAAAAAGAAATGTTTTTTGAGTTGTGAGATATGCATATTTTTAATTGAAATAATCCTATATTTTAAATTATTAATGAAGAAAAAAAATATTACAAATTGGTTTTAATCTAAAATTAGTTAAAATATATATCTTTTAATACTAATTAGTTAATTTGAAATGATTTCAATTTCAAATTGCATATGAAAACACCATAAACATTTGAAAATTATCTCTTTGAATCCATCGGTACCCTTTTGCATCTATGTGATTAGATATAAATATATATTTTCCAATTATGTGAATATATTCGTGATAAATGGATTACATATTTTCTATACTAATAGTTATAATTTTATAATAATCTAAACTTAATTTTCTTGAAAAATTATTTGTAAAAAAACACACATATGTTATCATGATTAAGGAAGAGATGAATTCACTAAGGTGATAAAATAAAATTATAATGGTCAAATATGTTTCAAAAAATGACCAAATAAAAATTACATGAAATATTTAAACATAAAATTTTTATCCATTTTGGTAGGAGAAATATTTTCTACACATATTTCATTTCTAAAAATTACACGTTTTCTACTCACATAACTTTTAAAAATCCACCCACTCTCATCCCTTATTCAAACTATATTTATCATTTTTATTATAAAATTGCTTCTAAAATAACTTCCAAACATTAATAATATGATCTAATAATCCTTTATTAGTATTTAAATTCACTTAGGAATGATTTTTGTTCAATCTTAAGAAGTATACACAAAGAAAAGTTAATTTTCATCAATGTAAATTTTTTATTTTATTTCTTTATACACCCACCATAAATATTATTTAATACATCTTGATATAATAACATAAATTTACTAATTATAGATAGATTTATTGAGATATTATAATGGAATATAAATTTCTTCACTTCTATCAAATGGATTATAAAATCATCATTCATGTTTAAAGAGGACTACCTCCTAGTGAATCGATGACATTAGATTTTACATTACAGCATCTCCTCATTGTGTATAATGATGTATATATTGTATATATATTATTTTTATTACAAATTTACACATATTTATTCATTATTGTATATATACCATTTCACATCCCATTCCATTGGGGATACAATAATAATGCTTCTCTACGGATGACTACCGCCTCCGGAGATGATGCGATTTGTTTTTTAGTAACTCTTTAAAAGGAAGATAATAATGATAAATATATATAATATACATGAGATAATTATCATATATCACATATATTTTTATTTATAAAAATATTAAATATCAATTTCATTCTTACCATGTTAATAATTGATTAAAGATAATGTCATTTGGGTACATGTGGGCTACCAACTTCATGAAGCGATGTGTCCCTATATTCATCAGCACACCAAGTGAATGATATGTATATTCCATGAAAAAATATTAAATTTAACAAATTATTTTTCATTATATAATTTTTTTTAAATATCTTTCGTCCATAATGATTATTGAATAATGGAATCGTTAATCAAACATATGTAATGCCTACATTCCCCACCATCGTAACATACTTAAATTTAATAATAAAATCATTCCCAATTATTATAAAAATTATATTTGATGAATAAATATGATATATATGTTATTATTATTAATATTTATATAATGGTTCAAAGATAAAGATAAGATGAACAATGATAAAAAATTAAAACATTATATGAAAAACAATGTGGATGTCACCTAAAACATGAATTTTCAAGGAAATATTAATAAATGGGTATTAAATATACATATATAAGTCACATAATGTATGATATATATATTTATGGTTTTTTAATATTTGTATAAAATATTATATTTATTATAAAATTGTTTTTAAGGATTAGGAAAGAAGATTGTACTAACGTTAACCATTATATTATCACAATTTTAATTTTATTCAATTTATTCCATATTTAAAAGTTATTTTTTTTTGGTTTTTAGTGATCATGAAAATAAATTATAAGTATTATCTATAAATTTATATTTATTTAAATAACCATTTTCTGATCTATCTTTCATGTGGTTTACTGTTTATAATATTCCAATGTAGTAAGTGATTTGTTTCCTCAATTTGAAATCATTGAGACGAAAGTTTTGTTATAAAACTATCTTGTTATTTGAGGTAAATATAATATCCCATTTACATGATATATCAGGAATCTATTTAAATTCATGATATTTTAATTTTCATTTATTTTTTATTATTTCAGGTGTGTTATGATTCGATTTTTTGAAAGTGGTAAGTGTCTTATGCTACAATCTCATCGTTAATTGGGATTATTAATGTTTAGTCCATCAATGTTGAAATAATATCTTCCATATCTTTATAATCACAAGATATTTATTATTATTTAGTAATTTATTATATTTTTAAATCTGTAATTCATTTTTCTACTCCTCAGTACAAAAAATAATTCAGAAGTTGCTTTTCTAAAAAAAATGTCTTTATTTCTGTCTTCTTTAGGAAACCTTTTTTTATTTAAAAACCATATTTCCTAAAGTACGTTAAAAAATGATTTTTAAAAATAAATAATTTTTATTTATTGATTTATAATTTATTCATGTCATATTTTTTTAAAAAATAATTTCATTTTCTAGAAAATTCCCATTTGGATTTTATTGAAAATATAAAAGGAATATATTTTTTCATGATCATGACATGAATATTATTTATTGCTATCATGAACGATAAATTATTTAATGCTTCCACTAAATTTTTTCAAGGTGATTTCCAGGATAAAAATACTTTCAAAATGTTTACTATTTCTAAAAATTTTGTTTTTAATTTCAAAATGATATATTCCTCAGTTTTTTTAAAATGATTATTCAAGCATATTTTCAAATATTATGATTTGTATAATGTATTCAATTTTTAATTTTTTCCAATTTAGAAATGTATTTTCTTCTAAAAAATAACATGTAATAATAAAAAATAATTTTCCATATAATATGGAATCATTAGATGCTACTTTTGAATACTTGGGATATGATCATAGGATTTCATTCTTATTATTTATCTAATTTTTTTAATGTTTATAATGATAATAAGTTGATGAAAATTTGTTATCATATAAATTTTAAGCAATGATAATAATTGTTAAAAGATCATTACTTTTAGATGGGTTACGATATATTGTTTTGATGAATTGATTATGAAACCCATTTATTTTGAATGGGTTAATATATGATTACATGTTTATGAAACACATTAATTGTTCTTAGGTTATGATTAAATGTTTAAGATACTAATTTCTTTTAATGTTTTATAATATTATAAATGTTTATTGATCTTTTAGAACATTAATATATGGATTTTGTTATATTACGGACCTATATCTCCATATAATTCATTGGGTGATGATATATTTTCTATAACAAGAGGGTTAAACAGGTCACTATCCCATTCTTGAAAATTGGTTTTACTAGTGTGTATCCCAATACCAAATAAAATGGTAAAAAGTTTTTTAGCACAAACCCAAAGAGGCTTCATGTATGGTAAGCACAAGAATACCATTTCATGAATGTTTTGGTCGATAGCAACTACACAATGTTTTCTATTATTATCATTATTCAATATATTAGTTAATTTTTGGAAATTCTTTTCTCTATTGTGAAATTAATTTTTTTACATATTATTCATATATTAGAAACTTACAATATTTATTACATGACTCGATATTAATATCATTGTTTATATTTTTTTTGGTTTATCAATTTTATCCTCACGTCCTCACACCATTATATTCATGTTATTTTTATTTTTATTTGATCAGTACCCTTACTAATCATTTGATCAGAACAATTTATATTTTTCCTTACACTAGGTAAAGAAGAAATTATTTGAGTTGGGTATGTATATGAAGAGTTCTAAATTTGAATATTATTTTTTGGAAACATTGATGATGTTACACCAAAATATAATATTTTTTATCTAGTCACTAGTGACACTAAAGTCTTATAGTCTTTAGGGCATCTGATTTTGTAATGTATTAACTATTTGTATAAAAATATGCACTATCAATGAATGATAATCTAGGTTTTCTATAGTTGGTGATAGTGGAAATGTTTAGTTATCCTTTTGACACTAGGATTGAAAATGATTATTGATATCACATTGGATATATCAATGAAATATTTTGGGATACATCTAATGATATGACTAAGGATGAGTGAATGTAGAGGAAAATATTCTAGAAATGTGGTATAGAAGATGGAAAGTTATCTCCCTATAATTATATCCATATCTAGATATTAAAACTGTATGGTAATTTTTGTATAGGTACCCAAGGATAATAACTATGAAAATGGATGATTATGATGGAATCGATGGTCATTTGGTGCATGAAAATTGGTCATGCTGCACATCTTATTTGAAACTACTGTACGGCATAAATTTGAAATTAACAAGAACTTTATTAACCGTATTTGAGGATTTAAACAGATGTTGATCATGTATAATATAGGATACAACTAATGTGTCGTTAATTTAAAATAAGATTTTATGATTTTGAAAGCATATAAGTGTTTTTTCATTATAATGTGGTTTTACCACCATGAAAATAGTTACTCGTACTATGATTATTGGTTTTAGTTACTGGTTAAATCCAGCATGAATCATGATAAAACATATTATAATGGATATCTCAATGATAAGAGGAATGAATTTTTTTTAATGAAATTAGTTAACGATATTTTGATTATTACTAATTAGTTATAATGGGACAAGATTAACAATGCAAAAATTATCAAACTATCAAACTAACCAAATAAGATAATGATAGAGTTTGGTTAGAGTATATATATCAAAGACCACGGGGAAAGAATTTTCTATTTCACATAAGTTGAAATTGTGTTAAGAAACACCCTTGTTGAAGTCGTAGTGTAACATGAAGATGTTCTAACTGTGGAAAATAAGGAAACAAATCAATTAACTAAAAAGGTCAAATTAATATCTTAGTTAATTTAATTGATTATAATAATGGTATCCACGACGTATCATTTACTATTGGATGTTTTAAAAGTGGAATTTTTGGAAATTTCATAAATAAATGTATTTAGGAGAATTATCATGAATAGAATCCCTAGGATTTATAAGCTATTGGTATTAATGTTTATGATGAAGATTCTACGAATGATATATGAACAAAACTATTATTATGGAATACGCTGAAGAATCATGGTTAATGGTTTGAGAAGTGACAAAAATGATTGAAGTATTTAAGAATTTTGATTAATTTATTAAGTTATATGAATCAAGAAATATATAAAAACAATTAATTATATGTTTTTCATCATGGTTTTGTTTTTTTGTTAAATTTTACTAATGGACTAGAAATGTGATTTAATGGAAAGGTCATATGTTATTTAAAAAATTTAACACATAATATATTATATATGTTGAGATAATGATGTTGGGATAAATCTATTTTTTTTTTATTATTTTAAATTTAATAGTATTAATTACATTGGAACGGATTATTTATTTTTTGACAATAAGATTTATGATATCATTGTTGGGATTTATTACATTTTTTTACATAGGTAATATTACCACCAATTTGAGTTTTATGTAATGAATGAGGTAGAATGTATGTTATCAATAATGTATTATGGTAAATTATGTTATTAACTTATTCTATGAGATTAGATGATGATGATGTTGAAATGTTTTTTATGTGACAATATAAAGAAACATTAAGATTTATATGGGATTATTGTTATGTTCATCTTGCGAAACATACTTTACATATTTATAAATTTAGAACTTTTCATATTTTATAATCGTAGAATTTATATAATGGTTTATGTTTTACAATGTATGAGGGTTTATATATTATTTATTACTTTACCATATAATGATTTGTGCATATTGGATAACATGTTCTAACCATTCTGTTGTGATGATAACTAATGATAAATGGGTTGACATAACAAAATATTTATAAATCTTGTGTTGTGTTAGTGAATTAAGATTAAAACATTCACCTTCATATCATGTATTAAATGAAGAGATAAAAATTTAAAATGGATGAACCAATAAGTGAAATTGTGACTATGAAATGTAACAATATCAAATAAGTATTTATTATCCTAAAAAATATCAATTTTAGGAAAATGATATTAAATTATAATTTTATCGTGTTATTAAAATGATTCAATCTATCGACGAAATCTTCACACAGATTTAACTATAGTTTTTTAGGATTTAACCTTATCTATATCATGGAATTTATTATTATCAATGATCTCTATCACTCTCTATATATAATTACACTATTCCTTCATGTCAAATTTCCACATTATACATATATTCTCTTTTGTGGTCAACATGATATAAGACATATTTAGAAGAAATTAGGTTTCCAAAATTCACTATATAAGGGATATTTTGTAATCTTTTGTCTGATTTCGTATTCTATAAAGGATGTTTAATGTGTTAAATTTTCGATGATCAAGATTAACATTGGGGGTGAAATTCATTTTAAAGGGGAATTATGTAATAGCATTGGATTTTGTGAATTTATTTGAATTTTTATATATCATATTGATTTTTTTCAACACTCAAAAACAAATTATATCATATTTTTCATATAACACATTTTTTCTCTTGTATTATAAGTATCATTGAGATTATCTTCCATTAAAAAAACTAGAATTTGAAAAAAATGGGACAAATTTGTAAACTGTTGTTATTTAATATGATAATTATCATAGTACAACTGAAATAGAGGGTATGTATTGGAATATTTTTTTCAGAGTATATTGTTTTCACATATACATAAAATTATTTTTTCCAGGATTTTTTATTTAAAAATGAAGATAAAGGACATATTTTTTGAGAAAGTATTTTTTTAGGTAAACTAATATATATTTCATAAAAAAAATTTAAACAAAAAAATTTTTGAGAAATATTTTAACTGAATTTTTATATAATATATTCGGTTGACTATTTAATAGTAATATTATGTGATTTCAATATATGATATAAGAAAAAAATCAAATGTTATGGTCAAAAATATATTGTATAATAATAAATAATATCACTATAATATAACATCATTTGTAATTATTTTTTAGGATTTTAATAATTTTATTTGAAAAAATGAAATTAATTTTTGAAATTAACATGTATAAATTTTCATATAGTTAAATTTTGATAATTTTTTGATAATATTAATTTTTTTAGTAATAGTGAAATATAATGAATTTGATTTAATTACCGCCATATGTATCTAATTATTTATAAGGTAAATTATAATTTAATTTTATATTAAAAAACATTTGTATAATTTTATATGTATTTATTAATTTTATATAATTCAAATAAATTTAATATTGAATATGGTTTTAAATATATTGTAAATGTTTCAATATTTTCACATTGAAAAGATTCATTATCATTCCAATTTCATTATTAATTTAAATTTTACATTTTATACATATGTGAGTCAGATTTGAAAGGATATATAAAATATTTTTATTTATTATTAATTTATATTATCGAATAAATAATAAATAATTTTTGGAAAAAAATATTACAAACATTATAAACTATTTACTATGTTGGTATTACAAATAAATTTTCCTAGGGAGTTAAACAAAAAAATATATGGTTGAAAAATCACATTGAAATTCCCCAAAACACATTTATAGGAAATATTTTTATCATTTCCCTTATATTTGAGATAATTATCCATTTTTATTGTAATACCCTGAGATTTTTTGAAAAATATTCTTATTAATTTCATTGATGACTTATGTTGTATGCTACACCAAGATTATGTTGCGCTATAAGCAACACCGTATTATCTTGTATTATATGTAACCCTAACTTGGATTTCATTACACGCAATCGTGACCTTCCTCAATAGCGTCTGTAGTACGCAATACCATGTTTCACAAAAAAACGATATATTGTTATAATATTATTATGGACTAGCCATTCTGAATAGTATTAACTACATTTTGAATTTTATAACATTATTAATCATCTTACATAATTTCTAGGACATGGTATGAGAACAAAATAAATATTTCGGGTAAAATAAGTATTTTTAAAAAAATGCAGTTTTACTTCCTTTTGATGGAGCACCCACTTTAAGTTTAGTTTTTGACATGTTTATAAGTCAAATTTGACAACATAAAATTCTTCCTTGGATTCAGGATATAAAAATTTAATTTGGATAAAGTTTTGATATTTTTCTGATAACTTTCATATTTTAATGAATAGTAAAAACATGCTATATTTTAATTAAAAACAACTTTTTTCATCGCAATAATTTATATGGTTCGATTATCTTTTTAATTGGTTTTAATATGTAATTTTAATATATTTTTACTATTTAATCCAATGTTGGTCATTGGAATTAATTTCACTTTGAAATTGCATATAAACAAGTATCACTCTTTTGATAATTATTGTTTCTTAAAAACACGCTATTTGTTTTGATAACGAGAATTAATTTTAAAATTAATTAATTCCACTTATATGTTTTGAATTTTAAAAAATAGACATCAATTTTGAATTCAGAATATCATTAATTATTTGGCTGAATTTTTTGTATTTTTCTGAAAAACTTCATTTTTTGATGAATAGTGAAACCGCTTAATGGTAGATAAAAAACTGAATTTTTCATTTAAATTAAATTTTACCACTTCTGTGAATTGAATTTCGAAAATCCAAGAGACACGGTTAATATCAAGGACTAAACTGTGATTCAATGAGATTAAAATATTTTTTTGGTGAATAGTAACTTTTTACTTTTATTTACCACGGTTAAAAGTAAATAGGATAATTAGGGGTAAAAATGATATTATTATTATCCTATAACATGTCCTAATCATATTGGATAAGTGTAATTCGACCAAAAACAACCTTAGGAATACAATATGACCATTTAGGCCCACTTAGATTAGATTAGGACATTTTCTATTAATTTATTTAAAGAAGGGTTAAAATAGTTAAACTCAACGTTTAATAAGTAACGCATTTTTAATATAGGGTTATACATAAGATAAATTCAACTATAAATATTAATTAGAAAGATAAAACGATTTCCTACATAATTATATTTTATTTATAATTTTTAGACGTTAAATAATATAATTTATTTATGACACAAAGATGATGCAGTAATTATCTTATTAATGAAATATTGATATAATTGATGTTATAAATAACCAAATAAATGTAATTTGAGACTTTTTATGAATTACACTAATTTTATAGGTTAATATGACATGTTATTATTGATTTAAATAACTTTTTTAGATAAAATAATTATGTTATGATTTTCTAAAAAATCAATTATCAAATATTGTCAAAATTAACATAAAATAGTTTTTAAAACAAATATTATATTATTAATTGTTATTTTATTCATAAAAAAATAAGGTTCAGCCAAATGACTTAGATAATATTATATAGATTTATAATAATCAACTTGGGGTTTTTTTCCTTGTTATAGTAAGTTTATTAACCTTATAGTATAAGAAAACAAGAACACACAGTAAAAGTTAAATTATTTAACTTAAAGTTAAATCTAAATGATATGGTTAAAATAGAAACCTAAACCTGTCTAAATTATATTGGATTAGATAATTTCTACCCATCCCCACCTTATCTTCTAAATAAATCAATTTTTACCTATTAAAAACCAAATATGACTTTATAATAAAATAATATTTTTTGTTTTACCAAAGGTGCCCCTCTCCTCCCTTATAAAACGGCAGCTCCTCCCTCTCTTCATCACACCAGTTTGAGCTTTAAAACTCGGCCAACCACTACCAAATTATTTTCTCCACTTACCTAGAAGCATTCTAGAGGTCCTGGTCTTTTTCAAAGACCAATTTTAGTGCCCTAAAAAGAGGTCTCAAAGAGGCGCTTCAAAGAAGAGGTAATGTCTGTTACCGATTCTTTCACCTTTATTTCTTCTTCCACTTCGTCATTCATTAGTTGTTTCATGATGATGTAATAACATCTGTATAACTTATATACTGATATGTTATTATAAGTATGAAACAACCCTATTTCACCATAAATCCATCATATGGAAAACGAAATCATCGCGCGTGCGTACGTACAGAATACGGTCTCCACGCCATGGTGTAATCAGTTTTTCCACCACCACATTACATGAATGGGTATAATAGTGTAAATAAACAACTATATATGGTTATTGTAAAGTGATATTGATATTTTAATATTATACAAACACTTAAATACAATTCCATGATCATGGAAATGATATCATTGCTCGTGCATACGTACGGACTACCGTCTCCACGAACGCGATGAGATTCATTTTCCATGATTAACCATTCAAGAATGATTATAAAGTATATATAATGAATAATAATGAAATATATGGAATAATGAATCTACTAGATTTATGTATATATATATATCATCTACTTACTTCCATTCATGTCAATAAAGAATGGAAAACAACGTTCATGTGTACGTACGACCTACCATCTCCATGAATAGTGTGTTTCATTTCATTTATCTATCTATTATATATATATACTGAATATATACGATATATAAATCACGTTTTACATTATGGAAGTAAGTAAATCATGAAATAAGTAACAATAAAATCAAGAACAACAAGTCCAAACACGTACGATAAATGATACAATTTTACCCAAAACGCTACTTTAGCATTGAATTGAAAATTGAACGGGTAATATAAATACCTAAGTGAACCATATATGATATAATAACAATGAATATGATTATTTAACAAGTCCATGACATTATTTAAATCATTATATAGGAGGTTCAGATACATACGAAGCATATCAGACCTAAGGTAAGGGATAATTTTGCAAATCTCATTTTTATCTGAGATTGCTTTTATGTAAGTATTTACTGGGGTTATTGTCATCATCCATGTACAGGTTTTCTAAAAGTATTTTTATGTATGTTTAATGTCCTTTTTACCCATTTTGACTTTTACTACATGGTATGTAAGGAATATTTCTTTTTTTTACGTTACGAGGTACTTTTTGACTTTTCCGACAAAAGTATGAGAATAATGTTTTTTTAACTTATACGACATGAAAAATTTTTCACAGTTTTATAAAGCCTTATTTTCATGAAGCTTCCTCCAAAATATTTAATGTCTATATCCAACAAAATCTCTTTCTTTTAAAATTTCATGGCCTTTTGTGAAATAAATTGATTTTGAAGAAGAAAAGATATTTCCCTCAAGAATTCATTTCAAGTGTTTTATCAAAACCATTACTCCGTCTAAGATGATATTATTTCATATGTGTATGTTTTAAGATTAATGTATCTATGATTTAAATTGTTTCACTTTTCTTATGATGAAATTTCCATTTTATTTATATGGATTATGAGATGATGGGATGATGTTTATGAAACCTATTTTATTCTTTGGGTTATGATGAATGTTTTAAATTTATTTTGAGGCACAAGTAAGAATGATTTCATTATGAGAGGGGTGGGACCCATATCTCCCTCCAATTAATTGGGTAAAGATTTATATCTCATGAGATAGATAGGGCTGGAACGGTATGTTAATCCGGTTCAGTATTACAGGACTGGAACGAAGAGTGAACTTGATTCATAAAGGGACTTTTTCCACTCAGATGGTCTTGGCAGCAGTGCCTTGGCTACAATGGAAATCATTACATGTGCTTAATGGATGCCCCAATTACATGTTTTTTTCCCATGCTATTTTATCATTATTTATGTTCCATTATGATCTATGCCTTATGTACTTGCATTTTTATGTTGTTGCTCATGATTTTGATGTTTAAACATTATGTTCATGTTTTAAAGATCAAATGTATATGGTATGTTTTATTTTATCCATGGTTACACTTACTGAGCATTTGAGCTCACCCTTTTTATGTTTTATTTTCCCCCAGGATTAAAATAAAGGTTTTAGGTAAGGAACCAAAAAGTGGAAGATCTTTATGGGAGATGTTGAAGATCTTTCACCATGATTAGAAGATTACGTTCAAAGATTCCAAAGACACTAAAATTTTACGGTCTTTGTCTGTCTGTTTTTATTATTAATTAAGTATTACACAAAGTAATGTAATATCTATATACGTCAAGCTTTGGGTCTCTACAGTTGGTATTAGAGTAAAGGTTTAGTCAACCTTTGGAAACTAGGATGTAAAAACTTTAGTGAGATCCCTAGAGATATTTCTAAGGTATGTCTAGGGATATCCCTAGGGTTATGAATAAGTATAATTTATAGTCCTATAATTATGGTAATGATATTAGATTAAACGTAATAAGTTAGATATTGATGTTACACCCCCATGATTATGGTTGTTGTCTCTCACACTATTCTTTTTGGGTTTTAGAACATTGCTGGAAAGAAGATGATTCAAGATAATGGAGGATATGATGGAAAATTAAATGATATTCTTCATGAGCAACCAAATGAAATGGGATTTGGAATTACAAAAATCATTATTATGCCAAATCAGCAATCTCATAATATGGTCAATAAACTAAAATTTGGTAAAATTCCTGACTCAGATAATAAGTGAAAGATGGAGTTTCATGTTGATCATAGATGAAAAAAGTTCAATTTCCTCTATGTAAAGCATGTGGGAAGGGGAATCAAGGAAATGTTTCAAAGGAACTAGAAAATGCTTTGGGTGTGGAAAAGAAGGACACAAAGCCAGTAAGTGCAAAGGAAAAGGTTCAGTTAACACTATGGGTGAGGATAATTGTATTGCTACGACATCAACAATGGTTAAATGTTTTAAATGTGGAATGTACGAGCATTATGAAAACCAATTCCCTAAGGGAATGTCTCTTGAAGAGAATCAGTATGGTCATATGGGTAGTATTCATATTGATGATGATGAAGAGACTACAAATGATATGTGAGATGAAATAATTGTTGAAGCTCGGTCAATGGATTAAGTAGGTAGTGGAATGATTACATGTTTATCAAGTGTAATGTTGTATAAATAATCTCATGGTAATATGGAATAAAGAGACATCTAAGGATTGTTACATTGTTGCCTTTCCTTAAGTTTTGAATGTATATGATGAATGGTACCAGTGACCATGAAATCTTATTCAGATATTTTTGGAAAGTAGATGATATGCACATAATGAAGGGATAAGGATAAAATTAATTATTTGATAGTATTCATGAGCTCATGACTGATATAAGGAGAATGTCATATCATGGATTGAGTATATAGAATTTTTGGATTTTTGTATGTGGAAAGAGTTAACTTTTGGTAGCATTCATGTTCTCACTAAGGTTCAATGGGTATTCATTCTTCAAGATAATACATGATTAAGGTATTCACATGTTTGTAATTTGACCAACAAGATATATATTATGATATATTGGGGATAAAAGATGGCATTCAAGTGATTGTTATGTGACATTTCAAGTAATCGTTTTCTTTATACTATGATCTTGGACCAAAGAATTTTAGATAAGCCTAATTATTATATTGGATTATGTTGGACATAAGTTACTATTTATTATGGATAAAAAAAAATTCGATATTATTTATGGGATGTTATAGTAATGTAGTAGTAGAAAAAGGACAACATGCAGGACATGCGACATACCATCGCGTCAAAAAAGGTTGTGGGAATCGAACCCACAACTAAAATGCGACATGCCTTTATCGCCAACCACTGGCCTACAGGATGTCCCTATTTAGTAGAAACTAGTTTTATTATATTAAGTAGTATGATTTATGAAGTATAAGTCCATTTTAAGAACCATATATGATTAACCTCACCATAGATGGACTTATGTAAATTTGATATCTTTTTCTAACCTTTTGTATGAAACAGATGGAATGACCCATCATTCTGTCACATGATCTGATAACTCTTCATGAATAACAAATTCAACTTCATTTCATTAAGAGATAAAGTGGAAATTGTTCAAAGCAGGAACAATAGTGAGATTGTACCAAAATCAAGAAAGTATTTCTTCTAATTCAAAATTTTCAACTTTAGGGAAATGATATTGAAAACCAAAAATGTTTTCCTAGTGATATTATATCTGATGAATCAGATGGTACCTTAGATCATCACAAATATATGGCTTTGTGATTATTGGATTTTTCATAGCCATGTTCTCTACCACTCTCTATCAAAATTTGATGGTTAGATTTTTCTTCCATATCCGTATTTTCACCTATGTTCTCCTATATGGAAACCCAATGATGACTTATTTTGGGTAACAATTACGTTTAATAAATTAGTTTTTAAATATTGGTTTTGGTATTCTTTTTTACAATGTGGGTTTATATTAATGAAACTTTCGAGTAGTAAACCATTTATAACCCCGATGAATTTCCAGGGCGAAATTCATTTTTAGGGGGGAAGAATGTAACATACCGAGATTTTATGAAAACTATTCTTCATAATTTCATTGATGACTTCTATTGTATGCAACACCAATATTATCTTGCGCTATATGAAACACCGTATTAGCTTTTAGTATACACAACCCAAACTTTTCTTTCATTACACGCAGTCATGACCTTCCTCGATAGCGTGTGTAGTACGCAATACCGAGTTTTACAAGACAATGATATATTGTTATAATATTATTATGGACTAGACATTATGAATAGTATTACCTATATATTGAATTTTATAACATTATCATTCAAATTACATATTTTCAAGAACATGGTATGAGAAAAAAATAATTTTTTTGGGTAAAATAAGTATTTTTAAAAAAATGCAGTTTTGCCGCCTTTTGATGGCGCACCCAATTTAAGTCTAGTTTTTGACATGTTTATAAGTTAAATTTGACAAAATGAAATTCTTCCTTGGATTTTGGATATAAAAATTTATGTTGGATAATGTTTTGATATTTTTCTGATAAATTTCGTATTTTAATGAATAGTAAAAACACGCTATATTTTAATTAAAAACAACTTTTTTCATCACAATAATTTATATGGTTAAATTATCTTTTTAATTGGTTTTAAAGTGTAATTAGAATACATTTTTACAATTTATTCCAATTTTGGTCATTGTAATTAATTTCACTTTGAAATTGGATATAAACAAGTATCAATCATTTGATAGTTATTGTTTTTTAAAAACACGCAATTTGTTTTGATAATGGGAATTAATTTTAAAATAAATTAATTCCACTTCTAAGTTTTGAAATTGAAAAAATAGACATCAATTTTGATTTCAGAATATCAAGTATTTCTTTGGCTGAATTGTTGGTATTTTTTTGAAAAACATCCATTTTCGATGAATAGTGAAACCACTTAGTGGTAGATAAAAAACTGAATTTTTCATTTAAATTAAATTTTACCACTTCTGTGAATTGAATTTCAAAAATACAAGAGATGCGGTTAATATCAAGGACTAAAATGTGGTTCAATGAGATGAAAATATTTTTATGGTGAATAATAACTTTTTACTTTTATTTACCATGGTTAAAAGTAAATAGGATAATTATGGGTAACAATGATATTATTATTACCCTAACACATGTCCTAATTCTATTGGATAAGTGTAATTCGACCAAAAACAACATTAGGAATAAAATATGACCATTTAGGCCCACTTGGATTAGATTAGAACATTTAATATTAATTTATTTAAAGAAGAGTTAAAATAGTTAAAACAAAGATTAATAAGTAAATCATTTTTAATATACTGTTATACATAAGATAAATTCGACTATAAATATTCATTAGAAAGATTAAACGATTTCCTACATAATGGTATTTTATTTATAATTTTTATCCTTTATATAATTTAATTTATTTATGACACAAATATGATGCGGTATTTATCTTATTAATGAAATGTTGACATAATTGATGTTATAAATACCCAAATAAATATAATTTGAGACATTTTATGAATTCAAATAATTATATAGGTTAATATGACATGTTAGTATTGATTTAGTATCATTTATTGGAACTAATCACTCTGTTATGATTTTCACAAAAATCAATTACCAAATAGTATTAAAATTGACAAAAAATAGATTTTAAAACAAATATTATATTATTAATTGTTATTTTTTTCCTAAAAATCTAATGATCGGCCAAATGACTTAGATAAGGTAATAAATATTTATAATAAACATCTTGGGGTTCTTTTGGGTTGTTATAGTAAGTGAATTAACCTTATTGTGTGTGAAATCAAGAAGACACCGTAAAAGTTAAATTATTTAACTTAAAGTTAATTCTAAATGATATGGTTAAAATAGAACCTAAACTTATATAAATTCTATTGGATGAGAGGATATCAACCCATACCCATATTATCTTCTAAAATAATCAATTTCTTGCTATTAAAAACCGAATATGACTTTATAATAAAATAATAGTTGTTGTTTTTCTAAAGGTGCCTCTCTCCTCCATTATAAAAGGGCACATCCTCCCTCTCTTCCTCACACAACATTGAGACTTCAAGCTAGACCAAACCCTGCCAAATTATTTTCTCCACTTCCCTATAAACATCTTATAGGTACTGGTCTTCTTCAAAGACCAATTTTAGTTCCCTAAAAGGAGGTCTCAAAGAGGAACTTCAAAGAAGAAGTAATGTCTGTTACCGATTCTTTCAACATTATTTCTTCTTCCACTACTTCTTCATTAGTTTTTTCATTATGAAGTAATAACATAAGGATCACTAATATAATAATATTTTATTATTTTTATGAAACAACCAAATTTCACCATCTATCCATCCTACGAAAAATGAAATCATCACGCGTGCGTACGTACGGAATATTGTCTCAACGCCGTGCTGTAATCAGTTTTTCCACCACCACCTTACATGAATGAGTATAATGGTGTAAATAAATAACTATATATGGTTATTGTAAAGTGATATTGATTATGTAATATTATACATACACTTCAATAAAATTCCATGATCATGGGAATGATATCATCGCTCGTGCGTACGTACGGACTACCGTCTCCACGAACGCGATGAGATTTATTGTCCATGATTAACCATTCAAGAATGATTATAAAGTATATATAATGAATAATAATGAAATATATGGAATAACAAATCTACTGGATTTATATATATATATATATATATCATCTACTTACTTCCATTCAAGTCATAAAGAAAGAAAAAGAGCGTTCATGCGTACGTACGACCTACCATCTCCATGAACGGTGTGTTTCATTTCATTTATCTATCTATTATATATATATATACTGAATATATATGATATATAAATAACTTTTTAAATTATGGAAGTAAGTAAATCATGATATAAGTAACAATAAAATCAAGAACAACAAGTCCAAACACGTACGATAAATGATACAATTTTACCCAAAACGCTACATTAACATGGAATTGACAAATGAACGGGTAATATAAATACCTAAGTGAACCATTTATGATATAATAACAATGAATATGGTTCTATAATAAGTCAATGAAATTATTTAAATCATTATACATGAGGTTAGGATACATACAAAGCATATCATACCTAAGGTAAGAGATAATTTTGCAAATCTCATTTTTATCTGTTATTGCTTATACGTAAGTATTTACTGGGGTTATTGTTATCATCCATGTACATGTTTAATAAAAGTGGTTTTATGTATTTTTAATGTCCATTTAACCCATTTTAATTTCTAATACATGTTATGTAAGGAATATTTCTTTTGTTTACGTAACGAGGTACTTTTTGACATTTCCGACAAAAGTACGAGGAGAATGTTTTTTTAACTTATACTGCATGAAATGATTTTCAAGGTTTTATAAAGCCTTATTTTCATGAAGATTGATCCAAAATATTTCATGAATATATCAAACAAAATCTCTTTCTTTTAATATTTCATGACGTTTTGTGAAAAGAAATTGATTTTGAAGAAGAAAAGATATTTTCTTCAAGAATTAATTTCAAGTGTTTTATCAAAACCATTTTTTCATCTAAGATGAAATTATTTCATATGTGTATGTTTCAAGATTAATGTCTCTATGATTTACATGGTTTTACCTTTCTTATAATGAAATGTCCATTTGTTTTATTTGTATTATGAGATGATGGGATGATGTTTATGAAACCCATTTTATTCTTTGGGTTATGATGAATGTTTTAAGTTTATTTTGTGGAACAAGTAAGAATTATTTCATTATGAGATGGGTGGGACCTATATATCCCTCCAATGCATTGGGTAAAGATTTATATCTCATGAGATAGACATGGATGGAATGGTAAGTTAATCCAGTTCAGTATTACAGGACTGGAACGAGGAGTGAACTCGATTCCGAAAGGGACTTTGTCCACTAAGATGGTCTTGGTAGAAATGCCTTGGCTAGTATGGAAATCATTACATGTTCTTAATGGATTCCACAATTACATGTTTTATTCCCATGCTATTTTATCATGATTTATGTTCCATTATGATCTATGCCTTATGTACTTCCATGTTTTATGTCGTTGCTCAAGATTTTGATGTTTAATCATTATGTTCATGTTTTTAAGATCAAATGTATATGGTATGTATTATTTTATCCATGCTTACCCTTACTGGGAATTTGAGCTCACCCATTGTATGTTTTATTTTCCCCAAGGATTAAAAGAATGGTTTTTGGTAAAGAAACAGAAAGTGGAAGATCTTTTTGGGAGATGTTGAAGATCTTTCACCACGATTAGAAGATTACGTTCCAAGTTTCCAAAGACACTAAACTTTTACGGTCCTTGTGTGTCTGTTTTTGTTATGTATTAAGTATTCCACAAAAGTAATGTAATATCTATGTACGTCAAGTTTCGGGTATCTAAATTTTTTTATTTTAACATGAGAAACATATAACAACACCTTTTTATTTTAAAAAAAATTACAAGTGTGTCACTCACTACACTTATAAATTGAAAAACCTATCTGACTTTATTCACACATTCAGGTTCTTGTGGTTTATAAAATCTATTACCAAATAACTGTCCATATTCTCCCCTCTTATAATAGTATTATTATTATTGGTAGACATCAATCCTTGAATTTCTTTTGGTGAAAACCTAATAAGGATATCAAAGAAGAGGTAACACCAATAAAAGTGTGTTTTTATATTTTTCCCTCCACTATTATAAATACTTATAAAACCATGATAATATTATAACAACTATATCATCCAAATACTGAGTCATTTTAATGATGAGGATATTTAATTAAACAATCTACAGATCCATAATAATTGTTAGGAAGTGATCAATTAGGTGTAAAGTGGAGAATTTCCTCATGAACTGATTCCAATTAGTTTCCATTACCACATATCACAACTATATATGAATATGTTTATAAATAATGTTAATTAAATATATAACATAATTAAAAATATGGATTCATTATATCACATATTCAATTTTTATTTCTATTACATATGTGATAAGATAATGTCACTCGTGTGTGTGATGAACTATCACCTTATAAAGTGATATGATTTGTTTATTCCTAACAGTTTACATTGAAGATAATAAAGATAAATATAAGTGACACAAATTAAATAATTATTATATTTTTTAAATATTTTTCATTATGAAAATATAATTTATCATTATCATTCATTAATTTTCATTCATGGAATGATGTAAATATCATTCATGTACAAGTGGACTACTCACTTTATGAAGCAATGTTACCCCATTTTGACCATTACACCACATAGATACTAATTATATTTAACGAAATAATATTGTATTTAAGTTATTATGATCATTTAATAATAAGAATATATAATTTCCATATTTTCTTTAATGATAAATAAAAAACATAATATGTTACTCATGTGTACTTACAACCTACCATATATAAGTTCATAACATGCTTAATTTAGGAACTCTATATTTCATGATTGGTCTTAAAATTAAATTTTTGTATAAATATGATAATTATTTAATGATTATTTTTATATAAATTATTTATCCATGATAAAATTAGTACGTCACAAAAATTAAACAAAAATGAAAAACAAAGATGTTATTACACAAAATGTGATTTTAACAAGGAATTGTTAATAAATTTGTGAAAAAATCATATAACTAAGTCATATATTTATTAATATATATAATTTTGTTTCTCTATATTATTTAAATAAAAACATAATTATTATATAGTATGTTAAAATGTGTATGAAGGAATTCATGAGTTATGGTTTGGGTTTTCTAGTCTCACCTTTATTTTTATGAGATTTATGCCGCATTCACCACATAAATTTATTATATGGTGTATATAAATCCAATGAATCTATTTTATTGTTAATATATATAAATATTAATATATTTTCATATCCACTTGAGAATATCTATATCATGTGGTTTATGGTTTCAATGTTACCACTCTGGTATGGGATTTTTGTCTTACATTTCCTTCAATCATATATATGTTACATTATACTCAAATATTATTTGGTAAGTCTTATATATTTATATGTTGAAATTTAATATCATTAACATAATTATTTATAATATTATAAAAAATTCATATAATTTTTTTATTTCATGTGGATTATGATAAAATGTTTCCATGGTGTTAACAGTATTATATATCATAATTATCTTTTATTAGGATCTTTTATATGTATTATTTCAATGATGAAATATTATGATCCATATATCATGAATCTTTGGATGTTTTTTCTCACATGTTATTTCATGATATTCTAATTAAATCATACAAACTTTCAACAATTTGGTAGATAGTATAATTGATATTATTTTCTACCAAAAATCATTGTTTCTATATTTCTTGCTCAAAAACCCGTTTCTCTTCCAAAATGATTTATTTAAAGTGAATTACTGACTTATTTTTAAAATCAAAAAAAATTCAATGAAATATTTATTCATGTGTTACTTTTTGATTTTTTTTCAAATGAATCTTCAGAATTTTTTCCAAAAAATATAAAATTTTATTTCACAAAAAAAAGTTTAAAATTAAACATTATTTTTACAATTATGTCATGAATAATTTTTACCACTATCTTGAGCATTCAAGGATATCATGTTACCCTTATCTATTTTGAATTTTATTTGGATAAAAAAATTATTTTTAAATTATTATTTAAATATTTTCTAAAAAACATCTGGAAAGGACATTTTCACTCATATTTTGTCAAATGATATTTGAAAGTTATTTTAAAAGGAATATTTTTTTAAAATGATTTGTTTTTTAAAAAGTGTTTTTTATGGGGAAATGATAATTTCAACATCAAATGTTTCTAATGATATTTCAAATCCATTTTATATCTATGAATTGTTCGATTAGGGTAAAATATTTTCTATTTGAGGAGTCGTCCATGTATTCAATTTGTATTGTTGATCATAATGGTTTATGATTATTATGACAAGATGTTTATGAAACCCATTCCACTAAAAACTGTTATAATATGATAACATGTTTATAAATACCATTAAATTTCATGATAATATGATATGATGAAATTATTAGTGGATTATCAAACTCATTTCATTTCCATGGGTTATCCTATGAAGAAATTATTTGGAAAGCTGGATATATTCCATAGTTAATGATGAAATGATTATGATACCGATTTCATTTAAATGGTTATAAGAGGGTGATTTTTCTATGAACTTTTTTTACATAAATTTATTTTTTATTTGACTATTTGGTGTTATATATCCCTTTAATAAATTTTTAAATGATAACTATTCTATGGGTTCTGAGGGTACACAGGTGGCTAACCCAATCCAGGAAAGTAGTGAACAAGGGTAGATTACTCAAGAATAAAAATAGTATACATATGTGGTAACAAATATAGAAGAATTTGTATGGATGTTTTTCTCTTTCCTAACATGTTATGAATGACATGGTCAATATACTTGACATATGGTATTATATGATTATGTGTTTCTAACATATATTTTTATTATGACCTTTTTATGTTCTAATTGAACATTTCATTTTATTTCCTTATGTTTCATTTCATATGATCATTTAATAATGCATTTAGGACTCATGATTTTGAAGTTTTATATATAAGGTATGATATTAAAATGTTATGCTAATGTTATCATACACTTATTTTCATGTTATACATATATATCTCTATGTTTCATCTTTATTGATCATCTGAGCTCATCCTATGATATGTATAATTATCCCCGTGTTATGATGTAAATATATATGTATCATATTTTTATAAATATTACTAATTAGGTTGATCTGTGTTGGGAACAAGGATGAACATTCACCAAATTAGAATTTTTTTACATACTCTATGAAGATACTAAATAATGAAATTCTATAGGATTGTGTTTGATTAATGTTTTGAATATTAATATAATATTATATAGTATATATATATGAGTATCATGTATTTCATTAACCAAAATGTGATCAATGTGGCCATTCACACACCACATGTTCGTCTAGGACATTCATTTCAACTCTGTAATCCTATTATAACAGAAATAATTTTTTAAAAAAGTATTTCATTATCAACAATCACAATGAAAAGAAATGTAACCCATCATCAGTGAGAATTTCTAATAATATACCCTTTTGTGTTTATAGGAAATAATTCAAAACATAAAGTACCATATTATTGAAAAAAAAATGCAGAAGCGAAACCATCTATTTCCTCAACCCAATATAGTGATAACACACATCATTAACACAAAATCTATCCCCAAATTAATCAATAAAAGGTAAGAATGAATATTATAATTCAACGATTATGAATGAGTCATTATGTTCTCAAACATACCATTAGATTCTTTGTAATCACCAAAAAAACAATATCAGCCATCGAGATAACTTCATTGTTAACTACTAGAACATTAATCTGAAATGAAAATCCATTCCTTGATTCAAAATAATTAATAGACTAGTTTTTCAATTAATATTTTTAAAACAATATATATTTATATACCACCTATAAAATTATCCCCAATCATAATAAATACATTATCTACCCCTTTCTTAGTAAACCCAATGATACATTGTTATGTTATCAAAAAATTTAATGGATGAATACAAGCATAGAATAAGAACACACCACACCTTCGAGAGAGGGGATCCGACATCCACATTTTTCAAGTGTGGGATGTTGAATGACCTCATAGAGAAAGTGATTTTCCCAAAATTCATTTTTCCTTAGGCCATCATTAATATTCTTTTACCATAATGTTTGTTCAATATATAAATCATCTTCAAAAGGCCATACTCCACTATATAATTGATACTGTTATATAAGATTTAAATTTTATTTATACTTGGGTATTAGTCTTGTTTGTTTCTATGATTAATCGATGGATATATATTAGAGACATTACATGAATATTCACCTTTCTCATAGAAATCCACATATTATTCCTTTATCTTTTAATTAACTTCCACATAATTACATATCTATATGTATCAATTTTTTGATAATATAAAAAATCAAGTGGGAAAACACATTACCCATCTATATTCAAAAATATAGATAATGATAAAATTTTCACCTCATTTCGTCATCAATTATCATTAGCTAATGAGGTACCATTTTTAGTTCCCTGCTAGGATTAATGATTTTATAAGAGGGGGGATTCCATGATATCATTTTCATTTTCATTTTCATTCCTTTTAAAATACCATTTCCTCTTGTGAAAGATCTATCAAATTACTAAAAAACATTAAAACATCTATATTAATATATTTATTCACAAGGATCATAACATAACAAGAGTAAATAATACTTGTTATAGTTTGATAACAATTTTAAACTATACAACCAACT
This sequence comes from Viscum album, assembly GCA_963277665.1. Lineage (NCBI taxonomy): Eukaryota > Viridiplantae > Streptophyta > Magnoliopsida > Santalales > Viscaceae > Viscum > Viscum album. The sequence goes on along the minus strand of OY728161.1, from coordinate 910,857,746 downwards.
ATAATACAAACTTTTGTGGGGATAAAAAAAGTAGGACATACCTTTATTCTTGTGTCACACTATGTTCAATAAAAATGTTCGGGTACATAAACATGATCAAATGATGTAATAAAATTTTCTGTATAATGTAATAAAATCTACTCTTATAGGTTCAAATCAAGTTCATTTAATTCCATATCTACATCTATAATAGTAATTTAAAAAACAATTCTTCACTTTCCTACCTATATATAGGTATAAACAACCATTAGGAATTTTTTATGATAAATTAATCTGATGGTTTCGTCTGATTACCCAATTAGATCTCATGTCACTAAAATAATGTTTTTCCTGAATAACAAAATAAAATTCAGAACCGCTTCATCTTTCCTTACAAAACAGTGTCTGATTACTCGGTCTATTTTGGTAACACTGACCAGTAATCATTCCTTATACACTTCTTTCTGGATGTCATCATCATGAATTCAAAGCCTGAAAACATATTATGTAATTTGAAATTATTAGTTCTCTCTCTCATGGCATGTAATTATTAAACCAGATTAAGTTATATTACATTATACATAATTCATATTATAGGTGGACAAAGAGAGAAGTGGAAATGAACATTATTTCACATTCCCATTCAACTAAATTTCGTTAACATCGAATATAATTTACATTTTTAATGAATCATTGCATTCTTCAATGAATATTATCTCTACATGATTTTTATCAAAACATCATGAAAATTCTCATAATTTCAACTGGATTCCAAATATTTATTCCATTCATCATTTTTAAACATACGTCCTTCAGATTAATCTTATCAATGATGAAAAAAATTTCATACCAAATAACTCTTATAATGATTCATCATAACAACTGGGAATCATAAAACATTTAAATAATTACTATAATAACATACTTGTAACTTCTGATGTATTCAAACCCCCCCTATTAATTCAATTTAGAAAAACCCTTAAAAACTACTATTCATATTTTCCTCAAATTAATTATCATGAATTGGGTGAATTATTGGTGTCAGTCTATTTTTGATGCAACTATCTCTGTATCACTCTAATTGGTTGCTGTTAAAACCAATTTTTGAATTCAACTTGACATCTTATTTGATTACTCTTGACCCACATTGCCAAAAATTCACTGTTTATTTTTCTCTTGAACCAATTTTAATATAATTAAACCCTATGAAAAGGTTTGACAAAATATTTGATTAGAAATAGTTATTTAGTCTTGGATATTCATAGATAAATTGGTCCCAAAAAAATATAACACTATTATCTGCATACACAAAATTAATTTCCTCTTATTTATTGGTTGCATACTACATTTGATGGAATTGTGTTTCCAAAAACAGCCTTCTAGAAATTCTTCTTACATTACCATTTTCTTGTGTCATGACTTCTTCCAGACTTATAGAACATAAGAAGATAAATAGAACCACAAAACATACATTGTGAATTTATATTCCCTTGAATCCTTTCATAACTATATTTCTTTCAAACCAATCCTCACTATGAATGAAATCAAATATTCTCTATTTTATTATTTTATATATTCTCGATCATAAGTTAACAGATTATTCCTGATATTGAAAACATAAAAAATGAAAAGAAAAATTTTATTTTTTATTAGGATATTCATACAACAAAACATCTTCATATATTGATAGAAATAGTCTTTCTAGACCTAGAGTGCATTCTAAAACCACATTAACCATAAAATATTTGAAGAATTGTAAACCTAAACCAAAGACACGGTCATTTAAAAACATCATACGATCTTTAAAATATTATGCCTCCTTTAAATTGATCAATAAGTCATAAAATGTATGGTGTTTTATTTTCATTATAGGAAAAGAAAAAACATTCAATAAAACCATGATTCATTATGATAGACTATGGCCGATTATGGGGGACTAATTTTCAACTTTGGAAAACCCCATCATTGTCTAGATTTTTACTGGATTCTCAAAAAGCGAGTCATTTAATCACTTTAATATTCTTTAACAACATATATTCCATATTGACCTTTTGAAAGAAAAATTAAAACCAAAACACAAAATGTTCCTAAAAATATCTACATTTGTGATGGGTTTGAATAATTATTTCGTGAAACATCATCAGTCTCTCCAAATATCTCTTCCCCATTTATATTATCACCCAAATATATTCTTCAAACCTTTATTTAGAATAAAATTATTAATGTGAAATAAACGTAATTTTTATTATTCTAAAAACATGAAACTCTTATTCAGGATATTATAAGAATCATTTTAGTTTCTTAAACAATATCCTTTAGTTAAACAACAAAATCTATACATGGGTAAAACAGTTATAAAAAACAATAGTTTATAATACAGTTAATCAATTTTTTACCATATAAAAAATCCTGAATTAAATTTTAAAGATTATTTATTCATTTTCATATCATGTTATTTCATAAAAAAATTTATATAAAGAAATTAAACTAAACCCTTCTCCATAAACACAATAGATAAATTGTTGTGTAAAAACACAACATTTATAAAACTTGTTTTTATTATAATCTCATTAAATTAATTTTTAATAAAATTAATTAGCTCATTAAATAACACCTATATTTAAACTCCACGAATTACCTACATGTTAGTGCAAATGCAAAAATATTTTTGGAATAAATAGGAACTATAACAGATACACAAGAGCATCATTTCAACTAAGATTCCTCTCTCATTTTGGAATTTTTATTCATCTTGTTGGATTTTCCATTAGATAAGTTTTATTACTTGTGTTAATCATTCCCAGATATTATAAAAAGATTATAGTCAACTATATATTCATATAATGATAATTTCAACATCCCTAAATCATTATAAACATCATTGTTACGATGGTTTTTTGACACCTTCTAATTCCATCATTTAGTTTTGGAAAAATAGTTAATCAACTTTTCATTAAATATAATACTTTTTCCACCTCAAAAATATTTTCTAAATATTTAAACCATAATATGTTGATGTCATTTTTTCATATTTCCACACATATTAAGAAAATTTCTTGTTTCCATTTCATTCTATTAATTTTTGTGCTAATTATATATTTAAATAAATGTAAACAAACACTAGTGAGATGGATAAAAAATACATCCTTTCAGAATCATCATGTGTATTTTTATCAACTTTAAAAAAATAATTCACTTATTTCATACTTTTAGTAGATTTAATACCCATAAACAATTTCATTTTAAAACTGTTGCATAGTTGTAATGATGTAGATTAATTGAAATAATATTTTACATATAAAAAAATCTTAAACAGTACATGATGTACGCATTGAAGGAATACTTTCCTCTATAAGCTCACTACTATCTCAAATTAAAAACACGTTTCTCAATAACCTTATAAAAATTCTCTCCAAAGCATTTTTTATCCCCAAAAATTATGTTTTCACTTGGAAAATTATTATTTAAGTAGGATTTAATTCCAGTTTTATCAAAACAAGAATTAGTAGATTTTTTTTCAAATCCAGATTGTGTAGAATCTTCTAATTTCATTTGTTTTTTGGGAAAATCAATGACATTCCAATATTTATTCTTATTAGGAATATCATTAACTACCATTACAACTATTTAAGTTAATTTCTATATTTGTTTCTTAGAATCTCCCATACCATTACCATCACTAACATCAAAAATAGATTTCTAAAAAAAGGTAATTCCATTCTCAAAATTACTATGTTTTTATTGAGAAACATCAAAATCTTCTACATTTTCCATAAAAATTACTTTAAAACGATCATTAAGATTATTTTTCTTCCGATGAGACATCATTATAATATCCAACCACGCTAATATTAATATAATTCTCGTCATGAGGATATTTTGGAATGATATTTTGATCTTTTCTTCAGAAATTCTTCAATAAATTTTAAATTTTTACACTCTTTTGTATTCATTATTTATATTACCCTTTCAGTTAAATGTATAACCAAGTCTCTTATTTTTCAGATATTTTCTATCACCACTAGTAAATACTTTACCATTAAATTCTTCAATAGACATGTTTTCATTAAAAGTATTGCTAAACAATCATGTTTATTCTTCAGCATCATCATCTTCCGAAAATAAGGTTCTATTTTTTTATTTGGATAAATTTTATTAGTTTTTTAGATTATTAATTTTTTCAACAAAAACTCATCCCGAATATTATTATATTTCAGTATTATTCACCACTTTATTCTTCTTTAAAATTATCCTTACCACTTTTTGATGACAATTAGAAAAAAATGTTCCCAATAGATACTCTTCCAAAATATTTTAAGGGATGTATACTATTATACATTTTTAAATCTATTTTTAAATTTTTGGAAATCAATGATAGAAATTTGACATGATTTTTAAAAACTTCATTTTACAATTTAGTATAAGAAACTTATTCTATATGCATTATCATTGAAATTTCATTCTTCATATCATTGAAATACATTTCTCCGTCAATTTTCTATATAGATTTCACAAATTACTATTTTCTCATTTCATATGTAACGAGAGTATTATGATGGTCATCTAATGATAGAATTTTTTAATCTCCATAATCCATTGATGAATCTTTGGAATCAATAATTTCTAAATGAAATTTCAATAAATATTAAACAAAAATAGTGTCTTCAAATTTTTCACTAATACATATAATGGGGTTGAAAATATCATTTACCGTTTTAAAGAAGTCCGCAAATGAATCATGGTCACCCCATTTATGTTCTTCATAAATCAAATTCTAGATTAATAACATTTCTGTCTTCACATATGTGTCACCGTCCTAAATATTCTTCAACTTATAAAAGATCCCATTAAATGATGAAACTAAAATGTCACTAAGAACCTCACCTACATAATGTGATTATGGTAAGTAATATTTACCTATTCTGTTATTCTTAGTTTTTTTTGTATTATTAGCTGTAATAGTTTGATTCTTAATAAGATGATGAAATATTAATATAACTACTTCCAAACCATCATACTGAATATGAAAAGTTTAAGGAAAAAATATAACATTCCATATATGATAGTTATTATCATTTATGATCATATTATCTTTATTGTTAAAAAATGTATGATTATCCATAATAGTTTCAGTAAAAGTTAAAAAACTGTGGGAACCGATGATCTAATACCAATTTTATGTTACCAGGGAGGATCAATGCATCAGTAATTGATGGGGGATTAAATTAGAGATATCATTTTATTTAATGATTCCTCCCTTTTGAAATAGAAATCACCGAATATGATATATCCATAACTTTTATGAATACAATACATTCACAAACCTATATGAAGGAAATTATTTATAATTACCAATGCTAATTAAGCATAGATAAGTCCATGGGTTGGTTTGGGAACAATATAATTCCACACATATCAGTAGAAAAAAATTCATTATAGGGATACAATAAGTAGTACATACTTATATATTTGAGATTTATAATTTTCAATAAAACTTTTTATATGCATCATCTAGAATGAATGATGTAATAAAATACTTTATATCTTGTAATGAATCCTACCCCCGTTGTTTCAAAAATGATAATGTTCTCCCTTATCAATATCAATATGAAAAAATTCAGAACATAAATATATACTTTCCGGCCTTGTAAGTAGTAGAAAAAAAATTTTTGGACATTATTATGAATAATTAGTCAATTGGATCTATCTAATTTCCTATTCTGATTTTTATTCTATAAAAACAACGTCTTCAACAATACCTTTGTAAAAAATTAGAATCAATTCTGCTTTACCCTAAAATACTTGCCTAATTACATAGTATGATCCAGTAACTCAATCCAGTATTCTGTTATACACATATTATTACTATTTTGCTTCCTTAAAAGTTTATGTCATGGAATTACATATTCCTTTCAAATCATCCAGTGCTCTCCCTATTCAAACATGAAACGTAAATTATATTACATTAAATCACGTTGTACTGCATTCCATTTATTGGCTCATTATACCATGATCCAACAGAGATAACCTAGTACCCTAATAATAATGCTATTCTGGACATAATCTGAAGGTCATTACAAATACCCAGGGGTTGGAGACTAGCACATGGAATTATATAATATCAATGTCAGAATAAATTTTCTCAAACACAATGGAGTAATGAAAAAATAAATATCCATAAATGAAAAAGTACACAAGGATAACATTATCTAAAGTTAAAAAAGAATAAACAAAAAATTGGTGACCTTAATGTACCATAACATAGGATAACAACCAATTTCCCAGTCTAAAAAAATCCCCAATAACAAGGATCAGTGGCAACAACCACATTCAAATAGAGCTATAATATTTTTTGAACCTTGAAGGAGAGAACCTATAAAAGCTCAAAGTCACGTGTTGTGTGTGAGATAAAATACAAGTATGGTCACACCATGGATTCCAAAATAAGATGAAACAATTGATTAAAAAATTAAATATATTTTAAATTAGTATGCACAGAGTTTTAAAACACTTCATAAAACAAATAATTCATTACATTTTGAATTATTGAAAAAACATTAAAGAAAAGGAATAATTTTTTTTTTGATTAAAACAGTTTATATTACATCATAAGGAATGCATAAAAATGTTTACATCAAATAAATATTTTTTTAAAATAATGAAAAAGGAGAAACATGGTCATCTAAGAAGAGGTATGTTAGTTATAGGATATCTGGTCCTCATATAGATATATAATGAAAATAAAAATTTGCATGCAGACCCCTTTGACAGTGTTCAAAGAGGACTAAAAAAACTATAATAAATATTACATTTACTAATACATTTATGTTAGTGATATATCAAGTTAATAAAATTTTATGTAATTCTCATCCTTAATGGTTTTCCAGAAAAACTCACTATCTAACTAGGGCTTCATATTATTAATCAATAATCAATAAAGAAAAAATTATTTCAAATCATTTCAAAATACTATTCAACTCAGTTTTTCATTTAAATTTTCTTATTCAAATTTAATAATTGAAATTTGTTTTATATTCAACCATGCCTTTTTCATATATAAAACCAATGGGGATCTCTCAAAAAAATTCATTTCCATCCTTTAAAATTTAAAATCAGTTCCTCAAACCAATTTCATAATAATAATTAAAAAATTAAATTCTAAAAATACATTTTTAAAATTTTTCATCCAATATACCTAAACATTACAATTAATTAGAATTGGGGTGGGGAGTACTAATTTTCATGAAAAGTACAATTAAAATCCCAAATAAATTGTAATTACCTTTTTAATAAACCAATTGAATGAAATTAAATTTTAATCAATCAAATTTTCTAAATCAAGAAATTTTAGGTTAATCTAATTGGACATCATAAATGAGGCCACCAGCCTAGGGATTGCATGAACTTGAAAGAGAAATACATAAATGGAAAACTCTAATAAAGAGTGATGGAAATTATTATTTCAGAATAAAACATATATTCATGATCGGAAAAAATTTGAATTAGATCCAAAAAAACATGATGGATTATTAATCCATGGGGAGGAGATAAGAATATAGCTAGAGATAAGGAATGTGAAAGGGAAACATAAATGAAAAAAAACAGTAATTTGAATTAATGTATCATTAAGGATTTTAGAGGATAAAAAATTGATACTTTACGGCCCTCACAACCATAGAAATTTTCCAAGATTAATTTACGCTCGATCATGGACTGAATTGTTTGTTTGGGTATTTTTTAAAACATTTTTGATTAATTAGAGGTTGTGCACACAGATTCTTAGGTAGGTCAGCATGGTTAGAAAAACATTACTCCCTAAATATGAGCTCATTATAATTTGTATCTAAGGAATCCCATTTGTGGGAGGATAGTTTTTTTAATGGTACAAAAATTGTGCTAACCCTCAATATCTAAATTTTCAATGTTTTCACTATTAGGGCACATTATTTGGAAAAAATGTTGGCCAACCATCCATATACTGAAATCCCTAAAAATAATTAATCATATTACCTAAATAATATCTAAAATTCTCCCAACCAAATAATTATGATGACTTGTTTTGGAGTACTAGAAAAAAACAACAAGAAGTTACATCCTCCCTACCATAGAAACATTGAATCCCTAGAAATCTTGTTAAAAATAATCCATATCAAAAAGATAATGAAAATAATCTCTCATTATTACCTTCCACTCTCGCGTCTCATGAGTACCAGAACTGTGCTTCAATAGCACTTTAAAAAACATCACTTTCCTCCCATTATGTACCTTGGTTTCACAATAAATTATCTAAAATAGATTCTCATTTGCAGAAACATCATGTTCAATTTCAAGATCACTATAGCTCAAAACAAGATATGGATCAGAATGACCCATTCATAGTTGATATACATAGAGGACATTATGTATCCACGTCAACTATGATAGAATGGAAAAATTTTAATCCAAATTACACACATGAAAAAAAACTTCAAAAGGTTCCACAAAACAACCACAAAGTATCTATTTCTCCCCCATCCATTGATGACCCAAGAAAGTTGAATAATTAAATAACAACAAGCCACCAACTAAAAATTATAATGGTATGTGATGAAAATACTCATATAATTTATACAATCTCTTCACAATGATCATTGATTGTCCAATCAACTAAATATGTTATTTATATATCTTGAACCATTCTTAGTCCAACCGAGGAACATTCACAATTCAAATACAAACAGAATAGAGATTTAAAAAACTATCCATTCAAGGACTCAAAAGAAGATATTATGATTTCTGACTGATTACTATTATTATATGAAAACACAACTAGAAAAATATGATATTCCAATGATCCACCAATGTCATAAACGAATGCACAGTGCATCTTAGCAAGAATATGCATTGCTCTTTATTTGTAATCATACTAATATAGATGGTATACTAAACTCAAATAGAATTGAAATCATAGTCCATATTGAAGGCTAATCCAAAAATTATAAGTGAACCAAGGATATATATCGTACACTATAATAGATGGCTGTCCTTTCAATGGAATAATACCATTCTCATAGAGATTACCATTCTCTTTATCCATCTTTTTATCATGAATGAAATTAATGTGGGATGATTTAGTTAACTGATCATTAATAACCCATATAAAATTCATTTTTCAGTAGGTTCATGTAATACTAGACAAAAAGTACATAGATATCATACCATATTTCTATGTCAATTCTATAATTGGATGAAGAAAACCTGATAATTTATGGGGCTCGAACTTGATCAATTCCCTATATAAAAGAAAAATTGATAAATGATTGGTCTTATACATCCATAACAAACTATGTGTGTCATAGAACATCATCATTGTTCTTGTTTTTACTACACATAGGGAGTTATCACCATATTCCATCACAACGTTCCTAAACAGAATATTTATAATGAAAAAATTTAGATAACATATAATGACAACCTTATAGAAAGACCTGGCAGCCCTAGTTCCCCACTATAACGAGAGTCTCGAATGATTCATAACTCATCTTCAAGATTATTTTCTTGTAGAATCAAATGGTGAAGATATGACTTTAAATGGACACTGGACATGACAACCACATCCCTTGATTCATATAATCCTATATGTATTTTTTGAAAAAATCCATCATGTTTCACTCTTCTGATGACTCATTCTTGGTCTGGATCAGATGTCTTTTCTTAAATCATCTATTATGAAATTCCCATTACCATGGGTTTAGTTGTTTCGATGGAGGAATGATTGATGGTATTCTACCCAACACCTCTATCAAATAATTAATATTTTTTTACAGAAGATATAATTAATGATCATTTGGGTGGAATAGAAGTTTATCATTTCTAAAAAATGGTAGTTCCACTAAATCATATGTGGGTGAATCAGAGCTACATGTTCAAGGTCATGCATTTGGTAATTCTTTTCATGTGGACTAAGACTATGAGATCTCTTATTAACTATACAATCACCTTACAAAAGAACACATCCCAAACCTGGACCTAATGCATCATATATGACAACATATCCCTTCCTATCCTCTAGGATAGTCAAAAATTACATAGTGTTCAAATTAAATTTCATCACAAAAATATATTTATGATATTTTTTATACAATGAAACCATTACACCCATATGGTTTATTGCATTCATTAGAGAATCCAACACCGAGATATCCTTAATGAACTAGTGATAATACCGAGCTAAACCCAAGAAGCTCTGCATCATGAAAAATATCATCATTGTTCTCATTTCATAAAATCATCTAACATATCATGGTCAATTGAGATTCCATGATTTTACACTACATGTCCCAATAACTTCACTTCCCAAATCCATAAATCAAAATTCAAAATCTTTGCAAAAATTTGTTGATTTATAAAAAATTATAGTAATGATCTCATATGTCTCACATGATCCTACTTGGAAATTGAATAAATATGGATTTCATCCACTAAGACAACAAAAATTTATCATGGTACTCATGAAAAATCGAATTAATTAAATCCATCATTAAATTAAAAGCATTGGATAGACCAAATGTCATGGAAAGGTAATCATTATTCTTGTACCTACCCCGAATAGTGGTTTTTTGAATGTTAGATTATATAATTATCTAATGATGACCACAAGATCAAATAATTTTATTTATGAAATACTTTTCCCCTATCAATTTTTCAAAAAAAGCATCAAACTGTGGAAATGAGAATTTGTACTTTTTCATGACTCTATTGTGTTCTCAGCAATCAATACAAATGTGATGTGAACCATCATCATTCTTATAAATGTTTACCAGTACCACCTATGGTGACATGCATAGTTTTATAAATACTTTCCCTCTAAGTATTTTCAACTTCATCATCATTATATATATTTTAGTTTGTCCCCTATGTTTAAAAGTAATAAATACACATTGAATTCTAGAAACTAAATCGATGGAGAACTATACATCCCTAATTAGTGTAAAACAACAAATTTATAAAAGAAAAACAATGGGAAATTCTATCAAAAAATATGGGAGATAACCTCTAAGAGATTCTATCTACAGTTCAATATCAATTATTTATATTTTATTCCCCACCACTGGATAGGATGGTCTAACTCGAATCAACCTCGTGTCCCATTCTCCTTAAATTATATTGGTACAACCCATCAGCTATATTATAGGAGAACCATCGTATTTAACAATCAATCCAGGATTTTTTTGGTAGTTAACAGATCCCTCTTGAATATGATATTAATATGTTTCAATTCAAAAAAAAGAAAATACTAATCATGACTAACATATGATAAAGAGGATGAATAAGTTGGACTATAGGTACACTATTCTCTCTTTGTTCGATGTGGTCTTGTAATATCCTTCACATAAGATAAAATATCTAAAATAATATTACGAATTTTTCAAATATTAGTAGAAATAAATGAATGATATACACCCTTTTCAAATAAATCATTCACTAATGATGACGTTAGGTGGATGGTACTTCTCACAGTTTTTGGACCGATATCTTTTTCCGAAGTGGACACATATCTTCGGGCCTTCAGTGAAAAACCTATTTGAGTTTCCTTGCATCAAATACTAGTAGAATGTCATTGGGCCTCTGATAAAGACTAAAATAAGTATAGAATAACCGTTATTTCAAGATCTTCCTCACAAATCATCGTGATTACTCTACCGTTTAGTGGAATTCACCCCACCACTCAGTGAAAAAAAATCACCCCTAAACCTAGATTTGATAGATAAGTCCATTTCGACCATCAATGATCTATATATCACATCACCATACCGAGGAATGTTAAAATATAAATGAATAAATAAAATATTAGATGAAATTCCCTTCTCAAACAGTCAAGTCATTATGTTCTCACATGATACAGTCTTAGTTTCAAACTACACAAGCCTATAAAAATCATTTTCATAGTATGTCATTGTCATATTATCCTACTTGACATTAATAAACTAAATAGACATGAAAAAAACCAGATATTATGGATATAATATGACTTTAAATATAATATTGTAGTCATATCACTATAATACCTTATTCTTACTTTCTGTCACAATTTTGTCTCATCATATCCTAGTCATTCCCTCCATAATAAATATTGAACAGTTCTCATTGATTTCATCAGTTGCCTCCATGTACTCAAAAAAAATATAAATCCTACTCAATTATTCCTAATCCTCTTGACAATCATTGGATAATTTGAATGTAGTTGGATTATGGAAATGGAACTCAGTAGCATGATTTCAAAAAACATCCCTCTTTGGTTTCACATATGGATTCTAAAAGAAAACTGGTGTAGGGGCATAACTAATAGCATAATAAATACTGAAAATATCCTCATCCATAATCGATTCCATGATAGTATTATACCATAATGATTTTTTAGAATATTTCTCTATGATCTGACTCGAACGTCTTCTCAAAAGCATGATGCTATAAAAATCATCATTCATCATTAAAGACATCATATTAAAACTCAAACATAGAAACAATGTAAAAATATTCTCGACAAACAGATAAAAGATATATGAATTTCTATATATCCAAATCATAAATAAAGAAATTAATCTTACTAATCCTCAATACATAATTCCCAAACCTCACATAGTTAAACTAGTTTTATTGTGGTAGGTGATTTACAGGAACTCAATCATAATGACTTCATATGTCCTGAAATGAGTGTACAACTTTATACAAACATCATGGTATGATACTAAAACACATCTGACTCCACAATGTAACAAATCAAACAAGATACCATGGTTGCCTGATAACTATTCCAATCCAATGATATCCTAATAGGCATTCATATTCCCCATGGGTAGGTTACCAACACATATTATCATATAATTTTTGAGTGGGATTAAATATTCAACAAGCTTGATGGAAAAAATTATCCAAATAAGTATTCCTAAAATAAAAACTCAATAAGGAGAACTATACCATAAGTTATATAGGAATAAAAATCCTAAAGTGAAACCCCAAAGTACTATGAAAATTGGATAAAAACCAAAGTCCCAATATTGAATACTCCCCAAGCAAAAAAATAATCAACTAGAACCACCTCCAAAATGAAACATTAACATTTCATGAAATTGGAAGAAGATTATATATATACACCCTATGGAATATGTAGTGTTTGAGATAAAATCCCAGTAGGGTCCCACCAATGATTCAATAATAAGATACCACAATTAATTAAAAAATAAATCATTCAATTTTAAATAACCAAGATTGGAATTTCAAAAAATTTATTTAAAAGAAATCATTGTTTATAAATAATGTAATGGAAAATACATCAAACAAGTAGAATAATAAATATTTTATATGAATAATTTTATATACCATAATAATGAATGTGTAAAACAGTTTACAACAATGAAGTATATTTCAAAATAATCACAAAAGTGAAACATAATAATCTTCCAATAGGTACTATAGTTCCTGGTTATGTGATCCTTACACACATATGTAATGAAAACATAAATGTGACAACATGTCCCTTTGACACTAGTAAAAGAGGCCTAATGAAAAACTTTTTAGCATATGATATAACAATACGTTTACTTTATAATATAAAAGAACCAATATTTTTCCAAGGTGTTCCCATCATTATGTGTTTGTACCTAATTACTCACTCACCACCAAAACTCACATGTTCATAAAAAACATCAAATAATGGTAAATTTATTTCAAAACTATTTAAAATAAAATTCAACCCATTTATTAAATTCAATATTCTAATTTATATTTAAAAATAGTAATGGGTTTTTAATCAAATAATTACTTTTTTTCTCAGATGAAACAATTGAGTTTTTATAAAAACTATTTATTCCACTTTTTCCAAAAAGAATTATAAATCATTTACACAAATTAATTTAACATTTTAAGGTAGAAAAATTAGTTTTCCATTATTTTCAATCAAATTTCACAAAAAATCCAAATTCAATGTAATTGGGGTCATGTACATATTTTCATGATAAATCCAATTCAAATACCTAATTCCATGAAATTTGGAAATAGAGAAACTAATTGAATTTGTTAATATTAAAATAATAAAATTTAATTTAAATCATAAAATTTTTTCTAATCATATTAACTATAATAAATGGAATCACCTTCCTTTGTATCATAGGATCAAAAATCACAAACCCCTAATAGAAAATTCCAAAAAAAAAATTTTTTAATCAATATATGAGAATCAAACCTTAATTCATGATCATAATCAATAGGTAATAGATTTTCCAAAAAACATGAAGATATTATTAAAAATGGGGAGGAGAGAAGAAGAGATTTTGAGATATTGACTGTGAAGATTAATTCTATAATGAAATGAAGAAATGATGTTTTTTTAGCTTCTATATTACATGGATACAAATTGGAGAAGGAAAAACTGATCCTTTAGAGCACTCAAAAAAAAAATAAATCTACCTACATAAACTTAGTCCTGAGTAGGGATCAAAATGGGGGTTTATATTTTTTTTTAATATATATGGATTAATTAAAAGTAGCTTGAAATGTTTCCTGGGTAGGGCCACACTAATAAACAAATTGGGCACCCGAACAGCCAGCCCATACTAAATGGGTTGCATGGTTTCTCCTTAGAGGGTGCATGAGTTTTGATGAGATAATATTCTGTCTATTCCGAAAAATATTAATTAAGAAAATTTATTTTTATTTTAATAATCTATATATAATATTAATATATTAAATATTTTTATATTCCTCCATAAATAATAGAAAAAATGATTTAAATATTTAAAAACAAAGGAATGAAAATAAATAATAATTATTCCAAAAAAACATAACTATAGTAGAAAATAGAGAATACATGTTCATTCATGTCGGGATCACAAAAGTACTCATCGTGTTCAAAGAAGTCTTCATCAATATTTCGTAGTTAAATCCTAGATTTCATTGACAAGATATGATATCAAAAATTAAATCATATCTTCAGATATATTATAGAAAATATTTCCATATACTTTTTCACATTAATAAAACCAATAAATTAAATTATACATTAAATTTAAATATTAATGAAAATTTTAATTTCATTTGTTTAAATGATCATAAAATTATTCTTAAAAAATTTTAGATTCATTGATTCTATTATCATATTATTTATGTTTTTAAAATAAACAATATTCCTCAACATCTAGATCTAGGATTACTAAATTCAAAACATGGTTATTATTTTTCAAAAATGGCACCAACTTAAAGGTGACATGGTTTTACCCTTACATAGTTTTTCCTTAATATTTTTCCAAAATAGAAACATATAAAGGGTAACATTGTTTTGACCATTCAAATTCTAACCTTAATTTCACAAAAAATACATGGGTATTTAAAAAGAACTTGTACACTTTAATAGAATTAAGATTCATTTTTATTTCCCTTTTTACCCATCAATTGAACCATAATTACTAATATACATCCTCTCAATATTCAAGGATAACTTTTGGTTAAAAATTATTTTCCCCTAAAAATCATATAAAATTTTAATTCTACCATTACATAAAGATAACCCTTATATGAGAATTATGTTTTTATTTTGAATCGTAAAAAACTCATGGAGGTCAATAATAACCATATACATCATGTGGACTATCTTTATGTAGTGCATAAAAACCCCCAAATTTTTTCGAATGAACCATCTCCCCATACGTAATTTATAAAAAACTCATTCAGTAAGGGTATATCATTCATACCGTTACCCAAGAATTATTAAATGAATATGTGTCAAAATGTCATGATTAAATTTTATAATCTATGAAGAAAAAAACATTTATTTAAAACTAAAAATAAAATATAAACAAAAGATTTTCAAATTACATCGTATAATAAATTCTCTTATTTAGGAATGAAATACAATAGTCCCACTCAACCAGTTAGTCAAGTAATATATGACGAGCTAGATTTAGTTCTTACCTACATATTATAGTTATCACGGAAATAATTAACAAAATAGTTCTATTCTTCTTCCTTCAAAGGTAACCATGATAAACATTTGACACTCCACAAACCATCAAAATGATACATTAATACATATTGACATTATATAAAATGTTTGAATGACATAAATTTTGTACAAAAAAAATTCATATCATTTTTTCTATGTTTTATACCCAATAAATAGAACCATTTACTAGACAAAAACCCTTTAACAATTCACCAACGGTATGAATGCATCATACTATGAGGAAATCATTATCCTAGGTTTGAAAATATATTATGATTTAAATTAATATTTCTATCTACAATAAAGGGAAAAAGAAAAAATATATCATCGAATTCACTTCTGTAAAGAACCATAAATTCCATGTAATTTTCCTTAAATTGATTGGGATTTTTGCGAGTATGTGAAATTTGACAGCCCATGATTCCAAAGCATGGGGTGCTCAGAAAGGAATTTTGAACTTTTTTAATGTACCTTCAGTAAACATACGAGTAATATTTTCTAACTATTGTACTATTTATCGTAATTAAAATATATGAGCACCATCGAATATGCAATGCTGGGATTCTCTTAAGGAATCCTTCACATCAACCATGCTAGGTTTGGAGAAAAAGATAAATTTTTAGAATTTTAAAAGAATAATAAAATAACATCTAATTGTTATTTTATTTTTCTCCAATGGTTGAGTGGTGGTGGTGGGACCATTGTGTTGTCAATCCATTTAATTGATTAACTCTCCTTTATTTGTAATTTCACCATTTTATATTGAGAGGTTCAATAATTAATGATCCTCCTTAATTACTAGGTGCATTACTCACCCCTTTCCCCTATATTTATGTGAGTCTCTAGTTGGAGTTTTGAAAAAACTTCACAAGAGAGGAACTTCGGGTGATGTGACACGACACCTTCAACCGACGAAGACAGATGCTCGGGCCTCAATGAACCCGGATTGATGAATGCTAAAGGCTTCATCAAATGCGGAATATTCTTCCACCAATGCGATGCCTCCAATGAATCTTGAGGTAGGGGGTTTATTTTATTAATGTTTTATTTGATGAATTAAAATTTCTCCCTCTTGTTATTATATTAACGTGGAGGGCGTAGAATAAAAGAACAAGGCTCAAACCCTCAACTGCTTCATTTCTTGATTCTTTCATCATGTGATGATTCTAAACGTGATGGTTTGTGGAAACTGGGAGTCATGAAATGAAGACGATATCCTGTAAAGGCCATAAGTGCATTTGAATGGAAGAAAGGACCACCAGAGATCACTTGGTGTCCTGTTGAGGGATTTTCGGTGAGACACTGACGACCCACAACGTCAGTGAAGGCAGTGGTCGGCACTGGCCAACTATAGATGGGGGAGTCTTCACTTGGCACCATCGGAGACCCAATGTGGTGGTCGACACTCAGCCGACGATGTTGGCGAGGCGGCAGGCCGACACGCCCCGTAGTGATGGAGTTTGTGGAATAGAAGCCAAAAAGGAGGGGAACCCATGCTCAATGGTTCCTGTGATACACATGGTGGTTCCATGTGGCAATTCTAATTGATGATCCAAATGGCTCTTCATGAGCTGTTTGAGAAGTCGGGTAGTCACCCAGGTGGCCAGCCATGCTGGCGCACCAGGCCGCGTTGCCTGTCGCCCACGTCCGCTGCAGCCCGGCCTAGGACGGGTTAGGCCCAAACGGAGTGGGGCTACCTGAACGAGGATGGGTCGGATCACCCCATACTTGGGAGGGCGGGGTCGGTCTGGTCGAGTCAGACCAGACAAAGTCCCCTCTCTGGCCCAGATACACATAAATGAATGCATCATGCAAACCAAATGATTGTTTGATAAACCATCTGTGGTGCTAGTATACACGGATTGAAATATTCCTTTTGATATACTCCACAAGAGTTTTAGAGAATATTTGTGTATGGCCCGGTAGGATCGACCTCAAATCCAACCAAGACCCCAACACTAAAATATCAATAACTTACACAATGTGCAACTCGTTGACGCATCGTCAGTTTAGTTGGAAACCTTATGACACGAGGAATTGTTGTGTAACTTCTTCATCTCACTTCGTGTCAAATTAAATACTATCAATGGATTGAGGAGGTTTTCCCCCAAAAATCAAGCATACTATGAGTGGGAATCATGTGTTTGGATAATATGGGAAGAATGAAGAGAGAATCTCTGTGAATTAGCATTGAACAATTTTCTATGAATCAACATCAATCAATTTTGTGTGAATCAGCACCCAATGATTCTGTGTGAATCACCACCTATTTATTACATTGTAGAAGATCACAAGACCTATTTTATACTTTTTATTGTTGTCATACCATTTCAATTGTGCATGTATTCTGGCCACCATCACATTCATCACACACTTTTACTTATATAGTTTCACTTCATGATTAAAGTATATTGTGTTCTTGGGATGTGTGTTTTCATAATATTAATGGCTATGCCGTATAGTTTAAGCAATACACATTTTGGTGCTTGTCGCAAACCCCTGGCCTATGGATGGCGGGCTTGGTGTAGTCACAGCATGGGCCCCAGGGGTTGGGCCTTGATAAAGTGATAGCAGAGGAGTCAGTTCTATCGAAAAAATATGGCTCTGATCATTTTAATGGAGAAATGGTCTTATGTGTTTTGAGATTGGTTTTCAGTTCACGGAGTCCATTAATGGTGTGGTGGCCGATATATCCATATACGAGGACCTTAAATTATTATTTCTTAATTAAAGAATAAAAAAATTGATTGTGTGTGTTTTGTAAATGTTTTTACTTTGATATCTCGTGATTCATCTCACCATGTCTAATTTATTGACCATGGTGCACTTGTTTCTTTTCTGGACTCCACCACCAAGACAACCAGGCAAGATTCCGGGTAGAGTACATGATGGACACCCACTAAGGGATGAAGCTTCAGTACATGGGTCGTCTTATTGTGTTAGAACATTTAGGTGGTGTACCAACAACACCACCAGTCAAAGGGTAGCAGTTGACACCAGCCCCGCCAACGAACGGTGCATGCCGACTGAGCAAGTTGCATGAGTTACAATAGTAGAGGCCACTGAGGTTTCCAAATGAGATATATCCACAAATAGCATAGGACTAGATGGATTCTATTTCATGAGTTTTAATCCTATTTGGGACATGAACCAAGGATATGTTGATCTATGATACTAGTTTGTTCTTAAGAACAATAGGAAGATTGTAGAACCAGACGCTCTGGTTACATGATGAGGTGACCCTCACATGGACAGACTATTAGAGCCTCTTCGGGGCAATGTTCATTCCTATGACTCTATGCTCAGTGTGTATTCATGAGTTGTTTCACTTACCGTAGGGAAGCTAATCAGTGTCCTAGTACTCAATGAGATTCAGTGAACTCTCGCGCCAGTCCACTAACATGGAGTGGGTCCAATTCATTATGGCCCAAAACATTGAGATGGGTCTTAGGTGGGAGATCAGAGAGTCGATGATATCACTCAATATCCTGACAGAGGTTGGTGTGCTAGATTGAGCATTATAGGTGGAGTGTTTCTTAGATATGTAGGCACCAGCAATGTGGGCCACCACCAGACGATAGGTAGTCGATTCATCTAAAGCAGACAGTAGGTTGATGAATCTGAGGTCCAAGTAGCCCAAACCATCTATAGGGTGACCCCATCATGTCTTATCGACAATGTAAAGCGTGAGAGGTAGAGGGGGTTAGCAGTGAAGAAGACCGGGCTTCACGTGCAGTGGGCAGGGCCACATGGCTCACGATTTCCCAACCCTATGTACCAACAATCTGCAGATGGTCGAGGAACTATCGAGGCAACGACTGAGTTTCGAGAAATGAGGTATAGTGTGCGGAACAAAGGTAATAGGATCAGGTCATGTATCATGTGGTCGATGACAGTTTTGGTTTCTACCACCACAACCCCCAAGTGGTCCACCCAGACCTCAAGGAGCAAGTGGATTGGGGTGAGCACAACTATATGCAGGGGAGGCCTACGTCAACGACACTTTTAAGATGAATAGTGGTACAATTTTTTCCTATTACACCAAAGATGAAGTACTTATAGACATAGTCTCCAGTCACTCTTTCATTTCCACAACACTTGTTCGTAGCTCAGAGATTCTGATGGAGTCATTGGCTTGACCTTGCTATTAGAGTCTCCTATGGGAGAATATTTGAAGATTGCACATTGTTGATGGAAGTGTGAGATCACTTTGGGATAGATAGATTCAGTAGGGATCTCCTAGTAGTTATGTCAATGACGTACGATATCATCTTGGGTTTGGAATGGCTCTCCAACATCCATGCTTAGAACAACTGTTTAAGGTGAAAAGTGTTGTGTGCCTGTAATGATGGGATTAGGATTACCTTTATCAGGGAGGAGGAAACATTTGTAGCACATGATGGACTATCTTAGAGGAGGTTGTAACCGATTACTAATTTGTTGGCTAGCCTCTACCTTAGAACAATTTATGTGAGGAGTGTGAGTTATCATATAGTGGTGGACTTGTATGCTGATGTCTTCCCTAAGGATGTTATGAGACTACCTCCTTGCATATAGGTAGATATTCGCATCGACTTGTACCACAAAATGACATTGATATCTACACCAACATATTATATGGTTCTAATGGAGCTTGGTGAGTTGAGGGTACCATTGGAGGACTTGTATAAAAAAAATTTCATATGGCCTAGTGTTTCTCAATGGGCATCCCCAATCATGTTCACCCAAAAGGTTGATGTGAATCTAAGAAATTGTGTGGACTATCGATTCCTGAATATTTTAGCAATGAAGAAAAAGTATCCTCTGTCTAGTACCGATGATATCTTCGACCAATTTAAGGGAGCTTCTTGGTTTTCGAAGATAGACCTCAGATCAGTCTATCATCTGCTCAGGGTATTGAACAATGACATACTGAAGAATGCCTTTAGATATTATTATGGACATTACGCGTTCCTGGTGATTCCATTCAGCATGAACAATTCTCCAGCATTGTTCATGGGTCTCATGAACAATATCTTTGATCCATACCCCAATCGCTTTGTAGTAGTCTTCATTGACGACATCTTTATATACTCAGCCTCAGAGGAGGAGAAAGTCACACACTTGCAGATTGTTTGGGATACACATCAAGAGCACCATATTTACGGGAAAACATGACGATCCAGTTCTAGATATAGGATGTACACTTCATGGGGCACGTTATCTCAGTGGTTGGAGTCATAGTGGGTCCGATCACAAAGATAGAAGCAATGATTTCTTGGGAGCCACCCATGAGTTTGACTTAGGTGTAGAGTTTCCATGGATTGGATATGTACTTCAAGAGATTAGTACATTAATTCTTTAGGGTAGCAACGTCCTTTTCATCCTTGACAATGAAAGGGAATCCCTTTTTGTGGACAAAGAAGTTACAGTAGAGTTTTCTAAAGATTATGCTGCGAATGATGAGTCCCCCCTTCTTGAGGCTTCCAGAAGTGGGCATTGGGTATGTAGTATACTATGATGCATGAAGGACTAGACTAGGATGTATCCTAATGTAGGATAGATCAGTGATCACTTATGGATCTTGGAAGTTGATAAAACTTGAGAAGAACAATTCTACCCATGATCTAGATTTAATAGGAGTGGTCTATCTAATGAAGATGTGATAACACTACTTTGTGGGAGAATGTTTTACAGTCTAATCTGTTTATAAGAGCCTCAGGTATATATTCTCATAGAAGGAGCTTAATTTTAGAGGATGATATTGTCTATTGTTCTTCCAGGACTTTGACATTGAGATAGTATATACTCATGGGAAGGGTAACATAGTAGTAGACACACATAGCATGAGGTCAGGTCTACAGCTGCTGAGTGAGGCAACATAGCAGCTAGACGCATTACAGATAAACCTTCTGGATAGAGATGGAGTAGCTTACCTCTATTATAAGACTCTCACTCCCCCACTTCTTCTGTGATTTTTGAAGACAGAGATTTGGGAAATAGACTGCGAGGCCCAACATGATCAGATATCCTCAGGATATGTTCTTGATGGATTTTTTGAAGGTGTGGAACTATTCATCCTCCTCAGAAGACATACTATGTTACCACTGACACTTCGAGAGGAGGTTTTTATGGTGTTCCAAACATCCCCTTTAGTGGTACATCCTGGAGTAGAACTAATGTACCATGACCTCGAGTGTCAGTACGAGTGGTTGGGGAAGAAGAAATTAGTGGTAGAGTTTCTATATCGATGCCTCACTTGTCATCATGTGAAGGCCAGGAACCAGGTACTTGTGAGCATAGATGAACAACTTGAAGAACCAAAGTGGAAGTGGGATGGTATATCCATGGATTTTTTGATTGTGGTACCACATAAGTCTCAGGGCCACGATTCCATCTGGGCTTTCATTGACTGGCACATCATGTTGTCTCAAATCGTACACATTCTTATGTAAGTATAAGTAGAGATATTAGGACAAATCTCCATTCAATAGATTTTACGGCTTCACGGGGTTCCATAAAAAATACTCTCAGATCACAACTATCATCTTACATACAATTTCTGGAAGGGATTGAAAAAGGCGTTCAAGACACTGCTACACTTGAGGACTAACTTCCATCCTAAGACAGATGGCCAGTTGGAGTGGACCATGTAGACACTCAAGGACAATCGTCATGCATGTGTCCTCAATTTTGGCTACTGTTGGGAGGAACAACATCCCTTGGTGGAGTTCTCATACAACAACAATGATCACTCCACCATTGTCATGGATTTGTTTGAGGATGTATAAAGACGGCCACTCAAATAACCAATTTACTGAAATTTCCTAGAGGAGTCAACACTTTTGGATCCATAGTTGTTACAGACTACCACAGAGAAGGTGCATATCACCCTGGAGTGGATGAAGTATTCATAGAGCTACACAAGTCTAATACTAATTGGATATAGAGACCCTTAGATTTTATGTGGGAGACCATGTCTCCATACAAGTCTAATCACGATGGGGATTAGAGAGGTTTGACCGGGGTGGAAGGCTATCTTTGAGGTTCATCAGACCATTCCAAATACTCAGCATAGTAGGCGAGGTGGTGTACTGTTTAGATATTCCCCCACAGATGCGCTAGGTGAATAATGTATTCCACCCATCGAAACTGAGTTGATATGTGCATGACTCATTGCACGTTGTCGACTATACTGATATAGACATTGATGATGGGTGGAATTTGTAGAGTTCTCAATAGACATAGAAGATAGACAGAAGAAGGTCCTTCGTGGGTGGTCAATTCTTCTTGAGTGAGTTCGTTGCTAGCACAAGAACTATTGAGAGATCACATTGGAGTGGAAGGCTTAGATAAGTGCTAAGTATCCACATCATTTTCCTTAGTTTTGTTATATCTTTTGGGATTAAAATAACTAAGGTGGGGATAATTTAATTACTTGTAAATTCCTTGTAAATTTATTTTTTTAATTATTTGTAATTATTATGAATCTGGGAAATATGACGGTGTGTGACTCTGTGGCCTAGTGTGCCCAAAATGGAATTTTGATCTTTTTATAATGTACGTTATGGAAACGTATGAGATGTCCATTTTTTACTTTTGAACCAATTCTTAGAATTGAAATCTAATAGCACCATTGAATCTGAAATGCTGGGATATTCATAAGGGAATCTTCACTTCGACCACAGTTGGTCGGGAGGAAAAGATAAATTTTTGGACTTTAAAAATAATAATAAAATAATATGTAATTATTATTTTATATTTATTTAATGGTTGATTGGTGGTGGGGGGACTAATATTTTGTAAATCCATTTAATGGATTGACTCTCCTTTAATAGTAACATCACCATTGGTAATTGAGTGGTTTATTAATTAATGAAACTCATTTATTCCTCGATGCGTTACTCACCCTTTTTCACCTATATTTCTGTGGGGCTCGAGTTGGGGTTTTGACATGGCTTCACTAAATGAGGATCCTCTGGTAAAGTTATAGGGCACCTTCCACCAATAGAGATGGAATCTAGGGCAGAAATGAACTAGGATTGATGAATGGCAACAAATTAATCAAATGTAGAATCATCTTCCACCACCACGGCCTCCAAATAATCTTGAGGTATGGGGTTTATTTTATTAATGCAATATTTGACAAATTAAAATTTATCCATTTTGTTATTATGTTAACATAGAGGGAGCAGGGAATACGAACAAGGTCCAGACCATCCACCAATTCTTTTCATGATTCATTCTTTGCGGGATGGTTTTCAACTCAATAGAAAGTAGAAAATGGGGGCGTGTAATGATAACGACATCCTAGGAGGGCCGTAGGAACACTCAAAAGGTTTAATAGACCACCAGGGATCACCCAATGGCTTGTTAAAGGATTGTCGGAAAGACACTGCTGATCCATAACAATGGAGAAGGTGTAAGATGGCGATCTCTAATTATAGAAGAGGGTGGAATCACTTAGCACTATAGTGGATCCGAAGGGGTGGATAACACTCCGAAGAACTTGTTTGCAAGGAGGTGCACTATCGCGGACCACGGTAATGGAAGTAATTCCATCGAAGCCATTTTGGAGGGGGACCTGCACCCTGTGAGTCATTTGGACCACACAATGACTCTAATTGAAGACCTAACGTCTCTTCTTGAGCTGTTCGGGGAGCTAGGTGGCCACCCATCTGGCGAGCCACACTAGTGCACCTGGACGTGTCACCCGATGGGCCGTGCCCATCCCAATATTGCTGGCCCAGGATAATTCTGGTCATGCCAGGTTAGACCGAACTGGGTCGAGTCAATCCGAAATGGGTCTAGTCGGTCTAGGCAGGGTGAGGTTGGGTCTGTCTGGACCCAAACCCCTCTCGGGCCAAGATACTCATAAATTGTCCTATCTTGTAAAACTAGACATCTTTTTCATGAACTGTCTGCGACACTAGGATCCTTGGAGAGAGGATGTCCTTTTGAGATAATAAATTAGAGTTTTTCAGAGTATTGATGTATGACCAGGTTGGATCGACCCTGATCCAACCGGCATGTTGACACTAATATTTCAATTACTTACAGACCAAGCGTCTGGTTCATACATCGTTGGTTTCATATGAACCATTATGACATGATGAATCATTGGGTAAATTCTTCATGGGACATAGTGATGGATTAAATAGGTTTGATGGCTTGAGGATCAGTTTCTCCTAGAATCAACCATACTATAAGTGAGAATCATGTGTCTGGCCGAGACGTGAAGAATGAAGAGTGATTCAGTGTGAATCAGCACCAAACAGTTCTGTGTGAATCACCACCCAATGATTCTCTATAAATCATATTCCAGAATTTCTATTTGAATCAGCACCCATGGATTATGTGTGAATTATCTTCTAGTGATTCTAGGTGAATCAGCCCCCATCAATTCTGTGTGAATCACCACTCAGTGACTCTGTGTGAATCAGTACCCAATGATTCTTCCGGAATAAGCACGCAGCAATTCTGTGTGAATCATCACCCAACGATTCTGCGTGAATCATGACCCAGTGATTTTATGTGAATTAGAACCTATCGATCCAACGTGGGTCTTGTGGGTGTTAGTACCTATTGATCCTCTGTGGGTTAACTGTATATCCACTTTAAAGAGTATGATGATATTGATTTAAACTAATAATATGTACTATTGTAATTAGTTATACATGGTTTGAGATATATCTATTTCTTTTTTTCATTATGATTGATATCATGCTTGTGGTTTTCCCTTGTGAAACTCTGAGAGACTATCGGGTGTCTCGGGGTTCCTCCATTGGATTTCCATACTGACCCCTGACGGGATCCACCCTTACCTTGTTGTGTCTTGTAAAGATGATGAACGAATCTATTGGGACTATAAGAGATAGGACTAGGTGGTACACAGAGGTGATAGGTCAATGTGGACTATAATAGAGATGAGTTGTACCAACCCTTCATGTCACAACCCATCCTCGGTTCCCATGTCGTGATTACCCCAAGCCCACCTTCCATAGGCCAGGGGCTGGTGACTTGCACCAAATGCTTAAATCTCTAATCTGGGAAGGCATTGTCTTTATGAAATTAAACAAACACAACAGAGTACGCAACTGGAAATAATAATTAAGTGAATATTGTGTACATAAAGTAGTGCTGAAAGTAAATAGTCCAGAAATTCAAGCCCAACAGTAATGTACACGTATAATGGAAAACAATTACAACAGAAAAAGGTACAACAACTACAAAGGGCATTTCCTGGAATGTCCGTTGAGTATCCTACCTGAAGGGTAGGTACATATGTTCACCTCAACACTCCATGTCTATCGGTCTGCTCCGTGTACCATCTCACATTGTTGTCCACCTCCGGGTACCATCCGGTCCTGGATCGCTCTCTACCATCATCAACACTATCCGTCATCTACATCACACACAATGAGGTATTTTCAAAGCCCGTGCATGGGTGAGTATAACGGTACTCAGTAGGGACCCCGAGACCCTCAAGGTCTCACAAAATCCACAAATAATAAACCACATAAATAAATATACAATCACCAAGTATCAACCAACCCTACTTAGATTTGTGCACATACTTATACCGATGTAACTAGTCACACTCCAACCCCAACTCTCAAGACCATCCACATTATGTCAAAAAAGTGTATAAACAGTCTACCAAGAATGTACAACACAAGGTGTATCCCTTAGGTACAGCTCACAGAAGAAATCCATGTAGGACTCACCACAAAACATCCATGATGAAACATCCACCCTTACATTGGTATATGTCCATACATATACCTACGTCGTCAAGAGTTCACATCTCATACATGAGGTAAACCCGAAGGAAAAGACTCACCTCAAAAAGGTATACATCTTTTATATAGAAATAGATATTATTAGATGTAGTAACTGATTCATCTAAGCTGTCAGACCCATATAGGATACAATACCAGCTAAGCAGTCAGACCCACACAGGATAGAAGACCAGCTACTCTGTCAGACCCACACATGATACGAGTACAGAGATCAATACTATCAGACCCACACATGATATAATAATAGTAGTCATCGCCATCAAACCCACAGAGGATCCGACTACGGTAGTCATCGATGCCAAACCCGGGTAGGATCCTCGTACAGTAGTCATCGCTGCCGAACCCACCTAGGAACCCATTATGGTAGTCATCTCTGCCGAACACACATAGGATCCCAGTACAGTAGTCATCGTTTCCAGCTCTAGGGTTCTCGCACACAGCACACTCGATTTCTGTAGAGTACACTCCATGGGAAAAGGGGTCCATACATCAACTATCATAAATTCCATAGTTGGTGTATCCCGATAATCTGTCTCATCAATCAAAAACCAACCTGATAGACTTCGCTTCAATCGGACGACCGGTTTGAGAGTTATTGGATTTTCTATTCCAAGGGACCTATAGGATTTTGGGTACAACCCAACCCGGCCATACTCCAACATCATCTGAATCTTGTGCGTAGTATTCCAAAAGGATTGTATCATCAAATGTAATCCAATGTAGTTGACGAAACAACAATCAGACGTTCGGTCCTTATGTTATATGTGTTTCTGCTCGGAGGTCTCGGTTGGTTTCAGGTTCTAACCAATTTTGTTTTACCCAAAAATTTCCAAAACCATGCTTGTAATATAACAAAATGGCCATCTCAATCCATGGAATCCTACGAAACTGATGGTGCGTCGATCAGAGGTATGTATCTCATGTTATGGGTGAAAAACCAAATGTGGTCCGAAGAGGGGGGTCTAGGTCCTGTCCGACCCAGCCCAACCCACCCTGGGTAAGCCCGAACTGGGTCCACCCACCCCAAATCCAAGTTTTGCATGGAAATGCATAGTCTTGCCCAGCGGTTGCTGACTGGACCAGCACGACTGCTTGGACAAGGGCGGCGGCCCGGCCCCAGGCACCGCCCTGGCCCGGGGTGCCGGCCAAACCCGTGCGGCGGCCCGGCCACCCCGGCCCGCGTGGCGCGGTCGATCGGCCAGTGTGGCGCGGTGGCCCGACCTGTGTGGTGTGGTGGCCCAGCCCATGTGGCTGGGGGTGGTGAAGCCCGCCTGGTAAGGGAGACCAGGGGTGGCGGTGCCCTAAAGTTCCCACCCTAGTCAATCAGGGGGGTTCTGCACCCCCGACCCCCTATAATGGATCCAGAATAATATATTTCCTCTCTGCATAACCAAGCCGGGTTCCACCCTGGCATTCCCCTTGACGGCGGCCAGCTCAGCCGACCGCCCTCCAGCACATCCGTTGTGGTCAGCCGAGGCTTCCCCACCGGCGCGGCGCTACAGCACCGTGCCTTCTATGACAGCCACGACCCGCATGGCCGCGACCCATGTACCGCGCAGCGCGATGGTGTCGCACTTTCTTCCAAACGCCCATGTCCTCTTGGCTGCGGACCCCTTCCTCCGATTTAGTGTCGTAGTACACTTACCCTCCGGCATTACCGTGGCCCATGCTGTCCACAAACCTATTCTTCACACTGCTCTGGCGACCCGATGACAATTGCACCGCCGACATCATACGCAGTTCTCTCTACCGGTGGAACCGTTGCGCCACCACCATCATCATTCAATCAAGAACTAACATAGGGACATCGGGACATGTATGTTCTACCCATGCCCACCGCGTTAAATTATAACAATTGGCTAACATGAACCACAATAAACGACGAGGAACAAGGATTAAAATCCATCAAAAACGACCCCTACCTTGATCGTTGTTCATTGACGACGTCGCGGGAAAATGTGATGTTGATGATGATCGTTGCTTCTGCCTCGCACTTCAGATCCGAGTTTATGTGTCAAGGATTTTTCAGGATCTAATCTCTATCAAAGGATCATTCCTCCCAGGGAAAAACGTTTTTGAAGAACCGTTCCTCGTCCACCAATCCTTTTCCCCAATTATCCCCAAAACCACATTAAGTTGAGTTAAGTGCTTCACATAATTAAAGATCATTAAATTGGTTGTTACACCTCTTGTGTAACCAAAAATTTAATGCTCCTCACTAAATGTTGATTTTCAAGGGTCAGGTGGTCCCCACACCAAAGGAGTTTCAAAATTAAAAAACTAAATAAATATAAAATAATAAGTTTATTGTATTTTTATCCCATGAAACCCTAGAAAACCAACTTTCACCTCGACCAGACTGCGATCGAGCCGAAGGTCTCCTTAAGTGAATATTGGCACTGTGAGTCCATCAGTGTCCTCGAATATCAATTCTGAGTAGCATTTCAAAAGATTGAAAATCCAGCATGTACGTTTACTAATGTACCTGAAAAAAACTTCAAGAATTGATTCTGAGCACACCAGGCCTCAGAATCAGGCGCTGTTAGATAATTCAGACTCGTAAAATTCCAAATAAATTATGAAAAAAAATCCTTGAAATTTCTTGGTCCTTACATTACTCCCACCTCAGGGAATTACGTCCATGTAAAGCTACAACACACACTAGGGAAACAAAAGTTAGCACTGAGCACACATCTGAGCCTCCTACTACCATGTGCTCTCTTAGAGGTTCCCATGCTTCCAATGAATGCACACTAGTGGAATCGACCGTCCATGCAGAACCCACTCCTGTCAATCCTCAATCTCCACTGGGAACTTCGTGAATTTCACCCCATCATTGATGTCTAACTCCCCATGGTCTATGATATGGGATGGGTTGTGCACATATCACTTGAGATGAGATACGTGGAAGATGTCAATCAACCGGTGCAACTGAGGTGGAAATGCCAGGTGGTATTCCACCTCACCTACCCTACTGAGGAACTGGAACGACTGATAAAACACGGAGACAAATTCCAGCCTCCGCCAAATCTCTGTAGACCTTGTCGAGGTTAGAACCGTAGAAAGACGTTTTCACCATCCTCGAAATTCAGTGGTCTCTGTCTCCTATCAGCATAGGACTTCTGTCTACTTTATGCAGTCTTCATCCGCTCCTGGATGATCTGCACATTCTCCAACGTAGCCTGCACCATATCTAGTCATACAAGTGCTGACTCCCCTGAGTCAGTCCAGCTTAGAGGTGATCTACATGGTCGGTTGTACATTGCCTCGTAAGATTCCATCTGGTTGGTGGAGTGGTAGCTTTTATTGTAAGAAAACTCTACCAAGGGTAAGTGATACCTCCAGTTGCAACCAAAGTCAAGGACACCTGCACAGATCATGTCCTCAAGAGTATGAATGGTCCTCTTAGTCTAACCACCCGTCTGAGGATGGAAGGCGGTGTTCAAATGAAGCTGCGTCCCGAAAGCCTCCTACAATCCCTTCCATAACTGAGAAGTGAAACGAGCATCCCGATCAGAAACAATCGTCGATGAAACACCATAAAGACGTAAGATCACTTGAACGTAGAGGAAAAAAAATATCTCTACTGAACCCTGCTCTCTGATCGGTATTAAGTGGGCCAACTTGGTGATTCGGTCTGCGATCACCCAAATAGAGTCGTGTCCTCTGGATGTACGTGGAAGACCGATCACGAAGTCCATGGATATATCATCCCTCTTCCACTTTGGGACCTCTAAAGGCTGAACGAAGCCTGCTGGTACCCGATATTTCGCCTTCACTTGCTGACAAGTGAGTCATCAAGAGACAAACTCTGCTACTGCCTTCTTCATACCGGGTCACCATAGTACGCACTTTTAAGAGGATGGCATGATCCACACCTTTATAAAATCCAACAGGTGCCTATCCTATTGATATCGGAGAACGTCATGTCTCGCATTCAGAATCCCCTCACTACACCTCCTTAATTCGTTGAAGAAGTGGGGGAGTGACTGCAAGAGACTGAAGGAAGGTTGATCTATCTCTATCAACAAAGGGTATCTGTAAAAAATATAGCTGCTCTATCATATCGCCAATAAGATGTATACTAGATCTCCAACTGAGTGCATCTGCTACAACATTCCCCTTCCCAGGAGTATAGACTATCTCGAAGTCATAGTCCTGGAGGAACTCAAAACACCAAAATCCTACTACCATGAGGGTAAGGCTGGCCGACTCATGAGGGATCGACTGAACCCTCCCAATCATGATTTTATCTTGTGCTTCCCGGATTTCCCTTTTTATCTACCACAGAAAACCACATCTTAACATAGTAGATAAAAAACAACCTTTTTTCCTAATACAGTCAATCTTTGTATGAACTGTCATTGCCCAGTCCATATCCAAACTAACATCGTAAGGCCTCGACGTTGCACTAAGAGGCTCCAACCAAAACTCATTCCTCAAGGGTCATATCACACCGTCAGTGTAAGTGTGATTATCGAGTCTCCTCTTATTTCTATCTCTAGACGTGATGGGCAAGTCAATGGCCTAACGAGAAACTCTACGTCTCGGACATGATTCGTGAAAGGAAGGAATGATTGGTACCTATGTCTATTGATACGGTATCAAGTAGTAGACACATAATGTACCTCAAATCATTCTTAGAGTCCTTGGGTCACACCCCTTGACCGCATGCATCTACTCTCTTCCCCTGACCTCCATCTCAATGTGCCTAGCAGGTACAAAAATGGCTTGTGGTTGTAACATGTCTAAATTCTCACCACCTCATGTTTCTCTCATAGCACTACCTCCACGTCTACTGCCATGAAGATTCATCTATACATAGCACTTCCGCTTCTTGAAACATCTCACACACCCAAGTCACTGATACTTACGTCAGTTTCATGATTTCCATCTGTTAACATTCACTGGTTGTATCCTCATAGCCAATTAACATTCAACTAAAAAGTTTCTATCTAGCACCCTATAATAAGTAGAAAAGCATAGAAGAAAACGTGCTAGCTCGGATATCCTTATACACACCTCTCTAAGAGGTATGAGAACAAAATCACTGAACGAATCATATTCATCGAGTACCAGGAATGATCGGTATGCGTCGGTGAATACTCAGCTACCGACATATCCTCCTGCCATAGTTGTATAAGCTCTAGAAAACTCTCTGCCACCTCCTCAAGCCCGTCCTTAGTCACATGTGGGTTAGGATCGCCCTAGAACATGAGGGATATCTGGTTTTGAAACACATGTAAGGCACTAATACTACATGTGTCCTCTACTGGTACCGCCATCAGTGTCTTCTGACCAACGAACAGTGATATAGTTGGCACACTGCCCGAAGGTACCATCATGAAAAACGGTCCAAGTATCGAAACTTCATTATTATGAGGACCATCCGCATGGTCAAACATTGAAAAATATTAGTATCTAAGAACAACATCTGCTCTACTAGTGTCTCAACAGGGTGGAAAAATTCAGTAATCACCTCCATCCAGTCCACTAATTCATGGGAATCTTTCTCACCTTGAATATTCAGAGTCCACTACTGTTGGAACTCGTGCAATGCACTCAGTCGGCATGCACTGTCCTCCAGTGAAGCTGGTGGAATATGTTGCCCAACGGGTGGTGGTGCTACTGGTACACCACCCGAAGGTGCCAACATAGTTAGAGGGCCCTTCATCAGAGCCTCTTCACTTGGTGGTCCATCATCGTGTACTCTCTCTCAGGACACCTAGCTGGCTTTCTTTCGCAGTGGAATCCCGATAAGAAAAAAGATGTGCCATTGTCAAAATAGTATACCTGTTGAGATGAGACAAAGTAATCACAATGAACACTTGTTCAAAGGAAACAGACATGCAATCAGTGTTTTCGTGCACTGTGTCGGGAATCCGAGCTCAGGGTCTGGGTGTATGGATATGTCGGCCACCACAACAACACTAGACTCCCTGGACTGAAAACCACACTCAATACTCTTAACACTATTGCATCACAGAAAGGAATGATCAGAGTTCTGAGTTCTATGTTAGAACCGACTCCTCTGATATCGATTATTCAGGACTCGTCCTCAGGGCCTGTGCTGTGATTATCCCAAGCCCACCTTCCATAGGCCAGGGGCAGGCGACTGGCACCAATGGTATAAATCCCTATGCTTGGATGGAATTTCCTTTATGAAAGTAAACATACACAACATATAACACAACTGGAAATAAACACTATGTTTGTATACAGAAATTAGTGCTGAAAGTAAAGGGTCCAGAAATACACGCCCAACAGTAAAGTACAGGTACAACGGAAAGCATGTACAACTAAATAATGGACAATAGATAAAAAGTGTAGCTCCTAGAACATCGTCCGAGTATCCTACCTAAAGGGTAGGTATATATTTTCACCTTATCACTCCACGTCTATCGGTCTGCTCCATGTACCGTCTCGCAATGTGGTCCACCTCAGGGTACCGTCCGGTCCTGGCTCTCTCTGCCTTCGTCAACACTGTCCGTCGTCTACATCCAACACAACGAGGTGCAAGCATAGCCCGTTCAGGGTTGATTATAACGATACTGAGTAGGGACCCTGAGACCCACTAGGTCTCAAAAAATCATCAAAGGATAATCCACAGAAATAATGATACAATCATGAAGTATCAACAAACCCTACTTAGGTATATGCACATACATATACCTAAGTTACCAGTCATAGTCTGACTCCAACTCTGGAGCCCAACCAGTTTCCGTCCCACATATGTAGAAACACTCCACAAAGACATTACAACACAAGGTGTATCCCATAGGTACAACCAAAAGAATAAATCCATGTATGCATCACCACAAAACATCCATGAAGAATCATCCACCCTTACATAGGTATTTTTCCATACATATACCTAAGTCATCAAGAGTACACATCTCATACATGAGGTAAACCCGAAGGTAAAGACTCAGCTCACACAGGTACACATCTTTCGTATAGCGATAGAGATGATTAGATGTAGTCACTGATTCAACTAAGCTGTCAGACCCACACATGATACAAGAACAGCTAAGCTGTCGGACCCAGACATGATACTAGACCAGGTATTCTTTCAGACCGACAAAAGATACAAGTACAGAGGTAAATACTGTCCAACCCATATAGGATACAAGAATAGTAGTCATCGTCGTCGTACCCCCGGAGGATCCCAGCATGGTAGTCATCGCTACTGAACCCAAGTAGGATCCCAGTACAGTAGTCATCGTTGCCGAACACACGTAGGATCCCGGTACAGTAGTTGTTGCTGCCGAACCCACGTAGGATCCCAGAACAGTAGTCGTCACTATCTAACCCACGTATGGTCCTGGTACAGTAGTTGTCGCTGCCATCTCTAGGGTTCCCGCACAGAGTACATTCGATTCTAGGAGGGTCCACTCCACGAGCAAAGGGGTCAATACATCAACTATCACGAAGTCCAGAATTTATGTATCATGAAGTCCCATCTCATCAAAAAGAACCCAATGCGATAGACGGCGCATCAATCGGACGCCCAGTCTGAGAGTTATTGGCTTTTCCGTTTCAAGGGACCGGTTGGATTTTGGGTACAACCCAACCGGTCTATACTCCAACATCATCAAAATCATTTTCAGAGTATTCCAAAAGGACTTTCTAATGAAAAGTAATCCAACATAGCTGATGGAATGTCAATCGGACGCCTGGTCCTTAAGTTATAAGAATTTATGCTCTGAGGGCCTGGTTGGTTTCTGGTTCAAACCAACCGGGCGATACCCAAACATCACCAAAACCTTGAGTGTAGTATTCCAAAACAACCTTCTCGATCAAATTAATCCTACTCAATAGACGGTGTATCGATCATAGGTTTGTAGCTCATGTTATGGACGAAAAACCAAAAGATGTCCAAAGAGGGGGGGTCTGGGTCCGGTCCGACCTGGCCCAACACACCCTGGGTCGGCCTGAACAGGGACGACCCGCCCCATATCCAGTTCTGGAACGGTAAGGCAAGGTCCAACCCAGTGGTTTTGGCACGACCCAGCACGACGGCCCGACCCAGGGCGCCGGCCCGGCCTAGGGCGCCGGCCCAGCCCAGGGGGCCAGCCCCGCCCACCCAGTGGCCCGACCCGCGGGGCGCGGTGGCCATGCTCGCGTCGCACGGTGGCCCGGCCAGCATGGCGTGATGGCCTGGCCCGAGGGGTGTAGTGGCCCGGCTAGCATGGTTTGGTGGCCTAGCCCGCATGGCTGGGGGCGGTGAAGCCCGCCTGGTAAGGGATACCAAGCGGTGGCGGCTCCCTGCGGGGTCCGCCCTAGTCAATAAAGAGGGGGTAAGGATGTTGCACCCCCGACCCCCTATAACAGAACCAGAAGAAACAAGTTCCTCTTCGAGGAAATGAACTGGGTTCCACCCGGGAATGCCCCTCGTCGGCGGCATGCACAGCCGGCTGTCGTCCATCCCATTCTCCGTGGACAACCGCGGCTTCCCCACCTGTGCGGCCTAACGGCGACGCGCCTTCTTCGGCCGCCACGACCCGCTAGGCCACAACCCCTATACCGGGAGGCATGATGGCGCCACTCTTTCTTTCGACCGCTGAGGCCCTCCTGGCCATGGCCCACTTCCTCTAGCGTGGTGCGACGTCACCGCGCCCCTTCGGCATAGTTGCGTCCCATGGTGGTCACGGCCCCGTTCTTTGCACAACTTCGGCGACCCGGTGACAATTGCGCCACAGACTTCTTACACTATTCTCTCTACCAATGGAACCGTTGCACCACCACCGTCTTCAATCAATAAAGAACTAACGGAGGGTCTTCGGGACATGTTTGTTCATCCCACACCCTCTGTGTTAAATTATAAAAATTGGCTTACATGAACCACAATAAATAATGAGGAACGAGGACTTAGATCAATCAATAATGACCCCGAGCATGATCTTTTTTCGTTGACGACGTCGCAGAGAAAAGGTGAAGTTGATGATAATCTTTGTGTCTGCCTCGCACTTCAAATCTGAGTTCGTGCTTCAGATATTCATCGGGATCCGATCTCCATCGAAGGATTGTTCCTCGCATAGAAAAATGTTGTTGAAGAACCGTTCATTGTCCACCATGCCTTTTGCACAATTCTCCCTAAAAACCACATTATGTTAAGATAAGTGTTTATCATAATTAAATATCATTAAATGGGTGGTTACACCTCTTTTTTAACCATACATTTAATGCTCCTCACTAAATGTGGAGTTTCAAGTGTCGGGTGATCCCCACACCATATCAGTTTCAAAATTAAAAAATTAAGGAAAAATAAAATAATAAATTTATTTTATTTTTATCCCCCAAAACCCTGGAAAACCAACATTCACCCCTACTCAACTACGATTGAGCCGAAGGTCTCTATAAGAGAATACCGACACTAAGAGTTCATCAGTTTCCTTAGAATTCAATTAATAGAGTCAATTAAAAATAATGAAAAACCCTTATGTACGTTTACTAAACCTACACGAAAAAAACTTCAGAAATTGATTCTGGGCACACAGGGCCTCGGAATCAGGCGCCTTCAGAAACTGCAGACTCGTAAAATTCCAATGAAATTAAGAAAAGATTTTCCTTGAAGTATCTGTGTCATTACACTTCAGGTGGGATAATTGGTTGAATATCACAGGATCTGTAACACACCAATCTTCCATGGCACATTTCCCTTTGAATAATTTAATATCTTGCGTTGTACGCAACATGGAGTATTAACACACCAGGACCAATCAAACAAGACATTATGAATTGTAATACCCACTTTTTAAAATTTTATAAATTATATCTTTCAATATGGACTGCATTTTTGGACTCATAATAACAAAATTAACTTAGGGTGATATTGTGGTATTTTTCAGAAAACATTCAATTTATTATGATTAGTGTAAAACACTACTTTATTGTTTAAAATTGACTTTTTATTTAAATAATTATTTATCTTATTTAAATTTTCATTTGGTAAAAATAGTTACATAATACCTATATATGTTTAATTTAATTCATTGGAGTAATTTTATAATAATATTATATATGTTAAAATTTTAATTGAACTTTTTTTGTCTTTTACCCACCTCATAGGGGAATTTTCAAATTTGTATAAAACACAATTTTACCGCTTCAGTGAGTTTAATTTCAAAATTTTGAGACACATTATTGATATCAGTAAGTAAAATTTGTCTCAATAATATGAAAATAATTTTCTATGAATAGTAACTTTTAAATTTTAGTTACCACGGTTAAAAGTAAATAGTGAAATTAAAGGTAAAAAGATATTTTTATTACCCAAAAACATGTTCTAATTATATAGGATAAGTGTAATTCGACAAAAAACTCAAATAGCAATAAAATATAATCCTTTAGGTCCCACTGGATTGGATTAGTACATTTATTATTATTTTATTTAAACAAGAGTTAATAGTGCTCAATTCAATATTTAATAACTAAATGATTTTTAATATAGGGTTATACTTAAGATATATTCGACTATAATATTCATTATAAAGGAAAAAAATTCCAACATAAAGGTATTTTATTTATAATTTTTTGTCATTTAATAATTAATTTTATTTATGAAACAATGATAATGCTGTAATTAATTTATTAATCAAAGATTAAAATAATTGATATTATAAATATCAAAATAAAGATAATTTGAGACTTTTTAGGAATTCCAGTACATATCTAGGATAATATCAAATTCAAGGAATTAATATATGAATTTATTTCGATGTGATAATGTTATTAGGTCTTTAAACAATCAATTATATAGTAATGTCAAAATTGACATAATACAGTTTTTAAAACAAATACGTTATTATTGGTTGATAAAATATTCCTAAAAATATAAGGATTGACCAGAGGGACTAAATAATTTTATATATGTCATTAATCAACATATTGGGGTTCTCTTGGTAGTTTGTATTAAGTTGATTAACCATATAATATAAAAATATAACGAGACATGGTAAATGATAAACTATTTAACTAATAGTTAAACATAATGATAAGGTAAATATGGTGCCCCAAACTTATTTAAAACCTATTTTTTGAGTGTATTTAAACCTATCCACACATGATCCTAGAAATACATAATTTTGGATCCATTAGAAACTGAAAATTATTTTATTATAAAACCATTTTTCAATCTTTTCCTAAGGTTTCCCTCACCCCTCATATAAAAGGCACTTTTACTACTCTAAAATTCACACCATCAAAGCCATTTGGCTTGGCGAAACCATACCCATATGTCATCTCATATATCCTACCTTAATCCTAGAGGAATTAAAATGGTCAAAAAGGCAACCTATGGATCCGTTTTCATCAAACAAAAAGAAAGAACCTAAAGAAGAGGTAAATATTTCATCACCTCTTTCAAGCTCTTTTCTTATTACACTTCCTCTTTCTTTGTTGTCTCCAATTTAAATAAATAATAACTATAGTATTTAATATATACTGTGATGTTATTTTAATTATGTAACAACCATATTTTTTATCCTATCCATCCTATAAATGACAAAGTCATCATACGTGCATATGTACGGATTACCCTCTCCATGAACACGATGAGATTCATTTCCCCATCGTTACTATTAAAAAATAATTTATATTTGATGATTAAAAATAATTTTTATGAACATAATGTCATTATAGATATGAATCAATTATATCATATCCATAACAAACACATCTTCTATAACAAAACATATAAAGCAAACCAATTCAGTTAACACCCTGAACGACAATAATACTAAAATATTATTGAAAAATCAACATTAAAAGATCATATATGATATCATATTTATGTATATGGTTATTTTAAAATTTAATAACAATGGTTTAACTATCTTACAGTAGGTTAACATACTATTGACCAAGGAAAAGTACAAGTTGTGGGTTAATTTTACAATGTCTTCATTATCTAAGGGTATTTATACGTAATTATCTACTGGGACCTCTTTATCATCCAAATCCATGTTTCTTAAAATTTATTTCAAAAAATTACTATATTTCTCATGCTATGTGTTAATGTAATTTATACCTTTTTTTAGTTTTTATAAGATATCTATAAATGAATCATTTCGATGTTTTCCAAAAAATGAACATTACAACCCTTTGGACAAAATTAAGGTAAGAATGTTTTTTTAACATACACTATGGGTGCAGCTATTTTACATTGTTATAACAGCTTAGAAGATTCCCTTACAAGCTCAGAATAATATTTCCAAAATAAAGGTTTTCCATTAAATGGTTTCAAAATTAAATAAGGTATTTCACTCAAATAGTTTTCATTTCATCTATATCAACATCCATTAATGGATTTTGTAGTCATTTGAAGTAAATTTATTTTGATACAAAACTAGCTTATTGTATTGATTTTTTTTTTGATATGTTTGACTATGGATGTGTTATTTTTATACCATTCCTGATTTATGGATAAATTATTGACATTTTATATACCAGTTTTAATATGAATGTTTATGTTATGTTTAAACCATTTCATATGAGGAATGAATTGTAATTAGTAAGTGAAGGTTCGATCTAGCTTCTCAATGCATCAATAAGGCTCATGAGAAAAACTAGTGTCTCGGAACAAGACCATTAAAAAATTATCTGTAATCGTGGAACAAGGAATCGACTAAGTGATTATAAATTCTGGAATTATTCATTCTATCAGTAATAAAATTGGCTGTTGATATTTCATGTGATTGTCCGACATGTGTATTATCAATGTTATTAAGTAAAGGGAATTATTTAGATTTATATTTTCCATATTATAATGAATTTCATTTTTAAAAGTCTTTTCTTCTAGTCTTATACATTGCCTTAAATTTTTATACTTATTTATGAATGTTTACTTTATATTTTTATCCTTACTTTGCATCTAATCTCACACCTTTTTATATTTTATTTTTCCTATGAGGTGAATATTTATATTATGACTGGCATGCAGGGCTAGTATAAAGGATATGAGTGTGGCATATGGAGACAATGTTGTTGTAGTTTTTCATTTTAAAATTTAATGTAAAACATATGAATGTATCTAGTACTTCTAAGGCTGCTAAACTAATCATTCTCTTGAGACATGATCTTTTGTGACAATGACCATGATTTTTAGTAGTGCACCAACTCTGGGTAACTAGGCTCAGGGTGTTACTATTTTAATCAGAGAAAGTTTATTACAAACCATTGATGCTAGATTTAGAAAAACATTGATTAGAGCATAGTACCCAAAGATAGATATTAAAGATTACTATAGAACAACTTCCTAGAAATTTTGTAATGTAGATATTTTCAGTATTTGCAGAGAAATACATCCCTATCTGGATACGAGCAGGAAGAGGTGACTCTTGCATAGATGAACCTAGGAGGGAAAAATCTAACAAGGAGTTTTTTTCTTGACCCGTGGTATCCGGGTACACGACAATAGGCCTTGATGCCCACTTTTTTACGAGACTTCCGTGGGATATTCTTAGGATAATTCAAATTTTTGATACAAACCATTATGAAGGATTTATGAGTATATACCTCCTTAAACAAAAAATTTTTATTTTAGAGGATTAAATCCTTAAACTGTTCAACTTATGTTAAATGGTTTACAGGTTTGGAATTGTGTGTTACCAATCATAAACTAATCAACTTTATGCCATTGTTTAGAAATGGTTCCTAGTGGAAGGAATGTAACCCATATCAATGAACCGAATCCATGTAGGTATTTCCCTCCTACTAAAGATAATTATAGTGTAGTTGGTGATGCTACTGGTGTTGATCAGCTTATCACCATCCAATGAAAACTCACATAGGATATGAATAATAACATTACCCATATGGAGCAACATGGTCAACAATGTAGAGGATCAATGTTAGACCGCTTCATGAGGGAAAACCCACCATCATTCAATGGGACTAAAAATCCTTTTTTATATGAGCAATGGATATGTTCCTTAGAGAAAATATTTCAGGATTTTTGGAGTGGCAAAAGGGAAAACGTTTTCATGGAAGTTTATCACCTCATGGTAGATGCAGATCAATGATGGTCATTAATTAAAAAACCAATGGAAGAAAAATAAGTATAAAAT
The DNA here is from genome assembly GCA_963277665.1 of Viscum album. Taxonomy (NCBI): domain Eukaryota; kingdom Viridiplantae; phylum Streptophyta; class Magnoliopsida; order Santalales; family Viscaceae; genus Viscum; species Viscum album. Next base: position 910,816,941 of record OY728161.1, on the reverse strand, counting down.
ATGGAATGTAGGACATTTAATGATGTTTTACAAGAAAAATACTCTCCTCATGAAAAATGAGTGGATTTAGAAAGAAAATTTCTAAATCCGGGGCAGAAGGAGGATGAGTATGTCACAAAGTATGAGGTTAAAATTACACGGTAATCAAGGCCTGCAACATATTATATACTTAATCTATGGAGTAATATTGGTCAATTCCTTGATGGGTTAAAACCGTTAATCCATTGAGAATTAGTCTCAATATCCTTCTCGTCATACGATGATATTTTCTAATGTGCTATCAAGATAGGAAATGAATTCTCTAAGTCTAATCACTTTAAAGAAAAGAAGAAGAGGAAGAGATCTGCAGAACACTCTAGAAAATAAAATAATGGGAAGAAGGGAAATGTTGAATATCCATCATGTGGAGAATGTGGGAAGAAACACCCCGTTATATGCCTGAAGGGAATGTGAGTCTGTTATCAGTGTGGTGAAAAGGCCACTATGCTCCTGATTACATGGGGAGAAATAGGCTTTCAATGTTGTATGCTAAAGTTATAATTAAATGGGACATTATACAAATGAAAATTCTCAGCGCGTGGGAAATTTGCCACATAAATATCCAAGGGATCAAGGCTAAGCTTATGCGATCACTAAGGCTGACGTTGAAACTCTTAAAGTGGTGGAGGCAGGTAATTTAATGGTTTCCTCATGTTTAGATAATTCTGTATTTGATTCTGGATCATCCCATTGTTTCATATCTTTCTAGTATTCTATGAAAATTAGATGTTTCCAATTTGATTTAACAAGGGATTTGTCTATAAAAACATTGATGGAAAGTATAATTTCAAAAAAGTTTTGTGAAATAGTTCCCATTAAGTCATATGAATTTTCTATATCTGCTGATCTCATCTGCATACCCATGACTGATTGTTGATATAATCCTTTGTATTGATTGGCTTTCAGACAATGATGTGACAATTTATTTTAAGAATATGGAGGATACAATTTTTTATGATGCTGATAAAGAACAATTTATCTTAAGAGTAGAAACATCACCATCTGATTCTTATATAGATCTACCCCAACTAGCTTAGCTCAATTCCATTATTGTGGAGGAAGCGAATGAAATAACTATTTGCGAGGAAAGGAATGTTCATATAGAGGGTGTGCCTATTGTTAAAGAATATGTCGATGTGTTTCTGGAGGATTTACCTAGACATCCTCCAGAATGAGAAATTGAGTTTTTCATTGATTTGATTCCTAGTTCAAGGAACATATTGCAGAACCTTATAGAATGGACATTATGGAATTAGTGGATCATAAGAAACAACTAGAGGAATTAATTAATAAGTTGTTTATTCTCCCTAGTGTTTTTCCATGGGGGTGCCCTTATTATTTTTCTTAATAAGAAATATGGATCTATGAGGTTGTGCATTGACTATTGGGAGATCAATACTATAACAATAAATAACAAGCATCCCATACCTCTTGTTGGTGATTTATTTGACCAAATTCCCAGAGTACTATTTTTTCAATGATTGAACTTCAATCTAGTTATCATTGGTTTTTGTAAAGAAGGATGATATTCCATAGACAATATTTTGAACCAGGTATGGGCATTATGAGTTTACAGTAATGCCTTTTGGGCTGACTAATGCTCCCTTTTTTTCATGGATCTAATGAAAAGAGTTTTCGGGGAACATCGAGATGAATTTCTAGTTATATTTATTGATGATATTTTGGTATAGTCCAATATCAAATAATATCATCAAAATCCCTTTCTCATTATACTAAAGACTATAAGATGAAATTCATTATATAGAAAGTTTATAATGTGTGAATTCTGGATTTAAGAGATTTCTTTTCTTTGCTATATTGTCTCTAAAGATGGAATCTCTATATATCATTCTAAGACAAAGACAATCCATGAATGGGTTGCACCAACAATTATAACTGAGGCACACAGTTTTATTGTTTTAGCAGGTTATTATCGACATTTTGTCCCGAATGTTTCCTAATTGGAAGAACCATTAACAATGCTCACATGTAAAGTGGTTAAATTTGTTTTGTTAATAGAGTTTGAAGAATGTTTTTTAATATCCAAAGAAAAGATTAGTCACTACTCTTATATTGAATCTATCATCAGGGAATGATGGGTTTTTAATTTATAGTGACGCTTCAATGACAGGACCTAGTTGTTCCCTTATGTGATATGATAGAGTTATTTCCTATGCATCCAGGAAGGTAAAAATTCCTGAACAATAAAATCCCACTCATTATCTTGAATTTGTAGTTGTAATCATTGCTGTGATGATTTGGATGCACTATATATAAAGTAAAAAATTTGCGATATATACCGATCAAAAGAGTTTGAATTATATTTTTTCATAAAAAGAACGAATCATGAGGTAAAGATGGTGGCTTGATCTACTCAAGGATTATGATTTCACTATACAGTACAACACAGGGATGAAAAATAAGGAGGTAGATGCTTTGAGCAGAAATGTTCATGGAGTTATGAATAAGATGAGAGTTGAAAAGGATCATGTATTCATGGATCTTGTAAATATAGAAGTGGGAATATCCATGGAAGGTGTGACATAAATGCTTTTTCAAATGGTTTTCAAACCATATTTACTAGAAAGGATAAAGAGTTCTCAGATCGGTGATGATTAGTTTAAAAAAAATATTAAAGATTTGAATGACGGTAGATTGAGTGACTTCGTATATGAATATGACATTTTGAAACTTGGGAAGTGACTTTTTGTTCCCGATATACCTGATATAAAAAGGGAATTGTTGGATGATGCCCATAGCTCAAATTTCGCTATACACCTTGGTAGCCCCATGATGTATATAGATTTGTAGGAACATATTTTGTGGGTCAACATTAAGAGAGATGTTTCCAATTTTGTGTCAAGATGTATTATTTTTCAACAAGTGAAAGTTGGAAGATAGAATCCTAGTGGATTCATGCAACTGATTCCCATACCTATGTGTAAATAGGAGGATATTACGATTTACAATTTCATGGGGCTACCAAAGACTCTATGAAAGAATGATGAAGTACGAGTCATTGTTGATCGTCTTACTAAGTCAAAACATTTTCTTGTTAAAAGAGAAGATTTACCACTTGAATGTTTAGCAAGACTATATATTAATGATATTTTAAGACATTGTGGAGTACCCCAATAGATTGTTTCTGGTCGTGATCCCTATTTTACATCACGATTCTGGAAAGTTCTTCAGGAACCCCTGGATATTGAACTTCATTTGAGAACTGCCTACCACCCTAAAATTGTTGGAAAATCATAACAGAATATTCAAACATTAGAAGACATGTAGATATCTTACTCAATATTCTTTAAAAGTATATCAGATCAATATTTACCTCTATTATAACTTTCTGATAATAATAGATTCCATTCAAGTATTCATATGTAACCATATAAAGAATTATATTTAAAGGGATGTCACACACCAACTTGTTTGGATGATGCTGGTGAATGAAAACTCATAGGCCCTGAACATATTAAGGAAATAATTGTAAACATGAAGGTAATACAAACCCACATCGAAGCATCTCAATGTTGGAAGAAGTGTTATGCCAATAACCGACGGAAGGATTGGGAATTTCATGTTAGTGATCATGTTTTCATGAAGGTATCTCCCTAAAAGGGAATTATAGGATTCAGTAAGATGGTTAAATTGAGTCACAGGTACATTGGACCTTTCAAAATTATAGAATGAATTGGGTATGTAGCTTACCATTTGGCAATGCCGCCAAGTCTCTCCAATGTTCATGATGTGTTCCAGGTATCATTGTTGAGAAAATACATGCCTGACCCAATGCATGTACTCACTAATGAAGAACTAGAACTAGAACCTGGCATGTCTTATTGTGAAGAGCCTATCAGAATTCTTGATACTAGAGAACAAGTGTTGAGAAACCAGACGACTTGCCAGGTGAATATTCTATGGGGAAACCATAAGATTTAAGAGGAGACGTGGGAACCTATGGAACATATGATGAAGAACCACACGAATAATTTTATATAGTAATATTCTAGAAATTTCATGGACGTAGTTATTTTTAGGAGGGGAGAATGTAACACCCCAATCTTCCACTATACATTTCACTTGGAATAATTAAATAGCTAGCGTTATACGCAACATGGAGTTTTAACACACCATGACCAATCAAAATCCCAGTTATGAATAATAATACCCACCTTTTAAAATTTTATAAATTTTATCATTCAAAATGGACATCATTTTTTGATTCAGAATATCGAAATTATCTTAGGGTATATTTTTGTAATTTTCTGAAAACATTCAATTTTTTATGAATTGTGAAAAATAATGCATTTTATTTGAAACAAAATTTTTATTTAAATAATTATTTATATTATTTATATTTTTATTAGATAAAAATATATACATAATACCTATTGATGTTAAATGTAATTAATTGGAGTAATTTTATAATAATATAAGATATATAAAAATTTTATAGATCTTTTAAATGTCTTTTACCCACCTCCATGGGGAATTTGAAAATTTGCATGAAACGTAATTTTACAACTTATGTTAGTTGAATTTCAAAAATACATGAGACATATTTTATATCACTAAGTAAAATTTATTTTAATAATAATGATATATTTTTTGGTGAATTTTAACTTTTAACATTTATTTACCACTGTTAAAATAAAATAGGATAATTATATGTGAACAAAATATTATTATTACCCTAACACATGTCCTAATTCTATTGGATAAGTTTAATTAGATCAAAAAATACCTTAGGAATAATATATGAACCTTTAGGTCCACTTGGATTAGATTATGACATTTATTATTATTTTATTTAATGAAGAGTTAAAAGTGTTAAAGTCAATGAATAACAAGTAAACCATTTTTACTATATGGTTATACATAAGATAAATTCGACAATAAATATTACAAAGAATGCTAAACTTCTTTCTTACAAAATTTTATTTTAAAAATCATTTTTATTCATTGAATAATTAAATTTATATCTAACAAAATGATGATGTTGTAATTAAATTATTAATTACTAATTAAAATATTTGATATTTTAAATATTCAAATAAATATAATTTGAGACTTATTATTAATTACTATAATTTTCTACGTTAATATTACTTCTTAGTATTTAATATATGAATTTAGTTTGAAGTAATACTATTCTTAAGCCTTTTACAAAAATAAATTATTAAATAATTTCAAAATTGGAATAATTGGGTTTTTAAAAAAAATACTATATTATTGGTTGATATAATATTCCTAAAATTCTTAGGATCATCCAAAGGGCATAAATAATATTCTATATGTCGTTAAATGAACCACTTGGGGTTCTCTTGGTAGTTTATAGTTTGTTTATTAACCATGTAATATTAAAATACAAAGAGTCATGGTAAATGCCGTACTATATAACTAAGAGATAAATCTGAAGGATATGGTTAATATGGTGACCCCAACCTATATAAAACCTATTGGTTGAGTGTTTTTAGGCCTATACCCACCATATCCTCTAAATAAATCATTTTGGATCCATTAGAAAGAAAAAATGATTTTATTATAAAATAATATTTCAATATTTTCCTACGGTTCCCATCACCCCTCTTATAAAAGGGTTGTTCCCCTTCACTCAAATCCTCACCATCAATTCACTTTGGCTGAACCCATCCTATCCAAAATATCCTCTAAAATATCCTCCCTTATTTCTAGATGTCTTACTATGGTAATAAAGACAACCTAAGGGGCCCTTTTGATCAAATCAAAAGAGAGAAACCGAAGAAGAGGTAAATGTTATCATCACCTCTTTCACGTTCTTTTCTAAACCCACTTCCTCACTCTTTGTGGTTTCCATTATAAAATAATAACTCCATTTTCATCTATATACAGTGAAGTTATTATAAAAATGGTAAAACCATATTCGTAATTTTATCAATCCTATAAATGACAATGTCAACATTCATGCGTACGTACAGATTATCGTCTTCCCGAACACGATGAGATTCATTTCCCCATTGTATCGATTAAAGAATAATTTAAATTTGATGATTAATAATAATGTTTGAGAAGATAATATCATTATTTATATGAATCAAATAAATACTATTGATACCAAACATGTCTTATTTAACTAATCATATAATAGAAAATGAATCAGTGAAGGCACCGAACGATGATAATTCAAAAATATTATTAACAAATAAATACTAAAAGTTCATATATGATATCATATTTATGTATATGGTTCGTTTATAATTTAATAACAATGATTTCACTATCATACATGAGGTTAAGGTACCCTCGAACAATGAAATGTTCAAGGTAAGGGTTATTTTTAAAATCTCATCATTATCTGAGTTTGTTTATATATAATTATTTACTGGGACATCTTCATCATCCACATTCTTGTATCTTAAAATGTATTTAAAAATGGATTTAATATCTACTAGAATATGGGTTAATGTAATTTATACCCTTTTTTGATTTTTTATAAGTTGTTTATAAAGTAATTTTTCACTCATTCTCCAAACAAGGTACTTTACGGCCTTTTCGGCAAAATCAAGGGATGTATTTTTAACTTATATGGAATGTGGAGCTATTTTACATCGTTAAAACACCATAGAATATTTTCCTACAATATTATAATAATATTTACAAAATAATTGTATTCGATTAAATGGTTTCAATATAGAATGAGGTATTTCATTCAAATAGTTTTCATTAAATCTATGTCAACATCCTTTGATGGATTTTATTCTCATTTAAAGTTGATTTATTATGATACAAAACATCCATATTTTATTGAAGGTTTTGTGATTTGATTGAATATAGATGTGTTATTTTTATACCATTCTTGGTTTATGGATAAATTATTGATATTTCATATTCTAGTTTTAATATGAATGTTTATGTTATGCTTAAAACATTTCATATTAGTAAATAATTGTACATAGTATGTGAGGGGTGGAGGCCGCTATAGTTCCTTGATGCATCGGTAGGTCTCTTGAGTCAAATTAGTGTTTTGGAAAAATTCGTTGAAAAAATTTTATTTGTAGTCTTGGAACAAGGCGTTGACTATGTGGTCATGATGTATGGAATTAGTCATTCCAGCATTATGAAATTGGATATTGATATTACATGGGATTATTCTACTAGTAGAATATCTAGGTGAATAATTAAATGAAATTATTTTGATTTATATTTTCCATATTATGATGATGATAATGTTTAAAAATCCTTTTTTATGTCTTATACATTGTCTTAAATGTTTATTCTTTTTTATGAATGTTTCCACTATATTTTTATCCTTTCTGATCATTTGATCTCATCCCTTTCTATGTTTTATTTTTCCTAGAATGTGATGAAGTATATTATGACTAACCTACAGAGATAGTATAAGGGATATGAATGTGTTCTATAGAGAAAATTATGTTGTAGTTTTTCATTTTATAATGTAATTTAAAACTTATCAATGTATCTAGTACTTACAAGGCTATTAACCTAATCGGTCCACTGATACATGATCTTTTGTGAGCATGCAAATGTTATGTAATAATGCATCGACTCTGGGTAACTGGGATCGGGGTGTTATAAGAGTTGTTTCCTATTTTTAGTTATAGTTTAACCTTTTTAATTGGGCTTGTAATCCATCCCCCTTTACATTCAATACACACTTTTAATACTAAATTTTTACATCATGATTACAAATTATTGTCTTCTTGGGCTGTGTGTTTGTACAGGTTTTAGAAAAATGCCTTCCCGTTTTAGGGATATGCATTTCCGGTGCTAGTCGCCACCACCTGGCCTACAGATGATGGGTTTGGGGTACTCATGAAAATATCCTCAAGGGAATGGTTGTGAAAAATACACATCAATATATGGATTCACATGATCATCCAATGGTACGTCTTATATAGGTCATGACCCTGATATGGGAGTTCAAATTTTACATGTGTTGGGAAAAAATACCTCAAGGTAACATTGCAGAATTTTTGGGTTGATTGTGTTTGCTGACAAAGCAGGTTTCCATGGTGAATTGCCGAGTTCCATAGAAGTTGTTGACAGTCCATGTTGACAAATAATGATGAAAAAGGAAAGGACGATCTGGAGGAGGTACAAATGAGCAGTACAAAGTGGCGATGTTTCCCAGTTTTTGCCAAAATTTTGGGGTCCAAATTTGGATGTTGGTGAGAATCGCGAAAATAGGACTTCCATGATGATCATATTTTAATATGGCAAATTTATGAATTTCGTGAAGAGAGGCTTCATGGATTGAAATTCATGATGACTAGAATAATGATGGTGGTGATTCATCGTGATTACGTCAATGTTTCGCGAAAGGCAGAGTTGAAGAGCCTCATGGAAATGAAGGGCTTTGAGAGGGAGCCTCGCGGCACAGGCGCGAAGGGAATGACGAGATGCTCTATGATTACGACACGCTCTGTGATCGGAAAATTTATGTGGTGCTTCGCGATTTTGATAGAATTCTGGTGGAAACTCTGGAGCATCGCGATTGGCGATGACGTGGCATGAACTTCGCACAGAAGGGTCGAGGGTTGGTGGAATTGCCTATAAATAGAGGCCGAGCCCCTCGAGATAAACAGAGATAATTTTCGGAAAAAAATAATTTGCTCTCAGTTCACGAAGGAAGTTCATGAGGGAAGTGTGCTTCGTGAAAGAAGAGCTTTGTTGTGGCTGTTATAGCTCCACGAAAGTCATGTTCTTTGCGTTGGCTCAATGAGCTTCACGAGGGAAGTCGCTTTGCGACGACTTGAGCTCCGTGATGGCCTAAGAATTGAGAAGGACTGAGCATTTCACTGGTCTGAGCTCCGATAAATTGTGAGCTTCACGAAAAGGATGGAGCTTCGCAAAGGCTTGTATGAGCTTCGTGAAATTGGGAGCCCCACGAAGAAGAGTGCTTTGCGAAGGTGTTTCCCAAGGCATTTACCAAGTGTTCAGAGGCAAAGGGGTATTCATCAGTGGATGAACTTTGAACATCAAGAGATGATTTATGAACAGTTGATGATGCATTTATTCATGCAAATGAAGAGACCTACATGTCTATAAACTATGAGAGGATCCCTTTCATAGCAGGGAGAAATTGAAGAGGAAGAAGCTGATCCTCTCCATCGGCAGTGAGCCAGAGAGAGAGAAATAGGGAGTGACCCTTGGGAAAGTAGTGAGCTGACAATAAAAATTGTAAAGGTTGTGATCCTGGGTATAGAAGTGATCTAGCCCAAACATTATTGGAAGTGAGCCTTTGTGGATTTGGTACAGCGGCACATCACCGTTGTATGCTCCTTGGACGTAGCCCAGTGAGGGTGAACCAAGAAAAAATATGTGTTTTCCAGGATGCTTCCATTCTTTATATCTAAAGCATAAACATTAGATAAAGATAAAGAGAAGTAATCAATATAAACACATAAGATCAAACAAATTTTCCCTTGTAATAAAAAGGTCAAGATCCAATGGGGCAAGAAGAATTTTAAAAAATAATATCCATACCTAGATTCACCCCCCCCCCTCTCAGGGTATATCGGCCCCTATTGGCCCTAACAACATGTGACTAGGTGGATATTATTAATAATAACAATATCCCTATCGTCACTTTGATATACTATTATTTACCTACTCAACCCAAAACTACTCTATCTCCTAATAAAATAACATAACAAGATCGTTCAATCAAAAAAAATCTAATCATATAACCAAGACTATAAGAGTCGTGAATTTATGAAAATGTAGTGTACTACAATCAAGGATACATTCATGTAATTTCTCGTTTTTCTCCAATGGCCTAATAATATATCATGAATCTTGACCATGATGGGACTCATACCCTAATGTAATATTCTACATAAAAACATTTCATCTAATGAATGTTAACTCATATTTACTAAATAACAATACCCCATTGTTCTATCATTTTTTTTCATAAACAAAAATTACTTGTCGTTATATTTAAAAAATAATTCAATCAAATGAAAATGATTTTAAACCTATATCAGTAGTTAGTAATATATGTGAAACCATAAAAAATTAATTAATGACATAAAAATGTTTTTCCCTATAATTTATTCCAAATAATGAGAAACAAAAAAAAAGTATGTTCGCCACCATACTTCATACAGTTAAACATATTTTCAATGCAATTACTTCTTTGACACTCATTCATTAATAATTTTTTTATTTAAACTAAAACATCACTCATCAACCACAGTAATCTTTTCAACCATGGGTAAAATAAATATTAATTTACATAATTTAATTTACCTATCCACACCACAAGGTGAATTTTTCCATAAACTGGAACACTATGTCCTCTTTATTATACAGAGAATCTCGTTGACACAAAGATTCATGGTGCACCACTCAAATTATGTGTAACGAATCATGCTGTGGAGTTTCATTACATAATCTAACAATCCTAGTTATTACTACCAATGTTTTGACTTTGTAACTAATGATAGTTTAGATAATTGTTGATTGACCTACCAACACATAGCCATATCATTGATGTAAAAAAAATTGATGAACTCAGCAAGATAACACTATATTACGTGTTCCACTACTTAGCTTATCAAAATCTGTAGACTATGAGGAAACATAAAATGCATTTCATTAATAATTTCCTAATCTACTCACATGCATATAGTATTTTGTTCTACATACCCCCCATACAGAGTTAAAAATAACGAATCCTTCATAGGTAATATAATAAATCCAATTATCATTATGTATCTTGAAAATCTAGCTTACTAGAATCCTATGTCATTTTTAATGCCCTCATGTCCATTGATAAACCCACACATGGTTTCATAAGCCGTTACATCTCACAGAATAATACCAAGGGACATCTCTATTGAAACTCCACGACATCATATCTCTTATGCTATCAACATTGACTGTTCGTAGGTAAAATTTTGGTTATAAAACAATCCACTATGTTCAATATGAATTACAAGTCTGGGAGTATTTTATTATTTTAAATAAATAGACCTACAATGCGGAAAAATTCTTAAGACTTACAGTAATTTGATTGACGCATGATTATGAACAATCAAGTATACTACACCACACATAAATAGAGGGGACACATAATCATCAACATCATTATAAGAATAATAATAATAATATGAATAATTTCCTTGTCACTCTAGAACATAGATTCATATGACATTATATTAGATATAGTAACAAATTTTAGTTTATTTGAAATAATTTCATCATGAACTCATATGTGTAACATAGTAGAAGTAATTGACCCTTGAATACATTTATCCTCTGTCATTGGTACAATCACACATACGAAGCATACATGTCATAGGAAACCTACAGGTTGAATAATATTCATGTTACAATACTTTAAGATATGACTAGGATAAAAATCCATTTGAAATCACAACATCAAATTCCATTTTGTTCATAATAGTTGAATTTTTATGAAACCACTCAATCCATGAAAAATAATCACATGCTACAGTTTCCTCAATGTCACTTGAAAATGGTGTTCATGATTCACAATTATTAGATTGATCACAACCACCTACACATACATATCTCTCCCCTCTATAGAAGTTTTGAAATACAAAATACTAGAAAGCATCCTCCAAATGATTTGGTAACATCCGTACATGAATCACATAGTCTGATGTAGAATTACAAATGACCATAGGGACGTGTTCCTATATAAAATATGCTTATAAATATTAATGAAGGATTCATAGGGAAGCATGCGGAAAATAAACATAGAGTTAATGTTTTTAATTATTATAAATGACTAGTTATTGTAAATTTATATATTCAATGTATCTATAAACCAATAATATACCAACAATACAAGACTGTGTTAATGATAATAGAATCAAACCTTATTAAAAGGAATTGATAAATTTTATAGATAATAACACAAAGGGATGAGAAAAAATAATTTTTAGGAGAATATACCCCCACTCTATGTTGAATCTATCCACATTCTTTATACTCATTGAAACATTTCCCTCAAGAAGATCAACTATGGCCTTTACCAATAATATACATTCCACATGTGAGGCCTTTGTAGTAACTCAATTGTAGGGGACACCCACATAGTGTTTTTAATAAAACTATGTCGGAAACCACCAATAGGGTCATGAACCCAGTCAATAATTTTTTTATTAATGTTATAATATAAATATAAATTATCAAGAAATAAAACAATTTTCAGCCATAATGTAATTATTATGAACACATATAAATACACCAATATTGCATTGAGTGACCATGCTCTTATTAGGACTCTATGAACTCTAAATATACATGCATTATTTCTATGCCATAAGGAGGATTAGGAATTGTGTTTTAGTTAAAAAAGACCATGAAACATGCATGTTAAACCAGGTAATGTGAAATTATGACACATTTAATACTCTTGGACTAAATGTCACTTGTCTCAGGGAATCTACTAGGGAATAATTCATAGGTTTAGACACACTAATGACTAGTTAACATACACTTTTTATACCAATGGAGTCCTCTGTAAATCATATACTAAGTAAAAAAAATTGGTATCATAAGGATACTAAAAATCTAAAAGGCATCTATTATCACTATTTGACTTGATATCCACATGTAATCATGTTTCTTGTGACTATAATGATATCACAATCCAAAACTATACTTTAATCCATCATCATAAAAATTGCATTCCAAGTGTACTTATCCTTATTGGATTATAACACAAAGACAATAATTCTATTATAGATACTATATAAATACCTCTTATGGTATTTCCCACACTTATAAATGTTTTTCAAATAAAATAAGAATAACCTGACATGTCAATATGAGAACAGAGTATTAAAAACATAACATGAGTTTATCTATCAAGAAATATTTTTTAATGTACAAACTAACAACCATGGAATTAATAATCATTAAAATGGTCTAATGGATACACAAAATACTATATTATTTCACAATCTAATGTGGTTTACAGAGGCTACCAAAATTGGTATCTCATTAAGGGAAAAACATAGAATATATTAATAGATAATTTAATATAATGAAGATTCATAAATGAAACACATTTAATCAATTATAACAATGGGTTATATGTGATATAGGTATAATGTTTAATAATAACCAAACATATGATTTTTGAGCAAATAAGGATATCTTATGACTTCTCTATTCCTTATGGTTTTATGTTTAGAAAATCACTAACACATTTTATATGTTCTGAACATTTTTATGTTCTTTATTTTTTCTTTAGATTGGGAATTGTCATTTCGTTATGCTTACATATATATCATTATGTTTTTCTATTTACATAAACTTATTGATTTGTCATTCCTATTTTCTATCATGTTATACTTATTGATCTGTCATTGCGATTTGTCATTCAGTTTTTATGATTCTGAATCTTGTGTATATGTGATTCAATTTTTATGATTATGAATCTTGTGTATATGTGATTCAATTTTTCTAATTCTGAATCCAGTGTATATGTGATTCAGTTTTTATGATTTCGATTCTGGTGTATATGTGATATCGATTTTCAATACCGATTCTGGTGTATATGTGATACCGACTTTCAATATTGATTCCGGTGTATATGTGATGCCGATTTTCAATACCGATTCTGGTGTATATGTGATGCCGATTTTCAATACCGAATCTGGTGTATATATGATACCGATTTTCAATACTGAATCCAGTGTATATATGATGCCAATCTTCATTATACCAAATCCGGTGTATATGTGACTTCGATATTATGATTCCACATTCCTGATAATGTTATTCCTAATTATCTATTTTCTTGATTTCATAAGAATACATTGTCTTGATAATGTTAAAGTAGACAACTATATCATTCTGATGATATCAAACTATATGTTCTCTTATACCTAACATCAATTCAATTACTTGAAACAATGTCAAAAAATCTGTTATAAACTATGTGTTTTATGATTTCAATTTGTATAGGTCCCTCCAAAATTTAAAGAAAATATGATCGTTGGAGAGGAGCTGACTATTGGGATGTTTTTCAAATAAATACAAGCCCATTTGAACGAGAATAGAACTACCACTATTATAACTCACTTCGAAAGAATAAATCCGGGATGTGATTTCTATAGGGAGAGGCTCTTACAACACACAATGATTCGTGCGAATTCCATGAAAAACTTGTTTAGACTTTCATTGTGTAGACTCTGATCGTGCTGATCTTGGACTTCCAGGATTGGAAGACAAAGGTTCTGATTTCCTTCTAAATCGAGTGCTAGTGGGGTAGAAAGACAGATACATATCATTGGATTGAGGGCATACATGGGTTTGGGTATGACAAACTTTCATGAATGTAAAAATGAAGGGACATTTTTTCAAGGTTGTTAGATGCCCTTATCTTTGGTATAAACTAATATTATTGTTTCTTGTTTACTATTATATGTTATTTTAATTCTGTTTTTGTTTGTTACTTTGTTATAGTTAAGAATTCTAATTTCATATACTTCGTAATTCCATCACTCTGATTATATTATAGATTCTATATGCTTTAAGGTATAATATTTCTTTTAAGAAATTAGAAAAGGTTTATCTAAGAGGTTTTATGATTTATTGATTAACCTTGTTACACTTAACTTTAATGGTTCCAATTGAATTTTTAAAGTATACAATTCACCCCACCCCTCTTTTATTTGAGCATCTCATTTTTACATATTCGATCCTACAATAGTTATCAGAGGTTGGCCTCTTCATAATCTGAATCAATCTAACAATATATATCAATGGAGGTCACAGAAATACTTATTTTCACATAAAAGTTTTCTTCTCCGTGTTTTTATTTTTCTTATGTTCTTCATATTCATTATTTAAACTATTACTTATAATATGTTCTGTGGAATGAAATATCTTTTTAGTATGGGAGGCATTCATGTTGAATCATTATAAAATCTCAATCCTACTAGACCACTGATCGTCAATGGACATGTCTATGAGTACTGGAGAGATTGAATGATGACTTTTGAGATAAACCTAGGTGTAGAAAACTATATTATGTTAACTAGATATTATAAGGTTCCTAATAAGGAAATTAGAACCTTTACTAATCCAGAAATATTTTAATAAAAGATGATGTATAAGGTACGTAATACTTTTCTATGATCCATGACTAGAAAAATATATATCCATATTTCATTCTTTGAAGTTTCCAATAGTATTTGGATGAATCTTGAAGTAACTCACTTAGTAAATACCAATGTTATTGAAACTGAAAGAGTAATGATCAGTGCTCAATATCATGGTTTTTTCTTTCCATATGGAGAACCCATAAGTAAGGTACACCAACAATTTATGACTATCATCAACAGTTTAAAATCAATGGGTGAGAAAGGCATAGATGATGAAGCTCTTCCAGAAAAAATTATTGACATCATGCCTAATGAATGAGAATCCAATCGGACTGTTATAGATGAGAATAAGAAAGTCACTCAGATTTCCCTTGATGAACTGTATGGAACTCTTCTTTTACCTGAAAACATAATGAAGAGAGATTCTACTAATATAATACCGATACATCTCTCAGAGTCTTTCGAAAGGTAGTCTTTATTACTTTTTATTCTCTTTATCTTTTTTGTCTTATGTTTTAGTGGTTGGTATTTTAAAATTTCTTAAATTATGGTTTACCTTACTTCAAATGATCGGAATTCATATTTTCTATATCTACTCTCAACCGTTAGATCAGATCAGGTTATTGTTAGTAGTATTATTATCTTATAGAAGTTGAAAATTCATATCCATGTCTATATAAGGGGTGCCTCGTCTTCAAGTATCTCATCATCCTTACTGGTCTCAGTGCCAAAGTTCTTTTGCCATCAAAGATTTAATTCTGAAGTTTTATTTCTCTGAATGACTCTGGAATCCTCAGTAGATCATATTCTGAGTAGAAAAGAGAAAGAATATTGGTCAATATTTAGAGAAATCTTGGTATGAAAAAAGTTCATTGAGAAATACGACTCCATTATTTCGATGGTGATAAGATCTAATGGTACGGAAAGTGTCTGTGTTTCTAAGGATAAATCTCACGATCTGATTTATCCTGATCTCATTATTTAATTCTATGAATCCGCTTCTTTCTTCCAAAAGGATCATAAGGTTCTGTTTAAGTTCAAATGTTATGATAGTACATATATAGTTCCATACAAGAATGCAGAAAATGTTCTCAATATTCCATATGAAGGGGAAGCTCTTCAATGCTCTCAAAAACATCCTGATAAAGAAGGTTATTTGAAAAAATCCAATGCTATGGATTTTGTGGGTGTTATGTTTTTTAAGAACCCGATGACTACAAATCTCTCAAAAAACCACAAAATGGTTACTCTCTATAAGTATGGATTTTTTATTCCATGAAAAGGAGACAATGATTCACTAATGATATGTGACATCATTCTGTTATATTTTCTTTCCATGCTTAGCAAGATCAATTTGGTGAAGTACATGTTTCTCACCATTCAGGAAATAAATGGAAAATACATCAAATCTCATATCCTTATGTACCCAACAACTATTTCGGGGATAATTGTTTTGGGGCTTCATGGAATGAATATTCCATGCCGATCAGTCTCGAAGACATTCAAGATATTGTTCCTAAGTGATGACACTATAAAGATGATGAAAGTATATTTTAATCTATAATTGAAGAACTTTGAAGAAATGGTTGTCAAGAACAAGGGATATGTTCCATAATCTTCAAATCTGGTATCCATGAATGGAAAATATGATAAAACAAGCTTTTGATTACCAGTTCCTAATGTCCCGGTATCAGATACTCCTCCTTCTAAGAAACCGAAAGCTTATTCAGATACAACAGTTTCAATGTGGAGAGAAATGGCTGCTACTAGGAAGGATGGAGATCCTTATTTTGGTCAAAATCTCACGGAGGATAAGGCCTTGAGAATCAAACAAGACCAAAATCATGGGAAAGAAAAGAAGGAGAAGAAGTTACAGAAAAAATATTTGGAAGAGAAATTTTGTCAGTTGCTTCTAAAATCTATAGAAAGGAAATCTCAAGAAGTACCTGAACCACATGTTGTTCATAAAAAGCCAGAAATATCTCCGAAAATACAGAAATCTATGAATTTTCACTCTTTATCAGAACCTGTTCACGATGTATAAGATTAGATAGTCCATGACTATGATGATGTTGTTTTGAGGGTACTAGAAGATTATGTTGGAACTCCATCGAGTTCATGTTTCAAATCTGTAGAACAAGTCAGAGATTAGGTTGATGAAGAAATTGAGGAAGAAGTTGAGGAAGAGGTAGAATTTGTGGAAGAAATTGAAGTAGAAGAAGAGGAACTAGTTGAAAATGAAGTGGAAGATGAAGAGAAAGAAGAAGATCAACATCAAGGTGAAGAAGATGAAGAATTCAAAAAGGAAGAAGATGAACAACAAGATCTTAATGTTATCCAAGTATCTAATGAACAAACCCCAGTTCAAAATCCTAACAAAGGAATGTTTTTTTTGGTTGCCTCACCAGATAAATAAACTCCTCAGAAGTCCTCTAGGAGAATAGAGAGACAAGATTCATTAATTCCAAGAGGAGATGAGAAAGGACGTGATGTTTTAGGATCCGAGTCGTCTTCATCTGTTGAGAAAGATGTTTTCAAGATATCTCTAAGAAAGATGGTCAGTACCATTCCAGTTATTGAAAACATAGATTCCCCAAGTCAAATGATGATAGAGACCCTAAATCAAAGGAAAAAATCGACCAATATGATTATGGACATGGTTTTCAAGAAAAAAGTATACTATAGTATTCATTTGATTGATTACAAAAAATCAGAAGGTGACTTGTTAGAAAGACTTTAATCGCACCAAAACCATCAACTAATATCTTAGACAGTATAGTGAATTCATGGATTAAACAAAAGGAGCCTTTAATACTTGTGAAACTATGTTCAACCATGTCAAGACATCAATCTCTGAGAAAGCTAGTCAACTCAATTCTTTTTCTCGATCTGATTGTAGTGAGAAGGAAGTCAGAGCTGAATTATAGAGAATGGTGGCTGATCAAGAAGAGAGAATCTATTCATTAGAAAAGAAGAATCAGGATCAGGAGATCTTGCTGATGTTTTTTAAGAAGATCATAAGTATGTGAAGAAACTCGAAGCCATGATAAAGAATGTGTTGTCTAAGAAAAGGAAGAGTGGATAATTTTTCATTACATTAGAATGTATTGTTGTAATATAAACCTTTTTTCTGAAATTTTATTAAGGATATTCATGCAATTTTATTTTTGAATGTATGATTTCGTAAACTTACAGGTACATCTTATATTTCTCCATTCCATTCCCCCTATTTGAAAATCACAAATGGGGAAAATTTATTTAAAGGATGAATTTAATCTCTGAGAGGGAGAATCTAGTTAGTGGGATTTTGGAAAAAAGGATAATATACATATAAGAGGGAACATTCTTTTAAAACGAAATGTTTATCTATGGGGGATATATTCCTTTATTAAAATTTTCTTCAAAGATCAATAATACGATACTTGAGAAATAGAACCTATGGGGGAGTTAGTCGTATTCATCAAAAATCTTATTCAATGGGGAGATACGTTTTTCATACATGTTTATATAAGTCAATATATTCTTCCTTAGATAATTTGTTTGTGCTTTCCAAAAATGGAGAGATTGTTGATTTAATAAGGATATATTATGACTTCTCCATTCCTTATGGTTTTATGTTTTAAAAATCACAAACACTTATTCTATGTTCTAAATATTTTTATGATTTGTATTTTTTTCTTATGATCCCAAATTGTCATTCCATTATGCATACAGATATTTCATTACGTTTTTACATTCTTTTAGAGTTACAGATCTATCATTCTAATTTACCATTATGTTATACTTACAGATCTGTCATTACGATTAGTCATTTAGTTTTTATGATTCCGAATCTAGTGTATATTATATTCAGTTTTTATGATTCTCGAATCCGGTGTATATGTGATTCAGTTTTTATGATTCTGAATCCAATGTATATGTGATTCAGTTTTTATGATTCTGATTCCGATGTATATGTGATACCAATTTTCAATACAGATTATAAAGTATATGTGATGCCGGTTTTCAATACAGATTCCAGTTTATATGTGATGTCGATTTTCAATACCAAATTTGGTGTATATATGATGCTGATTTTCAACACTAATTATAGAGTATATATGATGTTGATCTTCATGATACCAAATCCGGTTTATATGTGACTCCAATTTTATGATTCCATATTCCTAATATTGTTATTTCTAAAAATTATTTTTCCTAATTTCATAAGATTACATTGTCTTGATAATGTTAATGTAGGCAAATGTATCATTCGAATGATATCGGATTCTATGTTCTCTTATTCTAAACATCATTTCCGTTACTTTAAATGATTTCATGCAATCTGTTATAATATAATCATTGCATGATTTCCAAGTGTTTAGGGACCTATGAAATTGAAGGAAAATATGATGTTTGGAGTGGAGTCAACCATTGGGAAGATTTTTCTATAAATACAAGCCCATTTGAATGAGCAAAGAACTACAATTTTGCTAACTGCCTTCAAAAGAATATTGTAGTGAAATGATTTATAGATAGAGAGGCTCTTACAACTCTTAGTGATTAATGAGGATGGAATGAACAACTTGTTTAGGAATGAAAAACTTGTTCAGGAATGAACAACTTGTTCATACTAGCATTGTGGATACTCCGATCGTGCTGATCGTGGGCTTCCAGGATTGGATGATAGAGGTTCTGATTTCCTTCTAAAGTGAGGTCTTGTGGTGTAGCAAGACAGATACTAATCATCGGATTTAGGGCTTACCTGGGATTGGGTAAGACAAACTTTCTTGAAAGTATAAATCAAGGGACCATTATCCAAGGTTGTTGGATACCATTCACTTTGATTTAAAATAATCTTTTTGTTACATGTTTACTATTACAATTTGTTTTAATTCTGTTGTTGTTTGTAACATTATTAAAATTAATAGGTATAACTTTCTGATACTTTGTAATTCCGTTACTCTGATTATATTACAGATTCTGTACTCTTTAACGGAGAATAATTATATTATGAAATTATAAATGGTTTCTTTACGAGGTCTTATGATTGTTTGTTCATCCTTGTTAAACATAAAATTAATGATTCCAAATTTATTTTTATTGTTTAAAATTCACCCCTATTAAATTTGAGAGTCTCATTTTTACATGTTTGATCCTATAATGGTGTCCAGGTAGTTTGTATAGATTAATAGTGTTTAATACATGCACCTCAATGGTCATTATCAATACATCACCCATGGGACTATTTCAGGCACTTGGATCTTTTTTCCATTACATTATCCATAGTTCCTTTATGTAATTAAAAAATAAGCATCATTAATTATATAAACATTAATAGTTGACCATAATAGAATAATAATTTAATGGTCACCCAACGAAATTCGAGAAACTAATATATCATTTTATTAAAATCAAAAATATATAATGGGTGGTGTAATCAAGACCACCTACCTCAATGTTTTGATCATAAATTTGATGGATTTTTAAGGAATAATCATCCCAAAGAGATCAACTTTTTCATTATTTCAAACTAATTGGAAATTAATCCAATAAATTAATTGATTTATATTATTAATATTTAGAAATAAAAAAATATATGAAAAATAAATTATCTCTCCAGTATAATTTACAAATTTTTTATAGGGTCCATCTCATGTGTTAAGATATTATTTTTATTGAAATTATCACAATTTCACTAGAGATAATATTATAAATCTATAGAATAATTTGAGGTAATAATGATATGCAATAATTTGTAATTATTTAATAACATAGATGTTATATTAATTTAATAATATTTTCTTCAACTAATGTGGAAATATTAGGAAGTATTTTCTCTAAACTGAACAGTAAATTAATAACTATAAATAATAAATTTTTGAAACATTTCAATAAGGAATAGAGAATATATTGAGGGTTCTACATTTTAGGGAACACAGAATAAGTACATTTCGTTAGATTAAAGCTTTCAAAATCATTAATTGATAATTATAGGATTTATAGGTTTGATAAGATCTCTAAAACTACTTGTGAGAAGGGTTTAAATTTTTTATGGAGACAATTGGGTATCGGTTCATGGTAATAAAAAATAAATATTAACTTAGATATTTAATTTCTATATTACTCAATTATTGATTTCCGAGGGGGGGGGGTATTATTAAATTCATTATATACTTGAGTCTCCAATATTTAAGGATTCAATGACTAAATTTCCTTAATTTTATGATTTTAAATTTGTGAGACTCATAAAATAATGTTATGGTGAAGAATAATTTAAAAAATCGTTTTCTTCAATTTTTCTCTAAAATATAGAGTTTTATATTGGTAATGTGATTTTATGTATTCACAAACGACCCTTATACAGACTAACCAAAAATGGTTCTCTAAAAAGAACTAGTACAATTAAATAGGTTAATGTTACTCTTACATATCCTTACATAAATTTCATTAGATCCATAAGTACATTAAATATCAATACCTATCATATATAGATATTATATATTTTTATATGAATATCCCATACATTCAAAAACCAACGAATGAGGATCATAATGGAATAGTACCTTCATAAACACATACACATGATCAATTGGTCCATTAATGAATTACTCCATCTCTAACTATATTATATATAACTATCCAATTTCCCATAAATATTGTATATAATCGAGTATATAATAACATAGGTAATGAAACCATATGAAAATGTGAGATGTGATTCCCAATAAGGGAAAACAAGGAAGATAATGAAATTTCATGAGAATTTGGATAAGAGAACATGGAAATTAAATTTGAAAACCATATTTGACCTATATTATCTCATAAAAATGATTCATGGTATATATCATGGTAGTATATAGAACATTAATCGCAATGGAATCATATAACATAACCATAGGTGAATAATATTTTTATAAGACATAGATTTTTTTTATACACATAAGAATATAAGTTTATTTCTTTAGTAGTCTCGGAATGTTTCCCATACCATCATAGTGGACTGGGTTCAATCCAAAAAATTTAATAGTAGTTAAGGCTAACACCCAAATGTATCATAGTGGTAAAAAATCTATAAAACTATAAGGTTCACTATATGTTTCAATACTTTTTATCTCATGAGATATCAATATTTACCCCATGATTTGGATGTAGATATAGGTCCCACACATCAAAAAATTAAAATCATATATATCATTGAAAAATATCATAAGATTGTCATCATATAAGAACACATGAAATGAAATATGTTTTAGATAAATTTATAAAAAAGATAACCGGTGGAACAGAAATATGTTTCAGAATTATTTCATTACTACATAAAAGTGTAACTAATTTTAAAACGATGGTTTCTCAATAATTTTAGAATTAAATATCCTATAAAAAAGAAATTGGATTTATAATCATATTTTCAACATCAATATAACCATTTATGAGAATGATTAAGAGTGGTTTCTTTGGAAAATAACTCCACCAAATATTATGTAGCATCAATTGATTTCATATATGATGCAAAATGAATTTTCAAGAAAACTAATTTAGAAAGTTTATTGAGGAAAAAATATATCTTCATTGAAAATAAACTTTAATAAAATTATTGTTTTTTAAAATATCATTGATATTTTTTCATTGAAAAGGTTCCTGAAAAATTATAATATAATATTAAAATAAAATAATTGTCATGAAATCTTTAAAATTTGAATAATAAAGAATGGATTTATAGAACTATTCTCTTAAAAATTCCAGTCAAATCCTGATTGGTATTGTTTTAAATATGATAAAAATATTTCATATAATTTTTTAAATAATAAAAAATGTTTAAAATGAATTTATTTAATCATCTGTTGAAATTATTTAATTATTTATTAATTTTTCCAGAAAACATTTTTTTGTTGAAAATTGATATTCGACTGAATAGAGAAATACATATATTTATTCATAATTTTTTTATTTTTATCATCTTGAGTACAAAAAGAGAGGAAAATCATGGAAAATTATTATCATAAATAAATACCCAAAGGGCTAGAAAATACCTTTTTTCTTGATAGATAGATTATATTATTTCCTCATTTGAAGAATTATCTTTATCAATACTGATAAACGATGATAATGGTAAATAAGACCCTTACTGATTTTGAAACAATGTATCATAATACCCATGAAATAAAAACATTAAATGAGATAAATAATATCATATTAATAAATAAAATCATGATATTTAATATCATTGAATGTTACATAAAACCCTTACCAATTTAGCATCAAAGAATCATAAGACCCATGAAATAATATCATTAAATGAAATAAACAATATCATATTAATAAATTAAATCATGATATTAAATATCATTGATGTTCCACAGACCCCTTATAGTATAAGATAGGTGAATAACATAACATTTGTCCCAAACAAGTCAGATTTAGCCAGACATCTCATACCTTAAGTCTCGGCTTACTTTATACTTTTTAAAAACTATTATATAGTAAATATATGTTTAATATTCATCCATAAAAAAACTAGACGTATATATCATACTATAAATGATTTTCTAATGACAATTTATTAACCTTTTATTAGAAATTCCTTATTGATGTCACATTTTTTGTAATAACTAGATTGTTTTTCAAGTAGATTTGATTTGTGATTTTTTGGTCCTTTTACATTGATCATTTTTCTAAAACCTAACGGTTGTAACAAGTTATACAAATTATATATTTATTTTGTATATATGTATTTATAGAACCTATTTTTGATAGATGTCGAAAATAAAATACATCATTCATGGAGATTGTAGATCCTAAATATACGTGATTGTTGTTTTTATTTTCTAGATAGGTTTAAATAAATAAATATAAATAATATATTATAATTATTAGAATATTTATATTAAATATATATCTTGTATGTTCATTGAGCACATCCTTATTAACATCCATATAATGCATGACCAAATCACAATGCATCATGAGTTGGTAGTCCATCATCACAAGAGTGACAATATCATTCTCCCCTATAAATGAATGTAAGAAGTTATATGTGACATAATAATTATTCCATGATATTAATTTCATAATAATCATATATAAAAAATTAATACCACATTTTATTTAATGATTAGAGGTTGTTATTGAAATTGAGTTACATCAATTCGTGATGTGGAAATCTGTCGTACATTGAAATGATAATTTTTAACCCATTTGATGGAAACATATATGTTATTAGTCATTACAATAAACAATATCTGCAAATGAAATATATTTTCTTTATTATATAAATAAATTTTATTAGTAATTGATGTATATGGAGGGAAAAACAAATAAAAAATCATTGAATAACATTACCTATTCTTTAGCTAACCTCTAAATGTTTTCCCCAATAGCCTCAATAAGATGGATTTATATAAATATAATGGTTATAATATTATAATATATAATTATCTATGTTATTTAGGTAATTAATACGTGATATTAATGGATTTGTATGTGTGAATAGTAGAAGAGATGGGGCAGCATTTATTATTGATGTATGTATAACAATTTATGTTTTTATAAATGAAAATTTGTGCCAACAAGTTTAAATTGAAAAAGGATCTAAAATAAGATATTAAAAATAATTTGACATTATATGTTCTATATTTGGATATAAAAATCATATTGGATATATTTTGGTTATTTTTTATGAAATTTGAATTACTTTATCCCCCTTTAAACGAATTTTCCTCTAAATTGGGGTAAATAATTTTCATTATTTATACTAGTAATTATGGTCTTAAATTAAGATGAACATATTATATAAAATAAGATACATATATTAACAATAAAAAATAATTTTTTTTCCAAATTCCATTCACATAGGTGTCAAAATTTAATTCTATATTAAAACCATCAATGTGACAATAAAAATATTTTCCTATATAAATTTAAAAAAAATGAAACAAATATATAAAAAATATTAACATGAAAATATTTATATAAAAATAAATTTATTTAACTGAAATATAGTTTTAAAAATTTTTATTTAAACCACATAAAAAATATACTCTATAAATCAATTCAATGAATAAGAATTTTTTTAAAAACCCATTATTTATTACTATTCCACAAAAATGAATATTTTTTGAAAAATACCAATTATTGAATGTAAGATTATTTTTAAAAGATGATTTAAAAAATTTCGTTTGTGTATTGAAAAATATTTTATTAAGCTATCAAAATTAATTTTTATTCTAATTCCCAAAAATAAATAAAATCAATTTTTTTTAAATAGTATTTTTTGAATCTCATAATGACATATCTAAAAATGAATTATTTTTAGTCAATAATTATTCAAAAAATAAAATCGTTAAAAATAATATTTAATATATTTTATTCATATTCATGATTTCATTTTAAATGGGAAGGTTATATCTGTGTTAGTTAAATAATCATATTATTTGTTATTATGTTTTATTAAATTGTGTTTTATTTCGCGACACATGCTATCAACGAAATTTAATTTATTCCAAAATAAATATTCACAAAAATATTTGGGAGTTACACTTGTCCTTCCTTGAGGTTAATTTATACATATAAATTTCATATCATCATTAAAAATTGATATGGATAATTTTAGTTCATTATATTCTCATCTTTCCATGTCGATTCCCAAAACAAGTTGTTTCACTAATAATTTTTTTCCAGGTTAGAGTTCAATTTTGATAGAACATTCACTATATGAACTAGAATATTCATATATTTCTCATAATAAATAATATCTTTATCATTTTTATAACCTCTGAGTTCAGTATATGTCAAAGATCTGTAGTGTACTTACACATGTGGGATACATGGGAAACGTCACATACAAGAGATAAATTTAGAGAAATATGAGACTAATAAGTTACTATCTAAATAAAGACATGAATTTAAATTGGAATGATATTCCAAATGATTTCTTTTAACTTCATTCCAAATATCAATAAATTATTGAATGGAGAAAATTATTTTAAACACATTCTCATAAACATTAAATTTCATACCAAATTGATGAATATCATTATTGAATTTCTTCCAACATTATGATACCCTTATGTGTTATTTAATGTCTCAAGGCATTTCAACAATTTCATAATAGATTTCATGTCCTAATAGAACTATTTCTCTAAATTCATTCCACAACATTAGAGATCTACACTTCTCTTGTTAGGGTGATTTATAAGTATCCATATAAATTCTAGACTGAAAATTATTTTTGTAAGAATAATCACTATGTGGGTGGTTTTGTTACCAAACACCTCTAAAATTTAATGACTAATATATCAAAACTTCCTCAATAATTTAAATTATTATCTTATAATATCCATTCTTTAAGATTATATTTCATGATTAAACAATACTCTATATCAAGGGGTTTTAGAAGACTTCTCTAGAACATTGAGGTAGAATTTAGACATAGATTAGACAAAATTGAATGTGGTACTCCATGAAACCAGACCACTTCATTGTTTTTTCCTTGTATGTTTATTGCAATATAAATATTCTATTATAGTGATGATGTGTGATGAATTTAAAAGGAGGTCAACTATAACCCAGATAAAAATATTTACTATATATTTTTTGGGGAGTCTAATTACCAAATTCATCATGATGATTTCATATTTCCAATATTGTATTAGAAAGAGATTTATAATTTCCTTATATTTTTTTCAACCAGTATTAATTTATTTATATACCATGTTCTTTCCACAAATTCTAAAAAATATGTCTTTAGTCCATACTACTATAATTAACATTTCAAATTTATATTTTTATTCATACGTCATAGGGGAATAGAAAATAATGAAATATGTTCTTCATATAAAAATTACTTCTTCAAATCTAGTATGGAAATAATGTATACATAGTTCCGAATCATTGACATTCCTTCATGATCACTTTTAGTATTTGAAACATTTTTAATATTATTTTAGAGCGCTACATATTCAATCTATTCCTCTGGAATCTCCAACTAGATAGATTGTTGATATTTTAATATAGTAAGATAATATTTATCCAATTCATTTAGGATATCAAGAACCATTATTTGGAAATTGGGAAATACTGAATCTTTTGTGATATTTAACATGTATACGACTACATGATATTTTCTTCTCAAAGCATTAGCCACATTGTTTATTTTCTCTATGCGGTAATATATTCAGTTGTAACAATATCTAATATGATATATCTATATAATTTGGATCATAGTAACTCCATTTGTGTTAATATGTATTTTAAAGAGTAGTTATTAGTATATATATCACACATTTCTCCATTATAATAATGAATGCATTTTTGTAAAGGAAATAAAACATAGATAACTCTAAATCATTTTTGGATAATTTTTTGAGTTGAACATCAATTAAAATTATGCATAATCAATAATAATTTCACCTATCATTACAAAATTCATATACCTTTATAGATGAACCACTACACCTTAAAAACGTTATCCACTATAGTCTAAAGCTAGCATTGGTGACTTAATTTGTATTCTCTTCCATTACATTAAATTTTCATCACCTTCATCTACCCCGAGAAATTTAACTCGATTATAAGTTTTATTGTTGAATTTATTATATAGTAATGGGAGAATAGAATTTAAACATCAATAATATATTTCCAAACATTTAAAACTATGGATATCATTCATCGTGTATTGTTCCATATATCTTTAAATAGACTCTATATTTTATGGATCTACTAATATAAAATCTATTATTATTATATGAAACAAAAATGAATGTCATCTAAAAAAATTCAAATATTTGAAATTATTAATAATTTTTATCCTTCCTTATTGTATTTTTATAATTATCAAGTTATATAAAATCTCTTTCTTTCTATTCGAATAGATATGATTATCATCAACATAGTTCAAAAAAAATTAATAAATATAATATCTATGGAGTATATTCAGTAAATCTATAATTATAGAAAGGGAATTGGTAAGGCTAAAATATATCAATATATATTCCAAGTGTTAGTAACTTTTATAGATATTTATTGGAATATCCTCATTCATGTTCATTAATTGGTGATATCTAGAATAAAAGTCAATATTGGAAAATAGTTATCTCTGTGTTGTTGATGAATTTTTTTCAATAAGGGGTATATTATAACTATTCATTGTTGTCATCTTGTTTAGATAATGATAATCTAATTATTTTTTTCATTAAATGATATTACTTTACCAAAAAAATAGTTAATCCCCAAGGTGACATATGTGGATGAATTATTGTCTTGAAAATGTTTTCCTATAGTTTCTCATCAATTCGTGCAACTAAATAATGTCCATTCTATTGGATGTAAAAAATATATATTTTGAACTGGGTGTCGGTTCTATTGAAAAATCAACATGATGATATGTTTTCATAATATGATAATAATTTAGAAAGGAACCAATAAAATACCACAAAATATGAATATCATTTATATCATGTTTCTACCTAACAATATGATATATATTGTCCATCTAAATATAAAATAATGTGCATATATGGGATATGATTACCATCATATATTCATTCATATCATAAAATTGAAAGGTGATAATATGATAGTTTTTAATATCAAAAATGATGGCCCTTCATTAATAAATTATGTGGTATTTATACCAAAAAATAAAATCTATAAATATTATAACATTATATTACACTTGATGATAACTATTAATATTTATTGGAAACACATTCCCACAAACATAAAACCCAGGGGAATCATATACATGAGATGAAATAATCATACCATTAAGGGATTCAACATATAATTATACATCTAATTATTTGGTTGGAATAGTTATACCCATATAAAAATTTTCAAATATGAAGGAATGGGTAGGCCTATAGCCACAAAAGATTATTGCATATCTATAGTTGATGGTTAGTTTACCTTTTACAACATTTTCATCACATATCTCATAAAAATAGTTTTTTAATGAAATTTATAGTTTTCCATATTCATAAAAGTATTACAATGTCAATCACTATCATCATCTGTTATATTTGGGACCCAGTTTGAATAGTTTTCATACTACATCGATTTGATACATTGGAGTACAAGTGGATAATTTTTTCGGCTTTCTCACAATTTACATCATTATCCAACTCATTAGGATTAAATCAGAAATATATTTCATGATGAAAATACTTCTATAAAAATAATCATTTACTAGTTCCTTAAAGACAATTTAATTCATGTTTCCTTCAAAATATCAAATAGGAATAAAATATAATCTTATTTTATACATGTTTTTTAGATTTTTTTCTTTTTAACTCCATCTTCTTTTCTTGTCCAAACCATGAAATTAATGGGTAAAATCAAACTCAATTTCCACCATATGATGATATAAAATTTTTTCTTCATAGTTACTGAAGTTCCTTTTATATAACACCCTTTTGAAAGATTGTTATAAGACACTAAATAATCGATCATCATTATATTCTGGTAGGATTATTACACCAGAAGAATTCATCAATTTTATTTAAAACATACTTCACTGGGACTAACGTATTTAAAATCCTTCAAATCTGGATAAAGTAAATTATTGTATATTTTTTAAAAGGATTATACGAAAGTACTTATTGACAAATATTCTCTTAATATCATCTCACTATATGATGTCAATTCTTCCATGTTCTCTTGTAATCTTAATGAGATTCCACCATTGATCAACTTCCCATTCTAAATGATAGGTAGATGAAATAAATTATTCATGTTATAAATGAAATTGAGTAGAAAATATCATTCCAATTGTACTAATCAATTTTTCAGCAATAAACATAATAGAGATACCCCGATAATAACATGGAATTCTCTTTAAAAAGGGATAAATATTACATTATTCCCTCCTTTAGTAAATTAGAGTTTCCACATGATTCCTACCCTGAAAAGTTAATGTGAGAAATGAAATTATATTTTTTCCATCTCCCGTGCTATTAAGTAGCTTATGAGGATAACCATTGAATTCTCTATCAAACTAAACATTTACATGGTCCCTTATTGTTTAAACCATTGACTAAACCTAATAACATTACCCAAATAAAAAATAATCATTTTGAGAAAAATTAAAAAATAATATATAACTTATAGGATTTATAAATCATGTAAAATTATATTTTACTAGTGATATATTAGGTTTATCATAATTCATTACAAATTGTCATATATTTTAATATTTTATGGTGGGATGTTAAGTGTTTTTGGATTTAGAAGGAATATTATATGGGATTGTCAAACTGGGTGTGTTGTAAGGCCTACTATTATAATCCATCTGAAGATAGATTCTATATCCATGCAACCTTTTTGGAGTTAGTACCATTAGGTATATCTTTTCCATATCCAAATTATCATTTAGAATCATGTCATAGATGTAATTTCATGGAAACCTCTTAGAATATCATTTACAAAAATTCAAGGACAATTTACTATAATTTTACTCCTCATTAAAATTTTATTATTATATAAATTTAGAGTAATATCTAATATTTTCATATACTAATTTCCTGTGGTTAACACATCCTATCATCAGATACCAATTGTAATAATCCAAATATATTATAAACATATACTACATATTTTTAGATGAATTTTCTTTACATTAAAAAAAATACACCTAGAATTCATAAATGCATAATACCATTGGAAAAAGGTCATATAAAGAACTGATCCATATATGAGCTATGTCCTCCCCCACTACGTCATTTATAACTAGAACCCTTTTTAAGAGTATCATATATTATACATTTCATCATAACACAAGGAAGAGAACCATAAGAAATGTTGAATTTACAAGCTCATAAAGGGTACACAAGGTATATATCAACAAATCATAAGAATAATGGTATGTGAACATGATTATATAATTTAAAAACTATACAAAGTAAATCACAGATCATAAATTATTTATTGAATAAATAATGGTAGTATATAATACATGAATTCTAATGGTATTAAGGAACCTTAACCATGAATAATAATCTAGTCCAATGAAAATTAATGTTTGAAGGCACATAAGTATAGTAAATAAGTTTTTTAATAGTATATGATCATTTAAAAAAAATATAATAGTCTAATTAGATCACACATTAAATCATCATTGTAGTCAAAGTTCACTCAATATAAAATTATAGAGTACAAAGTCACATACAGTATTTGGATCACCACTCATTCCAATTTTTTTTTATTTCATATGAATATTTACCCAATAAATTGGAGGGAGAGAAGGGTATCACTAATAAATTTTTTAAAATTATTGAAATGTATATCGTAAGATCATAAAACATTCATCCTATTAGAACCCATTAAAAGTATTTTTTTCATTTCTATTTCATCACAAAATAAATAATGGAAAAAAATAGGATTCCCAATAATTTACTTATTGTATTACATGTAGAGGATACATTGGTTTCATTATAATATTGTCATCATTATGAAAACCCAAATAGAGATAATACAAGAATTTTATCCTTGATAATATTCCCCATATAGTATATGAAATATAAATGTTTGTCATCGTAGATATAAAATAATTTTGAAATAAAAAACATGTGTACATTTATTTGGGGAAAATATCGTTTCGTTGAAAACTATCATTTCAAAAAATATATATAATTATTTAAATATTATCAAATTTATTTCCATTAGACAAATATTTGGAAAAAAGTATTCTAATTTTCAAAAAAACTTTTATTTTCATGAATTCAAAATATATAAATTCATGATGTACACATTGAAACAAAGTTGTCTTCTATATTTTTGATTAATTATTAACTATTATTGTTTGCATGAATAATAATATATTTCATTAATTTTTTTAAACATGTAAATATTTTAAAAATTTATTTAATAAATCATTTATTTAATGTTTAAAAAAAAATCTATTTTCATTATAAAATATAGATAAGGATGAAAAGTGTTTTTCGAATGATGTGAGAAATAAATTTAATTTCTCATAAATGTATCATTTTCAGATATTTTTCAAATATAATGAATCATAATGAAGGAAAAATATTAATTATATTAATATTACATCAGGATAGAAAAATTAATTTTTCTTCAAGGGTTATAGATAACAATATTACATCATTAGAAGAATAACCATGATAAATACCTATAAACTATTACACTAACTCATAAAACCCATAAAAATTCCATTTCATTAAATCATAAGACCCATTAAAGTGTAATAATTGATGGGAAAAATAATTTAATAAGAATAAATAATTTAATTTAATTAAATGTCAATTAAAATTTTCACAGACCTCAAAAATATAGATAGGTTCATATCATAACATTTCTCAAATAAGTAAAATTGGGACAAAAATGAACTACATTAAAGTGTCAACTACTTTCATAGACATTAAATCATATGATATTAAAAATTTACTATTATTATTAATAAATAATAAAAATTAATACATGTATATATCATAGAATGTATTATTTACTTTTGTTATTTTATAATGCATTTATGAATAATTAATATTCAATGTTGTCTTTTGGGAAATAACTGCATTGTTTTTCATTTATGATTAAATTCATTATTTCTTTATTCCTATTACATTGAATTTTTTTATGTTATCAATAACAGAATCCATGATATTCATTTAATATTTATTCTTTATATATGTATTTGGTGTAGTTTATTAATTATAGAGATAGATAATTAAATACATCTTTCAAAGAGATGGTAGGTCGTACACATATATGATCATTGCCTCTATTTTATTGACATGATAAAGGATATATTGAAAAATAAAATATTAACATTTGAGAATAAATTTTATGTCATATTTATCACATAAAATAATTAAGTGCATTCTTATTTCCTTAAATATAATTTGGGATTGAATCACATCACTTCATCATGTGGTAGTCTTTGTTACACATGAGCGCCGTTAACATATTCCCACAAAAGTAAATATAAGAATGTATATGTGATATAATAAATAAATTAGTAGAATATAAATAGTTATATCATAGATAAATATTTAAACCACAATTATTTCCAACTTTTATGGGTGGTGATACAAAACAAATAACATCATTTCTTGAGGTGGTAGTCTGCTAAAGAGATGATTAATGCATATGTATCTCATTATGTGTAAGTGGAGAAGGTTTTATGTCATTAAATTAAAATGAAAATATATTCCAATATGGGATATAATGGGGATATTATATAATAATTTTTTAATTATAATTTAATGAAATAGAGTAAATAAAAAAACATTTTGAATAACATGAAATCTTTAACGGGTAACATCCATAGGTTTTAAAAGAATTCATAACTGCAATGCCATTATGAAATCGAATAATGATTCAATGATGAGAGGAGGGAAGTAATTTATATTTTGGGATGATTTATTTTATATACACTTTTTTTTATGTGTCAAGAAGAGATAATAAGCATTCGGCTTTCAGAAGTGAGTTATGTCGATGTCTTGGAATTTTTAGGATAAAAATTTGTACTAATAGTTTTTACTATCCAAAAGGTTAAAAAATGCACCATTATCAAAAATTAAAAATAATCTGGTCGAAATATAGATTGGATATGGGTGTTAAAAATTTTTGGGTTTAATTTTAATGCATATATGATTCTTTTACCACATATAAACCAATTTTTTCCATATCTCATGTACATAATTTATACTATTTTTAATAATTGTTATGTAAAAAATTTATAATTGAATTTTTATAAATTAAAATTATTATGATTAAATATATAGAATAAATTTATCAGAATTCCATTAATATATTATCCAAACTATAATATAAATTTAAACCCACATAATGGATGCTAATTTTATTTTCCTAAAACAAAATGATCGAAAGTATAAAAAGTTTTTATATAAAAAAATTTACATGAAAATTATTACATGACCTATATAAAATTAAATGATATATAAAAGAAGTAATATTACTATAGAAAACAATTTAAGACAAAATTTAGCAATATAATATTTTTAAATGAAAAGGGAGGTTTGATTAAAAATCTTTATTTTTTATTAAACATCAAAAAATATATCTTATCCGAAAAAAGATGAAAAATTCTCTGTAACACAATTTTGAAATTATAATTTCAAAAATTATATTTATATTATAAAATCAAATTTTCATATTATTTAAAAATATTTCACTATTTTTTTGCATAATATATTTTAAAAAATCAAAAAATAACAATTTTGAACAAAATAAAGACAATAATGAAAATTATGTGTTTTTTAAAATATTTATTCATAATAAAAAATAATTTTATTCTATATTTAAAATTCTATTACTACAATTAATGATTCCATGTTTGAAATATAGATATTAATGGCCTTGTTTAAATTATAATATTAACAGTTTTTCAGTGTTCGTTAGGACATGGGTTTCATGTAACACAAGATATGCTTGAAATTTAACATATTATAGAAAAAATATTTCCAAAAACATGATGTTGTACATGTAACCTTACATATCCTATGGTTACCAAGCGATAAGTTCCTAAAATCAAAAATTTACCCTTAAATAGTTTATATACGTTTATTTACAATGTTATGTAACACTTGATTACAGTTAGGGTAGAAGTATGTTTCTAGGATAGACCTCATAGAGCACATGAAAAATCTAGGAAACATTTTATAGTGTTCTCAAAACATTTTAACAACACAAAAAAACTACCAATCATTATAAAATTATTTTTTTACTATTTTATAAATCATAATGAAAATTAATGTGTTTTTGAAGAGTGTTACAAAACATTAAATAAGATTATTTCCATAATCATGGGTTTAAAATAATGTTTATATTTTTTAATCCTGAATAAATGATCATTTCATTAACACTATGAAGAATATAAAAATTCAAGGATATTAAATAATTGTTTTATATTAAGATCACTAATTTTTTTAGTGTTTCCTTTTGCACATCCATGGATATATACTAACAATATAGTTTAGATATAGGTGTCATCATTCTTGATTCATCCACTAATTATTCTTTTTAAAAGAGGATTCGATTCTTTATGTACTCCATCAATTTTGGTGTTTCAATATTGAATGTTTTTAATCAGTTGAATAATGTAAATCAATTCTTCCATTTATATATTATTTGGGGGATCAATTATTTGATGATTATTAATTTTTGGATGATAATTATATAATTTACTAATTCTATTTACTGAATATAAATTTATGGATTGGGTAATTCATTAGGTAAATTTGAATATGGTCACATTAATGATTCATCAATGTAACCTATATTTTAATATGAACAATTATTCAGAGACATAGATAAATGTTTGGATAAAACACTATCATATGAATTTGATTTTATAGAGGTTAAAAATTTTGACTTATGTATTCTAAATTATTAAAATTTATATGAATTTTTATAGTTCCATAAAATTTTTTATTTTTCATTACACAATGAGTGTGTTATTAGATTTTGTTATTACAATATTTCATATTCAAGATCATTTACAATTTAGACTTTAAGAATTTCATTTTATATACTCACCTACAATCATCTTATGCTATAATATATGTTCTCTAAAATATATAAACCCCATGTAGTCTTAAAATTATTAAAAATTACTTTTACTGATGATTTATCAACAAATTCCATCAGAAAATATTTTATATCATTAATTGTTATCAATATATTACAGATACCACTAAATATCGAGATGTATTGCCTCTTTTTTTCTCCCAAAAAAGTATATTTATGTTTTAATTTTTTAAATATATTGAAAAAATGCAATAAAAATATATTAAAACGTTTCATGTGCCATATATATTATATTCACAAATAAAAAAAATCCAATGATATTACAGTGTTCCAATTATGATCATTTAACCAACCATTAGACATCCAAAAAATTATTTCCCAACTACCGATTCGATACTTTTATTGACATGGTAAAATTTTGATTATAGTTATTCTACCAAAATTGGAATGCTAAATATTTTAGGAAACATTAGTCTTTGATATTTCTCCTTCAATTTATAATTTAACTTTTTACATTGTCTGTTACATTTTTTATTTTTTTGGAAATATCCCATCATTACATATTATATTATTCAATAAAAAATTAATGACAATATATCATCCATACTTAAAAACATTAATAGTAAAAATAATATTTAGGATTTTATTTTCATTCCCTTTCCAATATGTATTTAGATTGAATCAAAACCGAATCTAAAATTTGACTTATTATTCATTTTATAAATATATAATCTTCTAGAAGAATCATCCATAATTTTTATAATGTTGGTTTAACTTATAAGGGGCTAGACCAGGGTATGTCATCAATAATTTCAGTATAAAAAATATAATATCTGAGAAAAATACATCCATCAATATATAATGAATGAAAACCCATTACTATTAAATAGTAAAAAGGCTTCAAAATTTTCTATATTGATATAATTTGGATTTTTAGGTCATTATATTTTAAAAACTATTATTATTTTAACCCAGATGTGGTTTTTAAAAATTA
The DNA here is from genome assembly GCA_963277665.1 of Viscum album. Lineage (NCBI taxonomy): Eukaryota > Viridiplantae > Streptophyta > Magnoliopsida > Santalales > Viscaceae > Viscum > Viscum album. The sequence goes on along the minus strand of OY728161.1, from coordinate 910,780,326 downwards.
AAATGATATTAATTCTTCGTACATCCATCCAAAATATTATATCTATTCTTCAAGCCTAAAAATGTATATCATCCTTATAAACCTTCTTCATTCACCATTAATGCTTGAGTTTAATTAGAATATTAATTTTCAAGGATATTATTAAATCAAACATTATCCCATTGTCTAACAAAGACTATGTACTTCCACTCCAAATGAAAATATGAACATCATTCACCCACATGACTCCCCACATATCAATCATAATTTCCAAACTACATATCCATGAAAATTAGCGATTCATCATTCCCCAAATGTAATTTTCTGAAACATTTTGACATAGTATATTCCTTGAATTTTTTCACTATCCTTTTATAGAATGACTCTATACAGATAGTTGACTATGAATCCAAATTGATGTTAACATTAATTTTTTTATATTCCTCCACTATCCAAAGTAATGAAATTTTTTATTAATTTGATTAAATTTCATATAGAAAATTAATTATAACACATGTATTCATTCATAATGTGTTGTATCATCATACGAATCCATATCATATGATAAAGACTAACATAATTTCCTCATATATTATCCCTAAAATTATATTTCAATTATTTTTTAAATTATATATTTCATTAAATTATGAATCATCATTGATCATCACTTAGGATGATACTTGATGGTGAATAGACATTATTGAACATGGCTACCTCCTCATTTACCAGGGTTTGCACATCCTAATATTCTAATTTTTCATCTCTATATAATTTATAACTATACTTAACACAGAATCCCAAATATCGAGAAGTGGTGAATATTTACTTTATTCCCATAAATAATAGATTAATTTTTCCTTCATATATTAAAGATACAAATGGAAAAAATTTAAGAAATTAAAATCATATATTTTTATCCATCCATTATATGACCATTTTGTAAAGATATTATTTATAATGAACTATTTTTTCAATGTTTTATGTTTTTTTTTATAAATTATGGTTCATTTAATGAATATTTTTTCCATTATTTTCACATTCTTTGAAATCCTATCCCATGAAAATTAAATACTAACTAGCACGAGTGCCATCCAATGAATATTCCCATTTCTAAATCTCTAATATCTATGATTTGTCAAGACTATGTGGAAGATTTAACACTTTTTGGATGAGATAATCCACTATATATAACTTCTAAAAGATGCTATTTATTATAACAATAATTAGTAACTTATAAAAAAATTCAGGTAACTCAATTAATTTTGAAGAAAGTAAAATAAAATAAAAAATAAATCAATGTATGTGAGAGAAGAGAAACAAAATTTTATTTGACTTTGTTATCAGATAATAGTTACAAGGAAACCCTGATATCATGTTCGGTTGATGATCCCAATAATATATTGATCATATATTTTCCTTGAATAACCAAACCAAGATGTTATTCGCAGTGAAATACGGCCCCCAATATGAAATTATCATATAATTGTGTGTAACTTAAGTATGTCAGAAAGACACCCTATATCCAAAATAATGTTTTCTTTATAATCACATAAGGAATATCAAAGAAAAAAATTAAATGTATCATAAATACATATGATGTATATTCATGATATTATAAATGGAATAAAATATGAGCATCCATTAAGGATGATGACATTCGTATATGGGAAAAAAACCATTGGTTACATTATAATCACTTGGATATACATGTAATGAAATCAAAATTACAAAATAAATTATAGTAATTTTTTTTCTATGCTCTAAAATAAATTTTACATATTTTCCATCATACCAAAACTCTTCACCTATTACAACTATTCAAAAAGTACAACCACCTTATATAGAAAATTTTAGTTTGTTAACAAGTGAAATCCACTACAAAAAAGAACATGGTCAACTAAACAATTCCATTAAAATATTTATGATAAATTATTACACCCCAAAAATTTAATTATCTTGAAAACCATCATCTCATCATTAGAACCCTATAAGAATATTAATGAATGAGATTCTTATGTATGACTTCAGGAGAGTACCTACTACCATTGATTAAAAAATAAACTTATATATCTTCCAATAACTAAATTTTAGTGAATTAAATTATTGTGATATGAATTTCAAATTCACATATATGATTTTCCACAAAAAAAATACATCGAAATTATTTGACATTGTAGTTTCGTTAGATGTTCCTATATATCATTGATTCCCTTTTAAGAAACCATAGAAAAATGTTAATGAGTGAAATTCCTCAAAATACATTGAAAATGTGACTATAATCATATATAATTCCTCTATGGATTTATATATTGAGAATAAAAGAAAACCATTTGAATTATATGAAAATGTAGAGGTACGAATGACACCCTCTTATATTGGGAGGTGAAAATCCTTCATATTTTGATATTATGATCTCATGTTAGGAATTTTGGAACACTACTCAATTAAATGGAATATGATGATTTTATCTCCCTATATAATTAAATTCAATTTCTTTGATAACTCATTCCTGGGTGGTGTTTTTTCGTGTTTTGATCGTTAAATTTGTGCTATGTTTTCTTTTTCCACAAAATTTAGAAATGCTTACTTTTTTATTTTATAAGTTAAACTAAGGGTTTTTTCCAAACTAAAGTACAGAAAATTTTCATATATATATATATATAACAAAAAATAAAACATTATTTAGTTTTTTTATTCATTCCTAATTAAATTTATATATTAAAAAAATAGTACACCTGTTAGACATTAATCTATCCATCATATTTATTGCATATCCTTTATTAACATTCCCCATAGATTTTCCTTGTGGGATTTATATTCCCCATTTGAAGAATTTGAAATAAAAATCTAATATTAATAATTTTTTTGTAATATTAATATTTACAATTTTAAAATAAAACAAATAATATAAAAATGTAATAGTAATTATTAAATTATTTAGTAATAAATATAAAAATATATATATTTATTAAAAAAACTACCAAAACAATATTTTAGATGAAGATATTACTAGAAATTATTATTTATTTATTTTTAAAAAATATTAATTATAATAATTATTAAAACATTAAATAAAAATAAAATATATTATCTGTAATTAAAATTATTTTAATGTGATAATAATAAACAATGTTTTATTGTTATAAATTATATATAATGACATTCAATAATTAGAATTATTATTTTAGATATAAATTAAAATATATTACAATAATATAATAAATTTTTAAATTATGGATGATATAATTTACAATTAAATTACTATAAATATATAATAATGTAATTAGTTTTTAATAATCATGTAATTAATTATATATATTAATAAAAACAATAATATTTAAATTTAATTTTATTACCAAAATGTTATAATCATTCATTGTCTTGTGCAAAAAATTTTATAGAGAAAATCAGTATGTTTAAAAACAAATAATTTTTTGGAAGATAATATTTTTAGTTTATATTTTTAAATATTAGTTTTATATTGAATTATTAATAATTTCTTATTTCCATGCCTCAAATTGTATTTATAAAGTCCTTATTTTTTATAATATATATGATTTAAATTGACATAAATGATACATAATAATGTTTCTAGTAGATGAATTTGAATGGATATATTATATAATTTATGAATCTAATCAATTTTTAATTCCAAAAAAGAATTAAAAATAATTACTTATTGAATATAAAAATACTTTCATTAAGGAAATAATCTAAATAAAATTATCAAAACACATTAATAAAAAACGAACATTTATAATATAAAAAATTTATTATCAGACAACATGAAAAAATCAAAAGTATACTGTAGAGATATAATCTAAATGAAATTTAGAACTATTTTTTTTATAAAAACCTAATTGAAAAAAATATTATTTTATTAATATAACAGAAAATGAATAATTTATATACTTTAAGACATTTTTTTAATTTTGAGAATTATATATTAAAAAATTTATTCATGTAATATGATTCATGAGTGAGTATCTATTTTCCACTATTTATATTTATATTTATGTTATTATAATGTATATTTATGTATAATACTAATTAGATTATTTATTACATTATTAATTATATATTTTTTAAATTTTATATTTACATTTTACTAATTAAAACTAAATCAATTGTTATATTTCATTAATTACATTATATTATATTAATCATATTATTAAAGAATGTTTTTTAGAATGTTTTTTTTCTAAATTATAGTTATCAGAAAAAATTTATTCCAGCCACTCGATGAATCTAAATACTTATAGTGGGTGTGTATGATTTCTGGTGGGGAGGATTGAGTCTTGACGCTATTGTGTTATAGTTAAATGTTTATTTACATTTTTTAATCCCTTGTACAAAATATAGGTCAATTTTTATCAATTGTATTTACAATTTTATGTTATTAAACTATTATTCTTTATTAATTATGTTATTATTTTAAATATTAATTATAAAATTATTTATATATCTTAATAAAATTATGAAATATGAATGGTAATTATATTTTTCTACTGTAATAAATAAATAATAAATAATCTCATTATAATTATTTAACACATTATCACTTTTTAATCTTAACACAAAGATGATATATCCTGAAGGAAATAATTTTATCGATTAATTGTATATTTTTATCAATAATCATCGATTATTGTTCATCTAATTAGTAATTATATTATTAATAATTATTGATTAGTTATATTACATTATTATTTATTTTTCTTATGATTATATTAACTATTAATATCATTATTAATAAGTGTTAATATAAATAATTACATTTATACTAGATTAACAAGTTATTTAGATAAATGTGTTTTTAAATTATTATTAATTATTCTAATTGTAATTTTAAATAATATAATTAATTAAATTAATAATATAATAAAGCATGATTTCATATGTATTATTAAAAAATAGTTTGGTGTAGAAAAGTTTAGTAATGCAACCCAATATGCATGTATAACTTATCAAATCCAATTTGAGGGAAAGTAATTTTAGTGGAAGTGTAATTGTAATATATGATTATAATAGTGCATGTTTTGTTTTTGGTTTATCATCTATGATCTTTAGTAGGATCATGTTTCATGCTATATATACTTTTGATACATAAAATTGGGACATCCAACTACTTTTCATTTAGGCCATCAAATACTTCTTTTTAAAGAGTTAATGAATTATCTTCATGTATATAGAGTGTGAGATAGGGAAAGTTAATTCTACTATATATTAGGATGTTGAATGGTGTTCAATGAATCGACTAATCATCAAATGGAATGAGTGTGTATCTGAGAGAAATTTAGCATAGTGCCATCAGTCACTTTTGTGAGGGGAATTGTGGGACACAGAAAAGACATTAGCGTGTTAGTGGCTTTCATGGATAAATTACATAATATATGTAATGGTATTATATTCTGAGGTCAGATGGTATACATTATGGGAACCAATTTCATAATGAATTAATGTTAAAAATTTGTAATGTTCTTATGGTCTATTGGGGTTTTTGATCATTTTGGGGTTCTCTCCTGTCTGATAAAAGAAGTTTTATCATGAAAAAATGGGATTATAGAGTAATATATCCCTCATGGAAATCTATTTGGTATTTAAATTATTGTTATCTAATAAAAAGTATTTTTCAATTGTTCTCAAAATGGTGTATAATTTATGAAATAAATTGTTGTAAAAATTTTCAAATAAAAAATAAAAAAACTATTATTATATTTAATATATATATTTTTAATAAAACATAACAAAAATTATATTATATTTTAAGAAAAATACATTTATATTTTAATGGATTCATTGTATGTTATATTATGGTGGCATTAAATGAGAAAATATCTTATGTATAACCATTATATCATATGTACTATCAAATTCAACTCCGACCCAAAAGTACCTATTCTATAATATTATATGAAATAGTCTCTCAAGATCATGTTTTTTCAATTTTAAATCTAGAAAAATTAGAGTATAAATAATGAATGAATAGTAAACTGTTTTATATTGCAATATAATTCACAATATATGGTATTAAAAAATGAATTACAACCAACAAATCTTTTAACATGATTATTTTTTTGATTTTCTAGTTTGTGAGGTAACTAGATTTTAATGAAACAATGATAAAGTATGATGAAAAAAATAAATCTTGATTCACTAGTGTTTTCATAATTAAATCTACTATTTAATCCATATAAAATGTTTTTTGTTAAATATGTATATGATATAAAGGACATGAAATGAATTTTGAAAATTCCTCTTGTTGATTTTTTAGAATTTAGATCTATGTATTGAAGAGTATGGATAGATTATAATAAACTCATTTCACAATGACTCTATATGTTTGGGGTGTTATAAATAAAATATTATAGTCTTCTTCGAAGGAATCATACGTATGAGGTTGTGTTGCGGTAAAGAAACATTTTCATTTATGGTCAGCATATGAGGTCTATATTACATAAAACCAAATGGATACTAACTCAGATCATGACGCTTCAATTAAATGATATGAATAGATATGGGATGAGACTAGAATGAACTGACGTATATATATTATGTTCTACCAAAATTACATAACATCAATATATGATGTGTTAAAATATAATTTATATAATTTTGATTGGGAAGAGTAAAATAGTAGATATTCTATATAGAACAAAATTACATGAGAATATATAATTTCACATTGATTATTGATAACCAAAATATGTATACAAAATTTTTAAGTCAAATTTAGAAAATATTTATCTCGAAACGGAACGTATGAAACTAACAGAATATGTGTTCTCAATGTCTTATAGAAAAAAATCTATATATAAAGAAATTATAAAATGGTTTTTTTCATAATTGGGTTGTTTGTAGAAGTACATACATATATCATGAATTATTATTCTTAAAAAATTCTTGGATGAATTTTCATTTTGAGTCATCACATAATTTATAGATGTTTTCAGGAAAGTAAATTCATTCCTAGAATAAATATGAAAATATATTAATGAATATTTTTTACAGTTCTGTTCATTTTCATTCAAATTGTTTTATATATAAATATATATAATTTTTAAAAAATAAAAATAATTTATATTTTTTATATACTGTATTAAATTAATTAATCTTTATAAGATTTAATATACAAACGTCCATCAAAATCACTATTCAATATTGATATTTTACCTAAAATATATCTCAAATCTTTTGATGTGAGATTAATACACAATATTCGTAAATTAAAAAAATAATTTATTATAAATTATTATCAATAATAACATATTGAGTATAATAATGTATTTTTATTAATGTTTATAAATTATTAAAATATTAAATAATTATTTTGAGTAACAAAATTATCTCATCAAAGTGGGAGCCATATAGTATAGCTAATGAGATGGAGGCAGTTGGTGTGGTGGACATGGGCTCACATTCTATAATTCTAGATATATATGTGGGTTCTAGCACCTCATGTTGACTATCATGTAAGAGATAGTGTAAAACTATTTCACATGGTGCATGGGACTATGGCTCATGTATTTTCCTACAATGCCTATTAGTTATTTAGGAATGTTATTGGTATTTGGTCCATATATTTCATATGTCTTTTTACCTCTTTGAATAAGACAAGGACATGGGTTATACCTTCAAAAATGATAAAAAAATAAGTCCAATTCAACAATATAATTGTGAAATAACAAGACATGTAAAAAAATGAAAATTAATATAAACAAATATATAAAATTTTATAATTTTTTAACTTATTAGTAAAATAATTTGTCAAATAAAATATGGTTCTATAATAATAACATATAAATGAATAATAAAAATACATTTAATAATATTTTAAATTTAATTTGACATTAAAAAAAATGAATGGACTCACTCACTAGTATGTTCAAAAGAATTGTCGATAAACACTCCCGCGATTTTCCTACTCTTTGTCTATCTCATTAAATATTTTATCACCAATAGGCCCCACAATTAATCACTGAAAGTCCACTACATCATTTCATCAAATCCCCTAACGTGTTCATGCTATAAATTATGTATGATATTTTAATTTGTAAGATCATGAAATTTTGTGAAGAAACATCATTGTATATTATTTTACTAAACTCCCATTGTCATGAATTATTATGTGGTTATCATGTGTATGGGGAGTCTATGGGGTGTCATGGGGGTTGGGTCATGTATGGAGATTAAAATATGAGAGATGGTGTGAAGCACAGAGTTCTCCCATAGTTAGTACTTACAGTTCACAAAGACATGGTAAAATTTGCCTCCGAGCCGACTCTAAGACTGATGATATCACACAGGATTTGAATGTTCTATAAAAACTAATGGGTTCTACCAAGAAACTGTGTGGTATGAAAAATATTCTATATAGGGAGTTAGGTGGTGGGTACATGGTTTGGTCAACTGTGTGGCCTTAAAAAAGTGTGAAATTGAATTTTTTTACATCTTAGATAATAATGGTTATAAATGAAATATCTACTCATTTCCACCTCCAGATTGTTGGGTGACGAACAAAACCCTCATATACATTCATGGGATTATTATACTACTATTAATTGGTGTTTGTAGAGATTTGGGATGAGGGTTGAAGACCACAGTGATTCTAACGCTCCCATCCCTTACATTTTCATGGTTAGGGCTGATAAAATAGTTATACTTATTCCAATTCCCTAAAAATATTTTTTTTTTCCAGAATATTCTAGGATGGGGATGTGGTTTTGTTTTGACTTTGAATCATGGGATATGTTTAAGTGAGAAATTTTATATGGGCATGTGTTTCATTGATATAATGATTTTTCATAGAGTCTCATTGATATATATGTGTATGTGGTAGTTCAAATGTCACCAATTTTTGTGATTAATTTTATTTTATGAAGGAGATAGATTTGGGCATTAGATTTATGTGTGAGACCATTCACAGAAACTGTTTGGTCTATTGATGATGTGATACCAAATCTAGGGCTACCCTTTGGGGTATACCTAAACCCCTAGAACTTGTGGAATGAGTTTGGAAATGTTGATATAGTTTAATTAAAGTAATGAAAGGGTTGTGAAATGTATCTGGGTATATAGATTTGTTAATAAGATAACTAGGTTGTTTATATTCTATTTATGGATGTTTCAAGGAGTTTTTGGATGGTTTTAAAGGGTGTGTTTTGGTTTTCGACATAACCATGTTATTGAGTAATGGAATTGATGTTCAATGTGTGTAATGATTCATAAGGAGGTTTTCATATAAAAGGTTTTGAAAAGGGATTATGATCAATGCATTTCAAATGATGATGAAATGTTGTTGTGATCCCTTTCGTGTGAAAATGAGTAATAATTCAATGAGTCATTAGGATTGGATGTTAAATCTGTGGGTTATGTATTTTAATAGGATCTCCCATGTTTTAATGTGGTAGATTCAAGATTATTTCATGTGAATATTTTAAATTGTGCGTTGTGGAATTGTTTGGTTTAGTGATCCATTTTGGTCCATAATAAGTGAATTGATTATAGGGTTACTGAGATAGATCACATGACATTTATTTTGGAATGTTATCATGGTTATAAAATTAAATAAATGATGAATATTCTTATTTGACGATATACATTAAGGGGGTGTTTGGAAAATTGGTATTTGGTTTAATGAGTTATGCCTTGTATGTTGGATATTTGTAGTGATTCATGATTTTAAATGTAATATGTATTTAATGGTTATGTTCTATGTCTCATTAATATGATATGGATAATGAAGTAGGTACACATGGATTTCTGGTATACAGGGTATTAAATTGAGGCTCTTCTCATTGGTTGGTTTGGACTGAGGCTCGAAACCCACCAATAAAATGAACTGTTTAGGGATTCTGACCGATTCCCTATAACCCCCAGGGTTTCAAAGGATAACAACAATATGGATGAGGCACCATGTTATGTGTTATCAGATCTAAGGATGGGATGTGAGGATAACAATATGTGGTTTCCAAACTCATGGTCATGGCCATATTACTTGAATAAGTCGCTTAGGTATAATGATAAACACTAATTTGTAAATTCATCTTATAATTAAATATGTGTAACCCCTTAGGAAATGTCATAAGATTCCTATTTGTATGGTGATAAATTTTCTTTTAGGTTATCTATAGAGAACTAAATGATACAAATTGTTTATTTAATAATTTATCAACTATTATATTCTTATATATCTACTTCCCCACTTATTTATTTTTTACACTATGATTATATACATAAACTACAATATAGACTGGTTATTTCAAGGACATTTTTGGGGGTGGCATTCTTGGTTGAACTCACACCCTACTCAGGATACCAAGGAACTCGGGTACCCATGAAGATATTATAGTTTGTCATTTTCAGGTTCATGATAGGGACATAGTTTTTGGTATATTATTGGGAAGTTTGGTTGGATCCCATGATGTTCGGCTTGGATGAGACATTGGTTTATGCTTGCGATGTTTTTTTCAGATTTTATTTTTATGACTATTTGACATGTTTTTTATTCATTATATCATTATATCATGTGCTATATAGTTAATTGTTTTCATTTTTTGCATGTGTTACGTTATTAGACATTATTGTTCATTATAATTATTTATATTACATTTTTATGTGACGTTACTACGATAAGATGGTATAGTCTCCCCATGCTCTCATTTAGAAATGTTCTATAACGCCCCATCTGTAATCGTTAAATAATATTGATTTACATAAATAAGTTGACTTTATTTCACATTGATGTTGTTTTTATGATTAGAGGTTTTTAGAATTTGGCTATAAATATTACATAACAACTCAAAAAAATTATAAAGTTCAAACATCAACTCACTATCCATATTGTCTTTAAACAAAAAATGATAAAAGAAACATGGTTTTGTTTCATTTTTAAACATAATATCTTTTACCTAATAGCATCATTGTCCCTATTATTTATTAAATCCAATGATTTTTTATGAAAACATGGGACGAGAAAAAAACGATAAATAACGGATACAAAATGAAGAAAACTATTAGTCTTGTTAAATAATTAAAAAGATTAATACCATATCATAAATTAATACGCTTCAATTTTAATAATTAATAAATAGACTTCACTAAAATAAATTCATTTCATTCAATTGATGTAATGAATTGATTATCGTAATACCCATATAAATCACATTTAACATATAATGGTAACATTGGACATAATCACACATAATTGGAATTACTATACGGTCGACATCCACAATTATCACTATTACAAATGGAATATCCATTTGGATGACTTCCATACCCATGTATTATAGGTTATAATGTAACTACCAAACCTTGGTTTATCACATAACAACCATTCATTGGTTTATCAGGTAACCACCCATGTTTTTTTGTCATGTAACACCCCATCAAATGGTAATGTATCATTATATGATCACAAGACATTAACAATTTCAATTACAATAATTTCAAACATAAAATTTCATTTCCTATCAGTAGAAATCATTACAATATATTGAAATAAAAAATTCACTTTAAAACCCATTTGGAATACCAAATTACTCAATAATGTAATAAGGTACTTCATTTACATTTAAAAATATTAATGCTTATAATGGAATCCAAAAATCAAAGAACGGTTTTGGTAGTGGAGAAGTAGTTGTCGCCGCATACATTAAAAAAAATGTTCCTTTTGTAAATATGTAAAAAAGTAAAATTCCATGTTTAAGAACATTACTATTGAAAAGATATTAATTCATTAAAATTCAAAAGGTTTAATAATACACCTTAGAAATGAAGGTGGTGTATAACATCAAAATATTCCTCAATGAATGGATATTGTGATGAAGTCCATTACCTAGAGTTAGATTCATCACATACGTTCCCCGTTATTATATAATATTAAACATAGGTAAATTTATATTTTCTTTATAACCTTTTATTTTTTATTAATCAATTTATTTCATTAATTCACATGATATAATAACTGGTTAATTATTTGAGTTCATGTCTTACGTTTTGTCAATTTTTCGGTACATGAGTCGAAAATGAACATGGTATGATGTCAATAGTCCATGAATTAATTAGTGTATCATATCCAAAATAATATTGATCATATTATTATCATTTTTATATATTAGTTACAATTTTAAATCAAAAAATTATGTATTTTTATGAAAAGTAAAGAACATTATATTCATAGAGATTGTATGTCATGTGTACGCAAGAGTAAAATTTTCTATTTTTCATTGATCATTATGGTAAGAAGGTAAGTATAATATTATCTTTCCATAATGATTATAAAATTATTAATTTCATATTAATCATTCAGATATAATTATATATATATATCATAAAATTGTTTTAATGAATAAAAATGAGGCAAATCACTTCATGGAGATGATAGTTCACTCATACGCATGAATGACTTTATCATTTTCATAAAAATTTATAATAAGAAAAAAATTGATATAAAATAATAATATAATGTTAAATATTACATTAATATCAAATATAAACATAAATTACATCTTTATAACCACTACTGATAGACAATTAGGGAAAAAGAATTATATCGGTCTATAGGGATGATAGTTCACATGAACACACAGACATTTAATTAATTTCCCATTTAAGGGATGTGGAGATGGATTAAGGTGATGATTTTAAAATAATAATATCTCATCATATTTATAAAATTGTATTAATTATTTAATCTTGGAAAAATAATTAATTAAAGATCTTTAAGAAAAAATATAATTTAAATACTTAAATAAAATCATTACCTTTCACCGGATGAGCGCCCTTTTTAACAACATAACACCTCTAATAAATGTGATATTCCTAAAATAAGTCCCCAATAATTTAATTAGGTTTCTAGTAAGGGTTTTTGGAATATTGTGTCATATCCAAATGTTTTTTGAAATAATATTAATAGAGAGTAATGGGTGCCTTTTATAAGAGATGAGAAGGGCACCCTTGGAATTCTTAAACGTATTAAATTAATATAAATTAACAATCTATTAAAAATAGTCCCAAACTGATTTAATTCAAATATAATATTACATTAGGTCTAATAATAACCATAAAAGAAATTATAAATGTTTTGAATATTTTTTTGATCATTGTATTTTGGTTTTATCTTTTTTAACGCTTACCGTTTTGTCAAGTAATTTACACATTAAGAGATAATATAATGAAAAAATCATTACAAAACAACAATGAATTAGTAATTTATGAAATTTGATTTCCTTATATCATTTTTTTTTTCTGTGATTTGATTTTTAGAAATGAAATATATTGAATTAAATATTTTATATTTTACGTTATGAATTATGTCAACTTTGATACTATTAATCACATGAGTTCTTTATGAAATCATAAAATCTTGATTTCAAAAAAAATTATCACAATCATAACATGTAATATATATCCAGAAATTATTATTTTCATTAAATATATCAAATTATAGTTATTTAATTATTATTAATATCATTTATTTTATTCTACGTATAATAAATCTATTACGACATCATCTTCATGTCAAAAAAATAATTATTTATTTAAATCCATAAAAATATATAGAAAGTACCTTGATGTAGGTAATAATATTATAATTATATATATTATTTTCTGTTAACGGTACCCCATGTATAACTCCATATTAAAATTCATTTCTCTTTAGAAACAAAAGCATAACAAAGAAGTCTTCCCATTGGATATAATTTTATAATTTCATTAATGTCTTCCAAGTTGATCGAAGTGTTAATAAAATTGACACAAGGATGATCATAGTTAAAAGACACTCATCCAATTAAATTATGGATTTTGTTAGGGTAGTTTAATATTATTATATTTTTATTTTTACCATTAATTACCTAATTTACCTAAAACCGTTGTAATTAAAATAATTAATAATGTTATAATTAATAATTTATAAAAATAGAATGGAAATTTTTAAACAATTTGAACCTTTTTATTATAAATATGTAATTTATTTTATCAAATTAAAAACACATAATTTTCATAAACTAAATAATAATTAATCCCATTGATGGAATACGAAAACTAGTTTCTCAAGTAAAACATTCATAAGTTGACATAGTTTTTAGATGAAATTTCACTGTAAAATTTTTTAAAATCAAAAAAAAATGTTTAAAGTATAATAAAATAATATAAATATAATTTAAAACCTATTAAAATGTTATTTGGTCCATACAAATATTTTATTGGAAGAAACAATTTTTAATTAAAACACAGTGTTTTTCACCAATCATTAAAATATGAATTTTATCAATAAAAATAAAAATTAATCCAAAGAAAATTTTTATTTGTTAATTCAAATGATGAATTTTATTTTTTCAAATATAAATTTTAAACGCTTCATAAACTATCTTTTAAATGGGATCTTTACCAAAAAAATTTAAACATCACTTATACAAAAACACTCATTTTATCCGTAAAAATATAATTATTCCTATATAATGTCTACGAAACATTTCTGATGAATATAAAAAAACAAATTTAATTTATATTTCATTAATATTATCTAATAACATTGATTTTTTTCTATTAAAAAATATTCAGAAATAAATAGTTGTTTATAAAAACACATAATTTATATTTAATTTGTTTTTATTTGCATTTTTAATTAATTTTATAACCAATTAATAATTATAAAAACTTATTTAATCCCTATTTTAATAATTCAGTTAATAATTTTCATTCCAGACATTCTAATGGCTATTAGATGACTAAAAATTAATATAATAATAGTAATAATATTATATTTTTTTTAACTCAGTCTTGTGTGCAATGTACTATTTCATAGAAACCTACTCATGCGTGTTGAGTATACTATAAAAAAGATGATACATTATCATTTAAAAAACTATCAAGATCATAAATATTTAAAAATATGAATTATTATTATTCCATATTTACCTGTGATGTTATATCCTTCCCCATTTTGAACATTGTGTCCATGAAATTTTAATTTTTGGCTTAGTAAATATGTTTTCAATTATTAATTATTACATCATTAAAAATACACATTGGAAAAATATTCAAAAAAAATTCCACATTAAGAGAAAGAAAGTGATGTAAAAATGTCACCAGAGATAACATACTAGAATTAGATGTAAGAAAACATAGTTATAGTAAAAAAACTAACCATCATGTTCTGATGGAGAGTAATATAAAACATGATCATGAGAATGTTAAGAATCATAAAACCACAAACACGTGATGGGTAAAATAGTGTTTTATTTAATAGTAAGAATAGTAAATAGAAAACATTTTTATATTAATATCATTCTCATAATTGTAAGGAGTTATTTTACTAAATAGAATAATAATATAAGGAAATGGACATTGTTGAAAAGTATGGATTCATCCTTTAATCAAATAAAAAAACAAAAGCTTCTTTTTTTCCAATGATAAGTATTATGGATGAATATTTCTTGTTCAAAACACTAGATAAACATCTAGAGAAGCACATAATCAATAATTATAAACCATCATTTTATGTTTTATAGAAACAATAACAAAAAAATGAGGATAAAACAATATAATTACGCAAATATAATAATCATTAAAAGAAGAAATACTACATTTAATCTCCTAAATTCAAATGTAAAACCAATCATTTAGGGAAGACTATTCAATAAAAATTGTCCCCAATATCCCTGAAAAAAATTAGAACTTGCATTAAATTCGATAATTTAGACAGATTTAGTCACATAGTCTTCTAAAATAAATTAAATGATTTATCTACAAATAACATAAACCACTCTTAATGTCTTATACAAAAAAGTAATTTCTTAATCACATATTATACAAGATAGGTTAATCATTTCCATTAATTACAAAAATCACTATAAAAATCACACTATAAATGTAAATTCTATAAAATAAAATTCATCAATTACAGCTCAAAAAATCCCATAATATTTTATTTACCATAGTCATATAAAACTTCAAAAAAATTTGAAAATCATTAATAATAAAATTTATCACTTAATTCCTAAATCATTTTCAAATAAAAAAATATCTACATTTGACAAAACATAAGTTTCCAATATCAAATTATTATATTTCTATAAACTCATTTAACTAAAAATAATTATTCATTCTAACTGGTGGCTTAATGTATGCCATTGGTAGGAGATGCACCCATGTCACCCATCGATTGTTTGTTTGATTCCTACAACCTTGTCATATCTGATGGGTTGTCACACATCCTATGAGTATTTCTTTTTGAAAAACTATAATATTTATATAATTTTATAATAATATTATAAATACCTCAAATATAACCATTACATGTTTTGACCTCAAATGTAATTTCACACCTCTCATTTTGCATCCAGTAAAATAATTACAAATAATTTCATCAATGGTGAATGTATCCAAATATAAAACTTGTCAACAAAAAATTTCAGAACATAATGCATCAAAAGGGGGTTATATGACATTGAGATTATGATCAACCTTATAATTATAAACTAGTTATTATATCCTAAACTCTGAAGAAAATAGCATAATCTCCAAATTTTTATAACCCAGAATTTTACATCACATATAAGGCCCCAACCATTAACATTAAATAATAATCATTTAATTATATAATTATTCATTATTTATCATTTAGGATATTTTAGGTTTATGTTTTTAGATAAATAGCCCCTAAATATTATATAATAACTCGAAAAATTACAATGTATACACTTCTAATCACTATGCATTTTTTAATAAAAAAACTAAATGTTTAGAAGAAAAATGGTTTCATTTAATGTTTAATACTCATAACTTTTCCTTGATCCCATCCAATACTATATTATATGAAAAATACATTGAATTTTTTTCAAAAACATTGGATGGGAACAAAAATCTATGTATGTGATAGAAAATTAAGGAAAACTATTAGCCATGTGAAAACGTGTAAACAATGAATACCTTATCACAAAGTAATAATTAACACCTTAATAATGTCGTAAATACACTTCACTAAATATAAGCTCATTGATTAAATTTTTTTAATCAAAATATTACCATAAATCCCATATAAATCAAATATAACATTTAAAGGTATGTTGGTGCATAATCTCATTAAAATGGAATAACTGTACGATCAACTACCCCAAAAATCACTATTATAAATGGGATAATCCTATGACCGAATTCCATACCCAAAGCATTAATGGTTTTAACATAATAACCCATACATGGTTAATCACTAAACCCCAGGTCTTTGGTTTATCACGTAACCACATACATTTTATAAATTATATGCCAACTATTTTGGGAATTTTGGGACATCTTCCCAGAATACCATTTAAGCCTCCACCCTAAATATGATGTTAATTTCATAATAGAACTCATACATTGTTCGACAAAAAATTCAAAGACTCATTACAAAATGTTACCAATTATATTACATGTATTGAAGAATGAAATCCAAGAAATCATTGATATTTTTTTAATTCAGAAAACGGTGTCACCTTATTGTGTATATGTCATTTTTATGAAAAATAATGATGAATCAATGAAACTATACTTTTATTATTATGTGTTTAACATGATCATATTCAATAAAAATAATCGTCTTTCCCATATTGATGAATTTAAGGATCAATATTATGGATTTCAATACTTTTTGATGTTTTGAAATTTATTTTCATTATCATAAATTTAGAGCCGAGAAGGAGGATATACCCAAAAACAAATTCTAAACAATTTATAGACAAGATGATTATATATTGATACCTTTTGGTCATACAAAATCTCTTTTAATATTCATCTATCTGATAAATATAGTCATTAAATGATGCCTTGACCAGTTTTTGGTAGTCTATATAGATGATATACTCATATATTCAAAGAGAATTGAAGTGAATGATGACCACTGGATAATTTAACTAATGATCGTATAGAAAGAGAAAATATATTAAAAATTCAAAAAGATTTAATTTTTTCTGATAAATGTTTCATTACTGGGTCATATAATATCAATCGAGGGTATCACATTAGATCACTCAAAGACGTAGGCTATTAAATGTTTGACCATACTACCCACAATGACTGTGATCTATGGTTTTCATGATATATCTGGATGTTATTGATTATTTCTGGATAATTTATCATGATTATCCAATCATATGAACATGTTATCATGGAAGTGTTTCCTATTCCTTTAGATATGTGAATTTTAGGAAAAATTTCGGGAACAGAATGAAAGGGTAATCAGTAGAAATGTGCTTACATTACCATGTAGTAGATAACGATTTGTAATCTATATGGATGCATCTGTGAATGTATAGGAATGTGTTATTATGAAATATAACATGGTTACATACTCTTCCCCATTTATATTGAATATTACAGAGAAAAATTGGCCATCTCAGGATTTGGAGTTTGCATTTGTAATGTATTAATTAATTATATGGAGGTAGTATGATTATGTAGTGTACCATGGAATATATCCCAATAGTAATATTGTTAAATATTAATTACAAAATAAGGATTTGAAAACATTCCATAGAATTTTTATAGTTGAAAAAGTATTTTTATTGATCAATACATTACCCCTCGGGGATAAAAAACATGGTGGTTGATGTATTGAGACTAAAGGATCATGCGATCTTATCCTTACATAGGATTGATAGAGATCCTATATTAATTGAAATTCAAATGATAGATTGGTAAAACATGATGGAAGGACAAAAATCGAGTGTAGAATAACTGAATTTCCAACCATCAATCAATGTGAATATTAAACAGTTAGGTTAGTAAAATATAGATCTACAAAAGAAGGTTAAAAATATTGTACAATTTATCCATGATAAGTATGGGATTGTGACCATTAAGAAATGTGTTTGTGTTCAATAATATCTGATTTCCTAATGGATATTTTAGTAGATTCGCAATGTTCTTCATTATCTATAAATCCTATATGTATGAAGATATATATAGACATGAATGAATACTTTTGGTGTTATTTAATGAACAATGAGAATGCATAGTTTGTATTACTGTTCATGGTATACCTTCATGTTAAGGTTAAAGGAAAAAATTCTAAGGGGATTTTACATCCATTAACCATAGAAAAATAATTTTGGGAGAATATCACCATGTATTTTGTCAATAGACACCCCAAATCACTTAATTTGTTTATTTTTATATGGGTAGTATTTAATTTCCATACAACGTATAATTACTTCATCACTACTAGAAATGTGTCCTATTTTGACCATCTTTTTGAGACATACATTAATGATGTGTTAAGGTCTCATAGATAACCACATTTCGTTATTTTTAATTAAGAACTAAGGATAAAATCAATGTTATTTTAAAATATTCTTAAAACCTTGATATTTAATTGGATTTTATTACTACTTATCATCCACAAATGGATGGTCATCCTGAATAAAGAATTAAATCCCTTGAGGATATATTGAGATTTTTTTCATGGTATTATAATGTTGGTTCGACTCAACACCTTCTACTAGACGAGTTATCCTACATATATAGCATTCAATCAAGTATTAATACGTTACATTATGTAGTCCTCTATGGAATGAAAAGTAGATGTCAAACATGATGAAATGTTTATTTATAAATAAATAAATTAGGACATGAGATTGCTTATAATATAGACATGATGGTAAGAACCATTCATCAGCATATCATGGAATCTCAAATTCGGAACAAATGTTATACTAGAAATTATATTCCTACTATTTTTGTAATTTTTACACATCTTCCCAGAATAGCTTTCAAGCCTCCCACCTAAACATGAAGTGTATTTCATAATAGAACTCATACATAGTTCGACACCGAATTTAAATACTCATTACAAAATGTTACCAATTATATTACATGTATTGAAGAATTAAATCCAAGAAAACATTGATATTTTATTATTTTAGATAAAGGTGTCACCATATTTTGTACATGTCATTTTTATGAAAAATAATGAAGAATCAATGAAACTGTACTTTTATTATTATGTGTTTAAAATGATCATGGTCAAGAACAATAATGCACTTCCCTATATTGATGACATTAAGGAACAAATTTATGGAACTCAATACTTTTTTATGTATTGAAATTTCTTCTCATTATCATAAATTTAGTGCCAAAAAGGGGGATTTACCCAAAACTAAATTCTAAATATTTTATAGAAAATATGATTATATATTGATAACTTTTTGTCTTACAAATTCCATTTTAATATTCATGGATCTTATGATTATAGTCATTACAGGATGCCTTCACCATTTTTTTGTAGTCAATATAGACGATATACTTATATATTCAAAGAGCATGGATGTGAATGATGACCACTTGATAATTTAACTAAAGATCGTATAGAAATAGAAAATATATTTAAAATTCAAAAAGATTGAATTTTTTCTACAAAATGTTTCATTATTGGGTCATATAATATCAATTGAGGGTATCACATTAGATTCATCTAAGACGTAGGATATTAAATGTTCGGCCATACTAACCATAGTGACTAGGATCTATGGTTTTCATGATATATCTAGATTTCATTGATTTTTTGTGGTTAATTTAACATGATTATCCAATCATATGAACAAGTTTACTTGGAAGGGTTTCCTATTCCTTTATATATGTGGATATGAGAAAAATTATAGGGAATGGAATAAAAGGTTAATCAGTGGAAATGTGCTAACAATACAATATAGTAGATAATGATTTGTTGTCACGATCCTTCCTCGGGGCTCGTGCCGTGACTTCCTCAAGCCCGCCTTCCATAGGCCAGGGGCTGGCGATTAGCACCCAAAGTTTAAATCCCAATAACTGGGAAGGCGTTGCCTTAATAAAGTAAAAAAACATCACAGAGTACAAGAAAATGTAATACACTATGAACAAAAGAAAGTGTTGAAAAGTATGTGGGCCAGAATACAAACCCAACTGAAAGTATAGCTACAACTGAACGAAAGTACAATAGAAAAAGACAAATAGCGGGAAGAACGGAATCAGCTCCTGGGTCGTCCTCCTTGGATCCTACCTGAAGGGTAGGTACAGATATCACAGCTCCTGGATCTTCCACCACGGATCTACCTAAAGGGTAGGTATAGATAGCCTCCACAATGCTCTCGCCCGCCAACCTCCTCCGAGTATTGTCTCATCGTGAAGTCCACCTCCGGATACTGACTCGTCGTGAGGTCCACCTCCGGGTACCATCCAGTCCTCGAACACTCGGCCTCTGTCAATGCTACCCGATGTCTGCAACCAACACAATGAGGTGCAGGAATAGCCCATGCAAGGGTGAGTATACGATACTCAGTAGGGACCCCGAGACCCTCAAGGTATCACTAAATCCAACAAGGATAAGCACAAAGTAGGATCTCAATAGATATCCCTTACTTAGGTATAAGCTTATACTTATACATAAGTTATCATGTAACCCATATCAATCATGAGGAAACACAATGGTTTTGAAATCAATGGATAACCACTACCTAGGTATATGCCCATACATATACCTAAGTTATCAAGTGACCCATCTCAATCATGATGTAACACAAAGGTCATAGACTCAGATCAAACAAGAATTTTCATTATTGAAACTTTAACTGCTGAAGAACCCCATCTCTGGAGAGTAAATGGATCCTATCACATCTCCGAGGTACTGCTCACTAAACTATGACTACTGAGGTACTCCTCCTATCGAGTATCGTGGGTCTGCCACCCAAACACAGAAGTGCTTCCCGTCGGGGTCTGCCACCCAAACACAGTAGTGCATCCCCCCTAATATCCTGTAGAGGTACTCTCCGGACGAGTACTGTGGGTCTGCACCCAACTCAGTAGTGCTCCGTACGCCATGGGTCTTCACCCAAACAAAGTAGTGCTCCGTCCATTGGGCTAGTCGACTCACTCCAAGTCGAGTCGGTTAAGCAGTTGTCAGGTCTTAGCCGGCTACACGGTCTCCGTACACTGTACGATCACTCTGGGAGGGTCCTCTCCACGAGCTACAGGTCGATAATCCATGTATCACAAAGTCCCATGAAGAATAATTTTAAAGGACCGCCTCGTTATAGGGGTCTCAACGCAACAGACGGCGTGTCAATCGGACGCCCGGTCTGTGAGTTATTATCCTTTTCATCCCGGGGGTCCAGTTGGTTTCATGTGTGAACCAACCCGGCCATATCTCAACTGTACCCCAAAATCTCATAGGGTATACTCATAAGAACCGTTTCTCAATATGATCACCGAAACCGTTGATGGTTCGTCAAACGGATGTCCGGTCTGAAAGTTGTCATCTTTTCTGTTCCAGGGGTCCGGTTGGATTTCGGTTATAATCCAACTCGGCCACTATCCAACAGCATCCAAATATCAGGAAAATTATACCAAAACATCAGTCTCATCAATAGGAATCCAAAAATGTTTACGGCATGTCAATCGGACGTCCGGAGCCCAAGTTATAAGCGTTTCAACTTCAAGGGCCCGGTTGGATTCGTGTTCGAACCAACCCGGCCATACCCAAAGTTCTTGTAAACCTTGAGTGTAATATACCGAAATGGCCGCCTCGATCCAAGCATCTCTACACAAATGATGTTGCGTCGATCGGAGGTTCGTAGACCATGTTATAGGAAGAATCCTCAAAAGAGATCCGAAATGGGGGGTCTGGGCCCGACCCGGCCCGACCCAACCCCCCCTGGGTCGGCACAAACCGGGTCGACCTGAACCAGAACCGGGTCCGGCCCAGCTGAGCGCGGCCTGGCCCGGCTTATGCAGCGCTGCCCGGCCCGGCCCTGCGTGGGCGGCCGGTTGGCCCGGCGTGAGCACACCCGCACGGCCTACTGGTCGTGCCGTTGCGGAAAGGGTGGGGGGAGGGGGGTTCCACCGTTGATTGATGTCGCAGCCCCCCTCAGGTGGGGGCCACTCCCTTAACTGTCGGGGGTTACGACCCCCGATCTCCCTTAGTCCCACGCCGGCAGGACCTTCCGTGGACCACCAGAGTTGCTCTGTTGGTCTGTTTTCATTTCTGTCTGCGCCAGTGGTCCTCCCGGGAGCTTTAGTTTACTGCGAAGGATTTAAAACGCCTTTTTAGCCCGCCTCATCATCGTCCATCAATCCTCACTTCAACAAAAAACTGCAGAGGGTCCGAGAATTTATCATTATCTCGTACCCTCCGGGTTAGAGGTTTTAAAAACAATGTCAAACTCAACCAATCCCGAAAAACTCACCCCGCAACAACCCCGCATGATCGAGAAATCCATGGATCAACTGGTAGATATTGATATGCGTTCTTCGTCCTTTTCTCAAATGATAAAATGGGAAAATCAATAAAATTCCCCTACAATTTCCCCCACAAATAAATATTCCCTACCCACAAAAGAAATCATTTGTGGATCAACTTGAGAATGAGTTGATCCGATTTCTTTGTTTTAGAAGGGAAGAACCACAAGAATATAAACTTTAACAAATTTATCCCCTACCTCGAAAGTGACGTCGCACGTCGTCGGGTCGCGAAGTCGAACTTCGCGGACGACGACATTGCAGATCGAGGCTTTGTAAGCGTTGTCGGCGTTCGCCCGATGAAGGATGCGGCGTGTCATCGTTCTTCGACGAAGGCGTCTCTCACCGGCTGCGGAGATGGAATAAGAACGACACGTCATTCACTCCTTGCGGTGATGGTGTTCTTCACCGATTTCTTGATGTTCTTCACGTTCTTCATCGAAGAAGACGAGTTCTATCTCCTCCCATTCCCCACACAACCATCCAACCCCTAATAAAATAAGATTCTTCTTATTTTATTACCCATTCCATGCATTTTCAAAACATTTCAAAATGTTGAATTAACTTAACTTAATTGATCATGAGCTTGTCAAAATTAGATGAAGTAGATTTGGCATCATTAATGAGAGGGTGTGTCACAAGGGGGGTTGGAGTGAGTTATGGAAGATGAGAGGTCACCCACTTAATGGTGGAGTTAGAGGAGGTTTAAGGAATGTGAAGGGGTGGGGTTCGTGTGGGCCCCACCTCACCTTTAATCCTCTCATGGGTAGTTAACTACAAGTGGGTCCCACCCCTAACTCCATTACATAGTTTATAACCACATAAGAGAGGGATAATGTGTTGTGACACAACACTTAAATCTACTGAACAAGAAAAGAAAATATAATTGTAAAACAATTATATTTTTATCCCTGACTAATTTTTAAACAACTCCTCCCGAGAAAACCCAACTCCAGAAAGGGTTTTCTTAAGCAATTACCGGAGATACAGTTTCATCGGTGCCTTCGGATTTCAATTCCGAGCACCGGTTCAAATGTTATAAAAACCCGCTCGTTTGTTCACTGAACGTACCCGAGCTAATCTTCAGAAAATGATTTCGGGCACACCGGGCCTCAAAATAAGGTGCCGTCAGGAACTGTGTTCATTTAAAATTCCAATGAAATTAAGAAAAAAATTTCCATGAAATTTCCGGGTCTTTACATTACTCCCACCTCAGAGCTTTACGTCCCCGTAAAGCTATAACACAAACTAGTGAATCAAAAGTGGTACTGAGCACGCATATGAGCCTCTTGCCCCCATGTGCCCACCTGGAGGTTCCCGTGCTGCAAACGAAAGTGCACAAGAGGAATCGACCATCCTCGTAGGACCGCTCCTGTCAATCCAAAACCTCTATTGATACCTCGTAAATGTCACCCCATCGCCAATGCCCATCTCCCCATGGTCGATGATATGCGTCGTGTCAAGCACGTATCTCCCCAGTTGAGATACGTGGAAGTCGTCGTGCACTTGGTGCAACTGAGGTGGATGGGTCAAATGTTAAGCCACCTCGCCTACCCTGCTGAGGACCGGAAAAAGGTCCGTTGAACCTCGGAGATTACTTGATGCCTTGGCCTCATCTCCATAAACCTTGTCGAGTTGAGACCCATATAAGGTCGTGATCGTCATCCTCAAACTCTAGAGGTCTCCCTTTCCTGATTAGAACTGAAACTCAAAACTTCTGCAACCATGAGGGTAAGGTTGGCCGACTCAAGAGTGATCGGCTACACCCTACTATGCATGAGTTTATCTTGTGCTTCCTAGGGTTTCCTTTTCGCCAACCAAGGAAAACCCGTCCTAACGTTGTAGGTAACCCACAACCTCTTTGCCTAATACAGACAATCCGTTTATGAACTGTGGATCCAATCCTTAGCCAGACCAACATCGTAAGGCCTCGACGCTACCACTAAAAGATTCCAACCGAAACTCTCGCCTCGAGGGTCACACCACACTATCAGTGTAAGTGTGATTATCGAGTCTCCTCCCAAGGTATCTCCATACGTGAGGGTCAAGTCTACAGTTTTAACCGGAAACTCTAGGTATGGGACAAGATTCGTGGAAGGAAAGAATGATTCGTATCAATGACTATTACTACGGTAGCTATTAGTGGACAGAGACTCTCCCTTGAATCATTCATGGAGCCATTGGGTCACACTCCTTGACCTCATGCAGATACTCTCTTCCCCTGCCCTCCAGCTCCCTGAGCTTGGAGGGAACAACAAAAGAGGGTGGTTGTAACATGTTGAAATGTACACCACCTCATGTTGCTCTCCTATATCTACCACCACGTCTGCAGCTCTGCAGATTCACCTATCCTTATCACTCCCTCATGAAACATTTTAAACACCCAATTCCCTGAGACTAGCGCCAGTTTCCTGTTTCCTACTGCACTATGCAATGTTCATCCGCTCCTGAATGATCTACACATTCCCTATCGTAACTCATACCATCTGTAGTCGGTAGGAAGATTTCCGATGTGGCAAGTCGAACAACGACCACCCTTATTTTCCTACGATTTGTAGGAGCTGCTATGATTTCTCCTTTACTGAAAATAGAAACTCGGTCTCATCCCCTGGATGAACCACGCCCATTGCTTGATACAGTCAATCATGACAAGAATGATACATTCATGCCATGGATGACATCGTAAGGCCTCGATGTTACTACCAAGAGATCAAACCTTTACTCTCACCTATAAGGTTCGATTCACGCTGTAGGCATCAGCGTGAGGTCTCTAGGTCTCCTCGAGTAGGAATCACGAAAGTGAGGGTCAAGTCAACAGTTTTAACCTGGACCACTCAGTATCAACCAAACAAAAGGACAGGAAGTAAACATCACGAAGATACGTGTCTTTTATTACTGCATCTCATAGTACAAAGACACAAATGAAACAAAAAAATGGAACTAGAAGTACCAAGAACAAAAGGAATCCACTAGTTCCGCTCCTGTCCACCTGCATCCGGAGCTCCGTTGCCCGAAGCTGTGCTCTAGAAAAATATCAGTCACCTCCTCAAGCCATTCCTCAGCCGCTTGTGAGTTAGGATCGCCTCGGAACTTGAGGTTATATGATGTTGGAACACGTCTAAGGCAGTAAGCCTACATGTGTCACCAACCGGTACCGCCGATTGTAACTGCTGACCAATGGGAAGTGATGTATAACTGACACAATACCCGAAGGCACAATCTCAGGCACCGGTCCATTTGCGAAGCCTCATCACTACGCGGACCATCCTCATGGTCACTCACTATAAAAAACTGGTAGGTGAGTCTACCATCCACTCTAATGGTGTCTCAGCTAGGAAGAAAACTCTAATAATCGCCTCCAGCCAGTCCTCTGCTGTTTGGGAATCTGCCTCACCTCGTAGCCTCGGAGGCCTCTACTGCTAGAACTCGTGCAATGCGCTCCGTCATCATGCACGTTCTGCTAGTATGGAAAGTAGAATCTACTTCCCAACAGGTGGTGGTACTACTTGTACACCACCCGAGGGAGCCAATATAGTAAAAAGGGCCCCACACTAGAGCCTTATCGCTCGGTGGGCCGTCATCATGTACTATCTTAGAACTCCAACTGACTGTCTACGTGGAGACATCCTGAAAAGATGAGACACGGTCAAAGATTTATACATGGTGAGCTGACCTGGTTTGAGATCACTTTAAAACTTTTGGAAATAGGCACACAATCAGAGTTTTCGTGCACAATGTTGGAAATCAGAAGTCAGGGTCCTGGTGTACGGATACATCGACCCTTGCACCAACACTGGACTCCCTGAACTGAAGACCACACTCGGTACCCTTAACACTATTGCTTCATAGAAAAATAATATCAGAGTAATAATTTTTGTGGTACAACTGAATCCTCTGATACCAATTTGTCACGACCCATCCTCAGGGCCCGTGCCGTGACTACCCCAAACCCCCTTCCATAGGCCAGGGGCTGGAGACTAGAAACCAAGGTGTAAATCCTGATAACTTGGAAGGCATTGCCTTAACAAAGTAAACAAAACATCACAGAGTACAATTGGATGTAATACACTAAGAACAAATGAAAGTGATGAAAAGTAAGTGGGATATATTACAAACCCAATTAAAAGTATTGCTACAACTGAATGAAAGTACAACAGAAAAAGACAAACAACTGGAAGAACGGAAGCAGCTCATGGGTCTTCCTCCTCAGATCCTACCTGACGGGTAGGTACAGATAGCACAGCTCCTGGATCGTCCACCACAGATCCTACCTGAAGGGAAGGTACATATAACTTCTACAACACTCTCGCCCGTAAAGCTCCTACGAGTGTCGTCTCATCGTGAATTCCACCTTTGAATACTGGGTCATCGTGAGGTCCACCTCCGGGTACCGTCCAGTCCTCGAACACTCAGCCTCTGTCAACACTGCCCGACCTCAGTAACCAACACAACGAGGTGCGGGCATAGCCCGTTCAGGGTTTAGAAAGCGATACTCAGTAGGGACCCCGAGACCCTCAAGGTCTCACTAAATCCAACAAGGATAACCACAAATTAGGATCTCAACAGATAACCCTTACTTAGGTATAATCCCATACTTATACCTATGTTATCAAGTAACCCATCTCAATAATGATGAAACACAAAGTTTATGAAATCATCGGATAACCACTACCTAGGTATATTCCCATATATATAACTAAGTTATCAAGTGACCCATCTCAATCATGAGGTAACACAATGGTCATAGACTCAACTCAAACCAGGATTTTCATTACCGAAACCGTAACTGCTAAAGATCCCCATCTCTGGAGAGTACAGGGATCCTGTCACGTCTCTGAGATACTGCTCACTAACCTAAGTCTGCTAAGGTACTCCTCTTGTCGAGTACTGCGGGTCAGCCACCCAAACACAGTAGTGCTTCACGCCGAGGTCTGCCACCGAAACACAGTAGTACATCCCCCATAATATCTTGCAGAGGTACTCTCCAGACGAGTACCGTGAGTCTTCACCAAACTCAGTAGTTCTCCGTCCTACATGGGTCGGCACCTAAAAAAATTAGTTCTCCGTCCACTGGGCTAGTAGACTCACTCCATGTCGAGTCGGTCATGCATTCTTCAGGTCTCAGCCGGCTACACGGTCTCCCTACTCTGTACGCTCGTCTTTTGGAGGGTATGCTCCCCGAGCTATAGGTCGATACTCCTTGTATAACAACGTCCCTAAAAAAAGTATCTCAGAGGACCTCCTCGTCATAGGGGTCTCAACACAACAGACGGCGCGTCAATCGAACGCCCGGTCTGTGAGTTATTAGCATTTTCATCCTCGGGGCCCGGCTGGTTTCGTGTGCGAACCAACCCGGCCATATCTCAACTATACCTCGAAATCTCATAGGGTATTCTATTAGGAACCGTTTCTAAACATGATCACCGACGCCACTGATTGTTCGTCAAACAGACGTCCAGTCTGAAAGTTGTCAGCTTTTCCGTTCGAGGGGCCCGGTTGGATTTCTTGTATAATCCAACCCGACCACTATCCAACAGCATCCAAATTTTAGGAGAAGTATGCCAAAAGTTCCTTCTCATCAAGAGGAATCCAAAGAATCGACGAAATGTCAATCGGACATCCGGAGCTCAAGTTATAAGCATTTCCGCTTCGAGGGCCCGATTGGTTTCGTGTTCGAACCAACCCGGCCGTACCCAATGTTCTC
The DNA here is from genome assembly GCA_963277665.1 of Viscum album. Classification (NCBI taxonomy): domain Eukaryota; kingdom Viridiplantae; phylum Streptophyta; class Magnoliopsida; order Santalales; family Viscaceae; genus Viscum; species Viscum album. Next base: position 910,751,387 of record OY728161.1, on the reverse strand, counting down.
CAAAACATTGAGTGTAATATACCGAAATGACCTCCTCGATCCAAGGATCGCTACCCAAATGAAGGTGTGTCGATCGGAGGTCTGTATCCCATCATTTGGGCAAAATACCCAAAAGAGATCTGAAATGGGGGGTCTGGGACCGGCCCAGCCTGGCCCAACCCCCCCTAGGTCGGCCCGAACCGGGTCAACCCGAACCGGGTCCGGGTCCGGCCCCACCCGGCGTGGGTAGCCGGTTGGCCCGGCCTGAGCACACCCATTAGGCCTTCTGGCCGTGCCGTTGCGGAAAAATTGGGGGTTTCCCCCCTTGATTGAAGTTGTGGCCCCCCTCATGTGGGGGCCACTCCCCTGACCGCTAGGGGTTACAACCCCCGGACTCCCTCGGTCCCACGCGACCACGATACCAGCCACCTGCCTCTGCAACTTTAGCCACGGAGGCCCTTTTCTGTGGCGCGCCGGGCACCGCCGCCTCCTGGCGGCCGCCTATTTCCGGCCACTGCCTCCAGCCGCCGGCGCCGCGGTACCGGCGTGGCGCGCCAGCTGGCCCTTCCGCGGACCACTGGAGTTGCTCCGGTGGTCCGTTTTCATTTCTGTCTGTGCCAGTGGTCCTCCCGGGGAATGTAGTTTACTACAAAGGATTCAAAACGCCTTCGCAGCCCACCTCATCATCGTCCGTCGATCCGCACTTCGACAACAATCTGTGGAGGGTCCGAGGTTTGTTCATTAGCTCATGCCCTCCGTGATAGTGGTTTTAAAAACAAAGTCAAACTCAACCAATCCCGAAAAAATCACCCCGCAACCACCCCGAATGATCGAGTGATCTGCGGATCAACCGGTAGAGATTGATCCGCGTTGGTCATCCTTTTGTCAAAGGATAAAAGGGAAAATCAATAAAATTACCCTAAAATTTCCCCCGCAAATAAATATTCCCAACCCGCAAAAGAAATCATTTGCGGGTCAACTTGAGAATGAGTTGATCTGAGTTCTTTGTTTTAGAAGGGAAGCACCACAGAATTATAAACTTACACAAATTTAACCCATACGTCGAAATTGACGTCGCACATCGTCGGGTCGCAGAAGTCGAACGTCGCGGAAGATAGTGTCGCTGATCGAGGCTCCGTAAGCATCGTCGGCGTTCGCTCGATGAAGGATGCAGTGCATCGTCGTTCTTCGATGAAGTCGTCTCTCACCGGCTGCAGAGAGGGAAGAAGAACGGAATGCCATTCACTCCTTGCGGTGATGGAGTTCTTCATCGGTTCTTGAAGTTCTTCATGTTCTTCAATGATGAAGATGATTTCTATCTCCTCCCATTCCCCACACAACCATCCAACCCCTAATAAAATAAGACCCTTCTTATTTTATTACTCATTCCATGCATTTTGAAAACATTTCAAAATGTTGAATTAACTTAACTTAATTCATCTTGAGCTTGTCAAAATTAAATGAAGTAGAGTTGGCATCATTAATGAGAGGATGTGTCACAAGGGGGGTTGGAGTGAGTTATATAAGATGAAAGGTCACCCACTTAATGGGGGAGTTAGAGGCGGTTTAAGGAATGCGAAGGGGTGGGGTTTGTGTGGGCCCCACCTCACCTTAAATCCTTTCATGGGTAGTTAACTACAAGTGGGTCCCACCCCTAACTTCCTTAATTAGGTTATAACCACATAAGAGAGGGATAAAGTGTTGTGACACAACACTTAAATCCACTTAACAAGAAAAGAAAATATAATTGTAAAACAATTATATTTTTATCCCTCGCTTTTTTTTAAACAACTCCTCCCGAGAAAACGCAACTCTAGAAAGGTTCTTCTTAAGCAATTACCGGCGCTGTGGTTTCATCGGTGCCCTCAGATTTCAATTCCAAGAACTGGTTCAAAAGTTATAAAAACCCGCTTGTTCGTTCACTGAACATACCCGAGCTAAACTTCAGAAAATTATTCAGGGCACACCGGGCCTCGAAATCAGGCACCGTCAGAAACTGCGTTCATATAAAATTCCAAAGAAATTAAGAAAACATTTTCCATGAAATTTCCGGGTATTTACATTTGTAATCTACAGGGATGCATCTGTGAATGTATTGGGATGTGTTATTATGAAAAATAACATGGTTTCATCCTCTTCCCCATTTAAATAGAATATTAATGAGAAAAATTGGCCATCTCATGATTTGGAGTTTTCATTTGTAATGATTTAATTAATGATATTGAGGAATTATGTTTATTTAGAGTACCCTGTAATATATCCCAATAATAATATTGTTAAATATTAATTATAAAATAAGGATTTGAAAACATTCCATATAATTTTTAGAGATGAAAAATGATTTTTATTGATAAATACATGACCACATGGGGATGGAAAACATGGTGGTTTATGTATAGAGACCAAAGGATCATGCGATCTTATCCATGAAGAGGATTTAAAGTGATCCTATATTTATGGAAATTAATATTATAGATTGGGAAGACATTATGGAAGGATGAACATCTTGTGTATAATAAATGAATTTCCAACCATTAATCAATGTGAATATTAAGGAGTCAGGTTTGTAAAATATATATCTACAAAAGAATGTTAAAAGTATTGTAGAATTTATCCACGATAAGTATGGAATAGTAACCATTTGGAAATGCATATGTGTTCAATAATATCTGATTTCCTGATGGATATTTTAGTGGATTCTATATGTTCTTCATTATCTATAAATCATATAAGTATGAGGTAATATATAGACATGAATGAATACATTTGGTGGGATTCAATGAACAAGGAGAATGCATAGTTTGTATTACGGTTCATGGTGTACCTTCATGTTAAGGTTCAAGGAAACGTATATAATGGGATGTTACATCCATTATCCATTCCAAAATCATTATGGGAGAATATCACCATGTATTTTGTCATTAGAAACCCCAAATCACAAAATTGTTTAATTTTATATGGGTATTATTTAATTTTCATACAACGTAAAACTACTTCATAACTAATAGAAATGTATCCTATTTGGACTATATTTCTGGGATATACATTAAGGATGTGGTAAGGTCTCATGGATAACCACATTTCGTTATTTTTAATTAAAGACTAAGGATAAATTCAATGTTCTAGTAAAATATTCCGAAAACCCTGATATTGAATTGTGTTTTATTACTACTTATCATCCATAAAAGGATGGTCTGCCTAAATGAAAAATTAAATCCCTTGAGGATATAATGAGATTTTTTTTCAGGGGATTATAATGTTGGCTCAACTCAACAACTTCTTCTGTATGAGTTATCCTACAAATATATCATTCATTCAAGTATTAATATGTTACATTAAGTATTCTTCTATGGAATGAAAATAGATATCATAGCTGATGAAATGTGGATTTATAAATAAATATATTGGGACATGAGATTTCTTAAGATATAGACATGAAGGTTAGAAACATTCATTATCATATCATGGAAGCTCAAATTCGGAAGAAAAGTAATACTAGAAATGATATGCCTACTATTTTGGGAATTTTTGGACATCTTCCCATAATAGCTTCCTAGCCTCCCACCTAAACATGATGTTTATTTCATAATAGAACTCATACATGGTTCAACACCAAATTCAAATACTCATTATAAAATGTTACCAATTATATTACATGTATTGAATAATGAAAACCATGAAAACATTGATTTTTTATTAATTCAAGAAATTGGTGTCACCATATTGCTTACATGTCATTTTTATGAAAAATAATGATGAATCAATGAAACTCTACTTTTATTATTATGTGTTTAACATGATCATGGTCCAGAATAATAATCATATTCCCCATATTGATTACTTTAAGGATCAACTTTATGAAACACAATTCATTTTTTGTATTCAAATTTATTCTCGTTATCATAAATTTAGTGCCGAGAAGGAGGATATACCCAAAAATAAATTCTATACAATTTATAGACAATATAATTATATATTGATACATTTTGGTCCAACTAAGTCCCTAATAATATTCAGGGATCTGATGAATATTGTCATTACAGGATGCCTTGAACAGTTTTTGGTAGTCTATATAGATTGTATACTTATATATTCAAAGAGCATGGAAGTGAATGATGACCTCATGATAATTTAACTAACGATCATATAGAAAGAGAAAATATATTAAAAATTCAAAAAGATTGAATTTTTTCAGCTAAATGTTTCATTATTGGGTCATATAATATCAATCGAGGGTATCACATTAGATCCAATTAAGACGTAGGCTATTAAATGTTCGACCATAATAACCAGAGTGACTGTGATCTATGGTTTTCATGATATATCTAGATGTTATTGATTATTTGTGGATAATTTATCATGATTATCCAATCATATGAACATGTTAACTTGGAAGGGTTTCTTATTCCTTTAGATATGTGAATATGAGGAAAATGTTAGGGAATAGAATAAAAGGTTAATCAGTAGAAATGTGCTTACATTACCATGTAGTAGATAAGGATTTGTAATCTATAGGGATGCATATGTGAATGTATAGGGATGTTTTGTTACGAATAATTACATGGTTACATCCTCTTCCCCATTTAAATTGAATATTAATGAGAAAAATTGGCCAACTCATGATTTGGAGTTTGCATTTGTAATGTTTTAATTAATGATATGGAGGTAGTATGTTTATGTAGAATACAATGGAATATATCCCAATAATAATATTGTCAAATATTAATTACAAAAGAATGATTTGAAAACATTCCATAAAATTTTTAGAGTTGAAAAAGAATTTTTATTGATCAAGACATGACCACTCGGGGATAGAAAACATGGTGGTTGATGTATTGAGACAAAAGGATCATGTGATCTTATCTATACAGAGGATTGAAAGAGATCCTATATTTATGGAAATTGAAATGATAGATTGGGAAAACATGATGTATGGACAAAAATCTTAAGTAGAATGACTGAATTTCCAACCATCAATCAATGGGATGATTAAGGAGCCATGTTTGTAAAATATTGATCTACAAAAGAAGGTTAAAAATACTGTAGAATTTATCAATGATAAGTATGGAATAGTAACCACTATGAAATGTGTATGGGTTCAATAATATCTGATTTCCTGATGGATATTTTATTGGATGCTCAATTTTCTTCATTATCTATAAATCATATAAGTATGAAGATATATATATATATACATGAATGAATACATTTGGTGGGATGGAATGAACAAGGAGAATGCATTATTTGTATTACGGTTCATGGAATACCATCATGATATGGTTCATAGAAAAAAATCTAAGGGGATGATACATCCATTAACCATACCAAAATCATTGTGGGAGAATATCACCGTGTATTTTGTCATTAGACACCCCAAATCACTAAATTGTTTAATTTTATATTTATAGTATTTAATTTCCATACAACGTATACCTACTTCATCACTACTAGAAATGTATCCTATTTGGACCATCGTTTTGGGATATACATTAAGGATGTGGCATGGTTTTATAGATAACCACATTTCATTATTTTTAATTAATAACTAAGGATAAACTCAATGTTCTAGTAAAATATTCTGAAAACATGGATATTGAATTGGGTTTTATTACAACTTATCATCCATAAATGGATGGTCAGCCTGAATGAACAATTAAATCCCTTGAGGATATATTGATATTGTTTTCTTGGTTTTATAATGTTGGTTCAACTGAACACATTCTTCTAGATGAGTTATCCTACATTAATAGCATCCATTCAAGTATTAGTACGTTACATTATGTAGTCCTCTATGGAATGAAATGTAGTTCTCAAACCTGATGAAATGTTGATTTATAAATAAATCTATTGGGACATGAGATTTCTTAAGATATAGCCATGATGGTTAGAAACATTCATCAAAATATCATGGAATCTCAAATTCGGAAGAAAAGTTATACTAGAAACCTTTGGTGTAATCTATTATTTGAAGTTAATTATATGGTGTTTTTATGAATTTATCTATATAATATGGTTGTGATATTTGGGAAGAAATGGAATCAAAAACCTATGTATATTGGTCCCTTTGAGATTCATTATAATATCATGATGGATAGAATATTACATGCATCTTCCACCAATGATCTATCCAATCCATAAAATGATCTATATATTTCCCCTAGGTAATTACATACCTAACCCTTCATATGTACCTAACTATGATTTCATACCACTGGGAATGATCTTTCTTATGAGGAACAACCCTTTGATATTAAATATCATAATTAAAAAGTTATATGAAAAAATACCATTCACCTGTTATCTTTTTTAGGGAGAAAATAATAGTTAAAGAAAGATTTTTGGAAATAGAGGATGTAATGATGAAGATGTATCCTCATTTTTTTATATTAAAATAATAAATTTTGAGGGAGAAATTCATTTTCTTGGGAAGAATATAACATGATGTGTTTTTATGAACATTTTTTTGAATAAATTATATATCAATAAATATATGATATCATGCTACACCATGTTAATCTTTTTTCGACACCAATTTATGATTGTGCAACACATTATATTGGTTTATCTTCAATTATATGAAACATCGTTTTTATAAAAAACATATTTTTATAATTATAATGATACAAAATAGAATTGTATAACATATACATTAAACATAATAATATTAATAGTAAATAAATTTTTTTAAAAAAAATTATATTGGTTTCAAATAAATAAATCCAATTGATATTGAAATATATAATTTTCTGTAAAGACTATATTTTTTTAAATAATATATTCCTAGAAGTTCATTTTTTATTTCCATATACGAATGGAAAATAAAATTAATTTAATACTCATTCTTAAAACAATATGACAAAATTATTTTGAATTTTTAAATAATAATTTCATAATTATATTATGGTAAATCATTGGAATTTTTTGGAAAAATATTACTTTTCGATGAATAGTTTAAATACTGAATTTTAATTTTAATTTGTTATTTGAACATGTTTATTTTAATAGAAATATTATATTTAAATTTATTAAATTATAATTAGTTATATTTTATATAAAATATTATATAGTCAGTCATTAGAACAAATTTCAAATCAAAATTGGATATTAAAAGATTTCGGTCTTTTGAACCAATTCACACAAAAATCCCGTCATCTCATCACATTTATTGGATTAAATTTCAATTAATTTGTACCACCTATGTTGTTCGGATATAGAAAAATGGATTCTATATTTGGAATCATAATAAATTATAATTTCAAATATTTTTAAATTAGGTTTTTAACAAAATTATTAGTGTATTTAGTAAAAATTAATTACATTGATTAAGGAAAATATGAGTATATCTGATTAATACAATTAAATGATGACATGAAATAATGACACTAAACATGACTAAAAATTATTTTTTCCTTCTTTTCACCATTCGAACAATATTGATTAATAATGGTATATTTTATACCATTGGGGATAATTAAAAAATGGGAAGCAGTCAATTATTTTTTAGAAAACTTATTATGTCATGTTCCCCAATTATAAAAGGCCACAAACTCTTACCCTCTATTAACACACCATAATCTATTTTTATAGCCTTTACCTATCCATATTTACTCATAACATCCCTGGATATATCCTAGAATACTTCCTTTTCGTAGAAATCCAACCAAAGAAGCTGTTTGGTGAAAACCCAAAGAAGTTACCTAAAGAATAGGCGATATCCTTCAACTAGGCCATTTGATTTATTTATATATTCAACCCTAATTTAATCGTATTCCATGAATATATAATAACCATCATTTTATCAATATAATGATATGTAGTTACTGTTCAGTTATGACACACACACACTCTCTCTCTCTCTCATCAAATGGCCTATATTGTTATCACTCTTTTGATTGAATGTTTATCACCTCAAGAATCAATGTAGTTCATTCATATTTTCCACCACTCATGGTTTTGAAAAATAATGGAGATTATATTTTTATATTATATATATGATATATTTGATTTATTTATTATAATTTAATTAATATGTAATTATACCACCATGGGTTCCAATTTTTATGATCATTATTTCTTTGTATGTGGACATGTGGAATAATACCTCCTCAATGCAATTTGATTTATTAACATATTACATATAATTTATTAAGGATCAGTTTAGTGACCATATTTGATATATATCGAATAATAAATATAATGGAAATATTATATATATATATATCTCTCTTTTTTTTGTTCATATATCATTTAATTTCTTTTAATCAATAATACAATAAAATAGGAACATTGTTAATGTATACGTACAACCTAACATCTCCAGTAACTGTGTATTTTATTTTATATTTATATATTTTATACATTATTATAAATAAATATCGACCGAATATATATTATATTTATTTCATCATGATAATTATATAGATTACTGAATCATGATATAATTATGATGACAAAAAAGATAACAAATCACAATAGATGTGAAAAGTAAGGCATGTTTTCCACAAAACATAACATTAATAAGGAATTTTTAATAAATTAGAAACCGAAGTTACTTTGTAAATACTATATGGTATGAAAAATTTTATTCTTTTTATTTAATATATTTATAATATACATGTATTTATTATATTGGTGTTTTTAAGGCGTATGATGAGAGTCAATTAAATGTTTAGGGGATTTCTAGTACCATATATATTTCTTTGTGAATTCTGTATTATTTAGCAATCAATTACTTTCTATTGTGTATGTACTATCCATAAAAAAATTATATGATCCTTATCATTAATATTAGGATTTTTTATATAACTATTTTTTTATCTCATTGGGGGGGGTTTATGGGTCCATTTGTACAGAATTGGATTATAATTCTGTTTAATTTTTCCTTCATTGAGACCCATGTTTTGATATTCACCTATATTCTTTTTAGTGGTCAATATACTACCATTTGAATATTATATTATGAATATAGTTATTGTAATTATATTTTATGACTCAAGTAATGTTATTATTTAATAGGGAGTCTGATTCAATTTTACCAAAGTGGAATGAGTATAATGCTACAAATCTAATCATTTATTGAGATTGTTTTTGATTATATTTACAATGGTGATATATTATGATCCATATAATAATAATTCCATAAAATTTAATTAACCTATTTTTATCCATTATATCTTCATGTATTGGTAACTTTTTTAGTCATTTTTTCATATAAATTTTTGGAATGTATTTTTATGAAAATAATACATTATTTATCTATTTGGAATATAATATAATTTATTTAAAAATTGATTAAAAAATGTTTTTAAAAAACTTATGTAAATGATATTATAGACTGATTTTCCAAGAGAATGTATTTCATATATTTTTTAACAGTATTTAACATGTTTTTCAAATATTATATTATAAATTTTCATTGATATTTTCGATGATGAAGGTTTTAAAAAGTTTTTATCTATTTAAACCTATTTTTCCTAGAGAAATAGATATTTCTATAAATAAATGTTTTTAGTTATATATAAAAATTATTTCCCATCAATGAATTTAGCCCTTGGGGTTATTAAAAAAATTCTAGGGATATTCACCAAGGGTAATATAAATATTTTTTTTATAATTGAATTATTATTTGATGGAATAATGTTTGTGAAGAACCTTTCTACTAAAAATGTTATACTTGTTATAGAACCCATTTATCTTTCACATGTTATTTTATTATGGAAACCATTATTAATTCATGAGTTATATAATTATGGATCATGTTTTTATATCACTAGATATATACTATTCAAACTCTCTAATTTTTACAAGTTAGGATTCCGCGAAATGATTTTCAGGCATATAATACTTTCACAAGTTTTGATATGATGAAATGATTATAATATTAATTTCATTTCATGTGTTATGTAATGATATTCGGGAAACCCTTCTATGACTATTGGTCATGAAGAAAATATTTATATAATGTAATGGCAGACAAAATTTAAGATTTTGTTATGATATTTTTGGGACCTATATTTCTCTCAAATTGATTGGGTTTTGATTTATATCTCACGATATGGATGTGGAGGGAATGTGGAGTGATGTAAATTATCTAATGGTAATTTTTCTATGATTTTCATTGGATTAAACAATGACAACTATTATTGTTCCGAGAGTGAATCTTGAATACCATGACTTTACGGGGAGAGAGCACATTCTACTATTATGAATTTGGAATTATGCATTAATATGAATGTAAATTATTATTATTATTATGTTTCAATAAAATTTAATTAATTATGCACATGTTATTAATTCATGGATTATGGTCTTAATTACATTTTAATTCATTTCATATAAACATAAAAAAAATTTCTATGAATATTGATTACTTTATCTAATATCTATTGTATGATAATATATTTTTATGATCATGTTCTCATACCCTTCTCTTCATGATTATTCTTCCACATCTCCCCCAATTACACTTATATGAAATATTTTCTATAACATTCTTATGTTTCATTTTCTAATTATTAAAGATATTTATTATTTTTTATATTTCTAAGAGGGGTTCTAGTCATGGATAACATATTTTGAGTTAATTTACCTTGCTAAGGTACTAGTGTTTATTCTTCTGTGTTTCCAAAGGAACTAAAACAATATAGTCTAGAGGAATATATTTGTCTAATGTAATAATTATTTCAAAAAAATTATTTAATTTATATTTAAGTGAAAAGAGTTCATCTATAGTTAACTATAAAACCCATGAAATTTTTTGAAGTCATTGGAGGATGATAAAAAATATCAGTATGGGACATTGAAATTTTTGAAAAGAATCTTATTAGACAATTTAAAAACCATGTAACCATATATCATTGCTATCAATGATCATAATAAAAAATTAGATCAATTAATTATTTACATATACATGTAATTATATTTAAATTTCCAAAGTTATCAAAAAATACATTATAAGTAAATATAAAAGAAAAATAATTATCAATGCAATAGAGTGAAAATATTTTCTTAAAAGAACACCATTTATCATTAAAGGGAATAATAAATACATTAAAAAATATATATATATATATATCTTGGATTATATCCTCAAAATTATTCATTTAGAAGTCAATTAGATGCACAAAAATGTCATGTAGGTTCCTTGGGAAATACAATTTTTCTAAGACAATCATGAACACTATCATCAAACCTAATAAATCAAGTAACATAATTCTTTAATTCCACAATAAATTAATTGATTACATAAAGAATACACAATCCATATTAGATAAATAAAAATAAAATTTCAAATTAAAAAATTTACAACGACCATAAAAATCCTAAAACACATAAAATCATTCATTTAGATTATAAAGCATTTATTAATGTATGTTTCAACCTATAATTGAAGCATTTTTTGATATTATATGAATTATTTCTACACTATATATAAACTATATTCTTTAATAACACAATTGAAATATGATTACCTAGAAAGTTACTAGGTGTCATTCGATACAAATTTTCATTTCATGTTTTAGTTATGATGTGTAATATAAATCTCATTTTCTTTCAATGATATATTTATGAAATTAATTCATACGGATAACATGTTTACGGATAATCATTAAAATATTTTTGGAACTATATATCAATTTATTACATTGGGTATTAATTTATAATTCATAGGATAATTACAAAAAGATCGGAGATGCTTGATCCACTAGGAGAAACGTGTAATTAGAGCATCATCTACCAATGTAAAAAAGGGATTCGAAGAATAATCTACAATGTAATATTGGTTTTTATCATTGATCCACATTTTTATGATTTCTATTCATATTTTTTAGTGATATATATATGGAATCCTAATGTTATTCTATGATGTCTCATGTTTGTTCGAAATTGTATACACTGTATTTGGATTACTGAATTTTAACATATGTGATGATTTATGTAGTACTATTTTTGGTATGTATCCTTAATATAAAAATATTCTCTACATATTTTTTTATGAACTTTAATTTTTATCACCTATATATCACAAAATTGAGCAGCTAACCTCACCCAAATCATATGATTCAATTTCCCTTATTTATGTTGATACTTCAGGAGGTTTATCATCTATGATCAAATTATCTATGATGTGTAAAAATCATTATAGAATTATTTAATTATGATATAATGATACAAAAGCTATTTGATACAAAGAACACATGATTTGATATGTAATTTTTATATAAATTTGTAAATCACTCTACTTAAATTTTTTTAAAATGAATTGTATTGAATTTATTTCTTGTATGTTTTGAAATTATAGGGTCACTCCATGATGGCTTTCATGGTGGATATTATAGAAAGGAATATATATCATTGGATATTATGATTATTTGAATTCTGGATATATTGGGTGATAGAGGATACAGTAATTTTCAAGAAGATATTATTAATTATGTTTCCTATGGTATGAAATTCTATTTTGGATGGACAAGTAATTTTTTTTGGTATTCAGATAAAATCTCTCCATAAAAAACCTTAGGAGTACCTATATGTTTAGGATAACATCACAATGTTTTGGTAATGTTTATATTTTGTGGTTCTATAGTTCAGGATGATAATTTTTATATAGAATAATTAGATTCCCGGTAGATTATAGATATATGTTAGGGTATTAATCCCAAAAATAACATGTTGGTTTTTAACTAAATAATCACATGTAGCAGGACAATGATAACTACATGGAAAATTGGTATGAAACTCAAAGGTAAAATGAATTTGATAATAACATTCCATATATTTTAAATTATGAATGATATATTTCTAGTCTATATTAAGTTGTTGGGTTATAATGTATTAGAGAACACAATGTAATGAATATTATATTGGCCAAAATGTACTGAAGGTTCAAATAATGTTTTAATTCGAGAAAATAAAAAAATATTATGTTTTCATATTCATTTGTTCATTAACTCTAATTTTATTAGTAATTATATAAGTATTTATAATTTAGATGAAATAGGGCCATGCCAATTAAATATAGAATGAAATATAACATTATTTCATGACGTCCAATTACAAAAAATGTAGCATAATAAGGTGTCATAAAATCAATTATTATACATGATATAATAGAAGTAGTGTGTGTCCTAGTCTTATATATGTTAGTGAGGTTGATCTCATATTAGAAATTATAACTTCATACACGTAGATAATTTAACTGGTGTATGATATTTATTCTAACATTCTTATATATTCAAAAAAAAATTAGTAATATGTGAATCATCAATGTATTTTTCTTTTTTTGGTTTTTGTTAATGTTATATAAATATATATTTAAAAGTATCAATATACTTGAAAATTGATTTTATAAAATAGAAATATATTGGAGGATTATTATTTGATAATATAATATTTAGGTATGAATATCTCTTGGGTTTAATATATTCTTGATTTTGATGTATTAAATTGTAGAATGATTTATAGAAAAACAAGTAAAATAGTATCAATGTCATTAAAATTTATTATTAATATTATAAAAAATTAAACCATGATATTTTTCTGTAAAGTTTATCAAATAATCCGGTTTTTGATATATTTAATATTTTGTAATTTTATAAACTACTAGTTTCAAAAAAATAATTAATTATTGAATAATACATGATTTAAATTTTATTAGTTTCTTAATTATTCATATTTCTCTGGAATTTTATTTTATAGATAATATACTATTTTGGAATATACATACTAGGGTATATGATTTTGTGATTTAATATGGTTATTTTTAGATATAGCCTGAAAAACATAAATAATGATTCATGTTAGAATTTATATTCCAAAAGATGAATATGTGATGATTTAATTCACCAATATTAATTTTTTTCCATTAAATTAAATTATGAAAACATAATTTATGTTAAGGGGTATAATGTAATGTCCCATGAACTTAGATAATTTTAATTGAAAGTATTATTGACAACTATTGTCACATGCAGTAACAAATTAATTCAACACCTAATTAAAATAAACCACCCCATATTATAATAACATAATGAATAAATTAATTATCAAATAAAAATATAAAATTAAATATTATAGTTACATATTATTAATTTTTTATGAAAAATATTTTAAATAGAATGATTTATATTTTAAGATACAATATTAAAAATAGTTATTGAATTTTAACATAATAAATTAAAATTGTAATATTTAAAATTTATTCATTATATATAATAGTTATATTATATGATATCATAAAAAATATTAAATAATATATAAATCTATATAAAATACAATGAAAAATATTTGACATTTCAATAGGTTTTTTCCAAAAAATAGTGTTTCATTATATATTATCATTTTAAAATGAATTTTTTTTTAAATTACTAATTTTTATTGGAAACATTATAATCATTTCTTGATTAATAATTTTAGTATCACTATGTAATGTATAATTGATAGTTTCCAAAAAAATATTTATTGTTATGTTATGACTATAAAATAAAATTTTAATGAAAAATTATTTAATAAAATTATTTGAATATAAATATAATTTATAAATTCAAAAAAAACATTTGATATGGTAATATATGTATTTCATAAAGGATGTTATAATTTTAATTTTTTTATGATGTTACAGAACAATATTTAACATTATAAAAATTAATGCATATTCAATAATTAATAATTTTAATATCTTTAACATTTATTATTTTCATATTATCCTCCCTAAATTTTATAAAAATTACATATCATAATATTATATAAAATTTTGAATCAATTTTATGAAATTATTTAATAATGACCCATTTATATTTTCATATATTGGATAATTTACCATAGCTAAAAGAAAGGTATCATGCTTAATGTTAAAATGATAAAAGTAAAACATATAATTTTAATTCATTTTAAACATGTGAATGGTGGGTGGTTTTGGACTAGATAATCCATATATTTTATCCCCTATATTATTTTACCTATTTTTTTCATATTCCTTGGGAATTACATCACATTATGGGTTATTATATTATTTATAAATATTACATCTCTTTTCACATATAAAATTGGAACAAACCCCTCATCCTTCCCTCACACTACAAACCATATATTTTGTACCCAAAATCTTCCAAAAAATAGTCCTCATAATTTATATCGACCATAAAACAGTGTGTTTCTTCCCAAAATTCCTCCCCTAAAAGCCTTAACCCTTTTGAAATGGAGATAACCAATACAGTGAGGTATAAAATTCTTACCACTCATTTCTCTATTCTATTTCATTATATGAAATTATTCGTCCACTCGATTCATTAATATATCCATAAATGATGACGTCATTATCATTTTTCAATTATTATTTTATTATAATTATTGTAAAATCATTAATCTCCCATCCTTTTTTTTTTGTTGAGAAACACATACTTCTGAATTGTGCATTTGTTCAGTAAACATCCTCCATTAGAGCATGTTTAGTTTTCACTGACCCCCAAAAAATGATGGTCCTAGAAGTGAATATACTATATCACTATATAATTTTTAAAATATTTTAAAATCTAAAAATTATAAACCATAATATTCATTTTTCATATTTAATGGAAACCATTTATCCTTGCATAAATTTGGATTATCAACTATTTAGAATAGTGTATTCCATATTTCATTAACAAAATTCATTTTATTTAAGAACTATTTTAAGGATCAATATTTTTTATTCCAATGATTTTTTTTCATTAATAAAAATTTAATGTCATAATAAAACCGTGAATGATAAATAATAAATATAAAAACAACTTTCTTAATAATGTGAAATATAAAAAAAACAATTAATGTATATATAAAAATAACATTATTATAACATTTAGTTCTTCATATACATCAATAAATTTCACACTATATATATATATATATCATAAAGAAAAATTATGTTCCATCTGATTGTGGTATAATGATATTATAAGTGAATAAACACAAATTCATTAATTAATCATGGAATGTCCATGTTCATGTTGTTTTAAGTAATGACTCAAACAATATTATTTATTTATTGAAATGATATATATCAGAAATTATTTTTAGATATAGTAGGAATTAAATATGAAAATAGATATATATTTTTTTGTTATGGAATGGTATTAGTCTTCTTAGTCTTTTTAACTAAGAAAACACCATTTTCTAACCAAGACTGACTAAAAATTGATTTCTAATGATTTTATCTTCTTTGGTAATGATTATATGTGTTATAATTAGAATATGAATAGTTATAAATTATTATAAATCTCATATAAATGCCTCTATAATGACATTGTTTAGATAATACATTAGATAATATGTATTAATAACATTTTTGTTATAAATCCTGTCTAAAAAGACAATGTGGTCTCAAACATGATACAGAAAATAAATTACAAAACTCTAATATACAAGAGAAGAATAATTATAAATGATACCTACAACATATTTTGTAAATGAAAATGTTTTTAAAACATGATATTAATATTTAATTGTTTTTTATACAAGATCTTAAATTGAATTCGAATATAATGGGAAAATGAAATGGTTTCTCTTTGTCCTAGTTATGATTCTTAATTTCAGGTTACATGCTTTTAATAATTTTTCCTTTGTATGGTTTTATTTTAATTTAATATCCCTTTAAATTTTAAATCTATTTTTTTAATTCATGTGATATATTAATGCAAATCTTGTTCATTTCCCTATAAAAATTTTTACTCAATTGTTACCCCAGTTTTAAGAAGTTTGGGTAACTTAGTTTTCATTCCTGAATTATGATATATCTCCTTATGTAATTTCTTATTCTTCAGTTGTATTCTTCTCTATTTTATATAATATTTTATTTTATATGGTTTTAATATTCACCAAAGTAAATCCTTTTTGGAATTCATTACTGAAATAGTATATTCCTTGTAAGGGATACTAATAACTCAATTTTCTTCATATTAGTTTAAATTTATTTTTATCAATGTGGTTCCATTAATGGGATATAAAGACATACTATTTTAATATATGTTATTTTATAATCCAATTTATCAATAATTATGTTTTAATACATAAAATTTTTAGTAATCTATTTATAAAGTGGGTGTTCAACAAAACAAATTTCATTGTGATATCTAGGTTATAATTATATTAAATTATTTTACATTTACTTTCACATTTCCATCATATGATATTATATCATATTAAATCCTTAATTATTTAATAATATTTTTCAAAATAATATTTTTGAAAAAATCAGTTATCACTATTCATATATACTTTTTTATTCTACATTAATGTTTTATGTATTATATAAAGGATAACTTATTTTTTTAAAATAAATTTTATTTTTTTACCACTATTTACATTTTGATATAAAATATAATTTAAACACATGGTATTAATATTGGATGATTTATTATATTATATATATATATATATATATATGTTTGTTTGTTTATAATTAGGGGTCCCAAATTGAGGTATCATAGAACTTTATTCTCAATCCGTTATTGGATGAAATAATTTGAATCATTATTTTGAAAGTATTTTTTTCAATTATTCCATCATCCATTTGAATATCATTTTTCATACAAGGTATATGTCATTTACATCCAATCACCAACTTTTTGGGACATATTATCAAATTTATATACGATTTGATAAAATTATGTATATCAACCATTATCATTTTTAGTAATCAACTATGCATAATCTAAACACTTCACTCAAATCCTTTGCTTTATGAATACCAAAATTATCATTCCATTGATAGAAGTGTTTTAAACTTATTTTTTTTATCAAATAATTGAGGGAATTATTTTAATTATAATATAAAAATTTTCTATATGTTTGAAATAAAATATTCACTATTATCATTATTGAATGGTATTTACCATGAATGATACCCCATATAATTCTATATCAATTTTCATCCATTTTGATCCTTATAATGTGTTATATAAAACAAAATTTTATTAAATTTGTTCTTTAAGATAATATATTATATCTAACACATGTGAATGGATAATGTGTATGTGATGGGAAGGACTTATATTACCCACTAATGCTGTAACATCCCAGGTAAATAAAGAATAAAGAATTTTCATATTTATTAATATTTACGAATTAAATATTAATTTTATTTTAAAGGGGTTTCTATGTTCGATAGTGTACCCGATACGCAACGATGAGTTTCTTTGAAACCTACGTAGTACACTAGTAATAAAATAATATTATTTTAAATGTTAGTTAACAAGTATCCGTTATACAGGCGGGAATGGATAGAAATAACTAAAATATGATTATATATGTTTTTAAATGTTTATACATTTACCCAATAAAAGATAAAAGCTTAAAATACGGAAAGAGTTCAATTTTACGGGTATATATACTCTAATTTTCACTAAAGGTTCACTTATCACCTTTTAATGGTGAACCGTCATTAAATATAGTTTTGATCACTATTATACTTTATTTTGGACCAAATATAACTCTTCTTTAGAATCGGGACATCAAAATTTACTTTGTGTAAATTTTTGGTACCTTTCTGATAAAGTTGATTTTTTTATGAATAGTGTAAAATGTTGTATTTTAATTCAAAACCTCTTTTTAATCTAATTTATTTATATGATTAGATTATTATTTTAATTGATTTTAAAGTGAAATTAGAATATATTTTTACCAGTTAATCCAATGGTGGTCATTGGAATCAATTTCACTTTGAAATTGGAATTAAACTGGTGTCAATCTTTTGATACTTATTGTTTCGCAAAAACACGCTATTTGTCATGACAGCGGGAATTAATTATTAAACTAATTAATTTGACATATATGTTTTGAATTTTGTAAAATGGACTTCATTTTTGAATTCGGAATATCAAATATAGCTTAGGGTGAATTTTTTGTAATTTTCTGACAAACTTCAATTTTTGATGAATAGTGAAACCACTAAGTGGTAATCAAGCAAACTGATTTTTCAGTTAAATGAAAGTTTACCACTAATGTGTATTGAATTTTGAAAATCCGACATCCATGGTTGTCATTAAGAAGTAAAATGTGGTTCAATAAGATTAAAATAATTTTTTGGTGAATAGTAATTTTTTTTCATTAATCGCGATTAGAGGTAATTAGTGTAGTTTAATGTAAAAATGGTATTATAAGAATGTGAAAACACCATGAAACTTGTCCTACACCTATTGGGTGAGTCATGGCCGACCAAGACAAGCCATGGGCCAACTTGGGGACCCCATGGAGCCACTTTAGTTGGAAAATGACATTAATATATTTTTATTTAATGTTAAAGTGAAAATGACACTAACATAAATTTTTTTACTAGAATAATTTTTTAGTGGGGTTACACAAGTCTAAATTTTGATTATAAATATTCATTTGAAAGATAAAAAGATTTACTACATCATAGTATTTTTTTTATAATTTTTAGACATTAAATAAATGAAATTATATATGACATAATAATGATGCAGCGATGACATCATTATTTGACGATTTAAATAAAATGGAAAGATAATGAAAAATCTAAAACCTAAACATGGCCAAAACCAATTGGATGAGTGGATTTCGAAGCCTTATCACCTTATCCACGAATTATATCAATTTGGGACCTTTTGAATCCGAAACACATTTTCAAATAAATTAATATTTCTTTACTTTCCAAAAGTGACCCTCCTCTCCTCTTATAAAAGGCCCCCACCTCTACCTAATTTCACACACTCCTCAAGCCTTTTTCTCGGCCAACCCCTGCCCAATTACTCTCTCCACATCCCTCTACTCATCCTAGAGGATTCCCTTTGGGCAGAATCCTTTCAAAGGAAGCCTTTAGGCTCAAATCAAAAGGGAGTTACACTTTTAAAGGTAATTCATTCTCTCTTGTTCTTTTGTTTTATTTTGCTTCTCCAACCCTCTAAACTCTTTTTATTTACTTATTTTGTAACAAAACCAGTATCTTCAATATACTAGGATGTTGTTATAATATTTATTTGAGCTATACTATCTCACAACTACATCAAATGGTTAAAGAACATACGGTTTCTGTGGATGGCGAAATTCTGCCTCCTGAAACGATGATTATTCAATACTCATTTAACACCTTCAAGGGTGGCCATTATGATGTCACCATTTTTATATGTGATATATAATATGTTTATATTTTTTTAAGATTCTGTATTTTTCATTTTTGTCATACCTTTATGGTTTCCATTATGGGTAAACATGATATCTTTATTTAAGGAAGTGCGGACTACCGCCCCTTAAAAGTGATGTGATTCGTTAATGCCATATGTGGGACGTGTAAAGGATGGATTTAAAGTTATTATATATGATGTTATACTGGAATTATAATATACCTCTATATAATTATTATTTATTTCCATTAAATTATGAGATAGAAATGAAAGTAGCGTTCATGCGTACGTACGGCTTACCGTCTCCATGAACGGTGCATTTCATTTTTTATCCCCAAATGTAATGTACTATTAAAATTACATGTATATAATGTATATATATAATTAATGATATATCTAAATGATGAATATAATTCTGGAATTAAAATATACATACCTCTCATTTAGTTTTAATTCCACTAATATGAAAAAGAAATGAAAGTAGCGTTCATGCGTACATACGGCTTACCGTCTCCATGAACGGTGCATTTCATTTCTTACCTCTAAATGATTATGTAATGTTATAAATACATGTACATGCTGGATATATATGATATATATGATATCCAAATCAGGAATTTCATTCTGGATATAAAGAACTTTTGACCACACGAACAACATGTAATTGTAAGAAGTCAACTTTCGACTTAAGAACCAAATATTGACAAAACAAACATTATTAACATAATTGGTTAAATAATGTCTATAACATGGCAATAATTGATATAAAAGGAATAATGAAGTTTAAAAAGGTTCTTAATCAAGTATAAATCAACTCAAGTTTATTATTCAGGGCGTTAAAGAACGATCGAGTCAAGTCGGACCCGAGGTAAGGGACTTCGTCTCAATCTCCTTTCATTGAGGCATATTTCGTTTTATACACAACTTTCTTTTATACGGTGTATAAACTCCTTTGACTTTTACTTTTATACAAAAGGAATCTTTTTCTACGAAGCGTTTTACTAAACGACAAAAAGGAAAGGTTTTTTAACGTACGCGGTGACAATGGCCTTTTCCGCCGCCGCGAGTATTATTTAATCTTTGGCTTTCTCAACAAGCCGTAATGTTTTTAGAAAAAAATAAATACCATATACTCTTTTATGTATTTTTGTATTGAAAATGTTTTTGAAAAAGGATTCTTTTATGTCAATATATTTATGATATATTGTGATTGAAATGTGGAAATGTTATCATTCCTTTATATTGGTTTTATGTTTTATGATTTTATATTGGTACTTGGACATTTTAACGGGTGGTTACGTTATAAACCATATGACGGGTGGTGCCGTGAATACCAGGACGGGTGGTTACATTATAACCTCTAATGCATTGGGTATGGAAGTCGGCCGTATGGCTATTCCATTAAGTATGTATGGAAATTGGCCGTATGGCTATTCCATTAAGTGATATGTGTGGAAGTCAACCGTATGGTTATTCCACTTAAGTATGTTTATGTCCTAAGTTACCATTATATATTCTATGTGTTCTTTATATGGGTTTTATGGTAATCCTTTGGTTACAAAAAGGTAAGTAATGATACTTTATTCAATGAAGATTTTTTTTACTACTTCATGAAGGTGAAGGTATTACTTTGATATAGTATACATGGTTTACTTGATGTTTGAAAAACTAACAGTTTTCATTCTTTTTGTATCCCTTACTGAGCTTTTTATGCTCACCCCATGTTTTTCGAAATGTTTTCCACAGGACTTAAAGTGGAATAAAGTCAAGGATGGGATCAAGGGAATTTCATGCTATCTAAAACATGGAATCTAGACATCTTTCTTTTTAAGAGTTTTTTTATGGAGACTTAGTAGAAGTTTCTACTTTGTAATCTTTTAAGATGTAATAGTTATGTTCTAATTCTCTAAAACTCTAAACCTGAAAAGATCCTCAATGTGAATTATTCATTAAATTCAATATTAAGTAAGGTTTAAGGTTGGGGCCTTATAGTTGGTATCAAAGGTCGGTTTAGACAACATTAGGAGTTAGAAAAGTGTTAAATTATAATATGATTGAAATGATATAGAATTTACGGATTACCATGTTGCTTCGCCTAAGATATTTATGTGTTCCGAATGGTTTTCCGCAGAGGAAACAAAGAAGCTATGTTGGGACGAGATCAGGAGAAAGATAACCTTCCAAATCAGCAACCTGAGATGGTCGGAATCGGAACTGAACAGTTTGTTGCAGTGATGGCACAATTGACTCAAGATATAAATGGTGGTGGTATCCATGCACGAGATCAGCCAGATCAACCACAGAGGAACATGTCAGTGGTGGAACACTTCATGAGGCAACATCCCCCATCATTCAGAGGATCATCTGACCCAGTGCAAGATGAAGGGTGGATTAAAGCACTGGAGAAGATTTTTTATGTCATGAGGTGTTCATAACATCAAAAGGTTAGTCTTGCTGTTTACCGTTTTGAAGGTGAAGCTGATCAGTGGTGGTCGATGGTGAAAAATATAAGGGATAGTGATGAGATTGAGGATCTTCACTGGGATGAATTCAAAGGTATGTTTCTTGAGAAATATTTTCCTAAGGTGGTTCGTCTTAGGATAGAAAAAACAGTTCCTAGAATTGAGGCAAGAGGATGATTCAGTGGCTACTTATGAAGAAAAGATCACTCGATTCGCAAGGTATGCTCCAAACATCATACGAGATCTTGATAGTAAAATAAACCGTTTTTACTCAGGGTTAAAGCCAATGTATCGAAGGGCTTTAGCTTCTCGTGAGTTCAAAAGTTATGAAAAACTTTTTCGATGTACGGAGAAGGTGGAAATGGAGTTTGCCGATGATCAGGTGTTCTATGACAAACAACAGAATAAGAGATCTAGTTGGCAGAAAAAGGGGAATAATTCATCAAAGAAGAAATGAGGTAAGAAAACCAAATATCCATCCTGTGAGAAGTGTGGTAAAATGCATCCTGGAGAATGTTTATCCATGTCTGGTAAGTGCTTTCGGTGTGGTAAGTCTGGTCATATTGCTCGTAACTGTAAGGAAGATGATCAAGCAAAAAATGAAAAGCCAACGGTAAGATGTTTTAAGTGTAATGAAATGGGTCATTATGAAAATGAGTGTCCGACAAGGAGCTTGAGTGATGGGAAGCAGTTAGACTACAAGCAGAAAAGGGTGGTAATATTCTTTGCAACAACTTCAGCAGATGTTGGGCCATCTAATGAAGTGGTATCAGCTCCAGGGAGCTCAGTTTTTTTTCGAAGATTGACTTGAGGTCGGGGTACCATCAGTTGAAAGTAAAAGAAGCAGACGTTCCGAAGACTGTGTTCCGTACTAGATATGACCACTATGAATTTGTAGTTATGCCTTTTGGGTTAACCAATGCACCTGCTGTATTCATGGACCTTATGAATAAAATTTTCCATGAGTTCTTGGATAAGTTTGTGTTTGTGTTTTGAGGTTTGTGAAGAGGTTATGTGTGCCTTGTGATTCCCAGTTGAAGAATGAGTTGTTATGTGAGGCTCATAGATCCCCGTTTTCAGTTCATCCTGGTAGTACTAAGATGTATAGAGATCTGTGGGAGTATTACTGGTGGGATGGAATGAAAAGAGATATTGCTGATTTTACTGTGAAGTGTTTGACATGTCAACAGGTTAAAGTAGAGCGGCAGTTACCGAAAGGGATGCTTCAGCCTTTACCAGTGCCAAAGTGGAAATGGGAAAACATATCCATGGACTTTGTTGTGGGATTACCGAGGACATCTTGAGGTAATTATGCAATCTGGGTTATGGTTGATCGCTTGACCAAATCTCCTCATTTCTTTTCTATACGAGATACTTTCACTCTAGATCAACTTTCCCATTTGTATCTTAAAGAGATAGTCAGGTTACATGGAGTTCCTCCCTCCATTGTATCGGATCATGATCCCAGGTTTACTTATAACTTTTTGAAAGGCCTTCAGAAGTCGTTGGGTACTGAATTAAAATTTTAGTACAGCTTTTCATCCTCAATCAGATGGGCAGTCAGAACGAACAATTCAGACATTGGAGGATATGCTACGAGCTTGTTCTATGGATTATGAGGGAAGTTGGGACCAACATCTTTCTTTGGTTGAATTTTCTTATAATAACAGCTTTCATTCCAGTATACATATGGCACTATTTGAGGCATTATATGGGAAGAGGTGTCGAACTCCAGCATTTTGGAATGAAGTGGGTGAAAGGAAGCTGATGGGACCAGAATTGGTAGAAGAGATGGCAGGAAAAGTTCAGTTGATTCAGAAAACACATGAGAACAGCTCAGAGCAGGAAGAAGAGTTATGCGGATAACCGGATGAAGGATCTATCTTTCGAGGTAGGTGATCATGTTTTTCTCAAGGTTTATCCTTGGAAAAGTGTGATGAGATTTGGTAAGAAAGGAAAGTTGAGTCCAAGGTTCGTTGGACCATACGAAATTCTGGAAAGAGTTGGATCAGTTGCATACCGAGTGGCTTTACCTCCGAGTTTATCAGGTACACAATGTTTTTCACGTTTCGATGTTGAGAAAGTATATGCCAGATCCATCTCATGTTTTGAGCCCAGAGGTAGTTCAGCTGGAAGAGAACCTATCTTATGAGGAACAACCGGTCCAGATTCTTGACCATAGGGAGAAAGTGTTACGGAATAAGGTGATTCATCAGGTAAAGTTTTTGGGGAAAACCCATGTGATTTAAGAGGCAACGTGGGAATCTGAAAATGCTATGAGGGATAACTACCCCCACTTATTTTGATAAGTGAATAAAATTGCGAGGACGCAATTCCCAAAAGGGGTGAAGGATGTAAAATCCCAGGTAAATAAAGAATAAAGAATTTTCATATTTATTAATATTTACGAATTAAATATTAATTTTATTTTAAAGGGGTTTCTATGTTCGATAGCGTACCCGATACACAACGATGAGTTTCTTTGAAACTTACGTAGCACACTAGTAATAAAATAATATTATTTTAAATGTTAGTTAACAAGTAGCCGTTGTACTGGCGGGAATGGATAGAAATAACTAAAATATGATTAGATATGTTTTTAAATGTTTATACATTTACCCAATAAAAGATAAAAGCTTAAAATATGGAAAGAGTTCAATTTTACGGGTATATATACTCTAATTTTCACTAAAGGATCACTTATCACCTTTTAATGGTGAACCGTCATTAAATATAGTTTTGATCACTCTTATACTTTATTTTGGACCAAATATAACTCTTCTTTAGAATCGGGACATCAAAATTTACTTTGTGTAAATTTTTGGTACCTTTCTGATAAAGTTCATTTTTTTATGAATAGTGTAAAATGTTGTATTTTAATTCAAAACCTCTTTTTAATATAATTTATTTATATGATTAGATGATTATTTTATTTGATTTTAAAGTGAAATTAGAAAATATTTTTACCAGTTAATCCAATGGTGGTCATTGGAATCGATTTCACTTTGAAATTGGACTTAAACTGCTGTCAATCTTTTGATACTTATTGTTTCGCAAAAACACGCTATTTGTCATGACAACGGGAATTAATTATTAAATTAATTAATTTGACTTATATGTTTTGAATTTTGTAAAATGGACTTCATTTTTTAATTCGGAATATCAAATATATCTTAGGGTGAATTTTTGGTAATTTTCTAACAAACTTCAATTTTTGATGAATAGTGAAACCACTAAGTGGTAATCAAGCAAACTGATTTTTCAGTTAAATGAAAGTTTACCACAAATGTGTATTGAATTTTAAAAATCCGAAATTCATGGTTTTCATTAAGAAGTAAAATGTGGTTCAATAAGATTAAAATAATTTTTTGGTGAATAGTAATTTTTTTTTCATTAATGGCGATTAGAGGTAATTAGTGTAGTTTAAGGTAATAATGGTATTATAAGAATGTGAAAACACCATGACACTTGTCCTACACCTATTGGGTGAGTCATGGCCGACCAAGACAAGCCATGGGACAACTTGGGGACCCCATGGAGCCACTTTAGTTGGAAAATGACATTAATATATTTTTATTTAATGTTAAAGTGAAAATGACACTAACATAAATTGTTTTACTAAAATAATTTTTGAGTGGGGTTATACAAGACCAAATTTTGATTATAAATAGTCATTGGAAATCTAAAAAGATTTCCTACATCATAGTATTTTTTTAATAATTTTTAGACATTAAATAAATTAAATTATATATGACATAATAATGATGCAGCGATGACATCATTATTTGACGATTTAAATAAAATAGAAAGATAATGAAAAATATAAAACCTACACATGGCCAAAACCAATTGGATGAGTGGATTTCGAAGCCTTATCACCTTAACCACGAATTATATCAATTTGGGACCTTTTGAAACCGAAACACATTTTCAAATAAAGTAATATTTCTTTACTTTCCAAAAGTTCCCCTCCTCTCCTCTTATAAAAGGCCCCCACCTCTACCTCATTTCACACAGTCCTCAAGCCTTTGGCTCGGCCAACCCCTGCCCAATTAATCTCTCCACATCCCTATACTCATCCTAGAGGATTCCCTTTGGGGAGAATCCTTTAAAAGGAAGCCTTTAGGATCAAATCAAAAGGGAGTCACACTTTTAAAGGTAATTCATTCTCTCTTGTTCTTTTGTTTTATTTTGCTTCTCCAACCCTCTAAACTCTTTTTATTTACTTATTTTGTAACAAAACCAGTATCTTCAATATATTAGGATGTTGTTATAATATTTTTTTGAGCTACACTATCACACAACTACATCAAATGGTTAAAGAACATACGGTTTCCGTGGATGGCGAAATTCTGCCTCCCGAAACGATGATTGTTCAATACTCATTTAACACCTTCAAGGGTGGCCATTATGATGTCACTATTTTTATATGTGATATATAATATGTTTATGTTTTCTTTAAGCTTCTGTATTTTTCATTTTTGGCAAACCATTATGGTTTCCATTATGGGTAAACACGATATCTTCATTTAAGGAAGTGCGGACTACCGCCCCCTAAAAGTGATGTGATTCGTTAATGCCATATGTGGGACGTGTAAAGGATGGATTTAAAGTTATTATATATGATGTTATACTGGAATTATAATATACCTCTATATCATTATTATTTCTTTCCATTAAAGTATGAGATAGAAATGAAAGTAGCGTTCATGCGTACGTACGGCTTACCGTCTCCATGAACGGTGCATTTCATTTCTTATCCCCAAATGTAATGTACTATTAAAATTACATGTATATAATGTATATATATAATTAATGATATATCTAAATGATGAATATAATTCTGGAATTAAAATATACATACCACTCATTTAGTTTTAATTCCACTAATATGACAAAGAAATGAAAGTAGCGTTCATGCGTACGTACGGCTTACCGTCTCCATGAACAGTGCATTTCATTTCTTACCTCTAAATGATTATGTAATATTATAAATACATGTAAATTCTAAATATATATGATATATATGATATACAAATCAGGAATTTCATTCTGGATATAAAGAACTTTTGACCACACGAACAACATGTAATTGTAAGAAGTCAACTTTCGACTTAAGAACCAAATATTGACAAAACAAACATTATTAACATAAATGGTTACATAATGTTTATAACATGGCAATAAGTGATATAAAAGGAATAATGAAGTTTAAAAAGGTTCTTAATCAAGTATAAATTAACTCAAGTTTATTATTCAGGGCGTTAAAGAACGATCGAGTCAAGTCGGACCCGAGGTAAGGGACTTCGTCTCAATATCCTTTCATTGAGGCATATTTCGTTTTATACACAACTTTCTTTTATACGGTGTATAAACTCCTTTGACTTTTACTTTTATACAAAAGGAATCTTTTTCTACGAATCGTTTTACTAAACGACAAAAAGGAATGTTGTTTTAACGTACGCGGTGACCACGACCCTTTCCGCCGCCGCGAGTATTATTTAATCTTTGGCTTTCTCAACAAGCCGTAATGTTTTTAGAATAAAATAAATACCATATACTCTTTTATGTATTTTGGTATTGAAAATAGTTTTGAAAAAGGATTCTTTTATGTCAATATATTTATGATATATTGTGATTGAAATGTGGAAATGTTATCATTCCTTTATATTGGTTTTATGTTTTATGATTTTATATTGGTACTTGGACATTTTAACGGGTGGTTACATTATAAACCATATGACGGGTGGTGCCGTGAATACCAGGACGGGTGGTTACGTTATAACCTCCAATGCATTGGGTATGGAAGTCGGCCGTATGGCTATTCCATTAAGTATGTATGGAAATTGGCCGTATGGCTATTCCATTAAGTGATATGTCTGGAAGTCAACCGTATGGTTATTCAACTTAAGTATGTTTATGTCCCAAGTTACCTTTATATATTCTATGTGTTCTTTATATGGGTTTTATGGTAATCCTTTGGTTACAAAATTGTAAGTAATGATACTTTATTCAGTGAAGATTTTTTTTACTACTTTATGAAGGTGAAGGTATTACTTTGATATAGTATACATGGTTTACTTGATGTTTGAAAAACTAACAGTTTTCATTCTTTTTGTATCCCTTACTGAGCTTTTTATGCTCACCCCAAGATTTTCGAAATGTTTTTCACAGGACTTAAAGTGGAATAAGGTCAAGGATGGGGTCAAGGGAATTTCATGCTATCTAAAACATGGAATCTAGACATCTTTCTTTTTAAGAGTTTTTTTTATGGAGACTTAGTAGAAGTGTCTACTTTGTAATCTTTTAAGATGTAATAGTTATGTTCTAATTCTCTAAAACTCTAAACCTGAAAAGATCCTCAATGTGAATTATTCATTTAATTCAATATTAAGTAAGGTTTAAGGCTGGGGCCTTATAAATGCATTGGGTAATGCATTACATCTCATATCATAATGGAGAAATGAGAGATGAATCACTTATTTGAATTATAAACACTTGAGTTATATTAGATCAATGAAGGGAAATATGATAGGGAATCCTGATTAAATACAAAAAACAGGTATTCCTGCCTTCTCTAAAATGTTATAATTTATAATCCTATGTTTGTTATTTATTTGTAAGGTATAAATATAGTATTTTATCCTTAATTATATTTAATGGATAAAATTTAATTTGACTATGGATTGAATACTTTTTACATATGTCATGATATTTTATCAATGTATTTTTTGTATGAAATTATTATGCATCATAACAATTCACATATTATCGTCATATACTCGCTATTGATTTTTCTGATTTGTTGAAATATGTTTATCATTCTTGATATTTTGTGACTAATCCCTTCATATGAAAATTTCCTTAGATTATTGTTGATGCTACTAAAATGTAATACTTTGTGAAGAATTTATATATAATGTTGAATCATCATTTTGAATCATGTTTTTTAAAATATAATGGAAAAACTAAAAAGTGATACAATGAAATTGTGTTTTACAATATAATGTAATTTCTTAATAATCTAATACACTAATCCAAAATGTCCTTTCATTATATGAGAATCAAATACGTCACTGAGTTTTTTAATCATATCGTTATATTATGTTGGTTATCACAGAAGAACTAAATCTGTAGAAGAAACACCACCTTTAGATACCTTTGTTTAGAGAATTTTCTTTGAAGGAAACATCTTAAATAATGAAGGAGGTTCATTAACTAAATTCTAATCAATCATAATATAAAAATACACATGTGAAGATAAATAATATATTACAGTTTTACAAAATTAATGTTTATATAATAAAAAACAAGAATGAACTAATATTATACATTCTATGATAAAATTTATTACACTTTAAGTGCCCAAAATAATAACATAACACTTTATTATCTATAGATAATATTTAATTAGTTGATATTAAAAAATTGGGTTCCATTGTATAATGAATCATCTTATAATATATGTCTTCAAACTATGACCATGAATTGGTTTTATGATTATAAATAGTTACATAATACACAAATAATCAATTATGTTGAAACACATACAATATATCTCTTTAAACATCTTCTTCACCAACCACTAATAAATAGTGATCATCTATTGTATCATAAAATAAATAAACTATAACAGAAAAATAGGGACATCAACCATGATACATTCACATAAAAAATGTAATCTTTTTCCCAAGTCTAGAATGAGGAATCCATCAAATTTATTTTTAGGATTCATCATAATTATGATATATCCTAGATTCAACCGTACAAATAGTTAATTAAGATGATTAACCTTTAATTTAGAGTCTACACCACACATGTCAACACATTTCATTGAAATTTATTTAATCTTGTACACATTGTATTATATTATGTGGCCCCATGGTCATTTGAATCATAAGAAGTTTCACATTCATACATCACTTACATTTTTCAACCGATATTTTTTTACCTAAAAACCAACTCAATTATCACTATTGATCATCCCTAACCAAAATAATTTCTCTAAACTAACTGCTTTAATACCACATTTTAATGGAACTCACCCAACCGATAGACCCAATGAGATAGAATTGATGAATTCATTTAAATATGATTAATTATACTAATAGTCCATGGTTTTGAGACCTACACTTATGTAGTCAACACTCTAATATAAGATACATTGAGTTAAATATTCCAACTAAATATATTAGTGAAATTCTACTAACTAAAAAATAATAACCCCATCATAAAATATTTAACGTTATACAATGAATTTATAAAATGAAAAAACCTATGAGAATGTCATAGATAAGAACGTCAATACCGTATATAACCTCAAACATTATCCATGAGCTTGTCACATATATCTTAGTCACTCACTCCCACTTATAAACATGAAAATTAGATACTTCAACAAAAACCCACACTCCCACACGCACAAACATATTCATGTATAAATAAGTATGGATATTAATGTATAATTACTAGTATCCTCCATATAAAATCTGATTAAAATATTGTATATTCATATTAATTCCAAACTAAAATACTATGATATAAAAATTCAATGAAAAATATTCTACTTATATTCATGTATTCACAATGCTCGTTCTAAAATCTATCATAAAATAAGGTAACATAAACATGAATATATATATATAAATATTAGACCCCAGTAAATTTTTCAATGTAAATAATTCACCATAAACTCAAAAATATCTCTTTATTGCCGTCTCATACACTATATAAGTCCAATGCTACATTCTTGTAAGAACATAAAATCCATATCCTTATAATCACTAGCAATACCACACATAAAAACTACATCCCCATCATAATCCTATAATCTCAATATAACACTATTTTCCATTAAAACATGAATAAATACACACTATGTCAAAAATAATTAATGATCATGTTTATATATACATGTAATAACATAAGTCTATTATATCATGGATAAATGTTTTTATTATATCCTTATATTAGAAAATTAGGAACATTATTTTATATCAAAAATGTGAGATAATGTTTCTCAGATTACTATACATTCAATAAATGTAATCCATTATTTTTCTAGGATTTACCCATATAACATTTGAGTAGAGTGTGGGGTTGGGGAGTATTCAGTCATAGGTATCCTCAATATCCCCGATGTTAGGAAAAACCACTGAAACCATGGAAAATTCAATGATAGTATAACATTATACAATTTTACTAGGGAATGTTAATACATAAAAACATTACAAGTGTATTAAAACACAAAACATTTTCATGATAAACTATCTAACCTATAACTCAATCAATAATTGATATCCTATATGAAAACATAGATATCGTCACTAATAATAAGAAATAGATAAATAAATTAACAAAATTACAACCATTATTATTAACTCTTAAAATATATCATTATTCCATTACCACATATTAATTAACACCATGTTACCAAATCAGAGTTAAAAATCCCATTACAATTAAAATATAAATAAAAATTCCATAATCATCATAAAGATTTTTACCATAAAAAAATTTATTTCATATTATTATAATTTCATTAACATTGAAAATATCATTATCTCAAAAAAAATATTAACACAAAAAGTATATTATTGTTCCTCTATATATATGAAAAAAATAATACAATTGAAAGCCCATTATAAAATTACTATACTTAAACGAAAACACCTTAATCCATTTATATAAATCTTGGAATTGATTAATTATGATTCAATATTTCCCGGATCAAAGAAGATATATATCAATATGCAAATAATATAATTAAATAATGTAAATAATCAATTATCATTAAACTTAAATTGAAGCAATAGTTGAATGCTATATATTATATGGAAATGGAATACTTGTGACTAAATCTAATAACAATGACATCATCCCATGAACCCTTCAATACTATCCATAACATTCCACCATTAGACACATAAATAATATATTATAACCCTATAAAAACAACTCCAATCCAACAATACCAACCAACTATACTATGATTCTATTTAAAAAAAAATTTAGTGTTCAGATAATAAAAAAAATTGATTGAGAAATTAAAATACTAGTAATAATATAAGTCAATAAATATGAATCTACACTTCAATATATATATATATATATATAATTATTATAATTAAAGAATAAACATAGTATAACACTAGTACTAATTACATCCAAGATATCTTTCAAAAGAAATATTAATTTATTCAATTATTTATAATACTCATTAAATAAATTGTGATACATTGCATAATTTTATCTAATTCTAGAAATAAACATTATCAGTAAATTATCAATTTATTTCATTAAAAATTTAAATAATATCCTAGATGATTGTAAAAATTATTCAATACCACAATCAGTTATCATTTATATAAAGTATTTATGGGGTTAAAAAAAGTATACATTATAAATAAGAGAAATAAATTAAATGACCAAAAATGATATAAAACTACATGAAAAATATAATGAACAAAAAAATGGAAAATAACATTATCACATGTCATTTCCTACCCTGTAAGGAATCCTTTATATTTAAAATATTATATTATTTAAGCAAATTAAAAATATATAACCATAAAGAAATAATTAATTATAATCTGCCATTTAAAAATATATATATATATATGATGATAAATTATGAATCTTATACATTGATGAAAGACTTTATCAGTAACCAAAAAATGTATAATGATGGACAATGAACACTCGTGTGGAACCTTATAATAAAATCTGGAACCTATTCT
Source organism: Viscum album (assembly GCA_963277665.1). Lineage (NCBI taxonomy): Eukaryota > Viridiplantae > Streptophyta > Magnoliopsida > Santalales > Viscaceae > Viscum > Viscum album. Next base: position 910,718,093 of record OY728161.1, on the reverse strand, counting down.
CAAAATACATAATGATTCCTTTATCTATCATTGATGTGAAATAATTTAAAATATAGTGAATAACATCATTCATTATATAGTATTCTCCGATCAAAACCCATAACAAAGACGAGTCTAACCATTTCAATTAAATAATGAATTCATGTAATGTTTCATTTAGGTTCATGCCTAGACATCCATTAGTGTGGAAAGATCATGTAACATTACAATAATTTAATCATTATTTCAAGTTATTCCTTACATTAATGTGGAAATGTCATGTATCATTGCAACCATTTAGTATAATACATTAAGGCATTATAAAAAATCAATGTCCATGCCACTACCATCCCTTAACATGGTAAGGGGTTCCATGGACATTGAACAAATTATTCATTCAGGAACCCTGTTACATCAATGGAATTCCTACATGGTAATCCATGTATCTCCCATGATCTGTGTATGAAAACTAATTGTGTCCATCCATTGAATTCTTACATGGGAAACCATGTGTCACCCAATGTTTTATTAGCATTTAAAACCATAGAAATTTTTTTGGAAATTCATTTGAGGGCCAATCAGTATGAATTAACAATTTCTTAAACTCAACTAATTCAATTTCCCAAACATGTCAATTGTATTTATAATGCCCCATGTATCCATTGATCATGTGAATTACCTACATGGGTAATTCCAATAAAAAAACAGGACCAAACACAATGACGATGTTTTGGTCAACTAATCATTTCAAAATAAGAAACATAGTGTTTCTAATGTAATTATGGCCATGTCCTAAACATGTCATCATCCAACATAACATCAATGAATATGAATTATAATCATGACATGTCACGAAAAAATTCTATCCATTTATTTTTATATTAAATGAAACAAACCTCCATTGTAGGGGATTTCTTATAAAATCATGATATTACTTCTCACAGAAACCATTGATCGCCATTAACAATTTAAAAATGAAACATGTTAAACCACATTTTAGTGCAGCAAATATAGAAACATCACTGTTTGAATTTAAATTCTAACTAAGTGTAGTAACCAATTAAATAATGAAATTGTAGAATAAGATGACTTTTAAAGGGACCCTACCTCAAGTGGAACAATGTTGTCCACTCCGGACCATGTAGATTTCTACCTTAACCTGACAAACCAATCTAGGGAATATACAACTATATATATTTTTGTATAACCCTGAACCATTACATATATTCCCATCACCATGTGTAAATATTTGCATGGAGGATATACACCAATATATATATATATACATAACTCAGTATATGGTTGTGAGCCTTCTGAGGTAACAAAAACTCAATATAACAAAACCCTACACCCTTTAACAACATAAGATACTATGAAGTGAGGTGTGAAACCAAACAATGGCATTAAATCCAAACCTTTGTTTGATGAGGAAAACTAAAATGAGACATAACCACATGATGAGGCTCAACGTGCTACATGAAACTTCCTAGGGACTCATAAATTCAAAAATCATCGAAATTAACATGTGTGAAACCAAAAAAGTGGTGAAAACCATACCCCGAAACCAATAGGATGGTCTAAACCATCTGAACCCCCCACCTTCAGTAGCGGTTGTTGGAAAATTCCCCCAAGGGTCCTAAGAGACTATACTCACCAACATAATGTAAGAGAAAACCAAAAATCATGGTTATCGCTAAACCATATGTTTGGATGCACTACATTGAGTAACGATAAAGTCGAAATAAACCAAAAACAAAAAAGATAAGGAAGGAGAGGACTCAAAATGATGTATTAAATGTGATTTGATATGAATAGTAGATAGAACTAAAGGAGGAATAGTAGGATGAGGAGGCATCATGTGCGTGTCTCAAAGGGGATCCCCCTGGCACGCCGCCTAATAATTAGAGGGAGAGGGAGTGATTTTTTAGGTATCAATTCTATTTCATATTAATTACAAATTAATTAATATCAAAATCATGGTGTTCTGCATAGATAATCCCACAGTGTTTTCCAAACCATGCGTAAATATGTGTGTTTTATACTGCCTCAAAGACACAACACACACAAAATCAGAATATAGTTTAGAAAACGATGCACAACCCATGCACAAATCCACTACCCTTTTTAATGAATTTCTGCACGATTACATACAGTGTCCCACTCAGTATAACATGTTTTGCACAAACAGTGAAACACATACTTTCTTTATAATTTGATGTTATTCTGGTCCAAAACTCCCGAAACATATCGAGCCTCTTGGTAGACTTCATGAGCCTTCAAACAAGTCCAAAAAAACATGTATAATTTTTCCAACACTTGAAATTATGTTCTAAATCTCGATCATAAAAAAGAATGGTTCATGAAATGAAAATGTTCAAAACCCATTTCATTTTATTCCAGTTCAAAAACACTGGAGTATACAATCTACCCAGGTTAAAATCTTATTGTCCCCAAAAAGCCTTCTGGAACAACGTAAACATCACCAAACATACAAGGGTCATAAAGCTTTATTTCATTGGTCGCACTGCATTCTAAAATTCCCACCACACACATAAGAATAAACATAAGAATCTTGCACAATGACATTAAAACGTGAGCCAATGCCCAAAGAATAGCATTATCACACAATGAATCTTACTTGAGATCATTCATATAGAGACACAGACACATAATAAAATCCATAAACATTCTACAGATGGTTCTACCCACCAAAGGCCGGAACTGAAATAAGCAGAAAATCAAATCCATGGTACCACCAACGTCATATAAGTCATACAAACCACAACTATGAGTGTTATTTCGAAACTCCAAGCTTGATATATTAAAAAGGAAACCATTAAATTTTGATCAGCCTAACATAAATAGTCTAGAAAATCTCCTTTGGAAGACAATACTGAACATGATAAAAAAAAATTACTTCACCTAGAAATGATCTTTAAAACATCCCCTTACAACCATAAACATCAATTAAAAGAATATAATGGGTCTGATCACATGGATTATGTATCTCACAGAAGTCATCATAGGTTTCTGGAGAAATTAAAATGAAACGGCTAGACTCGATGAGTCCAAATGAGGTGTTCCAAGATGGGAACCCAAGAATAACATAGGTCTTAAAAATCCTTGATAATCACCATGCTTTAGTTTTTATCACTAACAATGAACATCCAACATGATCAACATCTTTTATGTATTTAGTGCGACATTAGAGAGATTCTCTCTTAGTGAATTGAGGACGATGTCAAGTTATGGGACATGATTTTCTCTTGATAAGAGTACAATAAGAGGATTTAAGATTGGGTGTTTAGTTTCACAGCAAGAAAATTATTGGTAAAACAGTAGAAGCAGATCAAATTCATGCTTCCAACTAAGCACTAAAAATATTTAAGACGTGAAAACCCCTAATGAAAACAATCAATAACCAACCATTTTCCAATGGTTATCTTAGGTTATCCATCTACATGTAAGGTAATGATTACTATGTTCATCAAGACAATACCCACCTTAAGAGAGTCTTAGCCACAAAATAAAGAAAAAGTAACTACTCACAATTGTTCTTGATTTCTATCAATGTGACCGGAGTGTCATAATGCCCAAAACATTCATAAATCATTTGAGTATTGGGATAAAACTAATTCCTTAATTCTCATGTAACTATATATAGAGATGACTTGAGAATGTACTAAATAGTTCAATTTGATTTATTTCTAAGTCATGTTCCCGCCTACGACTGTCATCCTGAATGATTCCATAACTTGTTGTTCATTAATAAGAAGAATAAAGGGTCAAACGACCAATAATGTCGCTGAACACTCCCAAGGAACATCTCACCAGTTGAAAAAGATCATTACTTGATTCCTGAGACCATAATAAGGTCAATAAGTACATGACCACCCATCCAAACATGGGTGTTAAAATAAATATGCAATTCCTACATGGGACAATGACACCAAAATGACACTAAAAATAAATAATCACATCACTACCAATACATTTATGTTTTGAGGGAGGTACCCACCTTGGGTTATCCCCTTATGAAGATAACGATTCCACCCAGACACCTGTTCACGTAAAAAAATGGCCAGGCTCAAAATCTGACCATAAATCGGTTTTTTTATAAAAGAACATCTACAGAAAGTACCCATGCTTATGTTCCTAGGTAAATCAATAGAAGTCTGAACTGAACTTTACACAAGGGTTTTAAATAGCGGAAACCACTATAGGTTTTATTTCCAATCCACATATATTTAATCACCTTTAATCGGTAATACTAAATATAATTAATCCAAATGTCAATATATAATTTTCAAATCAAAAAAAGGTACTTGAATTTAACCAGTGCACCAAGGAAAAACATTTCATTTATATAAAAAATTATTTTTAAAACATTTTACATTAGTTCATATCCAATAATTTTCAAAAAAACATAAAAAATAATTCATTTTAAAATGATAAGGTGGCCTACGATGGTCCCATTTCAACAAGCCTGGGTTCTCTATAAATCAACACAATAGAAAACGCGTAAATATTAAAATTCTAAACACCCAAAATGGTCAACTGATATAATCATTCCCCAATTGGCCTACCTGAGCCTATTTCTATTTTAAAACATAACTATTTTATTTCAAATCTATACTAAACATATTTCACAATTATAATAATTTCCCAAGGCCTTATGACATCACATATTAATATGGGTATTCATTTTCAAATTCATGCTTCACCCATGTACTTCATGGAAGGAAAATTTTATTCCATTAATTGATACCAATTCAAATTCAGAATTTAACATTATCAAACATAACTATCCAAATTAAATCGATGGAAAAATACCAACCATGAAAGTTCCCATACACTTACTAGTTTTGTATTTGGATGCCTTTAGTTAGAACCAACATCACATATTAGTTGATTTTAACAGAATTTTTACAATGGTACACAAGTTACATTTTCCCAGCTATAAGGATCCCATACTCCTTACAACTTAATTCTTGATCCCGTTATAATTACATATATCATGGTATGCTAGCATGTCATTTCCAACACCTAACACAAAGTAACAAGTTAAAATCACAAAATAAATCATTTTTAGTCAAAGAAATATTCTATAATAAGCTATAAGAATTGAAGTCATGCTAATGTATTACCAAAACAGGAATAAATATAACCATGGAACGTCAATAAGGAACCGACACATACTTAGCTTTGAACATATTAATTCAACTACATGGAATGAAATATATGCATGGCATGTGAATTTCTATGTTCCTAATTTGATGCATGTATGTTTCATCCATTCCATAACATGCCAAGGGTATCAATTATATTTCTATAAGTCATATGTTGTGGAATGTAAACCAATCACTCTAGCTGAAATCATATCAATGGTAATAATGAACAACAAAAATTGTAATCCTAGCCCTAGCCACATGGTCATTTCATGTACATGGGTTGATCAGTCACAAACACCACTATTAAAAAAGTTCTAAAACCTTCCTAATCTAATGTAGACCAACCCAAAAAACGTAATAAAAAAGGGAAAATCATATTTGAAACCACAATGTAATATCCCATACCGGCTCAATACTATGTTAGTGGCCGAACCAGTCACCACATGACCTCAAGTGCGAATACCCATACACTAGAGGCTTCTGACATGCAGCGATGATGTATGGATAGTCAGTGGTGATAATATAACCTCATATTAGTGTTTTGCGGTGGTAATAGAGTGTAAATAACAATCAACAATGGAATTATTAATACATAATTGTCAATGAATTGGAAGATAGAATTCATAAAATTGTACAAAAGTGGTCAATGCCAGTTTATATCATAGATGAATGCATGACATGGTATTAATATACAAACGATAGTAATAAATAGAACATCATGAATTTCAATGAAATAAAGAGTATGACTCATGTATATAAATGTACTAAAATCCCAAATGTGATCTCCACGAGCATATTGAGCTCCATCTCAGTCCTTTTCTCCTAACTCTCGGGTATATGTAAACATCAACAAGCAAATTCCAAGGCCCCACAAAAAAAGAATTTCTACTCGGGTACCCCATTGCAATGAACGCCAAAGGATGTTGTGAGATATCAATCATAGTATGCCATCACAACCAGTTTCAATTTCAATAATTACATTTTAATATAAAATAATCATGGTGCAAGAAAGAGTAAATAATGTAAACAATACATTATAAATAAATACCATAGTACCTACATCATATCTTAGCTATTGTCTGTACATTTATTAACTTAATTAAATGATTTTTACCAGTTTATTCATAAGTCACATAAGATATAGTCACAATAAAATTTAATGTAGTTTCCCTAAGGGTAAAACGAGGTTAAGTAATGACCGGGTACGATGAGATTTAACCAAGGAACATAGTTGTCAATTCTTTACCCAATGTGTGTATTTGAGGAATACTATGATGATATTAGTAATAAAGTCACAATATAATAATCAAGGAAACATAAGCTAGTCCTAGGATATGTCAAGGCAACCTGAAAAAGATATATAGTGAAGGAGTTCCAGGGTAATAACTATGGTAATGTATATCTCACGAAACACTAACCTAGTAGTATCTGAGTCTAAGAAAAGGCTATGCATGTGAAAAAAAGATCATAGTCCATGTCATTCCATGATGAGGTTCCTATAATTTCCAAGGAGTTCATCAAAGATATAACAAGGATATGAAATTATAGGGTCCAAGAGTGTATCCCAGGAACCTTCATGTAAATGGTGGATCTAAGGAGTGTATCTGAGGAATATTGTAGTACTACATATGGGACCCATTTGTAGCATACTGGGCATCCAAATATTAGAGTAGGAATAAGGTCTAGGTAGGTATTAAACTAATCAACCATCATTGAATTTTGAATGTTGTACATGAGTCCTTATATTATTCTCTAATCAGAACCTAAGAAAAATGTGTGTCTGTCCATTCCTATTTAATAACTATGTCATCTAATGATTCTTTTTGGTCCAAGCCTTCCCATATAATAGTTTTTAATATTCATGTATCATTGAAACCATTTAATTATTAGTTCAAGAATTGACATTCATGAGTTTATAAAGGTCAAGTAGCATTGCAACCATTCTGTAAAATCCATTAAGGCATTTTCAAAAGTAGAGTTCCTTCCTGCAACCTTCCATTAACACGGTAATGGTTTCTATAGATGTGAAAGAAATTATTATCTAATGAAACTGGGTCCGTCCATGGAATTCCTAAATGGGAATCCATTTATATCCCATGGAGTGTGTATGAAAACCCATTTTGTCTATCCATGAGATTTCAACTTGGGAACCCATGTGTCACCCATGGTGTTATTTACATTAAAAATATTTTTAAAAAATGAGAAATTCATTTGAGGTTAAATCATTAAGAATTAACCGTTCATTTTACTCAACTCACTTTTTTTTACCAAAGAATGTCATTTTTATTTATAAGGCACCAAGTATCCTTGTAAAATGAAAATAACCTACATGGGTAACTCCAATCTAAAAACTGGACCAATCACTTAAACCATCTATTATTCATTTATTCATTTTGAAATAAGAAATCAAGTATTTATAAATCCATTAGGGACATGTCCTAAACATTCCATATTCCAATATAACATCAAGGCATAAGAATTATAATCACCACAAATCAAGAATGAAAAGTCTAACAACTAATTTTTAACAAGAATGAAGCACACCAACATTGGATGGGTTTTATTATAAAATCATAATATCACTTATCACCCAAATAATTTTCCACCATTATCATTTTAAATATGAAACATGATAAACCTAATTTAAGATCATTCAATATAGATACTTTGTTGTACGAATTAAAATTATAACTAAGTGCAGTAAGTAATTAATTAATTCATTTCTAGAATTATAGGACTTAGAAGAGGACCATACCTCATTTTGAACTAAATTGTCCACTCCAGCCCTTGTAGCTTTCCAACTACTGAAGAAAAACCACACACGTTCATATTTAACTATATATATTTGTGCATACACCTAACACAATTCTAGTATTCCCCATGCTATCAATAAATATGCACTTGGAGGATATAAACCTATATATATATATATAAAACTAATGTATATGCACACTATCCTTCAAGGGAACAAAAACCCTCTACAACAACACTCGACATTCATAGTCACCATATGATACTATGATGTGAGGTGTGAAACCAACCAATGGAATTAACGACTTAGCTAGGTTGGATGCAAAGAACTGAAACAACATGAAACCACACAGAGAGGCTAAACACACTATAAGAAAACTTTTGGGGACTAATAGATACCAAAATCCCCAAAATTTAAAAGTAAAACCCAAAACAGGAGGTGAAAACCATTCTTCGAACCCAATTTGACAGATTGAAACCCCCCTAACTACCTCGGCATCAATGGTGGTTGTTGGAACTCAGACCCATAAGTCCAAAGAGTCTATACACACAAACCAAACGCAATATTTAACCCAAAATATGGGTTATTTCTAAACCCTAGGTTCAGCCGCACCATATCGGGTGCCAATAATATCTAAACGAATCTAAAAAAAAGAGGGGAAGGAAGGAGAGGACACACCATGATGGATCTAAAGATATTAGATATGAGGGACTCCCAAAATTGAAGGAGGAAGGGGAAGCTAAGAAAGATTCATGCATGTGGCTCAATGGGGGACCCTTTGTGCACTGCGGTGAAATGAGAGGGATAGAGAGTGATTTAGTTTTTAGGTATAAATTTTATTAAGTTTTAATTAGAAATTTCTTAAAATCTAAAATAGGGTTTTACACACAGTTTATCCCACAAGGTTTTCCAAACCGTGTGCAAACCATGTGGTGCCTTCGACATTTAAGACACACGTTGCACTGGGTTCTCACATGGTTTATGAGAATGTACACAACCTGTGTGGAATGCCACTGCAACATCTTAATCATGGACACATTGTTACTTCTAGTGGGCCACACAGTTCAGTAGGCCATGTGCAAACCATGAACCATCTTTAGTCCTTAAAAAATGAATTTTTGGGTGGGTTTTTCACTCCCAAAACATCTCGAACAACTTGGGAGACTTCACAGTCCTCCACCCAAGTCTAAAAAACAACACATATATGTGTTTCAACACATGAAATTATTTTCCGAAGCTCGCTCTTAAAAATGAAAAGTTCATTAAATGAAAAATTTCAAAAAGAATCACATTTTAATCTGATTCAATAACACAGGATTATTCATATATTCAATAAACTCATCATTATTCCAATACCTAAAAAAGGAAATTTATAAAATGAATTACATTAGTTCGTGAGGTGTGATTCCAGGCCACACACGAATGATGATTTTATAAACCCATTTGATAGAGGTTTTTTTATTATAGGTCATAATATTAACATGAAAAAATTTCAATATACAATATATAATGTGTTGTATTATAAATATGGTAAAATTATTTTTTATTGTTGTGTTGATGGAAATACTATTAATATTATTTTTTACGAACATTGCATATTTTTTGGGAACCCTCCTTGGGTTGGAAGTAATAACATCATCATTTTTATATCTTCCAATGATAAGGATTATAAGATATATAGAGGGAGGTTGGGGACTGATTTGGGTAGGTATTTTCAAATAAAAATTTGTTTGATAGTTTGAATGATGATGAATAATGGGTGGCTATTTATTTGTGGGGTTGAGGACACACTTGGTAATTTAGAAAATTTGGGATTGGTAAATTTTTTTTCTTTTATAGTGGAATGAATAAGGATCCATTATAGATAATATGACTGACTGAAAGTTTTTTTTATTAATATCATAAAAAAACAAATTACATGGCACGGAGGACGAAAATAGTGGAGGCCAAGAGAGTCCTTCCGAACCACATTAACACACTCCAACGGAAGGGAGTTGAGGCTATCATAAACCACCAGAGTCTCCTCGGATCGGCCCCAACGAGCCAACGCATCAGCCGCAAAGTTGGACTCCCTCTGACTATGGTGAGCCATACTTCCTTGATTATTCTCCACATTACACCTACGATAAACAGACGTTAAATCCTAGGAGATGTCGTGATAGCCCTACAGAGATCTGACAAGAACCTCCGAGTCTGATTCCACCTCCTTCACTACAAGCCCCTTCCTCCAATATACCATCAAACCTGAATGAAGGGCTCTAAACTCCACACCCATAGAGTTTCCTGGTACATAATAAGCACTTAAGGCAATAAGAACTGAACCCTAGCAGTCTTGAAGCAAACTACCACCCCTCATAATTCCTCCCACGCATGAGCCATCCACATTCAGATTCCACCCAAGATCTGGAGGCTTCCATCTAACCATTATAGATAATATGTGTTATAATGAATAAATATATACATCCAATGTTTGTTTTATATGTTTCTAGGTTAATTTGTAAAATAATATTAATGTTTTGTTCCTTTATATAATCATTTTTCTCTTAATTACTCTAATTAATTTTAAATGTTTTTATAAATATATTTTTTGAAATTTATGTTGTCCAAAATTTAATTTATAAATTATTATATTTACAAATTTTAAATCCATTTTCAAAATCTATTTCACATAAGGGGAAAAAATTATTTTCAAACTAATCCTATAGAGATGATGAGGATGCATGTTTTTTATGTGAAAATGATCAAATGATTACTATGTTTTTCAATCTCAATTCAATATAAAAATTATGAAAATGACATAAATTAAATTTATAGATTTATAAATCATATTTTATTACTTCTAATGAAAATATGAAGATAACATATCATTATAATTATTTTAAATGAATAATAAATTATAGATTTTTATTCATCATTTTTTGACTATTTATCAAAAAATGAAAATTCAAAAAAAAATTATCCCTCAGATAAATTTAAAAGAAAGACTTCCAAAATAATGTTTGATTTATTAATTTGAAATAATTAATGTTTCATAAATTTGTTTTAAAAGTATTGCACCCTTAAAAGTAATGAAAAAAACATTAAAAATAAATATTTTTACAAGTAAAATCAGACTTCTTCTTATATTATTCATAAAAAATATATTACATGAGCTAATAAAACATTTATTATATATATGGTATATAAATTTAATTAATATATTTAAATTATATTTAATAATTTAGTTTCTTCAGATCAGTTTTCTACCGGTATATAAAATATCTTTTCAAAAAAACAATTCCATTTATATTCCATCGGTTTTTATTTTCAAATATTATTAATTGGTTACCAGTGAATGAAATATTCTATTTTCATAATTTAGTTAACCATATTCATAAAAACCAATTTTACTAATACGATATTATTTGAATATTAATTTTTCATAATTCAGTAAAACTCTTTCCCACATTTAATGAAAGCCATCGAAAAAAGTCATTGTATCATGAAACGCAAGGTAAAATCAATATTTTCTGAATTAAAACCTATATAATAGATTGAGTTTATTTAATATAGTAAATATTTTATAAATATGCAATTTTTTATGTTCCATTCCATTCATGGTGTTTTCTACTATACAATCTATTAGATATGATGTTCATTTTTGAAAATTTCACGTTGTTATATATTGTGCATTTGTTGATAAGTAATTATTATAAGGAAATTAAAATAAATATTTTTGATGAGTAAAATAATTTAATATTTAAATTAACAATTGTATGTATTAAAATTATTTTTTATGAATAATAAATCGATGAATATTGCATTAGGAAAATCATTCAATATGGAAGAAGAATTTTATTAAATAGGTTAATGATGTTTTATCCATGAATTTATGAATAATTTGTGTAACGATGTAGATAAATATTTTTTAAGAAAGTATATTCTAAAAAATGGATAATAATATTATGATTTTGAAAAATAACAACAAATAAAAACATGATGACTTTCTTGGTGAAAATATTTTCACTTATCTTTTATTAATTATATTTTTTGAAAATTAATATAATATCCACATTGAGAATTATGATATCATATAATGATTGGTGATTATCTATTTTTTAATAAAAATAATAATGGAATACATAAAATAATAAATTTTCCATTACATTCATTTAATTTCATGATCATAAAAGAATTCAATTGTGGAGTATAAAATATATATACAACTATTTCATGGGAAATGTTCCTGATTTAGATATACAATTATCTAGTGTTTTATAATTTCGTTATATGATATAACATAAATTATCAATTACAAATACTATGTTATGGAAATTAATTCTAAAAATATAAATCAAAAATGGAAATTTTTTTGTAGATTTTACAATGATGGATAAATCATTGGTGCTTCTAGGATTAATATGAGAAATTTATTTTTCTTTTTTTATATTTGTTTCTTGGATTTTATAAAAATATGGATAGAAGGAGATTATGATATTTAAAAATCATTTTTGGGATACCCAATGTTGGGGGACATGGACTAATGTTGTTAAATGATATAATTTACTTAATATTATTTTACAAAATATGAATATACTATTTTTTTTGGGATTTCAATAATAAAATGAGAATATTAATACAACTAATATTGGGGTTAGGTAATATATCTAAATAGATAAGTATTAACCTCACATGTTTCTAAGTGAAAATAAAATTTTAATAATTAAACAAATTATTAATATAGGAGTTTGAATTATAGAAATTATAATAAAATGTTGTATTAATAACATTGAGAAGAATTGCAAGTGTAAATGTAAACTGACAATTATATTCATGACAAATAATTCACTCTATATATTATTATGGTATGAGGAGGGAGTATATTTGGAGTGAATATGATTTATAGATAAATTAAATTCCAAATGAAACGAGCGTTCCTTTCCTAGTAAATTTTTATAAAAAATGATATAAAATTTAAAAAATTAATTTATACTGATCTCAAGCATAATTATTTTTCAATTTGAGTCCCATAAAATTTTATAGGTACCATATTTACCATTTTAATGAACTAATCACCCCACATCTTTTATAATATAATTTATTCACGTTGGTTTATTTATAACATCCTCATTATTTCTATAAATCATCATCTTCTATTTTTAATATATATTTTTGTCCCATTTTTATTATTTATTTTAAATTTTATGGACATTGACTCCATACGTAGAGATTAAAACATTCCCCCTTATATTATTTTGAAATGTAATAGTGTTTTATTTTTTAATTATCTACTCTTTAATGAGAAACAACGAATACAAATTTGTGTTGTTTTTGGGGAGGAATATTTTTTATTCTTTTAATTCTATATTCTCCTTAGTATAAATTTAATTTTTTATTTCTTTTTCATTTTGTAATAATTTATCTTATTTTATATTATATTATTTACTAGAAAATATTTCCATCTAATACTTGAATCAATCAATTCATAAAAAAGTATAAAGAGTTTAATTTTAAAAATTAGTTGTTTTAAACCTCCATTACATTGGTTTTAAAAATTAGATATGTTTCAAAAGATCACCAAATTTATTTTAAAAAATATTTTCTCCAAATGGATGAATTTGTTTCATATTCTGACATAATAATAATCGATGTAGAATACCAGATAGAAAATTAATTTAATTGGGTTGACTTGTAAATTTGTTTTTTATATCGATCTATATGACTAAAGTCTTCAAGAACAAAATAATAATAAATTAATTATACCCATTGACTATCCTAGGATTTATCTAGTGTAAAATATATGGTTTTGGTAAAATAATACTATGTTTGATATTGTGTCCGACATGAAACACAAACTCTATATGACAAGAAAAATATTATATCATTGTAACCATGAAATAAAATTAGAGTGTGTTAATAATATTAAAAATATGATATAAGTATATAAATATATTTATAAATTTTTTACTTAATATTATATTATGTTAAATTCCTCTGAAAATTGTAAAAAAACATTTAGTACAGAAATTTTATTCATCAAAAATTGGTTTTCTTAATAATATTTTTTTAGGTTTGCCTACAAAATTTTTAATATGATTTTGGTATATTTTAAAATTTTTATTTGATAAATGAAATTAATTTTTGAAATGAAAATATAAATATTTACAAATAGTGAATGTTTTTCATCTTTTTGAAAATAATTATATTTTGAGGAATACGGAAAATTAACGATTTTATTAAAAATATGATTTCATTTATATGTGTTTATTAAATTAAATATTTCTATTTTTAATAAATATGATATATGGTAACAGAATTATTATTATTTTATATTTAATCTCATATAATAAATTTTAGTCAAATTTATATTATACTATAGTTTAAGTGCTTTTGGGATTAAAATTGTATTTCATTAAAACAATCTGTTAATTTGCATATTGATTCTACTTTTTAGATAATAAAAATAATACCTAATGAGGAATTTACTAAATGAAATAAAAATAACAATATAATTTAATGTTTTTTATATTTATATATGTTTTTTTATTATTAATTGTGTTAAAATGAAATCATTATAAACTCAAAAAATACAATTATTTAAAACTATTTTATTCATCATGTCTATGTGTTTTCTTTTATTTTTTTTCAATTCATGTAATTGAATTTAATAAAATTAATTTCATTTTTTGAATAATTATAATTTTTATTATATAATAATGTCAACATAGTTTTTTTCTATAATTAATAGTGAAAATAGTTAAAATTAATCATTGTGGTTAAGGAAAAAATGATTAATTATCGCATAAAATAAAATAATAAGTATTAAAATGAAATAATTTATTTTATGAAATATATTACCTTTACATTTTTTAATTTTTATTTGTTTTCATGGATAAATAATGGTTCAATTTTTTTCATCTCTTCATGTAAATAATGTGGGTATATTTTTTCATATAAATAATTACAAGACTTCCACTCAAATCATTCATAAGAGTCCACTAACTCTCATCTCCCCAACACACCGTCAAATCTCTTGGGATCAGCTGATACCTTGATATTTTACTCTATAAATTTCATCTCATTCTCTTAGAAGAATTATTTTTATCATTATTCCATTCTAGTAATACTTTAGGTATAATCCTAAAGAGTTTTCTGAAGAGGATTTAGACTTCCAAACTACGAGTTCCTGTATGATTTCTCAATCCAACTAATTATAAAACATAAAAAATTATTCTAATATAATTACAAAATAATTAAAAAATATTTTTATGTTATAATATTACAATTTCATAACCTAAATCTATATCACCTTCTATAAAATTATATAAGAAACCATAAATCATTTGTATGCAACCTCCTTCTTCATGAACCAATTTCATTATTTTTTCCATCGTCACCTATAATGGATTATTCTAAATATATTATAATATATATATATATATATGATTTTGTGTGTTTATATAAGATATTTGTAATATATTTGTTCTTTTTTAGTCACTATATCACTTATACCATCTCAATTTCCATTTTATTTGGGATAGGACAATGTTACTTGTGTTTATGGCGGACTACCACTTCACAAAGCGATTAGATTCCTTTCTTCACTAAAAATATGCATAGTTGGTAGTCACGAAATATATAATTAATATATGTGATATAAATAAAATAATAATTATATTAATTACAATTTTAGAATTTTATAATTAAATATATCATAAAATATTATACATTAAAAAATGTTATGTCATTTCTGGATTCATGGACATGATTATTCGTGAAGCGATGTGATTCATTTTTAATAACTATGTCAAATTCAAGTAATTTGTAATTATAATTTGAAAAAATTATTATATTTTTAATATTATTATCATTATTTTTGTTTAAAAATAATTCCTATATTATCTATCTATATATCATGTAAATAGGGAGAAGTTATCATCACAAACTTATGCCATATAATATCAATGATCAATTTTTTTTCAATTTTTAAAATAGATAATTTATGATTTCTTTTAAAAAGAATATTTTATTTATATATAGGATAATAATTTCATTATAATTATTCTATAGATAATTAAATAGTGACTTCTTTGACCACATGCTACATACTGAAGATGTTTTCAATAAATGAACCAAAAGTCTACAAAACAATCATTGTGGAAATAACTTTGTAAATATATTAATATGACTTTAAATATAAATAAAAAAATTATTTAATTATTAGTTATTAAAAATAAAAACAGTCCTCTAAAAATAAAATAATTGATATAATATAATAATACAAGTGTTAATGGAAACACATGGGATGTCTAGACTAGATGAAATTGTTTCTCATTCAAGATGTTATTTATGTTAGAAATACTCTCTATTAACAAATTATTTATATTTTTTACTGTAAATAATAACAAATTTAAATTTAATATTAAGAGAAATTTATAAATAATTTTATGTAATTATTACATTTTAATTATTTCCTCTAATGGTATATAACATGAAAGCTACTAGGCTGTAATGAATTTTATAGCTCAATTTATTTTCACAAGGTTATATTACCACTCTATTTTATTTTATATTATATTATTATGAGTTTAATGAATTTTTCTACTCTCATTTTGTTCATTTAAACATTTTACTATAATTTCAATTTAATACACAACATTTTTAATTGTGCATGTCTCAAATTTAATAGAATGCTTATAAGGGTTATTGATAGAACATTATTTTATATAGAGAAACATGTTATTGATATGATACAATATTAATTCTTGAGTTCTATATTGTATGTAATAACATGTTACGTCATGACAGTAATTATTTTTGTGATACTTAAAGTATGAGATTCTAAATTTATTCAAGAGATTTACAATTGAAGAGTTACCAGCATAGAGAAGGATTTATTTTAAAATCTTCTTCCATTCAAGATTATTTATATTCAAGGTTCTTATAGAGAAAGTCACATTAACTTAGTTTCTTGAACCAAATATTATTATTCTCTGTTGGTTTTCATTTTTTAAACATTTTTCCTTTTTCCATTATTATTTATTTATGAAATTATAACAAATTAATTTTCTAGTGATACTCATATTTTTTTTTCATTTAGATGCGGCATCATTCTCTTCAATATCAATTATTTCCAATGTATTTTAAAAACAAAATAAATTATGAAAATAACCAATTTACTAAATCCTTTTTACCAGATTTCTTCCCACTTTTAAATGGGTTTAAATAGAAATTTCATAATCATTTCTATATGTATAACATTTCACTATCTTATAAATAATGTCTTCAAAAGATTTATTTTTTTGAATATTTATGACATGATCAGATTTTCACACAATCATATCCACTATTTTTGTAGAATATTATTTTATATTGTTCCATGTTTATTTTCAATGACAATGATATTCTCATTATTTTTCAAAATTTTTTGATTCTAAAATTGATTTTCTACGGGAAAATATTATTTTCATGAAAAATTTTCTTAATAATATTGTAATAGATTGTCGATTTATCAACATCCTAATCCATTTTTATTAAATATAATTTACTTGGTATATTTATTATTGAAACCATCATCATTCTATCCATAAAGGGGTTATGATTATTTGAAATATTTTCTCATGGAAACCATTATTTTCCTCGCGATAATCATGTTTCAAATGAACAATTTTGAATATTGTTTCATTTCCATGGGTTAATAACACTGTAAATAGAATAATGATCATTTAAATTGGTTTCAGATGAAATGGATTATCCACATTTGGTATTTATTATATGGTTCCTAACATTGTTTTAGTAATTAAAGGTGGTTCCATTATAAACCATTGACTGATGGTTATATTATTAACCAATGGTGGGTGTTTATAAAATTATATATGGATATGTGATTCCATGATAAACAAATGACAGGTGGTTCAAAGATACAAATACAATGGATTTTTTACTCTAGAGATGGATGTAGAATATATGGGTTATTCCATTATAAAGAGTTATAAGATGATAATTTGCCATAATAGATACATTTTTTTATTTATTAGTTATTTAGGTTTTAAATTAATTTTGTGATCAATATTAATATCATACGGATCATGAATAATGATACAGTCGAATCATAATATTATTCATGAAATATTCTTGGTTTCATGAAGGATGATTCATTTATTCATTGGTATGACTCCATTTATGATTCCCTTACCTACTCTTATTTTATATCAATGACCATATTCTCTTATAATGTCGTTGATGATATTAATTTTTTTACTATTTAATTTTACCCTTACCAAGGGTGTTATATAACACTTATTATGTTTAATTATAATTATCTTATCATTAATTATGTGGAAATATTTATTTGTAAATGTATTTCAAATAGATGATTATAATAACATAATGTGAAATATGGAAATATTGTTTAATTTGGATAAATGATCATTTAAATAATTGGGTTTTGATTATGTATGAATATTTCATATTTTTCATGAAACAATAAGATTAAAATATTATCTATAATTTTTGTGATAAAATAATTCATTTTGATATTGTCTGTCTTAGATGGTGAAATTGGTTAACCTTTATCAATTAAAATTCATAAATTTAATTTTTATGTCTTCAACATTAGATCTAGTAGTGTGGGTTCATGACTATTATTGTGGGTATCATAGGAGGGTTTCAATAAATTATGTGATCAAGAATCTTTATTATGAGTTTATATTATGAGATATAGTTACCATAATATATTAGTTAGATTATAATTAATCCCATTTACAATGTCTTAGACTCCTCTTTTGAGTTACTAATTCGAGAGATTTTGGATAAACTAATTAAAAATTAAGATAAATTTTATTTGTTTAGTGCATATACAATTCATTGGATTAATTTTTAATATTAATATTTACATTTATGAATAATTTATTTAAATAAATGGTATCCTTTAGGGTTCATATGATCTTTTATAATGACGTACTTATGGAAAAATAAGTTTTATCATGTAGATAATTGTGGTATTTTAATGTGATTTTGTGACATATTAATTAATTTGATTTTAGATAAGGATCATTATATTTTTACGTTAAATAGTGAATGGTGTGACATAAACATTGATGTAAAAAAAATTAAATTTGTGTATACTATGGTTATTTGGAATATATGTTCATTTTTATATGGAATGATTTAGAATTAACTAGTGTATTACTATTAAATTATAGATATTAATATAATATTTCATTATATGTCTGTTTACTAAATTTGAGAATTATATTACATTTTGAAAATATTTTTGGTCTTGTATAATGTATAATATGTGTGTAAAATATTTTAGTACCCTTTATGGATGAATAATAATTTTAAAGCCAATTTTTACTTTATCAATCTACAAATATTCATATTGAATAGTAATCATTTGAATAAAAATGTGAGATTTTTGTGGAAATGTATTAAAGGATTAAATTTATATTATCAAGTATGTATATATCATTATGATACATGTATATTTTTAAATGTAATTAATAACTATATTATATTTATCTTTAGACATAACAATTTACTAATTCAATAATTTCTACAGATATCATTTTTTTATTTAAGACCACAAAAGTTTATTGTATTATGGTTGATAATATTATCTTAATAATTCTCTTTTTTATAATAGTAGATATATCCACTATATATAATTGTGTGTTATCTAAAATTTTATTTAATTTTATTATCTTACATTTCCACATATGTTCTCAATCTATAAAATATATTTATTCATTATTCAAGATTACCACAGAACTTATTATCTCTTTTTTGAAATAGATGTATTAATGAACATTAAACAATGTGGCTACCCAAAATTGTAATTTTAAATATAAAAACATTTATTAATGATATGATGTTAAACTTTATTGGATTAGATTGGTTTTAGAGTATATTATATAATTCCCAAAGATTATAGAATATAAAACAACGTTCGATAGCATTTTTGACATGCACCACCGAACTTAAACGACTCACAAATTATATAATAGTTATAATCTACCCATTATATTTGTTATCATGAATAAAATTAAATAGTTTAAGATATAAATAAATATGTATATATACATTTATTACTCAATATAAATTAATTTATAAATTTGGATTGAAAAATCATTAAATTTCCTTAATTTAATTTTATTATTAAAAAATAGTTTTCATCAGAAATGAGTATAATATTTTATACTGAATTATTAAATTTAATTTTTTTAAAATTAATTAAATGTATTTGATAAAATTAAATTATTATTTTAAATAAAAATATCAAAATGTTCATAGGTTTATAATTATAATTTTTTCATAAATTAATGATATTTCAGTGCGGAGATAAAATACATTTTTTTAGTTATAATTTATATAAAATTACACTAGTACGTTGAAAGTAAAATTATTATATACATATGATTTGAATTTATAAGGGATGTGAATTTTTATATTTAATACACTTAATTAGTTTAAAACAAAATTTTTATTGTGTTTTTTGTATTTGAATAATTTGGTGAAATAATGTGTTTCTTTAAACTGTTTTTAAGTGCATAATGTTCCTCTTATTTTATTTATTAATTGAAATGCTAATAAATATTTTTTAATGAAATTTATATATAATATATATTTATATATTAATTTATATTCATACAATTATTATTATTTTTATTAAATTAAATATAAAATCAACTTTTTAGGTAAAATATTACAATTGGAAATCATCTTTCTCATTTCATTTTCAGGTTTTCTTTTAAATTAAATATTAATAATTCAATGAATTGGATTTGTTAAAATGGATTATATATTTTTAATAAGAAATATTTATATTTTATTATTTAGTAGACATAATATTTTACTATATGTAATTGTGAAAACATAAAAAATTAATTATTATTTTTATGATAAAAAGGATTTAGTAGTGGTTAAACTAAACATATTGAGCTACAAATGACTTAAAAAGAGTATAAAATCTAATTTATGTTCATATGTTTTCTTTTTCATATTTAAATATCATTAATGGTCTATTTGGGTTCTATTTTTATTGTTAAAAATGTTATTACACATTTTTATATTCATAATTTAGATGTTTTCCACTAACCTCACTTATAAAGAAACACCCATTCTACTGTCCACATCACTAATTTAAATACATTTTTTCTCATAAAATACCTGAAAATTTAAATTCATAAATTCCATAGATAAATCATATAATAAATATTTTTTTATAAAATAATTGTATTAATACTTTATGTCAAATCATAATGATGTGGTTTGAGAAGAGGTAAAATTCATCATTAAGAGTTTTTCTATTATTTCATCTTCCTCCTACATGAAATTTTCATAAATTAACATAATATAATAACGAATGTAAATAAAATATACATAGATATTATAATGATGGTTTTATATCCAAAATACATCCCCATTCCCATTAAATGTTGTACAAAATAATCATTAGTGTGTACGGAAAACTACAACCTTTGGAACCGATGTCATTATTTTCCATCATCTACTCACATAGATAGATTGGTTGAAAATTTTAATTAATAATTATGATATAGATAACATATTTATAATTCTGCAGTGGTGTTAATATATATCTTATAATTCACATTCCATTGAGGACATGATAACGTCGATCTTGTGTACAGTGGACTACCGCCTCATGAAGAGATAGAATCATTTTAACCAAACTATAAAAGGAAGTTAACAAGAATAATGATAAAATATATAATTAATTTAAATTAAATAATAATTATATTGATGATTTCTTCCAAAATTAAAATTTAATATATCATTTTTATCTATCACACATTAAAATTAAAACATCATTGATGGATGAGTTGAATTCCATCTTCTCAAAGAGATATAGTTCATTTTTTCATCACAAAATAAAATAGATGATATATATAAATAAATTTAATAAAAAATATGATATTTATGATATAATTGTAATTATTTTAATATTATAAATAACATTTTTATTTTTGACCATGATCAATAAAAATGGAAACGTCACTCATGTGTACGTACGACCAACCATATCCAGGAACATCCCATAGTTCTATTTTCATAACCATTATTCATGATTGGTTTTCAAATTTATAAGTAATTTAAGAATATGATAATTATTTTATAAATGTTATTATTTTTATTTTGAAATTATTAAATCATTTACCATAGTCAACACAATGTATAATTTTTGAAATAATGTACTGAATATCTATAAAACTCCCAAACATTAAATTATTATTTAAACATTATAAAATTCCTTCAAAACGAAATAAAATAAATTATTTATTTTAAATTTATAGAAATATAATTTTTTATTGTGAAATAAAACACTTAAAACAATCATATTTTATATGAGTTAAGGTACCCACTTCTAATGTTTGAAATCAAGGTTATGGTTTCTTATCTCACTTTTTATATCTATGAGAAACGTGGTTTATTGATTACTTATTTATGTTTTTTAATGTATATACTCCTCATTTTACATTTAATTTCAAGACTACATCATAATTAAATGTATTTTATGATTTATAATGTATAATTTTATCAATGGGGATTTTATATTAATGTTACTAAATAGATAATTTTAAAACAAGGTTTTTTTATTTGGGATATAATAATTATTCATTGTATTTGATATTCTATTATTATGTGTGTAATGAATTTTTATTATGTTATAATAATTTTTAATAATTTTATTTAGATTTATATTTTATATACATAATTGATTCATTTATTATTTATAGCATATAATGGTATGATTTTTGTAAGGGTTATTCATCTAAAATTGTATTTCATTTATTCAAATATTTATATTATACAACAATATTAATTTTTTAGTTATATATAATTCCAATTCACATGTATTATAAATAAAAACATTATATTGATGAAATTTAAGCTATACGTTTTTGTGATTCCACTATGGGTCTTGTGATGGAGGAATTACCATGGTGGAAAATGCTTTTTGTTTGAATATCCTTCCATTTGAGATTTTTTAGTTCAATGTACATTTAGAGGATGTAATTTTCTATATATTTTCACAACACATATATTATATATCCAACGGTTATGAATACATTTAATACACCTTATTTCTTTTTACTGCATTATTGATTAAATATATAACAAGAATTTTTTTTATTTATGATTTTTTCATTGTATTTCCTTTTATATTACGTATCATTCACATGTGTATCCTTTTTTCAATAATTGTTTAAAAAAATTATATTTTTGGAAAATAAATGATTCTATAAGGCCATATTAGGTGATATTTTAGCTTCTTTTAAATGGTTTTAAAAGGAAATTTATGATTTTTTTCCTAAATGGTTCACTTTTGAATCATTTTTCCAAATTTCATGAAGAGATTTTTTATTTTTATGATTTATGAAATGAACAGATTTTACAAGCATCAATTCCATAATATTCAATGAATTTACATTTTATGATTCCATTTTTTCAATGAAATTTATTTTATCATTATTTGGTGATCTTAATATTTTGAACCATTATTTTCAAAATTAAATTTTAATTTTCCTTAAAAAAGTTGTCAAGGATATTTTATTGGTATTTTTGTTCTTCTATATCACCACCCATAGTTATTACGAGTTGTAAAAATGATACATTTTAATAATTATACCATACTCACACAATATTTTGATTTATTATTATTGTTTCAATGAGATTGAAATAGAACACGTATTTTTTTGATGAGTTATTCATGTTCAAAAGAGGTTATTATGGAACACATTTCATATCAATGGGTTAACTATGTTTTGTAAATAATAAACGTCATTTGATGAGTTTATTAATAAATGATTTCCCTGTGTAAATTATTTAAGATATTTTTCACGGAAATGAATTGTAATGATATGTGAATTTGTTATAATCCAATGATGGGTGGTTTCATTATAAACCAAGGAAGGTTGGTTACTTTATTAACCAATGATGTTTGGTTCCTTAATAAAAAATGAATTTTAGGGTCTGTGATAGTTTTAGTTTTCATTTGATACACAGAAGATAGTCATTTACTATATTAGTTATTCTATTTTCAAGAGTTATATGATGATAATGTCCATACACACTAACAATTTTAATGTATGAATGCAATTGGTTTTTAATGATTCATTTGATAATTGTTACTATCATATGGATTGATATTATTGATTTTCAGGAATTCTTCCCTAGAAAATGCCTAATTGAATGTTTTATAATTGATGATTATTTTATTGATGGGTAATATTTCTTTAATGATTCACACAGACACTCTGATTATATTGTCATTCCACAATTCACTTCTTATTTTCATTATTAAAATAAAATTTTAAGTCCCTATGTATAACCATATTAATCTTTTTATGTCACCCTTATTATGTTATATTATCCATTTTTAATAAAGAATTATGTTTAATGTATTATCATTAGATATATTTCTAATGGATGGTGATGATGACATAATTTAAAATAAAAAATTTCTGGTTAATATGGGGAAATAGTTATTTTAATTCTTGAGTTTTGTTTATGTAATATTTTTCCAAAATTATATAAAATTATAAACCTAAAATTTACATTAGTATTTTAGTGATCCAATATTTGCATATGTTTTCCTATGTTATGGATTGTGTAAATTGGGTCCTCATCTGTATATTCCATGCCAAAAATTTAATTTTTGTTCTCATGTCACTATATTTGCGACTATATAATTCACCCTATTATATAACATTATCATCCACCCACATCCATCATCTATAACCTTCTTACACAATCTGAACACCCTAATTAGTCCTTCAATACTATTTAGCATCATGATCCATCATTCAATCATTAGTTTTCTACATGTGATAATATTTCATTTTTCACCTCTTATATGGTTTTATTTCTTAATTGATATTATAAATCCCATACATAATATAGAAAATATATAAATTTAATTTGTTTATATATTATTTTATATTTTAATATGGAGACAATGTATTCATTTTGTTGGTTTCATTACCATAAAATATTTCAATTATAATTTTTTTGATTAATTTCGAATTATTTATCAACAGATTTTAGTTTAAGAAAACAATTTTATTAAATTTATTAAATGTTTTATATTACTTTATGTTGAATTATTATTTAAATATGACTTGTTTAATTTTTTTTATCATTTAGATTTTGAATATATATAATTCCAATTATGAAATTATATAATTCAATTTATTTTCAAGATATAGTTGATATATTTTAGAAACTATATAAAAATATTGACCATGGTATCCAAGAGTCAGTGGGTATATAATCACATTGGTACTAAATATAAGTGATTTAATCCCAAGGTATCAAATAAATTAGTAGCCTTTATAAACATGATCTATATTTTAAAATCTATGTATATTAAAAGATATAAAATATCTAACAATAATTTGATCGAGAAAACCAATATTCCATATAGTAGGACTCTTCATATAAATCCTAAATCTCTTCAAGGAGTCATTGGTAATGGAGAAATATGAAATGGATGAATTACTATGATTATTATGGTTGTGTGTTTAATTGAATCTATCATAAATGAATAATGAATAATAAAAATAGTAAGATAAATTTCTAAAAAAATTCCTAGATATACAATTACATAAAAATGAAGAATAGTATTTATGTAGGAATGATGAACTAACAATTACATAAAAATAATTATATGATTTTAAAAAATTTCATTGAATATTATAAATAATTAAATAATCACAGGTGAATCAATAACAAGTCTCATAATGAAGAAATACAATTTATAATAATCATAAAAATATTGTCAAGACCATGTTCTAAAACATCATAAATATATGGGTAATTTATAGTACGAATACCCAGATAGTTTGTTTATGGAGACTTATAGATTCATCGAGGGGCTATAGTGGGACCCTCCCATCACTAACTATGACTAATGAATTACTAATATTAAAAATAATAAAAAATGTTCAATGTAAAGGTTCATATTTAAACACAAGCATATGATGCATTGAAAATATACCCAATAAATAAATATTATCATATATCATCTTCATTATTTTAGAAAACGGTATCAAAATAGTAAATCACTAGTCAAACAGATCAAAAAACATTTATATAACTAATAAGATAGTATAATTACAAATAATCTATAAATAAATCATAAGAAATTTTTTTAAATTTTTTTTTATAAATAGAAATGCCATAAAAATATCAATAAACCCTTATTAAGGAAAATATACTTTACATTTAGAAATAAATTATTTCAAATTATAAAAGTTTCTAAATATTATAGAAAATTATTATATTGAATATCCACAGATTCTATGAAAATAATCTCATATTAATTAAGGATTCATTATATTGGTAAACTCAATAATTTCCATTTATGTTAAAAGAAATTATTCATTTTATTCATATATAAGAATTAAAAAATTATCATGTTTATAAAAAGACAATAATATTATCATTACCAAAATTAACAAAATATTAATAGTTGTAAAATTAATTTATAAAATATTTAATAAATAAAAAAATATTTTTCAAAATATTTTTAGGAAAACAAGTATTTGGAATAGAACGATTCCCAACCTGGTAAAAAAACTCTGTCATTATTTTCATAAAATGATCAATTATCTCCCCTAAAGGATAATTAATGTAAAAAATCTAAAATAATGCTAATAGTAGGAAAAACCCATTACCTCAGGTCCCACATTCATCTCATGTGGCTGATCATTCTGTATATTAATAATATATTTCTCACACTCAAAAGAATAACCCTAATAAATTTATCATAAAATATGTAATTTACATGTAATATTTTGTCACAAATGTTTTAGGATTTTCTTTTTTAAAATCAATATTTTTTATAATAACTATATATGTTTTCTTTAAGGTTTTTGTTTTATAGTTTTTCTATTATTACATTGATCATAATTTCAATATAATAAAAATATTCACCATATTAATAATATAATATAAAAAATGTATATATATATTTATTATATTCCATTAAATTTATACATATAAAATTAGTTAAACCATTTATATAAATAATATGTCTTACTTATGAATGAATTATATTTATATTATTGATGAATAGAATGAATGAAATGTAATTGATAATTATCATTTGAAAAGTATTTATTATTTCAATAAATTCATATTTTTCATGAAATAAATCATTATAAAAATATTTAAAAAACTAAAATTAAAAACAAATCACATCACATCATTAAGGAAAAAGTCCACATGTACACATGTGAAAAACTAATGTTTTCCAATATATGTGAATGTAAGAATGATTTTTCGATAATATAATTCATGATGTACACTTACATAATTAAAATAATATATATATATATCCTTCAGTATTTTTTAGGTGTAAGAGGTGGTGATGGAAAATGAATTATCATTAATCAATAGGCGGTATTCCCCTACCCACATAATTGATTGTATTTTTTTGTTTTTTCACATGAGGATATGGATATAGGGTTTTCTATTAAAAATAACATGTAAATATATTTTATTTCATAGTTTTATAATTTTACAATAGTGTGTTGTCATTTTATTAATTTATTATAATTAATTAAATGAAAATTCATTGTTTGGAACTACACATATTCTATGGATGACTTCGATAAGATTATAACTAAATCCATACCATGACCTTTTTATAATAAAATAATAAACAATAAGTACTGGATATGGATGAAACAAATATATTTGGGTATATATTTTTATTAAAAAACAGAACATGATGTTTGGAGAGGATTAGAGAGGGGGTGTCCTATACATGTGGTTGAGTTTACAATTGGAATTTTTGAAAAGAATAAAATATTCCCATGTTTTACACATGATCGAAGGCTCCAAATACACCATTCTAAAACAATGGGTCATTCACGGAAAAAATATCACCAAAAAATATAAATTAGGCATGTTTATTACATTTTATAAATTATATGTTTAGTTTAACCCTATTATAGACATGTTTTAACCATTATTAATGTCAATAATTTTAATTTTTTTAATCATTCCTTATGAATTAATTTTTTTAGTAATTACCCAATTATTATAATTCTATTTCCAATTATAGAATCTAGTTTTTCAAAATAAATTGATCTATGTGGGTGAATTTAATTTAAAATTAAACCCACAATGGTGATGAAGTTCTGTTTTTCCGGTGCAAATATTTCTTATGTATAAAATATTTTCATAACAAAACCATTTACTATTGGATACATTCTTTCCTGGATCTCCGCCTCTATCTGTTAGATCTACCTATGGTTTCCTCTCAAAACACTCTACTATAGGGTCAATGGTACATATAAGAATCATTCCCCTTACATTTTTTCCCAAACATCCCCTCATCATGCCTCCTCCAGTGATCTTTATGCTACTTTATCTTGTTTAGAATTGTGTTGACAATAATTTATTTATTCTTTAATGCTGGTTAGAATTTATTGGTGTCAGTATCTGTGGGTGGATACATTATACCTGTAGATAGTAGTCACTATTTTAGTTGTCGACCACACCAACCCTGCTCTGAAATTATATTCTACTATGACTCACTATGATATATATAGAGTGATGGTATCTCTAGGGTTTTGGGATTAATGGTACCTTGGTTGATCTATTTTTAGTCACTTATGTTGACATAATATTGTATTTGGGTTCCGGTTTGACTCCCATTATGTGATTTTCATTCATAGCCCTAGACTATTCAAATCACTGATTTGAACTATTCTACCATTGATACTCTCTATGTTAGATCTAGAACGGTGGTTCTATAGAAGTTTTGGGAGTTGGGGGTAGTGGTTGATGGTTCCCCTCATGTAGCTTGTTTTTAATTTCATCTATTATGATGATCTGGTTTCTCTTCATTTTCACGGTGTGTGGTCTGATTTTCATTTCCGGGTTTGCTCTATTTAATTTTGTATTTGGTGGGGGTTATCGAGTGTCAATTATATTAAAATATTGAATAAGTGATTTCTCCCGGTGATGGTGGTTTTTCTATTTGAGGTTCATGGTCACACAATGCTGATGATTTACGTAGGCTTCAACAGAGTTTATCGGTCTCCAGAGAATAGTGTGGTGTTCGGTTGATGATGATGTAGATGGTACTAATATTATATACAATAGTTATTTTATGACGATGTTCAATGAGATTGAAGGTTTCATGTGATGGTTGTTTGCATCATTGGTTGGATGAGTTATAGTGGGTTCTCACCAGAGTTGTGGTTAGGAAGAAAACAATAATTAAGAGGCAAACGACTAGAGATATGATCTGATAGTACATTACATTATTCAGTAGGGATTATGGTAGTGATATTGTATTTTTGTTTAAATTTTAATTTTTATTCAGTAGACATGTGTATGGTATAGTTACCTATAAACCCTAAAGCAGATATTTGGAAATCAAAAAACATATTTTTCAATTACATATTAAATAAAATTAATATTTAAATATATTAATAAAAACATATATTTAATAATTTTTTAAAAATTGCATAGAACATATTTTTTTTTGATTTTGGTTTATAAAATTATAATCTTTTTTTTAAAATTAATTATATTAATTTTGAATAAAATAAGTTTTAACTTAATAGATCAAAACATGATGAAACATCTTTTTAGAAAAATAAATTTCTTAGAATAATACAGGATCTTTTCTTATGTCAGGATTTGAACATTTAATATATGAGTAATAAATATTCTTATAAAATTTTAAATATCTTAATTTCATTAAAGTCATTCACCAATTTTGAGTAATTTAAATAATGTCATAAAAACACCACCAAAATAATAACCATTTTTTCAGAGAAATTTTTCTTATAAATCCAAATGATTTTTAGAGTTATTTTTAATATATTTATGACTAATGAATTTAATTTTTACACATTTAAACCAATTAAATTTTATTATTTAATATCTACAATTCATACAAAACAATTTAAACTCTATGTTATAACCATGTATCCTGTTAAAAATAATTTTGGTCTCAGGGATGATTTTATAAAATCCAATTAAACTTCTCTAATGTAATTTAAATGGAATATATTTTAATGTCTCAGGTTATTACAACATTCCCCCTAAAGAATTCCACCACCAAAATTTCAATATTTTCACCTTTTGAACAAATTTTTGTATTCATTAATAAAAATATATTCATGTCCCAATATCACTTATATCATATTATTTTTCCAATATATGATTTGATGTTGAGTAATATAATTCACCAAAACTTTTTTTTAGTATTCATAATCTAAATAATATCTAAATAATTTTATTAGATCAGGTTCCAAGACTATTTCTATATAGGCGATAACATGTGTTTGGTCTTTCCGGTATATCATTATCAACGATATATGGAACAGAACATGTACTACATTGAGACATGGTTGAAATTTAAAATGGTATTCCCCATATCCAATTCATTATAGGGTTAAAATATTATTTCTCTTAACATGGCTTAATGTCACATTCAAAATGATCATTTTTACACCCTAAACAAGAAAATTCTTTTTGGAAAACACTACATCTAAATTTAAATCCCAAATCATTTTTGTGGTTATCAGCATAACTCTTCATCTTATTTTAACTACATTGATATGGTTTTGTATGTTCATATTAATTTAAATTATATCCTATTCATATTCAAAAAATATAATATATTTTTTCAATAACTTCACACCAAAAAATTTCCTGTATGACAACTCTTTCCATATATTTCTTCATTCCACACATTATGAATACTTGAAAATATTATATTTATATAGGAAAATTATACCAAAGTGAAATATTTATCCCATGTATAACTAATTAAAATATTTAATTGCCTAAAAAATTATTATATTGTTTTTATATAAAATTTTGACTGTCAAATAGTTATATATATATATATATTATTTTTTACGAATAAAGGTCAATATCAAGATACTACTAAATATTTTTACATAATATCAATGTAAAATATGGATCACAATTCAGGGTAATTGAATGTAATGTGCCATGAAGTCTTACAACAAAAATAAAATAGATCATCAAATAAATTTATAGGAAAATATGATATTATCGTGTGTGAATATATTGATATTGATTTAATATTGAAAATTAATCATATTTGATGATTCATTCATGGAACACATGTAATATAGTGAAAAATTCCATTTTAATTTCATATTGTTTATACATAAGTATTGGTACAGGTTCAATGATTTCTATAAGGTTTTATCTATCATCAATCACCTAATGGAGAATAAAATATCTTCTTACATAATCAATAATTTTCTAATTCATATTATCTAAAAATGTGTTCCATCAAAATGATATACATATACCTGATATAGTGGTGTATAAATAAATTTAGGCTATAATTATCATCTAATTGATCTTTATTCAGTTAGGTTATACAAGAAATAAAATATTTTATTATAAATTTCATAATTACATCTTAATATATGATTTTTTTGAATATAATTGCTATTATATCATTAATATTATTTTGATAACTAATAGTAATATGTTTTTGAAATTTCTACCCCTTTTAATAATGATGGATTGTAAATAATATGAAATATTAGTGATTCTCCCAATTCAATAATAGTTCCCATTTGAATATATACTACATTCATGAACATATTACCCCTATAATTCATCATATTTTCAATACTAGATTAAAAAATCAAATCAATTAATCAATTACATTATTTTAAATCCATGATAGGTAGTGTATTGAGAAATAATAATCATTGAGTAGATCAAGTCATCACATTTACCACAAGATGAGATTAATCTATTAAAAATGAAATTATTTCTCTAATCATATATATATATCTCATATCTTTCATAAACGATAAAATATCACCATATATTCATTGAAAATATTACATCATCCTACTGAATATATTGGGTTTGTTTTTTTGTTCATTAATATGTATCTTTTAAGATGTATAGGAAAAATATTATCATTGTGAATATGGAAAAAAATTCCATTGTCAACGCATCATGATATGTCATACAATCCCATATTTCAAAATGGTTGAGTCAAAATTCGATAATTGACCAATAACGTAATAATTTCCAGAAATCATTCATCATATTTATTTTTTAATATTCTCATTACCCTGTTATTAGTAATATTGGTTAATGGGTTATCCAATCCAGAAAAATATTGGGGAAATAATGTATTGTCTAAACCCAAACTAATTTAACTAAAAACTTTAGATATAATTATTGATGTTGTACTTTTATGGATCATATTTTTCTAATAAGATCATATAAGGCTCCACACATAGAGAAAATATCACACTTAAAATAATCTATTTGATTCTAAAATCAACACATTCTTAATTTCCCTTATTAATAATCCCTTTTATTATTCTCCATTTTAATCCAAAAATAAATCTCATTGTTAAAAAATATTATTTAATAAATAATGATATCATCGATAAATACTACAATAATGATATCAATTTATTCCTTGAATACTTTATCATTAGATCAATGAAGGAAAAGGGAAAAGTAGTCAATACTAATGGAAATACTTTGAACTCATAATGTTTATAACACCTTTAAAATATAGTGTTTGGAATATCATCTTTCATTACATACAATTGATGATACCCCAAATTGGGGTAAAATTTTAACCAATTTTGAGCTATGTTAAATTGATCAAAAAATTCATCAATATGAGGTAAATGATACCTTTTCTTTATCATATTCTCATTGATTTTAATCTAATAAATTCCTAACCTCATGGAATCATAAATATTCTAAAAAGTAATAGGGTATGTCCATGGTGAGGCACTAGGGTGTATAAATCCCATATTTAACACACCCCTTAATTTTTTATTCAATTACTCAAATTCGATAATGTCTACTCATTAGGGTATATTGGATATATATATTTCCTTAAAGAATAAATTGATGGAATACTCAACTTGATGATCAGGTGGATTTCAATTTATTTCGTCATGAAATATATCAAGGTACTGTTACAAAATAGTTACATCCTCAACTAGATGATTAAATTTTCAATCTATAAGTTTTTTCCAAATCATCATCCATAATGATATCATTTAGAAGTCATTACTTGGTTGAATATGTACATGACTCATATGATTAACTCTACCCTATGAAGATAAGGTGTTTGACATATTCGTCATTCATCATTTTTTTTAAAGGTTTGAGGCGCACAGGCCCCTATTATTAAAAATAAAGTCATACAAGTGAAGACAAAAGAGCATACACAACAATGCAAGTGCATAAAAAAAAAGTCAGCGCACTCGCGAGCGAGTGTTCATACTGTGATGAGATGTCTGAGAACCCCCGCCACGTGGATTCCTCCCTCTCCGCCCAGCCTTTGCCTGCATCCAGGGACCTCCACCATCATCCTGGAACTCAGAAGGTACATCATTGTTCACATGATTAACTCCATCCCGATCTTCCATTGATTTCATGTCTTCATCACTACTAACAGATGCAAGCAAGTCAAACGAATTATAGGTACTCACCTTTTTCATAACTTTATGTGTTTGCGATATAGGGGCGCCACAACTTGGTGAAGGATGTGGAGATCCTGCCACTTGGTCATTTGTTATTCCTTCCAGAGGGGAGACCTCCACATTAGTGTTGTTGGGAGCTGTAGGAAAAGATGTTTCCCTATCTTCTTTAAACAGAATGGTGTCTTTGTCATTTGGGGCCTGGGGTTGTACCTTTGAATTTCCCTTTGTCGAAGTATAGTTACCATCATTCAGCGCCTTCTTATCTTTAGATTTCCTTATGACAGGAAGATCCATCTTTTCCTTGCCTCTTCTACTTTTGGCATTGATCAAAATCTGTTCTTGCATTAGGCAGGAGTCTGCATCTTCTTGAGCAACAGTTTCCAGAGCCTCAAGGCTATCAATTGATTCATTATCATCCTCATCTTTGAGACCCCTTGTCAAAATATCTTTGAATGAGTCTCCATTATCTGACACAACAGAACTATCGTAAACGGATGGATGAATATCATCCCGCAGATCTGCCCAGGATAGTAGAACTCTCTTATGTTTTTGTGTTGAAGAGCTGTTCTTGATGGGTTCCTCAAAACATCCCTTTTTGACATTAGGATCTTCTTCAAGAGACCATTGAGATTTTCCAGCAGACTTAACCTTCTTTTCATCAGACTTCTTTAGAAGGTCAGTACCATTGACAGCAGCTTGCAAATTCTGCTTTGTGCTTTGTGTTGTACCCTGTTTAGGTAGCTTCCTACAGTGTTGTAGGTCATGCCCTTTTTGTTGGCAGTTGTCACAAACAATATTTCTTCTACAAGCAGATTCTTCATGTCCAATTACTTGACATGGCAAGCAAAAAGCAGGAGTGTTTTCATATTCAATTCTGAGACAAATATCATCCTGTTGAGTAGATAGAATCACCTTATCTATTAAAGTAGTACTGAGATCAACTTCTACAAGGACCCGAGCAAAGTGGCCATAACTTACTGATTCTGTTACTTGATCCATTCTAATCGGAATCCCAATGGCAAATGCAATATCGAATAAAATTTCAGCATGCCATAAAACCCAGTTAAGACCATGTATTTTTATCCATATTTGCGCGCAGGTATCCTTAAAATCAAGCAAATTGAAGCTCAATTTCCATTCGTGAAGACGAAGCGTACCTGGCCTGAGATTGATTGACCCGATGCTCCAAGCTCTCCCTTTGAGCTCCGAAGAAGGAAACAGGATATGAAAAAGACCTCGACCGAGGGACACGCATTTAAATTCGTTGAATCCCCAAATATCAGCCAACCGAGAGATAAGATCAGATGTTCGCCAGGGTTTCATACCTTTCATTACAGAGATGCGACCGATAAATGAATGCTTGCATAGATCAATCCGTGTTGCTATTGCATCTTCAGAGGCCGATACATGCGCTGTTGACCCTTTCCTTATTATTCGATGCGGCTCACGATTTGCAAGAGGTATGAAGGATCCTCCAGAGAAACTCTTGAAGGAGGCTAGATTATTCGGGGCATCATGGTCCTTCTTCTTCTCCTCTGGAGCTAAACTAATCTGTTTTGCGAGTCGAAATGCCTCAAAAGAATGGAGATTGATACTGCGTGTGTGAGTTAGGTCAGACGAAACTGCGGGATGCGGCGACGGCGGTTTCCTCTCTTGCTCCTCCATCTTCCTCTTGTATTTTATTCATATTCGTCATTAATCATAATTTATTACAAATTTTAATAAACATTTTCATCATATTTTTAGAGTATCTTAATCAATGAATTGTATCAAAATAAACTATACATATAATACTTATTTTAGAATATAGGACATGTTTATGTTTCATAATTTGAACTGACTAGAATATCAATTTTTTAGTGATAAATCTACAAGGATCCTCGATTGGTAATTACATACTTTAGGTTATAGGAAAATATATACATTTAAATACCAAGTCGGATGATGTAGAAGTTAATGTGATGATCTATAACGAAATATATAATATGTTTTTTTCGATAATATGATTATTATACCGTCCACTAAACAACAGGTAACTCCATCATTAGTTTTAACAATTTTGTAAGCATTGAATTTATTCATTTTATTTTTCAAAAAAAATCCTTTCATGCCTATGAAAATCAACTTTATATCCCCTCAAGTCCTTAATGTAGTTTTACTACACATTAAATTATCATTTCATTCAGTTAGAATAATTATTATAGTGGCATTGTCTCAACTCTTTTAGAAATCTCGCATTCCAATAAAGAATTTTTGATGGTGTTACATTCAACATTGTGTAGATGATTTAAATTATACGATTTTGTTATTCTCCGTTACTTTTTTTCCTTTTATATTGAGTTCATCCTCCCTCTTCTTATCACTATATCTAATTATATCATAAGACCTAGATAATTCTCTCTCGATATTGATAACACGTGACCCTATATTGTCATGCGATGATAATATTTAGGAGATTATTTCCTTATGAACGTTTGGTTTAATCCAATAATTGAATTTTTAAATCCTACTCTTTACATTAAATATATAGTCCACAACAATCCTTGATAACCATGTATAGCGGTATTCATAAATAAAAAACATTTTCATCATAATTTTTTCTTAGACTGATGAATTGTCTCTATAAATCATCTCATTGTTCAAGAGGAAAATAAATTTCCTTGATAGGTTCTTTATTATCCTTCCATTCCATTCTCTATATTTCCCCCACATCCATAATGGTCAGAATCATTGTCTACAACTTTTCTATATATCTTGACTGAAAAAAAACATCAATGACATACTTCCCTTTTCCATTACATCTCAAATTGGGAAATATCTTCTGTATGGAATGTATCCATTACACATATAGAAAAATATTTGTAGCCATGTTAAATGATAAAGGATTCAGGTAAATTATGTGTTATAATATTTGTTAAAAATTTTATTTAGGATTATCTATAAATAATTTTTTTTGGGCTACAACCTATAAAATATTTCACAATATAGTTACAATTTTTTCAACCTACACTAGAAGTGACTTATAATTCATTATAATTCTCAGTAGGTAAATCTATCCATATATTACATTCATTAATGTACTTCAGAATATTTATTCTATTTTCAGTTTATAAATAACATCATATAATAGATAATATCATAAAAATTAAAAAAAACATTATTATTCCAAACCTTCTGAAAAAATAACATATATAAAAACATTAATCATTAACTAATATTATAATCATAAACTTATTTTCCATGGTAATGTTTTCAAATTATATATATATTATCAAAGCCTTTTTAATGGTTAATACATAATGTGTAAATCAAATCAATTTTTTTTTCAGGGACATTGAAGTTATGTGTGAGAATGGATCGTCGTCATTAACCCATGGATGATTGTGTTACATCCCAATTCATCCTTTTGTAGTTATTACCCCACTGAATTACTATTACCGAGCCACAAAATCATTTTTTATCCGTATACAGATTTAGTTTAAGGAAATACACAAAATATCAACCTTACCAAAACATTATGGTGTCTTTTTATACATTGACATAACATAAAAGATAGTCTTAGGGATATGTTTTTACCAATATTTTCTCAAATCTAGTTCCAAATGATTTTATGAATCATTCTCTAATAAAAACTATAATGACCATGACCCATGTACCCCATAGTTATTTTTCACATTATTACATTGGTAGTAAATTTTATGATAACATCCTAATGGATTAAATAGTTTTAATGTCATAGAAAAATAGATACATACATGAAACTCTTAGTAAATTTCAATAATCAAAATAAATATATATTAATTAATTTTTAAACAAAATTATTACTTTTATAATAAACCATCATAATAATATAAATACACATCCTTTCATCCTCATGAATGCAATCATAATAATATTATGATCATAAATACTTAGTAATCGTATGTGAATAGTGTAATCTATCATGATTAATTAGTTAATAATCAACATGGAAAGGTAATCATCATGAAAAAACTTTCTCTTAATTAATTAATTGATCATTGAAAAATATAGGATGAGATGATGGCCTAATAATATTATATAAATAGTCAGATATTCTTGAAACATATCCATGGATTTCATAAGAACCCAAATTATCATGTGGACGTAAATTAATGTTATCATAATATGATAATTCATAAATATATAGATCAACAAACAACATAAATTCAATGTTAGAGTTCATATTACATAAATGGTTTAGGCATCACCCAAATAACCATATATTTTGTCTCAAGTTATCTATAGATGAATCAATAGGCTATAGTAAGATCCACCAATCTCATACTATCTCTAGTCAACATCTCATATGAAAGGGGTGAAACATGATCAACATAAAATTTGAAATTTAAAACCTATTATATGAAATATTCATATTAAACATTAATAATAAACATACGAAAAATACATATTAAGTAGTATAGGGAATGGTATCAAAATAATATATCCTCATTAGAAATAATTATAAAATAACAAAATAATTAATTATTATGGTATCATTAAGACATAGCCCTAAAATCAATGGAATATTCTGAGGATTCTCATTAATGAATGGAAATAAAATAAAATGATCATTGATAAATTTTTCTTGAAAATATCCTTTCAATTTTCAAATAACATCTCCATAATAAAATAATTTCCCAAATATTAATTAAATAAATTTACAGAAAAATAAGAATTCAAAATATTATTATAGGATTAAATTAATTTACTGTACAAGATAATAGGATGCTAAATAAATGAAAAATAAGATAAAATATAACATTCCATCAAATAATTTCAAAAAGGTTAACAATTATAATCTTTTGAAAATTATAATATTATTCCATAATTATCATTTCGTTAAACATAAATAATCTGTAAAATTGAATTTAAAAAATCATAAGATAAATATAAAAAAATATCTTTATTTTTATTAGGAAAATGTATTCATGGAAGAGAATGATTCCTGAGTTACATGATCTTGTTTTTGTATTTGGATGATCCACCTTTTATTTCTTGTTCAATAAAGTGGTCTTTGAACCTCAAACTTTAATAAAAAAATGGAAGAGAATTAATACAAAAAAGGAAGATAAATAATGTAATGATTCCTAAATAACATTCTTTGGGTATTTAAAGAACATAAATAGTAGAAAATGGAGGCTAAAAATAAAATAATGCAATTTAATAGGATAATAAGAAGATATATATAATTAAAAAATGAAACATCAATTAATTCATTAAATTGAGACTTTATTATAAAAAATAATAAATAATAATGGGAATTTTAAATAATCTCTAACCTCATGTTCAAATTCTTTTTTATTCATCTAAAAATTTTTTTCAATATAAATACATTTATTATAAATATATAAATTAATTTTCATAAAATATGTCATACCTTATCTGATTTTGATATTATCTTTTATCACATACTAATAAAAAATTCATTAATAATATCATGTTTTCTTGTAATAACTACATCATTTTTCATATATGTTTTGGTCTGGAAGTTTTAGTCCTTGTTCATGGATCCTGGTTCCATCATCTCCATAAATTTACCATGATATCAATACCATATAAATTAATCAGATATATTTTTATAACAACCCATTAATGATAGAGATTGAAAAATATGTTAAACATTTAATGGATATGTTAAGCCAAATGTGAAGATAAACAATGTTTTCATTTTTTAAGGGATGGTGGTAAAGAATGAAAATAAAAAATTAACAATAAAAAATTTATTATTATATAATATAAATCATATATTTTTATTGAAAAGCATATTTATTAACAACCATGTCATTATAAAATGAAAATAAAATCACATCTCTTTTGGGAGGCACTAGTCCACAAGTATGCAAGAGCGATGTTATCATTTAAAGGCAAAAATTAATATAATTAAGAATATGTTAAATTATAAATCTAGTTGTGTAATTATATCATTAATATAATTTATATACATTTAATCAATCAATAAATCTATCTCTAATTTTTTTTAGGGAAAATGAGTTATATTGGTTAATTAGTCAGTAGTCAACTATATACACAATCGATGGTTTCACCTCCCATTTTATTCAATGGGTGGTGAGAATAAGTTATTATATATAAGAAATAATATATAAGCACATGGAAGATACTGTGGTTGTTATTTTTTCCTTTTAAATTTATTTAATGTTATTTTATGAATAAATAAAATGAACAAATGTGGCTACAAACTAAACCACTTCTTCAATAATATTCTTAGGATTATACCTAAAACATTCCTTGATTGGTTCTATGTAAAAATAAAGAACTCTAGTTATTAGGGAGGGATTTTTGGAGGTCAATTTGAATTATATATTACCTATAAAATTATATTTATATGATGAGAGTGGTGGTGACTGGTTGTCAGTGTATTAGTAGTGGAGATGAAACACTAGGAATATTTTAAAAGAATAAAATATTCCCATATTATAAAAACAACAAATTTCTTAAGAATATAATCTTATATATTAATGGATGAAATAAAGTCTAAATATATATAATATAAATTCAGAAAATAGGTAATTTTAACTCTAATATATTTTTGTTTATGCCACAGTAAACCTATATTTATATTAATAGATGGAATTAATTTTTTTACTTCTTAATATTCCATTTGAATGAAAATTGTGTATAAAATGCTATATAATTTTATTTATTTTTATTATAAATATTTAAACTATTTTATGAAATTAAAATCACATAGGTGGTAGAATTTAATTCGATTTTAATCCCAAAACCACGATGAAATATGGATTTTGGCAGAGAAAATTATTCTTAAGTTTAAAAAGGTTTATTTTAAATTTCAATAAAAAAATAATTTTATTGGTCTAAATTTTTTTAGCTTTAAAAAATGTAGAATATTAACTTTTTAATAATCATTCTAAAAATTGATATTTTGAAATGCTATATATGAAATTTAAGAATAAAACAAATCATTATTATTCAATAATAATAATAAAATTATTCTTTTTATAAATTTTTGAAATAAAAACTCAATGATAGTTTTAGCAATATGATATAAAAAATAATTTTAAAATTATAAAATATATTTTTTAAACATTCTATAATTTAATTTTAAAATACGTTTGTAACTCACATATAAATAGTATTTGGAATATCTATAGTTTTAATTATAAATCTCTATTTATTATTATCCCTTTTATGGAAAAAATATTATATAATTTATAAAAATATGATTTAACACATAATATTTAAATTTTAATAATAATATTTTTTAATAGTTAATAATTTTACTATTATGATAAAAAAACATAATGTTAATGAAAATATTTTTTCAAGAAATGATTTGTTTTAAAATAAAATGATTTATATTTACATTTCTTATCAATTAGGTAGTTAAAACATTTATTTTATACAAGTTAAGAACTTGTAATTTTCCAAATTTAGTTATTCATATTCATAACCTCTAATTCAACAACAATGATATAATAGTATAACATATTATAAATATTTTATAATCAATTTTTCATGTGTCATAAGCTATTAAAGGGTTTAGATTTATTTTACTCCAAATTTTTCATAATGTCTGATTGTATTTTGAATTAATTGATATTACTAAAAGAAAATTGGTAGTTCTAATTATCAAAAATATTTTTATTACAAAATTTGTATATAATTATAAATTGTATAAACTGGAATGTACATATATATGTATTTAAAAATATTACTTCCCAAAATAATTATAAATTGTATAATATTACTATCCTTTTATATAAAAAAACATCATCTTATAATAAATAAGTTATTTTTTTATTACACACCCGAATGGCCCAAAGGCCTTCATTTTTATTGATTTTAATAACCCCCCTATCAAGGCCATCATATTAATAATACATTATTATTTTCATTACTAAAATTAGTAATAATTTTAATACAATTAATAATGGGCTTAATATTATGAATTTTAAATTTTTATATTTTCTATATTTATATTATTATGTATATTATATTTTTCATTGTTATAAATAATACAATTTGTGCTAATTTTGTTATTACTTCATGTTGTGTTACCAATTTTATTATTAATATTAGAAATAACATTAATAATATTAATATGTCTTTTATAATTATTAATACTATAGCTATTGTTGTTAGTTTTATTACTCTTTGTAACAGTAGTTTTAATATTATAAATTATTCTTTTAGTATTATTATTATAATTCATGTAATTAATTTTATTTTATTTTATAAAATTATAATATAATTTATTATTTAAATATATTTTTACCTACAATCATCACATTATAGTTTATAGATGATAACCAGTCTTAGTCGAGATACAACATGGTGAAATAGTGACAAATGTGAGAAGGGGTAAATTAATTGTTTTATTTTTCCCAATATGATTTTCCAAAAAATAAACAGTTTTCTCAATCAAAAAAATGGGTATTTAAATATAATAATGAATAAAATTATATTAGTCAAATATCATTTATTTTTTAATGGTTTAAATTTTTTTATAGTTCTTAATTCTTCCATGATAAAATTTTATAGAATTACAGATCCACTAATGATGAATATTTTCTTGTTTAAAAATATTATAAAATTAAGGGCTGTAATTTTTTATATTTTTGTAGAATAAATTAGA
Organism: Viscum album; assembly: GCA_963277665.1. Taxonomy (NCBI): domain Eukaryota; kingdom Viridiplantae; phylum Streptophyta; class Magnoliopsida; order Santalales; family Viscaceae; genus Viscum; species Viscum album. The sequence continues at coordinate 910,676,072 of OY728161.1, read as the reverse complement.
AAACGATAACTATTGATTACTTATAAGTTGATTATCGAAAACAATATTTTTGGATCTCATAGGGAACATGATTATTTATATATAGTATTGATATTTGATAACATAAAATCAGGGCTGATTGAGTGAAATATGGTTTACATAATTTCTAGAGATAATGAAATAACAATTTATAGAATTAATGATAATAAATAAATATATATATTTATTTATTTATTTATTTAAAAAATATATATTATACTTTATTGGATTAGATTATGAGATGATCCATGTTTTCCCCAATGAATGTTTATCTGGTAAAATTTTTTCCAGATGTGTGTCAATGTTACCTAAATGAAAAACATTATGATATATGATATAATAATCATCACATTGTAATTCATCTATAATATAATGTTCAGAAACACTACCAAATTTAATTTGGTATATTCCTTTACAATAAATTTTAATGCATTAATTTATAAAATCACTTGGTCTAAAATTATTATAATGTCATGTTGAAGACTGAATATCTAATTGATTATATTTTAATCAAACTAACTTCACAATATATAATAATGTGGGTCTATAATTTCATATATTTTAATATAATGTTTGAAATATCATACATCTAGCGGGTTCATATTTAATTTATATATATACTTTATTAAATAAAATTCCTCATTAATGATCCATTCTAATGTTAATTTGTATCAAATATAATGAATTTAATTTTAGATAGAAATTATCATGTTGATTTTATAGATTTATAGACAAATATAAATTTCAAATGGTAGATTGTTTATTTGTCACTATTTATTGAAAAATAAAATCTTCAATGGAAGGAAGTTTGTTGAGTGCTTTATTGCTATGTTGTTTAATATTTTACATTTCCTATTAATAAACATTTAACAATAATATACTTCCATAAATATGGTTATTTTGATTGATATAAAGTTAGGGGGTATATAACATTTCAAATTTTTTATTATGGTTATTTAGGTTATCAATTGAAAAAAAATCAATAAAATAACACCAGTACATGGTTGTTTTTTATATTGATAACACTTATTAATGATAAATAATATTTAATAATCCCATATGAATTTTAAATTTTTATAAATATTATTTAAACTGTTCATTATTGTTTGAGGTTGAAAAACATTGTTTTCAAATCTAGAGAGAACCAAATATCATTTAATGACATTTATATATTAAATAAATTATAGATATTTTTGAGTAATCCATATTTCGGATAAAACGAGTTTAACCATATCATTTATGTTACTCTTTTTGAGAATAATTTCTATAAATGAATAATTTTAAAACTGATAGATGTTAATGGAAAATAACTAAACACCAGACCGGTTCAAGTCAATCGAGTCAAAAGTGATCAAAGTTCTACAAAGCATTGAAAATATATATATTTTAATATGTTCATATTAAATTATAAATGGAATTTACGAATTTATTATAAATATTTAAATGGTGTGTTTATTAGATTTTAACATATTTAGAGGAGGAATGGGATCCGAAATGACACTTTGAGAAAGACCAAAATGTGTTTTTAGGGAAACAACATACCACTATGTACTTGTTGTCATGTAATAGGTTACATGTTGGAGATCCATGGGATACTACTCCCTCAGTTGGGCCACAAACTAACTAGTTAATGTGATCTGAAGTGTCCAGTAATTATTAATAAATCCTATGTTCAAGATATACTATGTGGGATTTAAATATTTTACAAATATTTTGGGGTTATTAATTTGTGTGGGTTCCAAACTTGGGGAATTCATGATCATGAAGATATCATCTCCTATTTCATTATCACAAGGTTCATTGTGATATATTTATGGCTTCTCTAAGAATTAATATTATTATTTATCAATTATTGACTCTCAATTCATTTTTATTCCACTCCTATAAAATTAATCATTTTGAACTTCTTATATGGTAATGATTACAAAATGAGATAGTGGAATCATCATGAAATGATGGTTTTTTAATATGGATCATGGAGGTTTTAGAGTATGAACATACTAAGAATTGTTCTATTTCACATAGATCACATCGATAAATTAAATAATTTATGTATTTAAATTGATTTTGTGGAAATGTATAGTATAGTTATGATTATATTTTGGTCATCATGTGATCTTGAATTTTAGGTTTATCTCAGAGTTTTGAAAACCAAATTTCATTGGTTATATTATCCCAATGAAATCGTAATGAGTTATTCATTGACTTTTTCTGGAGAATTCACTAAGATCCCAGTTCTATATTAACATTGTTAATTACATGAGTTAATTTTATAAAAAATTAATTAATTGTTTACTCGTGTTATGAATTTTTATTTATAGAATATAAATTGTTGAGAAAAATATATATATAATGGGGAGATCATTTATTAGGGTTTTTTGTACTAAAAGATATTTCTTATAATCTATACACCATCAAATATGACATGTGATATGTGTCTCTGTAATATTTTGTGATTAATGATAAATTAAAATTTTATTTCTAACCCATGCCCCATGTAAATATTATTACTCTTTAAAGGACACATTAGATAATTAATAATTAATTATTTATTAATTATCCACAGATTTTTGTGGGACCAAATTATCATTTCATATGTATGACTTGTGGCTGATAAAGAGTTTTATATATTTTATAATATATTATTTTGAACTTTGTGATATCCTCCCATAATATCCACTGAATGGGAATTGTGATTTATGGTTATTGGTTTTCTTGTTGATAGGAAATATTGATAATGAAGAAAATTAATATAATATTTGATTATTTTTTTTGGGTTAATAATTCCTCCCAAAATATATTTTTTCATATGGGTATATATAAATTGGAACTATATTTACTTATGTGTAAGTCATTCATTGCAAAAATGGTTGTTGAAGCATGATGGATTGATATTTTTATTATTTTGAAGGTCCATACGATCGAGGAGACTCATATGAGAATATCATATAGAATGGATTTAATGCTTCTTTTTATTTATTTTATGTAGTCGATTGGATGTGATGTATCCGGCTATGGTCGTATTGCAGTATGTCAAATGTGATACCTCTAGAAAACATTGTAATGTGACTTTGGTGTGATGCCTCTTGAGATGATGGTTTCTAAATTTCATAAAATAGATGATATGTGTTATTTATTTTATTTTTATACCTATCTAGTATTCATGTCCCACATATTGATACACAATGACCCTAGAAGATAAATGTTACCCCTGGGTGACTTTTCCAGCAACTATGAATTCCATATGATAAATTTTAATTTTTTAAATACTCTAATAATTTAACATTGGTGATGCACTATATTTAATTTTTTTTTCAGGAATCCATCAATGGGGGGTGGTAAGATGTAATTACATACTTCCCGTGATTCTCTATTAGTTCTATAGTCAAGAATACATAATGACTGAAATACACTCAAATGTAGATAATCCTTGATAAATATTGAGATAGATAATTTGTTCTGAGTTAGGATAAAAGACATGGTTGATACTCTGAACCAGGTGGTGTTTATTTCAAGATTTCTGCATTTTTAGAATTTTATGTAATATACATACATTATTATTTTTCATTTTTCTTTCTTAATGTTCTATCTAGATCACTATTTTTATTAATTTATATTTTAGTAATTGATTTTCAATATAGATATAATGTATCTTTCTTTTCATGATTGTAGTGACATGTAATTATATTTCACTATAAGGATATCTATACTACAGGGTATAGTATCTATACTGTATCACTATAAACAATCACTATTATTTAATATCCACTGGAGTACAGGAAGATTTATTTTGGATAAATAGTTCTTTCATCGGATTACTATTTATTTATATATATCAACAATTTATAAAGACATCATAGAACCTTGTTACATGATATTAAAATTTCATATTTGGTATACATGCGATTGAAATTGTTAAAACAATGGATGAACACTACATGTCATTAATATCCAACACATTCATATATATAATCACATTTTTTCTTGTATTATTGATTTACGTTCTTTCATTTCTATGTTATTCAGGGATTAATTTGGGATATATAGTGTTTTTATGTTTATGGTTTATTTATTTTTCTATTTTATGTAGTTTTCTATGACATGTATTCACGATTTATATAAGGAATGTTGGTTAAGAACACTTTTAATGACTTTATTATTTTATTATTTTAATTTTTTTAATAATAAAAAGTTTCTATAAGGCCCCAGCCTTAAACCTTACTTAAACATGAGTTATTACAAGATTACACATTGAGTATCTTTTCAGGTTTAGTGTTTTAGAGAATTATATCATGAAACTTGCATTACATTCCACATTTAAACAAGGTGGTTACATAAAAGACAATATTCATTCTTCCCATCAATGGAAACCTATTTAAAATAAAACACGGATTCTTTCTTGACACATCCTTGACACTATCGTCACATCATGTACCTTTCCCATGACCTGTGAAAAGCATTTCAAAAACATGGGATGAGCATAAAAAGCTCAGTAAGGGTTATAAAAATATGGAAAGGAAACATGAGTTCATATATACATAAGAATGAAATCATACTTTACCCATAAAACATAGGCATATCAAATCATGAATAAATCATAGAAAACATAAGACATAAAGGTAAATTGAGGCACTCATAACATTCTTACGTAGGGAGTAACCCTCTTGGTTACATTTGGAATACCCATCACAGTATATTCCCTAAATCTCTTCGGAGAAACCTTAACGTTTCACTCCTTCGCGTTACCCAATGCATTGGAGAGCTATATCGGGCTCACCCGCCCTTAGTTTATCACGGAACCACCTGTTATTCATAACAATTCCCAAGAACCATAACATAATCGTATCACATAAACATGAATAAAGGAAACATAACATTTCCACATTTCTAACACAATATAACATTTTAGGATATTGAAATAATGAATCCATTCAAAAAGAAACCATTTCCAAAACCATTTAAAACATTTAATAAAGAGATTTTTGAATCAAAGTTTCCCATACCACCTTGAAGCTTTTAACATTTTAAACCATTAATATCCATATAAATAAATCCTTAAAACCATTTTGAAAACATGGATATTAATAAGAACAAATAATTAAAACATTTAAAATGATATTTTGGTTAAAGGGGCTTTACCAAAATTAGAGACACTTGAATACAATAAATGAGGAATAACATTCAGTTAGAACTTTATAATATCATGAGAATAAAATGATTCATGATATAATACTCCAAAGGACAGTATATACACCATATAAGAGTGAATTGGTGCATAACAACAATGAACCCTCAATAGAAATGTCAAATGTGATGAAATCCCTTATAAAGAAGGTATCCTTAAATTAAGGACAAATAAATCTCAAAAATATGTGTGACAAATATATATATAAACCCAATATAATTGGATGTTATGTGTAAATCAATACAAGGTCATTCACACATATTCAATGGATGACATATTCAATGACTACAAGTTGAACCCAAAGAAATCGAAATTGGGTTAAAAAGTTCCCTTGACAGCCTAACAGCGTCACATCAAAATGAGTTGATGAGAGATAAAAAGTGTATCTCATCACTTGGACATAAAATTTACATCAATAAGGATATATGAGAACATATCCCAACATAACAATATGTAAATTAAAAGACCCAACAAAAGAAGTCTTTTAAAAAAGAGGAGGGTGAAAGGTTCCCTTACCGACTTGGGTATCTTTCAAAACATACACCCCATGAAAGAAGGGAAATAGATAATTGATGTAAATACTCGTAAATGAAATTATATTACACAAAGATTAGAATAATGGGCAGTACATACACCACTAAATGGAATTTGTGGAAAATGTAGCATAACTCTCACGGGAATAAAAGTGAGATGAAAAATCCCTTACGAAAACTCGGCAGCCTAACAGCGCCACATAAAACTTCCGAATATGGATTGATGAGATCAAATAGGGTATCCCATCATATTACAATAAAATTTACAGAAAGAGGAATATAAAAGAACGTCCCCCAACATTACAAAGAGGAGCTTAAAATAAGTGACATAAAGGAGAGTACTTAAAAAGAAAGAGAGAGGTTAGATCTCTTACGAAGGTTCGGCAGCCTAACGGCGCCACTCAAAACTTCCAAAATGGATTTATGAGAGAGAATAGGGTCTCTAATCACATGAACATAAAAATTACAGTATTTGTAATATAAAAGATCATCCCAATAACAAAAAAGATGAGCATTAAAAGGAATGACATAAAAGTGCGTACTTGAAAAGAAAGAGAGGAGTAGGATCCCTTACCTCGGGTCCGACTTGACTCGATCGTTCTTTAACATCCTGAATAATAAACTTGAGTTAATTTACACTTTATTAAGAACCATTTTCTAGTTCATTATTCCTATTAGATCCATTATTTCCATGTTATAAACATTATGTAAACATTTAAGTTAATAATGTTTGTTTTGTCGATATTTGGTTCTTAAGTCGAAAGTAGACTTCTTACCATTACATGTTGTTCGTGTCGTCAAATGTTTATTATATCCAGAATCATATTCATTATTTAGATATCATATATTTCATATATATCCAGTACATTCATGCATTTATAACATTACATAATCATTTAGAGGTAAGAAATGAAATGCACCGTTCTTGGAGACGGTAAGCCGTACGTACGCATGAACGCTACTTTCATTTCTATTTCGTATTTTATAGAATGGAATAATAATTATATAAAGGTATATTATAATTCCAGTATAATATCATATATAATATCATATTTCCATCCTTTATACATCCCACATATGGTATTTAACGAATCAAATCACTTTGAGGGGGCGGTAGTCCGCACTTCCTTAAATGAAGATATCGCGTATACCCATAATGGAAGCCATAAAGGTAAGACAAAAATGAAAAATACAGAAGCATAAATACAACATAAACATATTATATATCATATATAAAAATAGTGACATCATAATGGCCACCTTTGAAGGTGTTAAATGAGTATTGAACAATCATCGTTTCGGGAGGCAGAATTTCACCATCCACGGAAACCGTATGTTCTTTAACCATTTTATGTAGTTGTGTGAGAGTGTAGCTCGAATAAATCTTATAAAAACATCCTAGTATATTGAAGATACTAGTTTTGTTACAAAAGAAGTAAATAATAAGAGTTTAGGGGGTTGGAGAAGCAAAATAAAACAAATGAACATGAGAGAGTGAATTACCTTTAAAAGTGTAACTCCTTTTGATTTGAGCCTAAAGGCTTACTTTGAAAGGATTCTGCCCAAAGGGAATCCTCTAGGATGAGGATAGAGGTGTGGAGAGAGTAAATGGGCAGGGGTTGGCCGAGCCAAAGGCTTTAGGAGAGTGTTAAATGAGGTAGAGGTGGGGGCCTTTTATAAGAGGAGAGGAGGGACACTTTTGGAAAGTAAAGAAATATTACTTTATTTGAAAATGTGTTTCAGTTTCAAAAGGTCCCACATTGATATAATTAGTGGATAAGGTGGTAAGGCTTAGAAATCCACTAATCCAATAAGTTTTGGACATGTGTAGTTCATAGATTTTACATTATCTTTCCATTTTATTTAAATCGTCAAATAATGATGTCATCGCTCCATCATTATTATGTCATAAATAATTTAATTTATTTAATGTCTAAAAATTATAAAAAAATACTATGATGTAGGAAATCTTTCTATCTTTCCAATGAATATTTATAATCAAAATGATGACTTGTATAACCCCACTTAAAAAATGTTTTAGTAAAACATATCATGTTTGTGTCAATTTTACTTTTACATTAAATAAAATGTTATTTATGTCATTTCCCAACCAAAGTGGATCCATGGGGTCCCCAAGTTGACCCATGGCTTGTATTGGTCGGCCATGATACAACCAATGATGTTAAGACTTGTGTCAAGCTCATCTCATTTTATTAATGCATTATTTTTACCTTAAACTACACTAATTACCACTAATCACGATTAAAAACTTAATAAGTTACTATTCACCAAAAAATTATTTTAATCTCATTGAACCACATTTTACTTCTTAATGACAACCATGTATGTCGGATTTTTGTAAATCAAAACACAATGATGGCAAAATTTCCTTTAAACGGAAAATCAGTTTTTATAAGTACCACTTAGTGGTTTCACTATTCCTCAAAATTTGAAGTTTTTCAGAAAAATCCCAAAAATTCACCCTAAGCTATATTTGATATTCTGAATTCAAAAATGAAGTCAGTTTTACAAAATTCAAAACATATAAGTCACATTAATTAATTTAATAATTAATTCCTGCTGTCATGACAAATAGCGTGTTTTATGAAACAATAAGTATCAAAAGATTGACACTAGTTTAAGTCTGATTTCAAAGTGAAATTGATTCAAACGACCACTATTGGATTTAATGGTAAAAATATTTTCTAATTTCACTTTAAAACCAATTCAAAATATAATCTAATAATATACATAAATTATATTAAAAAGTGGTTTTGAATTAAAATACAACATTTTACACTATTCATTAAAAAAATGAACTTTATCGGAAAGATACCAAAAATTTACACAAAGTAAATTTTGATGTCTCGATTATTAATAAGAGTTTTATTTGGTCCAAAATAATGTTTAAGAGTGAACAAAACTATATTTAATGACGGTTCTCCATCAAAAGGTGATAAGTGAACCTTTAGTGAAAACTAGGGCATATAAGCCTAAAATTGAATTTTTTCCGTATTTTAAGCCTTTATCTTTTATTGTACAAGTGTAAAAATATTTAAGAACATATATAATCATATTTTAGTTATTTATATCCATTCCCGCCATTACAACGGCTACATGTTAACTACCATTTAAAATAATATTATTTTATTATTAGAGTGCAACGTAAGATTCCCAAGAAACTCGTTGTTGCGTGTTGGGTACGCCATCGAGCATAGCGTCCCCCTTAAAATAATATTAATATTTTATTCACAAATACAGATAAATATGAAAATGTCATATTCCTTATTTACCTGGGGTGTTACATCCTTCCCCCCTTTTGGGAATTGCGTCCTCGCAATTTTAAAATTGCGCTTGGAAACATCCTTGAACGTCCCACATCGGAACAAGAGTCGGTAAAACAATCACTTTAAAATAAAGAAAGATAAGCACAGAGGTCACCTAAGTTAACCCATACTAGGATTCTATGTATGAAAATATGGACATGGAGGAAAAAACAAAGGGTCATGTTTTGATGGAGAGTGATAGAAAATATGTTTAGGAGAAAGTTAACCACGAGAAAATCACAAACTTGTGATGGGTTAAACGGTATTCGATTCCCCAGTAGGAAAAGTTAATAGACAACATTTGTGTTTTAAGTTAATTTTTATTGAGGAATTTATTCATAAGGAAACATAATCACTTATCATATTGACTTTCAAATTTTATTAGATTCCTTACACAAACTCATATTTTCTCCAAAAGACGAGTATTTAGGAATAGTTGTTCGCATTAAGAGTACTATAATCAACTTCTAGAGAATCACCTAATCCAAAAAAGAGAACTATATACTTCCCATGTCTTTAGGCTTTAACCAAACCAAAACCAAAAAAGTTAGTACAAGATCAGATAATCCAGAAAAGGATAACCCCTTATATAAAGAAAATCTATTCTTATTCTCCAAAATTTGTCCAACAAAACCCAAAGTTCAACGAGGACCATCCGATAAACAATTTGTCCATAAAATTCTTCAAAGTAAACCAATATAAGATTGAAACCCAAATATTTGAAGGATTTAGTCACATAGTCTTCCAAGTTAAATCGTAACATTTATCTCCAAACAACATCAGTCGCCCCTAAAGTCTTGTATTGAAAAGTAATTAACCTAATCACATATCCTCCAAGATAGGTTAATCATTTTCATAAATAACCCAAATTCAACTTACTCTTAATTCATAAAATCATATAACTAGAAAGAATCAGTCAAACTAACCAGGGACTTCACGTAGTCCAGTGGTAGGCGATAAATACCAGTCACACTTTGGTTGTGGGTTCGATTCCCGCAGCTTTGTCCGACGCGACGGGTAGTCACACGGTCTACGTGTTGTCCTTTTTCCAAAACTATATAATCCTTAAAACATTCCCCAAAATGAGATAAAATCTTCAAAAATAATCATAACATATTTTAACCTCAAGTTTATCTCATGCCCTTCATTTTCCATCATATCATATAATAACCCATAATTACCTCAAAAGTAGGGATCATATAAACCCTAATGGTTACCTTTTTAATTATTACCTGAACTTCCACATCGATTGGTCATCTCGTACATGATGCATTATAGAACATACCAAGGTTCATGTGGTTGATCATGACTCCTTGATATTTGGTTTAGAACAACCATGAGTTTCCTCATTGAATCCTCCATTTTATCTAGTCTCTTAATCAGAGAACCACCACAGTTTCCTTCAAACCTGTTGTCTCTTTGGTGCCTGCTAGATCCATCCATTCACTAAAAACAGAAAGGTCAGTGTGAGTATATCAAGAAAACCATCATGTACTAATGAGTAAGATAGAGAATAAGATATACTTACTCATTCACTTTATCTAAAACTAAGACTCTTTCTGAAATCCTAACCATTATGGTAATTGTCAATTTTGCTTAAAGAATACCCTAACCTATAAAGTTATCTAAACCGACCTCTGATACCAACTATAAGGCCCCAACCTTAATCCTTACTTAAACTTGAGTTATTACAAGATTACACATTGAGGATCTTTTCAGGTTTAGAGTTTTAGAGAATTAGATCATGAATCTTGCATTACATTCCACATTTAAACAAGGTTGTTATATAAAAGACAATATTCATTCTTCCCATCAATGGAAACCTATTTAAAATAAAACACGGATTCTTTCTTGACACATCCTTGACACTATCGTCACATCATGTACCTTTCCCTTGACCTGTGAAAAGCATTTCAAAAACTTGGGATGAGCATAAAAATCTCAATAATGGTTATAAAAATATGGAAAGGAAACATGAGTTCACATATACATAAGAATGAAATCATACTTTACCCATAAAACATAGGCATATCAAATCATGAATAAATCATAGAAAACATAAGACATAAAGGTAACTTGAGGAATTCATAACATTCTTACGTAGGGAGTAACCCCCTTGGTTACGTTTGGAATACCCATCATAGTATATTCCCTAAATCTCTTCGGAGAAACCTTAACGTTTCACTCCTTCGCGTTACCCAATGCATTGGAGAGCTATATCGGGCTCACCTGTCCTTAGTTTATCACGGAACCACCCGTTCTTCATTACAATGCCCAAGAACCATAACATAATTGTATCACATAAACATGAATAAAGGAAACATAACACTTCCACATTTCTAACACAATATAACATTTTAGGATATTGAAATAATGAATCCATTCAAAAAGAAACCATTTCCAAAACAATTTAAAACATTTAATAAAGAAATTTTTGAATCAAAGTGTCCCATACAATCTTTAAGCTTTTAACATTTTAAACCATTAATATCCATATAAATAAATCCTTAAAACCATTTTGAAAAAATGGATATTAATAAGAACAAATAATTAAAACATTTAAAACGATATTTTGGTTAAAGGGGCTTTACCAAAATTAGAGACACTTGAATACAATAAATGAGGAATAAAATTCAGTCAGAACTTTATAATATCATGAGTATAAAAGGATTCATGATATAATACTCCAAAGGATAGTATATACACCATATAAGAGTGAATTGGTGCATAACAACAATGAACCCTCAATAGAAATGTCAAATGTGATGAAATCCCTTATAAAGAAGGTATCCTTAAATTAAGGACAAATAAATCTCAAAAATATGTGTGACAAATATATATACACCAAATATAAGTGGATATTAAGTGTAAAACAATAAAAGGTCATTCACACATATTCAATGGATGACATATTCAATGACTACAAGTTGAACCCAAAGAAATCGAAATTTGGTTAAAAAGTTCCCTTGACAGCCTAACGGCATCACATCAAAATGAGTTGATGAGAGATAAAAAGTGTATCTCATCACTTGGACATAAAATTTACATCAATAAGGATATATGAGAACATATCCCAACATAACAATATGTAAATTAAAAGACCCAACAAAAGAAGTCTTTTAAAAAAGAGGAGGGTGAAAAGTTCCCTTACCGACTTGGGTATCTTTCAAAACATACACACCATGAAAGAAGGGCAATAGATCATTGATGTAAATACTCATAAATGAAATTATAATACACAAAGAGTAGAATAATGGTCAGTACATACACCACTCAATGGAATTTGTGGCAAATGTAGCATAAATCTCACGGGAATAAAAGTGAGATGAAAATTCCCTTACGAAAACTCGGCAGCCTAACAGCGCCACATAAAACTTCCGAATATGGATTGATGAGATCAAATAGGGTATCCCATCATATTATAATAAAATTTAAAGAAAGTGGAATATAAAAGAACGTCCCCCAAAATTACAAAGAGGAGATTAAAAGAAGTGACATAAAGGAGAGTACTTAAAAAGAAAGAGAGAGGTTAGATCTCTTACGAAAGTTCGGCAGCCTAACGGCGCCACTCAAAACATCCAAAATGGATTGATGAGAGAGAATAGGGTCTCTCATCACATGAACATAAAAATTAAAGTAAGTTTAATATAAAATATCATCCCAATAACAAGAAATATGAGCTTTAAAAGGAATGACATAAAAGTGTGTACTTGAAAAGAAAGAGAGGAGTAGGATCCCTTACCTCGGGTCCGACTTGACTCGATCGTTCTTTAACGTCCTGAATAATAAACTTGAGTTAATTTCCACTTTATTAATAACATTTTTCTAGTTAATTATTCCTATTATATCACTTATTTCCATGTAATAAACATTATGTAAACATTTAAGTTAATAATGTTTGTTTTGTCGATATTTGGTTCTTAAGTCGAAAGTAGACTTCTTACCATTACATGTTGTTCGTGTGGTCAAATGTTTATTATATCCAGAATCATATTCATTATTTAGATATAATATATGTCATATATATCCAGTACATGCATGAATTTATAACATTACATAATCATTTAGAGGTAAGAAATGAAATGCACCGTTCATCGAGACGGTAAGCCGTACGTATGCATGAACGCTACTTTCATTTCTATTTCGTATTTTATAGAATGGAATAATAATGATATAAAGGTATATTATAATTCCAGTATAATATCATATATAATATCACATTTCCATCCTTTATACATCCCACATATGGTATTTAACGAATCAAATCACTTTGAGGGGGCGGTAATCCGCACTTCCTTAAATGAAGATATCGCGTATACCCATAATGGAAGCCATAAAGGTATGACAAAAATGAAAAATAAAGAAGCATAAATAAAACCTAAACATATTATATATCATATATAAAAATAGTTACATCATAATGGCCACCTTTGAAGGTGTTAAATGAGTATTGAACAATCATCGTTTCGGGAGGCATAATTTCACCATCCACGGAAACCGTATGTTCTTTAACCATTTGATGTAGTTGTGTGAGAGTGTAGCTCGAATAAATCTTATAAAAACATCATATTATATTGAATATACTGGTGTTGTTACAAAATAAGTAAATAAAAAGAGTTTAGGGGGTTGGAGAAGAAAAATAAAACAAATGAACATGAGAGAGTGAATTACCTTTAAAAGTGTAACTCCTTTTGATTTGATCCTAAAGGCTTCCTTTGAAAGGATTATGCCCAAAGGTAATCCTCTAGGATGAGTATAGTGGTGTGGAGAGAGTAAATGGGCAGGGGTTGGCCGAGACAAAGGCTTGAGGAGAGTGTTAAATGAGGTAGAGGTGGGGGCCTTTTATAAGAGGAGAGGAGGGGCACTTTTGGAAAGTAAAGAAATATTACTTTATTTGAAAATGTGTTTCGGTTTCAAAAGGTCCCACATTGATATAATTCGTGGATAAGGTGATAAGGCTTCTAAATCCACTCATCCAATAAGTTTTGGACATGTTTAGTTCATTGATTTTATATTATCTTTCCATTTTATTTAAATCGTCAAATAATGATGTCATCGCTGCATCATTATTATGTCATAAATAATTTAATTTATTTAATGTCTAAAAATTATAAAAAAAATACTATGATGTAGGAAATCTTTTTGTATTTCCAATTAATATTTATAATAAAAAAGATGACTTTTATAACCCCACTTAAAAATTGTTTTAGTAAAACATATCATGTTTGTGTCAATTTTACTTTTACATTAAATAAAATGTTATTTATGTCATTTCCCAACCAAAGTGGATCCATGGGGTCCCCAAGTTGACCCATGGCTTTTCTTGGTCGGCCATGATACAACCAATGAGGGTAAGACATGTGTCAAGCTCATCTCATTTTATTAAAGCATTATTTTTACCTTAAACTACACTAATTACCACTAATCGCGATTAAAAACTTGATAAGTTACTATCCACCAAAAAATTATTTTAATATCATTGAACCACATTTTACTTCTTAATGAAAACCATGTATGTCAGATTTTTGAAAATCAAAACACAATGATGGAAAAATTTCCTTTAAACGGAAAATCAGTTTTTATAAGTACCACTAAGTGGTTTCACTATTCATCAAAAATTGAAGTTTTTCAGAAAAATCCCAAAAATTCACCCTAAGCTATATTTGATATTCTGAATTCAAAAATGAAGTCCGTTTTAAAAAATTCAAAAAATATAATTCACATTAATTAATTTAATAATTAATTCCCGATGTCATGAAAAATAGCGTGTTTTATGAAACAATAAGTATCAAAAGATTGACACTAGTTTAAGTCTGATTTCAAAGTGAAATTGATTCCAACGACCACAATTGGATTTAATGGTAAAAATATTTTATAATTTCATTTTAAAACCAATTCAAAATATAATCTAATCATATAAATAAATTAGATTAAAAAGTGGGTTTGAATTAAAATACAACATTTTACACTATTCATTAAAAAATGAACTTTATCGGAAAGATACCAAAAATTTACACAAAGTAAATTTTGATGTCCCGATTCTTAATAAGAGTTTTATTTGGTCCAAAAGAATTTTTAAATGTGAAAAAAACTATATTTAATGACGGTTCTCCATCAAAAGGTGATAAGTGAACCTTTAGTGAAAACTAGGGCATATACGCCTAAAATTTAATTCTTTCCGTATTTTAAGCCTCTATCTTTTATTGTACAAATGTAAAAATATTTAAGAACATATATAATCATATTTTAGTTATTTCTATCCATTCCCGCCATTACAACGGCTCCATGTTAACTACCATTTAAAATAATATTATTTTATTATTAGAGTGCAACGTAAGATTCCCAAGAAACTCGTTGTTGCGTGTTGGGTACGCCATCGAGCATAGCGTCCCCCATAAAGTCATATTAATATTTTATTCACAAATACAGATAAATATGAAAATGTCATATTCCTTATTTACCTGGGGTGTTACAGTTTCACCTATTTCGTGTTTTAATAAAATGTACTCTATTATTTTCCTAAGTCCATTGATAGTTCTATTAATCATTTCCAAAACTGATGGTTTTGATTATCCTCATATAGATCATCATTGGTATATTTCATTTATATTCACATGTATACGATTATAATACTCATGGGGGAGTCTTATGTGTGGATGAATATAGGGAATTAAAACCCATTATTGGGTATTTGAATTTTTCATGGGGTTCAGGTTATGTGTGATATCTCTCAAGAAGGTTCTTTGGTCGATGTGTTTCTTTTCTATATGTTGGACATGATTAAAAAATATACAATATATGTTGGGTCCTATGTGGGATTATTTATATAGACTATATGAGACATCCTATATATGGTGAGATAATGATAATATTTTTGGTGATTTGAGTGTTATAAAAGATTAGTAGTGTGGATTCAATTTAATTTATGAAATGGGATGCGATATGTTATGGTGTCATTATTTATAAGGGTTCTCCTACGCATGTGAGTTCCTTTAGGGATTTAATATAAGAATATATTATCCTTGATATAGAGATTATGTATAGATAGGTTCTGATCCTATGTATAGATAGGAATAGTGAATCCTTAAATATAGTAAACTTGTACTCGCTCATGCATTTGCACAGTGATATAACACAATTCATAGAATTTTTTTCAATGATCATATGGTTGATTTTTGAATAAAATGAATGAAAAGAACATTGAGTTTGACATTTGAAATTCTAATCATTATCATAAATAATTATCATAATACGAAGATATAGTTAAATGTAGTCATATTTAAAATGTACATTAAAAAGGATAATGAAATTGAATATATAGAAACTGAAAAAAAAATCATACTATAGACCAAAGATGTATTTTTCTAGTAGAGAAATTCATTACAGTAATCCATCTTGAGCTTTATCAGAAACTCAATACACAACAAAATATTAGTGGAATCTTGGTTTTCAAACATCAAATTTGATTTGATTTTTAAAAAGAACAAATCCAACCAACCCATTTCAGCAATAATAATCTATATGAAATCAAAAAAAAACATATAAAAGGAAATTATAAATATTTGAAAATAATAAATATTATTTATCAATAATTTATATATTAAAATATCAATTTGTTTATTAATATCGTAACAATCTCAATGAAGCTGACAAGATAATCAATATAGTTGAATTGAACTCATTTTACAGTATAGTATCTCAATTCCAGGTCCAACTCAAGAAATATAAAGTGATTTTTAAAGACTTCAAAATCAATAAAATAATTGTGACTATTATTTAGAACATGAATTGTAAAAAATAAAAACATACTTATTCATTAACCATAAAACTTATACAACTTATCCTGCTGAAGACTTTGTTCGTAAAAACAATACCAGGATCAAACGTCTCTAATAAATAAATGATACAACGTGTATCTTATATTTCTCATCCAAACATGTAAATTCAAGACATTCATTCCATCAACCCATGAACATTCATCAATAGTTTTGTTCTCCGCTATGCAGGGATGAGAAACATTGATGTACATCTGGCTTCTCACCGACATGACCCGCTGATCTACACCTTTGCATCTACCAATCCATTAAATTTTCCATAGAACAAAGTATTCAGTAAAATTTAACACTAACCAACACTAAAATTAATGTCACATCAACATAAATATCATAATTAGAAAACAAAAACTCACATAAAACTCTTATTGATGAAATAAACTCTTAATGATAAAATAAACAAATTTATAGAGAATGCTTCCTAACCCAATTGACCATAAAATTATTAATGAGGAACGAAAATGAACATAATAGCACATAAAACTATTGAAGGGGGGAGAAAATAAATATCAAAATTTCATGAAAATGAAGACACCCACCAAACCTATAGAAACCATAGTAAAAATATATGTAAATAAATTTGGTTGAAAGGTCCAATAAATCAAATTTTCTTACCCTTTTCCTGCTAGTCAAATTCGATTAACCTACAAAACATTTAAGGTTTGATAAAAACATTTCCTGTAATGATATTGCAGTATTATGAAATAATCATAAGGAAAATGATTGTAAGTAAAGTCACCCAGTAGTGTTTATAATGCAATTAATTGGTTAAATTTCATTAAATGTACCAGTATTGATAGGAATATTTTCACATTACAACTATATTCATTTTAAATTTCATGAGACAAATGGATAAATACTACACTACACCAGGCATAGCTAATAACCAGAAACCAGTAAGAAAATTTGGCTGGGACTGAGCTTCACTATAACATTCGAATAGCTTATTTCTAACTCATGGATTTGATACCCCTTAAGTGCGATATTCATAAATCATATTGGTTGAACAATTGTCTACATTCTATCCATACCCCCCAATTTTATTGTAATGAAATAATTAATAAACCAATAGAATGACTGAAATTACAATAGACATATATTGCTTGAAAAAACAGTTATTATTATATTCCCCTATTTTTTATCATTACATCAGTGACAGAAGAGACTTTGTGGATGTAGAAAAACATCTTAATTTTTTCATCAACATGTTACAAGATTGTGGAATAGGTATTAGAAGACGTCAACAACAAACACCATATGATAAAAAAAGAAAAAGGGTATATTTTTAGTTTTGGAGGGGTTATGATAAAAAATAATTGTTTCATGTTGGAAAAACTACTATAGTCATGTAAAATATAAAAAGACAAATGGAATAATACATCACATAATACTATTTAAGGGGGAAGATACTATGTATCAAAACATATTTAAAATGAATACACCCAACAAAACTACACAAACCAAAGTAACAATATAAGTACTAACAATTGGTTGAAAGGTCAAAAAAATCAACAATTGTTTACCAGTTTCATGCTACCCAAATTCCATTAACCTGAAAAAATTTAATGGGTTATCGACACATTTCAAGAAAAAAGATTGTAGTATTATGAAATAACCAGTGGGAAAATGATTATAAGTAATGTAACCCTTCAGTGTTTGGAAATGAAAAGAAATTGTTAAATATCATTAAATGTTACAGTATTGGTAGGAATATATTCACATTAATACTATATTCAAGTCAAATTTCCCAAATATCATTCAATAATAAAGTTAAATTAATATTTTTTCTACATATTTTACAACACATAATAACTTAAAAGTCAGACATTGTTTTCTAGTATATCAGAAAGAGATATAGAGAGGGAAAGTATAAAAGGTGCAAATCAAATCTAAAGAACTCTTTTTTCCACTTATCATTGCATTTACTAATAATTATTTTTAGTTTAAAAAAATATAGTCATGGGATTAAAATTAATTCCATTATATCAAATTACCTCTTGAAAATATATGTGGAGATGGTTAGAAATGAAATGTACAAGAGACTCTAAGCTTGAAATCTCAACGTAAATTCTCATGGAGTAGTCTCTCTTAGGCTTCTTCCATGAATTTGGTTCCCATGGAAGTAATTATTGATTCCATTATGACTATACAAATTCAAACAGTAGAAAATTCTATTCAGTATACTAGTAAAAGTGGTGAATTCCTTTATAATCTCATGTTCTAGAGGTAACAGGTTAAAGCGTAAACCATGAATTCATTCCATCATATGTTATATTTGTAGTGATGACTTGGAAGTATATTTTTTCAGATATAAGATATGTGTTCACATAAGAAGAAATCAAAACTGAAGCATCCAGAATGTTATTAGTAGATGGAACAAACTGATAGTATGAGTTTCTTGAGATAAAAGACAGAAACTCTAGACAACCAAACTATCTATGTACATTAGCATTCGAGGAATATTTTTTAGTCAAGGGGTATATAAAGACATTGGTTTCCTATATAAATTGAACTTTCGTTAATGTTCTTGTTTGTCAAATCAACAAATTTTGAGTCTTTAAATTCTTTATCATGCTGCTCCATATGCAGTAAAAATGTATATATATGGGCATGGAAGGTTTTAATAAGTTTATGTATGAATGAAAAATTCATATATACATATAAAAGTATAAATAGTATGGATTGGGGCAATGGGGGGGGGGGTAAAAAAGAGTTTTTCAATTAAAGATATTCCAATTTCACATAATAAAGAAAATATGGAATATTACGGTTCTGGACCCATTCATGTTTTTTTATAAAAATGTGGAATCAATGAATTCCAATACATACATAGACTTGTAGACGAATATAGTGGAACCCAAGACTATAAGGGCCCCAATATGATAAATAAAGCGTAACAAGATATTATGTTCAACCACCATTAAAAATAATTCAATAAAGATAAGAGTCTCAGTCCTGAATTAAAACAACAAAGTACAGATCCATCCCAGTTTACCTAACATGAACATAATTAAATCCATCAAATTTAGAGATGAATATCTCAAATAGAAAATTATTTTTGAAAATTGGATAATCATTCATATGAAGAACTGCTCGAATTCAAGGTATTATCTTCATATGAACCATCAGTTTCCCATAAAAACATGTTCTTAAATGCGAACTCATTTCCTGAAATCAATATAATGAACACATAAAAAACCTTAAAAAGGGAAAATATCCTGTAAACCTATATCAAACAGAAGACTAATTAAAAAATTATAGTATGAATTTACGCATAATTTAAAATTTATCTAGTAATCTCGCTGCAATATCATCTCCCTTTATATTGAAAAGAAATTTCATAAATAGAAAATAGTTCATCAATTTTAAAATAATAATTAATGTATATGAATATAGAATCAACCACTACAATGTCAATTGAACAATTAATAGCCTCCGTAGTTCTATCTGAGGATTTAAATGATTATTTTAGTTTATAAATAATGGAAAAAGATTCATTGAATGTAAAATCCTGAAATTAGAGAATAATGGTATTTTTTAAAGAGAATTGTCTAATGGATTGTAAAACTAAATCCCTCAATCACTTTCCTTCAGTAATGATAAATATAAGTCATCCTTTACCGGTGATGGCTGGTAAGATTGAAGGATGATTGAAATTACATTACCCATATATTCCATTGATATGATCATCATTTATTATAGTCAAAAGAAAACTCAGTAGCACGTAATGAGAATTATATGAATTTAAATAAATCAAAATTATAATATAAATAAAATGACTGAATGGAAAATTAAAAATCATTTTTATATCTTATATAACGGTTACATTCCATATATTCCACTTTTTATTCTCTAAAGAAAGAGTTAGGGAAGTAGGAAGTGAATTTAAAAGAAAGGATGGTACCTTTATTACATTGATATGATTATATCTCATGATGATTAATGTATTTTTAGAATATGGATCATGTGTTCAAAAGGAATTGGAAATTTATCTATTAGAAAAGTTATACTTTCTTTGGTAATCAGGATGTAATATCTATGACCTGCAGATTCAGAAAGTATTCTATAAGAAGCAAATATCTTATCAAATTATTATATATTAAGAAAATAATATAAATATTGAAAAATTATAAAAATTTTCATGCTTTTATCTTTCTGCAGAGTCCTAAGACACTATAAAATTTCATTATACCACATTAGTTGCATCAAACATAGGCAATGTATTTTTTACCGGATGAAATGAATATAATGAAAAATTAGAAAAAAAATAATGACACAAGTATTAAATAAATCCCAATTATGATTTTACCAATTTCTAATTGAGAAGAACAAATGTAGTTTTTTATAATAATATAGAAATTTAAATGAAATAAAAAAATCAATATTCTAAACTACAATATTGTAATGAAAAAAACATACAATGAAATACCGTCATGGAAACATGATTACACAAATAAACTGAAGCCTCATGTCACCTGAAATCACATAAACTAAAGAGAATCAATGAAATAACCATGAGAGATTACAGGAATGCAGTAATCATTTATTTAAAAAACTAATGGAAGTGATAAACTGGTGAGTAGAGAACATAGATTATTTGTAAAAAATATATAAATTAAATTTCACATGTAATGAAACACTATAATAAAAATCACTATTAATTAATGTATATAATATACATTAGAGGAACATAAATATTTTTTATATACATTCTAGTGAACAAAGCTATGTATCCATACCTAAATTGCAACATGTTTTGATATTCTTGAACAAAAGGTGTGAACACTAAAAAATATAACATGTGAATAAATATTCTCAATGACTAAAATATTTTTTGTAATGGATGAATTGGAAGGATAGTTTTACTATTATGACATAATAAAAATTCTTTAGAAAATGGAAGTACTATAAATTTAATAGAAGATATAAAAAAACTACAAAATGTTTGGAGATGAAACGAACTTGTGCAGATGAATGGTGAATGGAGACAAGGAATGTGAACAAAGGCAGGATGATGATGTGTGATAAATAAAGGTAGGGAGGAAGGAGTTACAGAGGTGATATCATTGAACGAAGAGCTGAAGTGATGGTAAGGAGGGTCGGAGGTGGGGGTGTCAGATTGCATTGAATGGAGACCGAGATGTGGAGATGAGTATACAAGGTCTGCCAAGGATGGGGATTAGGAGTATACAAAGATGAGGATCTAAGAGTGTCAGTTATGGGTAGTCAAGGAGCAGTGTTCGGAGATAAAGTGCTGGTTTTTTTATTATTTCATAAGAACTATTTTTCAATAGGAAATTTCATTTCTGTGGATTCTCATTGTCCATTTTACAAGTTAGTGCAGTGAAATCAAGTCTTGCTAACTGGGTTTGATGTAAAATTACTGTAATCTAGAAATGGTGTTCCATGACTAGGAGGGGCTTTGTTGCATAATGTTTGGTGGAAAGCCTTGATAATAAATCTTCCATAGAAGAATCCATAATGCTGGGAAATATATATCACATAAAAAATGAAATATTAATTGGACAACATTAATAAAATGTAAATTATTTGAGGATATTATTCATTATAAATGATCTAAAGAATCCATCTTCTAAAAATTTATCTTGGGAAAACCCACCAGCAACATGCTGTAGTTGAGAAAAGCTAATCTATCTCAGTAATTTCCCAAATTATGGTGCCTTCTGATGGTCGAGTAATAAAAGTACAGGA
This sequence comes from Viscum album, assembly GCA_963277665.1. Taxonomy (NCBI): domain Eukaryota; kingdom Viridiplantae; phylum Streptophyta; class Magnoliopsida; order Santalales; family Viscaceae; genus Viscum; species Viscum album. The sequence continues at coordinate 910,653,466 of OY728161.1, read as the reverse complement.
CGTGACTATTGAATTAGAATATGATATGTATCAAAATATTGCTTGAAAATTTAATAAGAAATAGGAATTACTAAATACATGAGAGAAGGAAACAAATATCCATTAAATGTGTAGAACATACCTTTTGTGGATATTTGGATATGTATGGTTAGTGATGAAAAGTATTTGTTTAGTAATAGTGGATATGGGTTACAATGGAATGTGTGTTCATATTTTCTTTTTGTTAGTTGGGGTGACCGGTTCAGCTGTAGAATAATTTTCAATAGTTATTGATCCTTTAACAGTTATATTTTAGTAAAAAATATATATCTTCATACTGAGAAAGGATAGTTTTAACAATTTATGTTATTTTTTTGCATGATAGAAGAAAACAAAATGCCATGGACGTTGTACAGTGAAGTTACCATTAGCAGGCATCAGTGATAATGGCATGCATGCTTATATTTGTGAGTTACCTGTCTGTGTTATAATTTCAGTTGAATTAATGTTGTACAATGATCATAATTCTGTACAAGTGAAAATATAGTCAATATCTATGCTTGTTTAATTATAAATAATGGAATGGTTCAAGGTGAACACAATAAAAATATGATAAAATTCATGTCATTGTTGCATGAGTACGGGTTGCTGGAGTTTCAGAATAGTAGATCTGACATCAATGAAATGTAGAGAGCATGTAATCAATAATAGAACATCAATGATATCAATATTAATTATACAACACTGATAGAGTAAGAATGTTATATTGAATAGAATAAGTTACACTTACTTGACTATGAAACATAATTCAATGCAATGAGAAACTCAATATAAACTCATCTAATAATGATAATTGAAGTAAAAAATGGATGTTTAAATGATTTATAGGGGTTTCTAGAGTATCTAAACAAAAGAGATATAGTAATAATGATTAATTAAATGGTATTTGACTACAAATAAATCATGATGGGATGAGGGGAATAAATTTCCACGCCCTTAGGATAATATGGGGAATTCTAGATATGTTGGATCTCTGAATATGATGTCTTCGATAGTAAGGAGTTCATAAAGATCTTGGTTTCCATCCACTACAGTGTATAGTGATGCTGAAAATGTAATGAATTCTAGAGGGGAACCGAAGGTGAAGGCAACGAAAGTCACGAGTTGGAGGAGTATGAATTGTACAGATAATGAGTACAGGTTGGAGAAGTCTACCTTCAAAAAAAACCGATTGCACTGTAAGAGACTGAAGGTAAATGGGGTCTAAGGTGAAGGAACTATCAGCGGTGAAATTACAGGAGTAGATCTTCATGGATAACCCGAGACATTTGGTTGACATATCTGAGGATATAGGGTGGATGATTTACCTACATCCGGATGCAATGATGTTGGAGTCGATTTTCACATGGAACCAGACATAGGGGTCTGGTGGAGTATGGGATTGTGGCTGAAGGTGAAGGATTGGTTGGAAGATCGGTCACAAAAATTATTTTTTATGGATAACTAGAAAGTGGTCTTAGAGGGATGAAATGTCGGTGGATGAAGATGATAAAAAAATGGAGGCGAGGTTGGAGGATTTGAGATTTTGTGGAAACCCTATATCAGAGATAGAGAAACCCCGAGTGGTGGAGGGAAGAGTTGCTCAAAACTGAATCAATAAGGATAATAAAGGAACAGTTTTGCGGGAGGAGATGCATGAAGAGGCAGGAAGAGCTGATGACTGCCGGAGACAGGGTTCTGGAATAGTCGGAGAAGAGGAGGATCGGCTTCGAAGGGAGAGAGTACTGATGAAAACCTATATGATGAGGAGAGGATACTCGGGAGTGTATGGGGTAGAGGATCATGGATTTTGGAAGATGATTTGAGGTTAGTATACTGCGTGTGAGACGTGGTTTCATCATATGTTAAAACATAGGATGAAAAAATCTTCCTTTAGAAAATATATAAGTATAATTTTTTTTGTATTTCTTTTTATATGATGTGGTTAATATTCACATGAGATGTGATGTGTTGGTTAATTAGGTGCATAATCCTGGTGTTTATGGGACATATCTATAATTTTTTTCTTCTAATTCTTTTATTAGTATATCTCTCCTCTTTATAACTACATAATGGAATGATTTCATATAAAGGTATGAGTGAAATTGTTCTATGAGGGTCTTATCATACACTATATTTCCATGAGAAAATATTGATAATGTTTTAATAATAAACAATGTGGGTCACAACCATCCTCAACCATGATGAGGGAAGGCACAATAGATTTCCAGACCCTCCCATATTAAATTTGAAGGAGATATATTGACCCCAAAGACCTGCCTTTAATAGGCCTCTTAGTGGTGACTAGAACCAAGGGTATATAATCACACAAAAATTGGAAGGGATTGCCTTTTTTATTTAGTAGTATTGATATATAAGATAGTAAATCCATAACTATAATAAAACTGGATGTAAAAGTAAATACAAAACAATCCATTCCCATATGCGTGTTCCAATAATTTGTGGTACATGATACAAGAAAAATCCAAATGGATGTACCAAAAGAAATGAAAATAAGTGACATCAACAGTCCTGACATCTGAGATAGTATTTACCCACATGGTATCCAATGTCCTCCTGAAAACCTAAAACCATTTTTATATAATTAGGGTGAGTATACAAGTATAATCAGTAGGAAAACCAAAAGCTCTCATGAATAAATAGGGAGTCATTCTAATTCCCTATGGAAAAGGTGATAACCAATGCAACTAGCAAGGAAACTATCCACCCATCCTCACCAAGGAACAGTCCCCATATAGTGCAAGTTAGGTTAAATAATAGTAATATCACATCGATATTTTGGTACCCCACACCACTTTTCCAATAGATATTGATGACATCCTACATGTTAGACCCCCAACCATTTTCACTATAGTCCCACTATCATCCCAACAACAAAATTTTGGGCCACTACAACAACGCATCCAACCCCCAGACACCTTGGCCACAACAACGACACACATCCCCACCCACAGACACCTGGGCACAACAACTACATCCACACTCGAAGACACCGCGGCCAGAACAACTACTTCCATGACCAAAAACACCTGTGAATCATCCCAAAAACATTTGGGTAACATACTGCTTTCACACACCTAGGCCAACCTCCATACTACCCTGGTCGAAGTATCTAGGTCTGTAATGGACCTTCGGGCCTCAATCCCTACCTAAATAGTCGTGGGATAATCAGGGAAGGGAGTAGAAAAGAAGCTAATAATATTCCACTCATAAGAGTGGTTGGAAAGACACCCCCCCCATTAAATGAGGGTGTCTAGCATGAAGTTCTCAATTTGGGTGTGGTGCGAATAAGAAGCATAATAATTATATTATACATATAGGTAATCAATAAATCATCCCACCCTATGGGTTACAAACCCAACCCATACACAAACACTGAAGTAACTATTCATTCAAAAAATAACAACATCATCAACCGAGTCACAACTTGTTCTAGGAAAACTATTTCCCATTGAACCCATTCTATTTATCAAATTCAAGTGATCTCGTTTAAATAATTCTTCACTGCTGGGTAACTAAAAGGAATTTCCATATGTCAAGGAAGGAAAAATATCCAAGCACCAAATTATGAATTCACACATGGTAATTATTAAATTCACAACAAAAAAGGGATACGTGAGATCCCTTGACGTACTGGAACCAGTCCAAGCCACAACATACTGCCCCACACAACCCCAATTCCACAAACTAGAAACTACCCAATGGGAGATTCCATACCAATCCATGACACCTTAAATGAATCAAGCAGAGCATCCCTAAACATTACCAAAATAGAGTAAGGGATTTTTTAGATTTAAGCACACAATTTATTTAGTTCTGGCTTTTTGTATGGTTATGTTGGGTGACCATGAAAGGATTCTTATTCATTATGCATCCATTTAATCAAACGATTTTAAGTGATTTTCTAATTTCTATGTAACATCCATTCAAACATAGATTTATCCAGAAAACCATGGTTCATTAGTGCGCAAAAAAGGACCACCAATGATCATGATTTTTAATGAAACTAATCTCATACAATTCACAACATATAGAGGAAGATAGAAGAGTACATCATCATCATAAAACACATCCCTTCATTATACAAATACAAATTATTATCTTCGTTATGCTTTGGATTCGTCCATCCCTTATGGAACATCATAATACCCACCCCTCATGATACAAAATAATTATATCCGAAGGAAAAAACCCCACATGGATGATCAACAATCGATGTTTTTCTAATTATTCCATGAACTGGGGTTGCATGACATGCATGATAAGAACTTTGAGGAATCCATTTGGGAGTAAGAAATTCCCCAGAATATGCGCACCACTAGAGTCAAGAAGGGGGACTCCATGCACTCCAAGGAAATAAAAAGAGACCATCGAAAATGAAAAAATAATCATGTGAGATAAATAGTGAGATCCATGTGTTACGGTCTTTGAATTTTTTAATCCCTATAAAGTAAAATTGTAGGATTTCATTGCGGTTGTGTGGATAAAAAAATTTGAAGTATTTTTCATTTGATAATTATCATTAGAGAGGTGTTTATATTGATTGTGAGTTTATGGTTTTCATTTAAAAAGAGGAACGCTTGTAATGGGTGAGGAACTCAAAAGTAAGGGAATAGGGTGAGACACTGAGGAAAAGGCCACATGTTTTGGTGTGTCAAGTGTCTCCCAGACCATGGGGGATTTTAGATATCATTTAAGGGATTTAAATAGATTTTAACGGTTTATTAATACACTCTTATGACAAAATATATATTGCGAGATAAGAACTGGAAGAAGTTGTAAACTAAAAAAAATGGTGGGGAACCATTTGGTGAGCGAATGTAACGGTGCCACCGTCGTGGTTCCACCTTCATAGTGCCACTGTCATAGTTCTACTGTCACATTGCCACGATAAGGGTGCCACTATTTTGGTGTGAAACCAAGATGGTATGACCATTATGGTGCCACTGTCATGGTGCCACCGTCATATTTCCACCCTGACCAGTGCCACCATTTTTCAAGGTAATGTTTTATGGAACCGAGTTTTTTGGATAAATCATAAATGAGTCATTTTTAGAGCCATTACATCAGATGCCTCTCAAACTATTTTCATCCTCGAGAATCTATTTAGACATGATGAAAAAAAGGGGTTCGAACAAACACCTCGAAAAATACTTCATAGTAGTATACATCCTCTACATTTAGGAACATATCTACCATAACCAACCACACAAACATGGAAAGGTCATATAGTACATAAATAGGGATTAAAGAGTCTCATCCTCTATGTCAAGATACTATTATCTTTTTATGGTACTAACTCATCAGCACCAGTTCAATCACATCCACCTTAATGCATATCTATTAGGGATCAGGTCCTCCCATACTCATAGTCAGGACTCTTCACACACATTCTGGGAACAAGAGAAGTAATCCATTATATAGTTAACTAGGACAAGCATTATATCACAATCAAGTAAAAAACATAACAGAACAAAAATCCAATTGTATTAGGGTACTAGGCATTATGTTGTGCCTCTTATTCATAGGAACCCTCCTCGAGGCCACCATGCCACTGTATCACACGATCCATGGGAATGGTTTGTCTATGAATCACCTTCTCCTCACGATATTTGATCCACCATGGTCCATGCTACAAAGGTTGTGTTTTCCTGGATATTAAGCTCCCCCTGTCGAGGGAATGCAAATTATCGGGTAGATGTCAACGAAGTAAAACACATGGAAGTCATCGTTCACCCTGAGTAGTAGTGGTGGTTGTGTCAGATGATAAACCACATCGCCAACATGCCAAAACTCATCAATGGGTCATCAAACCAGGGAGAAATACTTCTTTCCCTACCAAACCTCTTTCTCCCATGCTATGAAGAGACCTTCATGAACACATGGTCCCGATCTAGAACTACAAGGGGATCCTCCTATGATCGACATATGTCTTTTTCTGGTCTTAGGCCACATTCATCACCTCCATTATAAGCTGATATTTCTATGTCATGCGTGACACCACCTTTGGGAAATGAACACTTGCTTCCCTTACCAATGTCCAACACACGGGTGGGAGATATAGTCTCCCATACATGCCATATAACATAGACATTACAATGGTATAATGATATCTAATTTTGTTGGAAATCTCTACCAGAGTCAATTGTCGCACTCAGGACCCCCTAAGTCCAAAAAACATGATCATATCATATCATCCAATATCTAGATGGTCTCCTCTATTTGACCATATGATTGGGGATGTGATGAAGTGCTGAGGCATAGGTGGGTTCCAAAAGCATGTTGCAATCCTTTCCATACCCGTGAGGTACACTATGTTCCCCGATTTGAGTCTATGGATCTCGAAACTCCATGCAACCACAACACCTCTTCCACGTACCTCTTTGTGAAGGCATCCACCAAAATCGACTCCTTGATTTCAATGAAGTGAGATAATTTTATCAGCTGGTCCACCACTACCCAGATAGCATCACATACCCCTTTATCTCTTGGTAGTCCCACGAAAAAATCCATCGAGATGTCGTCCCAATTCCTATTCAGGACATCTAAAGGTTGGAATAGAACTCCAAGGATGCTATGTTAAACCTTCACCTACTGACACACGAGTCACTTTTCCATTAACTCTACCACTTCCTGATTTACCTTGGTCCTCCAAAAATATCACCTCAAACACCAATACATCATGGAAACTCTTGAGTGCTCTTACTGGGGTGATTTGTGAAACAAACCAAGAACTCTCTCATGTATTTGCACCAGGATGAACCACATTACATGAAATGACATTTGATTCTGGCCATCCTCTGAACATCCTTCTACAACATTGACCTCGATAACATGATCATGTATCACTTCAGCCTCTATCCCCCACTTTGATTCCTCCACCTATTGAAGCAGATATGACTATACTGTCATCTAAATCATACAACCTCTACCATCCTCTACCCTTGTATCCATTTGTAGGGTAGCCAAATATTCTATCTCCTTCCAAGCATATTTTGATTCTCTAACCACATCCTTCTGTGAATTCATGGTCAATGAATCAGAAACCATATTCACAATACATTTATTGTATGAGATTTTGATGTCGCAATCCTAAAGAAACTCCTTCCACCATTGTTGTTACTTGTTCAGGACCTACTGGGAGAGGATATACCACTAGTTCTTGAGATATGTGAAAACCATGAAGCGCTACCTGATTAGGTAATTCTGCAAAAACATTAGTGAGAACAAGAAAACAACATGTTCCAGATCATGGGTGGCATAGTTACCCTCATAGGGAAATAACTACCAAAACCCATAAGATATCACCCCCTTTTGTTTCATTAGTACACACCCCAAGCCTGGGCCTTAAGCATCATAGAACACCTCAAACGTCTCCCATACCTCTGTTAATCTCAGTACTGGGGAACTAACCAGAACCCCCTTCCGATAACTAATGGCTGCCTCGCACTGCTTACTCAAAATAAAAGTATGGTCTTTCATTGTCATGGATATCATAGGTGCTACATCTCAGTAGCAGTTGGGCACAAATCTCCTGTAGTAACCTGTTTGATGTAGGAATCTGTGAATCGCTGCCATGTTTGGTGGGGATGCCCATGAAAAAAAGGTTTTTAATTTCAATGGGACCACTACTATTCCATGCTCGGACATCACATATCCATGAAAGTGAAATTTTTGGGTCCAGAACATGCACATGGAAAACTTCTCATAGAGATGGTGGCGTTAGAGGACCTCTAAAACCATCCTCAAATGCTCATCATGATATTCCTATGATCTTTATTAGATTAGGATGTCGTCAATAAACACAACCACGAACTGGTCCATATATTCCTGGAATAAGGAGTTCATGAGTCCCATGAACATGGCTGGAGCATTTTTAAAGACGAACTACATGGTCACAAATTAAATGTTCCCATATCTGCATCTGATATTATTCTTTGAGATGTCACCCACCTTCACCCTCAACTGGTGATATCCTGACCCTAGGTTGATCAAAGAGAACCATCCATCACCCTTAAAATGATCATAATTTTATTCGATCCTTGGGTGGTGGTCACAGCTTTGGACCATTACCATGTTCAACCTCTGGTAGTTTATACACAGCCTGAGACCACCATCTTCCATCTTTGCGAACAAGACTGGATATCCGAATGGTGATGCTCTTGGTCAAACAAAACCCATATTCATTAGATCGTCAATATGGATTTGTAACTCCCCGAACTAAAAAGGAGACATCGGATCAGGATCCATCGAAATTGGATGGGCACTGAGTTGCATGTCTATCCTGAACTCAACATCACATTGAGGAGGTAGAGTCACCACATCTCTAGGGTTGAAATCATGGAACTATCTGAATATCCCTAGGAAATCAACCATATTTGTATCTAGTCACTACATTCAAAGCTCATCTAACATAGAATGAGGGGGAACCACTCACCAGATGCCTTCCTCACAACCCTGGTCACATACAAAAGTCAGGCATTGTCCGCCAATATCATAAAACATGACCCATATTTTCAATCATTCGATCACAGAACACAAAAAGAATAGCCATTCAATTCCTAAAATGAAATCATACTACTTCATCTACAAAAAACGAAGGTTCCCTCTACACTGATGTGTTCTTAATACTAGTCTACATCCCTGGAAAACTTATGACAAGCCGGTATGACCTCGGAATGGCTTACTCTAAATCAAGAGCCCGAGAATTATCTCTGCATCTAGACCCAAATCATGGGCTAGACTGGGTGCATCAAAAGAGTGTGAAGATCATGATTCAAACAAGGAACATCCAAGAGTGATAAACAAGGTGATCGTCACTAGAAAAACCTCTAGCCCTGCTAAAACTACTACCATTGAGGGATGCAACTGCCCATGCCCAGCTCCTCTTCACTTGGTTGTCAGCCACCTCCCCGAAAATTCCCTGGTTGATGTCCCTCAGGAGAACCCTTGAGTTTGGCCTCCGCTTACAACATCTTCTCTTGGAGGTGCGGGAGCTCACTGTCCCTGCTACTGGTAAAAGGGAAAGACTGGAAAATAATACTAGTGAGGTGGGTGCAGAAAATTCCTACCCAAACTGTAATACACTCAGTCCTGGAACAGATTTCAAAGGTTCTCATGAATTCCACAAATGAAGCTTCTCAGTAATGGGCCTTCAATTAAGGGGCGTGGACTGAGAGATTGAAAATGTAACTGCTTGGGCCTACTCTCCACTGGCCAAATCCTAGAAGGCCCTAACACTGGAGGATGGTCGCTAAAGGCCTTCCCCTTTTATGATCATAACTTGCTCCCCTCTCGTTGTACACCTCTCAGTGTGTGCATCCTCTCCACCACTCCACCCTTCATCTGAACCAACAAGTATGTTAGTAGAGTGAATGGAGTAACAATATCTTGAAAAGAATGTCAGAGTGCCTCCTCTAAACGTCTCGTCGAAGTCTCCTCATCCAGAAAGAGTTCCAGAGAAAAATTAAGGAGATCATTGAACTTTATTTATAACAACATCACAGACATACTCCCCTGATGAAGGGTGAGTAGCTTCTACCTCTTCTCAACCTTCATTGAGGAAGAGAGATATTTTTTTTAGAACTCCCTCACAAAGTCCATCCACCAAACCTCAACCTCCCTTAAATCCCCATGATAGAGCAGCCAGCACTGACGTGCCACTCCCCACATCTGGTTTACAGTCATAGGATCCCAATACTTTGTTAGAGCCTAGATCAAGATGAATGTTATCACCAGCTCCTCGAGTCATCTCAGGTCTCCATGTGTGAGACACATCCCTCGTACATTCTGAGGTATACAACTAAAAGTCACAAAACGTCCTCTACCATTGGCCATCCTGCTCCTCTCAATCATCCCTCGACTAATAATCCAAATCAACCTCTTGGGCCTCGATCTCACACAATACTCGTGGTTTCCATCAGGGTGCCCAAGCTACAATGTTAAGAAGGAATTCATAAGCCCAAGTAGTGTATGTGACTTATTTTAAATCATTCTTAAACTTTTTATTTATTTTATATTCCCAAAATATGAAAGAATCCCAATAACACAAGTCATTAGGATGAATATACCATCCCTTTTGTATTTTCACTGAAATAGGTGTCACCTCAATTGGTCATTCTGTAGGTCTAGCGTCCTAGCATCGGATAATGGAGGGACCTAAAATCATGTCTCTTATCCGGTCTTCCCTAGCCTATTTCACACTCCATGATTGACTAAAATTATTTCTCTATAATCCCATGCAATCCTCACTGTACATAACTTGAAACTCCATCCTATATCCCAAAAATCAGCCCCTAATACCATTCTGTCACGACCCACCTTCACCAAGATGATGGAAGGGACAATAAATTTCTAGACCCTTCCTTCCTGATGTTGAAGGATATATAATGCCCCTTGAGACCCACATTCAATAGGCCCCAGAGTGGTGACTAGAACCTAGGGTATCGAATCACACGTAATCTGTAAGGAATTACCCTGTTTATTTAGAAGGATGGTGATATAAGATAGTAAATCCCAAAAAAAACCAAAACTGGGAGTAAAAGTAATGAAAAAACAATACATTCCCATATTCATGGTCCAATAATATGTTCTTCATGATAGAAGAAAAATCCAAAGGTATGTACCGAAAGAAAAGAAAACAGCAATGTCAACAGTCTCAGTGTCCAAGCTAGTACAACCTTACATGGTCTCTACTGTCCTCCTAGAAGCTTGAAATAATTTTTAAATACGAATGGTGAGTATATATGTATTCTTAGTAGGGAAAATCAAAATCCCTTGTGCACAAGTGGAGAGGAATTCTAATGCCCCGTGAAAAATGAGATAACCAAAGCACCTAGGAAGGAAACTATTCACCAAACCTCACTAAGGCTCACTCCCCAAATAACATAAGAAACACAAAATAATAGTAATAGAAGATCAATGATTGGGTACCCCGCATCACAATCCCATTGGTTATAGAAGACATCCAATGCTCCCGAAATCCCTCAACATTTTCTTTACAGTACCAATGCCACCAAAAAACCAACCTTTTGTCCCACCAAAACCAGAAATCCTACCCGTAAACAGCTAGGCCACAATAACTACTACCACACCTGAAGTCCCCTGGGCTAGAACATCTACCACCATGCTCGAATAAACCTGGGCCTCATCAAAAAGACACTCGGGAAACAAACTACCCGCACACACCTGGGCCAACCACCACTGCTACCATTTATGATTTATCTTGGGATTTAATGGACCTTAAGACATCAATGATTTCCCAAAGAGTCTGGCCCTACTCAATAAATGGAGAAAAAACAGAGCTAATAACCAGCTACTCATATGAGTGTTGGAAAAAACACCCTCCCCCAAGAAATGGTCATGTTCGGCATGAGGTTATCAACATGGGTGGGGTGCAATTACGAAAAAAAGAACTAAATTATACATATAGTTAAAAAATCACTCATAACAACATAGGGGTTCCAAAACCAACCCATATAAAAACATGCTTGTGACTATTCATTCTTAAAAAGCACAACAGCCTCAACCATGTCACAACATATTCCCAGAAAGAATTTCCCCATTGAACCCATTTTTGTTATCATATTCATGTGATTATATTTTAATAATTCTTCACTATCATGAAACTAACAAGAATTTCCACAAGCCAAGTATGAAAACATCAAACCAGAAAATTAATCATTCAAACCTAGTTCTCTTGTAATGTCACAACAATAAATGGAATATGTGAGATCCCTCAAAGCACTAGAACCAAAAAAATCACTATCATGCGGACCCACATGGACATAAATCAACAAACTAAAAACTACACAATAATATATCTCATCCCATTCCTTGTAACCTCACATGAATGAAGTGTAAAAACCATACACCTCACCAGAAAAGCACAAGGGGATTTTCAAATTTAAACACACCATTCATTTAGTTCCATGTATCTGTTTGGTTAACCAGGGTGACCATACAAGGATTGAAATTAATTGGGAATACATATAATCAACCAATTTTACATTATAACCCAATTTCCATGTTACAACCAATTAATAATAGAATTAATCATAAAAAAGTGGTTCATTAGTTCTCAAAAAGGACCACAAACAACCATGATTTTTCAGTGGACCTAATCCCATACAATTCACAACATTATGAGGATGATAAAGGACTACAACATCACCATCAAACAAACCCCATAATTATTTAAAAACCTTTTATTATATTAGTTAAGGTTTAGTTTCACCAATCTCTAAAGGAAGATCATCATACCCGCCCCACATGACACACAGTAAAGAGATATGAAGGAAAAAACCCTAACTAGATGATAAATAATCGAAGTATTTATCCTCACACCCAGAAGTAGGGATGTGAGACGTGAAAGGAATGAGCTCTGAGGACTCCAAGAGAGATTAGGAAAGGCTCTAGCATAGGAAAACCACTGGCCTCGAGAAGGGGGTCTCCATTCACAATAAGGAAGCGAAAAGAGAACCACCATGTAGATGAAATCTTCATGTACGATAAAGGTGAGATCATGTAGTTAATGGATATGGATTCTTGAACCACATTAATGGATGAATGAGGTTTCTCCATTTGGTTGGGTTGTTACACAATGGAAGTTATTGATATTTAATAATTTTTATTAGAGAGGTGGCCATAACATATTTTAGTTAAAAAATCATTTAAACAAAGGAAAATGTGTAATAGGTGCGGAACTATAATGTACGGGAAACTGTTGTGACACCAACGAAAACAATACATCTTTTGGTTAGTCAAGGGTCACCCAATCCTTGAGGGATTTTAGATGTAATTTATGGGATTTAAAGGGCTCTTAAAGGAGTGTTAAAAAATTTACATCAAAAGATAGGTTGTGGGAGAGTAATAGGAAAAAGTTGGAAACAGGAAAAAAAATGGGTGTGGAACCATTCGATGAGACACTGTAACGGTTCCACCATCACGGTTCCAACTTCAAACTGCCACTATCATAGTGCCACCATTTCTGTGTGTGACCTTGATGGTTTGACCACAATGGTGCAACTGATTTGGTGGAACATCTTCAGCAGTACCAATGTTTCAGTGTGTGACTGTGATGATGTGACTGTTACAGTGCCACCATCATGGTGCTTCTATGACCAGTGCCACCATTTAGGTGGAACCATTTGGTGGATCCATGTTTCGAGAAAACTCCTTAATGATCCACTATCTAGGCCATTAAAATGTGTGTTTTTTAATTTTACCAATTCATATCCATAGTTTTGTATTAATTTAGATAATATATGTATGTTCATCCTTGAAATTCATGTTGGGAAAATCAAATGATTGAATTTCAGAGATCTATCAAGAAGTTATATTTTGTTTTCATAGTTGAATGATACATGGGTTAATGATATATTGATAGATATAATTGAATAGTGAATTGATGATATTTTTTCATATTTATTGTTTTATCCCATTTTGGCATTTCATATTTGTTCTCCTGATACAAGTTGGAGGTATGTTATAGTAGGAGCCTCTATGTTGTGGTGAGGTATTCAACCTGATATTTCCTTGAAAATTTGTATATATTTTGTGGGTGTATGGATTTATTTAATTTAATAAATATTATTGAGTTGGGTTAATTTTTTTAGTAGGTATAATTGAGACACAAAGATTGTAGAGTTTATAAAATATAAATGTGTGGTGACCATTGTTGTTATGTTTGGTATTTATTAGGCTGTGGGACATTAAAAGTGATTATTAGTATTCATTGATAAAAGGCAAATGTACCTCAGTTTTTCATTAGTGCATGATATGAGTTCATCACAATGGTATGATATATGTTTTTGGGACGTAATATTGTGAAAATGATGAGTTAATCACATAACATGTCAGAGGATATGAAATATGTAATGAAGTTTGAAATTAAATTCCATTAAATCTAATCAAGGAGAGATGGTAAGGTGTTGAGTAGATAGAAATAATGATATAGGAATTGAAGAAGTCCAAAATTAATATGAGTTGGGCCACATCATGATTGGGATATTATGGATTAACCTGGTTGTATTCCTAACATGTTAGAATGTTATTTCCACATGATTGTGAACATGATTGTTAGACAAAAATATTTAAATATTTATTTTATATGTTTGGATGAAAAAATATTTATAGATATAGATATTGGTTGAATATGACCCCATTTTTGGATTGGAGCATAGAGTGAGGATTTGAATATTGATCTAACCATGATATATATCTAAAACACAAGAGTGTATGAGTTTTTATAATAAATATTAATAGTCAGGATCTTTATTATTGATTAATGATGAGAGATATTTTGTCTTTTGGGGGAACACAATGGATAGTCTATGTTAATGGTTATCATATTATATTATTTCAATAAAAGGGTGTGGTGGAATTTTTAGTTCACCATAACAAAAATAATTTGTTGTTTTATGTGAGTTATGGGATTCATGTTTCCATGTTTTGAAATGTAACATTTAAATTACTAGATATAGGAAATGATTGATGTAAATCGGTTAATATTTCAATTCTTGAGGGACAGATGAATAAAAAATTCAGATTATAGTATAATTAATAAATAGATATGTGTTTTATATAATTTTCAGGTATGGTGCTTGAGTCTACTGAATATTAGTACTTTAGAGTGAGTTATATATTAAAATAAGAAAATACGGCTACACTTTTTATATACAGTCTCAGGATTTAGATTTTGGATTTTCTTTGTATAGTTATATGATACACAGTTGTTAAACTATTTGACTAATGTTATAATATATACTAATGGTTTCATCAACTAATTCATGACAAAATAGATTAGGGATTCATTATTTTTGGTGATATAGGAGTTTATTCTTTATGATGATTAAATTTATCGGCACTACAATTTGTTGGATGAATGTATTTAATAATGTTCAATGTTATGGGGTTCCTAATAGTGAATATTTCATGTGATTGAGCACAATGTGTATGATGATAATCGAACCCATCATATAGAGAATGACTAGTTACATGAGAGTGACATCTGAGAGGTAATTTCACAATAATTACCTAATATATAAGTAATATTGAATTTCATACATTTTCATGAAATCAATGGTTTAGATATTTATTGATTTAGAGGAAAAAATAACTAAAAATTCCCATTTATTTCATAGATAATTGATATTTATACAACTATATTTGTGACCACATGATGAATAAAAATTATTTTATATCTCCCAAAATTTATCCGACATGTTATTTTAATCTAGACATGCCATTTTGAATATTACTCTTTATAACCTGGCGAAATAGAGGCATATAATGGTTGGAATATAAAAAAATTAGTAATGGATAGTGTACATTATAAAATATCATATCACAATCAAGGAATAAATAATATAGAAGAAAATAAATGATAATGATGTAATTCCATTTAATTGATAACTTCACATTGAAACAATTGCATTGATGACATAATTGTATACATGATCACATGGATAATAATCACTAGTTTCATAATGGTATATTTAATAATTATGACCATCATAATCTTTTGGTTCATTCTTCTATTCTGGAAAAAATTTAACATTCAAGTAATTCATCTATGATATCATGTTTAATTTTGGAAGGAATAGATATAATACCTATGAAACATTTTATTATGAGAGATACTGATGTAATGAGGGTATTCCCATTCAAGTTCCCAAAAAATATATAAATACAACCAATTCATATAAGATATGAATAAATGAGTATACTATAGGGTACATATACAACATAGAATAGAAGTCAATAATCGTCCATATTGATATAGAAATTATTAAAATTGTAGATATTTTTTTGATCAGTAAATTGATTATATATCTATGTAACATCTATAAAACAAACTCCCTACAATGTTTTGTGTATAATTTATGTTAAATATATCCATTAATCAAAAAACCAAAGAATATTATTATAATATACACGATGAAATAAAATGGATGGTAAAAAGACATACCACAATGTTCTCTAAGGGTCATTATACATAATAAATATAAAGTATTCATTAATTATATATATAGAAATATTAGATAACTTGATTATCAATATTTCCCCTTTCAATGATAAAATAAAGAAAAAAATGCGAATATCCAATAAAAGTGATATTTAAAATATAATGGAATGTGTTCTTGTCAACTGATTGGTAAAATTTTGATAGAGATAATAATTTTAATTGGGGTAATGATATAAAAGGGAAAAGATACATAACTAAATAGTTCATGGGGATCAAATTTATTTCCATATAAATAAGAGTGGAAGTGTTATTTCGATCATTCATACTGATAAATAAATTATCTTAGAGTAATAGTGCCCTAGAATTAGAATTATAAATCTATCAATGCAATGTTAGTTTTGAATAATCCTTTTAAACATAATTTTTTTAAGGAAGAGTTATTATAAATGGATTATATATGAATAAAAATTAAAATCTTAAAAATAAAAATAAAAATAACTATATTCACTGTGTATAAAACAACAGCATTATTAGAATAAAGTAAAAAATGAACAATAATAACTCAATGAATGAAAATTGAGTTAAAAATAGTATGTATTAGAAACACTTGAATTGATGTAATATTAATACGGTAACAATATTTTTCATGGAATATTCCATGAATTTAAGGGAAAAACATTTCTGAATAATTTTATGGTATTTAAACAAAAATAACACCCTATAAAATAAAATATGTTTTATAAAATATAACATGTCATAGAGTAAAAAATGAGACCATGAGATCCATAAATTTAATCTCCATTATTTGTACTATTGTTGAAAAGTAGTAATACAAAAAATATCTTAGTAATATATTTAATATCATTATAAATACATATAATAATTTAAAAACTTCATTTATTATAATTTATTATATATTTTATTTAATTATACTTTTTTTGATAATCAAATATGATTAGAATTGATTGATTATTTTTAAATAGTTTTGTATTTATGGTGTCAATTAATACATATAGATTAATTTTTATACATTCTTATTTCATTATAGGTACTATAATATATGTTCTATAAATATTTATAATGTATTCTTTGAATTTCAAAAATATTTTTGTTATGATTTGTGAGGACGAAGTTGATTATGACACTGTAATTGTGACATCTAATGAATTGAATGGTGTTAAGATAATAATTGTAAAATTATTAATTTAACCATTATAAGATGAAAATAATACAAACATTTTTTTTCAAATAACATAAATATTTAACATTTCAAATTCTTCAGAGATAATATTTTAAAACATTGGTCATTTTTGTGATTCAGTCAACACAAACAAGAATAATGTGTAATATGTGAGTGAGTTTGGTTAATAATGTGATTCATTTTCTATAATACCATAATTTCTATTTGATAATGTTAATATGTAAATTTTATTTACATGATAAATAATATTACATGAATGTTTGATAGTTAATAAAATAGTTGATGAAAAATAAAAAAAATTAAATTAATGTAGCTGTTAATCAGCAAGAACACAAAAGAGACACATTAAATATCTATAAATAAATAGGAAGATATGAAATAATTTAAAATTTTATAAACAAAATAATGTAATAAAAATATTTTTACATTATCAAATTTAATTTTATAACCATATATATATATATATACATTAGTAATGGAAAATCAAAAATCTCGAGCATCTAAGAGATATTAAAAATATACACAGGATAATGATTTTATTTTACAATTTAAATATTATTAAATTATTAATGATTCATCTGAAATAAAAATAAAATTTTAATATATATAAATTACTAATGAGAAATATCTATTTCAGATTATGTAGTTTTTAATGGGGTAAAATAAGAAGGAAAACAATTGAAATGGAAAACGGGTAATTGTTTATTTTTGAAAAACCCCATTGAATTTTTTTTTTTAATATTAACCCACTAAGAGATTGTTTTTAAGGACTAGAAATATAATGACAAGTCCAAAAATTCTATAGAGTTATTATTTTAGAATATTATTTTGGATATATTCTTTTTGTGTGATGTGATCTAGGGTGATGAAGACTGTTTTTAAAATTCAATGATGTGAAATTTTTTAATAACATAAAAAAAATATCACAAATGAATGGTCTATATGGTCCAATAATGTAAAATAATAGAGAGGTTATGATTTACGTTCCATCTAAATTATGTATTTTTCTTAAACTTTTTTATACCCTTTTAATTATACCTTACCATTTACATGGTGAAAACTTTTCCCTATGTATTTTATTTTTAGTTCACTAGAAATGTTCCTTATTAAATAATTTTATCATAATGATTATAATTATGATTCAAATAATATTAAAATTAATTTTAATTCGTATTAATTTTTTCAAAATCACCGTATGTAATGCATGAGAACACATATATAAAAAAAGTCATATTTTTACCCATAAAAATTATATTTAGTATACAAATATCAATGGTCATTATATATTGAATCTATTTTGATTATTATATAAAATATAAAGGATATTTTTATTTCAAATTATTCCATGTATGATTTTACTATATTATCAATTAATTAAAAAAATTTCTTAAAATAGTTATTCATGGTTTTATATTAATTGAACATTAAAATATTAAACATATACTTTTAAAACACATTATAGTACAATAAAAATTTATATATTTAATTCTTATCTACACATATAATCAATTATAATTATTTATAAACTAATTTTTATGGTCTATATAAATTCTTAATATATTAATTTTTTAAAAACTGTATTTTTTATATTCAAATATAGAAACCATTCATCAAGAAAGAAATAAAATAATCATCTTTATGAAATATTTTAATTATAAAACCATAGATTTTATTAATTTATTCAAATTTTCATTCTATTATTCAGAATAAAAATTTTACTAAAAAACATAATAAAAATATTTTACATTGAATTTTTTTGTTGTTCATATTCTCATTTTCAATGAATTTATAAATATAATGATATAAAAAAATATATAACCAACATCAAAAAATTATAATTTCTTATTATAAAACAAATTTCATGTTTCTAAAATTATATTTTTGTACAAAAATTAAGAATAATTATAAAATTGTCAAATAAATTATTAATCTATAATATTTGATTTTATCATTTAATTGGTATTAGAATAATTTTTTTTAATTAATTATCAAAATATTTACAACTATTGTTAAATTTCATCATCAAATTAAATTGATAAATTATTATTGTTTTATTTAGTAATTATTGTATTATCCTGTTGAAAATTATAACAGTTTCATTAAATGTTGAGTTTTTCTTGTGAAAAGAAAATTTGAAATAATATTATTGAATGGTATAATACATATTGTAATCTCTAGGAATTTAAATAATATATAAATAAAATACATCTAGGATATTTCAATTATTACATTTTAATGAAAATTGGGAATGGTATAAGTATGAATTCCAAAGATCATGATAAAATTCTTAATGAGTTATCAATCTCAGTAAAGTGGATAAAACTAGGAAAATCATAAATTCCTTAATTATAGGAATTTCTAAAAAAAAATTACTTCCCAACCATTTTATCTCTGGTTGCCTTATTATTTAGTATCATGACCCTTATTATAGAAATATATTTTTAAGTGAGTTCAAAAATATCCTCAAATTTGTAGATATTATATGATTAAATGAATTAAGGTTCCCTTATTCAAAATATAAATTTTTATACTATGTAGATGGATCTATTTTATTTCCCATATCTAATTAATCAATCAAACATCTAACTAATGTCTTTTTTAGAAAAATAATTTCTTATAATCATCATATTAGTATATAATAACAACATAACATAGATGATATCTGACAATTCAATACCACACATTTTTTGTGATTATTTATCTGTCTTAAAAACATCATACATATATTATACTTCTTATAGTAGAACCCTAAAAAAATAGACACATCAATTGTTTGGGGTGTTATTATATCACAATTATCATGATCCACAAAATTTATAGACATTTAAATTTCTCCAACTAACCTCCATAGTCACATATGTTGAAGAGGACTATTATACATGTGAGCTTACGGGTTATAGAATTTATTTTCAATATAAAAATGTTTCAATTATTATAATAAAATAAATATTATTTTTCAGTTATTAACTAGTTTCACTATGTGGACATTTAACAAGAATACTACACCATCCCTTTCCATGAATTAATTCCCCTTGATAGTAATTTCCACATTGTTTACACATTTAGAATTGATAATTCATTACTTTTTCTACTTTTTTACACAAAAAAACAATGAAAATCCATTATTCATATATATTTTTGGTTTACCAGAAATTTTTATTCATGATCATAATAATAATTCATTTTTTATATATTTTAATAATATAAAACATTTTACGTTCATATATTATCTATTTTTGGATGATAATGGGATTAATGAGTACCTCACCATTCCCATTCGTTTTTAACATGATTTTTTCTTCTTCAAGACATTCATTAAATAAAATATATGTAAAGGATAAGAAAATAAATAGGTATATAATTTAGAAACTATAATAATAGTGTAAAAGATTGATAAATTTTATACATAACCTTACTTATTAATATTTTTATTTCATTTTTGGATATCTGTGGTATGTTTACTATTATGTTTTCTGAAATAAAATACATTTAAATTAATCATTAAGAGAATTTAAAATTTCATATCATAAACACCATGAGTCTCTATCCTGGTGTGTAGTATTAATCTCACTCATCGTGCACTATATGATAATATAGTTGATACAATAATATCAATTCTCAAGGTGATTAACCCTATGTGAATCATTGTATCATTAGTATCCAAATCAATGTATATATAATTTTAGGTAATTATTGATAGAACAATAAAATATCAACAATAATGGAATATTATTTTTTACTATACAAAGATTTATTCCATCTATTTTCATTATCAATTCTCCCATACTAATTAACAATCAATGAATAATTTAAGATATTAACACAGCTAACATAAAATTTATATAAACTACTAAAATTATTATGAATAATTATTTATCAACAACGATTTAAATTTTGAAAAATTAAATTATCATCAATAAAATGTAATCATTATTTATAATGAAATTTTAACCCTTCTATTATAAAAACATTGATACCTCATGCACAACATTCGAAACATTACACGTCATTTAAAATATATTTAATTACATACATTGAAAGGGACAATTAGTTTAATAGAATTATTGAATTATTATAAAAATAATAATTAATCCCGTGTCATTTTAATGTAATATTTATTTTTATCCACAATAATAACAAAAAGTTATCTATAATAATCCATCTACATCCCTAACCAATTATCCACGCATGTTGTATTCTTTAATAAAAATCAAGTGTACTAATTTTTATCATAATCTAAAATAATATAATATTATGAAGTGTTAGTAAAGATGAACATTTAAAAAATAGTCATATAATAATATATCATAGAATAGAAACACATGAATAATAAGATTGCATAAAAATTATAATCAATTAAATTATTATAAATGATATTGTGAGCTCGAAATTATCCCATTGATGACATAAAAATATAATTAGTTGGATTCATAATTATATAAATAATAAGGGTGAAAATAATAATCATACTATCATGGCCTCGAAAATGAAACTATAAATACAATTTTTGAATCATTGCAATAACATCAGGAACAACTATGATGACATCCACCAAATACATACGATATTTTGTCTCATCAGACCATCCAATTCAACTTGGGGGGTTTCTATTGAAGACCCCAAAACATTAAAAAATTTATTTGTTTTTAATGAATCACATGAAGAAATGAATAAAATATATAATAATAATAAATATTTATTACTAGTAATGAAATTTATATATTGATATGGAACTTACCATGATTTTAAATATTTTCCAAATAAATAATTTCAATTTTTCTAAATAAAATATTTTATAAAAAACTCACCATATTTGGTACTAGGTATATGAAAATTTAAATATAATGAAACATAAATAAATATAATTACATGAACATAATTATTGAAGGGAAAAAGTTGGATGGTTGAACAATGGATATTAGAGTTCTTCCTTTAGCAAATGATACATAATAACAAATATGTGGTCATTAGTTAACCATATTAATATAGTTATCTGATTATTAAAAAAAATTCGAATTTAATGGTAGATCATCACTAACATGGTGAATATATATAAAATAGAAATAATCTAATGAAAATGGAATTTTACCTTATCAAATGAGTTTTAAAATATAGATGTGAAGAGTATATTAAATGAATATTGATATAATTTGATAAAAAAATTTATGAAATTATTTCTTGAGGATGAAATTTAAATTCCTAGAAATAATTCATGAAATAAATTGTTCATATAGTATTAGGGTAAAATAATTCATTATTAAAGAATGGAGTTCAACAGAAATCATTGTAATGAAATAATATTAAACTCAGATGTGAATAAAACCATCAGTCATCTTATTGATATGGGTAGAATCATTATAATGGTATTTTATAAAAAAATCACATTACATTAAAATAATGATTAAATTCATATTTATAATTTTATTTGGTAGAACACACAGAAATAAATAAATCAAATTGAAAATTCATAACTCAGTTCGTAATTATTTAATTATCGAAATCCATTTTATCATTCATCAAATTTGAAGCCAACAAAAAATTGATAACTGCTAATTGATTTGTATACATATATCATATAAATTAAATGAATAGTATTTGATTTTTTCATAATTATATTTAATTAAATATAACAACTTTTACAATGTATAATTGATCTCAAATTATTATAGATCACAATGAGTCATAATTGAGACCAAGAAACCCATATACATTATCCACGTTAGTTGTAAATGATTTATCTTCCAACATAAGAAATAAAACAACATTAATCATATATTTTATTAACATATTCATATATATATCCTCTTATATACTAAATTTGTGACATTATATTATAAATGATACAATATTTTATATGTTATTTATTATATTTGAGGTTCGTTGCTTTGATTATTTATTTTGTGGTAGTTTCAAAATAATAGTGTGCATTATTGACAATTGATTCAAATTTCATTATTATAATATCATTTTTTGTAATTGAATAAATTTTTTATTATTAATTTTATTCATATAATTCAATTCCAAAATTATTTTTATTATTATAAGTGATGATATTTTCTGTAAAAATTTTGTAATGATGTTTTCTAAAAACAAAAGGGGGTATAATAATAATTTATTAAATATAATTAAAAATATTTAGAGAAAATAAAAAAACCATCTTTAATTTTAAAAAAAATTATCTATATTTATATATAAATTCATGAAAAACATTTAGAATTTTTCATTTATGTGGTAATCCTATCCTAATGATTAACAGGATATAATGTATGAGAGAATAGTATTAGGAGTGTAATAATTTTTTAAAAATATATTTATTAAAAATATTAAAATGAAATTATTTAGATAATATAATTGTTTCTAATTATTTTTAATATATCATTAAAAATAATAATTTCCTATATGATAAAATACAACACATTCATGGTGGCAGAATTCACCATGGAAGCACGAGTGACTAATTATATAACCTAGAATGAATAAAAATAGGGGAATTTTTAATAATTTTAGATTATTTTTATGGTTATAAATATAATATTAATCCATTATATAGAATTTTATAGAAGTATATAAGGTGGTGATGAAAGATCAACCATTTAGTTCATAGAGGCTATAGTCTACATGTACATGTGATGATATTTTAATAATTTAAAGGTAATTGGTAGTTAATGACTACTAAATAATATGAAAAATTATTATTATATTAATAAGGAAGTTATTATAATATAGTGGATAAATATTAATTTAATGAGGTTAAAGATGAATTAACAGAACTGAAATTGAAGACATTTTATTTATAAAAGATATATTACTCTGTGAAAAATCTCTATTGAAACAATTATTAAACCATTTAATGGGGTCATTTGAGACACATTTTTTCACTTTTATAAGACATGAAATTTATGGAAAGGATATATGTATCTTATTTTATTGACATCTGTAATTTTGGGTGAGTAGAAGTGGGATGATGAATGATCCTTTTATATATTGGGGGATGCATCATTTTTCTAATAATATAAAAGATCAATCCACTATTCACAGATCCAATGGATCCAACAATGGAAAAAGATATAGATAGGATGAGTTAAGGTGGAACCCAATATCCACCACTTAATTAAAGTTGTTTTTAACTTATATTAGGCTTTTTAGACATAGTTAAACCCTTTTAAACTTAATTTACTTTCAATACATCAACAAAATATTACCTATGTATTTAAAATTTATTTCCTAAAAACAAAATGGTCATTATTCAATTATTCATTCAAGCTTATTCGAACTATTGAATAATTTTCTATAAAAAATTATATTTGTATGAAATGTAAAATTTATCATTACAACATATAATTTGGAGAAACATACCTTTAATAAAACTGAACTTTTAATCTAATTAATTTTGTATAGTATAATGTTATTGACGATAAGGTGATTAATTACTATATATGGAAACCAAAAACTGATATGTTTCATCATATTTATGAAATAAAATAGTTATAAATATATATTAATTATTTGAAAGATAAGAACATAAATTGATTTTTCATATAATTTAATAATTAAATTATTAAATAAAATTAAATTAATTTTCATATATTAAAATTTTGATTTTATAATGTATTGCATGACATATAAAATAGGTTATTTAGAATATAATATCATTTTATTAGTAATATTATTTCCATTATAATGACCTATAATGTATATTATTGGTAAAAGTTTTATTTTTCATTATTTTCCTTAATCCAACAATTTCAAAAAAATCCTTGTAATTCATATTAAATTAATATATTTATATTTAATATATAAAAATGTATTTCCTAAAATTTATTTTAAGAAAATATAATATTTTATATTTTATGCCAAAACATAATGAAAAAAAATTCAACTAAATAATAAACTATTAAATTTATATTTTCCTTGTTTAACATCTATTAAAAATAATAATCATATCAAGGATATATTTTCTCATCACTAAAAAATAATATATTACGTTCGATAGGATACAATTACATTAAGATGTAAAAATAAATTCTTAAGACATACAATTTTTTAACTATAAATTGAGTTTGAAAATAATTATTTTTGACTTATTGAATTCATAATTTAATTTCTTAAATAACTTATTTATTTAACATTATACATATATTTAAAAATATCATTAATTATTTTCCTATTCTCTATACAAAGATTTACGCTAAAATGTTCATATTATTACATATAATACTATCTTCATAAATTATATCAGAGTTTTGTTTTAATTCATTATATTTTGTGATTATATTTAAATAACGTGGTATTTATTTAAAAGAATAATACATATTAGAATCTCATGGTACATCAATGGGGGTGGTGGTGAGATACTCCAATAGTTATTTGTGGACCTGGTCTGGGTATAATGTAGTTATGAAAATGAAATGAAAGTGTAGTGTAATTATGCTATGAACTAGGGTTATGTGACAAAGATGGTTCATTTGATACATATATGGTGAATTAGTAGGGATAATATTTTTTTAGTTTGTATGATGTAACAACATACACTAGTTTTATTCCATTTATTTAAAAGGGAATTATGATTCAAAATGAGGGGAATTAAATGTGATTTTTTATGGAATAAGTTTATTATATGATAAATTTTTAAATGATCAAATGGGTGTTTTATTTGATTTTTCTATCATAGGGGAAACAATGGTAGATTATTTACTATATTTGAGATAGAACATTACATTCTAGTGATTGTAGTTATTAACTTCGGACCCATTATAGTGGAACTGAGTTCTTGATGGTGGTAATAGGTTGACATGATCCATACATATGGCCCTCGGGTGGATAAGTTGTTACACCAAGAACATTATACCTCTAGTAATATTCATTTATAACTAGTAGAATGATTTTATTTTATAAATTATAAAATTATTCACACCTTATATGGTACCTAATTTTATGGTCATTCAAATGGGGGGGGGGAGGACAATATCTTCTCCTCCTCCCATTATCCCTTTGATTAAAAATGATTAATACTGAATCTATTGTGAGTTATACATTGATTGAGGTGAGTTTGTCTATGTTTCATCACAATAATCATTCTTGATATTTCCTCAATATATAAAACAATGGCTTCATTTTTTGGTGAAATTATTACACTACCACTTTATGAAATCATCTCATATTGATAGGGTTTATGTTTTAGATGGATAAAAATTATTATGTTATTATAAATACATGCTAAATTATTTCATTTAACATATCTTTTCATTATATTAATTTTGATATGAATTTCCATTAACATAGATTCTATTAGTGGATGTAATGTTATGATACATTACGAATTGTGTGTGTCTTTTAAAACACCCCTTTATTTGTTCATTAATTTTCAATAGAAAATTTATTTTCAAATTAGTTATCAAATTATTATTAATATAATATAAATTATTTTTTCAATTATATTTTTTTTATTTGAATTGATTTTGGGCCTAATAATGATGGTCAACGACCAATTTATCATTGACAAATAATGAGAGTGAAAATCTTCATTGGATATATGTGGTCTGTAAAATTATCAAAATATTTTATATTTATTTTTATATTAAAATTTATATTACGTATTACTCGTTGTGGGTGACACATTTAAACTAAATATTAATATTTATTAATTGACACTTACAAGTGTAATAATTTTTGCAGTACTATAATTGAAATGAACTCGCCTAGGATAACATGACACTTTACCTAACTCACTTATCCACTATTCTTCATGAGGGTTCTTGATCCCCAAGAGTTGGAAATTGGTTATTTGGAATCATAGGAAGAATATTTGTAATTAATTGAACATAAAAAAATATTAAATGAAAGAGTGTGTCTTTTAATATAAATATAATGTTTATTTTTCTTATGTATGGTGTCAACGAAAAACATCATTAACCAATAAATTGAATATTTAAAAAATTGGGTAATAAACAATAAGATGAATCAACTCAACTATCTAAATATGTCAGAAAATAAAAACAAATCTGTCTTTAAAGAATAAAACATAATTCAATATGACTAATTCATGAAACAAAATTGAACTAAGAGTATATTATAAGAAAACCTCTTTGAACCTATTAGAAAATAAAAAAACACAACTCAACTATAAACACCATTGGAATACAATAACAAATATAATATAATTCATGTGACACTAATGAAAATCATGAACCACATACATGCTACTTTGTGTGTATGTTGTTTGGGAGATTCATGCCCAAAATGATACTGCTATGGAATCTATGATAATAATTTACAATATAGCTCCTGATTTAGACATTGAAAATTGAAAAAAATATTAATTTTTACTATTTGGATATAACTAATAATGAATCCATTAATATTTTACCTCATAATTACAAATACTAATTTTTACATAAAATCCATGTAGATCACTACACAATAGTATAAAACAATAAGACTAAAAATAATGAAATTTAAAATCATGAAAACTAGATAAATTATTTTTTATTATATCAAATATAATTTAAAAAATATCTTCCATTGACTAAATATATGATATTTATTTAAAAAAACATTCCAAATCCTGAAATATTTTTTTGATACTATTCTAACCATCATTAAAAAATACTTTAATCCCAAAAACACAATTTGAGTGGAATATGACAAAAGAAATATTTGTTTTTAAAATTGAATGAAATCAATATATCAAGAAGGGTGGAAATCAACTATACATATGTTACACTAGAGGGAATTGTAGACAATTATTTATCTAACCCTTTAATACATAAATCATTGTCTCTCACCTAGTTACATATGAGTCTATTATAATATTAGAAGTTTTGGTGACTAAATAAACCAGGGCCTTGCTAGAAGAAGTATCACTAAGGAATAAAAACTAAATCACGAAATACCATGACACTTTCAACAGAAATAGATAATTTTTTATAACATTCAATAATCATATAATGGATTCACAACAACTAAATATGAGAGAATAAAATAAAAATTTTAATATGAGTCCCTCATGTGCATTAGTGGATTTATTTTATGAAATCTAAATATAGTCCATCAGGAAATTATATCATAGAATTTTGAGTTAATGTAATATGTTTCAAATATAAACTATTAATGAAACCTTTTTAAATCAATAATAATACAAACCCAATCTTTTAAAAAAAAAATTCATAGAAAACAAGGGTTTTTTACCTTTACATGAAAAATCATGGCATAAGAAATAAACTTGATATCTAAATAATTTTACATAATAATCATGATAATTTACAAAAAAGTGCTTTTATATTTAAAAAAATATTTTAAATATAAATATAAAATTGATAAACCAAGGAATTATTCCTTGAAATATTTAAATTAATAATACTGTAAACTAATTATAAACCTATACATAACACTATTTTCACTGAATTTTTTTTCTAAAAATATAATCATAATATTAAATAAGAAATTAAAGCATCACATAGAAACAACTACCCCATCATAAGAGGAATAGAATAAAAATGTGTTTCCTTCCACTGGGAACACCCAAAAATGAATGAAATTATACATTACAATCTCTTGATAAAAATACTAGGTTAGATCAAAATTAATCCCTAAATCCCTATACACAATGATTATTTTTTTAGGACGAAAGAAAAATGTAGAAAAAAATGGATGATAGAATATGGGGGAGGAAAATGATATAGAAGGGGGAAATTATAATGAATATTTCATGAAATGCAGTTATATATAAACAAAATCATATACGAAACAAAAATAATATATATATATATATATATCAAATTTAACATGATAATTAAATTTTTATGTGAATGAGGTGAAAATAAGGTTTAAATGGTTAATGATATAATTTCCAATATTTCTTCCTAGAAGATAACCCCGTATAGAGGACAAATTTAAAATATATAATGATCGACGACAACATGCCCCTATATCTCTCGAGTGAATCAATGTAACATGGAGATAATTTATATTACATAACTATTTTTAGATCATGTGATTTCATATATATTTCTATTAAAATAATAAATATGTGTTTGATGACTTGATTGACCAACAAAGACACGTATTGATGTATTTTTATTTAATAATTTCACAAACAGAAAACATCAATTAAAAAGTTATTAACAATAATAAGTTAATTATGAATAATATGAATAATTTTTTTATTTATTATAACACATCAGTTAATTCAATAAAAATAATTTTAATTTAATCATTAAATCCATTTTATTTTTTATGTATGTTTTCTTATAAAAAAATTCATTCCAATTTTTTTTGCCGGTTTAAGAGGTAATTTGTATCAAAATTATAACATTTATGTTTTATAGAATGTTGTTATTGAAATAATCATGGAAAAATTGTCATGTTGTGAATTATATATGAATAATTATATTCAACATGTAGTGAAAAATAACAATTATTTATTTAAAAATTATTTCACATTATAAAAATTTACCGATTTTTTTTGAAATTGATATAAATGTAAAATTAAAGTCATTAAATTGTATATAATCTATATAATTTTATAAAAACAAACATTATATATTATTTGGTTTTAAGTACTTTACTAGGCTTAAAGTAAATATTTTTATAAATAATTATTTTTAATAATAGAATTCATTTTTATCATAATGAATTAAAATAGTATGTATTTATTAATGGATTGAAGAAAATGCATGGTTTATATATTCCATCATATAACATAAAAATTATTCTATTATTTTCAAAATGTATTTTTTGGATGTAAATTTATTTTTATTATTCAAAATTAATATTTATAAAATGGGTTTCGATTTATTTATATTAATTTATTTAAATCTAAATGATAATCTTTATATATATTTAATATATTCATGTGAATTACGTATTTTGATAAAGTTTAATTAATAAAATTAAATATATTATATTTCTTTTCTTTCATACATTATTGTAGAAATTAAAAAAATTTGGTACGAAAAATTAGAATAAAAAAAGTTTACATGGTGGTTAATGAGAGAGCTATGGGTAGTAATTTGTCACACATTTCCTTATATATTATTATTTTAAGATTAAAAACTGAAATTATATCTTACCAACAATCCCTTGTAAATTTTTATCCACATTCAAATGAATATGAAAATAATTTTTTGAAATATTTTAATAAATAAATATACTATTCCCCTAATAAAATATTAATGAAAATCTATTATAATCCATTATTCTATCGTTATTAGATTTTAATTTTCTCCATTAACTACACCAAAACGACCCTTTTTCATTCGTTTAACATAGTACTTTTAGACATATACTTTAACAAATGTTTCATGGATTATGGGGTAATCCAAAAAAGTTCTCTCAAATAAGAGGTATAAATAATAATCATTCTATTTAAATTCTAGTTATTAATAATTTTTTTTAAAAGAATTCAGAAATTATTATGGATTAATTTGTGTTACATTAACAATAGAAATTTTTTGGAAAAATATATTTTATCTGATAAGTATTATTTTAAAAATATCTATAAAAAATATCTTAATGTCAATGATATTGATTTTACTTCAATATTTTATTTACATAATGTAATTATGTTATTTTTATGTCAATGAATTGTTTGTTGTTATTGAATAATTTATATATATATACTTAGTTTTACAACTGAGATCAAGTGTGTGTGTGTCTAATTAAGTACATTTGTTATTAGATCATGATTTAACGAACATGGGAGATTATAATGCTATCTATTTAGGAAAAATTGTGAGTTTTAATTTTTATAACTGCATAATAATATATATTTATTAGAAAATGGATCTATCCCCATGGATATATAACCACAGTTTTAAGAAATGGTTTGCATATATTGGCTAGAATGTTTCTATAGAAATGTCTTATATAAACTATATTTATATAATGTTTATATGAATGTTATTTTTAAAAACATTGGTTTAGGTCCATTCTATTTCTCTCAGCCCCCACCCTCCCCCTTTAATAATTCACTATATACACCACTCATCCCCTCACATGATAGACTACATGAGACTCTCCTCGTCAATAGTTATCCCCTAATTTAGTGATTCATTTATTCTTATCTTCTTTAAAATTATATTATTGAGTTTTGAAAATATATTCTACAATAATGACTATTTTTTAAAATTTATATATTTATGATAAACTAAACCAATAAATATTTAGGTCACACTCATTCCATATTATATAAAATAATGTTCTTTTTTTGTGGTGCTATGTTTTTGGGATGTTGGTTTAAAGATTTCCATTTTGATGAAGCTTTATTATTCTATTGCTTTAGATTTTGAATCATGTAGATTTATATATTATGATATGTGATCTCTTATGGTGTTCGATATCCTCATTGTATTTTATTTTTGGTATAATTATTTTAATTATGGTTTAGTGATTATAATTATTTCCCCCTTTTTTATATTATGATTGTTTAGAGTTAATATTTCTTTCCAATAAGCACTGTTTTAGTAATAATTTATTCATTTTTAACACAATAGTTGGTATTTGTATGAATTTATCATAAATTTTAGACAAATATGGTGGATTATTTAATGTATTTATATATTTTTGTGTTGGGAATAATATGTATGTGTACTAAATGTGTTACTATTGGTTTTTATTATGAATGAGTTATGAGATTTAATTTATGTAATATAATTTTTTATATCATGAACCCTGGTTAAAATATTTATTGTATTGTTTTATCACAATCATAAATAAGAGTACGATTATTTCCATGATTATACTATTATATGTAAATATAAAATATGTTTTATATATGAAAGATTGTTCATAAATAATTAACTAATGTGTGTATATTATAGTCATGTAGGTTTCATAGAATTGATTATTATAATTTAGACATGAATGAAAAAAATGTATTTAATTGTATAAATAATTATTTATATGTGTTTTTTGAGGAATTTTAAAACCATTATTATATATAAATATTTATATAATACTTCATTAAATGTCAAGAAATAAATATTTAAGATGGAATTGAAAGCCTATTGTATAATATTATTTTTATGAAATACAGTTTCTGTTGATAAATTTGTACAGAATAATTCAGTATTTAAAGAAACAATTGAGTGTATAAACCAAATCATTACATATTTGTGTCAATTGGTGAGTATAACATTGACCTTTGTTAAACATTCTTCCTTTTTTTCTTAATAATGTATTTAGTTGTTAGAAATATATTTACACAACATGATAAATGAATTCAAAACTATCTAACCACATTTTACATGAATTAAGAGTTTTTGTCTCTGGTGGATTAACGGGGAGGTTTCATAAGGTGGAATGGAATCTTTTAATTAAGGAGTCATAATGGATCTTCTCCAAATAAAATAAATCATACATTGAAATAGAATATCATGTAATATATATTTTCCTTTTTTATAAAATACTAGCAATGTTGACCATAAATAAAATCCGTTATTGAAAAAATGGTATCCCACCTGTACTGTTAAATTAAAATACATGATTGGAAATAGAACACATATTATTTTTCGAGAATTCCAAAGTGATTATTTATTCAAATACATGGACCATTTATTATTTCTATGACTGTATCTAGGGTTTTTCTTATAAAATTACATGTTCTTGGTTTGGATAGACTGTAGTATTCCATAATAGTAAAATTCTTCATGCCTTGTATTCAATTTGGATTCCTATTAGGTATATTTAAATTCCTCTACATTAAAATTTTAATTTTAATTCAATTTTGGATTTCATTCTAGAATTATGATTATTGTGGTAGAAATTTTCATGTTTATTTCCAAACTATTAATCATATATTAATGGATATATTTACGTTCTAGATCCCAAAATATGGTACCATAGCTAGTGATGACTATGTTTTGAATAACATGATAGGTATTTTTATTTCTTGACTGTATATATGATAAGATCACTGTTCCCTGACTCTTTATAATTTCCCATTACCAAATTGTATGGAATAAAGGTTTCTTAAATCCATAAAAACATTCCATTTTAATATATCATACCACATTCTACTTGCAACTCCTTTATTACATTTTCGATATATTGTTTTCATTTTAGAAATCTTATTTTATATGATATTATTATTATATTATTATTTATATTTAAATGAATTATTGTATAATTTCTATAGTATTATTATAAAAAGTTTTTTATGTTTTTATTTTGGTTGACACATTGTTTTTATTCATGATTAAATGTTTTCCATCATAATGACATGTTTATTGAATTAGAATAATTTCATATTTAAAACATTAATGTTTTAAATACAATACATTCATAATGAATTATTTATTTAATTATATTTTTACTAGTTATTTCTCATATAATGTATTATACTTTCTAGGATTCATTATCTGTAGGAATAAATTATAGAATAGGTTATTCCTTTTAATCTGTTTTTTACTAGCTTGTATCAGTGTATGATGAAATTAATATTAATTAAATTTCATGAATTTTGTATTCGTGGTTTACATTTTTTATTGGAATATAACATCACTCCTTATAAGGGAATTTATAGAATCTATATGTATCAAACTATTCAAATTTCAACCATGTTTACAATGATTATGTAGATTTTTTAGAGTTTTAATTTAATGATGCTTCATATAGAATTCTTTTTCAATGTACTTGTTATAACTATTTTTGAATACCATCTATATTTCCAGAGGATGTAAGGTACCATATAATGAAAACTAGATTTCCAACAAAATATTATTTTGGGTTTCCCAATATAGGGAAAAGACATTTGTCATTCATTCACGATTAGAAAACGATAAGTGGAATGAGGAATTCTATTTCTCATCAGTTTCCATTTTTATCATCATGATATAGATATTAATCATTTTTAAGATGAATATAATATTTTTGGGGTTGAATTACTCTTATGGACATCAATTGGTGTATTTGAGTGACAAGAATATGTATTTCAACATAGCAGATGATCCCGAAAATCCCATGTGTGTTTCACACAATAATTGGTTCATGCGTGCCGGGTCAAAGTCCATGAGAAATCATCTTGCAAGACCAATAAGATGTAAAATAGTTTTCTTACACCTAGACCTCTAAAACTACAAATTCATATACATAGATGAAATTGGGTTGGTGCTCAATTGGGATTATCCACCCAAATATGTCTTCCACTTCTAATTCGACATCGAACAAGTTAATCTACACCATCCTCCTTCTCAACTGATGATGTGTTTTTCTATTATAAATATAGGTTTCCCCCTACCATTAATGTTATAGCAATAGTATTAGAACCATCACTCTAGTGCATGTATGAGGACCCTTCTATGACTCCTTGAATGTAATGATATCAAGGTAACAAGTCATTCATGATAGGTCTCTCGTGAGTCCCCATTTGGGTGGGCCCACTAGGGATTGACTCTCACCAAGTTCCTTTTGTCAAATCTCAATTAAATGAAAAATACCACCCTTTCATGCAAGATATACCCTTGTGTTGTACATCTTGTGACCAAGGCCCTTCCCTTTGTGTGTTTCACTCTAATCCTTCACAAAAGCATTCAATTATTCCCATGCCCCTTCCTATTTACTCCATTCATTATCCTTATTCCAATGAATCATTTTAGAGCTTCTATTTAATGAAATATACATAACTCATGTGCAGATCCTATGTGCAACACTCCAAGAATGTGTGCAATTATTTCTTGGTCCCCAGATTAGTATTGTTTGTTATGTTTCCCTCCCTCATGATTCTTCAAATAGGAATGATAATGTCTATTTATTCATATCATAGACACACTAACATATACCCTTCAAATTACCTCTCTACCACATAGTTCCTTTCTATAATTTCATGTGACTTCCTTCCCCCAATAGTGGGTTGGTATGAATTATGTATGACTAAGGGGTGATGATTGTATCCTCGTCATCCAAGCTGTCAGGAGTTTAAAAACCAATCACCCTCATCCCTAACCCATGAATTTAAACTGTGAGATGTTGCATACATGGAATGAATAGGTGTTATCCAAGGAGAATTTTCATCATCACTCTCAATCATATCTCTCCCTTTGTATAATTACCCCATGTGAAGCTCACATGGTGTTCAAATAGGCCCCAATAAACTCTCAAAGGGTGTTCCATATATGATTGAAATAACCTACTCATACATCTGGACAATCACTTCATGCTTCCCTCTGAGGGTACATCTCAATCAGCACCACCTTGTGCATTTAACCATTCATATTACCTAGACTATCATTGTTGGTTACAAATATCTCGACATGACCTTCTGGACTACTACCATCTCTTGTTTCTCATATTGAGCATGACTCACGTGGGATTGGAATTTGACAATGGCCATGACATTCAATCAGTGGGACGTTAACCACTCATATGTTCTATATTTATCATCTATTTTAATGTTAAACTGCATAAACTGATGAACTACTTGGACTTCGATCCTTATCTCATATACATGGTACGTAGGAAGCCTCTCTGAGATTCAAGACCCTTACTACTAGAAATTCAACTATTCCATGCATTTCACAAGGGTTCATCTTAATACAACATGAATCCAAATAATATCTTCATATAAACTATGTGGGATTTGATTCCCACCCACTGGGATTATAAAAAGCATATGTGAGGTCTATCCTCCACAATTGCTAATAAATAACTCCCCCTCATAAGGTATGTTCTCTCTTAGTACAATAAATTAACTATTAGGGATGTGTCTCCCCGATAGACCTCTCTTAAGTGTTTTGATATTAATGGGATGCTAACCATGCATAATCCCCACCTAACACATGCTTCTTCAACCAAGTGTGCCCCTCTTACGATGAGCCTCTAATCATGTGTAATACCCAGCATGTCCTTAGGTCACTATCCTTTGTGTATTCCCAGATTCCCTTCCCCAACCGTGAACTACATGTACATTTATTACTATAAATTGGGATATATACAATCCCTCCCTATATTTCAATCATATTACTCATTTCTTATTATGATCCCTCATTCAAGCCTTTTTATCTCATAAATATCATGCCATAACCTGATGGTTCTATTTCCTTCATGTCAACCATTCGTGTGCCCATTCTCATGAGCAACCTCCTCTTGTGACTCATCATCCCATACCAGAACTACACTGAAATTGATCCATGTCTCCAAGATATGGTATGTAGGAAACATCCCCTAGTTTCATGCCCATCATCATCATCTTCATTTCAGTTCCATCCCATTCATCTCATCCACTTAATCAAATTTTCAATTATCCATCCTTATTTTACCCAAGCCACTACAACCCGGTGAACTCATCACGTCCACTCAATAAAATAACCACGCATGATCCTCATCCACCCATTTACTGCTTCTAGTGGAACTCATGATGCTAACATTTTGTACGCCCGATGTCACCCCTTCAAACTATGTGGGTGTTGATCCCTATCTACTTCACAAGGTACATTGGAATCCTCTATAAGGATCAATACCAGGTAATGGTAAACCTTGGTATCCATTATGTTAGGACTCACTATCTCTAATAATATATTTATTGGTGTTCTAATCATCCTTTACATTGTGAAACCTTCCCATTTTGGGCCATTCCACCTTGGGTCCATCGTCACAGATGTTTTGACCCATCCACATGGTAAAAAATTTGGTGATTATACCTAGGAAAGTATCCATATGATCTGCACTTTTTAGTGTTTTGATTAGTATGAACAATCTCATTTATACATTAAACTAATGACATACACTGCGTTAAACATGGGAAGCTGAGGAAAACCTTTGAGGCATGCCTATGAGGATAGGAATTTAGGTGTTGGACATCAGATTCATTGGGCATCGACACCCTCAAGAATCCCTATCATAGGGGTGATTTCAGGTGTACAATGGTTCCAACGTCTTGACATTCCATCAATTCCCAACATGACTACTTCCCTTACTGAAGAATGTTTCTCCAACATAATGCATTTTGATGGTATAGAAATATGTAGTGTAATAAACATGTATCAACAAAGAGATGGCATCATGTGGGGTTTCAAAAACAATATCTTAATATATATGGGAGATCAAAAATATAAGAAGAGTTCTTAAGAATAATCCACATAATGAGGAACTGACATCCCATCATCCCTTCTTGATCAAGGAGCCAAAATTCCTAAATAGGTGATGAATTCCCCCCTCTTTGAAAATTGTGAATCTGAGGTTCAATGTAAACCCAAGAGAATGACAAACGTTCTCATGTGTTGAACCCTAGTGTAAGTGTCGGAAACAGAAATGGTGAACCCAACATTACACTTTTATCCTTCATACATGAGGACTAGTAGTGTTTGGAGACATCAGTAGATATGTGTGTTCACATATCCAGCCATCTGGCATAGGTTCTGCCAAGAAATTATTTGGTCTGTCATGGAACTCAATTGAATTTGGGGTAGTTATTCATTATGAATTCTGATCTGTCAAATCATCATAATAGATCTTTCTATACATCCATGGTTGTAACCTCTCGGTTTCAGAAGCCACCCAGGGATGCCTCGTACCAGGTTGGTCACATGACCTCAAGATCATTTCCCCAAATTACAGAGGTTGCTGACTAGCAACAAGGGCCTTGGGTGTGATAGTGAGTAAACTATTCCCTCATTATCAGAGTAACGCAGTGTAAGGAAAATAGATATACAATAGCGGAAGCAATAATAATATCATACAATATAAAATAGAGAATGATTTTAGAATAAACAAGGAAACATATATAAAATGAGGAATGATACATGTGTCTATGGAAGTTTCCAAACATGAAACAATGCTGGAGAAAAAGTTCTAATCAAAAGTAAAAAAGAAAAACAGAGAAACAACTCCTCAGCATCGTAAGCCTTATCTTGGTCACATGCTCTCTATCTCCATAGTAAATCAAGTACTAGAAGTATAAGGGTTCTTTCCCTTATCAATATCTTCAACAATATAACCTATTTGGGCCCAAAAGCATGATCCAAATAGGGTGTGAGACTAAATCCAAGTAGGAATCCACCAAGAGATATGTGTCTAACTGTCAATATGTATATAGCAGGTAATAAATAAAAGGAAGTAGTAAAAAAGGATGTACTCAATGTAAACATATGATAGTTTCAAAGAAATCAATTACACATATCACACAAGCAACTAATCAATGTAGGTAACCCTCTATGAAGTAAACACAGCCTATTCCCTCTAGTTCAACATACAAGTACATGTAACCCTCTAGGAAGTACACACAGTCTCACCCTTCTGGTTCATCTTATGTACAGACTCATTGAGGATGTACTCACCGTTAATTCCCCTTTATAGTCTTGTATCATAACTAAAGCCACTCTGTGGAAGTACTAAATGTCACATTCCCACTATAGCCTACGTCAAGGAACTACGGACACTCTAAGGAAGCACTCAAAATAAATTCCCCTTGTGGTCTTGCATCGTAATATTATAAAGCCACTCTGAAAAAGCCCTTACATCTATTCTCCCTATGGTATACTACATTAGGTTCTCACAGCCCTGTGTATGTCAATAGAGTATCAAAAAGCATAGTGGCCAAAGTAATCCTTAAGAACTACATGGCTAAATAGTCTACAATATAATAGCATTTTAGAAATACATATCCCTCCATACTACCATACTAGGCATGGGAAATAAGAAAGGTAACCCAATAAGCTAAGTAGGACAAAACATTCAGAAACAAACAAGCATGGGAAAACACTTCCAAATCATAGCAATTATCCCTATTCACATTCAATTATCCTCTACTCCAGAATACAAGCATAATAGGTAATTAACATGGCTAAAACATTAAACACACAATACACTGGTCATAGGTATTGGTCAAATTTGCACTTATGACTAAAATAAATTCAAAAGAAAGGCACAAACCACCTACATCTATGATTTAGGATTACTATACATGATATTCATGCCTTAAATATTCCAAGAACATCGTATAACTACAAATAAAATGCCTAAAACGTTCACCAAAATATAAATCTTGAAAAGGGAAGGATCTAAAAATGAAGCTCTATATGTAGGAAGAGTTTACTCATGCGATCCCAATGCAATTGACGGAGGTCGAATCGGAGATCAGGCACTCCCTCAGGGCACTCAGAGAATATTCATGGCAGTATGGGTTCTCTAAAACAAACCAGACCTAGAAGAAGAGCATTCTATCTGTCATATGCGACCCCAGTACATTTAATAAAATTAAAAGAAGGTACGTGGTGTGTACTTTTTAAGTACATGATATGTACTTTCCCTTACTGAGCCCTAATTTAGACGGCCTCCAGGTCCCCACACACAGTCGTGTGCATGGCCGCTACATTCCCAGCACATGGCTACCCTTGGTAACTGGGTAGACGGTGGGTACCCCTAAGGTACACAGATATACTTCAAAAATTTACAGAAACTCCTATTTTTCCTCAAAAACAACAGAAACGAAAAAAACATTAAAATATGTTTCGTGTTCTCAAAAACATCCCACATTAAATAAATTATTCCCAGAATTTCTCTAGTATGGAGGCGCAGAAGGAGAATTCCCGAACTAATCTGGAAACTACAAATGTACATCGGCCTCCCTCTCCCAAGTCTCATATTGTATTTGCCCGTGATGCCATAACACTTGTACCACAGGAACATACCAGCTACCGAGAACCTTCGTACTTCGATCAACAATCTGGATAGGATTCTCCTCAAACAAGGTGTTCACCTCTAACTCAACCTCCCCAATTTTAAAAACAGGAGACTCGTTTGAGAAATAACATATGATCTATTAAACGCACAGTACATCATGCATAGGCTAGTTCCTCTGAGGTAATTACAGCTGATAGGCAACCAGCCCAACTCTCTACAACACCTCAAATAGTCCTACATACCTCAGTGAAAGATTACCCTGTCTCCCAATCCTTCTGTGTCCCATCCTAGGTGTGAAAAGTAGGAAAACCAGATCCTCGAACTTGATCTCCAGAGGACGTCTCTGTCGATTAGCATAAGACTTCTGATGAGACTGTGTTGTATCCATCCTCTTCTGAATCATCTCTATCTTCTATGAGGATATTTTGACAAGAAGAGGTCCCATCATAGCTGCCTCTTCTATCTCTAGCCAACATATGGGCGATCCGCACGACATACCATAAAAATCCTCACAAGTATCCATCAAAATAGTTTCTTAAAAACTATTATCGTTGGAAAACTCCACAAGAGGAATGTTCTTCTCCCAAGAATCTCCAAGATCTAGGATGCATGCTCGTAGCATGTCCTCAATCTCCTTAATCGTACGCTCAGACTATCCATCTACATGGGAATGATATGTTGTACTCAAAAGTACCTTTGTACCCAATGCCTTCTGAAGCCCTTTCAAGAACCAAGAAGTAAAATGTACATCCCTGTCTAACACAATGGTGTGTGGAACCCCATCTAGACATACAATATCTTGGATGTTCATCCATCCCAGATCATCAACACTGAAGGAATCCATGATCAGAAAGAAGTGACCAACCATCATGAGTCTATCAATGACGACCCATACTGCATCATTCCCGAGAGGCGACCTCAACATTCCTGTCCCAAAATCCATCGCAACATCATTCCACATCCACTCGGGAATGGGTAACTACTGAAAAAGCCTAACTAGTCACAGATGCTCCGCCTTCAGCTACTGACAGGTGGAACACCACATGACCAAATTAGAAACATCTATCTTCATACCTTTCCACCAATACAAACATTGTTGATCACGATATATCTTGGTGTCACTAAGATGAACTTCCCAAATGGAGGAATGAGACTCCAACATCAGTTCCTCAAGTATGTCTGTTGAAACCCATACAATCCCTTGGAAACCCATGATCACATCCTCACCTATGGTCCATCCAAGAAAAGGGTCCTCTCCTAACATTCTTTCCCCTAGGACTTGGCCGTCAGAATCTGATTGTTTCCTCATTCACACTCAAACTAGAAGAGTATAGGTAACAACTATAGAATATAGAAAAGTCTTACCCTACCTATCGGGCACCTCCGAATGAATTTTAGAGAACAGATCCATATGCTTCCACTCACTATTGGCCTCATGAACTTCATGTATCTGATTCCTCTTGTATAGTGCATCAACCACAACATTGCCTTTCCCAAAAATGTAGGCAAGATCAAAGTCAAAATATTGGAGTTACTCAACCTATTTTCAACGTCTCGAATTAATGTCACTCTGGGGGAAAATATACATGAGAGATTTGAGGTTGGTGAAAACCACAAAATGCTCTCCCAAAAGATAATGTCTCCAACAGCATAAGGCATGAACAATAGCAGCAAACTCAAGATCATGTGTCAGGTCATTCCTCTCATATGGCCTCAACTGCCGAGACTCATATGAAACGACTTCTAATCCCTACATAAACACATCTCCCTTTCCGATACCTAATGCATCATATTAAATGTTATTTATCTTGCCCAGCTCTGGAAATACAAGTATCGATACAGAATTCAACCTCCCTTTCAGCTCCTGAAATGAAGAATCACAAAATTCTGACCATAAGAACACTGAAACCTTCTTCATCATACCCATCAGGGGCACTACTAAGTCCTGTATTAAACATATGTAGTATCCAGAAAGACCTAGATGACACTACTCCTCAAAGAAGTCCTTCGGATTCTCTCATGAAACTATTGAAATCCCATTATCTGGGTCTACTGATACTCTTATCTCTGAGATAGCATAACCCAAGATATCATCCACGAAGACAACAACAAAAGAATCCAGGTATGGATGGAACACTCAGTTCACCAGCGCCATGAAAAATACAATCGTGTTTGTGAGACTAAATGGAACAAATATGTACTCGTATATACCATACCTACTATATAAGGATGTAAGAGGTATATCAGATGGTCTAACATGCAATTGATGGTAATCGGATATCATGTCAATCTTCGAGAACACTCAGGCTCCACAAAGTTGATCAAGGATATCGTCAATTCCCGCCAAGGGATATTTGTTCTTGACTGTCAACATGTTCAACTTCCAATAGTCCATGAAAAGCCTAAGAGTACCATCTGCGTTCATCACAAACATGAAAAGAGAACCCCAAAGAGAATTATTGGGTCTGATGAAACCGTTTTCCTACAACTCATATAACTACTTCTTCAGATACTGTATCTCGGGTGGAGCCATCCTATAAGGAGGAATAGACACCATTGCTGCACCTGGCACAAGTTGAATAAAAAATTATACCTCTCGATATATAGGTAAACTTGAAAAGTCTTCTAGAACGATGTATGTAAAACAATTCACCACTAGAGGAAAGTCCATATGTGAAGTCCCATGATCATCATGATACATACTAGAAATATGGGTTGTAACTCCTCCTATCTGATGATGATCTGGTCCCACTCTGCTTTCTTGGACATCCCACTCTCCCTAATGATGAAATGATTTATCCCTCTAGTGATATGAAAGTCACCCTATGAAAATAGAAATCGAAAACATACTGGAAGGGATCTAACCACCCCAATCCAAGAATGACAATAGATCATGTCATCTATAGGGTGTAGAGGTCCCAAAGGAAGTTACACACACCAATCTGAAGAGGGGACTCCTTGCACAGACATACAATATATGTTCTTATCCCCAATAGAGTGTCTGGGGTCAGGATATCTATAGAATAAATGATATAGATCCCAAGGCTCTCCACAACAGCAACAAATATAATGCTTTTGGAAGGCCCTGTGTCGAATAGAGTAAAAGATAAAACTGAGGAAACTAGGATTATACCTCGAACTATAGAGGGTCCATGATCCTACTCCTATTAGGTCTAATCCACTCCAAATGTTTGGCCTGTTACATGGTCCTGTGACCTTTCCTTACCACTTTGAGTTGATCCACCCTATTGTCACTGAATTCATGGTGATTGACCACCACTTCCACGACATCCACCTTGACCTGAACGGTCGGAAGAACTCATGTTCTTAGATTGGTGAGAATCTAGTGGAGATACTGCTAGAGGATGAGTCATAGAAGAACCCATGTAACAAATTTTTGGTGAGAAAACCTGACAAAAACGTAGAAGGTGACCCATATTGCTGGAATATCATCACTCAACTGGGTCTCACTCGCACTGCAGCCTCGTATGCCCGACCTTCCCACACTGATAGCATACAACCAGGCTGTCTGAGGGTTTCTATCACTTGGATGGATCCCCACGCATAAAATCATTATAGTGAATCCTTATATCAGAATGATGGACACTAGCACAAGATGTTGAGTCTCCCGGGCTCACCCATATAGAGTCCCTAATATTTCACTCCATGATCAGCGCCTCGTTGAAGATAGAATTGATATAAGTCAACATGAAGATATTCACTTGAGATCAGATATCCTTCTTGAGGCCATCCTCAAACTTCTGTGATAGGAACAACCCATCTCCCCCTAGGAATGGTGTAAATCCCTGATGCTCGGTGAAGTGATATGAATACTCCA
Source organism: Viscum album (assembly GCA_963277665.1). Classification (NCBI taxonomy): domain Eukaryota; kingdom Viridiplantae; phylum Streptophyta; class Magnoliopsida; order Santalales; family Viscaceae; genus Viscum; species Viscum album. The sequence goes on along the minus strand of OY728161.1, from coordinate 910,609,807 downwards.
TAATAGAAAGAGTACCCTGCCACAGACGCATGAAATCTTGGGCCTGATCGGACATCAAGGTCCTTGAATAAAAGAATTCATAAAAGATATGTTGAAACCCCTCTCAATCAAAAACCTGCTAATTTCATTCCTGTGAGATCACATCCCACCATATATTGGAAGAATCCCGGAGCATGTATATAGAGAGAATGTCCCTCCTCTCCGGAGGAGTCTCCAGATGCCCAATGATCATCAACATGCCTTCTAGCTATGACTATTCAGCCTCGGGTCCTCTATTTTTGGAAAAAGAGGGAGGATTTTTCATCTTAAAGACCCACGCAAATTCTTCCATTGAAGGGGCTAGAGGAAGTTCCCCCTAAATAGTCCACTACATATTCATAAATCCATCCTTGAACTATTCATCATAACCTGTGTCAGGTATATATGCTAGTGCCAATACCATTACAACTGAGGGATCTGCAGGAAGTCCCTAATCAGCCATATTCGGCGTCTTATCCCTGCCCTGTAACTGGCAGGCAACCGGAGGACGTCTCTATGGCATGACTATGTAGGGTCAAGTGCACACCTTATATCCAGATTATCAAGGAGTAAAAATTGGAAATGTAAGAAGGTAATAGGATAATGAATGAATTCATGTTTCCAAAAACATGACTATATAGGGAATATAATGACTAAATGTTGTGTTACCTTAAGCCTTCACGTGGGAGTGCACTTCTTCCAAAACAGGTCGTGTAACACACCATATACATGACGTGATGTCCCTACACATGATTTGTATTTGAAGTATCTTCCCCTACCGAGTCCCATTATACTGTTATCCCACAAGGTTCTCTTAGACAAGAGTTCAAGACATGATACTCACAAACATGGTATGTACAGTATGAGATTCACTGACTCGTGTTGTTCGTGACGCGACCTGTTACATGGCTCACACTACACGACGGGTTATAGATGGACCCGACATGTATAGTTAAGGACTTCACTGACCCATGTTTGTTAGTTAGACATCCGACAACATGGTTTATAGTACACGGCATGATCAATCGTGACACGATGTCTATATCCTAAGCCTTCGTCCCTCCATGTCCTTAGTCACATTGGTGGGCCCATGGTCTCTACACACGGCGTGCTTTTCTGGTACATGGCGTGACCTACCTTGAAATTTCACAACCCCGTGTCTCTGCCTAGATAGCCCGTGACACAGTTAGGTACTACAGAGCGTGTAAATACAGTACACGACGTGTACTTTAGAAAAATTTATCCATATTGAACATAAGGGATCATGATGTGTGTTCATAAATACATTTCCTCTATTCTAGATTTTTCTGGAATGTATACCTCAAAAATGTATACAGAACCCAAGAAAAACATTGAAACAATCATGGAAATTTTCAAATTTCACTTTTTGAGGGCCCAAACTCCCCATGAATGAAATATTGGCATCTAAAACATGTCCTATAACAAAAAAAGTCAATGATCCTCCAAATTCTAATTTATTGGGGACCATGACACCTCAAGAACCAAAGTTTGGAATCCATTCAAACAAGACATTACACAAATAAATACTCCATAGGAGGTAGGTATTCTATCAATGAATCGATCACAACATCATGCATAACTGACACAACATCTATCACAACAACATGAAATCGCTAATGCACCTAAATGGAAAGGAAATAATTCATGACATGTGATCTCTAGAAATTGTCTATATGTTGAATGAGATGGCATACCCTCATATCTTCAGGTTGCACCATAAATAGAACCTCAATAACATCAATGATAATAGTGCAAAGCATGTGAATCACCCAACAGTGAAATCAAATCAACAGTAAAATTACTAAACCATAAAATTTAAATAAATGAGGTAGATTGAATTTCCCCCATACATGTGTTAGCTACTCTCGGGCACAACTTATTACCATTTACCTATTTAGTCTTATCCCTAGATATAGCCTCCAAACACTAAATCAATAATAAGGAACCCATCTGATACCACTTTGTAACATCATGGTCCTAAAAACCACCCAGGGGCGCCATGTATGTGGTTGGTCACATGGCCTCAAGTGCATTTGTCCAAAAGCTAGAGGCATCTGAATATAAGTGAGGGCCTTGGGTGTGATAGTGGGGAAACTATGCCCATGTTGGCAGAGTAACACTGCAGAAGTAAAATAGATATACAAAAGAAGAATCAGTAACAAAATCATACAACAGTAAATAGTGGAATACCAAATGAATAAACAAGAGAACATATATATAATTATTCTTGATACATGTGTCTAGGAAAGCATACAAACAAGTCACAATGGTATAAATATAGTTCTAATTCAATTTACAATATAAATATTGATAAAAGACTCCACAACATTGAAAGCCTCAGCTTGGTCCCATGCTCTCCATCTCCACAACAATTCATGTACCTGATGTAGAAGGGTGATTTCCCGTATCTATACATGTAGCAATATAATATGTTTGGGCCCAAAAGAATTACCCAAAAAGGGTGTGAGACTAAATCCTAGTAGCCAACCACTAAATGATCTGTGCTTAAATATTATGGAGTATATAGCTGGTAATCAGCAAAATGAAGAAGTAAATAGGGAAGTACTCAAACTAAACATCTGACAGTTTCAATGCATTCAATTACATATATCAAGCAAGCAGCTAATCAAAGAATGTATCCCTATGGGAAGTACATGTAGCCTTTCTCCTCAATCTCAACATACAAGTAACTGCAACCCTCTGGGAAGCACATATAGTCTCACCCCTCTGGTTCAGCTTAAGTACAGACTCTTTGAGGAAGCACTCATTTCCATTTCCCTATATAGTCTCGTATCATAACTACATTCACTCTTAGGAAGAACAAAACATCTCATTCCCCCTATGGCCCGCATCTATGAACTACTAACATTTTGAGGAAGCACTCAATGCCCATTATCACTATGGTCTCACATCGTAATATGATAATGACACTCTGGAAAATCCATTACATTCAATATCCCTATGGTCTACTACACCAAGTTCTCACAGCCCTGTGTAAGACAATCAAGTATGTAAACTCATATAAACCAATGTAATCCTTAAGAACTACTTAGATAAATAGTCTACAACATAACAACATGTCAGAAATACAAATCCCTTCATCTTACCATACTTATCATGGGAAACAAGAAAGGGATCCTAACAGGCTAACCAAGACCAATCAATCATAAACAAGCATGCATGCGAAAACAAATACAAATCATAAAAATTAACCCTATTCACATTCAATTAACCTTTACTCGGGCACACAAGAGAAGTAGGTAATTAACAGGGCTAACACAGTAAACATGAAAAACCCTGTTCAAGGGTATTGGTCAAATTTGAACATATAACTCAATGACATTCAAAAAATGTCACAAACCACCTACCTCGTTGTCATATGATCACTACACGTCTACCTCAATCCTTGAATCACCCAAGAGCACCATAGATCTCCAAAAAATGGCTAAAATGTTCAACAGAAGATAAATGTCAATATAGGAAGAATCAAAAAACAAATCTCTATAATAATGAAGAGCATACCGAGGTGATCCCAACGCAATAGACGGTGGTTGAATTGGTTGCTCAGGGGCTCGAAGAAGATTCATGGCCATACCTGGTTCACTCGGACGAACCAGGAAAAGAAGAAGAGCTTTCTGTCCATCAGACATGACCCTCATACATTTAATGATATAAAACGAAAGTACACTGTGTGTACTTTCCCTTACCGAGCCCCACTTTAGGTGGACTTAAAGTCACCACACACATCTGTGTGCATGGTCGCTACACGGCCCACACACGGAAACCCACTATAACTGAGTACATGGCATGTAATAATAATATATATGGCGTGTACTTATTAAATTTATATAAACACCTCATTTTCCTCAAAAACACTAGAAAGGAAAAACACACCTCAAAATAAGGTTTAGGTTCTTACAATGGTATGACAACCCAAACATATTTCTGTATGATTCACTTAAATACATTATATTCATAGACTATAATTCATAAAGGACTATGTTCCTTTGAAATGAAACTTGGTTATTTAGAAGATAGTCAAAACCAATCCATTAAACATAAATTTTCCACTTTATTTTATGAATTTCAAAAAACATTCATCTATAGTTGTGACCAGTAAGTCATTTGGAGTTTGATAGAACCAACACAATTTTTAATGAATAGTAACATACCCTTTTAAATAGTAATATGAATAGTATTATGACCATTATGAATATTAAATAATAATAATTTTTTATTTTCTTCATGTAAAAATATAATTAAATCATTATTAATTTTTCAATATTATATAAAACTAATTATACAATTAAAATAGTTATTTTGCAAAATAACTATAATTTTATTTGAAATATAAATTAATAATATTTAGAAAACTATGTTTGAAAAATAGATTACATTTTTGAATTCTACAAAATGAAAAATGTTTTTTGTAAATTTTTGTGATTTTAGTAAAATTATAGAATTTTTTATAAATAATGAAATACAGTAAAACACAGTATATTCAAATTATCAATAAAATAATCTATTTATGACATCATAAGTGATGTAATACCACTGTGTTCGAACTCACTTTCCATTATTTCTATTTGGTTCTGATGAATTATGATTATTCATAGTCATGAGAAAAAATATTATAATAATGATTAAAATAATGAAAAATACCTCCTCTCGTCCACTAAAAATACCACCCTCATTCCCCTCTTACTATCACAACACTAAACCCTTGATCCATACATAAATTAAGAAAAATAACCTTCCCATTCCCTCATCCCCACGTCCTAAAGACTCTGGTCTCACTAAATGACCAAAACCAAAGTCCATTGGAAGGATATCAATGAGAGGAGATCAAGATGTAAACATTCTGTTTAGTTTTCATTCTTTTCAATAATTTTATGTTATTATTTTTAAATTTCATTTGGTTTATGGTGGATAGTTAATACCAATTGTCCCTTAAAATCTATATTATTTAATATTGATGAGATATACCCTTTATCTCATTAGACTATTTTATGAAATTTTATGTGACACCGTTAGAAAACTGAATTTTTGTGAGAGATTCCTAAAATTTTTATTTATTTTGAGTTCCATTCATGTATACATATTTCCTCCCCTCCACTCATAAAAAATGCATTGATAATTATTATACCTTAAATGATCTGGAATTATATTATTATAATTGAATATTTCATCATCATTTCCCCCACCCCCTACACTATGAAAGAAAACAACGTCTGAGATGTGTTGATTTATCACATTCACGGATGAAAGCTTCTAAATTTTCATCAAAATATTTAATTATGGTCACTAATCCATTTTAATGGTTGAATCCAATCTAAATATATGTATTTCATGTCAATAATGTTCTGGTGTCCCTACATAGTCCTGATATGGAAACATATTACAAAACAAGTTCGTTCTACACATAACTGCCAAGCTAAATACAAGCATTTATCAAAAAATTTATTTTTAGGATTCATCCTCAAATATATAAAAAAGAATCTTTTTAAGATCATTTATATCTCTATAATTTAACTAATAATATATATAAACAATATTTCATGTTTAATCACATTTCAAATGAACTTTCATTCATGAATAGAAGTAAACAAATCATGCAAACCAAGGAAGAAAATGCTTTAAAAACAATAAAATTGATCCTCTTAAACCCTTAAAAAGGGCCATTAATGAACCAAATAATGTAATAAAAAATAAATTTCATTTATAATATGTTCAATAATTATTAATAAATGATTATAAATTTTTCTATTCATGTCATTACAACAATTGAAGAACACACTCAAGTATAAGGTAAGGTGTTTCTCATCTCGCATTCATTTCTAGGATATTTCCATTGTTCACCACTTATTTCTTATATGTGGTATATGTGTACTTCCATTATATTATATATGTTATCATGATTCTCTTTATATTCTTTGTATTCTTTGTTTCATTTAGTGATTATTGACTATTGGTCATAGGATTCAATTGATTTCAAAATGGTGAGTGACTTTGTCTGAATTACCGTTTCATAGAGACCTACCTGGTATTGTTCACCTAACATTTCTTATGTGGTGTATCTACTGCCCATTTGAGATCATATTTCATTTGAAATTATAATTCTTGTAAATAACCATTTTCTTGTAGCATGTACATTACAATTTCCTTATGTTGAATACCTTTTTATATAGGGTGTTAATTTGGAATGTTGTTTTAACTATGGAAATATTGATGAATCTATATTCTCTAATCAATAAGGATATTGAGAAGGAATAATTTACATGTAGTAATTATATATATAAATAAGGATTTCTACATGAAGTGGCTACTGGGTCCCGCTACATCCCCTTAATGCATCAATAGGTCTTATGAGGCAAATCAAGTGGCAACAAACCCTTTGAGTTTACTTCCAAAAAATCATACAAGTTTCTACCCACATACATAATCCATTTTGATGTTATAGTGGTATCATGAAGTAGATACATGAAATTAAATTAATAATCATTATATTTATTCATTATCTGTTATTACTATCCCTGAGGTTTTTACTAGGGAAAAATCTATGGATGTAGATTCATTATCAGTTTATTAATGTTGTGAGTTTTTCAATTATTCAGCATCCCATATTTTTGATGTCAAATTGATTATGATTATCTTATTATGGTATTCATTATTACTCCATTTTTTACCTTCAACAGGTTTTTAAGTGGAGATCACTTATTGATTTTTTGTGGATGCAATTTTTAATTTTTGTATGTATTATAACTAGTAACATTTTCCATCGTACTTGGATTTAAATATATGTCTATAGTTTCTTCATGAGTACATAATAGATCGTTCCTTCTGGATTTTCATTCCATATAAACCTTCCAACATAATATTTAATTCACCAGCTCTGGTTTTGAGGGGTCGGGATGTTACAAATGTTATCAGTGGATATTTAGTAGAAAACATGGATACTAGATTAGAAAATGTATGTTATGGAACAAATACCTAAGGAGTTATTTGAGGATAAATGTACTTGAATGTCCTGCTATTTTTTATGGAATAGATTATGTGGATCTTTCAAGAAAATAAGTCCATGTACGGATACAAATAGATATAGGTGTCTCTAGAACAGATGTACCAGGAAGTGAAAACTCTGACAAGGAGTTTTGGGGATGAACCGGGATATCCTGGTACAAGACAATGTGCCATGCTACACTATTAGTATTGGTACACTTGGGGGATGTGCTTAGGATAATTCACATTTTCTTTACAAGCCATTATGAAGGATTTTAATGGAAATTTTTCATTAGAGAAACCATGTCTATGAGATTAGCTATGCATAGGATTTCAATTTTTTCATGAACTTTTCTAGTCGAGATTATAAATTATGATTCATAAATAAACCTAGTGTAGTCCATTATTTAGAAATGAAGCCCAATGGAATAATGGGAATTAATATATGTGTAAAATGTAGGTATTTCACCACCGATCAAGTCAAGACAATAAATATTGGAGCTGATTAGATCATGACCATATTAGGACAACATACTCGGGATGGGATGAATAACCTTGATATGCCAGTGTTGGATCAATTCATGTGAAAGAAGCCCCTATATTTTAGTAGGACAACTAATCCATTTGATGTTGATCAATGGATCAAGTTCCTTGAAAAGATATTCATGGCATTAAGATGAAATGATAATGAAAAGGTAGTGTTGGAAATGTATTGTCTCAAGGGTGACACTGATCAATGGTTGTCCTGCATCTAGAATACCTATGAGGAAGAAGAGATAGAAGATATGGAATGGAATAATTTTATGGAAATATTCTTTGAAAAATATTTTACCAGTAAGAAACGAACTGAAATTAAGAGGAAATTCTTTAGCTTAAAGAAAAGGTAAGAATAAAATGTTGTAGAGTATGAGGCTAACTTCACAAGACTAGCCAAGTATGCCATAGATTATGTATGAGACTAATAATATAAGGTTGATCATTTCTTTAATGGTGTTAAGCCAAGTCTTCAAAGGGAACTGGGTTCTCAAGCATTTTCATCATATGATGAAATTGTATCATGTACTATCTAAATATCGAGGGAGTTTGTTAGATGAAATTGGATCAAGGGAAACCAAGATAATAAGAGGTACTCTAATAACAAGGGAAAAGGTGAAGAGTAAAATAAGAAAATAGGAACAAAGAAATTCCCATTAAGAGAAAACTTTGGAAAGAATCATCATAGAAAATATGTAAAAGGCATGGCTGTCCGCTATATGTGATGATAAAAGGACCATGAATCTGGTGAACGAAAGGAGAAGAAAAAATTCAATTATATTAAATTCTACAGTTATAGAGATATGGGACACTATGAAAATTATTTTTCTATGTTCCAGGAAAAATTCTCTCATAAAAGACCCCTGGAGTTGGTGAATTATTTTGTGATTGCAACTTTAGTGGTTTTAGTGCCTAGTGAAGTGGTGTCATGTGCATTAATTGTTCCCTCAAACATAGAAAAAACTTTATTTTATTCTGGATCATCGCATTCATTTATTTCTTCCCAAATTTCAAAAAAAATATACATGAAAATTTTGATTTAATAAAGGTGTTGTTAGTCAAAAATCAGAGGGGATGTATCATTGCAACAAAGTCTTTCTGATAGGTCCCCCTCAGGATAGAAAAACATGCTTTAGTTTATAGCCTTATCATCATACCAATGGATGACCTTGAATTTATTCGTGATAATAATTCCTTGTCTTATTATGATGCGATGATTTATTACAAGAAGAAAGAAGTTAAAAAATTTGAAAATAACCTAGAATGCTTAATTTTTAGAGATGTATCCTTGCAAACTAATCGTCATCTAAATCCACACCCAATAGTTATATTTAATGCAATTCATTGGGAGGATGAGAACCCAATGCCTATGGGAGAGGAACAAAATACTCAAATTTAAAATATACAAATTGTGAAAGAATAAATTGATGTATTTCCTAACGATTTACATGCAAATCCTCTAGAGTGATATGTTTAAATCTCTATTGATTTAATTCCTGGTGGAAGACCTATATCAATGACCCCCTATATAATGGCCAATGTGTAATTATTAGATCAAATTAAATAACTAGAGGAGTTGACTGATAAAAGATTTATTTGACCATTAGTTTCTCCTTGTGGTGCCCCAGTCTTATTTGTCAGGAAGAAAGATGGATCCATGAGGCTATTCCTTTATTAAAGTGAAATCAATGCTATTTTGTTAAAGAATATGTATCATCTACCACGAAATGATGACTTTATTTATAAACTTCATGGAGAACAATACCTTTCAATGATTGATATTTGATCTCGATATAATCTTCTGCATTTGATGAAGGAAGATATTCCAAAGACAGTGTTTCGAACCAAGAATGTGCATTACGAGTTTACAGTGATTCCTCTTGGAATGACTAATGCACCATTTTTTCATGGATTTTATGAATAGATTTTTCAAATAACATCATGATAATTTTTTTGGTATTCATCTTTGAAATCCTAGTGTACATAAAAATATATGAATACCATGAGAATAACTTGAACGCTACTCTGAAATCTATTAGAATAAAATGAATTAAATTGGATGTTTAGAAATTTTGAATTCTAGATTCAATCAGTTTTTTTTCTAGGACATATTATACCTAAGGATGGAATATATGTTTATAATATGATGAAAAAGGCAATCCCTGAATGTCCCATGCCAATGAACATAACTCAGGTATGTAGTTTTATTTTCTTAGCAGGTTACTTTCAACGTTTCATTAAGAATTTTTCCAGACTGGCTAACCCACTAAGCATGATCACACGTAATGGAGTTACGTTTTTTTGGAAAAATGAATGTACAAAATTCTTTGATGAATTTATATGAAGATTGGTAAATGATCCATTTTTTACTCTTCCATATGGATTTTATGGACTTTTAATTTACAGTGATGCATCAAAGAATGGGCTGGGTTATGTCCTTAGGTAAAATGGTTTTGTTATTTCTTATGAATCAAGAGAGTTGAAATAATCATGAGAAAAATTATTCAACTCATGGTCTTGAGATAGAGCCTGTTATCGTTTCATTAAAAATATGGAGACATTAAATTTATGTTAAAACTGCGATATATACCAAGATCAAAGGAGTTTGAAATACATTTTCACACAAAAAGAACACAACATGTGGAAAAATTGATGGCTCGAGTTACTCAACGATTATTATTATTCAATACCCTACCACCCAGGAACGGTAAATAAGGTGAAAGATATATTACCTAGGAAAGATGTTGGAATTTTGACTCAATTGAGGATTGAGAGAGATCGTATATTCATGGATCTACGTAACATGGATATAGGAATTGTTAAGGTAGGGGAAACATCTTTATTCATTGAAATGCACATCTCAAGATAATGATGTAAATATACGCATGAAAAATAATGCTACAACTGATTTTAGATTGGATGACTTTGTGTATGAGGAAGGATTTCTTAAATTTGGGATGATATTAAATATTCCATTTATAGCTTGGCTATAAAGGTAACTTTTAAATGATGCTCATAACTAAAATATCTCTATACACTCTTTTAGAACAAATATGTATAATGATTTGAAGGAACATTTTTTTATGGATAATATGTAGTAGAAAATTGATTAATATGTGTCAAGGTGCCTGGTTTGTAATCAACTGATGAAAGATAGACAATATCCTAGAGGGGTGATGCAACTTATACCTTTTCCTATGTTGATTTGGGATGACATTACGATAGACTTTGTCAATAGATTACCAAGGAAACAAAGAAGTAATAATGCAATATTTTTAATTGTGGATCATCTCACAAAATTTTAATATTTCATTACTATAAAAGAGGAGTTACTACTGATGTTGTAAGACATTATAGTGAACCTATATCGATTGTTTCTGATGTACATACATGGTTTACATGAAAATTCCATAATAGTCTCCAGATGGATTTGGATATCAAGCATCATATGAGTACTTCATATCACCCCCAAACAGACACACAGCCTGAAAGGACTATTCAAACTCTAAAAGACATGTTGAGGTCATGTTCTCATGACATCCATGGTATGTGGGATCAATAAATTCTTTTGGGGGAATATTCGTACAAAAATAGATTTCTTTATAGTATTCAAATGTATCAATATGAAGGATTATAGGGAAGGAGATGTCAAACTCTAACTTGTTGGGACGACGTTGGTTAGAGGATACATATAGACCCAGAACATATTGAAGAGACCTCGAAAAAGGTTATGACAATCCAAGAGCATATTAAAGAAGCCCAAGGTTGGCATATGAGATGCTGAAATCCGGAGAATGGATTTTGAATTCCATGTTAGAGATTATGTCTTTCTAAATGTATCTCCATGGAAGGGTGTCTAAATGTTCTGTATGAAGGGGAAAGTATGCCCCATGTACAATAGACCACTTGATATTTTGGAAAAAATATGTGTTTTAGCATACCATTTAACAATGTATCTTTATCTCTATAATGTTCATGTTGTGTTCCATTTTTCTTAGTTGAATAAATACATCCCAAACCCAATTGTTGTTCTCACCTATAACGAAATAGAACTGGAACATGATTTACCATAATACGAATAGCCTATTGGGATTCATGAGACAATGAAGTAGGTGTTGAGAAAACAGAAAAATCATCTAGTAATTATTTTTTAGAGATACCATAACATGGAGGAAGCAATATGTGAACCTGAGGATGTTATGAAGAACCACCCACATCTTTTTGGATGTCTTTATACACAAAATTTTGAGCATGAAATTTCTTATGGAGGGAACAATATAACACCCCAAACATTTTATGGTATGCTTTTTTAACGACATTCTATTTAGAGCCTATAATTAATAATGAAATATGGTACTTTGTAAATACACTTGGTTATGTAAGAGATATTAAGTACCAAACCATTATACATAAACTTTTCATTTCTATGTTTTGAATTTCAAAAAATGATCATCTAGAGTTGGGACCAGTAAGTCATTAACAGTATGATATAACCAATTTTTTGATGAATAGTAACATAAACTTATGAAGTGAAATATGAAAAATAATATGAACATTTTTAATATTAAAAAATTATAATATTTCATTTTCTTAAGGTAACAAGATAATGAAATCTTAATTAATTTTTCAATGTGATAAAAAATAATTATACGTTAAATTTTTTATTTTTTTAATTAACTATGATATTATATTAATATTAAAATAATAATATTTAGAAAATTATTTTTGAATTATGGAGTTCATTTTTAAATTCTTCACATCGAAATACGGTTAGGGAAAATTTTTGGGATTTTTCTGAATTTCTAGAATTTTCGCTGAATAGTGAAATACCGTAAAATTCTTTGTAATCAAATTATCTGTAAAATATTCTATTTATGATATCATAAGTGATTTAAGTCCACATGGATAAAAATCACATTCCATTATTACTATTTTGGGTCTCATTAATTAATATTATTCATTGTATTGAGCAAAAATATTAGAATAATAAATAAAATAATAAAAAATACATCCTCTCCTCCACTATAAATACCTACGTCATTCCCCTCTTCCTCCAAAACCTATCAAGCCTTGATCATTACCTAAATTCTCTAAAATACTATTCTCATGCCCAATTATCAATGTACTTGTACATCTGGTTTCCACAAAAGGAAAAAACCAAAGGCCATAGGATGTATCTCAAGGAGAGGAGATAAAGAGGTAAACATCCTCTTTACTTTTCGTTCTTTTCATTAATTTTATCATATTATTTTTCAAATATACTTTGGATTATATGGGGATATGTTATTAAATATTTATATTAATTTAAATATTATGTATTAGTTATGGTATACCCCAATGTTCTCATCAATCTATTTTATGAAATTTTATGTGATGACGTTATGCTGCCGAATTCTTCAGGAGAGATTTGTCAAAATTTCTTCTATTTTGAGTTCCATTATTTTATACTTCATTCCTCATATTCCCAGATCCAAATTCAATTATAATTCTATAATCATAAAATAAATGTAATTATATTATTCTAATGTAATAATTCATCATCATTTCCCCAACCTCCTATACAAAAAATGGAAACATCACCCGAGATGTGTAGATTTATCACATTCAAGGACGACATGTTCTCAACTTTCTTTAGCATCTTCAATTATGGTCATTAAAACATATTTATGGTTGATCTAGATAATAATATATGTATTTATTTTCATTAATGTTCCATAATCCCTACATAATCATAATATTGAATAACAATACAAAACAAGATCATTCTGCACAAAATCGCTAAGCAAAATCCATGTGTTTGTAAAGAGTTTTAAAATAATGATTCATCCTCATGTATATATAACATAATCAATATAAGATCATTTTTATTTCTATAATTTCACTAATAATAAATATTATCAATTATTAATTATTATCAACATCTCAAATAAACCTCCACTTATTAATACAAGTAAAGGAATCATGAAATCTATCGAAGAAAATTCATCTAGAACAATAAAATTGAACCAATTTAACCCATAAAAGGGAAATTAATGAACCTAATAATGTTAAAATAAATAAATTACATATATAAGGGGTTCTGGAATTATTAATTAATGAATATAAATTTTATTATTCCGGTCATTAAAACAATTTAAGAACACACTCAAGCATAATGTAAAGGGTTTCTCATCTCACATTCATTTCTATGAGATTTCCATTGTTCGCCACTTATTTCATGTATGTGGAATATCATTAATTCCATTTAATATATATAATATCATGATTATATTTATATTCATGTAATTCTGTGATTCATTAAGTGATGATTGACTCTTGGTCATAGGATTCAATTGATTTCAAAATGGTAAGTGACTTTGTCTAAATTTCCATTTCATTAAGACCAACATGGTATTTTGAAACTATTCTATCTTATATGGTATATCTACTAACCATTTTAGATCATATTTCATTTTAAATTATATTTTTGGTAAATATCCATTTTCTTGTAGCAAGGATATTACTATTTCCTTAAGTTGTATACCTTTTCACATATTGTGTAAATTTGGAAAGTTGTTTTAACTATGGAAAAATTAATGAATTTTTATTCTCTACTGTATAAGGATATTGAGAAGTAATATATTACTAGTATTAAATACATGTATAAATAATTATTTTACTATCAAGCTGTGAGAGGGGCCCTCTGCCGCCCCATCGATGAATCGATATTTCTCATGAGTCAAATCTATTGGAGACAAACCCTTCAAGTGTGTTTCCAAGAATCATATGGGTTTATACCCACATACATACACCATTTAAAATGTATTGTGGTATCACGAGGAAAATAAATGACATCTAATTAATAAGAATTCCATTTATTCATTACCAGTTATTTCTATCCATGAGTTTTTCACAATAAAAATATTTATGGATGCAGTATCATTCACAGTTTATTAATTGTGTGAGTTTATCATTTATTCACCATGACATATTGATTATGACAAATTGAATATGATTCACTCATTATTTTATTCAAGATTATACTATTATTATACCTTACCGAGCATTTGATATCATGACTTTCATTAGTTTTCCTTCAACAGGTCTGTAAGAGTTGGTCAGTTATAGAGATTTTTATGTAGTTATATGTTTTTGTTATGTATTGTAATTTGTATCATTTTACAATGTAATTTCAGTTACATATATGTACTTAGTTTATTAAAGACTTCTAAACTATAGTTCCATCTAGATTTTCATTCCTTCTACCCATGCCAATATAAAAAGTAATGCACTGACTCTGGTCTAGATGGGTTGGGGTGTTACTCATAGAATATGGAATGAAATTGTTTCCATGGAGTTGTTGCTCCCCACTCTGAAATAAATTGTTTCCTGAGTTTCTCCCTGGAAAAATACCATGATTCACTCCCCTATGACAATTACTAAATAGATGTTTGATTCATTCCTACTTCGACTTCTGCAAGGGAGCTACAAGGAGGGATCCCACTAGGCTGCATTAATATCTCCATCAAGTTCCTTAATTCAATGAATAGGTGGTTTGTGCCCTTTTATCACTAGCCGCAACTATGATATCCCGACATCAATGTTAGATACAGGATCAGGATGATTCTTTTTATAGGGATTTATCTTCTACAACTTTAGTGGAACATGACACCTATAATTCATACATTCACCTCCTTCTTATTACAGATCAGGTTCACCTCTATGTCCGATTGGGGAGGAGATGCCAACCACCCAATTAGTAGGCAAGGATGAATCTTCTAATCACTGGAAAGAGTAGAAACCATCACGGTTCAATCCGTGACATCAAGGTCCAGTACTAAGGTCATATAAAAACCATTTTACAGTCCTTGAGAATGACCTAACTATCTCATTGGTATGCATCACAGATTTCATTCACAATCCCATTATCCTCTATATTGATATTTTAGACAAATTTCATGTAACTATCTTGAAGGACCTCATAACACCATAACCCATCAACAAGGAGGTATTTCTGTTGTCCATTTTGATAACTACAGAGGTCCTCCCCATACCAACAATTCCAACAAGTGTGGAGGTCCTTCTCATTATACTGGTGGCTAGTATGAGGGTCCTCCCCTTATCCTTATAATCTCCAGAGGAGGGCCTCCCCACTCCATCAATTCTAACCATGGATATCCTCTATTTTTATCCCACACTCAAGATGGAGGTCCCCCATTATCTTGTTTGACATATTCCCAAGTGATCCTCTCACTCCAACGCACCCACTAAGAGATCCTCCCCCACTCTATCAACCAATATGGTGGCCCTCCCCATGTAAATATCAGCACTCAGAGTAGGGATCCTTCTTTCTCTGATGACATCACTCATGTAGGTTTCCCCTCTGTAATTACCAACTATGTCTTGGACCTCCTCGGTCCAACACCATTCAACAAGGAGTTACTCCTCGTGTTAAAGATTTAATATTCATCATGGAACCATCCTAGGGAATGACTGTGAACCTTCTCCATAAGAAGAAGAATCATGTGTAGTGCTAGAACAATGTCAATATGGTTTTCTTTTCAGACTGTGATATAGAGTGCGATTTAAGGATGGATACTTCTCCCCAATCCTCAACATCATAGTTTGGTAATGGAACTAGTCATGTCATCTTCATACTTATGGAAATTGAAATTCACCTTATCTTATAGGCCCTCTGTAGCTACATAATGGAGAAAAAAAAATTTGGTCTATTTTTTAGGTTCTTTCCACACAATCCACTCTACCCTCTGTATGATAATTATCTACCTCAACTCGATATTAGAAAGTGTTTATCTAGGGTACGATATATGTTGAGCACCACCGAAATTCATCACCATTAGCTGCCACCTCTACAAATTATGTGATGGTCAGAATTACATCCTAAATGGACGTAATGAAATGGTCAATTCCACTATTAAGAGATGAACCTATGTGTAGTGGATTTTTAGCCCATACCACATTCTCTCCACCAGGGAGTCATTCACCACATCGTTCCATCTCAGTACCATTACCAGTTCCTCAACTGCCCCAAGTTGATGAATGGGGAAACCAATGGTCAAATCCTGGTTCTAATAAAAGTAATTTTCCAGGAATTCTTATTGTAGACCACCATCTAGGGATGATTTGTTCATCCACAAATTTAGACATATTTATTCTTGAGCTACTCACCCGGGATGAAGTCATGTGTTTCAACCGAACCCTAGAGATGACACACATACATATCCTTCATCATTTATTGGATTATACGAAATTATTGGAAAATTTTGATGACATTAGAAATTATTGTTGCATGGATAATTTAGTTTCACTTCACGTGGATTATCTGCCTTCAACACTTAGTTTTCCCATGACCCTTCAACAATTCTTCGGGAAATGCATTACTACACTCCATAGAATCCCAAAGGAGGCATGTATACGCATCTTAATGCATGGTTTGGAGTAGTATACTACTCTTTACTTCTATACCATACTAAAATAACCTAACATTCTTGAGTGATATTGAGGATATTCTCCTATGTTTAGTTATAGTAAACATGGATAAACATATAGAGAAGGAAACTAACTTAGTACTCATTAAGAACCAACCCCTTGGGGCAGTGCTACTTCTGTTGGATACCTCATGAATTTTCAATTTCTATAAGAGACACATAAATGGATGTTCATAAGCCTCTAAGTCATTGCCCCTCTGTCTGTATCCCAACATGGTTAAAGGACAGTCATGGACTATTAATCCCACAAACCTATCAGGTTCAATGTAAAAGACAGAATATGATCCCGAAAATGCTGAGTTTCTCTAACAACATGCAAAATAGAATATTTTTTTTGATAACACCCTTGACAATAATTTATCATAAAATTTATCAATATTAAGTTATCCATGGTATGATCCAAACCATACTCCATCTGGGAATTAGGGTAACATATAGGTTTCCCATGGCAAGTTTCCCCCTGTTCATCTCGACAACCTTGCATATCATAACATGATAGAGGGAAGATCCCATAGAAAGTGTTTGTAGTATTTACCACAAAATCTTCATGAGCTACGTGATGGACATTTTCGAGACATGTCTCCATAGGCCATTCCACCCATGGCCCCTCTAGTTTCTCCACAGGTCTTCTATCCCACAACTACATAAATCATTCAACTAGTCGCTCTACAAGACATTAGGCCCACATATCATGTTGGAGAAACCACCAATGTACTAGTGGTTAGGGATTCCCATGAGGACTAGAACCCTTTCAAGGATGATCTGATGGCCCATCACAGCGTTCAACTTGAGGCACTTGAAACCAAAATTGTGGAAGCCCTTCCCAAGCGAAAGCCATATCAGCATGGGTGGATGATATGCTTGAACGCTCAGACATCAATATTTCAAATTCCCCCCCCCCCTTAAATGGGATGGTAGACCCCTTGAATCATGTCGAACATTATATATAATTGTGTGAACCTATGGTAAAAATTTTATGTAATCAAGAGTCTTCCAAACTCTAATGCTTTGTACAGACATTTTATGAACCCATAATCATCTTGCAGAACTAGCTACTTATCATATCTATAGATGGTTGGTAGTATATATTTAGAAAGAATCCATATTAGATCATCTCCAAAACATGCATGAATAGAATTGATAACCACATTATGTGTCAGAAATGACTAGATCAGTTCGTCATTGTCCTTGTCGCTAGGTGGAAGGTCCTCAAGAATTTAATGAACATACGACTAACATAATATTACTTGTTGAAAATGTTCATTGGGAGTGTAAAGATTGAACTGTTACCCTATCTTATCACATATAACCTCACAATTAGATTTTGGGATTTTTTACATGAATCATAACCTAAAGGATGTCTTGAAGAAATGAAAGAAGGAACGCTCATTGCCTCCTCTATCTCCGGCAAGAATAACAGCTTAGGATGATACAACTTCTGTCACACTAGTAGATTCCCCCATGCAACAAGAGTTTTTTCATATAGAGCCTCATCCGGAGACTCGTTGAGGGTCCCGACAATAGGCCCAGAATCAGTTTCAGCGTCACCCACCTCAGAAACTGTAGGTGATGATGTATAATGCACCACCACCACTTAGGAAAAATAATCATGTTTTACCCCTTTTCAGGTTCTAACCCCTCATTTGGGTTAATCTCCATTAGACCCCTTTCCAAACAGTAGAAAAAAGGTCTTCTCATTTGATGAGGATCAGGTCCTTGTATAATTAGAGAGTCCCTTGGATTGTAGAATCCCATGGTTTCTGAAATATTAGAGACCTCAAGAGGCTGATATCACTAATTTCCCCAATTAATGTCCCTACAACTGATTCCTCAAACTTATTGTCAAGATGTAATATGCGTGAAAATATTGGCTATAGGACAAGGTCGAAATCAATATATTCTGGCTGGGACACACCCAAGAGTAGGTGGAATGTGTCTCTACAAGGCCCGACAATAACGGTGAGGGGGAATGGAAGCTCGAATCCAATCATGGTTCATAGAAGTATGATGACTGGAAGGCTCACTAGACTATCATGTGTGCCCAAGTTATCATCTGGGACTATATGATTCATCCTGATCCTTCTGAATCCATCTTTCCCCCTCAAACTATTTCTTCTATGTATGCATCTCAACCTTCTACCCCCTGGATGGTCAGTTTATGACAATGCAAATGAATGAAAATTACACCCCCTATGTTGAAGTTGTCTTGTACATTTGGAGACTTTATTACCCTAGAGATGAGAATCGCCATTAGAATATTCCCATCATTGGAGGGTTCTTTATGTGATGATCAGGAGAGTTCATCAGTAAATACCATTGAGTTGGTGGACCTAGACATGATTACCAATGACAAAGAGTGACAGATATATGCTCTTAATGTCCCCAGTCTACGCCATCATCGTTAGAACTGTTGACACATGTATCATCATAATTCATTGGCTATATATTTATCCATGTGTTTTCCTCTACTGATACCAAACTATATGTTCATCATAGTGCGCAGTATGCATGGTATTTTCATCCTATCTCGTTAGGATAATAACCACCACTGTTTTCATTGGTCGATTAGGAAGAGCTTCTGTGATCACATTATGACATGATGTGTCCAGCTATGGACAGACCTCAACCATCTTTTAATTGCCGGATATCAATTTTTCATGGTTATACTAGTGGGAAACAATATATTCACAGCACTAGTCTGAATCCACCAATTCAACCAACAACATCCATAATATCACCTATCAGGGAGAATAATCATAAATGTATAAATGTGATCCTTGTTTGGAATTATGATGTTCTTATAAAACTTTCTAGAATTCAATTAAATCCCTTGATCCTTGAGTAACTCCACTTATTTGATAATATGGAAGAATACCTTATAAATTCTTTGAATAAACTTCTCTAGTTTGGAACAAAGGTATAATTATCCGATGACTTTTTTGTTGGCGAAGCTGAGAATACAGAGTGTCAAACCATTGTATAATTCAATACATAATATGAAGGTTTTATCAAATAGTGGAACATTCAACAATTATACATCACTGGTTAGTTTAATGTTGTGTATGTGTCTCATTTTCACATTGACATATGTTTTGGGATCAATCTCTTATATACCCAAACACTCTGAAAATTAGGGCTCTATAAATAAGATATAGATACCCCTCACCTAAAGATTCATTGTTATGAATAGACCAAGAATAACACACATTGAAAGATATCTCTGAATACATAATTTACTATTTTTTTATCTAGAACCATTTTTATTGTAATATTGTAGGAAACATTTTACATTGCAAGGGTGAGTAGACCATGGCTCCACCAACATGCTTTAATTTCTTCATTGTATATTCAATTCTTCAAGTACTATCATAATAGTTGAGTTGGAATAATATAAGGTGATGTGTCTCTCATTGCCTCTTATAAATTCAATGTCCTAGATGCAAATTACTACAAAATAAATAATTAATATGTGTAGGGAAATGAGGTGTTTCACACTACCCCATCAGCATACCCATGCAAAAATTTGGATGATGCCTTCATCCTCCTGATTCACTAGAAGGAGGCCATGATCCCAAATATGGGACACTATTTTTGGTTTCTAAGGAAAGGGGAGACACATTACTAGATATATGGTGTTCTAAAAGATCCCTACAAACTCAACACGAATCAGCACCATTTCATACCAAATCCCCATACCCATGAAATATATGAGGATGTTTTCCCCAATGTAACAACAATACACCATTCATGCTTGTTTCGCCAGGATGTGTTGAATCGACTCAATACAATGAATCACTACATCTTTGTTATTATCAGACATGGACCCCTGGGTTGAATTCCAAATTACATCAGATCTCCAACTTTTTTCATGAAGTGGTATATAGTACAAGAGTCTCCTGGTGAGGATTAATATCCCACTAAGGCCAACACTAGCATTCTTTCAAGATCATCTGATTCAGAAAACTTTTGCCTCTCTAATAATACTCTCAAAAGATATAATGAATAGAATTTCGATGAGACACCTCTTATATATGGAGAAGGTTTCTCCCCCACCATTTATGCATTGATTCAAGTGAATCTCAGTACTCTGGAAGAAATAAAACCATCCCTGATAAATGCAACTATACCTATAAAAGATAAAGAAAAGTATTTTGTTTTCTTGAATTAGCATTGGGTTTTATTTTCTTAGAGTTATGAAGAAATTCCAATACGATATCCTCAGTTATCCTAAAACCATATCAATCTCCCTATAAGTCAATGTTGAATAAAAAAAACCAAAAAATATTAACCCCTCACATGGTTCATTTGTTGTGGATGATGTGTAAAAGGTCATCAATGTCAATTTAACCATGAATGTCTAGTAACCCATATGGTTAGCTAAAATCGTTCCCATCAGGAAGAATAATGACATGATCTGAGTCTGCATTGAATTGTTGGATCTCAACTGCCACTGTGTGAATGATGATCATATCCTTCCTATGATAGAGCTTTTGATCTCCCACACTATAGGAATCCATGATATCACCTTCGTGGATGGGAATTCTGGGTGTAAAAAATCTAGATATCTTCAAAGGATGAGGATTCCATTGACATTAAAGCAGCATACGGTACCCACTATTACCTGGTAATTTCATTCAATTTGAAGAATTGACGATCTACCCATCTGGGTGCCATGCACTATATAATCAAATTGATCCTTATGGAATTGGTGGAATTCTACATGGATGATTTAGTGGTCATGTCCCACAAGTGTCAAAACCATCTCATATATATTGATAAAGTACCTGGATTCTTCTACTCCCACCATCTGAAGACAAACCCATTTATGTTTTCTTTCATGTTTACCTCTGGAAATATCCACAGACTATTGATTTGATAAATAGTAACTGAGATTGATCTACAGATGATTAAGGCCTTTAGACAAATACCCCATCCAAGAATCCTTTTAGAGCTCTAAGGATTCAAAGGAAACATAGTGTATATATGCTGATTCATTGTCATCCAAAAAGGAAAGTGTAATATTTTCTCCAAGATCATGAATAACAATTTCATCTACCAATGGGATAAATAATGTCAAATAGCTTTTGAGGAGATCAATCAGTACCTACAACAGCCTCTGGTTCCAATGCCACCAATCTCCAGAAATTCTTCTGTACTTTATATAATTTCCATTAAATTATTCCATAGAAACCTTGTTACCCATAAGAAAAATGATCAGGGAGAAAATATCTTATAATATCACTATTGAATAATTTTTAACAAAGAGACTATATATTACTCTATAAATAATTGTTGTAATCAACTGGTTTTTTTGTGAATATGTTGTCGCACTATAACCAACGTCGTGAGATATAGTCGATTCCATGAGTGGATCCACTAATGTATACGATGAACTACCATATGATTACATGCCATCTATCTTAGTCAGCTATAATCCTCCAAAATTTCCACATCAGGTTTATACTTTAGAAATAGGATAGGGATCAGGTGGTGGATGTCATCCTTTCCACACCTACATCTCCTAGAGAGAAATCACATGATCTTGAAATTAAAAATTAGTCCATTATATAAGTGGATCCAAACATTCAGTATTGGAAAATGTACATTGATGGTGATTCCTAATTTCCCGCCAGTATATGGATAGATGATCCCAAACTCATCATGGTTGGGCCTGGGAATCATCCTTATCATGCATTCAAAAGTTGTTTTTCCTGCTCATTATTATTGTTAGAATGTTTCCCCAATAATGAGGAATATTGCTAGGCTCTTATCACTATTCTGAAGATGGAACTCATAAATGATTTCCCCACACACACCTGATGGTGGACTCTTATCTACCATTGGTCACTCATGTTCCTTATTCACAGAATATTTAAGACAAAACCTTTTCCAGCATTGTCATGATTCTCGCATAGTCGTACCATGAAAACCTCTTTATCTATTTCACACACATATGGTTCTACACACCTGTAAAATAGGATGATGATGATAGCTAGTAGGTAAGTCACCTTATCTCTGATGCTTCTACACCATGACCTCCACCCACCCACCCCCCCCCCAAATTTCATAGGTGACCCCTAGAAAGGTAACTATCTTTTTTAATTTCCTGCAACACAATAATCTCCTGATACACATAGCTAAACAATAGTGAATTCATCAGTGTTCAATGCAATTTACCTACCATAGTGGTCACTAAATTTAGATGATCCTATAAAAACATGTATTCAATGGATTTACCCTCTATTGTATTCAAGAAGATGGGATTTTTCCATTTCATGAAGGAATCCCATGCTGGTTCTTGAGGAGAACATCATTAAGGGTTGAAGCTCTACCACTAGATTCAATGATTGGGCTGTATTTGTCAAACCATAATAACTGAATTTATCATGCTCACCAAGAGGTGTCACATATTCAAGATTCTAGAGGCATTTTTTCATCGGCCATTGGATCCTTTCAAAATTAACATTTACATCTATCCCATTCTGACTTGGGGAATCGATGTTGTGGGACCATATCAACTAACAACAGCTCGCAAGTACATGTTTATCCTATTTTCTAATGATTTATTTTTCAAGTAGGATGAATTGATACCACTTAAGGAATTAAATTCCCTCCCTATCGTCAATATTCTGAGCTCCACCATCCTTTACCTATTAGGAGAAACTCACACCATTCTATCTAACAATGATATCAAATATAGAACACATGAGATGAAGAAACTATTCACTAATTAAAACAACCAGTCTAAACACACTTCTCTCTATAATATACAAGAAAGTGTAATGATTGAGGCATTGAAGAAGACCCTTTGTAACAAATTTCTAGCAGATTGTAGGTTAGAAAAAAATAGATTTGGCCAGAAAAGCTCCCCGACTCCCTTGGATTACCAAATAATTACTCAAAAATCCACATTGGTGACCCCATATTCCATGGTGAATGGGACAGAGGTAGTCATGCACATAGAGAATCAGTTATTTTTACATTGCATATATTTTTATGATAAAAAAATTATAAATGATTTTTTAAGTCTATCTAGATGAGTTGTAATACATTGATGAGAATATGCTCTAGGCCTGGCACAATTTTGAGTGGCACCATAAAAAGATAGATAGGTATTCCAACAAATTTTTTTCCTTCAGTCCTTTTCTCCAATGTGACTTGGTATTGGATCTTATAATTCCAATGATACCAAGTAAGAACCCACCAATTTTGGAACCCAAATAAAAGGGACCTTATATCACCCACACAGTTTACCCAAATGGAACATATTCTTTGGTCACAATAGATGGTGAGTGAATAACTCCTTCCACCAATGCTGAAATCTTGATGTAGTAATTCACATAAGTACAACCCCCATCCCCAACGCCCAACATTAATCTGCACTAAATTTATGAACTTCATATTTCTTGATTCCTTCCCTCGTATGATGAGTAGAAATGCTTGAACATTGTTTCTTCATGTCCATCCACTTGTATATTGACCTCTCTCTTCTTCATCTGAGCTACAATATGTAAAACTGCAAAACATCACTATCCTGCATGATATTAAACTACATTACTCATCCATAAAAAATGTCTCTAAACTCCATGGAATTGGGAAACTAAATATGGCTTGATTCCTACCCATATAGGATACTTCAGCATGACCAAATAGTTTGTATTCGGATCCAACACCATGTCTATTAACCTATATCTTCTTCACTCAATATACAACAAATAAAACTACCCAACATCATCGTCCTTCATGATATTGTAATGATACCCTCATCATCTCTACATGATATTAAACAAAAAAGAATTCATGAACTACATAGGATTTTATTTCTTCAATAATAGGATATATTGAAACACTCGGAATATTTTCCATCGATTGTAGCCCTAGGTCTATTGACCCCTCCCATCTTAATCTAAGAAGAAATACATAAAACTGCTCAGCGTCACAATCCTATATAATGTTAATTTAATAACTTCATACTCACTACATGATGTTAAAAAGAATGGCATTAAAAAAATATGTATGGAATGAATCATACCCTCACAGGATACGTAAGAACATCCATATATTTTTTCTTCGTGTCCAGCCCTAGGTATGTGGACTTTGTCTTCTCCACCTATGATGTAAGATGTAAGACTTCCCAAGATCACCATCTTGCATGATGTTAAACTAATACCATCTTCCTTAGTGCATTTCATTAAATTGATAAATAATTAGGAACTATGTATGTCTTGATTCACATCCTTATGCGACATATAGGAATTCATGAACATTTCATCCTTAGGTGCGTCCCTTGGTACCATAAATCCCATTTTAACTGAGGCCTCATGGATTATGTATAGTAATTAGGGGTTATATTTGGTGGTATGGTATTCTTTGGTCGTCATTAATGTTTTTTTTTCAATTCCCACATCACATATCCCCTTTATCCCCCATTAATCCCCATCCTTACCGCATGACATTTTTCTGCATAACATTCATGAAATATGAATGGATTCATTCCTATCATTATGTGAAATGTATGAACACCCAGAAATTTTTTCCTTTAGGTACATCCCCATGTTCTTCCCTTTTCACCCCCATGCATATGGTTCCCTCTAGGAGCATGTGGTGTGGTTTATGATTATTTTTCCCTCAATCATGCCAGGTTTGTGATATTCGCACCACGAGCCTCATTTTCGAAAACTTCCCTTAACCCTAATCTACAATGCATGAAATTAAACTATGTGAGACTTATATAACTATGTAAAAATTAATTACAATCCTAATTACATATGTAGAAATGCCAGTAAATTTTTTCTTCGATTCCAGCAACAGTTTCATCACCCCATTATTTCTATTTTCCCCACCTGGCTTCTCAATCTATCCACCCATTATCAATTCTATTGACCATTGTTTCACCTCACTAACAGTAATAGATGCATAGTAGTATGCGACTTAGAGTGTTTGATTCTTCAGGGAGATTCTCTCATTACACCACCACATTGTGAATACCATTTTTATGTGTATCCATCATCTTCCATATTGAAAGGGACTCCCAAATGGTATGGATGCTCGACATTATGGATTGCCAACCGTTCTGGGCCAATAACATGGAGGGTCTTGAATGACATATTGAGATTGGCTCTTCCCGTGTATCGAATAATATTAGAGGTTATCAATTAGTAGTTTTTCCCATTTTAGTTCTCATAATATTGATATTATGCTTCCATTATGGTCAATATTTATCCTATATTATCACTCCAATTTCATTGCCTCCCCAATGTTGGACTCATGATTCATATTCCTTCTAACATCATTATGTCTAAATGGCGTTTTGATACTTTTGGTTTTATCACTCTAGGCACTGTTACACATTAAGTGGACAAAAATGAGTTATGTAATTATCCTAGAATCCACTCCTCCATTCCCATATTATGCACTTCAGTAATTTGTAATGTTCTTTTTCTCACCATGATTGGAAAACCGAGCATAGATCATGTCTTCCAAGGGGTTCTTGATAAGGTGTCTACTTTCATAAAGAAATCTCACAACATATGGTCTGAACTCTATGAACCATAATAGAGAGATAATTTCCCAATGTCTACGCATCATGACACTAAATTTTTTATGTATTCTCCCAATAATTGTTGATGTGGTACATGGCTCTTTGTTCTTTATTCACATTTTGTTTCATTGTGGAACCATGAATACACATTTCCTATTTCTAACAGTCTGAGATCTATTACCTGAAATTAACATCCTAAATATCCAATTATTAATGAAAATAAAATATGCAATGACCCTAATATTAAATGTTTAGGAGGATATATCCCCACTTTGTTGTTTTCTAGTTTACACAAATTTCTTCAAGAAGTATTTGTGGTTTTATTCTCATCATTATGTGTTACGTATGAATACCTAGAAATTTATTCCTAGTTCAACCACTGCCTATTTGATATGTATAGCATCTTGGTATGGGTTATTATTAGAATACATGATTTTGATTTAACCTCATTGGTTATCAAACACATCATATTTAAAAGAGATTCTTCATCTTCCTCCCTTGAGAGTACTTTCCCTGACATTCGTCCTAATCTAATGATGTTAAACTACATGGGTATTATCCAGACATCAAATTTACATGGGTCTCCACCTCTTTCCCAATCTGAAGGGAACCCTAATGGCATGGATTCTAAGTCTTATAGATCACCTAACAATTTGGCCAATATCTCGGAGGTTCAAAAACGACATCTTGAAATAAGATCCACCAACATTTTAAAAATGGTCAGTAGTTGCCCCTTTTTTGTTTTTTCCCAATCAATGTCACACAATTTAGATACTATGTTTTGATCACAGTCAAAAATTATCATCCATATTTGTGCCACCTCTATTGTGTCTTAAATATTGTGTGTAAGATTTATATTTTCCAAAATAATTCTTCTCTAACATCTAAGATATTATCACCCTTTAAGTCCACATATTTTAGGTAATAATGTGGAATTGGTCCGGATTTTCTGCCCTAACATTTATAGATCATTTTTAGACAATATCATGTGACGGAGAAAGCCTAACATCACCCTGTTTTTCCCACACCATGGTTGGATCATGTGATCTTAAGAGATTTGGTAAGGTAATACCCACATGTATGACTTTGTTACCCTATGGTACAAGCTCCATGACATTTCACAAAAATATAATTCATCTAAGCCATATAATGATGAACATTTCTTCCTTTTCCCACATCACATTAAAATATAATTTCTATATCATATGACACTGAAATGCATGGACCCGTCCTGTCATACTACCTTAAACTGTGATGCTTTAATTCTCACTTCATGACATTAAACTACACTGAATTCATGAAATATGTGTGTCTTGATTCACACACTTAAGGGATACATAGTAATGCACGAATATTTAACCATGGGTCTATCCTCACAATTATAGTTATTGTTTGACTCTTTGGGATTGGATTCCCCTTTGAGAATGTGTAATGTGGTGTAGACTCCTTTTGTCCTCACTCACATCAGGTTATGAACTATACCACACATTTATCCTCATGGGTCTACATGTCATTGAAAAATGAGAATAAACTGTGTTGCAACACCCATCCTTCATGATGTTAAACAACATAAAGCCTCAAGAGCTTCATGCAGATTAATTCTCATCTTTATCAGATATGTAGGAATACCCAGGCATTTCACCTTAGTCCCTATCCCATGATAATAATTTTTTCGGTCCCTTTTGTCATAGTTTTTGTCCAAACCCATCGACATTATACTAGGTTCCCCTAGTATGTGTAACATGAAATTTAGCTATTAGCTGGGGTTCATGTAGTATGGACTGAAACTATGTAAAAAATCCCAGTCATATGACATTAAAATATCCTACAAATCATCATATTTATTGTACCATGGTTATTTATGGGCTTAACATCATCATTGGAAGTACATAATACTGCAAGGCATTCATGGTCCCATTCCGAGATTTCATGTCTAGAAGAATTTGTGACCTCTATTCAAACTGGTACAATCACCCAATGAAATTTAGCCATAACGGTGTAGTTTTGAGAGTGTTGGAGTCCTTTCAATCAATCCATCACTCCACGTAATGCTTCATGTGACCTTTTATTTGGATTATCACCCCCTTTCACATCGAAAGGACCTCCATAACAATATGGATGATCATCCTTAATGATGCATAATATCCTGGGAAAACATTCTAGGGGGAACCAGATAACTGTTCATGTTTGGCCCCATGTTTTCGACTAAGGCAAGATGTTTTTCCTCATTTGATCATCCAAAAATCAGGAAAATGTATTATGGATGATATGTTTCAAATATGGTAATAATTTATCCTTAATCATCATTCTTCCCTCACAGTGTTCGTAATTTATGGGATCATGATTTTAACATCTCAAACCCCTATGTTAGGATAAATTCCTACACCCATGGAACTATGCTACTATATGATAATGCACATTGGGGAAGGAGTGTTGGTTGATTGGAGATCATTATTCCCCAGTAACAACCCTTATATCAGCCTAAATACTTGTGGTGGTTAGTCAATAATAAAATAACCAGAGTATTAGATGTTTATCTTGCGTACTCATGTACATTGTTGATAAATATGTGATCATCCCTTGTTTCTCACACTGAGTATGGCCCAAACATTCTTAGGGATGGATCATTAGTATTTTAATAGATATGATTGAGATGTTTTAAAAAAACCAAATTATATTTATACACACTTTTTAGTATAAGAAAATGTAATAATATAAGAGGGAATATATGTATCATGAGTTTGTCCCAATCATGGACATTAAAGATCATCTCATTTCATAGAATACGTTAGTTTCACCACATTTTGGTGTGTAGCTTCTAAGAAATATTATCAATCCCTAATCTCCATTTCATCATCAACAGCTGCAGAATGAAGCCCATCGGCCCCAGCTTGTATTTGTTCCCAATCAGCCTTGGAGTAGAGCTATTTAATGGTTCCCCTTCGCTACCTGCTCATGGGATTCCACCAAATGGGACCACAGTTTTACAAAGACCCCAAACTGATTTCAGAAAAATGTGTCATGTTATATTGTATGCACACAAAAGAGGTACATTTACTACTTATCCTTTTTGATTTTATAAATATTCCTTGATTTTTTCTCCCACCAAAAAACATCGGAGTGTTTCCTGGTCTCCCACATCTTCTCAGTAAGATTATAATGGATCGTCATATGGCGGTAGTGATCATCCAATGCTCTAGTATAGTGGAAATGTAGGTAGGTGTAGAGTGACCACATATGATTAATCCATTATACTTATGGGTGACTTAGGATGAATTAGATGCACCTCCATTCCTTGCACTATGTCATGCCACTCTCATTAGTTGCATTATAACATGAATCATCTAGCTCTTCATGATCTTCACGACTATATTATAGAAAGATGAAAATAAATTCCATTCTATAGTATTCCTCTTGAATTCTATCTATGTGAAAAAGATCCATTATAAGTGGGAAACCATATTCGTTCATATCCTCCTTAGTGATATCCCCCTCACTAGCCTGTGGTTCTTCCCTGGTAGTGGCATCATCTATCATCACAACATCATTCCTACCAATTTATATAGCAAGATATTCTTGAGTAGATAGTTCATCATGGATAGATATAGTAAACGGTTGATCTCCCATAGATTTCCTAGACCGTTCCGTTTTTCTGGCTTCCAACCTCCGGATCACTACATGTGGATTTGGTACATGGGTTAACAGATATTCAGATAACAAATGCGATCATATAAATATAGATACCTATATGATCTATGTACATCCAGATCAAGTGGAGTGCCACCATTGGAGCTTCCACCACAGGAGATCCCTCAACAATAATAAATTTTATTATTGCCACTAACCCCTCTTGAGTAGTTGAAATGAATTTAGGTTCTGAGGCCAACACTCAGGCCCTATTCACTACTCCAGTCATAACTGTTACTCCACATTGCCCAACCCCAAATATATGATCAATGAGATGTTCCCCCATGACCATCAGTACATTTCAACCCCCTATAATGGGATCTCCTTATACATCATACCAATGTGTTCTAGGATATGAAAAGGTGTCCTTGGATTCAATTTAAAGAAAGGTAAGGGAGCAATGGAGTTAAGTGTTGAAATGTACATTATGATGCATGGACAGTTCCTTGTTAGAGCCATTAATTTCACTAGTCTAGAATGAGATTCATTATTGGTTCATTGTCCCCTGAG
Source organism: Viscum album (assembly GCA_963277665.1). Taxonomy (NCBI): domain Eukaryota; kingdom Viridiplantae; phylum Streptophyta; class Magnoliopsida; order Santalales; family Viscaceae; genus Viscum; species Viscum album. The sequence goes on along the minus strand of OY728161.1, from coordinate 910,579,009 downwards.
GCCCCTCAACATTGGCCTCCTCTTATTTATATTCCACTTCTTATTCCTCCTCGTCCCGTTATTCATATTACTCCACCTATTATTATAATTATTCTTATAATTCTTTATCTTCACCATCTTCCTCGTGTGTCTACACTTTAGGATCATTCTCTAGACTGCAAATTATATTAGCCCAAAAATTTGGTCCTTCATTCCCCATCCACTTGCATGCATAGGCTTCCATGGCTATCAATTATGTCTGGTGTTGATGGCAGTAAACCCATACCACCACCTAGATATGACCTACATCAGAAAGATCAAGACCATGCCTCATCAATCTTTACCAATGTTGTTCACTTGTCATCAGTTGTCATAGAATTCTCCAAACAAACCACTAGGATAGGGAGATGACATTAGTGGCTGACTATAAGAGATATCACAGTTTGTTCCATGGTTTCTCCCTAACAATCCCACGGGGTCTCCTACAGGACCACCACTCTTTAGAATATAGAGGAATGGTCACTCATATTAATGTTCCTACCACTAATGTTCCCACTTGTGTTTCTCATTTTTCTTGTTTTTCCTCTAGTCTTACCTCCCAAACAACTGTTTTACAACTCGCCCATCATCTTGTATCTATGATCTATTCTATTATCTATAAAATGAATTTTCATGGAATTAACTTTAGATATTCCCCTAAATTGGGGATACAGTACTTTCTTGATTGGCTGTCATAGACAATGATGGGGTTGAAATGACCTCACCAAATATATAATTTGTGAACATGAGACACAATTAGCAAATGATTCATGGATTTTTCTCTTCCCGAGCCATTGTATACACCTCTATTGGAATCTTCTTCATGCACCAAATGATTATGGGAAACGGTCATGGTATGTAGGGTACACAGAATATTTTCCCATCGATACGGGCCAATAGTACACCTATACGGTTATTCTAAAAATACACCATCTTCTCCAATAGACATCGCATGCAATCTACCATATGACCAACCATGAATTAAAATTTGTGGAAATTTATGTCCACATGATTAAAAATATTGAACGTTGTCCCCACGTGATTATGAATAAACCATCAAACACCATAAATTTTTAGCATATATGGTCTAAGTTCATCGGCTAGAGGATAGATGGGATTTGTTAAATTGTAACTGCCAATGATGCAACCTAGACAAGAAGAATTTTAAATGGGCCTCAAATTGTCATAGGTGTAATCCATATTACGATGCGCCCCAGAATACTATGTTTTGTAGATACCATCGGAACACAAAAATTGACCGTTTGATGGGTTACCATGATCCCGAACATCATCAATGTCCTTGTACAGATACCTATCCTCGTATCCCAGAGGGGAAGTATCCACACAGTCAGGGAATAAGTGAAGAAAGTAGTGTATCACAAATGAGGGTCCTAAATTTCATTCACACTGAATCCCCATGATTGGTATTCACCTGATTCTAGGACAACCAATTATGATCCTTCCCTTCCCCTCTACGACACTATTAGTCATTGGTTCCATCACCTAGGAATCCTCATGTTATTCTACCTAATGTGAAATAGGTTGTTCCACAACTGAATTGATATTTCCTTTAGGATGTATTTGAACATCAGCCTCTCTTTAGCTTGCTATAAAATATGGCATGTCAAAATGGGGGTTCACACTCTATCGCTGCAGACATTAACTGTTGGTAGGAATTAATCATATAGGAATATAACCAATGTGATACCTCTAATGATGGAGATTTCAGAATGGATAATTATGACCATCCCATGGTGGAGATGGAAGGTGTTGTTTTCATGGGACTATTAGATGAGAATCTGTAGAACCATGTCCTCATAGTAGTAGAAATTGAATTTAAATTTCAACATGGCCTCAAACCACTAGATGTCTTGAATCTCTACCCATAATTCCTTATATTTTTGTCTTATCCATTACACTCATTCCCACTCTCTTCTGAAATTTCTTCTAGAACTAAATTTCCAATCTTTCATCTAGTCATTAGTCTCATCAAGGATACTACTCCTTAACGTTTTTCATAATGGGATGAAAATTCATAAAATACCAATTAACACCCCACAACATCTCTAGTATTTTGTTTCAGGAAATAAACATCAATGTCCCTAGATTCGTTGTTAGGGTAACCATTTTTTATAATATTGAACCATGAAATTCTATACTCATATATCACCCATGACCATGGTGAGTTAGTCCTGAATCCCGAAATTAGTACCTCTTCCAAAATGTCGATGTTATATAGTGTGAGGATATAACTGATGACCTAAACCCTTTTATTTCGTTTCAATATTACCAAATGCATCTTATTTTCATATATCACCATTACAGAATGAATAATCTATGTGGTCGTTATTATTTCAGTCCTTCAGGAAGCATATGTGTCCCAATATCAACATCAGTATGCTCACCAACCATATGGTTCATGCACCGATTCACAAAGGGGTTGGCTTGAATGATGGAGGTTCATCTTCAAGGAATGAAACAGTGCAAAAGAAGTATGACATCCAAAGAAAAAAAATCCAACTAAATCATAAGTTCACAAGAGCTAGCCATTACATTTTAGGTGACCACTAATTTTATGATCTTCTTGTAGAATGAAGCAACTTTCACACTTTAGAGTAGATCGCCTATCATATAGAAATTCAAGGTACATAGCCTTGGGTGTTCCACATATTTATATATTGAGACCCAGTATTCCATGTTATCATGTCACAATTCACACCTAGTTGGTCATTATTCAGGCACCACCAGAAATGTATTGTGTTCATTAATTTTCCCCTCCGAACATGATCTACTAGTTTCCTTTCGTCATCGAATCTATGGACCGAAATTTGACGAAATTGAATCCCACTTAAGTCCATATATTAAAATATTTGGGCTTCCCAGAGGCAAATTTACACTCAAGAGATGATCCTTAGAATCCCAAGGGGTTTTGGGAAATATTTTGTCCATTAATGCAAGTTCGAAGGCTGCAAACAAACCCTTAGCATGAAAAATGAAATAAAAATTTGTTTTCCTGATATTAGACCTTCTAAATAGAATATTCATACACATGGAAGATACTAGATCAGTGCGCAATAGATTAGACCTTGGAAAAAAGTTCTTACATTCACAATGTGGCATCAAATGGATGCTTATGTGCCGACCTCCTTCAACGGTGGTGCCATGATTTTTTCCTAAAAGTAGACGGGTACCCCCTTCCCATAAGGGAAACACTGTAGAATTCAATCTATCACTACTATACTTGTATGACTACCCCTTAAACAATTTTTCGAATGTCTTTATAAAAAGTAATGGATAATTGGTAACATGTCTTCCATGTTTCCCCTATCGGTCAGGAACACTAGGTATTGACCGTCACCCATTTCCATTTTTCTAAATTCATGTACACGCCAAAGACCCCTTTTTCATTAAATAATTTACCATGAATTTTACAACATTCACTCGCCCCCTTCCATTTTTGATTATGACTATAATATTGAATGTATGTATTCAAACATGTGTGTTCCCCTTTTTATGTACTCCATGTGTTTTCATTATTCCAAGGAAGTATGTTTGGTATTTTCTTCCGCAAAACATCCTTATCTTTCATGAACCTCCTACATGTGGTCCACCAGGGTTGTTCATAGTGATTTCATAGTCCCCAAATTGGTAATCATTGTTATGTTTAACTTTTTCATTGTTCTTCTCATAAGTAAGGTAATGGATATATCTTCTTCTCTTAGCCACAATATCCTGGAACCCCAAATTGAACAATCGTCCAACCTATTTTTTTGTCATTTCTCATGCCATCCTCCCCCCGCCCCGAGTTTTGGTTTGTAAGAGCTATTTATGGTCAAGGTGGGATGATTGTTTCCTCCTTTTGTAAGATGTAGGATGTTAAACTACCATGCTCCCTCATCTCCAAAGATAATGTTAAAATAAATGTGGCTTCATGTGGGGGAATCCAATGTTAGATCAATGAATAATGAGCATCATCATTATCCCAATCCTCTATCCCTTTTCACTTTTCATCCATGTACACCTTAGGAAGTCTTAATTTAAGCCCCAACAAACTCTCATTGGGTGTTACCTGTATGATGGACATATCCTTCACATACATTTGAACACCATCCACATGCTTCCCTCAAATAGTAAGTCCCCTCTCCATCTCCCTAGGAAACAAACCATTCTTATGCCACACACCATATTTCATGGATGAACCTTTCATGAAACAATCATTTGGTCTACTTCAATATATTGTTTCTTTAACTGATAAAGACACCTATGGGATTGGATTTTAATTGTGACCAAGGAATCATTTCAATATTCTTGTTGGCCATGTGTAATTCCCTTAACCCTCACCCCTTATGATTCTAAACTATATCCATCCATAAACTACATCAACAATGATATTTGCCTCTTATATAGGGATGTAAGAAGCCACTCCGAGGATAAATCCCCTCCCTCCTATCAATCCTACCATTTTTTTCATTTCACATAGAATGATCTTCAACACACATGATGATAAACTATATTCCCATCTGAACAATGTGGGTATTTATTCCCAACCACTACAATATATTGGAAGCCTCTCTATGGTCAAAACCCAACAAATGGTATACCTTGGTACTCAATCTGAACGAATGTTCCTATATGATGTGATACCTGACATTTTTTAGAAGTGTCTCCCGGATCATCCTCTCCGTGATATTTTGATCCCCGTGAGCATCTAATCATGCATTATCTAAACAAAAATCATGGTCCATCTACTAAGATATCCTCTATAATTATGGTCATACAACCATGTGTAAGTCCCAGTATGTCTTCTGGTAATTTTCCTTCAATTACGCCCTGATTCCTTGCACCACCCTTGAACTATGTTAACTATTTTTCACTATTGAATATATATAAATCCTCACAAAGGATAAACCCCATCACTCATTTTCCTTCTTGATCCCTCCTTTGAGACTTTTCCCCTCAGTAAGATCAAGCACCAACCAAGAGTTTCCATTTCCTTTAGTTCACCCATCTGTTCACCCATTCTCATGATGCACCGCCTCGAGTGACTCATTACTTGATTCTAGAATTACATGGAAATTGATCCTTGCCTCCGATATTGGGATTGTAGGAATCCTCCTTGAGATTATAGCCCAACACTGTCACCTTCATGTCAGTTCCATCGAAATCATCTCATCAACTTCATCAAATCATTGATCATCTGTCCTAATTATACATGGGATGCCACATCTCGGTGAACTCATCTCATCTACTAGGATAGTTAACCATGCATGAGCCCCGTCCATAAAATTTATAGTTCTAGAAGCACTATGGAAATAAACCATGTATAATCATGGAGTCACCACATATAACTACAAGGGTTTTGATCTATATATTCTACCTAGGTTACATAGGTCGCATCTTTGATATTCAATCCAATCCAATGGTAAACCATTGTGTTCCCTTTTTCAAGATCCACCATATCTGGTATACCCTATGAAATGTTCTGATCAGCCTTCACAGTGTGAAACCATCTATTTTTGGGACACACCGTCAACTATTTGTCCTCCTGGATTTTTTGTCCCACTCACCAGGTAATCCATCTAGTTTCTCCCACTAGGAGTGTAGCCATTTGATCCTCTATTGGTAGTGTTTTTATTAGTTTTATTTGTCTCTACTAGACATTAGACACGTGACATAGCTCATGTTAAACATGGGAAGATGTGGGAGAACACTGAGGCACCTCTGACATAATATTCCATGGATTAGATGTTGGATTATTTAGGATTACATGCCCTCAAGGATTCCTCTCATAAGGGATAATTTAGATGTCCCGAGGTCCCAATATCCAAACATGCCAATGATTCCCAATGTGACTACTTCCTTGATAAAAGGATTTGGCCCTGACTTGACCCATTTTGATTTCCCTCACCGAAGTAGTGCAATTAACTAGTGTACATAAAGAGATGACATGTCGAGGTGTTTCACAAAAAAATTCTTAATCTATAAGGGATTCCCATACAATGAAATAAGTTTTAAGGATAAATCCAAGAATATAGAAAATTACATCCCATCATCTTATATCGATCAAGGATAAAAAATCTGGAATGAGGTGATGAATTTCACCATCCAGGTAAATGTGGGAGTGTGGGGTATAATGTGCAATCAAGAAAATGTTAAATTCTCTCAAGCGGTTCTCCTAGTGGAATCATCCGAAAAAATATCCATACACATGAAGAAATAATTATGACAATGATGTTGAGAGCATAAAATAATTAATGGACGGTTATAGAACACATGTATATCCGGAATGAACTATAGTGAAGTTTATGGAATTATTATTGTATTTATATAATGTGAAAACCATTTAAGTAATTTCTAATATATATATTGATGATATTCTAACATCGCTGAATGTAGTTCATTTTTATGGTTCATATATTCTCTCAAACAATTATAATGAATTGAATTAAATTAAGAATGTAATATTTTATACTAAATAAAGACATCAATGTTATAAATGATTTTTTGGAGGAAACAATATAAACTATTTTCTATAAAGAATGTGGTACAACTTAATGAATAGGAAATGCAGATGGAAACCCATTTTATGTTCCCTAAAATTTCATGTGGAAGTAACCATTTTTTTTCAGGTTTTAAAATATATTTATATCTGAAGAAATATACACCAATATTTGATTGAAATAGTCTAAGAGATGTAAATATAAATATGAGTTGGTTCCTCAATAATATGGATTATCACATTGAAAATTTGATGAAAGATAAACCAATTGTTTAGTTTTTGTGTGTAATGTTTGGTTAGTTCTATATGGTGGTGGTTTTATTATATTAGGTCATTTTCTTAATCATCTAAACATGTGTCCAATTTTTATTTTCATTTATAATTGTATTATTTGTATGTTTATAAAAGATCCTTTCACTTTATTCAATATACTAATATCTAGACCATTAGATCTTAGAAATGATATTGGTATATACTTGCAACCTCTAATAAAATAATTCAATTAGCTTTAAGATGTGGGTGTGTGCACATTCTATTATTATTCAAAAAATATATTTTAGATATGTGATACCCTTTTATAGACCCTAAAAAATTTCCCTTATTTTATAATGATAAATCATTGCAGAAATAATGGAAAATGTTCATGTCATATTTTATGAAAAATAAAAGATATAGTTGCCTTAAATATCATCTTAGTCTTACATTCATGGGTCATTGATTATTCATCCAAATGGATCATAAATAAATGAAGAATCACAAGACGTTGGGTAATACAATTGACACTAACCAGCCTGATAGGTGTATGCTACGAACTGACATGTTTAATTAGATGAACTATTTTATTAGGTAAAGGTAATATTATATCTAACAAGTAATAGAATTTTGAAACTAAATTCACATACATTTGGAAAAAGAAAAGTATATTTTTGAGTTTCTATATTGTCCTACCAATTTGTTATGCCGATTTTTATACACAGTGTGTAACGACCAAATGTTTTTAATGGAAATTACCTTATTATAAATATTCCATAAAATCACATAATAATAAACTAAGAATTGATAAGTTACCTTAAATATTAATTTTGTCACTTATGCGATTGTAATTTTGGAAATCTGACATACACGGTTCTATTCAACATGTTTTTTGGAGTCCGAAATTTTTTTTGGGTGAATAGTAACCTACCCTAATGAATAGTAACATAACCTTATGAATAGTGATATACCCTAATAAATAGTAACCTCGCCTATGATAGTATAAAAAAAATTTCAAGTTAGAACTACAATATACCTATGTTTTAGAATGAGTTAATTCAAGTTTTAAATATGGTTTTCGATAATAAATTATGATTTTAACTAAATATTAATATATTCATATTTAGAAAATTGTTTTTTAAAAATGGAATTAATTTTTGGATCCTACAAGTCAAAAAATGTTTAGGTTGATGTTTTTAGATTTTTCTGAAATACTTGAATTTTTTATAAATAGTAAAATACGGTAATTTATCATATATAAACATTATATGATAAATAAAATATTCCTAGAATCATGGATATTGTCACCACCCATTTTTCTAATTCACATGTCCCATTTAATATTCTTGGTCATTGAATACTTACTATTCATTGTCATGGGAAGAAATAAAAAATTAATGATTATAATATTAGGAAATCACTCCTCTCCTCCACTATAAAAATCCACTTCACTCCCTCTACTCTCCACTCCACTCAAGCTCCATGAATTCCCTATATTCTACCCAAATCTCACCCCAAGGTCCTCCCACACGTCCAAAATCACTCAGCCTCCTGAAAATACAAAAACTTCTCCACTTAAGAGGTTCCCAAAAGAGGAAGTCTGAAGAGGTAAATTCCTCTTCCAAAATTTCTCCTTTTCTTTCATGTTCTTTTCCTTTTTATTTTCTTTCCTCACCAACCATCACCATAATAGTTTTATATATCCAGTAACATGCATGTACTTTAATTTCTTCATGCTTGTGGTATATTTCTCTGTCTTCTCCCCTTTCCCCTCCCTTTTATTTGAATGAAATGAAAACACCGTCTAAGATGTGCTAATTTAGCACATTCAAGGACAATAGTTTATCAATTTCTATTATTATATTTAATTCTGGTCATGAAACCATTAGTGTTATAGTTGAACCAGAATATTATATATGTAATATATCCTATTTTTGGTTATTTAATGTTTTGGTACAAATGGAATTATGTTATAAATGAAAACACATTCTTTGTAATCAAACCTACTGAATAACAAAAATGGTTATCACTAAAGTTATATATGTAATAATTCAACATCACACTAAGTAAACTAATTAAAATTAAATCCATGTAATCTCATGGAAATTAATTAAAGAATATAACATCAATTCTGGAAAACCACTTTCATCTATCATATAATCCAAACTTGAATATAAGTGAACCAATGTTTAAAGCCATGTAAACAAATGAGCTCGAACAATGATATTGAACCTTATAACTAATAAAAATGGATTTAAATGAACTAAAAAGAGTTATAATAAATAAATTAAATACATAAGAGTTTCTGGACTTATTAATTAATAATCCAAATTTTTTTGTTGAGGTCATTAATAACAAGTGCAGAACACCACCGTGTTTGAGGTATGGGATCCTCCTATTTTCTATCTTGATCAAGATTGTACTCTATAATTTTCCAATTTATGCATAATATAAAATTATGGGGTATATTTAAGAACATACCCCATACTTGTTTCTGTATTTATAAGTTATGAGGAACCCCATTTTCCTCTCATCAATCCCTCTTGGTCACACCTGACAGCATGACGATAAAATCATAACGAATTTTACCTGAACAATCATTGTTTTTTCGGGTTGCCTTATCTTTCGTTCAAAATGGTGTTATATTATCTATCTATGTGAGTCTTATGAATTCTAGTTATATGTAAAATATTATTATATCAATCCACTTTCACCACATTCTTTCGGGGAAGTACATGATTTTAAAATATTCCCTCCTTAGAACTTTTCGATAAGCAAACCTGTTTTAAGGGGACATCCCAAAATTTTTACCCAAATTTCATGTGAACTCTAACCTATGTTATAAATCACAATTTTATCTATAAAATCAGTATTAATATTATGAAAACCATCTTGGTTCAATTATGGTTTTATATAAAATAATTTCCTCTTTTCTATTTGAAAATCTCTATAGTGTTTTCCTTAAGACCGCACAAAATAGTTTTAATTATAATGTGTCTAAAATACATTTTTTATTTTGAAACATATATTTGACACCACTTACCATGACAAATTCTTATATTACCCTATTAATTATATGTATGTTTTAAATCCTTTCCTTTCATGGACCCTTTAGTGATACGTCCAATGGATATGTTTGGTGTCATGACTGTGGTGCCCAATTCTATCCACAAGTACCCTTTTGTTTATGTATGGTTGATTATGTATGATTTTTTATGTGGAAATATTATTTATGTTCCATTAATATTCATGAATATTTTTAGATGGGTGCACCCAGATATCACTCTAATGCATGGGGTAAGTTTAATTCTCATGAGATACGATGTGAAACGGGATTGGCGGTAAGCCTTGACCCGTACTATAATGGGAATCAGGATTGGAAGTTAGCCTTGAATCATACTAAAGATAAGATTTATGATTAAGCCACATTTATATGATTCCATGTCTACAAGATACCATTCTTATATGAAATGATTTCATAAGTTTCATGATTTGGATATCACTTTGTCATGCCTCTTAATTCATGTGCTGGAGTTGTATCCTTATGTTCATTCCTTTAATGGGAATTTTTATCTCATCCCTTTGTTCATGTGTTCCCCAGTGTACCCTATGTAGATGTAAGGGCTCAAAGGAATTATGATCTCACTATAGAGATTCAATAAAGAAGTGTTTTTGTAGCCCCATGTTTTATGTTATATGTACCTAGTCTTCCAAGACATTAGACTTAACGATCCTTGTCTTGTACTTTGATGATTAATTATGCTTATAATAATGAAATGATATACGTAATTGGCCTAGGTCGCAATAGTTGGTATCATAGGATGGTCATGTTATTTTTGTATATTAGGAATAGAGTACATTATTGAGAACCGTAAGGATGAGACCATGTATAAGAAAATAGTCCTAAATTATTATGAGTATAATGTAAGTGGTTTATCAAGAAAATACATCCATGTCTCGATACAAGCAGGTAGATGCAGCTCTGGAACTGATGTATCTGGTGGTAAAACATGAAAACACAACTTTGAGCTAGACTTGAACGGGAACTGTTGCACGACAACGGGCTTTACTGCACTATTGGTTACGACACTCCTTGAGTGTATTCTTTGTTAGATTCATGAGCTTAGTAAAATACATTATTAAGGGGGAAAATCCCATAATAATATAAGTTAATAAATTGATAGGGGATAACGTAGATATAATCCTAAGGAATCACAAGTTAGGATGTAATTCTTCTTTATAAGTATATATTTTAATGGTCAATGTTTCATTTTTATGCTCAATTGATAAGTATTAAAGACCTCTAATTATACGTTCTGTTTCTATGTTAATGGCGTGAAATAGAAGAACACGTTCCAACAACCAATGTGAAAGGAAATGTAATGATTTCCCTAATGGCATGGCTGATGTGATGGAAGCGGGTGCTCAAAAATACATGGAAGTACTTGCTTAGCTGGCTCGAGTTATGAATAATAACACGAATCAGGTGGAACTACCCCCTCCTCGTAGGAAAGAGCATGATGTCATAGAATCCTTCATGCGGCAAAGGAAACCAATGTCTTTCGGGTCTTCTGATCCCCTCCTTGCAGAACAATGTATTAACTCCATTGAAAATATTTCATATGTCCTCCAGTGCTCGGAAGAAGAGAATGTTGTACTGGCAGTCTATCATTTTCATTGGGAAGCTGATCAGTGGTGGACACTTATCAAGAATACGAATTCCCAAGAGGAAATTGATTCCATATAATGGTAGGAATTCAAAAGAATACTTCTCAACAAATATTTTCCTCGAACCCTCTATCTAATGATTGAAAGATAGTTCCTTGGACTCAATCATAAGGGAGATGATTCCATCGGGGCGTATAAAGCAAAGTATACAAGTATTGAAAGGTACACCTCTGGCTTTGTCACGAACACTGAAAGCATGGTGGATCACTTCTTTAGCAGAATAAAGCCGAGTCTACGAAAAGTGTTGGCAATTCGAGACTTCGACAGCTATGACGAGATTGTCCATTGGGACCTCAAGGTTTAAATAGAGATTGGAAAACCTCAGTGGTCTCATGGACCTATTGACAAGAAGCGGAAAATGGAGAACAACATGGGTGGTTCATCAAACAAATCCCATGATGGAAAGAATCATCACTTTCCCCATTGCAAGAATTGTGGGAAAAAGCATTTTGGTGACTGTCTAATGGGAACCAGGAATTCCTTAAAATACATAACGTTTGGTCATCTTGCCAAGAAATACCTAAGGGATATGAAAAATACCGCTAATGTTGAAGAATAATGGAAGGTTCAGATCAACACTCAGCCTGGAATGTAGTGTTTTAACTTCAAGGAGACTGTTTATTATGAAAACAATTTCCGGAAGCCGAGGGTTGTCGGAGGCAATCCGAAACAACCTCCAAGGCATCAAGGAAGGAATTATTCTATCACTACTACTGAGGTGGAGCTAGAGAATGATGTGGTGACAGGTACACTTGTTATTCATTCAAGAATAGGGAACATACTATTTGATTCTGATTCTACGCATTCTTTCACATCATGCAAGTTTAGTAGAACTATTCAAACATCACCTCAAAATTTGGAGGAAAAGTTATCTGTGAGAGAAGAAAATGGGGCCATTATTGCATCCATGGTTTAAAACTCCTCCCCATCTAATTTTTGTGGACTAAAAATCCCAGCAAATCTTTTCACAATTCCATTAGTGGAGTTTGATGCTATCTTGGGAATGGATTGGATATCTTTGTACAAATCCAACATCAACTGCAGGGAAAAGGAGATTACTCTTCACATCCTAAAGCATCCTCTGATTATTTACAAGTTAAAGGAGGAAGATGAGTCTCCTTTAGAATCTTCATCTCATGTTTGGATATTTCTTCCTTATGAGCATGCATACCTAGCTCACGTTATTGAGACAATGGAGAGAATCATGTTTGACAACATGCCCATCGTGAGTGATTACATTAATGTATTCCCCTATGAGATGCATGGTCATTACCTGACCGAGAGGTTGAGTTATCAATTGAACTTATCCCTGGATCGCTGCCAATCTCAATGTCACCTTAAAAAATGGACACCATAGAGCTAGAAGAGCTGAAGAAGAAGTTACAAGAGAATATGGAGAAGGATTTTATACGCCATAGTGCTTCACCGTGGGGTGCTCCAGTACAATTTTTCAAGAAGAAGGATCGATCAATGTGCCTCTTCATTGATTGTCGTGAGCTCAATAAAATTAGTATAAAGAACTAGTATCCCATTCCATGGATAAATGACATGTTCGGTCAACTTCATGGGGCCAGTTATTTTTCTAAGGCGGACCTTTAGTCGGGATATCACCAACTAATGGTGAGGAAGAAGGATATTCCCAACAATGACTTTCGAACGAGGTACGGACACTATGAGTTCATAGTGATTCCTATCAGACTCACTAATGCTCCTTTAGTTGTCATGGATTTAATAAATATAGTCTTTAGAGATTACCTCAACAATTTGTGGTGGTCTTTATTGATGATGTTCTGATATACTCCAAGAGCAAGGAGGAACCTGAGGAGGATTTGGAAACTATGTTAATGATATTGAGAAGGTAGATTTTATATGAAAAGTACAAAAATTGTGAGTTATAGATGGAGGAAGTATCATTCTCGGGGAATTTTATCACTAGGAAAGGGATATCTGTTGATATTTCCAAGACGAAGGCAATAATGGAGTGGCCGAGGCTAACTTCTGTAATGAAGATCCGCAACTCTTTAGGCCTAGATGGGTATTATCGAAGATTCATGAAGAAATTTTCACAATTTTAAAACCCAATGACCAAGCTGACACAGAAGGGATTAAAGTTCATCTCGACACAGGAATGTGAAGAATGTTTCAAGGAGTTGAAAAAGAGGCTTATCACTGCGTTGGTACTCACACTCCCTTCACATGGAGTACTCTTTATGGTGTATAGTGATCCATTTAAGAAATTTATAGGATGTGTGCTAATGAAAAATGATAAAGTGATAGCCTATTCCTCAAGGTAGCTGAAAATCCATGAGTAAAACTATTCCATGCATGATCTGCAGTTGGCAGCTATGATCACTGCGTTGAAATCTTGTGGCATTATCTCTATGGGAAAAATTGTGAGATATATACTAACCAAAAGAGTCTCAAATATATATTCACACAGAAAGAGAATAATATGTAGCAACAAATATGGATAGAGCTCATCATGGTTTATGACTGCTCAATCCATTACCATCCCGGTTAGGAAAACAAGGTGGCAAATGCTCTAGGTAGAAAAAATCATGCATCTTTATCAATAATGAGAATTGAGAAGGATATGATCATCACAGATTTGCAATGGATGGACATGGGAATAATTAAGGTAGTAACATAATCAATCCTTCCTCAAATGATTGCACAACCATCCCTCTTGTTGAAAATAAACGTTTCTCAATGAAAGGATGTGGAAATTCAGAAAAGGGGGGAAGCTGTTAAAAATGGGAAATCCTCCAATTTCAAAATTGATGAGTAAGGACTTGTATGATTTGGGACACAATTATGTGTACCATCTGATCTAGAGATAAAGAAGGGTCCATTTAATGATTCACATAGCTCGACCTTCTCTATTCATCATTGTAGTATCAAAATGTACCGTGATCTCCAAGAAACCTTCTGGTGGGATTACATGAAGTAGGAGATTGTGGAATATATATCAAGCTTCCTGGTATGTTAGTAAGTTAAAGCTAAGAGGCAAAAGTCCAATGGTATGATGCAGCCATTACCTATACCCATGTGAAAATGGGAAAATGTTACTGTGTACTTTTTCACGGGTCTCCCTAAGACGGCGAAGGGAAATAATACGATATGGGTTGTGGTTGACCGACTCACCAAGACAGACCATTTCATCGCTATTGGGGAATATATCTCTCTTGAACAACATGCTATGTTATTTGTGAAGGAATTGGTGAGACATCATGTTTTTACATTGTCAATTGTCTCTGATCGTGATTCAAGGTTCACATATAAATTCTGGAGGAGCCTTCAAAATTCTTTGAGTAATGAATTAAATTTCAGCACGGCCTATCACCCCCAAACAGATGGCCAGTATGAAATAACTATTCATACACTTGAAGATATGCTTAGAGCCTGCTCTCTATAAATCAATGGTGGATTATATCAACATCTCCCATTGGTTGATATATCATACAAAAATAGATTCAACTCGAGTATTTAGATGGCTCCATATGAAGCTCAATATGGAAAGCGATGGAGAACTCCAACCTGTTGGGATAAAGTTGGAGAAAGAAAGCTACTTGGATCCGATATTGTACAAGAGATGAAAGATAAGGGTCACGTCATCTAGGAACTCATCAAATCAAATCAAAGTCGGAAAAAGATCTATGCAGAAAACCGTCAAAGGGACATGGAGCTTGAAGTTTGAGATAAAGTCTTCCTTATAATATCTCCATGGAAGAGAGTCAAGCGATTAGAAAAGAAAGGGAAGTTACGCCCAAGGTATACTGGACCCTTTGAGATCCCTGACTGAATAGGATCTGTAGCCTATCATATTGCACTTCCACTAAATATGGCTCATTTTCATGAAGTTTTCCACTTATCATTCTTGAGGAAGTACATACCGGATCCCTCACATGTACTAAACTCAGAGGTGGTGCAGTTGGAAGATGATCTCTCCTTTGAGGAGCAGCCAGTAATGTTTCTAGATCGAAGAGATAAGGTTCTTTGCAACAAGACTACCCATGTTGTCAAAGTATTGTGGAGGAACCATAATATGGAGTAAGTAACATGGGAACTGGTGGAAGCAATGATGGAAAATTACCAACATCTTTTTTTTCCTAGAATGTAAAATGAAATTTAGAGGGAGAATTTTCTTAAGGGGGTAATAATATAACGTGTAGAGACCCGAAGCTTATCGTACATGGACATTACATTACTTTTGCGGAATACTTAGTACATAACAAAAACACACACACAAGGATCGTAATAGTTTAGTGTCTTTGGAAACTCGGAACGTAATCTTCTAATCGTGGTGAAAGATCTTCAATATCTCCCATAAAGATCTTCCCTTTTTTTTACCTATAAACCTTTCTTTATATCATGGGGAAAAGAAAACATAAAAGGGTGAGCTCAAATGCTCAGTAAGGGTAAACAAAAGAAATATCAATCACATCATATACAAAAGAACATAGCTTTTTTGGAAATCTTAACCTGCAAAAGAGCTCATAATATCATAACATGGGATAAATCATAGAAGTGAAAATGAGATCCCCATAATCATAACATAAAACTTGAAACTTTGTGGCATGCACACATAATCATGGAGATCATTTCTTGTTAGTCATGACTCATTTCCAAGACTATCTTAGTGGACAAAGTCCCTTTCTGAACCGAGTTCACTCCTCGTTTCAGTCCTGTATCACTGAACCGAAATAACCTTCTGTTCCATCCATGTCTATCTCATGAGATATAAAATCTTTACCCAATGCATTGGAGGGAGATATAGGTCCCACCCATCTCTTAATGAATCCTTTCTTATGTGTGCCACAAAATCATAAATCATACATCATTGCATAACCCATGTAATAAAAATGGGATTCTTAAACAACATGACATCATAAATCAATTCATATATGATAAAGGAATTCATAAACATAATTCCATCACAACATAGTCAAACCAATGTAAAAATAGGGATAGAAACAGAACCCTTTATTATCTTAGATGGAAAATAATTTTGATAAAACACTTGAATTGAATTCTTGAGGAAAATATCCTTTCTTCTTCAAAATCAATTTCTTTTCACAAAACATCATTCAATTTTAAAAGAAAGAGATTTTATTGAAAATAGTCATTAAATCTTTTAGAGGAAGCTTCATTAAAATAAGGCTTTATAAAACAGTAGAAATCCGTTCGTGCCGTATAAGTTAAAAAAAACATTCTTCGTACTTTTGTCGGAAAAGTCAAAAAGTACCTCGTACGAACAACGACAAAAGATTCCTTTCATACGTATTACTAAAAACTCACCGAAGGGTAAAAATGGATTTAAACAATTTTAGGTGGATGGAAATAATATTACATATTCATAAAACATGGATGTGGATGATAAAATACACCCCAGTAAATACTTACGAATAAACAATCTCGGATAAAAATGAGATTGTGATATTTCCCTTACCTTAGGTCCGACTTGCTTTGTAAGTGTCCGAACCTCCTGTATAATGATTTAAATCATGTTATTGACTTATTAAAGAATCATATTCATTGTTATGATATCATATATGGTTCACTTATGACATTATATTACCCGTTCTTTTGTAAATTCCATGTTAAAGAAGCGTTTTGGGTAAAATCGTTTCATTTATCGTAGGTGTTTTGACTTGTTGTTCTTGACATAATTATTACTTATATCATGATTTACTTACTTCCAGAATATAAAATATGATTTATATATCATATATATTCAGTATATATATATATATAATAGGTAGATAAATAAAATGAAAAACACCGTTCATGGAGACGGTAGTCCGTACGTACGCATGAACGCTGTTTTCCTTTCCTTATTGTCTTGAAATGGAAGTAAGTAGATGACATACATATGTATATATATACATAAATCCAGTAGCTTTATAATGTCATATATTTCATTATTATTTCTTATATATACATTATAATCATTCTTAAATGGTTAACATGGAGAATGAATCTCATCGCGTCGTGGAGACGGTATTCCGTACGTACGCACGAGCGATGATATCATTTCTATAAATATTGAATTGAATTGGAGTGGATTATACAATATATCAGAATCAATATGATGTTTTAATAACTATGTATAGTTATTCATTACACCATTATACCCATCCATGTAAGGTGGTGGTGGAAAATAGATTACACCACGGCGTGGAGACGGTATTCCGTACGTACGCACGCGTGGTGATTTCTTTTTCCGTAGGATGGATAGATGGTGAAATAGGGTTGTTTCATACTTATAATAACATATCAGTATATGAGTGATACTGATGTTATTACTTCATAATGAAACAACCTAAGAAGAAGAAGTGGAAGAAGAAATAAAGATGAAAGAATTGGTAACGGTAATTACCTCTTCTTTGAAGTGCCTCTTTGAGACCTCCTCTTAGGGCACTAAAATTGGACTTTGAGGAAGACCAGAACCTCTAGGATGTTTCTAGGGAAGTGGAGAGGAGAAATTGGCAGGGGTTGGCCGAGCTTGAGTGCTCAAATTGGTGTGAGGAGGAGGGGGAGGAGGTGTCCTTTTATAGGGGAGGAGAGGGGCACCTTAGGAATATCTCAAACTATTATTTTATATTAAAGTCAAAATCGGTTTATAATGGTTCCAAAGGGTCTTATTTCGAAGCTAAAGTGGGGATGGGTCGAAATCCTATCAACCAATAAGATTTAGACAAGTTTAGGTTCTTATTTTAACCTTATCAATTAGATTTAACTCTAAGTTAAATAATTTAACTTTTACCGTGTCTTTTTGTTTTCTTTCACTATATGGTTAATACACTTACTATAACATTCCAAACGAACCCCAAATTGTATATTATTAATACATATATCCTTATCTAAGTCATTTGGCCGAACCTTAGATTTTTAGGAATAAGATAACAATTAATAATATAATATTTCATTTAAAAACTCTTTTGTGTCAATTTTGACACTATTTGATATATGATTTTTTTGAAAGTCATAACAGAATTATATGTTCGAACCAAGTTGATTAAATCAACAATAATATATCATAGTAACCTAGAAAATTAGTGGAATTCATAAAAAGTCTTAAATTACATTTATTTTGGTATTTATATTATCAATTATGTCAATATTTCATAAATAAGATAATTACTGCATCATCTTTGTGTCATAAATAAATTATATTATTTGATGTCTAAAAATTACAAATAAAATACCATCATGTAGGAAATCGTTTTAGCTTTCTAATGAATATTTATAGTCGAATTTATCTTATGTATAACCCCATATTAAAAATGATTTACTTATTAAACTTTGATTTTAACTATTTTAACCCTTCTTTAAATAAATTAATAATAAATGTCCTAATCTAATCCAAGTGGGCCTAAATGGTCATATTTTATTCCTAAGTTTGTTTTTGGTCGAATTACACTTGTCCAATAGAATTAGGACATGTGTTAGGGTAATATTAGTATCATATTTACCCTTAGTTACCCTATTTACTATTTACCGTGGTAAAAAAAAGTAAAAAGTTACTATTCACCAAAAAATTATTTTCATCTCATTGAATCACATTTTAGTCCTTGATATTAACCGTGTCTCTCGGATTTTCGAAATTCCATTCACAGAAGCGGTAAAATTAAGTTTTATGCAAAATTCAGTTTTTAACCTACCACTTAGTAGTTTCACTATTCATCAAAAATTGATGTTTTTCAGAACAATGCCAAAATTTCATCCCAAGCTATATTTCATATTCCGAATTCAAAAATGAAGTCTATTTTACCAAATTCATAACATATTAATTAATTTTATAATTAAATCCCGATGTTAAAACAAATAGCGTGTTTTTAAGAAACAATATCTATCAAAAGATTGACACTTGTTTATGTCTAGTTTAAATGTGAAACTACATCCAATGACCAACATTGTATTAAATTGTAAAAATATATTCTAAATATACTTTAAAAACCACTCAAATTAATGATTTATCACTATTAATTATTTCGATTAAAAAAGTTGTTTTTAATTATAATTTAGTAATTTTCACTATTCATCAGAATATGAAAGTTATCCGAAAAGTACCAAAAATTCACCTTAGGCTAAATTCGATACTCCGAATCCAAAAATAAAGTTCATTTTGAAAAATAAGATTTACTGGATTTCAAAAAGTGGTTATTACTATTCATAACGGCTAGTTTTAATAATATTTTTATAGCATATCGTTGTTTAGTGAAACTCGGTATTGCGTACTACACACGCTATCGAGGAAGGTCGCGATTGCGTGTAATGCAAGTCAAGTCAAGGATGTGTGTTGTGCATGCTCCTTTTGGTGTAGCGTACAACACAAGACATTAATAAAATTAAAAAGAATATTTTTTTATAAAATCTTGGGCTGTTACATTCTACCCCCCTTAAAATGAATTTCGCCCTCGAAATTCGTCGGGGTTATAAATGGTTTACTATTTGAAAGTTTCTTTAATAGAAACCCACATCGTAAAAGGGAATACCAAAACTTGGCTTTAAAAACTAAAGTATGAAATGTAACGACTACCCAAATAAACTAATCACTGGGTTTCCACATAGGTGAAAATATGGATATGGAAGAGAAATCTAACCATCATGTTCTGATGGAGAGTGGTAGAGAACATGGCTATGGAAAATCCAGTAATCACAAATCCATAAATTTGTGACGATCTAAGGTACCATATGATTCATCAGGTATAAGATCACTAGGACAACATTTTTGGTTTTCAAGATCATTTCCCTAAAGTTGAAAATTTGAATTAGAATAAATACTTACTTTATTTTGATACAATATCACTGTTGTTCGTGCCTTGAACAATTTCCACTTCATCTCTTAAATAAATGAAGTTGAATTTGTTATTCGTGAAGTGTTAGCAGATCATGTGATAGAATGACGGGTCATTCCATCTGTCTCAAACAAAAGGTAAGCAAAAGTTATTAAATATACATAAGTCATTCTATAGTGAGATTAATCATATATAGTTCTTAAAATGGACTTATACTTCATATATCATACTGCTTAATATAATAAAACTAGTTTCTACTAAACAGGGACTTCCTGTAGGCCAGTGGTAGGCGATAAAGGCCAGTCGCACTTTGGTTGTGGGTTCGATTCCTACAGCCTTGTCCGAAGCGATGGGCTGTCGCCCGTCCTGCAGGTTGTCCTTTTTCTAAAACTACGTTACTATAACATCCCATCAATAATATCGAAAATCTTCTATCCTTAAACAATACTAACTTATGTCCAACATAATCCAGTCTAATCTTTAGGCTTATACATAATACTGCAGTCCACTCTCATAATATAGTGACATCGATTACCAGAGATTTAATACTGTCGTTGATCCCCACATATCATAAGATATGTCTTGTTGGTCACATTCCAAACATTCAAAGTCCTTAATCGTGTATTCTCTTGAATACCTTAGTGAAAACATGAGTGCAGTTAAAAGTTAACACTTTCCACATACCAAAATCCTCAAAATTCTATATACTCAAACCATGATATCACTTAGTCCTTATATCAATCATGAGCTCATGAATACTATTAAACATTTCATTTTCTCGTCTTCATTATGCGCATATCATCTTATTTCCAAAAAAATATCTCAATCACTTTGAATACCACATCAATAAATATTGCAATACTCAATGATAGAACATTATCCCATTACATAAACACTTAATCATTCCACCACATCGTTGTCATATTCAACATTGCCAATAGTGATCGCATGTGATTTCCCTTTGTCCTTTGCCTTCAGTGGTTGCTCATGTTGATCATCACTAACCCTTGGATTAGGGCAATTATTAGCATAATGCCCCATTTCCTTGCACTTGAAGCATTGAAGTGTTGGCGGTGCGTTCTCTGCAGTGTTTGCTTTATTCACATCATTAGAAACCCTTTTTCCATTACTTCGACACTCAGCTGCTCGATGACCTTCTTTTCCACACTTAAAACATTTTCTAGTCCCTTTAAGACAATCTCCACCATTCTTCTTTCCACACTTTGTGCATAAGGAAACATTCATCTTCTTTTCACCATTATTCTGAGATTTCTCCTTGAACTCCATCTTTCGTTTCTTGTCAAAACCATGAGATGGATATGTAACACCAACTTCCATTTCTACCTTGATAGCACAACGCACAATTTCTTCATAGCTACTGAAGTCTCTTATAGCTAATGCCCTTCGAAGACTTGGTTTTAAGCCACTGAAAAATCGATCAACTTTACTTTCAGGTTGGATGATAATTCCAGAAGCATACCTTGCAAGTCTTGTAAAATTTGCTTCATAGGTACCAACAGATTCATCGTCCCTTTGCTTCAGTTCAGGAAACTCTTTCTCCATCTTTGTTCGAAGAATACGAGGGAAGTACTTACTGAAAAAAAAGTTCTTGAACTCGTCCCATTCCATGGACTCAATTTCATCTCTTGGCCTCGTATTCTTGATAAGATTCCACCATTGATCAGCTTCACCTTCCAAACGATATACTGCTAAGATGACTTTATCATGATCAGAACATTGAAGAACTGAAAATATCTTTTCAGTAGTACTGATCCATTGTTCAGCCACAAGTGGATCAGAAGACCCACTGAAAGAAGGTGGACGTTGCCTCATGAAGGACTCAATAGAATATTGTTCCCTTCTCTGCTCATTTGGAAGTCCAGAATGATTCATAGCTTGTGTAAGTATAGCAATAAGATTTTTCACTCCATCTCCCATAACATTTGTTTGTTCAGGAGGGCAATCATTGCATTGTCCATTGCATTGATCAACACGGTTCCTTCGGGTTCCAGCCATCGTCTAAAACCCAAAAAGAATAGTGTGAGAGGCAAAAATCATGCTAGGGAAAACAACATAATAAAGGGGAAGTACCTTCAATATCCAACATCTTAGGTTTAATTATATGATCGTTAGCGTAATTCTATTACTATAACCTATACGTATACTTATCCCTAGGGACATCCCTAGACATACCTTAGAAATATCTCTAGGGATCTCACTAACGTTTTCGCATCCTAGTTTCCAAAGGTTGACTAAACCTTTCCTCTGATACCAACTGTAGCGGTCTAGAATTACTTCCAGTGGACTACAATTGATACCTATCAGGGCACTCCATGGGAGGCTACACCCCCTGGGCGGGACACACCACCATCCCCAGTGGCAGCCATTTCCTCATGAAGCCCTTGGGCGGAGAGCCATGCTTCGTCCAACGCTCACATGTGAGAGTTCCCAAGGATCAGATACATTCCTACCTCCTTTGCCTCTGATACCAACTGTAGAGACCCGAAGCTTATCGTACATGGACATTACATTACTTTTGCGGAATACTTAGTACATAACAAAAACACACACACAAGGATCGTAATAGTTTAGTGTCTTTGGAAACTCGGAACGTAATCTTCTAATCGTGGTGAAAGATCTTCAATATCTCCCATAAAGATCTTCCCTTTTTTTTTACCTATAAACCTTTCTTTATATCCTGGGGAAAAGAAAACATAAAAGGGTGAGCTCAAATGCTCAGTAAGGGTAAACAAAAGAAATATCAATCACATCATATACAAAAGAACATAGCTTTTTTGGAAATCTTAACCTGCAAAAGAGCTCATAATATCATAACATGGGATAAATCATAGAAGTGAAAATGAGATCCCCATAATCATAACATAAAACTTGAAACTTTGTGGCATGCACACATAATCATGGAGATCATTTCTTGTTAGTCATGACTCATTGCCAAGACTATCTTAGTGGACAAAGTCCCTTTCTGAACCGAGTTCACTCCTCGTTTCAGTCCTGTATCACTGAACCGAAATAACCTTCCGTTCCAGCCATGTCTATCTCATGAGATATAAAATCTTTACCCAATGAATTGGAGGGAGATATAGGTCCCACCCATCTCTTAATGAATCCTTTCTTATGTGTGCCACAAAATCATAAATCATACATCATTGCATAACCCATGTAATAAAAATGGGATTCTTAAACAACATGACATCATAAATCAATTCATATATGATAAAGGAATTCATAAACATAATTCCATCACAACATAGTCAAACCAATGTAAAAATAGGGATAGAAACAGAACCCTTTATTATCTTAGATGGAAAATAATTTTGATAAAACACTTGAATTGAATTCTTGAGGAAAATATCCTTTCTTCTTCAAAATCAATTTCTTTTCACAAAACATCATTCAATTTTAAAAGAAAGAGATTTTATTGAAAATAGTCATTAAATCTTTTAGAGGAAGCTTCATTAAAATAAGGCTTTATAAAACAGTAGAAATCCGTTCGTGCCGTATAAGTTAAAAAAAACATTCTTCGTACTTTTGTCGGAAAAGTCAAAAAGTACCTCGTACGAACAACGACAAAAGATTCCTTTCATACGTATTACTAAAAACTCACCGAAGGGTAAAAATGGATTTAAACAATTTTAGGTGGATGGAAATAATATGACATATTGATAAAACATGGATGTGGATGATAAAATACACCCCAGTAAATACTTACGAATAAACAATCTCGGATAAAAATGAAATTGTGATATTTCCCTTACCTTAGGTCCGACTTGCTTTGTAAGTGTCCGAACCTCCTGTATAATGATTTAAATCATGTTATTGACTTATTAAAGAATCATATTCATTCTTATGATATCATATATGGTTCACTTATGACATTATATTACCCGTTCTTTTGTAAATTCCATGTTAAAGAAGCGTTTTGGGTAAAATCGTTTCATTTATCGTAGGTGTTTTGACTTGTTGTTCTTGACATAATTATTACTTATATCATGATTTACTTACTTCCAGAATATAAAATATGATTTATATATCATATATATTCAGTATATATATATATATAATAGGTAGATAAATAAAATGAAAAACACCGTTCATGGAGACGGTAGTCCGTACGTACGCATGAACGCTGTTTTCCTTTCCTTATTGTCTTGAAATGGAAGTAAGTAGATGACATACATATGTATATATATACATAAATACAGTAGCTTTATAATGTCATATATTTCATTATTATTTCTTATATATACATTATAATCATTCTTAAATGGTTAACATGGAGAATGAATCTCATCGCGTCGTGGAGACGGTATTCCGTACGTATGCACGAGCGATGATATCATTTCTATAAATATTGAATTGAATTGGAGTGGATTATACAATATATCAGAATCAATATGATGTTGTAATAACTATGTATAGTTATTCTTTACACCATTATACCCATCCATGTAAGGTGGTGGTGGAAAATAGATTACACCACGGCGTGGAGACGGTATTCCGTACGTACGCACGCGTGGTGATTTCTTTTTCCGTAGGATGGATAGATGGTGAAATAGGGTTGTTTCATACTTATAATAACATATCAGTATATGAGTGATACTGATGTTATTACTTCATAATGAAACAACCTAAGAAGAAGAAGTGGAAGAAGAAATAAAGATGAAAGAATTGGTAACGGTAATTACCTCTTCTTTGAAGTGCCTCTTTGAGACCTCCTCTTAGGGCACTAAAATTGGACTTTGAGGAAGACCAGAACCTCTAGGATGTTTCTAGGGAAGTGGAGAGGAGAAATTGGCAGGGGTTGGCCGAGCTTGAGTGCTCAAATTGGTGTGAGGAGGAGGGGGAGGAGGTGTCCTTTTATAGGGGAGGAGAGGGGCACCTTAGGAATATCTCAAACTATTATTTTATATTAAAGTCAAAATCGGTTTATAATGGTTCCAAAGGGTCTTATTTCGAAGCTAAATTGGGGATGGCTCGAAATCCTATCAACCAATAAGATTTAGACAAGTTTAGGTTCTTATTTTAACCTTATCAATTAGATTTAACTCTAAGTTAAATAATTTAACTTTTACCGTGTCTTTTTGTTTTCTTTCACTATATGGTTAATACACATACTATAACATGCCAAACGAACCCCAAATTGTATATTATTAATACATATATCCTTATCTAAGTCATTTGGCCGAACCTTAGATTTTTAGGAATAAGATAACAATTAATAATATAATATTTGATTTAAAAACTCTTTTGTGTCAATTTTGACACTATTTGATATATGATTTTTTTGAAAGTCATA
Source organism: Viscum album (assembly GCA_963277665.1). Lineage (NCBI taxonomy): Eukaryota > Viridiplantae > Streptophyta > Magnoliopsida > Santalales > Viscaceae > Viscum > Viscum album. The sequence goes on along the minus strand of OY728161.1, from coordinate 910,553,394 downwards.
ACAGAATTATATGTTCGAACCAAGTTGATTAAATCAACAATAATATATCATAGTAACCTAGAAAATTAGTGGAATTCATAAAAAGTCTTAAATTACATTTATTTTGGTATTTATATTATCAATTATGTCAATATTTCATAAATAAGATAATTACTGCATCATCTTTGTGTCATAAATAAATTATATTATTTGATGTCTAAAAATTACAAATAAAATACCATCATGTAGGAAATCGTTTTAGCTTTATAATGAATATTTATAGTCGAATTTATCTTATGTATAACCCCATATTAAAAATGATTTACTTATTAAACTTTGATTTTAACTATTTTAACCCTTCTTTAAATAAATTAATAATAAATGTCCTAATCTAATCCAAGTGGGCCTAAATGGTCATATTTTATTCCTAAGTTTGTTTTTGGTCGAATTACACTTGTCCAATAGAATTAGGACATGTGTTAGGGTAATATTAATATCATATTTACCCTTAGTTACCCTATTTACTATTTACCGTGGTAAAAAAAAGTAAAAAGTTACTATTCACCAAAAAATTATTTTCATCTCATTGAATCACATTTTAGTCCTTGATATTAACCGTGTCTCTCGGATTTTCGAAATTCCATTCACAGAAGCGGTAAAATTATGTTTTATGCAAAATTCAGTTTTTAACCTACCACTTAGTAGTTTCACTATTCATCAAAAATTGATGTTTTTCAGAACAATGCCAAAATTTCATCCCAAGCTATATTTCATATTCCGAATTCAAAAATGAAGTCTATTTTACCAAATTCATAACATATTAATTAATTTTATAATTAAATCCCGATGTTAAAACAAATAGCGTGTTTTTAAGAAACAATATCTATCAAAAGATTGACACTTGTTTATGTCTAGTTTAAATGTGAAACTACATCCAATGACCAACATTGTATTAAATTGTAAAAATATATTCTAAATATACTTTAAAAACCACTCAAATTAATGATTTATCACTATTAATTATTTCGATTAAAAAAGTTGTTTTTAATTATAATTTAGTAATTTTCACTATTCATCAGAATATGAAAGTTATCCGAAAAGTACCAAAAATTCACCTTAGGCTAAATTCGATACTCCGAATCCAAAAATAAAGTTCATTTTGAAAAATAAGATTTACTGGATTTCAAAAAGTGGTTATTACTATTCATAACGGCTAGTTTTAATAATATTTTTATAGCATATCGTTGTTTAGTGAAACTCGGTATTGCGTACTACACACGCTATCGAGGAAGGTCGCGATTGCGTGTAATGCAAGTCAAGTCAAGGATGTGTGTTGTGCATGCTCCTTTTGGTGTAGCGTACAACACAAGACATTAATAAAATTAAAAAGAATATTTTTTTATAAAATCTTGGGCTGTTACATAACGACCCAATGTTTTTAATGTAAATTCCCTTCTTATAAATATTCCATAAAATTACATAATAATTAACTACTATGTGATAAGTGAACTTATGACATAATTTTGTCACATTTGTGTTTGGAATTTTGGAAATCTCAGATACATGATTGTGTTGAAGATGATTTTTGGAGTCTGAAAAGAAAAACTTAATTTTTTGGTGAATAGTAACCTACCCTAATGAACCGTATTATTACCTTATGAATAGTGATATACCCTATTAAATAGTAACCTGATTTATGATAGTATAAAAATAATTATCAAGTTGGAAGTACAATATACCTATGTTTTAGAATGAGTTAATTCATGTTTTAAATCTGGTTTTTTATAATAAATTATGATTTTAATTAAATATTAAAATAATTATGTTTAGAAAATTAATTATGAAAAATTGACATCATATTTGGATCCTACATGTTGAAAAATGGTTGGGTTAATTTTTGGCATTTTTCTGAAATAATTAAATTTTTTTGAATAGTAAAATACAGTAATTTAACGTATGTATACATTATAAGCTAAATAAACTATTCCTATCATCATGGATGATGCCACCACCCATGGATCGAATTCGCATGACCCATCTACTATTATTGGTCATGGAATAAATATTGATTCTTTGTCCTGGGAAGAAATAATAAATTATTATTATTATATTATGAAATCCTTCCTCTCCTCCAGTATAAAACCACACTTCACTCCCTCTTCTATCCACTCCTCTCAAAATCCAAGACTTCCCTAATTTCTGCCCAAATATCTCACCAAGGCCCTCCCCCACGTCCAAAATCTATCATCATCCTCAAAATACCAAAAACACTCCCTTTAAGAGGTTCTGCAAGGTGGATGTCTCAAGAGGTAAATTCCTCTTCCCAAATTTCTTCTTTTCTTTTAAGTTCTTTTCTTTTTTATTTTCTTTCCTCACCTACATTAACCATAATAGTATGATAAATACAGTAACATACATGCATAGTAATTTTTGCATGCTAGTGGTTTATTTCGTTAACTTCTTATCTTTCCCCACCATTTTATTTGAAAGAAATGAAAGCACCATTTGAGATGTGCTAATTTAGCACATTCAAGGACAATGGTTTATAAATTACTATTATTATCTTTAATTCAGATAATGAAAACATTTGTGTTATAATTGAAGCAGATTATTATATATGTAATATATCCTATTTTTGGTTTTGTATTCTTTTGGTACAAATGAAATTATGTTCTAAATCAAAACACATTCTTTGAAATCAAACCCACCGAATAACAAAAACAGTTATCACTACAGTTATATATGTAATAATTCAACATCACACTAAGTAACCTAATTAAAATTAAAAACATGTAATATCCTGGATATTTAATAAATAATACAACTTCAATTCTAGAAAACCACTTTAATCTTACATATAATCCAAACATGAATATAAGTGAATAGATCTTTAAAGCCACGTAAATAAATGAGCTCGAACAATGAAATTGAACCTTATAACTAATTAAAAATGCTTTGAGTGAACTAAAAATAATTATAATAAATAAATTACATATAGAATAGGTTCTAGACTTATGAATTAATAATCCTAATTTGTTTATTCTGGTCATTAATTACAAGTGGAGAACACCACCAGATTTGAGGTAAGGGATCCCCCCCTTTTCTCTCTTGATCAAGATTGTCCTCTATACTTTTCCTTCATATGTGTACTAGAAAATGATGAGGTATATTTAAAAACCTCCCCCTTCCTTCCTTATATATTTATATGTGTTTAGAAACCCCATTTCTCTCTCATCAGTCCCTCTTGGTCACACATGACACCATGCCGATAAAATCGTAACGAACTCTACCCGAACCTTCTTAATTCTTTCGAGTTTCCTTATCCTTCTTTAAAAATGGTTTTATATTATAAATATATGTGAGTCTTATGAATTTTGGTTAGTTTTATAAGATTATTATATCACGACCCTTTCATCACATTATTTCAAGGATATACGTGGTTTTGAAAGATTCTCCCAGAACATTATGATAAGCGAACCTGTTTTAAGGGGACATCCCAAAATTTTTACCCTAATTTCAAGTGCACTCTATCCAATGTGTTAATAATACATTGTATTTATGAAATTCATATTTTTATTATGAAAACCTACTTGGTATAACTATGGTTTTATATATAATAATTTCCTCTTTCCTTTTTGAAAATCTCTAGAGTGTTTTCCATAAAACCGCACAATATTGTTTTAATGCTAATGTTTCTAAAATAAATTTTTTTATATGTTTTCACCTATATTTGACACCACCTACCATGTTATATTCATGTATTACCCTATTAATGTCGATTAATGTTCTAAATACTTTCATTTCATGGACCCTTTCGTGATATGCCCATTGGATATGTTTGGAGTAATGATTGTGGTACCCAATTCTTTCCATGGGTACCCTTATGTTTATGTATGGTTGATTATGTATGATTATTTATGTGGAATGATTATTTATTTATCAAGAATATTCATGAATATATTTAGATGGTTTCACCCAGATAGCGCTCAAATGCATTGGATAAGGTTATGTCTAAAGAGATGTGATGTGAAACGGGATCCGCGGTTAGCCTTGACCCATACTAAAATGGGAAAAAAGATTGGTGGTTAGCCTTGATAGATACTAAAGATATGATTTAAGATATTTCCACAATTATAAGATTCCATTTTTACATGATCCCATGTTTATATGATATTATTTCATAAGTTTCATTCATTGGATATAATTATGTCATGCCTCTTAATTCATGTGCTTGAGGTGTATCCTTATGTTCATTCCCTTACTGGGCATTTTCATCCCATCCTCTTGTTCATGTGTCCCCCAGGGTACCCTATGCCGATTTAAGAGCTAAAAATATGTTAGGAGATCAGTATGAAGATTAAATAAAGAATAGTTTTTATAGACCCATGTTTTATGTTATATGTACCTAGTATTCCAATACACTAGACATAACAATAATTGGCTTGTACTCTGATGGTTAATTATGCTTAAAATAATGAAATGTTATATGTAAAAGGCTAGGGTTTCTAAATAATACATATTTAGAAACAAATATGAATAATATTTTCATAAATTCATCTAAATTATGATGGGATGAAGATAGAAAACTTCTAATATCACTAGGACTTTTATAAAGGGGTATTTGACTAGAACTGCATCATCTGTGTATTAGAGAAAACAAATGATGGTTTCTTGTGCATCTTATACTTTGAAACCATTAGAGAAAAATAAATATAATGAAATATTGGAGAATATCAAGGATATTAATTGAAATTCTTACAACATATCAGAATGATTTATAAAATTGAAATGAAATTAAAATCCATAAAAATTATTGATTATCGCATCTATCATCATGAATTGATTCCAATATAAATCAAGAATTATATTTATAAAAAGTTACTGGTGGAGGGTATTCTCTTGATCTATTTTCTGATACATTTTTTATTAATGTTTATCTATGTATTTCCAGATAATAATGTTGCATGTGGTGCCATTAAATATTTATCAGTTGGAAATGAAATCCCTCCATCATTTTTCTCATGTATGATTCATGCAATGGATCTTCACTCATATGTAACTCTTCAAGGGGGTCTTGTTTCTTTTTGGGGGATGTATACTACAAAAATATATATCTACACAATGAATTATTATATCTAAATGAAGAATCATCCTAAAAGTTCCATGTAGAGAGGTTATCTAGCTCATGAATGGATGGATTTTTGTTGAATATATTTTTTTGATGAGAGAAAAATAAATCACCAATTAATGATAAAAGATGATGAGTAGTATAGGGAAATTGATCCATAATTTGAATCTCTTCCCCAAATAAGAGAAATTATGGAGTCACATACATTGGATACATTGAACTTTGAAAATATAGATATGGCACACCACACAGTCTTTTTTAATTTTATTATTTTAAATTACTATATAATGTTTGTAATTTGATTTTTTATATGTTATCTAATAAAATTTAATTTCATATATAATTTAATCATTTATAATAATTATATATACATATAATTAATTAATTATATAATTTTTTCATCAATATTTGACTTTGAGAATGAGAGATTCATTTGATAGAAAAGAGTTTCCTACTTGGATAAAATCAATGAAATGACCATTACATTAATTAAACTAAAATATGGATATTAATTTAATTATATTATTTATATATATTTAAGGTATTGAGTTTACCTGTGCAATATATCTCTCCCGAATTAATGGAGTTGGCTTTTCTTCCCCCGCCACAGGTTTTTGAAAGATAATATTTAATAGTCAATCAGTATAGTTTTATTATAATGTATTGAGTAGGGAAAACAAGTACACATCACCATGTATTTATGTTAACTCCAAAAATGGACTTTAATTCTATTTTATCAAATATTACACCTTGAAATGATAATTTTTCTTATTATGGACATGGTGAGAAAATATTTTTATTTCATTACAAATTTCATGTTTGATTCTGTATAATGAAATGTAAATTGTTTAATTCAATTATGTGATCTAGTGAATTTATTATTGAAAATGGATTTATATTTTTTTACATTACTCAATTCTTGAAAACCGATGTATCACATAATTTGAAATCGATGGAAAAATTGTATTTTATTTGAAACATCATATCACACTTAATTACAATGTTATAATTAATGTAATCAAAATACAAACATTTTATGATGGTGGGAATGAAATTTACATAATTGAACCCTCCATTTGTGATGAACAAAGTATTAACTATCATTAAATTTATTAAACCAATGTAAATTTATAAACCATTAATTTATATATTTGTAAAAATGAGTTATTCCAAAATAATATCAAATTTTACAGGTAGGGATTTAATGTACAAACAATTATTTTTAAAAATTGTTATATTTGTCGATATTGGTCATTTAACAATGTAAAATACTTTTCAAGTAGTTAACTATATTAATTAATCATATCAATACTATTATTTGTTTATAAAAATATAAACATGTTTCAGTTAATTATTATCAAACAATTTGTATTTACAATTATAAGAATATATTATAATACATTATCCAATAAAATAAAATATTTTCCAAAACATAAACTCAATTATATATAACCTCATTATATATATAATAGACTATTTTTTAGAATATATATAAATATAAAAAATAACTACATATAAATTATATATAAATTTCATATATAACTTTATTTTTTTAATTATATTATTAATATGACACTCTCGTCTGTAAATAAATAGTCTTGAGACACAATGATCACATCAATATTACCCTCTCATCTATTTTCATACCCCGACCCGATTATTTTCAATTTGTGCTGTCAAATAGTACATTATAATTATAATAAAATCTTGTTATTGTTATTACATTATTTTTAGGGTTCTTACTATTTTATTTTATTACCTTTAAATTTTCCCTCTCCCTTTATCCCTAATGTCACCCTAGCCCATCCACTTTTGTTTTGTGTTTTGTTCACTATACAGGAGGAAACCCAACTATGGGACACACTCCTCATCTTACCATGGAATCAGGGAATCAATCCTTCTAATTATCCATGTCATCTCTTACTATTATAATTCATTATATTATAATTTATTATTCATATATTTGCATTGTGTAATTTACTATCATCCTTGTAGTGCATATGACCCATCCAAACGGTAACACAATTTTGGGTGTTTTATTTATTGATTATTTTTATTAACAGTTTATGGGAAAAAATGTGTTACATTGTAGCCTAATTTATCTAATTAGTTTAGTATATTGGATATTTTGGTAATGATATTTTCATTATATTTATGTACTTCCATGATAATTTCATAAAATATTCATTCCACATATTATAACACTTAGAAGAAGTAATTATTTTCTTATACATTGAATATTCACTTACTGATTTAATATCATCACTGACTTCTTCTCTTTATAATGGAATGTGATGATGAACAAATAATATGAATAATAAAAAAAGCATCTAGCAAGTGGATATTGTTTGAAGAAATAAATTTAATTAACAATTTCCTTGATTGGGGATTAGGTAGAACTCATATTAGATTGAATTGATATAATTGTGGTGTATTGGTGTTAAATTTCTCTACAATTATGCATTATTTTATTTATATTAACATTATATATTACCTCTATTATGGGGTGTTGTAGTTTACTTTCATTATTCATGGAGGTTTACTATACCTTATGTTTTCATTATCATTGACACATGATTTCACTAATATATCAAGATTTTCATATTGAATTCTTGGGGTTATTAATTTTTATACATTCTAAAAATTTCTACATTATTTATCTTTGTGTTACTAATATTGTTTTTTCCATGTTCACAAACACTTAAAACACATTTATGCATATTTTGGTATAAATTTATACTATCAATATGGATTTTTCATAATATTTTCTAAGATTTATTTGGTTATATTATTATAAAATCCAGTTCATTAGTCGATACTTATGAACTTTCATTGTGACTAGGTTTTGACCAATATATTGAGAAAATATTTTGTAATTCTTTATATGAAAAATCATTAAATCATTATCTTGCATAAAAATTATTTCCTGGTTTAAAATTTCATGCTTTCCACTAACTAGCCAAACTTTTCTATTGGTTTCACATGTCAAGTCCTTTATTTTATATTATAATGATATTATGATTACTGTTTTTTATATTATTTAGAAAAAATACATCTTTTATTTATATATTTATAGATGCTTCACTTACCAGGCATAATGAATTGAGTTCTATTATGTATTCCAGTTCCATTATTGTTTTAACCTATTTATTTATTTTATATGAACCTTCATATTGGTTTCATACTATTATGAAATATTATATACTCTAAACATGTATTCATCACGATTTTTTTTTACGATAAATATTATTTTCCGGTATAACAATCATATTGTTGAAACAATTATTTTCACACACATGTATGAATTTATAATGAATTATTTTTTTAAAAATTTATTACATGTATTTTGTTATATTATTAAAATAACCATAACATTATTATATCCTAAAAAAATTCATTGAATTTAGTTTTTTATCAACTAATTTGGAAAATATTTTGGTAATTTTGGAAGGGCTTTACATTGAAGTGATCCCTTGTTCCTATCATATGTTTGGTTTTGTAATAGTCCTCACATCAAACCAATAATTGAATTTTTTGGACAATATTGTTATGGAACTAAGCTAATATGAGGGATTTTCTATTCTGATACAACATAACTATGTCTTTCAACACTCGATTAACATATTCTCAAGTAGTATTGTAATCCCATTATAATAATAAGAAGGATTTTTGACATTTCACTCTATTAATGGTGTGATAAACTATTTTTTCAGAAGGATTACCTATTATTTGACATAGAATATTTAGAATATTCCCAACTATGATCTATGAAATTGAATGACCTTTCTATGTTGGTTTCTTTTAAATTCAAAATATACTGGTGAACAAGATTTCTATCAAAAAATTTAATATAAATAATAATTATTAAGCTAATTTTACTCTTATGTTGATGACATAATAAATATAATTTAGTAAAACTATTATTACCATCCATTGAGTGATAAATATATAAATAATTTTGTTAATTTAGAATATGAGTAACCTATATGTTATTAGTTTTGGGATAAAATTATTTACATTTTACATAAATTACATCTTTCTGAAGCATCATTGAATTATAGAGTGATATTATCTGGATACATTTTCCCACCATTATCAATAACCATATCATCCTAATGAGTGGTACTCATCATATCCTAAAAACTATTCCCAACATTAGTGTCCTATGAATACCCCATTTTGAATTACATTAAATGTCTCAATTACATGATTTGTTCTTTCTGAAAAATAGTTATATATATATATTTAATGTATATAATCATGTATGCTAAATCTTTTACACAATGAAAACATACATGGAATGTGGTTTACTGATCACATGAAATGTTATTAGAAATAAAATAACCAATATCCCTTTGTACCATGTAAAAATATCACACCCTGGCCTCGAAGATTCTTTTATTTTGGTCTTTTCTCGACTTCACATCATTTGATCGATGTTTGGGTTTGGGTCAAATTGAGAAATTTATGAACATTAGAATATTTGGTGTGTTTAGAGATAGTTCATAGGAACTACACAATCATTTATAACTATACATTCAGCCTAGGTGATTGTGTGGTTGTCCACAACTTAAATTAAATAAATTTGAAGAAAGAAAAATGAAAAAAAATATAAAAATAAATAAATTTTTTAATAATAATTTTGATGATCTCATTATACTTATTAGGAATATTATTAATATTATAATAATTATTTTTACCATTATTATTAGGATGGTTGTTAATAATATTATAATTCAAATTCAAATTTACATACTGAATATTTTTATTATTATCATTATCATTATTATTATTGTTGGTTTTAATTTTGTTGCTCTTTTTTTTACCCTTCCTGCAGATCACCCCCTCCCCCATTCCTTCTTCAAATGTAGCATGACCCCCTCCCCCAGGGCATTACTCTCATCCAGCTAATCCCCATAATAGGTGCCACAATTTTCAGAAATCCTTCCTGATGTGACACCTCCCTTCACGCCTGACCCTACCCAAGTGACCCCCTCCTTTGCACTGCCTCCTACTCATGTTTGGTTTCCCTAGTGGAGGGTCTTTGTTGACGTCTCTCCTCTCCCATTTATATCTAATTACTTTTTTCATCATGGGTAAATATCTATGAAATGATTCATATCACTCATCCTTTCCTTTTCAATATTTGGTTCGACCTACCCATCCCCCGGTAATGTTAGGCTAAAATAATGGTTATATGGGTTGAGCAGAATTCAGTTTTCTCTTTCTTTAGGGTTATGAAAATCCTCATCCAAGATGTGTTCTTACGTGTAAAAGAAACTACTTTTGAAGGGAATATATATTTTCTTTGATTTGGTTCATTGTGATGATTCGAGGTGAGGGTTTTCACTGTCTTCCTTTCATCACATGCTCTAATTTAGGGTATTTTGATGTTCATGGATTCTTGGTATTTTAATTAAGGTTAATAGGTCATTGGTTTGTGGTTTTGATTCAATAGTTCTATGTCAACTCACCTACATAAGAATTGTTAATTATATATATATATATATAGGTTCCCCCATTATGTGAATATTAATCCATGGTAGTGAAAATACATATATGTGACTAGGTGTTCCAATGTATATATATATAAATTCATACATAGGTGAGTGGATACAGGTCTATACATATAAGAATATATGTATGGATCCCCTTGCACATTTTCATGCCCATTCAAGTGTGTGCGTAAAGGATAGGTGTCCTAATATGTATATGAAGACGCATATGCTTTCTTGGGTAGAAACATCTCTTAGTTAGAAATCACCAAGGGGTGAATGTTCATTTTGGTTCCACCATGTGTTTAGATCTCTATGCCCGCACATTTAATTTGAATGTCAATATTTTCATAGAACTAAAAAAAATCAGTTTTTATATTTATGTGGTATATATATATATTTATATTCATACATAGCTGTTTGGTAAAATTGATTATCCCTCTTTGATTTGGTTTCTCATTTAATTATATAACTTGTTAAAGTCTTATTACATGTATCATTAAAATATTAATTATCATAACTGATTTATCATAAAAATAAATGTTTCCTAGTTGTGAAGTGTATCATTTTAAAACTAAAATGCCTTGGTTAATTGTGATATGTAATACATGGATTGTTAAGAACCTTGAAAAGTATTTTTACAATTAAATGACATGATGCCCCATTCAGTTCCATTTTATGTCTAGTGAATTTTTAACCTGGAATTATAAATGGACTTGGAAACTAAATTTGGTTTAGAAAATTTACCAGACCCTTATAGAAAGTTTTTTTGGAAGTGGTGTTTAACATTATTATATAAATATTTTTTTATATTTTAATGGTATATTTGATTGATTGTATTAAAACCTCGGTTGGAACGTTATGTCATTTTGGAAGTGGATTTTAGTTTTGAAAAGGTATTGAATGTGTGATGCGCAATTAGAAAAAAAATGTTATTTGATAAAATAATTGATTATGTATGAGAAATGGGGTAATGGTTGGCTGCATGATTTTTGTTAATGAAATTATTGAATTTTTATCTGATTTAGCAGCTAGATAGGAATCTTCAATGACATAGAATATGTATATGTATATAATTGGCACCCATATCTTGGAGATCCCATTGTGTGTTATTAGATAGGGGATGTTTGTTTATGGGGTAGGAAAGATAGGTAATGGTTTTTATGTTGAGTCTCACATGCTAGGTCCTCCTACATAAAGAGTACATTATTATCATTTGTTTCTTAGGAATCATATAGAGGGTTGAGTGAATGTGGTTGATCAAACCTCGATTAGATGAGTTGGTACACCCTAGATTTGTAGTTAGGCGAGGAGTGTGTTTCCAAGGAATTGGATAGTTTAGGGAGGCATGTTGGTTATAGATGATGGAACAACACTATATTCGATTAGGTGGTTTTGAACTGAGTATGTCTACAGATTGCATAATGGATGTTTATAAAATTACCACGGTTGAATACTTGTATGTTTTTGTTCGGTTTTATGAAATTTTAGCTATTTTATTTTTCAAAACATTTTTTTAACATATTTAATACTCTTGGTTCAGAACTTCTTTTCTTTTTAAGATCTTATGCAGCTGACTTATATTCCTTGTAATTAATTATTCCATAAAATGGATACAGAAATGGGTTTCTATTCATTTTATATGATTGTTAATTATTTTGGTAAAATAATGAAAATATTATGTTCATATATCCTATTTTCCAAATAGTAAGAACATATTTGACTTTAAGGGTGAGGCATAAGGCATGGTTTATCTTTGGAATCCATATAGATCATATTAGTTCTCACTTCTAATTTATATTTTCAGTTTCCAGTTCTTTTTATTTTGGATCACTATATGATTGAGTGTAGTTCCGTGGTTAGTGGTTACACACTAGGTAATCCTGGGAAGTGTTTAGTAATTTAGTTGTTTCCATTCCTTGGCATGTTTTTTGTTTAATTTTTTTTATTTATTATTTTTTATTGATATGAGTTTTATGGGCCAAATCATTCCATATAGCATTATTTTGATTCTTGAAACTAGTTCTCAACCCATGGGGATTAGGAACGCCCTTTAGGCTATGCAATCGACTGGGTAGGGTGTTGGGTTGGCTATCAACTCATGCTGTTGTGTGAAAAAATAGTATCAGAGGAGGCCAAGGTTATTTTTGGTATATGGTAGTTTGATATTAGGATTTCCATGGCTCAGGAGGTATTTCATTGCATAGTTCTTGATCAAAACATCTTCTGATGAAAAATGACTTAACTGGGCTAGTTTAGGATTTGGGTCCCAGTACATTCTTTGAATGTTTTGGATTGATGTATGATTACGAAAGAAAGAAGATATTATGTCATGATTTTAGAGAGTTTTCATACCCATGTGGAGTCCATGTAAGCGGTTTAAGATCCTCCTTGTTATTGATGCTTACTTTGGGAATAATTATCTATCATTTCATCGGGTTAAGCATAACTAATAGTTCATCATTCTAGTGATTTATTGTGATTTGTGTTTTGTTTGGTTTTTATTGGTGTGAGTGTATTATAAAAATGAAAATGGTTTTGGAATGTTTTTTTTTCATTAGAGTGGTTTAAAATTAGAAAAGATACTTTTATAATGAAAATTTATTTTTAAAAGGAAACTGGATTACTCAAAATGATTTTGAATTTGGTTAAATGGATTTTAGAAGAAATTTTTATTTATTTTTAAATTTATAGAGAGTTTCTATTTGATAACAAAAATATATGTTACCCTTGGTACTCTCTATATAAGGTCACATGCGCGTAAGATACATAAGGAATGTGTGTGGGGGTACTTGTTCATGTTTCCTGTTAGTGGAATGGATGGTCACACATGTGACAATCTAATTGATTCCCTGGGAGATGTTTTGGAATCAAAAGGTTTTGGAATGTGGTTTTTTTTATAATGTTTTTTAAGAAATATGGGTTTATATATTTAGAAATTGGCCTTAGAAGAATTACTTTTTTTGACAATTAACAAGAAAATTTTCTTTTTAAAGCAATTATTTTTTTTTCCTTTACACGTCTGGATTAAAAGGCAATTTAGATGACTCAAGATGTTCATTTAGATAGAATTTTTTATTCCATTTTCGATATTCTATTTCTCTTGTTGGTCAGAGTGTTCCCCCATGAAGGGTCCCTTATTGTTCTAATGATTAATGAAAAGTTAATTACTTTTCCTGGTTGTTGAATAACTTTCCTAATGTTATTGGTCCATTAGATGCAGGTATATGGCATGAAGAGCTAGAGAATACCATCTGGGTCTTGGTAACTCTTGAGGATATTATTGTTTATCTTGTTTTGTAGTTTTTTGAGACTCCAATTTTTGACCAATGGAAAATGGTTTTCCAAATATCATTTGATGTATGAGTGAAATGAGAAATTTATGAGGCCACCTTCATATGAGGGTTCATACCTGAGGAGGTGAATTTGATGAAGGTTCCATATCTACATGATTATTAGTAGGGTATATGGTTGGTGAAAGCATACGCTGACCCATTTAAAGAGTGGGATCCTAGGGTAAAGACAATGGTGGTTGGAAATGTAGAACCTCTTGTTCTTTGTAATGGTTCTATATATTGAATGAACTGCATGATAAAAGAACCAGTTTCTAATGATTTTTTTTCTAAGGTTATACCTTCTATTTCTACAGAACTCTTCCGGGTGTTCCACTAGTAGGGTGAGTTTGAGAATTAGAAAGAGTATTGTTACATCCATCAGATGTCTTGCACTCAATGTGAATATTCAAAACACTGGGATATATAATGTAAAAAGTGTATCTTTAATATGCACTTGTGACCATGGGTTTCTCATACCTGAATGTGAGGTGAGAAATTCATTAGTCATTAGATCCCCAACCTCCGGTCTCAGTGTGGAGCTCACACACAGTCAGGGTTATCGGAGGTATTTGAGACCATTTCTAGGTTTTTATATTTCAACATGGAATAGAGACATTTTAGGATTCTTTATTCTCTTCACACTTCCAATGTTTGTTTATCAGGTTATTGCATGGTTATTATGTTTTTTATCTATTGTTACACAAGTAGTTGTAACTATTCAAATGTGGCATTTGGAGCCATTCAAGTTTATTAGTAGTTTCCTGGCCCTCACATGGGCTTGATTAATTTTTTGTTCATGTATTAAATGATTGGTGATGTGATAATAGAGAGATTTATATTAGTAATTATGTTTGAGTTCTCTTTTTGGTGGAGTTTTCTCTTGTATTGGGTGGAGAGCTCTAAGTTTCAGTAGAGGTGTTGTCTCAATCATTCTAAGGAGGTTGGTTGTGTATACGTTGGGGTTTTAGATTGGAATAAGAGATACATAGTTCCTTAAGTGTGGTTATATGGATTTTATTTATCCTGATGCCCTGGTATGATAGGTTTCCATGTAAGGGGATTTCTGTTTATGTCCTAGAAGTACGGTTTAATTGTGTGAGGATGTTTTAGGAGTTCAAGTTGGGGGTTCCCAAGTTGCCGGTTGCAGTAAGGGTGATGTTTAGTTAGTGTGAAAAGGTTGAGTTATCACATAGGATCCCAGTTACTAGTTTACTCAATAGTGGGATTCCCGTTTATGTTTTGGTGGAGTTGTTTGGGTTTTTAAGTTCCCATGTTAACCTAGTTTTGTAGTGTTGAGAACCCCTCATTTTCTCCCCTCATCCTCATTTTTTGGATTGTCATTTATCATTTGGGTGTAACTTGTGGAATGAATAGTCACCTATAGGTTCCTTGTTTCTCATTGTTTTTTTCATAGACTCAACATTTAAATAACTACTGGTTTGGTGATTTTCTAGGATAATTAAGTGTCTGTGGTGGGGATAACTATCACACATCAACCATAGATACTATTTTATTTTATTATGTTCTCAGCGTCACATCCTTCGTTCGACATTTGTGTTTGGGTATTGGTCTGATATTTTGGATGTATGGGAATTTTTGTTGGTATCAAGCTATTCCACAGTCACCACACAGTAAGGAGTAACCATATAGGTAGCCCAGGTGACCGTGTAGTTTCCAAATACAAAAAATATATAAATTTGTGGAAAAAAAATTAACAAAGGTGAAATAAAATAAATTTTAATAATAATAATAATAATATTATTATTATTATTACAATTATTAATAGGATAGTAGTTAATGTTATTATTAATCAAATAGAAATTCATATTATTAATATGATTATAAAAATACAAATTATTTGAAAATATTATTACAATTATAATAATTATTGTTGTAGTTATTATTGGTTTTAATTTTTAATTTTCTTTTTTTAACATACATGGTAATTCCCCCTTCATTATAACTATGCAACTTGACCCCCCTATGCATTCTTATCCTCCAACTGATCCCACTCACTGTAACCACCCTGTATTGGGGTGCATCACAGCGGGGCAGCTCCCTGGTGGCATGTCCAGGATCATGGGGCCCCTTCTTTGCATGGACTTTTGTTCAATCATGGCATTCGTGGTCAAGGGCCTCTGGCACGCTCTCTCATATCCCTCTTGTGTCTTCTTCTTCTCATCGTCATGTAAGAATCCCTTGGGTAGGATCACACTCCATCCTCCTCTCTTTTTCCCACATTGGATCAGTCTATCTATGCCTAGTATGGTTTTACAAAACCTATGGTTTGATGGGTTGAACTGTTTCTTATTTTCACTTGATTTAGGGATGTTCTAATAATCTCCAGATATGTGTTCTTTCATTTTTTGGAAGCCTCAACGAAAGGAGAGGTGGTTTCACTTCGATTAGGTTCATCATTGTCTTTCGGGGATGGGTTTTCCTTTTTTCCATGCATTGAACCCTATAATTTATGTTAATATGATTTTTATGTATTCATGTTATTTTAATTATTGTTTTTTAATTCACTTCTTCATTGTGTCAAGTCACTGGGTCTAATGTTATTCGCATGTGTTTTCATATGTAAGTATATATATATATAGGTTCCATCGTTAGGTGTGTATTCATCTATTGTAGGGAATATACTTGTATGGAGATAGGTGTACCGTTGTATATATATGGAAATGCATATGTATATTAGTAGAGAAAAGTATATTCTTATAAGATTATATGTAAGTATCATCTGGCACATGTTTCTGACTATAAGAGTGTGTGAATAGGGTGTATGTGTCCTTATATATATAAATATATGAGGATTAATACTCTTGGTGGGGAAAGAAACTCTTAGTTAGAATGCACCAAGGGATAAATGTTCGGTATTCTTATACCCTAAGGTATTTTCTCTATTCTCATGCCATTAATTTGAATTTTCTTATTTCCTTATCATTTCAAAACTGTGTTTTTATATTAATATGCTATATATAAATTATTATTTTCATACCATGGTTTTTGGTAATAAAATTTTCAACTCTTGGATTTTGTTTCTCATTTTCTTATATAACATCTTAAAGTGTACTTGCAATTTCCCTTGGAACATGAAGTATCCTAATTATATTTCAATATGTCAAAAAGTATCCTATTTGTGATGTGTATCATTGTGAAACTAAAAGATGTTGGTTAAATGTGCAATTTATTACTTGGATTTTTTAGAACCTTTAAATGTACTTTGATATTTATATTACATGAAAGACCATTAAAACCTTTTAATGTGTTGTGAATTTTTAACCTTGAATTAGAAATGGCTTTGGAAAATGAATTTTCATTTTAAAATGTGAAGTTCCTATATGGTTATTTATTATGGAAGTGGTGTTTTAAATTATTATATAAATTCCTAGGTATATTTTTATGATATATATGTTTTTTAGTATTAGAGGCACTATTAGTACCGTATGTAAATTTTATATGTGGAATTTGGTTTTTAAATTGTTTTGAATGTGTGAATGGACGATTATAATCTTAATGTATTTTCTAATATGATTTCAATCTTTATGTAATATGATGTACTAGTTGGAAACATGAATGTTTTTAAGTAATTTTTTGAATTATAAACGGATATGACAGCATGATTGGAAACTTCATCTATGTGAGAAATGTAAATGTATAAAATGGGTTCCCATATTTATGATTTCCTTTGTCTAGGTTATTGTATAGGGGAGGACTATGTTTGGGGTAGTCATGTGTGATAATGGAAGGTATGTTGAGTCATTCATGAGAGTGCCTCTTAGTTACAAAATATATTAATATCATGGGCTTCCTAGGAATCTTTTGGAGGGTCGAGTTTTGGTTTCTAATCAACCCCGAATTGATGGGTTGTTACCCGTTGGATTTACTGTTAGTCTAGGTGAGTTATTCCACTAGATTGGATAGTAGAGGCAGAATATAGAGTATAGACGTGTGAGCTTCTATATATGTTGGTAGGTTTCTTTGAACTAAATATGTCTAGGGTTTAGTCTAGGGATGTTTATGAAATACCCTTGGTTACAAACTTGTATGTTACTATGTTTTTTTTTGTAAATTTTAGCTATTTTCCTTATGGGAGCCACTACATGTTTTTCTAGGATAAAAGAAATTCTTATCACTAGATTTCATTGTGGGATGTTATGGAAGTGACTTATTATCATTGGAAATAATATTTCAAAAAACTAGAAATAGATAGAGGGTTTTCATGATTTTAGAATCTTGAATCTTATTTAAATAAAAGAATAATAACCTGATGTTTTAATATTCTAATTTTAAACTAGAAATATTCAATTTCAACTTATTTGTAAGGAATATGGTGCATTTAAATTTTGTAATAACTACTGAGCATCATGTTCCTTATGCCCACTTCATCATTTTAGTTTCAGGTTCACTCATTTTAAAATCACTCTAAGGTCGAGTGGGGTTCTATGGTTGATGGTGACCTACCATATCATATGGAGGTAAATTTAGTAATTTACATATGTTTTCTAATGATAGAGCTTAGTTTAGTTTTTATATTATTTCTCATTTGTTTAAATTTATTCTATTGGCCAAATTATTCCCAATAGATTGACTTTTATTCCTGACAGTATTATCTATCATGTAGGTATCATGAATACCATTTGTATAATGAAACATAACGAGTCAAGTGTTGGGTTAGATGACATCCATGGCTTGTTCATGAAAGAAACTATCTATTTATCTATGAACATCACCATCTATAGAAAATAATGAACTAAATTATACCAAATAATCATGAAAAACAAATATAAACATTTGGAAATATGTATGTGATCAATATATAAAATGTAATTGTACCTTTTGGTGTTTTTTATAATCATGTTTTATATGCATGTGATATGTAATAATACACTTTTTCATATGAATTGATACCCAATCTGTTAAGTTTACAAGGATTCACACATCCATATTTGGATAATTCGTGTCTATTTTGGGATTTTACAAATTATATTTAGTGATTATATTTATGGAATACCTAAAGGTTGGGTTTTTAATGAATAAGGAATGCATATCATTATATTTTGTGATTAAATTCATTTTATTCCATTCATTAAATTATTAAATTATTCATCCATGTAATTTTATATTTATATTTTTTACTTTTAATAGTTTTAATAATGCAGTTTTTTAATCAATGAATTATTGTATGAACTATAGAAAAACAATTGATATTAATATTGAAATTAATTAATAGGTTGAACAAAAAAATTCTATTTTTGTGGGAATATAAATTATTAGTGTTTCATTTTCTTGAATTATAGTTCATTTTAATATTATAAAATATTTATTTTATCTACTTTTTGTTGGGTTGTTTCTTTGTTATTATGTGGTTAATATATTCATTTATAATGGTTAACCGATAGATTAAAATACCATGTCTATTTAATTTACCTTATTTATTTTTATTTTATGTTGATAAATTTTTTGTTATGTACTTTTAGATATCAGATAAATTGAGCACTTGTTGGATTTTGAATGTTGAATTTGTAGGTAATATCATACATCTCATTAGGGTGTGCTTAAATTATCTGCAAATGATTCACATAATTGTTTCTTATGGTATATTTGAGTATTGTATATTAGATGATTGTTCTATTGATGTAGATATAATGAATATATTTTAAATGGATTAGTTTAGGTGAAAGAATAGAATATCTCTAATTGTATCACATTACTCTTCATCCTTGTTAGTTTTCATCTACCATCATTTGAATAATATGAATTCATTTTTCCTTTTTAATGTAATTTATGATGTCCTTTTTTAACAGTATTTCATCATATGTTTAATATATAGTTAAAAATATGAAATATATATGAAATATTAATTTAACCAATTTGTTTTTTATATTTATATTCAATAAGAATTGAATTACTACCTATATGATTTTTCGAGTTCCACCGTGGTTATTTATTGATCAATGGGATTCCATTCCCCAGATGCTAGTATCCAAATAATTTATTGAATCTATAGATCGAATATTATAAATATTTCAATTAAATGATTAAATTTTTAATAAATGTGAATTCTTTATTATATTTTATTCTCGTTATATTCAGTTTTCACTATGAATTCATGTATTACATTATTTTATTGAACTAATAAGATTCATTTTTTAACAAAGGTGAATCTATAATATGTGGAGAAAAATGAATTGTACATTATTACTGGAGTTGGAATCATTATATTATATGTTCACACCATGTTTAAAATTACTCTAAAATTTACCACAGTCCCCATAATGCCCTATACATCATGGTATATTAGCTGTGACACATGGATTATCACATGGATATGGGATGTACATGACTATATATCATTGGATTACTTATGGTGTATATAGGCTTATACATCATGCATAAATAATCATTGTCTTGAATTAAACTTTTTATATGCCACGTGTTCAAGTACTCATTTCATGGACACGTCTTTTATGATTTTGAAATATTCAAAACAATTTTTAACAAGAATTTACATCATGGAATATAAAGGACACGTGTTCCATCATAGTTTACTAATCTTCAATCACCAATTATTCAATGTAATCATCTTCTAATTTCACCATAAAATTTTTATTCACAAGTAGATTACCAAGAAATCAATGAACTAAAAATTATTCTAGATGAGGAATTAAAACCAATGCTCGGTAATTTAAGTGTTTTCATGTCTGCTCTTACCGTAGATAGGACCCATGCTTCGACAATAGTGTTGGGGAGATATAGATGTAGTGTTCATGAGTATTAATGGGTAATATAGTTTACTTTTAAATAAAATGTGTATATATTAGGTTTCATGTTTTGGGAGATGATAGCTGGACAATAGTTATTGATACTATTAGGACCAATGACTAGTAGAATCCGATATCTTAGGTAACTTGCAAGTTATTATTTCAATCCTACTTCCATGTCTACAATTTTTATAAATAAAAGGTTGTATCTTAATTTTTATTGTATTATTTTACAATTAATACATTTTTTAATGTCTAAATTATGTGAAGAAAAAATTTATATTATGGAACTTTGAATTTATATACAGTTTCATGGTGCATTTAATCAGCATGCTTATATAGAGTATACATTAACAAATAATACTAAATGTTTGATTTATTAATCTATTTCATGTATTTTTTCCAGTACAACATTCATGTTTTAAAAAAATAGTAAAATTTAGCTTCAATATATTGTTTCAATATAACTACGATGATATATAATGGATTCATTAACCATTTAATGTACAATATCAATATTCTTAAATAAAAATATATTGGTTATCTTTGTATTACTCCATGATTCTTCATAAAATGTTTTGAAAAATTTATCCTCAATGAGGATTCAATAGATTTTGAAATGTTCAATTTCCATTACTATCTAGTTTCATCTCTTTAGTTGAATAATTTTACTCAATCGAAGTAAATAAGTATCATTATTTCTATTTGGGATTATTATTCATAGTTGTATTATTTGATTTGGGATCTTTTTATCATGTATGATATCCATTTTTATTTTTATGGTCATTACGAATATTAATGATTTTATAAACATTAACCATTTTCATTCCTTGAATATATATTATCACCCCACCTATGGGGAATATGTTATTCTAAATGTTTCATTCTCCTAAATTTATTTAAATCTTTTGTCATATGGGTTGTTCTCATGGATCCTACAAAATTCAATCTTCCAATGTAGTTATTAGAATTTTTGGATAATTATTTTGGAAAGTTACACTCTATATAAACGTGGCCAATGATTGGATACATATATTCAATAAAGATGGCTTAAATTGTAGAAGACATATCTTGTGAGGATTATATTTAAGAAGACATGAATGTCTGTAATTATATCTTCAATGATGTAAAAAATCTATGTTGTGATATAAGATCATATTTTTATGACCCTTGAGTGTCATACTACTATAATGATGTTTTTGGGTTATATACTGAATATAAAAGAATGTTTTAATCTTTTAATGTTTAAATTTTTATTAAATAATTGGTTTCTGAAGGGATATCAGGTTTCAAAAAATTATGTATCCTTATAAAAACAAAATATACAGTGTTATAATTGAGATTTTTATGAAATACAAATATTAACTTCCAAAAATATCTTTTATCATTATATTAAAACCACAATTCATTACTATATTCACAATATAAAATAGTATATTTATTTAAATGAAATTGACCAATAGAATTTATTAAATAATTTCCAACACATTAAACTATTTTCAGTGATTTTACATTTGGATCCAAAAGATTTAAAGGAAATACAAATCAGTAGCTCATAGATTAAAACAAAAATAAAATGAAATTTTTGGTTAAATAGATTGATTTTAAAAATTAAATTTTCATTCAAATATAGTTTATTGATAATAATGAAAACCAATTAAATGTTAGAGACTCAAAACATTCTATAATTATTTCATACTTATTATGTAATTCACAATCAATTTATTGATTATAATTTAATTTAATCAATAATTGTATATATTAAATAAGATAATTTTAATGTATTTGTGGGTCCTCTCTTTGGTTGTTTGTGGTATATATATTAGAGCTAAAGGGTGTGGCATTGTATCGACTGGAGGATCATCATTAGTAATGAAACTATCATGATTTCGTGAGATTTCTATAGAGATGATGAATTAAAAATTACCATCATATGCATATGTTTTTTCTTTTGTTATTTTTAATATTTTGGATTAAATTCAGGTATAAATTTGTAACTTATTTTTTGGTATTTTTTTTGGATGTGGGTCATGTACAAAATGGAGTAGAAGGTTGTGGAACAGTAGAGACCTGATGTTCATCACTGGTACTATAGCTAACATGATTTTTGGAAATATCGAAATTAATGACGATATAAAAATTATGATTCTAGGAAAATAATTTTTTATACTATATTTTATTTTTATTAAATTCATTAAGTTACAT
This sequence comes from Viscum album, assembly GCA_963277665.1. Classification (NCBI taxonomy): domain Eukaryota; kingdom Viridiplantae; phylum Streptophyta; class Magnoliopsida; order Santalales; family Viscaceae; genus Viscum; species Viscum album. The sequence continues at coordinate 910,530,488 of OY728161.1, read as the reverse complement.
TAAAATTATTTATTGTTATTATCATTTGTTTTTGAGTTTTTTCTCTTGGAGCTAATGGGTCTAGTATATTCACATCATCAGGTTCCTCAAGCGTATTAAATATGATTTGGTTTTTTCATATAATTACCTAAATGGGAAATGATGAAATATATAGTATGGTATTATCCATTCTTCTTATATGATGGGTGTTAGAGGAATGAAATCATGCTACGTCATGCGTTTGTTCTAATTTTTGTGGGGGTTGTGGTGGGGGTGTGATGGTAGTGATGACATAGGTGGTTCTAGTGATGTTTAAATTTTATTATCTTTATAAATATCAATCATATTAATTATGTATTGATTCATTTTTTTAAAAAAAATTATTTCTAATTTGATTCAACTTTTTTTTATATTTATACCATCTGGGAATATCGTCATTGGTTTAATAAATAAAAAAGTTTTTTATATATGATAATTTATAAAATACAATATAAAAATTTATGTAAAAATATAGAAATATCCTAACCCAATATCTTTATAATTAAAATTAAAAAAAATATTAATTATTTTTATTGGTTTTGATTGATGATAATGACATTATAATCAATTAATTTATTCATTAAAATCTATTGATAAGAATTATGACCAACAAATATATTATCTATTTATATTTTAATAATTACATTAAAACAATTTAATCTACCACACTAAATTTTTTTACAAATATATTACCAATAGTTTAGGGTCATGACAGAAATTTTTTGTAAAACTTTTTACAAATAGATAATGCAAATTATCTATTAGATATACCCATGTTAGAAAATATAATTATTTCCAAGTGATTATATTTGATGAGTCAAATTATTGAATATTTAGATTTGATGATGAACCATATCTGGTGGTGGGTAATACATAGATGAAACCATATATACTAACAGTCCTTCCAGTTTTCCATGTAGTTGGTGTATCTGGTTAGTACTACAATAATTACATTAATTTAGTTTGATTTTGGAATGATATTTTTTTCTTTTATGTTTTTTCATTGAATTAAATGATACCTATTTCAATTCAGAATACTAAGATTAAAATGTATTTTTAATAAATTTATAACATGTCTTTAAATTATTGTTGCTAAAACATTTTAGGACATATTCTATGTCTTCTATGATTTATATGTTTTATTCCTAATTATTTAATTTTTTTTTTAAAAATATACAATTCAATATTAGTAATATTATGAAATTTTTTTGGGTGTTCAATGGATGATATTATTTTCTAATTATCTATGCATGAAATATCCAGGGATTCCTCCTCTACTTCCCTTTTTGATTATAAAAATTGAAATACCTTTTTCCTTTATTACATTTAATATCACGTGGTTAGTGATTTTATTTTTTTTAGTGACATAATGATGATCCAAAGTTGACTTATACTCATATTAAGTGTATAGGTTAGAGCGGGGGTACTCCTAGAGCTTCAAAGACCACCTTGCATACCCATTCACACCCTGGCCATCTAGTGTACACCCCATATACCACACGTTTCATCATCCACTTGAGCCTCATGGGATATTCAACTAGATGCCTCCATCATATTATTATTTATCCCTTTTTCATATACCATTCCTATGAATTCAACAAGGATGTTCCCACATATTATGTATTTGTATCCATGTATAAATATGGATCCATTCCATCGTATACCTAAAATGTCAACAAAACTATACATCCTACTATCAATTGAGGATATGATGATTTTATACATTCATATTCCACATCTGTGCATGAATATGATCTGGTGTATTCATTAAAATAGGCACTTCCTTCATAAGATATAGATCCATCATAGCCAGATATCTATCAAAGCTTAATGATAAACCAACATTTGGTTCTTTTAATTATAAATGTTTCAAAATTATGTCACATATATTTTTTCATTTTCTTGTGTGAATTAATTATTATTTTTTCATTTTATATTTTTCTATTGGTTCATCTAATAGGTGAACTCGATGAACCCTTATTCTTGGATTATTGAATTACCAAAAAAAAATAATGGTGATATATAATTATGATAATATGATGATATGTAAACATTATAGGGAGTATAATAGTATTATTAAAACATTATCCTTTTACAATGATATAATTTTGGTGGAGCTAGTTTCATGGAGGAATATAAATAATGAAGTCATTGATAATGGATGAGAATAAATATGGGTATGAAAAATTGATAAATTTATATGCGTAATATTTTGTAATTTATATAAAATAACATGTTCATTTTAGAATCAGTTTATCTATCCTTATGTTGAAGTTGCTATGGTTAAAAAGTTCATGGATCATTGAATGTTCTCGTGATGGAATACCATGATTTATATGTTGGATGGAAGATTAGGGTCAAATATTTTTTAAAGCGTATAATAATTGCCTAAAAAGATTCATCAACACAATATCATGAATTGAATAAATTTTGGAAGATTAATTATTTTAATGTATTCCTAATCATTTTTGGTTTTAATAGAAAATCTATTTATTATTTATTTAAGTGAAATTTTGATTTTTTTATATGTTAGAAATTAAAAAAAATAAAAATAAGTTATGGAATATTTTCACATTTTTAGAACGTAGGAATTCCTGAGCATGAGAGGTTACAAATAAATTAATATAAATATAAATAATTTCATGATATACATTGTTACATAATTTTTAGAAATATATTAGAGAATGTAAACATTTTGGGGGATCTATCTATTAGATAATATTTAGGATTTTTTAAATATTGAGTGAACTAAATTAGAAGTGTTTAAAATGTTGGAAATTTACTTTTTAGTTAGATTTACTTGTTGTATGTTTCGTTTTTTCTCTTAAATACCACTAATATAAGGCTAGAAATTCCCATTTTTATTGGTCAAATGGCCAATCAAACAATTAAGAAAATGAACAAATGACCATATGACCAAATTCCAAAATTGAAAAATTGCTATATGGATAAATGAAAAATTCCCTAATTTCCCAATTTCATAATATTTCAATTTACCAATTCTCTAATTTCCTAAATTCCCAAATGCATAAATGGATAAGTCACCATTTACAATATTAAAGTGGACATGGTGTAATGCAGCCAAATGGCTATGTATCTAGGAGGCCATGTGAGAAAATGACCAAATACCCAAATGACCAAATTTCAAAATGAAAAAACGACCATATGGACAAATGGTCAAATAAATTAATGAAAAAATGACCAAATGGCCATTTTCCCAATATCATAATTTCCAAATTTCATAATATCCAAATTTCTCTTTTTCCTAGATATATAAAATTTCCAAGTGGAAAAAATATTATTTTTTAATTTTATGTCGACAAGTGGACAAGAGTCCATGTGAAAAAGTCACCAAATGAATACATGAAAAAATTTCCAAAATTACAAAACAACATATTTGAGAAATGGAAAATTTGAAAATTAGTCAAATGGAAAAAAAATGTCCAATTTATCAATTAGAAAATTAGCCTAGTGCAATAATTTCAAATACATAATTGGATTATTTTCTAAATGCATAAAATACAAAATTCTAAAATAATAAAAAAACAAATCACCAAATCACCAAATGATAAAAAAACTAACAAAAAATACCATAATGACCAAGTGAAAAAAATTAACAAGTAGTCAAATACCAAACTAACATAACACAAATAAAAATATTCTACTTTTCCAAATAAAAAAATTCCAAATTTTAATGGCAAAATTAGAAATTTATAAAATTGATAAAAATGAAAATTTTCAATATTGAAAAATGAAAAAAAAAATTAAATGGACACATTCCCAAATGAAAAAATTAGCAGACAACGAAACCAAAAAATGAAACTAATGACCAAATAATCAAAATTCCCAAGTTATTTGATAAAATAATAACCTAAAATTAATAGGATTGAACCTAAATTAAAATATAGGGGGTATCAAAATCATACATATGTCTAGAGTGCAAATTAGTTTGTATTGATTGTTATTTTTCACTTGTAATTAATTTCTAATACAATTTATATTTAAATTTTTTACCATTTAATATATTTAATCAACAGTTATATGTTTGATTCAATAATGGTTTATAAATTGTATATTATTAAATAATGTACTATTATAGTAATAAATTTCATTTCATCAATTCATTAAGGGGAATATGAGGTTATGGGATTCATGAATAATTATTTCTCTCAGTTGAAAGGAAAAAAGATGATTGTTCTGTAAATACATATATAAAATAAATGATTTTAATTATTTCAACTGATATTTAATTTTTTTTTTCTGTAATTCATAATATAATATCTTGTTTATATTTTCAAATTTGTCCATAGGAGGCCCTCTATAAGAAAGAAAATTTGAAAAATTGAGGCCAAATGATCATTATAGACATGTATTTGGTGAAGCTAACTAAGGGAGAGTATAATGTTGAAATAGGAAGAAAATCATCCCCACTAGATATTAACCCTCATCAGCACCTCTCAAACCTCTCACAACACAGAGATTCAAAACACTCATGTATAGGAATTTGTGGAAGAATAAAACAACATAATTGTGTGAAAGAGGTAAACTGGTCACCAAACACCTCGTGAAATCTATTTTAGTTGTACATCCATCACATCCATCAATGTAAAATACAATTTTTTATTAACATATGTAATCAAATCACACTTTATATGATGCATTGTGTGATGTTAATGATGGTCATAATGGTAGTTCAATCGATGGTACCGGGGGTGGTGGTGGTGGTGATGATTATAATGACAATGATGATACTAGTTCTCTAAAAACTAATTATAGTGATGATTATGACGACAAATGTGGTGATGATGGAGATATTGATCCCCCACTTTTTTATGTAAATATACATGTGCATATGACTAAATATAATTGATGTTGTGGATTGTATATGTTTGTTACAATATTTTTAATGGCTTAAATATATTTATAACGAGATGGTTGAATGATAAAAATATATAATTTTTATAAACTATAAAATGTTTATAGAGGAATGCAATTTATTTTTGTGGTTATGTGATAGTTTTTTGATAGTACAGCTGTTTTCCAATGGGGGTATGTCATTATAACCATGGCAGAAAAATACAACGGGTATACAAGACAAATGGGAAACCATCTATACCTATGGATTCTAGACCCATGGTTATAGGAATATAACCATGTTATCTTAAAACATTGGGTATTTATAAAAACACATATATCATACCCATGGATTCTATAAAAACCATGTGTATAACCCTATAATGACGGATTGAGCACGCGTGGTACTATGAACCATGGGTACAACCTATACCCATGTTTTTCTGGGATATACCCACATTTGTGAACCATGGGTATAGGGTAAGATTTTAGTTCATGTCATTGATCAAAATGTGGAAGGAGAGTATTACCCTATAGGTTTGGGGATTTAATAGTCAATATGTTCTAAATTAGGATTATTTTACATTAGTGAAAATAGTAGGTATAGGTCTAACATATAATTATTTATATATATTGAAATACTGGTGTTTGGTAAAAGAATATATTGTGCAGTTCTCCCTTAAATTTATAGATTTTCTAAATTATAGAAATTGGATGTGATTATCGAATATACAGATTGGGTTGTAATCACCCTAAATGGGGAAATATGAGTATTATCATGAACATTACATTTATTCATACCAAGGGTGAATAATAGTGCACAACATGAAAGCCACCACAATGTGATATTCTTTCGAAAGTAACAGTATAAATATGTTATATTGTGATGGATTAATTTATTATATCAATCATGGATTCAGTCATGAACATATAAAGGTCACAAAACTATTTAATTATTATGAATGAAGACATTTCTAGGAAAAATCAACTGTGATATAATTGAAATTAAAATTTTCTAAGATGAATTTTTCTTTGGAAAAAAATATGTACTGGAGTAAAAATATATAATATAGTTTAAAATAATTTTATAGATATCATCAAAAATATTTTTTATATATTGTATATATGAAATAATATTATAAAAGTCACACTGAGAAATGTATGAATCCTAAAACCAAAATCATTTATTAATGAATTAGGATGTATACAATAATGGTTTGATATTTTATTATAATTTTAATTTTATGGTAAAAGATGATATTCCATGTCCTATAGAATGTAGTATGGTTGATATCATAATATAAATTATATATGGATTGTTATATCTAGTATTATTTTTGAAAAATACATATCAATGATACGAAAGAATACTATAAAACTATTGATTATTATGCAAAACATATAATGTATTTCAATTTGTAGTTTAATTTGAATCTTATTGAATCATATATTTAGTTGTATAATTATTATTGAAAAGTGATTTTATAGTATGGTAAAATTCTTCATGATAACTATTATAGACCCCATGGTTGAGTGATAAGAAACTATTATGTGTAATGTGCTCATGACGATGAGATAATAAATTGTTGATTAATTTTGACTAATATGAGTTAGATTGTATTGATAGCATTGAAATTTATTATTGATGAAATGAAAAAAAAAATCCATGTTTTTTTGCGTTTAACCTCATTTTTTGGATCAACATATCTAACGACTACGATATCTCTTTACAAAATACTATTTATAGATAAAAAAAATTATTATTTAATATATAATTTTTTGATGGCCTATTGTCTTACAGAGTTAATGTATGTTGGGAATGTTATGAAATATAGAATATTTGATTTTTGTAAAGAGACACTGGTGAAAAAAAATTTATTAATGACTATTGTTGTTTTAAGAAATATATGTAACTTAGTATAGCCTATGAGATTAAGGTGGAAGTAATATTAGATGAAATATCCCAATTGATTTATATTTTATGACTACAATAAGAAAAATTCATTATTGGGTAATAATAAAATATATAATGATAATAATTCTTATATGGTTTCAATGTAGCACTCAATGATTTTAATATATTATTTCCATTAAATATTACATTTTGATCCATAAAATTATCCACATGAAACACCAATTGTATATGAAACCATGCTATATTAGAATAAATATAAAAATAAATATTTTATACTAATTCATTATTTCTAATTTAATTATATAATAATAGGAAATATGAATGACAATTTTTAATTTTTGTAAAAAATTTATCATTCAAGATAATTGGGATTATTTATATATAATATTTTATTGTAAATATTATATTTCATAACTTTAGACTATGAATTAATCAAATGCTTTTTTTATATATCTCATTGTTATATTTTCAACCAATGATTTTTTATATTTTCATAAAAATAATGATTTTTAGTTGAATGATAAATTTAATGTTTTTATTAAAAACATTAAATTGATGAAATTAAATGTATATAATTATTATCTAGAATATCATGAAACCATTTATCATGAGAAAAAATTTATTCTCTAAGTGAAATTATTATTTAAATTTATTTATGTTACAAACCCATATTTATATTTATTAACAAATATTTTATACATATAATTTTTTTATAAATTATTCATTTTTTATTAAAATATTTTATTCACATATAAAAAATTAATAAAATAAAGTGTTCTCCAAATTTGGAATAATTAGTTTATAATTATATAAATCAAAATTTTTGGATATAATAGATCAAATTCATATGTAAAGACCTCTAAATTTTTATGATTAAAATATTGTTGATGTGGTTATACATATTGATAAGGAAATTTTTTTGAAAATGTGATATAATGTTTTCATAATAGGTCCCGACCATTTCAGGAGAGGTCCCAAACTCATTGCCACTTATTATATTACCTTGTTTGGAATATACATTTTTTGGATTTATCTATGGTTTTTTTAATTGATATGTAGCTGTTTTTTGAGGGGTTTTGGATAGTGCACGGTAGGTAAATTGTTTTCAAAAACCATTCATCATACCCTAGTAAACTGTGAATCCTTGTGCAATGATGGGTTACATAGTTGGTGCATGGTCTGTCAAAGTTTTAACCCTTTTATGAATAACTATGAATCCCCCACCAGAGGAGGCTTATAGTTACGGTGCACAATATTTTAATCTATGCGCCCCCACCCTAAAAACGATCCACATGGTTTAATTATTCCATAATATTGTTATAATGTTCTTTATCACCTCTTCCTTCAACATAATTTTACCTAACCTCACCCTATATGTTTTATCATCAATTTTGAGGATCCAAGATGCGCTCTAAAAAATTTATAACTCTGTTCTTGTTGAATCAGGGGATGGATTGAATATTTTCCCCCTCTCGGTAAGAGATTATCACCAGGTGTGGTTTCCACTCCCTCTCTCACACTCTATCTCCCTTCTCTACTTTTGGATAAAAGGTGGTATGTTTTGGAATTAGTGGTGTCTCCATATCTTGGTTTGATTGATCATGATTCATTTGATCTGGGATCATGTTTATGGGTTAAGGCCTCATTCTTCATCACGATATTGGTTGTTCCACATCAATTGTTGCTTCAAATTAGTGAGCATTCATCAACCATTTTGTGGAAGGTTTTCTATCCTAAAAATCTCATTTTCATGAATTAAAAACATATAAATATTTATGAAATATAAATTTCCATGATTGGGAAGTTTCATTGATTATTAAATTGATTTAATTTTAGTTTTCAAGTTGTAATGATTTGGGTTAAAATTGGGAAATTTGAATTTGTTGAATTGGTTTTATTAATTGAATAATTATTTAGTGGAATATTTTGATTTTGAAATTGATGGAATATTGACATTGTGTGACTTTTTTATTAATGAGATTATGAATTAATTGAAAATGAGGATTATGAGGGGTTTGGATTAACAAAAATTGATTAATGGAAATTGTGATTAATATTGATAAATGGTGGGATGATTAATTAGTTATATTATTGTTTGTGATTAATTTGAATAAGCAATACTTATTTGATAATTGAATTCGTGTCCCATGATGATAATGTTTTTCAAGTAGGATAATGATCCTTAACCTTGATGTGTACAAAACTACGATATCTATGATATTATAATACATGTGATATTGTGATATACATGTGTGTTACATGGACAGAAACTTTGAAATTATATATGTGATAAACTGATATACATGTGTGGGATATTGGTTGATGCATCAAAATCATAGAGTAATATATTGGTTGTTGGACATAGACTGATATTTCAAATTGCCACAGGATTATGTACATGTTGTAATAAGATAAAAATGTTGGCATTAGACTATGTTTTCAATTTGGAATAATATGAATTGAATTTATAAGATAAAATACACCCATAGTACTGTGATATGTGATATATCTTAGTGATATTTTAGACTCCATCATAGGCTAATGTAGGAATTTATTATGCATGGGCCCTTATGATCATGGGGGATTATGTGTTTATCTCAAAAATTAAAAATAATTATTACTATTTACATTATACATTGAAAATTTTTCTTTATATAAATGCATAATATTTTATTAACATGATATTAATTTAAGAATCATTTATGGTGGCCTACTGAGTTGTATTGACACCCTATTTGGGCATCCTGATCGGTACATGAGTAGATTTCATGATTGAGGTACTGTATAAGGGAAGGATCATATTTTATATGGATGAGTTAGGATGGATAATGGATGATGGTACCAGATGTGTTTAGGACCCCCATGGGTGTTTCTATATTCTTATTTTTTTGGGTTTTTCATATTGACTCATGAAATATATATGGATTGACATATCTGATGATTGGTTCTAGATATAGTTTCTCAGAATTTTTCATCTTGTGAAACTTTTTGGGTTTCATTGTTGAATATATTAGTTGGTTATTCTTCTATATTTCAACTATTGTGATACATTGATAAAAAGGGTATTATATAACCATGTTGTTTATTTGACTCTTTCATTTATTAAGAAACCTCTAGAATATTGTGAGAATCGCTTAAGGTCATATGAACTATTGTCTGGAAGAACCATTATTGGTACCCTAGTTAGGATGTTACAAATAATTATCAATTGATGATTTCCATTCTTTTATTTAGTCTAACTAAGTTGGAAAGGTAGAAATTATTTTAGGATGAGTCCTTCTATATTATATATCTCTTTCATGGGAGTATATAACTGATGTATGATGTTAAAATCCAAGTACCATAGGTGTGATTGTTTTTATTGATGTGTTTTTATAGTTGGATTTAATTTTACCTTGAGTTATGTAGTTTTGGTGTGATGTGATTATTTTTTATGAAATATTCTATGATTTCACTTATGTTCTGGTAAGGAAATAGAGTTGAGTATGAATGAATCACTCAATTCCCTTAAGACTTATTTTGGCCTATATAATTATAGTAATCCATGAGAAAAATCTTATTTTGTTGATGATTTCATAAATTATTGTATGTTTGTTTATTATGTGAAACCTGAATGAAAATTAACCTAATAAGGAATTGAAAATTGTTAAAGTGATGAAATATGTTTAAAATGGGTGTCTTAAGTGAGACATAAAAATGTAAAACTGAGACACTTTTTTAACCATGATCTAGATGTAGGACGGCTAAGGGTAGTAATAGAGCCTCGGTTTTTACCATGTGGAGGGTTATGTGGTATGATATCTTATGAATTTATGCGAATCCCAATAAATTTAATGGTGTTTATAAATGTGTCCTAAAATTAGTATTAGGTATTATATATTATTAACTTGTTTAATGATCTTTTTTATTGTATGAAATACTGAAATATATTTATATGTACACAAGTGATGGTACCCGATGAACTGATAGTGCAAGGAGAGGGTGATGGAGAGATGTTCCCAGAGAAATATTATTACTTCATACAGTTCCTAGAATACCAATTTGGATGGGTTGTCAAAATCATGTATGATATAATACACGTGCTTCAATTGTAGCACTCTCTGACATTTACCATAGAGGGTGGACCCAAGTAATATGAGTTCTGGTTTGAATTTATCAGAAAATACATGACCACATAGAGGCTTGTTCTGATAAAATTGTTAAATTGGTTGTTAACATTTTATGTGGTCAATATAATAATTAGTGGGACATCTATACCAGGGATAAATTTATGGACAATAATGTGTAGAATTAAATTTCGGGGAATTTTGTAGAGAACATTTACCCATAGATGCACAATAAGGAGAGTGAAGTTGTTCTTAAGATGATGAATAATGGGACTATATTTTTGATGTAATATTCTTTTCTATTTATAAATTTGTAATTAATTGTGCCAAAATTGGAGGGGGATGAGGCTAACATGGAGAAATGGTTCTTGGGTGGTCTTATATATAACATCGCATACTTTACATATAGATATTTCATCAATATTGATGATTATTTATTATATAAAATAAGTAATACAACATTAGGACCATATAGGTTTGTTGTCTATTGAAACTGGGAAACATAATCAACTAGTTCCTTAAACATCCACATTTTCTCTTGCTTATTTATTCATAACAACACTCATGTTTTACATATCAAACTTAATACACTTGTTCATGAACTGGGGAAAATATACATATTAAAGGTAGAGCTCAAAATCTCAGTAAGGGTAATCAAGGGAAATATCATTCAAATCATAATAATAGGAACATAACATTTGAACACCTTACCTTTTATATTAAAACCCATAATATCATGACAAGGAATAAATCATAAAAAGGGAATTTATTTCCAGTAGTTATAACACAAGACATGAAATTTCGTTGAATATACACATCAGAAAAAAATCATTTCATATTAGTGAAGCCAAATTGTCAAGACCATCATAGGGAATGGAGTTCATTACTAAGCTGAGTTCGCTCCGTATTCCATCCCTTTATTACTGATCCAAATTTACCTATCGGTCAAGTCATGTATATCTCATTGGATATATATATTTACCCAATGCATTGTAGGGAGATATATTTACAACCAATCTCATAATGAAATCATTCTTATGTGTTCCAAAAAACATAATATTATTCCCTATATCATAACCCATGAGATAAAATGTGTTTCTTAAACATAATTCCATCATAATTGATATACAAAGTGAATTTATTAAATAACATTATAACATATACACAATAAAATAATGGTAATAATAGGGATAGAAACATAACCCTTTTTAAAGAGTGTCATCATAGATTTAAAATAAATTTGAGAAAACACATGAAATTAAATCTTGCAGAAAATATCATTCCTTATTTAAATACGTTTTTCTACCTCAAAATGACAAAAAATTTGAGAATTAATCATTTTATATAAAAATAACCATGAAATATTATATGGTAATCTCCAAGGAAATATGGCATTACGAAAGCGTAAAAAACAGTTCCTTCCAAACAAGGTTAAAAAACATTATTGTAGTCCTTTTTTCTAGAAATGTCAAAAAGTACCACCTACCAAAAAGGACAATAGATTCTAATCATCTATTTAGTAATAATTCAGTAATGGGAAAAATTGACTTTGAACAATTTTAAAAGGTTATAAAGAATTTTTTTTAAATACCTATTTAGTAAACATTGATGAAGATGATAAATATACCCCAGTAAATACATACAAATAAATCAAATCAGATAAAACACTGATTTTCAATGTTATCCTATACCATTTGTCTGATATCCTTCTTATTTATCTGAAACTCCCCATCTTCAACGTGCTTCCTCTAAATCTATTCCTAGAGGACTAGAGCTACGGTTTCCATATGAAAAAAACCTCTAGAATAATAATTTGGCCATTGAGAAGTAAAAGGGTAGGTGTGGTCAAGGATGAAGGATCAAAATGAAGTGAAGAGGTGAGGGAAGAAGTTCCCATTTATAATTTATGTTAGGGGAACTTTTTAAATATCCATAAATAGTAACATATTATAAAATAAAACCCTAACTAGAATCCACCAAAATGACCCAATTTAAAAGATGAGACAATATGGGGTTTTAATATAAATAACCAATAAATTTTGGATAAGTAATTTTTTCAATTTATACCATATCGTTTAAATTAACACATAGTTATTCTTTTTAATATAATTTTACTAATAAAATATTAAATATTTAATGGTTAAAAATATTTACTTATATGGTGTTAATTGAACATAAGTGTATATATAATGACATTATAAACATTATAATTATCACTTTTTAAAATTTAAATAATTATAAGTTTTTTTAATAATTTAATAAATTTTTTTATAAAATATCAATAGTGATAATTTTGAAACGACTCATTCTTTTGTATTCAAATAAAATCCACACCGAAGTTGAATTCAAAACAAAATAAATAATACAACCCTAACATGGAATAGTCTCCAAAATAATTCTAAGTTCACATTAATTAGATCATATGATATTTAATTTAATATTTGTAAATAAATTTATTTGATATTTATATGAATAATATATTTTTACATGATTATTGTGTCGTATTTAATGGAAGTTATTTAATAACTAAAAATTATAAATAAATTCCAATTATGATGGAAATTTTTTAATATACAATGACTTTTTATAGTAGATATTATCTCTTAGTTATCTATATATTAAAATTAATATTCCTTTATAAAAAGATATTTTGATATTTTGTCTCATTCATTAGTTTTTATTAAATTCTTGTCATATTAAATGGTAATTGTCCATAATGTGATTTTATTTTTAACAAAATATTATAAGGGTCTAATTTTTTCATCCAATAATATTTTTATAGGTGTTATGATAATTTTATACTATTATTTTTACCTATAATTACCTGAACAATTATTAACCATGGATATAAAATAAATACCATTGTTCATATTCAAAATGACCAAAAAAAGTATCCTATTAACACAATTAGGATCTACAGATTACGAATATGGAATTTATTTTTCAAAATTAAAAAACGTAGAAGTTTTAGTTATTATTTTATAATAAGTTGCCTTTCTTAAATGAGAAAATGGGTTTTAAAAGAAAAAACATTGCAAAAAATTAAAATGTTTTAAACAATGAATTCAACATAAAATTAATGATAACGATATATATTATATTGAATGATAAAAATTTATTCTATTTATACATTAAAACTATTAAATATTATAATTTATCCATATAAATTATCTTAATGAAAAATTATGTTATTAATTAAAATCATTTGTATCTTTACTATTCATCAAAACAATAATGTTAACAGAAATATATCTGAAATTTTTACAATTTAAATTATATTATACCACATTAAAATAACATGCTTATGTTTACATATAAAAATTAATAATGTTTAAAATTCTTAATTTAAAAGGGGATCTTCATTCAAAGGTGTAAAAAAACATTTTTTTAAAACAAATCAGTTTTTATACATCCAATAGTTTTTTTTCATACCCTATTACAAAAATATCCATTGAATGGATATTAGAAATAATATATGGATTATATTAGACATAAATATCACATTTATTTCTTTACTGATCGTAATTTATTAAAAAATAAAAATATCTAATTTCTTTCTATTTTTCATAAATAATAGATAGCTAATGAATTCACAATGTATTTTCATAAGTTAGTTATAATTATTCCCGCTAACCAAGGAGCTAAGATAAAATTGAAATTTTCTAATAAGGACATCTCCCATTTATTTTAAACTCACAATTCTATGAAAATCATTATATTGAAGAATAAGATTTATTTAAATATTATATTTCATAAAACCCTATGGGTGTAACATTCTACCCCCATTAAACAGAATTTCACCATTGATATTCGTCTCATAGAAACCCAAAAATTAGAAGACCTATCCCTCATCATATCCTCAGGTTCAAATGTAACTTCTTCATATTGGTGGTTCCTCTATAAAACATTAACCAATGTAGTGGTCTTATTTCATAAAACTTTTTAGCTACGATCCAAAATCTCTATCAGTTTTTCTTCATAAGAATGATCTTGCTCTAGTGGTATGACTTCTGATATTATTACTTTTGAACGATTTGGTATGTACATTCTTAGGATAGATACATAAAACATATCATGAAATTGATAGATGTTCGTCGGATTCAACAATCGGTAAGCTACCTTCCTAACATGATTCAGAATTTCAAAATGACAAATATATATAGGACTCATCTTTCCCTTATTTCTAAATATCATTACCCTCTTATAGAGAGATATTCATAAGTACACCTTATCACCCACTTCAAACTGTTGGTCTTTTCTTCAGTTTCCAGCATAACATTGTTGTTGACATTGAGATTCTCTTATGTGTGGTTGAATAGATCTGACATTTTCAACCATCTCATCAAAAATATAAAGTCTTAAAAGATTTAATTCCCCAAAATCATCTCAGAAAATTGGATTTCAACACTTATTTCCATATATAAATTCATAAAGAGCCATCTGAATATTGGATTGAAAGATATTATTGTAAGAAAATTTCACCAAAGGTCGGTGTTGATCCCAAACACCTATTAAATCCAATAATAATTCCCTCAATATGTCTTATAGTGTTTGAATTGTCCTCTAAGACTGACCATCTATCAAAGGATGAAAAGAAGTGCTAAAACATGACTCATTATCCATAGCATGCAGAAGTCTTTTCCAGAACATTGAGGTAAATCTCAAATCCTGATAATATATAATAGAACATGGTACAATTTGAAATCTTACCATTTAATTTATAAATTCATCCTACAAAGGTAATCAGGATAGAAATACTCTCAAACAATAATGTAGTTTTCCAACTTCGTGTGGTGACCAACTATAACCAAGATAGCATTATTCCCTTTGGATGTTTTGGGATGTCTGATGAAAAAATCCAATGTGATGTTTTTGTATTTCAATTTTTGTATGGTTACTGTTTATAACATTCCTTTACCCTTATGTCTCTTATCCTTAACATGCTAAAAAACTATGCATCAGGAGACATATTCGGAGACATATCTATTCAGGACATCCCAATAATATGTACTCGTTTTGGTCCATGTACATCTTTGTACTTCTAGAGTTAATAGAGATTTAAGAACTATGAGTCTCATCCAGCAGGACATTCTTTGATTTCTGTATGGGTGAGATACATACCCAGTTCTTGAACATTATTTTTTCCTCATAATCCATTGTTGATTTCTTGAACATTAATCACCTTCTTTTTAAGAACTACAACTTCTTTCTACCCATCCTTAATTTTCACTTGTATAGATGGTTGGACATTCATTTTAAAAAGATAATATTTCTCCCCTTAAATTAATATTAAATGATCCAACCTTTAAAAATCCACAAATAATGGATCTTTCATTATCCCCATAACTGATAAGCTTGCATGGCCTTTTCAACTCAATGCATCTTCCTCCTAGTTCCCTCTCCCATGGTTGTAATTTATTGAGTAGTCATAATATATAATGAAATACAACATCTTCGTTGGAACATATTCAAATAATTTTGTTTTAGAATACACTTTCAAAATTTATGATCAGATTAAATATCACTACGTTCACTATAATGATAATACCTCCATATCTGTAATGAATATATTACTGCTGCTATTTCCAAATCTTTAGTTAGGTAATTTTTCTCATTAATTTTCAACTACTGTGAGGAATAATATATCACCAAATCATTTTTTTATGCAAAAAAATCTCATCCTCTTCTTGAATGCATCACTATATATCAAAAAACATTCTATACTACAAGGCAG
Source organism: Viscum album (assembly GCA_963277665.1). Lineage (NCBI taxonomy): Eukaryota > Viridiplantae > Streptophyta > Magnoliopsida > Santalales > Viscaceae > Viscum > Viscum album. The sequence continues at coordinate 910,513,861 of OY728161.1, read as the reverse complement.
TTAGAGAGCATCTGAATTGGATAACCGTCTTATTATATCATTGAAATTCACTTCACATTCCTCCATCCAAATGAACGTAACTCCTTTCAAAATAAAAATGTTGTGCTTAATAGATAATCATAAAAAATAATTCACAAATCATTGATAATATCCATCCAATCCCAGAAAGAATCGGATCTCAATTACTGTTGTTGGTCTTGAACATCATTCAATAACCTCTTTTTTGGTGGATCCATAGTTATCCCCCCTTAAGAGATTGTGTGACCCAGAAATGAATCTTCATGAAACAAAAAATCAATCTTGGTAAATTTGGAATAAATAATCTCTTTTGTAAAGTTCTTCATAACAATTATCAAGTGATCTTATTGTTCTTCCTTTATCTTTTAATGTACAAGAATATCGTCCATAAAGACTACCAAAAAATGATCTTGATAGTCTCCAAAGAATCTATTCATTCAATCCATGAAGATAGTGGGGGAATTAGTAATACCATAAGGATTGAATATTAATACCACATTTCCATACCGTGTATATAATTTTATCATTGGTATATACTTATTTTAACCCTTAATTGATAATATCTTAAATGATGATCATTCTTGGAAAATTATTGAGCTCCTTGTAGTTAGAAAAATAAGCCTTCAATGTATCGAAGAGGATATTTTTCCTTGATAGTGATTATGTTATGTTCTTGATAATAAATTCATAGTATCATTTATCCATAATTCTTCCAAAAAAAGAGAATAGGATCTCCACAAGATGACACACTAGGGAATATATTCCATTATAATGATTCTATTGGAGTTTCTACTTTAATTCCTACAACTAAATTGAGGCCATTTAATATGATGTGTTTGAAATCATCAGAGCACCCGATATGAGTTCTATAGAAAAATCAACTTCATGATTTGGTGGGAGACCAGGAAATTACCTCGGAATGACATAATCAATCACCCGTATAATCGGCGTATTATTAATTGGGAAGTTCTCCCCAAAAATTTCAGATATAACCTTCATTTATTGGAATAAATACACATTTGACGGAAGAAATTTTTTCTAGATGGTTGTATTCATCCTTGAATTGATAAATGGTCCGATATTGATTTGGAATATGAAATGTTACTTCCCTTGGCTATTGTTATGGGTTCCATATAGAGAAATCCAATCCATGCTATGAATCATATCACATTCTGCTATTGGTAGGATACCATGATTTGTAGGAATCAATTTCCCACAAATTCCACAATATAATAAATATAAAATTCAGATGCAACTATTTTCCAATTAAGAGTTTCCATAGTGAACTAAATATATAAATTTTGAGGAAATGACATGATACCCTTAGACAACCTATTAGAAAAAAAATATTTGGTGGATCCAGAATTAAATAAAACATTTTCTACATTAGTGTGGATGGTAAATGTACCTTTCACCACTTCATTTTCATACTCCACATCACTGATTGTTATTTCATGTAAGTTTCTTTTATATTAGTTCAAAAAAGTTTACTGACATCGATCATCATCAATAACCATTGCATTACTGCCTTCATTTGGCCAAATGACCCATATCATTGTGCTTGTAACAATGAAGTTTATGAGGTACATTCTCTGTATCCTTTTCATTTATTGCATCATTAGAAATCCTGTTCCTGTCACATCGGTATTCCACCACTTGATGACATTAATTGTCTCATGTAAAACATGTAGTAGTACCTTTAATACAATTCCCTCCACATTTATTTTCACACTTTGATCATAATAGAAAGCACTTATTATTTTCAATATGGTCTTTGGATATTTCATGGAATTCCATTTTTATCTTCCTATCAAACCCATATGACTAATGGGTTACAACAATCTAAATCTCACCCTTGAGAGTACATTGAACAATTTTCTCAAAGCAATTGAATTACTTTATGGAATCTTCTATTCGTTGACTTGGTTTTATTCCACTAATGAATCAATAAATATTACTCATGTTGGATAATAATTCCAGAAGGATACCTTGCAATGCTTGTAATTTTTTTTCATATGTACTAATAGATTATTCATCTATTTTATTAAGTTAATGGAACTCCTTCTCTATCTTTGTTTGAATAATGAAAGGAATGTACATATTAAAAAAAGTTATTGAACTCTTCCCAATCCATGGACTCAATTTCATCTATTCACCTCATATTCTTGATAAGATTCAACCATTCGTTAGCTTCTCCTTCCAAATGATAGACTGGGAAGAAGACTTTATCATGTTCAGAATATTGTAGAATTGAAATTTTGTTTTTAGTGTAACTGATCCACTATTCAGCAACTTATGGATCAAAAGATCCACTAAGTAAAGGTAACCACATTATCCAGAAGGACTCCAAAAAAATTGGCTTCATCCATTTCTCATTTAGACGTCTTGCAAGATTCCTATCTAGCCAAATTTGTGTAGCCTGTATAAAATATTTTCCATTCCAACTCCTGTATAATTTGGTTTCTTTGGTGTAAATTTATTGCATTTACCATCATATTCAGTATTAACATTATTCCTTTGGGTTCTATATATTGAATAAAACCATCAATCATAGTGTTAGAAAAATTAATAATAATATTTAAACCACATAATAAATAATAAAATTTCATTTTAGTAAAATTTAGTGTTAATCCATTTTTATTTATGAACCTCACTAAAACACTATTATATCATTTTAACCTATAGGTAGACATATCCTAATGGTTCTTACTAACGTTCTCTCATACTAGTTTCTATTGGTTAAATATACCTTTTCTATGATACCTACAATAACAACCCACAATTTACATGTAGATATTACTTCGACATTTAAGAAAATTTATTAAATAACATAACAAAGACCATGAACAGACCATATATGTTTAGTGTCATTAGAAATTTTGAATGATAAACAACAGGTTTATAATACATCCACATCGTCTACCACTTTTATTCATAACAAGAAACCCTTTTTACATATCCTACTTAAAACCATTCTTCATGAAAATGGGAAAAGAAAAATATAAAAGGGTGAGATCAAATTATAAGTAAATGTTATCAAGGGAAATATAATTCATATAATAATTATAAGAACATAAAAATTCAAATTTTATCCTGCATATAAAAGATCATAATATCATGTTAGGGGATAAATTATAAAAGTGAAATGTAATCACAATAGTCAAAACATAAGATGTAAAATTTTGAAAAATACATGAATTATTGTAATAAATCATTTCATACGAGTCATGGCTCATTTGCAAGACAATCATTGCAGACTGAGTCTATAACATAACCGAGTTTACTCCTCGTTCAATCCTTGTATTATAGAACCCAATTTACATTTTCTTCCAATCATGTCTATATCATATAATATAAGTCATTACCCAATACATTGGAGGGAGATTGATGTCCAACACATCTCATAATGGATCCATTATGACATGAGATTAAAAAACATAGTAACATTAGTTATAGCATAAAACATGAAAGATAATGGGTTTCATAAAAATCGTCCCTTAATAATTGATATAAAACAAATGGATGTCCAAATTAATATTCCATCTTACACACAATAATATCCTGGTAATAATTGGGAGATATAAATAACCCTATTTAATGAGTCTCATCTTATATGGATAATAATTTTGATAAAAAACATGATATTTATTCATTTGGATAATATAGGTTCTTCTTAATAAATGTTTTCCTCTCTCAAAATGCCAAACAATTTTAGAAGAAACTGTTTTATGAGAAAATAACCATGTAATATTTTTTGGGAAGATTCATAGAGATATAGACTTATGAAAGAGTAAAAATTAATCCATTCCATATATGTTAAAAAATTCTTCTTGTACTTTTTCTAGAAAATTCAAAAATTACATTGTATGGGAATCGACAAAAAAATCATTTCAATCATTCGGTAAAAATTCACAAATGTGTAAAATTGAATTTAAACAGTTCTAGAACAATACAAAGAATATTTTGAAATATTTATTTAGGAAACCTATATGTGGATTATTAATATAAAACATTAAATTATTAATAATAAATCATCTTAGAAAAATATAATATTTTCAAAGATATAATTTACCTTAGGTCATATATCATTCTTATTTATCTGAATGTCCTCTTCCTTAACCTGATTCCTATAAATCTCTTCAAAGAGAAATATAGTAGGTATATCAATATTACTAAAACAACTAGAATGAAAATAATGATGTTTATAAGGAAAAAGGGAAGGGTTTTTTAGAACATGAAGCCTCAAAATGAACATAATAGTTGAGGGAGGAAGTTCCCTTTTTTAATAGAGGTTGAGGGTGTTTTTGGAATCTCCGTACATAATAATTTATAATAAAATTAAACCCTAAGAAAAAACCTCCAAATATCAAAATTATAATGTTGACATGAAATACGGTTGAAATATCCTCAACCAAATTTTTTTTGGACATGTCTATTTTAAAATATAATCCATATGTTTTTAATTAACACTTAGTTTTTACATTTAATTTTAATTGTTTTAATAACATTATTTATTTTAACGGTTATAAGTATTTACTTATATAGTATTAATTGACCCTAAATGAATATTTTATGACCTTTTAGATCTTATAATTATCAAAGGAATTTTTTTAAATAATTTTATAATTTTTAAATAATTTATTAAAATGTTAATTTTATAAAATATCAATATTTTCAATTTTGAAACTATTCATTTGTTTGACATCAAATAAAATACAAAATGAAGATAAATTTGGAAAAAAAAATCTTTAATACACTCTTAACATGTCATATATTCCAAATAAATCATTAACAACATTAATTAGTTAATACGTTATTTATTTTAAGACTTTTAATGCATTTAATTTTATATTTATATTAGTAAAATAATTTTTACTTCAATATTTTTTCATCGTTAATTGTATTTATTTAGTAATTAAAAAATATAAATAAATATATATTATGTAGGTAATTATATTAGATATCCAGAGACTATCTATTATCAATATTATCTCTTAGTTATCTATTTGATAATATTAATATACTTTTATAAAATGAGATTATGATATTTTTTCATATTTAGTAGTTTTTCATACATTCTTGTCATATTTATAAGTAAGTGTCCATAAACATATTAAATCTCTAAAAAAAGATGGTAAGGGTCTTATTAAAATATTTAATTGTATTTTGATAGTCGTTATGGAAATTTTATACTATTATTTTGAACATTAATTACCTGATTTACCTTTAACCAATGTAATAAAATAATAAACAAAATTACTATTCATAGTGCGAAAAAATAAAAGTGTCCTAATAAAATAAGTTGGATATATTGATTCCAAATATGGAATTTTTTTTTAATAATTAAATACATATAATTTATAGTAATTAATATAAAATTATGATCATTTTTTGGAATTATAAAATGGGTTTTAAAAGATAAAACCTTTCAAATTATTGAATGGTTTTTACCTAGGAAATCAATGTAAAATTAATGATAATGAAATAAATTATATTGAATGAAAATATATTTTATTTATATTTTAAAACCATTAATTATTATTATTTTACTACATAAATTATCTTCATGAAAAAAGTGGATTTTAATTTAAATTTAGAGTATTTTAACTATTTATCAAAAGATGAATGTTATCAGAAAAATATCAAAAAATGATCCAATGTAAATTTTTATATCCTACTTCAAAATAACATCATTATGTTTTAATATGTAAATTAATAATGTGTCAGATGTATTTTTTTAAAAGTGGTTATCCATTCAAAGGTATCAAACTATACTTTTAGAAAAAGGTATTAATACATCAAATAGAGTTTTATTCATACCCTATGAATAAAATATCAATTATATGAATAAGATAATCATGTTATTAAGAATATAAAAAATATATATCCCATTAATTTCATTAACATAAGTAATTCACTTAAAAATAAAAATTTCTTATTGATTTATATTTTTCATAAAAATTGATATCCCATGAATTCAATATATATGTTCATAAGTTAGTTATAATTATTCCTGTTATCCTAACGGCTTGTCTATAAATGTAATTTAATAATAAGGGCATCTCTTGGTTCTTTTAAAACCACGATTACAAGAAATTCATGTTACTGAACAATGAAATTTTTTTAAAGAAAATATTTCACAAAAATCATCTGGGTGTTACATTGGATGTGAAATAAAGTCTTAGGTTAACATATTTAGGTTCAATATGATTTCAAAAGTTTTAAATTAGGTCATCGTATCCAAGTAGAACCTAAATAATGCTTTAATATAATATTGAATTTTTTCAAGATGATCAGGATGTATGAATATTGAATGTAAAAAGTGATGTTATGAGAATACCATCCTGAGTGACAAGTAGGCCTATGTCCAGAAGGAAAGTTTATTCACATAGGATATTACTCCAGTGACATGTCACTATTTCTGTAGGTTGGTCCACTTTTATATAAAGACCACCCGACCACAACTAGATTTCCAATCTTCCAGAAGGATGAGTAATCTATAGGGGTTCCGTATGAAATCATGAGATATGGATAATGATGGATGAAATATATAGAATCAGAGTGTGAGAAGATGATCTTCTACAATGTATCATTCTGGAAGTTAGTGTTCTACAAGTCGTGGTAGTTGAGGTAGTGGATGTGGTGTTTCTGGGAATGAGTTACAGTTTAGTATAACGGTGCAGCTTATGGGATATTAACTACACCACAAGGACATGGAATAAGATAATTTCATTCAGTTCAACCTACATTGGTGGGTAGTTATTGAAAATTGGTAGTTAGAGGTACTATTTATATAGATTCTATAATAACTATTGTATTATTTGAAACTATTACCTCTCAATATTTTATATGTGAACAACCATTGAATTTTTTTAGCCCTGATGTGTAGTTCGTATGGGAGGTTATGATAATTGATATATCATTATGATTTCAGCTGAGATACATCTTCTTGTGAAAGGTGTTGTCTATCTTGGTTGGGGAGTATCATTTTCTTTGGTATCTATACATTCTTGATATGTAATGTTTTGACTAAATTTCGGGTATCAATTAGTTTGTAGGATAATATGGACACACATATTTTTACCATAGGAGAGTGGCATTTATTTTTCATCAGGGTGAATATTACATCCATCTTGGAGAGTGGGAAATCTAGGAGGGCCGTGTGGGGAAAATTTATTAGCATATAGGGCGCTCACCACTGATGTATAATGACTGATTCTTGATGCTAGGAGTGAGAAGAATGAAATATTTCTCATCAAAATGGAATGGTTTTCATATGTTTTCTTTAATGAATACTCAAGAAAACCATATGAGGGAGATGTGGGATTCATAATTGAGGTCATGTATGGGGATGAACTAGTTTTTCCTTCATACAGAATGGAATCAATAGATATTCAAAACAAGAAGACTCTATTGGATGGGATTATAGATAAGAGAATCACATTCCTTAGTATCTTTCATTGTGTATCTCTAGTTTTGTTTTCTAATAGGTTGAAGATACTCTACACATGTGTATTACTTTCTAGACATTGAAATTGATGAAAATAATGAACTTATATCTCCTTCGGCATATCGACGATTTATTTACCCAATTTACTGGAGTATTAGTTTTCAAAAAAATGAACTAGTTATTAGGTAATCATTAGTAGATAGTATACCATATGAAATACATAAGACTAAATTTTGGAGAAGTATTATAATTTATGAGTTCTTCATGGTTCCTTTTGGGATGAGGAATGCTCTTACAGTGTTTATGGAATTGATGTCAATAAATTCATCCATCGATTACTGGATCATTTGTGTTTGGGATTGTAGAGTATCTCGTAGTGGACATCATGGATCAATATGTTCACAAAAAATCATAACATACTTCTAAGTTTAGTGAGAGATAATTGGCGATACTCTAGGATATTTATGTGTCCAATCTGGATTATTCAGTTACAATTTTTTAGTCACATCATCTTGGAGGATGGTGAGTCAACATATAGAATATGATGTTAGTTGTTTATTAGGTGAAACCCAATAATGTTGTTGATATATATTGATTTAAATGGGTAAAAGGCTACTATTAGAGGGTTATTTAGAAATATTCTAACTTCAAACAACCTATTTCAAGATTGAATAAAATTTCAAATGCATGAATGATATATAAAATGTGAATATTACTTATAGGAGTTGAAGAACCATTTGAATAATACTGCATTCCTTATCATAACTAATCCATTTTAGTAATATATAGTGTTTTATTATTCTTATGGGATTATACATCGAATATTTTTTTTGAAAAAATATTGATTCATAGTGTATGAGTCTTAGAATTTGATGCCAAATTAATGAAACTACGCTATGATGGATCCCATGTTAGTTGTAGTAATTTAAAATTTAAATTGGTGGTCAGATTACCACGATGGAAGTAATTTAACATTATATAATATCCACAACATCATAATGTATAAATTTTAGTAATAGTATTTGAATCGATAATGAAATATGTTGGTGTTTGTATGCATTCAAAAAACAATGATCTAGAATATATGCCTGTAATGGGAAACAATGTTTCTGATTTTATATACAGTAAAAAAATATACAAAGAATGTATTGGAAGCTAGTGCTATGTGTATGGTGATTACTTTACTAAATAAAAATATGGTTGGTGTTCAGGAGCATCTAGGCCAGATGAATCTAATATCAAATTCTATGGAGTTTACAATTTTTGGTCTGATTATGGAAATTCATTATAAAGATATAGAATAACTGTCATTAAGGTAAATCCATGAAGTAGGGGAGACACCATCAGAATGGACCACAGATAAATATTGAATAATCCATTTTAGGATTCAAGTTGTTATTAAAATGGTTATTTTATTGGATCTAATTCATGAATTTCATGAATCCATGTGGGAGATCAGTCATTGTTTGACCAAACTGTATTGTGACCTATACCTAGAGTATCTGTGGATGTACATAAAAAATATGGGGTTTAGGATATGATTATATACTTCTCAGTAACTGATGGATTAAAACAAACGACCATGATGTTTACAACAATTATTTATCAATTTGTAATGGAAGTTGTATGATGTTACAATGTACATTCTTATGAGTCACCCAAGTATGCATCATAAAAACCAATCCATTTATGTGATAGGGATACATTTAAACATTTATCATATTTTTTTATTATTAGGACGAAATTATTCATAGATCATTTGGGAGACATATATATTCAGGGTATAGTCTATATGCAGGAGGTGACATAGAGTATTGTTTAAGACTATGACTTAAATTATACATTATGATTATAGAAGGTTCTGTAGAAAGAAATTGGAACACAATTTTTAGAGTGCATTTCTTTCAACCCACAAATATATGACCAATGTAATTGTACTATACATGTTCTTGAGAATATGATATGGGTATGTTTTCTAGACAATGTTTTATTCTTTAGAGATTTACTATGATCTGGTGTAATTCTCTTATAATACTAGATATCAATAAACTACTGAGATGGAACCATAAAAGGATTTTATGGAATGAAATATTGATACCATAAATATTGGATGGAGGCAGGTGAGTCAATATTGTTTGGAATATGATTCATATAGTAGAAATCATACGAGGTTTAGTTAATTTATAATAATATAGCTATTTTTCATATTAGATAAAAGACTTATACATACATATTTCGATGACACCTAGAATCTAAAGATTATGATCATGTATTCATTTCATTTCCACCTCGATTGAATCACCATATTATTTGGAGGCAAGGCAAGTTGGTGCCATTTTTTGTTGGATTGTTTGAGGAAGTCGATGTAATTGGTCTTATGGCATAATAATCAGTTCTTCAAAATAGGAATAGTGTTATGTTAATCATGTTTCTTGTGTCATCTCTTTAGTGGTACCAGTCTGACACATCTCATTTGATCGAGGTGAATGGTGTTGACCATTACGCCGAAGTGTCCTTTGAGTATAATATAATAATTGTGTCAGATCGCAGCGAGGTTGTGTTGTGGGGAAATCCCATGCTGGTAGTTATGATTTTTTGGAATCATTGGAATTCTCTTGTGAAGTCATGGGAGAGAGCTGTGGATTTGCATTTTTAGTTATCTGATATTTTTTTGTCTTAATCATTAATAATATTGGGTGTACATCTAGAGGATATATTGTTATATGGTGTAGAGATTTTAATGTCAATTACTTTTCTAGATAACTCTAAATCTCATATACATTTATTATTATGTATTTCATTGGGTGTGTCGAGTTTAGAAGTTAACTTCGATGTGTTTGGATGAAATTGATATGTTTTTAGAGGTTTTTTTTGGAATTGCATGGTTGTTTCACCATTAGACCAAACTGTGTTCCCTTCCATAGAAAATCATGCAACCCAAGATATAAAGGGTGTTTTTTGTTGGAATCTAGTTTTTCCGTCCATGCACCCTATTTGAATTTATCATGAATTCTTGAAAGGAGTGGAAAATAGTTTGGTCATATGTTTTGGTAAAACACACATGCCTTCGAAACAATGCTAACAGGTTTAATGACTCAATAAATTGTTTTTAAAATTAATAAAACCACAACCGTAACAAAAAATATTTCCAACATGACCATAACTGGTTTAACTCATTTTTTGGAGTCTCTCAGATGAATTTCAAGGAATTAAGAGATCTGATATTGATTAATGGAATACATGATTTAACACCTACTCCTCTACCAGTAACAGATTATAAACCCTTGTTGTTTCCTCTATCAATCATCTCTTTTTTTAGAGAAATAGTTTTTTAGAAAATTTTTGAGATGCTTCTATATCTAGGTTTAAATAACCTTGATTATTTTATTCTTGGAACTTGTTTTTTAGTCTATAACCCATTCTTCATCGTGATCTTTGTTTTTCTGCTTCAATTATGAATTCTCATTCAAGGGAATTCCTCAAAAAAAATTATAGGTGCTCTAAATTGAAAATACTACAGTCTATATTTTATAAATTTTATATTATTTTCAAATATCAATTAAAATTATTTTGATGTTTAATTTATGTTTTAATTTATTTAAATTGAATTTAAATGTGATAATAATTTATATTAAATTATGTAAATTCAAATTAGTGGCCTTGGATTAAATAATTAGTTAATTAATTATTGAAATTTAATGATTGTGAACTTTATGGGATATTGGGATAGTGCAATTGGTCAAATAATGTTATTATGAAGTAATTGGAATTGAGTTTTATGATTTAATTGGCTTAACCAAAATGGTATAATGGGACATATGGTAAAATGTTGACAAATGGTTTAACAGTGAATTAGTTATATTATAACATTTGATTAGAGTTATTAACCAATATTAAATTTATAATTGAATTGGTAATACATTCTGATAATGTTTAAAAATAAAGTTATTTAATCATAACAATGATGTTTATGAAATTTTAATAAAATTGATATTGTGATACATGTTATTTTGTGATATAAGTTTGTGGGAAATGGAATAATGCTTCAAAATCCCATATGTGATTGAAATATATACATGTGTGGGACAAGTAATGATTCTTTAAAACCCCATTGTGATATAAGTGTCGTGGGACATGTACGGAATGGTCAACCAATTATGTTGTGCTTAGTATGGTGTTCCTGGCCAAAAATGATGACATTGGTCCATGGTTCCAATTTTCTGTATTATTAATGTAATTGATATTAAAATTAAAAAACATGGTATTGTGAAATGTGATATCACATAGGGACAATTAAGTCTATGTAATGGCCCGACGAAAGTATTGATGGTGTGGGAGTCCATGAGAACTACGGTGTTTATGAGTTTAATTAATGAATAATGAATTGTGGAAAATTTTTAATTTATGGATTGTTCAATACTTTTATAAAACTGCATTCACTTTTATTAAAAGGATAATGTTTTATATTTTGTTTTCATTGGATTATAGAGATGTAGTCACAACAAATTCAGTTTGCCTGATTAGTACCTAAATAGACATCATGATTATAGGATAGGATAAGGGAAAGAGTATTATATTAGAATGATGTTTTTTGATAAATCCTTGATGAAATAACTATATGTGATTCATGAAATGATAGTGAGTTGTTGGTGTCTCATTTATTTTTGGGTATTTCATATTAAAACTTGAAACACATTTTGAAATACATATCTAATAGTATTTTTTGGTTATTTTATTTCTTATTATTGATATAATGTGATACTAGTTTGGATTGGTTATTGGATATATCATTTGGTTATTGTTAGTTATTTTCACTGTTGATATGATTTGAAAATAGAGGGTATAGTCTCCCAAATTAGAATTTCAGAACCTTAATGCTAGTGGGAAACCTCTAGAATATAGAGCGGCACACTTGAGTCCTTGAAACATTCTAGATCGATCCACAAGTTTGTATAACCCATGTCTGATTATTATAGTGAATAATGAATTTTTTATAGTTTTCACATATTATATCAATTATTTCTCATAATTGGTTCTAAATTCCATGATTGTGACTTCTGATTGATGAATGTGTTTTAGTATTTTTGAAAATCCAATACAATTTCAATTATGAATGGGGGACTCCTCTTTCAACCTCCCCTCACACAATAACTAATATAAATCAGCCTAAAAGTTACACTATACACTTCTAGAAATTCCAATTCCCATTTATGACTTTATGGACTACTCAAAAGATTATCCCTTAAAGGATTAACCACTATTAGAATCGAGATAATCTAGGTAGTGTCATATAAATTTTGGAACATCCCCTTTTAGTATTCTTTTTTATGTTTTATTATTATACTTAACATATTATTAAACTATCATAAAGTAATTTCATTTTTTTCATTACACAATATGTATGATATTATATTGATAAAAAAAAATTCCAACTTTCATTTGTGCATTAATAAAAAATGAAACTGTCATTCATGTGTTGTACGGATTACTACCTCAATTATGTATTATTGTTCATTTTTTTACAAAAAAACACTATTCGTTGTAAACTAGGATTTAAAAAATATATTTTATATAGATTAAATAATTATATTCTTAAAATTATAATAAAATAATACAATTATTCACTTCTATACAAAAAAACATTAACCATGCATATGTTTTGACAACGACCTCCATGGGGAAATTGATTAAATTTTTTTTTCCCTCATCAAGTTACATAGAATAAAATTTGAACATTTTTATTAGATAGATATAATAATTAAAATATCATTAGGGGTTTTTAATAAAAAAAAATTAATCCTATTAAATATATGATCCAAAGACGATTTTCATAAATTAATTCTTTTAAAACACTCCCACTAAGTGGATAATCATTTTATTCCTATTGTATAATATTTTTGTATCCATTACTTATATTAATAACATATAACAATAATAATATATCATAATAATAATTATAAATACATAAGATCATTAATTTTTTTATAATTATATTACAATAAAGAACCATATAATAATCAATTAATCACAGAATGTTCATGTTTCTTCCACATTAAACTCCCTCATGATCAATGCTATTATTTTATATTGTGGATGAATAATAGAAATTAAATATATGTGTCACAAGACATATATAAGTAAACAAAAATTTCGTTACATAATCGTATCATTATTATGGCAGTCATCAATTAAAAACCACAATTCATTCATCAATATAAAAAAACCGGGTTGTTATCGATTTCATCTCCAAGAATATTGATCAAGAAAATAAATAATTTAATTTTAAAAATAATAATTGATAAAAAATTATCCTCAGTAGTATCATTAATTAAATTTTAATTATTAAATTCATGTTATGAATGAATATAAGCAATTTAATTACAACAGTAGCCTGAACGATGAAAAAAGTAAATAATCGATTTTTGAATCAGTAAAAAACCAACCAATATTTGATAGAGATAATCCCAATATAAGAATATTTTAAAATATAATAGATAAGACTATTGTTCTAAAATATGATATTATGGTATCTATTCTTCTCATATATGAGTACAACATCGGTCTGCATATGCCAGGATAAGAGGTAAGGGATCCTTGTCTAAACAATCAATTCAGCAAGTCATACTTCTAATTATGTATCTTGTTTTAATGAAATGTTGGATTTACTACCAATTCATTTTTATTAATAAATTTTATATTTAATTTTATATAATAATAATATTAACAGTTTCTCATTAAATTGGATATATATTTTATTTTCCCCAATATTAGGTATCTTATATAACTTAACAATAGTTCCATACATTATGACCTCCTCTCAAATATAATTCATAAATTTTCTATAAATTATAAAAAAGATTTTAATATATTGTATTCTGCCATTTTTTTGGATTTAGATTCCTATATGATAAATCATATTACAACATCACTACCCTTATAGAGTATGCCTCCCATATTTTTTATTGATTACCAAATTAAACATTTGTTGATTAATAATGTTTTATCACATATAATTTTATTCATTGAGTGTATTCTAATATGAAAATATATTTATTTAAATATATTAATATCATTATAAATATAATTTTTTAAATTTAAATTTCATTTTTCACCCTTTTTACAAACAATGTTTTCCACAATGTTTACAATAATTTATTAACAAATTATATTTCATTGTTAATCATTTTTAAATTTGTTACACATTTTTTATAAAAATTTAAAGTTCATTTTCAAGGATCTATTATAAGTGATTTATTTCAAAATATACAATATTTTAGAGCCCATAAATTAATAATATTGAAAAATTAATTTTAATGTAACATTTATATTTTTATTTTACATTAATGAAACAATTATATTATAAATGATAACTTAATGTTTTCACCACCATTTTCATTTTCATATTTATATTCATTTAAAAAAAGGTTATTTATGTCACATTCATTATTATATTCGAAATATATATTTCTAATATTTATTATTAAACTCGTTTAATGATTAAATTATATTTTCAATGACTTCTTATTAGACACAATTTGAAGAATTAATTTCCAATGATGTTTTTCCTCAAGGACAACATCATTTAAGGATTACATTTTTTTGGGGTTATGAACTTTTTTACACCATCCATCATCATTATATTGAAGAATTATGTGATTTTATTTCCCAAAAATGTTATAATAAATCAATAATAATATGAATTGACAAAAAAAATAATCCATTACAATTTTTAATTTAGTATAATATATATAATTTGTTTATGGAATGGTTGTTCAACCAAATTCCATACATAGACAGATAGGATAATTATTTTCATATCCAAATAAAAAAACTATATATGAAATTATCTTGAGGGATACTAAAAAATAAAAACATTATATATAATTAATATGTTACTATTGAAAGGATATGTATTTTTTATTCTGATATATATGTTTATTTATTAATCTAACAAGGTTATTATATTATACATGGCTCTCCATCATCTTTATTCATATGTTTTATGATTAGGGAATACCTTTAAATAATTTAGAAAAATTACTAATATTCAATATATTTTAATTTTTTTCAGGATGACTAAAATATATGCTCAATAATTATTTGAAATTTTATATCTAATATAATGAATTCATTTTTCATAAATATGGAAAATTTTGGTCCGGACATTATATAACCCCATGATGCTTTAGTAGCTCATAAGAGAAATATATGACAGTGTATTTTATTAAGCTTTCTATATTAGATATTGACTTGAATTTAAAAAATTAATGTCTACAATTATTATATATTGATTTATTGTATGAAAATAGCTTTCTAAAATGATGCATTTATTTACCAAGGAACTCATTATTGTAATCAATGTGATTAACTACTTTTCATTTCTATCTAATAGTATTTAATTCTCAATGTTTCATTAAATTATTGAAGTAATGTTTATTATTTCCTCCACAATATTTATAACATATGTATACCATGACATCCCATGTTTTACAATTTCCATTATTGAGCATTTGAAGTAATCCATTATTATATATGCATTTCCTTATGTTTTGAAGAAATGAAATACACATGATATAAAAAATATCATTTCTTGTGTGATGAATATTTGTTATATTTTGAAGAATTATTATGGATTATTAGATTCTCAAACTATTGAATAAATATCCATTTAATACAGATAACTATTATTTTATAAGTTATTTCTTCCCTTTATGACCAAAAATCACTATACCGAAGAGGTTTTGGGAATTTGTGTAATTAAATATTTTCTCAATGTCATGAAATAATAGGAAAGTTATTTCAACGATTATATATATCGTATTAAATTAAATATGTGATATTTCAATTATAGGAATTGGGGACGGGAGTTCTTGTTTGGGGAACCACATAGGCCCATTATTTAAAAGGGTACCTTTCTATAGAATAGTGATATATTTAAAGATATTATTATGTACACATTTTTTTTTCTAGTTATGAAATCCCTTAAAAACCTACCCAATATAGAGTAATATATTAAAATTGGTATCAATAATATAATAATGTATAATAATAATAATAATTTAATACCTATTATTTATAACTTTTAATTTAAATATGAATCCAACATAACATTAACCGTAAACTTTTAGGACTATTGCCTCCATGAATTTTGGTTTTTCATTAATAATATTGATTTTTATTCATTATACCAACCAAATAGAATTTAATTAAACAATATAATAATAATAATGACATTATTAATATATTATAATTATATTATATATAAATTTTACCATACAAACCCATTGAGATATAATTTTTTCATATTTTGGTGAATGTTTAAAGACTAATATTAATAATTCTATAAAATTCTATAATGGATGATTATGGGATGAAAAAAAAATATATTATTAAAATTTATTAAGAATATAATGGTTTAAATTTTTAACTGTATTTTTTATAATATTTATTTATATTTTTATTAAAATAACATGTGTATATGAATTTTTTTTATATATGATGGCAAAAATTCAAATTAATGATAAACAAATATTATATTTAATTTGAATTTAATAATAAATCAACATCAGAAAATATGATTTATAATATTAAGGTCCATAATTTGTTATATAAAATATCATATTTTCATTATTAAGGAGGTTAGGTTCATTCCTAAAATGAGTCGGGTCTATAGATAGGGTTTCTAGTATTAAGTTTTACATATTAAGACCAATTTCTTATTATAAACCAATTGATAATTTAAATTGAGAAACTATTAGTGAATAATATTAATTAATTATGATTACATTATATCCAATTACGTGAAAAATTATATAATATAATATTACTCTCATGTGGTTTTGATTAAAAAACTTCAAGGGCTATAAGTATTTATGGGTCTTAAATCTATTTAATTAAGTATTTTTCTGTTCGTCACCTCTAACATTTTTATGAGGTTTATAATGAATATGTATATTAATTAAAAATAATAATAAAAATAATATAATTTATAAATTAATATGATGTTATCCTTTAAATATAATTTTCACATGAATGGGTAATATCTATTGATTTTAAAAGATGGTTATTATTTTTTAATAATGGGTATGAAACGCCACACCAAGCAGAAACGAATGGTGAAAAATTATTTGTAAATATTACTAATGTAACCATTATGTTAAATATTATGTTATTAATATGATAAACCACTTATTAATACACACAGATATATATATATATATATATATATTCCAATAAGGTTTATTGATTAATTATTAATAAATGGCCACTATATTTTTAGTATTGTTATTTTAATTTTCCATATTTGTTTTTCGCCAAAAATGTTTTATAATACAACATGTTCATGATTCTTATAAATAAATTTTTTTCAAAAAATAAAATTTTATTTTATTTAGTAAATATATTTTTATAAATCATCTTCTCAAATTTAATTTTTTTCAGTTTTTTATTTTTATGAATGGATTGAATTTTAAATGGATAATGAAAAATATTATTATTATTTTAAATTTTTATTTTACTTTTATTGTACTTGTGAATTTTAGTTATTTTAGGTATTTTTTTCTTATTTAAGTAGTTCATTTTTATAAAAAATAATTACTATTTTATGGAAATAATTTTAAACATTAATATAGTATAAAATATTTTATATTTAAATAATGGAATTTTTCGGTATACACATTTTTGGTTCTGTTAAGTTGGATTAGTTTTCATTTTAATTATGAAACATCATTGTTTAAATTTTATAAAATCTTATTCCAAAATATGAATAATTTGGTCTAAATTGAGTAAATATATATGTTTTAGTTTTTGTAATCATGAATAGTAATATTAATAATTTCTATTAGCACATAAATAGGAAAATGAGGTAATTTATTTTTAAGGTGATTTGATATGGACAATAAAATGACCTTATCATTTTAATAAATTGTATTAACTTATTCAAACTCGTCCATAATCATCCTAATGTCTCATATATGAATTTTTTTCCATTGGGATGCGATTATGCCAATTAATAATATTTTATTTATGGAAAATTAAAAAATGAAATAATTTTTTAATCAAATTAATATATTTTATAACAGGGATAACTAAATGATATATTAATATATATTATTTTTTAAAATTAAAATTTTATCTTCGTCACGATGATATATTATTATATAATTGTGAAAAAATAATAACATTTTTTAATAACATAACGAAGACACAATATTTATAAAATTAATTAAAAATTTAAAATGAATTTTATTAAAAATATTAAGAGTAATATAATTTATGAAAATTATTGAAGGAAAAAAATCATCTACATGGAAGTGACCATTTAGTGATGAAATAAAATATTTTTTTGAATTTTCATTTTTTTCAGGATGTTATAAAAATGAATGTGTTGGAGACATACAAAAAATTATATTAGTCATATTTCATAATTAATAATATTTTATTAAATGTCTTAAAATTCATAAAATAATAGATTATTGAAATGAATATAATATATTTTATATTAATTTACATGGTCTGTTTATGATAACTTTTAAATTTATAGTTAATATATTGACAATAAATGAGGAAAAACGGTTTTTGTCATAGTAAGTGTGAAATAAGTTAATGAGGGGTTTGAAAAAAGATAATGTTTCAAAAATAGTCACAAAATTTCTAAATGTTATTTTTTGAAAATATTTCTAACAATAATCAACATATATTGTAAATTAATCATTTTATAGAAACTTTAAATTAAAAATAAATAAATATTAGTTTTAAAATTTAATAAATTCCTTGAGTGACCTTCCCCTCGATTAAAAAATGGAATTGTGTACCCCCTTTATGTAACACATAAAAACATTTTTAATCTACCAAATTCATCAAATATACCTTCCTCACATACCTCCCCACATTCTAGTGGCCTTATTTATTTATCAATATGATGTTAAGTGGATATAAGGGTTTAAGCAATGTAAGTTTTCCAATGAAGAGGAATAACTCTTAACAGAGTATATCTATTTTATTTGGCATACATAAACATTAAATTATTCCTAAATAATAATTATCAGATTAAAACTAGTTTAATTATCATATGTGTTTTTATGTTAATATAAATAAATATATCTATATCCTCATCTATGAAATGTGAAATGAAACCATCATCTATATATACGACGAACAACTACCTCACAAACTGATGTAATTCATTTTGTAACACTATATATCATGGATAGATTATAATGACCAAAATATTTTTTATATATTATATTAATTCAACATTTTTTATTAGGAAAATTTGATATATAATTTTACTTATTATGTTTCAATTCATGGAAAAATGATAATGTTGTTATTGAGTACATGTGGACTAACACGTCCATGAAGCGATATTATTCATTTTTCCTCACCACATGAAATGGATGATTTATATAAGTATATTTAAAAGTTAAATATTATATTTATTATATTATTAACATTATTTATAGATAATTTATACTTACATTATTTTTTTAATGATCGTTAAAAAATAGAAATGGAACTCATGTATGTATGACCCACCATCTCAACTTTTGTCACATTTATCATGTTTCATATGAATTTTAATAATTATATATATATGTATAATGGATTTATGAAATTGATAATTATTTCATTATAATTATCTTATAGGAGATGGAATAATGACCTATCTTTCTATATTCAACATAGTGAAGTAGGTTTTCTCTTAAGAACTGAATATCACCAAAATATCTGACATGAACTAAAATAAAGAAATTAATTTTAATAAGAGAATAATAACTGATAGAAAATGAATAAAATATATTTCAATGGAAATTCATAAATACAGAGTTTAAAATATTTTATTATTCCTTATGATAATGAATATACATTTAATTTCACAATAAATTTACTTGAATTTATTATAAAAATAACATTATAATTTTTCTCTTAAAATACCTGTTTTACCCAAACTCCATTTTTATTTTTATATTTTATAATTAATTATATAGAAATAAATAGTTATATATTAAATTTATGCACTTTTTTATGAAGTAATATTTTAATATAATGCATTTACTTTCCAGGAAAAAATAAATATATAATGTTCAATTTAAGCATATATGGAAAAAATTACTTTTTCAATAGTCAAAACTATTATATGAATGTTGAAATCCGTTATAAGTTTTTTGTTATCATAAATAAATAAACCAATTTCTATTTTTTTGGTATTGTGGTATTGAATTATAATTTTTAAATGAAAAGTATATTTTGATATACAAATATGTTTTTCATAAGGGATTAAAAGTGTTTTCTAGTGTTTTATTCATCTTATAGAACTTTGACACTGTTTATTAAGGGCTAAAAACATTATATTTATCAGTTGATATGAATATAGCATATATATGGTTAGTTAAACTAGATAAAACTATCATGACTCAACACACTACAGTTTGAGCAAAGACTACACCATCCCAACCTCCAATAGGCAAAGAGCTGGAGCCCATCCCAGAGGAAGTTTATCTAACACATGGGATGCCATAGAATATGGTACATATACACATTAAACCACATTAATCTCTATGAAATAGTGCATATATAATAATAAAGAAACAAATACT
Source organism: Viscum album (assembly GCA_963277665.1). Classification (NCBI taxonomy): domain Eukaryota; kingdom Viridiplantae; phylum Streptophyta; class Magnoliopsida; order Santalales; family Viscaceae; genus Viscum; species Viscum album. The sequence continues at coordinate 910,492,795 of OY728161.1, read as the reverse complement.
CACACCAAATTCAATCTCCCAACCATTGTGCATAAATGTTAATGAAATCCTAATAGGGAAAACATAATCTACAAAAAATTCAAAAAATTACCCAACCGACTTATAAGGATGGTGCCTTTTTCAAATGGTACAACCTGAACACATCATAATAGTTCACTATTATTCCCCTCTCCCAAACAAGTTCCAAATGCTTCATCTACCCTTGGTCACTCGGTCCTCTCATTAAAGTCATTTCCTTTGTACAATATATGACACGTGTAGTCAATGCCAGTCTAGGGGAGAGTATATCAATACCCATCAGATACACCAAATATCAGTAAATAAATGGGATTAAATAATAGGATACAATCTTCACAACCTATTGAAAGTGGAGAAACACTAATTGAGAGAGAACATGAGACTCCATCACGACCACTCCTTGTTTATTATTTACTAGTATTATGATATCCAAAATATGTTACAATAAATAAATGTGACAACACCATAAGGATTATTAGAATATCCTATAATATAATCAACATATACTACATGTCTCAGGATGTCCCAAACTCATATCCATCCATAACATTCTGCATAATCATTTATTTTATCACTCATATAGAATAACACATTCCATTTCCCCTATCATACCCTTTGGAACTCTTAGGATAAATATCATTACTACATGTATCACCAATCCATTACGCCGACCTCACCAGCCCAGGTAGTATACACTAGTGATATAATCTAGTCAAGTCCCCCTATATAAAAATTCACTTTGTAGCTAATAGGATGTGTATTCATAGATAGAATGTCCATATAATCATTAATGGGGGACTCCTCTAACCCTACATGAAACCAACTGATATCAATTATCTCAATGGGGATCACACAAATTCTATATAGTGGGAACCATGAACCATGTATGGATGTCCATACATCATAAAACATAGATAATGAATCAACCCAGGTCTTTTTCGGGATGCACAGGTAATACCAAGTCTTTATTCCAACATACACAGATATGGGATCATACACATGAACAGTAGGAGGTACCACAGTCTCAAGTATGATTATAATCACGATAGATTATGGGATGAAATAATTATGATTCCACAAACCCTACTAGGTTAACCTACTAAATATGGGATCACCACCCACCATGATGGTCATCGCAATACAAAAATTCCTACCTACTGAATGTATACATTAGAAGATCCAAGACCATCGTACTTGAGGGATGCATAAAAATATGTCAATCAAAAAGAAAATGGTACATTGATTATACCACAATCCCATCTAGAATAACTATCTACATAGGGGATCAATTCACATTAAAGAGGGTGATGATGAGAGAATACACCCCACATATGATCAAATAAAGAGGGGATCCTACATCAGGCACTCATAGGGATGCATAAACACCATCTAGACAAGTTCAATTGAGAAGATCATAATCACATACTGAGGAAAAAATTCTTCATTGATCCATTTAGAATATACTGTGAAAACATATATCCTAGGTTTAGATCTATGAATCACTATCAATATCCCAAGTAGAATCACTTAGAATCAGATATCCCACATTAAAATATGGTCCTCCATAACATTCAATTAATAGAAGTACTTTAGATAATTTTCATGAAATCCTCAATCCGAGTTACAATGATTGAGTAACATGTGGGAGAAAACTCTCAAATGGATTACATAGAGTGTAAACTCTACTACGATATTTCTCTCTAAATCCTTCCCTTGGACATGTAATCTATTACTATTAAACATGTAACAGAAAAATACATTCTTTTAACTAATATTTCATTGTGTGTGACCGATTACAATCTCATGGGTGTGTCATCCCCCTTACATGGATAACTATCCAAGTATCCATACACAACTTATACCCATATGGAAAACGATTTTCATCTAGGATGCACCACGGATCGTGTCTGAAGCCATATCCACGCATGAAACCCATTTTCTGTGTACATGGTCATGTAATTACACATAAGAAAGTATCATAACATGTAATCCTTTAGAAAGTGTCTCGATCATATGGAATGGAATTAGTACACGGAATTTACCCCCCCCCCCGAAACATACAAGGAAACCCACAAAATATTATCATCCCAAAATAGTATGAATACAAAACAAATTCTCAAGAAATACATTCGATATGATTAAAAATTATGAATTGGAATTCACTATGAGCCACATGAAACCCCCTGAAACTGATAGATATTCTTATAGGGTATCACCAATATAAATAATATGGATTTAATATAATAATCCAGTTAATAAAACTAGATATTTACATAGATATTATAAATAAAATTCCCTAGAGGGAAAACACTATTTAAATGTGTCTAAAATGAATATAAGAATCCACCACAACTCGATCCATCGATGATCAACATCAACAAATGGCACCTGACATTACCCCCACTCCACTATTTAGCCTCGTATCATTTGACGTGCAAGTGGAATACTCTTTATCCTCTACAAAAGTGTTAACCAAAGGAGGAGGGGTCTACAAGATATATTAATCTAACTAACTGACATTTAAAATATCTACATCATCATCCCTTGAGTGAGAAACAGTATTCGATAATTACAATATTCCACTTAAGGAAAACACATCATTTTGAACTAAATCTCATCCTCATATTTCTGATCGTAGACTCAAATAAGAGTCATTTCACATTTTATGGAAAACATCACAAATGTGATGTAATATTTTTAATATTTTTGAGATCCCCACACCGAGGATATCAATTCCACAGAACCCCACACTATCTCTGGAAATGGATTTTGAATGTATTTCTCAAAAATATTACAATGTATCACATGGAATTAAAGTCAAAACAAAATCCCCACCATTGACTGTTTTCAACCAAAAAAAAAATCTATGCTAAATGTGAAATATAATATTTCAACTAAATATCCCTTTATAGTGACATCCTTAATGTATATCTTTGTTTTTAAATAATAAACACTAAGGGGAAAACCAACTCCTATTAAGTATGATCCTAGTCAAAATTGTGAAATGAAGAATGCAGCAATCTCTTCAGTTGTGATTGTAGAAAACATCAATCCCCTAATCTAAATGTGGTCTCCTGGTCTAGAGGTATAACAAATCTCGCAGTAGTTGTAGATACTAATGTAACTTAATAGTATTAATACACAATTGGATGAATTGCATCCATCTCTATAAACATATCTAAAACCAACTCTTGATCCATAATAGTTTTATCTCACTAGAAATATCTTGTACATCGTTGATCTATAAGGAATCATTAACAAAGGCACAAATGGGTATATGAAAATTGTGGAGAAATGACAACACCATAGAAACATGAAACCCTGAAAGATGATCACCGTATCATAAATGGATCATTAAGCCTGTAAAACCCATTTCTATCTTCAGTGTTTTCCTAAGGTAAAAGAAGCCTCCTCATCACTTCATCTCAATCCATTGTTGGTATCGTCGTCAAACATTGGACGGTCAACCCAGTCACCATCTTTGTAAAAACCCATCATGAACATGTACAGTAGGAATTCAGTCATGAAAGGCCTAAAAATAGTATATTATAGATATTCCTCCTATAAGTTTTGAATAATGAATGGGTAACAACTAATAAATAAAGACATGTGGCTTCAAACATAGTTCTCTTATGTAAAAATCTGATGTAAAGAAAATAAGGATATCAATGAACATTACATCAGTTTTCTATTGATCACACTAGGTCTTACCAAGATCTAAATCTACTAACCACTAAATACAACAAAAATGATGAATCAAAATGGGAGTAAACTAATATGACGATGGAAATATCATTGTACTCCATGGCTACAATTATTTTCATATTTATACATTATGAGCAAGAAACCAAAAACCGAGACACCATTAATCTATGGGTCATACTAGCCATATAATAAAAAAATTCATATATGACCACATGTGATATTTATATACTCATCCTATAATCCTTCCAACACCAAGGAGTAAAAATCCATCCATAAATACAATAACACTCTCGGGCTCATTGGTGAAATCATCACACCATTGACACTATGAAACCAATCCAAACAAATTAACGATTTTTAGGGCCTCTTGATACAACTATGGGATGCTTCCATTAGAGGAACACTCCTTATTATGTCCTGTAACATTGTTAGTAGAAGAGTGTAGTCATTAAAACATTATATAGGATCTTTTAACACACGTTTTAGGCAACAAGGATCTGCTGCTATATATAGGGCATTCTCAAAAATTACAACACACAACTACACTCGAAAAAAAATCAAAATAAATCACCCTTAACCACATGAATCAATCATATATTTAGTGGTACTAAGTCATTATCATTTTTTTTCATGTCTCAATAATACATCTTAAGGGGGGATGAATCCCTCTTCCTCATGATTCAAAAGGATCAGTAGATTTCTCTATCCCATGACTTTACTAATTACCCACATCACCGAGGATAAATTATATGCATAGAGTGGATTGAATTGTGTACATCATGATATTTAGTAAAAAATAATCTAAAAATGTTGAAAAATATGATATATACCACTAATAATCCTTAACATATTCAGTTCGTGGGACTATTTATCCTACACTTATCACCATCCTCGTCCTCTAGCTCTCACGTCATAGTGCTTCTAACTTGGTTATTGTGTTGGAAATATCTGATACCATATGGTACCAACTGATACTATCCTCTGTCATCTTCCACATAATCTATCACATAATACTCTATTAATATATAATTGAATCTTCTCAGGGTGGTATATTGACTCTCCTCTTGTGAAAATCATTTTGGGCCATACAATCTCTCGCAAGATGTCATCGACCATCACAAGTGAAACACCACCTCTTATGTGGTCGATTGGATCCGGATTGAGAGTCCTAATACATAAACACTATTTACTAGGAACATCACCTAAATCCTATCACATGAACCTGTCACTGAGACATCAATCATCTAATAACTATCGTGCTTTCATAACCATTGTTCCCAACACCAACTGTAAATTTACACCCAAACAAAAATATCTCCCCCACTAAGATCGGATCAATCACATTTGAATTGATGGGAATGCACCACGATATCGATAAAGCCATATAATGCTAGTTCAATCCCTTAAACATGTTCCATGATCTTAAAAAATGGATCTAGATCCGTTTCTAGAGAGTACAATGAATTGTCTCTGAACATTGTTGAATACTTTCCCAGAATCATGTAATCCTAAATCAGTTCTAGCTTCTCTTCAATACATACCAATTTTAACATGGAGATAATAAAACATTCACTAATTTGAAAACCATAAGACATCCAAGTGTGAATCATCTCATCATGGGAACGTTTGACTAGGATCCACTATCACCCAACATATTCCTATATAATTACCATTTCATAGATCACTATTTAATTGGTATTTTTCCTCAAAAAGAGCAAGACACATGTCACTACCTTAGGACATTAACTCGCTATCTAGGGTTTCAGTGCCCATAAATACATTATATTTCCCAATCCTTCTAACTCATTATGTTTATCCATCATATGTTAATCCATATCCTAAACAACCACACCACCTATTACATAATAGGTAGTAGCTCAACTAAAATACAACCTAGAGGTACATCCTCAATACAACTAAACCGAATTCCCATAAATATATGAATCACCATTATAATCAATCCACAAAAACCATTATTTATATTTTCACAATGAAAACCTAAAATATAATCCATATGATCCACATTCAGTTAGTATATTTCAGGAGCTAATAGAGAGAGCACATAGAACCCACAATCTGGTCTTATATGTATCATGTACCAACATTTAGATGAATATAATGGATAAATGTTCAATTTAAAAAATAATGATATTAATTTTTTTATTAACTAATATGTTAGAATTCACACAAACACATATGTAATTGGAAGAATATATGAACTCTAAATAATACAACCCTATCTCCCTAAATTTCAAACCAATCACACTACAAGAAATCTATCATTAGACATGGGGTATGACCCATTTTTATACCACTCTATCCTTAAATTTTCCACCGAGTCCCATGTCACGAATACCCCAATGCCACCAACAATAGGGTTAGGCCTAGTGACCAACACTCAATACGAAAATCACACACATTTGTGGACATGTATTATTTTATCTTTATGAATACACCCACGTACATCACTAAGAAATAATGTGATGGTAATAAAATTTATACAAAACATGATTTTATATATCAATCCCACAGTAATGGTATATTAAAAGTAATTAATGTATAAAAGGGAAACATACAAGCCTAGAAATAATAAAAAAGCATCAAAATAGCTCAGATGTATGGGACCATAGTAAAATGAAATCACTGGAGCACTCCTCAGTTATACCTAGTATATAACTATGCCATTCCATCTCACTAAGCTCTTCCTCCTAATTGTCAATGTAATAATCCATTTAATGGTCTTTCATATACCCAAGACATAATTATTTCAGAAAACACCATTCATGGGTGTGTTTAACAAAACCATGTAGGTTTACAAGATACCTAAAAATAATCGTGAGAAAATTAATGGAAACATTATGATCACCCATATTCCATCGTAGGAATCCAAGTGAAAGAGAACATGAGACTCCACATCTTCCACTCCATAACGTTACATTACTATTCAGTTCATCTCTAGATGGTGTGTCTCTTATGAAATGTGAAAAAAATGTTAGGATTCCTAGAATATCCATGAACATATACAACTCATTCTATATGTTTCATGAAGTCCCAACCTCATATCCTACAATAGGAATTGTATAAAGGATCTAAATTATTTATAATATAGAAAAAAATACTTTAATAACTACCATCCTAGATAGAAATCATCTGAGTGATATCACTCCATCTAGTATCACAATTGTGATGAATCCTTCCAACTATCCATAGTGGAATATATAATTGGGAACATGATCATAATTTCATATCACATAGAAAGATGTGTTGTCACTAGTAACATGTAAATATATGGATACAGTATCTCATTTATCAATAATGTGCAAATAAACCAACCATACTTGAATCCAACCAATCTCATCACACATGATGGTGACCACACCCAACCAAGAAGGGGATATCCTAAACCGAGTCTAAATCTCTGGAGATCAAAATACTAAGAATTGTGGTCACAAATCGGTCAAATGGGGGATTCCAAAATCTCTAATGAGTCCCCAAGACATGATACAATGATAGGGGTCATACTCTAGACTATTGGGAGATGTTTCGCACTCATATATGGATCTAAATGACACTATGTGTAGGATCATATAATGATTAATCCCCAAATCCTACATGGAAATCCATCTAGAAATGGGGTGATTTCCCGGCAACATAGTTATGAGGATACCCAAAAAACAACATATAGAATAATTCTTATAGAGAATCATACCCTAGTGTCCTGGAGGGAAACTAAAAATTATCTTACATATAGTGGATCATACAAAAATGATACCACGTAAACCACAGAATCAAATATATATATATAGTTGATTAAATCCGATGAATTAGTGTCAGACTAATACTAAAATCCCCATTTTGGATTGAAGTGATTGAGGAATTAACTCTATGATATTAGTAGGATGCATGAAAACTACCAAATTAAGTTCCATCACACTGATCACAATCATTTACTAGGGATGTATGGCCACACTGAACCCTTAAAACATACTATGAAAACACACCAACCTAGTTTTGATCAATGTACCAATAACAATGACCCCACCTGCATCACTTGGCATCCCATCAACTAGTACAAAACCATTGTCACTATCACATACCACACATAACAATACATATGATAGGCTACCTTTGGTTTTCCATATGAGTCTTGATGATGGGGATGTGTGAGTGATAAATGTCATCATTAGAGTACATAGAATTTATCCACATGGCATGTTGTTAATATCTCAATCATATATTTGTATATATACCCTCTTGGTACATGACATGTAAATTAAGTCTACATTGTTTGTACCCTTTTCACATGGTGTGTAACCCTAAAAAATCTCCTGGGAAAATCCTCCAACTTACCAATATGGTTGTCCATGTCTCCATACATGACAGGTTAATATTATATCAACCTAAACATGTGTCACTAGTTATGTACATGTATGAAACCCCATGTCCATGTATGTATTATTGAACATATAAAAAACCATGCCCATTAAAACAAAATCCCAAGCCACATCCCTATACTACATGACCCAGGATTACAGATAGTGTGTACCCCTAGAATGTGATAAGTGGTCCCTAAAAATTAATTTTCTTAAAATGGAAAATACCCATGTAATGTTCCCCAAAATAAGACACCGTGTGATGAAAAATTATGAATTGGAATTCCCTTCATACTAACTGAAACACAACAATTTCCACTGAAACCCATAGATTTACCCCAATCGGATCACCAATAGTAATAATTGGAATTAATAACATTGAATTTTTTTATAATTGTGGATGATTACATAATTTGCATAAATCATCCAAACTCAAGGTGAAAATCCTATGATTTGGGTCCAAAAGGATGCTTGAAAGCTCCCATATCTCAATATGGTTAAGATCATAAAAAAATGGGTTGAAACAATGTCTCTTATCCTTTAAATAGCTCTAGTTGATATATCCCCCAAGGGGCTTCCTCCATCTCATCTATATACATGAGATACCATGGGTGAGGGTTTTATTAACGTTACTAAACATATCTACCCACTTTTAAAACCTCACCAATCATTTAACTTTACCAAGCCTCTGACACCATCATTTGTTAAATTATGCCCAAGGTAAAGCCCATGTCTTAAACAGCCCTGTAGTGTGATAATTCTATTCTGAGCCTATCACAGACAGATAATCCATGTATATTCAAAAACTATATGTGTGTGTTATAAAATAATTTATATTTTTATGTTTCACCATACAAAGTCTATATAGGCCCTTGAATTTAACATAGACTCAACAGATTGATTCATAAATATTCGAATGAACTTTCTAAAAAATATCTCATAGAAAAGTCATAGTCTCTTCAGAAAATCCAATGGATTGGGTAATTATTATTTTAATCATAGAAATATGTTGGAATTTGTATATGTGTTTGTTTCAATTGTAATAATTTTTTTGGTTTTTAAGATAATGATTCCCCAAGGAAACTACACTATATTTTCAGGATTTATAATGACTTATAATTCAAATAGTATTATTAAAATACTTAACACAATGGACTTTTTAAAAGAAAAATACCTATCTTTTATGATAATAAAAATATATGGATGATTTTTTGAGTGTTTTTAATTTTATTAATGGAATAATTTATATCATATTTTTTATGTTCATTAATATGCTTCTTTTGAAAATTTCCAATTTTATAATAGGTTTTCACAAGGATTTATGGATGACTTGTGGAATTTTTGAGGCCATCATTAAATGTGAATATTCTCAATTTATGAAAACATGATTATTTTAAAAAAAATGTTTGGTGGAAAACACTGATATTGAGAATAAGGTTAAAAATAATAATATATGCTACTATTATGCATGACTTATGCCCAAAATCATTAAAACCATAAATATTTAAAATATTTTATATTTGTCATATCTAAAATTTAGTTCAAAAAACTATAATATATAATGATTAAGGCTTGGTAATTACATTTTATATCAAACTAGTGTTTTGACATCTTGGGATATTATTATTTTTTCATGTGTGTTTATCTTAATAGTTATATATACCATCATGTGTTTAAAAAATTAATTTCATTTCAATGTTTAAATTAATGGAATCTCATTTATTTAAATACAGGATTCTGAGATGATTTTTATGTTTTTTATGTTGGATATAGAATGGTAATAGACATATGGATAATTTCTTTTATTATAAATGTATTATATAAATTATAATGATATTATTTGTCCAATTAATATTTTTATATTAATGTGAAATAATTCGTTTCATTTATTACTGATATTATGTTATAATGATAAAGGATCATGTGTCAATATGGAATTAAAAAAACAATAAAAAATTATTTTCCATTCAAAATGAATTTATAATCATTATTATTGAAAAATAATGTCCAAATATTTTTGGAAACTTAGTTAATATTAAAATGACAAGGAAAAAACTACTTGATATAACCACCATAATTTAATTTATCAAAAAGATTTATGGGTCATGTAATTTAATTTTATTACAAATCTCCACTCTACCAACTCACTTGAAAATGGATATTAAAGAATGGAAATGATCACTTACATTCTACAATATGGGATTTATGTAAGATGAAAATGGATAAATTAAAAAATCATGGTTTCTTGATTAATAGTAGGAATAATTTTTTTTGTTCTAAGTTTGAAATTTTTTATTTGATATTGATGAATCATATTGATAAAATTAATATATTGTATTATAATAATTATTTATTAAGGAATAATATTATAAATCATGGTGTAAATAATATGAAGGAAGATGAATGGTGGATTTGTTTTTTTATCATGTTTCTATAAGTATGATATAGTGGTAGTTAATTAGTGATGTCATATTATACGGTTATATTACTAATATAATGGGAATCAATAAATACCTAAGGATTATTCTATAGTATGTTTTCAAAATTTAGAGAAATTTTGGATTGAAAATGGGGATATTTGTTTTTGGTTTTAGATATATATATATCACATAGATTGACATGAGATAATGTTGTTTGAAGAATATTCCCTTTAAAATTCAGTTGACATTAGGTAAATAGTAATTATGGATTTTATGAATCATATGATCTCTAGTTTTGATGCAATCATGGTTTATTACAATTTGAGATCATAAATATTATTTTATAGATTATAATGGGATTTGAAATTTATTTCATTATTATGGTATTGTTATTATTTCCAAATAATATCAGTTTATTTTTTTGAAGAATGATATGATAATGGTAAAAAAATCAATGGGATTTTATTTAAGAAATAATATATAAATTATATTTGGGAACCGTATTTGATTTTATTATGTATTTATTTGGATTTATGTTATATTTGAAAATAAAAATCATATCTTAATGATTATATGATTGGGGAATTTTTTCGGAATGATACATTATAAGTGGATGATTTTATTTCGCGAAAAACAACAAACATGGGATACTACGTGAACAATTATTTTTAAAATTTCTTCACTCCCCATTCCATAGTGGGCATAGTCTCTTACTACACTATGTTTACTACCCATTACAGTCATGTGCATCTAATGATATACCAATAATTAACCAATTTATTGGTTAGAAATATAATTTTTTGCCCACCTATCCCAAAAAATATTATATACGTGTTCCAAGAGATAATAAAATTTCATCATATCCTATCCAATTAAAATTAAATGCATCTCAACATCATTTAATCATAGGATAACAAATATTAATGGGATTATATTTATAAAATTTTCCAAATATCATCAATGAATAAGCGTTTGAATGGAAATAGGTTTCTTAAAAACAATTTCAACATAATTAAATACCATTCATAAAGAAAAATTACTTTTCTTCATTATTTTATATCCTAATAAATGTGAATATAACATACAGGGTTATCATAATTGATGATAATTCCCATAAAATATCCGTCGAATTATTAATAGGGAAAATAAACATTTTATTTTGAAATTCATTCTTTAAAATATAAATATATACAAAATATCATGGAAAAAATTTTCATTGAAAATATAAAAGTAAAAATATAATATAGTCATAAATGTTTCTATATTTAATGAAACATTAATATTCCATTCTATATATATTTGATAAAAGTGAAATTTACTTATACACCTCTATAAAAAATGAAAATAAATATCATTTCCAAAATAAAAAAGAATATAAATTTTCAAAAAAAATTATAAAAATTAAAAATATACATAAATGATATTGAATAATAATTTTAGAATATTAAAAGAATTCAAAAAATAATCTAAATGAATTTATTTACGGATGAAAAAGGGTTTTCAACCAATGAAGGAAATAAAGTTGGTTTTGCATTACAATATTCTGTCAGTTTCATAAGTAAATAAGTGGATAAAAAATTGAATGAATATATTACCAATAAAAATAATGAAGATATTGAAACTCATTTTTTTATTTATAGGAATATCATAAAAAATAATCAAATAAAAATGACTCATTAAAAATCCCAATATACAATGATGTTGAAACATAATACCCTTACCACTTTGGTAAAATTTGAATTTCAATACCCATTAATGTATAATATAACAATTATTTTTTAAAAAATAATAATAATAATTACTTTAATGATTTACCATTTAAATGGCTGTGTATATACACATAATTAATAACATATATGGATAATGTAACTTATGTCCCAAAGAAGACAATTTTAGATGATAAACCCATGCATTGTGTCAAACATATTTTGTACATGGTTGATCATCATGTATAATAAATATTGATTTGTTAATAATATATTATATAATTAATGTATTGTATATCATACAATATATTATTTACTTATATACATTTACAACCCTTTCATTAAAAACATGGTTCTCAAATAACAGTTTCTTGTGGTCACTTCTTCATTTTTCATTAATAATTCAGTTCTACAGTTTTATCCCTATTACATTAATTATTGTCAATTGATATCCACAATTTTATGCATGATATAAATTACATATAATATATTTATATAAATAAATATTTATATTGATACATATATTTGATATAGGAAAATGATTTACATTGTTCTTGGAGATAATGTCTTATACGTAAGAAGTAATGATGATTTCAATTTTTGATGATTGAAAACAATGAATGGTAAATAAAAATTAAACTTTAAAAAATAAATATTATATCTTAAACTATATATATATTATTAAAATCTATCCTTATGAAAATAATTTAATAAATAATGATAAATTAATCACATTTTATTGTAGAGTGGGTTGTCCACATGTATGAATGAGTGACATAATCACATTCAAATATATTGGATGGTAAGAAAGATGATAGAATAATAAAAGTATAGAATCATAATTATGTCATGATTATTATTAATATACAATAAAATCATCAAAATACAGATACATAATTACGGTTTTGAATTTTTTTTCTTTTGTGGAAATGTTAAGTCACACGTTACACAAATGCTATACAATAACATCACATTTGATGTGAAATTGGGTGGATAATGGTTTATTCATAATGATAATATTAATTAAATATATTTAAGATACATTTGTTATTAATTTATGAAAAATAACACTTACATAGTTATAAAAAAAGAATATGTAAAAAGAATTTAATTGGATAAGGTGACACACATTCTTCAAAATAATATCTCTTGACCTCCATTTAAAGATACTATGGTTTCACTATTGGGTAGAACAAATCCTATAGATTGTGGATTGGTCAATTTAAAAGATTATTTTTTAGGTATTTGTCAATATATAATTATAATTGTGATGTAACAAAAAGAAATGGTGGTATCCTTTTATAACTGATTGATGGGGAACTGTTAAAATATACTAAAATATTAAAACATAATACATTTATTACCATTCCAAATGATTTTATATTGATAGAGATTAAATTATAAGGACTTATTCAGTTTGAATACCTACATAATAAAAAAACTAGATAGTTTTATGTTGTATTTCAAACCATATGTTTTAGTTTAACCCCTTAGTTATCAAATTTTATCCTTAAAAGTTAAAAATATCATCATTCTTAAATAGTTTTAATTATAATTATATGCTAAAAAAATTCTCATATGTAGTCAAAAGATGATGTTTTAGACCATATATTATGACATATTTTATCTTTATTTCTTAATTTCTATATAATTTATTCGAATATTATTTTCATAAAATATCATTAATTTTATTTTGGTTTTATTAATTAAATTACACTTAAAAGAAAGTAATACAATAATATTATTAATTTTTAATAATTTATATAAATCCTAATATATTTTATTAATATATGAAAATTAGGGAACATAAAAATTATTCCAAATTTTATATCATTGAATTCGTAAGTCATTTATTATATATATATATATAATAATTTAATAAAAAATGTACCAGCGTTATGTAAATATATAGTATAATTATTTAATCAATAATAATTTAAAAAAATTTAAAATAGATATTATTATAAATAATTTAAAATTAAATATATTAGTATTAACACACTTTTTTACCCATATGATAAACTATAATAAATATTAATTTAATAGAAATATAATGTACTCATATTAATATTAACTTCATAATAATTGTAATATTGATCTATGTGTCCATATTTTAAGGTGGTATATATACATGGAATAAATAGACACATTTAATAGGAAAAAATATCTTTTTGACAAATTTTAAATCCTCTTCCAAAAGTTTTAGCTGTAGTTTACATTTTGTATGCCTACTAAGGTGAAAGATGATTACTAATGTTAATATTAAAAGGAAATTAAATAAAAGGGGTTTGTCTATCAAATATAAACCACTTTAATTAAAATAAAAAATAATAATTTATGGAATTTATTTTTCTCACAGTGATTGTAAATATTTGATGACAGAATCCCAAAAAACATTTTAATGGAAATGATTTTTTTAAGAATAAGAATTTTTTGTTTAAAATACCTCTAAAAAATATATTATAATGTACATAATTGTATTGTTGAAAATATAAATGAAATGTATTTTCATTTCAAATACTTTAAAATAAAATTGAAATAATTTCATTACTAAAAAATATAAGTTTCAAAAAAAATTATTGTATCAAAATTCACTATAAAATCATTATTTAAAAAAAGGAAAAAAATATTCCATAATATAACATTGATATGATTATTTACCAGATAATTTTCATTTTTGAAAATATATAAAATTTAATTTCATAAATAAAATATAATATTTTCTAAAAAAATAAATCATTTTTTAAGGAAATCTATTTGGAATCATAATTTTAGTTTTCCAAAAAATAAATATTAAATGACTAAAACTATTAAATATAGTAGTAATGATAATTAAATATATATATATATATATATATTTCATATTTTAGTTATTCAAATTCATAACTGCCACATTAATGGATTTGTTTTAATAGTAAAAATAAAATAAAAATATTATACAACAATTTTAGGATGGTATTTCCTATCATTTACACTATCAATCCTAATGATGTTATATTAAAATAATTGGTTTTTATATTTGGGGTCCTATATATCACAATAATTCAATGGGTAAGGATTATTATCCCATGTGAGAAAGAATTTGGGATTGACTATTAATATGATTATCACATCTCCAAATGACTTTTCATTATTGAATTGGTAATTAAAAATGAAGGTAAATAAATTATATGAGTGTATTTCATTAAAC
Source organism: Viscum album (assembly GCA_963277665.1). Lineage (NCBI taxonomy): Eukaryota > Viridiplantae > Streptophyta > Magnoliopsida > Santalales > Viscaceae > Viscum > Viscum album. The sequence goes on along the minus strand of OY728161.1, from coordinate 910,477,383 downwards.
AGAATCCCAAAAAGCCTAAAAATATATTTTCTACAAATTTTCAATTCTTAAAAAATATATTCTAGAGTGTAATTATAAATATTTATGATCAAAAAATACTATATCTGACTTTATATGTAGTTAGTGATACTCATATTGATGTTGTGCTAGAATATTATGGTTTTGAAATGATCGCAAAGATGATTCATGATTGTGTATTTAGTTATATATTTCCAAGATTATTTATCATGGCTATAATTAGGAATGGATATACTCAAATAGATTTGTTTATATAATCTTATTTGTTTACAAATTTCTATTTGAAATCAATAAATTATTCACCATTACTCACGATTATCATATCATCATTTAATATAGTAAGACATCATATAAGTCTACCATTTTAGATTAAATTTTTTTATTCTATATTAAAAACATTTATTGTTCCATATTATTTTTAAAAATAAATTTCACCAATGATTAAGTTCTACGTAATTATTATAATTTAAATGATTATGTCACGATGATAAGTGTTCCCTTACCGATCGAATGAGGTCACCATGTATTATGATTTATTTCCTTATGAAAGTAATTGTATTATAACCGTGGAGATATATCGAATATGATCTGATGTAGTGAAATTTTTGTAAGAAATTCAAAATTATATAGAATAATATTTTAATACACCTAATCGTTGAGTATAGTAATCCATTGGTTAATGATGTCGGGAGATTATCATCAATATGTAACCCTTAAAAATTCAACATATTTTTTTTATAAATAATAATTTGTCATTATAGAACTCAGTTGGTATACATGACATATTGTAAAGAAATATTTTTCAATAAGGTCCTCAGTAATTCGGGTATGGGGAAAATTAATTCCATATAGTGAATCAAATAAAATATATAGACCGCAATGACATGTACTATTTAAAAATGGGTAATCACCTACATGGGATGAAATGGATAGAAAAATTCATTATAATCCACATTTCTAACCTTACACATAAATATTTGTATAGTTCCTCATTTATAAAATACAAAAAAAAATTCATACCATGCACACTTGACACCAACGATAGTCATGACCAAAATATATTAATGTCTTATTAATAAATCTACAAATTTACATTTTAAAATTCAATTTCAAATATTTTTACTATAAAAAATTTAGATATTACATTCCATTAGAAAATATATTATCCGATAAATTAGATTTGAAATTACTGATCATTTTTAATGAAATTAATCCTTTATCACTGTCATCCTCATGTAGTCCATACAGTGTACTATTGACCATCATTCAACATCATCATTGCTAAATGTACAAACTAATAAATTTTATGTAAATATATAGTAATGATTAAAATTATACACATCCGTCATATTTTTTGGATTTATATGATAGTTTACAATCAAATTATAATCTAAATACCAATATTGAAAATAAAATAACAATAAGTTGAATAAATTAAATTATTAATCATATAAATAAACGATGAATAAATACTTTCTAACATATTCTAATATTAAAATATATATCCTTGATTATACCATATTTTAAAAGATCTGGGAAACTAAATGTCATCAACAAATAACATTATTTCATATGTTCTATATATAAATTTACACATCTTTAAAAAATATCCTAATATTACAGACTATGATATGCTATGATTTTAAAATCTAAATAAAGAATCCTTATGATAATTGAAACATAATCTAACAAACATATAATTAATATTGATAATTTATCATATCTAAATAATCAACATTTTTTATAAATACACATATATTCCAACGAACATTCAAATTGAAACTATCAAATATTGAAATGTAATCCACTGTGGGGAGTTCATCATCCCTTGAAATTTTCTATCCTCACCTAATGAAATAACCATGATAATGATTTTATTATATTTTTCTATAATGGAAATCAAAATCCAATACCTCATTAAATAATAATGAAAAAAAATTTTACAATTTTTAATGGAATATGGAGAAAGAACGAATGTCCTACCTAAAATTTGAATAATGAATTTCTCCTGAACCACCCAGGTTCATGGATGAAGAATGAAAAGGAATGTAATGTGGTTATCCCTCATTTAACTCTTTTATTTCTTCATATATAATGGAAACCCAAAATTAGAAAACATAATATAATATTTAATTTCGGTTTGATCAAATATAATAAGAATCTATTATGGTTTATGAGGTATTACAATAGGTAACAAAATGGAAAATCACAGAGGCATGGAATAGTTGATGAATATTCATTTTAGTAGATTTCCCCCAGAAACTGAGTGAGAACCATCAAAATTTTGGTAGACAAGAAAGTGAGCTCTCTATTTAAATGATGCTATGTGAGGACGCACTTGTTCTTTGGTGGTTTGAACATTGTTATATAATGGTCCATTAGATATCTTGTGGGTTCTATAAGATATTTAGTGTAGTTATGTACGAGAAATTAGTTTAATGTTTTTCATTGATTTTATGGGTGTCCTCTAAAAAAGGTGGTTGATAAATAATCACCCCTTCAATTAGATCCATACAAACCCATTAGTTATAATTTTGTGGTTCTCCTATTGTATTCATGATCATAGAAGTATAAATATTACATTAATATTTATGGAGCACTAATGGTGGTGTTAATATATATTTAGTTTCATCATTAATTGTTTCAGTCTTATATTAAATCCATAAAATAAATTTTCAGATATTAATAATTATTTCATGACTATATTAATGATTGTATGGTTCTGATGGTGGTTGAAAAATAATAGTTTGTTCTAATTTCATGATAAATAGTGAATAAATAAATTACACCATTATATTAATGATTCTATGATGTCATATTGTTGATATAAATTATTAGGTAATATATTGACTAAATATAAAAAAATTTGTTTTCAGGGTTATTGATGGAATTAGGGGTTCTTTTTGTATTGATTGGGATTGAGGTATGTTGGATCTAATTCATGGGGGTTACTAAAAAATATTTTCCATATGTGAATTGTGTGAGTGTTTATGTTGGGGAAATCGGGGTCTGTTATTTAATTGGAATGTGGAAAATTATTCTCATCCACATATTTTCATCCATGAGGGTATAGTGAATTAATATAATTCATAAAATTAATTATATTTCATTGGGTAGTAATTGTGAAAGAGATGTGATCATGGTGATTAATGAAAATTTGGAATGCTTGTGTTAAAAAGGGTTGAAAAATATACATCAGTCATTAGGTGGATTCATGATTTAATGTGGAAAATATTTAGATTTTCTAATATTGGGTATGATTTTTTATTTTTGATATATAGTTCAAATAAACGCTAAAATGTGATATCATGATTATTGAAATAAGTGTGGATGGTTTCACATGAAGTGGGGAATTATTTGAGTGTAATGTATGGGTGACCATAATATATCATTGATTTTAGGCCTGTGATGTCATCAGTATTGCATTATTCATCTAATGTTTAAGTAGTTATGCAGACTAAACACTTTAATAGGGTTTATGATAGGAAATTATGGCGATGGTTACTAAAATTCTCAACATATATTGATCTAGTTTGTTGGTGGTTCCACTCACTATTACAGTTTGGGTAGTTGGGAGGTGTAAAAAAATATGATTGGTGGACGAACCCACAATGAGTTATATATGGATAATATAAACAAAAATAAAATATGGTGAATGTGTACATCATCAGACTCATAGAATGAGTTTTTATAGATACATGTACATGATTTAGATATTTTGTGGAAATTAGATGAAAAACAGCTTTTAAGATAATTATATACAGTGATAATAACCTTGTTTTTGATGTCATAATCCATATGAAAATTTTGTGGTTGTATACCTTCGTAGTATAATATGGTATTTCAAGAAATATATGTTAAATGAGATTTTCCACTCATATACATGGTATTAGTTGTAGTGAAGTAATTCCCTCAATAATGTAGTGATGTTAGAGGGAGTTCTTTCTGAGCCACTTATTGTGTCAGAATATGAGTAAATTATATCTTACCTATATTTTTTATGTGATGAAATTGAATAATGATGGTGATGGTTTTAAACCCCATGAATATGAAGATTGGTATTGCATATTTCTCATTGTATAATGATGTTATACACAAACAAATATAATTATTGAACAATTAATGGCCAATTTAGGTCAATCTAGTCGTGTTTTTTACTATTAATATATGTCAAGATATTAATGTATTATTAATTATCCTGTTTTTTATTTCCAGGTATAGTGAATCCCCAATGTTGGTGATGGAGTATGATATTGTTGGGTTTTGGTGGATGGTGGTTTCATTATATATATTGGGGACCAAACCTAGTGGATCATATATGTCATGTTGGTGTGGATTCCAATATATTTTATTTACATAAAATTGATATAAATGATTAACCAAACTTATATAATCATATATATCCAACCATCTTTTTTAATAAAACAAATATTATTTATGTTGGAATGAGTTTTTAGTTTTATTATATACATTATATGTGATGCTTTATCTAATGATATTAATTTCATTTTTTTTAAAATGAGGGTGTAGATATATTTTCTCAAACATAACATATTATCTCTTGATGTAATCCTTTGATATATTATGTGGTCATAAAGTGTTCAGGTGGAACCACATAGATTATATTTATTTAGGTTGACTTAGGTAGAGATTTTATAAATATGTATCATTGTGAATATTTATATTTCAATTTTATATATAGTGGATGATGATATATGGATATATAAAAATAGGGATAACACCATATTGTGTTCTTGAATAGTACAACTATGGTATAGAGATCAGGTTTCTTGGAAAACATAATTTTTTTAAAGTTTTCAGGGCTTTATTTGATTAATTTTATAATGATAAAATATATGGTATGATATTATTAATTTGTGGAATAATTATTCATCATAATAAGTTAAAAGTGTATAAATTCGTCTATTTCTTGCATATTGGGATCATATTAATTATGTGTGGATTCTTGTTATTTCAATTCATGTTATGGAAGGATACTCAATTTGATAAATTTTTAATAGAAAATAACATGGAATTACATGTTTCATTCATTTTATTTGGAATCTTATGATGTATGATTATGTTAATCTTATACATGTGTGAGTCTCAACCCCATACATTTCATGGTAGATGATGATAAATCACTTGAGTGGGGGGAAATGTATTCTGTTTGGTGTATGGTATGCTAGAGTTATTATTAATGGAATGTGATGTATTCAACATTATGGTTAGTATTGGTGATAATTTATTTTTATATAGAGTGATCTCTAGTGTAGAAAAAAATTAACGCTTGTATTTATCCATTTTAATATAGGTTAAAAGATAAACTAACATTAAAACCATGAATATTTTTTTTAGTTAATTTTGTTCAAGAATGGATGTTGACTGTTCTAAAAGTAATATACCGTATGAATTTAAATTTTAGTTTTTATGATAATCAATGTTGACATCACTAATTTTTTATTATCCAAATTACAATCTATAAAAACTAAATCTAATGAAAAAATAATTTTTTAGGGAAAAGATATTTGAAAAAAATTATAAATGAGAGATACGATCATACACTGAATGTATTGTTTTCCAAAAATAGACACTGAATGCAACATTCAATGTATATTTCATTCGAATCCAATAAGGAAAATATCATTTTATATATTTTATAATAAAATTTATTTTAAATATTAATATAATTTAAATATTGTTCAATACATTATTCATGAACTATAAAAATTCACCACCAAAAATTGTAATCATCATAACAACCCAATGTATAATAGAAAATAATTAATGAATAAATTTAAAAAATAACTTGTAAACAATATTCTTTCAATGAAAAATAATTCTTAAAAGTAGGAAAAATAAAAAACTATTGTATATATTATTTATTATGATTTAAACTATTTATTGAAACACCAAATCATTGAAAAAAAATCTACATTTATATAATGTGTTAAGAATCAAATAATAGAATATGGTTTATTAAATTATAATTCTTATAATTAAACTATCAATTTTATAAATGGTTAGTATTCTAGTCATGATTATTAAATAAATTAATCACATTACATAAGACATGAAGCCAATGATCTTTTTTATTAATAAAACTATGTTTATAGAAAAATTCATAATAAAATAGAGGGATTTGTATGAAAAATTAGTATTCATAATTATAAATGTAATATACGTCAAAATTCACACACATAGCTTTTTCAAGGTCCATTTTGTAAAAAAAATTATATTCCCCAATGCATGGTCTATTATAGATTGAAATATTTATTATAGAAATATATTAAAATAAAATATAATTATAATAAATAACTAAAATAATATCATAATAAATAATATATTTTAAACATGTTAAGACTACTTCACACATAATCAAATAATACATATAATAAATATTACTTTATATTATGTTGGAATAATTTGTACAACTTCAAGTGTACCTAAAAATATAAAAATTCAATCATTAATAATTTCATAATAAATGGTGGTTCCTAATGATAAATTTTTTCCACATTTAATTTAATGGAAAAAATTAATATATATATCAGTTCCTCTAATCAGTTAGAAATATATTGAATTCAGGATTTTTGGCCCAAATTGTTCAATACTTGTAATGTTTATTCCCATTAAATATTACCCTTAATAGATATGAAATAGCATTGTATGTTAATATTTTGGAGATACCTATTTATAAATTTCATAAATTAATTCAACATTATAAATGTTTACATAATGAAATTAAATTTACAATTAAAATTTACTTACATAGAATAAAACCACAATAAGGGTGTAGCGATCTCATCACATAATAGTAAATGAGTAATATTTTTAAAATTTATTTATTATAAATTTTTATAAATAAATATTATTAATCATCCTAAAATTATAATATTTGGGTATCATAGAAGTAATTTAGGATAACATTTTAATCTCGTTATTACTAGGAGGTGACATTAAATTAGTTTGTTCTTGATATTTCCCATTAATTTCAATTATTATTTTGAATTTATAAACTATTATATAAAATAATAATAAGAAAAAAATAATATAAATTTGAAATTAAGAGTCTAAAAAATCAAAATTAAAAAATCAAAATATGTCCACTAATGACAAAGAAATGATAGATATTGTAAAAAAGAACAATACACTATCTAAAAAATTCATCGACACCAGTAAGTAGTTAAAATTGAGATTTTTGTCCAATAATATCATTTACCCAAAAACATTCCAATCCAGATTGTATATGGTGATAATTTGTGTAATCACCCAAATTACATACATTTTTATATTCCATAGTATGTATAAGGGATCTCAAATATGAAAATAATATTAAATGGTTTGGTCTGACTAATTATGTAGAGGATCATGGGTCGGCATGATTTACATGTCATGACCATCTTTCCATTTTTATAAGCATAAACTCTATATTTTATTTCATTCAACCATTTACATAAACATTAAACTATTTTATATCATCATTCAATTAAGGAATTTATCGACTTTTCTCATCGTACCATAATATAATATATGGTCAAACGGTTTTTTTCTAATATTGATACCCTCCTCAAATAAAATAACATATATGGAGTGGTGTTACCTTCCAAATTTTGTATGAATATCTTACATATCTTTAGGAGAAATGGTCCCCAATATAGATTTTTTCGAAAGGGAGTCTTCAAATAATATTTTAAAATGTTACGCTTGGGAGATAAATTCACCGAATAGTAATTATAATGATAATTAATAATTAATTACATAATATATTATTAGATAGGTAGTTTTTGGATTAATTATAACTTTACACAATTTTTCATCCCTATTTTTTTCATATATCTAGAAGAGTGAGAGGATCTTTATGGTAATATCGGAGATCTAATGATTTACTATATTACATAGATATTTATTCATAAATAATCCTAGAAATCAAATTCTCTTATAATAATATATCCTACTAATGTGACAATTTGTGAGGTTATAAAATTTTGGACTAAATCTCATCATGATCTCTCACGGGATATATATATATATAAGAAAGAATTAATAAATTATCAATGAATCAAGATTAATTTCAAAATTGAAATTTTAAAAATGTTAATAATTACTGTAATGGATTCCCCTGACATATTACTAACAATATTCACTTATGTGTCTATAAATATCTAAACACATACTTAACATAGAGATCATGAATCAATATAATCTTTCAAATATTGTAGGATATAAAAAATTTATTAAAATAACTCTATCTATTTTCCAAAAAAATGTAGATATATTTTTTCTATTAATTCAACAATTGATCATCAAATGACTTCTATATTTGAATATATTTAATATTAGTTATATTGATATATATTCAAATTAATCAATTATAAAACTAAATAAACAAATTATAAATATTAACAATGTGGGATTCCAAAACTAATCTTGTGTGTACGGGGCAATGTTCCTTTAATTATGGATGAATTACTGATTCTAAATTTACTACGCATAGCAATGTAACTCAAAAATTTATTAGCATATGGGATTACTAGGTTGTAATTAACAACAATGAAAATTATCAAAATTTTATTTAGATTTTAAATGAAGAATTCATTGGAAAAAATATATCCAAAATGTCAACTATAGTTAGGTGCTATCAATTATATGAAGTTGAACCACATCTAAAAAATTTAGGTAAAATTAAAAAATAACATTAACTACATTAAATTTAATAGATATACTTATATGATAAAATTTACAAACCTCAGTTAACTTGCCTCTATTTTTCTCAATTAGAATGATCAATACTACATAATGAAAATATAGTAAACCTACTATTGATTAAAATTGAAATGTTATTTAAATATAAAAATTTTAATTTTCTTATTATAAAATAAAATATTATTCCTAAAATTGTAAACCAAAAATTGTGTAAATATAACCAACAAATATAAAAAATTAGTGAAAATGAAAAATATGACTCTAATAAATAATTATTAAATATTTATAAATTTATTGAATTAGAATATAATACATATTTAAATAAATATTTTTATTCTTGACAATTTTTATAAAATTTAAAATATATTTGTAAATAAATTTTCATACCCGAAAATGAATAAATAAAATAAAATAAATGATAAAGGAACATTTTTTTATCCAAATAATGGATACCATAATCCAATTAATATTTTTATTATTTAGATAATTTATGGAATTCTAAACATCAATATTTTCAAATATTATGGTTAAAAATATAATTTTGTGGAATGTGAAATTTTTAAAAAATCTATACTGGTATTTACACGATTAATTTAGAGAGTATTTGTGTTTTTTCTCATATCCCTCTATTGTTAAAATATATTTTTATATGGATTTATTCTATATCAAATTCATAAATATCCTAAACAAAATGGGAAATATATACGACAATAGTCTTCGACATCATCAACATTCTGAATAAACAAATTTTTTCCCATTGTAAATGATGATTCATTAATTATATGATAGTTTATATATCTAAATTATATAATTAAAATTATTCTCTATGATTAATGATTCCATGTTAAAAAATATTAATTTTAATGAAACATATGTTAATTTTTAATCACTAGTGTTCACATATCATTTTTTATTAACCAAACTACATATATTCATTATTACTAAACATTTACTTTATTCAATCCCGCTTATAACCTATATAAATCTAAAATATGATTTGGATGAATAATTTTAATTTTTTTTATTTAAAATTAATTAATTAAGTTCTTATTTGATGATCATTACTCTATTAAATTCAAGGGTACTACTGTCAACCTAATTTCTTATAAAACTTTTAAACATTAATATCAAAACCAAAACACAAGATCAAACTAAAACATGTTCTACCTTTTATAAATTTTAATATTCAAGATGTGGATAAAATTATATATATTTTTTCTTAATACATAAAAATGTATTTATATGTTAATTTAATATAAAATATATATTTATTTTTGGAAATTAAAATTTTAAAATTTTAATATTTTATGATATATATAATTAGAACATATCCATGTGGTTTAATATCAATAATTTTCATAGTCTCACTTCACTACGTTGATTTGAAAATTACATTAAGAAATGGACCCATTTATGTTTTCCATTATACTTCCTATGTGGATATATATGGAGAGAACCATTGTTCACATTATATAAATAATCCATATAGAACTCAATCAATTTTTATAGTATATATTCTTGAATATTCTAGGCCATTGATTAATGATGCAACTCAACATTTAAGAGAAATATTGTTGTGATATTTTTATTTTCAATCAATGGTAATACATTATATCCCATGGTAATCAATGAAATAAAAATATTTCATTTCATGAAATATGTTAGAGAAGATATAAAGAGGAATATTCTAAATGATTATAGGAATAAAATATTGTTGATTATAACATTGATTCATCTTTGATAATTGGATTTTGAATATAAGATGTTCTCAAGTATTTATATTTTGTAATTTGATACATAGTGGTATTTCATATTGAATATTTTGGTTATATATTTTACTATAATGCTAATGTTAGTGGATGTTTTTTAGTTTTCATAAGAACATTGGAAATATGTCCTTAAAATATTAAATCATGTGACAATATTATAGGGGAAGTATAATATTTAAAAAATATGGTGTTAAGAAACTATTGTAACAGGATTCATTTAATAATTTTCATAAATGTGGAAGGAGGTTCTTAATTTATGGAAAATATTGAGAAGACTATACATATAAATAAAACAGAGGTGATCTTCTAGATAAAATCAAACTAAGGTTTTTAGATGATGTCAATTTTCTTAGGGAGATATGGTAAGGGGTATATCAAATTTGGGAATAAATTATATTCCCTATTCCATTTGAGAATGATCCCAAAATGAAAAATACCAATATATTCTTCTTGATTTGTTCTTCATTAATCTTACAAAATAATTCCCTGTTGTCGTGATTAAATGAGGATGTGCACAGGATGAAGATACATGACTCAATGAAAGATATCAATATCAAGGAACTCTAAAGTTATTCAACTTAGAAAACATCTTATTAAATAAATTTTTTCATGTTTTAGTTTAAAAAAATGACGAGTTTATGGGTGGGATATGTCATGTTAATTTCATGAAGATATTATGATTTATTCAAACATTAAAAACTAGGGTTTATTAATATTTTCAAATAAACATTGATGGTTTATAAAGATAAATACAATGTCTAATGGAAATACAAGTACTAATATTATATTGTGGTGTTTTTTGGAAGAAACTTAAGATTTCATAGCATATGAAATATAGGGTTATGTTTGTAAGATAAAATTATTGAGTTATCAGATATACTATTTCAGATATATGAATTTCCATCATTGAGTAGAGGATTCTATATAACCAATTAGATTTAGGAAACATGTAATGATCATTGAAATAAGATATTTTTAAAGATGTTTTTTGGACAGAAGAATGGTTCCAATGAAAATTAGAATTTGGTTTTTGAATTGTTATGAAAAATATTTCCAAATAAAGTCAATAATTTTTTTGAAAATAAGATTATAACAAGACCTAGGATTTTATGGATTTTGAGTGAAATTAATTTGGATGATGGTTCCATGTTTAGATATCAGAAATATGATTCTATGCATCAGGAATAGATATATTTTTCCAAGATGGTTGATCATACTAATTTTTTCAAATGATGTTGTTAGGAACATAGGTTGTTTGGTTAAAATCCCATAAGGTATCATTAAATTATTTTAGAGGGGACTGTGTTTATAGAAAAAGAATAACTCCATGATGTGTTTATAGATAGTGCAGACAAAGATGATTAATTTCATTACAAAGGGGGTTTACATGGTGATTTGTTGACCTCTATATATATTTTTGACAACCTATTTTGACAAAGAATGATGGTGTGGAAACATGCGTTCAAGGAATGTTTCAAGAGTAGAATTTTGAAAAATGGAAAAGGCATGATGTGTTCATATGATTTGGTAATTTGAATGAATGATGAGTTTTTGTTCAAGAAACATGCATTCCTAATGCGACATCGAACCGAGCTTTGCATAATCTATGAGGAACTTGCACATCAAAAGTTAAATCTTCCACACAGGGGTCAAGAACACCTATAAATACAAGGCAATCCCCACATTTGATAGAGCTCAACAATTAGATATAATATTATCACCAATTCATGTAATAATTTCATGCAAATGGAGTTGAGTGTATGATTTGATTGGCACGTAAGATTGTAGTTTCGCTCAAGGGGTGTTTTTTGAAAAAAGTAAAATCTTGAATCCAAGGAATTAATGTACTGCACATGACATAGTAAGGGTATTTCGAATGATTTCATGTTTCCTGGTACTCTTGGTTCAGAGATAGATTCATCTGTGGGTGAAAGTTAGACATCATTAGAGAAACTATCAATAGTTAAAGATGTAGTTTTCATTAGAGATAATGAGGAGACCTATAGGTATATGAACTGTTAGTAGATCTTATGAAGCAGTATTGAGAACCCTAAATTTGAGAGATCAATGAGAATTCATAATGTGAATGGTTGTATTATATGAGGGACAGTGATTCCACATAGAACGTTGAAAATAAAGATGTGATCTTTAGTGGATTCTGTATATCGGCCCACAACTGGTGTAAGCTCCATAGACATAGCCTAGTGGGGATGAACCATGTAAATTTTTTTGTGTCCTATGAATGTTTTATGGTTTTATCATACCCTTCTATTGGAACGATAGAGAAGAGGGTTTTTCCTAATAAAAAAACATGATCTAAAGGGGTTTTGGATTTAATATTTCATACCATGATTCATCCCCTCCTCTCATTGTATCTAGCCTAGTGGACCTAACATATGTACATGATAAATACAATAATATAGAGACCATTTTATATTCTTTTACAAATCAATTTAATGTAATCCATCAGGAGAATATTTATAATTTCAAAAAGGAGATTCCACATGGTGAAAAAGGTATTAATGCTTATTAGTAGATGAAATGGTTGAAAATCCATCAAATTAATGTTCTTACCATGTTAGCATGAAATATTAATGTACGAATTTAAAAAATCATAGGATTTCGAAAATTAGCAGTTAAGGAATAAAAAATAATCAGGTAATTTTTCATATGAAGATTCTAATGAAATATTTAGAGATGTTTTTATGAATATTTTAATGAATATTAGATGAGGTTTCACCGGAATAAATTATATTTATAAGGGTGTATCAGAATCAATGACAAATAGTTCATATATTCAATTATAGATAATATGTTCTACATGTATTTTTACGAAAACAATTATCATATATGTAATATCCATGACTCTAACTGAAATTGGAGAAGATATTTTTCTCCGAGAACTAATGAGTGATCCAAAATTGTTTATTACAAACTATATTAGATTATTGTTGATGGTAGTGAAATTGTTAATGGAAAAAATTTGGTTTTCAAATTTTGATGTCTTAAATTTATTACTATGTTAATTTATCCCCCCTAAATTTATTTAAAATCCCTTATACTAATAATATATGAATTTGAACTATGTTTTTCTGATGATATGATTTTTTACGGTTGTTCAATGTTATGATGAATTACTATTCAATACGGATGTGCAAATAGTGATGATTGATTGTTATTTTCATTTAGGGAGAAGTTATTGTAAAAGGGAAAAATATAAAGATGTGATTACATGATGGGGTTAAATCTATGAAAAGAGAAACAACGAAATTAATAGATATTGTATGATGTGTGAAATTTATACCAGATAATATATTATAATTATGTGGTAATAGGTGAATATTGTTTAGATAAATGAATGATGTGAATTATTAAAAAATTATTATTTTAGACTGTAGATGTCATAGGTACACAATGTAAAATCATTATATATAGTACAAAAATTACAAAGATAGGAATAATTGATCTTGAACAGATTCAAGAAAAGAAACCTTCTACTTACTATTATAAGTGATTTTTTTATTTTGTATTGAAATTCAGATAATAATTAAATAATAAATGAATCATAGTGACATTTTACATATGTCTAAATATGTGGAATACCAGAATGGTACTTCAATTAAATTTAATGAAAATGTTTAATACTATCTCCATGAGTAGTATAATTATCTTTCTTAGAGTTAAAGGTAGAAAATGATATTAATGATACCGAGATTCCAGATTGGTTTTTATCCAAACCTTGATGTTTAAATATCCACAAATATTATAAGGATTTATATCTTGTTAAAAAAATTTAAAAATAAATATTATTATAGTATGTAATTTGTGTACAAAACTTCAATAAAACTAACATAGAATTGTCACAATTATTGTGTAGTGAGCCACGAAAAAATATAACATATATCTATTACTTGTTGATATATACATGTATATAATAATGAAAATATAATTAGAGAATAATTATCCTTACATTTCTAATAGTGAAAGGAATAAATAGTAACGATCAAATAAAATTTTACTGATACTGATTTAGTTACACTTTATATGATGAAAATATACAAATTTTTTCTGAATAATTATTTTCAATGAAAAGATTAAAGTCTAAGGAGTAATCATGGACTAATTTGTTAACTTATGAATTTATTAGTTTAATTCTGGTATTAAAATGGTGGTTTCTGTTTAAAAATTAAAATTTTATCCATACTAATAAATCAACATCTATACGGATTTTGATGAATAAGTTTAAAGAGAAATGAAATATGAAGAAGGTACTTATCATTTCTATTGAATAAAAACTATTAGTATATCTATGAATTAAAATAATAGAGGGAATATATGTAATAGAATGTAATGAATAGGTGTCTCATGTTTCCAACAATGGGAACAAAAACATTTCTATCATCATTTGATTAAGATAATGTGATCATGATATTTGTGAATATTATATTATATAATGACATTGAGAAGTAGAACCTCACAAAAGTGGTGATGATTATCTATATAAAAATTCTCAATATATATCAATGAGTATATAAATAGGTATTATATATTATATTTATATAAAAGTAATTTAACATGTTTTTGAATGTTTAAAATTATAAAAGAAGAAATAAACCATCCTAAATAAAAATAAGTAATAATATATAATGATTAGTTAAAATAATTTTTGGAATATAAAGAGAGTTCTGAATAGGTTGTACGGTTGGAATAAAAATTGATCGTAGGATATTATGGGAAACATGTAGTGGAGATAACACTTCATTAAAATATCTATTTTCATGATGAAAAGTAGATAATATATATAAATATCATGTATTTAAAATTCTATATGAATAACAAAATATCATGAGGAGGTTGATTCATTTTCCAAAAATTAATATTATGATACACTATGAAGAAGTTACTATAATTAATTAAAATTATAATAATAATTGTATTACTATGAAATATTAGAAAAGGGTCTTAGTAGAAAATTTTATAAGTTTAATGTTAGTTTGTCCAATCATGAGAAGTCACAAATTGAAACATATCAAAAGATGATGAATGTTTCTATTGATAAATATTTCTAAATAGATTATTCTAATATAAAATAAATAATATTTTGTTATAAGAACAACATAAAATTTGTTTTATCACAACCATTTATTAATGAAAAAAAGATTCATCATTCATGTTTTTGTGATGTTTTATCAAAAAAATATTCCACAAACTGTATAAGTTTGAAATAAATTATATGTGTTTGGATAAAGAAGATTGAATATGAGTTTACAAACATATATCTATTGGATAAAAAACAAGTGTGGAAGTAAGTTATATATAATGAGGCCAACAATTTGTGATTCAAAAAATTTATCATTCGAAATTTTTTAGATACTCTAGGTCACATGTTATATATAAAATATGATAAAGGTTTTTTTTTGTTAATTATGACAATTAAATATATTTAGTCATTTTGAATAAAAGTTTTGAAGAATTATCATACTGAAAAGGAAAAAAATAAACCCAAAATCTAATTGGATAATTATAATTCTGATGAATAAATATTAATATTGTATGAAATATGTTAATCCATTGATCACAATTGGAACACATGTAAGTACATATGATGTGATCGAAATGGGTTTAACACTGATGGAACACGCTAATATCATAATGTATACAAAGATGGTAAGAGAATAATACCATGTTTGTAGTTGACGAAATAAAATCTACATTTCGAAGGTATGAATATTATTTTATAAAATTTATTCTCCAAATGTGATATATAGTCCAAAATGTAGTAAATACATCAATTTAATTTCCAAAATTCTAAATAATGGTGAATCATATTTAAAAAATAATAAGTATAATTTAACACTAATGAATTAATGTCGACTATCCAAATATATAATAATTTTTTATAATTTAATTTAAATAATCTATCTAAATGGATTTAAAAGAATTAAAATAAAATTATAATTGAAATAAAAAATAATTAAAGATGAATCAAAAATATTCTTCATTATTATGATGAATTTTAATTGTGTTTTTTGAAAATAATATCAATATTTATCATGATTATCTATGAAAGAGACAAATTAATGATTGAAATAACGAAAAAAGGTTGTTATGTCATTTTATATGGAAATTAATCAATCCTTAAATTATATAAGAATACATAACCCATTATGGTTGTCAAAAATAAATTTTCACAATTGTATTTAGAACAAGTCAAAAATCCTGGATTATCCAACACAAATAATTAATAAATTTCTTATTTGAAAGCATGAAGTTTGAAAGAAATGGAATAAATTATTTGAGAAAACTCTTTCAACCTTTAAATTCACAATGATAAGCGTGTAAGATCCACCGTATTCACTAAAAAAATAATTATTGTTTGTTTTTTTAATAAATGGAATTAAATTTAAAGCATGATCTATGGGATAGATCCTATGAAAGTGGAATGTCTAAAAAAATTTGATAAATTCAAAATAAATATTTCTATTCTGAAATTTTTCCCTAGAGGGTATAGTGAATGATTTTTATGATGGTGATATTTAGTGAAGTTGAGGAGGTTTTCAAAATATTTACATAAAAAAGAAATTAATCTATTTTTTATCATTATCACAACAATGTACCTAATATATTTTTTTTAATGAGAGTCATAATCATTAAATAATAGGAAATTAACCTATGAAAGGAACATATTGGGATATGATTAATTTTCAACTAAAATAATTATATCATACAAATATAACTATTCAAGAATGATCCTTAATGAATTCAATTGTCAAATATAATCCTTTTTTTATATCAAATCATTGGTCACTAGTGATAATAATAATTTGTAAAGGGGTTGAAATTGGATTAATTAATGAGATAAGGAATGTTAATGTTTTAAAATTATACAAAGTTGGTTTTGTTTCTAGTATTACATAAACAATTTAGTAAATTTTTTAATGAAATTGTATCAGTATCTATTTGAATTTTTTTAATCGTTTTTTTTCATATTTTGGAATCATCATTATAGAACATCAGTCTTAAATACTATAATGAATAATTTTATGTTGAAATTTCATGAGTTATTAGATAATTTTTTAAACAAAAATTTTGATTTCAAAATTAAATCCTATTGTTTTCTATAGTGACAATGTTACACAGAGATATATAGTGTAATGAAGGGTGGTACATTGTATATTAATGAACATTTACCACAAATTAAAATTTAATTTAATTCAAATAATTGTGGTATTGTGTGAAAAAAATGTTAGGTTAATGCTAATTATAATGTGTAAATAATGAAGATAATAACTCGAATATTAAAATTTAAAATTTAAAGAATATTTGATTGTATTTTAAATTAATACCAAGGGGTATATTTAAGAGAACACATTTTGTGTGAGTTTTACGTGTATTCATTTTTTGTAAGTGGTTATCAATAGATGTTAGTAAAATAGAATCATTTCCTTGATTTATATATATTGAAAATTTTATAAAGTATATTTCATCAAATTTTTTGTTCAAATTAAAATTAACTATAATGATTATAATAGACCCTTGATGATAAAAAATTTATATATATGGTGCTCATTTATTTATATGTTTGAAGAAGATACATGATGTTATAGTAATTTAATAATTATATATATATATATATATATATTTCTTAAGATTAAATGATCATTGATGAATTAAAAGTTTACTGAATACAATTGATGTTAAATTCTTAACGACTAAAACAATAGTCTTTTATGATGGAAACCAAAAATGTTTTATCAACTTTATGATACTTTCTTAAGATTTTTTTCTAAAAAGATTACTAATATATTATTATCATAGATTAAATGATGAAAATAATTTGTAGTGAAATATGAGATTACTAGAAAATGTTTAGTTGACTGAGGTGACCATATAGATGAGGTGAAACTCTTGTGAGATTATTAGGTTGATCTTCATGAGGTTAGTAGACAGAGGATGTAATCAATTGATACAATGACTATATTAATTTTTTAACCAGAAAAAATACTATCGATGAAATGTATTCCTAGATTCTTATGGATGTGTTCTTTATTGATAAAATAATTCATTATTGATGTGATTAAATGATGTTGAATATTGAAAGAAGAGATAAGACAATATGTATAAGAGGTTAATTGGGTGATAATATACTCTTATTTTCAGCTTCAAAAACCATGATTAATTAATTTTTTCGTGATTCAATATTAAGGGAATATGATTTTTATGAGTTGGGACTATAAAATTTATAATTAATCATGTTATTATGTTATTGAATAAATATGTGAATTTTTTTTGAGAATTTTAAGTTTTTTATTGTTTTTGTACAAATATTGGTACACTAATTACTGGATGAATTCTACAATGATCATGTTGATATTTTTTCATTAAGATTTAGATGATGTTATATCCAATTGATGGTATAATAATTATTATTAAACAAAAATAGTGATACCATTAGTATACTCGATAAGAAAACATAATGTGAATTTTCAAGTAGATGTTTTCATGAAAATGCATCAGATATGTTAATCATGTGATTATCGTCATAAAATGAAGTTCATGATGCAATTTATTAGATAAATGAATAGTTAGAGAAGAATATTCAATAGTGTTTTGTGAATAATTTGTGTTTTTTGTTATATAAAAGTCAACACATATAGGATACATGTGAAGATCATCAAACCAAAGTAGTTGGGATTTTAGAGTGACATTCATTAGATTGATGGTTCCATGATATGGCATGGGAGCTATGATCTAACACAATGTCATCAAAAAAAATTTATGAGTAGTGGAATATGAAATATGTCTTGAAATAAAGTGGTTTTAAATATAAAACATTATAACATTTCAACATAATAATCCCGAAATTTTCAATCATACAAAGTCATTCATTTAATAAATATCTCAATAAAATTTCATCAAAATAATCACATCATATTGACTTTTAGAAGTCATTCCAGAGTATCCATCAAATGAATCATCATATATTCAGCAGTTTTATTCCACCAGAAAATCCATGTAATAAATTTTATTAGTCAGAGGAAAGGATATGAGTCTATATAAGCTTTTAGAATAATATAATCTTAAAAATACTTATCTATAAATATCTTCAGTTATATTGTTCAAAAAAAGTACCGATAAAGATGGTTTATGAAGACTATCATAGGTTAATCTAACGTTATTATATAATATTTTGATATGTTAGTATTATATTATGATGGAACAATTGTATTATATTCACTATAAAAAAGTGGTGTAATGAATCTGTACTAGATTGATGATTTAAATACTATTTTGACGTTTTCATAGAACCATTTAATGAGATGCTTTTGATATGTTCATGTAATTATTTATTAATATCAATTCAAGGAATTTTTATTCTATATGTTATTTTTGAATGAATGATGATTTTTTTTGACATCAAAATATAAATAAATTTCTTATGAATATTATAGGATTCAATAAAAAAGTATGTTTTAATGTGGTCAAAAAAATATATAATTGAGAAATATATTCAAAATTAGTAGTCAGAAAATATAACAAAAATTCATTATTATCTACTAATTTTCTGTGAAACCACACATATATAATGTGGTTATAATAATGATAGATAATTTGATAATATAAATAGTAATTATTTGTATGCATAATGGCATATAATTTATCATTCATAATGGAGTGATTTCTATAATATTGTAGATTAATTCACGAAGAGTTCATGAGGGAACACAAATTTATTTCAAATAGAAGTATTATTATTCTAGAAGTTATTTTAGATTGAATGATGATGTGTTTTGACATAAAAATATATATATATATTACCTATGAATATTATCAAATAAAATCACAATGGATGTTTTAAGGTAGTCAAAATATATATATAATTGAGAAATATATTCAATATTGGATATGGGAAAATCAAGAAAAAATTCATTATTATCCATGAATTTTCAGTGAAACCACACATATATAATGGGGAGATAATAATGATAGATTATTTGGGGATATAAATATTTATTATGTGTATGAATAATGGTAACTATTTTCCCTATCATAAGGAAGTGATTTCCATAATACTGGAGAGTAATTCTTTTTTGGGATGATGCTTTAGGTGATGTATGATTGATAGTGATTCATGTAATATATATTAAGGATGAACTAGACAGTGTAATCCAGATCCTATAGATTATGTGAGTAATTGATGATGTTATATAGGAAATATCATTCTTATTTGGTGGTATCATATAAATAGTTTGTATACTATGGGATAAAAAACTATCCCCATTTGAATTTTCATCATACACTTAGTATCTAACATAGGTATTGGAGGAACATGAAAGAGACATTGTATAATGAATAAAGAAGATATAAAGAAGATTCATTATATCTCTTAAGTAAGTGTATCCATTGGATTGAAACATTAAAAAATATGACATTATAATATTTTTTTATTCATGTATGTGATGGATAATAAGAAGAAACTAATTATTAACATGATAAAGTATTCTTAATAAAAGGATTACTTGCATTTTGTTGAAATGAAACTGAAAAAAATGTTTATTAATATCCACACACGAAGTATTGTGATACAATAAATGGATACATGTGGAAAATGATATTAACAGTCTAGTGATTCATGATTATTTCCATTTCACAAATTATAATGTATAGGGATGAACATTTATTGTATCAGTATTTTGTCACCAAACAACTTTTATCATATACCACATTATAGGGGAGAATCAATGTATTTTTTATCACCATAGATGATAAGGACAAACAAATTTTATTATCTAGAAAACCCTGTAAAAAGATTATGTTCCATTCTACTCTATCATTCATTAATCTGTATAACATAATGAATATATAAAAATATAATAATAATACAAATATTATTTAGAGTTAATGATATTAAATATATTGGTTATATTAAAAGTTCCATCATTTAGCCAGCCCATATCATTATTGATCATATCTCGAAGTAAACCTAACAAACAAACCCCTTACAAAATCTATTATATTTATTTAAATAACCCATCTGATATAAATAATTGGCTGTCATACTATTTTATCATTCCATAATTGAATTTCTAGATGAACCAGTATTTAAAAAACCAATTAAAGGAAATAAATTTCTAGTTTAAAATTTATTTATATAGATTCCTTCCTACACACCTTTGGATTTATGGATTTTTTAAATGAAATTTAAAATGTAGCCAAAACTGATGATATAATTTCCTGTAGGAATACACAAAAATTCATCCAAAAAATTTAGTAGTATTTATTATATCATTAAATAATACTCATTCAGTTTCATCCTTTTTAGAAATAATTCTATCAATGCTAGAAAATTTTTTACATTGTATGAAAACCCACTACATACGTTAACAACAAAAAAACATTGAAAATATGATCTCCTCCAAGTCTTTCTATTTGTGTGACAATGAGTATGTAATTATATGTTGCATCTTTTCATTATATGTGATAAAACCACAAATATTCTTCTCAACATTTATTTCCAATAATTATTGAAAAACATAAATTTTATTTTCATTAACTCCCAAAATATATAGTAATGTTTTCCCAAATTTGTTTCCAAAAATTTATAATGATAATTTTATATTCATTCCAAAAAATAAAATAATGTATCATAATAAAATAGTCTATTTCATTCATGTTGTTTTTTCTTGATATGTACATACTTTCATTCTTAATGTGACATCTAATTCTATCACATATTTTTAACATTATTCATTATAAATATCTTTTGTGGTTATTAATACACTTGAAATCTATTAAACACATTTCATAATCATTCAAGAGGATAATACCTTCAAAAAATAACTATTATTCTATTAACACTCTCTTTTATCCATTTTGAAATTGATTATAAGTAGTGCCCATATTATAATTTATTTAAGATTTATATCCATTGATGTTATATCTTGGAACGTTTCCATATGTAAGATGTTTATTTTTTGGGATAATTATCTCAAAAAATAAATTAAAATAGAAATAATTTTATGCACCAAATATAGTAGAAATATTATTTTAAAATAAATTTCAATTCTTATATCAATGGTGATGGATAATATATTATATGATTTCCTATATATTTTGGAATATCAATCATCTTTAACATGATTATATATTTTCATATCATACATGCATTTGGGGGAAAATATTTATCAATATCTATAAGATTACAACAACTATCTTTGCTCCTTGTGATTTAATATGGATTTATTATTGCTTTTAAAATCCCCCAAATAATTATACAAATAAAATTGTGAAAATCAATAGTTTTGTTTTAAAATTTCGCCCATTATAGTGTATATGTTTGGTTACAAATGATTTCATCTATTTTACTCTCATTATTATGACATATTATCCTCATCGTGTCATTTATCTTTTTAAGTAATAAATTAAAACAAATATTTATTTAAATATACATTATTGGATTAATATTAGTTTCAATTCTTATTATAGAGGAAAAATAATGGAAGTTTTTATCATCCATTTCATATCATGATGTTTCACATTTTGTACATTTTGATAAACATTCATATTTCAACCTACAAAACACAGACACATTCTGGTGATCTTGTATTTTTTATATCAAAATCCCAATGGGAATTTTTTCTCATATATTTCAATCCAAAATCTTACTAGATTTAGGATGTAGCACATTTATTGGATCAATAAATTCTGTTAAAATTTTATCACTCAAACTATTTCATTCCTTCATGTTTTCTAAACCCAACATTGTAGATAATATTAAAATTTTAGCTCAGATTTAGAATATTTATTTCTTTGTATCTCTATAGAATCATTCAAAAATTATTGGTTTTTAAATGTTTTTATTAACTATATCAATAATTTATTTGTTAAAATGATCATTTGTACGATGATTAATATATTCATTGCAATTATATACAAATTTCATTGTTATTTCATTACTGTAGATCCATCATGTCAAAATATGACTACATCCCAAGAAAATAAAATGTATTATGATTTCACTATACACTAATTTACATATATTTAAAAAAATCATGTAGACTCAAACATTATATTTTTTAGAAAAATACATTAAATTATTAAACAATTTCTCATATTCATGATAATTTCTTTATTTACTTATCCAATTATCTTCAATTAATTACTCGATTTCATAATTTAATAAAGGGATATTTAAAACTTGAAAAAAATTATAAAATTTCAAGTATATACATAAAATATAAAGGTTAACACTTATTAATATAAAGACATTAATATATTTGAAATAATTTGAATCATTATAAATAAATTAAAATAATATATATATATATATAGTGAAACATAAGAATACAAATATTCAAAACAAATACACATATAAAAATTTATCATAAAAAATATTTATGACACAAAATGATGCCACCCAATAATAAAAGATCATTATAATGAAAAGATAAAATTTTTAAAATTAAAAAGAAAATGAATTAATTATATTTCAAATACTATTTTTCTCCAAAAGTAACATTAAAAACACATAATTATTAATCATAAATAATAATTACTAGATAAATATTGAAATTATATCTAAAATTTATTTATATTAATAATTTATAATCAAAAGTAAATTTGAATGTATATATTAATTATATCAAAGAAGATATAAATTTCAAAGATATGCATAAATAAAATACTATACATAATAACATTTATATTAAATAATAAAATATCTAATCTTTTTTAAAATATAAAATAAAATATATCCTAAAAAATTTAGTGATTCGAATTTAATATAAATTAAATGTCTCATGTTTTTTTTGTATTACATTTAAATAATATATGTGTTAATTTTAGGACAAGGAACTAAGACAACATGTGATTCCAATGGTCGGGGTGCATAGAATATTTGTTCAAAAAATATTAAAATATTTAATAGCATGCCTATACAGTATTCATGAAAAATAAGAATAACTGCTAAATGGGTGCCCACATCACAAATATGAGGGCACTATTAGTATTCGAATAGTGGTTTTACCATTAGTGCGACCTTACATTGTTCAACATAGATCATTTATGATAAACGTATTACATGCATAAAATACATACAATTATTTAATAAAAATATTTGGATTCACCTTATTAATGCAGAAGAAAACCATAAAAGTGTCATTTTGATGAGATATATGATTTTCATCCTAACAATGGAATCTCAAGAGATCAGTTGTAGAGATCCTATAACAAATTCTCTCAAACAAATTGTGATAGAACATGGATCGATGGTCAATGTATAACCGATTCGATGGATCATTCCAATGATGATGTTTTGCAATGATCATTCTTCATTAGTGACTATTCAAAATCATGTAAGGTCATCTATTTTGTTTTTTCTCATTCATTATTTCTTTGACGAACAAGGAACAATCAATGAATAGATTTTCCATTGCAGTGTTCATTATGCTGAGTGGTTTATTTTTTATGTTTACTAGGAGATTAATTATCTAATTAGATTATTTTATTATTTATTAAGATGGGAAAACCCGAATATCAAAATAAACATTGATCAGAGTTCATTACTCTTGATTTGGTTGTGCTTTCCTCCCAGGATTCAAATTTATTCATGGTGTTATTCATTTTCCATGCAATTTGAATTTTCATTGAATGATCAACCATTTTTCATTCAATTCATGGTGAAATAATTCATAAAAATAGATCTAAAATCAGTATGACTTGACAAAGCTACACTTTTGGTTACAGAAGTAGGTGGAATGATGATTAGTGTTGATTATTTGTTCTTTGGTGCATAACTAATAATGGAAACTATCTCATTTTCGATGATGATTGAAGGTCCATGTCATTACGTCTTATTTATAACATGATAGGGAAACCCTATATATAGAGATTCATTGAAAGCTGACCATCTAAAAAGAATTCAAATTATTGACTGAAGTGTGTGGGAGGAAGTATATTGGTTTTAGGAAATCCTGATACACAGAACATGTAGTATTTGACTACCTAGTGTGAAACCCCCTTGAATGACTAGGTGTGTAGTTGAAGGAGTATATAGACACATGTTTGATCACCTGGTGTGTATTCCGACACAAGGCATGGTCTGGACCATGTCCATAGGCTACACCATATACTTTTACACCGAAACAGATTCACAGGATGACATTGTAAATTAGAAGATGACTACAGTACATGAGAAGACCCGGAATACATGGAATCAATGTTTAACAACTCCACAAGCCATGTACAATTATACAAAAATGGTTTGAATGACATATTTCATTGACACATTCAATACTCAGGGTAAATGTGTATGGTGTGTACCCTTAATACATGTCATCTACCCCTTTTTCATTGCTTGATTATCCTGTCCTCCTTATCATGGACATGTTTCATTATAGATAGGTCGCTTTATCATTTCCCTGAAGGTTGTGGTGAATAATTTCCCATTCAGAGAAATAATATCCATTCAGTTTGGATAATGTGATAGAGTTGTTGGAATCCCAGATAGATCCCCAATGTGGGATTCCTTATTCCTCTTCATGCTCGTGGTATAGTTCATCGTATCAACGTGATCCAAAATATACGGGCATCGATCCTCTATATAGATGTTTAATCAATATTTATTATTTTGTATCACCCCATGGCTCTAGTAGTGATCCTAATTTTTGTATCATTTTCTCTTAAATCTAAAACATTATCTTTATCCTAGTGAGACTTGATGAACAACACCTCTCGAACAGACATCATAACCTCTACCAAACTCCAGAGTGTGTTCTCCAAGATGAGGGCTTAGTGGAACATTCGAATTCAAATCATAAAGAAGGTATTCTATGGTTGTCATTTAATTGAAGACATAGTGTCATTGATTTATTATATCTATATATTAATGTTATATGTTCTGGAGACATATACCTATATGGATTGACTATACATTGCTTCATCATACTGATTTTTTATTTCGGAGTGTCCTACCGAGTATTGTCATACTGACACCTGCACTTCCCTTTTCTGTACCTGATGTGTCTCAATTATATGATCAACCATTTGATAGAGTCTTAGGTGGACATATTCCATAGAGTTCTTTGTGAGGCCATAAATAATGAGGTGTGATCAAGGGTCTTTCATATAATAGTCTGAGTACTATACATATATGTTGGACTTTTGGTTAGAGACTCATTGTGGTAGTGTTGTATTTTTTCATGATTACGTTACTTTAATTCTTGTCAAACTGTGTTTTTGGGACAATGATATATGAAATAAATAGTTACATAGTGGGATCTTTTTATTTCATCATTTTGGGGACATGGAGATATGTGCATGTGTACAGTTATAGAGGCAATGCCTCACATGTTAGTGATATGCCAACTCAGTGGTAGTCACCATTATCTAGCCAGTAAGAGGCCAGCATGGGGATTCATGGTATAGGAACCACTAGGGTGGGTTATGACATAGGGGTATAAGAGGGGTCAATTGTACATTAGGTATGGTATTCCCTATGATTTGTTTGGGGTGACAATGTTATGTGTTTTGAGATCATGTTTGAGGCTAGGGTCTCCACAATTGGTGTAGTGGCATCATATTAGTACCCCAAGACTCTGATCACCTTGTTTTCATCTTTGTACATGATAAAATTGGATGTGGTGAATATAATGGCACATTCATCATATATAATTGTGTTGTGGTTTCAATTTCCTTCTTGAGTATAGTCTCATGTTATAATCCTTGACTGTGGTCATTATTGATTACATTCAAGATTCCACTATGATGCATACCAGCCAGAATTCAGTTGCATGATCTTGAGGATTTACCCCATAGTGAAGAGGATTTGATAAAGGGACTATTTCTGAAGATATTAGCTCCATGTGGGTAAGCATCCATAAAGACACCTATAGAGCAACAAGTAGTACCCACAGTAACAGAGATGAGGTTTACTGGCTGAGCGTGCTTCACAAATATTTGTGGAAAGGACCCCTCATGATCCATATCAAGTGTGATCCACAGGTACCTGAGGACTAGCTTCATGCAATGTCCATATTTTTTCATCTAGTTTGTAAACCATTAGACTAGATTATGGTCATGGTGGTGAGTCTTATTCAGATATCAGAATGATAATTGGGGAGTTCTGTTAGCCAGTTGTAGATGAAGTAAATTTTCTCTAGACAGAGTGTAATATCCTATTTATAGAGATGTTCAACCCAGTTACATAGAGGGTTGCGTATATCATGGATCTTCTTCATCTCTAGAAGAGAATCATTTTTTAGGCAGATTATTCACTGAGGATTATCAGCAATTCCATGTACTCGATGGATATAGTTGGAGATCAGAATTTCAGGGCTCGAAAATTAGAGTGAGGATACTATAGATACATATAATCTAGTGTAATCCCTTTGTACATTCATTCATATAATGGAAGGATTTAGTATGATTTTGTGGTTTAAATAATCATGGCTGGGAAGATACAACTGATGATAATCAATAGTGAAAAGTAGGAGTAGATACATCAACATTGGGGAGCTGACATCAGTCACAGGGGCATGGGCATGATAGATGTATTAGGATGAGGTCCCAAGATAATGTATCTACAATTAGTGTCTTATTGGGTCCTCACAATCATGTGAGAAGGAGGCAGTGCTACTCATGTGATGTAAGAGAATATCTTGCCCGAAATATTTTTTCCTACATTTATTCTAATATAGAGAATGTAGATGGACCACCAAGGTAGTTATAATGAATGGAGAACAACTGTATGTAGGGTGTAAGATGTGGAAGTGGAGTTGGGATAGAAGAAGGAGGCAGACAATGTATTGAGTTGCTACGACTTCCATCACCAAGTGGTATACCCCAGGCCTAGGGAGCTGGAGGATAGGGGAGGGGATAGCTGTAGGCGGTCAATAATTATTAACAATGTGATCTAGCAATGATTCTATGTATGATCTATATCTTTTCAAATTTAGTTGAATTAATGATATATTTGGGTATTAGTCATTCATTAATTTCCTAATACCTCTTATGAGAATTATAGGTTCTGTTTGAACTGTTGACTCAGCCCTTATACTTAGTGACTCCTTCAGGAGAAGACATAGATATCACCCTTTTATACCGAAGATGTGACCCAACTCTTGGACGTGAGAGTTTGTATTGGAATATTTTAGTAGCAGCATTATGACCTTATGATTACATTCTTATTATTGATGGGTTATCTATGTTTGAGGCTCATTTTGACATTTCGTGTTGAAGGAAGCAGTGTGGCCATAATTATAAAACTAGGATCTACTTTATTGATGAAAATATAACCCATGTAGCACATGATAGTCTCATTCATAGGAGGGTGCAGCTGATTACTCCTCAATTGGTTTCCCTAACCATGGTCATCTACTCTAATCACAAATGTCTCAAATGTATATTCTCACATATGTTTATTAAATTGATAAAATTATGATGGATGGAGTTCTTATAGGATTATGAATTTGAGAATGTATACAGTCATGGGATGGGAAACATGGAATAAGATTCTATATGTATGAGATATAGTTTGCAGTTGCGGAACGAGGCATTAGAGTAGTTTGCCTTGTCGAAGTAATCCATCGTGGATATAAGTTTTGATACATAACTCCATTTTATGGTTGTTACCCCTCTTCTATTATAGTGTGTTTTGGATGCACAACTTGTGGATAAAGACTGTGATACCATACATGCTCAGATACCAATAGGAAATCCTCCTTATATATATTCTAATGGCGGAGAGTACATCATTCGTTTTAAAGGATCCATGACGGTACCAGGGATGCTGAATTAATATTATTTAGAGTGCTTCATATGTATTAGTTATAGGTACATATGAGTGAGGAAATGATGTACTAGGACATCCAACATCAGTTTTGGTGGATATGGATAATGAAAATGGTGGAATAGATTGTCTCATAATGTTTTACATATCTAGAATTGATGACTAAGAACATTGTTCTAGAGGGTTTGTCTTAACACCTTAAGGATCCAGTGTGAAAGTGGGATGAGATATCTATGGACTTCACAATGGGATTACCACGTACTTATAAGGAACATGATGCAATCTAGGTGATTATTGACTAACTCACCATGTAAATCCAATTCCAGGCTATTAGAGAGTAGAGTTCATCACAGTACATGGGAATCCACTATATTCAAGAGATAGTTTGACTCTATAGATTTCCATTAATGATTCCTTTTTATCGTGATGCTCTCTTTACATCCGAGTTGTGGAAGTGATTACAAGAGGCATTAGGGACATAGTTATGCTTGGGAACATAATTTCACCCGTAAAATAACGGCCTGAGAATGTGGATCATTCATGTTAAGGAGGGAATTCTATGATATTTCATGTAATATTTTGGTCATAATTGGGGAGATCACTAGAAAATGGTGGATTATTCATAAATAAATAGCTACCATTCCGCCATTGGTATGATACCATATGAGGTTTTGTATGGGGGATCCTTCTAGTTTCCACTTTTTTGGACTGAGCACGCTGATTCAGCACTCATGGGCCCAATGGTGGTACAAGATTCTATGGATAAGTAAATGATTATATAGAAGTGGATGAATAATGCACCATAGTAGTAGAAGTCTTACTATGACATGTGACTGTGGCCTTTGGAGTTTTAGGTGTGAGACCATGTGATCCAATAGGTTTCACCACAACATGGATTATGAAGACATTGATATGGTGGACTATTATATATGAGGTTAATTATCCCTATCAAGAAATGGAATAGATTTGTAAAGGTGTACAATATCATAGTTCTACACCTACAGTTAGATTGGGTGACAACGTCTTCCATGTGTTGATGATTTGGAGGTACATGTATGACCTATTACATGTTATTGACTGGCTTAAGCCGGACATCGATAATGGAGATTATTTGGATGAGTACCTGGTAAATATTGATGATCATTTAAATAGGTACCTTTATATGTGATCAGTCCTTTGGTACATGTCCAGTTTTCAATATGAGAATCTACAGGAATGCTTTTTGGAGTGGGAGGCACATATTCATTTCTAGTGACAACATTTTTGGTGTATCCCTTTTCTTTTCATTTTCGGGATGTAAATATGCAAGGTTGGGAGAATTCAGTGTCTATGGTCTTCCATGTATTATTTTTAATTATTATATAGATTAATTCCAAGAATAATCACTAAGACGAAATTTGATTTTGATGGCTGGGGTGAAAGGAATAAATGATTAAAAAATATTAATATATTAAATTGTACAATCACAAGATTTCCCAAAAAATATGAACAAATTATAAATAAGTACTCAGATCAGAAATCTACGTTTACTGTTGAGTTTAGAATATAGGTTCTAACCGTTGTGTTACATAACACTGGAGGGTGCAAGACATTTATCAAAAATTTATTGTGGGCATAAAATAGAAAAAATTATTTAATAAAATTATTTTTATTCACCTTATTAATGTAGTGACAATAAATCCATGAAATTATATTTGAGTTGTGATCAATAGATAGCTGAATAATATTGGAATATCTAGAGAGACAATATAGAGAACCGATTATGAATTATCTCGAACCAACGATGACAGATTATGGATCGATGATCAATACACAACTGATTTGATAGATCTTTCCAATGATGATGATGTATTGATCCTTATTCATCATTGATCAATATGAACTAAGGTAGGGCATGTCTTTCAATTTTCCCCAATTCATTATTTCTTCGAGGATCAAGTAACAATAAATGAACATATTGCATCACAAATCGATTGTTATGCGTGATGGGTTATTTTATTATGATTATCAGGATATTGATATTTTAATTGGTGTATTTTATTATTCTTTTTAAGGGTGATGAACCATGTTCAACATAAACATCAATCATTTTTTGTTCATGTTGATCAGGATTTGGATTTCCTCCCCTGATTCACTAGTATTTTTTGGTGTTCCTTGTTTTCCACTTAGTTTGAAATTTCCTTAAATGATCATATTTCACACATTATATTCATTGAAAAATCATTTAAATTGTTATATCTGATATTTGAATGACGTGAATGTGTTGTGATGGTTGTTGCGACAGTGCATAGAATGATGGTTGGTGAGGATTTTGAATTATTCAACACGTAATTATGAACATAGATGATGATGTCTTACTAGTTTATTTAAGAACAAAATCATACTGATTAGGTGATGGAATGATTAAACATCCTCATTATTAAAGATTCATGGAAAACCAACCAATAAAACAAAACCTGGTATATTGATCGGATTTAAAGGGAGAAAGAATACAGGTTTTGGAAACACCTGTTACACAGGGTGTGTTTTCTTTGACTATATTTCATGTATCACCCATGAATGACATGGAATGTACCTAAAAAGGTACATAGGAACAAGGTTGAGTAAACATGTTTCCCATATGGTTTTAACTCCCCCCACACAACTTGTCTGTGACAATGTGCATAGGCTACCCCATATACAAGTACACGGGCATGAATACAAAGGATGTCTCCATGTACTATCACATGGCTAGAGTAACCATGCAGAACCCAAATATCAGGAGACAACATGTAACCCCTTAATATTTTGTGTACACTTATAAACAATATTGTGTACATGAAATATACTGTTTACATGGGAAATACCCGAGGTCAAGGGATGTGGTTTGTAACCTTATTAGACATAGTGTTCTCATTTATAGGTGGAATGATTCTATTATCCTTCATATCATAGAAATGATTCCTTAGGGTTCGTCCCCTTCATCATTTCACAAAAGGATTGTGCGAATCATTTCCTACTAATAGAATAATGGTCCCCATAGTAGTACATTGTCGATAGAGTTGTTGGAATCCCCCCAAGAGGCCTATAGTGGGATCCTCTATTCATCTTCCAGCCATCAGTAGAGTTCATTGTACCAATATGAACATCACTAAGTGGGAACAGATCCTCAACATTGCTTATTAATCTAGATTGATTTGGTATTATAATCCCTTGAACTTGGTTGTGATCCTCATAATGTATATTATGATCTTCAGACTATCATTGAATATTTTTCATGCTGAGACCGTAGGAGTATCACCTCTCTAATTGAAATTATTAGTCCTATTAAATTTAGGTGTCAGTTCTACCGGTTGACTGCTAGTGAAATATTCATACTGAATGCATATGGTTCGTAATGTATGGTTTTTTTACTTCTATATTATGTGTATTTGATTTACTATAGCTGTATATTATTTTTATATTGACTATATATATATAAATATGTAGAGATAACTATATATATATATATTTTTTGTACTATATAATGGTTTCAGGGTGTCTAAATGAGTATTTTTATACTCACCCCTATATATGATTTGGATGCATGTTTCGTGTATTCTGTAGATGATTGACTTTTTATGGAGTCCTAGGTGGTCTAAGACCAGATAGTGCTTTTTGAGAAAATAAAAAATTATGTGGGTTACAATGGATTTCAGACAAAATTATCAGTACCTTCACATATAGGTTGGACCCATGGTTAAATAATCATTTTCACGAACTTGTATTTCTCCCAGTTTTCATTAATTAACCTCCCATAATAATTTAGTTGTGGTATATAGTTGTATGTATGAATTTTTTACATTTTTTTTCTTTTACATTTCATCATATTGTGGACATGGAGATGTGTGCATGTGTACAAGTTCAAAAGTGATGCCCCCAATGTTCGTGACATGCCTACTCGGTGCTAGTCACCAACCCCTGATTATTAGAGGTGGTAATGGAGAGTTTGGAAACTTCCCTAATAGGAAGGATTGTGATAATCCTTTATAATGACACCATAATATTGATTACAAAATTTAAAATTGAATCTAATAATGAAGAGTTTCTAAAGTAAATAAATAAATGAGGCTGATGATGGTGAAATTTTTTGAATATGATTACCATATAACTATAGTTGATAGAATTATTAATGCTAGTATAATTTAAAAAACAAGGGACAATTATTCAAAAAAGTGGATAAACTGTGTCATATTAATTAGAATATGGTATATCTAATAAATATGGTTGGAACATAGTAGTAGATGATCAATGTCTTAAAGAAAATATCATATTATAGAATAAGGAAACCTCAAGAGTAGATGTTTTATTTATTTTTAATTTTATTAATGATTATTTCATAGTCAGTACTATTAAAACCAAGGCTAAAATGATTTTACAAGAAAATCAAAAAAAATATTGATTAAATCCATCACATTTGATTTTGAAAATATGATCTCATAGAAAAAAATTTCATGTAATGATGTGAAAATTATAACTAGTACTATTGGGCTAGTCCTATGTGTTGGATGTTTCTCAACCATTACAAAACTAGAAGTTAGATCTGAAGAGTATTTTTTAGCTAGAATTGATGAGTTTTATGGTTGCGAGTGGGTTATGAGATTATCAGTTTTCATATGATATGAGGATATGGGATATTCTTTTCCTCATGAATTATGGTTATAATAATCCCAAGTAGAAGATAATATGATTTCATTTTTTTCTAGTCTTTATGATTCAATTAGGTGTTAGTTATATAATTAATAATAAGGTTTTTGTTGGATAGTGATGTTTGATTAGAGTGTCCATGTATGATAAATGATGCAATTGTGTTATTGTATGTTGTTTAAAGTCCATATTTGATCATTGTGGGTTTCTGGGTGCATAATTCATGTGTCAAATGTGATATGAAAATATTATTGGTAGAGTACCCATTATAAATATTTTTTAATTTGATTGTTTTGTTTGGGGTCGGTGAATCAATAGTTCTAGTATTCATAATTGAAATTTTTTGTCAAAAATTTGGATGGGGTTTAAGAAGTTGGTATAATTTCATTGGTGTGATTCCGTGTATTATTTTATTTTTATATATTGAGAAATGTTGAGGATGGGTTGTGGCACATTGTAGAGGTATTAATTTAATATTGTGTTTAGGAATGTAATTTAGTCCCAATTTATGTCTTAATATGTGAATTTAGACCCAATTTATGTGGTTGAGGTGCTTTTTCCATTTATGGGTTTTTCAAAAGAGGATGTAAGGTTGTGGTGGGTATATATAAATTATAGTTTATTATGAACAAAACCCCAGTGGGGTCAAAAAATGACATAGAGGTTAGAAAATGGAAAAATACAATTCCACTAGAAGCATAGTTGGGATATATTCGGAGTCCCGTTGTAATGACCCGAACCCTAGTAGCCAAGAGTTTGAACAATAATTTATTACATTGGAATTGTTAAAATATTCAAATCCCAATGGTACATAAAAAATAAGATTTTTGGAAGACAAGATTACAGATATTGTACCCATATTACACTGGGAAATGAAAATAAATCCAAATAATGTAAATACATAGCATCCTATAAACTCATTCCAAGAATTCATTTTCACATTCTAGTGAAGGGAAAAAAATAACAGTATCCTAAAATTCCTTGTAAGTATAATTTTACTCATAATCTATGATAAATAAATAACAAATAATCATCATGTCATGATGTATAATAGAAAACCCATGAAACATAAATAATTATATTAGGCATAATCGTTATTTCATGTTTAATAACTACAAACAGATGACTTTTAATAAATAAAAAGATAATGAAATGTATCCAAATATTTTTCACAATTAAAATTTAATTTATAATAATAAATTAAATATTAAAGAATAAAATTCTAAATTATTGGATGATATATTTTTCAAAACATATGTTACCTTTACCGTCAAGAATTATTATTATGAAAATTAAAAACTACTAAGTAATGTACCTTCTAATATTGTTAACTGATTCCTATCATTAGGTTATCAATGCATTCAGGGTATATCTTGAATTGGCCACCAATTTTTGGAAGGTCCAAATAATTCTTCAATTATATATAATATATTTTTCTGAACAGTATTCATAATCTTCAAATAGCCATATTGAGTAAAGGATATATTTTTATCTATATTTCCATAGTAAATCACCTAATGTGAAAATGTTATACGATTTAAGAAATAATAATATCAAAATTATAAGATTATGAAAATGTATGAACAATATATCCTAAAAAGAAAAATTATTATAACAATGTGATGGTTTTAGAGGAAGCTGACATTCACAAAATGAAGTAAAATTGAACAATAACTTTTACCATATAGAAATTTTCCAGTCAAATTAAATAAGAAGAAATAATTGATGTTTCAAATAAAAATAAAATCAACAATTAATCATTCATGATATTATACATGGTAACTATAAAATAAGAGATCAAATATAGACATATGTTATTCATAAATAGTCGGCCAGTCACATGAGGATAGAAAAAAAATATATCATAAAAATTAAATATTAGAACATTAATACAAGGGTCGAATATGTCATTTAATAATTAAAAAAATGGTTTATCGTTCAAAAATCACTCACATATATGATGTTTAAAATCCCATTTAAAATTCATCTGTAAATTCAAATCATCAATTTTCATATATCATTTTAAAACCCTTTATATAAAATTATGTTTTCAAAATCAAATTTCATATAATAATTCATTACACTTTATTATTCAATGTTAAGAAAAATTCAACTAATTTTTATCAAAATAAGCTAGGTACCGATCCAAACCTCAATGTAGTCTATATTATGTTTCATTTATCTTCCTAATATTATGATTCCATAAAATAAAATGGTTTTTGACAAATTCATGTTTTCAACATGACTGTTACTCTGAAATGTGTCACTTTGGTTTTATGAATTCATGCATGATAATATAGTCCAAAAGATTTTAATAATATAGAAGTAAGAAGATAAAATAACTAAATATAAATATGTGACATGAAAAATAAATAAAAAAACTCAATAATTAAATTGATCAACCATATATCACTATTAATTTATATTTAATCACATCTAACAAATACCTTATAATCATTTTGAACATATAGTCTCTAAAAAAACCTTTTCATTAGAGATTCATATAAACTTTTCCCCTAAATATATATTAATTTAATATATCACACAAATTGTTGATATGTAATTTAGATCACGTTTTTTTAAGGTTTAGACCAATCCATTCGTAAATTAAGTTCTGCTATGGAAAAATTCCGAAACCTTACAATAACCCATAGTCAATTATTCACAAACTTATATCAAATCCCATAAAAAGTTAATCAATAAAACAAGTTGCGCTTAAATGATATTTATCAATAACTAATTGTATTACATCTATATTCTATTTCTTCCACCAATGAAATAACCAATAGAATAATGAAATTTGACCTTAAATAGAATGAATCTTAAGTCAGAACCATAATCCAATCTACATAACAATTAGTGAAATAATTAGAATGGAATTAAAATGAAGAAGAATGATCCAATCTAAAATAAGTATGAAAAATATTCTCTAAATCTCCCAAGATGTAGTATTATTATTTAGAGGAATTTAATATAGGTATAAGACCACTAAAACATATGTTTCCCATCTAAAATTTAAATCATTATTTTGGGTTCATAAATTAAAGTCTTTTTTTGAACCCTCTCATCTTATAAAATATATAAGGTATCATATGGTACCCATAAGACCTCCACCATAAATTAAAAATACTATTACATTTGTAATTCAGCTACAAAATGTTTTTCTAGATTTCTTAGCATGGTGTGCTATCTTCATACTCTATCAAGTACCCAACGATAATATAAAATGTCGCTTGTGGATTCGATATCCACCGTCAATATTATTTATAATTCCTATACCCTATGGTTGTGACTGTAGGTATTTTACATCCATATAACTACCACTAAAAAATATATATTCCTATAATATAATTCTCCCTAATACTACACCTATTGTAGACACATAAATTAAAAATAAAAAAATGATCCAGTTCCACTACAGTGTAATGATTAACATTTTCCCCTACACATAATGTTTATATTCATTAATATACATGATATTAAAAATTCCCCTATGTAGTTGAAAAATTAACATAATCTATTATAATATTATCCTTCTATTTAAATAAAATTATTAACGATAGAAAAATATTAACCAATCACGACTCATTTACATGATTATAATCATCACTTGTTGTGAGTATTGTCATTTTCCATCTGTAATAACCATTTATCAGAAGCCACTAATAGAATTATATTTATACTACAGTAACAATAAATTACAGTATGATACACCCTTCATACAAAATTGGAATCACCTCATAATATAATGAATGTGAAGAGTGTATAAAATATAATATTTTTATTAATAGAGAATAAAATATTATATTTATCAAATAATCCCTATGAAACACCATTAAAAACGACACTACAAATTATTAAATTTCCACTTTGATATTAAATGTTTCCAGGGTTTTGAAAAAATCATTAGAAAATAATCCTCAATATTGATTAATGAACATTCTATATTCATTCATCATTAAATATCATATATGTACATCATTATATGTTATTTCAATATATCAAATAATCAAAATAATTACATTTCATGTCTAAAAAATTGTATAATATAACATTCTAATTGAGACCCTTGATCTTGTATAGAACGTAGTGGGAAAAAAGTGATAAAAATGTGGTAAATTTCACCAGGTTTTGGAATTTTTGTTAAGTAAAAAATATTAAAAAATATACCCCAATAACTAAAAACATATTTATAATACGAAAATATTTAATAAATATTATGAATCCCTCCAATTATATTTGGACATAGTTTCGATAGACACTATTATAAACCCGGAATTGTTTTTATAAAATTCAATCATAATTAAAAAACCATACATATATCTATATTGTCCTTTGAATAAATATAATAATAGGATTCCCATAAGAATAAATTTTATGTGAATGGAGATATTTTAAAAAATATCATCTTTTTTTATGATAAAAATGGGTCTAGAATAATCATAATAAAATAAAATCATATTTTTTAACATGTCCACTAATGTATGGATCCTAATAAATCGTATAGATTGTTATATTTTTTACTTTTTTATATCATTGAGTGATTACTAGAAATCGTACCTGTAAATATAGTGTAATACATTTCATAATTTTATGATTTTATAAATTTAACAAAATAGTATAAATGAATATTTAACATGTAATTAATATGAACTGTAATGGATGGGAAAGATGGACAAGAAATTCTTTGAAGCCATCATGGTCCATTATCACATGGAGATTGGGCCAAAAAAACATCTAAAATTTTTCTTCATTCATGTTTGTGGAATTTACCTCTATTCAATTTTTCATTGTTCCATCAACATAGGGAATATATGGATCATATCTTCCTTAGTTGTGTAGCTACCTCAGTAAAGTGGAATGTTATTTCTGACATTTGGTGTAGTGATTTTTCTTGAAGCCAAATCAACATGTGATTTCTTGAAGAGCTGACCTTCTCTGAATCTGTCACCATAGATCTAGAATCTATTTGAAACTACATCGTAAAAGCTCATTCATATCATATGGACTATGACGAACATGTCCATACGTGAACATCATAATTATCTTTTTGGTACTCCTCTTTCAGGAATTCTCACTACTGTGCATGATGTGGAATTACCGAGAGGAATGTTCTGTTGAAACTCCATTAATGATTTATCTATTCTCACTTGGATTGAGATTAATGGAAAACATCATCCTTATCTATGCATTTTGGAAGTATTATTATAGGTTACTTTTCTTCAATGGATTAAAATCAACTCTTATTGTGCTTCAAGAGGTTACCTTGGTCCCTCTGGGATTGGTGCTGTATTTAGGGACTATAATTTTTATGTTCCTGGTTGTTTATATAGTTCATGTGGTATTGCATCCTCTCTGGAATCTGAAATATTTGTTGTTATTATTGTTGTCTAACAAGATTAAAAATGGGGTCAGAACATGATTTGGCTCAAGCATGACTCTATGGTTGTGGTGCATGCCATCTGAACATGTTATTTGTATGTTTCTATGTAGCTCAATATTTAGTGGATCAGATTCCTAGACATTCTCTACTCTAGTGGTCATTTAATTACTCATGTTTACAATGATGAATATTCATGGGTAGATGTTCTTAATAACAAGGGTGTCAATGGTATTTATTATAAATGTGTTGATCATGTGTCAGATGATCTATTTCCTCTTCATAGAATGGATCTTTGTAAATCTATTACCTTCAGTCTCGTGTATGTTTTCTATTTTTTTTCTAATAAATATGTCATGATTTTCTGGGAAAGATTATAGTTTATAATTATCAAAAAAATCCAACTATTCCCACAAATGACATGAAATTAAACAATGTTTGGAAAATTCTTCCATTATTATAATTCAATTATGGGACGAGATCTCATAATTCTAATACATGGGGAAAACCATATTAGTTAAACTTATCTAATGAAATGATAATAAATTACAACCAATGAATTATTAAAACCCCAATGCTTCGATTATCAAGCTATTAACATATATAGTGAAAATTAAATATTTATGATCATCCTCAATTAATGGGGACATATATTATAGATTCAACAATATTGATATTTATCAACACATAAAATTCCCTGAATTCTAATTTTATTTTTATGGCCAGATAAAAGTTATCACATGAAGAACATTAGTCTAACTTGAATCACACATCCCATTATACTCATGAGAATGATTCCATACCCTCACAGTATATAATATTCTATCAACAAGGAATGATTATGTTTTATTCCAAATCCTACATTGTGGGGATTTCATCATTATATGATTGACATAATATATTCATTAGACATGATTGAGTGATAAATTTGAATGAAATTATTATAAAACCAGGATATAATCCGATTGAAAATATTTATCATATTTTTCCTCCAATGTAAATCATTTCAAAAGAATATAAATGGAAATAATATTTCTACTTTGTTGAATTATTTTTAATTTGATATTAATCATTAAACATGGTATACACCAAAAAGTTGTTATATAACTCTTCTTTAATTATCTCACAAATGAGATAATAATTGTAATGAATAGTTTTTATCTATATGTGTCACTTGGGTTAACTGGAATTATAAATTTCTATATTTTTTCTTACTAAAATTTATATTGTTCTTCATTTGTAAGAACCAAACCCAGTTCAGTAATGAATTTTTTTGGTCCACAATATTATGTTTATAACATTTAATAAGAATAGTTTCTCCACCTATGTAGTAAATGTGTCCATATTTTCATGACAAGAAGTCCTAAAAATGATTACTCCCACAATTTTTGTGATGAAAAAAATGATATTGGTATCTCATTTAAACCATGAATATTAGAAAAATATATTCTGTGTAACCCTTTACAATAATACTATCATAACCACCAAAGACTATAAGTAGTTCCCTATATCTTTTCAACTACTTATATATAATTTTGGAAAAATGTAATGATACTAACTTGTTTTGGATTGTAATCTACTAATTATTCTCAAAGAATAAGTGATATCATTCCATGAACCTAACAAGGAATATGTGATGGACTCAATGGAAGGGGTATAATGAGTCATAACTAACAATTCTATCATTATATATATATTCAATCATTATATGATTCATTATTTGAAACACTTTTGGAAAAAATTTAATGAGTATATCTATTTAGTCATCTTTAGAAAATTTAAAATATATGTTTTCTATATTAATCAATTAAATATATTTTATATATTTATAAAGACATACTATCCTAGATTGTATATAGCTTCACCCATTTGATTCATCAAAAATCTCTTTCTTAATGTCATATTTATATAATTTAATGTCCTCAAATCATTTCTATAATATGTTTAAAGGAAAAATACTATAAAAAATTTAGAAACACACACACAAACCAAATTTTTTTAAACAAAATCATTTTTTAATTTCTGAAAAATGTTATTTTGTTACATAATAAAATAATATCTTCTGGTATAAATGAACCATAAAAAATCTAAAATGATAATTGAATCATGAAATTTATAGTAGTCTGACATGATAATTAGAAACTATATATTTATATAATTAAAACATCATTGAATAAATTAAACATTATATAGTAATTTTTACATATATTTTATAATTATGATAATTATAATGTCATTTTATGTAATTAATATTTTTAGTGTAATTTATCATCAAAATATGTTAGTGAAATTATTCAAAATCAATACCATGATTTTGTTTATATAATATTTCAACCCATAATGATTTACAGGTATACAATATAACATGAAATTAGGTTTTATTATAGAATATTATCTCTTATGCAAGTAGTCTCAACTCGTTAGGTGTATCTGTCAGTATATACACCGAGTGAATGTAGATGAATTCATTCATGAGTTTCTTATACATCAACAATTTCTTCTAATTGGAAAAATATATAGATCTAAATATGAATTTAGTTATTATTTTTTCGATAATTAGTTTTTTATCGTTTATCACATGTAATTTAGACCCATGTATATCATTTAAAACAATACCAATAATTGTTACCATGGGTCATGAATAAATTTTCATGTTCATTAATAGAGTTTATAGTAAACTTGTGCTTTCATATATGATGAATTCTAATTTTTTCTAATACATTTCCTATTAACAACTTTAATCAACTGAATCAATTATTTATATGTTCTTTCTCAAGGATTGTCACAATTATTTCCACAAACACTTTGTGATCATTTTTATTATATAAATAATATTTAAAGAATAAATGGGATTAATATAATATAATATAACCTCTTATATTAAGAAATTATTGTTAGTATCCAATGTTTATATATGTAATTCATATAAAATACATGTTAATGTAAAATTGGTTGTCTTCATATTTCATATCTCATTTATTTTATTTCATTCATGATTATATGGATAGTAGTTAAGTAAAAATTATTTAATTTCTATTAAATATCCATAAAATTATATTTAAATTTCACATTGAAT
Source organism: Viscum album (assembly GCA_963277665.1). NCBI lineage: Eukaryota > Viridiplantae > Streptophyta > Magnoliopsida > Santalales > Viscaceae > Viscum > Viscum album. Next base: position 910,434,982 of record OY728161.1, on the reverse strand, counting down.
CATAATTATCATACCAAATTAAATATAGAATAATTTGTTCTCTCATAAAATGAATTCCACTATATTTTTATTAATGGATTGTGTTTTGAAACACATCCCCACTATATTAAATGCTCAGTAAATTCCTAGATCCATTATTGAATAAAACAATTTGATAAAAATTGAGATACTTTTTAGTGACTTATTTTATTCATTTGAAAACATTTTGAAATTTCTATTAATAGTCTCATAATATAAACATAAAACTACTAATTGAAATCATCATTGTTGGTTTAAAAGTATCCATAACCACCATGATAACGAGTAATCATTATTCGACAGAGATTACAATATATGAGAAAAAATAATATAGTTTCCCTACATAAATTCTAATAAAATGTTTTCTTCTTTTTCCCAATAATAAGTATTTTTAGTTATCAAATGATTCTTAAATTAATTTTTCCCAACATCCATATCTATTGAGTATTTTGGATGTATTTTCATTTATTAGTTTATGGTTACAATGAGAAATGAATGTTGTACATTCCTTACACATGAACTTATTATCATTGATTTTATTGATAATACTTTAATTTCATGAATATATATATATATATATTATGATAAAATGATTACCATAATGAAATTAATACCAGATATGAATCACTAATATTTTAGTTGGAAACCCATTTCACAAAATTACAAAATTAATGATCTCATTTGTATTCTTCTATTGTCTTAATCATATTGTTTTTTCTAGAAAATCATAACCCACGATCACATATAAATATCGTTTATTAATAGACTTATGGTCACCCATACCAATGAATCTATATATATAACGATTCATGGTAAATTAACATTAAGAGTGATTATCTAATAGTATTCATATCATACATTAAAAATGCATCATAATATGTAGTTACATTTAATGATGACTAGATATATATGAAATTTCCTTCTTGTTTTTTTGGACAGCCAATACCCTCTTTGAAAATAATATATTAAAAACATATTAGTTTTTAAATCTCTTTAAAAAATGCATAATTATTTTTTCTAAAACAAAACGTGGAGCCTTGTAAATTTTAATTAAAACCAAATACATACCATAAAAATTTAATTTCACAATATTCATTTAATATCCGAAAATAATCTGAAATAAATTTTCCGAACTATAGTGTGCATGGAGTTATAGGTACCAAACCCACAAATTGTTTAATATTGAATTAGTCTCATGGACACCAATAAGTCTAATCCATATTCATTTTACTCGTGATTCTTATCATGATAGGGACCATAATCCCATATAATTATAGCACATTATTTAATAGAACTATAGTTAACCTCTAAATTCACTTTCTTATTAATATAAGTATAAAAATATTGGTTTAAAATAAAACTGTAAATTATGTTGTTGAACAAATAAAGTAACCTTTACATTCATATTAATTAAATTTATATAAAGAAGTTAAAATAATATACACTAATATACACATCCATCACTTGTTATAAAAAAGTTAAATAAAATATTAATTTAAAATCAATTTTAGAAAAAAATTAATAATTAAATTATATAGAATGATATATCAAAAATTTATGCACTCATAATAATTATTAACATATTTGATGTGGTATAACCTCACATGAATTTAGTGCAGTCAAATATTGAACATACCATGGAAGAGAATTTTATATTTTTTACGTAATTTTTTCTAAGTAACACTTATTGAAACTATAGGATGTTAAAAATAACCAATTAATTATGGATTAAAACTTAATATAACACTATATTACATTTTAGTTTATTTTTCACACTATGAATCATTATAAATAAATTTTCACGATTAGATTTTTCACCAACATGTTGATTTTGACTATGTAAATTACACATCAACAATGACATGGATGGTTAGGTTAATGTATTTTATCGTATTGTGGTTATTATATGACCATGTTGTTGGTGCATTAAAAACAACACTCATTATAATGTTCTGAAAAAAATAAAAATTTTCCTTGAACCACAACATTTTCCTTAAAAAAATTCTTAAAAATGAGTGAGTGATAGGTTAAACAATATATATTTTGGGATAATTACTTTTTAGGATGTGCGTAAATAACCATGATGATGAATTTAAAACATACCAAAAAATATGAATTTTTTTATTCTTATGAATATAAAACATGCCTATAAGTTGATACTATTGTTGAGCATAATGGGAAAAATAATTTCCTATTTTCATTAGAATAGAAAACAATTCCATTCCCAAAAATAAACTAGGAGATCAATATAGAAGAGGAAATAAGATACCATAATAGAATAATACAGATTTTTTTCATTTATTTTATTATCGGTTGTGAGTTTAATCATTTTTAAAATGTATGAACTGATGATTTACATCATCTAATCAAATCCACAAATTTCAAAAACAATATATGTCTTTGTTTAACCATCATTTCTAAAAAGGTGTTCTATAACCACCCCCATGAATGCCCATGAATATAATATAATTAGTGCAAAATTTATCTAAAATAATAAAAAAAATACTTTGTGTACTTAATTTTTTAATAGAAAACCCATCATATAGACACCCTTCCTTAAAAAATGGATCCTCTTTGTGACCTAACATTTAAAAAATGTCTATATATTTGTATTATACCTCAATGTTTAATATAATTTATAAAAAAATTATCAAACAATATCATATATATACGTAGTTTTAGGATATGTCAATCAGTATAATCTTAATTACAATGAATGGGTTGAGTTTTTTGGTTGTCATTTTGTACCGTTCGACACGATTACCTCAAAAAAATAACATGACCTGAGAAAATATAGAACATGACATTATGAGATTCATTATGTTGTGGTCTATGTTTTATTCATAAACATTTAAATATCAAACATACAACTCATGACTAAATAAAGTGACTGAAATAAATTGAATTATGATGTGAACCACATATCAATAAAAAATCATGCTACTAATCTATAAAGATATAACAGATTATATATAACCACTATATAAATCTTCTTCAATAATTAATGGATCCTCATATGTACCAAATTAAAAAAAACATGGCTATGAGGATAAAATTTTTATATCAATATTAGTCACGTTTTTATTTTGAAACATTACTAAAGATATCAACCATAACCCAAAATCAACATTAAATAATCTCATTTTATTATTATATAATATTTTATATCCATATTTCATTACTTAAAAAATTCCTTAAATTTATAGAGATATGAATTATTATTTTTGGTCTCAATGGGGATGAAATAATGTATTAGAGGGTGGGGGGAATTATTATACTTAAATAGTATTTATATTTCAAAAAATAGACTTAATAATATTTTTTTAATTGTGTGGTGGAATATATTGAAAAATTCAATTAACATAGAACAAATATAGTGTGGATTTGAGTGAGGTGATAGGAAATTAGAAGGCATGGGTCTATTTATAAATATGAGGGAATTGGTAAATTTATTGTGTTTTATATCAAATAACCATGTACTAATCATTACATTCTCAATCATATACATTTTCATATTTTCATCACTGTATATAATTATTTTTGGGTGATTTCCACAATTTTTCATTTTTTTCATTTTATATTCTAGTGTCGTAACCCGAATAATCTTCTATAAGGATAAAGTAAACACACATAAAAAATTATTTAGTAAAAATAAAGTACATTATGAAATGAAATTTAACTCTGTAAAAACCATTCTATTTTGTTTATAATTTAATATGAATGACTTTATATTATTCATATTATGCAATCATGAATGAAAATACATAAATATAATATAATCATAAATAGTATATATTCATTAAAGAAATATCATAGGTATTAATAGATATTTACCACCATTGATACATTAAATGTACATGTACATTAAAATTATATTATTACCATTATAATATTTTTTAGAAAACATAATATACAATTGTTTTATATTAACAATATATTTATTATTATAGCTAGATCTATTTATAAAAAAGATATTAATGTGTGAATCATGATCCAAAGACCATTATTAATAAATATTCCCATTAATGGGGATTGTTTCATCAATTTTGAATCAATAAATGCTATGTATAATGGTTTCATTGTCCCTTTCATCATAATCATAAAACATTGTTACTATAAATGAAAGTTAAAAGGAATGTCACCAGTTATTAAAGGATGATTAATAGTATTATTTGTCACTATTTTTAGTAAATTATTTTGGTATAAAAAATTTATTAATTCATTCACCCATCATCATTCAGGTGACATTTTCGTTAACAAGATTTCTATTCAACACAATTTGAGAATATGTAATTAAAATTTGTATTAAAAATCACATTTTTAATTTTAAAATAATACATTACCCTATAAATATTTTTCTAATAATTTTATTTATTATTTGAAATATAATATAAATCATTCATCATAGTATATAAATAATGATTTTGAGAAAAAGTATTATTTAGTTACAAAAAAATATTCTAAAATATTTGGTAAAACCATGAATATGTATTATCCTAAAATATATTTAACTATATTCATTTCTTTATTCACATAATTTTTCAAAATGATATCACATTTAGTTCTCTATTGTAATTAATAATATAGTTATATTTTATTTATTACATAACCCTTCATTACAACATAGGTGGAATTATCCTTTTATCCCATCATTAGTAATCTATACTAGGAAAATGGAATTAGATAATTTGTTTTGAAAAAATTATGTGAATATTTTTATAACTAAATCATATGTATTAATGAATTTCACAATTTATTGACGACCAATTAACATCTTTCTAACCTACAATGCACATTGGAATGTTACGTTCAAATTACTAAATTTAATTAAATTATATTTTTTATAATTTCAAATATCATAATATGTGTTATGTATCATCATGATAAATTATATATAACATTAGAAAAAATAATATAAGAACCTTGTATTGAAAGAAATAAATCATTAAAAAATGAATCACAGTATTAATAAATCATTATGTAACTATCATATAATTGAAATAAATACATATAATATAAAAATAGTAAATATTATGTAATGAAATGGAAATTTTGATAATTTATTATCCCAAAATACTCAATAGTATATAAATATAAAAAGAAACACCAAATATATAAATCAAATTATCATATTAGATGAATTAATGATCCAAATGGAATTAAAAAAAATATGAAATTATTATACTGACATGAAACTGTAATATTTAGAATAAACCACACCATAACCATCATCTGGAGATCTATTTTAATTGATCTTATATGAAAAAACATATAAAATACATCTAACTAATCAAATAATTCATGAATCAATATAAATGGAAAATTATTCATCTTTTCACATGATTGGTTACATTTTTAAAATTGATTTAAAAAATTAGTCTATGAAAACATTATATTTAAAAAATTATTAGAACTCACAATTTTTATATAACAGAAGAAATATGAAAATATTTATATAATAAATTAAAATTCAATATGGATACATGATTTCACTATAAAAAACATTTATTAAATTAAAATAAATATTAGGGACATGATCTTATACATCACTATTCTTAAATAAATCTCATGGAAAAGAGTTTAAGACATATCATATATAGAAAAATTATATTTACAACACCTTTACTACTATGGAAAAACATTTTCATGAATCTATATTAGAAAAAACATGAGTCTCCTAAAAATATTATTGGATCGACATATCTATAATGCATTTAATTATCCAAAGCATCTCGAAAATATTTATTATAGACATTAGTGTCAGTGATAAATCCTAATGATAATAAATATTCATGATTTTTGGTGTATATTACAATAGAAACATGCTAATAATTATATTTTATTGTTATATCAATAGATAGGATAGATTAGAATTCAAAAATATCATTGCATTACAATATTTTAATGATGAAAAAATCATATCAAACTACTCATGGATAGCATTTAAATTTTTAAAAAGGAAACTATAAATCCTATCAAAAAGTTATCTTATAACCTATGAAAATGAATGTGTAATAAAATAATGAGAGGTTCAATAATCAAACAATACATTATTTGAGTTGAAATAAATATATGTTATATCCTTAACAACTTACAAAACCTTTTGATTTTCCAAAGATACTAATTTCAACAATTAAAATTTTTTTTGTTACACCTCATCCCCCCAAAAATTGACCATTGTTTTTTCACCAGGATACTACTAATTTTTACTATGTGCAACATCTCATTCAAAAACCTTTCTATAACCACACAACCCTTGTGAAACTATTTATCGCAAATCCTGTTTGAGCTTTACCAATAATTATTTATCGAATTTTGAACATGATTTATACATGATCCATTTACTACTATGTTTTCTCACCGTCATTGTCCTATTATTAGGATAAGAAAAATGACATACTTTTTTAGGGCCACTAAAGAGACAACAGATGATGCGAGAGTTCCATAAATTTGATTTATAATATTCTACATCAGATAAATGAGTTAAATATTTCAATATATATATCCCCTAATAAAAACCATGTCTAAAAATAATTTGATATTAATACACATATGCATGAATTAAATTTATGCATAGATCTAATGAATCTCTCATGTAAGAACATATTTTCATACCAATTCCTCTTCAAACAAATTTTCCTTCATCAACACATGTGTAAAAAATTTCTATGTGAATAGACTAACCCAACACTAAACCATTATTCATATAATGCGTCTGAATTTATTGCACTATATTCTTCATGTACAAGAAATATAAATGAATAATATAAAAAATTTATATAGAGAAAATGATAATTAATTAATTCTATATCATGTTATTTAAAAGGTACAATAATGTACTACTAAATCATCCTAGATGTATACCTTGTAAATATTCGTGATTATCCATTTGAACAAAAAAACACCAAATATTCCTTTATCTCCGAGAAATAAAATATTTTAATATTGAGAAACCACACAAAATTATGTAACAATTATTGTTATATAATTACCACACTATGTTCAAATAAATGATAATTAAATAAATATATCATTTGGGATTTTTTGAACATATTAAAACAAAACAAACCCCCATGTATCCAGAATTGATTTTATTTGGAACCTCCATTAATGTTATCCTCAATATCTCACTAGATATTAGAATAATTATACTAATGTATATATAATTAACATTCAATACCTATTGTATTCAATATCTAAAGGTAATTTCTATGATTAAAAATCTATAATGAAAATGAAGATTTTCCAAACCCATTGATATGGAAAAAATAAAATTTCAATACTAAATAAACACATTATATTTATCAACATCATACAAAAACTATAGAATCATCAAGAACTTGTGATACATTATATACATCCATCATTATATCTTCCATTTTATAGAGTAAAAGAACACATCAACATAGTTTATTGAAAATCATTGTTTTTGTGTGGAAATTCATTATTATCCACAGACATTAATAGTTTAATATATCTATATTATATTAAAATATCTAATATAAATTTTTTTTTCCAACATTACTTAGTTACAAACATCTCCTAGTCCAAAATGTGTCTTATATCATTGTATGATACTAGTATTTCATGCATTCATCTCAATAAAACATATCCTGAATTGGTGTTGAGATTTACAACCACCTTCTAAAATATCCTCTTTTAAATCAAAGGGTGATGATTATCAACTAGAGTTTAAAACTTATTTTATAATAATAACAACACGTTCTATTTTAAATAAACCAAACACAACTATTAAATTCAAAAATCCAATATATAAATATAAAAAAATTGAATAATATTTAATGTCTTGTTTTACAACCCCAATCTAATTATAGAACACCTTATTTAAGAAAATAAAGTATAGAATCATCAATATAACATATGTAGATAAATTATTAATTTTAACACTTTTAACTCTAGTCACACAACAAATTATTTAATATAATAAACACATAAAATATAATAATTTTGTCCAAAAAATATAAAAATTATAAATTTCCTGAGGAGTATTATATAATTATTTTTAGTTTCCTCAATGAAAATGTTTGATTTTATGTCTTTAATGGAAAATAAATCCTTTTAAAATGAAATATAAATATATATAATCCATACAATTTTAGTGTGATTAAAACACAGAATATCTCACAATAAAACTCTAATATATTTAATAGCCATCATATTTTTGCGAGATCATAATTAAAATTATAATATCAATAAAATCCACTTAATAAAATTTTCTCGAATTCAAAATATGAATGACTAATATTTCCCTAGAGAATAAATTATCTATAAAATAAATGTATCATTATTACAAAAGTTTCTATATGGGAAGATAAATAAATAAATAATAAAATTTACAATACAAAGATAAATTTGTGGAATCCAACAATTATTAGGTGTATGAATAATAAATTAGAATATCGATCCATATATATGTTAAATGGGAGGATTGTAAATATTTTTTAAAAAACCTTCTGAATGGTTCACCTATAATCTAATTCACTATGGGTATTGAGTAACATAAAGTCTAAATAAATTTGTTGACAGGGCATGAATGAAAAATAAAACACAAATAATTGGTTAACTATGAAAATAAATACATAATTATAAATATAAACATGGGTCTTATCGTATTATTTATGAAAAATATCTTTAATATTTTAATCCAATATTAATATTTAGTTAAAATTATTTATCACAAGCAATTCATTCCAAAATTCCTAGAAAATATTAATCCCTTTCATTGTTTTTACATATTTTGATTTTCAAAAAATCTAGTAAGATTATATCAATATAAAATAGAATAACATGAATCCCATTAAACCATTGGAATATAATAATAAATAATGAATTTATTAAAACATCTAACAACAAAATTCCGCTTCACAAAATCATTATTTATATATATTTCTCAGTTACCTTATCTCATAGACACATCTGTAGAATCTCTATGTAAGAATACTTTAACTATATATATAGTAATTCTTAAACCATAGATATCTCATTGAATAAATAGTAAATACCAATAAAATATAATATCCACCTATTTCATACTAATAAATATATATAATAAACTTTATAGATTATGAATCTTCGATATTTTTTTTGGATTTCAATATCATGTTCCTAATTCCACATCAAAAACCACTAAATTAATAGAAAATAAATTATAATGTCCTAGGATTTGAAATGATAAAAATTATGTACTACCACATAAATAGTATAAAAATGAGTTTATATTATGATATATGCATCAATTACTTTGTAATACAGCATTATTTCCATCAATGTTCGAGTTTTATTTAGTAACAATATACTATTAATATTAATATGGAATATAATAGTTATCAAATTACCATTTGATTGTAGGTTATAAATACGAAGAAATAAATTATTTATATATATATATATTAAACATGTTCATTAGTTTTCTATTTATTATAATAGAAAATATAAATCATTTCAAAAAAATATAAATGTTTTCAAAATAAGTTATTTTGGTAAAATATGTTGTAATTGTGTTTGGAGAACATAATTTATAATACAATTTTACAAGTTTTATTAATCATATTTTAAATTATAAATGGATTTTTTAATTTTGGAAAATAAAATTTATCTTTAGTTGTGGTTTTTTATTTTTTTCTAGGATTTTTCATTTTATGATGAATAGTTAAAAATAATGAATTTCAATCAAAAACTATATTTTCATTAAAAAATTGTAATTTGGAATGACATTAAGGACATGTATTAAATTTTAAATACAAAAATAATTAAAATATAATGATATTTTAGGTGATTTCTAAAATATATAAAAAAATAAGAACATTGTATGCTTTTGAACATTGTTACTTTAAAAACCCCTTTTACCATCACATTAGTGGGATAAATTTTGAGTTAAATTATACTAATTTTATGTGTTGACTTTTTTAAAATGGAATTCATATTTAGAACCAATATAATTTATATGATATAATATGGTAAGAATTATTTTTGGAAATAATTTTTTGTTAAAATAGATAAAATTATTTATTGTGATTAAGATTTACAGAATTTTACATGATGATTAAAATTTGAATATATGGTATATGAATGACCCAAGAGTTTTAATAAACCAATTGGATGGCCATATAAATATTGATAACACATTGGTAAAAGTTTTAAGGATTTACTGTTATACTATTCTAGGAAATTGTCATATATAAAAATTTATGTGAAGAAGAAGTCATAAAAGGAACCTTCATTGCCTCAATTATCTTCAATTCATTCAGATATGAAAAAAATCATAGATTCAATTAAAAATGTTATTTATAATTATTATTTATTTTTTTATTTAAAAATTAGCATTATTTTTAATGTTGAAACTGTTACATTGAATTCTTATTGGATTCCAACACATGAATTGTTGACCAAATGATTATATAGAATAAATGAATAAAAATATTAAAAGTGACATAAATATGAAGAATTATGAACTTCTCATACTTTTTTATATTTTTATACAAAGTAAATATATTATAATAGTATTTTATATAGATTAAATCATTGTATTGATATTTTTAAGATTCAAATTAAGTTATTAATTTCATAAATCACATTAATGTAATTTTATAATAAATTAGGTTTTATCAATTGATTTAAATTAAAAAAAATAAGATATTCCAAGTTATTCAAAAAAAATTCATAAATGTAAATTATGTTAATTTTATGGTCAAAATTTTCATTTATAATGAACATTTGGACCATTAAATATTAGAAAAATTATTTGCATGATTAAGGGAAAATTTTGTTATTGCACATTACATGTGTTTCTATTGATATTAATTTCCAACAAACATGAGATAATTTATTATAAAATTTTGATATAGTATATATAATAATAATTCTTATTATATTATACACAACTACAAAAAGGAGATACTACCATGGATCTATACCCACGATTTTAAAACCTTGGCTATAGGTGGCCATATCCACTGTTCTATGGCTTATAGCCACAACTTTAAAATTGAGGCTATAAATCTCTTTTCAGTGGACTATTTCCACCGTCTTCATAAATGTGGAAATATCATAAGGCTATTTCCATGGATTTAAAAAAACTGGCTATAGGCCAAATTTATCATTTCCCTATATGCATGATTCTCCAAAACTGTTTCTATAGGGATCCCGCGCTTTAGCGAAAAAAATACCAGAAAAACAAATTTGGAAGGTAGACCTATCACAACTGGTTTGTGTCTATTACCATGGATTTTATTAATATATATATATATATATAACCAAATTGTGGCGTTGTGCAGTGGTAAGTGCGATGGACTGCATAGTAGAGGAGAAACTGTCAAAACGCACTGGGGACATTTATAATTTTGGTTATTGGAACAGTTTTTTGAGGCCATTTCTATGATTTCAAATTTAGCAGCCAATTTCCATAGTTTTCAAAACTGTGGAAATAGGTTGGGACCTACTTCCATGGAAATAGCGGACACGGTTGGCCAAAATAGTGGCTATAGACTTTGGCCACTTCTTTGGGGCCTATTTGCACGTTTTTGAACCATATAAATAGCCCTTTTTTCTGTTGTGATAATTTTCAGTTTTTTAGTCATTATAGTTTAATTAAGTAGGTTTGAAAACTATTTACAGTGGTAAAAACAAAAATATTGTAAAAACAAAAATGGGTATTATTGAGTAAACATATTGACTAAGGTATAAAATTAATAACATGATTTATATTTGATTTTTTTGTTGTAATCAACCACATAAACCATCCATGTAATTATTGTTGAATTTTGGAACCTCATGAGATATGTGAGAATTCTTCATAAAGAATAAATTTGGGTATTTAAAAGAATTTCACTCCTCCAACATTATAAAATGGAATTCACACCCCACACAATTACAGACCCCTAAATCCATTTTAATCATCCAAAACCTAATACAATAAAATATAAAAACAACTCCTATCATTTTATTGACATTAACATTGGAATAAATCCATAAAAATAGGTATGTTTTTAAAAAATAGTTACCCAAACATGAGTTAACATTGAGCAACAAACATTTAATGTTTTATTTATTTATCCACCCATTAAACTATATGTATACCATTTTGATATAATAGCCTCAGTATCATATGAATTATAATATTTTTATATGTTAGGTTTATGTCATACCACTGCAGTTACATACCTAAAATTTATTATGAAATCATCAATCATGTCTATGATGTATTACCGCCTCACATAATGATGTCATTATTTTTACATTACCAACTATGACGGTTGGGTATGATGATGGATATAAAGTTTAAATATTATATTTATGAAATTATTATATATATCAAGAAATTATATCAGTCATAACAATTTATGATCCAGTTCATATGGGATACTATATAATTTCATGTGTGTAAAATGTACTACAACCTTCTGAAGCGATGTGGTTTATTTTTTAACTATCACATTACCTGAATGGAAATAAGCAAAAATATATTAACTATATTTGATATGATATTTAATTTTATGATATAAATTATATATTTTTACTTATTGAAATATAATATATTATTACATTTTTACCTTTTCCAACATTGAAAAAATGACAATGTCATTCTTGGATGTCTGAACTACCGCCTCCTCTAAGCGATGTGATCCTATTTTCAACGCCAAATATAAATAATATTAGACATAAAAATATATATAATAAATAAATACTTTACTACTTAATATATGATAATTTTTGGAATATAAAATATTATTTAACTTCTTTCTTTATTGATCATTGAATAATGGAAACATTACCCATGCGTACATATGCACAACCATCTCCAAAATCATAACATATTTCATCTTCCATACCCATCCATAATTAATGGTAATATATATATAATTTGTACATAAATATTATAATTATCACATTATTACAATTTTTTGTTTAAATAATGTCCCATTTAACCATAGTCAACCCACCAATGTCTTCTTTGACAAATAAGTTGAATAAGGTCAAAACATCCGATGTAAATATGATTGATTATGTAATTGTTCAAAACTAGTTAAAACTGAAATAAAATAAATTTTCAATGAGAAAATACTTAACATTCATTTCAATAAATATCATAAATTTATTTTTTTGGTATATAATGACACACGTGATAATTCAGACTCGAGACAAGGGTTTGTCTCTTCTTAATTTTATATCTGTGAGATTTAATTAACATTCACCACATAATTTTATTTTTCTTTGTATATCATTCCCCTCAATATTTTTTATTCATTATTATTCATTAATTATGGTGATTTTCATATCAATTTTATGAACTCTATTTCATTAGGTTTACAATTTCAAACACACCAAAGCGATATAGTATTTTTCTCTAAACATTCAATCTTAGACAAGTATGTTATGTTATATATATATATTATATTATATTGTGAGGTTTTTATAAAAATAATATTATAGGTTAAATATTTAATATAATTATATTAATTATATTTTATTTTTCATTAATTTTATTTAATTAAATTGGATTACTTCATGAATTTTAGAATGTGATAAGAGTCTATTGTTACAATCTCATCATTCATTGAGAATATCTACGATTAATTATTTTTTATTATAATATTACAATTTCCAAGAAATCTCTTCTAATATTGATATTCATTATTTTATATATAATTGTATAAATTTTACAATCTTTGGTTCTTTAAATTTTTTGAATTTATTTTAGAATATCAATATTTATTTCATTCATTAGTCGAAAGTATGTTTTCTTCGAGAAATTTTTTTTCTAAAAATGTTTTTAAAAAACTTTTTATAAGTATTTTTTAAAATTAAAAAGGTATTTTTTCTCATGAAATATTTAAAAAAAATTTAATACTTCATTTATATGTTACTATGGGTTTTATTAATGAATATTTATTATACAACAAATATGTATTGAAAAGATATTTAAATAATTAAACAAATATTTTCTTTATGAATGTTTTAATGATCAATTATAGGTTTTTAAATTCATCATATTAAGATAAACTTATAATTAACCATAATTGACATACATGGATATTAAATTATTTTATATAAATATTCAATACATTTCCAAAATACAATCCTGATGACCTTAATAGTGTTTTATATTTGAAAAAATGGGAACAAAATCTTCTATCCTTGTGAAATATCTTCAACATCCCTCACAATGTTCTTCAACATTATTACATATATGTAAATACTATGTTCAATATGACTAAGGGAAACATAATAAAGGAGTGTGATCATTTTTTTATTAAGGGCAATCAAAAGAGAAATGTATGCATTAAAATGATCATAAAGTCATAATAAAGTGATTGTAAAATTAAGAATTCATACCCTTCATATAAATAATCATAAACTAATGATATGTTATAATGATTGGTGGTTCACAAGTCATGAATCTTAAATAATTAAAAATTATGTTCCATGAAATGATAATTAAGGAATAACCCCTAGGATTTATGTCATACATATATATTAAAAACAATTATGTCATGTCTACCTACCAGAACCATTATAACATGTGAGGCTTGGGCTTTGACCCATGTACCTACTTCGATCTTGGGTTAGTAACCCGTGTATCCACTTTCATTAAGGATTAGACTACAAACCTTGTAACTTATTGTTTTAGGGATTTATATAAACACATTGTTCCCACATTATTTTATTATTGATATACAACCCATGTACCTTTTCTATTTGGTCTTGGGCTAATTACAGTGTAACCTATTTCATTTTGGTAATGGTTAAAACCTGAACATATTGATTTTTTTCAAGATTTGGGTACAACCCATTCACCATATTTCTTTTAAGACATTGGCTACAACACTAGTACACATTGATATATTTCAAATCAAATCATTACCTAATGAATTTTTGGGAGATATAACTCCCACCAATGTCATAGTAAAATTGTTCACACATGTTCCACAAGAAAATAAATACATTCTTCATATCTGGAACCATAAAAATATATATGTCTTATAAACATAATGTCATAAACCATAAAATGAAATGGGTATCATTAATATTTCTTCAAATCATATCAAATGTAAATAGAAAGGTTTCATAAAATTTTAATTGATGCATAACCTGTGATATAGAAACAGATTTCATAATCATATAAACTATGAGAGAGAAACAGGTTTAATAAAAACCATGATATTAACTATAACCAATTAATATAAATAAAATGAATGGAAGCTTTTAAAAATTTACAAAATATTAATGAGTAAATTCCACAAATTTCTGGTTATAAGGAAAATATTTTTGAAATATCATTCAAAAATAATTCATGAGGAAAATATCCTTTTTTAAGGCTTATTAATATATAAAAACATTTAAAATTTGTTTTCTCAAAAAATAACATGAAAACAAATAAAGAAGACTTGGAAACATTTTCAGAAATGTATTTCCTAAAAATCACATTTAAACAAATTTATTAATGATTAAACTTATAAAAATGAAAAGGAATATTCAATGTATCGATGGTGGGTAAATCCATACATGTCATAAGAAGTAAAAAAGTACACTCATTTGGCACATCTTAAATGTTTGAAGTAATGAAATGTTCAAAAAGAGACAAGAATATTCTCTTAAAGAGATTGTTATAATACAATAGGGGTAAAATTTTCTTTAAAATTTATATAATAATGCTATAATAATCATTAAAACCCTATTTAGAAAACATAGACTTCCAACCAAATAAATGGTAATGTGTGGATTTAAAAAACATGATTAAATATCTTATGAACCAAAGAGTAGAATATTTATTTAATAAATGAGTATATCATTTTATAATATAGGTTATTAAAAATCATAAATTTTAATGACATATGTATCATATTATTTTATTAAGGGAAGAAGCAACATAAATAACCTCAAAAAACGATGAGATTGTCTCAATAAACTCTTATAACTGGGTAACTTGGGATCATAATCTACATTTAAAAAGGAAAATAAATTAAGCATAAGATAACATGAAAATATTTTTATTCATGATATAATATTTAAAATGTAATTATATACCCCTCATATAAGAGTTTAGTATCATAACGAAACATGAATCTCAACGAAGTAAAATTGAGACAAAAGTGTTTTAGCAATTCAGTTTCATTTAAAAGCTAATCCCCTGATGGAAGCATTATAAATTAGGCATGCGAGTACACATAATTTTAATTAAAATATAAATATAGTACAATAATGATATAATCATACACCACATCAAAGAAAATAGTGGCGTACATAACATGTATCTAACGAATATTAAAAGTGAGATGAAATCTCCTAACCTTGTGTCTTGATTCTCTCTATACTCATAAAATCATCCTATATAATAAATATAAGTTTATTATACATATTATAAATATTAATATTTTTATTTATATTATTATATAAGTGTTATTATTACTTTATATTACCCAGTTGTTAATAATCCTATATTAAGGTTTCACTTTGGGTAAAATTGACTTTGTTTTTTGAATGTGTCTTAATTTGTTACATCATCGGTCCTTATACTTATATCATGAATTTAGAATGAAAACAATTATTTAAATACCAGGTATATATATTATAACTATATTATAAAAATATATAGATTATCTTAGTAGAAAATGTAAAACTCCATTCATGGAGATGGTAAGCTGTAGGTATGCATGAATGCTCTTTCCGTCATTATTGTAATATTGAATGACGGTATGTAAATAACACACACACACAAATATATATATATATATATATTTGTTTAGGTATGTTATTATATTATAATTAATATATCATATATATCATATAAGTTGATAGAACCAATCCTTAATACATTTCATTTGGTGTGTGAACAAATCCCATCATTTTTAAGGGTAGTAGTCCACACATCCTCAAACATGATTATCATATTAACACCAAATGGAACATAAAGGGATGTTTTTTGTAAAATTAATACATAATATTCAATAAATAATAAATATAATATTTTAAATATATAAATATATATTCCATCATAAAGGGCACTATGATTAGAGGTAATGGAGAAATGTGCAATCATTAATTCGTGAGGCAGTAGTTCGTTGTTCACCAAATAAATACGTTCAACAACCATTTGATGGAGGATTGTGTAAGTGTATGTTAGAACCATTTCATAACAGCATACTAGTGTATGTATTACACTATTTTTGTCACATAAGAATGAAATAATTTTATTGGAGGTTGTGGGGTTTGAAAATAAATTAAATGATCTTGGGATATGATGTTACATCTTAATCGGGTAACTATTTTTTGGTTTGTGCCAAAATTCTTCCATGAGAGGATTTCTTTCCTAAGGTAGGAATCGAGATAGAAGGGAGGATTCTTGGGAGGTTATTTTGTCTGAGTTTTTTCAAACATAAATCGTTTGAGAGGTGTGAGGAATTGGTAGGGGTTGTGTCCATATATAGGGAAGGAAGAGGACTCACATGGAATATTTAGAAACACGGTAGGGGTGCACATTTTATTACCAATAAAGTCAAAAAAACAAAAAAATAAACTCAATAATGTAATATTTATGCCTGATATATGGATTCAAAATGGGGGTTTGTACAAGTTATATCGACATTAGGACCCCTAATTTTGGTTTAGTCTTTAAGTATGCTTAATTTGACCATAATTGGTGGGATTAAATTTAATCGCTTTTAATAGTCATTTTTGCCAAAAAAATAACATTGACATATTAGACTCTAAATATTAGACCTAAAAATGGTTTATTTTAGATTTTTTAATTTCAATTCAAATATGTAGAAAAATATAGAATCATGTTAACTCCCATGATGTGAGAAAATAATGGGGTTTTAATGTATGAAATAGTCCAAAATTTGTTATGATTTAAAACTCAACTTCAAAATGAAATTGAAAATACTGAATTAAATTTTATTAATCGATGTAATATTTAACAAATATTACCATAAAATATATTAATAAAATCAATTATAATTAATAATTAATTAGAAAAAAAGGAATTTCTAAATAAAATGATTTACTTTTCCCTTTTCATAAAAAATTAAAGTTTCGCAGAAAAATCCATAAAATTTAAACTAAGATTGTTTAGAACCTCTAAATTTAAAAAATTTAATTTAAATAATGAAATTAACATCTTAATTGTGTTTTAAATTTTTTTTATTTTTATAATCGTTTCACTCAAGAAAACAATATTTCTAACATAAAAACCCTTTATAAATAATATTATCATTCATTATCATTATATTTTATTTATACAAATCAATTACAAAAAATATTTGAAAAGTAGTTATTACTATTCTTATATCTATGTTTTGTTTTTTGGTTATAATTATCTCATTTAAATTATATATATATATATAGATATATATATTTTATCGAAACATGGTGTTGCATGCATTGTATGCGAAGTCTGTGTTGATGGTAGAGCTAGTGAAGTTAGTATTGCATGTTGCAAAAGCCAAGTCGATATTGCGTGTAGATAAAACTTGGACTATATTTTATATGAAATCAAGGTTTGAATTACAGTTTTACTATATATATATATATATCTGTCTGTGTGTGTGTGTGTATAAAACTCTATTCTGTGTCACATGAAATGAAAAATATCAAGAAGACAAATTTATTCAAAAAAATATTTCAAAATAACCTTTGGTGTTACCAAAATTATTGTTACTTATACACAACTATGGATAATTGGTATTTTGAATATAACAAAAAAATAATTTCATACATTAAAATTATATAACATTTTTTAAATATGTAAAACATTATACCATTGGATGCCCAAACTGTATTAGTTTATTGACTTTGGAAACATTGAATCATAAGCATTAGTACATGAGTGATCTACCTTATATCCCACTATGTTCTAAAAAACTTGACCCACAAAAATATGTATCATAAATTAAATATATCTTCATAACTAGGTAACAGAATAAAAATATTGGGTGAGCTTAAATTTGTAGTAAGGGTAAACATTGGGGATATATAATCATAAACAAGAGAAAAAAGGCAATGAGAATGTGACAATGGCATTATAATATAAAACCCTAAATATCAAATATTATTAAAAAAAGCATTGTATAATGTAGAATTTTATAAAGACAATAATGTAACTTAATTAAATATATATAAATAATGATATAATAACATATGAGTAAGACAAGTAATTGTGGAAGACACATACAATTATAAACGTACACGAAAAATGGGGGTTCAAACCCCAAGGGGGAAGGGTACTGTAGCACTACTGTAACAGCCGAGATACTGTTGAAATGGTGACACTATAGCAGTGGTAGGGAACTGTAACGGTGGTAGGGGAACTGTAGCAGAGGCGGGTACTGTGCGGTACTGTAGCACCATGGTTACTGTAGCAGTACTATTCACAGAATGGGTCTTGGGCCTAAAATTTGGGCCTATGGGATATGTAATGGGATAAATGCCCACTAGGCCTACGAACTATGTAATGGGTCTCCCTCTACAAAGTTAAAGTGGTCTTTTCTTTTCCTTAATAATAAAAATGAGGCAGTGGCCCAAACCTTAAAAAAACGTACACGGTAGGGATGCCAACTAAGACCATCCTACCATGTTAGTCATTCACTGGGAACCTTGTACCTAATTTGGGACAATGATAACAACCCACATACACTCTTATATTTACTATTTGGATACCAAAATTATACCCTCTTAATTTTAGGCTTGGACTATAACATGTCAACCACCTTCGTTTTAGATTTGGACTACAACCATTGTACTTTATTTTATTTAGGTTGTGGGTACATCCCATGTATCCTTTGATCTTGTATACCATTTATCACTAGAAAATTAATTGGAGGGAGAAATATGTTCCACTAATAAATAAAAAAAACCATACCTACATGTGACATAGGATAATAATACTTGCATTATATCCTGAAACATAATAATAGATGGGTATCATAAAAAATATTCATAACAAATGAAATGGAATTGGTATCATTTAGATTTCATCACATCATAACCTATATATAATATATATGTTTTGAAGTAATTTTATTTATTCATAACCCTTTAAAAGAATTAGTATAGAAAATCATATAACCCATGGAAGGGAAGTGGGTTTCATAATAATCAGTCTATCAAAACATAAACCATTATGGGAAGAATATGAATGGAATCATTTTGTAATTATTTTAAGTAAATGATTTTTATCAATATATATATAATCATAAATGGGAAATATTTTTTGAAATATTTTTTTAAATAATTTATTTTAGAAAATATCATTTCTTATTTCAAAAATTGACCTTGAAATTTTTTTTATAAACCATTTAAATAAAAAAACATTGAAAACTTGTAATGAATTCATGAAATAATTTAGAAAAAAAAATTAATTTTAAAACTATAAAAGGATCATAACAACACTATGAAAGATTTTTCACTTGAAAACCACTTTAAAAATGAATAAATAGAACACTATGAAAACGTATTTCATAAAAAAATAAATTTGTAATAATTTAAAATAATTATTCAATGGTATTAATATCTTGATCATGAGAAAATACATACATGTCTAACATTCATTTGGCCCAGTTAATAGATTTGAAAAGTGTGTTGACTAAACAATGATAAAAGGTATCATTTTTATGATATACGTGTTTTTTAAAAGGAAAATCTGGGTAAAATATATTTTGAAGACCATATGAAAAAATTAGAATATTTTATGAAAAATTTTATAACACATCGATTTGAAGGAACAAAAGTTTCTAACAATGAGAGAGGTATTGTCATAATTTCTTAAAAAAACATTCAAGATAATATTATATACAAAAGAGATGAAAGATTTTTAAAATTATTAAGATATAAAATGATGATGAAATTATTATAAATCAAGATGATATTTCTTGATACATGGATCACAATATTTCATCATTTAATGCATGATCATTTGAAATATTTATAAAAAATGTGATTGATTCAATAATCTCTTACCACAAGGTAACATTGCATAAAAATCCCAATGTAAGATAATGAAATTAAATTAATCATAAAATATCATGAAAATATGGACATTCATTATATAACTTGTAAAATGGAATTATATAAATATTTAAAAATATTTTTGGTGCGTAACAAAACATGTGTCTCAAATAACTAGAATTGAGAGAACACCATCTTACAGATTTGGTAACTTTTGAAAAAATAACATCATGAATGAAAGATAATATAATTGGTATATAAATAACGATATATTTAATATTAATATTAATTTATTAATTAATGGTTAGTATACACCACAAAAATGACATGAGTGGTGAATACGGCCTGAATCTCAAAAAAATTAAAAAAATAAGTTGAATTTCCCTTTCTTTATGTCTCGACACTCCTCATACTCTTATAAAATTCTTTTATAAAAAATGTAAGATTAATTTAAAACTTTTACATAACATTATTATTATATCTTATAACATTTAGGTATTTATAATGACTTTATATTTCCATCTTGTAAACAATTATATGTTAAGGTTTTGCATCCGGGAATATTTCTTCATTTTTTCTTTTATCATTATTTGTTATATGGTTGGTAAATATACATAAATCATATATTCAATAATATAAACCATTAAACATATATAATTTATATTTATAATATATTTATTATAATAATATATATAATATAGAACTATGAAATTTAATACATTGTCTGTAGAGGAGGTAGGTCATATGTATGCATGAACATTGTTTCTATTTTTATAAAAATATTCAAAGAAATAATTAAATGAAAATATATGTATAAATTTATATGAGTAATTTGATTTATCATTTTAAAGTTAAATATATAAAAAAAATTCACCAAACCCATCCTTAATACATTCCATATATTGTGAAATAATATCATCGCTCAGAGGGGCGTATGCCACACTTCCTAAAAATAAAATATCATATTTACAAAAAATGGAATGTATAAGGATGTGTGATGTAAAATAAAAAAAATATATAAAAGTAATATTTTGTGTAATTAATAATATATTTTAATATTGTTTCATCAAAATTACCTAAAATGAAATGTGGTAAATGAAAAAACAAAAATTTATCATTTTGTGTGGTGGTAGTTCACTGTCTACATAGACTGTATGATTGTTACTAATTAGATGAAAGTGTTTTTAACTATAAGTAAAAACCTAATCATAAAAAAATCCCATTATAATATGTATATGTTTTTTTCTATTAATGGTATAAGGAGGGAGGTAGGTGGAGATTAAAAACATGATACCAGAGCCTGAGAGAGGATGTTACCTCTTCTTCGGGAAAGTACATTTGGTTTTCACCAAGGGTATTCCATGAATTTATTTATTACCAAATGGAGGATAAAATGAGTAAGGGTGGGATTATTTGAAGTTTATTTGTTAAATTTTGGTTTAACGTCATGGTTTTTTATGTGATAAGTAGTTGAAGGAGTGAATGCTACATTATAGTGGAGGTGGGGTGGCACTTTTATAAATTTTGGGAAAAGGAATACCAACAACATTTTTTCATTGGATTAAAGATTCAATAATGGAAAAATAATTAATACACATGAGTATTGGGTGTAAATTTGTTCAAATAATGTCTATTTTATAATTTTGAATGTCATTTGGGCACATAAAATTAAGAATAAGTCCTATATTAAGATTAAAATTACATCAATTTTTATATTTAATTATAATTAATTTCAATAATTTTTTGTGTTAAAACACAGAATAAATTCTTAAAAATTAAAAATTATTCTTATTGAAAATATGGAATACATTTTCCCAAATTCCAATCACATATTTGGATGAAATTAATTTAAATTTTATACCATATATGAGACGATAATGCAGTTTTTTAAAGTGAAAACATCTAAATCATTTTTTTACTTTAAATTTCTATGTGAAATTCTTTTTAGGGTGCTGAATTGGATTATTTTATAAACATATAATATAATTAAATTATATAAAAAATTAAAAATATAATTTATCCCAATAAATAAATTAGATGAACATGATGTTTTGACATAAAATTCTTTATTTTTCACTATTCACCAAAATATAAATCTTCACAGAAAATATACAAATTTCATGATAAACTTATTTGTTTCTTTAAAATTAATATATTATGTTTTATTTACATTTAATATTAATAAAATAATGATAAATTTGATTTAAAATAGGATGTTTATTAAAAGGTGATAAAAGTTACTTAATAATAATCTAGGTTTTTATGTGTGAAATTGGGTTTGCTCCCATCTTCTATTCATCATATCTATTAGATGAGTGTCAAAAATAGTTTATTGGATATATACTGTATATATTTAATTAATATCACACACTAATATTATTTAATATAATTTTATAGTATAAAATATCATTGTGATCATAAATATAGATTTCAATTAAAACTTTCCCTTTATATTTCAATGGTTCTTATATTAATTTCTATTTAATTTTTAACTAAATAATTCTACCATTTATTTTAATATGTAAATTATAAATATTCCTAACCATCAACTTAACATCTATGTTATATATCATTATAATAAAATTAAATAATTTTAATAATATATTATATATTGGTATCACACGGTCTTGTGTGTTACACAAGCTATGTTAGAATGTGAATAATTCATATATTGTATCCTAAACTCTATGTTTCATGTAGATAATGTAAATCATTATTATGTGTTTATTGAAGGGTAACAGGGTTTTTCATATAATGAAATCAATATATTTTCTTTAATTTGAAATAAACAATTTTTTGTTGTGTAAGTTGAGATATCTCATAATGATTCAATTGTTTAGAATTAAATAATTCTTAAAGTCCCAAGGTGTTGCATTCTTCCTGATAAAATTAACATTTCACCAAAAACAAATTGGTTATTAATGGTTTGATTCTTTAATGTTCCTTCTATAAAAACCATGAACATAATAATGAACACAAAAATTCCCTTAAAAATACATATGGAACTGTAACCATTACCAAAATGAACACATATCTACATTCCCACATAAGAAAACCTAGGTTGGAAGTGAAATGATTAAAATCGAAGTGAAATATATATATCACGTTCTTGAGAAATGAAATAGATAACATGGTTAAGGGAACTCAAACAATCAAAAGGCTATAAATTTGTGAATATCTAGGGGACCATTCTAGTCATGCAGAATGAAGCTAAAAAGATAACCTTTTCAATTTCATTATCATTTCTGTATGGATGAAGAATTTTCAAGAAATGTTGGACTTAATTTATATCATTTCCTTTTATAGAAGAATCAAACCCTTTGGTCGTGTCTTGATCAATTTCCACTTCACCAATTACGAAAAAAATAAATATGATTTTTTTATTCCATGAGCACTAATAGATCATGAGATAAATGCTATGCCATCCAATATATCTTCAGATGCAATAAAAGAATAGATAGTGAATTTTAAACAATATGAATAAATCCTCATGTGGTGAGAAAATATTTGAATCTAAAAAAAATATCAGAATTAAGAAAAAACTGATAATTTGATAACATTATGACCTATAGGAAATATCACAACCAAATACATTAACAATATGACAATAAATTTGATTAACCTTAATCCCCCATAGATCACAATGTATCTGTTTTTTGTTACCTTCCATGTGGATGCCTAATGAGTTATCAAATCTTTTTGCGGTGTTTCTGGAAGGGTTAGATCCCAGATCACATCTTTTTCGGGAAACAGACCGTGTCACAAGGTTAGCGCACAGTTGTCCCATGTTTTAACAAACCGTGCAAATGAAAATTTCCCATCATAACTATATCAAACTGTTTGTGCTTGTTTGTGAAACCTAACCATGAATGTTCCCATTTTTCCTACGTAATTGTGCGGATAAACCATAGACATTATATTTTTATGAGAAATTTTTCCTTTTTTAACATAATGATCTATTAAGTCCCCTCATCTTCCCCAATACTTTTATTGTGGGATTTACCTCCATGGATCACATTATGGAGCTTGTTGAAGGCTGAATCTATGAATTGAAGGGTGTCCATCATCTAAGATTTGATTGACCTATCAATTATCACATTGGATATGAAATGATCAAAATTAACCAAATATAAACCAAGGGAATATAACAGAGGAGGATAGTCATAAAAACCTATGGTGGGTGGTCAATAACTCATCACATGTGTTAATTGAATTTGGAATGGTCATGTGCGACCCACAAACTTCATCGGGTGTCGTTTATATAATTTTTATGCCATGAATATAATAATTAGAACTTTATTTATATTCTTTTTATAAATATATATACATTATTAATTAGATATAGTTATGACCACAAATCCATCCATCCCAAGTTGTATGTTATGTGGTAATTGGGTTTTTAGTATTTGACATGTTTGAGCTACTGTTCGAGAGTGACTTTACCTGACCCATAAATGGGTACATTTTTCAATATTAAATGGCTAATTTTTCTTGTTAATTCCATAATTGATGTAGATTGTATACTATCCAATTGACCATCCTAAGGTAGGCGATTTAATTGATAATTAATTATGAAATGTTAATTAGATGGTATACATAGTATATGACTTGGACAGATTAATTATGAATGATTAACAGGTTTCATGTCCATAACACACCTTTCCACAGCAATGGAATGTAGAAGAAATAACCATATGTATGAATATTCTATAAATGACAATTATAACGGTTGTATACTACATGATATTGTCACTTTTATGAAATGAATGGATTTGGCCAAATGGACTTATTGATTAATTATTACATGATTTAAAAGGTATCATTTTACATCACCATATCACATTAATTATCAGCAAGACATGAACTAAATGGAGTATTATGTGACTTTATAATTAAATTATAATGGAATGACTCACGGACAACTAATATTCTGATCAAAAAATTCCATGATCAATTGATAACCCCATTCCAATTCCATTATAAAGCATTCTAAGGTTGAGATCCATCTAGATACCGATCCTTTTCTATTCTATGGATGCCTAGTATGACATTATAGGGTCTGTTAATTATCATTATAGGATTCCTTGCACACACTCATGGGATCCAGCATTGACAAGTATGTTCCATGTTTAATGATTGTTTGTCCTAGTCTTATCTTAACAACGTTTAACCTTTTATAAACTCCTTGGGCTCAATAGAAATCTCAGTATGGAATGAAGAAGACACTACTCCATGGATTACACTATTTCCCCATTCTAGTCTACATCTATTACTAATTTGGAGACCCTAGAGGTATTCATCACCTTGGTTATTTCATGAGGAAATAACTAATAAAAACCATTACGGGCATTCATGTTATAAATTTGATCCATCACTATTGTTAACATGAGATATATTATAAAATAGAAACAATCAAATAATTAATTGTTTATATGTTCAGACACTAGCCAAGGGATGAACCAAAAACATGAGAATATAGATACATTGTATTTCATTAATTTTTATATTCAATATTTCATAGTATTACATTAACATTACATAGGACATATTTTATAGTCACCATTTGTGGTGGACCATAGAGATTTATCTCACAACATATACATGATCTATTTAGTACCCGAAGTATATTACATGTTTGTATGTGTTGAAAAATGGGAATAATATGGCAGCAAACACCAGACTCATAGATTTGTTTTATGAATATTGATAGTAGATGACTGAGCTACAACACTGGATTCTTTGGATAGTCATTGATTGCTTTATTACATATATGAAACATGTTATGCAAGCTATCTTGTATCCATTTTGACCATTTTTTGAGGTATGTGACGTATCATTAGTTTGTTGAATGACTTTATAGTTGTTTTAGTTGTTGTTAGTATTATCTCTATTTTCCCCAATGAGTTTAGTTTTCTTTTATTGATTTTTCCATTTACCACCAATTATAATCATCCATTTCACTATAATATGGAAATGAGGGAATTGTCTCAACATTAACACACCATAGTCCATCAGTTCTAGAAGGTCACCTATGGTGTTCGAGGCAGATGTGCTTAAGGCCATGTGGCCCTACCAGGCACATGGAACCTGTTAAGTGGCATACATGTTTGGGATGTAAAAAATCATATCAGATGAGGTTTTCCTTTATGTTCTATTTGGAGACAATATATTTGAGTTTAGGAACTCATGGGACTAGGTCATAAGTCATGATGGGGTATCGTGAATCTGTTTTCATGGTAAAAACCCATGTTGCCTAATTTAAAAATTTTGATATGATTTTTCCAAATACAATTGATATTATTTAACCATTGGGTGTTGCAAAGGTAGTGTGGCATTGCTAATTATTAATCTAATTTGAGATTTTCCTTCATCCTTGGCCCGATTATATGATGGTAAGTATAATTGTTTGAGGACTCATTATAGGAACATAGTATTACCATGTTATAAATTTTCCCATGCAATACTGGTTCATGTCAACACAATAAATTTCCTATTATGCCTATAATTTTTTTGTGATACTGAGATTGTTAACTTATACTTGTATTAGTCTTGGTTGTGAATTAGTGATTCCATGTCTCAATTCAGGATGTGTATAGGCCCTCATGGGCTGGGATGAGTAATTTACAGAGTGGATCCATTATTCTAAAAATCAATGGGTGTCATTTCTAGTGATAAGCTGTTTGAGAAATAGTTCTCTATAAATTATTATCCATTATATTGTGAATCATGAAATCTAAAATGAACTGTATTAACATCATTATCCAAATTTTTCATCTTTATTAAAGGTAAAGGATTGAACATTGAAATTAAATGTAAAACAAAATCAAACTTATACTTGAGTACTGACATATACATTTTTGTATAAGTGGGTCATTGTGATATTATTCCTTGGGTAGTGAATTTTCTTCTATTCATATTTTGATAGTGATTCAATCATCTTACTTAATATTGTTATGAGGTTGGTGATTGGAATTTTTATGCAATGTTGGCATGAAGTCACATGTCATATGACTGGAGGGTGGAAATGACCATGCTCAAGATATTGTGGGCCCTAAGATTCCAGTCTAACCTATAAGAGTGCCACATGAGGCACCAAAAACTTTAACTGATTTTGGAATTGATTACCATGTTCATGATATATTACTACATTGGATGAATTCCATGAATGGTGCTCCACAACATTCATATACTATGGCTAATCAGAATCATGAGTTCTTGCACTAGCATCCTATTAAATTTTCAGTTGATGGGGGTCTGTAGGTTGTTGAGTCTTTTCTAGAATCAACCCCTAAATATCATTGAGCTTTTGAATACTCCACCAGAGCGTAGGGTCAAACTAACATCTCACATGTTTTGGTATTCAGCAAAGCATTGGTTTGATGTGGCTTCCAATGCATTTTATCATTAGGGCATGGTATGAGTTGATCTGATGACATCATTCTATGATCTATTCATTCCTCAGATGTTGAGAGATAATATAGCCAGAGAGTTCTTGCTTCATGAGCAGGTTTCTATCTTAGTTATGAAATATTCAGTGCATTTTACGGAGTAAATACACTTCGAACTGATATTGGGTTATCATCATGTATGAGTTTTACCATTATATATTCTTTTAGAACATTCTGTATCATGTATGGTTAATAGTATAATCATATTATATTTTTCAGTCTTAAGAATGCCCCCTCCATTTTCATGTCTCTAATAAATAGGGTCTTCCACCCCAATTTGTATTTTTTACATGGTCTTTGTGGATTAAATCTTGTTGTATTCTCACACTCGTAGAGACAATGACAAACATCTTGATATTGTTTAGTGTACAGTAAGAGAGAATAATCGTTACTCAAATCTTACTATGGGCATTTTTAAGTTTTATAATGTTCATTTCGTAGGTCATATATTATAGGAATCCAGTGTATCTATTGATCAATATTTGGTTGTTGTTATAGTTTACTAGGGGTATCCAACAACATATTTGATATACAATGTTTCATTGGGCTGGATGAATATTATTGTAATTTCATACAAGGCTTTTCCTTATATGATTCACCTCTAACTAGTTTTACAATTAAAGGTTTCAAGTTCATATGGTCAGAAGCATGTGATAAATCCATTCAGGAGTAGAATGGGTGTCTTTTAATGACAACTATTATTACTCTTCGTGAGACATTCATAAATTATAACTTCTTTGTGATTCATGAGGCATCAACATAGGAGAAGTGCTGATGCTGGATGGAAATCTCATTTTGTTTGGATCTTGGAAGTTAAGGACTCATGAGATGAATTACCTAAAACTTGAACTTGATCTAAAAATATTTGTCTGTGAAATATGATGATGGAGACACTATCTATTAGTTAAACACTTTGTGATGTACACATAGCACCATACCCTCAGATATATTTTTTCATAGTTTGATATGAACCTCAGAAAATAGATATGGGCCAAATATATACAATCCTTTGACGTTGTTCTTCCTTATATAACTATGAAGTGTAATGTGGTTGTAGATGAAATGGGTCAGAAAACTCAAGCACATACTATACGAGAAGCTAGTGATGAATGTTATGTAATGGTCCTCTTTCTTGAGCAGCATCTAGAGTTTCATAATATTCAAGAGTAGTCTAATCTCTCCTTGTTGATATTTACCTCTTTCCTCGTAGTGAAGGTGAAGGGTACACCATTTTCAAATCATGAAGGATTGGTTCTCTATGAAAGAAAATCAAGAGATAACCCAACTCTGGATTGGTCTGTGGATATAGACGACATCATGTATCTACATGGATATATCTGGGTTACTATAGAAATGATAAAAGTGTTTATGAAATCGTCCCATTTTTCTTAGTGTGTAGTTCATCCAGGAATCTCAAAGATGTTTTGAGTTATGTGATTCTTGTATTTGGTGTCCTTGTATGAAATGTTAGATAACATGCTATATCACAAGGTTTTCCACCTATAAGTATGTGAAGGTGGAAAACCAAAGACTTACACGATTTCTTCATCCCATTCCATTTACTAAATGAAAACGAGAACATGATTCCATGGATTTCATACTCTACATAACTAGGTCACCGAGAGGTAGTAATGATATATGTGTATTCGTTGATAGACTGAGTAAATCAGTCAACTCATACCTATTTGGGAGACATTCTATGTTGATTAGAAGTCAAGACTGTATGTCCTTGATGTCATACATCTTTATGGGGAACCTTGCACTATCGTTTGAGATAGTGATTCTCATTTCATATCATTGTTCTGGCATATATTATAGATGGCTATGTGAAGAAAGGGGCTTCCATGAAGATATTTTCACCCTCAAACACATGGAAATTAGAATAGAGAATACAAATTATATTGAATATGCTGCGAGAATGTGAACATGATTATAGTTTTTTTGGTAAATGAATATATCTATCATTGTGTTTTCCTATAATAACAGCATTCTAGTGACAATTGAAATCCGTTATTTTGCGGCCCTGTATGGTATATCATTATGATCCCCCCTATGCTAGATGGAGGATGATGAGGCAACCCAACTAGGTGCTTGTCTCATTCATGAGATTTAGGAAGAATTTTAGCTAATCAAAAATCGTATGACTATTTCTCAATCTTGATAAAAATTTTATACTGATCATTGTCGATGAAAACTTGTTTTCGATGTTGGGGATCATGTTTTACTTTGCGTATCACCCAGTCTAGGGCATATATTGTTACGAAAGTATAGAATGTGGTCTCTTAGTTATAAAGCCCTTTTGACATTCTTGAATGAGTTGGGGTGGTATTATATCGACTTCCATTATCTTATATGTATCATACCTTGAATGAAATCTTTCATGTTTCATGATTTGCCAATATCATGATGATATATCTCATACATTTCATCCCGAAGATATTTAGTTAGATGATGATGATACATTTGATGAGTATCTAGTATGATTTGTTTACCAGAGCATAGTGGGTATATGAGGATAGTATGTCACTCTAGTGTGTGTGTAATTGATAAACATATTCTTGTATGACGAGACATGGTTGTAGGTGGCCGACACACGTTCCCAATGGTACAATTTGTTCTATGATGGTGTTTCTACACCTTTGGAAGGTGAGTTTGGGGACAGATTCATTTAAGGGGGGAAGACTATTAAAATATATTTTTTCACTTAGTTATGGATCAATTAAATGATGTTCTAAGGAATTAAATTGAAATTGATATGTATTCGTAATGAGTTAGCAAAGGTATTAGCGGTGTTCGCTGCTTGATTAAAGAATCGAACACATATTTTTTGGGGGGATTTTATCCACGTCTCTTGGTTTGTGAATGATTATTGCATGGTTTGGATAAATTTATATATGGTAATTTCTAAATAGAACCAAATCACATGGTTTGCGCGTGGTCGTACAACATAACCGTGCAAGTGCCCCTACTTCACAGGTAACCCTACAGAAAAACAAAACATAAGCTATTTTCTATTCAATTTTTTCTCTTTCCCATTTGATGGTCTATTGAGTACCATCCTCTTTCAAAATACTTTTTCTAATGGGAATTACCTCTTTGTCCCTCATTTTGGGGATTTCGGAACGCCAAATATAGGGATTTAATGAACTCCCTCATTAAGGATTTAATGTAACAATCATTCATAACATTTGTTGAGCAATGATCTACTCTGATCCAAGAAAAATCAGCGACCAATATCAATGGATGATGGTCAGAAAAGGATAAGGTGGCTAGTCTATGACTAATACCTCATGTTTGTTTATTTTGGAATTGTCATGTGGGGCCCACCTATTTCATCGTGTCCAATTTATTGAATTTATATTCCACTCTTATAATTAATAGAACCCTATGAATATTATATTTGGATTTATGTGATTAATATTCGATGGTTACCCTCACAACTTCATCTATCCCATGTATACTGTTTGCTAAAATAGGGTTTCTAGTGTTTGGCATCATTCATCAACTATTGGGGTGTATCATTTATGGACCATTCTGCCGATTGTTTGGCTATATTAAATTGATTGATTTTTATTGTGAGTTTCATAATGGAATGTACAATATATTCTCACCACATGACCTACCTATGGGAAGGTCTTAAATTTATAATTAAACATGAAATGGAAAATGTAAAATATACTAAGTATATAACTTCAACAGATTAATTGTGAATTATTCATAGGTTTCATGTTCATAACTCCCCAAAAAACATTAATGGAAGGTACTATAATGAAACATTATTATTTAATATACTCTAAATTTAATTAATAAAGGTTTCATGCTTTATAGTCGTGTCACACTAATAAAAGGAAAGGATAGCAAAAAATGGACTTATTGATTAATTATGACATGATTTAAAATATTTCATGCTACAATAGATTATCAATCTAATTAAGGAAAGGATTGAACCAAATGAAATATTAAATGAATTCATAATAAAATAATAATGTCTTGTCTCAAGATTCCCCTGGATTCTGATTAGAGAATTCCATGATCACTCGGGAACCCCATTCCAATTCAATAAATAAACATTCATAGGATGAGACCTACTTAGATCTCGATCCTTGTATATTATTTCAATTCCCTATATGAAACCATAGATTAAATTCATATTATTATAGGATTCTGTGGATACACTCATTTGATAAAGCATTGATCAGTAGGTTCCATGGATAATGCATGTTGGGCCCAGCCATTGCTTTTCCCATTTTACCTTGGTAGAAATCCTTGGACATGGTAGGAATATCATTGTGGAATACCTTAGACACTACTACAAGGACTACACTATTTTCCCATGCCAGTCTATACTTATTACTGATTGAGCATCCCTTGATGTCTACATATCCATGGTTATTTACATGGTCCTTCAACATTAAAAATCCTTACATGTATCCTTGTTATAACTTTGACCCTTTACTATTCATAACATATGATATATTATGAAGTATAAATGATTAGATAATGATTTTTTACAAGTT
Source organism: Viscum album (assembly GCA_963277665.1). Classification (NCBI taxonomy): domain Eukaryota; kingdom Viridiplantae; phylum Streptophyta; class Magnoliopsida; order Santalales; family Viscaceae; genus Viscum; species Viscum album. The sequence goes on along the minus strand of OY728161.1, from coordinate 910,402,038 downwards.
AAGAAATCATCTAATAGATGATGAACATACATTGGTATTTTGAAACATTGTACTGATTTACATTATATACGAATTCTGGAACAATTTTACCATTCCATTACACTGGATTAAGGTAATAGAAACCGTTGGATGTGGCCCACTAAGATTTATCCCACACCCTCTTTAGGATTTAATTCATTCATAGAATAGATTAAGTGGTTTCAGCTATTGAATATTGGAATTACATGGATTAAAACACTGGATTACTTTCAATTTAGTATAGATCATGATAATATATGGCCAAACTAAAGCTTGTGATGCTTGGGATAGTAATGGATGTATTTTTAACTTATGTGTATCATGGTATGACTGACAACTTTTGATCATGTTTTCTTTTATTATAGTGAAATGACATATCATTAGTTGTTGAAGACTAGTTTAATTTTTTTCCTTATTATTACTATTCTCTATATTTTCCAATCTGTTGTGTCATTACTCTTATTTCTTGTTATATTTACCCCTATTTATAATCATCTATTGCACTACACTAAGGTAATGAGGTCATAGAAACCCCACAGATACACCCTAGAACCTCACTACTTGTTGATAGACTTTGGCCTTTGTGGTGATTCCCTTGAGGCTGTGTGGCCCACCTAGCTCGAGGAACCCATTAAGTAGCATTCGGGTTAGTGACGTCACGTAAATCGTACATGTTTCTAATACATAAAATACCCATTATACATTAAAAAGGAAACAAAACTATAATATTTGAATCTTGGGTTCTTTATTGTAAATATAGGAAATAATTGTGACATCATTAACAAAAAATTCATATATAGAGAGAGGATAAATTCTATGAATTATATCAAGTATGACTAAAGGATTAACAAAAATATTTTTATAGATCTTATTATCACAAAATATTATAAGAAATTTTGCCTTATAGAGTTCCCCAATTATCATTGTTAACTTAATCCATTTATATTGGAAAAAATTTAGCAATTTCGTTTGTCTTCATAGATTTTTGTCTTGGATAATCATTACCAACCAATATATTTTACTACTTTTTTTTAAAATACCCATTCACACAAAAATTGAAACACTGAGGTGTGGGAGGTGCATTCTTTGGAGTTTTCCCATTATACGCATCTTTAAATTACTTTTTTGAAATCACTTAGGCATTCAGCCACTCGATTTGCATCCTTTCCACACTTAAAACATTTATTAGTACCATTAAAACAATTATCCCCATGAATCCTTCAGCATATAGAGAATAATGTTAGGATTACCTTCTTATTTCTATGGAATATATATTTTCCTACTGAACACCATCATTTTATTATTTTTAAAATCATGAGATTTAAACATAACTCTATCCTATAATTTAACATTGATTTCAAAATTCAGATTCCCCTCAAAGAAAATAACATATTTAATTGGAAAAGGTAATATAAGATATGGATTTAAGCGACCGAAGAACCTATCAACCTTACATTCAGTTTGGATTATAATTATAGAATCAAACCAACCACGTATTATGAAATTATACTTTTATGTTACAATATATTCATCATTCTTTTCATTCAACTCACAAAACCCCCCATTGTCATAATTCTACAAAGAAAAAATGGAATGTACATATAGGAGAATAATATTTTTAAATCATTCCAATCCAAGGATTCAATTTCACCTTGACTCATTTTATATTTTATTTTATTCCACGACTGGTTTGCTTCACCTTCACAAAGATAAACATATTGATTGAAATTCTCATGGTCCGAACATTGATGAATAGATAATATATTTCTACGGGTACTAATTAAGTTTTCAGAAACATGTGGATCTGAAGCCTTAGTAAAAAAGGTGGATGTTTCCTCATTTAGGAGTCAACAAATAGTTTTTCCCTCATTTGTTCGTTTTTAATCTCATCTTGATTCATAGATTGAGAAAGCTGGGTTAGCATAACAGTGAGGTTATTTATTCCATATCCCATAGGATTTATATTCTCTTTAGTAAAATTGTTATATTTTCCTTTTCAGCCACCACCAATGTAATTCCTTTGGGTTCCAACAATTGAATAAAATAATAACGTGTATATTAAGAAATATTTTTCATAGTGAGGAACCACATAAATATGAAAACCACTCATATGTGGTAAACATTATGGCACCTTCTTTAATCTATGACACCATATGTTTATCCAGGGTTATTCAATGTTTCAATACACTCAAATTATGGCTTATAAATAGCATGAATTTATAAAAAAAATCATGACTATCAAAGTAGGTGTACTTCAAGGCCCATTATTGTGTACCATGTTATTATGAGCCTAGCCTAGCACACCTTGTCAGAGTTCTTACACCTAGATATATAAATTCTAGAGTCATATCCACTTATTGAATCCAATGAGGGATGAATTAATAGGAAACGGTTCACTCTATCACTTACAATAACTGTAGGACATTTTTCAAAACATTATTGAATCCTTATACTAATCCTAAAAAACATCCCAACTCATACCCTTAGAAATATTAATAGGGATATCACTATCATATATCATCATAGTTTATATAGGTTGACTAATCCTTCACAATGATACTATCTAATACAAGACAGACCTTTCATATATTAACATTACATAACTTTTTTTGAAACAAATAATAAATTATATAATCAAATTCCCAAGGAGCATATTAGTTTAGTTCCTTCGGAAACATGGAAACATAAACATAGATACATGGTTGAGATAAATTATCATTCAATATGATATCCATGACTACCATCCCTATTTAAAAAATAATAAATTATCTATACCATCATAACATTGGGAGGGATACATAAAATGAGCTGAGATTAGACACTCAGTAATGGTAAATAAGGTAAATATGTGATCTTAATCATGAGAATAAGGGTATGAGAACATGATCATAACATTTGATGATCATACACAACATATCAATGATCATAATAAAATAATGGCATCAATATCAGATTTTATAATATATGAATCATAATAGAATGAAGATCACATTCCATTGAGTCAAAAAAAAAAATTTAAGACATGTATACACGTAATCATAGAAAATCATATGTGACTGATCCCCACCAAGGTATATATAATAGGTTAGGCATGGGTTGTGCCCCTTGTTCCTACTACATGATTGGGATAATAACCATAGTACACTCATATTTTTTGGATTGGGCTATAAACCGTGTACCATATTTCTTTCATTCTTGGGATTCAATATGTGTACATGCTTATTTCAGGCATGGGCTATGACATGTGTTCATTCTATTTTTATTTAACCTTTATACCATTTGAGGTCAAATACCATTTATTATTTCTAAATTAATTGGAGGTAAATATAGGTCCCCACCATCATGTAACAAAAGCATTCATACATGTGCCACATTGTAATAAAACATGCATCATATCATGACACATATTATGAGATGGGTTTGAAAAATAATAATCACATCCCATGAAATATAAACAATATAACAAATATTTAATCACATCATTAATGATGTAAAATAGATATGATTATAAATCATTTCATTAATTCATAACCCATGAAAAAAAAGTTGGTTTGAAAATCATATAACCTTTTTAAGAGAAATGGGTTTCTTGAGAATAATTAAATAAAAAACACCATTCAAAAAAAAATATTAATGGAAACATTATTTCATTTCCTATAAGGAAATGAGGGTAATCAAATGATGAAAAATTAGACAGAATATATTTTTGAAATATATTTTAAAACCATTTCTTCAGTAAAAGATATTTTTTAAAATCAGAAAGAATATTTATAACATAAAACCTTTTGAAAATGATTTTCACATAATTTACTTTGAAAACAATGAAATAATTTTTAATATCATTAACAAAACAATTATCCTTAAAAACCTATAAAAGAAACATAAAAACAAATAGAAATCCATTTTATTTGTACATGAGATTAGAAAATAAATTTTAAGAATATTTGAAACCAATGTTTATTAAAATAATAACATCATAATCATGTAAAATATAATTCATAGGAAATACATACAACATGGTTTCTAAATCATTATATATAGAACATTCATTTTTTTTAAAAAAAATATTTGAATATTTCCTTGACAAGAAATCGACATGAATATTCCATTTTTTTAAAAAGATTTATTTAAAAGTGACACACCGATAAAAATTCCTATTAACAGTAGAATGTTTTTTGGAATCATTTTAAAAGACATGGTTTTTAAGGAACAGAGATTTCCTACCAAAGAGTGAGGTAAAGTTGGACATTCTTAAAAACCCTTTGCAGATCATATTTTAGTTCTCTTAAATTAATATTACATTAATATCAATAGATGAATAAAAATCATGAGAGTTATATATAGATTTATCATAATATATCATTAATGTTATATTTATAATAAACAATCTAGAAAAACTATGTTGTAGTTTTAATAAACACTTACCACTTGATACCTTTGAATCATACTCCCTATTTATGAAAATGAAAATACATGAAGCATAAAATATAATTAAAAAAGGAGATTAATGATATGACATGAAAAATGAATGTATATACACCTCTTAAAATATTATTCTTCCATAGAAAAATATTTTTATCAATAAAGGAAAATTGAGACAAAATTGTCATACTGATTTACTACCTTCTGAAAAAATAAACCCATTAACGAATGATCATATATTGGATATTTCATAACCCTTATTTTAAAAAATAATAATATAATACATTAATTTTTAGTGTAAACACCAAAAAATAGAAATTATCTATTAATCAGGAATGGATCTCATGAAAATAAAGCTTAATTGAAATTACATTAACTTATATCTTGACTCCCTTCATATTAATAAAATATTCCTATATAAGGAATAAAATTTTATTATACATGATTTACATAAAAATAAACGTATATATAATTCCATATATGTTTTTATTACAACTTTATGTTACCCTCTTATTAATAATTCTATGATACGGTTTAACTTTGGGAATTATTTTCTTTGTTTTCCACACACGTCTTAATTTGTTATATTTTTGGAACATAAACATATATCAAAATCTCCTGAATTTAAATTCATGATATATATTTCATTAATATTCTATATATTTTCATTACAAAAATCAATAAAATATATAAAAATAAATAAATTAATTATACATTGAGACGATAGGTTTTACGTATGCATGGACATTGTTTCTGTTTTTATTATCATATTAAAGGAAATATGTAAAATGAAGAATATGTATATATTTATATTATATAAATATAATAGAATTATAATTTATGTATATCATACAATTTCTCTAAAATCATCCTTAATATATTCCATGTTGTGTGTTAATGAATCGCATTGCTTGCATGGGGCTGTTGTCCACACTTCCTCAAATGAAATTATAGTATTTACACACAATAAAATTTATAAAGATGTTTGATTTAAATGAACTAAATAATATTAAATAAACCATATGTATCATATATATCATATATAAATATCATTCCCTTCATAAATCCAAACCAAAAAATGTGGTAATGGAAAAAATGAACAAACATCATTTCGTGAGGCGGTAGTTTGCCGTACACATAAAAAGAATAATCATTACCCATTAGATGGAAGTGTGTGTATGTTTATGTCAAAACAATATCATTAAAACTTATCATTATATTTATTATATATTATATTTTTTATAATCATGTTATAATGATAATGGATGGTAGAGAACAAAAATATGATAAAGTATCATAAGGGACAATGTTACCTCTTCTTTTGGTAACATCTTATGGTTTTCGACAAAGGGTTACCTTGGATTGAATTCAGTAAAAGGGAGAATTAAATGTCTAATACAAGGAATTTTTAATTTTATTAGGAATATATATTCCAAAACTATGTGGTTTGAGAGGTGTAAAGAAGTTGGAGGAGTGTAGGCCTTTTTATAGTGGAGGATGTCTTGTATAATTGTAAATTTTGGGAAAAGAAAATCCACCCATGTTTTTTCGAATGTCAAGTGGATCAAATAAAATACAAAATTATAAGAAGTACATTGTATATATATTGATAGATAATTCCACTTGTACAACTTTACAGTTCGTTTTGTCCCTGAAGTTTACGTTATAGTCCCTCATTACACTTAATTTTACACTAATTGTTGTAATTAATTTTATTAACTTTCACTACTATTTTTTGTAAAGAACCCAATTTGACCACATTAGAGATTATAAATTATACTAATTTCCATTACATAATCCATTTATTCCAAATTCAAATAATTTATGTGGAATAAGTTAATATGAATTTATTCTAATATATTAAACGATAATGTTGGTTTTTAATGTTTAAAAGTCCAAATGTTTTCTTTGTTTTTATATTAAATTTCAATGTTATATTGAATAAAAGGAAATAAATTAGATTTTTTGATAAATGTTTTATCTAACTGAACATTGAACCTAGTTATAAATAGAACTTAATCATATAAATGTATTAGATGAAAATTACTATTGAATTAAAATTCTAAAGTTTTAACTATTCATCTAAATAAGAAACATCACAAAAACGAAGAAAAATTAACCCTAATATAAATTTTATGTTCATATCTAAAATATTATATTTATTTTTTTACATATATTATTTTTAATATTTCCATAAATTGTATTTAAAATATAATTTTCATTATAATGTGGTAATAATGACTGGAAAAATATACTTTTTATTTGTACAATTTTGTTTGTAATGATTTTATGATTATCATATATTTTAGATTAATATAAAAAAATTAATGGATATAAAATATTAATATTATATTTAGTCCACTTAATAATTTTATTTTATTTAATTTATTATGATAAAATAGATTTGTGATAAAAATAAGATTTTTATTGAAACACCTCATTAATATTCCATTATTTCTTATATTCATTTATAATTAATTTTTAATGAATAAATTAATGCATGTGTTTTCATAATTATGTTATTCCATTTAATAACATTAAACAAAAAATATATTTATATCTTGTTATATGAAATTATTATATTTTTAATATTATTCTATAGTTTGGTAACACTTGGTCATCAGTGTTATGCAAGAGATTGGGGAATATAAATATTCCATGTAATATACACTAACTTCATTGTTATGTTTAGAGAATATAAAATATTATGATACATGTAGTGCATGATGAGATAGTATTTCATACAATGTAAGCCATACATAGTGATTTAATGTAAAATAAACTATTTTCTCTTTTGTGTGAAATGAAATATAAATAATGAATAAATTAATTTGAAAAAACCAATTCTCAAAATCTTGGGGTGCTACAGATACCATCCTAATCATTTATCATAATTTAATAATTTTTTTTTTCAAATGGATTGTTTTGATAACTGTTTTTCTTCCATGGGTTATTCATGATTCGAAGATATTGTTTGGGAGATAGTTTTTTCACTCGATAATATTGTTTTAAAAACATCATTATGGAACTGATTGCATTTGCATGTGTTTATCATGAATCAATGAGATCAACATGATACCCATTTCTTTTACATTTTCTCATTGGGTTATAGAAGAATATTTTTTGTTTCCTTATGTTTTATGATGAATTATCCATGTACATTATTTATATTCTAGATGTGATGTTTAGAGAAGGGGAAGTACCCTTATATAAGGGAGGTGATGGTCACATTAGGAAAAGATTGAAATATTATTTTATTATAAAATCAATTTTTATTTCAAGTAGTTCAAAATTGATTTATTTCAATCCTAATGTTGGGACGGGTCAAAAAACTCCCAACCAATTGGTTTTACACATTTTTTGGTCAACATATAAACCCTATCTTTTAGATTTATCTCTTAGTTAAATAGGTTAACTTTTACCATGTATTTTATTATTTTTATATTACATGGTTAATAAAAATTTTATTAAATTATATGAGAACTTCTGGTGGTTCATTAATGATATATCTAAACTTATATATTTTGTATCGATATATCATAGATTTTTTTGGAATATTATATTATTTAATAATATAGTATTTTTTTTAAAAATACATTTATGTCATGTTTGACACGATTATACATTATTACTTCGATCAAAATTCATTGAATCAGTCCTTACATGTCATATTATCTAATAAAATTCCTGGAACGCAAAAAAAGTCTCAATATACATTTATTTTTATATTAAAAATATTAATTATTTTAATTTTCATTAATAGGTTCATTACAATGTAATCATTATTTCATTAAAAATGTAATTATATAATTTCATTAAATTATAAATAAAATACCATCGTGTATGAAATCATTTTAGATTTTAAATTAGTATTTATAGTTGAATTTATCATAAGTGTAAGTCTATAATCCATGTATATAAAAAGGATAATTTTTTTTTTCATAATGTTGATTTTGGTCGAAATACACCTATCCAATAGAATTAGAGAATTCTTTGGTGGAAATTATAATATCATGTTTACAATTAATTACACTATTTACTTTTAACACTAGTAAATAAAATTCAAAAGTTATTATTCACCAAATATTATTTTCATCTTATTGAACTACATTTTATATACTGATTTCAACCATGACTCTAATATTTTTTAAATTCAATACTCGGAAGTGGTAAAATTACTCTATGAAAATTTGCAAATGTGCCTAGAAGGTGCGTAAAAACATTAAAAAGTTAAATAAAATTAAATTTATCTATTCTTATTATAAACTGACTACAATGAATTACTTTGTATTAATATAGGTATTATGTATCTATTTTTATTATAAAATAAATTTAATTTTAAAAATATTTTTTAAATAAAAAGTTTCTTTTAAATAATAACATAGTGTTTTAACTATTCATAAAAAAATTTATCATTTTTTGAAGAATACCAAACGATGTGTATTAAAGATGACTAACTGTCATGTTATAATGGAGACTGATAGAGAATATTATTAGAAAATGTTAACAATTGTAAATCCATAAACTTTAAATGGGATAAGTGGTAATTGATTAACCAGTAGGAAGCCAAAACATAAAATGTTTTTGTTTTAAGTTCCTTTTAATAATGTAAAAGAATTTATTTATGACATTGACTAAGAACATACGGTTATATTTTATACATTACAAGTATATTTTCATTATTTAATAAATTTCTACCACATACTCTTCTTTTCTCTGAACTATGATTATTCAAGATGACATGATCTCACCTGAAGCACTAAAATCAACTTATAAAAAAATATAATAATCCTAAAAAAAATTAACTATATATATCCTTTTCTATAGACCATAACCAAAACCAAAATAGTTAGTACCAGATAATATGATCCCCCAAAAGGATAATCCATTAGATAATAGAATACAACTCTTAATCTCCAACATTAAACAATCAATACTAAATGTCTAACATAAACCTTTCAATTAAATATGTCCATTAAATTTTTCTAAATAATCCAATCTATGATTGAAACCCAATATTCAAAATTATTTTATTTCATAGTCATCCATGAAAATTATTGCATTTATCTCCAAATAACATCACCAACGTTTAATGTTACATACTTAAAAGTAATTAGACTAATCATGTATTCTTTTTGACAGATTAATCATTTATATAAATAACCTGAATCACAATAAAAGAACCATAAAAACATTGATTCTTCCAATATAGAAAATTACCATTACTCCTCATATTAAATCAAATAGTATTCTGTTTTCCTTCATCATATAATGATCCCAAAAGAGCGAACATATTCCAAATATAATTCATAACATAATCATGAAATCATTTTCCTATACTAAATATATCCATTTTATAAATTATGAGTTCCCAAAATCAACATATTTTTTATTTATAAAATCATTTAACTAAAAATAATTATTCATTCTAAACAAGGACTTCACGTATTCTAGTGGCATGTGATAAATCTATGTTTCAATTTGGTTGTGGGTTTGATTCATGTACCTTAGTCCGATGCGATGAGTTGTCACACGGTCTGCATGTTTTCATTTTTAAAAAAATATATAGTTTTATATAATTCCCAAAAATCAGATAAATTACTCAAAAATAATCATAAATATTTTTCCCAAAATGTTATATGTACCTCACATTCTCATCCCAACAAGTAATAACCTATAATTGCCAAAAATTCATGGGTTATATAAACCCAAATGGTTATTTTTAACCATAACAAAAAAATATTTAAGATAATTCTTCCTCATATAGAATTTTCATATAACAAACTACGGTGTTACAATTACAATAAAAATGCCTTCCAATTTAATCCCATCAACAATGATTATTAACTACTTTAAGCATTTTTTCATCCATTTATTTCCACATATGTTTTTCCTTGACCTAGAGGTCATCCTATAGAATGGGGCCTTGAATCCAGTAATTTCTAGGTCCGCTAAATTTACGAAAAATGACTATAAAATTAATCTTAGGATCATTTTTTGTTTTATTCCATAGTACTTGTCATTTTTCATCAACAATTCATTACTTTATGCCCTTATTTCCTACAAATAAATCATTTATTAGTTACATTTAGACACATTCTTGAGATTCTCATTCCACATTTCCAGCATGACGGAAATTGAGCTTTCTTTTCCCGATGGTCCCCACTCCTGGAGTTCTTAGCATTCATTTCCTTTATATTTTTTGTTGAGTTCAGTAGTTTTTTAATGTATATGTTATTAGTCATATTTTTGGAAAACTGATTTGGCATGAATACAATATCTTTTTTACCTATCAACATCTAATATTTTTATTTCATTTCCACATCTATTCCCACATTTTACATAATGTTCAATGTTACAATGATTTCATTGGAATCTATACATTAACTAAAACCAGAAAGTATAGTTTGAGTAACAATTATCATAAAATCATTTAGAGAATATCATGGAAAGTTATTCTCAATCGAAAACCCTATATAAATTATTCAAGGATATTTAATCTAATCTTATATTAAAATCCTTCAATTCAGTTTGAAAATAAAGGTGTATTTTCCTAAGAATATCCCCCAATTTTACCATACTAGGTGTATAGTAACGCATGTTGTTGTGTAGCTGGATATCCTGTGTCAAGCCCAAAACTCATTGTCGGAGTTTTCACTCCTAGGTACAACTGTACATGAATGAAATCCACATGTAGTATCTAGGAAATGATGTATTTCATTGAAAACTCTTAAAATCTATACATTGGTGAATGTCTATGAAGTTTTTCTATACAAAACCTCAATGTCCATCTTAGGGTAATATTCTCTAATTAAAGTTTTTGTAAATCAGGTTTCCGTGGTTTTTAGTAAACTTACTTTGATACCAACTGTAACACCCCAACCCCAGTATCCCATAGTTGGTACATTATTACATAAAATTGGATTGATCACAAGGAATCATGTCTAAAAGACTGGTCTGTTTAGTATCCTTGGAAGTACTAGATGCATAAATTTGTTTTACAATACATTATGAATTGAAAAAACAACAAAATTATGTCCCCTTTGAATATGCTAATATCCCTTATTCTATTCCTACATTTTAATTGTAATATACTTCTTCACATATTGGGATAAATATAACATGTGAAAGGGGTGAGCTTAGATTCTCATAAAAGATAACAATATAGTGGATACTATCATAATAATTATAAAAATTTCTGTAAATGTATATCACTAAAACACAAGCCTCTTAAAAATGCATTAGCATAATAAGTAAATGGTAAATAAAATAATACCATTTACTTATTACCATGGATATTATACTAATCTAATAATAACATGTAATATCAATTGATAATTTCATAATGATAGATTTCATAATATCAGACATCATAACCACATAGTCAATGCATCTTTTCCTGACTACAAATAATGTTTTTCCAAGGCCATGTGCCCAGACACTAATTTTTTTCATGAGACCTAATGATGCATCGAGGAGAAATAGAGGGCCTCACCCATCACATACGTAGTCAAATGCATTCCATATATGTAAAGGTTGAAACATAATCTAAACATTCATATTGAAATGAGAATACGAAATGTAAATACATTATCCACAAACAATGAATGGTATAAAAATTACCCATCCACAATCTAATGTAACTAATTCAATAAAATATGAAATATTTTATTATAATAATTCAAACTCAATAAAGAATAATATACCATGATGGAAATTGACATAGATGAAAATAATTTGTAAAACTATTTGAGAGAAATATCCTTTTATTTAAAATATTTAAAAGTCATAATATTTAAAATAAGTCGTATAAAATTGATTTTTGAATCAAAGGGTCTCATACAAATTCAAAACGTTTGAATGGAATATTAATTTTATAACATTCATGTCCATATAAATAAAATCATTAAACCACTTTTAAAAAAAGTTCATTAATGAGAATGATTGAGATGAATAAATCTTTATAACCTTTAAAATGATGTTTTAGTTAAAATCTTCATAACCAAAGGAGAGACTATTTAATTTAAATAATTGAGGAATAAAGTTAATAAAAACCAGATAATATCATGAGAATAAATGGATTCATGATATAATATGATAAAGGAAAGTATATACACTTTATAACAGAGAATTGGAACATAAGAAGAAAAAATTATTAATGGAATGTAAATTTAGTAAAATACGATATACAAATGGTATCATTAGATCAAGGATAAATCAATGAAATTTTTTTAAGTTGGTGGCCTATAACCAACTATGTTTTAATTTATTCATTAATAAATACCTTATCACATCTTGATTATTCTTCTCCATGAAAATGCATGTGATAATATCCTAAGGACGGCTGTTTCATTAAAGGGTCATAGGGGATAACTACTATGATGTGAACCCAGAAGTGCCATAACACTGTTTTTTAATATATGTTTTATGGATTGAAGTAGTTATTTGAGGGAAACTAATAATACATGTCACTAGGGTTGATGACTAATGAAACGTTGACGCACCTTCTCATGGTGTGCACCCATGGTAATATCCTGGACGATATTATGATAACGAGACCCGCCAGTAGGAAATCCACATTTCATTGTCACATTGGATGTTTCTATCTGTGGATGTGTGTATTGGTACTTAGAAATTATGATTATCATTAATGGTACAAAAATTCTCGCACTTAGATGCATTGGAGAAAACGGTGACGACACACTGTTTGCAATGAGGTAGGATAAGTTTGTTGTGTCACGAGTAATACTACATTAATAGATAATGAAATAAAGGGTTTTTGAATTAATTAAATTACGTATAACTAACATATTATGATACTCCCGATGGTTAGAGTATCCTAATATTTTTTTCTTTCTTTGTTCTATTCTGAAGATCCAGCATTTTATTATCATGATAGATCTCGGATTGAAGGTTGTTTAACGTTAAAATTAAAGTTGGGTACTCCCACAAACAGGTTTCTGATATTCTCATAACCTACAACTGGTATTATAGGGGTCATGTCGTTGATTATAATTTTTTTAGTTTTTCGTTGGTGATTTACGCATTTAATAATTCAGTTGATTTTATTCAAGTTAATCATTCTTAAAAATCATAATCTCAACATCTGATCCTCCCCTCCAGTTTCTCATTCACCTTAAAAAAACGAATTATTCTATTAATTTTAATGAGAATAAAATAGAGTAACTCATTGAGAGGTTCCAAATGCTCATGGTCGTACAACAACAGAACACACGGTGTGTATTCAGAAGTACAAGTCGTGTATTATAGGATTAATTCATTGACTGATCCACCAAATTTGATCGTGGATTGGATCATATTTATTACTACCCATACATTAAATACATTATTATTAATTCTGAATTGAAGCATACTACTTAAAAAAATAACAAAACCATGATATGACCGTAAAGGTATAATGTCTTTAGAAACTGGGAAACATAAACAACTGGTTCATAAATCATCTACATTGTCTCTTGTTTATCATATATAGAGTCCCTTTTGGAATATCCTACTTAAAACCATTCATCCTAACCTGACGAAAAGAAAACATACAAAGGGTGAGCTCAAATATGCATTAAGGGAAAACACAGGAAATAACAATCTTATCTTATTCATAACAACATAACATTTTGAAAATCTTATCCTCCAAAAGAGATCATAATATCCATAAATGAGAGAAATCATGGTAGGGAAAGGTAATCCTAGTATTCATAATATAATAAATGAAAAAATTTGGCATACACACATAATCACAGAAAATCATTTCATATTAGTCTATACTTATTTCCAAGACTATCATAGTGGACAAAGTCCATCACTGAACCGTGTTCACTCCTCGTTCCAGTCCTGTATCGCTGAACCTGATTAACTTGACGTTCTAGACATGTCCATCTCATGAGATATAAATCAATAAAAAATTAATTAGAGGGAGATATAGGTCCAACCAATCTTATAATGAAATCATTCTTACGTGTGCCACAAAATAAACATAATCATTCATCATAACCCACTGTATAAAATGGGTTTCATAAACATAATCCCATAATAACATAATCTATATAAAACAAATGGATATCATTTCATCATAAGAAAAATAAAACCATGAAAATAATAAAGAAATTATACTTGAAACATAATCGTACTAAATAATGTCATCTTATATGGGAAATAGTTTTGATAAAACACTTGAAATGAATTCTTGAGGAAAATTTTCTTTTTTCATTAAATTCAAAATTCGTTTCTCAATATGTCATAAAATTTTAAACTAAAAGAAGTTAATTTAATATAAACGTGAAATTTCATAAAGGAATCTTCATTGAAATAATGACCAATGAAATCATAAAAATCCATTCATGCTGCATAAGTTAAAAAACAATCATCTCATATATTGGCCAGAAAAGTCAAAAAGTTTCTCGTACTGAAAATGACTAAATATTCTTTTAATATATAATCATAAAAATTCACCAATCATTGAAATTTCATATAAAAATTTTAGGTGGATAGACATCATATTATATATTGAGTAATCATGGATGTGTATGATAAATATGCCCCAGTAAATTCTGAAGTATAAACAGTATTGGATGAAAATGAGATTTCCATATTTTCCCTTACCTAATGTCTGATATGCACTGTACATATCCGAAAATCTGACATTATGATTTAAATAATGTCATTGACTTATTGGAGAATCATATGCATTGTTCTGATATCATATATGGTCATCTTCGTATCTTCTTATTAATAATATTTCATTGCTACATGTTATTCGGGTGTTTATTTCATTATGTTCGTATGCGTGTTTCGTCGAATAAACTCTTATTCCTCTTTTTAGGTTATAGATACATAATTTACATAATGATAATATTATAATATATATCATATACATTCATAAAATTATTTTATATAATCATGGTCTAATAAAGATCATGTAGAATGAATCACATCGCACCGTGGAGACGGTAAGTCGTACGTACGCATGAGCAACGATATCATTCCCGTAATTATTGAATGGAATTGGAGTGAATGGTAGAATATATCATAATTAGTATCATGATATCATAATAATATACAGTTTTTATTTACACCATTATACCAATCCATGTAATGTGGTGGTGGAAAACAGATTACACCGTAGTGTGGAGACGGTATTCCATACGTACACACGCGTGATGATTTTGTTTTTTATAGGATGGATATAAGGTTAAATAGGGATGTTTAATATTTATAATAAAATATCAGTATATTAGTTATACTAATTTCATTACATTATAATGAAACAAATAAAGGAGATAAAGTATATGAAGAAATAAATTTGAATGAATCGATAAAGGATATTACATCTTCTTCCACACGCCTCTTCTAAACATCCACTTAGGGCACTAAAGTTTGTCTTTGAAGAAGACGTTGACAATAAGAATATTTATAAGGAAGTGGAGAATAGAAATGGATAGGTATTGGCCGATCTTGAGGGATCAATATGTAGTGATGATGAGAGGGAGGAGGTTACCTTTTATAAGGGAGGAGAGGGGCAATTTTGGAATCCTCTAAAATATTAATTTATAATAAACTGAAACCCCACTTAAAAACCTCCAAAAATGACTCAAATCAGAATATTAGATGGTATATGGTTGTAATCTCATCAAAAAAATAAGATTCAGACATGTTTGGAGTTTATTTTAAACCTTATCAAAATGATTTATAATTATTTAGTCTATTTAATTTTATTTGTTGTATTAATAATATAAATTTTAAATTGTTTTAAATAATTACTTATGTGATGTGAATTGTCCATAATTATATAATTTACGAAAATTTAGACCATATAAATTTCAATTTATAATTTTAATTTTTTTTGTGATTTTTAAACATTTTTATAATATGTTATTTTTATAAATTATAATAGTGTTAATTTTGACACTATGGATTTACTTGAAATTAAATAAAATTCCCATATAGGATATATTCGAACCAAAAAATTTAATAGATTTATAAAATGTCATATTACTATATAATATTTGTGGAGAACATTAATTAGTTCATATAATATTTCTTTTAATATTTTTAAAACCATTTATTTGATATTTCAATAAATAAAATAATTTCTACAACACTATTGTGTCATCATTAGTGAAAATTATTTATTCCCTAAAAATTATAAATAAATTCTCATGATGTAGATAATTTTATTAGATTTTTGGAGACTATTTATATTTGATATTTTATGAGGATTATCACTAAATTAAAATTATTACACATATAAGATATAAGAGTGTGACATGTTGTGACTTTCTCTATTTTTAATATTAATTATATCATTTTCCTGTTCAAATGTCCATTAAATGAATCTATTATGACACTTATGTAATATGGGTCGACTTTTATTCATCCAATATAATTTTGGAATGTCTTATGGTAATTGTATAATCTTATTTTTACCCTTAATTACCCGATTTACCTTTAACTGTAGTAAATAAAAATTATCGTAGTTACTATTCATAATATAAAAAATAAAAGTAACCTATCAACATTATTTGGACCCAATAGATCCAAATATGGAATCCATTTTTAAAAATAAAAACCAAAGATGTTGCATTTATTAATTTAAAATTAATCCTGGTGTTAAGAAAATAGGTTTTAAAAGTTAAAACTTTGTTAAAGATTGAAATGTTTTTACCTATGAATTTAATGTAAAATAAATGGTAATGACATTCATTATATTAAATGGTAAAAATATATTCTATTTATACTTTAAAACCATTCAATTTTATCTTTTAATCATATAAATTATCTTCATGAAAAAAGTTGTTTTTAAGAACAATTTAGCGTATTTTTACTATTCATCAAAATATGAGAGTTATCAGAAAAGTATCAAAAATTTATCCAATGTAATTATTTATGTTTGGATTCAAAATAAGAACTCTATATTGTAAATTTGAACTTATAAACATGTCAAATTTTATATTTATTATGTTTGTTCCATCAAAAGGATGTAAAATTACATTTTTTAAAAATTACTACTTTTATCTAAAAAATTGATTTGGTTAGCATTTCTCATTCTAGAAAACGTGTAAGATAAATTATAATGTTATAAAATTCGAAATTGGTTTAATACTATTCATAACAAATATTTCATAATATTATAATATTATATCATTGTTTAGGGAAATTTGGTATTGCAAGCAACATAAGCTATCAAAGAAGGTTTCTCTTGCATGTAACGCAAGCCGTGCCAGTGTTGTGTGTAGTGAATGATTCCTTTGGTATTGCGTATAACATAACAAATATATATATCTCTCTCATAAAATATTATGTTGTTACATTCTACCCCCTTGAAATTAATTTCATATTCGAAATTAATCATATCGTAACAAATAGATGAGGATACCTCTCCCGCATCATATCCTCAAGTTCCCATGTAGCTTTATCTAATTGGTGGTTCCTACATAAAACATTAACCATGAAAGTGATCTTGTTTTGTAAAAACATATCACTACGATCTTGAAACTCAATCGGTTGTTCTTTATAAGAAAGATATTGCTCTAGTGGAACAACTTATGAGCTTAGTACATGTGAAGTATCAGGTATGTAATTTTTCATGAGATATACATGGAACAAATTATGAACATGTGAGAGATTTGGTGGATGTTCCAATTAGTAAGCTACCTTCACAACACAATACAATATTTTTAAAGGACCGATATACCTTTTTCTACGCTTTCCTCCTTTCAAAATCCAATTACACTCTTCCATGGAGATATTCATAAGAACACTTTATCACCCACGTCATACTCTAGGAGTTTTCTTCGGTTTTCGGCATATTTTTTTTGTTGACTCTGGGAAGCACTTATATGTTGTTTAATTGATCTAACATTTTCTTCCATCTCTTCAAAACGATTAGTTCCCAATAGCTTTCCTTACCCCAATGTTAGTTGTTGATCCCAACAACCTTTGAAATCTTTTGAGAAAGCTCTCAACTTGTTTTCCAAAGTTTAAATTTTTATCTTAGACTGATCGACTGTCTCAGGATGATAGGATGTTCTGAAACTCATATATGTATCTAGATCATGTTGAAGACTTCGAAAAAAATATGAGGTTAACCTCGAATCCCGATTACATATAATGTAAAGTTGTACTCCATGAAATCTTACCACTTATTTTACATATATCCCGGAAAGCTGATCAAGATAGGAATCCTCTCTTATAGCAATGAAGTGTGCCAACTCCGTAAGATGATCAACTATAACCTAGATATATTTATTGCCTTTGGATGTTTTGTGAAGTCTGATGACAATCTCTATAGTGATGTTTTCCCATTTCTATTCTGGTATGGGTAATGGTTGTATCATCTCTTTAAACTTCTGTCTCTCAGCTTTAACTTGCTGGGAAACCAAGCATCGAGAGACATATTTAGCGATATCTCTTTTCATGTCATCCCACCAAAAGTACTGCATTCATATCCCTATAAATCTTTGTACATCCAGGATGAATTGAGAATGAAGAACTATGAGCCTCATCCAGCAACTACTTCTTTAACACTTGTATTGTAGGAATACAGAACCTGTTCCAAAAACTTATTATCTCATTACAATAAATGTTGAATTCATGAACATTTTTCATCTTCTATTGAATCCAAAAATCCTCCTTATATGCCACCTTAATCTATACATGTATAGATGGTTGAAGATTCATTTGAGAAAGATAATATAACTATCTCTTCATTAAAATTCCAAGATCAATCCATTGTAAATCCATAAATATTGGATCCTTCGTGATTCTTATCATGGATAAACTTGCATGGTCTTGTTGACTTAATGCGTCTGCCACCATGTTTGCTTTCCCAGGGTGGTAATATTTTACAAGTCATAACCCTTAATCATCTCCAACCATCTTTTTTGGTGCATATTCATGTCCTTTTGTGTGAAAATATACTTTAATGTTTTATGAGCAGTATAAATATCACACATTTTACCATAATGACAATTCCTCCAAATCGTAAATACAATTATTACCGCAGCTAACTCCAAATCTTGGGATTGTTAATTTTTCTCAAGGATTTTCAACTATCATCAGTCGTTATCTATCACCATATAATTTGGCATGAGAACACACCCCAACCCCTTATTGGATGCAACACTATAGATAACAACCCTTTTACAACTACAAGGTTGTGTGACCATAGGTGCACTGGCTATCCTACATTTTAGCTCTTTGTAATTACCTCCACATTCCTCCATCCAAACAAAATTAACTCCTTCCTGAGTCAATTTGGTGAGTGGGTTTGATAATCTTGAAAAATCATTCACAAAACGTCGATAATACCTAGCTAATCCAAGAATACATCGGATTTCAGTTATTGTTGTTTGTCTCGACCATCTTTCAATAAGCTTCATTTTTTTCAAGATCAACATATATCCTCTGTTTTGAGATTTTGTGACCAAAAAATGAAAATTTTGAAGCCAAAATTCAGACTTGGTAAATTTGTCATAAAGAATCTCCTTTCTCGGGGTCTTCAATACAATTCTCGGGTTATCATCATGTTATTACTTTCTCATTGCATAGACAAGAACATATTTGGTAAAGACTACCACAAACTGATCAAGATAGTCTCAAAAGACTCTATTAATTAGATCCATGATGGTAGAAGGGGAATTAGTAAGACCAAATGGAATCACTATAAACTCATAGTGTCCATACCTTGTACGGAAAGACGTCTTTAGTATATCCTCTTTTTTTACAATTAATTGATGATAACCTGAATGAAGATGAATCATGGAAATGTATTGACCTACAAATAGTTTGAAAAATAAATCATATATGTGAGGGAGATGAAATTTCTTCCTGATAGTAATTTTGTTAAGTTCTCGATAATCCATGTAGAGTCTCATTGATCCATCTTTCTCTTTAACAAAAATAACAGGTGATCCCTAAAGAGCTGTACAAGGGAGTATGAATCACTTATCAAGATTCTCTTGGTGTTTATTCGTCAATTCCTGAAACACAATTGGGGTAATTCTATAAGGTGTCATATAACTGGGCATAGCACCCAGTATGAGTTCTATTGAAAACTCAACATCACGATTTGGTAGAAGACCTGGAAATTCCTCTTGAAAAAAATCATAAAACTCTCGTATAATGGGAATATTCTTAATCATGAGTTTCTCTCTTACCATTTGAGATAAATAAACCTCATTTATAGGAATCAAGACCCATAATATGGATGAAATTTCTCATGGAAGGATATATTCATCCTTGCATCGATATATGATCATATATTGTTCAGGAATATGAAATGTGACATCCCTTCATTGGAAATAGATATGAGATTGACATAATTAATGTCAATCCATACCATGATTCACATCAAATTCCACAATTGGAAGGATCACAAGATTTGCAGGAAGAATATTCCCACAAGCTTCAATCAGAGACGTATTGAAAAATTTTATGTATCTTTTATGCAATTTGGAGATGTCACAACTAACTCAACAACTAAATTTTGGGGTAGTATAATGATACCATTAGAAAATTCATCATAAATAAAAGAGTGGGTGGATGCATAATCCAATTAAACATTTGCTACTTTAGAGTGGATGGTATTTGTTCCTTTCACCACATTATTATCATACTCCACATCACCGATAGAAATTGTTTTTGACCATTATCTGTCTTTGGCCTTAAGTGTTTGTTGATGTATATCATCATTAACAACAATTGGATTTGGGAATTGATCGGAATAATGACCCTTTTCCTTTCACATGTAACATTGTAGTGTAAGAGGTGCATTCTGTGTAGAATTTGCTTTGTTCGCATCACTAGACATCTTTTTCTCATCACTACTGCATTCAATTTCCCAATGACCATATTTTACACACATAAAACATTTACATGTCCCTATAAGAAAATTCCCTACTAGTTTCTTTCCACACATTGAGATTAAGGGAAAACTCATCTTCTTTTCGGTGTGGTCTTCATATTTTCCATTGAATTCCATTTTCCTCTTCTAATCAAACCCATATGACTGATGGGTTACTTCAATCTCTATCTCAATCTTGAGATCACATTGAAGAATTTCCTCATAGATATTGAGGTTCCTTAAATCTAATACCCTTTAGTGACTTGGTTTTAAGCTACTAAAGAATCAATCAATCTTACTCTCATGTTGGATAAAAACCCTGGAAGAGTACCTAGAATGCCTTGTTATATTTTCATTGTTGGTAACAACAGATCCATCATCCTTTTGATTCAGTTCAAGAAACTCTTTCTTCAACTTTTTTCAAAGAATACGAGGGAAGTACTTATTAAATAATATGTTCTTGAACACATCCCATTCCATGGACTCAATTTCATCCCTTTTCCTGGTATTCTTGACATGATTCCACCATTGATCAGCTTCGCCTTCATAATGATACACTACTAAGATGAATTTATCATTTACAAAACATTAATGTACTGAATATATCTTTTTAGTGTTATTGATCTATTGTTCAACCACTAATGGATCCAAAGATCCAATGAATAAAGGTGGAAATTTCCTCATGAAGGATTCAATAAAATGTTTCTCCCTCCTTTATTCTTTTGGAAGTCATGCATGATTCATAGCTTTAGAATGTAGTGTGAGAATGTCTACATAAATTTTTATTCAAGGACCCATATAGTTTGGTTGCTTAGGGGGACAATCATTGCATTTCCTGCTGCATTCAGCATTAACACGGTTCCTTCGGGTTCCAGCCATTGAAAAAATCCCATAAGCATAGTTTGAGAAACAAAAAATACTATAGGAAAACCATATAATCAAGAATAAAATTTCACACTTTATTTCTAATCATAGGATATTAATGGCCATTTATTAAAAACTATGATTGCGTTCTATGCATAGACATGTCCTTAGGGATTTTACTAAGGTATTCAATTCCTAGTATCCAAAGGTGGACTATAACATTACTCTGATACTAACTATAACGACCCATACATTACACACATTGTTATTACTTCAGAATAAAAGAATAATTATACACCATATAACAAAACCATTATACGACTGTATATGTACAGTGTCTTTAGAAAATGGGAAACATAAATAAGTTGTTCTTAAATCACCTACATTGTCTCATGTTTATCATATATAGAGTCCCTTTGGGAATATCCTTCTTAATACTGTTCTTCCTGACCTGGGGAATAGAAAACATACAAAGGGTGAGATCAAATACTTTTTAGGGACAAACAAAAGAAATATCAGTCATATCATATTCATAAGAACATAACATTTTGAAAATATCGTCCAACAAAAGAGATCATAATTTCATGAAAAGGTATAAATCATATGTGTGAAATATAATACCAAAATTCATAACATAAGACATGAAACATTGTGACAGACACACATAATCATAGAAAATCATTTCATATAAGTCAAGACTCATTTACATGACTATCATTGCGGACAAAGTATATTAGTGAACTGAGTTGACTCACCATTCCAGTCATGCATTATTGAACAAGATTAACCTTCCATTGTAGTCGTGTCTATCTCATGAGATATAAATCAGTACCCAGTAGATTATATGGATATATATATATCCCACAAATCTCATTATGAAATAATTCTTACGTGTTCCACAAAATAAACATAAATCATTCACCATAACCCAATGAATAAAATGTGTATGGTAAACATCATCCCATCATAACACAATAAATATAAAACAAATCTATATAATTCCATCATAATAAAAATAAAACCTTGTAAATAATAGAGACATTATACTTGAAACAAATCATAATAAATAATTTCATCTTATATGGGAAATAGTTTTGATAAAACACTTGAAATGAATTTTTGAGGAAAATATCAATTTTTTCTTCAAAATCATTTTTCCATTCTCAATATGTCATACAATTTTAATCAAAAAAAGTTAATGGAAAATAAACTTGAAAACATGTAAAAGATGATTTAAGTAAATAATGATCTATGAAATAATAAAAATCCATTAAATCAGTGTAATTAAATGAAACATTCTTCTCGTACTTTGGCCGGAAAAGTGAAAAAGTATCTCGTAATGAAAACGACAAAAGACTCCTTTCATATATTTTACAAAAAATTCAAAAATAGGTAAAATTGGATTAAAACAATAGTTTTAGGATATAAATAATCTTAAATATTGAGGAAACATGGATGTGGATGATAAATATTCTCTAGTTAATTCTAAAGTATAAACAATCTCAGATAAAAATGGGATTGGGATATTTTCCCTTACCTTAGGTATGATTTGATCTATACATATCTGAACCTCCTGTATAATGATTTAAATATTTTCATTGAATTATTATACAATAATATACATTTTTATGATATCATATATGGTCATATTCATATATTCTTATTATTAATATTTCATTGCAACTTGTTATTCAGGTGTTCATTGCTTTAGGTTCTTATGATTGTCTTGTCAAATAAATTCTTATTCCACTTTTTAGGTTATAAATAAATCATTCACAGAATGTTTCTAGTATAATAAATATCTGATTTATTCAATAAATTATTTTATATGATCATGGTTAATGGAATATCATGTAAAACGAATCACATCGCATCATTGGAACGGTAAGTTGTATGTACGCACGAGCGACGATATCATTCCCATAATAATTGAATGGTATTGGAGTGGATGATATAATATCTCAGAATTAGTATCATGTTATAATAATCATATATAGTTATTCTTTACACCATTATACCCCTCAAAGCAAGGAATTTTTGGAAAACAGATTACCCAACAACGTGGAGACAGTATTTTGTATGTACGAACGTGTGGGGATTTCATTTTCTGTAGGATGGATAGAATGTTAAATAGTGTTTTTTTATATTTATAATAACTTATTAGTTTATTATGGATACTTATGTTATTACATTATATTGAAACAAATAAATAATAGAAATTAAAAGAAGAAATAAATTTGAACGAATTGGTAACAGATATTACATCTTCTTGGATGTGCCTCTTCTAAACCTCCACATACGGCACTGAAGATGGTCTTTCAAGAATCCCATGACCTCTATTATGTTTCCAAGGAAGTTTATAATATAATGTTACATGTTTTGG
The DNA here is from genome assembly GCA_963277665.1 of Viscum album. NCBI lineage: Eukaryota > Viridiplantae > Streptophyta > Magnoliopsida > Santalales > Viscaceae > Viscum > Viscum album. Next base: position 910,377,493 of record OY728161.1, on the reverse strand, counting down.
TCATTCTTGAAGGCTCATAATGTTGTGACGAGGAGAGTGAGGAGGTGCCATTTTATAAGAGGGTAGAGGGGCACTTTTGGGAACCTATAAAATATTATGTTTTAATAAACTCATACACCACTTAAAAACCTCCAAAATGACACAAATACAAATATTAGAAGATATATTGTTGTAATAGAATCATCCAATAATATTTAGACATGTTGGGAATTTATTTTAAACTTTATCAACTTGATTTATTCTTATTTAATCTATTAAATATTATTTTTGGTAATCATATTGTAAATTTTAAAATGTTATAAATAATTAAGTATGTGTTTTGAATTGTTCACAATTGGATACTTTTTTAAATTTTAGACCATATAAATTTCAATTTAGTATTTTTTTTAATATTTTTGTGATTATTAAACAATTTTATAGTATGTTATTTTTATAAAATAACAATATTGTCAATTTTGGTACAATTCATTTATTTGAATTTAAATAAATTCCACATAGAGGATATATTCTAAAATATATATATAATAGAATCCTAACACGTCATATTCTTCTAGAAAACTTATAAAGACATTAATTAGTTCATATAATGTTAATTTTAATATTTGTAAAACCATTTCTATGATATTTCAATCAATAAAATAATTTCGACATCACTAATGTGTCATCATTAATGATAATAAATTAATAAAAAAATTCTAAATAAATTATAATGATGTAGATAATTTTATTAACATTCCATATACTATATATATTAGATTTGTATGTTTTTTATCATGGAAATAAAATTATTACACTTATAATATAAAAGATAGTGACATGGGGTCACTTTCTATGGTTTTAATAATAATTATGTCATTTTCAAGGTAAAAAGTACATGAAATAAATCTATTTTGACCCTTAAGTGGTACGGGTCTACTTTTATTAATCTTATATACTTTTTTCAGGTCTTAGGATAATTTTATAATCATATTTTACCCTAAATTACATTATATATCTTTAAATGTAGTAAATAAAAATTACCATTGTTACTATTCATAATATAAAAAAATAAAAGGAACTTATTAACATAATATGGACCCACTAAATCCAAATATGGAATCAATTTTTCAAAATTAAAAATAGATAAGCTGTAGTGATTAATTTGAAATTAATCCTGCTATTAAGAAAACAGTGTTTTAAATGTTAAAACATTATCAAATATTGAAATGTTTTTACCTAAGAATTCATTTTAAAATTAATTTTAATGGCATTAATTATATTAAATGGTAAAAATATATTATATTCATACATTAACACCATTATAATTTATCATTTAAACATATAAATTATATTGATTTAGAAAGTTGTATTAATGAAAAATTTAGCATATTTTTTCTATTCATCAAAATATGAAAGTTATCATAAAAGTATAAAAAATTTATCTAATGTAAATTTTTATATTATTATTCCAAATAAGAATATTATTTTGTAAAATTGAACTTATAAACTTTTAATAAATTACAATTAAAATGGTTGTTCCATCAAAAGGCAGTAAAACTACATTTTTTTAAAAATATTTATCTTTCCTATGAAATTGGTGTTGTATTCATATCTCATTTTAGAAAAAGTGAATGATGAATTATAATGTTAAAAAATTCAAAATTTAGTTAATACTATTCATAATGTCTAGTTCCTAATATTATTATATTATATCACTCTTTAATGAAACTCGGTATTGCGTACAACACAAGCTATCGAGGAAGGTTGCTCTTGTGTGTAATGCAAGCCAAGCTTGTGTTATGTGTGGTGAAAGATTCATTTGGTGTTTCATATAACATAAGACATATATATATATTTATATATATATATTTCTCATAAAATATTAGGGGGTTACACTATCTATGTCATTTATGAAAACGTCTGTTGACCTGGAATAGGGGGCACATAGTTTCTGGATTACACATCATGTGGTCCAATTGAACATGGCGTGCAGTCCATTCGGTTTAGGGTTGGACCATGTACCTCGTACATGGCTTGGACAGTTGAAAACTATGTAACGTAGATACTACTAGGCATGTTTCCAATTGAACATGCCTTGTACTCCAAATATTCTCGAAGTACATCTACACGCCATGTCCCCATGCGTGAACTTCAGATGGAAAGTGTACAAAAAGTACACACCGTGTATTGGGAACTGCACACTGTTTACTCATCTAAATAACAAATATTTATTAAAATTTATTATTATATTATGAAAACACTTGATATGTGTACCATACTTCAAGCGTAAAGATGAGGCAAAATACGTGATCGGTGTTTTATATTTTTGTGTTTAATTTAACATATGCCTAATGAATGGGAATTCACCAGGTTGCCTCCATGGAATAAGTTACGTACAAAGATATTTTTAAATGAATTTATTTTTTTAAAATTACGATGGATGTGAATCTCAAGGAAATTCAGAAAAAGGGTTTAAGATAAAAGGATTGACTAATTAAATATTATTATTTGATTCAAGCATGATTTATCTTAAACAACAATGATTAACGAATTGAATGGCAGTTTTGCTAATGTGTAATATTGTTGCATGTATGAATGATCATGAGGTAGACCAAAAACATTGTATGTGAATGGTTTAATTTAATTTATTTATTTAAATTAAATTTGTTGGCATGTGGGCCTTCTCCTCATTAATATATAAGGCCATCATGCCCAAGGATTCTTTTATGTAAACCCCCTTTTTACCCCACATGAGCATGTGAGATAAATTCATATGTAATGGATGGAGATCCGGATGTAGTGGAGGAGGCTCAAGTCATGATCCAAGGTAAAACCAATCCAAGGAGATACAAAGGTGGACATGTTGGAAGATGTGAACACAAACCTGAAAGGATCAAGGTGTTTTTCCTCATGTCTTGGGTTAGTTTATCAATAACTATATAAACAAACCAATAGAACAAGATCACGATCATAACATTTATTTTATTTCTGTCTATATCATGGTTTATTTATTTGGGTGTGTTTTCATGATCACACAATTAATAAATTAAACTAGAATGAAGGATGGATCTAAAATTATACTGGCATATGTGTAAAATATTTTCTTAGACATGGTTAATTACTTAAATATATCCCAATGAATATTAATATGAATTTAATCAAATATAATAAATTACGATTTATGTATAAGTGTAATATATCTCAAAAAAAGTATTATGTTGATATAGCCTTCCATAATCTTGGTTAGAATCGAACCATAGTTCAAAGTGATTGACCAACCTAGATGGGGTTCCTTCTCTTATCCGGGAATAATAATTCATGTTTTTGGGTTGACTTGACCTAGTTCACATCATGGGTTGACTTCCATAGCAAGACTTGGTGTGGCAAAGAGGCAATGGTTGAGGAAATCCAAAATAAAAGGATTTCAGGATTGCGAAGTCCACTCAGCAGATCAAGGAGTTTTGAATTAATGTAGTTGAAATTTGGAATGCCTACCTAAAATCCTTCATGTTTCTTGGAAGACCCTTGTTTGGATAATGCGAATAGAAATATAGATCCTTTACACTTTAATATTCAAGCAACAAAATATTCTGAAGTCAATGTTGAGGGCTATTGGATTTCAATAAAATTATGGGAGACTAATATGTATTAATTTATTTATTTGTCTATGTATTTATAATAAAGTACTAAACATTTTCCCATCTTAATTTGTTGAAATGACAAGAAAATTGACTTCAATCATATCATTGTGAACCATATTTGAGAACTAAAACCTTCTCACCACCCCCAATTTCCAAGAGTTGTATAGGTGTTTATGCTTCATCCATCTCCACGAAAGGAAATTGTATGTGCTGGTAGATCCTAGTCAATTTTCTATTGGAAAAGAGGCCATGGATGAGGAACTTTATCTCAAATGAAACACATGGATGATTACACATATTTCTAGTGTTTCATTCTATCGTCAATGTTCAATGATCTCTTAAAGCAATATTAATACATGGATGTGAATATCATGATATCTCATCTTAAGGATCTTTACCAAGTGAAGGAGAGACAAGAGAGATAGGAGATCTCCAACGCTTTGTTTACGACTATTCTTGGAGAGACTGTACCATCTGAGCCTCATGTAGTCAAGTTTGTTGGATACATTGAATGTCTAGACAAGTTAGGGATTAAATTCCCATATGAGTTGTGTACATATCTCATCCTATGATCACTACAAAGACCTTATTTGGATTTATTATAAACTGAAACTTGGGAAACAATGAGAAGTGTCTATCATAACATCTGACCATAATTTTGTAGGTAGATATGGACATAGTGAGTGGAAAACCCACAGACTTTATGGTGAATAAGAAAAAGAAGGACCAAGAAAAGGAGATGAAGACTTATAAATGGTCGGAATCCCCCGAGTGCTATCCTTATAAGAAGGGGATGATCTTTAGGCAAGGTAAGGAATGGGAGGTAATATATTTTTCATGTGGAAATCCTGACCAATAGAAGAGAAACTACACCCAGAAACACGGAGATTCTAATGGTTTATTCGTTATCTAGTGTAATCCTTCCATTTCAATACAGTGGGTATTAGATACTGCTCGTGGGGCTCAAATATGTAATCAAATGTAGCAACCACGATTATTTAGAAAGATTATCAGAAGAGAGGTGGATCTTCAATCTACTAATGGCGTGAGGCTAGCTAGTTTGGAAATTGGCAATTACCTCCTCTCATTGCCGACTGGGATGATTTTGGTTTTACAAAACTATTATTATATTCCTAGTGTTACCGAGAACATTATTTCTGTATAATGTTTGGATATAGATTGATTTATTTTTATGTTTGTAAACAAGTGTTTTCTGTTTTATAAGAACACTTTATGGTATGTTATGACACATTTAAATAATGGATTGTATGTATAAAATTAAAAAAAACAAGTATTGGCAATCGATAATGAAACAAACTCACATGACACATACATTTCGATGTTGTGGCATCACTGTCTCAGTCATGTAAATGAGATGTGTCTGGAAATGCAATACCAAGATGTCAATTTAGAATCTACTTAGATAAAACCACATGATAGATGTCACAATTTTTTACAACATAAAATGATAAGGCCTCCTTTCGGTGAATAGGGTAAAGGGAAACAGAGATTCTAAGATTAGAGCACATGGATTTGTGTGGACCATTTTCAGTAGAAGCTAGAGGTGGATATTCATACTTAATTAATTTTATTAGTGATTTTAGTAGATATGGCTATGTCTATATAATGAGGAATAATATAGAATCCTTAGAGATATCTAAGGATTTAAATAATGTTGTAGATCATCATCTTGGTAAAAATATAAAGAAACTTCGATAGGATCGAGGTAGAGAATATCTGATCCAAGAGTTCATAGAACATCTACAAATGTCTGGGATTCTATCATATCTCAGTAATCCTTATAAAACATAGTAGAATGGTGTTATATAAAGGAGGAACCCCACCTTGGTGGCCATAGTGAGGTCGATGATGAGTCCTGCAGATCATCTATTATCCTTTTGAAGATATGCATTACAAACTACAGCATACACATTAAACTTAGTACCTACTAAGGCAGAAAATGGAATTCCATTTGATTTATGGAATTTTAGGAAACCCATTTTGTTGCACACATGTGTATGGGGATACAAAGTGTTTGATAAGGCCTTTTAGGCAATGAACTAGTGCCCCCAGGAACGAGGCACATCTTTATAGGATACACCATGGAAACAAAAGGATATTACCTATATAACCATTCATACTAGAAAGTGATTTTCTCTAGAAAAGTAGTCTTTATTGAGAGAGAGAACATCCTCATGAAGGATAGTGGGATCCTGATTGACTTCGACGAAGTTGATACAAATGATACACATGAGTTGGTAAATGAACAAGTTTCATAGTTCCACGTAGAAGTGGTTCCAGAAACACAAGTACTGCATAGGATCTCAATAGAGGTATGGGAACCAGGGAGATTTGGATTCCTATACATCGAGGATGGTGAATCATTTTTTATGGAAAATGACGAACCTCTATCTTACAAGGAAGTAGTAAAAATCTCAGATGTAGCAAGATGGCTAGAAGCTATGAATTCTGAAAAGGATTCCATGTATTAGAACTACGTTTGTGTTCTGGTTGATGAGCCAGTTGAAGTTAATATCGTCGAATGCAAATGAGTAATCAAGTGAAAACTGGACTTGGATGGTCACGTTAGCAAATTTAAAGCAAGGTAATTGGAAAAAGTAATCAAACAACATCAAGGAATTTACTATGATGAAACGTTCTTTCCAGTTTCCATGTTTAAATCCATAAAAATCGTACTTTACCTTTTATCTGACCATGATTATGGGATTTGGTAGATGGATGTCAAAACAACATTCCTTGATGGGGACCTTTAGGAAGATGTCAATATGACACAATCAGAATGGTTGTGACACCAGATGAAGCCAAACATGTTTTTAAATTGCATAAATCCATTTATGGATTAATGAAATAATCCAGGTCATCGAACATTCGATTTGATGAATCCAGAAAGGAATTTGGATTCATTATGAACGAATGTGAGCCATGTGTTTGTAAGTGGTTTAAAGGAAATGTGATCGATATCTTTGTAGTATATGTTGACGACATATTGCTAATTGGAAATGATGTACTAGTGTTACAGTCAGTTAAGGACTAGTTGAAAAAGTGTTCCTCCATAAAGGAAATGGGTGAATAATCCTACATTCTAGTGATCAAGATCATTCGTGATAGATCCATGAGGCTGCTTGAACTAAGTCCGGGTATATACATTGACCAGATACTAATGTGATTAATTAAGGAACCATCCATGAGGGGATTGGTTATAGTGTCCCAAGGCCAACATCTTTCTTTGAAAATATGTCCTTAGATACAATGGGAGAATTATTGAATGAGTATGATCACATACCCTTCATCAATAGGATCCATCATGTAAGCAATGTTATGTTCCAGGCTTGATGTTGCCTATACACTGAGCATGGTAGGCAGAAATCAATGCATATCCAGGAGAAATGCATTGGACTACTATTAAGACTATCCTTATGTATCTAAGAAGAAATAAGGAAATGTTCCTCATGTATAGATGAGAAGAAGATCTTGTCATCAGAGGGTATGTTGATGCTAGTTTTCAGACAGATCATAACTATCTGATCTCGCAGTCTAGATATGTTTTTTTGTCTCAATGGAGGAGATGTGAGCTGGAAGTGTTCAAAGATGCATGTTGTCACCAATTCTATAGCAGATTTTGAATATATAGTGGCTTCTGATGCAGCCAAGGAAGCTGTATAAATTCGATACACTGTCCAGGATCTTGAAGTAGTGCCTAGATGTAAGGATCCTATTACTTTTTATTGTGAAAATGCAGCAGCGGTAGTTCTTGAAAAAGAACCAAGGTCACATTAACAGACAAAGAAAGTACTCCGAATGTGTCACCTATTGTTGAATTTCTATCAAAGGGGTGAAATTGCAGTGATTAGAGTGTCCATAGAATAGAACATGGCAGACCCAATGACTAAAGGACTGTCTTTTCAAAAGCATGAATATCCTGTGAGAGCTAGCGGGTTAAATAATTTTAAAAGTTGGCTCTAGTCTAAGTGGGAGTTAGTTATATTTGGTGGCTTAGAAACAACTACATTTTACATTATTCATTAATAAATACCTTATCACATATTGATTGTTCTGCTGTGTGAAAATTCATGTGATAATGTCCTAAGGACAACAATTTCATTAAAGGGTCATAGTAGAACCCTACTATGATGAGAACACGGAAGTGCATAACACTGTTCATGAATATATGTTCTATGCCTGGAAGATGATATTATAGGGATAAAAATAATATAGGGCTCTAGGGGTGAGGACTCATAAAACATTGTGACACCTTATCATGGTGTGCACCATTGGTAAGATCTAGGAGGATATAATGTGAACGAGACCTGCCGGATGGAAATCTACATTTCAGATTGTCATTGGATGTTTCTAACTATGGACTTGTGTATTGTTCCTGCTAATTTAAGATTATTATTATAGGGAAATACAACATGCACAGTTAGATGTATTGATGGAAACTATGATGACACACTATTCATAGTGAGGTACGATACGTTGGGTGCGTTAGGTGTAATCGTACATTAATAGATAATGTGAGAAAGGATTTTTACCTTCTATTCCATAACAGATGTAGATATCTCATGCCCATTGATGGAGTTGATATAGCCCAAATAAATACACGGCCATGGTGAGGAATGTTCTAGTTAAATTCTAGAAAGTAAATGAAAGAATAATCTATCACATGGGATGATGGCACAAGCAAGAAACACACTTGATTCGAGACATCATAACAAAGGGATTATATTACAGAGGAATCATTCGTATGAGATGACTCATCATTGTGGAATTATCTTCTTTCTCTATGGGTACATAGGCGTGTTGCTAGATGCTAACCATGGAATTTATGAAGGATCTGCCTAATGCGACTGAGATAGAGGCATAGAGGGTCATAGACTAAGTGTGTCCATGTATCTTGGGTAAATATTATTTTAACAAATTAAGAAAAATTATTCCCAACTGTGATTTAATAATTATTTTAGGAGGCATGGTCGCATTTATTTCAACACTGGTTATTCGAGAGAATATTTTTTTGGTGAAATAATATATATTTATTAGTGAGTAATGCAGTTACATTTATTTTCAAAATAAATAGCCATTACTCAAGTATAATAAATGTGGTGGAGGAAATAAATAAAAATGAAAACAAGATAAACACGCCATGTACATTGAATGTACACGCCGTGTTGTTATTTTATTCAGGATTTTGATGATGTAATATAATTTTAATAAATGATATTTATTATAATCATCATGGGTGCATGTCAAAAAATTATTAAATCAACATAGGGGATTTCAATAAGATTTAATTTAATAAAGAAAATGTGTAACATGTTTATTTATTATCATAACTATATAACCTCAAACTCGATTATAAATATCCTAAAATCTCCAACACTTTTCCCAAATCATTGTGCATAACAATTCTGGAGAGTTCTCTCAAGGCTGAAAGAACTCCATCCTCTAAAAAGACTCTCAAGACCAATATAGATCCTCCTCAATCGAATCAAGGCAATCGAAGGCGGACATTGCAAGACAATGATTTTCTGATTATGCTCCCAAAAATCCATTTGGAAACGTCCAAAGATACGTGGAGCATGTGTGGATCACCGCTAGAGGAATCTGGCACTTGGATTCTATGACATAATGACATATCCCATCATATCATGACCAAAGATATCAATGAAGAATTAATTCCATCAAGGTAATTATTTTTAAATAATTTAATTAATTATAACCAAAATATGAGGATCCAATCAATGGTTATGGGACCCTTCTCAGTCATTTAGTTCCATGTTCTATTCTGAAGACCCGACATTTTATTATCATGATGGATCTCAGATTGAACATTGTTTAACATTAAAATTAAATTTGGGCACTCCCAGCAACGCACTTCCACTGCGCCTAAAACCTAAAAAAATAATGTGTAAAAAATATAAATACATTGAATAATAACGGATATGCATTGTATATCAATCAGAGTACATTCACACATATTCATCTAAAAACATACCCAATTACTTGGAGGTTCCACTCAGTGAATATAATTGAGTTAATATTACTATTATCGGGTTCATATAAATTAATTGGGAATTTTTAAATTGATTGATTATGTGTATCAAAATTATATCCACACAAAGCGGGTGGAAATTACTATATAAACAAATAAGTTATGATTCCACAAATAATCAGGGATTCAAATAATCAATGAAGTATCTGTAAAACCCAATGAGTAGAAATTTGAAGTTGAAATTACCTTACCGATTTGGTAACATAAAAAACAAAAATCCCATTAAAGAAGTCTCATAAAATAGAGATTTAAATACATATAAATTAAGGTATATTAAAAAAGTGATACAATAATGTGTAGTACATACACCACACAAAAGGAAATAGTGGCAACTATTACATGAATCTCATGAAAATAAACAGTGAGATGAAAACCTTATACATTGTAATTTTCCTTAGTAGAGGGTCATTTAACCACATTTATAATAGTTAAATAATAATTATTAAATTATACATGAACCAAATATATATATATATATATATGATGTCCCTTTTTATCCTCTAATATTTCTTTATTAATAATATTTCAGTTCTATCATTGTTTTAGGTGTGAAATGATTTGTTTTCTATAATATGTTTTGTTACATAAGTCATGATATGTATGGACAAGATGTATTTGATTCATATCCAGAATTATATTATGTTCATAAACCTTATTTTTTAATCAAAAATAGAAAGGTATTCTTGATTGGTTATGATGGTGAATGAAATCTCATCGCTTCGTGGTGATGGTAATCCATATGTACGCTTGAGTGACAATATCATCTTATTGAGGGTGAAATATTATATAATTGGATGGAATATTATATATAAATAATCATTAAAATTTTATATTTATTATTTACATAAATTATACTCATTATTATAACCATCCAAATAATGAAGTGTTGAGTAACAAACTACAACGTGACGTGGAGATGGTAATTCATATGTATGCACATATGGTTGATTTGTAATTATTAGGATGGATTGAATAATGAAAATGATTATAACATATTCATAAAAACATCACATTATGTAGATGTAATATGTGTTATTATTTTGGAATGGAAACAACAAATAAAGAGGAAGTGGAAGAAGAACAGAACATTGAATGAGGTGATGAAATAATTAACACTTCTTCGGGTTCTTTCTATTGATTTGATTAAAATGTCTTCATAGGATGGATTTATGATCAATTTAAGGCCAAAAGGATGCATTTGGTGTAATTGGGAGTATTTTTGAGAAGACTATGCCATAACCAAATGGACTTAGAGGTGTTAAATTATGATAATGGAAAGTACTCCTTTATAAGAGAGGCGAGGGTCACTTTAGGAAATGCTTGAAATAGTATTTTATTATAAAATTATTTTTGGTTTATAATATCTCAAAATGGATTTATTTGAAGTCTAATGATTTTATGGGTTGAAAACCTCTCAAAGAATAGGTTTTAGACAAATTTCGGTCACCTAATTATCATTATCTTTTAGATTTAACTATTTGTTAAATAGTTTAACTTCTACCCTATCTTTTGGTATTTTTATATTATATGGTTAATAAACATACATTAAAATGAAAATAGAACTTCAAGTGGTTCATTATTGACATTTATAACCTTATATTTTTCCTTTTCCTGAATCTTTTATTTTTAGGAATATTATATCATTTAATAACATTGTATTTTTTTAATCTCATTTATGTCAATTTTGAAACTATATAGTATTTCATTTTTTTGAAAGACATAAAAACATTTTTATATATAAAAAATTAATTTAATAAACCATAACATGTAATATTAACATATAAAATTCTTAGAATAGATCAAAAGTATCAATTTACATTTATTTTAATATTTATAATATCAAATATTTTAATATTGCATTAATAAGGTAATTTCTACCTCATCATTGTGTCAAATATAAATTTAATTATATAATATCCAAAAATTAGAAATAAATTACCATGTTATAGGAAATATTTTTAGCTTTCAAATGAATATTTATAGTCAAATGTTTCTTTTTTATAACCTTGTATTAAAAATGTTTTATTTATTAAAATTTAAATTTAACACTTTTAAATATTCTTTAACTAAAATATAATAAATGTCATTAGATAATCCATGAGGAAAAAAGGATCATATTTTTTCCATAAGGTTGATTTTTGTCGTAATACACCAATATAATAAAATAAGAAAATGGATTGAATAATTATAATATCATTTTTTACATTTAAGTACCCTATTTAATTTTAACGGTGGTAAATAAAATTCAAAAGATATTATTCACCAAAAATTATTTTCATCCTTTTCCGCCATATTTTACATACTCATGTCAACCGTGTCTCTCGGATTTTGGATATTAAATTCATAGAAGCGGATAAATTATATTTTTTTCAAATATGATTATGTGCCAAGAAGGTTAGTAAAAGACATTAAAAACTTCAAAATACATTTATGTATCATATCTTATTATAAAATACTCCAATGAATTAAAATGTATTAATATAGGTATTATGTATCTATTTTGATTTTTAAATAAATTTATTTTTAAAAATATTTATTTAAATAAAATATTGTTTTTAACAGTAATGTTGTGTTATTCACTGTAAATAAAAAATTGAATGTTTTTAGGTAAATATCAAAAATATACCCTAATATTATTGTGATATTATAATTCCTGAAATGTTGTCCATTTTAAAAAATAAAATTTACAAAATTTAAAAAAGTGGGTATTAATATTCATAACCTCCTTTTAAAAGGTTAGTTTGATTGGTCGTAGTTTGTTAGAACTCAGATATGTTTACATCACAAGCTATTGCATTATTCAATGTGAAACATACTGTAGAAGATTGGGGTGTTACATATAAATATTCACATTGATTTGTGATTAATATGGAACATAATAATAAACTAGATTAATATTCTTAGGTGGTGTTATGTATAATGCTAACATGAACATTATGAACCATAATATAGTATTTATATCTCTAATTTGAATGACTATGTAATAAATAAATACTTTTAATCATATTACTAAATTTTTTGTATAACCCAACCCACATTAGGTACCATCATGTAATTTTTTGTTTGTCAACAATAATTCATGTTATTTTGGTGATATCTTATGAATTCTCGGTTTACTATAAAATTTTATCCAATAAATAATAAAAATTCTAATAAATATAGAGATATATTATTTATGTATTTCTAAATATATTTTTATATAAAAAAATTACTTTTATTTTCATTAAGTAAAATAATTTTTTTTTCATAATAACAATTATTGATAATGTCATGGAAATAATCAGGTGATTTGTGGGCCATGAAATAATATTTCCCCAATGATGCATTGATATACCAAATGATATGAAATAGGTATATTTTATGTGTATGAAAATACCCCTGAAAAAATGATCCATATAAGACAACTATGTTAATAATTTTAGGATGTTTGACATTGTTAATTTCATTTATGTGAGGTTAGTTATTATTTAAAAAAATAACTTCTTTTCATGGAAATAACATTCCCACATTTTCAATTTATTATATATTCTTGTAGTTCATTTATTAATTGCATATCATATATTTCTTGTTTGTCTCATGTAATATTCTATTGTATGATACATATTTTGGAGTATCTAATATATCCCATACTATTTTACATTATTCTGGAAACTAAGTAGTGTAATATGTGTCATTTTCAAGTATATAATTGAATAGATAATCGTATTCATGAAATATGTTGTATTGGTATCCTATGTTTTTAATTGTTAACTTATGTATGATTCTTGTTTTCCCAAACTACTAAATGTTTCAGTCATTTGAGAATGTTTAACATTTAACTGGAATCTTAACATATCTACAATATCTATAATTCTTGTGCCCTGGATGATATAGTTTTTATATTAATACTTCATCAGTACATTGTGATGGGTGATCAATAAATAATGTTGAAAATGATTTTATTACAATATACATTTTAATAATCCACTAAATCAATATCAAATGTATGACCAAAAGGGGATATCCTAAAAAATTTAGTTCAAGTATTCTTGTAGAAGTGTTTTCTTATACAATATTAGAAATATTTTATATGGAATGGAATGATAGTGAAAAAAGAAATGAATTTTTTCTATCATTTTATAGACACTACAATTTAAAGGAAAATGTATAAAAAAATTAACTCCATTCATTAATTATTATAAGTAGAATATTTTTATTATTAGTTCATACAATTTGAAATTACATCCATATGAAGAAATTAATAATGAAATATGTCTATAGAAATATAAACACATAAAAAAATTCCTTTTTATATGGCCACTATCCTATAATGAAATCAAAATTATGTGAGTGATTTTTATATGATATAAATTTAATTTAAATAAATATAGAAATGATTATGGTTGATCCAATATATTTCAAATATATTAATATTGTTTATATTTAAATTGTATAAAAAAGTCAAATTAATTTAACACTCTACACACGATTTACTTGTTATATTAGTGTCTATTCATAAGGTATAATAAATATGAGTATGTGTTGGTTATATGAAATTATGCAGATACATTGTTTTTTAAGAGGGATACATTTCATAAAGCATGGTGGTGGCCAATAAAGTTCACAAGTTTCCATTAATTGATTTCAATTGACTTATGAAATTGAAAATATGCCAAAATTACATTCAGATTTGATTTTTAATATATTATAGATCATATGTACATCATGTGAGAAATTTTATTATATATATTATTGTATAAGAATAGATAAATATTTCAAATACCATAGAGGACACCATTATATAATGAAATTTATGTTCACCCTAATGACTTTCTAAAAATATTTGTTTTTAAAATTTTCTTATTACCATAGTTGAGCTCATTTTATTATCAGTAAAGTGTATTTGATGGATCTAAATTGATTTATCCCATTGTTCCACCATTCACTAAAAATAAATGACTATTTCTATTGATTGAATTATAAAACATTAAATTAACAATAATTGAATTATTAGTGAACTGATAAAATATTTGAGTCACTAAAAATAAACAAGTAAGTAGGTCTTTAGTATGCAGAAAAATATGAATAATATAATGATTATATATGGATGTGTTAAAATTATTTTGTGTCTACATAAAATTATAATGAATGGTTAAGTGGGTAATTTATTTCCAGATGATAATTAATTTTTTTTATAATCCATAATAACTCACATTAATCTATTTCTAATTATTTTACATGATCGTTGTATGATTGAGTTATTTAAAAACAAAATTCCTACAACCGATCAATAAATATATATAAAGATTTTCTACTAAAAGGGAATAAAAAATTTTGTTTTGGATTGATTATCACTCTTCTAATATAATTTTCATTCTATTTTTATCCGACTAATTTTATCCCAAAATAATAAATGAGAATATCATGTAATGTTTTATAGTATTTATTTCATTGTTGAAAAATAATAATTAAAACAAATATAATTTTCCCTTTTTTAGCATGTTATTGTACTAGATCAGTAAATATCAGTCTTTGTTTATAGATAGTGATATCATTTTTCTAATTAAAAATATTTCCCAATATCTTAGTGGAACAATATTATTCCATAAATTTTTTCAATATGGATTGGACTCACACATTAATGATGATGTTTACTTTCAAATGATATCTAGTAATGGAAAATATTACTCAAAATGAATTTCTTTCCTCAGAAAACATTAAAAAAGAGAACACATTAAAATATGGATCAAGTATTAAGAATGTGATTTTGAATTTTTTTTCATTTTCAATATAAAATTTTAATCATTTAATGGAAGGATCTCTTGATTATTTGATAACTGGATTTCAAGACACTCTTAGTAAATAGATTCAGATTGATATAGTTCAAATGTATTATCACCATTGTATTATCATATTTACATTACTATTCAATTTTATTTTTCATCTTGTCCATGAGGATATTAATAAAAATTATTATGTATTTTTAATATTCCTCTAGACTGAGTTAAAATCCAATAGAAACAAATTTAGGTGGTGGAGTAGACTTATGAAAATTGTCCCATTAATTAAAATGATCTTAAAATTCGTTGATAATTAATCATGGGATTATGAACACCGGCCTAAAATTGATATAAACCCTAGGTTTTACAATTTTTTTAATTAAAGTAATATTATATTTTAATTAATATTTTTTAATATGTCAACGATTTATATTTTTTAATCTTGTAGTAAATATATAAAAAAATTACATTGTGTTATAATAATTATTAGTTTAATAGTTAATATTTTTTAAATAATAAGTAATCATTTTATTATTTGAAAATAATAGTATTAATGTTAATTATAAATTTAGAAGACCCCATAGACCAGTCAGATAAATATTTTATTTTAGTGGGATCAGTATTAATGCTCCAAATCAATTGCATTCCAAAAAAGACCAAATATTTTATTCTTTGAACCATGTGTTATTGACCCCCACAACACATGAAAAACCCATTAAACTCAACAAGAACATATTAAGTGTTAATTGTAATAATAATAAGGATTTAGTAAAACATATTATATTTTCAATACAGAATATCTTCAAAATTATTTAGAGAATTATTAATAAATTATATTATAGAGAACAAATAAATACACTATAGTTTTCACATTAGTGAATGATATTTTTTGTCACTCACCCAAATAACAAATTAATTATCCCTATGAAAATAATTATTTTCCCTCTAATTTCATATGTTCTAACTATTGGAAATATTTATATGATCAAAATTGATACTGTATGTTTAATGGGATGGGTATTATTGAGGATTTATATTGAAATATAATGAAAACAAATAATATTAAACATTATTTTTTGTAAATTTTTCATATAATCCAATTTGAAATCCTAAAATTGTCTATTTCACAATGAAACAATAATTTCTTCAATCGATACAATAGTTTTTTTCTATTATTGTTTAATCCATTCATTGTATTTATATTATAATTAATGTTTCATTAATTAATTATTTATAAATTTTACCCATTTTTATTTGTACATATATATATTTCAAATTTATATATATCCCCATGGAATCATTGTTTGTTATATGTTGAAAATTTTACCTATCTCTATAAAAATTTATCGTTTTTGGGATATAATTGTTTTTCGACCTTATTTTAACGATATCCTATAACATGAATTTGTTACCATTTCTATAGACCACATTTTACAATTAATATAATTTTTATAAACTTCAATAAATTTTTCAAACATTGATTTATTTGTTAGTAAATTTATATTTTTATAAATTGTAAAATATCACATGGTAACAAAATTATTATATCAGTTTTCAAAATCAAGATGTAATTTTGTAAAAATTATTGAATATAAAGAGTAGTTATAAATAAAATTAGAAACATAGTTGATGAAAACATTATCCAGCACAATAAAAATATTTTTTTTCCAATCATTAAGATTTTGAATAATTGATTTACATGATTGATAAAATATATAATGCACCTAATTAATAGGTATTTATTATGATATAATCTATCTATATATTTTAAATATTAATAATTGATTAATTTATATTCAATAATATCAAAAAAATTCAACAAAAGTCGATGTTAAATTTTTTTAGCATTCATTATGGATTTATATAGTAATATAAAATAACTAACCCCCACTAATAAAGATTAAATGTTTAGAATTATTTATTTTTTTATAGTTTTTATGAGTTATTCATGAAAATGATTGTGAAACTAGTAATGAATTTATTTGAAGCATTTTATTTATTTTATAATAGTTCTTTCTTGGAATTATAATGAGATATTGAGGAAAAAGATCATAATTTATATTTTAAGAATTGTGGTAAAAATAAATCATGTTATCCCAGTTTTTCTTTTCACATAAATTACACGATAAATCATAATTTTGGTTGAAATTGATGAATAAAATATATGAATTTTTTACTATTCATTTCCTACTACAATCCATGGCCATTTCACATTGAAGGAATTCATTTAAATATAAATTATTTGTAGATGATTAGTATGAAAACTCTAAATGTATACGAATCATAATCCATGACCATGAAATCATAAAAATTATGTATTTGATGTTCTAAAAAATAAATATCAATATTAAAACACAAGTAATATTCCATAATAAAACAATTCATCCATCTATAAAAGTTAAAAAATAAGTGATAATGATAAAATTCATGGGTAATATGGTTTTAATGTTGGTACAAAATTGGAAAAAAGTTCAAACAAATATAACTATTATATATAATTTTGTGTTTCAATAAATAAAATTTCCATTAAATAAATATACTATAGGAAAAATGAATCTTCTAAACACCATTTGGTTATATAGAATAAATAATTTCCTATATTGGTATAATAGTAAAGTAACTGATAACTATAAAGGAATTGTAGAAAACATTAATGATATAGGAAAATAAGTATCATATGTGGAAAAAACGTTTAAAAAAATTGAACATAAAAAATTACTTAAATGAAAAGGTGTTCCCTTGAGAAAGACATTGGGAATAATTGAATAATGTAAAAGATCAATAGATTACAATAAATGTAAAAAATTACTAATATGATAAATATATGATGTCCATGGAACAGAACTATAGAACAACATGAACCCACTATAATAAAATACTATTCTTCATATTCTATTTCTTCTAACTCTAAAATAATAGTTTAACGATCAAATTGTTTAGGATTTATTATAATTTACCCTAAATCTATACAGAGACATATCATTTATCTACACATTAGATCAAATTATATTATAATTTTTATAAATGTTTTACTTTCAATCAAAAAACTCTCGAATCAATTAAATTCCTTTTACTAAAGAAATTTTGTAATACTTAATTATAAAATCAGGTCACTCTTAACCTATATGAATCTATATAATCTTATAAATATAGTTTGTTTTGAATAAATATGGTTCAATGATTTTTTGTGTGTGAATCAATTATAATATTTATTCCATATACATCCTTAATATTTTTCAGAAATTGTTTTCTTAGGACTTCTAATCTAACATTGTAACTTGAAGACTGGTCAATTACATACACTAAAGGATTGATATATGATGTTTATAACAATAAATATGTAATTTTAATTGAATCTATTATTAAAACATGTTATAAAATATATTTTTGTTGTTCTTATCAACTTGTGGTTACAATTACTAACTAACTAAGGTGTTTAAATTAATGATTTTATGGGATAATTGAATGTCCAAACATCATAGAGAACTTACCAAAAAAATTAGTTCATGGTAAAACCCAATAAAATTACTCTAAATAGGATGTGTGGCTATAATAACAGATCAAATGTATGAAAGTTTCAGAATAAATTATTTCCTAAATAGAGAGTATATAATAATATATTTAATGGATTATCTCATTTGAAGGCCAATCAACACTATAGTAGAATGAGAACTATAGTTTGTATTATGGTGTAATTATATTGATTGTTATTAGGGTTTTTTTTAAATAAAATAATTGATAAAATGGTTTTTTTTATGAATTTCATATATTATATTTCTCTTAAAATAAATATATGTTTAAAATTATTATACTAAAATAAATTATGTATTATATGGAGATGTGTAGTAAGGGATATCTTGCATTAAAAGTGATAGGTTTTTAATATAATGTACATTTTAGTGGTTTTTAGTCATTAATGATGTAATTAATTGGTTAAATAAATAAATTATTTTCTATGTGAAATTTTACTTAGAAATAAAGGATAAAAGGTTCTTACGAAATTCTATGTGAGTATATCTATCATGAATAGACCATAATTAATGTTGTGAATCACAATGGGTAAGAAATAAAACTCTAAATAAATAACATATTAATTTCACTAAGATAAATTTCCATGGTTTAGTGGATTGACCAATGGAATATTTTTTAATAAACATCCATTAAGGTTACTTCTAAACAATGGATTTTTTCCATAACTAATGTATTATAATTTTGATAGATACATTATCATCGTATGAAAATTTTATAAAAAATGAATACATAGTTTAAAAGTGAGGTAACATTATTATATTGTTTATTTTTATTATTGTTAACTATATGTACGACACATGAAAATATATTAAACAACTAAAAAAATTACTAAAATAAGGATTTCATTTGTTAAAATATGAAAATAAATCTATAAGATTTTTGTTTTCATAGAATAATAATTTTACAATATATAATGTTTGAATAGTGTCATAGAATCCTCGTATTGGTATCTAAATTTTGATATCATTATTTCATTGGATGTGGACATGATGAGATAATTTTTTTCATTTTATTTCTAAAAGAAAATCGTAGTAGTTTTTTACTATATTTTTATTTATGATTATGTAACGGATCTCCCAAAAATAAATGATTCAACTATAGTAAGGAATATTAATAAAAAATTGTTTTTGTATAATTTTCTAAAAATGAGATATAGCCATTGATAATCTCAATATTTTAAATGACAACGTATTTATAAAAATGAAGGAAAAATATTATTTTTTTAATGTCATATAAAATATTCATGCATTATTAATCTTGGATAAAAGTCTGCTAATACTATATGAGATTAATGGTTTTATAAACACATTTTGTAAACTAAATAATCAGATATGATATATTTTTATTACATATCAACATCTAAATTAGTATATAGAATTTCTTATTTTATGTTTATTTTAATAATGTTCTTTCATTTGCATGTACACGTTCAAAAAAATTCGGAATAGGTCATTAAAACATTTTATAATGTTATAAACTCTTCTAGAAAATTTATTTTACTAAAACCATATTATTTTCCCCTGAATGGTAAATAATTACTAAAATATTTAAAAATTTAATATATCAATCAATATTATCTCATTATAAATTCATTTGTATTCTTTTTTTAAAGTATTTTCAAAAGACTTCACATTTAACATATATAATGGAATTATATTGAGGATATTATAGGATGATGTGATATTTAGCATTCATATTCATTAGTACATCAATTTAAGGAGATATTGATGTAATGATAGATTAAAATATTTAACATTTGGTAAATTAAAAAATTAAATTATATTTATTTGGATAATCAAATGGGATAACTATCCTCTTACTCATTTATGGATTTGTAAAATGATGTATGGTTAAGGACTCCAAATAATGTTCTTGAGGGATCAAAACCCATGATCCTTAGGGTATTCACATTTTATTGTGATTTTATTTTTTATTATAAATACATCTAATATAATTCTTTTAAATTACCGTTATTGACAACATTGACATGAAAATGCATGAATAGAACACACAAACACGATTAAATAATATAAAATATACATTGTATGTTTAATATACATTCAATTTTTTATCTTTCCCATAAAATAATAAAAATATAATAAATTTAATATAAAATTCTAGGACTGATTGAACGTATATATAATTTTCGAAAAGCCATGCATATTTTTCTATCATTCCATTATGTAAATATAATGGAAAATATTATATGAGGAAAATATTTTTGAAATCAAGATATATTTATAAAATCAAAACATGTAATGGGTTATTTGATATGGAAATATATTTTATTATATTAAAATCTAATTTCATCCTAATTAGTTATGTTTTTATTTATATTTATCATCGTTGATCGTATGAATGTATATAATGAGAAATAAAAAAAGGGAAACATTTATTAATAGTTGTTGAATCAAATACAATTCGATATGGAATTATATTGATATAATTATTCTATAACACATTAAGGAAATATTGATGTTTTGGATGTTTAAATTTTCCATAATTGATGATATATTGAATAAAAAATAGGATTCATTGATTTTAATAATTAAAATATGAATTTCTAGTTCATAATTAATTAAATATTTTTTTACATTCATATATTTTAAAAAAAATTGAATTTATATTATAAAACATTTATTTAAATAATTTTTTGATTCATATTTTTGATGTTATTTTTATTTTTAGTTAACTATTTTATTTGTCTATAATTGTTTTAACTATATATTATTGGGAAACATTTTAATATATATCATTATGTTTGTATTTTCATATTTAAATTGTGTTTTATATTTTGGTAATTTAACATCCCATTTCCCGCTTTCAGTTAACTCTAATTATTTTCTATTTTTCCTACATAATTTGGTGAATCATAGAACTCTAGAGGATAGAGAAAATTTTCTAGGAAAAACCTAATTTTGGGGAGATTAATGTTTGTCTGAAATAAGGTATTCTCGGTATAATATTGCAATGGATATTCTAGGTTCTCACCAATTTATAGGAACGTCCGAGTTGGTTTGAGGATTTCATATGAAACTAATGTTTTTGTAGACATCATATGACATACATATCATGTAATGGAAAACAATGACATGTAATTCTTATATGGGGATTCTATGAACATAGAACATAGTGCGAAGTGTATACATGTTGTGTAAATATTATATGTTCTGCATGTTAGGAATATGATTTTTAATAAAAGGCTATAAGTTTTTTGGCATATGATATCCCATTGTATGAAAAGACATGTAATGGGATTACAAACTATTTAATTATTTTGTATTGGGGTATTGGGGTGATTCGTCATTTTTTCTTTATTTTATTCATCTGCAGCACTCATTTCTCTTTACCTTGAACGTTTCTCTAGAAATTATAGAAGACAAATTTTTTTAATTGATTACTTCAATTATTCATTTTTATAACAATTATATTGTATCTCTCTAGGTGAGTGATAAATTATTAGTCATTTTTACCTTAATTGGAGTATTTTGTAATGTTATTTTAAATGTTGATCCATGGTTCCCAATGTTGTTTTTTTCTTAAGATCATTTGTGAGATCATTTTTGGGTGGTAGATTCCTTAATGGTTATGGTTAAGTTGGTGTACAATAATATTTAGGTGTTTATTCATATACTCTTAAAACCCATTTCCTAAATTTAATCAATTATAATATTTGTAAACTTTTTCTAGGGACCTTGTTTCGATTTTATGTTTATAAATGAGTGTGGAATCCATTACTGGCATGTGATACCCATGTTTTTAGATTGGTTGTTCTATGTCTAGACTTTATTTGTGAAATAAATTGCACTAATATTTTATATATATATTTTTCTAAATCATAATTCACAATTGAGTGAATAGATTTGTGAGTTTGTAAATTTATTTTTCTAAAAGATAAATTCCTCTTAGTTTTGTGTAAATGAAAACTATTTTTAGATGAATTTTCAAATGATTTAAAGATATGTTTTTCTATAAAGGGTTTGATAAAATTTAATTAGTTGAAATGGTTTCTATAGTTTTGAACATGTGATTCATTGGGATATTTTGTATAATGTGTTATAATAGGCCTCTTCCATTATTGGGGGGGGGGGGTTTATAGATGAGGCTTTCAACTGACCCCCTTGGCCTATTTTTAAAGGTACACGGTAGAATTGATTGAGGGTTCAAATTTTTGTGTTGTCCATATGATTCATATAATATATTCACTTATCATGTGGCTTCATGGGTATAATATTATCTATGTTAGATGTGATTACCCAATCTATCCTAACATAGTGTGATGTTTGACATTATGTAAAATGAGCTTTTAGATTATTTATGTTGTTTGGATTGTACTATCATGACTATACAACCTTGGAATTGATATTACATGGGAAAACTGTATTGGTTTTTTTAAATTTCTATATTGATATATGTATATTAAATGATTTGATTCTCATTTACTATTTTATTGGAAAGTGTAGAAAAGTCCAAAAAATTATTTATCAATGATACTGATAAAAAAAACTACTAAATTATTATCATGACATATAATGTTTATATTTAATAATGCATGTGTTATTATATAAAGATCTATTATAGGACACCTTAGTGAGACCCTACTTAGCATATTTTCTCACACCTTATTAACCACTTCTATATTTCATTGACCATGTAATGTGTTTTTATGGGGGGAAATTCATGGTTCTATAGTGATGTATTTTATAATTTTTCCCATTTCATTTGATATATAACATAGTCATATTATAGAAAATAATACATTACATTTTTTCATTTTAAATATCATATAATGTATAATATATAGAACCTTTTTCAAAAAAAATGTGTTTATTCAAATAATAATTTTATATAGAATTTGATGAAAAACAATTTTATTTTTTATTAAAATATGTCGAAAGCTCCATATATATGAATATTATATAATAATTTTCTATTAACCCATAATTTTGAGTAGAAAAAACGTAGAAAATATTTTATAGTTTAATGATTTTAATTAATTTGGGAAAAAAATATCTCACAGATAGACAATATATAATTTTTAGTTTTTTTTCTCTAATTATAGATGTTATTACAAGGATAATGTTGATAATGATAATAATTATATTGAGAATATTATAATGCATAAAATATTGTCTTATTCTGTTTTAAAGGATTGTATTGATTTGTGAACAATTATTGTAAAATAAACTCCATGTTTTCTTTATTCAGAACCACAAAAAATGAAATCATATTACCTGGATCATGATGAAGCTGATTTCATAGTCAGTTGATGAGGAATTGTATAGAATCTATGATATTGATATTAAGATTCACATGGGGAAATAAAAAATTTAACGGAATTGCATCTTGATTATCCTACTGTAAATTGAAAAACACTACAAACATTGTCATAAATTATTTCATTATGAGGAATAGATTGTCCATATTTTAGAAAAGTCACTATAAAGTCCTTAAAATTAAATAATGTTGAAACAAGTTATAAATTTACTCTAATTATATGATATCATCTACATGACTCTAAAGATCATCCTATGTTCCTATAAAATTGGAAACTCAATATATGATATATATTCCCAATATTTTTATTTTTTCATATTAAAAATGTGTGTAGAGTGCATGTATGTTAGGACTAATTCTTTATTCGTTATTTTTTAGAGGAATACAACATTCCTTATTTATAATTTTTATCATTATTTTATTTTCAATATAAAAATATGGGGTTACTTTCTTTCATCATTGTGTAATTAACATTCATAAGTAGACTATTGTTATGATATAGTATGAATGTGAAAACCCATTTTCTCCCAAATTAGATTTTCTAAACTATTATATTATTTCTCTTACATTTTCTATTTCACTTCACATGATGAAATATAATATGTTTGGTTGGGTATTCTAATTGACCATTAAGGGCATCAGTACACTCAAGAATTTAGGTGGATAAGGCCTTCAGGCCACGTCAAGGCCTTTGGAACACCTTATGTGCAGATGAAAATCAGATAGCCTACAAAAAAAAGCTTCAGAAGGAGGATGAGCAAAGAAAAATCACCCTATTAGTAGCTAAATAGATTGATAGAATGGGTGGGTATGGAACATTTTGTCGAGACAAGCATGGGAAAGCATGGGACAGCCTAGCCAAACATCCATGCGAAGGTGGAGAGATGATTTCACGATGAAGATACAGGGGAGGTGTAGTTCTATGTTGTTAGTTTTTTTTGTATGAAATTTTGGATTCCTACAGGCAATGAATTCATTTATGTCATATAGGCCATGTAATACATAATTCTACAGGCCTTTTAAGGGTTCCACCCCACCCCTTGGAATGAAGATTATCACAAATCAATTAAAAATGAAGGCCTTTGGGCCATTGGATAAAGATAGTATTTCAATGAAAAAATATTAGAAGTGGAAAATTGGAAAAATATTAAAAAATCATTTTTGAGTATATACAAAGGGGATCACATTTCCTCCCTTAGATAACCACAATGTTAAACCATATTCTATATCAATGGAGTTTATAATTGTTTTTATTACTATTATAATAATATGGAATCATTAGAATTAGTGGAATTATGATGTGAGTTCCAAAATATGAAAATGAAGAAAATAATATGTGCTTAAATTTACTAAGACATAATAAATCACAATATTTTCATTCAATAAAAATTTAAATTAGACTAAGGATGTTTTTTTTCTAATTATATTATCCTACATAATATGACTCATTTTTTGGAATGAATTAAGTAATTTTATTACAAACTCATTTCAATGATAAAAACAAAAAGTCTTAGGGGTGAATTGATGAAGGGAACATTTGAATTCTATAGTTTTACAAAAATGTATAAATTAAAAATGTAATGTATCGGAATTTATTTGTTGTTTTTTTAAATTATATAAAATTTTATTGGCTTGGAGCGATTCGAAGACACATGATTCCGAGGCCCATTGAGAACAGAATGGGACATTGAACATTTTTTAGTTACAATCACTAAACGTGTGAGGGTATTTTTTATAAATTTTGAACCAGTGCTCGAATCAAAAATCAGGGGGCACCGTTGAACTCTGAACACTTGGATTTACCTTGAATATACTTAACATCAACGGATATGGGTTAGAATAATAATTTAAGTATTTTGACAATTCACAAATATAATAAAATAACATTTAAAATGTATTTTATTTTCCATTATCATTGATGAGCATCGAATGTTGACATTTAGGTTTGGTGATGAGGTGACGACGAGGATTAATTAAGTACTCACATAAATGGAATGTTGTGAAAGTGTAACTTCTATGTTGTTTCATAAATTAAACAACATTATTATGTGACATACAATTGTAACAGAAACACCACAACTTGTTTTGTTTTATTAAACAAACACATTGGAGAGTTGGAAATTAAACCACATGCAATTCTCTGATGAAACTATGGGTAGATTACTCTCCCATGAGGAATGATCAACATAGAACCTCTCCCTATGAATATGAATGTTATCAATGAACACCGACATGATGGATTCGATAGTTGTTGAACAATGAAAAATGCTTTGGTAGCGAACATCGAATCGAGGTAGGGATTTTAATGATTTAAATATCCATATTCTTATTCCAAATGAAAAATGTGGATTAACCCAAGCATAGGTTAATATGATTACATTGTATTTTTGCAGGAGGATGAATTATTTTTGGATTTCACTATCTGGGATTATATTATCATTTGTGCTGATTGAATTAAAATCACAAAACATCCCCAGTTTTTTTAAACATCTAATGTGGAGGGCGCGGGCCGACACGAAAAAGGAATGAGACCCTCCACTTTTTTGTTCATCATGATTGATTTATCATAATGAAAGAAATGTATGTTAAAGGAAATCATAGTAATTTATGAATACTAATGTTTCTGTAGACATAGATGGATCAAGAAATAGACCACCAGAGCATCTCTGGTGGCCCAAAAGATGAAACTGTTTGTGAACTGATGCGGGCAGGGGATCACAGTGGCAACTGCATTTGGTTAGAGGAATTGTGTCATGACTGCAAAGGACTATTTCCAGTATCCCCATATAGCATGGAGTTTTGGTGCCAACCAGTGCTGCATAGAGATGGTGCCCCACGTTCGGGCCGTTCGGGTGAGCAGCAGAGGCCACGGTCACTCGACCGCAACACTGCGGAACCGCGACACCACAATAGCACTGTGTTGAAAAATTCATACCTCTCAACTTGGCCCACAGGTGACGTGGTGCATGTGTTCCCTCATCCACATTAGAGGCTACGTGTGGCATGACATGCAGTATGCCGTAGTTGCTCAACCATAGCAGAGAGGGGGGCCTCCATTAGCAGAATAGAGAAGAATCCAGATGTAGCTCCCATAATTGTACCACCTAGGCCGAAGGCTGGTCTGCCTCTAGCAAAACTTCAGGCTAGACCCGCCTCTACTAGTTGTAACCACCCTAGTGGGCAAGAACCCCACTGTTGGGCCAATCCGGCCCATCCTCGTACCGGACCTGGGTCAGGTCAGCCCGACCAAGTCAGACCAGACCCCGACCCCATGAACACCAATTAAACTAAAATTAATATGTCTCTCAGACTATGCATCTGATTGATGTGATATTAGCGATGTTATTACCCATTCAACAAGGAGGTACTTATGAGATACTCTACTTGAGTTTTGGTAGGGGTTGGAGTACGATCAGTTTTTATCAGACTCAAACCCAACCGGTCTTTATTTACAAAAATGCACATATCTTACAAACCTAGCATCCATTTGATGGGCCTTCTATTTCATTGGGACACTTCTGACGAGAAGGTCCATTGGGGATAATAAATGTGGGAATTCGTGTCTGATGAGGTACAACTATTGTCTTGAGAGTAATATCTTCCAAGAATCAAGTGTTTTAAGTGTGGGAATACAGTGTCTCTCTTTTATAGGAAGAGTGACTCGTGATCCTGTGTGGGTCAGAACATAGCTATCTTGTGTGGGTCATCACATAGTGATCATGTGTGTGATATCACCTAGATATCCTTTTATGTATGAGAACCTAGATACCATGTGTGGGTCATCAAGTAGCGACCCTATGCGGGTTAGCACCTAACAACGCTTTTTGGATCAGTATCAGAGCTTCACGATATAATAAGCTGTTCTGTCTTTATGACTAATCAACTTTACTTCTATACTTTTGTTATATATGTTGTGTGTTGCGTCTTATACATTGCGCTATCTGTTTGAGATATTACATGGCGGTCTTACCTCAATGGTATTAACATTGTGGCATTTTCCATCATGGATTACTGAGACCCCATTAGGGGTCTCAGGGTCCCTATTGAGTAATGTTATACTCACCACTACATGGGCTTCACCCACACCTATTCTATCTACTGGTGATGATTGGAAACATTGACTAGGACATTTTGTATCCATGACTAGACAGAGCTTGGAGATGGATTGATAGAGGTGGTTTGTTTCAATGACAACTGATAGATTGCTATACCTACCCCTCAAGTAGGATATATGTAAGAAGACATCCAGAGAATGTACATATTTTGTTGTACATTCCATTCAGTTGGTCTTGAATTTTGTCCCTTTAATTTCTATTTACACACATTAACCTAAATGGTGGTACATTGTGATGGTTGTATTACTTTTCTTTCCATCATGTTTAGCATTGTGTTGGTTTCCTTATCTTCTCGTGTACCTGTTTAAATGAAATGCCCACCCTTTTTAGATATTCCTTTTCGATGCTAGTCACCAACCCTAGGCTTATGGATGGCGGGCATGGGGATGTCACGACATGGTCACTAGGGGACGAGTCTCTACAATCTTGTATTAGTGGGGATGTGGGTTATACTAGAAGAAAAAAGTGTTCTATAATATTAATTGGGCCAATAGTGTTGAGTATCGTGATAATGGAATTCCGTACAGGGAGTCCAGTGATAGTGAGGTGGCCTACGTATGTATACACCAGGACCCTGAATTCTATTTTACGACTTGGTACATGTAAACACTAGTTGCATGTGTTTTGGAAATGATTTTCTTTTGATCAATTTTGATTCAACTCATTAGTAATATGATATTTATCATGGTGGTTATGTTTCTTTATAGAATTCTTCCATGAAGGCATCCATCCATGATTCTAGGTCGAGATCACAAAGATGACACACTGAGCATTGAGGCATCAATGTAGGGATCACATATAATGATAGAAAGCTCGGGTGGTGTACCAACGACACCACCACCCAGAGTGAAGCAGTTGCTACCAGCCCCACCAGTGGATAATGCAGGCCAACTGAGCATGTTTCATGAGTTATTGAGATAGAGGACTTTGAGGTTTCGAGGTGAGACAGATCCCCAAGAAACTGAGGATTGGGTGGAGGCAGCTGCTTAGGATTTTTGCTTGATGGAGACACCAACAGATCATATGGATGTTTTAGTTGCTAGCGTTTTTTAGGGCATGATAGGGAGATGATAGAGCGTGACACTCCAAACACATAAGTAGGTGACGCTAAACTTGTTGTGCCTCGAGATCCACTTCAGGGTAAATCACATACTAGTGACACTTCACTCGGTGCATAAGAAGGAGTAACTTGACCTAAAGCAGGGTAGCCAAATTGTGGACTAGTATTGATCGAGGATTATTGACCTCTCCCACTACTCCACCGACATGGTATGAGACCATTAATTTAGGGACATGACCATTTTCCGAGGTCTCTGATGTGAGGTTATAGTGCCAATGATTTCTCTCAGAATCTTGATGTTGGATGGACTGCTAGAGTGAGCCCTACTAGTGGAGAGATTTTTAACCAATCAGGCACCAATAGTGAGAGCCACCACTAGGAAATATGTGGTCTAGTTATCTATAGTACGTAGTAAGAAGATGATGTAGAGGCCCAATTGGTCCAATCCTTCTAGAAGACCAACCTAGGATACAAGGTTGGAGGTACAAAGATTGTGAGGTAGGGGAGGTCATATAAGGTCTAGAGATAGTTAATATAGTGGCGGACAGGGGCACGTAGCCCATGACTGTCTGACTCCCCCCATGGATTACTAGTATATAGTCGAGGGTCTTCAAAGATGGTGAGAGTGATTTTAGGGGGGAGGTATGTAGGATAGCCGACATGGCTGGGGAGAATGTTAAGCGGAAGGTGGTGGAAGACGGTTTGAGGTACTACCACCCCACCCCCAGGAGGTCCATCCCGATCACCGAGATTATGTGGACTGGGGTGGGATCAGCGTCATTTGATGGAGGCCTATGAACGTGGAACTCAAGATATGTTTAGAGGTATGATCTATGGCTACTCCACCTTAGCGGCAGTTCTAATAGACACTGGATCTAGTCACTCTTTCCTTTCCACAGACCACATTCAATGGTCAATGATTCCATGGGATATTTTTCCACGATCTATACAATTAGAGACTCAAATGGGATTTTATTTGATGATTACACTCTTGTATCGGTACTGTGATCTTACTCTAGGAGGTGAGCGCTTTAGCAAGGATCGCCTAGTAGTAGCTTCATGGCCTTACGACATCATCATTGGTATGGACTGGTTATCCAAATTCCATGTTCAGATTGACTATTTTAGGTGGAAAAAGTTCAGTGTCTGCAAGGATGGGACCATGATTTCCTTCACCAGTGATAGAGGAACCATTTCATCACATGATTAAAATTCTCAATGGATGGTTCAACCGATCAATTATAAGTTGGGTAGCATCACCCTCGTTGTGGTAGACTAGTAGAGCCCGATCAATCATGTAGTTGTAGACATGGATGAGGATGTCTTTACAAAAGATTTCCCAAGACTACCTACCCATAGTGAGGTAGAATTCTTCATTTACTCGTCCCCAGAGAAAATACTGATTTCTACAACTGCATATTGGATGGATCCCACAAAACTTCATGAATTGATGTTACACCCACAGGACTTGTTGAGGTAGGGGTTTGTAAGGCCCAATTCTTTCAATTGGAAGCCTAAGTGTTGTGTTCCAAGAAGGAAAATATAATATTTATGCTATTCATAGTGTTACAGACCCTAAACTAGCTGACTGTAATGAACCTGTATCCCCTGATGAGGATTGATGGCCTATTCGATTGACTAAAGGGATCGAAGTGTTTCTCAATGATCGGCCTCTTACCTAGCTATCATTAGCTATGGGTACGAGATAAAGATGTACTAAAGACAAACTTTATATGGAAGTACTACCAAAATGAGTTTTTTGGTGATTCATTTTTTTGAGAACATTGGCCATGTAGTGTTCATGTTACTCATAAACAATATATTTCAGCCTTACATTGATCATTACATTGTAGTCTTCATAATGACATCTTTGTTAACGTGGTATGATAGGATGTGCACGATAGACACCCACAGATAGACCTAGATGCACTCTGAGAGTAAAAGCATTATTTTAATCACTCAATGTGCAATTTCGGGATTCGGTATGTCCATATTCTAGGACACATCGTCTTGGAGGCTACCGTTGCAGTGGACCTGGTGAAGGTATATGTAGTTAATTCATGAAATCCGCTCAGATGTGTGTCTAAGGTGCAGATTTTCATTGTATTGGTCGTATACTACCAGAGGTTATGCCCGAATTCTCTAGTGTATTAACACCTATGAAATATTTATCAAATAAGGGAAACTCAAACATGTGGACAGAGAAGTGCTAGTAGATCTTCCAGTACCTACGACAGAGCTTGACCAGTGCTCCCTTCTTGATTTTCCAGAGGTGGGAATCAACTACGTCGTATATAATGATTCATCAATGACCAGAGTAGGTTGTGTATTGATACAAGAGTGAGAAGTGATCGCCTACGACTGATGGAATATTATACACCATTAGATGAACTACATGACCCATGACTTGGAGTTAGAAGCAATGGTCTTTTACTTGATGATGTGGTGGTAGTACATTATGGGTTAGCGGTTTAACATATACTCTTCCCACAAGAGTCTCATATATATATTCTCATTGAATGACCTAAAATTGAGACAATGATAATGGCTCATGTTCTTCTAGGTCTATGAATTTGTGATGGTCTATACATTTGGGAAGGGTAATGTGGTTGAAAGCACACCCAACAAGAGTTCTGATTAGCATCATTTGTGTGAGGTGATAGAGCATCTAGCCGTGAAGCAGATATCCTTCTTAGATAGTGATGGAGAAGCTTACCTCTAGTCTATGAATGTCACTCCCCCACTATAACAACATGTTATGGAGGTATATCTTGTGGATGCTGGATGAGGATCCCGTTGTTCTGAAATATCATCAAGATATGCTCTAAATGTATTATCTATATGGGCCTTGATTCTTTCTGGTTGATCGTTAACTGACTCACCATGTTCGCTCACTTCCTACCAATCTGAGAGCAAGGATCGGTTGAGGCCATGGGGCACCAATATGAAGAGAAGATATTACATCTTCATGGGGTGACATCAATGGTCATCTCATATTTTGATTCCCTCTATACATCTGGGTTGTGGAAGGGATTATGGTAGGAATTATAGACTCAAATGAACTTAACCACTACCTTTTACCCTCAAATGGATAGTCAGATGGAGCAGACCATATAGACCATGGAGGACATGCTTCATGCTTGTGTCCTAGATTTTTGTTGCAGTTGGGAGGACCACCTACCATTAGTGGTGTTTATATACAATAATATAAATACATCCAACATTGGAATGGAACCATTTAAGGCCTTGTACAAGTGGCCTTGCAGATCACCTCTATGAAGGAGAAAATTTGGGGAGTCAGCACTCATGGATCTAGAGTTGGTATTGGCATCCACTAAGAAGGTGAAGATCACCCAAGATTGTATAAGACGACACTGAGATAGTATATTTCCTATGCGAATTGGGGATGAAGAACCCCAATTTTCAAGGAGGGAGACCATGTTTTCCATTGATTATCACCCCGATGAGGATTGTAGAGATTTGTTATAGGGGAAAAATTATTTCTAAGGTTCAGCAGACCATTCTTGATCCTCGATAGAGTTGGCGAGGTGGCACACAACCAAGATCTTCCCCCATATGTGCACTTGGTTCACGATATATTCCATGTGTCGTGGCTGTGGAGGTACATTCATGATCTATCACTCCTCATCTACTATGGAGAGATGTACATTGAAGATGGGGAGTAGATTGAAGAGTTCCCTGTGGAGATATTGGATTGATAGGAGAGGGATATTCATTGATGGTTTATTCCTCTGTTCTGCGATCAGTGGAAGCATCAAATCCTCTAGGAGAGCAAGTGGGAGTGGGAGTCCAAGATACATGCTCAATACCCCAACCTGTTTGATTATCCCTTGTTTTAACTTTTGTGGGAGTAAATTATTAAGGTGGGGAGAATTTAATTTCTCCAAACATCCATGTAATTTTTATATTTATGTTGAATTATTTCATGACCTGACGATTCGATGACACATGATTCTGAGGCTCATTGAGTTCGGGACGGAACTGTGAGCCTTTTTAAGGTATGTTCAGAAAGCATGTGAGTTGGATTTTTTTAACATTTGAGTTTTTGCTCAGATTAAAAATCAGAGTGAACCATTGAACATGGATTTCAAGGAATCATCTAGAAATGAATTTAATTTTCCTGGAAATGTACCGATAGAAGTGTTTATTTTTTGAAATTTTCAGAAAAATTATAAAATAAAATTAAAATTTTATTTTATTTTATTTTGGAACATTAAATGGTCAATAATGACGCCATGGTTCAATGAGGAGATAAATATGAGGTGAAATTAAGCAACCTCTTTAATGGATCGTTGTGCAATTTTAATAGCTTTATTGTTTCATAAATGAAACTGCGTAATTGAAACCCTGCAATGTGTACCATTTTATTAAAAAAACTCATTTGAGAGATTGGAATTTAACCAGGAGAAATTATATGATGAACCTCCAATGAAATTCCTCTCCAATGAAGAATGGAAAATTTGTATCCTCTCCATCCAACAATGAACTCTATAGACAAATTTTATTGGATTGAATTCAAGAGACACAGAAGGATGAGGAATGATTCAACAACGAACATTAAATTGTGGTAGGGGTTTAAATGATTTAATGTTTCCCCATTCTTATTCCATATGATAAACATAGAATTAAACTTACTAGGTTAATTAATGGAATTAAAGTTCTTTCTAGAGGGTGACTTTTTTGAGATTTATCTATCTGAGATTATATTATCATTTGTGTTGGTTAAATTAAAATCCTTGAACCTTCCAATGTTTTTTAAATGTATAAAGTGGAGGGAGATGGCCGAATTGAACAAGGTCTGATCCCCTCTACATGAGTGTTATTCATGAATGACTTACTGAAATGACGAAAAGTCATGTGAGAGGTCATCGCCGTTATGGTGGAAGCCTAACGCTTTCTTATATGCATACATATTTTGAAACATATCAATAGAACAACTCTGACAGCCCACAGATGAAACTACAGGTGCATGAAAAAGAGAGGTGGCCCGTGATCGCATAGAGGTATGTCATAGACTAGTTGTATGTGGATATGAAAGCCGATGTGCCTACTACCTGAGAAAATGGTAGAGGATACGATTACTCGATTTCGGTGACGGAGAACTGCAATGCCGCACTAGAGGAGAATTGACTGATTCAAATAGACAGACTCAGTTAGTAGGTGACATAGATGACACAACTACTAGGCTGCATCAGAGGACGATTGCAGCACGACATGGGGCGGTCCATAGGCGCTCAAATGTGGCAGGATATGGTCTCTAGAATGCAGCAAAGAGGGGCCCCTTTTTCTGTGGGGAAACTGAGGAGCCGGATGCGGCTCCGAGCCCTATCACGGTCAGGCCGAAGGCTATTCCGCCTCTGGAGGTCTGGGTTGGACCTGCACTTCTAGGGTGGGCACTAGCTGAACCAGATTCGGGTCAGGTCTGGTATAGTTAGGTTGGCCCGATCGAGTAAACTAGGATCCGGAACCAACTGTCCCGTGTTTCACTAAAACACAAGTATCTCTTAAATATAGATTTCGATTGATGAGATATTAGTGTATTTGGGACCCTTGTGAAGAGAAATCGTTTCAGATACACTATATATGAGTTTTATAGGGTGATTTATTATTTTCTTGTAGGATTAAACTCAAATCTAATCGGGCACTTTTAAGAAAATGTCCATATCTTACAGATCAGGCACCCGTTTGATGCATCATTTGTTGTGTTGGGATAGTTATGACAATACGAGCTATTGGGGATGATCTATGTGAGGAATTATGGAGTTTGAGGTAAGACTGATATCATGAGAAGATGATACACTAAAAATCAATCGTTCTAGGTTCTGAAATCTAATGGATGGTTATGACATGAATAATGATGACTGATCATGTGTGGGTCATCACCTCACAATCCTGTGGGGGTCCCCATATTATGAGCCTATGTGGGTCAACACATAGGTAGCCTATATGGGTCAGCCATGAGCAACCCAATGTGGGTCATCACCTTGTGTCCTTGTGTGGGTCAGCACCTAGTCGTAGAATGTGGTTCCGTAGCAGAGCTTCTTGACAGAATAATATTATATAGCTTTACGACTAATCATATTTCATATGTATTTATGTTATACATGGTTTGAATTGTGTATTTTACATTTTTATATGTGTTTGAGGGCATTCATGGTGGTATTAACTCTATTTTATTTCCATTGTGGTGTTTTCCATCATGGATTACTGAGAGACTGTAGAGGTCTCAGGGTGCCAATTGAGTATTTTTATATTCTTCCCTCCACAAGCTGTGCCCGCCCCAGTTGTGTCTTGCACAAATGACATATAGCTTTGACCTAGAGATTGGGAAGCTAGGACAATACAGTTCTTAGAGGAGCATCAGTATTGTTGGGGTTCTGTAGTGACATCCAATAGAGTGATATACCAATCTCTCTGATTGGATCCTTGGTGGATGACCTCCTGAGCGTTAACATGTAATGTGGTACTTTCCATTCATCTAGTATTGTATTCGGGCCCCTTTACATTAAATTTAGACACATTAATCTTAGTTTTGATACATTGTGGTGGTTGTATTACTTTTCATTCTTTCATGGTTAGATTTTATCATTTTACTAGTCTCTGTGTATACTGGTTTGAAGGCAATTATTTCCATTTTTTGGGTATGCCTTTTCGGTGCTAGTCCCCAACCCATGGTATATGTAATACATGCAAGGGATAGATACAAAACATGCCTCGGTGGGCAAGTCATGAAAAAATATTGTTAACAACAAATAAAAAAATATATGTAAAAAATATAGTCGTTGGACTATGGAACTTTTTATTTTTTGGTTCATAAAATTGGAGCTAGATTGATCGAATGAATAAGAAATATACCATAAAATAATGGTATGTTCATATTTAAGGATTTTTGGAGATGCGAGTAATTAATTTGATTTTTTTAAAGAGTAGAGCACTAAGAATATGTAATTAATTTTTATTGGGTAATTTTGTAAATATCATAAAATTTAAAAAATTATTAAAATGTGGAAATAATTTTTAAATATTATCAATTAATTTTGAATATATATAATAAATATATTATTATCTTGTAAAGGATTATTTATTTTATGAATTGATATCATGATATTTGATTATAAATAGATATCTTTATTAATAATTTTTTACTACATTAATATTATTTAATCATGAATGTAGTAATTTAATTCAAAAAACAATCATATGGTTAGTATATTTTTTTGATAATATATTTTATTTAATTGGAGTATTGTGTTCATTTTGGTATTATATTAGAATAAAAAAAATTAAAAGAGAAATTTGAATGATGGAATAATGTTTTTGGTATTAACTGATTTTGATTCTTAGAAAATATTATAAATTTACACACACATACATAATAATAAATATAATTATCAGTGGTGGGGTGGGAAAAGGATTATAGCTTTTTTAGTATAAGAAAAACACCATCCCAAAAAAGCATCACTATATTATTTTAAAAAATAAAAATCATATCAGATCCACAAGAGTCTAAAAATAGGATGAAAATATTTATCCCTTTGAAAAATTTGTAAATATCCAAAGGGATATGGTTGGAATAGGAAATATAATTTCCATATGAAACCATGTTGAGAATACCATCCCTTAAATAATTATCCTCCTTGTAGATGTGAGTGAATATAAAAAAATAGAAGAATGTAAATTAAAATAATACCTCCATTAATTAGTTATCCTCAAATAACATGACCAAAATTAGTTCTTATATCATGAAAAACAACAATGGAGTCACATTTTAGCCAGATCATGTTCCAACCCCTTCACATGGCATGCTTAATTGAAATAATAACTTCGAATGTCTCAGCTCCAAGAGAAGAAGAAACTCCCCAACAATGATTCTAACTCCCTAATATATCACCATGTGAATATAAATATAATAATTCATAACCTAA
Source organism: Viscum album (assembly GCA_963277665.1). Lineage (NCBI taxonomy): Eukaryota > Viridiplantae > Streptophyta > Magnoliopsida > Santalales > Viscaceae > Viscum > Viscum album. The sequence goes on along the minus strand of OY728161.1, from coordinate 910,340,115 downwards.
ACGGACTAGATTACCTCTCGAAGAAAAATCATAATTGATATTAATCCATACAGTGAAATGGGGATACAAGAGTACCTACATAGTGATAGAGGGAGGAAAAATGATACCTATGATTCCAATGATTCTAAAATATCATGAACAAATGTAGAACAAAAAGCTTTTTAGGTATTTAATCATTTTTATAGTAGCTAATATTTGATCCAAAGTATTATGGGCATCAAAACAAACAAAATAATGATGCCAGTTATTCCGCACCTACCAATTATTGTAAACCATATGCATAGTAGAAGTACGAAATAAATGAAGTAGATGTGGAGAAAGGGGAATCTCCAAACAATCCTTTATAAAGTAGAGAATTGAAATAAATATGGGAAGATGAACTTCAAAAATATATACTACAAAATTCTATATATAAGAAGTAGTACAACAAATCAATAATATATGATATAGATCCTCCCTAGGTTGATGACATAACACGAAAATAATTCTCCAATAAATTCAAAATTTTTGTAAAAAAACATTACTAGGAAACTTTTAATGAACCATCCTCCAAATAAGAATAAATGGAGAAGGATAAATAGAAATTATATTTAATATCACATGAAATTTCATACTAGATACATAACTAATAATATTTTAGTATGAAAGTTTCTATGTGAGAATCCCACTTAATGAAAGTTCATGTGTCCACAAATGTTCACTCAAGAAAATAGTTGCATTGAATTATACTATTTATGTGATCAAGAAGGGATTCCATGTGATTAAAATAATATTTAATAGAGATGTCTAGATTCACATTAAAATTATCAATATAATGTTTCTCAATTAGAGGAACACTAGGATTGTTTTTTGACCAAAAATTTGGAAAAGAATCATTAGAAAAAGTGCATTTATATTAACAATCCACCAATGATTAAATGGATTTGAATGTGTTCCAGTCTGAGGAATAAACATGTTTTTTGTTTTTTTATTTTATTTTTCTTTAGAATATACCTTGTAAAGAAAAAAGTGCATCAAAATTAATATTCAAAAGTCTCTTAACAAGAGAATCTAGATGTGACAGATTAGAAATCCAGATATCATTAATACGAAGTCCCACCAACTCAAGATGTTTACATAATAAATTCCAAGAAAAAATGACTAATTTTCACCCCAAAATATTACAACTCCAAATGAAATTCAAAATAGAAAAAAAAAATGAGATTGATGTTGGAGACATGCCATTAATACACCATGAATGAATAAAAAACATCAATATGATTCTTAATTTATCCTGACAAATCATGTCTTCCAATGAAAGAGATTTTCCTTTCCATGTGGACAATTTTCATATGACATGGCTAAAAATGCTATCAAATAATATGATTTTGACCTACCCTTGAACAAAGGGACAACATAATAAGTAAAAGGAAGAACTCTCTCTCTCTGATAATCACATCAACAATGATATCAACATTCCTACTAGTATAGATCCATCAACCAAATTAAAAAAATGACTTATTCTAACTAACATGTTTCCAAATAACATCTTTAAAATTAAAGAGAGGAATATTTATTTTTCTAAAATTTCTATTAAAACCTTTATTTAGGAGAATAACATCATCCACATATAAAAGAGGATTAAGTTCTAAAATACCTCTACCATAATGAATAAGATTCAACTTTACATTAAAATCTATTATATATAGATGTATACTAAGGTAATCCTCAATAATAGAAAATAAAATTGGAGTCAAAGGATCACCATGTCTAACCCCTCTCGAATAAGAAACATTTCCCTCAGGATATCCATTAATAAGTACAATGATAAGATCTGAGATTAAGATATTTTTAATCTAATTAAATAAAATTATAAAATCCATAATAGGTAATAATATAATAAATAAATCTCCAGTTACTCATATCGAAGGCATTATTAATATCAAGATTAAGGGAAACACCCCCTCCTCAAATGTGTTCTTTATAAATAACGAGGCATTTAGAGAAAGTGATAAGGAAATATTGTATTGACATCACATTAATAAAATAAAATTGATTAGATGAGACAATTTTATTAGAAATAGAATACAATATATCAAAATTTATCTTGGTGATAACATCATAAATTATATTCACTAATTCAACAAGCCTAAAAAGAAGAACCATTTGGCACCCTCAACTTTTGGGATAATTTCCTAGAATTGAGCATTTAACTTATTATGAAGGGAACCACCATTAAATAAATAAAGAACCTATATAAAATGATCATCATGAGAAATCACCTAAGAAGTATGAAAAAAATATTTTTCTAAATCCATCATTACCAGGTGAATTATTAGGATTGAGATCAAAATCAGCTTCTTTGTTCTCCTATTCCATCATATAGGAAATAAGACTACAATTATCCTCCGGAGAAACCAGATTTGGAATGATAATCTATATAGGATGAATAATAGTGGATGATACATTAACAATATCCACATAGTAAGAAACAACGAGCAAATAGAGATCTTTCATGTTATCATGAATTTGATTCCCATTCTTTAGTGATGCCAAATGTCAAGAAAATTTTATTAATTTTCGAATGATATTAAAAAAACATTGAATTTATATAACTGACATTAATGAAAATATCTTTAAAATATGAATTTTTTTAATACTTTTTCATATTAAGATTTCAATTAGAATTTGAGACAATTTTGTCATCCCTTAAAACACCGCCACCGAATTCATTGAAAGTTATTTACTCTTGGATGAACTGTAAATAGGCATCATGAACTGAAATAAAATTTTCCTAGTTACTGAATTTTTCCTTACTCCACTTATTCAAATGGTCCAGGAGTAATTTCTATTTACTGTTTGATGAATAAGAATATTTTTTACGACTTCCTAATCCCCAAACATTTGTAACGATATGTATACAATATATATTAGAAACCCGTGATTTATTAAATTTAAACGAAAATAGAGCTTTTGAGTCCCTCTATTCATGTTTTACCATGATTGATTTATATTAATAAACATGTTATGGTAATTTCATGTATGAAATAGATTTCCTTGAATCATTAAAAGACCCATTTACAAATTCTTATTCAATTTTACTAGCCACCATACCACCGAGGTGCCTCCTATACCATGTATATTTGACACCCATCAAATTTACCTCAATAAGCTCATCATTTTATTCAAATATTCTTATATATTTGAAATAATTTTAATAAGAAAATACCCTGAAATTTTAATCATGATATAGAATAGAATTAAAAATAACCCAAATAGTCCCCAGAATAACGATGATACTCTTAAAAAAGTAAATATCGTCCTAATGATTTATGGGTTATTTATAGCTGTTGGAATCATAAATAAATGATAAAAAATGAAGTGTATCCATAGCATTGAAAGAATATATAACATGTTGATTAGTGGAACTAATATTAAGATTACCCAATAAATGGGAGATATCCAATACCCATACGTTCTTAATCTCAGAAAAACTAGAATTTTCACCTAGTATGTGAAAACATAATTTCTCCATATTAGAAACTCTAATAGAGATTGTTCTTCTGGATTCATCTAAAGAAACAAGAACATGTATATGTTTATGGATGTGAAGATCAGGAGATCAATTAGTTTTCTGTGGTCCAGCCAATGAAAATTTTGAAAAAACATCAACATTTTGTTCTTGGATTAAGGGAAAGGCCTCCCTTACTATCCTCTACTACCAATGATTTATTCTAAATCAGAGGTCTCCCAAACTTTTGTGGTCCAAAATGGTTGGAAAAGGCTACTAAAGTCAACATATTCATTTATATCATTAACATTCAAATGATGAAAAGTTATATATCCTTCATTATACTATAAATTCACCGAAACAACTTTCTTAACTTACATATTAGTTTAATTATTGATATGGTTTACCCTCTCAATATCAGGATCCTCATTTGAGATTTTGAAATGATAAAACAACAGTTGTTGAGTCTTATACTATTAAACAATGTCTATAATTTATGATAACATTCTTAACATGTAAAAACATGGTATTGCTTCATTATAGGACAGACTCACCATTTTCTAAACATTATTACAAATGGAGTGAACATTCATAATGCTAAAATAATTAAGATCATTGGATGTTACATCCCATTGTAGTTTAATAAAAAAATCATTAATATTCTATGAAAAACAAGTACAAATATTCAGCTCATACAAAACTTTTTGTAAACTAAATATTTTAGTAGTGATTTATTTATATATTTTTATTGAAATTTTATTATCCATTGAGTTATATACATCAGAGGGATGTGACCAACTGGTTAGAAAAAGAAGAGCTTCCACATATTCTATAACGTCATCCAAATGATTGGTATGATCCGAACATAGGATAAGATGATGAGATTGATGACTATCCCCTCCACTAGGGTATGTTAACTATTGGGAATCACTGATTTATTCTAGTGATTTTTATTAACATACATTCAATCATTGGGTTTGGGAGCTACCCTGACCTTTCGTTAATCAACATTGTAGACATGAATTAAATTCCCCATGATCATATGAAGTCACAAAATGGAGGAAACCTTTCTTACTCAATCATAACCTAAATCATATTTTTATCACAAATAGAATGATAAAATCAAGATATCAAGAATATAGGTAGATATCAACCATTATCCTATTGAAAAAACCATGTTCCCCATAAATTTTATGATGGTCCATCCTGATCAGAGTTCCAATATAAGATGAAATTTAATTAATGATCGTAGGATGCCAATATACCCATCATAATCCATGTAACCTAATAAAAACTGTGCATTTTTTTTCTTCAAGGATAGAGGATTATATTTATTATCCCATCCAGAAAATAGATCGATCCCATGAATGTGTTTAAGGTAATAAGTGTTTTGAACCACACACAAAACATAATTATTTTGTACAACATGATGGAAAAAAATCCTTACATCGGGAAAAGATTACATGCATGAATTAATTAAAAATAGAAATTTGATGCTTAAGATCAGGATAGGACCAAGGTTTATCACCCTATGAGAAAATTACCCAGTGAAAGAGAATGAACAAGAACATAATAAATCTCTACTGAAGATCCTCAAAATCGTCCACCCCCAAGAAGCGACCATCAGCATGATTTTTAATTTTTGAAATCATGGAATAGTCCACCAGTAATGGTTCTTGATAACCATATAGAACATTCAAAAAAATCCCAACTATTCTTGAACCATAAGGAATTATATAGGAGGAAGAATGAGAGTCCACATAGTAGGTGAACTCCTGTTATGTGTGAAACACACACGTAATCGACAGTATATTGAGATTATAGATTCATCACCATAGCCCAATCGAAAACTAGTAATAGTCTCTCTCACTCTCTCTATCGTGATATATTTTTCAATGGATAATATTTATAATATTGAGAATAATTATTTATTTTATTATTTTAGGTGACTTTTTATTTTTTAAAATATTTTATAGATATTATACTCATTTAATTTATAATTTTAATATATATATATATATATATATATATATATTAGTGAGAGAATATTTCAAAATTAATTTTTCTAATTTTCATATAAAAATGACCTAGGTGTAAATATATTTTTTTAATAATATTTATGGTAATTATGAAATATAAAAATATAAAATATATTTATTTTTTCATTTGTTTTTGTTATTATTACATTACATAGTTTTTGATATAATTTCATGCATATTATAATGAGTAAGGTGTTGAGTTTATTGATCATATGAAAATGGTGATTATTTAATAATATTTTTTAATTAATATTTGGATAGTTTTACCTGTTCTATTATCTATTACAATCATAGTATCATATTATAAGGTGGAAACTATGTAGATGAGTTGTTAGAACGTGTCTTCTTTTACTAAATTAAATATTTGTATCATTTTTTAAAAGATAAAAATAAGAATTCCCATTTTATTTATTAAATGTCCTTTCACTCATTATTTTTTCACAAGGGAATATTATATTAGGAATATGTGCTGAAGTAGATGACAAGTATGGGTGGGGGACTTCAAAAAAATGTATATCCCCTTTATAAAATTTAATGATTCATTATACTAGTAAGTCATCAAAATTTTATTTAGTGGTATATAATTATGTTATATGATTTATAAACCTAATAAAGTAATATAAATTATTTGGTTCTTCTATATGTAAATGTTATATAGAATAAATTTTGAAATTTAACCATAGTATCTTTTAAAATGACTGAACCTTAAACCATACGTAATCTTGAAATTTTAGCTAAATTTAACTTCTTTACAATCCCGTATATCTCTTGGGTTTAAAATTTTCAAATATTAAGTCAAAAATAATACATATAAACCCACATGTATACAATGTGTGTACGATTAAAACAATATCCATTTCTTCCCAAACATAATTTTTTTATCACAAAAGAACAACATCATTTCCTTGAAAAAACTACATAAAATATAACTTGACTTCCTTCAATATATTAAAACCCATTATAACATATGGTAAAAAATTAAAATCATGTGTTATTAATACAAATAATAGTAAAGGATGTAAAAATAAGGAATGAATCCATTATTCCATGAAATCTTATAATCATGTGAAATCATTTTCCCAAATACATACTTATCCCCCTTTATTACATTGTGATACATGAGATTTCCATAAAATAGTATATAGAAATTATAAAACTATAATGGTATCATGGAGAATTTTATACTTATTTTGTAACCCTCACAGATACATTATTATTTTTAAACCCCAAGGATACCATACACTGTAACCGATATGGATACCTTATGGTGTAACCATCACCATTACACATAGAGTAACCATAGAATGATCTCCAACATAGACATACCCAGTCCATTGGAGGGATATATCAGTCCCATATTTAATCATAAAAACATCCCACGAACATGAAAATAATAATAAAACATGAATAATTTCACAAAATAATCATTTTACATTGTTTAAAATTTAATTTTAAAAGTAGATTTTTTCCAGAATTTCCTTTAAAAACATCATATAATTTATACATGAATTATTAGAATGAATGTAAAATTGGTATAAACTATACAAATAAATAATATAATATAATATACCAAAATTCATTACACAAATATTCCTAGTACCACATAATCAAAGAAGTTGATGGTTTTCCTAAACATCTGAAATTGTGTTTGTAATTCCCTTACCTCGAGTTTGTATTACATAAATCTTATTTCAACCTCTTATATAATGGTTAAAATAGTGTATTAATATTTTTACAGAAATATATTCATATTTATGACCTCTTATATAATCATCTTATAACAAAATTTTACCCATTTATTAATATTATTTTTTTATTTCCATTATTTTAGGGGAGTGCTTCACATGATTTCCAGGGTCAGTTTGTAAAGTATATTCCTGTCGAAAGAAAGAGAAACTCCAGAAGTGGAATGAAATTTTGTTAATATGTATCCAGAATATTATATTATGACATAAATAATTCTGTTTTTATGGTATGGTGATTAATAATTTGATAAATCTTTTGTGATATTTTTTATATAATTTTTGTTGTTCTTTGATAATCAATAACTTATATCATCATATAAAATTATTATTATGAATATAAGTTAATTAAAGAACATAAGAGTGGTTATATCATACTTATTAAAATTTTATTAAACCATTAAAATATTCTTACAATAATATTTGATAGTTGTAAATGAAATTTATGACACACTGTCCACAATATCGGTAAATTGACACATCATGAACAATTTTTTATTTTTTATAATAAGTGGATGAGGATGAGAATAATGATTATACATTTTTCTATAAACATGATAATAATATAGAATATTTATAATTATAGAGCTTTTAGTAAAATTGGATAAGGGGTGGTGTGGTGAGTATATGAAAAGGTAATAATAGAAAATTAAACAAATGAAAATGAAAGTGGATCTTCACCTCTTGATATCTTCTCATTGAGATCTTTTGTAAGGACTTTGGTATTGGACATTTGGTGAGCCCAATAGGTCTTAGACGTGGTGAATATCCTTATGAAGTGAATTGATAATAATTTAGTCAATTTAAAATTCTTGAGAGGTGTGATAGGAAGAGGTGGGTGATGGTGGTATTTATGTTTAATGTGAAAGAGTTTTTAATTAATTCCAAATAACACATCATTTGTGGTATTTTCAAAACCAATAGAATTTACAATGTTTTTCCCATTGTTTTGGCCACTTATGACAGCTCATATAAAATTTTAATCTTCAATTTTTTACCATAATAATTACATCATTATGATGTCATCAAACACATCGAAAACAAAATAATGTAATTTTTACTATCCACTGAACATTCAACAATGAAGGAAAAATCCAAAACAACCACTAACCATTTTTTGATGTGCAGAATTGAATAATGAACTCCATTTTTTTAAAATAATTTTCTAAATATGAATAATATAATTTTGATATAATATTATTATTTATTTGAAATATAACAATTTTAAAACCATAACTCATTTTATATCACTAAGAAAAATTAATCAAAATCGCATTATATTATAACCTTAATAAAATAGAATAATACTATGATTTACTATTCATGTGGGTCATATTAATATTCATTTTACTATTCATAAGGGTTTGTTACTATTGACCAAAAAACAAGTTAGTTCAATTAGACTCAAAATAACTTATTATCACAACCATAGATGTATGGTTTTTTCGAAATTCAACTCATAGAAGTAGAAAAATTATGTTTAACGGATATTTTATAACTAAAAACATAACACAAAATATCATAATTTAGTGATTCATTGATTCATTCATTTAAATCTATTTTTAATACAGTGGGGTGTTACATTCTCCCGCCTTTTGGAAATTATGTACTAGTAATTTTATTTGATTATTAAACAAGTGAGGGTACATTTATCACATACAATTTTTATATTCCCATGATTAATCTTAAAACTTATTGTCTATCCACAAAAACATTTCTCAGTAAATTACATTATTCCACAATACTTATTCACTTCGACCAATAATCTGAATTAGAATCTCTTTATACGAATCGTTCCCTTTCAGTTGAACTGCATATGGTGCCAAAAAATGTGATAAATCTAGAACAAACATTCTCAACATAAAAACATGAAAAACATAGTGTAATTAAGATAAACTCAGAGGAAATTCTTCTTAGTATGTGAATGGTCCATATTTATATATGATTTCATATATTCTAATGAACTATGGAGATAACATTACTTTATTATTAAAATACATAAAACTTTTTCATGGGGATATTGTACAAAAAATATGATCACCTACCAGGAAAGAAATGTTTTCCCTCCTGTTATCTACGTTACATTTATTCCTTCTTTGAAATATCCTCATGTGTTGCGGGATCATATTCACTTTCTCAATCATATCCACTACTAATTCAGTTCCCATAATCCTCTATTCCCTATATTCATACCAAAAAGATCGAGTTCGAAAATGGTTCCCATATAATTCCTCAAAAGGATCCATCTATATACTAGAATGAAAATTGTTTCTATTTAAAATTTCAACTAATGAAATATGATTGTCCCAACATCCCTAGAAATCCATTGAACAATTATGAAGCATATCCTCTAATGTATGAATAGTATATTCTTACATCCCATCTGATTGAGGATGAAAAGTTAAACTGAAATTTAATTCTGTTCCCAACAACTATTGACGGAATTTCCAAAAGATATATGTCAACCTGGGACCATTGTCAAATACATTGAGAAGAGAAACTCCATGTAACCTTACAATCACATCGAGGTGCAGTCATGAATGCTGATATGAAGACATGATATCACAAATAGGAAGGAAATTTTAATATTTAATTAGTCAATCAACAATAAACTATTTTTCATTGTTACGTTCTGAAGTAATTGGTAGTCTCACAACAATGTACATGGATATGTTTCCCCATTTCCGATCTTGAACTAGTAAAGGCTGATGTATCCCCTTTGGTAAGTAATACTGAACTTTAACCTATTGTCATGTCAAATATTTCATGGTATAATATGAACGATATATTCTCATTCTATCCCTCTAGTAACACATAAAAATGTCACAATACATCATTGTACTATGAGGATGATCTACAAATGGGGAACTATAAGTTTCACACAAAAAATATGTCGTCATCTATGAATAAAAAGGCACACACAATTTTTTTAAAAAACTAAAAAAACAAAGTTTATCAATGTTTATTTCTACAAACATATCAATTTTAACCAATTATAACTTTTTCTATAGCTCCCATTCTACCTTCTATGTTTTCTTTCATTCATTCAGGAGAAAATGAATACATTGAAATTTGAAACAAATTATAGGAGATTCCTACACCTATAAAATCCAATTCAAAATTCATCAAATCATTTAACAGAGGGTTTGGTTTCAGCCATAACATAGTTAATGATGCATGATTTATTTGACTCAAGGAATCTTCATCTTTGTGTTAAATTCCATATTGTTAAGTGATTCTGGAATAATAATCCTTTATCAATTCAATCCATCTTTTATGACTCATGTTTATTTCCTTATAAGATATTGTAATCTATAGACTTTTATTGTATGTATATATTTCACATTTGGATTTTTATAAGTGATGCCTCCAAATTTTCAAAGAAAAAAAACAAATCTACTAATTCAAATTCAATTTTGGTATAATTTAACTCATGAGGTTTTAATTGTCATTATGCAGATGAAATTATAGGATAATTATTTATTAGAACACAATCATGTCCCTTTAATTTTTAATCATTGTAGATAACAAACTCATTATTTTTGGGAGGTATGGTCAGAACTTGAGCATTATACAATCTTCTTATAAATTCCAAAAAATAATCATCTCTCACTTTTATCTAGAAAAATTTCACACCTATTGGAGTTACCATTGTTGGTGGACTAGATAACCATGAAAAGTTTTCAATAAACCTCTAGAAATATCTTGAACAACCAAGAGAAGAATGAATCTCGGTAATATTTATGGGTCTTGGAATTTCCTCAACAAAATTCAGTTTAGCATAATCAATAGGTATTCCATATTTAGTAACAATGTAACCTTTGAAAGAAACTTTTTCAACTGTAATTCACATTTGCTGAATTTTCAATTCAATTTGCTTTCATTTGAGGTTATCAAAACATCCCAATGATGTTTTTCATACTCTTATTTACTTATCAAATATATTATAATGTCATCTATAAACACAACCTAAAACATGTACAATAACTCAAATAAATATTCTATTAAAAATATCCATGAATATAGTAGAAGCATTAGTTAACCCAAAATAAATAATAACATATTCAAAATTACCATATCTGGTTCGAAAATATGGTTTTGGAATTTCATCCATCATCACCTTCAACAGATAGTACCCATATCTCTAGTCAATCTTGGAGAAATATTGACCTCTATCGAGCTGGTCTATCATATAATTGATGTGAGGTAATGTAAAAATATTCATAACAATGATGATATTCAAATCACTATAATCAATGAAAATGTTTATGAAACCATATTTATTTTCAACAAACAAAACATGAGAACCCCATGGAGAAGTGATATGATTAATTAAGCCATTATTAAGAAACTGTTGCCACTGATTTTTCAATTCAAGAAGTTAAATTTGATCCATTAGATAAGGGTGGTTTTTTAATTGGACAAGCATCAGGAACTAAGTGGATTGTGAATTCATCTTCTTGGTTATGTATAACACTAGGTAAACAATCTACAAAATCATCATGGTATTTATTTACATGTAGAACATCATTTATCTAAATAGTTCCCATTTTCCTAATAAATGATAAATATATATTTCATTGTCATCATTTAAAAGTTTCTCATATTATTAATATTTTAAGAATTGAATGGATTGTTCTTGTATAAAAACATTAAAACTTTTTGAAAAAAATCTTCATTGCTTTAAATCAATCATAGAATGATAAACAGAAATCCAATCTATAGATAAAATGACATAAAACTCTAATATGAGAAAAAAACATATCTTTCAGTAAATTTATTTCCATATATAATAATATAATGATTCATAAAATTCAATATCACTGTATGATTTCCCCCTTAGTTATTTAATAATAAGTACTTTTATCATTTTTTGAGGTGATATTTCAAATAAAAAAATCATAGAAAAAAGAAATGTATAGACCATGTATCAAACAAGACTTTATCCAAATACGAGTAAAAAAATATACATTATACAACTTCATTAGATGGATCCACATCATCTGACATATTCATAAAGATTCTCACTACATCATTCTATTTATTTTCAAGCTACTTTCCATCACTCGGATCTTTCTTTGTGAATGAATTTTCATAATGAATCATCTCACCACATTTGAAAGAAATTATAATTTTTATCAATATTAATATTATGATCATTTTGATTACAATCTAGAGTCATATGTCCACACATACCACATCTACAATAATTCATTTTTTTGGTATGAAATTCCCCAGGGCTATTTTTACCAAAATTTTCACAAACTAGATACTGAACATTCATACAATCATATTTCATTTATTGATTCTTACCCATAACCCACCATTTATGCCTCTTCTTTATCTAGTTTTCAAAGTTCACGTGATCATCATAAAACTCCATATCAACACTCTCTGTACATCAGAAATGTTTTCCATAACTTCTTAATTCTTGAGAGGCTCGTGCCCTTCAGTTTCTCATCTTCAATATTTGGTAAAAAAGATTAATTTTTCTATCAAGATCCTGAAAATGATTTGGATCATAGCCTTTAATATTGGTGATGATTGATTCATATATATCCACTTAATCTTCCACATTTGTCCTCAAATTATGTAATTTCAACTCCATCAAAATTCAAACCACCTTAGGGAACAATTAAAAGAATACACTTTTAAACTCATACCAATATAGGGATTCAACATCCTCTCTATCCCTGATATTCATGACCATTGATCAACACTGATCAACTTATATCTAAAAATGATAAATAAAGATAATAAATTTTTTATTATATTAACATCCATTGATATTGAATATCTTTTAAGGTATTTATTCTATCCTACTGCCACAATTAGCTCAAAAGATCTAAAGAATGCTAGTGGGTGTTTCCTTATAAAATATTCCAGTATCATGAGGTTCATTTTTGGTAGCTCTAGTTTTTACTTTGAATGGAATCCACTAAAATTTATTATCTATGTTAGATAATCCATTATAATCACAAACTTTTCAATTCCAATCATCTCCATTCTTAGATACACATTCGGAATGAAATCAGCCTCTTGGTTCATCCCAACATCAGCTTCCTTGTTTCTATTCTAGAAAACAAATCTAAAAAATCTTATCTTAGATGAACCAATATAGTAATATGTAAATTCAATACCATTTCAACTTTAATACGAGGTTAAAATAATTCATGGAATTCTACTAACATCATCTTAAGCGATTCATTTTTCTAAACTATTTTCTGATACCAACTATAAAAACACTGCATTAAACATTATGGAATCAAGATAATTAAACTATTTGTAAATTCATTAAAATTACCAAGTTATTTTCAGTATAGATTTTTATAATTATTGGAAAAAACTAAAATATATTAATCAACAATAATAAAATGTGGCTACCTTAAATATAGTATCCAATTCATCCAAAACGTAAAAAATTAAACACAAAACAACCACATGATATCATTGAAAAAATATCATAACATTTAACTAGACTTGTTCATTTCTCTTACACATCCTCAAAACATGTGAAAACAATTTTACAACATGTGATGAGCATAAAAATCCTAGTATGGTATATAAAATGAACTAAAGAATTTTTTAGACAATGAAAACAAATAAAACTATAATCCATTTTCATAAAGACATATGTCAAACATATAATTACATTCAGAAACATGATATTTCCATAAAACATTAGAGAAAATATATAAATAGATAAAGATTAAAATGGTAATTACATAATTAAATTGTATGTAGCATAGCTAGATTATTATTTATAACCCTCACAGCTACCTTACAATGTAACCCAATAGATAACATATAGTGTATCCATCGCAGTTAAACATAGATTAAACATACAAACAACCTCCAATATACACATACTAAATTCACTGGAATGAGATATAGGTCCCACCCACCATCATTAATAATTTCTAAGAACCATATCATGATAAAAAATTGTGATGAATTTTCACAAAACAATCATTTTGAATTTGTTAAAATAGAATTTTAAAAGAGGTTTTTAAATGGAAAGTCCTTCGTATATATAATATAATTGATATGTGGATTATTTAAATTAATGGAATATGAGTATAAAAATTATAGAAAAAAAATATAACATAATGAATAAAATCTCATTACACAAATAGTCTTAGTATCAGATAATCAAATAAATAGAAGGTTAACCCAACAAATGGTAATTGGGTTACTAATTCCCTTACCTCGAGTTTTTCATTCTTCAAACCAGTTTAAAACTCTTGTATAATGGTTAAAAGGTGTTATTACGATTTTAAAGAAACATATTAATGTTTATAACTCCATATATTATCATTTTATATCATTAATATATACATTAATAAATATTATTTTTTTATTTACATTGTTTTGTGTATGTGCTTCACATGATTTGTATGGTCGATTCGTAAAGGATTATCATTTTGAAAAGAAGTGAAAATCTAGAAGTTGAACAAAAGGGTTTTAATATATTTCAAAAATATTCAATTATTAAATAAATCATTTTTGTTATAACATATGATGATCAATCATTCAGTAAATCATTATTGATATTTGTTTAGATCATTATGGCAGTTGTTTGATAATCGCGAACGTGATTCATCATATACCATTAGTATTATTCATATAAGTAAATTACATAACACAGTTGTGGTTATATATTGTACCTTATAATCTTATTCAAACATTTAAATAGTTTTACAACAATATTTTAAGGAATTACTTGAAATTGAAAACACGTCGCCGACAATGTCGGCAAACCAACAAATCATAGAAATTGTTTTTGTTTTCAGAATAAGTGGAATTAGAGAGGAAGAATTATTATTAATTTTCCCATAAATATGAAACAAATATAGAATATATATTATACTAGATATTTGTCTCCTCTTGAATAATGGGATGTGAAGATATTATATGAAAAGAAAATAATAGAAAAGAAAACACTTCAAAGTAAAAGATGATCTTTACCTCTTGTTTTCAACTCCTCGAGATCCTCATTAAGGCCTTTGGTTTTAGACTTTTGGTTTGAATAGTAGGTCATGGACATGGGGAAAATACATTGTAAGGGGGTTTTCTAGAATTTATACAATTTCCAAGTCTTTACAGGCACAAGAGGACAAGGGGGTGTGTGTGGTATTTATAGTGAATGTGAGGGAGTTTTAAACTAATTTCATTAGACACCTCATTATTGGTATTTGAAAAAAACATGAGTTTTACAGTGGGTTTATCCCATGGTATTTTCCCCTTTGGAAAACAAATAAAATATTTTAAAACTCACGATTCTACTAGAATTATTACATCATCATTACATCATTATGATGTAATCGAACACACTGAAAACATAAAAGTGTATTTTAACTATTCACGAAAAATTCATGTATCTCAAAATAATAATAAAAAAACAACATAACCATTTTTTATGGAGTATAATTAAAAATTGAACTCCATTTTTTATAATAGTTTATTATTAATAAAAGTTAATTTTTAAATAAAATCATAATTTAATCTAAAAATAAAAATTTAAAAATAATTAATCATATTATAACCCCTAGAAAAATTTATCAAGATATTATTCTCTTATATACAGAAGAATATAAAATAATATTATTATTCAACATTAAAAAGGGCCATATTACTATTCATATTACTATTCATATGGGTATTTTACTATTCACCAAAAATCAAGATGGTTATATCAGACTCCAAATAACTTACCGATCAGAACTGTATATGTACATTTTGAGAAATTAAAATCATAGAAGTTGAAAACTTAGGTTTAACAGCTATTTTAGAATTATATACTTAAAACCTAGTTTAATTATGTATAGATTCCTTGATTCAAGCATTTCAATTTATTTTTTAAAACTTTTATTGTTTCATCCTATTTTGATCATATGGTTTTTTTAGAACTCTTTCATTTTATGTTTTTGGATATTATGTACTTTGTAACAAATTATTCCCATTTAACATAGTTTTTATATTTATTTTTTAATGAAGGTGTGATCATTTTCATTCCTATACAATTTGATCAGAGTGAGTTTCTAGAAATATTTGGTTCTGTAAAGACCCTAAGATTTCAAGGAAATTTTTTTCTTAAATATGTTGTAATTTTACGAGTCTGTGGTCTCTGAAGGAAATTGATTCTGAGGCCTGGTGTTCCCGGAATCAATTTATAATGTTTTTTTGGGTACATTCAGTAAACGTACATGTGGGTTTTTCAATCTTTTGAACCGGTGCTCAGAATTGAAATCTGAGGGAACCGATTAACTCGCAGGACTAGTATTCTCTTAAGGGGTTCTTTAACGCAGTTGCGTTTTCTTGGGAGGAGAATTTAATATTTGGGGATTCATTAATAATTAAATAAAATTGTTGTGTTACAATTTAATATAAGTGGAAGTTATTTCCTCTAAAAGGAAGTTGGAGGTGAGGCCCACACCCCACCTAACATCCCATGTGAGGATATAAATAAGGGTGTTGGGGCCCACACGAGCCTCCAACTTATCACATCCCCTCAACTCCCTTGAACCACACCCATTTTACTCCCATTATATTTATTTTTTCAACTCCCCCTCATTTAATTGGGGGGAGCATCTCCACATTCCACCCTCTTCATTAACGTGCCAACCATATCAATATAATTAAGTGATCACCCTTAGTTAATTTATTCTTTTGAATTAATTTGAAATGGCATGGAATGTATATTATAATTTGGGGGAAGCCTAAATATAATTATGGGCTTGGAAAATATTATGGGGGAATCATTGGAGAATTAAAAGAGAGCTTTAACCTTCCATGATGAACGACATCTTCTACGATGAAGAACACCGATTCCACCGAAGAATGACGATGTGACTTCCTTCATCTTTCTCCATGACAAGATAAGAGATGCCACTTCCTCTTCAGATTCTCCCCTACGTCCATAGAGTCGATGTCCGTTCTCCACGACGCCAACATCTGCGACGCCAAACTACAGCGATGCTCGTCTTCCGTGGCATGTTGACGAACGAACCGCAATTATGAGGTAGGGTGTTTTTATAATTTAATTTGGATAAATTAAAACTTCATTTTTTTGGATGTGAATGATTCCTTATGGACAATTTTTACCACCTACGATGGAGGGCGCGGGCCAAACGAACACGGCCCGACGGCCCTCCGTTGTTTCTTTATTTTTAATTCGCAAAGGGAAGCGGTGGAGAATAGAGGTGGCAGTGAGCGAATGCAGTGGTTGCACACCGACCATGTGATGAAGAATATAGGCTCGCATCCGCGGGCCGCCCGACTAAAGAAGAACTGGCAGGCTCGCCGTCCAGCAGAGCAGAAGGAGTGTAGCCAGAGCGCCGCAGTAGAGGGATCGCGGCCCGAAACCGCGTTCTGATCACACTGGGAAGACCAGCCGGCTTCATCCAGCTAGACTGGAAGGTAGCGCCGATCGGTGCCACCGATTTGAGATGTCGCCCCCCCCCCCCCACACACACCCCCACCCAACTGGCTGGCTGAGCAGCGGCCTGCCGCGTGCCGTGCCAGCCGGGTCGTGTCAGGCTGCCTGCCACGGGGGCTGACAGAGCCCCATCGAGTCGTGCCGTAAATTTTCAGGCCGTGCCGACCCAATATACGGGTCAGACCCATAGGTCCAGGACGAGCTGACGCGCCATCCCACCAGGCTTGATGGGTCTGGCTTGTTTCACTTAAACATGAATAACATTAAGACCACGCATCCGAACAACGCTCCGTCTACAGAACTGGGACACTTATAACTAGGAAGTCCTTCTGTGATACTCTTAGTGAGTTTTAGATGACATTGAAAAATGTCCGAGTTTGGAATGAGTGTATTTCCAACTGTGCCCCTAGAATGAAAATGCTAATAACTCTCAGACCAGGCATCAGATTGACGTACTATCTATCACGATTGGTTTTTTTGATTAGTTGGATCATCAGGATATACCAACTATGGACATTGTCATATTTGATGTATCGACCCCATGGCTTGAAGAGCGGACCCTCCCGGAATCAAACGTGCTGTGTGAGAGAATCCTAGAGCTGGCTGGGATAGGGATGAAAACTATACTGGAATCCTTTGTGGGTGCGACTGCAACGAAAACTATATTGGAATCCTTCGTGGGTTAGGAATCGATGAAAACTATACTGAAATCCTCTGTGGGTTCGGATGCGATGAAAACTCTACTTGAATCATCTGTGGGGTTGGAAGCAACGACAACTGTACTGGAATCCCCCGTCGGTTCGGTAGCGATGACAACTATACTAGAATCCTATGTGGGATCGATAGTGACGACAACTGTACATGAATGCTCCTTGGGTTTGGAAGCGACGACAACTGTACTGGAATCCTCCATGGTTTCGGTTGTGACGACAACTGGACTGAATCCTCCGTGGGTTCGACAACAACAAGATAATGTTGTTTTAGGTTTCTACGCTTATCTACCATTTGACAGTAATAGTTGATTCAGTGGAAACAACTAATAATCTCTTACTCTATTTAAGTTGTGTATACCTGGTGTGTGCGGAGTCCTGACATTCAATTATTATCATCGTTGTGATTGACTTGCTTTCCTATGTGGACTCAGATGTACTTAGGCTCAAGAGTTGGACCCGAAATGTGATTGTTAACTTAGGTATATGTATGGGCATATACCTAAGTAGTGTTGGTTGATACTTCTTGTTTTTATCTATATTGTGTGGTTTATCCTTTGTGGATTCTGGGAGACCTTCAAGGGTCTCGGCGTCCCTACTGAGTATCGTATACTCACCCCTGCACGGGCTATGCCCGCACTACGCTGTGTTGGATGTAGACGACGAATAACACTAATCGAGGTAGAGAGTGGTAGAGCTGGATGGTACCTAGAGGTGGATTACTTGGTGAGACATACATGAAGTAGATGGACGAACACGAGGTGTTGCAGAGACCATATATACCCTCCCTTCAGGTGGGATTCCCAGAGGACGACTCGGTGTTTGCTGCTTTACTTTACTACTGTTGTACTAGTCTTTCAGTTGTACTGTACTCACTATTGTTCTTGTATTTCCGGCCCCTTTCTTTTCAGCACTTAATTTTTTATAAAGTTTTACTTTTTCTTACATCACTTGCAAAATATGTGGTGTTTTTTAACTTCTATAATGTAAATGCCTTCAGAGTATAGGGATATACCCCTTTGGTGCTAGTTTCCAGCCCCTTGCCTATGGAAGGTGGGCTTGGGGTAGTCACGGCCCGGGCCCCAAGGACGGGTCATGACAAATTGGTATCAGAGGAGTTAGTTCTACCGCAGTACTCAAGACTCTGATCATTATTACTTTGAAGAAAAAGTGTTAAGAGTATTGAGTGTAGATTTCAGTCCAGGGAGTCTAGTGTTGGTGCGACGGCCAATGTATCCCTACACCAGGACCCCGACCTCTGATTTTCGACTTAGTACATGAATACATTGATTAAATTTGTGTTTCCAAATATTTCATTGTGATTACTTTGTGTCATATCAACAGGTATACTATTTGACCGTGGCACACCAGTTTCTTTTCAGGATGGCCCGACGAAGGAAGCCAGCTAGGGTTCCGAGTTATGTACAGGGTGGTATCCCATCGAGCAGTGAGGCCTCAGTGTAGGACCCCATCACAACAGAGGCACAAGACGTACTTCTACTCACTGGGCCACTGATACCAGTATGTATAGAACCATAGAGTGCACAATTCCTGAGTGCATTGCACAAGTTCCAGTGATAGATTCCTCCAATGCTTCAAGGAGATATAGATTTCCAGACTGCTTGGTGCTGGCTGGAGGTTGTAGCACAAGTATTCCACACAGTTGGGACACCTGCGGATTAGATGGTGTACCTAGCTATCAGTCTCTTTTAGGGAGCAGCTGAGAGGTGATGGATTTTGATGCACCTGTTTTATGATTCTACAACTCTCACCATGGATGACTTCGAGAGTATTTTCAGGGCGGAGTTTGTACCATCGACTCTACGCTGTGTGCAGGATCAAGAGCTCCTACTCTATCTGCAAGGCTTTCCAACCGTAGAAGAGTCTTTTGCAGCTAATAGTAGAAAAATGTAATAGAAGTCCATGAATACATGGACAACAGGTGGGAGACCCCCAGATATAGGTATAGTTGTGAGGGGAACATGAATTAGAGCCAGCCATACGAGGAGTAGGTTGTGCTATGCATGCGGAAAGCAGGGTCACATGGATCAAGACTGCCCGACCCGTCCGACATATGAGAATCAGGCAGTAGATGGACCTTCCAGGATGAGGTAGAGGTTCGCCCATGGAGGTCTGCTAGGTGTAGGCAGATGTGACAGAGGTGCTGGTCGAGCATCAATGGGACATGAGCCAGACTAGCTCTAAACATGGATGCCTTTGTTTATTATGCTTCTACCTTCGTTTATGTCTTTTTTTGTGGATGATTTGTGTCTTAGTAATTTGAGATTCGTTAATAAAAGACACTTGTTCTTGTGATGTTTGCTTCCCTTTCCTTTTTATGTGGTTGATACATTGAGGATCCGGTTAAAACTGTTAACTTGACCCACACATTCGAGATTCCTACTGGAGGAGACCCAATGACCACACACTACTACCGACCATGTGACTCAACCCTTGGAGGTGAGAGTAACATTTGGATCTCTTGGTAGTAGCTTAGAGGCCTTAAAACATCATCCATGGAAAGAAATAGTACAGTTCATGTCAGTATTGACTGTATTAGGCAAAGAACGTGGTTCATGCAGTGGAGGAGACCATATTAAACTTTTCAGAAAGGGAGAAATAATATCAACTCTTATAGGACATAAGCGAAAAAGGGTGTAGTTGAGTTATTTACAAATGTCTAGTCACACACATTGTTCGTTGAGTGAACGTTTTACCATTTATAATAATCTAAAAAGTCTCCGGTGTGTCTTCTCGTATAATGACCTAGACCTGAGGCGGTGACATTGGCTTATGTTTATGTCGGACTGTGACTTTTTCATAGTCTATATTCCAGAGAAGGGAAACGTTGTAGCTGATGCTCTCAGCAGGAGATCGGGCATTCGACTGCTATGAGAGGTGACATAGCAGCTAGCCGTGTTGCATGTATACTTTGTGGATATTGATGGAGCAGCCTTCATCAGTCTCTCACAGTCACTCCTCCACTTCATCAGGGAGTCTGGGAGGGACAGCATGGGGACGTTGACTGTGAGACGCGATGTGCTCAGATATTGTCAGGTCAAGCACCTGATGTATTTTCTGAAGGAGGGGAGCACGTCATCCTCTTCTGGGGACGTACCATGGTTCCACATGCACTATAGGATGAGGTGATGATTGAGTTACACACTTCACCTCTAGTTGTAAATATAGGAGTTGTGAAGATGTATCAAGACCTCAAATGACAGCACTGGTGGCTGGGTTTAAAGAAGGCAATAGCACAGTTCATTTCATGATGCCTCACTTTTCAGTAAGTGAAGGTAGATCACCATCTACCATCATGCTTGGTGTAACATTTAGAGGTCCACGAGTGGAAGTGGGATGATATATCTGTGGATTTCATGACGGGACTTCCACGTATGTCTAGGGGACATGACTCTATCTGGGTGATCACGACCAAATCACCAAGTGGCCCTACTTCATATTGATTTGAGAGAAGGGATCAATAGAGTGATTGGGACGCCTCTTTGTTCAAGAGATCGTACGGCCTCACGGTGTTCCATCGTCTATCGTTTCCAATTGAGATGCTCGATTCACTTCCCAGCTATAGAAGGGGTTAATGGAGGCTATTGGGATGTAGCTACATCTAAGCCCCGCCTTCCATCCTTAGACGGATGGCCAGACTGAGAGGACCATACAGACTCTCGGGGACATGCTTCGTGCATGTGTTCTTGACTTTGGTCGCATCTGGGAGGATCACTTATCCTATGTGGAGTTTGTGTTCAACAACATCTACCACTCAACCATCGGGATGGCACCATACGACGCTCTTTATAGATTACCTTGCAGAAAACCTTTGTGTTGGGCTAACCCTAGGGAGTCAGTACTTGTTCGACCAGATATGGTTCAGGCTATGACGGAGAAGGTGGAGATCATCTAGGAGTTGATGAAGATTGCACCGAGAAGACAAAAGTCTAATGCTGATTGGAGACGGAGACCACTGGAGTTCGAGGATGGAGACCATGTCTTCCAACGGGTCTCACCTTGAAAAGGTATACGGATATTTGTAAAGGGCGGCATGTTATCTCTGCGCTTCATCGGAATATTCCAGGTCCTCAGTATAGTATGAGAGGTGTCTTACCGCCTGACCCTTCCACCTGTGTTGCAACGGGTGCAAGACGTCTTCCACGTATCTCAGCCGAACAGATAAGTGCATGAACCGACAAACATCATCGACCACGAGGATCTGGACATCGATGACGTGGAGAAATTCACAGAGGTCCCAGTGGAGATCGAGGATTTACAGGATCAGGTCCTACATGGACGTTTGATTCCTATAGTGTGTATTCGCTGGAAGCATGAGAACCTCTAGGAGAGCACTTGGGAGCGGAAAGCTCAGATGCGAGCTCAGTACCCCCATTTTTTCCCTTGTGTGTGTTTTAGCTTTACGGGGACGTAAATCCCTGAGGTGGGAGTAATGTAAAGACCCAAAAATTTCATTGAAATTTTTTTCTTAAATACTTTGGAATTTTACGAGTGTGCGGTGTCTGATATTCGCTTAAGGGGATCTTTACCGCAAACTATGTTTTCTCGGGATGAGAAGTTAATTATTTGGGATTCATTAAGAATTATATAACATTGTTGTGTTAAAATTTTATTTAACTGTTGTTATTTCCTCCAAAAGGATGTTGGAGGGGGGGCCACACCCCACCATCCTCCCCATGGGAGGATTTAAATAAGGGTGGGGGGCACATGATCCCCTAACTTATCACCTCCCCTCAACTACCTTGAAACACACCCATTTAACCCCCCTTATAATTATTTTGACAACTCCCCCTCATTTAATTTGGTAGAGCCTCACCACATTCCACCCTCTTCATTAATGTGCCAACCTTATCAATTTAATTATGTGAGCACCCTTATTTAATTTATTCTTTTGAATTAATTTTAAATGGCATGGCCTTTCTATTAAAAATTGGAGGAAGAATTAATATAATTTTTGGCTTGGAAAATATTGTGGGGGAGTATTTGGAGAATGAAAAGATATCTTTAACCATCCACGATGAACGATGTCTTCATAGACGAAGAACGCCGATTCCACTAAAGAACGATGACATGAATTCTTTCCTCTTTCTCCGCGACAAGAGAGGAGACACCAATTCCTATTTGGATGCACCCTGACATTCATGAAATCTAATTCCATTCTCCACGACGCCATCTTCCACGACGCCTGACAACCGCGACGTTCATCATTCACAACTTGTCGATGAACGAACCTCAATTATGAGGTAGGGTCTCTGTATAATTTAATTCATATAAATTATCCTTTCTTTCTTCTTGAATGTGAATGATTTTCTATGGCTAATTGTTACCGCCTAAAACGAAGGGCACAAACTGAATGAACACAGCCCGATGAGACAGTTCTTTTGCGATACTCTAATTTTTTTTGGATGACTTTGAAAAATGGCTGGGTTTGGAGAGAGCATATTTCCAACCGGGCCCCTGGAATGAAAATTCTTATAACTCTCAGACCGAGCGTATGATTGACGCACTATCTGTCACGATGGGTTTCTTTTGACGAGATGGAGATTCGGGATACAACAACTCTGGACATTGTGATAGTTTATGTATCCACCCCTTGGATCGAGGAGTGGACTCTCTTAGAATCATGCATGATGTGTACAGGAACACTGGAGCTGGCTACGACAGTGACAGAAACTATACCGGAATCCTCTGTGGGTGCAACAACGACGAAAACTGTACATGAATCCTCTGTGGGTTCGGTAATGATGACAACTCTACTGGAATCTTCTGTTGGTTTGGAAGTGATTACAACTATACTGGAATACTTCATGGTTTTTGTAGCAATGACAACTGTACTGGAATCCTCCGTGGGTTTAGTAGCGATGACAATTGTACTGGAATCCATTTTGGGTTCGGCAGCGATGACAACTATATTGGAATCCTTCCTAGGTTCGGCAGTGACGACAACTGTACTGGAATCCTCTGTGGGTTCGGCAGTGATGTCAATTGGACTGAATCCTTCGTGGGTTCAAAATCAACAAGACTGGACTAGATCCTATGTGGGTTCGACAGCAATGACATACTACTGTTTTAGGATTCCACATGTATCTCTTGTTAGACAGTAATAAATGATTTAGTGGCTATAACTAATCATCTCTTACACTCTTTATGTTGTGTATACCAGGTGTGATCTGAGTCTTGACTTTGAATCATTATCATCGATGTGATTGACTTACTTTCTTGTGTGGATTGGGTTGTACTTGGGCTCAAGAGTTGGAGATAAAATTTGATTTTTAACTTTGGTATATGTATGGGAATATACCTAAGTAGAGATTGTTGATGATTCATGTTTGTATCAATATTTTGTGGTTTAACTTTTGTGGATTATGGGACTCCATCGAGGGTCTTGGGGTCTTTACTGTGTATCGTATACTCACCCCTGCATGGGCTATGCCTGCACTAAGGTGTGTTCGATGTAGAAAACAGATAACACTGATAGAGGTAGAGACCGGTAGAGATGGAAGGTACCCGGAGGTGGATTACTTGGCACGATGTTCACGGAGCAGACGGACAGACCCATGGTGCTGCAGAGACCATCTGTAACCACCCTTCAGGTGGGATTTCCGGAGGATGACTCAGTGGTTGCTGCTTTAATTTACTATTGTTCAACTAGTCTTTCAGTTGTTCTATACTGACAGTTGGGCTTGTATTTCCATCCCCATTTTTCATCATGTTCTTTTGTATAATGTTTTACTTTTTCTTACATCAGTTGCATACTATTTGAAGTTTGTTTACTTATATAAATAAAATTCCTTCCGAGTATATGGATTTATGCCTTTTGTGCTAGTCACCAGCCCCTGGAATATGGAAGACGGTCTTGGGGTAGTCATGGTACGGGCCCCGAGGACGGGTCGGAACAAATTGGTAGCAGAGGAGTCAGTTCTACCGTAGAACTCAGTACTCTGATCATTATTACTCTGAAGAGAAATTGTTAAGAGTATTGAGTGTGGTTTTCAGTCCCGGGAGTCCAGGGTTGGTGTGGTGGCTGACGTATCTATACACCAGGACCCTGACCACTAATTTGAAACTCAGTACACAAATACACATATTGCATGTGTGTTTCAAAAGTTTTCTTTGTGATTACATTTTGTCATCTCACCAGGCATACTGCTTGACCATGGTGCACCAGTTACATTAAAGGATGGCCCCACGAAGGCAGCCAGCTAGGGTTCTGAGTTACGTACATGCTGGTAGCCCACCGAGCGGCGAGACCCCGGTGTAGAGCCCCATCACAGCAGATGCACAAGTGGTACCACTACCCACGGAGCCACCGAGACCACCATCTCCTACACTAGAGAGTGCATGCCTCCTGAGTGCATTACACAATTTCCAGGGATAGAGGCCTCCGAAATTTCGAGTCGAGACATATTTTCAGACAGTTGGGTGCTGGTTAGTGGTTGTAGCACAAGTTTTCCAAACAGTTGGGACACCCACCGACTTTATGGTGTACCAAGATGTTAGTCTCTTTCAGGGAGTATCTGAGAGGTGGTGGAGTCTGATACTCCAGTTTTACGGTGACGTGACTCTCACCTTGGGAGTCATCGAGAGTCTTTTCGGGGCGGAGTTTCTACCAACGACTCTATGATCTGTACGGGCTCAGGAGCTACTACTCTATCTGCAGGGCTTTCCAACTGTAGTGGAGTGTTCTGCAGCTAGTAGTAGAAAAATGACACAGAAGTCCAACTGAACTAGGACAACAGGTGGGCAACCCCAGGATACATTTATGGTTGTTCGGGGCACATGAATTAGATCTAACCATACGAAGAGCAGGTTGTGCATTGCATACATCAAGTGGGGTCACATGGCTTGAGAATACCCAACCCATCATGTAGATGAGAAGCATGTAGTAGATGACCCTTCCAGGTAGAGGCAGAGGTTCGACCATGGAGGTCCGCCGGTTGTAGGCGGATGTGGCGGAGGAGCTAGTCGTGCAGCAAGTGGACAGAAGTGAGACTAGCTCTAGATATCAAGGCCTTGGTTAATTATTCTCATATCTCTATTGATGTCGTTGTCTATGGATGCTTTGTTTCTTTGTACTTTGAACTGCAGTTATAAAAGACACGTGTTCTTGTGAAGTTTACTTTTCTATCCTTTTTATGTGGTTGATACTGAGAAGTTCCTATTAAAACTGTTGACTTGACCCTCACTTTCTAGATTCTTACTGTCAGAGACCTAGTGACCACACACTGCTGCCGATAGTGTGACTCGACCCTTGGAGTCGAGAGTAACGGTTGGATCCATTGGTAGTAGCGTGGATGCCTTACGACGTCGTCCATGGCATGAAATAGTACTGTTCATGTCAGGATTGACTATATAAGGAAATGAGCGTGGTTCATCTAGGGGAGGAGACCATATTTCTCTTTTCAACAAGGGATAAATCTTAGTAGATCTTGTAGTATGTAAGTATAAAAGGTTTTAGTTGAGTCCATTACAGATGGCTAGTCACACCCATTGTTTTTTGAGATATCGGTTTACAGATTACAATAATCTCAAAAGCCTCAGGAGTGTCTTCTCGTAGAAAGAACTAGTCCCGAGACGGTGATGTTGGCTCGAGTTTCTCTAGAACTATGACTTTGTGATAGTCTATACTCTTGGTATGGGGAACATTTTAGCTGATGCTCTCAGCATGGGATTGGGCATTCAGCTGCTAGTAGAGGTGACAGAGCAGCTATCCGCGTTGCATATATCCATTGTGGATATTGTTGGAGAATCCTTTCTTCAGTCTCTCACAGTCACTCCACCACTTCTTCAGCGAGTCAGGGAGGCACAGTGTGGGGATGTTTACTGTGAGACATGGTGTGCTCAGATATCCTGAGGGAAGGCACCCGATGGATTTTTTGAATGAGTGGAGAACGTCATCCTCTTCTGGGGACATACCATGGTTCTAGTTTTACTACAGGAGTAGATGTTTAGGGAGTTCCAAAATTCCCCTCTAGAAGTATATCTAGGATTGGAGAAGATGTATTAAGACCTCAGATGATAGCACTGGTGGCTGTGTATGAAGAAGGCAGTAGCAAAGATCGTTTCATGATGCCTCACTTGTCAGTAAGTGAAGGTTGTGCACCAGGTACCAGTATGCTTGGTACAATCCTTAGAGGTCCCAGAGTGGAAGTGGGACAAGATATATATGGATTACGTGATAGGACATCCACGTACGTCTAGGGGACATGAATCTATCTGGGTGATCATCGACCAAATCACCAAGTCATCCCACATTCTAATGATCAGTGAGTAGGGATCCGTAGGGATCTTGGGACGCCTCTACATTCAGGAGATCGTATGGATTCATGGTGTTCCATCGTCTATCATTTTGGATTCAAATGTTTTATTCACTTCGTGACTATGGAAGTGGTTAAAGGAGGATATTGGGATGCAGCTACGTCTAAGCACCTCATTCAATCCTCAGATGGATGGCTAGACATAGAGGACCATACATAATCATGGGGACATGCTCTGTGCATGTGTCCTCGACCTTGGTCGCAGTTGGGAGGATCACATACCCTTGGTGGATTTGCGTTCAACAATAGCAACCACTCCACCATCGAGATGGCACCATACGAGGCACCGTACGACCTACCTTGAAGATAACATATGGGTTGGACTGACCCTAAGGATTCAGAACTTGTACGACCAGAGATGGTTTAGGCTACGATGGAGAAGGTGCAGATCATCTAGGAGCAGATGAAGATTGCACAGAGAAGACAGAAGACCTATGCTGATAGGAGAAGGAGACCACTGGAGTTCGAGGATGGTGACCACATCTTCCAACAGGTTTCACATCTAAGAGGTCTACGGAGATTTTTATGGGGTTGCAAGCTATCTCTACGCTTCATCGGAACATTCCATGTCCCATCAGAGTATGCGAGGTGGCTTACCTCCTGGCCCTTCTACCTTAGTTGCACCAGGTGCATGATGTCTTCCATGTTTCTCACCTGAAAAGATAAGTGCATGACCCGACCTATATCATCGACCATTTGTAGTTGGACATTGATGATTGGGCGACATTCACGGAGGTCCTAGTAGAGATCGAGGATAAACATGAGAGGGTCCTAAGAAGATTGTTGTTCCCCTGGTGCACATTCTTTGGCATCACGAGAACCTCGAAGAGAGCACTTGGGAGCAGGAGGCTCAGATGTGAGCTCGGTACCCCCATTTTTTTCCCTAGTGTATGTTGTAGCATTACGGGGACTTAAATCTCTAAGGTGGGAGTAATTTAAAAAAAATTAATTTCATGGCAATTTTTTTCTTTAATACTTTAGAATTTTATGAATCTGTAGTTTCTGACGACACTTGATTTCGAGGCCTAGTGTTCCCAGAATCGACTTCTGATGTTTTGTTCAGGTACGTTCAGTAAATGTACGTGCAGTTTTTTTATCATTTGAACTGGTGATCGGAATTGAAATCTGGGGGCACTGACTAACTAATAGCATTGTTATTTAGTTAAGGGGATCTTTACTGCAGTTGTGTTTTCTCGGGAGGAGAATTCAAATTTAGGGGATTCATTAAGAATTAAATAAAATTTTTCTGGTACAATTTTATTTATGTGGATGTTATTTCCTCCAAAATAAAGTTAGAGGTGGGGCCCAAACCCCACCTAAAATCCAATGGGTGGATATCACTAAGGGTGGTGGGGCCCACATGAGCCCCTAACATATCACCTCCCCTCAACTCCCTTGAAACACCCCCATTTAACTCCCCTTATATTTATTTTGACAACTCCCCCTCATTTAATTGGGTGGTGCCTCTCCACATTCCACCCTCTTCATTAATGTTCCAAAATTATCAATTTAATTATGTGAGCACCATTAATTAATTTATTCTTTTGAAATAATTTGAAATGGCATGGATTGTCTATTAAAAAATGGGGGAAGCATTAATATAATTTTGGGCTTGGAAAATATTGTGGGGGAATATTTGGAGAATTAAAAGAGAGATTTAAACTTCCATGAAGAATGACGTCTTCTTCGACGAAGAACGCCGATTCCACCGAAGAACGATGACGTGACTTCCTTCCTATTTCTCCGCGACAAGAGAGGTGACACCACTTCCTCTTCGGACGCACACCGATGTCCACGGAATGGACGTCCATTCACTACAACGCCAACTTCCACGACGCCAGAATACTGCAACGCTCATCTTACACTTCTCGTCAATGAACAAACCTTAATTACAAGTTACAGTGTTTGTATAATTTAATTTAGATAAATTATACCATTGTTTTTGTGGAATGCGAATGATTGTCTATGGCCAATTGTTACCACCTAACGCGGAGTGTGCGGGCCGAAAGAACACAACCTGATGACCCTCCGTTGTTTCTTGATTTTTAATTCGCAGAGGGAGGCAGTGGCGAATAGAGGCGGCGGCGGCTGCACGCCGGCCTGGTGTAGAAGAACGGCGGCCTGCACCCGCGGGCGGCTCAGCCGAAGAAGAACTGGCTTGCTCTATGGACGGCCTAGCGGAAGGAGTAGCACCTGAGTGCTGCGGCGGAGGGATCATGTCCCACAACCATGGGCATCTTGCACTGGGAAGACCAGCCGCCTTCAGCCGGCCGGACAGGAGGGCGACGCTGCTCGGAGCCGCAGGTTCGAGCAGTCTTGGGGTCGTGCCCCCCACACTGGCTTGGTCGGTCGGGCCGTGCCAGCTGGGCCGGGACACTAGCCACGGGTGTGGGTAGAGCCACATTGGGTCGAGACGTGCTTTTTCAGGCCGGGCCGACCCCTTATCTGGGTCGGACATGCCGAGCCAGGATGGGCCGACCCACCAGCCCAACGGGCTTGACAGGCCTGGCCCGTTTCACATAAATATGAATAACATTAAGACCGCATGTCTGGACGATGAGCCGTCTGCAGCACTAGGACCCTTACGACGAGGCGGTCCATTTATAATACTCTATGTGAGTTTTGGACTACATTGAAAAACGCCAGGGATTGGAATGAGCGTATTTCCAACCGGGCCCCTGGAATGAAAATGCAAAGAACTCTCAGACCGGGCATCAGATTGACCTGCCATCTGTCGCAATGGGTTTCATTTGACAAGACAGAGCTTTGGGATACATCAACTCTGGAATTTGGGATGGTTGATGTATCGACCCGTTGGATCGAGAAACGGACCCTCCTGGAATCGAGCATACTGTGTGCGTGAATTCTAGAGCTGGCTGCGACACCGATGACAACTGTACTGGAATCCTCCGTGGGTGAGACAACAACGACAACTGTACTGGAATCCTCTGTGGGTTCATCAGTGATGAAAACTATACTGGAATCCTTCGTGGGTTAGGCAGCAACGAAAACTCTATTGGAATCCTCCGTGGGTTCGGCAGTGACGACAATAGTACTGGAATCTTTCGTGGGTTTGGAAGCGATGAAAACATTACTAGAATCCTTTGTGTGTTCGGATGTGATGAAAACTGTACCGGAATCCTCCATGGGTTCAGTAGAGAGAAAAAATGTTTTGGATTCCTCTATGGGTTCGGTAGTGAGGACAACTAGACTGAATCATCCGCGAGTTTGACAGCAAAACGACTGGATTGAATCTTTCATGGGTTCAACAACAACGAGATACTGTTGTTTTAGCTTTCTGTGGGTATCTGTCATTCAAGATTAATAGATTATTCAGTGTCTACAACTAATCATCTTTTACTCTCTTTAAGTTGTGTATATCTGGTGTGAGCTGAGTCATTAATTTCAATCATTATCATCGATGTGATTGAATTTCTTTCCTATGTGGACTGGGTTTTACTTGGCCTTGAGAGATAGATCTGAACTGTTATTGTTATCATAGGTATATGTATGAGCATATACCTAATTAGAGTTGGTTGATACTTCGTGTTTGTATCCTTATTTTGTGGGTTATCCTTTGTGGATTCAGGGAGAACATCGGGGGTCTCGTGGTCTCTACTGAGTATCGTATACTCACCCCTACATGGGATACGCCCACAATAAGTTGTGTTGGATGTAGATCATAGAAAACACTAATCGAGGTAGAGACTGGTATATTTGGATGGTACCCAGAGGTGGATTACTTGGCGAGACGTACACGGAGTGGACAGACGGACCCGAGGTCCTGAGGAGACCATCTGTACCCACCCTTCATGTGGGATTCCTGTAGTATGACTCAGTGGTTGTTTCTATACATTACTGCTGTTATACTAGTCTTTCAGTAGTATTGTAATCACTTTTGGGATTGTATTTTCGGCCCCTTTCTTTTCAGCACGTACTTTTGTATACGGTTTTAATTTTTCTCACTTCATTTGTGTACTCTGTGGTGTTTTTTTTTCTTCTATAAAGGCAATTCCTTCCCCGTATAGGGATTTACCCCATTGGTTCTAGTCTCCAGCCACTGGCTTATGGAAGGCGGGTTTGGGGTAGTCACAGCACGGGCCCCGAGGTTGTGTCGTGACTGGCTCCAATTTTTTATATTAATAATTAATATCAATTTAAATTTTTTATATGATTACTAATATAATTTATCTTTCAAATACAATTTCTTTAGATGATTTTATTGTAATAATTTCACTGAAATAGTTTATTTTTTGGACAAACAATATGTCCAAGTGATGAAAATGTTCATTATTGTGAAATTCCATATTAATATTATTCCATTAGAAAAAATGAAGATACTTGTAATGCTACATGAAGATAATTTTCTACTGATAAATATCAAAATAAAAACTCCTTATGATAGAGGTAAAGTTAAAAATATTAATTTAAGGGTATTATCGATAACTATTTTGATAAATATAATGATTCTAGTTCATAAATATTTGAAATAGATAATTAGGGAAATTTTTTATACCCTTCAAAATCTATATGAGGCTAAATCACTACACACATAGTATTTTCCTAAAGGTGAAATTATATATTCAACTAATGATTGATTAGTCATCGATAAATGACTCCATCTGTACCTTGAATACCATATTCTCTACAAAAATTTTGTTTTGAATGCACATATGTGATACAGAACATGTAAAAATTTTACTTCATTGTTTTCCAAACTCATATGATCATATAATAATCCACCTAAACAATAATATCATTAAAGATATATTAATCGTAAATGGTGGTTTAGTTACAGTTTAAAATCAATAATGATTTGCAAATAACAAAGAGGATATGTAATCAAATTCACAACAAGTTTATGCTCTATCAGTGGATAGAGGATGGATAATGTAGTATGGATAAATTGATATAGTGATTCATGAAATTTGTATATAATATGGATCAAGTAGAAATACATCAACTATTTAAAAACATTATGGAATGGTTATATCATGATGGGATTTTGGAAAAATAATACTAGATAAAAAATAAATTTGATAAGGTGGTGAATAATTTCGATAATTGGGAAACACAATTTATGGAATCTATGATATCTATTGGTGGTAGGAAAAACCCAATGATGTGTGTATCATAGATTCATGAGAAACAATGAACATGATTTTCAAACAAGAATTATTTCATAATTATAATCATATCTTATATGTAATTTAGTATAACTTGAATGATAAAATAAATTGACTCATGAGTACAGTTTTATCATAATGAAGATGCATTTTTTAGGTCCAATCATTCAAATGTGTATTCCATATGATTTGATAAATAATGAACATATAATATTTGGTACATTTTTTATATATTGGGTGAAATATTCCTATAGAAAACCATTTGACGAATATTTTGAAAGAGCTCTTGTAGCCATAAACGTTAAAGAGATCTGAAAGAAAGGTTATGTTATTTTATCGGAAACATGTAAGTATTGTTTATTAGAGTATTAACTACCAATATGGATTTCATTATGATATCATGTGATAAAATATTAGCCTCATTTATACAATATTCTTGAAAATATCATTTTTTAGGATATTATTCTTTTGTTTACAAAGGAAACATTACTATTTTTGGAAAAATTAAAATTATAATGATATACTAATTAATAAATGCATGATTAATTAAATAGATAAACGAGATCATATAGATAATCTATTCAATCAATTGTAAAAAACCAATTATATATATGATGGGATAAATTTATTTTTGATTAGTTAATGGTGATTTATATATGATATTTTCTTTGTAATGAAAATTTATTAGTAGATGTTTCAAAGATAAAAATTCATTCAACGTGTGTAATGATCGTGAATTTGTATTAAATTTCATATATTAAATAAATAAAATCAATGGTTAAAATATAAGCGAATAGTTATATACGTTTAAAAATTATGAAAGAATTCATAGAATGATTACGATGGACTAAAATCATTATTATAATTGAGTAATGTAGTGGATTAGAAAAGAACCATTGAATGGAGAAATGAAAATTATGAATAATAAAAAAGCTTATAAAACATTTCATATTTGAAAAATGGAATCAAACATACTACGTTATTACATAATATACAATATTATAAATTTACCTAAATGTTATATTAGATTTTTTTTATTGTTAAAAAAACTAACTTTTTTAGTTTACAATTTTTTGGATGTCCTAAATTTTTATTATATAATGAATATAAAAATTGAAAGTAATATTTATGATCCATAAAATTTATCATTTTTTTATATATTCATAGTGTACTGGAGTTTATTTCTCAGTACCCAACTTCCCAAAAAATATCAATTGAAGGGATGAATTTAGAAAAGTAAATTTTGCATTGAATTATGGATGTATTTATATAGAAATAGTGTAAATAACGTATAAGATTCAATGTTAAGGACTATTTATATGGAGTAAAAATTTTCACAAAATACTATGTGGATATTAATCATCTATAACTAGTTGAGTGCATATCATGATTATTAATATTATAGAAAAGAGAACTAATATGAATGTTATAGAATCCCACTAAGTAAAATATTGTTATAAAGTTAATGACAATGTATTTGAATACATCTACTATGGTAGAGGTTAAAATGATTCAAGAATATTCCTCATAGATTTCTATAATTTATGAATAATTATAATAATTTTATATAAAAATGACTTCTGCAATTTTCACATTTCATGCTAGGAAGATGTCTTTGAAAATCATTTCCCATTGAGATCTACCTATTGGGAATGAAGCTCAAATAAAATAATCATGTAAGAATGAATGTCAAAATATATACTTCTACAGAAGGTACTGATTTTGATGAATTATATTCTCTTATTGTTAAAATAATGATTTTTTGGTATTTTCTATATTATGTGATTCATAAAATTTACATAAAGAAAACATACATATAACTAAATAATTTCATATTAGTTAAATTTAAATGAGAATAATACAACCAATTTTGATGTCTTTATAGAAGAATAAAAGGAAATCAGATTCCACATATTGAAATAATATTCATGAGGAAAAAATAAGGAAAAATATATGGGTATAAATAATTTTTGTTATAAGATTATCCTTGGATACAATATATATCATTATGATCATTGTGAATATAAAAATGGTTCAGTGTAATGAACATTCATTGAAATTTTTTTTCTATATCAAATCAAATTCCATAATCTCCCAAGAAGTTTTTCAATCCCCTCACGAAAGTTTCATGTTCTTGGGAATCAATTAAAACCCATTGGGGATTATTTCACCCTCAATATAAGATAAAAAATTCATATATACATTAGAAACAACATAAAATAAATAATATAATAAAACAAAAAAATATATTTTGAGAAGAAACTAAAACTATATGTGATAAAAATATATAAAAATACATCTCTATGTGGTCAAACATTGCGCACTCTGAAAAAAAAAATAATTCATTCGATAACAATGCAAGATCTGAAATAGAAATAATCTATAAAAACAAGAACAGTATATAAGAACAAAAAATCTGAAAACTCTAAAGAATAAAATAAGGGTGAGTGATATAGGTCATAGTCTGATTTCACCAAAGAGTTTATGAAGTTATGTCATAAGGTAATTAAAAACTGATAAAAGTAATTAAAATCAAGTAGAACAATTATTTACATTTCATAATAGGAAAATAAAACCATCATGAGTAGACTAAAATATTATTATGTTTTAAAACTGAATATTAATCATTTAAAATAACATTTATATATATATATAATTCATTTTAAACATTATGAAAATTAATGACATTATTTGAAAACCATTTCACAAAATATAGTCAAATAAATACTGAATAGGTAATAATGTGAGCATCATTTTGATAATATGTAAACTAGTCAGTAAAATAGTGTAATGATGTCTCGTCTAAAAAACCTGATAATTCATGAATGAAAATTTATCAAAAAATGAAACTATAATGATAAATAGTGGGAAAACATAATTCCTATTTCATTTATCATGTATTGTTATTTATTTAGTAGGACATAGATATGAATGTGATATGAAAATTGTCCTTCTATTCAGTAATTAATATATCATAACTATTATATGGCTTCACATATAGTGTAAATGTGATCTAGAGATAACAATTCCAAAACACACCACATTCTTAGTCACATGTGTTTATCTGAATTTCAAAATATTACATCTAGATATATTATCTGAGATGTGAGTTATCTAGAGAGTCATAAATTTCTATCATGATATCCATCTAACAAGGTTCCAGTGTCTATGTAAACTAGATTAATGGGTTAATCATGTTATGTGAATTTAAAAAGTATATTTTTATATATATAATAATGATTTCATACCATAAATATTTTAATCAATTTCATTTCATATCACTCTCATGCCCTTAAGCTCCCTATCATTGAATAATCCTATTATCAAAACAAATAAATGATATTTAAAATAATCCATTATGCGACATAAATCAATTCATATAAGTGAGTGTCGTGAAAATGTCATAATATAGATATAGGTTGTCATCAATTTTGAATTAGGATAATATTTATTAAATAAAAATTAACCGGGGTTATACACAATCTCTTCCACTAACAAACTGTTTTCAAAATTAGAAACAAGGATTTCAAAAAATAATTTCACTTAAAATATGACCAATTTCATTAAATGGATTTATTATTATTTAAAATCATTGAATAAATTTTTATGGAATAGTAATCAAGCTTTTTCCAATGAATAATGAATTCATAAAAAATAACCTATGGATTCCCATTTTATAAACATTTAAAACAATGAAAAGTACTCATTTTAGTTTTTAAATTATTTACATTCAAACCCATGTGAAAATTATTTTTAAAATCAACAAATTTCATTTCAATTCTTTCTTTTATCATTTGAAACAAATTCCACCTTAGACCTTAAATTTATGAAGTTAGAAATTAAAACATATTGAAAATGTGTTCTCACTAACAATAAATTGATCTATATATAAAATATATAAGAAATAAAAATAATAACAATGAAAATTATGATGAAAATAATTATATAAATTCCATGTTCATTAACTAGATAAATGTATTAATGATATGGCATATTAATGTAAAAATTCAAACAGATATCTTATAAAATATGAAACAAATATATATGATTATTCCAAAACTAATTAATTATATATTTAAGGTAATATTTGAAATATCCTACATGGGTTATCACTTGGAAACTCAAAACACTTTTAAAAAACACAACCCAAAGGAGAGGAACAACATGAAAAAAATAAACTCGTGATATTAGTTCATATTCCACTATAGTTGAAAATCTAGACTCTACAGAAAGGAAACTGTTATATCAATGGATTAGATGTTTTCTCTTATTTTTATATAATAAAACAATTCATTCATAGAAAAATCTGAAATATAAAACAACCATTTAATTTCATTTTTTTAATTGAGTCTTTTGTATGAAGGTTCAAAAAATATTTAAAATATGAGTTACATTATTTAAAGGGTTAAAATATTTCATTTCTAAATATTATATAATTTAAAATCATAAATGTTATATATTACTTCACACTGTATAAAATATTAATTAAACCAATTGATATAGAAGTGTTTTTTTTTTGAAAATAGAGATTCATTATGGTCAGATGATTTTATCATTACAAAAATCATATTTTTTGTGTTGCGCTATTGACTAATACAATTAAACATCAACTAGAAATGCATGAAAAGTTACATTACTTCAAATTACATTTACATATCCTTTAAATATCAATAGATACAATGATTCTATTATATATTTTCACTTATATAGTTTAATGTTACCCATATGAAACATTTTGATAATTCAAGTAATCATTATATAGATAAAGGATTGTCCATAAGAAACATATTGAATGGGTTTGTAACCATTACATACATGATAGGTGACACATCATTATATATTAATACCATTTCACGGTGGGGGTTTACCCTTACATAATGACTATATTGAAGTTATAACCATTACGGAACAAAATAAAATATTACCTAAAATTTATATTTTCTTCATAAAATAGAAGATAAACATACATAATTATTATTCCATGTATATGTTTAATGTTTACATCAATTTTTTATCAAAATTTCTTATAAAATATTACAAAAAAGGGTCATTATTTATAATAAAATTTATAAATTAACAATCCTCCACACCTAATGGTTTTTCCCCTAAAAAACGTCCATTATGAGATATATAAAAAAAATGATAGGGTTTAATCCCACAATAATATCATGATGTTTATGGTTAGAAAAAAAATAATCGTCAAAGAAGATGTTACTAGTAGACCCCAAGATCAAAATTAATTTAAAAAATGAAAAGTAATAACAATATGAGGAACATGAAAACAACCATAAGGAACCTAAGACCTGTCTGACTCTTTCCCACATTAAGAATAATGAAAATTTCCTAATAAGTGGAAATAAACCCTAAAATGCATATCTTCCTCTCAATGATGATAAATCAAGTACATACCACAATTAAATATACTGGTTTCGAAAATAAATAATCAATGATTGGTATATCAAAATAACAAAAAATATTTTTAAGATGTTTGATAATATAATGATTCATCAGTTGTAATTAAAATCAAAATCAAGGAACAATACTAACAATATTTTATCCCACATGAATTTACTACATGGAATGAAAGGATTTTAATCACAATGATTCAAAAATAATTTTCTCATGTGACCACCAACAAGATCCCTTGGATTCTAGGTCAATAAATAACTCACATCATTCTATTTACTCAAGTACATCTACCTGGCTTATCAAAATTTAATCATAATGCAGTCTAGAAAAAATTGTTAGTTATCTAATAGTGTAATTTAATCTCACTAGTGATA
The DNA here is from genome assembly GCA_963277665.1 of Viscum album. Classification (NCBI taxonomy): domain Eukaryota; kingdom Viridiplantae; phylum Streptophyta; class Magnoliopsida; order Santalales; family Viscaceae; genus Viscum; species Viscum album. The sequence goes on along the minus strand of OY728161.1, from coordinate 910,301,449 downwards.
TAATCTATGACATCATGACTACGATCTAACCATCAAGGAAAAAAATGACAGTATATAACACAAAAACCACATCAATTACATATAAAACCAAAAATTTGATTAGATCGATAAAAACAATTGACTTGATAGATTTCAATGATATAGAAACTCTAATCATAAAATTTTTCTATGAACAATGATTTTATATTAATCCTAATATACCCAAAAACACAAATGGACTAAAACCATCCAAAATGAAAGATATCCATTGAATATTGTATATACGAAATAATATAAACAAAGATTTAACGATAAATAAAAAGATTTAATATAAAAACCAATTAAAAATGTAATATCTATAAAGACCCGATTAAAAAAATGTTAGCCCTATAATGGGAAAGACGTGAAAAAAAGTCATCTTAAATGAGGAAAATTAAATCATTTTCCACACTGATGTTAGAAACATCATTATTGATCGACATGATCATACCCCAGTAAATTCTTCACTTTTATAAAAAATCCCACCTCATTAGCTATTTCTGGAACCTTATATTATTGAGGCATATATTTACCCATTGTTTGGAGCGGATGATCACTAACTGAAATGTCCCCATTTAGTAGCCTAATATAAAAATCCTCTTACGATTCCCTATGAAATCACACCCATAAAAAACACTAATATAATTCAATGATGATGTTATGGAATGACAACATTTTCAACACTGATCTACAATCTCCCATGTATGACTACAATTCCATATTTTTGAAATGTAATTTATCATTTAATCTATATATTTTTTTCATGGAAAGACCATTGGGTTTTATATGTGTAACAAGGATGATGATGACTATTGGCGAAATAGGATCATAAAGGAGTTAGTGTTTGATCTGATGTGTTCAAATTGGAACATGGATAAATGTTTAGAATAATTGGTTTCCATAAATTACACATAGAGTGTAGAAATCCTTTCTAGTTCCTTACAAACATGTGGTTTTTTGGTCCATTGAGAAATCATTAAAACACTTCCTCATGTAAGGAATAGTTCAATTGTTTTTTGTGTAACAATCCTCAAGGATTAAGTTACAATATCTGATTTTTTCATGTGTGAAAAAAAAATTCTTCATTCCTTTTAGGTTTTGTTATTTGGACGATTTTTGACCTCATGTTTAATCACTTCGTTAACAATTAAGTATTTGAGAGACTACTTCTTGGTGTCTATTTCGTTCAATTAACTATTTGATTTCTCTCGTTGGTGTATTTTATTTTATGATTTACTATAACATTGTAGTTTATCTAGGTTTCTTCTTTTTGGTATGCATTTTTTTCATTTATCATCCAACTCGTGAGATTAGTGTCCTTTTCTATGGGGGGTCTTTTCATATTTTAAATTCAATAATTTCAATTTGATTCAATCTAGTGGAAAAAAATTCTATTTGGGAGATTGGTAGAAATATAATTTATATGATAATTAATAACCCATTTTTAATTTATTTTTAATATTTTTTAGGTATTAGAAATAACATTTTTTTCACTTGGTCATGGTATATGTTCAACATAAGGTTTTGTACATTACCATTGTGTGATATGGTTATTGGGGGTTATTTAATTGTCAAAAAATATTTCCATAATTTTAATTATGATAAGGGTGGGATTATAATGGTTTTATAATGTAAATTTGGTGTTTTTCATATTTATTTATAGCCAATACACTTTGATTATTTGTTTTGTAATGGAGCTCAGGATCTATGTAAGGGCCCGATCATTCTAGTATGCATGTATAATGTTTTACATATTACATGTATGGGGAAACAATAAAACAACATTAGATTAACTAAGAATTATTATGAGTCATGTATGTGTACAATGTAAGGGTAATGAATTATGAAGGTATATCATTTATGGGTTCCATGTAAGTGTATTTTGTATCAAAAGTATGGTTATCCCAATTTATCTGATGGATGTATTTGTGTCCCCAAGAGTAGTGTAATATTACTATTGAATATCAAAAGGATGCATAAGGCTAATAATAGTGATTCATAAGGGTATTAGGGGGATTCGTTTCTTTGAAATTATCAACCCTTTACTCATAAACAAATCAATTGAGCTACATTATGATAAACCATAATACCCATTTCCAATACAATTTTTTTAAAACCTTCCTTTTTCATTTTTACATCATCTATGTCAACATGAAATACCATTTTAAACATTTTAAATGATTATATATAATTTAATTGACTAATAAAATAAATTTATACTATTTAAACCATATATTAAATGCTTTTAAAAATAGTACTATTAAAACTCAAGTGAATTGGAAGAATAAATAGTTCTATTAATTCTAGTTTTTATTATATATAAGGCATGATGCATTTAGTATAAAATAATAGAACCATTAACATTATCAATATATAATAACTTATAGGGGAGTATCATTCATAATATTTTTCCAATATTATTCGTATTATATTAGAGGATTTCTCTCCATTATCATTATGCATGGAGATTCTCAAAACTGATAATCATTTCCTAGAATATAGGTACTCACATTTTAATGAGTTTTTGGAAATTCTAGATAAGTATTTATGTGAATTTACTTTCTATTGTATTTCCAGATTACTATAAATATCCGTTGATATGTGTATAATTTTCTATAAGAAAAGTGTATTTTATGTATTCTTTTAAATTACAGTTAGAAGCCTTTATAATCCACTTCTATATAAAATAAAAAATTCATGGACATTATGATAGTTATATTCATTACTCAATCACACACTCACCCAAAATTATATAAAAATTAATTTCAATTTTTATTTGTATAATTTTCAATGATTTTAAAATGATTTTTTTAACACTATGATGTAATTATGTGAATTTTCATTTATAATGTGAATTTTCTTAATATAAATTGAAGAGAATGATTTATTAATTGTTTTCCACATGGGTTTTAAAGAAATAATTTTATGGAAGGTAATGGACCCCTTACTGATTAAACTCAAATTTTTAAAAATTAGCATCCACTTGTTTATTTTGAAGAATATGTTGTTCATATAGAAAATGGTCATGAACCATTTTCTGAAATGAAATCATGACTTTTCAATTATAAATAATAAATTTAACGAATGGTGAAATATTTAAATGAAATTCATATTTTTGTGGAATTTTTTTTAATTTTGATGATTCCATCTGATAGAAAGTGCGTCTTATTATTTTTTTGAATGTTGATTTTAGTATAAAATAAAATAGTTTTAATTTATAATTTTAGATAGATTAAATAACACATTATAATGATCCTCTCTGTTGAAAATCCCAAATTAGCCATTGGGGATTTTTTGTTCATCCAATTGATGGATTATTATAAGTGTCTTATTTACTATATGGGAGCTTAGTGGTGAAAGCCACATGAAAATTTAAAATATCTAAAATATTTTGGGTATGTATAGTAATTGATATTGGTAGGGATTTTAATGGTAATCCTCATAACATGAATATTAATCAAAACACATTTTTTCATCTCATATAAACCTATGTTGTCAGATGATATGAGCTATATATATGATAATATAGTGTAATAACCAATCATCATTTCTATCCATTCAATGTATGGATTAATTTATCTATAGTCATGAAATTATGAAAACAGTTGTATCTAGATATTTATTTCTTGAGAAAATATTTTTATTCAATATCATATTTATTATTAGTCAATAGTTATTTATTCTTTATTATATATATTTTTTGTGTATTAAAATTAGATTATAATTAATTCACATTAAATCCTTATACCTGATACTCGATATTGAAAGTTTTAATTGTCACAAAATGGAACTCGAGTTGTATTTATTAAATAATAACCTTTATTTTTTTATAATCATTTTGATATGATACACCATGAATTTATTTTGTACACTATTTCATATCTCATTAACATGTGATCAATTTTTTTACCTTTTTTTGTTTAACAAACACAGATTAAGAAATCGTTTTAAAATATTTTCATGATTTGTTATTGAATTATTTGGAAATGGTTACCATTAATCATTTAAATCCAAATAATATTAAGATATGATATTGGGGAATGTATATTACATTTCTAAAATTTAATTCTTTATTCTATCATATTATGATAACTATTACAATTATTGACCTTTTTTGTGAATTAATAACAACTATTATTTGTGTAAATCATAATAAGATATACAGTGCTCACATGTATTTACCTTTTGGTGTTTGATTACACTATGTTATTATAGACGATTCTAATATTTTCATCAGTATCCCTTTAGGATCCATTCATCGTCAAATAAGGATTGGTGACATGAGATTCATTGTGTAGTTGTAGACCACTAAGGGGGGGGGGGATTTTAAATGTTTTTTCATCTTTCATTTCTTATATATTCTCTATATACCGTAAAATTCACTTATTGATTTGTATATATGAGATTTTTCTATAGTGTACATTTTGTTTTTAACCATATGTCGTAAATAAAATAATTCCCAATGTTAGACCTCATATATCCAGGAGCCTCTAACTGACTCATATGAATCTGGAGCACTCTTTACGTCAGTGGAAATTTATCTTAGATACCATTTCATATGAAATTTTGGGATAGTTTAGTACATTAAAATTGAAATGATTTTCACATTAATCAATTTTATAGCAATTATATGTTTATTAAAGATCCTAAAATTGAAAAAAACATAAAATGGGGAAAACATTCTCCATGTATTATTTGAGGATTGTTTTTAAATAATTAAAATAAAAAATAATAATATAATTTTGACCCATATATTGATAAATTTTATTATATTCCCAATAATGAGTTCTAACTATGATGTAGATGGGATATATATTTCATGATTACCACACACAGTTGGAGTGCTGACTTTGATATTCTCAATGGTTTTCACTCATCCAAAAATTGGACATGAAATTGGAGTTATCTATCAGATTTTGTGGAAACCTGGATCCATGCATTGGACCATAATGATGTGGGTCTAAAGATACATCCACATGTCATCATATACATCATTATGTTATGGATGATTATATTTCACAATCACGAGCTACTTTAACTTATATTTTTTAGTTGATATGTTAAGAATAAATATAGTAATTAATATGTTTTTAATACTATAAATAGGGGTATATAAAATATTTGAACACTATATTATATTGTGCCCTTGTCCCTGAGCATGATTTGGTACATTAAGGAAAAAAAATCCTGAAATTAGAAACTCGTGAACAAAATGAATTCAATTTATAATTAAACATTAATTTATATTATTTTCAATATATTACAATAAATGATACACCAAATAATTTAAATTAGAGACATATAATTATTGGCCATTTTTATCAATATTTATAGTGATGAATTATGATATATATATATTTTATAATTTTTTTAACTAGTGAAATGTAATGATTAAAAATGATATGATTAATTTTATATGATATATCCCATGCAATGTTCAAATGGAATATTTTATTGATGAATATTTTTACAGGTGTTATATTTTCCAATAAATTGACCAAATTAAAAATTTATAAATATATATACTAATATATGTACACTAAATTAGATAACCATTTTTGTTAAATAATATTAAAAAAACCCATATTTTAAAAAATCCATTATCTATAAAAATGGATTACCTTTTATTTAACAATTTCATTTGGATGATAAATTATTAATTTTTATATTATTAATTTTATTAACTGAAAAATATTTATAATTTAATCTCTCTAGATAATCATAATTTGAATTTTTATTATTTATCTTAATATTTTATTATTTTATTGAATAAGAAATAAGTGATGTTTTTTTAAATATTATATCACATTTACGTAAACATTCAAATACAACAATGAAAAAAACGTTTATAATCCCTTCTGAGTAGTCTACATCTATAATTATTGATTAAAACTAAAATAAACTATAATATTATTATGAATTTGTAAAATAAAGTATGACGTTTGAAATCTAATGTGATGTTTTTTATATAATAAAAGAACTATTAGGGTCCATTTCTTCAATTATGTAATCAATTGGATATATGATGTTACAAAATGTTTCCACTGTCAATTAGTTATCTTTTTGTTATTCATACTTCAATTAATGTCATGACAATTATTTCTATAAATTAATTGTTGAAATAAACTTTATTTGAAAAATTCATATTTTGAATTATATTTTTCCGTAAATATTTTCATATATATATTAATATTATTTTCTCTAATTCAACAAAAATTTAAAAAAATTAATATCATTAAATAATCATGATCAAAATATGTAATAAGGACCATTTCATTTTTTTCCATATAATTAATAACAATGTTAAAAAAATTACCACTTTAATAGTTAAATGTATCAACCATGGTGTTAAAATAAAATACAATGACTCAAATATCATTCAAAAATGTATAAATTTAGTTTATAAAGAGGATTTAAATATCAAAATTACTTATCTTTAGATTTATTTCCATTTGGTTAAATTTTCCAATAATATTTTATTATTAATATTTTTAATGTAATGATATTAACAAGGGTTCCCCTCCATTCACTTATAAATGAGAACCTCTATTACTAACATCCATAAATACCCAGTCCACCATTAGATCAATAATGGTAAAAAATAATACCTTATATGAACACTTATTCTAGACATTGATGTTTTGGTTATCTATAATGTCCACTCCATTATGCATTATGGTTTTTTCAATAGAGATTATCCAAGGAAGAGCTATGTATTCTTAAAGATGTTTTTTTTCAATATTATTAATCATCCTTAAATAATATCATCATAAAAAAATAAAATATTTATATTATAATATAATTATATATTTTCATGTTAATGTTTCAATATTTTTAATTATCCATTAGATTAAATTCCATATAAAACGTCTATCATCTATTTGTGGATAATATCACCTACAGAATGTGATATATTTTATTTTTCATCCCCCAATCACATAGATATATATATATATTAAATAATTTAATAAATATATATTATATTTATTTCATAATAATGATTCTATAATTTTAATTTATTATCAAATTTCCTTCCCTCTCTGGCATTTGAAATTGAAAATATGGCACCTAGTTACAGTGAAACTACCGCCTCCACAATGCTACATATGCATATTTAACCATAAAATCACATGGTTGATCATATAAATGTAAAAATGATTTAATATTAATAATATTTATTAACATCTCATAAAATTATAAATAACAATCTATTTTATTTTCATTCGATGAATTGAATAATAAAATCTGCAGTCATGTTTACACGTAGATTATCACCTCCTTGAACGATGTATTTAATATTCCTTTAGTTTCTAGAATATATGATTATAAAGACTATATCATCTATAAATATGATATTTATTAAATTATTAACATTTTATAGGTTAATAAATAATTAACAAGATTCATGGAATAGAACCACAAAATTAAAATATGCTTGACAAAATGTAGAGATAACACCTAAAAAATTAATTTTCGTAGTGAATAATTTATAAATCTGTAAAAAAATTTATTGAAGAAAAATGATACAATAATGCTTATATATTAAATTTTCTATGATATGTTATAATAAATATTATTATTATTTTATACGAGAGGCTATAATGCATTCAAACATGTTGATATCCATGGTATGTGTTTATATTACAATCTATATTTTTATTGAGATTCTTTATTTTTCAATACGTATCGGAGGACCTATATGTTATGTACTTACTAAACCATATTGATTATATTATATTATTGTAATATATATATATGTCATGTGATATTTAAAATTATCCTATCTTCTAAACATGATTCCATTTTCTAATACTATATGAGATTAATTGATCATATTTCACACATTTTGTTAGAAATAATTTTCTTACATATCTATATACTTTAGTTATTTAAATAATTTTTTTAGTAGTAATAAATAATTCCAAATGATTATTTTTCGAAAAAATATAAAATATTTTCAAATGTTTAAATGTGTTTTGTTTCCCTCTTTTCTATATAAACTATTTTTTTATTCATTATAGATTTGAAAAATGTGTCCACTTGGAAATGTTATCTACATGAATGGATGTTCCAATATTGTTACAGTTCATAATGTTTTTTATTCAATTCCATTTATTTATTTTTTTTCAAATATTATATAATCCGAATATTTTTAGAATATTTTATTTTAATATTTTAATAAATAATATTATTTTATGAAACTATTTGAAAATTGTTTTCATTTTACTTATATACATATTTTGTTTTTCACTTCGGATTTTCATTTATTTGAATAAGTTTTTTTATAATGACTATTTTCATAAATTATTTCAAAAGTAATGTATTAAATTTATATTTGAAGTCATTTCAATGAACTTTTGTCGGTGGAATATAATCTATTTTTATGTCAATTTTTAAATTCTTCTAGATTATTATTATCAATTCTTCTCTTCGATTTTCCTGTAAAATTCTCATATTTTTATAAAATTTTTAAACAATAAATTTATGATGAATTGATGGGCTTATATAATCTCTTATATGTTTATTTTCTATTCAGTATCTGTTTAAAAGGTATATTCTATGTTTCTTATGGGTATATCTCCTATCAATATCTATTATTCATCAAAAAATTTCCATCTTTATCCTTTCGATGTTTTTCATTATAATTGATATAGTCTACATGACCAACAACATACTTTTTTTCAGATACTCATTAATTTATATTGTGTTAGGACCCTATTTTACATAAATAATACTGGGGTGTTTACCATGAATGTTCGTTAATTAATTAACTATGGTAAATAATAGAAACCTATTTATTTGATTTTAATATGCATATCTATTTTTTCTATGGAAATTTGACTATGTTTAGTAGAAATATTATCATTTTATATTAATTTCTTAATTAGAGGCATTTATTTATTATTAAGAAAAATTGATGATAAAATGAATTGGTAATTAAATATATAAATTAATCATTGGTATTTTATGTGATTTTTTTGGTTAATAATTTGATTATCTTATAGGTATCAACAGGTCTCATTACGGATTAAGTATTCCATTACTGGAATATTATTTTGGTATTTTATAAAAAATAATTGAGATTTTTATTTATGGGGGTTTGGTAATAATATTTAAATGATTTTAATTATGAATCCAATAATTGGGATGTCATTTATAATTATCCATGGGATTACAGAAGTGGCATTTTCCTTGAATAAATTTTATGGTCATGTTTATGGAAAAATTGAATATATATTGATTATTAAATATATAAAATTATTTCAGCGCCTTGTATTCAATATATATTTTATTTTAAACGTCCCTATATTAATTATAAGGCATTTTACTATTTCTATATTTTCAACTATATTGAATAAATGTATTGAAAATTATATATCCCGAATAGTACAATGTGTGGAGAATTATGTATGAGATAATGATAGATTAATATTGATTAAAAAAATATGTTTATTGGAGGGATAAATGATCATTGAATGACAATGATATTGTTTTTCTTATGTATTAGTATTCTCAATTATATAAACCAATAAACATAAAATAGTTATGGGTATTTATTTGATTCTATATTAGTATTTATTAATTAGATTATAGCTGAATAGATTCTTCTAGTTCAAATGAGTATAAAAAATAATGTAAGTGTTTTTTACCTCGAGAATCAAGTGTATGAGTCTTTACTATTATAGCATGTATCATACATGGGATTAGATAACATGATTTTAATGATATTATCAATGAAGGAAAATACAACACATAAATATTATCCAATTTTTATAAGTTTAAGGTTTATGTTAAGATAAAATCTATATGTAAACTATATGGGTTTTCTCTAACTATATATCGAAGTGAATAAATATTTTTTTGAAGATATTCCTCGAGTTCTAAGAGAACTACATGATTAAGGAAGATACAACCCAAAGGAATATTATGTAAATTATTTTTGTGGTTATTTGAGATTATTTATTTTATTGTTGTCAAATCATTAATGGTATAGTTAAACATTATTATAAATACATTATTTTATATTTGGGATAATTTCATTAATTTGGTAATTATTTATAATATATTTATAATAATTTAGGAATATATTGTATGGGAAATCACAGTCTAGATTGGGATTTTTGGTCGAGGAGGGTGATATTGTGTTTTAAAAAAATTCACTTAAATTTAAAATATTAGTATATATTTGTTTACACATAATAGGGATTCATTTTATTTTTGAAAATCATTAGTATTTTTTTTAAAATATAGGAATATATTATTTAAATTTATATATTGACTTTTTGATTGACTAAAATTATTTGGAAATATATGTATTGTAAATTATAGATGAATATTTAATATATTACATTCATTTTTTGGTTTAAATTTTTTTTAATCAAATATGGGATATGTTATAGTTAATTATTTAAGAGTTCACATATATTTATCTATATATTTAATTAATTATAATCTTTGTATTAATATTTTATTTATTCCACTAAAGGATTATTCATATTTTATTTGGATATTGTATATCATTTTGAAAAATAATTTTTTGAAATAAAAATGACTACATAATGTAGGAAAACTTATAATACAATTTTTATATGTATCATTAAATAATTAATAATTTTATACATTAGGATTGAATAATTTACCATATTTTTAGGTCTAATAGACTTTTATTTGAAGAAGATGTGAAAATTAATGAAAAACAATCAAAGGATGAAATTTTATTGATTAAATGGAATGAAATAAATTATATACTCTCATATTATTATTCATGAAAATGAAAATATTCCTTAACCAAAATAATACTATCCTAATTCAATAGAATATCATGTGGAAAATAAATCAATAATAAAATATAATTAATTGGATATACATTATATGTATAATACTTATATTGATTCATCAATAGTTTTATAAATATATAACTAATAAATGAAGGGCTATATAGGTGTAGAATAGAAGTTAATTACCAGAATATTATCTTTGTTAAATTATGTTACTGTATCATGATTTTTCAATGTTTTTGAAAATTATAAAATTATGGGGAATTTATTTATTTAAGGGGGTGTATCAAAATGAAATTTTGATATGTAATTACACTTTATATAATACTATGTTTCATAGATTTTTCAACATGAAACAATGAACTAACAATAGTTTGGACATTTGAATTTATTAATATATTCAGAGTAATCATTATTGATACATACACTATATTATTTTTTCTTCAATGATGATATTTTTTTAATAGAATGGAAATTATAATTATCTCGTGATTAAAATCAAAAAATAATAAAATTTTATATTTTTCAATGATTTTTTTTAAATTTTAATTTTTTTAAAAACAATTAACTTTAAATATATTGGAACATATGAAATAATGAGTCAACATAAATTTAACTATAAATTGATATAAAATAAATTTTAAAAACCAATGTGAAAAAAATCATTTATCTATAAATTATATATCTCCAGATTCCCTCTATTTATATATAATATATAAATTTAAAAAATAAATATTTTATAATTTATTAAAATTAAAATTATTTGATTTAATCATGTCAAAATTTAAAAAAGGAATGATTTTTAATTTTTAAAAATCCTGATTTCTGGTTGAATATTTTGAAAAAAACATATTTATATACACTTTTAGTTTTATAGATTATCCTGATATATGAATGAATTTAATGTATATAAAATCAATTTATATGAATAATATATGTTTCTATAAAATAATAAAACATATTTAAATATTTTTCTAAATTTAGGAACCGATGTATGACATTTTATATCACATGTTATATTTTTTTCAAATTAATGTTCTTATTTTTTATTTTTCTTGAGGTAATTTAATTGTAGTATTTTTAATTTGATTGGATTTAGTGTCCATTATCACTAAATTAATTATTTACAAACAAAATAATATTTTAAAAATATTTTTTATTAATCATATGGATATAAATTTATTTTTCTTATTAAAAGAAATTTTTCTAAAAGGATTTTATTTCATTATTTTTCATACATGTTATAAAAATACTTTTTCACACATAAATACATTTAATATTTCTAATATATATTACATATTTTAAATTGGAATATATAAATAATTTATCAACCTAAATTTATTTATTTTTTATAATTATGTATTATAATGGTCAAAAAATTAACCGTAGCAAGGGTTTAAACAGTCAGTTATCTATGGTTGCACTAATATATAATTCTTATAAAAAACCAAAAATAATTTTTACTTGATTATATTAATATAATTAAAATATAATTTATTATTTGATAATATTTTTCCATTTTGAACAACTTATTCATGAATAAATATTTACAATATTTTGATGCAGTGAGTATTTTTGATGTTGCTATTGTTATATCTTATATAAGTAAACATACTCCCCACACATCTAATCATATCCAAAGCTATGGTAGATCAACTATGATATACTAATATATCATACCAAGACAATATATATGATACAAATTTTATATACTATCCAGATATCCAATAATTAATCCTTACGGTAATTTTATGAAGGTGATTATCGAATGAATATGTATATATTCATATAGTTTTTTTCTTATTTATTTAGTCATAATAATTTCTATATATATATAAAGAACGTAAAATGATTATATCTATTCATTAATTATACTAAAATATTTTAATGATGTTTTAAAAGTATTTTCTATCTCCATTCTATCTAATCGAATATGAAAACATCAATAATGATTAAATGATGAATTCCCTCTCAATAAAGAAATATATGTCATTTTCAATCACAATATATTTTGGATATTTATATTGATGAATTTTATGAGTCTATATAAAATTTAATAACTAATTAGGTCACATTATAGATATATATATATTTTAATTTTGTTCCCTTTAATTTGTTGAAAAATAGCAACACGACTTCTTGGTAAATTAACAGTAACACGACCATGAAGGAATTTTACTTATTTTTCATTGGAAAAACATTTCGTTTTCACGTAGATAGTAATAATGAAAATTTTATATATTAATTTTATTATTATGTTTCATTATTAATAAATAATTATATACCTTATTCTCATTTAAATTTTATAAAATGAAAATATCTACCATGTGTTCATCCAGACTATAGCCTGCCTGAAATAAATATTTAATTATTAATAACCATATTCAATATATAGATTTAAATAGGTATTTATTGTAATTATATTGTATATTTGAAAGTATTTTATTCTGTTGATGAACCCATTCACAATGTCTATGTATCAGAACCATTGAATCAATACATTCTTTAGAAACATAATAACTAACAAATAAATAATTGATTGTAACAAATAATAATGTGTAAATTAGTAAAACAATTTTATTAATAAATGATATATTATATTATATATATAAATATATATCATAATTATAATAATAATAAGTGTAAATTCAGTATACATGTTTATGGAATCCTTTCAAACAAGTGAGAATCCAAGGTATGGTTTTAAATTTCAATCATACTATCTATTAGGATTATTTTAGATTGAATTTCTATAGGGCTATTTTATTTTTTATTCATCTAATAAAGACCATATATTCTGTTAAACTATTTTAATAAACAAAATTATTGTGTAATTTTCTTTTAAACTCTCTTTGACACTCATGACCACTTATGTAATGTTTATAAGTTAAGTTATCATTATTTCTCTTTTTTTTTGTCGGGATTCCTTTTCTAGAATATCCATGTATATTATTTTTCTTCAATAATGTTAATTATCATATAATAATTATTTCTAATGATATGGTTTATTTATATATTTAATTTTTTTGAAATATAAATTGAATTATTTTTTTATATTTTCAAACATGTTATTTTTCACATATAAAAATACAAAATTTTAAAAGAATAGCATTGTAAGCATTTTTCATATGAAATAATTTACAAATATAATTACTATTGTACTTAATTATTCCTTAATTTAATATTTTTATGGTTCAAAAATGTAATGTTTAATCCAAAAAATTTCATATGTGTCTATTTATCTACAAAAATAATGGGAATCCATTTTTAAAAAAAAATCATACGGGATATCATTTTACTTATTTCATTATCATTCCAAGAAAACAACATACATAAGAATAATTTCTTTTCTAGATTCTATATTATTAATTATACGAATTATAATATTAAAAAAAATTATTGAACCCATTTTTAATAACCTTTGTAAGATTCTATAAATATTTTCCTACGATAATGTTCCAAATGTTTTAAATATTTTATTTTTTATGATTCACATCCATTTCAACCCTAACTCTAAAAGTAAATTTATTTATTAAAAAATATAATTTTTTAATAATGGATTATATCCATTTATGACTAATTGTCTTATTTTTTATAAATTATTTTGAGTACATGTAATAATCTAATTTTTTTAGTGTTTTATTATCCTAGAAACTATATTAATTTCTTAATATTAAACTTATAAATCATTTTAATTTTCGTTTTATTCATTAATATATCCTAAATTAATTCAAGTATTGAATTAACTCGATAAAAAATACTCTATAATATGTAAAGCTAATATTTGGAAAATTAAATTTGTATTGTTCATGAGAAATTATATAATATTTAATAACTAAATAAAATATTAATTATCCATAAATTATTAAATTATATCTTTTTTATTATTATCTAAAAAATAATATTTATTTAGTTTTATGAAATTATGTGAATTAAATATAATATATTTAAATATGTGAATTTATTTTATATCGAGGCATAGTAATTATTAATTATGAGGCTCATTAAATACATGAGTAATTCATTGTAAATATGAATGTACCCAGTGTGCCTAGATGTTAGCTATCCTTTTGATGAGTTTTTATTTCTCATGAATAAATTATTTTATAATTCCTTTATAGTTTTTTTGTATTTCATTCATAATAATTGAATGATTCCAAACCACGTCATTGACTATCTGATTTAAATGTATTGTAATATTTATTCCATAACAAAGAAATTATTTATAATTATCAATAAAATTATATCTTTTATAAAATACATAAATAAATTTCATTGTAACATTATTGATTAAACATCATATGAAATTATTATGTAATGATCCATAATTTTTGTTACTTATGTATACACAATAGCTTATGATCTATGCTTTACCTAACTGGTCATATGATATCACCCTTTAACATGTTTCCTTTTAAAATGAATATGATAGAGTAATATAAATGACATATCCATAATTGATTCAATTATTTCAAATTTTATCAATTATATTAATTATTTAATGGATAATAAAACTTTGTTTAAATTGGGAAAAAAATAAATGTGTTTTATTTTTATAGGATCTATATCGTATTAGTTTTCCATTTTCTCTATCACTCTATATTTAATATCATATTATTGTTCTATTTGGTATTTCCATAAAACCTTCATGTTTTTCCTTTTATCATTATCTATATCAGGATGAGAAGGAAGATAGTTGACACCTATAATTATGATGTCAGAGATTTTTTGGACTCTTATCTTTAACCAAAAAAATTTCCATGATATAGGAGGATTTCATACCTTGTAACTAGATTATTGGATTTGTAAGATTAAATTCATTTAGTCATCAATTTCATCAAGATGGGAAAGGTTACACTTCATGAATATAATTTTCTTATTGTGAATGATTAATGAAACTGATTTTTAATATATGGTGATGGATTTATCAGCATGCATAAACAACATGTGCTTTATGGAATTTAAAAGAATTACAAACAATGTAATTCTTATAGAAGAGATGTTTTAGGTTGTTGTTTGGGTTTTGGGTGACTATTCATCTTCCACTTTTAAATTTCACTTGAAACGAAGCTCCCCTCTAGAGATTATGGGAAACTACGTTACATCTAGATTGATCCATTAGGTATTTGATCTTCATTCCAGTTGCAGTACATATCTCAGGGATAGTCAATTTTTTTGTTCTTTTTCCATTAATCATGGTGCAACCATGTGGTATGATTATCAAATATGTTTATATAAGTTGTTTATTTCACTTGTATTCTACCATGATCTATTTTGATATCTTGTTTATGAGGTTGTTAGTTTATCATTTGTGGTATTACTAGAGTTAATTTTTTTTGGTTTTTGGTGTTTTTTTCCATTCTGATGAAAAGTTATATTGAAAATTGGGTCAATATTTTCATGTGTATTATATTTTAGGGAATTCATGTAAATAAATGGGATTTCATTTTTGGTGGATCCCATTGTGGGTGAGTAAAACCTATGTTTTGAGGTTTGTTGTTTGGTCTCAAACTTATGATGATTAACCTAGTTTTTCTTTCCTTACAAAATGATTTATACATAAAATTGGAATGTTTTTTTAATGAGAACTTTTTGTAAGGAAAATGGTTTTCTTTGGTGGTTGATAAATGTTAAGAAAAGTGATATTTTTTATCCCTCAAAAATGGAATTATGAAATGTTTTTGAAATAGTTTCAAATTAGTGTGATAATGAGAACATTGGATAATATTTTTACATATGTGGAAGGTTTGTATTACATCCATCGTAATTTTTCTATGATTATCTGGCCGTTTTATCATGGGGATTGCTTAGGTTTCGATGTTCCATTATTCTAGGGGTTATATATTGACATTGGTGGGGTTACTTATAGGGTAATCCTATTCTTCCTAGACCTGTGTTCTACGAACTATATTGTGAAGTTGATTGATTCTGGTTTCAGTAGTCTTTTCGGCTGACCTATAGTGATCCTTAGTGTTTATACATGTTCTTCTATTTTATATTTTTTGGATTTTTTGTTTATCCTTGATATTAATTTTATTTTTCAGAAAGAATTTATGGAAAATAGTATTTGAAAGTGATACACATAATTTTTTTTACAAAAACTATTAAAGAGATATTATTAAAATTACTTTTTATACGTATACTTTATTATTTATCATTCGATGTAAGACTTAAAATTAGAACACATGATATGTTACATGGATATAGATTATGGAACACTTGCATGGGCTCTCACTGAGCATGTGTGTCCACACCCTGTGTATTTCGTCGATGGTGCATTGACCTTTGTAGGTCATCCATTTTAGAGAAATGAATGGACCCTTTGTAACACCTGGATATTTTAGGGGATATAATTTTTTAATTTCATTGATGTCGTGTGTTTTAAACTAAACCATCATTACATTTTGATATATAGAATATCATATTAGCTTACAGTATATGCAAAATTAATCTTAGATTCAGTTGCACACAATTTTGAGTTTTTTTATATAGATCATTTCATGCAACACAGAGTATATATTTTGTTCACTATATAAATGAACTACATTTGGATTATGTTATAAAAAACACATAAAGAAGCTTTCCCTAAATGCAACACTGATTAGGCTTGCATTACATGAAAGAGAATCCTTCATTGATTATGTTGATTTATAGTAATGACCCATACATTCATTAATAATAATTCCTCATGATATATTTAAATGTATTATTAGGTAAAAAGGTTATGTAAAACTTATGCACTTTCTTAGTTTTATATTTTTTTATTTCTAAAAATATCATTAATAATTATCACGGTTGCTAATATAGTTGTTGAATAGTGATCAAATGATTAGTATAAATACTGATCTTTAGCAAATCAAATTTACACAGAAAAAGGTAGTGATGACCTCATCCACTATAATTTCCTCATACGAAGCCCTTTTCTCGGAGCTCGAAAAGGAGGAGGCACCATTGTGCTTCACTGTTGATCAATCCCTAGATGAGCTTCAACACATTATGATCGAATGGAACCATCCAGAGGAGAACTGGAAGTTAAAAGAGATCACCACACGTGCAATGTTAACTGAGCCACCCCATGTGTTTTTCACCATCTTGAACCTTTCTCATAGGTCTTATGTGGCTGTTTTAATGGGTTATGTAACAAATCCCTAGCTCTATTATCGTGTGAATTATTTATTTGTATATAATAAATAATATACCTTCATTTTTATTATTTTTAAGTTGTAAATAGTTTTTAAAGCAAAAAAAATATTTTTAATTAATATTCCATTATGAAATATGTATTATGAATTAATTGATTGTTGAATTAACTAAAATTTGATAAAAAATTATTATTAAATATCTTTTTTATTAAATATTAATGATCTTGTAATTGTTATAATAAAATTTCAATTTTTATTAAGAATTGAAAATCTATTTTTGTTAAAACCCATGATTTTTCAAAAAAAATGATATTTTATGTATTAAAAGTGAAAAATCACATGATTAGAATATTAATTACATAAAATGAATATTATTTATGGAATCTGGATGTTGAAATTTTCCAATGGTGAGTTTTTCATAATTTCTTGAGAGAGTCGAATTTTTGGGTAAAAATTAAATTCCATTTAATTGAATAATGTTTTTAATGACATCATAATGACCCAATAATGATGTAATAAAAAACAATAAATTTTATATTCGTCCAATATATGTTTTACTATTAAAATAATTTTATTTTAGGTGTTTTTTGTTTTATTTTACAATGCAATAGTGGACCCTCTATGACTTACACAAGATTTTATATTTTTAAATTGTTTTCCAAGAGAGTGTTACTCATCCCCACATAAGCAACCCAATAATTATAAGAATTTCCCCCATTTGAATTTTAAAATATATGATTTCCACTCCCCTTTAACAAAATCCATGGGAAAAACCATGGGTCATTTTGTGATTTTGATTAGTTTATGTGTGGTGTCCCAATCCTAAATAATAACGAATTCCACCTCTTTTCCTACATAACCCCACCCATGATCCCACTTAAAATTTATTCAATTCCATTGAATATCTCCCAACTTCTAAACAACACTCTCTGTAATTCTCCCAAGGTTCCCCAAGCTCCCAATAAACCTCTGTCAATCCACTCTCTTGACATTGGGTTTACACTTCCAACTAAAGGTTTCCTTCATTTCTCATTTTATCCATGTATCTTAATATTATTATTTCGATTTATTTTTCAATTATAAATTCTTGGGTATGTTTTTTCACATCCCCCACACTTCCCTATTCATGTTTTAATGATTATAGACCCCTTTATCTCCCATCTATGTCTTCCATGTATAACTGTTACCATGTAGAAATTTCATAAAGAGTTTCTCTCTCCTCATTTACATTTGAGCAATTATTTTGTATTATGAATCCAAATTCCATTAATTTTCATAATACATATACCATTATGATCCTCTTTCATTCCATTTATTGTAAATAAGATGACACACACCTTTATCTCCCATCACCCATTTCTATGAGTGCTTAAGTTTCACTGTTATGCTGTCTAAATTGCACTGCAATTTTCCAAGTTAAAGACATTATTTAGTGATTACATGCTCATTTTTCTATTATGGGTATTCACCTTAATTAATGATTAATTATTTATTATATTGTTACATGTATTAATTGCACATTCCTTTATCATGGAATAAATTATTATTTTAATTGAATCAATGTTAAATGATCCATGTGGCACATTTATGCACGGAATGAAATGTTTAAGAAGGGTGCGCCCAGATAGTTCCCCAATGCATTGGGTAAAGGATAGTATCCTAATACATTGAGTTCAATGAGGGTTTCCTCACTCTAATTATTGTAAAATTAGTGTTTACTCATGCACCATGATCAATGAGCCCCGTCTCATTCTAAAGTCATGTTAAATGTTGTTGCCACATTTCCATGTTTTGATAGTCAAGATTCATAAGGCCCTTATGTTCATGTTTATCATGAACTCCATTTATATTCTTATTTCCTAACATGTAATGTATTCATCATGTTATTCCTTTTTTACACTCATACGGTGTTTTTAGCCCACCCTTTGTTATGTGTGTTCTCAAGTTATCCTAGCCAATGCTATGTACGAGGGAATGTAGTTTTAATGTTAATGAAGCCTTCAATAATGATGTGTATTTCATGTTTTTTTTTGTTATGTAATGTTCCTAATCCCCAAAGACACTAGACCTATATATCTTCATTGTTGTATCAAGGGAATGTTTTATGTAATAAATCATTCTTATGTATGAAATAAATATCAGGGATGTTATTGTTGGTATTAGAGGATTGGTTTATTTATTTTTGGGATTAAGATAAGAAAACCCAATTAATGACTTAAAGACAGGACTATGTATAATAAATCAAATACCTATGTTTTTATATGTTTTTAATAATTTTTTTGAAGCAAATACATCCTTATTTGGATACGATAATGTAGAGGTAGCTCAGGCATAGATGTACCTATGGTTGAAACCCCCGATAATGAGTTTCAGGCATTACCCGTGGTATCCTAGTATACAACAATGGGTCTGGATGAACTCTTGGTTACAAAACTCCCAGTGGATATGCATTGATATATTTGTAAGCATAGTGTGTACCATTATTAAGGGAACAAAAAGAATTCCCCTATGAATATATGTTGGGAAATAGACCATGGATAACATAGATTGAAGCATTTAGATTTAAAAGTTAGGGAAATGAACATAATTTATAAGTCATCTATTTCTTCTTTTAGATTACCATTTATGTTTTACCCCTAACTGTCCTTCTATTCCAGAAAATTTCCAGTAACATGAGGACTCAGGAAAACAATAGATTCGATGATCAATGTGGTGATTTCTCTAATGAGATGCCCAATAATATGGGAGTGGGAATCGCTAAAATTGTCACAAAACTCTCCCAGTAAAGTCAATTCATGAATAGAAGTGTGGTTCAAGAGGAATTATAAACCCCTCTTAAGAATGATCAAGTCATAGTAGAGAGCTTCATGAGACAAAGGCCTCCCTCTTTTAATGAATCATCAGATCCCTTAATCATCTAACAATGGATCAACTCCATTGAGATGATCTTCTCCATCCTTCAATGTTCCGAACAATAGAAGGTTCTCCGTACAGATTATCATATGGAAGGTGAAGATGATCAATGGGGGACATTGATCTAAAACAAGAAGATAAAAAAATAGATCGAGGCATTAGAATGGAAGGATTTTTGGAATATTTTTTTTGATAAATAATTTCCATGCACCATCTGTCTTAAGATAGAAAGGGACTTCCTTTCCCTCAAGAAAAATGATGAAGAATCCATCAGAGCGTTTGATGAAAACCTCACAAGGAATGAATGATATGCCTCTAGTTTTTTCATTACCTAGGAATTATTGTTTTAACTCTTCTTTTGGGGGGGTTAAAACCTAGCCTACGGAAATCCCAAGTGATATGTGATTTCGAGAGTTATGATAAAATCATCTGATGTGCCCTTAATGTCGAAATGGTGATCGGTGAATCCTAGGGGTGTCATAGGGATAAGAAGTGTATGTTTGAGTTTAATCCTAGATGTCTAATTGATAAATCCAATAGTGCTATAAAAGTCCATCACCCACTTTCCAATGGTTCTGAAAGAAGCACCCTGAAAATTCTAGAGTGGGATGAAGAAATTCATTAGGTGTGGAAGAGAAGTGTTCCTGGATATTAACTGTCATGATGAAAAACCAGAGGCTGTGACAAAGGAGAGGAATGCTCTGCTCGACCCTAAATGCATTGTCAATTTCTTCAAAAACAATGAAAAATGGAACATTGCAATCCAATGCCCTATGGGAAGTGTTTTTGGAGGCAACCAACAACCTCAATGCCATAAGGGTGAGCTTTTTCCATCACTACCGTCTATGTGAACCCCGATAATGAAGTTGTGACAAGTACGCTTGTAATTTGTTCAAGTATATCAATCATACTTTTTTATTCGTATTCTACACATTCTTTACTATCATATATGTTTAGTAGAACAATCCCAGCACCACCAAAAATCATGGAATTAATGATTTTGGTATGTATAGAAAATGGTGAAATCAGTGCATCCCATGAACATAACTCCTCCCCTATCATAATTTGGTGGATTGAACTTCCCAGAGAACTTAAACATCCTCCCTCTAGTGGAACATTATGTAATTCTTGGCATGGATTATCTCTCCTTATATAGAGAGCCAACATAAATTTTCATGATAGGGAAATCACTCACAATATGGCCAATAGACCCCCGATTATGTACATGTTTAAGGATGTGGGTGAATATTCTTTAGATATATCATCTCAATCATGGATATTACTACCCTATGATTATGTGCATCTGGCATTGATGATTGATTCCAAGGAAGAAAATGTCCTTGAAGACATTCCTATTGTGAGTGATTTTACTGATGTGTTTCCTGAGGAATTTCATTATATTCCTCATTGAAGAGATTTTGAATTCCTAATTGATCTTATACCTCGGGAATTTCCAATATCCAATACTCCATATAGAATGGATGTTGTGGAGTTTAAGGATCAAAATAAACAGCTACAGGAGAATCTGGATAAAGGGCTAATACGCCCAAGTGCTACACCATGGGGTTCACCATTCCTCTTCGTCTAGAAGAATGTTGGTCCGATGCACCTTTGCATTGATTATCATGAGCTCAACATAATCATGATAAAGAAAAAGAATCTTCTTCCCTGAATTAATGAGTTTAACAATCAACTATGTGGATCACAATATTTCTCCAAGTTAGATCTGCAGAAGGAATATTATCAAGTATGGTTGAAGAAGTAATATATTCATAAGAAAACTTTTCATATATGATACGTGAACATTGAATACATAGTAATGCCTTTCAGACTCCCTAATTTTCTAGAAATATTCATCGACTTGATGAATGGAGTTTTTCGAGATTACCTTGATTAATTTGTTGTAGACTTTTTTGGAGATATTATAATATACTTTAAAACCATGGGGGATCATGATAAGCATCTAAGAACTATCCTAGAGACCTTGCAAATTGATATGATATAGGCAATGTATAGAAAGTGTGAGTTCTATTTGAAAGTGGTCTCATTCTTTGGGAATATTATCTCAATCAATGGGATATCTATGGATCCCTCAAAGATAGCTGTAATAGAGAGATAGTTGAGGCCAACATCAGTAACATATACCAGCAGCTTCTTGGGGTGAGCTGTATATTATTGAAGTTTTGTGAGAAATTTATTACAATTTTCAAACCCTCATTAAAAGATATATTGGAAGGTATTCATGAATTGATGGATTGATAAATGCGAAGAGATCTTCAAAGAGTTGAAAAGGAGGCTTATCACTATGCTAGTGCAAACATTACCCATAAGTGGAGAATTTTTTTTGTATTTAGAAATTCTTTAATGATAGGATTGGGGTTTTTGTTGATGCGGAATTAAAATTCCATTGCCTATAAATCAAGGAAAAGAATGTTAATAAGACGAAGTATCCAATACACGATCTAGAGTTAGCTGCGGTGATCTTCACTTTAAAATTTTTGTGACATTATCTCTTTGGGTAGAAGTGTGAAATATATACGGAAAACAAAACCCTCTATTATCAATTTACACATAGAGTGATGAATATGAGCCAATGAAGATGGTTATAGTGGATGAAAGAATGTGAATGCTCAATCCATTACCACCCTATTAATGCAAACAAAGTGGTGAATGCTCTAAGTAGAATGGACCCAATGATTATATCATTATTGAGAATTGAAAAGGATCCAAAATTATTATATTTGATGAACATGGACATGGAAATCATAAAGAGGTGAACATCATCAATTATTTCGCAAATGATTGCTCAGTCATCTATTTTGGAATGGATAGAGGATGCAAAAAAAGATGATGTGGGAATTCAGAAGAATGTGGAAAATATCAACAAAGGGGAAATCCTTAGAGTTCAGTGTCAATGTAGAAGGAATTGTGAAATTTGGGAATAGAATATGTGTTCCATCATGTGAGTAGATGAAAAATGAACATTGGGATGATACTTATAGTTCAAATTTCTATGTTCACTAAGGAAATACAATGATTTAATGAGATCTCCATGAGCATTATTAGTGGTAATACATGACAACTAAGATCTCTGAATATACATCAATGTTCCTTTTTTGTCAGTAAGTAAAGACTAAGAAAAAGATGCATATGGTTATGATGCAACCATTACTCATACGATCATAGAAATGGGAGAACATCACCATGGAATTTTTCACCAGGCATTCGAAGACATCTAAATAAAATAATACTATCTGGGTATTTGTTGATCATCATACAAAGACATTACACTTCATTATAATTCGGGAGGATTTCTCACTTGATCAATTGGAACACATATATATCTGAGAAGTGGAAAGGTTGTATATGATACCACTATATATTGTGTCTAATTGAGATCCATGATTGACCTCAAAGTTTTGGAAGAGTCTCTAACATGCTCTGAATAATGAGATAAACATCAGTATGACTTATAATCCTAAAACTGATGGTCAATCTGAGTAGACTATTGAGAAAAAAGAGGACTTGTTGAGAGCATTCTCAATGGACGTCAATGGAGGATTAGATCCAAAAATCGTATAGTAGAGTTTCTTTACAACAACATTTCCCAATCAAGAATACAAATGGCTCTTTATGAATCCATATATGGTAAATGGTGCAGAAAAACGACTTGTTGGGATGATGTTGCGGAGGGAAAACTCCAATTTCTGGAAATGGTCATGGAAATGACGGAGAATATTATGACCATCCAACATCACATTAAAGCTGCAAAGTGTCGAAAAAATAGCTATGCTAATAATTGTTTACGAGACCTAGAGTTGGATGTTGTAGATATGGTATTCCTCTTCATATCACCATGGAGGAGAGTTCTGTGATTTTTGAAGAAGGTAAATCTTAGTCCTAGTCACATTGTCCCTTTTCAAATCCTTGATCGCATTGGAGTAGTGGACTATCGACTAGCACTCCCACTGAACCTATCACAAGTATATGATGTCTTTCATGTATCATTTTTGAGTATGTACATAACTGAACCATCACATGTACTCAATCTAGTGGTGGTATCATTGGATAATGACCTATCCTATGAAGATAAGCCGGTGAAGATCTTAGATCGTTGGGAAATAGTTCTACGATATTTGACAATGCCCCTCGTGAAGGTGTTGTTGTGAAACCACATGTTTAAAGAAGCAACGTGGTAACTAGAGGATGTAATGAGGAAGAGTTACCCACATATGTTTTAGTGTGGGAAAAGGTAATTTTGATGGAAAAATTTCTTACTGGGGGAAGATTGTGACTACCCAAACATTCAAAAATGAAAATTATTCTTCATCTATTTAAATGTCTTATTATAAAAAATGGTTATGAAAAACTTGTTCAATTCCTTGGTTTTATGTTTATCTGTTTAAAAATATATCTTTTTAGTTATGACTATTGCTAATATAGTTGTTGAACAGCGGTCCAAATATTTGTATAAATATAGGGCTTTAACAAATCCAATTTACTCATGCAAGGGTAGTGATGGACTCATATAGTATAATTTCCCCATATGAAGGTCATTTGTCAGATCTGAGAAATGAGGTGGTGAAATTATTATTCACTCTTGACCAGGTCCAAGTAGAGATTCAATATGTTATGATTGAATTGAACCATCTACGAGAGATTTGGATGTTGATAGAGATCACCACATGTGCAATGGTATCCGTGCCACCCCAAGCGTCAGTCATAATCTTGCTCCTTACCCTTAGGACATATGATTTTGTTTTATGGGATTTTATAACAACTCTTTATCACTATGTTTATGTGAATTATTTATATATATATATATATAATTACGAATATAAATTCATTTTTCTTATTTTTACATTTTAAATATTTTTAAAAGAAAAATATAATTTTTAATTAATATTAAATTAAGAAATATATTTTAGTAATTAATTTATTTTTTAAATAAATAATATTTTTAAGAAATATTATTATTAATTAAATTTTTCATTAAATATAAATTATCTTATAATTGATATAAAACAATATCAATTTTGAATATCATTTGAAAATTTATTTTTGTCAAAACCCATGAATTTTCGATAAATGCCAGTTTTTATTTTAAAACAAAAAATTCAACTATTAAGAAAATTATTTAGACCAAATCAGTATTATTTTTTGAATAAGTATGTAGAAATTATAACATGGTTATATTTTCAAAATTTTTGGAGATAGTCGAATTTTTGGGTAAATATTGAATACCATTTAATTGTATAATGTGTTTTATGACATCATAATGACCCAATAGGTTTGTAATAAAATAATATAAATGGTATGTTCCACCAATATGTGTAATACTAATATAATAATGTGAATTTAATTATTATTTTTATGTATTTTACAATGTCTTAATGAAACCTCCAAGACTTATAAAACACTTTAACTTTTTAAATTGTTTTTTTTTTGAGAGTGTGACTCACATCCACATATGTACCCCTATTATTTTTAGAATTTCGGCAATTGGACTTATAAAATATTTTTTTTCCACACTTTTTTTGGAAAACACTTGGGAATAAACCAATGTCGGGTTTATCATTTTGATTAGTTTAATGTGTGATGTCCCAATCATAAATAATAAGGAATTTCACCTCTTTTCCTATATAAACCCACCCAAGATCCCACTTCCTCTTCAAAAAAATCCTTTTGGAGATCATGAATCCTCAAAACATAACTATATAGTATCTGTAACACCCGAGACTTTTATGTTATATAAATTATCAAAGGAATCTTTTTCTACACAACACTTGCTTGACTTGCTTTACACGCAATCGCGACCTTCCTCGATAGCTTGCGTCGTACGCAATACCGAGTTTCACTAAATAACAATATGCTATTAAAACTAGCCGTTATGAATAGTAATAACCACTTTTTAAAATTTTATAAATTTTATTTTTCAAAATGGACTTCATTTTTGGACTCAGAATATCGAAATTAGCCAAGGGTGAAATTTTTGTATTTTTCTGAAAACTTTCAATTTTTGATGAATAGTGAAACCACTAAGTGGTAGGTTAAAAAATTGAATTTTGCATAAAACTTAATTTTACCGCTTCTGTGAATGGAATTTCGAAAATCCGAGAGACACGGTTAATATCAAGGACTAAAATGTGGTTCAATGAGATGAAAATAATTTTTGGTGAATAGTAACTTTTTACTTTTTTTTTCCCGTGGTTAATAGTAAATAGGGTAACTAAGGGTAAATATGATATTAATATTACCCTAACACATGTCCTAATTCTATTGGACAAGTGTAATTCGACCAAAAACAAACTTAGGAATAAAATATGACCATTTAGGCCCACTTGGATTAGATTAGGACATTTATTATTAATTTATTAAAGAAGGGTTAAAATAGTTCAAATCAAAGTTTAATAAGTAAATCATTTTTAATATGTGGTTATACATAAGATAAATTCGATTGTAAATATTCATTAGAAAGATAAAAATATTTCCTACATGATGGTATTTTATTTGTAATTTCTAGACATCAAATAATATAATTTATTTATGACACAAAGATGATGCAGTAATTATCTTATTAATGAAATATTGACATAATTGATAATATAAATACCAAAATAAATGTAATTTAAGACTTTTTATGAATTCAACTAATTTTCTATGTTACTATGATATATTAGTGTTGATTTAATCAACTTGGTTCGAACATATAATTCTGTTATGACTTTCAAACAAATCATATATCAAATAGTGTCAAAATTGACACAAAATAGTTTTTAAATCAAATATTATATTATTAATTGTTATTTTATTCCTAAAAATCTAAGGTTCGGCCAAATGACTTAGATAAGGATATATATATTAATAATCAACAATTTGGGGTTCGTTTGGCATGTTATAGTAAGTGTATTAACCATATAGTGAAAGAAAACAAAAAGACACGGTAAAAGTTAAAATAATTAACTTAGAGTTAAATCTAATTGATAAGGTTAAAATAATACCCTAAACTTGTCTAAATCCTATTGGTTGATAGGATTTCGACCCTTCCCCACTTTATCTTAGAAATAAGACCCTTTGGAACCATTCTAAACCGATTTTGACTTTAATATAAAATAATATTTTGAGATATTCCTAAGGTGCCCCTCTCCTCCCTTATAAAAGGGCACCTCCTCCCCCTCCTCCTCACACCAAATTGAGCACTCAAGCTCGGCCAAACCCTGCCATTTTCTCCTCTCCACTTCCCTAGAATAATCCTAGAGGTCATGGTCTTCTCCAAAGACCAATCTTAGTTCCTTAAGTGGAGGATTCAAAGAGGCGTTCCAAAGAAGAGGTAATATCCATTACCGATCTTTTCAATTTCTTTCTTCTTCAACTTCTTCTTCTTTAGTTGTTTCATGATAAAGTAATAACATCATTATTACTTACATACTGATATGTTATTATAAATATGAAACAACCCTAATTCACCTTCTATCCATCCTACGGAAAAATGAAATCACCACGCGTGCGTACGTACGGAATACCGTCTCCACGCCGTGGTGTAATCTATTTTCCACCATCACCTTACAAGGATGGTTATAATGGTGTAATGAGTAACTAAATATGATTATTATGAAGTAATATTGATACTGAAATAATATATATATACTCCAATACAATTCCACGATCATAGGAATGATATCATCACTCGTGCGTACGTACGGAATACCGTCTCCACGATGTGATGCGACTCGTTCTACATGATCTTCATTTCATAATGATTATATAAATGAATTGAATGAATGAATATGGTATATAATACACTAATACCATTCTGGAAATGAATTATCTATAACCTAAAGATAAGAATAAGAATTTATTCGACAAAACACGCATAAGAACAAAAAGTTATAAAGACCCGAGTAACAAGTAACAATGAAATATTACTAACAAGAAGCTAATAATATGACCATATATGATATAATATAAATATGTATGATTCTGGAATAAGTCAATAACATTATTTAAACCATTATACAGGAGCTTCGGACACGTACAAAGCTAATCGGACCCAAGGTAAGGGAAATATCACAATCTCATTTTTATCCGAGATTGTTTATTCGTAAGTATTTACTGGGGTGTATTTTATCATCCACATCCATGTTCCCTCAATATGAAATATTGTTTCCATCCACTTTCAATAGTTTAAATCCAATTTTACCCTTAGGTGAGTTTTTAGTAAAGAATATGAAAGGAATCTTTTGTCGTTTTTTCGTACGAGGTACTTTTTGACTTTTCCGACAAAAGTACGAAGAATGTTTTTTTTTAACTTATACGGCATGAATGGATTTTTAAAACATTGTTTCCAAGAAGCTTCCTTTACAAGTTTTCAAGTTCATTTTTAATCAACTTCTTTTATTTTAAAGTTGTATGACATGTTATGAAAGGAAAAATGTTTTTGAAGAAGAAAGGATATTTTCCTCAAGAATGGAGTTCAAGTGATTTTCAAAATTATTTTCCATCTAAGATAATAAAGGGTTCTGTTTTTATCCCTATTATTACATTGATTTGATCATGTTGATGAATTCTTTTATCTTATATGAATTGATTTATGATGTCATGATGTTTCAAGAATCCCATTTTTGTTTCATGTGTTATGTGATGATGTATGTTTTATGATTATGTGGCACACATAAGAAAGGATTCATTATAAGATGGGTGGGACCTATATCTCCCTCCAATGCATTGGGTAAAGATTTTATATCTCATGAGATAGACATGGCTGGAACGGAAGGTTATTTCGGTTCAGTGATACAGGACTGAAACGAGGAGTGAACTCGGTTCAGAAAGGGACTTTGTCCACTAAGATAGTCATGGGAATGAGTCATGACTAACAAGAAATGATTTTCCATGATTATGTGTGCATGCCACAAAGTTTCAAGTTTTATGTTATGATTATGGGGATCTCATTTTCACTTCTATGATTTATTCCATGTTAAGATATTATGATCTCTTTTGCAGGTTTTTATTTTCAAAAAGATATGATATGATTTTTATTTCCTTTATTTGCCCTTGCTGAGCATTTGAGCTCACCCTTTTATGTTTTCTTTTCCCCAGGTCAGGAAGATGGATATTAAGTAGAATATGCTAAAAGGGACCCTTGATATGATGAAATAAATGGGAGACACTGTAGAAGATTTATGAACCAGTTGTTTATGTTTCCCAGTTTCTAAAGACACTATACCTATACGGTCCTTTGTGGTTTTGTCATATTTTGTAATAAGTGTGCTTCAATTTTGAAGTATTAACAATGTATGTAAAGTATGGGTCGTTATAGTTGGTATCAGAGGAAAGGTATAGTCAACCTTTGGAAACTAGGATGTGAAAGCCTTAGTAAGAACCCTAAGAATAAGTCTAAGCATAGAACACAATCTTAGAAATGGCCATGAATAACCTAGGATAAGACCATAAGCATGAAAATTTTATTCTTGAATTATGTGGTTTCCTATTATAATTAGTGTTGCTCACACTATTATTCTTGGTTTTAGTCAATGGCTGGAACCCGAAGGAACCGTGTTAATGCGGAATGCGATGGGCAATGCAATGATTGTCCCCCTGAGCAACCAAACGATATGGGAGTTGGAATGCAAAATCTTGTAGCCATGCTCACACAACTTTCTCAAGCTATGAATCATGCAGGATTTCCAAACGAGCAAAGGAGGGAGCAACATTCTGTTGAATCCTTCATGAGGCAGCGTCCACCTTCTTTCAGCGGGTCTACTGATCCATTAGTTGCTGAACAATGGATTAGTACTACTGAAAAGATATTTTCAGTTCTTCAATGTTCTGAACATGATAAAGTCATCCTAGCAGTGTATCGTTTGGAAGGAGATGCTGATCAATGGTGGAATCTTGTTAAGAATACGAGGCAAAGGGATGAAATTGAGTCTATGGAATGGGACGAGTTCAAGAACTTATTTTTCAATAAGTACTTCCCTCGTATTCTCCGAACAAAGATGGAGAAAGAGTTCCTTGAACTGAAGCAAAGGGATGATGAATCTGTTAGTACCTATGAAGCAAATTTTACAAGACTTGCAAGGTACGCTTCTGGTATTATTATCCAACCTGAGAGTAAGATCGATCGATTCTTTAGTGGCTTAAAACCAAGTCTTCGAAGGGCGTTAGCCATAAGGGACTTCAATAGCTACGAGGAAATCGTTCGATGTGCTCTCAAAGTCGAGATGGAGATTGGAGTAACCCATCAGTCACATGGGTTTGATAAGAAGAGGAAGATGGAATTCAAAGAAAAATCTAAAGAGCACACGGAAAAGAAGATGAACTTTCCCTTATGCTCAAAGTGTGGAAAGAAACATGGAGGGAGTTGTCTTAAAGGGACAAGTAAATGTTTTAAATGTGGAAAGGAAGGTCATCGGGCATTTGAATGCCATGATAATGGGAAGAAGATGTCTAATGACGCAAACAAAGGAAGGGATACACAGAATGAACCTACAACACTTCAATGTTTCAAGTGCAAGGAGATGGGGCATTATGCCAATCAATGCCCAAATCCAAGGGTTGATGATGATGGTCGACGTCAACAAACTCTTAAAGCTAAAGACAAAGGAAAGTCACATGCAATTTCTATCAGCGATGTGGAGTACGATAACGATGTGGTGAAAGGTACACTTACCATCCACTCTAAAGTAGCAAATGTTTTATTTGATTCTGGATCCACCCACTCTTTTATTTCTGAAGACTTTTCAAAGGGTATCACCGTATTACCTCAACAATTAGATGTTGAGTTATCTGTGACAACACCTAATGGCACATCAATCGCATCAAAAGTTTATAATTCTTCTCCGATCGAAGTTTGTGGGAAAGTGCTTCCTGCAAATCTTGTGATCCTTCCTTTAGTGGAATTTGATGTGATTCTTGGCATGGATTGGCTTTCTCTATATGGAGCTCATATCAATTGCCAAAGAAGGGAAGTCACATTTCATATTCCAGATCAATCTACGATCGTATACCAATGCAAGGATGAACATAACCTTCCAGTGGAAATTTCTTCCATCTTATGGGTATTGATTCCACTAAATGAAGGTTATTTATCTCAAATGGTTGGTGAGAAACTCATGATTAAGAATATGCCCATTGTAAGGGAGTTTGATGATGTCTTTCCGGAGGAATTACCGGGTCTTCCACCAAATCGTGAAGTTGAGTTTTCAATAGAACTCGTACCGGGTGCTTTGCCTATTTCAAAGACACCTTATAGAATGGCCCCAATTGAGTTGCAGGAATTGAAGAAGCAACTCCAAGAGAATCTTGATAAGGGATTCATACGCCCTAGTGCGTCACCTTGGGGAGCACCTGTTCTATTTGTTAAGAAGAAAGATGGATCAATGAGACTCTGCATTGATTATCGAGAACTTAACAAGATCACTATCAAGAACAAATATCCTCTCCCACGCATTGATGACTTATTTGACCAACTACGCGGAGCTCAATACTTTTCCAAGATTGATCTTCGTTCAGGGTATCATCAATTAAGGGTCAAAAGGGAGGATATACCAAAGACGACTTTCCGTACAAGGTATGGACACTATGAATTTATAGTGATGCCATTTGGTCTTACTAATGCCCTTTCTATCTTCATGGATCTAAGGAATAGAGTCTTTAGAGACTATCTTGATCAATTTGTGGTAGTCTTTATAGACGATATTCTTGTCTATTCAAAGAGCAAGGAAGAGCATGAAGATCACTTGAGAATTATATTGAAGACCCTGAGAAAGGAGAAGCTTTATGCCAAATTTACCAAGTGTGATTTTTGGCTTCAAAAAGTTGAATTTTTGGGTCATATAATCTCAAAAGAGGGGATATCTGTGGATCCAGCAAAAACAGAGGTTATCGAAAGATGGTCGAGACCAACCACAGTAACTGAGATCCGAAGTTTTCTTGGTTTGGCTGGATATTATCGACGTTTTGTAAAAGATTTTTCACGATTATCTAATCCACTCACCAAGTTGACTCGGAAAGGAGTTAAGTTTGTCTGGACAGAGGAATGTGAAGATAATTTCAAGGAGTTGAAAAGAAGGTTATCTAGTGCACCTGTGCTCACACTGCCTTGTAGTGGAGAAAGGTTTGTGATCTACAGTGATGCATCCAAGAAGGGATTGGGGTGTGTTCTTATGCAAAATGATATGGTGATAGCTTATGCCTCACGACAGTTGAAAATCCATGATCAAAATTACCCAACACATGATTTGGAGTTGGCTGCGGTAATCTTTGCATTAAAGATTTGGAGGCATTACCTTTATGGTGAAAGATGTGATATTTATACTGATCATAAAAGTTTAAAGTATATTTTCACACAAAAGGAGTTGAATATGCGTCAAAGAAGATGGTTGGAGCTGATTAAGGATTATGACTGCTCAATCCATTACCACCCTAGGAAAGCAAACAAGGTGGCAGATGCATTAAGTCGACAAGACCATGCTAGTTTATCCATGATGAGGATCACAAAAGATCCAATATTTATGGATTTACAAAGGATGGATCTTGGAATTATAATGGAAGGGGAAAAATCATATCTTTCTCAAATGAATGTTCAACCATCTATACATGTGAAGATTAAAGAGGCACAGAAAGAAGATGTCTAGTTACAAAAGAAGGTGAGAAATGTTCCTGAATTCAACCTTGATTGTGATGGGATAATAAAGTTCAGGAATCGGGTTTGTGTTCCTCCCATCCCCGAATTAAAGGAGCTGCTGGATGAGGCTCATAGTTCTTCATTCTCTATTCATCCTGGAAGCACGAAGATGTATAGGGACCTGAAAGAGTACTTCTGGTGGGATGGCATGAAAAGAGATGTTGCTGAATTTGTCTCTCGATGCTTGGTTTGTCAACAAGTTAAAGCTGAGAGACAGAAGTCCAAGGGGATGTTACAACCATTACCCATACCCGAATGGAAATGGGAAAACATCACTATGGACTTTGTCACAGGACTTCCTAAAACATCCAAAGGCAATAATGCTATTTGGGTCATAGTTGATCGTCTTACAAAGTCTGCACACTTCATTCCTATTAGAGAGGATTTCTCTCTAGATCAGCTTGCCAGGATATATGTAAAGGAAGTGGTAAGATTACATGGAGTACCACTTTCTATTATATCTGATCGGGATCCGAGATTTACCTCGAAGTTCTGGCGAAGTCTTCAGCATACTCTGGATACAGAGTTGAGTTTCAGCACTGCTTATCATCCCCAGACCGACGGTCAGTCTGAGAGAACAATTCAAACCCTAGAAGATATGTTGAGAGCTTGCTCTATGGATTTCAAAGGAGGTTGGGATCAACACCTACCTTTGGTAGAATTTTCTTATAATAATAGCTTTCACTCCAATATTCAGATGGCTCCTTATGAAGCTCTCTATGGAAAGAAATGCAGGACTCCAACTTGCTGGGATGAAGTTGGGGAAAGAAAGCTATTAGGACCTGATCTCGTTGATGAAATGGCAGAAAAGGTCAGATCTATTCAACAACACATAAGATCAGCTCAGAGTCGACAGAAAAGTTATGCCGACAACCGAAGAAAAGACCTAGAGTTTGAAGTGGGCGATAAAGTGTTCTTACGAATATCTCCCTGGAAGAAGGTTATGAGATTTGGAAAGAAGGGGAAGTTGAGCCCTAGATATATCGGTCCTTTCGAAATACTGGATCGTGTTGGGAAGGTAGCTTACCGATTGGCGCTTCCACCGAATCTCTCTCAAGTTCACGATGTGTTCCATGTATCTCTCCTGAGAAAGTACATACCAGATCCTTCACATGTACTCAGCTCAGAAGTTGTACCACTGGAGCAAGATCTTTCTTATGAAGAACAGCCGATAGAGATTCTGGATCGTAGCGAAAAAGTCCTACGAAACAAGACCACTCGCTTGGTGAAAGTTTTATAGAGGAACCACCAACTTGAAGAAGCTACATGGGAGCTTGAGGATATGATGAGGGAGAAGTATCCTCATCTGTTTGTTACAAAGTGACGAATTTCGAGGGCGAAATTCTTTTTAAGGGGGGTAGAATGTAACACCCGAGACTTTTATGTTATATAAATTATCAAAGGAATCTTTTTCTACACAACACTTGCTTGACTTGCTTTACACGCAATCGCGACCTTCCTCGATAGCTTGCGTCGTACGCAATACCGAGTTTCACTAAATAACAATATGCTATTAAAACTAGCCGTTATGAATAGTAATAACCACTTTTTAAAATTTTATAAATTTTATT
The DNA here is from genome assembly GCA_963277665.1 of Viscum album. NCBI lineage: Eukaryota > Viridiplantae > Streptophyta > Magnoliopsida > Santalales > Viscaceae > Viscum > Viscum album. The sequence continues at coordinate 910,266,342 of OY728161.1, read as the reverse complement.
TTTCAAAATGGACTTCATTTTTGGACTCAGAATATCGAAATTAGCCAAGGGTGAAATTTTGGTATTTTTCTGAAAACTTTCAATTTTTGATGAATAGTGAAACCACTAAGTGGTAGGTTAAAAAACTGAATTTTGCATAAAACTTAATTTTACCGCTTCTGTGAATGGAATTTCGAAAATCCGAGAGACACGGTTAATATCAAGGACTAAAATGTGGTTCAATGAGATGAAAATAATTTTTGGTGAATAGTAACTTTTTACTTTTTTTTACCGTGGTTAATAGTAAATAGGGTAACTAAGGGTAAATATGATATTAATATTACCCTAACACATGTCCTAATTCTATTGGACAAGTGTAATTCGACCAAAAACAAACTTAGGAATAAAATATGACCATTTAGGCCCACTTGGATTAGATTAGGACATTTATTATTAATTTATTAAAGAAGGGTTAAAATAGTTCAAATCAAAGTTTAATAAGTAAATCATTTTTAATATGGGGTTATACATAAGATAAATTCGATTGTAAATATTCATTAGAAAGATAAAAAGATTTCCTACATGATGGTATTTTATTTGTAATTTTTAGACATCAAATAATATAATTTATTTATGACACAAAGATGATGCAGTAATTATCTTATTAATGAAATATTGACATAATTGATAATATAAATACCAAAATAAATGTAATTTAAGACTTTTTATGAATTCAACTAATTTTCTAGGTTACTATGATATATTAGTGTTGATTTAATCAACTTGGTTCGAACATATAATTCTGTTATGACTTTCAAACAAATCATATATCAAATAGTGTCAAAATTGACACAAAATAGTTTTTAAATCAAATATTATATTATTAATTGTTATTTTATTCCTAAAAATCTAAGGTTCGGCCAAATGACTTAGATAAGGATATATATATTAATAATCAACAATTTGGGGTTCGTTTGGCATGTTATAGTAAGTGTATTTGTAACGCCCCGACCCCAGTTACCCAGAGTCGGTGCATTATTACATAACATTGGCATGATCACAAGAAAGATCAAATCTCGAAAGACCGATTGGTTTAGTAGCCTTGGAAACACTAGATATATTCATAAGTTTTACATTACATCATAAAATGAAAAACTACTACAACAACATAATGTCTCCATAATCCACACTACTATCCCCTCATAATATCCCTGCAGATCATTCATAATTTACTTCTTCACATCCTGGGGAAAAATAAAACATAGAAAAGGGGTGAGCTCAAATGCCCAGTAAGGATAACAATATAGCGGAAACTTTCATAAATAAGAATAAACATTTAAGGCAATGCATTACTAAAACAAAAGCCTTTTAAAATTGAACTTCAACATGGTATGGCAAAAGTAAAATGAAATAATGCCATTTACTTATTCACATGGATATTCTACTAATCGAATAATCACATGCAATAATCAATAACCACTTTCATAATGTTGGAATGCATAATGCCAGACTATCATAACCACATAGCCAAGACCTCGTGCCAAGACTACAAATAAGATTTTTTCAAGGCCTTGTGCCAAGACACTAGTTTGTCTCATGAGACCTACCGATGCATCGAGGAGCTATAGCGGGCTCCACCCGTCACTTATTAAGTCCAATGCATTCCCATATGAAAAGGTTTAAACATAACATAAACATTCGTATTAAAACTAGCATACTAAATGTCAATACTTTCACAATAAACTATGAATGGTATAAAAATAGCACATCCACAGTCAAACATATCACAAAACCTTCAATACAATATAGAAGTTTTGTATCATAATAAATCAACTTCAAATAATCTTAAAATCCATCAAAGGATGTTGACATAGATGAAATCAAAATTCTTTTTAAAGAAATATCTCCTTTTATTTTGAAATCATTTAAGATCCATATAAAATAAAACATTTTCTTTGAAAATATTCTTATAATCTTGTATGGGAAGCTTGGACGATTTTATAACGGCGGAAAATAACCGCACCCGCCGTATAAGTTAAAAAAAACATTCTTACCTCAATTCTGTCGAAAAGGTTAAAAAAGGACCTTGTTTTGAAAACGACGGAAAGATTCCTTTATAAACCTCTTATAAAAAGTCAAACAAGGGTATAAATGACTTTAACCCATATTCTTGTAAATAGTAAAAATGTTTTGAAATACTTTTCGAAGAAACATGGATGTGGATGATAAAGAGATCTCAGTAGATTATTATATATAAACAACCTCGGATAATGAAGAGATTGTGAAATAACCCTTACCTTGTACTTTTCCTTGGTTGGGGTAGGTTAACCTCCTGTATAATGGTGAAATAATTTTTATTAAATTATACAAGAATCATATACATTAATATGATATCATATATGATCTTTTAATATTGATTTGATAATAATATCTTAGTATTATCGTTGTTTCGGGTGTTAACTTACTTGTTTTCTTTCATATGTTTTGTTACGTAAGACATGTTTGTAAAGGATAGGTTGTATATTATTCATATCCAGAATGATATCAAGTCCTTAAACATCATTTTTAAATCATAAAATGATAATTACGCTTTAATGGTTACGATGGAGAATGAATCTCATCGCGTTCGTGGAGACGGTAGTCCGTACGTACGCACGAGCGACAATATCATTCTTTTGATATTAAAATAATATATAAATGGATGGTATATCATATATACAGAATCATTAACATGTTATATTTATTATTTACATGAGTTACACATCATTATTATACCCATCCAAATAATATTATATTGAATAACAATTACACCACGACGTGGAGACGGTAAGCCGTACGTACGCACGTATGGTGACATGTTATTCAAAGGGTGGATGGAATACTGAATATGATTGTACCATATTTATAATAACATCACAGTATATGTGAGATACTGGAGTTATTATTTCAGAATGGTAAGAACAAAGGAAGAAGAAGTGGAAGAAGAAATGAACTTAGAAAAGGGTGGTGAAATCATTACCTCTTCTTCGGGTTCTTCCTTTTGATTTGATCAAAAGGGCTCCTTAGGTTGGCTTTCTGATCAAACTGAGGCCTCTAGGTTGTATTGAGGGATGTTGGGAGAGTATTTGGGCAGAGTTTGGCTGAACCAAAAGGCTTTGAAGGTGTGAAGAAATGAGAAGGAGGAGTGCCCTTTTATAAGAGGGGTGAGGGGCACCTTTGGAAAAACTAGAAATATTAATTTATAATAAATTCATATTCGGTTTCTAAAGGCTCCAAAGTTGACTATTCAAAGGATAAGGTGGGGATAGGTCGAAAACCACTCAACCAATAGAATTTAGACAGGTTTGGGTACTTATATTAACCTTATCTTTAAGTATTAACTCTAAGGTAATTAGTTTCACTTTTACAATGTCTTTTTGTATTTTTATATAATATGGTTAATAAACTTACTATATACATCCAAGCGACCCCCAAGTGGTCCATTAATGATTAACCTATCATAATATAAGTCTCTTGGCCGAACCGTAGATTTTTAGGAATTTAATATCAATTAATAATATAATATTTGTTTTAAGAATTCTTTTATGTCAATTTTGACACTATTCATTAGTTGATTTTTGTGAAACTCATAACAGATTTATTACTTCGAACAAAGTCAATTAAATCAATCCTAATATATCATATTATCCTAGAAAATTAGTTTAATTCATTAAAAGTTTCATATTATATTTATTTGGGTATTTATAATATCAATTATTTTAATTTTTCACTATTATAGTAATTACTGCATCATCATTGTGTCATAAATTAAATAAATTATTAAATGTCTAAAAATTATAAATAAAATATCATTATGTAGGAAATCTGTTTAGCTTTCTAATGAATATTTATAATCGAAAATCCAACATGTATAACCCTATGTAAAAATTGTTCTTCTAAAAGATGTAAGCTTATACCAGTTTTATTTTTATTTTAACTTTATTATTATATTGTGTCCCTACCACATACAAGTGGCTTCAAGGGGTCCCCAAATTGACCCAAGGATGCCCATGGTCGGGTATGTGTCCACCAATAAGGTTAGGACACGTTCTAGGGTAATTTTGTATTATTATAATATTATTTTTTAACCCTTATTTACCGGATTTACCCTTTAACCATGGTAAATAAAATATTTACCGCAGTAATTATTCAAAATGTCTAAAAATAAAAGTTACCTATTTACACAATTTGAACATCCTGATTCCAAATATGGAATCCATTTTCCTAAATTCAAAACACAGAAGTGGCAGAAATTAATTTAAAATTAATTCCCGCTGTTAAAACAAAAAGCGTGTTTTTAAGAGATAATAACTATCAAAAGATTGACACTTGTTTATGTTCGGTTTAATTGTACAATTATGTCCAATGACCAAAATTATATTAAATGGTAAAAATATATTCTAAATATACTTTAAAACCACTCAAATTCATAATTTATCACTATTAATTATTTTGATTAAAAAAGTTGTTTTTAATTAAAATTTAGTAATTTTCACTATTCATCAAAATATAAAAGTTATCCGAAAAGTACCAAAATTTCACCCTAGGATAATTTCGATATTCCGAATCCAAAAATGAAGTCCATTTTGAAATATAAAATATATATGATTTCAAAAAGTAGGTATTACTATTTACAACGGCTAGTTTAATTAGTTGTGGTGTGTGTTAGAACTCGAGGTTGCGTACAACACACGCTATCGCATTATTCGAAGGGAAACGTACCGTAGAAGCTTGGGGTGTTACATTCTCCCCTCCTTCAAATAATTGCGTCCTCGCAATTTCTAGGGTATTACTGCATAAAAAGACTCGGGTGGTTCTTCATTATAAGTTCCTCGGGTTCCCACGTTGCCTCTTCCATCTTATGATTTCTCCACAAAACTTTTACCAGACGCGTCGTCCGGTTTCTCAGTACTTGTTCTCTTGTATCAAGAATCCTGACGGGCTCTTCGCAATAAGACAGATCGGGTTCCAGTTCTAATTCCTCATAGGTGAGTACATGCGTTGGGTCAGGCATGTATTTCCTCAACAGAGATACGTGGAACACATCGTGAACTTTGGAGAGACTTGGCGGCATTGCCAATCGGTAAGCTACAGCCCCAATTCGTTCTAGAATTTCGAAAGGTCCGATGTACCTGGGACTCAATTTACCTTTCTTACCAAAACGTATGACTCCCTTCCACGGAGATACCTTCAGGAAAACATGATCACCGACTTGAAATTCCAAATCCTTCCTTCGATTATCGGCATAGCTCTTCTGCCTACTTTGAGCTGCTTTGATGTGATTTTGGATTACTTTCACCTTTTCCACCGTTTCCTCCACCAGTTCTGGGCCTACAAGTTTTCTTTCACCAACGTCATCCCAACAGGTTGGTGTACGACATCTCTTTCCGTATAACGCTTCATATGGTGCCATCTGAATACTCGAATGGAAGCTATTGTTATAGGAAAATTCTACTAGAGGTAAATATTGATCCCACATACCCTGAAAATCAAGTGAGCAAGATCTCAACATGTCTTCTAAGGTTTGAATAGTCCGTTCTGATTGTCCGTCTGTCTGAGGGTGGTAAGCAGTGCTCAAATGAAGTTCAGTATCCAGGGATTTCTGAAGACTTTTCCAGAATCTTGAAGTAAAACGGGGATCACGATCAGAAACAATCGATAGGGGTACACCATGAAGTCTCACAACTTCATTAATGTATAGTCTTTCTAGACGTTCCAGGGGTAGATCTTCTCTTATAGCAAGAAAATGTGCTGACTTGGTAAGACGATCAACAATAACCCATATTGCATCGTTCCTTCTAGGAGTCTTTGGTAGCCCCATGACAAAGTCCATCGTAATATTGTCCCATTTCCACTCTGGTATGGGAAGAGGTTGCATGACTCCTCCAGGCTGTTGCCTTCCAGCTTTCACTTGTTGACAAACCATACATCTTGACACAAAATCAGCAATCTCCCTCTTCATGTTGTCCCACCAAAAATGTTCCTTCAAATCTCTATACATTTTGGTGCTCCCAGGGTGTATAGAGAAATTGGAACTATGAGCGTCATCCAGCAATTCTCTTTTTAGATCAGGTATATTGGGAACACAAAGTCTCTTCCCGAATTTCAAAATTCCATCTTCATACACAAATTCTCTCAATCTCCCATCATTCACAGCTTTAATCTTCTTCTTAAATTCTTCATCATCGGTCTGAGAACTCTTAATCCTTTCTAGTAAAGATGGTTTGGCAACCATTTGAAAAAGCATTGATGTTTCACCTTCCCTGGTTATTCCCATGTCCATCTTCACTAGATCCATGAAAATTGGATCCCTTTCAATTCTCATCATGTTCAGAACTCCATGGTCTTTTCTTCTCAAAGCATCTGCTACTTTGTTTGCTTTCCCCGGGTGGTAGTGTATCGTGCAATCATAATCCTTGAGTAATTCAAGCCATCTCCTTTGCCTCATGTTGAGTTCTTTTTGTGAGAAAATATACTTCAAACTCTTGTGATCAGTATAAATCTCACATTTTTCACCATAGAGGTAGTGCCTCCATATCTTCAAAGCAAAAATCACAGCTGCTAACTCAAGATCATGAGTAGGATAGTTTTGTTCATGAATTTTCAACTGTCGTGATGCATAGGCAATAACTCTATCATTCTGCATAAGGACACAACCAAGTCCTTTCTTTGACGCATCACTATAAATAACGAACCCATCATTCCCCGATGGTAGAGTCAATATAGGAGCATTGACTAATCTTCTCTTCAGTTCTTCGAAACATTCTTCACACTCTTTTGTCCAAACAAATTTAACCCCTTTACATGTGAGCTTCGTTAATGGGTTAGCCAATCGGGAAAAATTCTGGACGAAACGTCGATAATAACCTGCCAAGCCAATAAAACTACGTACCTCAGTTATACTCGTAGGTGCTGGCCATTCTTGGATTGCCTTGGTCTTAGAAGGATCAACAGAGATTCCATCTTTAGAGACAATATGGCCAAGAAAAGAAATCTCTTGAAGCCAGAATTCACACTTGCTAAACTTTCCATATAATTCATGCCTCCTCAGAGTCTTCAAGATAATGCGCAAGTGATTTTCATGATCTTCGTAGGTTTTGGAGTATACCAAGATATCATCAATAAATACCACCACAAATTCATCGAGATACTCCTTGAAAACTCTATTCATCAGATCCATGAATACAGAGGGTGCATTAGTCAATCCAAACGGCATTACAGTAAACTCGTAATGCCCGTACCTGGTTCGAAATGCTGTCTTCGGAATGTCTTCCTTCTTTACACACAACTGATGGTATCCAGATCGAAGGTCAATCTTTGAAAAGTATTGAGCTCCATGCAGTTGGTCAAATAAATCATCAATACGAGGTAGGGGATACTTGTTCTTTATCGTTATAGCATTGATCTCCCTGTAGTCAATACATAACCTCATAGATCCATCTTTCATTTTAACAAAAAAAACAGGGGCTCCCCATGGAGAAACACTAGGGCGAATAAATCCCTTATTACTCAATTCCTCTAGTTGTTTCTTTAGTTCGACTAACTCTACAGTGGCCATTCTATAAGGGGTCTTCGATATAGGCCTTGATCCAGGAATCAAATCAATGGAAAACTCTACTTCTCATTCTGGAGGATGTCCAGGTAAATCTTCCGGAAATACATCTACAAACTCTTTCACAACAGGTACATCCTCTATTTGAATATTCCTTTCCTCACCGAAAGTTATTTCATTCTCTTCCTCCCCAATAATTGAATTAAGTTGAGCTACATGGGGTGGATCTAAATAAGAATTAGGTGGTGACGATTCTGCTCTAAAAATAAGGTGCTCCTTATCATTATCATCAAGAATCGTAACCTCTTTCTTCTTACAATAAATCTTCGCATCATAGTCCGAAAGCCAGTCCATACCGAGGATTATATCAAACTCAATCATAGGTATGAGGATGAAATCAGCAGATAAAGAAAATTTATGTGCTCTAATGGGGACTGATTCACAAAACTTTGTTGCAACGATACGTCCCTTAGGAGTTTTAACTGACAACTCCCTTATTAAATCAAATTGGAAATATCTAATTTTCTTAGCAAACTGGGAAGATATGAAACAATGCGATGATCCAGAATCAAATAATGCATTTGCTAAACTTGAGGAAACCATTAAATTACCTGCCACCACATCTTTCGGAGCTTCTACCTCAGCAGTAGTGATAGCATATGCCTGGCCTTGATCCCTTGGCCTTTTCTGAGGTAAGTTCTCCTGACGCTTAGGACATTCATTTGCATAATGCCCCATCTCCCTGCAATTGTAGCACTGAACATTGGTAGCTTCCTTCTTCCCCTTGCAATCATGAGCTTGGTGGCCTTTTTCACCACACTTGTAACAGACTCCCATTCCCTTCAGGCAAGCACCGGGGTGTTTCTTCCCGCACTTACCACAAGATGGATATTCAACCTTTCCCTTCTTCCCCTTATTTCCATTCCCAGATTGATCAGCAGGTCTCTTCTTCTCTTGCTTTTCTTTAAAGTCATAAGACTTAGAGAATTCCTTTTCGGTCTTGATAGCACATGAGACAATGTCTTCGTACGATGAAAAGGATTGTGAGACTAATGCTCGACGGAGAAATGGTTTTAACCCATCAAAGAAACGATCAATCTTACTTCTTGGGTTGCGAATATAATCACCAGTGTACCTCGCTAACCTTGTAAAGTTAGCCTCATACTTTGTGACATTATCATCCTCCTTTTGTCTCAGACTCAGAAATTGCCTTTCCATATCTGCTCGATGGTCGCGAGGAAAGTATTTTTCTAAAAATAGATCTTTGAACTCCCTCCATTCCATGTTTGATACTTCATCATCTTCCTTCATGTTTTGAATCAATGACCACCATTGATCAGCATCTCCAGTGAGGCGGTAAACTGCCATGGTAACTTTTTCCCTTTCACTACTCCCCAAAGCCTGAAATATTTTCTCTAGGGAAAATATCCATTGCTCAGCTACTAAGGTATTTGTACTCCCATTGAACGTTGGTGGTTGTTGTCTCATGAATCGATCTAACATTGATCCTCCACGCTGCGGATCAGGGTGCTCCATACGGGTAAGGTTATTATTCATAACCTGAGTAAGTTGTCCCAGTATGGTGATTAGCTGATCGGCACCAGTTGCATCACCAGCCCCACTATAATTATCTTGAGCAGGAGGGCAATCCCTACATGGAGTGCGCGCATTGATACGGTTTCCATTTCTTCCACTAGGCGCCATTTCTAAACAATGGCATAAACTAGATCAGTTTATGAATCAAAATACATAATCCCATACTTATAAAACACTTAACATAAATTGAACTATTTATGGATATAATCCATAATCATAAAAATGTTTTTCTTTGAGGAAGTATATACTCATAAACCCTTCATAATGATTTGTAAAGATAATGAGAGTTATCCTAAGCATATCCCCCAGGAGTGTCGTAACCAAGAGTGCAGCAAGGCCCGTTGTCGTGCACCAGTTCTCGTTCGAGTCTAGCTCAAAGCGGTGTTTTCGGGTTTTACCCCTAGGTACATCTGTGCCAGAGCCGCCTCTACCTGCTCGTATCCAGACAGGGATGTATTGCTCGGAAAACTCACAAAATCTCTACAATACCAAAATTCTAGGAAGTTCTTCTATACTAATCCTCAAAGTTCATCTTAGGTCTACGTGCTCTAATCAGAGTTTATCTAAATCTAGCTTCCAAGGTTCGTACTAAACTTCCTCTGATACCAACTGTAACGCCCCGACCCCAGTTACCCAGAGTCGGTGCATTATTACATAACATTGGCATGATCACAAGAAAGATCAAATCTCGAAAGACCGATTGGTTTAGTAGCCTTGGAAACACTAGATATATTCATAAGTTTTACATTACATCATAAAATGAAAAACTACTACAACAACATAATGTCTCCATAATCCACACTACTATCCCCTAATAATATCCCTGCAGATCATTCATAATTTACTTCTTCACATCCTGGGGAAAAATAAAACATAGAAAAGGGGTGAGCTCAAATGCCCAGTAAGGATAACAATATAGCGGAAACTTTCATAAATAAGAATAAACATTTAAGGCAATGCATTACTAAAACAAAAGCCTTTTAAAATTGAACTTCAACATGGTATGGCAAAAGTAAAATGAAATAATGCCATTCACTTATTCACATGGATATTCTACTAATCGAATAATCACATGCAATAATCAATAACCACTTTCATAATGTTGGAATGCATAATGCCAGACTATCATAACCACATAGCCAAGGCCTCGTGCCAAGACTACAAATAAGATTTTGTCAAGGCCTTGTGCCGAGACAATAGTTTGTCTCATGAGACCTACCGATGCATCGAGGAGCTATAGCGGGCTCCACCCGTCACTTATTAAGTCCAATGCATTCCCATATGAAAAGGTTTAAACATAACATAAACATTCGTATTAAAACTAGCATACGAAATGTCAATACTTTCACAATAAACTATGAATGGTATAAAAATAGCACATCCACAGTCAAACATATCACAAAACCTTCAATACAATATAGAAGTTTTGTATCATAATAAATCAACTTCAAATAATCTTAAAATCCATCAAAGGATGTTGACATAGATGAAATAAAAATTCTTTTTAAAGAAATATCTCCTTTTATTTTGAAATCATTTAAGATCCATATAAAATAAAACATTTTCTTTGAAAATATTCTTATAAGCTTGTATGGGAAGCTTCGACGATTTTATAACGGCGGAAAATAACCGCACCCGCCGTATAAGTTAAAAAAAACATTCTTACCTCAATTCTGTTGAAAAGGTTAAAAAAGGACCTTGTTTTGAAAACGACGGAAAGATTCCTTTATAAACCTATTATAAAAAGTCAAACAAGGTTATAAATGACTTTAACCCATATTCTTGTAAATAGTAAAAATGTTTTGAAATACTTTTCGAAGAAACATGGATGTGGATGATAAAGAGATCTCAGTAGATTATTACATATAAACAACCTCGGATAATGAAGAGATTGTGAAATAACCCTTACCTTGTACTTTTCCTTGGTTGGGGTAGGTTAACCTCCTGTATAATGGTGAAATAATTTTTATTAAATTATACAAGAATCATATACATTAATATGATATCATATATGATCTTTTAATATTGATTTGATAATAATATCTTAGTATTATCGTTGTTTCGGGTGTTAACTTACTTGTTTTCTTTCATATGTTTTGTTACGTAAGACATGTTTGTAAAGGATAGGTTGTATATTATTCATATCCAGAATGATATCAAGTCCTTAAACATCATTTTTAGATCATAAAATGATAATTACGCTTTAATGGTTACGATGGAGAATGAATCTCATCGCGTTCGTGGAGACGGTAGTCCGTACGTACGCACGAGCGACAATATCATTCTTTTGATATTAAAATAATATATAAATGGATGGTATATCATATATACAGAATCATTAACATGTTATATTTATTATTTACATGAGTTACACATCATTATTATACCCATCCAAATAATATTATATTGAATAACAATTACACCACGACGTGGAGACGGTAAGCCGTACGTACACACGTATGGTGACATGTTATTCAAAGGGTGGATAGAATACTGAATATGATTGTACCATATTTATAATAACATCACAGTATATGTGAGATACTGGAGTTATTATTTCAGAATGGTAAGAACAAAGGAAGAAGAAGTGGAAGAAGAAATGAACTTAGAAAAGGGTGGTGAAATCATTACCTCTTCTTCGGGTTCTTCCTTTTGATTTGATCAAAAGGGCTCCTTAGGTTGGCTTTCTGATCAAACTAAGGCCTCTAGGGTGTATTGAGGGATGTTGGGAGAGTATTTGGGCAGAGTTTGTCCGAACCAAAAGGCTTTGAAGGTGTGAAGAAATGAGAAGGAGGAGTGCCCTTTTATAAGAGGGGTGAGGGGCACCTTTGGAAAAGCTAGAAATATTAATTTATAATAAATTAATATTCGGTTTCTAAAGGCTCCAAAGTTGACTATTCAAAGGATAAGGTGGGGATAGGTCGAAAACCACTCAACCAATAGAATTTAGACAGGTTTGGGTACTTATATTAACCTTATCTTTAAGTATTAACTCTAAGTTAATTAGTTTCACTTTTACAATGTCTTTTTGTATTTTTATATAATATGGTTAATAAACTTACTATATACATCCAAGCGACCCCCAAGTGGTCCATTAATGATTAACCTATCATAATATAAGTCTCTTGTCCGAACCTTAGATTTTTAGGAATTTAATATCAATTAATAATATAATATTTGTTTTAAGAATTCTTTTATGTCAATTTTGACACTATTCATTAGTTGATTTTTGTGAAACTCATAACAGATTTATTACTTCGAACAAAGTCAATTAAATCAATCCTAATATATCATATTATCCTAGAAAATTAGTTTAATTCATTAAAAGTTTCATATTATATTTATTTGGGTATTTATAATATCAATTATTTTAATTTTTCACTATTATAGTAATTACTGCATCATCATTGTGTCATAAATTAAATAAATTATTAAATGTCTAAAAATTATAAATAAAATATCATTATGTAGGAAATCTTTTTAGCTTTCTAATGAATATTTATAATCGAAAATCCAACATGTATAACCCTATGTAAAAATTGTTCTTCTAAAAGATGTAAGCTTATACCATTTTTATTTTTATTTTAACTTTATTATTATAATGTGTCCCTACCACATACAAGTGGCTTCAAGGGGTCCCCAAATTGACCCAAGGATGCCCATGGTCGGGTATGTGTCCACCAATAAGGTTAGGACACGTTCTAGGGTAATTTGGTATTATTATAATATTATTTTTTAACCCTTATTTACCGGATTTACCCTTTAACCATGGTAAATAAAATATTTACCGCAGTAATTATTCAAAATGTCTAAAAATAAAAGTTACCTATTTACACAATTTGAACATCCTGATTCGAAATATGGAATCCATTTTCCTAAATTCAAAACACAGAAGTGGCAGAAATTAATTTAAAATTAATTCCCGCTGTTAAAACAAAAAGCGTGTTTTTAAGAGATAATAACTATCAAAAGATTGACACTTGTTTATGTTCGGTTTAATTGTACAATTATGTCCAATGACCAAAATTATATTAAATGGTAAAAATATATTCTAAATATACTTTAAAACCACTCAAATTCATAATTTATCACTATTAATTATTTTGATTAAAAAAGTTGTTTTTAATTAAAATTTAGTAATTTTCACTATTCATCAAAATATAAAAGTTATCCGAAAAGTACCAAAATTTCACCCTAGGATAATTTCGATATTCCGAATCCAAAAATGAAGTCCATTTTGAAATATAAAATATATATGATTTCAAAAAGTAGGTATTGCTATTTACAACGGCTAGTTTAATTAGTTGTGGTGTGTGTTAGAACTCGAGGTTGCGTACAACACACGCTATCGCATTATTCGAAGGGAAACGTACCGTAGAAGCTTGGGGTGTTACATTCTCCCCTCCTTCAAATAATTGCGTCCTCGCAATTTCTAGGGTATTACTGCATAAAAATACTCGGGTGGTTTTCATTATAAGTTCCTCGGGTTCCCACGTTGCCTCTTCCATCTTATGATTTCTCCACAAAACTTTTACCAGACGCGTCGTCCGGTTTCTCAGTACTTGTTCTCTTGTATCAAGAATCCTGACGGGCTCTTCGCAATAAGACAGATCGGGTTCCAGTTCTAATTCCTCATAGGTGAGTACATGCGTTGGGTCAGGCATGTATTTCCTCAACAGAGATACGTGGAACACATCGTGAACTTTGGAGAGACTTGGCGGCATTGCCAATCGGTAAGCTACAGCCCCAATTCGTTCTAGAATTTCGAAAGGTCCGATGTACCTGGGACTCAATTTACCTTTCTTACCAAAACGTATGACTCCCTTCCACGGAGATACCTTCAGGAAAACATGATCACCGACTTGAAATTCCAAATCCTTCCTTCGATTATCGGCATAGCTCTTCTGCCTACTTTGAGCTGCTTTGATGTGATTTTGGATTACTTTCACCTTTTCCACCGTTTCCTCCACCAGTTCTGGGCCTACAAGTTTTCTTTCACCAACGTCATCCCAACAGGTTGGTGTACGACATCTCTTTCCGTATAACGCTTCATATGGTGCCATCTGAATACTCGAATGGAAGCTATTGTTATAGGAAAATTCTACTAGAGGTAAATATTGATCCCACATACCCTGAAAATCAAGTGAGCAAGATCTCAACATGTCTTCTAAGGTTTGAATAGTCCGTTCTGATTGTCTGTCTGTCTGAGGGTGGTAAGCAGTGCTCAAATGAAGTTCAGTATCCAGGGATTTCTGAAGACTTTTCCAGAATCTTGAAGTAAAACGGGGATCACGATCAGAAACAATCGATAGGGGTACACCATGAAGTCTCACAACTTCATTAATGTATAGTCTTGCTAGACGTTCCAGGGGTAGATCTTCTCTTATAGCAAGAAAATGTGCTGACTTGGTAAGACGATCAACAATAACCCATATTGCATCGTTCCTTCTAGGAGTCTTTGGTAGCCCCATGACAAAGTCCATCGTAATATTGTCCCATTTCCACTCCGGTATGGGAAGAGGTTGCATGACTCCTCCAGGCTGTTGCCTTCCAGCTTTCACTTGTTGACAAACCATACATCTTGACACAAAATCAGCAATCTCCCTCTTCATGTTGTCCCACCAAAAATGTTCCTTCAAATCTCTATACATTTTGGTGCTCCCAGGGTGTATAGAGAAATTGGAACTATGAGCGTCATCCAGCAATTCTCTTTTTAGATCAGGTATATTGGGAACACAAAGTCTCTTCCCGAATTTCAAAATTCCATCTTCATACACAAATTCTCTCAATCTCCCATCATTCACAGCTTTAATCTTCTTCTTAAATTCTTCATCATCGGTCTGAGAACTCTTAATCCTTTCTAGTAAAGATGGTTTGGCAACCATTTGAAAAAGCATTGATGTTTCACCTTCCCTGGTTATTCCCATGTCCATCTTCACTAGATCCATGAAAATTGGATCCCTTTCAATTCTCATCATGTTCAGAACTCCATGGTCTTTTCTGCTCAAAGCATCTGCTACTTTGTTTGCTTTCCCCGGGTGGTAGTGTATCGTGCAATCATAATCCTTGAGTAATTCAAGCCATCTCCTTTGCCTCATGTTGAGTTCTTTTTGTGAGAAAATATACTTCAAACTCTTGTGATCAGTATAAATCTCACATTTTTCACCATAGAGGTAGTGCCTCCATATCTTCAAAGCAAAGATCACAGCTGCTAACTCAAGATCATGAGTAGGATAGTTTTGTTCATGAATTTTCAACTGTCGTGATGCATAGGCAATAACTCTATCATTCTGCATAAGGACACAACCAAGTCCTTTCTTTGACGCATCACTATAAATAATGAACCCATCATTCCCCGATGGTAGAGTCAATATAGGAGCATTGACTAATCTTCTCTTCAGTTCTTCGAAACATTCTTCACACTCTTTTGTCCAAACAAATTTAACCCCTTTACGTGTGAGCTTCGTTAATGGGTTAGCCAATCGGGCAAAATTCTGGACGAAACGTCGATAATAACCTGCCAAGCCAATAAAACTACGTACCTCAGTTATACTCGTAGGTGCTGGCCATTCTTGGATTGCCTTGGTCTTAGAAGGATCAACAGAGATTCCATCTTTAGAGACAATATGGCCAAGAAAAGAAATCTCTTGAAGCCAGAATTCACACTTGCTAAACTTTCCATATAATTCATGCCTCCTCAGAGTCTTCAAGATAATGCGCAAGTGATTTTCATGATCTTCGTAGGTTTTGGAGTATACCAAGATATCATCAATAAATACCACCACAAATTCATCGAGATACTCCTTGAAAACTCTATTCATCAGATCCATGAATACAGAGGGTGCATTAGTCAATCCAAACGGCATTACAGTAAACTCGTAATGCCCGTACCTGGTTCGAAATGCTGTCTTCGGAATGTCTTCCTTCTTTACACACAACTGATGGTATCCAGATCGAAGGTCAATCTTTGAAAAGTGTTGAGCTCCATGCAGTTGGTCAAATAAATCATCAATACGAGGTAGGGGATACTTGTTCTTTATCGTTATAGCATTGATCTCCCTGTAGTCAATACATAACCTCATAGATCCATCTTTCTTTTTAACAAAAAGAACAGGGGCTCCCCATGGAGAAACACTAGGGCGAATAAATCCCTTATTACTCAATTCCTCTAGTTGTTTCTTTAGTTCGACTAACTCTACAGTGGCCATTCTATAAGGGGTCTTCGATATAGGCCTTGATCCAGGAATCAAATCAATGGAAAACTCTACTTCTCGTTCTGGAGGATGTCCAGGTAAATCTTCCGGAAATACATCTACAAACTCTTTCACAACAGGTACATCCTCTATTTGAACATTCCTTTCCTCACCGAAAGTTATTTCATTCTCTTCCTCCCCAATAATTGAATTAAGTTGAGCTACATGGGGTGGATCTAAATAAGAATTAGGTGGTGACGATTCTGCTCTAAAAATAAGGTGCTCCTTATCATTATCATCAAGAATCGTAACCTCTTTCTTCTTACAATAAATCTTCGCATCATAGTCCGAAAGCCAGTCCATACCGAGGATTATATCAAACTCAATCATAGGTATGACGATGAAATCAGCAGATAAAGAAAATTTATGTGCTCTAATGGGGACTGATTCACAAAACTTTGTTGCAACGATACGTCCCTTAGGAGTTTTAACTGACAACTCCCTTATTAAATCAAATTGGAAATATCTAATTTTCTTAGCAAACTGGGAAGATATGAAACAATGCGATGATCCAGAATCAAATAATGCATTTGCTAAACTTGAGGAAACCATTAAATTACCTGCCACCACATCTTTCGGAGCTTCTACCTCAGCAGTAGTGATAGCATAATCCTGGCCTTGATCCCTTGGCCTTTTCTGAGGTAAGTTCTCCTGACGCTTAGGACATTCATTTGCATAATGCCCCATCTCCCTGCAATTGTAGCACTGAACATTGGTAGCTTCCTTCTTCCCCTTTCAATCATGAGCTTGGTGGCCTTTTTCACCACACTTGTAACAGACTCCCATTCCCTTCAGGCAAGCACCGGGGTGTTTCTTCCCGCACTTACCACAAGATGGATATTCAACCTTTCCCTTCTTCCCCTTATTTCCATTCCCAGATTGATCAGCAGGTCTCTTCTTCTCTTGCTTTTCTTTAAAGTCATAAGACTTAGAGAATTCCTTTTCGGTCTTGATAGCACATGAGACAATGTCTTCGTACGATGAAAAGGATTGTGAGACTAATGCTCGACGGAGAAATGGTTTTAACCCATCAAAGAAACGATCAATCTTACTTCTTGGGTTGCGAATATAATCACCAGTGTACCTCGCTAACCTTGTAAAGTTAGCCTCATACTTTGTGACATTATCATCCTCCTTTTGTCTCAGACTCAGAAATTGCCTTTCCATATCTGCTCGATGGTCGCGAGGAAAGTATTTTTCTAAAAATAGATCTTTGAACTCCCTCCATTCCATGTTTGATACTTCATCATCTTCCTTCATGTTTTGAATCAATGACCACCATTGATCAGCATCTCCAGTGAGGCGGTAAACTGCCATGGTAACTTTTTCCCTTTCACTACTCCCCAAAGCCTGAAATATTTTCTCTAGGGAAAATATCCATTGCTCAGCTACTAAGGGATTTGTACTCCCATTGAACGTTGGTGGTTGTTGTCTCATGAATCGATCTAACATTGATCCTCCACGCTGCGGATCAGGGTGCTCCATACGGGTATGGTTATTATTCATAACCTGAGTAAGTTGTCCCAGTATGGTGATTAGCTGATCGGCACCAGTTGCATCACCAGCCCCACTATAATTATCTTGAGCAGGAGGGCAATCCCTACATGGAGTGCGCGCATTGATACGGTTTCCATTTCTTCCACTAGGCGCCATTTCTAAACAATGGCATAAACTAGATCAGTTTATGAATCAAAATACATAATCCCATACTTATAAAACACTTAACATAAATTGAACTATTTATGGATATAATCCATAATCATAAAAATGTTTTTCTTTGAGGAAGTATATACTCATAAACCCTTCATAATGATTTGTAAAGATAATGAGAGTTATCCTAAGCATATCCCCCGGGAGTGTCGTAACCAAGAGTGCAGCAAGGCCCGTTGTCGTGCACCAGTTCTCGTTCGAGTCTAGCTCAAAGCGGTGTTTTCGGGTTTTACCCCTAGGTACATCTGTGCCAGAGCCGCCTCTACCTGCTCGTATCCAGACAGGGATGTATTGCTCGGAAAACTCACAAAATCTCTACAATACCAAAATTATAGGAAGTTCTTCTATACTAATCCTCAAAGTTCATCTTAGGTCTACGTGCTCTAATCAGAGTTTATCTAAATCTAGCTTCCAAGGTTCGTACTAAACTTCCTCTGATACCAACTGTAACGCCCCGACCCCAGTTACCCAGAGTCGGTGCATTATTACATAACATTGGCATGATCACAAGAAAGATCAAATCTCGAAAGACCGATTGGTTTAGTAGCCTTGGAAACACTAGATATATTCATAAGTTTTACATTACATCATAAAATGAAAAACTACTACAACAACATAATGTCTCCATAATCCACACTACTATCCCCTAATAATATCCCTGCAGATCATTCATAATTTACTTCTTCACATCCTGGGGAAAAATAAAACATAGAAAAGGGGTGAGCTCAAATGCCCAGTAAGGATAACAATATAGCGGAAACTTTCATAAATAAGAATAAACATTTAAGGCAATGCATTACTAAAACAAAAGCCTTTTAAAATTGAACTTCAACATGGTATGGCAAAAGTAAAATGAAATAATGCCATTCACTTATTCACATGGATATTCTACTAATCGAATAATCACATGCAATAATCAATAACCACTTTCATAATGTTGGAATGCATAATGCCAGACTATCATAACCACATAGCCAAGGCCTCGTGCCAAGACTACAAATAAGATTTTGTCAAGGCCTTGTGCCGAGACACTAGTTTGTCTCATGAGACCTACCGATGCATCGAGGAGCTATAGCGGGCTCCACCCGTCACTTATTAAGTCCAATGCATTCCCATATGAAAAGGTTTAAACATAACATAAACATTCGTATTAAAACTAGCATACGAAATGTCAATACTTTCACAATAAACTATGAATGGTATAAAAATAGCACATCCACAGTCAAACATATCACAAAACTTTCAATACAATATAGAAGTTTTGTATCATAATAAATCAACTTCAAATAATCTTAAAATCCATCAAAGGATGTTGACATAGATGAAATAAAAATTCTTTTTAAAGAAATATCTCCTTTTATTTTGAAATCATTTAAGATCCATATAAAATAAAACATTTTCTTTGAAAATATTCTTATAAGCTTGTATGGGAAGCTTCGACGATTTTATAACGGCGGAAAATAACCGCACCCGCCGTATAAGTTAAAAAAAACATTCTTACCTCAATTCTGTCGAAAAGGTTAAAAAAGGACCTTGTTTTGAAAACGACGGAAAGATTCCTTTATAAACCTATTATAAAAAGTCAAACAAGGGTATAAATGACTTTAACCCATATTCTTGTAAATAGTAAAAATGTTTTGAAATACTTTTCGAAGAAACATGGATGTGGATGATAAAGAGATCTCAGTAGATTATTACATATAAACAACCTCGGATAATGAAGAGATTGTGAAATAACCCTTACCTTGTACTTTTCCTTGGTTGGGGTAGGTTAACCTCCTGTATAATGGTGAAATAATTTTTATTAAATTATACAAGAATCATATACATTAATATGATATCATATATGATCTTTTAATATTGATTTGATAATAATATCTTAGTATTATCGTTGTTTCGGGTGTTAACTTACTTGTTTTCTTTCATATGTTTTGTTACGTAAGACATGTTTGTAAAGGATAGGTTGTATATTATTCATATCCAGAATGATATCAAGTCCTTAAACATCATTTTTAGATCATAAAATGATAATTACGCTTTAATGGTTACGATGGAGAATGAATCTCATCGCGTTCGTGGAGACGGTAGTCCGTACGTACGCACGAGCGACAATATCATTCTTTTGATATTAAAATAATATATAAATGGATGGTATATCATATATACAGAATCATTAACATGTTATATTTATTATTTACATGAGTTACACATCATTATTATACCCATCCAAATAATATTATATTGAATAACAATTACACCACGACGTGGAGACGGTAAGCCGTACGTACGCACGTATGGTGACATGTTATTCAAAGGGTGGATAGAATACTGAATATGATTGTACCATATTTATAATAACATCACAGTATATGTGAGATACTGGAGTTATTATTTCAGAATGGTAAGAACAAAGGAAGAAGAAGTGGAAGAAGAAATGAACTTAGAAAAGGGTGGTGAAATCATTACCTCTTCTTCGGGTTCTTCCTTTTGATTTGATCAAAAGGGCTCCTTAGGTTGGCTTTCTGATCAAACTAAGGCCTCTAGGTTGTATTGAGGGATGTTGGGAGAGTATTTGGGCAGAGTTTGGCCGAACCAAAAGGCTTTGAAGGTGTGAAGAAATGAGAAGGAGGAGTGCCCTTTTATAAGAGGGGTGAGGGGCACCTTTGGAAAAGCTAGAAATATTAATTTATAATAAATTAATATTCGGTTTCTAAAGGCTCCAACGTTGACTATTCAAAGGATAAGGTGGGGATAGGTCGAAAACCACTCAACCAATAGAATTTAGACAGGTTTGGGTACTTATATTAACCTTATCTTTAAGTATTAACTCTAAGTTAATTAGTTTCACTTTTACAATGTCTTTTTGTATTTTTATATAATATGGTTAATAAACTTACTATATACATCCAAGCGACCCCCAAGTGGTCCATTAATGATTAACCTATCATAATATAAGTCTCTTGGCCGAACCTTAGATTTTTAGGAATTTAATATCAATTAATAATATAATATTTGTTTTAAGAATTCTTTTATGTCAATTTTGACACTATTCATTAGTTGATTTTTGTGAAACTCATAACAGATTTATTACTTCGAAAAAAGTCAATTAAATCAATCCTAATATATCATATTATCCTAGAAAATTAGTGTAATTCATTAAAAGTTTCATATTATATTTATTTGGGTATTTATAATATCAATTATTTTAATTTTTCACTATTATAGTAATTACTGCATCATCATTGTGTCATAAATTAAATAAATTATTAAATGTCTAAAAATTATAAATAAAATATCATTATGTAGGAAATCTTTTTAGCTTTCTAATGAATATTTATAATCGAAAATCCAACATGTATAACCCTATGTAAAAATTGTTCTTCTAAAAGATGTAAGCTTATACCATTTTTATTTTTATTTTAACTTTATTATTATAATGTGTCCCTACCACATACAAGTGGCTTCAAGGGGTCCCCAAATTGACCCAAGGATGCCCATGGTCGGGTATGTGTCCACCAATAAGGTTAGGACACGTTCTAGGGTAATTTTGTATTATTATAATATTATTTTTTAACCCTTATTTACCGGATTTACCCTTTAACCATGGTAAATAAAATATTTACCGCAGTAATTATTCAAAATGTCTAAAAATAAAAGTTACCTATTTACACAATTTGAACATCCTGATTCCAAATATGGAATCCATTTTCCTAAATTCAAAACACAGAAGTGGCAGAAATTAATTTAAAATTAATTCCCGCTGTTAAAACAAAAAGCGTGTTTTTAAGAGATAATAACTATCAAAAGATTGACACTTGTTTATGTTCGGTTTAATTGTAAAATTATGTCCAATGACCAAAATTATATTAAATGGTAAAAATATATTCTAAATATACTTTAAAACCACTCAAATCCATAATTTATCACTATTAATTATTTTGATTAAAAAAGTTGTTTTTAATTAAAATTTAGTAATTTTCACTATTCATCAAAATATAAAAGTTATCCGAAAAGTACCAAAATTTCACCCTAGGATAATTTCGATATTCCGAATCCAAAAATGAAGTCCATTTTGAAATATAAAATATATATGATTTCAAAAAGTAGGTATTTCTATTTACATCGGCTAGTTTAATTAGTTGTGGTGTGTGTTAGAACTCGAGGTTGCGTACAACACACGCTATCGCATTATTCGAAGGGAAACGTACCGTAGAAGCTTGGGGTGTTACAGTATTAACCATATAGTGAAAGAAAACAAAAAGACACGGTAAAAGTTAAAATAATTAACTTAGAGTTAAATCTAATTGATAAGGTTAAAATAATACCCTAAACTTGTCTAAATCCTATTGGTTGATAGGATTTCGACCCTTCCCCACTTTATCTTCGAAATAAGACCCTTTGGAACAATTATAAACCGATTTTGACTTTAATATAAAATAATATTTTGAGATATTCCTAAGGTGCCCCTCTCCTCCCTTATAAAAGGGCACCTCCTCCCCCTCCTCCTCACACCAAATTGAGCACTCAAGCTCGGCCAAACCCTGCCATTTTCTCCTCTCCACTTCCCTAGAATAATCCTAGAGGTCCTGGTCTTCTCCAAAGACCAATCTTAGTTCCTTAAGTGGAGGATTCAAAGAGGCGTTCCAAAGAAGAGGTAATATCCATTACCGATCTTTTCAATTTCTTTCTTCTTCAACTTCTTCTTCTTTAGTTGTTTCATGATAAAGTAATAACATCAGTATTACTTACATACTGATATGTTATTATAAATATGAAACAACCCTAATTCACCTTCTATCCATCCTACGGAAAAATGAAATCACCACGCGTGCGTACGTACGGAATACCGTCTCCACGCCGTGGTGTAATCTATTTTCCACCATCACCTTACAAGGATGGTTATAATGGTGTAATGAGTAACTAGATATGATTATTATGAAGTAATATTGATACTGAAATAATATATATATACTCCAATACAATTCCACGATCATAGGAATGATATCATCACTCGTGCGTACGTACGGAATACCGTCTCCACGATGTGATGCGACTCGTTCTACATGATCTTCATTTCATAATGATTATATAAATGAATTGAATGAATGAATATGGTATATAATACACTAATACCATTATGGAAATGAATTATCTATAACCTAAAGATAAGAATAAGAATTTATTCGACAAAACACGCATAAGAACAAAAAGTTATAAAGACCCGAGTAACAAGTAACAATGAAATATTACTAACAAGAAGCTAATAATATGACCATATATGATATAATATAAATATGTATGATTCTGGAATAAGTCAATAACATTATTTAAACCATTATACAGGAGCTTCGGACACGTACAAAGCTAATCGGACCCAAGGTAAGGGAAATATCACAATCTCATTTTTATCCGAGATTGTTTATTCGTAAGTATTTACTGGGGTGTATTTTATCATCCACATCCATGTTCCCTAAATATGAAATATTGTTTCCATCCACTTTCAATAGTTTAAATCCAATTTTACCCTTAGGTGAGTTTTTAGTAAAGAATATGAAAGGAATCTTTTGTCGTTTTTTCGTACGAGGTACTTTTTGACTTTTCCGACAAAAGTACGAAGAATGTTTTTTTTAACTTATACGGCATGAATGGATTTTTAAAACATTGTTTCCAAGAAGCTTCCTTTACAAGTTTTCAAGTTCATTTTTAATCAACTTCTTTTATTTTAAAGTTGTATGACATGTTATGAAAGGAAAAATGTTTTTGAAGAAGAAAGGATATTTTCCTCAAGAATGGAGTTCAAGTGATTTTCAAAATTATTTTCCATCTAAGATAATAAAGGGTTCTGTTTTTATCCCTATTATTACATTGATTTTATCATTTTGATGAATTCTTTTATCTTATATGAATTGATTTATGATGTCATGATGTTTCAAGAATCCCATTTTTGTTTCATGTGTTATGTGATGATGTATGTTTTATGATTATGTGGCACACATAAGAAAGGATTCATTATAAGATGGGTGGGACCTATATCTCCCTCCAATGCATTGGGTAAAGATTTTATATCTCATGAGATAGACATGGCTGGAACGGAAGGTTATTTCGGTTCAGTGATACAGGACTGAAACGAGGAGTGAACTCGGTTCAGAAAGGGACTTTGTCCACTAAGATAGTCATGGCAATGAGTCATGACTAACAAGAAATGATTTTCCATGATTATGTGTGCATGCCACAAAGTTTCAAGTTTTATGTTATGATTATGGGGATCTAATTTTCACTTCTATGATTTATTCCATGTTAAGATATTATGATCTCTTTTGCAGGTTTTGATTTTCAAAAAGATATGATATGATTTTTATTTCCTTTATTTGCCCTTGCTGAGCATTTGACCTCACCCTTTTATGTTTTATTTTCCCCAGGTCAGGAAGATGGATATTAAGTAGAATATGCTAAAAGGGACCCTAGATATGATGAAATAAATGGGAGACACTGTAGAAGATTTATGAACCAGTTGTTTATGTTTCCCAGTTTCTAAAGACACTATACCTATACGGTCCTTTGTGGTTTTGTCATATTTTGTAATAAGTGTGCTTCAATTTTGAAGTATTAACAATGTATGTAAAGTATGGGTCGTTATAGTATCCTCAAAAGGAGCCTGAAGCTCCCAATAGGCCTCTCCCAAGCCACTCACATGCCTTTGCGATCACACTTCCAAGTCAGGGTTTCCTTTCTTTATCATTTTCTCCATGTTTCTTATTATTGTTGTGCACATTTATTTTTCAATTAATAATGTATGGGTATGGTGTTGAAACTACCCCATACATCATTATTAATGCTTTAATGTTAAGATATCCCATTCCCTCTCATCTATGTCTTACTTGTACACCCATTTCCATGTTGAAATTCTTGAAATAACGTCTCTCTTCTCATTTTCATTCAAGAAATTCTTTTGTATTATGAATCAAAATTCCATTAAATTCTTGGGAGAATTATTTTTACGACCCACTTAATTTCAATTTCATGTAAATATGATGGGACACCCCCACTCACTCTCATCATCCATTTCTATGAGTGCTTATGTCATGTCGTTATGCTGTCGAAATTACACCGTAGTTTTCCAAGTCAAAGACATTGTGTTGTGAATACCATGACCACTTCTATATCAAGGGTATTCACCCTTATGAACATATACATATTGATTATAGAGATTAATGTAGTAATTATAAATTCCATTTTCATTGAATAAATCAAATTTTTTATTGAATCAATGTCTTATGATCCATGTGGCACACTTCGGAATGAATTGAAATGTTTGAGAATGGTGTGCCCAGATAGCTCTCCAATGCTTATGGTAATGTATGGTATCATGATAAATGAAGTGCAACGAGGGTTTACACATGATAATTAATTTTAAATGAGGGTTCACTCATTCTCCATGTATAATTATCCTTGACTCATGCTAATTTCATGTTAAATTTTGTTGTCACATTTATATATTATGATAGACATGCCTTATCGTGCCCTTATATTAATTTTTATCATGCACTCTATTAATATGTTTATATCCTAACATGTAATGTATTTTTCATGTTTTTAATATTTTACTCCCTTACTATGATTTATAGATCACCATTTTCTTAGGAATGTTCTTAGGTTTTCTAATGCAATGCTAAGTATGTGGGAATTTATTAGTCATGTTATGTATGTTTTCAATAAAGATGTGTGTTTCATGATTTATGTTATAATGTGATGTTCCTATGCCCCATGGAAACTATTCCTCTCGACCATATTTTTCGTATCATGTGAGGTTTTGATGTATTAAATAATTGTTATGTATGAAATAAAGTAATGGTTGTTTTATTTCTTCAATGATATGTGATTCTCACCCAGTTTGTATTGGTTTTAGTAAATGGAGGAGACCAGAAGGAATCCGATTAATAATGAGTCTGGTGGAAAATTTAGTGATTATGGGAATCAAAATTGGATAATGATTGGAGAGAAATATATTTTTATGGTGTTGAATCATCTATCAAGATAAATAATTAAAAAAGTGAACTTTTATGACATTCCAAACACATTGAATAAGAGGATGATGAACATTTTGATGCATAGAGGTAGTATTATTCACTTTCCAAAATGTCCAGGAGAATGGAAGAAGAACGATGAGGAATACCTCAAATGGAGGGGAAGATGTCATATCTTGGAGAAAAGGATCATATAGTGATGATTTATTATAGAGATCAATGTCCATATTTGAAAAAAAAAATCATTACGCAACTCAATTCCCTAATATAAGGATCTATTTCTATAAACAGAAATGATATTTTCCATGTCTATTATTATAGTGAAAGAATTTAATTATATATGTATATGATTCCAATAATGATGAATGGGGAATTATATAAGGATTATAATTTATGTTTTTATATAAGTATTCTCAGGAATATGTTGAATAGTTATAATATATAAGAAAAGAAATTTTATGAAAATTGATATTCATATGAAACACATGATTAAGGTAAAATAACCCTTAATATGTGCCTGATGTTAAGATAATGTTATAAGAATAATGATATTCATGATATGAATAAGTAAATTAGACAATATTAGTTACCTTAGAACTAGTTATGGATTTGTTGAGATGTGGGTTATGTTGTCAAATATTAGGAACACATAATTTCTGAACATAAAGAATATATCCAATAAGGATTGGAATAGGAAAAAATGAATGTTTTAAATAAGGATATATGGTAATTTAGGTCATTACAATGACTCAAGATAATTCATGAAGCTGTCATTAAATTTATTGGAATGTGACCAAAACAATATATCTTATGATATATGGGGGATAAATGATAGTAATAACATAATTATTGTATGTCCTTTCTTGTCATTGTTTTTTAATAATATGAGTTTGTATAGAATTATATTGGATAAGACTAAACATTGTAATGGATTATTTTGGACATCATATATTATTTTTATGAATAAAACATTTTTAAATTTTTTTAATAGAGTCATTTTAGAAAATGGGCATCCAGTAGGATGGGAGAGAACATGTCGCATTGGACAAGGATATGGGAATAAAACACACAACAGAAGTGTGATAGGCCTTTATTTCAAGCCACTATCCTATGAGAAGTCTATCTTTAGTTTAATTATGTTTTATATTATTTAGGTGTTATGATAGATGAAGTATAAGACCTTTTTTGAAACAATATATGATTTATCTCACCATAGACGGATGTACGTATATTTGATAACTTGTGAAGACCTTACTATGATAGAGAGAAATTGAATGACTTATCAGTTTAACGCACGATCTACAAACTCTTCATGAATGAAAATCTTTACTTTATTTCTTTAAATAATAGATGAAGTGTCAATTTTTCAATGCATGAACAATGATTAGATTATACCAAAATCACGTAAGTATTTATTCTCAAGAAAAATTATTCCACTTTAGGGAACGACTAATGAAAACCAAAAATATAATCCTAGTACCTTATTATCTAATGAATAATATAGTAACATAAATAACCACATATTTATGGATTTATGGTAGTGAACATTCTACAAACCTTATTCTCTATCACTATAAATTAATACATTATAGTTAGATTTCTCTTCCATATACATGTTTTCACTTCCAACCTATGTTCTCATATATAGAAACCATGTGATGAGTTACACAGTATAACCGTTATATTTCTAATTAAGCTTTTTAAAATAAATTTTTTGTATCCCTTTTTTTGAAGATTGTTTCCACGAGAGAAGCGTTCAAGTATAAAACCACTTATAACCCCGGTGAATTTTGAGGGAGAAATTAATTTTTAGGGGGTAGAATGTAACACATATATATTTTATAATAAATATAATTTTAATTTCATCGATTTCATGTGTTGTATGATACATCAATATTATAATTCACTATGAGATACACCGCATTAGATTGCAGAATACGCAACAATATTCATGGATTTTGTTGCACACAATATCATGTTCTTTTAATAGAATTAATTTTACGTAATAGTGAGTATAAATTTTGTCTAATAAATAAATGAACTAGGATTAGATTATGTTATATAAAACAACAAAATAATCATTCACTAAACACAACACTAAGTTGCCTTGCGTTACACGCAAGAGAGACCTTTCTCAATAGTTGGAGTTGTACGTGATACCATGTTTCCCAAAACAATGATATATTATTAAAATAATATTATTTAATTGGATATAAACAAGTATTTAGGAATATTATTAAGGACATTTTTAATTTTATATAACAATATAATTCATCCTATACATTTTTTAGAACACGATATGAGGCCAAAAGCAATTTTTCTAAAAAATATTTTTTTTAAAATAAACATCTGTTTTACCGTTGTTTTATGGTGCAACCATTTAAAATATAGTTATGACAATTTTGTATGTTTAATTTGACAATAAATATCTTTTTATTGTGTATTGGGACATAAAAATTTCATTATGATGAATTTCTTGTATTGTTCTAAAAAAATCCAAATTTTATGAAAAGTGATAATTTCTGAATTTTAATTCAAAACTGCCTTTTTATATAGATTAATTTTATAGATAGATTGTCTTATTAAATTATTTAAATGTTTAATCTTATTTTATTTCCATTTAATCTAATTATGGTCATTAAAATTAATTTTCCATCGATATTTTACATAAATACATCATAATATTTTGATAGTTTTTACTTCCTAAAACCCCACTTTTTTGGATTTCATAATAGAAATTAGTTTTAAATTAATGGCTACAACTTATGGGTTTTAAATTTGGAAAAATTGATTCCATATTTGGAATCATAGGGTAAAAATTGTGTTAATATGTACTATTTATTTTTATAAACTATGTATATTATCATTTGTAGTTATTTTATTTACCTTGGTTAAAGGGTAAATCAAGTAAATATGGGTAAAACTAATATTACAATAGTATTTAACTACCCTAACACTTTTACTAATCCCATTAAGTGATATATTTCCAAACATGGGAATTCTTGGGTCTATTTTGGGATCCTATAGAGCCACTTTAATGTGAAAATAACATTTTATAATAATTAAATTAAATTAATGAGAAATATAACACAAACATGTATCTGTTAATAATAAAAATTTTATACGAGGATAAATAGACGATCGCTTCCACTATAAATACTAAATATAAATAAAAAATGTTTCCTGCATCATGATATTTTATTTATAATTGTTAGAATTTATATTAATAAATTTAATAATTACACATTGATGATGACATGATTGATTCATTAATAACAGATTCAAAAAAATGATATTATAAATGTTAATATAAAAGTAATTTAAATATTATGATTTCATACATGAATCATCAGGAAACTATAGACATATTATCATTGATTTAATTACTTAGTTTTCAATGAATATGTTTGGTTTTAATTTTTTAAAAATACATGTGATATTTGATGCACCCATAAGGGGAACAATGAGCTAGGTTTACCCTCGTCGCTACATCCTTCCTCCTCTTGATTAATGCGACCTTCCTTCACACTTGGTAAGATTTTTTCGGTGGAATTCTATTGCAGCGGCGTCAGCAACTTCATGGACTGAGATTCCCTAGAGATTTGCACCGTGGTTGGCCACTCCTTTCCCAATTCCTTCTACGCTGGATAGTTTTTCTCATGGAAGCAACACGTCGGACCGCGGCTGAGATCCAGCTCATGTGGCTTTGGATTTTTTATCTCATTCCTAGTGTGTACGGTGGGAGGATGCAATGTTCATTGTGATAGACTCAGACAATGGTGAAAGGATATGATTTGCAGTGGTTTTCCACCCATAGGAATGGAGATGTTTCTCTGACATTTGGTTTTCTTGTGATCATTTATTATTTTGGAGGCATTTACGATAATGGTGATTCGTTCATGAATCGAAAATTAGGCTTTGATTTGGTCTTTTATTGGATTAATTAATGTTTGAGGTATTTCTACTAAATTAGAGACCGGTAATTTAGTATTACAACGGAAATTTGGTTCTGTTGCATATGTCAACAGTGTCTGGTTTGAAGGAAATGTTATATGATACGGGGTGTATCATTCAGGAATTTTGATTCTCTTACCTTTTGTATTGTCTACCGATTAATTAATGTGAAGAAGATGAAAGGTTGGTTGTGCTCGTTGTAGATGAATTGCTGATATTTTCTTATCATGATGAACTCTATAAATTTGGATGTGTGTCTGTTGCAGCACTGCTATGGGTTTGAAAATTTTTTAGGTTGCTTTTGGCTTGTTGCCTTGATCCATGAGACAGTGCATTCAGTTTACTTGCAAGGAACAATCCCAGATGAGGTTTAGATATGAGAGTGTTATCCTTATCATAACTATTTGGAATTGGATATTTGGGAGGTTATAGAGTTTGCTATCGGTATTGGGCCTGGTAATTTTGGCACGAGACAGCTAACCAAGCAGCAATGGGAATGTGAATCTTGATTGTATTGTTTCTCTTCTAGGGTAGGGACTTTCCTTCTTCATTAATTAGAGTGAATTTTCTCTTTATCTTCATGGACCATTGAGGCATGATAGTTATTTATGTCATTGATGTTGTTCGGTCTTCCCACTTTTTCCTCATAATTGCTTTTGAAATAAAAATATAATTTTTAGGAAGAAATCCATGTGTAAATAGTGTAGGAAATATAAATAATTCATTACATAAAACATAAAAGAATTTATTAATTGTTATTAAATTACTAAAAACATAATATTAGTATAAATGGTTAATATAAGTCCAAATATATCATAAATAACATTTTTTTGGCCGTTTGACATGCCATGGTAATTCCATTAAACCACAATGTGTAAATAAATGATATCATAGTAAGATTAATGGGGAAAAAATAAGGGTTAAACCAAAATGATAAGGATAAAAACATATTCAAAATATATCTAAATTTTTTTTAATAATGGGTATTCAAACCCAAATATTATTATATTAAAATTAAATATGTTTTCTACCATTTTAAATTGAAATTGAATTTATAAGAAATTAATATTTTAATAAATTATTAAAGTGACCCTCACCTATCTTAAAAAATGGGCCATCCTCGCACTCTTCTTCACTCTATTTTGACACTTCAATATCTTCCTAACCCTACCATTTTTTCTACCCAAGATTAGTAGTTTCATTCTAGAGGTGTTGTTATTTTCCAAATACCTACTACAGTGCCCTCTAATTAAATTTAAAGGAGGTACGTCGGGGAAGACGTAATCTCTTCTACCAATTATTTCTAATTTCCTTCTTCTTATACTTGTTATTCATTAGTTATTCAATTATAATGTAACAAATAAGTATCAATAATATAATAATATGTTATTATATATATTAATCAAAACTATTTCATCATTTATCCTTCCAACAAAAATTAAATCATTGCGCGTGTGTACGTACGACTTAACGTCTCCACGTTGTGGTATAATCAATTTTTCACCAGAATTTTTCTTGGATAGGTATAATAGTGGAAATAATAAATATATAGCATTATTATTACATGATACTAATTATTAGATATTTTAAACCATTAATTTCAATACCATTCAACAATTTTAGTAATGATATATTCACTCGTGCATTCGTACAACTTACCATTTTAATGTCGTGATGAGATACATTCTCCATGAAAACCATTATAGAATGATTATAAAGTATATATTAAAAATAATAATTAAAAAACAACATAATAGATATACTGTATATATATATATATATATTAATTTAGTTAATTTACTTACTCCGTTTAATTCAATAAGGAAACAAAAACAATGTTCAAGCGTACGTACCGCCTACAGTTTCCATGAACAGTGTATTCAATTCCATTTATCTATCTATTATATATAATAACATGGAATATATATTACATATAAATCATGTAATTAATTTTGGGAGTTATTAAATCATGATATATGAAATAATATAACTGATAACAAGTCCAATCACAAACGATTAACAAAAGAATTATTAAAAAATGTTTTTTAACAAAGAATTGACAAATCAGTGGGTAATGTAATGGCATAAGTAAATCATATATGATATCATAAAAATTATTATGGTTCTATTAAAAAATAATAATATGTTTAAACCCACTATACAAGAGTTTCGAACACACACAAAATAAATTAGACTCGAGGTAAGAGATAATTTTTAAATCTCATTTTTATCTGAGATTGTTTATAAATAAGTATTTACTAGGGTATATTTATCTTCCACATTCATATTTCCTAATTATGTAATATTATGTATATTATTCAATAATTTATTAATGTTAATTATACCCTACTGTTATTGACTATTAAATGGTATAAAATTAATCATTTTTTTTCGATTTGACGTACTTTTTGACATTTCCAACAAAAGTATGTAGAGATTGTTTTTAACTTATATGTTATGAATGAATTTTTATTGTTTCATAAAATCCTATTTACTAAATCTTACTATACACAATGTCATTATTATTTTCAACTAAATTATTATATTTTAAAATTTCATAGATGTTTCATAAAATAATGTTTTTTTGAAAAATAATGGATATTTTGCTCAAGAATTAATTTCAAGTGTTTTATCAAAAATAGTTTTCCATATAACATGATTCTATTTAAATAGGGTAATGTTTTTATATGTGTTATATATATATATATATTATTTTATTGTATATATGATGAAATATTATTATGGATGTTAATTTGTTTTATATCAATTATGATTGAATGATGTTTATGAAACCCAATTTATTTCCTGGGATATGCTATGGTGAATGTTTTTATGTTTTTGTTGAACATGTATGAATGGATTCATTAAGATATGGGGGGACATATATCTCCCTCCAATGCATTGGAAAAAATTTTATATCTCAATAGATATACATGACTAGAACAACATGTAAATATGGTTCAATAATGAATTGCTAGAACGACAAGTAAACCTGGTTTTTTAAAGGACCCTGTACACTATGATGGTCTTAGAAGAAATTCCTTGGAAACTATGTAAAACATATAATGTGATTAATAAATTTCCAAAATTACATATTTTATTCCAATTATATTCTAACATGGTAAATGTAATTCATTATTTATTCCTTTTTTACTACCAATATTTATTTCATTACTCACTATTTGGATTTTTAAACATTATGTTCATGTTTTTAGTTTCAAATGTTTTTATTTTTTATGTTCTCCATGTTTACCATTACTGAGATTTTTAAATCACCCTTTTTATGTTTTTTTCCAAGATATAAAGAATTTTATTTGGTATGAAAAAAACGGGGGAGCACATTATGGGAGATGTTTATGATCTTTAACGAAGTTTGATGATAATGTTCTGATTTCCCATAAAAACTAAACAAATATGGTCTTTGGGAATATATTTTGTGTAATTTATTATGTATTCCAAAAAAGAAATGTAGTTTTTGTTTTAGTATATCTTGGTTTTTTAGAACTATAGTGATGTGATGAGGTTTTGGGTCAACTTTGATTGGTAGATGTTGATGAAATGGTGCTATGTTTTCCACACTATCACTATGATTATCAATTTCATTTTCCTTTTTTTGGTTGGATTATCCTATTGTAGAGTTATCCACTTATACAACTATTTTTTCTAATCTCTTATAAGTATAATGGAATATATTTACCAGTATTTTGTTATTCACTTCCATGTGTATATATATGCCATGATTTTGCACATGTCGGGTGAAATTGATGCCTCTAGTTTTTTAATAAAAGCTGTTGTTCTTTTTAATAGCCCATGGAGATCAAGAATTCACTTAAAGTATGTGATTTATTATCATGGTTCCTTATGTAATGGGTAACATGGGTCATTTAGTTACAAAAAAATTTTAGAATATATTTTTTCCCAATATTCCTAGTCTTGGGAAATCTGTTAGAATAGAGATATGATTGTTTTCTCTTGAGATGTATTTTGTGAAAAGCCCATTCCCATCTCTTATCCTGATGAACCATAAGGATTCATATGATGTTGGTATATTAATATATAGTGTTTGGTTTTGTATTCTATCATAATTTATTATTATATGATTCTAGTTTAAACTGAGATTTACTCTATTTTCTGACTGTTCCATTGGTTTTGTGGTGTATCACAATTCCTCTGAGACGTTATCTATGAGTTCCTTTGGAAAGTGTAGTAGATTATTTATAATGGAATACTCCAATGGATCTAAACCTCAATGAAAATGTCATATGGGTATTTCATAATGTATACCAGAAATCTACATTGGTTTATAATGTAGTGGTTTAGGTACTCATACGAGCTGGAGCAGAGAGATATTAATTTTGGGGATCTTTATAAAAGAAGAAACTACACTTTAAAGGAAATTATGATCCCTAATAGGTGGATGGTTTTTGGATATAATTAATCAAATATTATACTTCTTGTAGAAAACTAATAATATCAATGTGAAGTGTGCAGTGTTCAGGCTCGAGGGTTTCAGCAAGTAAAGATGGGATTTTATGTTCCAGACGAATAATAAAATGTACTTGAATTGAATGGTTTTCCAAACACTATTATTTTTAAAATTTTCTTTGCATTTTTAATTTTTTTAATAGTGAATTCAGTCCCTATACTTCTAGTAGTATGAGTGTTCATTGTCTATGTAAATCAATTGGTTTTTTAAGCTTGTCTATTTTTCTCCAGACATACTGAAGAATCACCAATTGAAGGATTTGAAGTTCCTTTTGGGTATGAAACTAGATATCATATCACATATATTAATGTTGAATCATTCTACCTATGAGTATACTGTAGAAATAAATATGATGGAATAGACGAATATGATAAGCATGGATGGATTTTCTACCCCTTATCCTCTATCTAGGGGTAGCCTTATTAGGACACATAGGAAGATGTGTATGTGGATGGATAGTCGTAGGAGTGGTGGAGGTGGGTATCAGTAGGGATCCTCCTCTACAACGTGTGATACTACTACGAATGTTCCCATGTCATTCTATCAGTGTGTCTTGGTTGGACACAACATACATTCTGGTAATATTCCCATAAATACATGCAATAATTGTCAACACATTGGTCAGTTACAATTATTCTATCATGATATGACTATACCTCATTATGTTCAAGGTTCATTAGTGCCAAATTCTACTATGTTGCAGTTAAATGAAACAATGACTACAAGTCTCCTAACATAGGCCTCAGGAATGAACACATTTACCTAGTAAATGAGAATTCCATCAATGAAAAAAACACATTTTGATATAATGAGATGTATGGTCATTATTTCATATTTAGTAGTGATTGGTTTATTTGATACTTTTTTTCATTTAAATTTATATATACATATTTTTTTGATATTCTTATACATCAAAAAGAACGTGTTCCCTTTTTAAAGGAGAGTAAGACACATATTTTATAGAGGGTATAGTAGGGGTTTCCATTTCCTTCTTGATTGTTTATAATATCTGACGAGAAGTTGGTCTTGAGTTTTCTACTTTTTGATATAAATCTATTTTACTTCCTTGTCTATATTGATTAGATCCTCACTCATCGAGTTGAGGTTGATTTTTCCCATTAGTGAATTTAATTTATTAATAAAAATGGGTTCTCTCTTGTGTTTCAGTGGGAGTGGGACTTGAGATGTAGTCATGTTGGGCCTTTCCACCATGATTTAAAGAGTTGTTTTCTGCTGTTTCATTTTATCCCTATAGTTTTTATCATATTTTTGATATTCCCATTGTTTTAAGGCACTTTCTTAAAATTTTACAATGTTACTTATCCGTCATTCCATCACAGATATAATTATAGTATATGGTCAACATTGTGTCGGGTACATATCAGATATTGATACATTTTAATTGAATGGAACCTGTGGAGCTGAATTATCTCATGATTTAGTAAGATGAGCAATTTTAATAAAAATTCATTCAACCTAGTGTTTTACCAAAGTCATCCCTTATTCTCTTTTTCAAGAAATAAGATCGTTCACTTCAGGTGTGCATGGAATATCAGAAGTTTAACATGGTAATTTTTTTTAAAAAAATAACATTTTTCTTCATGTGAATGATTTTTTTGATCAATTGAAAAAAGAAATGTGGTTCTCAAAGGTTGATATTCGGTTGGGCTAATATCAGCTCAGATTTTTAGAGACTGGTATAATGAGGAAAAAATTTAGGAGAATGTATGGTTAGTATTAATATCTTGATATGACATTTTGTATGACAAATGGTCCTACAATATTTATGGATATGATGAATAATATATTATCGCAATACCCTAACACATTTATGGTAGTATTCATGGATGAAATTATGGTCTATTTAAAATCTGAGTGAGAGAATGATTACTATATGTGTTTGGATCTATAAATTAAAATAAGTCACCATTTTTATGGTTAACATTGAAAAGGTAGTTTCACTATTAATGAATTGATGTACATATGGGAAATATTTCAATCATAGATTATCGTATGATATATAGAAGTTGATGGTTGTTCCTTCTTCGATGGAACAAAAAATTTACATTGAGATATAGAGATTCCTTAGTCTTAATGAAAACTACTGATGGTTTGTTATGTATTTATCTAATATGGAGTCACCATTGACTACTCTTAATTTGAAAGTGGTTAAATGAACAAGGGATGTGAAGTTTTAGTCATCTTTATGTGAGCTTAAAGACTTCTAACATTAGCTCAAATTCGGATCCTACTTGACCTCAGGAAGGAATACACGGTGTTTTGTGATGCATCAAGTTCTAGTTTGGGAAAAATTATTATGAAAGATGACTATGTGGTATATTATAGATCTCATCAGCTTCATACAAATGTGAATAATTACCCCACTCATGATTTATATATTGTTACGGTTATGAATGCAATGAATTATAGGAAGAAATGTCCTTTTGGGGAGAAGTTCTTAGTATTGTCCCATAATTAGAGTTTCAGTTATAAATATTCAAAAAAAATTGAGTATTAGATAGAGATGATAGGTATAATACATTTAAATAATTAAATATTACATAACATACCCCAAGGGAAAGTTTAATTTCATTTAAAAAATCATAGTTGTTAAGTTCCAATGTTGGCCATTCTAGAATTGAAGGAGGAGTATAACCTTGTGTTAAATTTCACTAAGTAGAACATAGATGCTCAGGAAGATGTTTCAGGCCTGGTTCGGAATAGTAATCACTTATCATTATCTTGCATGGTGTCTATATTTCAGTTTCATTAGTAGGATGGAGAGTATTGAATTGATCAGGAATGAATTTATGGTGGGGAGACCATTTTAATTTAGTAATTCTCTTCAGATGGTATACTACACAATGGGATGTGGGTTTTAATCCCAGCATCTGAGAGGAGTATAGTCTTGTTTGATTGTCGTATAAATTTTTGGGGTTTTCATCCTATAACTATGAAGATGTATTATGACAAGAGTCAATGATTCTCATTTCTAGGTATGATGGGTGACACTGCAGATTATTTGTACCACAATTACACCAACTTGCAGATAATGATAGAGCACTTAAAACCCTCTAGTTTTCTACAACCTCTTTTGGTGCTGGTATGGAAATTGTAAGATGTATCCATGTATTTTGTGGTTATATTGCCATTGATACCTCAATATAAACATAATATCTATGTTTTCATTGATCTGTCAACGAAATATACTCATTTAATTATGATCATCGACACCACTACAGCTTAAGATCTAGTTACGATATATGTGTAGTGAATTTTGAGGTCATTGGTGAGTCCAAACATTATATTTAATAGGGATCCTAGGTTTAACTAGAGTATATAGAGGAGTGTCCAAGTGGAAATTGGAACTCAATTCAAGTTGATCACATCTTACCATACATAGATAGATGGTTACACGAAACATGTAATTCACATCCTGGTGTATATTATTAGTTCATGTGTGGTGGATTTTGGTGGATCATGGGATAGTCATCTAGGACAAGATGAGTTTTTTCATCAACAAAAATTAGCAATCGTTTATAAGAATGGATCCCTTTGATGTGTTGTTTGGCCACCTATGGATATCACCTTATTGTTTGGTGGAGGTGGGAGAAGATTATTTAGTTAAACCTTTTTTGTCCTAGAGATGTTGAGAATGATTTAGGAAGTGCATCAACGTCATGTTATAGCAAAAAGTTGATAGAAATCATATGAAGATCAGTGTAATCATACCGTATAATGATCCTTTAGTGACTGGGTTTTCATGAAATGTTTTCCTATATTGGTTCTCCCTCAGTCTGGAAAGCTGGGAATGTTGGCTTCTATATTAGTTTAACAGTTTTTTGTAACTAAGTAGATTGATAAATTTTCGTATATATTAGAATTTATGGTTTATTTGATTGTTATTCATGATTTTTTCCACATTTCTACGCTCAATTAGTATTATTACAATCCCTATCATGTTCAATCATTTTATGGAATTATGATATAGCCATATGTTTCTATTTTGAAAAAACTAGTTGAGATCATTGAATAATAATGGAATGTCATTGCGTGGGATGTAGATTAAATTGGCAAGAGTACTATGGGAATAGAGATCAGAAACCCATGATACATAGAATAATGTGATGATGATGAGAGAGTAGTGAAATCATCTTTTTCTAAGGATTATATCATCTACATGACCTACTAGGGATTCAAGCTTATATGTTGGGGAGTTTGTGGGATCCTATTACCTATCTATCATCTATTTAATTAACGTCTTGGTGGTTTTCCATTTTAGGTTGTTGTTATAAGGGTGAGAATGAATTGTTTGGATACCTATAATGGTGAAGTCATATTTTCTTGGCCTATTAGTATTAACTATCATTTTCAACATGATTTAGGAGGATTTCTTCCCATTTAATTAGGTTACACAACATGTGAGTGTCACTAGATGAAATTCATTTAAGGATTCATGCTTTGAACAATTACACTATGTGAATATATGTTTCACACCATGAATTATTTTAAATATATTTTTTATTTGAGGTAATAGATTTCTCACCATACATTAACACTATAAACATCATAGAATTTAAAGGAATTACACACCATGAAATTCACTTAACAAGGATGGTTAAGAGAACTTATATCTTTTAGATGACCATTTGGACCCCACATTTCGTTTTATTTTGAACAAAATATCCACTCCAATTATTATGAGATACTCCATTCCTTTAGAATAATACTTTTTGGAATTCAATCTACATTATGGTTTTAGTTCGTCTCTAGGAAGAAGTGATATTTCCACGTAATTGTATCCATTGATGATGGTATAGACTATAAGGAATCATAATTAAACAATAAATAATATTTAATTATGTTAATAAATCACAATGTGGATCTTTTTAGCTTTATAGTATTACAGAATTATTCCATATATTATTACATTACATCTCAAATATTACAATTTAGACACTTCTACTCCGTATCAATTTTTTCATAAAATTAAAACTCTTAAGAAAGTTATATATTGTTCAATATTTTGGAAAACATTAATTTTACTTTATATCATCATTGACCAGATTCATCTTTATTTCATGTGAAAAAACATTTCAAAAAAACATGGGATGAGCATAAAAAGCCCAGTAATAGAAACACAAAGAAGGAAATTAGTTAGTTTTTCAAAACAACAAGTAAACCATGAATACATTATCCTAAGTAATATTTATCACATTTATGAAGTAGTAAATACTCTTCACTAAATTAAAGAAAACATCATACCCTTTTGTTACCAAAACATTACCATAAAACCCATATAATGTGCACATAACATATAATGGTTACATGGTACATAGACATACTAATATAGAAAAACATTATGGTCGACTTCCACAAATATTAATAAATGAAATAGACAAACGGCTGACCTACATACCCAATGCATTGGAGGTTATAACATAACCAACCATTAGAGTTTATCCTGACACCACCTGTAATTTGGTTTATCATGTAACCAACAATCAAATGTCCAAGTGCGATTATAAAATCATGACTCATAAAATGGTGAATGTATAAATATTTCACAATTAATATTTCATTTGAAATCATAAGAAATCCTATCAAGATATTGAAATAATCAATCTATTTCAAAAACTATAATCAAAACCAAAACACAAAGATATAAAATATTGGATTTCTTTTCCATTTAGAAACATTTAGTCTTATAGAAGAAGCCAACTAACAATTACCTCTGCGAAGAGGTAATTGTTTCCACAAATGTTAAATTTTTTATATTTAGTAAAATGCTTCGCAGAAAAAAGATTCCCATGGAATGAAAATAAATGTGAAAAGGGTTTATTATATACCATATAAAAGAAGAAGGTGTCTATTACCAAAACACACCCAATGAAAAGTGATAGTGATAGAGTCCCTTACATTGTGTCTGACTTGGCCAATTCGTTCATTAATTTCCTGAAAAATAAAAATAAGTTAATTTTAACTTTATTAATATCCCTTTTTAATGTTTATTATTTCGTTTTAATCAATTATTACTATTTTATAACAATTAGTATATTATTTGAGTTCATATCGGACATTTTGTCGATGTGTGGAACTTGAGTTAAAAATTAACTTGTTATAATTATAAATTGTCCATGTGGTAGAAATTACATTATCTCTAGAATTTTATTGATTATTTATATATCATATATATCATATATATCCATGATATATATGTATTTATTATATTTTATAACATTTGGAGATAATAAAGAAGATGCACATTTCTGGGAGACTGTAAGTCGTAAGTACGGAAGAAGCCTACTTTAATTCTTTTTAAAATTTAATGGAATGAAAAATTAATGATACATAGGTATATAATAATTAAATTTTAATATCATATATTTTTTCTATAAATCCATCCTTTATATGTTCCATGAATTTCATGAATGAGTCACATCACTTTGAGGGGGCCACAGTCTGCACTTCCTCGAAAGAAATTATCGAATTTTCCCACGATAGAAACCATAATGTTATGATATAAATGACAATTAAAAAATAATAGAAACAATATAAATATAATATATGTTACCTATTTATATAGTTCAATCATAATGGCCACCGTGAGATGTAGTAGGAGTTAATTTTACAATCATCGTTTCATGAGGCAGTAGTTCACCATCCAAATAAACAGTATGTTCATTACCCAATACATGGATGTGTGTGCAATTTAATTTATAATAACAATAATTTACAAAATTATACTATATTGAGTATATATGTTTTTTTATAAAATAATGGAATAAAAATAGTTTAGGGGGATGTAGAAGTAAAATAAAAGAAAAGAACCTATGAACAAATGTTACCTTTAAATCGGATAACACCCTTTGGTTTGAACCAAAAGGTTTTCTTGAAGATCCATATGCCTAAGGTAAGGATTTTATGGGGAATAATTTCATATATGGATATGATTTAGGAAATTTTATGACAAGACAATGTGATTTAGAGGTGTGAGTAATGGGTTAGAACTGATGTCTTTTTATAAGGGGGAGGAGGGACTCTTTCGGAATGTTTGAAAACATTATTTTATTATAAACAAATTTTCAGTTTCAAAATATCCAAAACTCATTAAATTCGAATATACGACGACACATGTTCAAAATAAAATCATCCCATAAGAATTGGACAGGTTTTTTATAGTACATTAAATTTTATAATATCATTTAGTTAAATCATTCATTAATATGGTAATCACTACATCATAATTGTGACATTGATAATTTCACTTAATTAATGTCTATAAAATATAAATAAAATACCATGATAAAATAAACCTTTTTAGATTATTAATTAATATTTATAGTAAAAATTATAACTTATATAACCCCATGTAAAAATTGATTTATTAAAAGATAAATGTTTTTGTCATTATTTTCATTACAGTAAATTAATTTATATAACATTTCATTATCACTCTTATGTTGCTCTATGGTGTCCCAAAATCGACCCAAGTATTCCCATGGTGGAATATTTATAAAAAGTAGGAATATGACACATGTTAGGGTAATTTAATATTATTATAATATTATTATTTTACACTAATTTACCATATATATAATTTTACCTTGGAAAATAAAATATTTATTGAAGTAAATGTTCATAATATCATAAAAATAAAAGATACATGTTTACACTATTTGAACCTCATAATACAAAATAAAGAATCCATTTTTCTTAATTCAAAACACGTAATTGGATTTATTAAATTTTAAATTAATTCCCATTGTCAAAACAAAAAGCGTGTTTTTATGAAATAATAACTATCAAAATATTGACAGTTGTTTATGTCCAATTTCGAAGTGAAATTTAATCCAATGTCCAAAAGTGTATTTAATAGAAAATTTATAATATAATTAAACTTTAAAACTATTTATAATTTTAATATAACCATATAAATATTTTTGATTAAAAGGCCGTTTTGAACTAAAATGCAGTATTTTGCACTATTTTTTAAAAATGAACTATATCATCAAAATTCCAAAATATTACAAAATTTAAATTCTGATGTCCCGATTCTAATGAATAATTTTATTTTCTCAAATAAAACATATAAAAGTTTCAAAAATAGATTACAAAAGGGTTCTCTATAAAAAGGCGGTAAAATGACCTTTTATAGAATATAAGAATATTTATGCTTAAAAACTAGATACATTCAGATTTTATACCTCAAAATTTAATTAAATAAAATTAAAAACATTAAAAAACATTTATAATTATATCTTATTTATTTTTATTCATTCCTTCCCATACCAAGGATATGCATTAACTACTATTTAAAATAATATCATATTATTATTTTTCACTGTGACTCAGCATTGTGTGCAACACAATACTTTGAAGATAGCCATTATTGTTTTTTGGCTACACTATCAAACATAGAATACCTTTTAACATAAAATTAATATTTAATTCAAATATATTTATAAATATTAAAATGTCTTATTCTTTATTTACCTAGGATGTTACATCCTTCATCCTTTTAGAAATTGCATCATAGCAATTTTTTTATTCACTTATCAAATTAGTGGGTGTATTTATCCCTCATAGAATTTTCAGATTCCCACTTTGCCTCTTCAACCATATGGTTTTTTCAAAAAACATTTATGTGATGAATTACCTTATTTCGTAACTATTTTTCTCTTCTGTCAAGAATCTTCATTGGTTGTTCCTCAAAAGTTAGTTCTCCTCCAATAAAACAACCACTTGACTAAAAACATTATTTGGATATGGAATATACATTCTAAACATTGACACAAGAAAAAAATTGTGTACCTGGGATAAACATGGAGGTAAAGACACTCTGTAGGCAACTGATCAAACATTCTCTATAATTTCATAGGGTCTAATGGTCCTTAGTCTCATATTTCCCTTCTTACAAAAAACATCAAAATTTATCCTTTGATAAACTTTGAGAAATACATGATCGACTTCCTCGAAAGAAACATCTTTCCTCTAGTTATCCTGATAACTTTTCTTCCTGCTCAGAGTTATTATTTTGTTCTTTTGAATCAACTAATCTTTTTCTACCATCTCTTCTACCAATTTGGGTCCCATTAACTTCCTTTCACATACTTCATTTCAAAAAGCTGGATTTAAACAATGCTTTCCATATAATTAATTAGATGGAGAAATTTTTATAATGGAATGAAATCTGTTATTATAAAAAAATAAACTAAAGAATGATGTTGGTCCCAACTTCCCAGGTAATCCTTAGAATAAGCACATTGCATATCTTCCAAAGTCTGAATTTTACATTCTGATAGCCAATCTGATTATGGGTGAAAATTTGTACAAATTTTAATTCAATACCCAAAGACTTTTGAAGTCCCTTCCAAAAATTATAAGTGATCTTAGGATCACAATCCG
The DNA here is from genome assembly GCA_963277665.1 of Viscum album. NCBI lineage: Eukaryota > Viridiplantae > Streptophyta > Magnoliopsida > Santalales > Viscaceae > Viscum > Viscum album. Next base: position 910,222,341 of record OY728161.1, on the reverse strand, counting down.
ATATAATAGACATGGGATATCCATGAAACCAAAATATCTCTTTAACATACAATCAATAATTTTTATCTAGAGACAATGTATCACGAATAAGAAGGAAAGGAGAAGATTTATTTAATCGATCAACATTAACCCATTTTTCATTATTACCTTGAGATGTCTTTGGTAATCCCAAAATGAAGTCCGTGGAAAAAATTTCCCATTTCTACTATGGAACAGCTAATGACTGAAGAATCCATTTTTGTAACTGCCACTCTGCTTTGACCTATTGAAAAGTCAAACACCTCACATTAATGTCAGTAATATCTCTTTTCATTTCATCCCACCAGTAATACTCCCCAAAATATCTTGTACATCTTAGTACAACTTGGATGAACTAAAAACAAAGAAATATAATATTCACATGATTACTAATTATTCATTTGTGAAACAAAAGTCACAAATAATCAATTTCCAAACCTCAAAACATAGTATCTATCAGTATTAATCACAGGTAACAAACCGTTCTAAACCAATTCTACCATGCTCTACAACATGCTATCATGTTTCTATAGTTTCATAACTATTACTACTAGGGAAGGTTGTACTAAAACCTGAAAAAAATCCTAGGAATATCCGTCACCAAAAAATTCCAATCCAAAAATCATTAAATAAAAAACAAAAGGATCTTGTTCAAAATGTTGTGTGGTCAATGTCACATTACACTTTCGACTCAAAGCATTGACGACTTTATTTTCCTTTACCATATTGTAAGATATTGTGTGAACATATTCCCTGATTAATTCTAGAAATATTTTTTGTCTCCTGTTCCATTATTTCTAAGTGAATATATAGTTCAAAATTTTGAGATCAGTATATGTTTCCCACATTACTCCACACAAATGATTCCTTAAAAATTTTAAAGTAAAAAAACATGAGCTAATTCCAAATCATGTGTTGGGTAATTTAACTCATGAGGATTAAACTAACATGTGGCATAAGAAATTATCTGATCATTTTTCATAAGGACACAACAAAGTCCTTTCAACGAACCATCAGTGTAGATAAAAAATTCACTATTTCTCGAAGTAAGTGCAAAAACTAGTGCATTCCCCAATCTCCTTTTCAATTCATAAAAAAAATCATCACATTATTTTTCTCAAATGAACTTAACACCTTTTGAGTAAAAATAGTCATTGTCTTAGATAACTGTGAAAAAAATTCATCAAACCTCCATTAATAACCTACCAAACCATGAAAACAACAGATATCAGTTATATTTTCAGGTCATTGAAATTCTTCAAAAACTTGTGTTTTTCGAAGATCAACAGTTATGCAGCTTTTTGAAACAATGTGGCCAAGGGTTGAAATTTTTTGTAACCAAAATTCACACTTTTAGAATTTACAATATATTCTCCTTTCATTTAGGGTTTCCAAGACAACCCGTAAATGACTTTCATGTTTCTATTTACTTCTAGAATAAAAAATATCATCAATAAACAAAACACAAAAAATTTCAAAAAACTAGTGAAAACTTCTATTCCTATGATCCATGAATAAAAAATTTCCATTGGTTAACCCAAAAGGAATTACTACAAATTCATAATGGACATATCTAGTATGAAACACAGTCTTCAAAATGTATTCTTCCTTTACTTTCAACTAATGGTAACTCAACCTCAAGTCAATCATTGAAAAATTACGAGCTCCCTAGAGCTGATCAAACAAATCATTGATATGAGGCAATGGATACTAGTTATTAATAGTGATTTTATTCAATGATCTATAATCAATGAAAAGTCTCATTGAACTATCATTATTTTAAACAAATAATACAAGATCACACCTTGGTGATGTGCAAGGTCGAATGAATCCTTTATCTACTAAATCCTTCAATAGATTCTTTAACTCCAAAAGATCCAATTGATCCATTAGATAAGGGTTTTTTTAAATTGGATTAGAATCATCAAAAAAGAAAATAGTAAAATCAACATCCAAATTATGTATTATTCTAGGAAATTCATTATGAAAAATATCAGAATACTCATTTTCCACTAGCACATCATTAATCCAAACAGGTCCTTTGTTTTCGACAATAAGAGCAAGAAATCATTCCTTTCCTTCTTTTTCTAGTTTCTCACCTTTCTAATATGCTATAAAAAGTATGGTTTCATTATTGTACACAAACTAAAATTCGTTATGAAAAGAAACCACTTTATCTCTGCATTCAATCCTATCATGATAAATAGAATGCAAATCCATGCCCAAAATAACATAAAACTCTACTATATTCAAAATAACAATGTTTTATGGTAGATTATTTCTGCACAAAAGGACATGAAAGTTTATATAAATTTTTCCCAGAGATTTTCTATATTTTTTTAACATATGTTCATTATTCATATACTGAGATGGAATTCCCAATTTACTAAAATTTTTCACAGAAATGAATGAACGGGAAGACCATGAATCAAACAACACATTGGTATAATTTGAATAAAAAAAGTGTACCTGATACTAGTTCACTCAATGGACCAACATCTACTGAAATAGTTACAAAGGATTTCACCACACCTTTCATCTGGTAGTTAGGCTTCTTTATTTAGTTGCGTTTTTCATTGGAAACTCATTTTGATAATGACCAATTACATTTCTCTTAAAACATCATACAACTTGTTTTACATTTCATGCTTGATCATATTACCTATAGTTATGAGCAATATGACCAGACATACTGCATCAGAAGCATTTCCCAGTCCTTGGTAAGAATTCTCCAGGATGCTTTTTAGGACACTTCTCATAAGATGGGTATTTAATTTTAATTCATCCTGGCTTCTTCGATGAATTATTTCCTTTTTCTTGCAAACTAGACCTTGTCTTTTGTTATCTCTCTTAGAACACCTGATCATCAGAAAACATCATTTATTCCTTCTCGGTATATTTGACATGTTTCTCATAACATTTGAATTCATGAGAGGATAGTTCTCTTCGATATCGCAAATTTTGTCTTGACTAAAATTGATTTATCTTACTATCACGATATCGGAAGAAATTTGGGGCATACATTTATAGTCCAGTGAACATTTCTTTGCAAGAAGCCACTAAGTCATCCCCCTAACTCAATTCTAAGAAATTTTTTTCCATCCTATTTCAAACCACCTTAGGAAAATCTTTCTCATGAAACATAAATTTGAATTTATCCAATTCAAATTCATTAATATCATCACCATCCTTGATGTTTTTGACCATAAACCACTTATTAGCTTCACCTTCAAAATGGTAAACTACAAGGCTAACCTTGTAATGTTTGAAACACCCAATGATGCCAAAAATCTTCTCAAGTGATTTAATCCACCCTATATAATGAATAGGGTCAGATGATCCCTTAAATGATTGGTGAGTTTCCTCATGAAATGTACTATAACAGACATGTTCTCCTACGGTTGATCTGGCTGATCTCATGCATAGATACCACCGCCATTTATAGCCTATGTCAAAATGTGTTATCACTGCAACCAAATATTTAGTTCTGTTTCCAACCATCTCAGTTTTCATATTTTGATGGTGATTCTCCTCTGTATGCCTTTCCAATATCACTTCTTTGTTTCCTCTACAGAAAACAATTCTGAACAAAGAAAAATCTTACGTGATGCAACATGGTAATCTTTAAATTCTATATAATTTCAATATTGTCACAAATTAATTTACAGACATTAAATTAACAATACCATAACTCATAAAGTTATCTAATCCTAACACTTATACCAACAAAAAATACATGGCATTAAACATTACATAATATTTAATTAAGCTAATAATTCACAATGAGGAACTTTTTTAGGTTTATAGATTTCTACAATAAGGCCATAACATATTAAATTACATCTCGAATATTATAATGTAGACACTTCTACTCACTATCCATTTTTTTTGTGAAATAAAAACTCTTAAAAAAATTCTTGTCTAGTTTCATATTTTAGATAGCATTACTTTTCCTAGATCTCATCCATAAACCTATTCATTTTTATGTCCTATGAAAAAAATTTCAAAAAAATTTGGATGAGCATAAAAAGCTCAGTAAGTTATACACAAAGAAGGAAAAATTTAATTTTTTCAAAACAACATGTAAACCATGAATACTTTATCATAAGTAATACATTTCACCTTTATAAAGTATTAAATACTCTTCACTGAATTAAATCTCACTACATAACCTTTTTAACCAATATATTACCATACAACCCAAATAAATCACCCATAACATATAAATGTATGTTGGGACATGAACATACATAAATGGAATAACCATGCATTCGACTTCCACACATATTACTAAATAGAAGACCCATACGACCGACTTCCATACCCAATGAATTGGATGTTATAATGTAACCACCCATCATGGTTTATCATAGAACCACTCGTTATTTGTATTATCACATAACCACCTATCAAATGTCTAAATACCATTATAAAATCATAACACACAAAACATTTCTAATATAAACATTTCACAAATAAAATTTCATTTTCAATAAGAATATATCATTTTAGGATACTGAAATAATAAATCTCTTTCAAATACCATTTTCAATACCAAAAAACCCAAAAATAGAATAAGGGATTTTGTATACTTTTAAAAACATTAATGCTTATAGGGGAATCCAACTAACGATTATTACGGTGGAGAGGTCATTATCACTGGAAATGTTAAAAACATTGCATTTTAATTTGGTAAAACATTTCATAGATGTTTTTTCACTTTAAATAAATTTAAATTCCAAATGGTATTATTATATTCTTATAAAATAATGTGATGTATGTCATCAAAACATGCCTCAATGAAAAGAGATTAAGACTAAGTCCCATACTTGGTGTCCAACATAACCATTTAGTTGTTTAATTTACTAAATTATAAACATTAGTTAATTTATACCTCATTATGAACCCTTTTATGTTTATTATTCCTTTTATATCATTTTATCATTTTTATAACAATTAATTAATTATTTGAGTTCATATTGGATATTTGTTCGATGTTCGAAACTTTAGTAAAAAATGAACTTGTTATAATTATAAAATTTACATGTGGTCGAAATTACATTATCTCCATAATGATATTCATGATTTATATATTATATAGATCATATATATCTTATATAAATATATATATATATAATAGTATATAACATTTGGAAAGAATAAATTAATTTCACCATTCCGGAAGACGTTAAGTCGTACGTATGCTTAAATGATACATTCATTTCTATTTCTTATTAAATGGAATGAAAATTTAATGATACATATTTATATTATAATTAAATTATAATATCATATATAATTCCAATAACTCCATCCTTTATACGTTTTTTGTATGGCATTCACATTATATTGAGGGGGTGGTAGTCCATATTTCCTTAAATGAAATTATTGTATTTACCAATTATGGAAACCGTTAAATTAGGTTATAAATGAAAATTAAAGAATCATAGAAACAATAAAAATATAATATATAATACATATAAATTATATTATATCATAATGGCCACCATGGTACATGGTAGGAGATAATTGAATAATCATCGTTTCTTGAGGCAATAGTTCAACTTCCCTAGAAACAGTATGTTCTTGAACCATTAAATTGAGGTTTGAAAAATATTAAATATAATACTTATCATAAAAACATACTATTATATGGATTATAATGTTGTTTTTATAAAATAAATGAATAAAAATATTTTAGAGGGATTAGAGAAGTAAAATAAAATAAAAATACTTATGTGAAGGTGTTACCATTAAATTGGGTAACTCTGTTTGGTTTGAACCAAAAGGCTATCTTGAATTAACTTCTTCATATGGTAAGTCTTAAAATAGGAATATAGGGAAGAAGCGATCTTTTTTAGTAAGAGTTTTAATTAGACAAGGGTCTTGAGAGGTGTGAGTAATGGGTTAGAGGTGATGGATTTTTATAATGGGGGGAGGGGCTCTTTCGGATGGTTCGAAAAAATTATTTTATTATAAACTATTTCTCAGTATCAAAAGGACAAAAAGTCATTAAATTATAATATATGATGACTCTTGTTAGATATAAAATCATACAATAGGAATTGTATTGGTTTTTGAGAGCTGTTTAAATTTTATAATCTCATTTATTTAAATCATTCATTAATAAAGTAATCACTAAATCATCATTGTTCCATGAATAATTTTATTTATTTGAGGATTAAAAAATATAAATAAAATACAATAATGTATTATTTTTTTCATTATAATGAATATTTATAGTCAAATAGATAACTTATATAAACCCATGTAAAAATTTATTTACTAAAAGATATTTGTTTATGTCAATTTTGTCATTACATTAAATTAACTAATATAAAGTGTCACTATCACATTTACGTGGCTCCATGGGGTCCCAAAATATACCAAAAGATTCCCATAGTCTGATATTTATCATCCAATAGTAATAGTATACATTTAAGGGTGATTTAAAATTATTCTAACATTAATGTTTTACCCTTATTTTCCATATTTACCCTTTAACTTGGTAAATAAAATATTTACTGAAGTAAATTTTAATAACGGTTAAAAATAAATGTTACCTATTTACACAATTTGGACCTGTAGATTCCAAATATGGAATCAATTTACCAAAATTCCAAACATAGAATGGGCCATGATTAATTAAAAATTAAATCCATTTGTCAAAACAAAAAGATTGTTTTTAACAAATAATAACTATCGAAAAATTGACAATTGATTATATCAATGTTCAAATGGAAATTACATCAAATTACTAAAATTGGATTAAATGGTAAAAATATAATCTAATTATACATTAAAACCACTTAGAAAGATAATCTAACCATATAAATAAATTATATTAAAAGGCAGTTTAGAATTAAAATGCAATATATTCCTCTATTCTATAAAAAATGAATTATATCATAAAAATACAAAAAATTTACCCAATGTAAATTTTGTTTTTCTGATTCTAAAGATTAATTTTATTTTTTCAAATAGAACATATAAAAGTGACAAAAAAATTATTTAAAAAGGGTTCTCCATCAAAAGGTGGTAAATCGACTTTTAAATGAGTATTAGAGTATTGATGCCTAAAAATTGGATTCATTCACATTTAAATTCTTTATATTTTATTGGTTTAAAGTAAAAACATTTAACAAACCTTCATAATAATATTTTAGTTCATTTTATTCATTCTCACCAATACTTATTCTAGACATTAACTACCATTTAAAATAATATTATATTATTAATTTTTAGTATGACTTAACATTGTGTTCAACATAAGACTTCAAAGAATCCCAATTTTTTGTGTCGAGAATTCCAGTGAACATAGATTCCCATTTAAATTATATTTAATATTTATTTCCAAAATATTAATAAATATGATAATTTATTATTCTTTATTTACATGGGATGTTACAGTGACCTTAGGTTATGATTATGAGATCTATTAATCTATGTTGGTGTATTCTCTTATATTCTCTGAAGATTCATTGTGCAATCTCATCCCATAGGCCATTCCATTGTCAATTGTAGTGCAACGACAGTTTTTTATTATATTATGTTGGTTTTCCCTATTCCACAAACCCCAAGATTTATACATTAATCAATCATGTGATGTATATTGGATTCTATGGGCTTTTTATACATCATTAGGGTTTCATTGTTGGCGTATAAAATTGAGGGAGTGTGAGACTCAATATTCTATATAGGCGGCTTCATCTCAATCCTATGTTGATGAAACATATAGTTCATTAATTACAAAAATTATTTATACATAGAATATAAATGATTATTTTTTGAGAATTTAAAATGGATTTTAATGAAATTTATTTTTCCCTACTTTTTTGATAAATATAAATAATATCATTATATTTAGATTATATAAGTGTGAATTGTGAAGTGGGTTCAAAATGTGTCCTCAAATAATTAGAATTAACTGTGAAAACGAGACCAATGGTTACCTTGGGAACATGGAAGGAAAGAATATCTTGAGCCAATCATCCATGTTTTTTATTATAGTGAGGTTTTATCATTGGACTTTCTTCTGTTTCCAAGGAATGCAGTTCTAAGGGACTTATATTGACTATAAGTTGTGGGGATTACTCATAGTGTATCCCTAGGATTCCTTTTTCGGTGTTCTAGGAACCATATTATAATCATGATTCAATTTGATATGGTTAGTTTTTTATTCTTACTTATAGTGATCCTTATATCTGATACCTATGCCACTATTTTATATTTCATGGCTTTGTAATTTTAGACATGAAATGAATGTTTATGCTTGAGAAGGATGTTATGGAAAATATGATTTGAAATGGATATACCTACATTTTTTAGAACATTTATAAAAGGTAAAGGATTAAATTGTTTTTTTATTAAAATTATTTATTACTTATCATTCCATATTATATTTAAAATGTCTATGTATGAGTTTTTATATGGAGACTGGTTATGGAAAACGAGGGGTGGGATCCTACTTATCCTATTAGCTCACACCCAACAAAACTCGTTTGTGGTGAGTAGATATTTGTATGACTTCAATCATAGGGAAATGGTAAGAAATAGAGTGATATAATGATGTTTGGGATCTTTTTGGATGGTTATATGGTGGTTAGATTGTGGGAGTTAGTTCATGCCACCAAGTGTAGTCATTTTTTCATTTTGGTCCTTTTCAATTAGACATGTCATTTAATGTTTTATCCCCTTCAACAGTTGTTTGTTTCCACTAACTTCTTACAGTTATGGATTATATTTTTTAGACATCCACTGTTTATTTATCTTCAATATGTTTATTTATTCCATGATTCCATATGGGTTTTTTGAAATTGCTCCCTCCGGTTTCTTGATTGATGCCCAATTGCTACTTTTCATCCAATGGGTATTAGGAACACCATTTTGGTATGTCAAAAATCGGTTCTGGTGACATTTTTTAGGGTGACTCATGTCATTTCGTTATAGTAAACATTAATAGGTAATGAGTATACATGTGACACATTATCAATTGAATTTTATTTTAATTATGGAAAACAATATTTGGTTGGAATTATTTGGCATCAAATATAATATGGAGAGAGGGTATTTTTATCAGTAGTTCTAGGTTTATGGTTTTTGAATATTATGATAGAAGGGGTTCAGAATATTGTGGGATGATATTGGAAATATAGAAAATCATTTTAATTTTTTTTGATAATCAATGTATTTTTAACAGTGAATTGAATATCTGTTTTATTTCATAGATAATGACAATTGATGAACAATATATATTTATGTGACATACTATTGATGTATTATTTGTGCTCAAGTGAAAATTTACACTACGAAAAATAGGGAATATTACTTGACAAAGGTGAATAACTATGGTAATTTCATACTATGAAGATCCATAAACAACCTCTATATTAACACTATCCCTTTTCACATATTATCACATGATTTTAAGAATAAATAAATATCTAATTACAATACAATGATAATAAATTATGGTGTATTTGGAATATTAGGTACATAATTAAACATCATGAAACCATAATAATGATTTATTTTATTTAATACCAATATTGGTATCATATCATCTGTTGAGATCATACATATGTATATGATAGCTTTAGGAATACATGTTCAAAAGACATGAGAATAAAATACTAGTAATGTAATAAGCATATGAATAAAACATAGAACATGGGATAAAAGGCATAAGTTGATTCCATATATGGAATGGAACAGGAATATACATAAAGAAGAATAACATGTATAAAATTTGATGAAATAATCATATCACCATAAGAATGTGGAAATTACATATAACATGACATAAACATGAGTCAAGGATAAATTTCCAGACTATCTCAAATGGTGGAAAAAGACCCAAAAAGGGATCATTATCACCCCCAATCCAAATAAAATACATCTCATTATATTAATAAATTACCCAATAGATTGGGGTTCTATCTGGGAACACCCATCATAACATGATTGTAAATATGTGTTTGATGTGAAGAATACAGATATGGGTTACCGATGGAAGGAAATGTGTATCATAATCATGTAATAATGCATAAAAAATGATCATATCATAAATGTTTATAGGAAATTATAGACTTAAAAAATACATTGACATTAATAAGGTAAAATATGCATGGATCATAACAATTTATGTCGAATTGAATTATAAACATGTCAGTGATTTCTCAAGATACATTAGAAATGAAATATCTTAGTGTTATATAAGGAAATGATAACTAGAATTAAAAGAACAAAATTCATATTTGATTTCATAAAAAATTGAAACATGAAATTTTTTCCTGATAATATTAGTGATTTTATAAAATTTATGGCGACTTAAAAATATTATGTAGGGAACTTGTTAAAGGGTAAGAAATCATGACGTTCCCTTCAATTATCCATTCTTTTAGAAAATACTGAAAATAGAACCTTTTTAAAACACATATTTCCCCATCAAAGTTGGATGATATAAAAAGGATACAAGAGTTTATTTCATATATCAATAATTTTGAATAATTATTAAAATATTATGAATTAATACATTGTGTTAATGAGAGATAATGATTAACTTGAAAGAAAATGGTGGTATAGGTAGAATATATTTCCTTGTGTTTGAAAGGGTTATACAAATGATATTATTGTCATGTAAAATAATATTAAATCAAATAATAAATTAATTATTAAAATTTTATACATTTAATTTATTTTTAATAATTTTATTATGTTTTTTGTCCTTTTTATAGTTATAATTTATAATTTCTCCATTCATGAGTGCTCATTTTCATAGTTTTCAAGACTGGTTTTCTTGTATAAGAGTATTGATGTTTTTTAAATGGAAATATATATACATAGATGAAGTTATGAGTTATTAAATAAAATCCATAAGCTTAAATGACCTTATGAATTATTTTATTATATATTAAGAGAAAGAATCATTGAAAAAATTGTAAATGATAAATGTTTTGATTAATTCTGTTGGCTTTCACTCAAAACAATCTTTTTTTTATTAATTTACATCAAATGTATACAATTATTATTGAATCTTAAAAAAGATGTAATACATATATTAAAAGTTTTATAACCATAAAAATTATTTTATGACTTTCCTTGAAGGTTTCAATGTAAAATGAAAATTATTCATCCATGACGACGAAAAATTAACACCTTACGAACAACCATTTCATTTTTTGAATAAAAGGGTGAGGGGAGTAGTTTAATGATATATTGTCCCATTATTATAATAAAATTGTAGTATATATGAGTGACAAAAGTTATAATACAATTTAGATGTGGGAATGTGAAGATATAATATGAAAATAAAGCGGAATACAATTAAAAGAAATGGTAAGAGGAATTTACCTCTTGAATTTATCTACCTTGAAAACCCCTTAGGGTAATCGTTTTAGTCAATTGATGAGATGAGGAAATCCTATATTTCTGGTGGGTATTTATAAGAGCAATGGGAGAAATTTGGACATATATCAATGCATGGAAGGAGTGAGGATAAGAGATTGTGAGGGGTTGTATTTATTGTGAAGGAGAGTGGTGTTTTACAGTTATTTTATTTATTAGATTACTATTTTTGATTAGGACACAAAATACATTGTGAATTATAACCAAATATATTAAAATAATGATTGTTAGTTTTAGATTATGGTCCATACATCAGACATTAATGAAGGAATATTTTATTTAACTTATAATGTATATGTATTATAAATTACAGTATTTTACAATTCACTATAAATTCATCTATTTTATAGATATTTAAAAAATACAATGTAACCATTTATAAATGTGTATAATTCATAAATGGAATCCATTTTATAGAAAATAAATTTTTATTTAAGTGAACATTAAGTTTTAATTAAAACCTTAATATTCTTGGAAAATACCAATTTTATAAATATAACAGATTTTACAACACTCTGATAAATAAATTAATGTCTCATAAAATATTCATATAATCATAATAAAAAATATATATTAATTTATGAATCCATTTTATGAAATTAAATTTTCTTTTAAAACATTATATTAGCTATAAAATTGAATATAAAAACTACTGTTTTATAAAAAACAATCAACATTTATTTATCAATGTCGAGAACATATATTTACATATACTAAGATGCTAATATAAAATATTTTATTTTATAAGACCGATAACAAGGAATTTTAGTTACATGGATGTGGTTGCTATTCTATTGGTTAGTTTACTATTCATAAGGGTCACATTACTATTGCAAGTGTAAATTTATATTTCCATTGTTATATGTTTTTTAACTTCTAGAAATACTTATTATTTCATTCAATAGTAATTTATAATGTTTTTGTTTTGTTCTCTATGTTATTTTGTGTTACTATAATGTATGAAGTAATTATAAAAAAGGAATTTCCATTAAAAAAATTTGATGTTACAATCTTCCCCCATAATGAAGTTTCATCCTCGAAATTATAATTTAATACTACGACGAAAACATGTGAGGGTACCTCTCCTTCATCCCATCTTTTGGTTCCCATGTATCCTCCCCATACATATGGTTATGCAATAGTACATTGTCATGCTGAGTAGTCTTGTTGCATATGACATTATCTTTATGACCATAGATATTACTGGATACACCTCATAAGAGAGATCATTCCCAATTAGACGACCTATATATTTATTACATGTAAAGGATTCGGTATGTACTTCGTTATGACGGATACATTGAATAAATAGTGTACTTGAGACCTGGTAGGTGGAAGTGTCAGCTGATAGGCCACAACTCTGACTTGATAAACTACCTCGAGTTGGAATATTTTCAATGATCTCATCTTTCCATTATTCCCAAATCTCATGATACATTTCCATAGAAATATGTGGGTGAATACCATGCCTCCGACCATTTTGTCAAGGTATCCCCAATGATTGAATTCATAGTTATTTTCCCAGCTTTGGGCTGCCTTGATGTGATGTGGATGAGTTTTAACCTTTTCCACCATTGATTCAACTCTTTCTAGTCCTAACATCTTACATTCACCATTTTCATCCAAACATACATGTTTTATACTTCTTTTCCCATTGAGGGATTCATATGGAGCTATTTTGATGCTCGAGTACAAAGTGTTATTGTAAGGAAACTCAACTAGAGGAAAATGTTAGTCTCATTGTCACATGAAGTCCATATATTTCAATATCAACATTACCTCATATGTCTAAACATTTTTTTCATATTCACCATCTATTTGAGGATGATAAGTCAAGCTGATGTTCAACTCGGTTCTTAGTTATTGTTGAATACATTCCTATAACATGGAGGTTAATCTCATATCTTAATCAGATACAATTGATAGTGGTACTCCATGAATGCATACCACTTCCTTGATGTATATTCATGCATGTTGATCCAGTGAGGAGTCCAATCGTTCTCTGAAAAAGTGATCTATCTTTGTAAGATGGTCTATAATAACAGACATAGAATTTTTTCATATGAAACTAGTACATCACACGTTCATACGCACGATGCCATAAATAAAATCTGAACAACAATATGAATTAAAAATATGAGAAGTGTTCAATGAATATTAATAAATAATATATTAAAATTATAACTGTATTCATAGAAACAAAGTGTAAAAATATAATTTCTAGATACTGGAAATATGCAAACACTGAAACAAAATCCTGGTAAGATAAATTGACACTAAAAACATATATTAGTTATTATTTTTATGTCCCCATTTTAAATAAAACTATGGAATTCTATTTAACAATGATAAGAGAACATAATTATATTTTCAGTAGAATATACACATTTGACAACACTAACAGGAAAAATGAATTTCTACATCAATGGGTGTGAAGATCAGATTACAATTCATGTCATCACAATGGGCAGTCAACAGCCTCCCAATACTACCATGCTTCATTGATGCAGATTAGCAGTTTTTCATGTTTGTTGACAGCTATAGTGATCCCTGCAATATATAATTAGACATGAATTTGAGTAAATGAGACATTTTACTATGATCAAATAATAGGTTAATCTTGTGAAGTGAAAAAAAACATGTCATAATTAAATGGCTTAAATGTTTACAGTATTCATCAATGAAATATAGCTTTAAAAATTTCAATGAAAAAAATTATAAATATGAAAATGAAAAATCCCTAATAATTGAAATAAATAATAGAAAAGAGTTACCAAGTTCACTTTATCAGCAAACAAACATGACATATTAGGAAATCAGAAGTGCTTCCACTTCAATAAAAACAATCTAAAATATCAATTATTGTTTACACTAGACCCAAATCATAGAAATAAGAGATTAAATCTGCAAGGCACATACTTTTCATATAAATGCTCAAAATTACCTTGTGTTTAATGATTGGAATAGAGTCATCCCATGCACCCAAACTGAAATAAGACAACAATGAGGGAAAATTTATTAAGCAACAGCCTAACCAGATTGGTTAATCATTTGAAGAACACTTCCCTTCCCCCGCTTAGCCCCTCATCACTGTCCTGGCCCCCATGCCATCCTATAGAGCCCCCCTCCCCCATCTAGCCCCTCCCTGCATTGCAGCCCTGACCTCTCCATCACCCCTCCTCTCCCCCCGGCCCATCCCCTCTCCTCCCCCTTCCAAGCCCCAACCCTCCCCCCACTACCCAGCATATCACCACCTCCATTCCCACCAAATCCTTCATCCCCCACGCCCACCTCTACCCTCCCCTCCCCACTCGTCTTCTTGTCCTCCCTTCCCTGCCCAGCACTTCTTCCCCCATCCTGCCAAGTTTTTAACCCCACCCCCACCAATTTCACAGCACCTAATCATACCCCCTACCCAGCTTTACCCCTCCCCTCCCTACCTCCTCTACTTGTCTCCCACCCCATCCGAGCACCTCCCCATCCCACCTCAGCTTCCCCCTGCCAAGCTCCTTCCCCACAACTCCCATAACCCAACCTCTTCCCCCACCATCCCCCTCCCCTCGTGCCCTCATCTTCTCCTACCCTCCCATCCTGTCCATCCTACCCAGCCCCTCCCCTCCATTACCCTACCAACTAACCAGATATAACAAACACCACATATTGTAGAATTCTATAAAAATCGAATCACTGCTCATAAAATATGAAAACATCCACTACTCAGAGAAATAAATCCACTTCACTAAAAACTATCTAAAATATCAATTATAGTTTACACTATAACCAAATCATAGATTTAAGATAATAAATCTACAAGGCACATACATTTCATATAAAAGCTGAAAATTACCTTCTGTTTAAATATTGGCACAGAGTCATCCCATGCTCCCAAACTGAAATCTGAAAACAATTAAGGAAAATTTTTTAAGCAGCAGCATAACCAGATTGGTTAATCATTTGCAGAACAGTCCATCAATTAGTTGATTCAATTCTATTTTCCCAAAAACAACATTAATTAATTAGAAAAGTGAATATAAGTTAATTGTTAAAGTAAAAATAACTAATGATAAATTAAATATATTTAATCGATTTTAACTCTTTTCTTTAAATCCATTTAAATGGTTGTTATTAATTTATATTACTGAATGGATCTTTATAGTAAATAAAATGGAATGTTAACAGATACCCACAACATAAGAAACATGCATCATAATTATAAGGAATAGAGGGATATATCAAATACCTTCAATGCTGAAATAGCTTCTATAGCACCTGAAGCTCCATGGAGGTGGCCAGTCATAAACCTTGTAAATTTAATATTTAGCTGCAAAAATGAAACATGGCTTAGAAAAAATACTTTAAATAAAGGGTCATAAGTGGATCAGTGTGCACATAAATTATGTGGAATACACACTAATTTGATACTGATATAACTATCTTCTTACCCCATGATTCTAGACAAACCAGTCAATTAGAGCTTCATATTTTATCAGGTTTAAAGACATTGAATTTATATGAAACGTTCTATTTAGATCCATGCACTTCAATAGACAGAAAACCACATAAGTGAAGTGATGGTTACAACACAGTGGACATCAATGAACATAAGCATCTACAATCAATAGTTATATGTTGAGAAGTTTTTGAAATAACATGAAGTGGATACATGCATATGTGAAATGATGGGATGGAGAGGTGTCATGAAAAGCTAGGATCACTTCTTCTATCATACTCCCAGTCTAAATTAATAATAATATAAATTTATAAAGTGAAATTATACATTTTTATTTATTTTACAATGTCTTAGTGGACCCTCCAAGACTTATAAAACAGTTTATCTTTTTAAAAAATTTTCCTTGATAGTGTGACTCACCTCCATATATTCAACCCTGTTATTTTTTGAATTTTGTCGATGGGAATTATAAAATATTATTTCCACACCATTTTGGAAAAAAACATGGAAATAAAAAAAGAGCTAGTATAACTTTTTGATTGGTTTAATATGTGATGTCCCAAACCTAAATAATAATGATTTCCCACTCTTTTCCTATATAATCCCACCGAAGATCCCAATTACTCTTCACATAAATCCTTTGGAGAGCGTGAAAACTCTTCACTTCTCAATATAGTATCCTCCTATGGTGCCCCATGCCCCCAATAGGACTCTCTCAAGCCACTCACATGCCTTTGCGATCACACTTCCAAGTCATGGATTCCTTCTTTATCATTTTCTCCATGTTTTTTATTATAGTTATGCCCATTAATTTTTCAATTATAAATGTAGGGGCATGGTGTTGAACTAACCTCGTACTTCTTCATTAATGTTTTAATGTTAATATACCCTTTTCCATCTCATCTATGTCTTCTATGTACACCCATATTCGTGCGTAAATTCTAGAATGAATTTCTCTCCTCTCATTTACATTCATGTAATTCTTTTGTATTATGAATCCAAATTCAATTAAAATCTTTGGAGAAGAATTTTTAGGACCACCTTAATGTCAATTTCATTTAATTATGATGAGATACCCCACTCACCCTCATCATCCATTTCAATGAGTGCTTATTTCATGTTGTTATGCTACCGAAATTACACGGCATTTTTCCATGTCAAAGACATTGTGTTATGAATACCATGCCCATTTCTCTATCATGGGTATTCACCATTATGTACATTTACATATTTTTTATTGAGATTCAAGTGGGAATTTAAAATTATTTATCATGGAATAAATAAAAAATTTTATTGAATAAATTTTTTCTGATATATGTGGCATACTTTTGATTGAAATGAAATGTTTGAGAATGGTGTGCCCTTATAGCACTCCAATGCTTTGGGTAAAGGATGGTATCATGATATGTAAAGTGAAACAAGGTTTTACTAATGATAATTAATGTGAAATGAGGGTTCAATCATGCTCCATGTCTAATGAGCCTTGAATCATGCTAATGTCAGGTTAAATGTTGTTTCTACATTTCCATATTATGATAGACATGCCTTATCATGACCTTATGTTCTTTTTTATCATGAACTCCATTAATATACTTATTTCCAAACATGTAATGTAATTTTCATGATATGGACTTTTTACTCCCTAACTAGGATTTATAGATCACTATTTTCTTATTCATGTTCTTTGGTTATCCTATGCATTGAAAAGTATACGGGAATTTACTGGTCATGTTAAGTATGTTTTCAATAAAGATGTGTGTTTTCTGATTTATGTTGTAATGTAATGTTCCTATTATTCAAAGAAACTATTCATCTTGATCATATTTGTTGTATAAAGTGATGGTTTGACATACTAAATCATGCTTATGTAAGAAATAAAAAAAAGGTTGTCATATTTCTTCTATGATATGTGATTCTCACCCTGTTTGTATTGGTTTTAGTAAATGGAGGAGACCAGATGGAATTGGATTAATGATGAGTCTGGTGGAAAATTTAGTGACAATGAGAAAACAAATTGGATAATTATAGGAGAGAAAGATATTTTGATTGTGATGACTCATCTATCAAGATATATAATTAAAAATGTGAGCTTTTATGACATTCCCGGCACATTGAATAAGAGGAAGATGAACTTTTTGATGCATAGAAGAAGTGTTATTCACTTACCAACATGTCTAAATGAATAGAATAAGAACCATGAGGAATACCTCAAATGGAGGGGAAGATGTCATATCTGTGGGAAAATGGTCATATAGTGATTATTTATTATGGAGATCAATGTTCATATTTGAAAAAAAAAATCATTAACCAACTCAATGACTTGATATAAGAATCAAATTCTATAAACAGAAAGGAAATATTACAGGTATATTATTAAAGTTAAAGAATTTAATTATTTATGTATTTGATTCCAAGAATGATGAATGGAGAATTATATTTTGATTATCAGTTTAAGATTTTATATAAGGATTATCTGGAATATATTGAATAGTTATAATGGATATGAAAAGTGATTTAATGAAAAGTTGATATTCATATGAAACACATGATTAAGGGAAAATAACCCTTAATATATGTCTGATATTAAGATGATGTTATGATCATAATGATATGCATGATATGAATAAGTAAATTGGTCGATATTAGTTACCGTGGAACTAGTTATGGATTTGTTGAGATGTGGGTAATGTTGTCACATATTAAGTACACAAAATTTCTGAACATAAAAAATATATCCTATAAGGTTTGGAATAAGAAAAAATGCATGTTTTTAATAAGGATATATGGTAATTTAGGTTATTACTGTGACTCATGTGAATTCATGTAGATTTCATTAAATTTTTTTGAATGTGACCAAAAAGATATATCTTATGATATTTAGGGGATAAATAATGGTATTAACATAATTTTTGAATGGCCTTTCTTGTCATTGTTTTTTATACTATGAGTTTGGATAGAATTATATTGGACATGACTAAACATTAGAATGGATTAAGTTTGACATCATATAATATTTTTTAAGGATAATTTTTTTTAAATATTTTATAATAGAATATTTTTTGAAAATGGACATCCCGTAGGATGGGAGAGAACCTGCCGCATTGGACAAGGCTGTGGGAGTTGAACCCACAACATAATAGTGATAGGCCTTTATTGAAAACCATTATCCAATTAGAAGTACATTTTTTGTTTAAATTAGTTTTATATTATTTAGCTGGTATGATAGAAGACATATAAGTCCATTTTTGGAATAATATACGATTAATCTCACCATAGACGAACGTATGTATATTTTATAACATGTGAAGGCCTTGCTATGATATAAACAAATGGAATGACTTATCAGTTTATCACACGATCTGCTAACACTTCATGAATGAATATTTTGACATTATATCATTAAATAATTGATGAAGGATCAATTTCTCAATGCATGAACAATGATTAGATTGTACCAAAATCATGTGTGTATTTATTCTTATGAAAAATTATTCATCTTTGGGAATGACTAATGAAAACCAAAAATATAATATTAGTACCATATTATCTAATGAATATGATGGTCCCTTAAATAACAACATATTTATGGATTTATGGTAGTTAAATTTCTCTCAACCTTCATCTCTATCACTATACATTAAAACATTATTATTATATTTCTCTTCCATATCCATGTTTTCACTTTCCACCTATGTTCTCAAACATAGAAACCATGTTATGAGTTACACTGGGTAACCGTTCTATTTCTAATTAAGCTTTTTAAAATAAATTTTTTGTATCCCTTTTTATGAATATGGTTTCCAAAACATAAGCATTCAAGTATAAATCCATTTATAACCCCAACGAATTTTGAGGGAGATTAATTTTTAGGGGGTAGAATGTAACACATATATATTTTATAAGAAATTTTATATTAATTTCATTGATTTCATGTGTTTTATGATACATCGGGATTATAAATCCTTATTTTATTCACCACATTAGCTTGAGGAATACGCAACAGTATTCATGGATTGTGTTGCACACAATATCATGTCCTTTTAATAAAATTAATTTCATGCAATAATGAGTATAAAGTTTTCATATAAATAAATAAAATAGGATGGGATTATGTTATATGTAGTAACAAAAGAATATTTCACTAAACACAACACTTATTTGGCATGTGTTACAAGAAAGACATACCGTTTTCAATAGCTTGAGTTGTACGTGATACCGAGTTTCACTAAACAATGATATATTATTAAAATAATATTATTTAATAGGATATAAACTAGTATTTATTAATATTATTAACCCCGTATTTAATTTTATATTTCAATATAATTCATCCTACACATTTTCTAGAACAATATATGAAGATAAAAGTAATATTTCTAATAAAACAATTTTTTTATAAAAATCAGTTTTACCGCTGTTTTGTGGTACAACCATTTAAAATCTAATTATGCAAATTTTATAAGTTTATTTTGTCAAACATAACATTTTCATGGGTATTGGGACATAAAAATTTTATTATATTGAAATTTTTGTATTTTTTTGATAAAATTAATATTTTACGAATAGTGATAAATTCTGAATTTTAATTCAAAACTGCCTCTTTTTATAGATTAATTATATAGTTAGATTGTATTATTAAATTATTTTAAAGTATAATTGTATTTTTTTCATTTAATCTAATTATTTTCATTGGATGTAATTTTTTGTTGATATTTTACATTAATACATTATAATATTTTGATAGTTTTTACTTCTCAAAACCCCACCTTTTGGATTTCATAATAGAAATTAGTTTAAAATTAATTTCGGAAACTTATGGGTTTCCAATTTGGAAGAATTTATTCCATATTTGGAATTATGAGGTCAAATTTATGTTAATATGTACCTTTTATTTTTATAAATTATGGATAGAAACATTAATAGTTATTTTACTTACCTTGATTAAAGGGAAAATGTGGTAAATATGGGTAAAAATAATATTATAATAATATTGAACTACCCTAACACTTATACTAATACAACTGGGTGATATATTTACAACCATGGGAATCCTTGGGTCTATTTTGGGACCCCATGGTGCCACTTTTATGTTTAAATATGATTTTATAAAAATTAAATTAAATTAATGAGAAATATTAGATAAACATGTATCTTTTAATAATTAAATTTTTTTATGAGGATAAATAATGTATCTCTTCCACAATAAAAATTAATTTGAAATAGAAAATGTTCCATGCATCATGATATTTTATTTATAATTGTTTGAAATTATATTAATAAATTTAATAATTACTCAATGATAATGACATGACTGCTTCATTAATAACACATTCAAAAAAATGATATTATAAATGTTAATATAAAAGTAATTTAAATATTATGATGTCATACAAGAATTTTTGGTAAGATACAGACATATTTTCATTTACTTAGTTACTTTGTTTTGAATGAATATGGTTGGTTTTAATTTTTTAAAAACCCATGTGTTATTCGATGCGCCCATAAGGGGAATAGCGTGCTAGGTTTACCCTCATCTCTGCCTCCTTCCTAATCTGGATCAGTGCGACCCCCCATCACTCTCTATAAAATTGGTTTGGTGTAATTTTATTTCAGAGGCGTCGACAATTTCATACACTCGGATTCCCCAGCAATTTTTACCATGGTTGGCCACTCCTTCCCCAATTCCTTCTAAGCTCGATAGGGTTTCTCATGGTTGCACGGTGTCAACCGTGGCCGAGATCCAGCTCATTTGGCTTTAGATTTGTGCTCTCATCCCTTGTGTGTGTGGTTTGAGGATGCAATGATCATCATGAGAGAATCGAAAGGTGGTGACATGATATGATTTGCAGCAGTTTTCCACCTGGTGGAATGGTGATGTTTCTCTGACATTTGGTTTTTTTTCATTCATTTTTTATTTTGGAGGCGTTTCAGTTCAAGGATATTCGTTCATGAATCGATAATTAGGATTTGATTTGTTTTTATATTGGATTCATTATTGTTTTAGGTCTTGCTATTAAATGGGCTACGAGTTCTTCAGTATTGAAATGGTAATTTGGTTCTATTGTGTGTGTCAACAGTGGCTGGTTTGAAGGAATGTTTATGCGGTTCTGGATGTATCGTTCATGAAATATGATTCTCCTACCTTTTGTGTTGTATATGGGTTAATTAATCTAAACCAGATGAAAGGGTGGTTGTGCTGGTTTTAGATGAATTGGTGATATTTTCTGATCAAGATGAACTCTTGAAATTTGGATGTGTGTTTGTTGCAGAAGTAGTGTGAGTTTGAAAATTTTTAATGTTCCTTGTGGCTTGTGGCCTTGATCCATGAGATAATGCAATCTGTTTACTTTCATGGAACTATCCCAGATGAGGTTTAGAGCTGAGATTTTTATCATTATCATCGCTATTTGTAATTGGATATTTGAGAGGTTATTGAGTTTTCCATTAGTTCTGGGCCTGAGAATTCATGCACCAGACAACTAATCGAGCAGCAATGGATATGTGGATGATGATTGTATAGTTTCTCTAATAGGGTTGGGCTTTTCCTTTCTCATGAATAGGAGTGAATTTTCTTTTCATGTTCTTGGACCATGGAGGCATGGTTGTTCCTTATGTCATTGATGTTGTACTAGCTTCCAACTTTTTCCTCAAAAGTGATTTTGAAATAAAAATATAATTTTCAGCAAGAAAGCCATGTGTAAATTGTGTACAAAATTTAAATATTTCATTACTGAAATCATAAAATATTTTATTAAATGATATTAAATTACTAAAAACATAATATTAGGGCAAATAGTTAATGTTACTCCAAATATTTCATAAATAAAATTTTGTTGGTCGTTTGATGTGATATTGTAATTCCATTAAACCACAATGTTTAAATAAATGATATCACAGTAAGATTAATGTGGACAAAATAATAGTTAAACCAAAATGATATGGATAAAAACATATTCTAAATATGTCTATGAAATTTTGAATAATGGGTATTTGAACCCAAATAATCATATATTTAAATTAAATACGTTTTGGACCATTTTAAATTGAAAATGAATTTATAAGATATTAATATATAATGAAATTACTAAAGTGCCCCTCTCTATCTTAAAAAGGGTCCATCCTCCCACTCTTATTCACTCCATTTTGACACTACAAGATCTTCCAACACCTACTATTAGAACTACCAAACTTTAATAGTTACATTCAAGAAGTGCTGTTATTTTCCAAAGACCTACTCTAGTGCCCTATGATTTAATTTAAAGGAGGCACGTCGAAGAAGTTGTAATATCTTCTAACAATTATTTCTTATTTCATTCTTATTAAACTTCTTATTCATTAGTTTTTTAATTATAAAGTAATAAAATCAGTATCAACAATATAATAACAAGTTATTATTTATATTAAACAAAACAATTTCATCATTTATCCGTCCAACAAAAAATGAAATCACTACATGTGTGTACGTACGACTTACCGTATCCACACTGTGGTATAATCAATTTCTCACCAAAATTTTACTTGGATGGGTATAATGGTGGAAATAATAAATATATATCATTTTTGTGAAATGATATTAATCATTAGATATTTTAAACCATCAATTTCAATACCATTCAGCAATTATAAGAATGATATGGTCACCTGTGCATTCGTACAACTTACCGTCTTCATGTCGTGATGGGATAAATTTACCACGAATACCATTAAATAATGATTATAAAGTATATATTAAGAAAAATAATTAAAAGAAAATACATAATAATTATACTAGATATATATTTATATATATTTTCATTTATTAAATTTACTTACTTCCATTCAATTCAATAAGGAAACAAAAACAACGTTCAAGCATACGTACAACCAACTGTTTCCATGAACGGTGTATTCCATTCCAATTATCTATCTATTATACATAATAACAGTGAATATATATTATATATAAATCATGTAATAAATTTTGGGAGTTATTAAATCCTGATCTAACAAATAATGTTACTGATAACAAGTCCAATCACGAACGATAAATAAAATGATTATTAAAAAAACGTTTTTAACACAAAAATGACAAATGAGCAGGTAATGTAATATCATAAGTAAATAATATATGATATCATAAAAATTATTATTGTTCTGTTATAAGTTAATAATATGTTTAAACCCACTATACCAATATTTCAAACACACACATAAGAAATCAGACCCGAGGTAAGGGATAATTTTTAAATCTCTTTTTTATCCGAGATTGTTTATCCATGAGTATTTACTACAGTATATTTATCATCCACATACATATTTCATAATTATGTAATATTATTTATATTATTCCAAAATTTATTAATGTTAATTATACACTTTTATACTTTACTATTAAATGGTATGAAATTAATCATTTTTTATTATTCGATTTGACGTATTTTTGAAATATTCAACAAAAGTATGTGGAGATTGTTTTTTAACTTATATATATTGAATGAATTTTTATAGTTTCATAAAAACCTATTTCATAAAGCTTCCTCTACATTATTTAATTATTATTATCAATGATATTATTATATTTTAAAATTTCATGGATGTTTCATAAAATAATGTTTTTTTAAAAATAATGGATATTTTCCTCACGAATTAATTTCATGTGTTTTATCGAAATTATTCTTCCATATAACATGATTCTCTTTAAATAGGGTTATGTTTCTATATGTTATATATATATATGATATTATTTTATTTATGAGGAAATGTAATTTTGGATGTTAATTTGTTTTATATCAATTAAGATTGAATGATGTTTAAGAAATCCATTTTATTTCCTAGGTTATGCTATGGTAAATGTTTTTATGTTTTTGTGGAACCTGTAAGAATGGTTTCAATATGATATGGTTGTACCAATATCTTCCTCCAATACATTGGGAAAATTTATATATCTCATTAGATAGACATGACTAGAACAACTAGTAAATCTAGTTCAATAATGAATTGTTGGAACGACAAGTAAACCCAGTTTAGTAATGGACCTTGTCCACTATGATGGTCTTAGAGGAAATTCCTTGAAATCTATGGAAATCAGATTATGTGATTAATAATTCTCTAAGATTATATATTTTATTCCAATTATATTCTAATATGGTTAATGTTCATCATTATTTATGCCTTCTTTACTACGATGATTTATTTGATTAGTCATTATTTTGATTTTTTATCATTATGTTCATGTTTTTATGTTCAAAGGTTTATGTTATTTTATGTTCTCCATATTTACCATTACTGAGCTTTTGAGATCACACTTTTTATGTATATATATTTCAGGATTTTGTACATGTCGGGATAAATTGATGCCTATAGTTTTTTAATCATTTCCCTTGTTCTTTTTATTAACCCATGGGGATCGAGAATGCTCTTCATGTATGTGATGTGTTAGCTCAGTTCCTAATGTTAATGGAAACATGGTTCATTTAGTTTCAAAATTGTTTCAGAAGATATTTTTTCCTAATATTCCTAGTCTTGGGAAATCTATTAGAATGAAGATACGGTTGTTGGAACTTGAGAGGTATTTTGTGATAAGTCTATTCTCATCTCTTGTCTTGATGAAACATATAGATCCATAGGATATTGTTATATGAATATGTAGTGTTTTGTTTTTCATTGTATCACAATGTATTATTATAGGATTATAGTTTAAATAGATATTTTCTCTATTTTATGATTGTTCTATTTGTTTTGGGTTGTATCCGAATGCCTCGGAGACGTTAACTACTAGTTCCCCAGGAAGGTGTAGAAGATGATTTATATTTTAATCCACAAGTAGATCAGAACGTAAACAAAAATATCATATGGGATGTTCATGATGTATAGAACAATTGTACATTTTTTATAATTTAGTGTTTTTATACTGATACGAGTTGGAGTAGGGAGATATTTATTTTGGGGAACTTTTTAATAGAAAAAAAATATCCTTTAAAATAAATAATGATCCCCAATTGGTGGAAGGTTTTATGGATATGATCAATAAAATAATATACATCTTATATAAAACTAATAATATATAGGTTAAGTGTGAAGTGTTCAGGCTCGAGGGTTTCAGCAAGTAAATATGGGATTTTATAGTCCAGACAAATAAAAACTTGTACTTGAATTGAAAGGTTTTCCAGACACAATTATTTTATAAAATTTCTCTAACTTTTTTATTTTTTTTAATTTTGACTTCATTCATATCTTTCCAGTAGGATGGGTGTTCATTGTCTAAGTAAATCAACTGTTTTTCTGAGCTTGTCAATTTTTCTCCAGACATAGTGAAGAATCACCAATTAAATGATCTAAAGTTCATTCAGTGTATGCGACTAGATATCATATCATATATATTTATGTTGAATAATTATACCTATGAGTATAATTTATAATGTTATATGATTTTATAGAAGAATAAGATATGTAATGATGGATTTTACACCCCTTATCCTCTATTTAGGTCCAGCCTTAGTGGCACACATAAGAAGAAGTGTAAGTGGAAGGATAGTCGTAGTTGTGTTGGAGGTGGGTATTAGTAGTGAGCCTCCTCTACACTGTGTGATACTACTACCAATGTGCACATGAGATTCTATCAGCGTGGCATGGTTGGACACTCCATACATTTTGGTCATATTCCCATAAATACATGAAACAATTGTGGACACATTGGTCAGTTACAGTTATTCTATCATGATATGAATACACCTCATTATGGTCAATGTTCATTGGTTCCAAATTCTACTATGTTTTAGATAAATGAATCAAATACTACAAGGTTCCTACCATAGGACTCAGGAGTGAACACTTTTACATAGTAAATGAGTGTCCCATCAAAGTCAAAAACACATTTGGAAATAATGAGATGTATGATACTTATTTCTTATTCAGTAGTGATTGGTTTATTTGATACTTTTTTTCTTTCAAATTTATATATACATATTTTTTTGATATTCGTAAACATCCAAATGAACTTGTTCCCTTTGTGAAGGAGACTAAGACACATCGTTGATACATGATATAGTAGGGGTTTCCATTTCATTCATGATTGTTTATAATATCTGATATGGAGTTGGTCAAGCATTTTCTACTTTTTTATATAAATCTATTTTACTTCCACATATATATAGATTATATTCTCACTAATTGTTTTGAGGTTGATTATTGTCATTAGTGAATTTCATTTATTAATAAAAATGTGTTCTCTCATGTGTTTCAGTGGGAGTGGGACTTGAGATCTGGTCAATGTTAGGCCTTCCCACCTAGAGCTAAAGTGTTTTTTTTCTAATGGTTCATTTTTCCATATTGTTGTTATCATATTGTTCATATTCCCATTGTTGTAAGACACTTTATTATAATTTTCCAATGATACTTATCTGTTATTCCTTCATAGGTACAGTTATAGTTAATGACCATACTTGGGTCAGTTACATAGTAGATATTGATACATTTTTTTAATGGAACCAGTGGAGATGAATGATCTCAAGAGTTAATTAGATGATCTGTTTTAAAAAAATCATTCACCATAGTATTTTACCATAGTCTTTCCTTATACACTTTATCAAGAAATATGATGGTTCACATCAGTGGTGCATGGACTATCAAAAGTTTCACTGGGTAAAAATTATGAAAAACATATCATTTTCCTCATGTGATTGATATCATTTATCAACTGAAAAAAGAAATGTGGTTCTCAAAGATTGATATTCAGTTGAGTTAACATCAACTCAGATTTTGGGAGGCTGATATAACGAGGAAAACATTTAGGAGAATGTATTGTCACTATGAATATCTGGTGATGCCATTTTGTATGACTAATGGTCCTACAATATTTATGGATATTATGAATAATATATTATTACAATACACTAACACATTTCTGGTAGTATTCATGGATGAAATTCTGGTATATTTAAAATCCAATAGAGAGGATATGTACCATATGAGTTCGGATCTATAAATTATAATAAGTCGCCATTTGTATGGTAAACATTGAAAATATAATTTCTCAATTAATTAATTGATGTTCATAGGGGAAATATTTCTAAACATAGATTATCAGTTGATCTAGAGAAGGTGATGGTTATTCCTTCTTCGAAGGAACCACAAATTTACTTTGAGATATAGGGCTTCCTTGGTGTTAATGAAAACTACCGATGGTTTGTTCTGTATTTATCTAAGATGGAGTCACCATTGACTACTCATAATAGGAAAGTGGTTAAATAAACAATGGATGTGTAGTTTAAGTCATCTTTTGATGAACTAAAATGGATTCTATCATTAGCTCTAATTTGGATCCTACATGACCACATTAAGGTATAAATGGTGTTTTTATGCTTCTAGTTCTAGTTTGGGATAAATTATTATAAAATATGACAATGTGGTATATTACACCTCACACCAACTTCATCTAAATGTGAATAATTACCCCACTCATGATTTAGATGTTTCTACAGTTATGAATGCGATGATTTATTTGTAGTATTGTCCTTTTGGGGAGAACTTCACAATATTTTCCCATAATAAGAGTTTCAGTTATATATATTCAAACAAAAAATTGAGTATTAGATAGAGATGATGGATATAAAACATTAAAATGATTCAATTTTTATATCACCTACCCCCTGGTAAAGGGTAATGTCATTGCAAAAACTCATAGTAGTAAAGTTCCAATGTAGGATATTTTCTAATTGAAGGAGGAGTATAACCCTATGTGGAATTTTACTATGTTTAACATATATGCTCAAGAAGATGTTTCATGCATGGTTAAGACTAGTTTTCACTTATCATTATATTGAATGGTGTCTATATTGGAGTTTTATTTGTTGGATGGAGAGTATTGAAATGATCGACAAAAAATTTATGGTGGGGAGACCATTTTAGGTTAGTCATTCTCTTCAGATGGTATACTAAACTATGGGATGTGAGTTTTAATCCCAACATCTTAGAGGAGTATTGTCTTGTTTGATTGGCACATCACTTTTTGGGGTTTTCATCTTATAACAATGAAGATTTATCATGAAAATAAAAAATGATTCTCATTTCATGTTATGAAGGGTGACACAGCAGATTATGTGTACCACAATTACACCAACTTGCAGTTAAAGATAGACCACTTGAAACCCTCTAGTTTGCTACAACCTCTTTTGGTGCTGATATGGAAATCATATGATATGTCCATGTATTTTGTGGTTATATTACCATTGATACCCCAATAGATACATAATATCAAAGTTTTCATAGATAGGTCAATGTAGTCTCCTCATTTAATTATGATCATGGACACCACTACTATTTATGATCTAGTTAAAATTTATGTGTAGTGAATATTGAGGTCATATGTTAGTCCTATCATTATATTGGATAGGGATCCTAGGTTTACCTCGATTATATAGAAGAGTGTCCCAGAGGTAATGTGAACTCAATTCAATTTGATCACATCCTCCCATCCATAGATTGATGGTTACACAAAACATGTAATTCACATCATGGTGTATATTATTAGTTCATGTGTAGTAGATTTTGGTGGATCATGGGATAGTTGTCTAGGAAAAGATGAGTTTTTTCAACAACAAAAGATATCAATCATTGATAATAATGGATCCCTTTGATGTGTTGTTTTTTCACCTATGGATATAACCTTATTGTTTGGTGGTGGTGGGAGAAGTATCTTTAGTTGGACCATGATTTGTCCTAGAGCTGTTGGGAAATATTTAGGATGTGCATCAAAGTCATGTTATAGAACAAAATAGATAGAAATCATATGAAGATCAGTGGAATCATCTAATATAGAGATCATTTAGTGATTGGGTTTTCTTCAAATTTTCTTCCTATAATGGTTCTCCCTCAGCTTGGAAAGCTGGGCATGTTGGCATCCATATTAGTTCGACAGTTTGTTGTAACTAAGTAGACTAGGAAATTTTCTTATATATTATAATTTATGGTTTATTTTATTGGTATTCATGATTGTTTCACATATCTTATCTCAATTAGTATTATTAAAATCCCTCTCATGTTCAAAAATTTGATGGAATTGATGTGTATCCAGATGTTTCTATTTTGAACAAACTAGTTCAGGTCATTGATTCATAATTGAAGGCATTGTGTGGTATGTTTATTCAATTGGAAAGAGTACTATGGAAATAAAGATAAGAATCTCATCATACATGGAATGATGTGATGATGATGTCATCTAAATGACCTACTACGGATAAAATCTTATAAGTTGGGGAGATTGTGACATCCCATTACCGATCTATCGTTTATTTAATTAACGTCTTAGTGGTTTTCCATTTTTGGATGTTGGTATAAGGGCGAGAATGAATTGGTAGGATACCTATAATGGTGAGGTTATATTTTTTTGGTCTATTTGTATTATGTAACTTTTTCCATAGGATTTAGGAGGATTTCATCCCATTTAATTAGGTTACACAACATGTCAGAGTCACTAGTTTAAATTCATTAAAGGATTCATGCTTTGAACGGTTACACTATGTGAATATATGTTTCACACCATGAATGTTTTTTAAAAATATTTTTAATTTGAGGTAATAGATTTCTCTTCGTACTTTAACACTGTGGACTTCACAGAATGTAAAGGAATTACACATTATAAAATTCACATATCAAGGATAGTTTAGTGAACTTATATATTCTTAGGTGACCATTTGGCTCCCACCTATCTTTTTTTTCTTGAACAAAATATCCACTCCAACTATGATGAGATACACCATTCCTTTAGAATAGTACTATTTTGAATTCAATCTACATTATGGTATTAGTTCGTCTCTATGAATAAGTTATATTTCCATGTAATTGTTTCCATTGATGATGGTAGAGACTATAAAAACTCATCATCAAACATTACATAATCTAAAATATAGTTGATAAATCACAATGAGGATCTTTTAATTTTTATATTATTAAATAATTATTCCATATATTATTACATTACATCATCAATATTAAAATGTAGACACTTCTACTTAGTATCCATTATTTTATAAAATAAAAACTCTTAATAAAAGTTCTATCTAGTTCAATTTTTTGGAAATCATTAATTTTATTTTATATCATCGTTGACCATATTCATCATTTTGTCATGTGAAAAAACATTTCAAAAAAATAAGGGATTAGTATAAAAAACTCATTAATTGATTGACATAGAAGGAAAATAGTTATTTTTTCAAAACAACAAGTAAACCATGAATACATTATCATAAGTAATACTTATCATATTTATGAAGTAGTAAATACTCATCACTAAATTGAAGAAAGAATTATACCCTTTTGTGACCAAAGCATTACCATAAACCCAATATAAAGCATGCATATCATATAAAGGTAACTTGGTACATAGATATACTTAAATATAATAACCATATGGTCGACTTCCACAAATATTACTAAATGAAATAGACACATTGTTGACTTTCTTACCCAATGCATTGGATCTTATAACATAACCAATGATCATAGTTTATCATGAAACCACGTATCATTTATTTATCATGTAACGAACAATAAAATGTCAAATTAAAATTATAAAATTATAATAGATAAAATATTGAATATATAAAAATTTCACAAATAACATTTCATTTGAAATCATAAGAAATCAGATCAAGATATTTAAATAATCAATCTATTTCAAAAACAATATACAAAACCAAAACACCCAAATAATAAATAATGGGTTTCTTTTCCATTTAAAAATTTTAGTCTTATAGAGGAATCCAACTAACAATTACGTCGGCAGAGATGTCATTGTCCCCTCAAATTTTAAAAAAAATCCTTCTGACATTTAGTAAAATGCTTCACAGAAAAAATATTCCCATTTAATTAAGATAAAAGTAAAAACAGTATATTATATACCATATAAAATAAGAAGGTCTATATTATCAAGACACGCCTCAATGTAAAGAGATTGCGACAACGTCCCTTAGATCATGTCTGACTTGACCTGTTCGATCATTAGTTTTCTGAAAAATAAACAAAAGTTAATTTATACTTTATTAAGAACAATTTTTAAATTTTTATTATTCCTTTTATATCAATTATTACCTTTCTATAAGAATTATTAAATTATTTGAGTTCATATCGGACATTTTTTTGATGTTTGGAACATGAGTTAAAAATAAACTTGTTATAATTATAAATTGTTCATGTGTTCGAAATTCCATTATCTCCAGAATTATATTCCTGATTTATATATCATATATATCATATAAATCCAACATATATATATTTATTTATAAT
This sequence comes from Viscum album, assembly GCA_963277665.1. Lineage (NCBI taxonomy): Eukaryota > Viridiplantae > Streptophyta > Magnoliopsida > Santalales > Viscaceae > Viscum > Viscum album. The sequence continues at coordinate 910,190,207 of OY728161.1, read as the reverse complement.
AGTATATAACATTTAGATATAATAAATGAAATGCACTTTTCTTGGAGACCGTAAGTCGTTAGTACGCAAGAAGGACACTTTAATTTATTTTTAAAATTTAATGGAATGAAAAATTAATGAAACATAGGTATATAATAATTCCATTTTAATATCTTATTTTGTTTCTGTAACAACATATTTTATATGTTCCACAAATGTCATGAATGAGTCACATCACTTTGAGGGGGCCATAATCTGCACTTCCTCAAAAGAAATTATCGAATTTTCCCATATAGAAACCATAAAGTTATGATATAAATGGAAAATATAAAATCATAGAAACAATATATATATAATATATGTTACATATTTATATAGTTCCATCTTAATATCCACCGTGAGATGTAGTAGAAGTTAATTGAACAATCATCGTTTCATGAGGCAGCAGTTCGATGTCAAATGAAACAGTATGTTTATTACACAATAGATGGATGTCTGTGTAATTTAATTTATACTAACTCTAATAAAAAATTTCCATTTATATTGAGGATATTTTTTTTATAAAATAATAGACTAAAAATATTTTAGGGGGGTGTAGAAGTAAAATAATAGAATATAATATACAAAAAAATGTTACATTTAAATTGGATAACACCCTTTGGTTTGAACCAAAATGTTTTATTGAAGTTCCATATGCCTAAGGTAAGGATTTTAGGGGGAATAATGTTATGTAGTGATATTAATTAGTAAGAGGCATGACAAGACAACGGGACTGAGAGGTGTGAGTAATGGGTTATAGCTCATTGATTTATATAAGGGGGTGGTGGGGCTTTTTCTGAATGATTCAAAACATTATTTTATTATAAACAAATTTTAAGTTTCAAAATATCCAAAACTCATTAAATTCAACAATACAAAGACACAGGTTCAAAATAAAATCATCCAATAAGAATTGGATAGGTTTTTTATAGTAGTATAAATTTTATAATATCATTTATTTAAATCATTCATTAATATGGTAATCACAACATAATATTTATGACATTGATAATTTTATTTAATTGGTGTCTAAAAATTATAAATAAAATAACATTTTTAATGAAACCTATTTATATTTTTAATTAATATTTATAGTCAAAAAATAACTTATATAAACCCATGTAAAAATTAATTTATTAAATGATATATGTTTATGTCATTTTTGTCATTACGTTAAATTAATTTATATAAAGTGTCATTATGACTCATATGTGGCTCTATGGGGTCCCAAAATCGACCCAAGGAGGCCCTTGGTTGGATATGTATAAAAAATATAAATATGAAACATTTTAGGGTAATTTAATATTATTATAATATTATTATTTTACACTTATTTACCATATTTATCCTTTTACCATGGTAAATAAGATATTTATTGCAGTAAATGTTCATAATATCATAAAAATTAAAGATATGTGTCTACACAATTTGAAACTCGTAATTCAAAATAAGGAATCTATTTTTCATAATTCAAAAGATGTAATTAGATGTAATTAATTTAAAATTAATTCTTGTCGTTTAGACAAAAATCGTGTTTTTATGAAATAATAACTATCAAAATACTGAAACTTATTTATGTACAATTTCTATGTGAAATTGAATCCAATGTCCAAAAGTGTATTTAATAGAAAATTTATAATCTAATTTCACAGTAGAACTATTTATAAATATAATATAACAATATAAATATATTTTATTAAAAGGGAGTTTTGAACAGAAATGTGGTATTTCGCACTATTTATTAAAAATGAACTATATCATCAAAATTCCAAAATATCACACAATGTAAATTTTGATTTCTCGATTCTAAAGAATAATTTTATTTTGTCAAATAGAAGATATAAAAGTGTAAAAATATTATTTCAAAAGGGTTCCCCATAAATAGGCGATAAATTGACCTTTTATAGAATATAAGAGTATTTATGCTTAAAAGCTGGATACATTCAGATTTTAAGCCACCAAATATTATTAGATAAATGTACAAACATTAAAGACATTTATGATTATATTTTAGTTATTTCTATTCAATCCTTCACATTCAAAGGCTAGGCGTTAACTACTATTTTAAAAAAAATTATATTATTATTCTTCAGTATGACTCTACATTATGTCCTACAAAATACTTAGAAGTAACCCATTATTGTGTTTTCGCTACGCCATCAAACATAGAATAACGTTTAACATAAAATTAATATTTAATTCACATATATTAATAATAATTAAAATTTATTATTCTTTATTTACCTAGGATGTTAAATCCTTCCTCATTTTAAAAATTGTTTCCTAGAAAATTTGTTATTCACTTATCAAATAAGTGGGGGTAATTATCCCTCATAGAATTTTCAGATTCCCACATTTCTTCTTCAAAAATATGGTTTTTTCACCAAACCTTTACATGATGAATTACCTTATTTTGCAACCCTTTCTCTCTTCGGTCAATAATCTGGATTTTTTGTTCCTCATAAGTATGTTATCCTCTAATAAATATACCTCTGGATAAAAAACATTAACTAGATATGGAATATAAATTCTCAAGATTGATTGATGAAAAAAATTGTTTTCGTGGGATAAACATGGAGATAATGGCACTCTGAAGGAAACTTAACCAACATTCTCTAGGATTTCATAGGGTCTAATGATCCTCAGACTCATCTTTCTCTTCCTACAAAAAACATCATAATTTTTCCTTTGATAAACATTGAGAAATACATGATCAACTTCCTCGAAAGAAAGATCATTCCCTAGTTATCCAGATGACTTTTCATCCTGATCAGAGCTATTCCATTGTTCTTTTGAATCAACTAAATTTTTCCTTCCATCTCTTCTACCAATTTGGGCCCCATTAAATTCATTTCACTTACTTCATTCCAAAAAGCTGGATTTCAATGTTTCATTCCATATAATTAATTATATTGAGAAATTTGTACAATGGAATGAAAACTGTTATTATAAAAAAAGCATCCAACAAATGATGTTGGTCCCAAATTCCCAGGTAATCCCTATAATAAGAACATAGCATATCTCCCAATGTCTGAATTTTTCATTCGTACTTCCAATCTGATTGTGGGTGAAAAGATGTAATAAAACTTAATTCAGTACCCAACGACTTTTGAAGGCCCTTCCAAGTGTTCTATGTGAACCCCGGATAACAATACGATATAATAGAGAGGGGAACTCCATGAAACCAAAATATATCTTTAAAATACAATCAAGAATGATGATCTAGAGGCAATGTATCATGAATAAGAAGGAAATTAGAAGATTTATTCAATTGATCAACATTAACCCATATTTCATTATTACATTGAGATGTCTTCAGTAATCCCAAAATGATGTCCGTGGAAACATTTTCCCTTTTCCACTCTTGTACTGCTACAGACTGAGGAATCCATTTTGGTAACTGTCACTCTTCTTTAACCTATTGTAAATTCAAACACCACCCATTAATGTCAGCAATATCTCTTTTTATTCCATCCCACCAATAATACTCCCAATGATCACTGTATATCCTAGTACGACAAGGATGAACTAAAAAACGAGAACTATAAGTTTCACATGACTACTAATTCTTTGTTTTTGAAACAGGAGTCACAAAAAATCACTTTGCAAACGTCAAAACATAGTCTCTATCAATTTTAAGCACATGTAACTTACCCTTTTTAACAAATTATACCTTTCTCTGCAACACACTATCATCATTCTGTAGTTTCATAATTCTTACTACTAGGGATGGTTGTACTAAAACCTGAAAAAAAATCCATGGAATATCCGTCCCCAACAAAGATTAATCCAAGATTTATTAAATCAAAAATAAAAGGATCTTGTTCAAAATGTAGCATAGTTAAGGTACCATTACTCATTCGACTCAAAGAATCGACAACATTATTTTACTTTTAAATATTGTAAGGAATTGTGAAATCATAATCCTTGATTAAATCTATCAATATCCCATGTCTCATTTTCAATTATTTCTGAGTTAATATATACTTCAAACTTTTGAGATCAGTATATGTTTCACACTTTACTCCACATAAATGATTCCTTCCAAATTTTAAAGCAAAAACAACAGCAGCTACTTCCAAATCACATGTAGGGAAAATTAACTCATGAGGTTTCTGGTGACGTGAAGAAAAAGCAATTACCTGATCATTTTTCCTAAGGACATAAAAAATTCCTTTCAACGAACCATCAGTGTAGATAACAAATTCACTATTTCTGGAAGTAAGTGAAAAAACTAGAGCACTCACCAATCTCATTTTCAATTCCTAAAAACAATCATCACATTCTTTTTTACAAAAGAACATAATACCTTTTTGAGTTAACAGAGTCATTGGGTTAGATAAACGTGAAAACATTCATCAAATCTCATGTAATAACCTACCAAACCATGAAAACTACAGATCTCGGTTATATTTTTGGGTCATGGAGATTCCTAAAAAAAATTTGTTTTAGGAAAATCAACAGTTATGCCACATTTTGAAATAATGTGGCCAAGGAATGACATTTTTTGTAACCAAAATTCACACTTTATGAATTTCCAATATATTACCCTTACATTTAGGGTTTTCCAGACAACTCGTAAATGACATTAATGGATCTCTGTACTTTTAGAATAAAAAAATGTCATCAATAAAAAAAAAAAATTCAAACAACTCTTGAAAAATTATATTCCGAAGATCCATTAATACTACAATTTTATTGGTTAACCCAAAAGGCATAACTACAAATTCAAAATGGCCATATCTAGTACGAAACACGGACTTCAAAATGTATGCTTACTTTACTTTTAACTAATGCTACCCTGACCTCATGTCAATCATTGAAAAATATGGAGCTCCCTAGAGTTGATCAAGAAAATCATCGATATGAGGAAATCAATACATTTTATTAATAGTTATGTTATTCAATGCTCTATACTCAATGCAAAGTCTCATTCAACTATCTTTCTTTTAAAAAAATACAAGATCACACCATGGTGATGTGCTAGGTAGAATGAATCATTTATCTAAAAACTAATGCAATTGATTATTCAACTCCAAAATATCCATTTGATTAATTATATAAGGGGTTTTTGAAATTGGATTAGAATCATTAACATAGAAAATAGTAAAATCAACATCTCGATCATGTATAGTTCTTGGAAGTTCATTACGAAAAACATCAAAAAAATCATTTACCACAAGCACACAATTAATCCTAATAGTTCCTTTGTTTTAAAAAATACGAGAAAGGTAAAATTCAAATCCATCTATTACTAATTTCTTAGCTTCATGATATGTTATCAAATGTAAGGTTTCATTGTTGTACACAAACTAAAATTCCTTCTCAAAAGAAACCTCATTAGCTCTGCAGTCTATCCTATCATGATAAATGGAAAGCAAATCCATGCCCAAAATAACATCAAACTCTACTAGAGTCAAAATAGCAATTTTTTAAGGTAGATTATTTCTGCACACAAGGACATGAAGGTTCTTAAAATTTTTCACCCAAAATTATTTCATGGTGTTTTTACCATATGTTCATGATTCATATCTTGAGATGGAATTCCCAAATTGATAGAAAATTTCTCCATAATTAAAGAATATGAAGACCATGAATCAATCACATTGGTATAATTTGAATAAAAAAATACCTGATACTACTTCACTTGATGGCCCAACATCTACTGAAGTAGTTGCAAAGGATTTCACCACTCCTTTCATCTTGTAGTTAGGGTGTTTTTTTAGTTGATTTATTTATTGGAAACTAATTTTGATAATGTCCAATCAAATTTCACATAAAAAATCTTACCACTTGTTTTTTAATGCTTTCTTGATCATATTCCCTATAGTTACGAGAAATATGACTAGACATACCTCATCAGAACAATTTCCTAGTCCTTGATAAACATTCTCCAGGATTCTTTTTACAACACTTCTAACAACAAGGATATTTAATTTTCATTCCTCCTGGCTTCTTCAATGAATTATTTCCTTTTGCTTGCCAACCATACCTCATCTTTTGTTAACTCTCTTAGAACACATGATCATCATAAAACTCCATTTATAACTTCTCATTATATTTGACATTGTTTCTCATAGCATTTGAATTCATGAGAGGATAGTTCTCTTAATTATCACAACGTTAGTAATGAGTAAAATAGATTTGTCTTACTATCAAGATCTCGGAAGAATTTTGGAGCATACCATTATAGTCGAGTGAATGTTTATTCACAAGAATCCACTAAGTCATCATCATACATCAATTCTAAGAATTGTTTTTCCATATTATTTCAATCCACCATAGGAAAATATTTCTCATCAAACACACATTTGTATATATCCTATTCAAAAGAATTAATCTCATCACGATCCTTGATGTTTTTCACCATCAACCACCACTGATTGGCATCACCTTCAAAACGGTAAACGAAAAGACTAACCTTTTAATGTTCTGAACACCCCATGACATTAAAAATCTTCTCTAGTGCTTTAATCCACCCATTGGCTTGAATAGGGTTTGATGATCCCTTGAATGATGGGGGCATTTCCCTATGAAATGTACTATTACAGACATGTTCCCCTATGGTTGATCTGGCTGATCTTGTGCATGGATACCACAACCATTTATAGCCTATCTCAAAATTTTCCATCACTGTAACAAAATATTCAGGTCTGATTCCAACCATATATGGTTGCTGATTTTGTTGGTTATTCCCCTCAGTATGCCTTTCCAACATCGCTACATTGTTTGCTCTGCAGAAAACAATTCTGATCATAGAAATATCTTAGGTGATGCAACATGGTAATTTGTAAATTCTATATCATTTCATTATTATCACAAATTAATTTACATACATTAAATTAACAATACCCAAACTCATAATGTTATATAAACCGACCTCTGATACCAACAATAAGGACCCGTCATTAAACATTATGTAATCTTGAATTAAGATAATAATACACACAATAAGGATATTTTTTAGGATTATAGATTACGAGAATTAGGCCATAACATATTACATTACATGTCGAGTATTATAATGTAGAAAATTCTACTCACTATCCATTTTTTTGTAAAATAAAAATTCTTAAAAAATTGATGTCTAGTTCCATATTTTAGATATAATTAATTTTCCTTGATATCATCCATAACCCTATCCATTTTTATGTCCTAAGAAAAACATTTCAAAAAATCATTGGATGAGCATAAATATCTCAGTAAGGGATACACAAAGAATGAAAACTATAATTTTTTCAAAACAACTTGTAATCCAATAATACATTATCATAATTAATACATTTGACCTTTATGAAGTAGTAAATACTCTTCATTGAATTAAAGATCACTATGAAACCTTTTTTAAACAATATATAACTATAAATCCCAAATCAATCACCCATAACATATATATTTAACATGGTACATGAACATACATAAATGGAATAACCATACATTTGACTTCCACACATTTTACATAATAGAAGAGCCAAACGACCAACTTCCATACCCAATGAATTGGATGTTATAATGTAACCACCCATCCTGGTTTATCACGGAACCACTCATTATTTATAATATCACATAACCACCCATCAAATGTCTACGTACCATTATAAATTCATGACACATAAAATATTTCTAATATGAAAATTTCACAAATAAAATTTCATTTTTAATCAAAATATATTATTTCAAGATATTGAATTAATCAATCTATTTCAAATACCGTTTTGAATACCAAATAACCCAAAAATAGAATAAGGTATTTCATTTACTTTTAAAAACATTAAAGCTTTTAGAGGATGCTGACTAATGATTATGGCGATGGAGAGGTCATTGTCGTTGAAAACATTAAAAACATTGCTTTTTAATTCGGTAAAACGCTTCATAGAAATTTTTTTACCTTTGAAAAATTTTAAATTTCAAAGGGGGTTATTATATTTCGTATAAAAGAATGAGGTGTATGTCCTCAAAACATGCCTCAATGAAAAGAGATTGAGATGAAGTCCCTTACCTTGTGTCCGATATGACCATTTTGTTGTTTCATTTACTAAATTATAATCATAAGTTAATTTATAATTAATTATGAATCTTTTTGATGTTTATTATTACTTTTATATCATTTTTTCTTTTCTATGACAATTAATTAATTATTTGAGTTCATATCGGGCTTTTGGTCGATGTTCGGAACTTGAGTAAAAAATGAACTTTTTATAATTATAAAATTTATATGTGGTCGAAATTCCATTATATCCATAATGATATTCATGATTTATATATAATATATTTCTTATATATCCCATATATATATATATATTTATTTATTTATAATAGTATATAAAATTTGTAAATAATAAATTAATTTCACCATTCATGTAGACATTAAGTCGTATGTACGCTTGAACGCTACTTTCGTTTATATTTCATATTTAATGGAAGGAAAAATTAATGATACATTGTTATATTATAATTAAATTAGAATATAATATATAATTTTATTAACTCCATTATTTATACGTTTTTCGTATGGCATGAATGAGTCATGTTACATTGAGGGGGCGGTTGTCCGCACTTCCTAAAATGAAATTTTGTATTTACCCATTATGGAAACCGTTACATTATGCTATAAATTAAAATTAAAAAATCATAGAAACAATATAATATATAATATATAATACATATAAATTTTTTTCAATCATAATTTCCAGCATTAGAGATGGTAGGAGATAATTGAATAATCATCGTTTCGTGAGGTAGTAGTTCACCTTCCACTGAAATAGTATGTTCATTACCCATTAGATTGAGGTTTTCATAAGTTTACATATAATCCTTCTCATAAAAACATACTATTATATGGAGTATAATGTTTTTTTATAAATTAAAAGAATAAAAGGATTTTATAGGGATTAGAGAAGTAAAATAAAAGAAAAAGTCTTAAGTGAAGGCGTTACCATTAAATTGCGTAACTCTGTTTGGTTTGAACCAAAAGGATATCTTGAATTACCTTCTTCATATAGTAAGGATTCTCATACTAAAATATGGATTAAGGGAGATTATTAAGGTAGAGGTTGGATGAGACAAGGGTCTTGAGAGGTGTGAGTAATGGGTTAGAGGTGATGGATTTTTATTAGGGGTGGGGAGGGGCTCTTTCAGATGGTTCGAAAACATTATTTTATTATAAACAATTTCTTAGTTTCAAAGGGTCAAAATATCATTAAATTATAATATATGGTGACTCTTTTTCGAAATAAAATCATCCAATAAGAATTATACTGGTTTGTGAGAGCTATTTAAATTTTATAATCCCATTTATTTAAATCATTTATTAATAAACTAATCACTAAATCATTATTATTTCATGATTAGTTTTATTTATTTGATGTTTAAAAATTATAAATAAAATATGATGATGTTTGATTTTTTTTAATCATTATAATTAATATTTATAGTTGAACAGATAACTTATATAATCCCATGTAAAAATTTATTTACTAAAGGATATATGTCGAAGTAATTTTTTTCATTACTTTAAATTAATTAATATAAAGTGTCATAATCACATTTATGAGCCTCCATGGGGTCCCAAAATCCGCCAAAAGATTCCCATAGTCTGATATTTATCAACCAATAGGAATATAATACATGTAAGGGTGATTTAATATTATTATAATATTATTTTTTTACCCTTATTTACTATATTTACCCTTATCCTTGGTATGTAAAATATTTACTGAAGTAAATTTTCATAACGTCTAAAAATAAAAGTTTCATATTTACACAATTTGGACCAGTATATTGAAAATATGGAATAAATTTTCCGAAATTAAAAACACATAATGGGCTGAAATTAATTTAAAATTAAATCCATTTGTCAAAACAAAAAGCTTGTTTTTATGAAATTTTAACTATCAAAATATTGACAATTGTTAATGTCCATTTTCAAAGGGAAAATACATCAAATTACTAAACTTTTATTAAATAGTAAAAATATATATAATTAAACATTAAAACCACTTAGAAAGATAACTTAACCATATAAATAAATTATATTAAAAGTCAGTTGTGAATTAAAATGCAGTATTTTTCACTATTCAATAAAAAATAAACTTTATCATAAAAATACAAATATTTTACCCAATGTAAATTTTTACTTTCTGATTCTATAGATTAATTTTATTTTTTCAAATAGAACATATAAAAGTGAAAAAAACTATATCGAAAAAGGGTTCTCTATCAAAAGGTGGTAAATCGAATTTTTAATTGATATTAGAGTATTTATGCATAAAATTTGGATTCATTCACATTTTAATCTTTTATATTTAATTGTATTAAAGTAAAAACATTTAACAAACATGTATAATAATTTTTTAGTTAATTTTATTCATTCGTACCAATGAATATGCTTATAATTAAATACAAATTAAATTGATATTATATTTTCAATTTTTAGTATGACTCAGCATTATGTGCAACATAAGACTTCGAAGAAACCCATTGCTTTGTGTCGGGAATGCCAATGAACATAGAATCCCATTTATAGTATAATTAATATTTATTTCCAAAATATTAATAAATATGAAAATTTATTATTCATTATTTACTTGGAATTTTAATGTGAACTTGGGTTATGATTATTAGATCCATTAATCTATGTTGATGTATTCTCTTATATTCTATGAAGATCCATTATGAAATCTCATTCCATAGGCCATTCCACTGTCGGTTGTAGTGCGACAAAAGTTTTTTATTATGTTATATCGTTTTCTCCCTTCTTAAAACCCCTATATTTATACATTAATAAATAATGTGATTTATATTGGATTTTGTGACCTTTGTATAGATCACTAGGATTTTGTTGTTGGTCGATCCCATTAAGGGAGTGTAAGACTCCAAATCTATATAGGCAGCTTCAACTGAATCCTATAATGATGAAACATATAGTTCATTAATTACAAAAATTATTTATATATATAATTGAAATGATTGTTTATTTGATTATTTAGAATGGATTTTAATGAAAATTATTTTCCCCTCATTTTTTGATAAATGGAATGAATATTTTTATATTCATATCATCGATGTTTGAATTTTGAAATGGTTTAAATATGGGTTTTCAAAAAATTAGAATTAATTGTGAAAATGATCACAAGGGTTACCTTGGGAACTTGGAAGGAAGGATTATCTTGAGCCAATCATCCATGTTTTTTATTATAATGCTTTTTTATCATGGTACATTCTTCTGTTTCCATGTAATGTTTTTCTAGGGGACTTATATTTACCTTGAGGTGTGTGTGTTACTCATAGTGTATCCCTCTTCTTCTTTTTCATGTGTTCTAGGAACCTTATTATGAACATGATTAAATATGATATGGTTAGTTTGTTATTATTACTTATAGTGATCCTTGAAGATGATACCTATGCCTCTATTTTATATTTCATGGCTTTGTGGTTTTAGACAAGAAATGAAAGTCTATGCTTTAGAAGGATATTATGGAAAATATGATTTGAAATTGATATACCTAAATTTTTTAGAACATTTATAAAAGGGAAAGGATTACCTTGTTTTTTATAAAAACTCCTTACTACTTATCATTCTATGTTATATTTAAAATGACCAAATATGATTTTTTATATATAAACTAGTTATGGAACACTAGGTGTGGGATCCTACCAATCCTATTATCTCACACCTTACAAATATCTTTTGTGGTGAGTCGAAATATGTATGACTTCAATCAAAGGGAAAGGGTAAGAAATAGAGTGATACAATGATTGTTTGGGTCTTTTGGGTAGTGTATATAGTGGTGATTTTGTGGGAGTTAGTTCATGCCATTGATTGTAGTCATTTTTTCATTTTGGTCCTTTTGAATTAGACATGTCTTTTAATGGTTTATCCCCTTAAATAGTTGTTTGTTTCTACTGACTTTGTATAGTTATGGATTATAATTTTTATTTTTCCACTATTTATTTATCTTCCATATGTATATGTGTTCACTTATTTCATTTGGGGTTTTTTAAATTCCGTCCTCCGGTTTCTTGATTGATTCACAAGTGCTTCTTGTCAGCCTGTGGGTATAGGAACACCATTCAGGTATGTGACAAATCGGGTCTAGTTCCATTTTTGAGGGTGACTCATGTTATTTATTTATAGTAAAAATTAATAGGTATTGTGTATATATGTGACACATTATCAATTATTTTTTATTTTAATTATGGAAAACAATATTTGGTTCGAATTATTTGGAATCAAATCCAATATGTAGAGAGTGTATTTTTATCATAAGATCTATGTTTATGTTTTTGGAATATTATGATAGTAGGGTTTGAGAATATTGGTGAATGATATTGGACATAGAGAAAATAATTTTAATATTTTTTGGATAGTAATTGTAATTTTAACAGTTGATTGAATATTTGATTTATTTCCTGGATAATTAATATTGATTTACAATATAGATTCATTTGATATTCTATTGATATATTACGTGTGCTCATGTGGACATTTACACAACGAAAAATAGGGAATATTACTTGACAAAGGTTAATATATATGGTAATTTCATACTATGAAGATCCATAATAAACTTCTATATTAACACTATACCTTTTCACATCTTATCACATGATTTTAAGAATAATTAAATAACTAATTACAATATAATGATAATAAATTATGGTGTATTTGGAATATTAGGTACATAATTAAACATCATGAAACCAAAATAAAGATTTATTTTATTTAATACCAATATTGGTATCCTATCATCTGTTGAGATCATACATATGTATCAGATATCATGGGGAATACATGATCAAAAGGGATGAGCATAAAATACTAGTAATGTAATAAGCATAAGAATAAAACATGGAACATGTGATAAAAGGTATAAGATGATTCCATATATGGCATGGAACATGAATATACATAAAGAATAATAACATTTATAACATAGGATGAAATAATCATGGCACCATAGGAATGTGGAAATGACATATATAATGACATAAACATGAGTCAAGGATAAGTTTCAAGACTATCTCAAATGATGGAAAAAGACCCAAAAAGATATCATGATCACCCCCAATCCAAAAAAATGACTTCTCATGATATTATGAAATTACCCAATGGATTGGGGTTCTATCCGGGCACACCCATCATAACATGATTTTAAATATTTGTTCTATGTGAAGAATATAGATATGGGTTACCGATGGAAAGAAATAGGTATCGTAATCATGTAATAATGCATAAAAAATGAGCATATCGTAAATGATTCTAGGAAATTATGTACTAAATAATACATCGACATTAATAAGGTAAAATATACATGGATTATAAAAATTTATAGCCAATTTATTTATAAACATGTCAATGATTGCTCAAGATACATTAGAAATTAAATATCTTAGTGTTTTATAAGGGTAATGATAAAGGGAATTAAATTATGAAAATGAATATTTGATTTCATAAAAAATTGAAACAAGACATTTTTTCATGATAAAATGTGTGATTTTATAAAATTTATGTTTTCTTAAAAAATATTCTGTAGTGCACTTGTAAATAGGTAATAAATCTGGACGTTCCCTTGAATCGTCCATTCTTATCAGAAAATACTGAAAATAGAACCTCTTTAAAACACATATTTCAACATCAAAATGGGATGATCTGAAAAGAATACATGTGTTATAATCATATAAAAATAATTTTAAATAATTATTTAAATACAAAGAATTAATACATTGGGATAGAGAGAAAGAATGATTAACCAGAAAGACAATGGTGGTTTAGGTAGAATCTATTACCTTGTACTCGAAAGGGTTATACAAATGATCTTATTGACTTGGAAAATAATATTAAATAAACTAATTAATTAACTATTAAACATTTATACATTTAATTTCTTTTCAATAATTTTATTATTTTGATTTTTGTCCTTTTTATAGTTATAGTGTATAATTTCAGCATTCAAGAGTGATTATTTCCATAGTTTTCAAGACTGGTTTTCTTGTATACGAGTATTGTTTTTTTGTAAATGGATATAGAAATACATAGATAATGTTATGATTTATTAAATAAAATCCATAAAGTCAAATGATCATATAAATAATTTTATTATATGTTATGAGAATGAATCATTATAAAAATTGTTAATGATAAATGTTTTTATTAATTTGGGTAGCTTTCACTCACAACAAACTTTTTTTTTATTAATTAACATCACAAGAATATAATTATTCATGAACCTTAAATAATATGTAAAAAATATATTATAAGATTTATAACCAGAAATTTTTTTATGACTGTCCTTGAAGGTGTTAATGTAAAATTAGAAATTTTCATCCGTGACGACGATAAATTAACACTTTACGAACAATGTTTTCATTTTTTTAATAAAAGGGATAGGGGAGGGGTTTTAAGAGTGATTTTATAATTATTATAATAAAATTATAGTATATATGAGTTACCAATGTGATAATACTATTTGGAGGAGGGAAGGTGAAGATATAATATGAAAATAATGCGGAATAAAATTAAATGAAATGGTAAGAGAAATTTACCTCTTGAATTTATCTACCTTGAAAACCCCTAAGGGTAATGGTCTTGGACATTTGATGAGATGAAGAAATACTATATTTCATTTGGGTATTTATAAGTGCATCGGGAGAAATTTAGACAAGGATCAATGATTTGAATGTGTGAGGATAAGAGATGGTGAGGGTTTGTATTTATAAAGGAGGAACGGGGTGTTTTCCCATTATTTTATTTATTACTTCACTATTTTGGATCAAGACACTGAATACATTGTAAATTAAAACCAAATATATTAAAATAATGATAGTTAGTTTTAGATTATGGATCTTACAACAGAAATTAATGAAGGAATAGTTTATTTAACTTATAATGTATATGTATTGTAAATTACTATATTTTACTATTCACAATAAATTCAACTATTTTATAAAGATTTAAAAAAATCACTGTAACCATTTATATATGTGTATAATTCATAAATGGAATCCATTTTTATGTAAATAAATTTTATTTTAATAAATCATTGTGTTTTAATTAAAATCTATGTATTCTTGGAAAATACCAATTTTACAAATTTTACTGATTTTACAACACTCTGAAGAATAAATTAATGTCTCATAAAATATTCATATAATCATAATATAAAAAATATATTTATTTATGATTCTATTTTATGAAAATAGATTTTCTTTTAAAACATTATATTAGCTATAAAATTGAAAATAAAATCTTTGGTTTTATAAAAAACAATAATCATTTTATTATCAATTTCCAGAACATTTATATACTTATTCTAAGATATTAATATATCATATTTTATTTTGTAAGACCGATAACATGGACTTATAGTTACATGGACGTGGTTTCTAATCTATTTGTTATTTTACTATTCATAAGGGTCACATTAATACTACAAATGTAAATTTATAATTCCATTGGTATATGTTACTTATCTTCTAGAAATACCTCTCATTTCATTAAAATGTAATTTAAAATGTTTCTGTTTTGTTATCTATTTTATTTTATGTCACTAAAATGTATGAAATAATTATATAAAAGAAATTTACATTAAAAAATTTTAGTGTTGTTACAATCTTCCCCCATAATGAAATTTCACCCTCAAAATTATCATTTAATACTACGGGGAAAACATGTGAGGGTACCTCTCATTCATCTCAACCTTTGGTTCCCATGTATCCTCCTCATACTTATGGTTCTAAAATAGTACATTGTCATGATGAGTAGTCTTGTTGTGTATAACATTATCCTTAAGACCAAAGATCGTTATTGGATACTCCTCATAAAATAGATCATTCCTAATTGGACGACCTATAAATTTATTACATGTAAAGGATTCGGTATGTACTTCGTTATGAGTGATACCTAGAATAAATAGTGTACTTGAGACCTGGTAGGTGGAAGTGTCAGTTGATAGGCCACAAATCCAACATGATAAACTATCTAGAAGGGGAATATTTTCGTGGAGATCATCCTTCCATTATTCCCAAATCTCATTATACTCTTCCATAGAGATATGTTGGGGAACACCATGACTCCAACCATTATGTCAATATATCACCAATGATTGAATTCATAGATATTTTCCTATCTTTGGGCTGCCTTGATGTGTTGCGGATATGTTTTAACCTTTTCTACCATTTTTTCAACTATTTATGGTCTTAACAGCTTACATTCCCCATTTTTAACCAAACACACATGTTTTATACTTCTTTTCCCTATTTAGGGATTCATATGGATCTATTTGGATGCTTGAATGAAAACTGTTATTGTAAGGAAACTCCACTAGAGGAATATGGTAGTCCCATCATCCTATGAGGTCCATATATTTTGATCTCAATATAACATCATGTTTCTAAATAGTTTTTTTTCATATTCACCATCTATTTGAGTATAATAATTCAAACTAATGTTCAGCTCGATGCTTAGTGAATGTTGAAGACATTCCCATAACATGGAGGTGAATCTCATATCGTAATTGGATACAATTGATAGTGTACTCCATGAAGTCATACCACTTCATTGATGTATATTAATGCATGTTGATCTCATGACTAGTCTTATCGATCTGTGAAAAAGTGATCTATATTTGTAATATGGTCTATAATAACCCACATGGTATTTTTTCATATGAAACAAGTACATTACCAAGGCATACGCGTGACATCATAAATGAAATCTAAACTACAAAATGCATTATAAATATGAGAAGTGATCAATGAATATTAATAAATAATATATTGAAATTATAAACGTATTCATAGAAATAATATATGAAAATTTAATTTCTAGAAAATTGAAATAGGTAAACACTGAAACATAATCATGGTAACATAACCTGACATTAGAAACAAATATTATTTGTCATTTTTAGTTCACCTAGTAAATAGAACTATGGAATGTTATTTAACAGTGATAAGATAACATAATTATAGTTTTAGTAGAATATACGTGTTTGACAACATTAATAGGAACCATGATTATCTACAACAGTGGGTGTGAAGATCAGATTATAATTCATGTCATCAGAATGTGCAGTCAACATCCTCCCAGTACTACCATGCATCATTGATGCAGAGTAGTAGTTTGTCCTGTTTTTTGATAGTTATAGTGATCCTTGCAATATATTATTAGACATGAATTTGATTAAATGAGAC
Organism: Viscum album; assembly: GCA_963277665.1. Taxonomy (NCBI): domain Eukaryota; kingdom Viridiplantae; phylum Streptophyta; class Magnoliopsida; order Santalales; family Viscaceae; genus Viscum; species Viscum album. The sequence continues at coordinate 910,172,996 of OY728161.1, read as the reverse complement.
ATTTTACTATGAAAAAATAACTGGTTAATCTAGTGAAGTGTAAAAAAACATGTCATAATCAAATGTCTAAAATGTTTACAATATTTATCCATTTCAAATAGATTTAAAAAAAATTCAATCAAAACTATTATAAATATGAAAATTAAAAATCACTACTAATTGAAATAAATAATACAAAATAGTAACTGAGTACACTTTTTCAGAAAACAAACATGGAATATTTAGGAAATTGAAATGATTCCACTTCACTAAAAACAATCTAAAATATCAATTATATTTTACACTATAACAAAATCATAGAAAGAATAGAATAAATCTTCAAGGCACATATATTTCATATATATGCTCAAAATTACCTTGTGTTTATAGATTGGCATATAGTCATCCCATGCTCCCAAACTGAAATCGAACAACAAATAAGGAAAATTTATTAAGTGGTAGCCTAGCAAGATTGGTTAATAATTTGCAGAACATAGCCCTGCCACCACTTAACCCCTCGTCACTAGCCTACCCCCATGCCCTCACGTCCATCCCCCCCCCTGTCCCAGCCCCTCACCTCCCCCTGTCTGGCCCCTCCCCTCCCCCTGCCTAGTCCCTCCCCTCCCCCCACTACCCAGCTTGTCACCACCTCCTTTCCCAGAACATCCTGCTACCCTCATGCCAAGCTCTAACCCTCCCTCCCCACTCCTCTTTTTGTCCCCCCTCCCCTACCCAACACATCATCCCTCCCACACTTCCCAGTTTGTAACCCCCACCCCAATTTCCCAGTACCTCCTCCTACCCCATACCCAGCTCTACCCCTCCCCTCCCTAACTCTTCTTCTTGTCTCCCATCACATCCAAAAACCTCCCCCTCCCACCTTAACATCCCCACTGCCCATCACATCCCCCCACCACTCCCCCTACACAACTTCTTCCCCCACCATCCCCTCCCATTACCATTATCTTACCCTCCCATACCATCATGTCCAACCTGTCCAGCCCCTCCCCTCCACTCCCCTTCCCACTAACCAGATATAACAAACACCACATATTATAGAATTATATAAAAATCAATTCACTGCTCAATTAAATACGAAAATATACACTACTCAATGAAATGATTCCACTTCACTAAAAACAATCTAAAATATCAATTATAGTTTACAAAATAACCAAATCATAGAAAGGAAAAGAATAAATCTGAAAGGCACATACAGTTCATAAAAATGCTCAAAATTACCCTGTGTTTAAATATTGACACATAGTTATCCCATTATCCCAAACTAAAATCAGACAACAATTAAGTAAAATTTATTAAGAAACAGCCTAACCAGATTTGTTATTCATTTATAGAACACCCCATCAATTAGTTGATACAATTCTATTTTTCCACAAAAAAAATTCGTTGTTTAGAAAAGAGAATATAAGGTAAATGTTAATGTAAAAAACTATTGATAAATTCCATATGTTCAATAGATTTTAACAAATTTATTTAATTCATTTTAAACATCTTGTTTTTAATTTATATGGCTGATTGTATCTTTATAGTAATAAACATGTCATGTTATCAGATACCCGTGATATAATCAACATGCATCATAATTATAAGGAATAGAGGGATATATGAAATACCATCACTGCTGAAATAGCTTCCACAACACCTAAAGTTCCTTGACGGTGGCCAGTCATAAACCTTGTAAATTTATGTTTTTTCTGCAACCATAAAACATGGCTTATAGAAAATACTTTAATAGAAAAAAAGGGTCACAAGTGGATCAGAGTGCACTTAAATTATGTGGCATACACACTAATTTGATAATGATATAACTATCATCTTACCCTAGGATTCTAGACAAAGCATTCAATTAGAGCTTCATATGTTATCAAGTTGAAAGACACTACACTTATATGCAACGTTCTATTTACAAAGCATAGAGTTGTGCACTTCAACAGTAATGCAACCACATAAGTGAAATGCTAGTTCAAATGAAGTGGACTTAAATGAACATAAACATATACAATCAATTGTTATCAGTAGAGAAATTTTGGAAATAACATGAAATTGATACATGCATACGTTAAATGATGGGATGCAGCGGGGTCAGGACAAGCTAGGATCACTTCTTCTATCGTGCCCCCAGTCTGAATAAATCTGTAACTGAGAAAACCTTCTATCATGCCACCATTATGAAGAATCATGTATCATAAAAAACTCATTCGGGTGATGTTAATTCTTAAGCCTAGTCAATTGGAATTTTTTTTTTCAATCATACCTATTATGACACAATTTCACCAAAAACAATTTTATTACAACCTTAATGTGTGACAAACGGTTTATGGTAAAATAAAAGTGTTTCCTATTTCATAATGTTGAATACTTGTTATTAACATGATCTATTGATTGATAAAACAATCATTTTTCTTGTTTTTAGTTAAAAATGAATTTGCATATGTTGCTTTGATATTAATGATGATAACAAATGAAAGTGTTCATGTGATTAGAATGACATACCATGCCACAATTGCAAAGAATTATTTTTTCATGATGATGGTGGTGAAAGGAAGTAAGTGATTCAAGATACATAATAGAAATACGTGAAGGAAAAATTGTATAATTCCAGTTATTGTAAAACAATGTGAGAACTGAAATATAGTTGATTGAAATGATCAAATTCTAAATATGAAGGACTTTGCTCAAATAAAATTCTCATAATGGGGGTAATAGGACAACTGCAATGAATAAACATCTATAAAATATAAAAAATAAAAGAAGAATGAACTGGATAGTTATGACTTGACAAAGATAAACAATTTCATTAACATGATTAAAAACAAGAAATTGTGTGCCGAACAAACCTGTTTAGCTTTTTTTTATAACAGAATATGAAAAATGAAAATAATTATCAGAAAAATAATGATTACATTCAAATAATCAGAACTTTAGAGTCAATAAGTGTACCTGAAATTAAAATCTACTTCAACATAAACTTACATTCCCACATATATGGATGTGGGAAAATGAAATATGTATGTTATACCAATATGATAAGAGTGAGCATCACAGTGATGTAGTTGAACACAATTAGTGGCAGTAAGACTGCCTAAAACTAAATTTTTCTTTAGCATAAATAGAAATAAACATATACATTGATGTGTGAAAATAATATTTGGTAAGCATTAAGTGCATGAAAATAGGTAGGATCACTGTATTGAAGTCGGAACACATTTAGAGGCAGTAAGACTGCCTACAACTGAAATATCCTTCATCATTAAAAAAAGTACAGACATTCAAGGACATGGGAAATTTAAAATTGTATGTTATACCTAAATGTAAGGAAGAATGATCACTTTATCGAAGGTGAACACATTTAGAAGTAGTAAGACTACCTGCACCTGAAATCTGCTTCAACATACATAGAATTACACACATACATGGATGTGGGATATTATAAATCATAAGGTATACTTGTACGTTAAAAGGTAGGATAACAGTATTGATTTTGAACACATATAAAGGCAGTAAGACTACCTGCAACTGAAAACTAATTCAACAGAAATGGAAATACATACAAACATGGAAGCAGTACAGAATGATAGTTAACAAACACCTAACATCAGGATGCAGTACAACAACATGAAAATATTATCATAATTGAACATCATTTATTACCAAAATCAGAAAACAATAATTAAAAATTCATAAAATAAGATTTATTTTAATAACCAATGAAAATAATTATAAGAAAAGGTAAAATTAAACTATTTTAGAGAAGAGAGGAAATTAATTCAGAAGGTATTAAAAATATACCATATATAGGGTAGACTACATTTAGGGTCAGTGTAGGCACATAGAGGTTATCTTGAACTTCGTTGAACAGTGTTTTCATATGGTAAAATTAAAAATTAGATTCATAGAGATCTACAAAACCAGGATACCTTCACTACTTAACATTGACTGCATTTCCCATGAATAATATCACAACTAAGTATAAGATGAAAGCAACCCAGCAGTATTCTACTTCATCATGCTGATGGAGAAAGCACCAATTAAAATATTTTACATGAAAGCCTACAATTTAGAATTTTTATCAATTTAAACATGCATCGTTCAGTTGGAAAAAATGTTAATTATATTAGGGGCATAACATATCATTTCTATAACTAGATAAATCTGCCAATTGAAAAAAAATGTTCATTATTCTGTGAATAGACATGTTACATCCAAGTGCGTCATTGACATACTATGTGGAATAATATAGAGAATTCAGTGTGGATGGAGACATATCACAAATAAGGACATGGTGTAATATTTAACTTAAATTAATATTCAACCAAAAATAAAAGATCATGGAGAGTAGGGAAAATATTTCCAGAAATTTAGAAGAATTCCCATTTTTCATAACTTTGAATCTATAGGGTCTCTGAAGAATCCCAATTGTATAATAACGGTGATTGACCAAATGTCATGGATCCCTATTTTCTAATTTTTTTAATACATATGTATCATAGTGAGAACATAGACATCCATGAAAATAGTAAAAATAAAAAGAACATATTTTCGACGATTTTGTTTTTCCTTGACTTCATGAATTGTTCCTAATAAATCTATATAATCAATTCAGAACTTTTTGAATCAAACATTGAAAATTAACCTCAATCATTATTCTACATCATGAAAAATGTATCAGAGAGGTTTGATCCTCAATGTACAAATGATAATATTTGATAAATTATGAGAAGAGTTGGACACAAACAAAGAGTCATCATTGGATAATGCATGCACCACATGGCTTGAAATAAAACATCAGGAGAAAGGACCTATAGAGGGCAGTAATATTCAAAACCTAGAAATTCCTAGGAAAGGAAATTGGATTAATGAAGTAAAAAAACACTGGATTAAAAATCATATGATTGATCATGTTTGCAGGAAATGGTGATTTTTAAGGTAAAACAAACAGTTATTCCCACAAAAGAATGTCTGCTTAATCCTAATCCATCGATGCATACATGATAGAATGAAACAATTCGACAAGCGTAGCACTGACAGACTAAAATAGGATATTAAAATATTCAATTTATCCAATGGAGACAATAATAAAATAATTGAACATCGACAGTAATATTAATGATTATAAGAAATGAAGAGGGATACATGTAACCTAGACACAAGATCCAGTGTACAGTCTCATCAAGATCCTGTCCTCGTCGATGTGATTCCCAATCATTTTCTTGATGTCCTGGATTGTTCTCCGATCACACTTAGATAGTATAGTCCACAACCCTAGATTCTCTGTTAATGCTCAGAATAGACCAAAAAGGTAGGGTGGTGTAATTGGAGATACAAGAGTAGTGCAGTAGTTAGCCGCAACAGATGATCAAATACCGTAAGATGGAGGGAATATCGGAAATATCGTGAGATTTGTCAAATAAAGGACAAGATGAAAGTATTTTGGAATAACAGTCATTCACAAATCTTACCAAAAGATGGACGATACCCTAAGGATCATATCATATTTGAGGTCGCACAGTGGATTAGGGAAGCCTGTCAAGGGAAGCCCAACTGCAGAGGAATTTACCTTCAGCATCAGATATTAGCATTGAATTAAGGAAACCCTAAGCTGGAGGGAGTGAATGAGCTAGTCTGGGGGATGTGGGAAGACCATCACGGGGAGACCGAATGCAGGAGGAGGAATACGTAATGGAATGTGATGTGGTAGTTTTGTATTGTGACATGTATGCTTGGAAGAATCCAAGTTTATTATAGATAATAGATTCTTCAGATGTAGAATGACAATTTATATGGATTCTTCCCTTTTCTATGATAGTATAAAAGATTGTTTCTTCACCCCTTTCTCCATTTTTCTTTATGACTTAAACTTCTTATATAATAGGAAATTTGATGTATATTATGTGATCTACTTCTTCATGTTTTCCAAACAATAGTTCTCTCAGAAATCTTTATATATCATGGGGATTACTTAATGACTATATATGGTTGATATATTTGATTAATTCATAAACTCTTTATCTATGTATAGATTATATGGTACACATAGTCATAACCCATGTATTATGACTCCATCCACATCAATCATGAACTCATAAGATATTATATTTCAAATATCATCCACCCATTTCATAATTTCATCACCTTTCCATTGAGAATCCTTTATTTTCTCCTTAAGGGATTTTTATGAAATAATTTGAGGATAAATTGATGAAGTCCCTTTATTAAATATTACAATTTCCATACATTTAATGTTAAAGAGAGTTTTTTTTCTAAATTATCATCCTCGATAAAGATACATGATCATTACTACATTGAGAATATGCTACATTATTTCCCTTACCATGATGGTATTAGATTGTTCAATCATAATTTGTGATGAGAACTAACCATATTTGTTGGTTGATATTAATCTATTTCTGTGTGAATATATATATTTTCTCTTTTGATAATTCATTATTTCAATCATCTCCCCATATATATAATAAACCATATTTTCAATTAATAAATCACAACTACCACTCCAGATCATATATGGGAGGGTTTTGCTCATAAATATTATACTTCCATGAAAAATTGTCTATAAAATTATCAATTTTTTATTTGTAAATATCATAAACACATATTTTAATAATATTTGTACAAAAAAAAGTGTTACTCAATTGTTGGTAGTGTGGGAACTGGTACCGTATATGCCTTTCATTCATCTCTTTAAAGAAACCTCCAAATTCACTATTCTAGAAATACATTACACCATTTTGAGTAATCATGGAAAATGATTTAGAAGATCATGATAATTACCTAAAAATCCATTGTTTGTACCCATATTTAAAAATGAATGTTGCAGATCTACATTACCAATGTTGTCCTATGAAATTCATTAATTGCCTTTGTCATGGAAGGGTCTATAAATATTTCTCTTCTAGTGAAAACATAACCAACGAAGGATATGTCCTTCATCCAAAACTCACATTTTCTCTACATTGCATAATTTTTAACCCTTTTCAAAGTATTTGTAATAATATTCCAATACTCTTAGCGTTCATCCTTTCTCATGGAGTGTACTGTATTATCGTTAATAAATACTACAAAAAACATGTCGACATACTCTCTAACGACTTGATTCATTTAATCCATGAAATTTTTTGGGGAATTATTGAGTCCAAAGGGAATCACTATGAACTCATAATTTCCATAAAACATTTTAAATCCATTATTGGGAATATTTTCATTCCTTATCACTTACTAGTGATATCCCAAATGAAGTTCAATATTACCAAGAATAGTGGCCCCACATAGCTGATCAAACAAGTAATCTATCCATGTAAAGGGACACCATTTCTTTTTCATTGTTTTAATAATCTAATTATAATAAAATTATAGGTTCATTGATCCATCCTTGTTATTGTAAAAGTGTATTTTTTTCACCCCATAGTGATGCAGTTGGGAGTATAGAACCCTTATCTTGATTCTCATGTAACTACTTCTTCAATTATTCAATATCAATGGTTGAAATTATATAAGGATTAATTAATATGTGTAGAGATACAAGGATATTTTCTATTATGAACTAAATATCTCAATCAATGGGATGATCAAAAAACCCTTTGGGCGACACATATATGTAGTCCCTCATAAAAGGCATGCCTTTGAGCATGATTCTATACTTTGTCTCCGTCATTTGAGAAAGCGATTCATTCCGATAAGAAATTAACATCCAAACATGAGATGATTATTTTGAATAAATATCATCCTAAACCATAAAAATATAGTGAATTAGAGGATGCTTTGGGGTGTGAAAACTTTTCTCTCAGTACTGAAAGATGATATTGGATTTATATAAATATAGAAAATACATTCCAAAAATTTCATCAAACTCCAACAATGGGAGTTTGACAAGGTATTTGGGGAGGTTTAGTCCAAAAAAATTAACCAAGGTGGAGTAATATAATTTTTATGTGAAGCTTTTCCCATTTTGTTATCACAGATAACCCATCCTTAGTATGTTGATGTTATGATTGAATATTTGTACTAAAGCTTCATTGTAAAAAAGAATGCGTAGAATGAAAATAAAATAGTATGTTTTCTATTCATGAATGAATAACCATCATAAAATCACCATGTAATTATCTAGACCCAACTCATAATTTGTGATATAATATTCCCCTCATTACTTCCTTCAAGGTTTTTGTTTTTATTCTCCTCCAATACCCCTTTGTTTAGTGAAATTGCATCCATAATGCCCATGTTTCTCATAGTTGAAACACTACAATATTGCTGATTATTAATCTGATCCATCATTTATTCTTCAATATTAGATGGATTGATCATATTCCTTTGGAAATTATTTTCTATAAACCCATGTCTTTCACATTTTAAGCATATTTTTCACCTGATTACTCATTTTCCAGGAAGTTTCTTCTCACACTTTTGACATGGGGGTGTATAGCCTTATATAAATCTTTGGACATATCAACCATATTAAACTCCATTTTTTCCTTTTTTTCCCAAGGACCATGAGACCACTGAAATTCTTTTATCTCAATTTCATCCTTATGGTCATAATATAAAATCTCCCTATAGCTTTCAGAGACATGAATACCCAACACTTTTCATAGTCTCTGCTCTAATCTAGTAAATAATCAATCCTAATTTATTTAATTATTCAGGAACAAATCTCGATGCATATCATTAAATAATGGTGATATTTTTTTTCATACATCCCGATATACAAATATTCATTTTTTTATAGTATGAGAAACTCCCATTCCATTTGAAGATGGATGGTTTTGGAAAGTATTTATTGAAAAATATTTTCATGAAATCCTCCCATTCTAGGGAACAAATTACTATATAGACTATGTCATTGTGATCAATGACCACCATTAATAAACTTAATAATGAAAATGGAAAATTTTATGCGTATAATTCTCTACTTTTTATTACTAGAGGACATAGAATATTTTTTTAATATTCCCAATCTATTGATTTGTGAGGAGAGGATCGAAATATCCTGTAAACACAAGGTTCATTTTATACACGAAGGGTTTTATGGACACATAACCTTTCATAGGATGAGGAATTTTGTACAAATGATTCATGTTATAATTCAAAACTTGATCTGTTGGAGAATTCATATCCATGTAGTTTTGATCAACTATTACCCTCATATTGGCCATATCATTAAGGATATCATCACATTTCCTATCACATTTATTGTTTCCACAAGTTATTCAATTTCACACTATTTATTAAGGAAAATAATTTTCAATTAGGTACATGAGTACTTTTATAGTACAAATAATAATCAATAAATGTTAAATTTTAAAGGATCAGCTTTTATAGGAAAAGAATTTCCTAAATTGTGATTCTCTAGGTATCAGTCTAGGTAAACCAGGATTTATTTCCTAACTTATTTTTATTTGAGAAATGTTTTTTTTCCCTTAATAATGGTTCATAAAGAACTTATTAATTTACCAGTGTATATTCCCAGGGAGTGTCAACCAAAGTGACTAGTACGTCTAGTTGTCTTGTACTAGGTTATGTGGATTCATGCTCAATACACCTTGTCAGAGTTGTTACTCATATGTATATTGATTCTATAATGACATCCACATAATGAATACAGACATGGATGTATTCTATTGATAATAGACATGAAATATACTAACCAAAATTAGGGGATGTTTTCTCGTACATAGTATTATCCATAAGGATTTAAAAAATGTTCTTTAGTCCTAAAATTAAAAATATCTAATCTTTTTCTCCGATACCAACAATACTTTCCTTATCCTTTTACACATTTTATTCCATGATTTTAATCATATTTTTTCATATAATTTGAATCCATGGAACATAAGTCAATTGGATTGGGAAGATTATGAACATAATTAAAAATAATAAAACCAAAATAAAAACATCTTTTATTTATCTCTCTAATGAAAAAATAACATCCATTGAGATCATACATATATATTGGATAACCTGGGGAATATATAAACAATATGGATAAAATAAAAATTCCAGTATTGAATTTTTAATAGGAGTAAAGATTATCACATTCGTTAGAAGGAATTATTTGATTGAAAGTAAGCCATGTAACATGAATAGAAATAAGGATGAATAACTTGAAAACATGGAGACAAATAATCATGGAATCATTTGAATGTAGAATGAAATATTTCATGACATAAACATGAGTCAATAATAATTTCTAAGACTATATCACATGGTGGTAGAATTCTTATAAAAGAATCAGGATCATTACATGTCTCAACAAGACGTCTCATGAGACTAAACTTTACCCAATGTATTTGGGCCTTCTATGGGTTCACGATTCATAACATATTCACGAATATGGTTTTCACATGAATAATACACATAAGGGATACCCAAGGAATGAAATGAATATCATGATCATGTCACGAGGCATATGACATGATCATATCATTAATGTTACATGGAATGAATGGATTCAAAACACAAATAGAATTTTTCAACAGATAATATCAACACATATTTATAATTTATTTCCACTAGATGCAGATCCATGTAAAGTAGTTTATAATAATCATTATAAATGAATCATTTTAATGTGGGTTAAGAAAAATATTAAAAATAATTCAAATCCAAAAAGGAAAATATATTTTAAAAAAACCAAAAATGAATCAATAATTTTTTTTCATGATAAAATGTGTGATTTTTTAAAAATAATGCTGTATTTAAAAATATTTTGGCTTGAACATATTTTCGGGTTAGAAAAATGTATGTTCGCATGAATTGGGTAGGCTTATAGGGAAGAATTAAGAAGTGATTATTTCTAAAACACATGTCACCCTATCAAAGAGGGATTATAATATATTAATTCACGATTTTGAAAAATATATAGGTAATTTATATTAATTATATATAATTAAATAATAAATATATATGCGTAAAGTAAACTAAAGAGTAACCCGAAGGAAAAAATCGAGAATTTAGTAAAATCTATTACATTATGTCTAAAATAGTTTTGCAGTTGATCATAATTTCCTAGATAATAAAATTAAATAGATTAATTAACTAATTAGTAACATTTTATACATGTAATTAATTTTTTATTAATTTTTAATATTTATTTATGGCCTTTTTTGGTGTTCTAGTAATTAATTTCATCGATCGGTAGTTCTCGTTTTCTTAGTTTTCATGATCGGTTCTGTATAATAGTATAGTAATTTATGTAAAGTGGAAATAGAAAAAAATGTAATTTATATGTTATTAATGATAATATATATGTTTAAATTATCATATAAATAATTTGGTTATGTTATATGAGAATGATTTCTAAGATAAAATGTTAATGATAATTGTTAGGATTATTTTGGGCGGTTTTCGATCAGAAATTTTTTTTGTTTTATAATTTCAATGATTTGAATATAATGATTATAGAACATTAAATAGGCTTTAATATAGATATTATAATTTTATTTAACCATAAAAAATTCATTTAATAAAATACATGAATGAGTTAATGGAAAATACATATTTCCATCCTAGAAGGCGTTAAATTTACTCATTACAAACAACATTTTCATTTTTATAATAGAAATGATATATGAGGGGTTTAATGATAGAATATTCCATTAGAAAAATAATATTATACTATATGGGATGTACTAGAGTTATCATAACATTAAGGTGAGGGGATGATTGGAGAGAATAAAAAATAGCTTGAAAATAAATTAAATGAAAAGAAATGTGGAATTTATATCTAGAATTCTTCATACTCAAAAACATCCATATGAAATGTGTTTTGGATATTGTTGTTACCAAGAGATTATAGGAGTGGGTTAGGGGTTTTGGATTATTATTGGTCATTATTTCGACCTTCCTCAATGTTTGGATGGTGTTAGAAGAAGAGGTGATGAGGGTTAGTATTAAATATGGAGGAGAGTCTTCTTTTCTCATTATTTTATTCATTAGTTTATTATTTTTCCTCAAGATAAAAAATAGTTTCATAATTGTAACTAAATATAATAAAATCAATATTGTAATTTCTATATTATAGTTCTAACATTATATATTACTCTTGGATTTGTGTATTTAATATATAATGTATATTTACTGTAAATTGATGTATATTTCTATTCGAAAAAAAATTCAACTATTTTAAAAGAACATGAAAAACACACCTTAAAAATTTTCTGATGTGAATAAATAAAAAATGGAATCCATATGATTAAAATAATTCTCAAAATAAGAGAAATATAAATTTTTTTAAATCATCATTTACATGGAAAATACAAACATAACAATTATAACTAAATTTATAACACATTGAAAAAGTAATTAAGGTATCATAAAATTTTCTTATAAACACAATAATGAAAAATATTAATTTATTAATAAATTTTCTGTAAATAAATTTAAATTAAAAACATTATAATAATTATATAATTGAAAATATATTGATATGTTTTTTAAAACCTATCAACACTTAATATTTAATTTCTAAATAATTTATTAACTTGTATTGTGATATTATTATATAATATTTTATTTTATAAGATGGATATATGTAATTTATGTTTTCTTATGATTTTTTTCTAATCAATGGATAGTTTATTATTTATAAGGGTTACATTACTATTCTAATGTTCATGTTACTACTCCATAGGTATATGTTCTTTAACATCTACAAATACATCTTACATCATTATATATTCATGTTGAAAGTGGTTCCGTGGAGCGGTAGTCCTCCCTCCTCTCACAAAAATAGTGTTTTCATCGGTGTCGACTATGAGGGGGAGTGTCAACCATTGTCTCCATGGGTATCGACTCCCCCTTCCTCTCCTTCGATTCTATGGATTTCTTCTTCCACTGTATGTTTTGGTACATGAGGATTCTATGACTCTTTATTTATAGTTTCATTCATTCTTATTGTTTGAGGATGGTTTTATCATGTCATAGTGTCTGTGTGGCCCCACCCTTGGTCTTTTCTGGTTTCCCCCTCTTCCACTTGTAATATTTCTCTATTTGGGCTCTATAGTATCTTCCCAGTCCAGTTCAACTCATATCTACGTTTGAGGTTTCATAAAGAGGTCCATGGTGACGTTGCAACAAGGATCTTGTGATGGGTTTAGTGAATGTGTTTCAGTAAACATCATTGAGATTTGTTGGTCATTATACATTGTGCGATGGTGATGGAGATGGTTTCATTCATTATCCAGGCTAGAGGTGCCAGAGATTCTTGTTATGATTATGAAGAGTTCGTTCAAAAATTATTTTTCATGGACTAATTGAAAACCATATTTGTTTCAATGAGGGTAAATGATCTTATGTTCTCCATTTATGTAAATTGTTGTTGAGTTTCAAATTTGTTGCTAGATATATTTTGAGGCTTCTGTGTTTTCTAAAATGGTGTCATTGGTGATTTGATATTGATATGAGGGCGTGTGGTCTGTGGTTCAAGGGTTTATGAAACCAGTCCCTCTACAAGAAGATTCACTAGAATCTGTTAAGATAAATGGGTTTTCATAGGACCATTTTTATCTGTAATTGGTTGTTTGAGAGAGTATGACAATTTCCATTAGTACAAGGATAATGAATTTGTTCAAATGACAACTAGTCGAGTAGAGATGAGAAGGTGGAAGCTAGAAATAATGGCATTTGTTTCTGGGGAGGGAATTTTACATTTTAGTCTTGAACTATGATGTTTAGCTTTTAGACCACTTTGGTATGGTTGGTATAATGTCATGGATGACATATTGGGTTCCCCATTATACCTTAATTAGGTTTTATGTGTTCAATAAATAATTAATTTTAATTCAGTCATTTAATATTCATTTATACTATGTGTACTTTGATCTCTAATTTATTTTATTTGAAAATAATATATGACTTAATTATAAGAAGTGAATTTACATTCATAAAATTTTGTGTCATTATAACCTCATAGTGTAAGGGCAGTCATGTTTGGAAGATTGAAACAAAATTACATATATTATTTTTTATTATTCAATTGTATAACTGAATGATATGATGGTATGCATTAAAAAATGTGAGAAAACATTAATTCGTCTTTTAATTTAATGTATTTAAATATATCCATCATATTTATTGTATGAATATGGGGTAGGTATTGGTAGGTAGAAAATCCTACCTATGCCTAAATATAATTAGGGGATTTGGGTAATGGGTATTTATATATAAGGATCTTCCCATCAAGGTTTTAATTAATAAACATGAAATTTCAATAATTATCTAATTAATTGGTATCAATTTTTTTTTTTATATCAATATATTAATCTGGGGGTGACTGTTATGTTTTTCTATAAAAAATATTCCAAATGTGTGTGGTCCAATTTTTTAGTTTTGGTTTTTTAATTTTATTTATTTTTCCAAAATTAAATTGTTATTAGTTTTATGTTACATATATTGTTTTTAATGGTTTTTATATTTCTTATGTGGATATTTTTTCAGTAGGGTGAAATAATTTTCAGTCCCATCATTCACGACACTGATACAATGCCACCACGTGTCCATGAAGAAAAACCAACAGATTGGGATCTTTATAGAGTTAATTTCTCTTAGATAATGGGGTATATCAATCCTAGGAAAAATTGGACTATGTAGTGAAAACCAATATCCATGTTATCTAAGTTGAATATTATTTAATAAAAACCAATTATGGGATATTTTTTTGTGAGATTATTGGTTTCGTGTATTAAATTAATCATTATATCATGTAATTATTTCTCTATAAATATTTCATGATTATTAATTTTGTATATTCTAAATATGGTAATAATACATCGTGTATATATGGTTCTAGTGTTATTCCTAGAAAAGAATCATCTGACATGTATAGATTGGTATGTGTGGTTAGTGTGAATAGTGAATATATACATTAGGATATATAGAGTCCTAAAATGAGTAATAGTAGGGAAATATTGAATCGTATGCGACTTGAAAAAATCATCACAATATTTAATTTTCTATTTTTATCCTTGATGTATCTCTTATATGTTGTTATTCATGTCTCCTTTTACCTACTTTTTTAGATTAAAAAATCCATGATAATATTAAACAATATCTATATATCATACACTATTTTAAAAAATTGGATAAAATGAAGGGATTTGGGCATGTTAAATATTATGGGAGTGTCATCTCTTGACATTATACTTTTAATTTTATGTTGATTGGAAATGTCTTGAATTACAATCCTCATTTGAATTATTATATGAATCATTATGACCATGACTAATACATAGTTATAATATTACCTATTTATAAATCATTGATTAAATATATATAAAACTTTAACGTGTCATGGAGGTGATATTATCCATCTATCTTACTCATACATGATTTCAAGAATATTAGGATCATTATATAGTGTAGACATGGGTGATTGACTGTTAAACCCTTTTGTTAAGTATATTTTCAATAACATTTCAATTCTGAATTCATAATAATATTATAAAATAATAAAATGGATAATAAAAATTTGTATAGATAATTAAATTTTAATATAATTCTAATGTATATATCTTTTTTAATAATTTGGAATAAAATAATTAATAAAAAACATTATTATGTTTATAATAATTGTTATATTTTAAATTATAACAAAATTTTTGGGTAAATATATTTGAAAAAAATGTAATTATATATATTATAATTTTATAAATATAGTTATGATACAATCATGTGTAGTCCATTTTAAATAATATATATATTCATTAAATTTAATTAAGTATAAATACCATAAATTAATAATCAATGGTCGATATTTGATCAACCCAATCTAATCTTAATAGATATATGATATTCATTACAGTTAATAAACTATATTACAAATACATTAAAATTTATATTAAATTAATCAATTTATATTGAAAAAATCTTTATCATGGGCCACCATCGAATAAATATTTATAGGTATTATTATTATCACCTTTGGTAAGAGAATCAAATTCCTTATGATTCTATAAATAATTTAAAATACACACTCAGTTGAAATTCATTTAGATATTCATTATATCAAGACACAAGGAATGATTAATAGAGACCCCCATTTTAAAAATTTATCATATCATTATTTTCCCAATAGAAACAATTTTGAATACTTTCAAATTGATGAAATTATGAGAGAAAAATAACATTTTTTTCATTGAATGTTGTTGATATTTTAAATACTAAATTATATTTCATTTTGAATTCATTAACTATATTCGTTTAGAAAATAATTTATATAGAAAAAATAGTAATGATGACATTAAAAATAAATAAAATTTCAATATCCCATTTATTAATGTATAATATTTAAAATTCAGGTTTTATAGTAATTTTTTTGCAAATTTTATTTTATAAGTATAGAAGTTTTATATTCACAATATATAATTGATTTTATATAAAATTTATAAAAAAAATTCCGTTCATTAAACATATTTTATTTAATAATTATTTTATAATTTTTTGTAGGGCCATTTATTAAAGTTTATATTTATTAAAAATAATGATTAACTGAATATGGGTATATGGAATAAAAATATATATTTTAAAGTTAAATAATTTTTTTATATTTATGTTGTATTTTTTCCAACTGTGGTCCTACAATAATAATATTTAAATAACTAAAAACATTTCATATTTAAAATTGTTATATTATTTATTCATATTATATCAATATACTAAATAAAACATTATTAAATTTAGAACATGGAATTCTTAGTGAAATATATTTACCAATTAATTCCTTGAAGATTATAATGTTCCATATAACTAATTTTTTTATCTTCATAATATTATATTGTTTTTAAAAATAATTTATTTAATATTTTAATGCACATAATTTATTCATCGATTAGTATTGGAATATATTTAATATAATAATGAATTAAGAGTTTTATATTTTTACATTATAAATCCCCAAATAAATTTTTTTTCTATTCCTTTTAAATGAAATAATTTCTTTATATACAAATATTCATTTTTCACTTAAATCTAAATTTTCAATTTATTTAATTTACCAACAGTTGTTATAGGACCAAAGAATTGTATAATAAATTATTATTACACAAAAAACAATTAAATATTAATTTAAAGTAAAAATTGAAATAATTATCAATCCCTAATCGACATGGAATATTTTTATTTATTATAACCATCATGAAAATTATTTCACATTAATAAATTAATATTTATAATTTTAATTTTAATTTTTTATTCATAATGAAAAGCCATACATGTTATATGGCACATGATATATTTTGTTTTTCTGAGAATATTCTTCTAAATTATGGATTTCCCTATATTCACTATACATATTTTCTCTATAACATTATTTTTTGTTGGATATTTATATATGAATCTGAATTAAATTTTTAGTTTACATATTTTTTATATATAAATATATTTGGGATATATAACAATGGTTTTAATGATATCCAAGGGATTAATTTGATAAAATATTTAATAACTTGATTAAATTCAGGGAATGAATACATTTAAAAATATATTGATCAAATTAATAATATATATCACTCAAGGAAATAATATATAGTAGACATATAAGGACCAAAATCTTCCTTATCTATATAGATAAAACATGGGGGTTAGTCCTAAGCTGAGAATCTATGATCTATAAGATTTATATTCTATAAAGGGTAACATCAATCATATGGAAATGTGAGTCTTAGATGACTATCATCTTAATGAGTGTCAGAATATATAGAAAAATGTGTTCTGTAAATTTATGGGAGAAATTTATTCTACATGGGATGCACCACCCAATAGATAATCTGTTTTGTGAATCTCTTTGTAAAACGACATTCTTATAATAATTATCATGATTTTAGAGAAACTCGGTTACTAAAGAAATTCATGATGCTTTTTGTATCATGTTTACCATACATATATTAGTCTATATGACAAAAAATTATTCAATAAATTACTTACATTTATAAAATAAAATTGATAATATTTATAAATTTAATTTATTTATATTTAGATAAATGAAAATAATTATAAAAAATATGGTCTCTATCTATTTTATAGCCCAAAAAATAATAATTTCAATTGATGTAACATTATTATTTTCTATTTAAACAGTCATATATCCCTAAAGATTGATAAGAATCCATAAGTTAGAGTAACATACCCTTAATGAAATTTCTTTTGCTTCCATACCGGGTTGTATGAGATTACAATAATCATAACGAGAATAAAAATAATATAACATGATTCGTTAATGTTAATATGAATTGTGGGTCATAAAAATAACATGAATTAATAGAAAAATTAAAAATTATTAAATAGTTATCACTAATTTATGATAAATATGATAATCTTGATATATATGATATAACTAAGGTTTTATTTCACTGTATAATAATTACATATATACCAATGAAAACATTTTTATTTAAGATGATTGGGTACATAGGAAATTTTTATATTCCAGGTTTTCTCCCCCCAAATTATTTTTATTTAAGATGATTGGGTACATTAGAAATATGGCATACACGGTTATGTTCATGATGTTCTTTAGAGTCCGATAAGAAAAACTTCTTTTTTTGTTGAATAGTAAACTACCCTAATGTATAGTAACATAACCATATGAATAGTGATATAACCTAATGAATAGTAGCATAACCTATGATATTATAAAAATAATATTCAAGTGGAAGTACAATATACCTATGTATTATAATGAGTTAATTCATGTTTTAAATATGGTTTTCGATAATAAAAGATGATATTAATTAAATATTAAAATAATAATATTTAGAAAATTATTTTTGAAATATGGACTTCATTTTTTGATTCTAAACTTCTAAACATGATTAGGGTGAATTTTTTAGATTTTTCTAATATACCTGAATTTTTTATGAATAGTAAAATACGGTAATTTACCATATATATACATTATAATCTAAATAAACTATTCCTAGCATCATGGATGATGTCACCACCCATGTATCAAATTCACATGACCAATTTACTATTCTGGGTCATTGAATAATTACTATTCATTTCCTTTGGAAGAAATAATAAATTAATGATTATTATATTATGAAATCCCTCCTCTCCTCCACTATAAAACCCCCCTTCACTCCCTCTTCTCTATACTCCAATCAAGCTCTATGCCTTCTCTAAATTCTACCCAAATCTCTCCCCAAGGTCATACACCACTTCCAAAAGCTCTCATCCTCCTCAAAATACCAAAACCTCTACCATTAAGCGGTCTTCAAAGGAGGATATCTCAAGAGGTAAATTCCTCTTCCCAAATTTCTTCTTTTCTTTCAAGTTCTTTTCATTTTTATTTTATTTCCTCAATTCCCTTCACCATAATAGTATGATAAATCCAGTAACATAAATGTACCTGAATTTCTTCATTATAGTGGTATATTTCATTATCTTCTCCCATTTCCCCACTCTTTTATTTGAAATAAATGAAAGCACTGTTAGAGATGTGTTAATTTCGCACATTCAAGAACAATAGTTTATCAATTTCATTTATAATCATTGTTTCTAGTCATGAAAACATTTATGTTATGGTTGAACCAGATTATTATATATGTTATATATCATATTTATGGTTATTTTATCCTTATAAACACATGATATCAAATAATAATACAAAACAAGTTAGTTATGGGTAAAATCGCTAAACTTAATTCATGTGTTTATCATTAATGTCTTATGACATGGTTCTCTATCGCTCCAATTACCCAAACGAATTTTTTAACCATGTAACCTTTTGGATGTTCAATAATTCTATATAACATCAATTCTGTATGACCACATTCATCTTAAATTTTATCTGAACCTAAATACAAGTGAACTGATCATTAAAACCCAAGGAAACAAACAGACCCGAACCATAAAAATTGAAACTTATAATTAATAAAAATGGGCATAAATGAACATAAAAGGGTTATAATAAATATTTTACATGTATATAAGGTTCTGTAACTATTAATTAATAAACCTAATTTGACTATTCAGGTCTCTAATATTAGGTGGAGAACACCAACGAACTTAAGGTAATGGATCCTCCCCTTTTCTCTCTTAATCAACATTGTCCTCTATACTTTGCCTTTTTATGTGTACTAGAAAATTTTGGGGAATGTTTAAGAACCTCCCCCACACTTCCTTCCAAATTTATATTTGATGATTAACCCCATTTCTCTCTCATCAATGCCTCTTCGTCACACCTGACACCATGCAGAAAAAATCATAACTAATTCTACTCGAACATTATTTGTTCTTTTGGGTTTCCCTATCTTTCTTTCAAAATGGTGTTATCTTATCTATCTATGTGATTATTATGGATTCTGGTTAGTTTTACACAATTCTTTTATCAGGACCCCTTCATCACATTCTTTTGGAGATATACATGATTTTGAATGATTCCCTCCATAGAACCTTCTGATAAGCAAACCTGTTTTAAGGGGACTTCCCAAAAATTTTACCCAAATTTAAACTTCACAGTATTCTATGTTATAATACACAATTGTATTTATAAAATCAGTATTTTTATTATGAAAACCTTCTTGGTTCAATTATGGTATTATATAAAATAATTTCCTCTTTTCTATTTGAAAAGCTCGAGAGTGTTTTCCTTAAAACCGCACAAAAATGTTTTTAATGATAATGTTTCTAAAATACAATTTTTATGTTGTCACTTATATTTGAAACTACATACCATGTTATAGGTCTATTTTACCCTATTAATGACCATGTTTTTTCTAATCCTTTCCATTCATGGACACCTTCGTGATTCGCCCATTGGATATGTTTTATGTCATGATTGTGGTACCCAATTCCTTCCATTGGTACCCTTATGTTTATATATGGTTGATTGTGTATGATAATTTATGTGGTATGATTATTTATGTGTCAATAATATTCATGAATAGGTTGAGATGGGTGAACCTAGATAGCGTTCCAATGCATTTGTTATGGTTAACTATCATGAGATTCAATGTAAAACAGGATTGGAGGTTAGCCTTGACCCGTACTTAAATGGGAAACGGGATTGGTGGTTAGCCTAAAACCATGCTGAAATGGGAACCAGGATTGGCGGTAAGCATTGAATTGTACTAAATAAATGTTTTATAATTCTTCCACATTTATATGATTCCATGTTTATAAGATCACATGCTTATATTAAATTATTTTATATGTTTCATGCTTTTGATATCATTATGCCATGCCTCCTAACTCATGTGCTTGAGATGTGTCCTTTTGTTCAATCCCTTACTGGGATTTTTAGCTCACTATATTGTTCATTTGTTCCACAGGGTACCATATACAGATGTAAGGGCTCAAAGGAAGTTTGGAGCTCATTATAAAGATTAAATAATGAAGTTTTCTTTTTAGCCCCATGATTTTTTTATTTACCTAGTCTTCCAAGACATTAGACTAAACGATCATTGGCTTTTACTTTGATGATTAATTATGCTTAAAATCATGAAATGTTATATGTAAAAGTCTTGGGTATCTATAGTTGGTATCGTAGGATGGTCTATTTATTTTTGGAGAGTATGAATTGAGCACATTAGTGAGAACCTTAAGGATGAGACCATGTATAATAAAACATCCCAAAATTTTGGTAAGTATAGAGTAATTAGTTTATCAAGAAAATACATCCACATTTGGATATGAACAGGTAGAGGTGGATCTGGCATAGATGTACCTAGGAGTGAATACTACGAAAAGGAGTTTCAGTCTTGACCTAAGGTATTGTGATTCATGAAAATGGTCCTTTTAAATCAGCTATTGAAAATCACAATCAACAATTGGTACATATTTGAATGCCCAAATTCATCAAGGAGGAGGAAGATGACATATCAAGGAAGTTCATATGATAAAGGTGTTAAAGGAAAGAAGACCAAATTTCCTTTGTGCAAAAAGTGTGGAAAGAGGCATCAAGGAGAATGTCACAAAGGAACCAATAGATGTTTTAATTGTGGGAAGGTGGTGCATAAAATAGTCAATTGATTTAAAAAATGAATAATGTGATGAATGGTGATAATGTTATATCTATTGTACCTTACACTGTTTATTGTTGTGAATGTGGAGAAGTTGGACATTATCCAAGAAAATTCTCCATTGGAAGGGATGAGAAGCATGATGAGCATCAACAATCTCCAAGGACAAGGTGACAATGAAAGTCCAATGTTGTGATAGATAATTATGACTGAAGTATATTTAACCACATTGAAATTATTATGAATGTCATGTTGTATTTCAGTTCATGACCTATGAGCATGTCTTAAATGTTTTCTAGGATCACTGAGTCACTACTTAAAATGATTTTATATCATTTGGGGAAAAAATTGATGATTATGTATCACATGTTGATGTTTGTAAAACTATACATCTTTGAAATAATATAAGCCTCACTTTAGTGGAATTTGATGCAATTTTGGGCAATATTGACTTCAAAGAGCCAACAAAAATAGCTTCAAAGAAACACTTAGGCTATGTACTAATGCAAAACGATAAAATGATAGCCTGTACCTCACGATATTTAAAAATTCATGAGCAAAACTATCACACATATTATCTGGAGTTAGCAGTCCGGATATTTGCGTTGAAAATCTGGTGTCATTATATCTATGGGCAAAGTGTGAGATATAAAATGATCACAAGGGTCTCAAATATATATTCATAAAAATGATATTTATGTGATCCATCAAAGATTGTTAGAGCTCATCAAGGATTATGACTGCTCAATCAAATACCATCCTGGTACGGAAAATAAGGAGGCAGACGATCTGTGTAGGAAGGATCCTGCATCTGTATCAATGATGAGTGTTTAAAAGGATCCAATATTC
Organism: Viscum album; assembly: GCA_963277665.1. Taxonomy (NCBI): domain Eukaryota; kingdom Viridiplantae; phylum Streptophyta; class Magnoliopsida; order Santalales; family Viscaceae; genus Viscum; species Viscum album. Next base: position 910,150,176 of record OY728161.1, on the reverse strand, counting down.
TTAGATTTTTTGAGGATGGACTTAGGAATCATTAAGGGTGGAACATCATCAATCCTTTCTCAAAATATTTCTCAACCATCCCTTGTGGAGAAAATAAAGGATGATCAAAGAGAAGATGTGGAGATTCAGAAGAGGGTGGAAGCTATTAGAAATGGGAAATCCTCAGATTTCAAGATTGATAAAGGAGTTGTAGGATTTGGGTCATGACTCTGTGTAAAATTTGATGCATGGATAAAGAAGGAGCTTATAAATGAGGCACATAGCTCAACCTTATCTTTTCACCAAGGGAGAAAAATGATGTATCATGATGTTTGAGAACACTATTGGTGGGACAATAAGAAGAGGGAGATTGCAGAATATACATCAAGATGTCTGTTATGTCAACAAGTGAAGGTTGGGAGGAAAAATACTAAGAGTATTATGCAATAACTATCCATACCAACATGGAAGTTGGAGAACATTATCATGGACTTTGTCATTAGACTTCCAAGGGCGTCTAGAAGGAACAATGCTATATGGGTTATCGGGGACCATCTTACAAAGACAACTCACTTTATCACAATTCGAGAGGACTTATCAATGGTTTGACATGCATGGATTTAAATCAGTAATGTTGTAAGGCTACATGGAGTAACACTATCCATTATATACGATCAGGATCCAAAATTTTACCTTGAAGTTCAGGAAAACTCTCCAGCATGCTCTAAACATAGAGTTGAACTTTAGCATGGCCTATCATCCTCAAACTGATGGCCATTATGAGTGAACTATTCAGACAATGGTGGAAATTTTTAAAGAATGTTTTATGTACTTTAAAGGATGATAAGACCAACATCTTCCTCTGGTCGAATTATCTTATAATAAATAGTTTCCATTCGTGCATCTGAATGGCAGCATATGAGCCTTTATGGGAAATGGTGCAGAACACCGGCATGTTGGGATGATGTCAGTGAGCGTAAGCTGATAGGACTTGAAATGGTCGGAGAAATGGTGGAGAATGTGAAAACCATTCAGAAACATATCCTGGAAGCCCAAAGATGACAGAATAGTTATGCAGATAACCGTTGATGAGACATTGATTTCAATGTCTGAGACATGGTATTTCTATGAATATTTCCGTGAAAGAAAGACCATGAGGTTCGGGAAGAAATGGATGTTAATTCCCAGGAACATCGGCGCCTTCGAGATCCTTTATCTCGTTGAAGCTGTGGACTATCGACTGGCCCTTCCACTTACCAGGTCAAAATTACATGATGTCTTCCACGTATCCCTCTTGAGAAAGTACATACCAGACCCCTCACGTGTACTAAATCCAGAGGTGGTACCATTGATGAATGATCATTCATATGAGGGACAACCAGCAATGATCTTAGATCGTAGAGACAATGTTCTACAATGTGAGATAATGCACCTGGTCAAAATGTTGTGGAGAAATCAAATGTTTGAAGAAGCAACATGGAAACTGGAGGAGGTGATGAGGCAAAGTTACTCTCACCTGTTTACGGATTAGAATGTAAAACCAAATTTTGAGGGAAAAATTTCATAAGGGGGGAAGAATGTAACGACCCAATGTTTTTCAAATGATAATTAATTTCCCCTAATTATGTCATAAAATCACATGAAAACACAACATAATGAACTAATACGTGATAAGTGACCTTTAAACATATGTTTTTCACTTATGTGTTTGGAATTTCGAAAATCCGGCATACACGGTTGTGTTAAAGATGTTTTTTTGGAGTTCGATAAGAAAAACATAATTTTTTGATGAATAGTAACCTACCCTAATGGATAGTAACATAACAATATGAATAGTGATATACCCTAATAAATATTAACCTTACTTATGATAGTATAAAAATAATAATCATGTTGGAAGTACAATATACCTATATATTTGAATGAGTTAATCATGTTTTAAATATGGGTTTTTATAATAAAATAAGATTTTAAATAAATATTAAAATAACAATATATATAAAATTATTATTAAAAAATGGACTTTATTTTGGGATTCTACACATGTAAAAACGGTTAGGGTGAATTTTTTATATTTTTTTGAAATACTTGAATTTTTTATGAATAGTAAAATATTGTAATTCACCGTATATATACATTATATGCTAAATAAACTATTCCTAGCATCATGGATGATGTCACCACCAATGGTTCGAATTCACATGAACAATTTACTATTAGTGGTAATGGAATACTTAATATTATTTGTCTTGGGATGAAATAATAAATTAATTATTATTATATTATGAATTCCCTCCTCTACTCCACTATAAAAACCCCCTTCACTCCCTCTTCTCTCCACTCCCATCAATCTATAATCCTTCCTTAAATTCTACCCAAATCACTCCCCAAGGTCCTACCACACGTCCAAAAGTGATCAGCCTCTTCAAAATACCAAAACCTCTCCCATTAAGTGGTTCTCAAAGGAGGAAGTCTCAAGAGGTAAATTCCTCTTCCCAAATTTCATGTTTTCTTTTAAGTTTTTTACTTTTTTATTTAATTTCCTCACCTCAATTCACCATAATAGTATGATAAATCTAGTAACATAAATGTACTTAAATTTCTTCATGCTAGTGGTATATTTCATTATCTTCTCCCCTTTCCCCACTCGTGTATTTGAAATAAATGAAAGCATCATTCAAGACATTCTAATTTAGCACATTCAAGCACAAGAGTTTATCAATTTCGTTTATCATCTTTGTTTCTGGTCATGAAAGCATCTATGTTATGGTAGAACCAGATTATTATTTATTTTATATATCCTATTTATGGTTCTGTAATCCTTATACACTCATGATATCAAATAATATTACAAAACAAGATAATTATGGGTAAAATCACTAAAATTAATTCATGAGTTTATCATTAATGTCTTATGTCATGGTTCTCTTACACTCAAATTAACCAAAAGAATTTTTTAACCATGTAAAATTTTGGATGTTCAATAACTCTATATAACATCAATTCTGGATGACCACTTTCATCTTACATTTTATCCGAACCTAAATACATGTGAACTGATCATAAAAACCCAAGGGAACAAACACACCCGAACCATGAAATTGAAACATCTAATCATTCAAAATGTTTATAAATGAAAATAAAAAGGATATAATAAATATTTTACATGTATATAAGGTTCTGTAAATACTGATTAATAAACCTAATTTGACTGTTCAGGTCATTAATATCAAATGGAGAACACCATCGGATTTAAGGTAAGGGATCCTCCCGTTTTCTCTCTTAAACAAGATTGTCCTCTATACTTTTCCTTTATAGGTGTATGATAAAATAATGGGGTATGATTAAGAACCTACCCCATACTTCCTTATGAATTTTTATGTTATTAGAAACCTCATTTTTCTCTCATCAATCCCTCTTGGTCACACCCGACACCATGCCGATAAAATCCTAACGAATTCTACCTGAACCTTCTTTGTTCTTTCGGGTTGTCTTATCATTATTTAAAAATGGTGTTATATTATCTATCTATGGGGGTCATATGACTACTTTTTATTTGTACAAGATTATTATATCAATCCCTTTCATCACATTCTTTTCGGGATATACATGATTTTGAAATATTCCCTCCATAGAACTTTATGATAAGAAAACCTGTTTAAAGGGAACATCCCTAAATTTTTACCCAAGTTTCGAGTGCAATCTATCATATGATTTAAAAAACCATTTTATTTTTAAAATAAGTATTTTTTATTATGAAATCCTTATTGGTTAAATTCTAGTTTAATATAATATATTTTTCTTTTTTCCATTGGAAAAGCTCTAGAGTGTTTTCCTTAAAACCTCCCAATAATGTTTTAAAGCTAATGTTTCTAAAATAAATTTTATTATTTTGTCACTTATATTTGAGACTACATACCATTTTATATTTCTATTTTACCATATTAATGTCCATTTATGTTCTAATCCTTTCTTTTCTCTGAAACCTTCCTGATATGGCCATTGGATATGTTTTATGTCATGATTGTGGTCCCCACTTATTTCCATGGGTACCCTTATGTTGATGTATAGTTGATTGTATATGATTATTTATGTGCTATGATTATTTATGTGTCAATGATATTCATGAATATGTTGAGATGGGTGTGCCCAGATAGCGCTCCAATGAATTGGGTAAGGTTAAGTCTCATGAGATGTGATGTGAAACGGGGTTAGCGGTTATCCATGACTTGTACTAAGGAAAAGTTTTATGATTCTTCCACGTTTATATGATTCGATGTTTATATGATCCCATAATTATATTAAATGGTTTTATAATTTTCATTCTTTTGATATCACTATGTCATGCCTCCTAACTCTTGTGCTTGAGATGTATCCTTATGTTCATTCTCTTACTGGGCTTTTTAGCTCATCCCATCGTTCATGTGTTCCCCAGGGTACCCTATGTAGATGTTAGGACTCAAAGGAAGTTAGGAGTTCATTATTAAGATTAAATAAAGAAGTGTTATTTTTATCCCCATGTTTTATGTTTATGTACCTAGTCTTCCAAGACACTAGACAAAATGATTCTTACATTGTACTCAAATGATTAATTATGATTAAAATCATGAAATGTTATATGTAAAAGGCTTGGGTCCCTATACATAATCAAATAAATATTGGATTTCCACCAAAAAAATATTCTTGTCATCCCTATCCGACACTTAAACCCTAATCCTTGGGTGGTTTGAGATTTAGGTTTCATGAAATCATAATGTACCTCTCATTTCTCTCATTTATATTTTCCCAAAGGGGTTTCCCACCCCCCTTTGGATTTCATCTTTCACAATGGGTATTTTTCCCTAAAAATCTTTCAATTTTTTGTTTTTGAGTGTGTTATTTATTTTTTTGGATCTCTATTTCCTTTAAGGGGTTCACCTATGGTGTGGTTGTAATTTTCTATTAAATTTTGGAAGTTTACAATCCTAAGGTATGTAGTTACATGATTATAAATTATTAGATGATTTTGAATTTCATGTATGTTTGGTTAAATGTGTAATATATATTATTTTTTATCAAAAAATTATGTTTAAAATTTTTAATTATATCCAAATGTTTTGGATGGTGGGTTTTGAAAACAAATTGGTTATATTTATTATGTTCCTCTTTTTGATTCCGCATCATTGTGTTATATTCCTTTTGTGAAAGTTTAAAATGTGTTTTAAAATGAATTTGATATGAGAATGTTTTGAACGATTATTTTCCAAATGAAATGTACATTTTTATGTGGTATTTTTGCATGGCTCTTTAAATGAGGTTTGTGAATTTTGAAAGTCATGTGAAATGTGTTTTAAAAATTAATTTTGTGTTAGTATATATTTTGAAATATATTTTCCCCTAAAAACTATTATATTTCATGGAAATTATTCATATTGGGTTTCTAAATGGGTTTTATGATTTTTGAATGTGGTATGAATTATATTTTCAAACAGTGTTGTTGTGTGTGTGAATTTGAAAGTGTGTCTGATTATCTAAAATGTTGACTTCCATGTGTGTTTTGATCATCAGATCAATGTGGGTTGTAAAAATTATTATTTAATTGTGTGTTCATGATTCTAGGAATATGTGAGTGAAAATGACTATTTTTATTAAATGTGAAATTCATTTTGAGAATATAAAGAATCTGGGATTGTTTGTGGGAAAACTAGAAAATGACATCTAGTTGATACGGTGGGGATGAGGTCATGTTTCTTCTAGTACGATTGAAACTTGAATTGTAAAAAATATGGGATATGATCATAGGCCAATATACATTGGAATGGGAACCCCTATAGTGGTGTGTTCATGTGAACACTATTGGTTTGGTCTTATGGTATGGAGACCACTAGACCTTGGGATTTATTCCCCTATAGTGTCTCATGCATTAGAATGCTAGTGTTATTGGTAGGAGAATTATGATTACTGAGGTATGTGGTTTATATGGTCACAATAGTTATAGTTACGAACTTGAGATTTCCACGGTTCTCTCTTATAAATTTATTTTTAGGTGGTGTGGTTCTAGACATAAGTATATGGTAGACCATTGGAATGTTTAATTTAAATGAAAGATTATTTTGAGAATATTATTTCCTTAAAAGTGTTTTTTTAAATTGTTTTCATTTAAATGATCCAGGAAAATGTTATCGATGTTCTTATAAAAATGTGCATGTTGATTTATATTCTATTATAATAGCATGAAGAATTTCTACTAGGTGGAATTCTATTGGTCTTTTTATCACACCTAACCCAAAAATTTGGGTGTATGTATACATTTTTATGTATGACCCATGTAAAGGAAAGATGATCATCGGTGGTGTTGTTGAATCTAGTATATAGTATCACACTTCATGAGTGTTATGGTGGTGGTTGCAAGAGGGTGATGGTACTCACAAACCCTAGAGGTTTTTTGGTAATATTTTAGTTTTATCCCTCACTATTTTGGAATTTTTGGGTTTTTAATGTTGTTTCAAAATCTCAAAACTATAAATAATTATATCTATTTTTTGTTATGGTTATCAATTATATAATGATTTCAAATTCTTATATTCTACATAGCATTAGGGACATGGTTCAAATAGGTCCCAAAACTGTATTGTTGACACCCATGCACTAGTTCCATTCCCATGGGTATCAGTAGTGCTCTATGTTCTATGTCTCAAGCTGATTTGGGTGTTGGGTTGTATGGAACTAATGTAGGGATCATAGATAACTAGTATAAATGGATGTTTTTATATTTTTGGGTCATGTTATTTAGGAATATTCTAGATATATTAGATATAGTATTATTCGTTATTGATGTTATGGTTATGTGTAGTCTGCATAACTAATACACCATGTGGAAATAGATGAGTCAACATGGGATATGGGGTAAAAAAAATTTGGCTTCACCTCAAGTTCATATGTACAGGCTCCAGACTAAATTTGAACACTGGAGCAAGATGGCATGGTTTGGTATGTATTGTTACTTAGATTGGATGTATTTTTTTTTATTTAAGCAATGGTTTTGGAATAATTTTTTTGGATTATTTTCTGAATGTTTCATTTATGGTTGTGTTGAGGGTTTTTCTTTGCAGTTATTACTTGTTTAAGCAGGATTCCTACCAGTGAATTCATGTGAAATTGTATGAATATACTTGAGAGATTCAACCCTCACCAATCAATCATATACTAGTATAAGTACTCATTCCGGAATTCTAAACATTGGGTCATGGATCGGTTTTAGGTCCTACTCATGATAGTGAATCCAAACCAAGTACAATAATGTAAAAAGATCTGTTGTTTCTCAAGAATAATATTTTTTCATTCAAAGGTAGCATGGATCACCCTTAGCATAAGGATTGGATTTATAAGATCATGAGGATGATCAAGATTAATGATACATTTACGGTGGTCAAAGAGATGTTTTATTTGCTGATGTTGGAAGGTCCTATTCAAAAGTAGTGGGACCCAGTGCGGCCATCTTGAAAGCATTATCATTTGGGATGAATGGATTTCATGGTCTTCATTAATTACATGTTTTTTCCCGTAGGTCTTGGCCATATCCAAGTCATTCGAGTTCTTAGATCTACACCAGGGAGATTGGAAAATGATGGATTAGGATTTCCAAATGAAAAATTGGTTATGTTCTCAATTGAGGTAGTTTACAATTAGAATTTATAGGGTAAAAATATTGAGATGGGTCAGTGACCTAATATTTGATCGTAAGTCTTCAATCTCAAATTATTGATTTATTCATAGGTGGTTGATCGTGCTTTGATGGTAGCGATTGATCAAAGTGGAATTTATGGTTTCATTGGATCAATGTAGGTAGTGGACTAGGGAAGTGGTAGATAATCATTTAAGAAGAGTAATCATGACATTAAAAAGAATAGGGGAGGTGGTGTATTAATCCATCCTTCTAGATGTGCTCATCTATAGCTTTTGATATTGCATCTACTGTGTTCTATTAGTGTGGGATGGTGGGGAACATGGGATATTTGTGTTCAGATCCACCTAGGCACTATCATAAATGTAGGTATATGGTGCACTTGAGAGATGATTCATGGTATTCTGAGAATGCTAGAGTGGTGCAAAAAATGCAGCATTCAATAGTATTTCATTATGGTCAGAACAATCTAAGAATGTGGGTTCTCAATTCAGATTTCATGGTAGTAGAGTAGGGTCTTCTTTTTGGGAAGAGTGAATTCATGGAAAGGCAATATTAAACTGGGAATTCCTAAGTTGTGGCTGAGATCAGTCCTATTTATGTTGTGGATTGAGTTCCAATATAATAAGATGCATGGCTTGTGATAGTTCGAGGTACCCATTTTATTATATTATTGTTAACTATTGTTTTTTTTTGAAATTGGGGAATATTTTTCCTTTATTTATTAATTCACTATGAATATGTTAATGTTTTGAACCCAAGTTATTCATTATGTGGTGGAGTTAGTAATTCCTCTAGGTAAGAAAAGAGGGCATGGTTCAGGTGTATGTCTTAGGTGCTCTGAATATTAGGGGTTGAAGTAGAGTGTGATATCATGGTTTAGTTAATTGACGTTTTTGACATGATCATCGGTGCCTATTAGATGGTTTATTTTCTTGAACACGCCAAATGATATATATATTTAGTATGTTTTGTGGCACCTAAGGGATGTAACTGGGGTTTTCATGCAGAATTGGATCCTTGGTTGGGACATGCTAGATGTAAACTTTGTTAATTGGGAAATCTCATTTTTTTATATCTCATCGCTCTTGTTGGAAGACAGTGATAGTGGTTTGAAAAATGGGTTACCTCTCATGTTGGATTAGAATCAATAAGTATTTATAGATGAATTATTAAGATTTACCTTGAAGTTGGTTGTAGAGGTAACCATTTAATTGGAACTAGGAACACATCCATTTTTTTCCATCGTACGGTAAGGCCCCCACCGAGTTAATGGAATTAAATGTATAGTTAGATGATTTTGAATCCAAAAGATATATTCACCAATTCATATCAACTTGGGCCACCCTAGTAACATTTATGAGAAAGGATAAATGTTCTATCAGGTCGTTTGTTGATTTATGGAAGCCTAATAATGAACTGATCAAGAACATGGACCATTTTTCTTGTATTTATGAACACTTCAATCACAATAAAGGGTTATGTGGTTCTCAATGGTTGATTTTCATTATAGTTATCAAAAACTCATATTTATTGAAGTGGATGTTATGAATATATAATTCTGAAAAAGATATTTACATTTTGAGTATTTGGTCCTGAATTTTGAGTAGATGAATACTCCATCAGTCCTTATGGTGCTTATGAATAGGTTTTTCCTTCAATATATTGACTTTTTTTGTTGTGGTATACATGGATGAATTTCTAATCTATTGGGGGATCATGGAAGAGCGTGAACAACATTTCAGGATTATTAAAGGATTCATTTATGGACGTTTCCTATATGAGAACCTATCTATGTTCACCTTCTATATCAGGAATGGGATGTTTCATTGTCATTTGATCTAGGATCAAGGGGTTTTAGTGGACCATAATATGGTTAATGTAGTAATTTCATGGGAATTGATGTAGAATGTTTTCGAAATGAGTATCATTTTGGACCTGGATGCATATAATAGGTGGATATCACATGACCCCTCATGGATTGATGCATCCAATAATTCACATTCCATGGATGGGGTAATGTTAAAATGGAGACCATAATGTCAATAATCTTATGAGGATATTATTCAGATGTTGACTATATCCCAATTTTGATCTTATTAGAATTTATAAATGGAACATGGTATTCGTTGATACTTTAGGTATAGTTATTGGGTGTTTGAAAATAAACGATGATCATGTGGTGGCATGTGGTATAAACCAACAAAGACTAGAAGAAATGAATAACCTAACCCCTGGCTTGGAGTTTGTTGTAGTGATGCATTCTTTTATGAAACGACATCATTATATTTATAGGGAGATGTATTAGGATTACTTGGATAAAAATATTTTGTGTTACATATGCTCCTAGAAAGACCATATTTTTTAGAAATTTAATTGTTTTGAGTAGTTTATGGGGTTAAATTTTGATATGGTATACACCCCATGGTGAATGAAATGTGGATACAGATTCCTTGAGTGGGAAGATTCCAGCAAAATTAGTGAAGGTTTCTAGTTATAATGGGACATTGATATAACTTTTTTCCCAATTTAATCTCAAGAATAAAGATAACTTTGGGTGTGTGTTCATGTCTACTGATCCACTAACACCTTCCCTTATAGTGTTAGTTTAGAAAGATCCACTGAGTGATGAGTAATACAATAATTCTATGCAATTCTTCAATGGTGGGGAGGTACCTTTTGAATGGTCATTATCCCTTGTGAGTGATTTTATAGAGGAATCATTGTGCTACTATTTTAATTTTGGATGACGATGATGATTGATAGAAACCAGTCAGAGTGGTCTTCTCACTTGGTTTCACCCAAGATGATCTATGATTTGAATTAGCGGTTTTACTAGCTAGGTATGAGCTATAATGTAGCAGACACTGTGCCATGATTTATAGATGTCAGTATGTTAATGAAAATGGATAAAGGCCATTTAGTTTATATCAGTCACTACCCATTATTATATGGAAGTGGGATGATATTTCTTGGTACATTATTTTTTTCCTACCTCAAATACTATGGGGACAAAATAATCATGTAGTACAAATTGATCATATGATGAAATCATCCCACTTCATTGTTATCATTGATTCATCCACGGATGATGAGTTGTGCTTGTTTTTATGTTCATGAGATAGTGAGGCATCATGTTGCACTATTGAAAATTGTTTTAGATATGGACCCAAGTTTTACCTGATAGTTTTTGGAAGGACTTCCAAAGCCAATGGGGACACAATTCATGTTCAGTATGAAAAATCACAATAAGATGAATGGTCATATGGAGTGGGATATTCATACCATGGAATACATTATCTATTCAAGTTAAATCGATTTTTGAGGCTAATGGGATTTTCATTTGTGGTTGTTCATGTTTTCATATAACACCATTTACCAATCATAGATATAAATGGCACCATTTGAGGTATTTTATAGTCAACCATGTCTGTATCGTTTAAAATGGGTTTATGTGGGTGGGGGCTCATTATTGGGATAGAGACTAATGTAAGAGATGTCTGATAATTTCAAGTTGATCATGTAACATTTTTTTATAATTTAGTTTCAACATAAATTTTACACATATTAGAGGCACCAATATTGGGTTTTCATTGTGGGTGATTGGATGTCCATTATTGTGCAACCTGATTTGGGCCACCACCATTTGGTTAATCTAGGGAAGATAATATTGTGGTATATCTGGCCTTTTAAGATAATTGAGAGGGATGGTGAGGTGGAATAATGATTAAATTTACCTTTTCATATGTAATACATTCATGATATGTTCCATGTCACTTAGTTGATAAATTATAATATCGATATAGCTCATGTGATGTATTGGGAGGTGTTGATGTTAGATAATGATTTTTCTATATTTGAGAAGCTGGTTAATGTTGTTATTTTTAGGTGAAGTGGATTCATGAGAAATCCATACTGTTGTTTCACATTCTTTGGCAGCATGGTAGTGATTAGAATGTGACATGGGATCATAAATCATAGGTTTGTAAGGTGTATTCATTATTGATCTCTAGTCAAATGATAGAATAAATTACCAAGGTGGAAATTTTTCATGGTGGAGAGAATTTTTACTTTAATGATTTTATTATGAGGTAATAAATTTTTTATTTTTGGTATTATAATTATAACTTTATTTCACCAGTATTTTTTTAGGAAAATGGTTATATGGGGCTTGGAGGTGGAACAATGTTGTAGCATGGTTAGGGTGAACCATGCCCCTGCTCAGGAAAAACCATGCGCCCTGGACAGCGACCATGTCTCGTCCATATGACCACCATTAGGGGCAGACACCTTTCCCTATATAACTATGCAATCTTATTTCTTTTAGACAGAGGGGGATTCAAGGTTCCCACATAGTTATGAAAATTATTCAGGCACAATGTGCAACATGACCATGTCATTAAAATTTGGAAAAATAATCATTTTCCTTTTTTATTTTGACACTAAATTTCCCATAATCAATGAAATATGTGAATTCCAGCCAACAGAAACTCTTACCCTCACTACAAAATATTTCACTTTTTTTCTAGAAGGGGAATTTTTATTGGAAAAAGTACATTTTTTGTTGGTAAAACATTTTACCAACATATATTTTCCTATAACTAAACTGTCCGAAAAAATATATCTCTAAGTTTCTTTTCATGACATTAAATCATTCTATTGTTATTATAATAAATCCAATATATAATATATATGTTGTTAAAAATTCGAAGTAACATAATCTATTTAATTTTTTCTCTATTGGAAATAATATTTATAATATATCATATCTATTCATAATTTAAACATCAATAAAAATTATAAATTTTTATTTCTAGTTAAATTTAAAATTGTATTTAAAAATTTATCATATATAATACCTCTATTTTAATTAATAAAAGGAACTAACATTTAGACGCATGTTGAATATTATAAAAAAAATTAATTTTATTAATAATGAAATGAATCAAAAAACATCAATACAAAATTCACCCACATTAAGATCCATCACTATTGTCAAAAAAAATACAACCCCCAATACACATACCCTTCCCCACAATAACCCCTCCACCATCCATGCTTGTAGTGGCCAGCCATACCACACAACGGACTAGCAATCACTAGCAACACATCCATAACCTAGGACCAGCGAGCCATGTACTGCCCATCTATGCCACCCTAGGTACATGAAACTCATACATGCCCCAAGACCACCAAGTTATATCCAACTCTAACCAATGATTAATTTTTAAATAAATTGAAAAAATATATAGAGGGCTATAAAAATGATTTTCATAGTGATCATTTCCATTTCCCTATTGACATCTCCAAAATCTATTAATAGAATGTATTCTCATTGGCTCACATCCCCCACCAACCACAACATTATATCCATCTCCAACATTTTTTACACCTAGATAAACTTTCAATAATAAAAAACACAATCACCAATTTCAATTAAGATTGTAACATAACATATGGCCACAAACCATTGAGAATGGCGATAATTTCAATTATGTGTGAAACTAACACAAAAACAAATAATCATGAAAATCTAAATTAAATTCTATAATCCAATAATGATTCATTCAATTTATAATGACACCACTGTTCAATTGTGAATGACACCTAATTCAAATGATAATGACACCTAATTAAATAGAAGGATAATAATTTAGTCAAATGATAACCCTCAGGCACTATGGATAGAGATTAACAATGTTCTTAAAGGAAATTATCAAATAATAAGAATATAATTGGAATACATATTCAATAAAATATGAACATGTTTTGGAATCATCGTCATAAATGGAATTTATATTAAATTTATGTTTCTAGATAATTTATTAAAATGTAATGAGATTAATCTAACACTCACATAATGACCGAAACATTCATATGTTTTGGACAAGAAATGATTGATACCTTGTACAAATATAATAAAACTATAAAATTTTAAAAAAGAATTTAAAACAATATATTCAGTATTAGAAAATTGATAGTTGAATATACAGTGTAATACCCATAATTAGAATCTAGATACTTCAATTTGTAATTCATTGAACCTGATATCAATGATTGGATGATTAATATTTCAAAAAAACGCAAATTAAAATATAAAATGCAAAAAAAAAAGATTAGATGAAATTGCGATTTAGGATCAAAAAGATGATATTCAAAATTAAAATATTTAAATCAGAAAATTAAACATCAAATTCAAAAACGTATTATTTAAAATTTGAAATTTGAAATTTAAAATCAATAACATATTATTCATAACTAGAAAATAGATACATACAATTTGTATGTCTAATTCCCTAAAAAACAGATATATAGTGTGAAACTGTAAATATATATAAACTATAGAAGGTGGATGATCCAACATGGTTCTCTACCCCTAGACATTACTATAACTTTCATGGAATACACTGACTATGTGGCACATTATTTAGTGATCCATAAGGTATAATTCTCTAATATAATTCTTATCAACATGTTTGGGGATTTAAACTACCTCCCCTAGCTGATCTTTTCATTTAGGTAGACAAGATGATTTGTAACTATGAAACATCAGCTGATGGCTAGGGTTTAATGCCTTAGACCTCTCTACTCTATTCCATTGATGAAATTTTGAGTTTGAGGTGTTTTGGGATGTCAAGGTGCCTTGTACCCAACACATTTCTAAATTACATGTTTAGCATGTCATTATTGACTGAAATTTGTAAACATCATAAACTGTGACTAATTGTAATAATTTGTCGATGATAATGAGGAATGTTAATGAATATGGTTATTTTTTTTATATTTATTATAATCATATTGATTCATTAGGGATGTTTAAATAATTTTTTGATAGCTATAATACCTTACTCTTTACGTTCCCCATAGTTTGAACCTACAAATAATAAATTGGTTACTTTTAGTTGTTTTAATGAACCTTTTGTTTGATAAAATATAATGCATGGTAGGGTTCTTTGTTACCCCTTATTATATATGGCGGAGAGCCTCATGCTTTGGATCCATTTGTGCTCATTGTGTATGAAGGATAGATTCCTTGTTTAAGAGCAACTATCCCAGTTCATATGATGATAGTATCCTTTGGATTTTATATTGATGTGATCCTATATGGATATTATGGTATGTGGGGTAGGGAGGACCACTGGTTGTGGAAATAGATAATTCCTACAGTGGAGAGATATATTAGTTTATGCAACTGTGTATCAAGGAGGACATCGAAGATGATGAAATGAGTTGGATGTGAATGTTGGATGCTTGCTGAATCGTGTTGGTTGTATATCTGCTTTACATTTCCCACTACTCTAAGAATCTGGGTTTTATTACCCTACTTCCAAATGGGGAAATGAAACATAGGGTTTACAATGTGATTTTTTTGTTTACCTTCCCAAGGGATGATGGTTCTACACTCTAGCTATAGGTGGAATAGACTTTAGGGGTAGTTCAAATACTAACTGTGTCGAGCCCACCGTAATTTTAGTAGACTATAATTTATATCTATAATTCATAGGAATATTTTAATATAATAATTATAATAATAAATGATTGAAAAAATGCTTTTATCCCACGTGGTAGGAGGTTGTTGGGATGAAATGCTAAGGAAATATTTCTAAAAAGTTTTAGAGAACGTTTGGTTATTCCTAGAGGGGAAAAAACATGGGTGTGATGGAAATTAAATGTAATGTGAATCTAATAATTGTTAATTAATGGTTAAATAATTTTTTAACATAATGTGAAACTGATAAAAAGGGATAAATTAACATTAAAAAGTCTCTTTAAATGTTTGTGTTCTTATATTATACATAATCATAGAGGTGGCATGCGAGAGTCCGAGAGACCTTAGCTGCATTGTGTCTAAGACTATTTTATCCCCATAGCGTGGTAGTGATCTATAATATATTATTTAACTTTTTTTTCTATATCATAATGTACCATGTTTGTTAGGGAAACTGGCACCCTAAGGATTCTGAGCCTTCGGGGTGTTTTGCAAAACATCCCGATTGGAGGATGGATGGATGACTAAACCCTTTAGGCCCCGCTATATTCTCTTGGAAGTTACCTGTGTTGGTAGGAAGAGTGGATAGTTTTCCACATATATATCAGTGGAGGCCTGTAATGGCTTGTGGTTTTTCACACCAATATATTTTGAATATAGTTTTCAATGGACTTCTATAGATTTAATGTGTATAGAATGTGATGTCTAGGGGATCCTTACTCGGTGTATGGGTGGTAATGGCTTGGGTTACAATGATTGACTTATTATACACATTATATGATCTATAGTGGATCCTAGATACTACTTGGTTACTTTAGTTACATGGACATGGTGGTTGTGCTGCACGAAGTTCTTGTTGAGGTACAACTCCCATGTGTCTGCGGGAACGCCTTCTGGAGAGACATGCATAGGCCATGCGATGATGTGGAAAACGACAAACCAGTGTGGAAGTAGTATAAGGGTACCCTTGATATTAATTATTATATTATATACTTTTTTATGTGAATGTTTGTGTGAGTATCCATGGTGAGGATGGGAACATAGAATACCTATTTAGGTGACAAGATAGTTCCACATGTTATTCATTATTCTTTAGCATGCTTTATTTAAATATACATGATAGGATTAGAGGGGATCATACCGGGTATACAATTATACTCACCATATGTATATATAGACTATTTTTAAGATCACCTAGAGGAGGATGGAGATCAGCCTGGTTTCTACTAGCTTGGTGTTGTACGAGATGCTCAGGTTTCAGGGTCCCTGTCATTTTTACTCAATTTTGGTACTTGAAGATTTTTGTTTATGTTGTAGAGGTTATTTCCTGACAATACATATTTGTAGATAGGAATTTTTTATAATGAAATATGATCTGTATTTTTTTGGTGTATATCTTATCTCTATCTTTTTTGTGTGTCCTTTTAGAGGGTAATGCCATCCATTTATGTGTTTATTATACCCTCGGTTCTGGTCGCTAAATAAGTGACTACTGGATGCCAGAATCGGGAGTCACTATCTCCTTTATCACATTGATAGCCTAGTAGGGGTACACCTTTTTTGGGCGGGTCGTGAAAATATGGTATCATAGGTATGGTTGAGGGATAATATGGAGTATGTTGTTAAACACAAGTGAGTTTTCTGGAGTTGGTAGGTAATTGATGTCAGCTAAGTATTGAAACTGTTGTTAAAACTAGATAATGGATGAAACATGGGCGTGTAGGGCCCCCTATGATCTAATACATGGACCAATATGATTACCGTGAATACCAAATAAGGTGATATTGGTTACAAGGTAGAGACCTAGGAAATAATCATGCGTTATTCTTCAGTGTGCATGTGTTTTAATGGGAAGTCCTTGGGGTAGGTTAACCTAAAATGAATAAAAGAAATAAATTCATTATTTACTAAATGTTGAGTCTTCCATATTCCATGTTTAGGAGCTCTAAATGCTTGTTATTTTTCATGATAAGCTCTAGGTCGATCTCATCATCAGGTTCATGCATAAGTTTTCTAGTTGGATGCACCCGTAGATCAATGGAGGATATATATTGATGATGAAATCACATGGAGGAAGAAAATATATGAGCCTCAGAACCAATTTATACATGATTATGAGGTCCATGTTTCAGATGCAGTCACGGAAGACTGGTTAGAGAAGGTTTAGATAGCCTTAATCTTGATATGTGCTTGGAAGGTGCACTGGTTGTCTTTGGTTGTGATGATGCTTTGTGGGCAGCGAGGCATTGGTATTTCATGTTCTTGGGGGATCATGAGGAGTCATTGATCTCATTGCAAGAGTTCCATGAAATGTTTAGAGTCATGTTTTTTTGGTCAACCAAAAAGGCATTGAGTCTCCATGAGCTACTTTCCCTTCTACTGGGGTGTTCAAGTGTGCCAAAGTTTTTAATATGTTTCAAGAAACCTTTACGATACACATCGGAGTTGTTTCCATATAATGAATCTATAGAAGGAAATCTTGATGATTCTATTCATCCAAAGATCTAGTTACATATCACCTCGTGTTTTCTAAATTCAAATCCTGATGTGTTGCTGAGGGATGTGGTCATCGAGATAGCATTATCCAGAAGAGGATCTTTACTTCATCACTAAGTACAACAGTGGCATGAGAATCATAGTCTTTAAGGAATTGTTGTTTCCATTCGGTCGGGGGTAGGTCCCATACCTCAACATATTTTTTGTATGGGGGCGGTAGTTCTAATTCCTTTTCTAAGGTATAATGTTCCTGTTTTTCTTGTGGATGTAGAGGTCATCAGCAGTGAGAGTTCATAACCTTTCATAGCGCTTAACGTGCACAAGGGGTTCTACACCTGGTTCCTCCATTGAGGTAGTTCCTGTCAAGGTAGAAGCATTAGGTTGTACCAGCTTTACATCAGTATAGAGATCATGGGGAAGGAAGAGGATAGCCGCGAGATCCTCCCCATCCTCAGAGAGAGGAGTGCAGCCATGGTGGTGGTCGTCACCATGGTCAGAGAGGTTATGGAGGTAGTCATGGTAAGCTTCATGCTTTAGTGTTTCCTTACCCAGTCAAACCATATGATGTTTGAGGTAAAAATTGCATTTTTTCTACTTCGGTGTGTGCCTTGTTTGTTTTAGGAGTGACACACTCCATCATATTACCTTATTATGTCCATTCATTGGAACATGAGGTAGAGAGGAATCCAGTTCCATTGGTGTTTACTATGCTAAATGGAGGTTGATATGACTTGTGTGAAGTGTGTAAGTACATTGATATAGTTATAGGGAAGCACTAATCTTGAGATGGTAACCCATGTTTACAGATACAACCATAGGATTTCATCCATGGAATGGATTGGATGTATTCATTGTTGGATATTCTTGTTTTCATTAAAAGGTAGGTGGTGTTCTTCGATGCTGCTAGAGATCCAATAGTGATTGTTGGTGAGTGAGACCATAAGATGGGTGAGAGAAATATTCCTTCCATGTCATACATGATTGTTGAGCTGATGCTATGTTCTTTAGTTTTTAAATATTTGGCATTTCACAGGTTCGTAGAAGAGTACCCAGATGTATTTCTAAAAGAGGATGCATCTTTTTCTCCTCTATGAGATATCGATTTCTTGATCAAGAATCTTCTTGGAGAAACTTTTATCTATCTTGATCCTTATATTATTGACCCTTATGAGTTACATGATCTTTTTATATAGCTCGATGTCTTGTTACTATGTGATTTTGATGGGCCTAGTGTGTCCCCATGGGGTTAACCAGTTTTGTTCATCGATAAGGATGATAATATTTTGCGTTTGTGTATTGATTATCATCCCTTTAATGAAGTTTCAATGACTAATCACTATCCTATTCTGTAGATATATGATTTTTTCGACCAATTAAAGGGTTAAATTTTGTTCTTGATGATCGAATTTCTGTCAATATATCTTTATATGAGTGTGAAAGATGAGGATATCATGAAGACTACATTATTTTTTCGTCATGGGCTTAACGAGTTTTTTGCAATGTCGTTCGGTGTGATGAATGCTCTAGATATGTTCATGGGAATTATGAACACTATTTTTCATGAGTTATTGGATAGGTTCCCTGTGGTTTTCATCAATGACATCCTTGTGTCCTCCGCCTCTCATGGGGATCATGTAGAGCATATGGACACCGTATTGGGAGTTCTTTGTCAACATAATCTATTTCAGTATTTGTTAAAGTGTGATTTTTGGTATTGATAAATTCGTTTCGTGGTGTATGTGGTGTCCCACCAAGGATTAGCTATGGATCCATCGATGACAGAAGCAGTTGGGTCTTCGGAAGCCAAGAAGACAGTGGTAGAGGGGAAAAATTTTCATGGTCTTGGGAGCTATTATAGGAGATTCGTAGCCAATTTCTCTCAGGTTACAACTCTGCTGACAGTGTCGACTACGAAGGATCATGCCTTCATGTAGACTAATGAGTTTCAGTCAGCTTTTGAGTATCTGAGGGAGAAGATGGTTTCTGCACTAGTTCATTGTGAACTAGAAAAGGTAGTTTAGTTTGATGTTTTTTTATGCTTCACGTCAAGGGAAAGGTTGTGTTCTAATGCAGTAGAGATCAATTGATTCTTATGGGTCTCAGTAGTTGTGTCCCCATGCAAATAACTTTTCCACCCATGAACTTGATTTATAGGTAGTGTTGTTTTCTCTGAAGTTGTAAAGGAATTACCTAATTAGGGAGTGTTTTGGGGTTTTCACATATCATAAGAGTCGAATGTATCTTTTTTTCAATGTGAGATGTACTTTCACCATGATTGATGGATGGAGTTATAACAATAATATTACTCCAAAATCAAAAATACCCCTAGAAAGAATAATTTTTTAGCAGATGCGTTGATGAGGATGTAGCGTAGTGATGCAGTGTGGGAATTTGGTGATTCATAAAGAGTGATGGAAGAACATTTAGCAATACATCATTATATGGGAGAAGATAGGGTAATAGGTTTTCTGTTATAGATAATGGTACAATCATCACTGATGAAGCAGGTGGAATAGTACCATTTGATAGATCTAAGAGTGGATGTATGTAGATTCTGGGTTGTTTGTGGCAAGGCCCCCGATGGTTGGTATGAGAATGAATAACATCAGGTTGTTTATATGCGAGGGATTTTCGTTCCCTGGGCGATGTGTGAGATAGTTCTTATACGGTTACATAGTTCACCAATACTAGTGCATATTGGTGTGAAAATGTTGTACAGAGCCTTGATGAGTTAGTTTTTTGGTCTACATTAAATAATTCAGTTTCAGAGATTGTGTCTCGATGTATGGTCTTCTAGAAGGTGAAGGTCGAGCACCGTGTCCCTAGTGGATTGCTCCATCCATTATATGGTCCTCAAAGGAAGTTGGGGACATCTCAATGGAATTTTTTTACTATTTTTTCTCGATTTCATAGAGTCCATGAATCCATATGGTTGGTAATGGATTTTAATGAAGTAATCCCACTTTATACCAATCAAGGAGTTGAGCTATGTGGATGTTTTAGTAAGGCTTTATTTTTAGGAGGTAGTGATATTTGATAGTGTCCTGAGGATGAATAATTCCAATCGAGATCATTGTTTTACCCCAGGGTGTGGAGAGGTCTTCATCATTATTTTAGTTCCCAGCTATGCCTTACACTTCTTTTCATCCACAGAAGGATAGTCTGACAGAGCGTATCATCCAGACTCATGAAGAAATGTTGCGCTCTTGTGTCCAAGATATTGGAGGTTCATGTAAGAAGCACTTATCCTTTGAAGAGTTCACCTACAATAATAGTTTTCAATCCAACATCATTATAGATCTATATGAATCCTTATATGGTAGACCTTTATATTTTTCGTTACGCAGGATGGGGGTGGGAGAGTCAGTAATTCGCTTGCCGATATAGGTATAAAACACGATAGTGATTTTTTGGGTGATTCATGAGAGGATAAAGGAAGAACATGATCATTAGAAATAATATGATGATAAATGGAGGATAGCATTGGTTTTTGATGTTGTTGATCACACATTTCTAAATGTGACTATCAGTCATGGCCCGAAAATGGTTAGTCATGGGAGTAAGCTTTCTCCTAGGATTGTTGGACCTTTCAAGGTGTTGGCTCGTGTTAGAGCCATGGAATATGGGTAGTAGTTCCCCCATAGAAGTGTATGGTACATTATGTGTTTCTTATGTCCCAGATCTATTTTTGTCTTCATGATGACTCTCACTTCATCTATCTGGGTGAGATCAATGTTGATGATGATGCGACATTTGAGGTGTAGCTTGTAGAGATCCATGACCAGAATAAGATGATGTTGTGTGGGTATGCAATCCACTTGGTCCATGTCTTGTTGAGACACAATGGAATGGAGGAGAGTGCATTGTCTTGTGAGTCGCATGTACATTCTCTGTACCTATTGTTATTTTATGTTTACTCCTTTTCATGTAACGATGTTTGCTTTGTGGTAGTAGACCTTTCGTGTATATGAGATGGCATTATTTTGTTGTTTTTTTGGCTTTCACTCCATTGGGAGGTTTCATGATTTGTGGGTTTTCAGACCCCTTCTTGGTTTCCATTATGGTTTGTTTGGGATTATCAATGGTGATATTGATTTGAGAGGTATCTGATGTAATGGAATGTACTTCATTGGTCTATTAATTTTGTAAAATTTGGTGTTTGAGATTTTTAAGGAGGTCAAGGAAACTTATCCGGAACACATTTCTAAAATTTCGGTAGGTGTACAGTGTTCCCAGACATTGGTAGTTGTACAATGTTTTGAGATGTTTTTAGGATGACACTGTTACCAAAATTTGGTCAGTGTATAGTGTTTCAAGATGTCGGTTGGCATACATGTTTCCACCATCCATCAGTTTCTCTCTATAAACGTTTTCATTGATGAAAAATGCATCCATAGCCTTTTTATAATGAATTTAAGTCTGACTCAAAGCCCATAAATCCTATCATTATTTTCTTATGGCGTAGTATGAATTTACTTGATCAAACCACATTGTTTAATGAGATCTAGTTTTGACGGAAGTTTCAGTGTATCATAAACCACTACTATCTCAAATCTTCTAAAGGAATATGATATCTTCCTCCCTTATTTTACCTTCTTGGTCCCTAGTGAAATATTTTCAAAACATTGCTTCATCTAATAGTAGTATTGGGATCGAACCTTAATCTTGGGATCATTAAACCATGACGTTCTTCATGTTGCAAGAACACCTCTTATTTTGGTGTAACCATGTAGTATCGATCAATCATCGATATAAGGTATGATCTACAACCATTATTATTGGTTCCTCTCCATTTATTTCTCATTTCCATTTTATGGAATGTGATCTCCATGATTCTAATGGAGTATTCTTGGGTGTTATTTGGTGGGTCTTGTCGTGGAATCTGTGGATGGATGTAGTTGTCGTGGGGGGAGGGGACCATGATCCATTTCGTGGATTGTTTTAGTGTAATGAATGTAAATAAACTTTTGAGGATGAGGATTTGTGGATTTACAATTTTATACATGAAATTCTAGAGTTTTAATTTTTTAGATCACTAGATCACAATTGAATTTACATAATAAATATTTGAAATTGATTAAGAGGAATGTTAATGAATCAAGTTATTTCTGTTGTAAATTGATGATAATCGAATTGATGTAGTAGTCATGTTTAATTAATTATGTGATAGCTATGATATCTTACTGTATAGTTTTCCTATATTTATAACCTATAAATAATAAATCGATTATTTCTAGAAGGATGTAAGAACCGACTATTTGATAAAAGATAATTCCAAGAAGGGTTCTGAGTTACCCTCTTTCATGTAAGGTAGAGTGCCTTATACATTATATTCATGAGTGATCATTGTGTATGATGAATGGATGCCTTGTTTATGTTCCTAGAACCTTGTTGATATGATGTTTGTTTCCTACTAGTTTTTTAGTGATGTGAGAATAAATGGTTGTTGTGATATGTGTTGGAAGGGATTCCCATTTTTTGTGGTAGCAGTTGATGATTTGACTGGAAAGATGCATTGGATTATTCATGTGGTTGTCGGGGAGGAAACTAGAGATACTGTAACAGGTTGGATGTGAATGATGGATACTGGTTGAATTGTGTAGGTTTTTTACCTTCTTTTCATTCCCCAATACTCAAGGAAGATAGTCTTTCTTGACTTCCATCTAGAAGTGGCAAAGACTCAATGGGTATTCCATGTTCATTTTATGTTTATATTCTCAAGGGAGGATGGGTCTACGCTCCTTCTATAGGTGTCAAATAATTTAAGGGTAGTCCATATATCACTGTCTCGAGCCCCCTTCTATTTAGTAGCATATAATGTTTTCCTAGAATGAATGAGAGTATAGGAAAGTAATAATGTTGTCAATAAATGATTGAAAAAATGATGTTAACCTATGGGTTTGGAGCTTTCTTGGATGCAATGTTGAGTTAATATTTCTAAGAAGCTATGGACTTGTATTAGTTATGTGTAGAGGGAATGAAACTTTGGTTTGATGCTAATGAATTTTAATTTGGAATTAATACTTGTTAATTAATGGATAAATCATTAATCAACACAAATCTCAAATGATAAAAATGGAAAATGTAATATAAAAAATCCCTTTAAATAGTTGTGTGATTAAAAGATACCTTGTAATAGTGGTGGTAGTTGGGAGTCTGATAGACAGTAACTACAGTTGAGTCTAAAACTATGTTATGCCCATAGTGTTTTTGTGATATATTTTATATTTTCTACTTATTGTGTATTTAAACACTACCCCACCTTATTGGTTAGGAAAATAGACTACCCAGGTATTCTGAGCCCTTTGGGGGTGTTTCCCTCGACATCCCAATGTGTGTATGGATGTCTGACTACCCCCATTAGACATACTCTCTTCTTTTGGTAAGTATATGTGATGGTAGGAACATCGTTGTGTTTTTTTCATATATTTGTGTACATGGATGTAGTACCATGTGGTTATCTACACACATATATTCCTGATATAGATTACTATGGACTACTATAGGTGTAAAGTGTATAGGTAGTGATGGTTTGAGGATCCTTAATTAGATTATGGGCTACAGTGTCTTGAGGTATGATTCTTAATTTATGATACATGTTATATGACACTTAGTGTCTCCAAATAACTATCGAGTTAATTTGGTTTCAAGGATGTGGGGGGTGTGCTGCATGAGGTGCATGTTGTGGTACTTCACACAGGAGTCTGCTGGCAAGCCTTTTTTGAGACAAATGCTTAGGATGTGTAATATTGTTGAAAAGTAGAAAATGAGTGGGGATGTATTAGTGGGGTACCCTTGATATTATTTTTTGTATTATATAATCTTATATGTGATACATGGTGGGAGTTTCCGTGGTGAGGTTGGGAACATAGAATACCTATTTAGGTGATGAGTAAGTTTCACTTATTGTTCAATTTTCCTTGAATATATTCTTTAATTTTACATGGGAGGGTTTGGGGAGGATCCTATTGAGTATGCTATTATAATCACCCTATGTATATATAATCTATTTTTCATGTCACTTAGAGTATGTTGGATATCATGCTAGTTACTAGTATCTTGTTGTTGCAGGATCTGTTCTAGCTTCATGCTCACTGTTGTTTTTAATTTCTTTTTGTACCTATAGTTTTCTATTTTTTTTAGTGGATCAGGCATTAAATTATATATGTGTACTGGGGATTTATTTTATATTAATGTATGGGATGGTGTTGTTTGGTGTATATCTTATAAATATAATTCATATGTGTTCTCTTAAAGGGTAATTCCTCCCATTTTTGTGATTATAATACCCTCGGTGCTAGTTTCCCACCCGAGGCCTCCTAAAGGCAGGACTCGGGGTTCACTATCTCCCTTCTCACGTGTCTGTTCCAGGAAGGGTACACCTTCTGGGGAGGGGATCATGACACAGGGAACCCGTTTTCCTTTTTGTTACTAGTACTACAGGACAAATTGGTTATGATATTGTCTCTGTGATTCTTATAGGGGTGATTATGGGTGTAGACCGGTCGGTGATCTTCCACATTCATGATTTTGATATTACTTCCACATAAATGAATGTCGAGGAAAAGGAGTTTGTGGAAGATTTATTTTCACTACTAAAGGATTTACTTTCTACCACTAACGTGGTTTTTGCATGAAAGGGTGTAAATATTATCATTATGGTTGGGGTCTTCCCTAGGAAGGAAGGCAAGGAAAGGGATTATAAAATGAAAAAAATGTATCCATTTTAAAGTCTGATGATTCTTATCTTGAATAGTATAAAGAACAAAACTACAAGGTTGTAGATGTTACTAATCCAACAAATACTAATCCAATCATCATTATATAATTTTAACCATCTATCTATGAGAAAAATATTACATGTGGTACTAGATAGATCTATAATTGGGCACTCAGTCTGATCTTTGAATGATTGGGTGTTGATGTTTCTGATGTTTTAAATGTTATATTATGGGGAAATCACTAATCAACTCAATACCCTAATGTTAACCATGATATAATAGAATAAAATACTGTCATGAGGGATAATATTAAATTATATAATCAATACATTCATATAATATTATGTGTATTAATTTTCTCATAATCTAAAAACTATGAAAACACCTTAATGGTACTCAATGATTGATTGATGATCATGGATTAAAAAAGAGAAGGTTTCTTGTATAGTAGACATCACACATTTTACTATGACTATAAATATCCTAGAAATCTGTATATATAAATAGAAAACATACATATGTTCTCTATTTATATAATTCCAACACTCAAAAATAACATATGATGGTTCAACAACAAAAACCTCAAAAAAACTACTTACCACATCTTCACTTGTCCATAAAAACTTATTATTAACTAAAAAAATGCTCTAGATAATTTATCATTATAATTTAAATTATAGAATAAGAATTATGTAAGTTAATAAAAGAAAAGATTAAGGGAAAGAATAAAAACAAAAAATATAAATAACATGTTTATGGAAAATCATTTTTATT
Source organism: Viscum album (assembly GCA_963277665.1). NCBI lineage: Eukaryota > Viridiplantae > Streptophyta > Magnoliopsida > Santalales > Viscaceae > Viscum > Viscum album. Next base: position 910,124,054 of record OY728161.1, on the reverse strand, counting down.
ACCTGAGACAAATTAGAATTAGTTTCATTTATTGGTAATTCATAGTGGCAAAAACATGTGTTTCCTTTTAGAACTACTTGAAGGTGAAATAGTTAGTAAAAAAAGAAATACCAATAAAAACTATATACTAAATTCCCAACGACAACTATAATAGTGGCCCATTTTATTACAATTTTTCCAGGTCCTTCAAATGTGTCAAAAACATAACACTTCAATTCAAATTAGTAGGTAATTACATATAGAAAATTCAAAATAAAATGTAATTTCTTAAAATAAACATATATTTATGATAAAATAAATAATATAGTCAATATAAACTCTCATTATGGTAATATATAACCCAATATCTCAATATATTTTTACTACAAAAGAAGATAACATAGGACTGAACATTTCTGATTCCTGAAACATAATTGATGTAGTTTCACTTCTTATGATTACATAATGACTATAAAAGGTGTATATTTTTTGAATGAACTTAAGGTGAAATATTTAGGTGAGAAAAACACATACAAAATGAATATAGCATTAAAGTCATGATGACTAATATATATGGTGGTTATTTCATTACAATTCACAAAGATCATTTTATAGTATAAAACAATGATATATTCCAATAAAATGTGTATGTAATCCTAAGTAGAAAATTATACATAAAGGATCTAATCATACAAGCCTTGATATATGTTTAATGGAGGAAAATAAATAAATAAAAAAGATAATATAGAAGACTCAAAAATCATTAAAAAATTAATATGAAATGAAATAATATTAGAAACAAAAAAGATAAAATGGAAATTATAAATCAATAAAAATGAAAAATAATGTATTAAAAAGTTTAAAATGGAAATTAAAAACTGATTAATCAGAAGTAATGATTAAAAAATTCAAGATAAAAAAGGTGACCCAGTTAAAAGGAAAATAGAATTAGTCAAAATCCAATAGTTAAATAATATAGACCAATAGAACAAAAAGAAAAATAAAATGAAAAGGTGTAATTCACTGATGCTATTAATTAAGATATTGAAATAATGATAGAGATATAACATTAGATCTATATTGTATTATATCATGAAGTAAAAATTCTGCCACAAAACTACCAAGAAATCCAAATAGTGGATGAAAATTTCTTATGGTTAAAGAAGGTTATAGTAATCAATGTTCTCCTTGAATATTCATTTTTTAGGTCAATATATAATATAGTTTGTCATGTGATTGAGTCTATATAAATTTGTTGACAATAATGATGGTCCACTCCATCCTTTATTATAAAGATTCATCTAATGATCAAATTACATACTCACGCCCTAATGTGGTTGTAACATACCATCACCATTTCGGACAATGCTAGAATGAAATCCTATGATCATTACTTTCCAATGCAAACCCCTTCTTCTATATAACTAATGATATAACATTTTGAAAAACATCATAGATTTTCCATTAAATTGATCTTTCTCCATTCTAATGTTTTACCTTATGCTATAATATAGTCCTAAATGCTGGCCAACATACAATATTCTTCCTTATTTGGTCTTCTGTCACATCAATGCTAATAGAGTTTCACTTCAAGGTAAGAGAGTAGATATTTCATATCTTCTTGTACATTTCATCATTATTTGTTCTATCTTCACTTATAGTTAACTACCATGTTTTTCGTTTGCTAAAATTTTGGATAATCATCACAACTATAGTGTTTTAGTATACTATGTCGACATCTCTTTAAAAGTTTCATTTCTTTATTCCTTACTGAACATATTCACATATATATGTGTGTAGTGGGAAATATTACTTCTATTAAAATTTTTAAGTGAGATCATACTCCAAATGGCACTACGACATAATAAGAAATACAATAGTAAACTAATGCCATTGTAATGTGGGTAATATATGGTGGAAGGAAATAACATTTTGTTTGGAAAAACATCAATTGGTTTTTAATAGGTTTTAAAATATTTAATTTTTAAAATCATTAAAACATAATGATAACTGGGTTTTATATTACGATCATACATCCAAAATGGGAGTGTGGGGTCCACCACATATGAGGAACACTTTATCACTATAAAAATGATACATTGTAGTAAAATAATATGGGTTATCATTGTTTGGTAACCCACTTCATACTTGACAAATAACTCTACTACATGATAATGCTTCAAGGACACTATTTATCACTTTATACTATTTCAAATTCATGGTAATGTTATAGTGATGATCATATTGAATTTTAAATTTTTATAATCAAATTTTTGTATGTAATATGTGCTAGAATTACTGAAATATACTCATAATAGATGATTATTTATTATTGAATGTAACATGATTCCCATTGTGAAAAAACATGAAAATTTCATTGTATTTAAACAATAACTTTTGATTAAATACTATGTTATAATTATTCAAGTACTTGGTAATGATTTATTGATAGTACTATTTAATTTTATACCATTATTTGAAAATATTTGGTTTTAATATATTCTAGATTTTATCTGCTTGGGTGCATCCTTATGGTTGCGTCCTGTGGTGGCCTTTTAAAAAACATTCCAAAAAAGTACTTGAATTAATAAAAACTATTAAAAAATGGTTGTTTGGTAAAAAATCATAGTGTTTGTTTTACTAAATGTTAAGTTTAAATTTTCAAGATTTTTTGGTGGATAAATGGTCATGATGGTTTGTTGCTTTCCCCCATAAATAATATTATTAAAAATTGAACATTTTTATTCCAAAAAACGGTTAAGGATGATTTGTAGAAAACATTTAAATATAAAAAAACATTAGAGTTAAACATTTTAATTTAAATTTATAAACTATAATTTTCCTCAACATAATTATACAACATCTTCTTCTGCTCCCTCATATTCCCATGTCTCAGGTGACTATCTTATATGAGTTATCCCAGTAATCTCTATTAAGAATCCATTTTTGTATAAAACAAAAAGTGTCATCCACATGAATTTCGAATGAGTTTTAGAGATTCATGATGACAAAAATTGAAACATATTGTTGTTGAATATGTGGTGAAATTGATATATTTTAGTTTCTGGTTTCATGAAAAGTCCCATTGAGAAGACTATTATGTTTGCATGTTTGTATTTAATGTTTTTCTGTTTTTTATTTAGTCTTTTTCATGATATACATCCATCCATGGTAGTTGATAAAGAAGTATTTAGAGGCTTCATCATTTGTGGAGGACCACTACTTGGAATTTAAATTAGTCGGTTAGTGCTGAGATGAAAGACAAAATGTACTCAAAAAAATACATGTAATTTACCAAAAACATATTTCATATAATTCTAATAAATGGTTTGAAAGAATGTAATATTGTTTCAAAATGATTGAATATATACAGGTAATATCATGCAATCACATAACTAGTACAAATGCGGAGTAAATATGAATATTATAATCTTGCACGTAATGGAAAATCTTAATTTAAAAATTCCTAAGAGGCTCATGTCATCAAATACCTAAAATGGCCGACATCCAAAAGCATACGACAAATATATTTGATCTTATAAAGGAAATAACCACGAATTTTTGGAAATCATGAAGTGTGAATTTAATGACAATAAAACAATGCTAGATAAAATTTAGTGAAAAAATAAACAAAAAAATGATAATCAACAATTTAAAGAAATGTTCATGGTCAATATAGAATTAAAACAATTATATAGAAACACATGAATATAAAAAAAATATGTGGAGGAGGGATTTAGGCGAAGGATTTGGGTTGTTGTGAGAAATGAAATTTATGAAACAAAAGGTACCAATTTACGATAATGTGGGATTGGATGATGATCTGATCAACATAAAGCATTCAATGGTGAATCTTGGACTCTAAAACCCAAATGTCTGTGTATGTCATGCAATGAAAAATGTGGAACATGAATTTATCAAGCCTAAAATGGTTGTAATTATAAACTGTCATTACCCATAACATAGATATGGGTAATAAAATTGGTTATTCAAAACATTATGACCTTATTAGAATCGCATTTGATCTCCCGTTGGTTGTGGATATTTGAGGCGAACATCTCGAATTATATAGAAACTTTGAGAAAACTTATTTAGATCTAGATCGACAAACATTAAACCATTAGGTAAAAAAATATCTTGTATTTTAATGTGTTTTAATTAGTTGGGACTAATTGAAGGAAGAATCTGTGGGAGGGAATTCTTATCAAGGTAAAGGGGTGGATTGGTAGTCAACCTAACCTTACCAAATGTTAATTTGGTGAAGACCTCGGAATAGGGTTTCAAGATTTTTGATTTGGTGGGTTGAATACAGTAGGGGTTGGCTAAGTTCAAGATATTTCATCTAATATACAAGGATATGATGAAATTCATGGTCCTAGATAGGTTATGGAAGACATGTGGGAAAAAATCAAGTGGAAAACAATCACATTTATTTATTTCTATGAATTTGATTCATTTATTTAGTTATTATAATTGAATGGGTTATTCAAAAATAATTTATTGGTGATAAATGATTTTATAATAATGGTTGGATATAACAACAGATTCCAGTGTTAGAAAATATGTTAGGAATAGTGTTAAAATGAAATTTATATAAATGCAGGTAAAAGATTTGTTATAGTTAAAAAATCTATACCAATAGAAGGATTTATTGGTAAAAATAACTATTGGTGGTTAAAATCAATACTAATAGAACATAATATCTATTGTAATTTCTCAATTTTACCAATGTATATATTATCTATCAATATATTTCTATTGTTATAAGTCATGTTTCTGTTCTGACTCATTCTTATAACCCACATCCTCTGATTTTTGAGTGGCTATGACCTTGGTTCATCAAGAAAACATCTGGTAACCCTATTTTTATTTATTTCATCCATCTTACAAGTTTTCTATACTACCTTATTTGGTTAATTATTTCCATGTAGAATGGTTGATCTAATGTGTGTTCAATCATGTATTGTTGAGTTATATATTTATGTTTATGGTTAGACCAGTCCTTTATATGGTAAATGTGTGCTATAGATGTGTATTTTCACTCTATTATAAATGTGTCTAAGCATGATATTGGTAGTTCCATACCTATACATTACTCCATGGTGTTGGAATGCATTCTTTTCTTCTTAAATATATTAGTGTAATATTGATCTGGTTATAAATATATTTTAAAATGGTTATCATATGTACAAGTGTAGTAATAAAGATCTTAGAAATGAAATTGGTTATATATTATGTGTTCCTGATGAATTTATTTTATACCATGTTTAAATGGTGATAAATGTTTGTTCAATGAATTCGAGGTGGTAATTTTTTTAAAAATTCGATTTCCATAATAAATAGACTTTATTCAATGTGGGATACCTTTTGTGCACATTGAATTGGGTTTTTAAATTGTTCGTGTGATGTTGAATATGTTTTAAAAAATAATTTTATGTTGGAATGGATTTTAAAGATAATTTTCACTATTGAATTTTCGGATTTCATTTGTACTAATAATTTGTAGGTTCTGAAAGTGTTTTATACATTCTTCAAGTTGCAAACAATCACTTTATAAATGGGTTTTTTAAGTCTATTAATTTGAATGTGGTTTTGTTTATGGAAAATGGTGGGTTCTATGGGAGTTTTTTTCATTGTATCAGTTTGATTTTTGAAAATGGTAATTTCATTAGGTCTTCATGATTCAGTGAATATGTGTGTGAATCTAATGAGTTATGTGACATGTATAATGGATCTTGAGCACAAAGGGAATATTGGGTATCTAGGTTTTTGAAATATGTCTCTTATGAAATTAGTTATGGTTGGGATGTGCCAGGATTTCTCAAATAAGGATTGAGTCAACAACACCAACTAATCATGTGGTGTGATCATAGACCAATAGACATAGGGATGGAATCACTTCTTGTGGCTCAAGAATGAGAATGTTGTTGATTTTGGATAGATCTGGAAAAAATTTCCGCTCTAGTGGCTTATTCATGAGGATGTTATTTCTTTTGGTTCTAGGATTGTGATCACGAGGTAAAAGGTTAATATGGTTCTACTAGTTCTAGTTACCTATATGGGTTTCCCAATGTATTCTCGTTTTATTTGATTCTTATGTTTTGTGGTGCTGACCATCTATATTTGGTGGACCATGTGTACGGTTAATTTTACAGATATCATGTTGTGATAAAAATAAATTCCTTAAATGTGTTTCCTAAAAATGTGTCCTTTGAAATGGTCACTGGTAATGTTTTAAATATTCATTGGAAATTATGAAGATTGATATATAATTTAATTTTATAGCATAAAATCATTCGTTTTAGTGGATTCCATCTAGGCTTTGGATCACACCATACATACACCTTTAGGTGTATGTAGTAATTGTATTATATGACCCATATAAAGGAAATATGATATGTGTTGGTGGTGGGGGAATCTGTTTCTAGTGTTCAACATCTTGATGGTGTTGGGTGTGGTGGATTGTGGGTTATGGTCCTCTCATCACATGGGGGGGGGAGTTTGGTTTTAGTAGTTTCTGTTTCCATTAATGTATTTTTTGTTTTCTTCAAGGTTGTAAAATATTGAAAAATAAAATTATTGTATATATTTTTGGTAATGTTTATTAGTTAGGTGATGATGTCTCATTTTTATTGGTTTTTTTGTCATTAAACACATTAGAAAAATCATTCCCAAAACCAAATTGTTGTTACCCGAACCCTGATTTCCAGCACATGGGGATCAGGAATAATCTTTAGGAAATTTCTTGATTCATGTTATGGGACATGTTAGATGGCACCCTAGAATGGTTTGTGACAATTATGGAATAGTCTCTAATAGAAAAAGATCTATTAAAAATATATATTTCATTGTATAATGATTAGGAATATTAAAAGGAATTCAAAAAATATACATGAATATCATGGGAATAGTGATGGATGATATGCATGTAAAGTACATAATTTCTTTATAAAATATAAATTTTTAATCCTAAATTCATCTATTTATAAATATTAGTAGTTCTTCTTAAATTTTTTAAAATAATAAATAATTTTGGTGTAAGATTATATTAATAGTTGGAGAAGAATTTTTTTTGAATGAGGGAAACATTGTATAATTTGATTTGTATTTATGAGATAAAATATCCTAGGGTTATAGTTGTTGATATACTCATATTGTACTTTATTCATGAAATATTAAGAAACATAAATTATATATTATGTTCCAAAGATAATGTTTTATCATTTTCACTTATCGATACAAATTAATATATGTAATTAAATATATAATATTATAATTGAATAAATACTATATATGGTGTATATTTATTACATATTGAATGATAAATCTATAAATACAATAAAAAATATGAAAATATTGAGATAATAGTACAATTATTTGGGAATTTTCTCTTTGTAAAGGTAAATGAGTATAACATTTTATGATTCCAAGAGTGTATTATATTTTTTTTATAAATTAAAATATTTTTTATTGTGAAATGTATAAACATATCAAAATATAATTTTTTCTAATGTGATTTAGACCATGGTAATAAATATGAAATTTTTTAATATGTTTTATTTGGAGAGATCATAGGATTGGAAAAACAAATTGGATATCATCTAAGTTACATTTAGAAACCAAGAGTTCATCCTCTTTATTTAACTTAATTATATTCTAATGAATCTCTACTAAATTAATAGTCATGGTCATACATTACCTAATTTAGTACATGATGGTACATTGTGTGAGGTCATTACATTAGATAGAATAAGTCACTAAAAAAGATAGAGATTCCATTAATGATTGAGATATAATATTTTGTAAATAGTGGGACAACCATTGATAATGACATGGACATATTCAATGACTGGATCCCATCATCATAGAATGTGTTTTAGGTAGAAAAATTTGACCACTTAACATCATATATAATTCCCAAACCTCTCTTTATATCAATCTCTAAATCAACATTATCGTGATGCTTTAGTCCTCCCACTACCACGGTGTTACAAATGCAATGTCTCTAAAAGGTGATGAAACCACCGACTTATGCCTAATATTTTTCAGAGAGTATAACTTAATATTAAATATATATGTTTATTAAATTAATCAGTCATCTCATTCTCATTTCCATAAAAAACATTATCCATTTATGAAATACTAGTTAGAGAGCCTTGATGTATGGTCCTGCTGAAAAAATACCAAATGATAAAATTGGTTTCATTGAATGTAACAGGTTGAGACTAACTACATAAAACTAGTTAATGATAGAATAAATCACATTCTATTTTATTAACATTAATTAGATAGTTATAATAATTATAAATATATTAAATATTATTTATAATAAAAAGGAAATAGTTTTAATTAAACACATTTCTTAAAAGGATTAGTTTAAATGTTTAATATCTAAATACTATAGTTTTAAATTTATAAAATTAATTTCCTTTAAAAAAATATCTTATAAAAATTTAAATTCCGAGAAATTATTCACTTTTTCATAAAATATATATTTTTCATTGAATTTTGGAAATTACTGATTTTTGATAAATTATTTTTATTTTAAATGAGTTAATTAAATTAAAAATAATATTATTATTAAATTTTACTTCATGTAACATAATTACTAATTTGATATATTTAATAAAATGAATTTTTTATTGAATCAACATTGTATTAGATTAGAGTAAATGTTTTTTTTGTTATTAAAAGTAGGATTTTTCTTAACACTAATCTAAAATGTATAATGTTTCCCCTTTTTAAATGATTATAGTATTAAAAAATGAGTACAATTTTTATTTAATTATGTTCATTATATATAAAAAAATTTCATTTAAATTAATTTAGTTTTTATTATTAATAATATTTTAAATATATTATTATATTTTTCGTAATGAAATTATTCTTAAAACACCACTTCTTAGTCCTAAAATGGGATTATTTTGAAATGATTTTTTTGACTTATATGAATGTAATTTGTAAAAATATATTCCATGTTTTATATTCTTATAATTATTATTATCTAGTATATTTAACATAATTATTGAAAAAAATTAATAGTGAATGAAATATAAATTAATTACGATAAATATATTAAAATAGAATTAGGAGAGTTAATCTTAAATTTTATAGGATTAATTGAAATAATAAGTTTTACAAAAACCATTTACGATACTTCAATAAAACATTATTCTTCAAGGATAAATAGTAACACAATTTTTAGTATTTTTTAATTATAAAAACGTTCTTCTAATTGAATATTTACAAAATATTTCGTGTGTTCCACTCACCTATCATATAAAAGGTCTCATTCTATAATATAGTATATTTACCTTAAAAATTTAAATCATCCACTAACTACCAAAAAAATATCCTATATTTTCTCCCATTATCCTATAGGGATTATTTTTGACATAAATCCTTGGTGAGATGGTTTCGGTGCCAAACATTGGAGAGTACCTCAAGAAGATGTAATGTTTATCAATAGTAATTTTTGTTTAATTAATTCCTTCACCTCCTTCAATTATTTTTATAGAATAATGATATAATATCATCATTTTTATCCATAAAATGATATTTTTTATTTAAATTTAATGTCCTAATATAACTATACTTCCAAATAATGGGTTACAAAATCATCATTTCTCGGTATGGAAGACATATGCCTTGTGAATGGATTTAATTTTTTTCCATTACCACCTATCAGAGTTTTTATAATGATGGATATAAAGTAAATATCTAATGTTTTTAAACATGGTATACCTATGGAGTTATTAAAACATGTTTTAAATTTTGGTTAATGTCCATTCCTTATGGAACATGATATCATGGCTCGTCTGTATGACAAACTATTTCCCCAAAAATAAAGTGATTGGTTTTTCACTAAAACATTACATAAATAGTTTTAAGGAGAATGTTATGAAATATAAGTCATAAAAATGAAATAATTAATTTTTTCATGTCATTTTAATCATTATAAAATTATAATATATCCTTTTTCTTTCTTACCATTTAACACACTGAAAAATTACAATGTAGTTGTTGAATGTGCAGACTACCACAACTATGAAGCGATGTGAATCTATTTTCATCACCACACAACACGGATGGTATATATGAATATATTTAAAGAAATAATATGGTTTATATTATATTATTTTTATTATATAATTTGAACATATTACTTCCCTCATTTCCATAATGACAGTTCAAAATTTCAATTGTTAATCTTGTGTATATGCACCATACAGTCTAATTGATTAGAACATACTTTAGGTTTCATAACCATAATTCAGGATTGGTTTTAAAAAAATACAATTGATTCATAAATATGATCATTATTTAATGATAATTACTATGTTTATATATAAATAATGGCCACTTTGACTATAGTCAACTGACAAAAGTCATTTTTGACACAGAAATTGAATATGTTATAAAATATCTATGTAACATCAATTTATTATGTTCTTTTATATAAAAATTTAATATATAAAATAAAATTAATATAAACTCGAAATATTTTCACATGTTTTACAGAAATTAACATTGGTTTATTATTTATGAAAATAATGACACAAGTGACATGTCAGATTGAAGGTAAGTGATATTAACACAAATTCTGTTCATTGAGAAATACTTTAATGTAATTAACCAATATTATTTTATGAGGTGTATATTATAAGGACACAACCATAAATATTATATAATGTTGAGTTTCTTCATGAATGATACAATCATAAAAATTAAGGATATTTCTAGTTTAATTTTTTAGATAATAGGCCATAAATAAAAACTCAAATAGTAAAATGTAGAAAAATCTACACAATATACATATTTTCAGAAATTTTTTATTAAAATAAAAAAATTATTTATTTTTCATGAAAATTATAAATAACTTTCAACATGAATAAATTATTCCTCATAAACATATTTATAACAAGTGAAACATATTTTAAAACTTTAAATGAGAAGAAGAATCTTTGTAATGGTCATAAAAAGAAAGAAATAAATTATTAGTAAATGAATACTTGTAATCAAATGAAAGAAATTTCACAAATATATAATTTTCATTTATAATAAATAATTCATTTTTCATAATTAAGGAAATATTTTTCTTCTTAGAAAGCTCTAATACAAACATAATTCATGAAGTTAACTGGTGGAATCTTTTCAAAATCAGTCTAAAATTTATTGTTCCCTCATGGATACATAGGTAATAAAATAATTGTAACATTTATAATAACCACCATATTATATCACCTAAATCTCTTAGGAGAAACATTGCCAGATAACTCAATATATTTACCAGGTGCATTGGATAGTTGTAATAGGATCAACCACCCTTGTTCTATAATGGGAACCACAATAATCCTAAAAAATTCCGAGGAACAATATTATTATTATAACACATAAATAAAACATAAATGAAACATAACCTTTCCACATTGAAATTAGTTTCCATTTTCCAAAAGCTTCACACTCATAAATAGAAACAAATTATTTGAATGTAAAAATATATAGGGATAATGGAATCATGGAATCATTAATGTCTCAAAAAAATAAATTTAGTTCATTCTATGTATTTAAAAATCACTCACTATGTTTTTGTAAAAATATTCGAATTAAAAATATGAAATGATGTTTTAAAAGAAATTCCCTTACATTGAGTCTGAATAATAACCTAAAATCGTTATATTCATAAATAATAAATATAGGATAAATTTTTACATTCTTATGAACCATTTTAATTTTTATTATTCCTTTTATACCACTTATTATCAAGATATAATAATTAATTAATTAATTATGTTCATTTGGATCATTTTGATAATACTAAGTACATGAGTCAAAAAATGAATTTTGCATGATTTCAATATTCAAAGTGGATATATATATATATATTTATCAACTCCAAAATAATACTAATGAAATAATAGTAATTTTTTAATATAATTTATACATTGAAATACAACTATTAAAGATTGATATTAAAAATGAATTGTGTTATTATCGTTGGGATGTGAAGCCATAAATGAACATGAGTAACATTTCCATTTATCTATGATAAATATATAAAAAATGAAAATATTATTTTATATATATAGAATTATAATAATGTAATTAATATCATATAAAATATTTATATATAAATATATATATTATCCATGAGATTTTGTGAAGAAAAATTAATCATGTCAGTTCATGGATGTGATATTTCACATATACGCACAAAACGAGTTATAATTTTTAAATACTTAAGAATGTAAAAATTTAAATGATAAATTATTTTTTAATAATGATAAATATGTCATGAATAAAATATATAACCATTAATTCCATCATAATAACTATATTGGAGATATTCATTTGTAAATTAAATTCCATCGATTCATGAGGTGGCACTCTCTCTCACACACAAAAGATTAAATATTTTCCAATTAGAAAGAAGTGGATAAGGATTTAGGTGATGTTAATAACATATTAAAATTTCATTATATTTAGGGTAATAGAGTTATTATATAATCATTAGTATATAATGTTTTATGGAAGTGGAAAAAATAAAATAGAAATACTTGATTAAAAAAATGCATCTTCCTCTGACAAACTTCTTTCAATAACACCTTCAGACAACTAAGGGTTGTGTTATTCCATAAATAAGAGATTTATAATGTGGATATGGATTATTATAAGAATTTGGGAAATTATTTGATGAACCAAATGGGTTATTTATTCATGAATAAATGATACAAAGTGTTTCAATTTTTTAAGAGAGGAGATGGGAACTCAAAGAATTCTTAAAAATATTAAATAAAATTAATTTAATTTTCAATCCAAAATATGTCAAGATGATTTATTAAAAAATATTAGATTAACATGGTTCAAATTTCATTCATTTTCATAAAATCTTAAATGTTTTTATTATTTTTTTAGTCCTTATAATTTTTTTTATCCTAATTTAACCTCTCTAACTCTTACCATGATTTCTGGTAATTTATAATGTGAGAGTAAATTTAATTTCTATTAATTTAAAAATGAACCAAAAATGAATCTATATTAATATTTTGAAACTTATAAAATTTATTTTTTAGAATTTTTGTTCTTCATAAATTATATATCATCTAATAAAATAATATTTATATTATAAAATTGTTAACGTAAATTTAGACGATTAATTTAATGACCTTTTATAAGAATAATTTTTTTAAAAGTTATATAAAACAAAAATATAGTTACATAGTAATATTAAAAATTCTAATTTGACATTATTTATCCAAAAATATATTTATTTAGATATTTTTAATATTAATAATTTAATATTTTCATTAATTAAACCATTACTGCATCATCATTGTTTAATCCATTAAGGTAGTTTATTCTACCTAAAATATTATAAATAAAATTCCAAGATAAAAATAAACGATTTATAATTAAAAAAAATATTTATAGTCCACTATAACATATAAATTAAACTGAAATAAAAGTAATATATTTATTAAAAACAACTATGATATCTTTAACATTTCGTTAAAATAAAATACTATAAAAGGGTTATTCCCATCCAAATTGCACCACATTTTTAAAAAATCGGTCCACGGATTCATTTTTTTGAAAATTAATCACCATATAAAATTATTACATGTTTTAGGGTAATTATGTATTAATAATATTATTATTTTTACTCGTAATTCCCCAATTTACCAGTAACCGAGATAAAAAAAATTATTATTTCAACTATTTATAATGTCTAAAAATAAGTGGTCTACTTAATAGATATGGACCATATTTTTACTAATGAGAAATAAAATTTTTGAAACTAAAAAACCTAATTTTAAAAATTAATATATTATTAATCAAGTTGAAGGAATGAGAAAATGAGTTCTTTTAGTGAATGCGTTCAGATGATTGAAAGATTTTTGTATAAAAAATCAATGTTAAATTTATTAAAATTACATATTTTTTCTAAATGATATATATATATATATATATTAATATATATATATATATATCTAATAAAACATTAAAACCAATAATAAATATAAGTTAACACTATAAAATATATAGATAGAGATATTTTTTTCAAATAACATTTTATATTTTTTTCATTATCCATCAAAGCAACAAACATATCAAGAAAATTACAAAAAATAATTAAAGGAATATTTTGATATTAAAATTTAAAAAAAATGTTTACTTCTTCGAATATAATTTATAAAATTTTAAAAAACTACAATTAAAACTTGTGTGCCAACAAATGGTGGAAAACTGCTTTTTGACAAATATTTCCTTTATACATAAACCTAGAATTATTATTATTTAGTGTCTAGAAAAATAATAAGATCAATATTAATCATTATTTTCAATATATATATATATATATATTATAATCCAATAAGTTTAATTTTTTTATTTGTTCCAATAAAATACACTTGTGAACACTGAAATAATTTTTTAGAAAAAAATTCTTTTTATTTTGAAAAGGGTTTTATTTTAATTTATCATTAACTGGTTAGAAATTATATTCATATACATGTGTGAAAATATTTTCATAATTGAGTTAATAATATTTATTCATACTACTCCAATGACTATGTTATAATGTTAACATTTAAAGAGTAATATATGGTTGTTCATTTATACTCGATGTGGCATATCATCTACGATATCAAACATAGAATTTTATTTTTTTAAAATCATGATGTTTCATTTAAAAAACACTTAATATATTTGGTCATTAAATATTTGAACTTGTGTTCCAAACCTAGTGGATTTATTTTAAAAAATTATTTTTTTTAAATCCAACCTCATAAAAAAATTAATAAAACATTGAATTTAAAAGAAAGGGATGTACGAATGTCTGATAAGATAACACGTACTATGGTTTAATGTAGAAAAAAATGGAAAAGGTATAGAAAACTATATATGTTTATATGATTCAGAGTGATATATAAAATGTTCATTAAAATTATATCAATCAAAAAACAATAAATTTGTACTGAGTTAAATGGAAAGTGATTTCATAGTAATAAAATAAAATGAATAAGGATTTGTTTTTAGAAACATTTCATAGATTTGAGTAATTTTATTACATCATGGAAAATGAATATTAAAACATATACATACTTAAAAATTAGTATTTCATCCTTTAATCAATTTCTACTATGAACACATCTTTTTCTCCAAACGATAAAAATATAAGAAAACTTTTTCATTCCTGAATCATTAGAATCAACCTATAATGCTCAAAAAATCCATAAATGTATAACTATCTATTCATAATGTCTTTATATATTAACCAAGATTATAAAAGTTAGGAGAATATAATTTAATTACCCAAAATAATAAGTAATTATATAATGAAAATATTCATTAATCTCTACAATTCAACAGTAATAAAATAATTCAACATTTATTATTTTATAAATAACTATCCTAGTCATTTATTTAATTAATTCTAGACTAATATTGAAACCCAAAAAATTAGAAATGATTCATTGTATATTCTTCCAAGATAGATGTTTTTCACCAAACAATTTCAATTAATCATAATGTCTTCTACCAACAAGTATATTCCCAAGTCACATATTCTCTATGATATGATAATTACTTCCATAAATAAACTAAATCCCCAAAATTAATCAATACAATCATGTATTATTCAAAAATATAATTAAAAAATTACTCAAATAAAATCCCATAGTATAATATTAATCTTAATATTTTAGGATACCCAAAATGGCGAATGACTTATAAAAAAACATTAATAAAATAATAACAAAATCATTTTCCAATCACAAGGATATATATTTAATAAATGATATTTCCCCGAAATGACATTCTTCTACTTCATTAAATTGATTTTACAAAACATAAAAATTTATACTAATCCGAACATCATGTAAGCATGTGGAAGGTGATGCACCCTTTTTCACATTGGTTGTGGGTATGGTTCTCTCAGTATTTTTGAATGAGATCAGTTGTCACCCATCCAAAAGGTTTTCAATTTTATGAAACTAAATAATTCTAATAAAATATCTAAGATATGATAAAATCCTAAAAAATAACCACAAAATGTTTTAATATTAAAGTTAATCTTGTACCTAAATTTTTTTTATCCCAACCACTAATTATCTCAACTTTATAATTCTTGAATTATTTAATATCATGATATTTTAAATTTAGCATCCCATGGAATTAGTAAAACTATGCCAAGAAGAATTAATATCACACCATTATCATGGTGTCCAATAATTTTCATTGTATTTTTTTCACACAGATTGTAGGTACAAACATAACAATAATTCCATATTACTTCTTTAATGTCCCTAAGAGTGTTTGTCCATGTACACCTTGTACAACATAGTTTGTATGGTTATTGGTAGAGATATTTTTATCCAAAATCATCTTGTATGACATATAATTTTATTATACATGATATATATTGATTTATATAAAACATTCAGACTAATTGATTTTGAAAATTTAGATCAAAGTCCCTTTTAATGTATAATAATTTTGACCTTATTGACTATATGATAACACTGAATATAAATAGGCTGTGAAATGGCATCTTTATTTAGTATCATTATTAAAATTATAAAATGAATTATAATCTTTTCATAAGGAATAATATATGAATTTTTTTTGATAATATTTACCTCATTTAAATATATGAGAATATTGAAAAAATATGATCTGATTAAAAACAACCCATGAACCACATTGGTATCGATATATTGAGGAGGTTTTCGATATTTCATAAAAATATTTGAATGAAATTTCTATGTTTGAATACATTTCAGAATCATAAGGACATCGGATTACCATAATTATTACAATAATTCATCAGGAAATGATAAGATTGTTGTCAGACATCCTCCTACTTCCATGTGTAACTATCCTTCCTTGATCTGAAAATTTTATAAAACATTTATCTGAATCAAATAATATATCTTGAAACTTAACATGTGATTAACTGAATATCCAAATACAAAAAATTTGACTAAAAATTTCCTTTGATAAAAACTATTAGGAAAATTCCTTAAACATTAGATAATCTATAGTTCTTTTTAAGAATATTACATTCATTGACCTTGATGATATTTTAAGGTTTATAGTTTTAGAGAACTAGTACATAACTCTTACATAGAAACAAAAATACTCAAATGTAGACACCTCTACTAAATATATGTTTTTCACAAAATAAATCATTTTTATCATAAACATGGTTTCTATTTCATGATAAATCATCATAACTTTATACATGAATTCCATCATTCTCTTACCCATTCTTATAACATGTGAAAAAAAGTGTAAACATGGGTAAAGAATAAAAAAGATTATTAAGGTACATAAAAAAAATAATGAAACTATTGGTCAAGGGATACTTTTAAACCCATGAAATAATATTAAAAAAATTATACATTTCACTCATAAAGCATATTTTCATTAGCATTCCACATGAAATCATATTTTTAATGTAAAATTCCATAGCAAAAACAAATTTTATTGATATATTGTGGCCACATTTACACATACATATTAAATTTATTGAATCTCTCTAGACTACATAGAAAGTGAAATTCTTTGTGATAATGGGAATAAAAACATTAGTATATTCTCTTAACATCCTAGGAGAAACCCTATTGATTAACTCTTTCTCACTACCCAATTCGTTTGAGTACTATAACCAGGGAAACCAACATCAGTTTATCATAGAACTGCTCATACTCAAAATAATTCTCTAGGAACCTAATATAAGCATGACACCTAAATCAGGAATTAAAATAAATATATCATTTACATATTGAAATCACATTTAAATTTTACAAAGCCACAACTCATTAATGAAAATAGTTAATTTGAAAAAAAATATATAAAAATGTAAAATTATAATTAAAATAGTATAACATAATGAAATAAATAAATTATGTTCATGTTTTATATGTTAAAAAACATTCATTAGGGATTTTCTAATATTAGATGAATGAGTAACATTAGAAGTGTTGTTTAAAATAATGTCCCTTATATTGAGTCTGACTCATCGAGTATAATAACTATCATCCTAAATTTAAATAATTAGGTAATTATTAACATCTATCAAATATTTTTTAAAATTTATTATTACATTTGTATCACTTAATTTCATGTTATAAAAATTAATCAATTATTTTATTTCATGTGAGATATTTTGATGATATTAGGTACATGACTCCTAAATGATTTTGGTATATTTTAAACCGTTAAAGTTTTTATTAGTCTATAATATCCACAATAATTTGAATTCCATAATAATAATTGTTATACATAAATTATACATTTATATAAGTCCATTCCATATGTATATGAAAATTTTACAATGTCAACACCATAGAGATGGTAGGCCGTATGAATGAATTAGTAAATTTTTAATTTTTCATTGATCATAATAGAAATAAGTTAAGTATTATTTTACCATTATATAATAATAATAAAAATTTAATATAATTTTGATCATTTTAATATACATGTAATCACCATCCATGTGATTTAGTGAATATAGACAAACAACCTCTCTTTATGTTGGTGATAGTTCTCACATACTCATAAACAAAATTAAAAATTATTTTTCATTGGAAGGTAAGATTATAAATGATATATTATTAATTATTTATTAAAAATATATCTTGAATATCATATGTAACTATTAATTCCATCATTATAACCAGTCTTTGAAGACTTGTTGAATGTTTTTTATATTGGATCGTGATGTGGTAGTCTTTCAAACAAATTAACGAATAATGTTTTCTAATTTTATAGAAGTGGATATGGATTTTTAATATGATATTAATGTAATTACATATAAATATAATTTTCGATACAATATTCATTTTTTCATTAAGGTTGAAGAATATTTAAATGAAGATTATGTAAAAATAAAATGGAAATACTAAAAAGAAAATTGATAACACTTCCTTGGAAAATATCCATTTCTTAAAACAATAATAATTCTAAGGATGCTGTTAGGCCTAAAATAAGAGATCAATAATGACAAGAGGTGTTTTCAAAATGGAATTTGGGTAGATCATAGATAAACGAAATTTTACTTTTATTTCTCAGTATATGATTGGAAGTTGTTCCCTTTTATAAGATAGGGGAGGGGAACTCTTTTAATTATTGAAAATTTTAAAATATATTAATTTAATTTTATATAAAAAATGGTTCAAAGGTAATTTATTTGTAATATAAGAATATTATGGGTCTAAATCCATTCAACCAATGAAACAGATACATTTTCTAAATACTTATCAATCCTTATCATTTTTTAACACTACTTTATCATTGTTAACTTTTATCATCATATAATAGAATTTACAATTTGAGGGTCAATTTAATTATTCTAAAATTCCAAACAAAGAAAAAATGGATCATTTATTAAATTTTATACCTTATACCAATCAATTGGATAAATTGGATATTTTTATTAATTTTATATAATTTGAAAATATATTACATTAAAAATAATAAATCTCAAATTTGACATAATTCAATACATGAATTTTTTAAAAAAATCAAAAAATATAAGATAAATTTGAAACAGTTATTCTAAAATATAAATAAAATGTAAATTTCACAATTAAAATTATTTAATAGACATGGGTGTCTAAAATTATGTGTATTTTAATATTGTAATTTTCATTTATTTGATATTTCTCTTAATTTAACAATAATTTCATCATCATTATGTATTCTTTTAAAGTAATTCATACTTTACTAAAAAAATTAAATTTAACTACAGAGATGAATAAAATAATTATATATTCTAATATAAAATTTATAGTAAAATAGATTTTTTTTAAAAACATTATATTAAAAAATTTATAGTCATTAAAACATATGTTTGACATCTAAATTGTTTCCATAAAATAAAATACTACAAAAGTGTTAATATCATCGTGATAGCTCTAAGAGGTCATAAAATCATCCCCATAAGGATATTTTTGTCAAAAATAACATATCTAATAAAATTATTACAAGTGTTAGGGTAATTTTATAATATTAATAATATTATTTTCCCCTTAATTACCAATGTACCATTAACAATGGAAATGAAAATTAATAATGTTAATATTCAAATTGTCCAGAATTAACATGAACCAATTAAATACATTTGGAATTTAAAATTAAAAACTCTTAAATAGTTAATATTATTTTATAATTAATCTCTTTGATAGAATGATAAAATTAGTTTATAAATTGAGAACATTCCAATGATTGAAATGATTTTATAAAAAAATATATTTGAAAATTGATTCCAATGAACTAAATTGGAATAAATTATATATAAATTATATATTTATATTTTAAAACCAATTATAAATATTATTTATCAAAAAAAATTGTGATGATGTAAAGGATATTATTAATAACACATCATTTTTTTACTATTAATCAAAACAACAAACACATTAGAATAATGTCCAAAAAATAAACCAAATAAATTTTTTTATTAATAATTAAAACAAATAGTTTATTATTTAAAATATAATTTATATTTTTTAAAATGTTTTTAAACCCATGCACCATTGAGAATTGTAAAAACTGAATTTTTTAAAGAAGAAATCTTTTATACATGAAATTGTATATGTTATTATGTCATGTCTAAAAACATACAACATGAATTCCATAAATTATATTTAATATTATATATTTCATCATATAATCAAACAAGATTAATCTATTAATTTATTATTATAAAACACACTTCTAAACATTTAAATTGTTTTTCAAAAAACATCCACTTTTATTTGAAACAATTTTTTATTATCATTTATAAATAATTGGTTATGGAATTAATTATTTATACATATTTAAACCATATTATTTTAATTTTTTTAATAATCTTCATTTCATCCATTATAACTACTAGGTAATAATTTTACTATATAAATAATAATATTTGTTTTTTTGTTTAAGCATGGTCTGGGGTATCATGTTTAAAATAGAACATAGTATTTATTTTTAAAAAAAATTGGTTGTTATATATATAGTCACTTTTAAATTTTATATCAAGAATTTTTCTATCAAAAAGGTATTCAATATTTTATTTAATATTATTCATTCATGGGAGTATAATTCTTGAGTGATAATGGAATTTTCTTCAAAATAATTCATCCTTTAATGTTACCCTGCAAACACTATTTCTTATCCATGTCGATGTCCTCAAAACTATTTTTGAAATATTTTTTATATTGAAATAAACTATTTTTAAATAATATTTTACATCAATTTTAAGTTAATAAATTTTTTTCAAAAGGAATCATTTAATTTTTTTTAAATTGAAACATTTGACAAATGACAGATGGAATATTCTACATTTAAGTTATTTGGGGAGAATTCCTTTTCCAACAATAATTAATGTTATTTTATTTCTAACATTCATTACATTGTTCTATGTTTTCTTCAAGGTAAAAATCCTATCACTTTTTGGGGTATTTTAATAATGAAAATGTGTAATCAAGTGAAAATGGTATTTTTCTATCTAAAAGTTATTTTCATTGGATCATAATATAGGTTTTTAAAAAAATTCAATTCAAATAGTGAATGAATAAGTTTTTTTTATTTTTGTTGTTGTTTATAAACATCATTATTGATGGGATCACTATGATAACATATGGTGATCCTACTATGGCTTATATGATGGCGGTACCAAGATAGTGCTCTAATGCATAGGGTAATGATAATGTTCTCTGGAGAATTATATTTTTAAGTTTTTCATATGGTTTTATAAATTTATAATTATTCTGTAAGGGTTCTATGAGAAGATGCCTCAATGTATATACATGTATTTTCTAGGAATTATAATGAATTTTGATAGACATATCTATTTCAAATTGTTAAATTAATGATTATATAAATTTAAAAATAGTAACTATCTGGTTAAAAAATATATTTTTATTTACATTATTCTTATTTCTTTTCAATTTTTAATTAGACTTAAATTTTTCATCATTGTATATATAGTCCTAATATTTCCATGAACATCCAAATGATTTAAAATAATTTTAACATGATTAATGTGTGGTTATGTGGAATTAACTGTTCATGTTGAATGTCATGATTTTTATTCATAATCATAAATCTAGTTTTTATTTAAATGTTTTATACAGTTTATGAAATATATACTGATACGAATTTTCTATTTGTTATTGTATTTTTTTGTTATGTATGATTTATGACCAAATTTTATAATTCACTAAAAATTAAAAGATCCTACAACACAAATAAAGACATATCTAAAATCAAATTCAATATAATGATATGTATAATGTTGGGAGTTTATAGTTTGTATCGGTGATCAGTTTAGATAAATTTACAATTTGAGATAATGTTAATAGCATTCCCTTGAATGGTTTTACATAATGGTTATGAAGAAATAATATAGCATTATATGATAACCAATTACAATCATTAAAATTATTTATGTTATTAATAGAACTCTAAAATGGAAAAAATTATTCATTAATTTTAATTCAAAGAGAATAAAATATCCATTCAAATAGACATCTTGAGATGGTTAGAACTGGGACAAAACAGATTGTTATTATGAGGGGTCAGTAGAGAAAATCAATAAATTGTGCTGGTATTCATTCTATAGTGGAACATAATAAACAATGAGAGAACATGTCTATAATGGATTATATCATAATGAATCAACCCTTATAATTATATTGACTACCATACCATATAATAACAGAATGATGGATCAATGCTCTAAATATAATAGTTATTGTAATGGTATGTTTGGAATGAAAAATGGTAACAAATCACATTTATCTTCTATATGGGTTTTTTGATCAATGGTGGTCATTGGATATGAATAATAATGTAAAATATGATCATTATTATATTTTGTTTGATACATTTAAGGATATGTTTCATGAGAAATTGTTCTCTATGGGAGATTAACTCCGTATAGAAAAATAATTCATATAATAATGGAAAAAATGAGAATTATATTGATTGATATGATGAAAATATTATAATATTTTATTTCTTTTTCAACAATATTATTGACTCCAAAAGTTCATTTAATATATTTTAATAAAAATTGAAATGATGAACATGAATAGAATTTGAAACAGGATAACATAAGTTTTATTAGAATTTAGTAAATTGTGCCGATATTGTTGGGATGGATTTTAGACCATTTTTTTCCTTAGAAAGATAACAATATGAAGTGATTTGTAAAATATAAAATCGAGATATAGAACAAATAAGACATATAGATCAAAGAAAAAAAATTCCCATGGTGTGGTGTGTGTTTTAAAAAGACCTAGAAAATGTGTTATGTAATGTTGGAGGTGTTAACACATTAGAAATATTGACTATATATCACATTATTACAAGGAAAAGATTCGTAGAGAATTAATTAATGGGGTAAACATTCTCCATCTAATTGTAAGATGGATTATTTGAAAACATAATTGTTATTATAATAATATACTCCGTAAGTTAATATAATAGATAAGAAACAATCAATATAAAAGAAAAAGGGTGTGGGAAATAATTTTATACTACTATGACCGATGTTGGGCCATAAAACGATGTGGTGATAGGGATGTTACTTGTGTTTCAAATAAATCTCCCAATGTAAAATTTTATGATTTTTTGGTAGACTAGATTATAATAGAGTGAGTTTCCATGTTAATTTGAGGATTTTCATTATGTTTTTACAAGGAATTTCAAGAAATATACAATAAATAGGAATTGAATCCCTATAATTAGAGCATAAAGATGCATATATAGAAGGTTCTGTGATGCATAATTTTTTGGGAGTTCTTTTAATTCCTCATTATAATATGCAATGTCATGTATTTCATTAATATAGGGTGTTTCATGATGGTTTGGTTTTGGGAAAATGGTTTGTGATTCAGTATGTTTTTATGGTTTCTGAAATCACTAAGTGTTGATGGTAGTTCTCTAGGATTATGTGAAGCTTTATGAACATGAAAATTATATGGTGCATTTTGTAGACAATTAGTTCAGTAAACATGAATTTTGACCTTTGTGAAATGATAGTAACCATATTGGAAACTTTATAAAAGGAAAAAACAACTATAAATTAGATTATACCCCCTTAATTCATGAGATTAAGCCTTAACAAAAAAACAATGGCTCACAATTCAGAAAGGTGATTCACAAAGGTTTTTTTGTGAAATTTTTAATGATGATATAAGGTTGGTGGAGGCCATATAGGCTGGGTGAATGTTTTATGCATTAGGAATGTATATAGATTTGTGAAGGTTATCTGAGCTTCATGATAGTGCAGAGGTTCGTGAATAATAATTGAACTTCATGAAATGATCGTGTATCCTGAATTATTCCTCAAGCTTGGAAAAGTATTGAGATTCATAGAAGATAAGGGTTTTATGAAAATATTATATTCTTATCTAAATTGGGCAGTTTTGTGAAGGCTATATGAGATTCATCAACGAAGTAGGATCCATGAATGTTTTTTATTTAATTTCCTAATAAATATTGGGTAATTTTGTACTCATTATGTGAGTGAATGTGGTAAAAAAGGATCAACTGAAATTGGTGTAAAAGAAACTGAATCATGTGATAAAAAGAAGAATCATATGAATGATCGATGGGAAAACATTAGCTGATCAAGCAATGAGTTTTCAAAATATGATTTTTTTTAAACTATGATGCATGTTTAGTCCGCTAAGAACATTAAATATAGTGTGTGATTTTTTTTATTTTTTACATAATGAAATTCCCTTTGTATTCTTCTTATACATTTCAGAGTGAGTGTGAACCAATTTAATTTTTTTTTTCTAGTTCATGAAATCATTTATATTTTTTCATATCATTTTTAAAGGTAAAGAAGCATTTTTTATTAATAATTAAACCAAGTAAAAATGGTCATTTGTATTTTTATTTCATTCCTAGATTCACCCCACCCTTCCTATGGTATTTTACCATGTTAGGATTATAATTTGTTTTAGGGATATATTATAATCTTAATATTTCTCCCAAAAGGGTTTCAATAGATTATTTAAATCATATAGTTGTTATGATCAGTGATGGATACAATTTTCAATAATGGAATAATCAGAATAATTAGTATTTCTGGTCATTAGGTATGGATGTCTATATAATATACGCATATAGTATTTCTACTAGAGAGGGAAATGTTTACTTATTAGAACATTACCGAAGGTAATTTAATATTGGTACTATATGAATCAATTCATTAGGATGGAATTATCCAATGATTTATATACATAGTTGATGTCATGAAATTCAATGCCTTTTCCGTGGGAAAATATATCAAATTATTATTAAAGTGATTCAATTATTTGATAATAAAAATAATATATTAAAGGGAATCAAAATGATTTCTTAATAATGTACCCCAATGGGTCTTTGTATGGATTATTTTACTAGGTGAATGTGGTTGTGGAAGTCATGCAACGTCTCATAGAAATTGAGAATGATTTAACGATCATCACAGGAATTTTGGGAAGAATATTACCACGATTCAATACAAATGTTTTTGTTCTTGATGACAGTGATCCAAATAAATTTACAATAGATAGCATTACCAACACTATTATCTTTGAAGAGATGAGAAATTAATATATTGACTATATAGTAAACTGGATGTATAAATTTTTGGCATTCACGGTTTGGAATAACATTACTATTTAATATGGAAATAAGGAAGAAAGTAATGATGAAGACATGTCATTCAATTACTCAAATCTAAATAGGGGTCAAGTTATGATCAATAGGAAACTCTCTCTCAGATGATGTCGATGTAAAAATTATAGAAATATTGTAGAAATATTCCCCAGGACGTTTCAATTTGATCGTAATGATGACTTATAACTTCTTATAATAAAGTATTCTGTCTATGGGGGAGGTAAAGAAATTTAAATGAAATTTATTCAAATTGAGTAATATGATTTCACTGAAAAAACAAAGCTCAGGAGAATCAATGGATGATGAGATGGTTCTTATCAAGGATCATAAGCATGGGTATTTTTTATTTTCCAAAGTAAGTCATGTTTACTTTGAAAAATCAATAGCAGAGTGAATTAGAATGGTTGGATAGATATATGACTCACATGACCAATATTGATAATGATACGAAATTTAAAAATTTCTAGGGGGAGGATTATATTGACCAACATTGGATAAGGAATCATGTTTCTAGAGAGTCAGCACTTCATCAAAATGGATTGGTTGAGGAGATAAATCAGAAAATAGAAAATATTCAGAAAATAATAATAATTGAAATGGTTATACAATTGAATTTTTTTAAGGAAGAAGTCTTGAGATCAATGTAAATTTCCAATTGGTATATATTGTGTTCATCGGAATAAATGATCTTGTACAAGATGTGGAATGTAAATAATCCTACATAGAAATAGTTTTCAATACTTAGATGTAAGCATTTTATATAATAAGGAGAAACATCTAAAAATTTTAATCTGATGTTGATTAGGGGATATTCAATGGCTATTCATGAAAAAGTAAAGCATATAAATGTTTCTATAGGACAATGTGCAATTTATATTAAAGAAATAGAGTCACTGTAGTATATATGGAAAAAATTATTCAACTATATAGTGATTTTTTTTATAACAGTGATGAAGCAGTAAGAAACATACTAGCATATGAAGTGGTAAATGATAATTTGGATAAATATATTTGACAATGATATAGAAAAATTAGAATCTATATCAACATGGAAGCTGAGGAGACAAGATGAAATTGAAAAGAAAAATAATCATTGGTATGTAAGTAGTGTCAATTCAAATAGGGCGAATTTATTCATTACAAAAAACAAAATTCTGATCTCATTTAAAGCCTAAATGTTTTGTGGATGCATCTATGGATTAAAAATTGGTCCAGGATATGAGTTCAGAGCTTTAATACATTGATTAGAATCAGACATGGTAGATAGAAACGAGTTAAATTGATTATAATTTCATCAAGAATAAAATGCACTTTCATAATAGGATTAATAAACATGATGTAAAGATTTGAAATAAATAATGAATCATGTTAAAAGGGTACACCTATATAGTGGGTATCAATGTGGATGACAAATTTTCATCATTTTAAGGCTTTA
Source organism: Viscum album (assembly GCA_963277665.1). NCBI lineage: Eukaryota > Viridiplantae > Streptophyta > Magnoliopsida > Santalales > Viscaceae > Viscum > Viscum album. The sequence goes on along the minus strand of OY728161.1, from coordinate 910,096,966 downwards.
GGAAATCATATTATTAATGACCATATATGTTAAATCAATGATCAAAGGGTTCCATATGAATGTCAAGTTAGCATTTATAAATGGGTTTCTAAATGAATAATTGTATATCAAGAACCCATATGGTATTGTATTCTTCATGTGGGGGAAGGTTTTTTTCTAATGATAAATTGATATATGGGTTGAAGTAAGGACCGCGATTTATGTATTCAAGACTTGATTAGTTTTTGATGATGTTAGATATTCGGAATGGGGTGTGGATAAAAATATATATATTTCAAAATGATATTATTCATAGTATGATTATGTTAGTGTTTATTAAAGACATTATATTTTATGGATAAAATAAATAGCAGTGTATAAATTTCATAAAACTTGTTAAAATGGATTTTAAATGACAATTGTTGGTGAATTGACATTTTTTCCATCATTTACAGGTGATAAAATGTTGAAACATCCATTCATTTCTCAATACAAGTATTCCAATTATGTTATGAAAGGATTAGAAATGGATAATTCGAATGAGATGATGAATCTAGTGGATGTATGTTAAAATAATCATGATCTGATAAGGGAAAAAAGATTAAGGTTATAGAATGGTGGTAGATCATTAGAAGTCTGTTGTACTTGACTGTGACTCATCATGATGTTATATTTACCACATTCCATGTTTCACTGTATCAATATTATATAACATAAATCCAAATTATCTAAAGAATAAAATGAATAATTAAGTATATCAAGGGGATGAAGGATTTTAGTTTTTTGTTCAATGAACAATCCTAACAAGATTTATTTGGAAAAAAAGATGCAGATTAGCATGGATAATTAGATGGTATAAAATTAATTATAGGTGGTTCATTATACCATGATGGATTATTTATATTCATGGCTGATACAGAATCATAATTTTATTTATTTGTGAACCACATAAGCTAAAAATATTTCAACTATACAAGCATGCACATAGTTATTATTGATGAAGAATAATCATGATAATGTCGGAGATGAAATTAATTCTTTGATCAAAATACATTAGGATAATTCATGTTCTAAAAAATAAGAAAAAATATATACCATCACTCACAAACAATGAAAATTGGTATCGAGTATCATTTTATAATGTATAAGGTAGAGCCTTGGATTCTGATAGTGGAATATGTGCCTATAGAACTACAATATGTAATCTTTTTATCAACGGATTTAACTAAAAATGAGTTTGAAAATTATTGACATGCTCTTGGAGTTTAGTTTAATCTGTACAGATGAATGAGTTTTGATGTGGGAGACCCTGTCCATGAGGGATGATGAGTTTTTCACTAATGTATTGATATGTGTTCTTTACCCTATTTCAGACCACAAAATACTGACCTTTAGGTTCATTGTTGGAGGTGGATAAGTTATAGAAGTAATGGGTAAGAAAATTTCATAATCATGATAGGGGAGATTCTAATCGTATGGGAGTTATAAATCTAATGATCCTTAATATGATTTATGAAATGTTACATATCAATAAATATGTGGTGCATGATGAACGCAGATGTTTGGTTATAAAATGATGTGATTTGTTGATTAACAATTCATTATTCTATTGTTTCTCGCACAAAAAAATGATACATGTAATCTTAGAGTTTGTGTTATGTATATAACGAATCACTATCTAAATAATTTGTGAACAATTTTATTAGAAGAGATAAGGATATTCTAGAATGTATAGAAATGGGAATTTTTGTTAAATCACCAAAATGGGGAATTTTTGAACAAATCCCTCGGGGTAACCTTACTGTGTTTTTGAGTTTTTTACGTAAAAAATTGTTTTGTACGATAAATTTTCATTTTCCATCATGTTTTTTACTATGTATGTTGATAACAAAAAATAAATGTATGATATGAAGGAAGTATAAAATGATGTCTCTATAAAGTGGTGTAGTTTTCCATTCTTTTCCATGTTTTTTGGTCTAAAATTCAGGGGATGTATTAAGTATCAAAAAGTGATTTTATTACATGAAATTATCATAAAAATAAGTATAATAAATCAATTTATTAAAATTGGGTGCTCCCTGAGGGATTTGTTCTTCATAAAGTGTTTGTCATTGTAAACTGTTTAATGTTTGATGAAATTGAAATAAGAATATTATTATCCACTATGACATTGAAAGGCGTTGTGAATGGGAAATATATCTAGTGCATCGGGAAGACAATGATGTTCATGATGAACAATTATAACTTTCTTCAAATGATGGTGATGATATTGGACACATTGAAAAAGGAAGGAAACACATATAAATAGGAATCTTCCCACCTAATATCAAGAGAGAGTAACATATTAAAGAATACTATGAATTAATTAAGGTGATTCACAATGGTTTTTATTTATCAATAAATTTTGAATGAATGTGTTTTTTTATTATGTGTTTTCCAGCCATATGTTTTAACCATCATTAAATTATTGAGATTTTTTAATGCTAAGTGAGACTCATGAAATTATTGAGATTCACAAAGGCTAATTTAGATTATCAAAAGGATTGTTATTAGTGAAGGATATTGGATGTCCATGAAACAATTTTTTTTATAAATGTTATGGTCTCACTAAAGAATTATATTATTTCGAATAACTCGTTAGTTTCATAAAGGTTCTGGGATCTTCGCGAAAGAAGTATGCATTAAAAATTTATTGTAATGGTATTTACTGGTAAATATATATTAAGTTGGTATTTATAAATTAGTTAAATGTGGAACATAATAACCCACCAAAGTTAGATTAAAACTCATTTATTCATGTCATAAAAAATAATCATCTGAACGATATTTTAGCACACATTATATGAGAGAGTAGAGAGCCATTAAATTGTGATTGGTAGTTAACTATGAGGGACAGTGAGTCTGCTCAAAAAAATGTAACAATAGTTTCATTGGTATACTTTGAAATTAAGAAAACATATATTTTATCTTATTTGGATATATGCTGGTAGGTTAAACCGTGTATAATTTCTATGTCATGTGAATTCCTTCACTCTTATTAATACATTCCTATGGGAAAGTGAGAGAGGTTTAATTTGATTAACAATGAAGCAAGTGTAAAAAGATAAGTTGTTTTAATATTTCATACCCGGGTTCAGCCCCTCCCCCACCCCTATTTGCGTATTTATCATATTTGGATTCCAAAATTTGTATTAAAATTATTCAAATATCATATCTCACTACATATAGTCATATTCTATAATTTCAAATAAATTTTCATATAAATTGGTAATATCATATAATGAATTTAAGATGGGAATTATGGTGAATAATCCTAGTGGAAGTATTAAGGGAAGAAATATTATTAGAATTTCCTTTTTGTTTTTAGTTTGATGCTATATCCAAAAATATTGTTCAAATAGACATATTTGAGTGTGATATCATTTTTGCTAAGGATTGTCTTTCATTTTATCATACTAAAATTATTTTTAGGGCCACCACTATTTCATTCAATGATTTTATCCCTTTTATGACATAATAAGATGATGATAAATTGATATGTGATGTAATTTAATGACAAGTATCTATTATTATCAAAATTAGAGAAACATTTCAAATTATTGATGTGTCATTAGTGAAAAAATACGTTGCTATTTTTTTGGATTAATTTCCTGGGGTTATTCCTAATAAGAGGGATGAGGTTATTATAGAATATTTTCCCATTTCTAAGTGTATTTATAATCCCACTTATATAATTGATTAAGTATATGATGTATAAATAAAAAAGAAATTGTAGGAGTTATTAGATAAATATTACATACCATTGAACCTCTCAATTTGATTATGAAACTTCAAAACATATTATATTTAGTATAGGTATATTCAGTCATTAATTATAATGTAGTATAGTGTCTTGTTATCCATTATTTAATAGTATATCTAATAGTTTTAAAACCTCACATATTTCCCAAAATGTATTCTGATGAACAGTCTGTCTGATCACCACTATTTAAATTTTCTTTTCATCACTATTTAATATCACTTCAATATATATCTCATCCATGTTTTGATCATTCCACTAAATTTATTCTCCAAATACTATATTACTATCATTAAATAAATTTTTAATTTTATCATCACCAGGTTGATATCAATATTACACATCACTATATCCTTGTGGCAAATATCCAATGTATTTCTCCTATAACTTATCTCTATAATTTTAATTGAAATTATCATATTTGTGAATTAAAATTATGCTAAGAATATTCTGTTGTTGTCTCTTACTGGACTAATGTTATTCTATCTTACATTCTCCCATTGGTAAATTCATAAATAAATTCACTAAATACACTACGATATTAATAGATTTTTAAATAATTACCTAATTCCATCTGAAACAAATACTCACACTATGATCATTAATGTGTAGTGTCTTCTTAATTCTAACTGAAAACCATTTTTTAGTGATCATAGAATGGTATTCTCATTAATGATATCCTTAAGAAAAATTTATGTGTGTCTTTTCAGGTTTACACTATATCATTTTATATCCAATGTGGAATTAACTTTTCAAACCCACTTTTTTAGATAAACAATTCAAATGGATAGAAACTTAAAACAAATAACATTTATTCATTATCTTTTAAACCTATACCATAAAATGAAATAAATGATTAATGATACTACATATAGTGATTCACTATTCATTTTATTATGGGATGAAAACTATAAATCATAAAATACAACTTCATGATTGTTATTCCTTGGTGTTTTACAATCCTAGTTAATGGTTGATCACTTATTGTCTATTAACATAAAAAATCCAACATATTATATTGGTTATATGATCATGTTTATGTATTAGCCTCTATGCTATAAAATTGTGATCATTTTCTATTATGTGATATAACCTATAAATTAATATTAATAGAGTGTATATTGAAGAGAGTTGTGTTACTAGAAACTTACACATTTTAAAAATATAATATATAGTTCCATTACATAATCCATGAGTAACTACAATGGACTTTCAATTGATCAGCTATATGAACTTTAAAAAAACCCATTTCAAATCCTACATCATCTAGTTGTCCCAATAATATGTTGTTCCTTTAGAGACCAGAAGTATGTCATGCATTATTCAGTCACATAAAAATGACTTTTTTATTCCAATGATAACATTTGATTTCAAAAAAAATGGAGCAGTCAAATATATAAGATATACTATACCAAATAACGTGACAACATAATAGACTATACAACAATTTCATTGGTTGAATGAAATGATGCAGCTCATTAAATTTATAATAAATCCATTTTAATAATCATACACAATATCAAATCTGATATTACATCTATTATACTTATTTTTTCATATCCAAATGTTGAATCATTCATAGGATTCCAACCATATTTCATGATATTCAACTTATTCAACCAATTCCAATATATATGACCTCGACTAGTAAAAAACATTCAACTAATTATATAGGACATACCATATAAATATTTCATTCCCCAAATGGTCATTCCATTTATATTTCCATCAGTATCATATTTTATTGAGAGAATATCAACATATCAATTGAACATCCTCTGACATCAACTCATTATTCTAGAACAGTTTTTAAATATCATAAATAGTCATATCTAAGATCCATCTAAAGTATATCAATGATGTGGTCTTGTAATGTTACCTTTCTAAATGTGTGGCATAAAGAATAAAGATATAAATAATCAAATATTTTTACCATCACTAATTCTAGGTATCATTAGATCATATTGAATTCACTCCCATGATTTTTAGAAGGTATTCTACTAGTGTTCTTCAAGATGACCATTCTTCGAATCATGAATAACATAATGATATGTGTAGAATTTTCAATCATATCTGGAAAGAGTTTCATAAAATATGTTGAAATATTTTCACTCTAATTTTGAGTGAAACATTTCAACTGTATAAACCATGACTCAAATACCAAAAAACTGATTTTTACATTATTTCGTTGCAATAATATATTATTAATCAAATCCTAAGGGATTGAATATAGAAGTATTCATGGAATTATATATTTATACATTATTCACATATATCATTATAAAATGTAAAAATATTACATATTTTTTGGGAAAATAGCTTTATTTAAACTAATATTTTTTTATATCAATCATATTACACATCATGGACTCTAAGTAAAATAACAAAATAAGGAAGACCTCAAATTCTCAATAAGGGTTAAGTATGGTTGATGTTATCTAGAATCAATAACAATAATCATTTTAAAAAGGTAAATAACTGCACAAAAAATTAATTTAAATATTCATAATATAATTAGAAACATGGAAAGTTAAATAATTCAAAACACATCCATTTTAAACAATAATTTAATTATGAATTTTATCCAATGTTAATATCATTGTGAAAATATAATGGATAAAAAGATATGGCATAATGAATATGGTAGAAAAAATATCTCGATATAAATTAATTTTATCAATAATTTTAAAATAAAATTCATCCATAGATAATATAATTATGAACATATATATGAAAATAAAACTATCGAAATTCCCTTTGTTGGAAATACTATCTTCTTGGACATATCGATCTCACGCATCATAAAACATATTACTGCAATGTTCTTTCCTCATGAAAAAGTATAACTCATGGGTAGAAAACCACTGAATAAATTCGTTCTAAATTATTCATTCTTGCATGATTCTAATTCTTTATGGTGATATTAATAACCACACCCCACATGTTTCCTAATTTATGAATATTTTCCCATATGTAAAATAATATAATTAATTTACTATCAATGTTCTTTATCATCAAATTTCATTATTTAGTAAAGAATATGGATTTATCAATATCTACCTAATATATAAATTAGTTTCAATGTATAAAAAATTATAAATATATTATGTATGTCTTAACCATTAATCATATTTTTGATAAATAAAAATTATATTTATGAAAACATCAATTTAAAATTAACAAAGGTGTGCAGATATTTATAGGGAAGTTATATGATAATAAAAAGAAATCAAGAAAGTGAATTTTAATACATTACATAGAAAAAATATAAATAAACCACAAATAGGAAGATTAATTATAGGATCAATGAAACATATCCCTAATATAGTATATTTTAAACAATTGGATTTTTCATTAATGAATATAAATTCCATAAAATTATGATCAAAAAATTCATTTGGTAAATAATTTTTTTTTCTGAAATTAATTTTTTGAAACAAAATGTTTACAATATAAATTGAATAAATTTTCCATTTATAATAATCCATGATACCTATAAAATATTATTTAATACATTATTTCGTCATGATTCTATGAAATTCCATACATTTTAAGTCTGTTGAAATAAAGGATCTATTCAAATTTTTTTAAAAACCCATACCATAAATGTTTTGAAAATGAAATGATTATTACATGAGGATAATTTTCCATAAATTAAAATTTATTAAATAATTATTTAATTAATCATAAATTTAAGGTTCAATATAATTTGAAAATATTTTTTGATGTTTTTAAAGAAAATGGAATTTTTACTAAAGAAAGAAATGAATGATGAATTTATTATAAACATTTTGTCAATTCTTTTATAATCAAAAAAATATAAAAATGGACTATTATATTAAATATTCATGATTGACAATATAATAAAAAAATGGTTTTATTAGAAAATGATTAAATAATTTACTTCAATGTAAATTCAAGGATAAAAATCCAGATTATAATGATACTGTGAAATAATTTAATATAATGACAATACCATCAAAGTGTGAATTAAATAATGAATAGATTATAATTATATAATTTAAATACTGATATACCAAAATTAAATTAAAAAATATATAGTAAAATATCACTAAAGAACAATCCTAAAATATCTAAGATAATGAATGAGTAATATAACCCAACGAAATAAAATCGGGTTATGAAATTCATTACAATATAGTAATGATGAATTCAAATCCACTAAAATGAAATAATTGAAATTGAAAAATAATATTCCTTGAATTAATATGGAATAATTATATTATATTTTTATTGGTTTGTATATACAATTAATAAACTAATTTTGTTTCCTAACATCAAAATATTCATTAATGAATGGAAATTCAGATGAAGTCCCTTACCATATATTTCCATTTGGTTGAAAATGATCTAGACTCTTGTATTGTTGTTCTAAAAATTGTATTAACATTTTAAAAAACTGAATTAAAATTTATAAAATAATATAAAATCATTTAATAACATATTATGACTAATTTATTTATAATATTTTTTGAGTATTAATTTATTTATTTTATCATGTTTTTTATGAAACATCATGTTCTCAAACATATAATATAGTTTTAGAATAATTTTAATAACAATCAGGAAATAATTATCACATTTATATATAAATTATACACTTATGACCCATTATGTAATATGGTTTTGAGATCCCATGAATGTAAAGTTCATGGAGGAAATAGGCCGTACGTATGTAGGAGTAAAATTTCCATTTTAAATGATCACTATTTATATAAAGTTGGTAATAAATTTTATTTGATAAATATTCATAATAAATAAAATACAAAATTATTTCTTTAAATATACTTTCATATTTTTCATCAATGTGGTGTTGTTCTGGTAAGGGAGCAACATTAGCTTATGAAGGTGTCTGTCAAAACATACACGAACTATGTAATCATATTTATGGTATTGAAAAGGTATGAATAAATATATTATATTATTATTTTGAAATGAGAAATATCTCATTAATAGAATAAATTTAATATTTATTTCATATATATTAATTAAATTTATCATTATTAGCATCTTTATAAGGATTCAGTGAAAAATGATGTACATCGCTTTGCGAGCCAGTAGTCTGTCGTACACCCGAGAAATGCTATATTATCTCCTGTATAATGGAATGTAAAAATATATATATGATAAATTATCATTGTAGGTATAATTATGTTATAAATAAAATATAAATTCTCTATATAAATCATCGTACCTCGTAGTGAGATTTTGTAATGAAATAACTAATGAAATCGTTTCACGTGGTTTTAGTTCATCATACAAAGGAATAATGATTTCACAACCCGTTTTATAGATGTGGGGAATGTTTTAAGGCATTAAAATAGCATAATAACATCATTTTATTTGAAACACACTATTTTTATTATATTATAATGTTTTAATAGGAATTTATATTTGTGGAGGAATAACAAAAATAACCATACTCGTTAATGAATCTTACCAATTCTTAGGATATCCTTCTTAGGTGTGCATAAAATCCTTCCATGATGGAATTTATACCTTAAATAATTCCTCTAATATCAAAGTATGGAATTTATTTTGATATTATTTCAGTTAATTTATTAACTAATTGGGTTTTATATTGTGGAGAAGAAATGAGAGTGGGATACCTTTAGTAGTTGAGTTGGGTGCCACACGTGTATTTTTTTAAAAGAGAATGTTGTACCCACAGTTTTATCCAAAAAACTGATCTAAAATATATTAATAATGATACATATATATTAAATGGACATAATAAGTCCCTAAATTAAATTTTATATAATTTGTTAGCTCATTATGACCCTTTTCATTTAAAAATAACCTATGATAAATATATTTTTACATTACCATGATAAAATAGTTTATGATTTTTACAATTAATTTTTATCAAAAACTAATAATAATGTATCAAATATTATTAAATATGATGGTTCAAAGTACGGAATAATTTATTAAAAAATAAATTAGAAAATGTATAAAAGATTAAATTTAAAATTAATCTAAAAAAGGTGACGAGAATGCGGGGTTTGAAAATGAAAATGTTCAATATTTTGAAATGTTTTCATATCAAAAGTAAATATGAACATTTTTAGAGAGAGATACATTTTTATAATAGATATATAATTGATCTAGTTTTTCATTAATTTAAATTAAAAAAATAAAATAACATTATGTATAATTTCAGAAAATGTACTATTAAATTAAAATAATAAATATTAATTATTCATAAATAAATGAAATATGTTAGAAAAGTATAAACAAATAACTATAATATAATATTCATATTATTATTTCAAAAATTATTATATTTTTTATCAGATTTTTTTTCTGAAATTAAGAATATTTAATTTTAAATTATGGTTGAAATTTGGGAGAAAACCACCTTTTTGAATTAAATTAAAATTTTTAATATCGAATTTATTATTCTTTTGAATTATTATTATTTTAGGTATAATTAATTAATAAAAAATTATTTTTTCATGTGCAAAACATATAATTTTTATAATTTTTTTATTATCAATACATTGTAATTTAATATCATGGATATAATGGAATACTATATTATAGTTTATTCAGAATTGGGGATCTGTGTTTTAAATACAATCGAAGGTATTTTATTTATATAAATATATTTTATGGTTTATTTTATAAATATTATATGTGTAATATAATATATTTCATAAACATTCATTATTTTATAATTTTGAGTTGTAAAATTATCCCCACATTAATACCTTAATACCTAAAAAATTTAATATTGATCTCGATAATAAAGGGTTCGATATTCGAAAATAAAATTTTTCATATCCCACATCATGATAAGTATTGATAAAACCCTATTTATAACATAGAAATTGATGTATGAAGGTTAAATATAATAATACATAACCATGTTTCCAATTTGATGAATATAGTTGGAAAATGATGATATCGACACTAATTAAAAGAACAGATAATTATAGATAGTGATAGAGGTCATTGATTACATGATAGTGAATAATCAATTGAAAGATAGGTAAATAAAAGGTCAAATTTTTAATTAATAAAAATGATAATGTTCAAAAATGGAAATTGGATAAAAAAAATTGATATCATTTTCGTAGAGATGAGGTATTCTATTACTATATTCGAATATAAAAAATATACTTACATGATATAATTCTATTTCAAATTAATGACTTAATAATTTGGTTACAATTTGAAAATATATAATTCATATCTATCTTGAGGAGATGAATATATTAAAAAATTAATTAGTAAAACCTAAAAAATTAAAATTCAATTATATCAGATCATAAGATCCATAAAAGACTGACTTTACATATTCTATTTCTATCTATTTTCAGAATCCAATATGGATAGGACATGTTCTATAGTATAATAAATTAATATTTAAAGAGAAAATTTCATAATACTTGAGGATAATTAATCACAATTCGTAAAATCTTTTAGCTAAAAACAATGACATATTAACTAGTACACCATGTAGGTCATTCATATATGTTTAACACCTATCATCATATGTTGTAGGTAAATTCACTATTACCTTACCAAAGAAGACATGTTTTCACTAAGAATGGGGGTTATCCTTTTTCTAATACTATATTTTTGTAATTCCTATAACATCCCCTATGAAAATCTATGGACAACATTGAAATAAATTTGTCCATTAAATAACCTTTTTATTGTGTTTATTTAAAATATTGCTTCTACAAGTTAAAATAATCTTATTTAAATATGTTTACAATTACATTAATGATCATATTAACCCTAAATGTTATTGATGCCTATAAACTATTTTCAATATATAATAATGTTAGTATTACTCAAATAATTACATTTTTAACTAAAAAATTTGAAAAAAGGTTTGTATATCCTTTTATTTTTCTAAAAATTTACTAAATGATTATTGAATCATAGAACATAAAATCTATAATGGAGTTTTTATGAATATGAACATAGGATCCATTTTAATCTCATAAGATAATGTTGGTATCGATTAATTTTATTTTAATTAACACACATGTGCATATAATATATTACACAATTCTAATAGGATTGGACTCTTATAGTTTTAATTCTCACAAAAATTGTTTAATCATTTATCGGTATATTTCTTTAAGCTTATGTATGATATTAAAATATTATATAATGTATTATTTCATAATATAGGTTGAAAATATTTGTATAAGAATGAGTCATTGGTCAGTGGATTCACAGTCACTCGTCTCATCGTTCTGTCGGAAAATACAAAAAGTATGACTCATTGTTGTAGTGAAACTGCTCAGTATTAAATTCTGTAAAGAGTGAGACACCTTTGTTTCGATCTACTAGCCTAGAATTTTCATGAAAGACCAGAAACCATTTATATATTTCCATTAATTATAGGTCACTTTTTTCACATCGGTATAGATTTTCACAAATATAAATACACTATTCTTGAGACAACGGTGTCAATACACTATTAAGAGACAAAGGCTAGGTCAACACTTCTATGTCAATACTCCTGTTTAATCACTCATGTGACACAATTCGAGACTTATTCATTTTGACATTAATCATTAAAACTAAAAAAACTTACAAATTTTCATTTTTGATTTATTTAAAGATTATGATATTATTAATGTGCCATTGTACCCTTGTGAGTAGGCCGTACTCGGTACGAGATACCATCACGTGATGGAGAATATGATCCATTTTGGACAAAATAATAACACCATAAAAATAAATAAAAAAGGCAAGTGAAAATATTGATATATGTGGATTTTGTGACATTAAAGATTTAGTAAGAAATAGATAATATATACAGGTCAATCGTTCTAGAAATGAACAAGAAAGAAATTTCTTGTGGACCAAAGAGTGCAAGAATCATTACCAAAAAAATCCATACATATAATATAAAATAATTACCACATTGGAAACCAGAATATAGAGAATCAATGAAAAATTTTTATTGTTGTTTGTATTGTAGAAGTAATGTCATGTTTATTATCGGCTAAATCTGAGAAGTCTTGAAGCATCAAAAAAATCACTGAGATAATTCTAAACAATATCTCATTTTTCTGATTTTGTTGCGTATTATTTAACTACTTTTTTGTGCAGTGTGTACTTTTATATCACAAACACACATTTTCTTCAGATCTAATCTAGAGGATATAAGATATCCTTGTTCAATCATATTTATATACCTTTTTAATGCCACATATAAATATGTAATAGGACCCTATTTTACTTGGTTTTATTTAGTTTCCCACATTAATCTATAGTAGAGGTCATATTGACCTGGAATGTCTTATGTGATAATAAAAACCCTAATCCAGGGTGTGGATAAGATTTATTAATATATAATTCTTGATTAATGGTGATCTGAATGTGGGGAGGGCTAGGTCTCAACTTGAGACTGAACATATTGTTTTTATCCACTGTAATCAAGTTCTATTTTCTGGTTATTAATTTTATTTAACTAGAAATCATTACTTTTCTTTGATAGTAAATGTTATACCGTTTTAAAACCATTTTTTAATTTTTTTAATTACTTTAAAATGTTATATCTGTCTTTCAACTTTTTGAAATAGATAATTAATCAATATTTTGGGAAATTAATCAAACATTCAAAAATAATATAATTATAATACATTATTTAAGTAGTACTTTTTGTTTTTAAAATTGGTGACTCTTAAAAAAAATTTAAATCAAAATCTTTATAGGAACACAGTTAACCCCCAGTATTGTGCTTCATACTCTGATGAACTTTTGTTATCAGTGTATTTTAATTAATATTCAATTTTAAATGTTTTTAATGTTTTTTTAAATCATTTCAACTTTGATTTTGGTTGTGTTTTAAAGTTAATTAAATTAATTTTAGTTCTATATTTTTTATCTCTTTAAAAACTATTCATTAGACTTTATTATGTATTATAGATAAAAATGGTCTCCTGCTATTAAACCCTTATTTATCATTTGATCTTATTTTTATGAATGGGAAATTAAGATGAAATTTTATTTAGATTTTATTGGTTTTTAAAAATTATATACAATTTTAGATGAATATATAATAACTATTAATACCCTGAATACATGGGATGAACCAACAATATTTTATTATAATAATGAATTGTAATATATAAATTCATTACATTGTTCATTAAGAGGTGAAGGATTTAGTAGAATTTTTTCATGTAAAATAGCCAATGATATTTTGGATACTCTAGCAGTTTCAAATGAAGGAACCACTAATGTTTTTGTAACGATAACTAATACAAAAACTATTATATATGATAAATTTAAATTGAAGCCTCATAAAACTATCTGGGACATATATCTCAATTTTAATGAGGTTTTAAATACTATCATTTCATTAAGAAATGAAGTTACAACTAGGGAATAAGTCATTCAAATTCTCTTTTTGTCTACCAAACAGATGGAGGGGATCATCACATTGAATAATAAAATCATGGGATATCTTTATATTTCAATTAAAGGATATAATAGGTAAGCTGATGATGAATGAAGAAGAATTAATGAAAAAAACATAAGTGGATGATGAACCAAAAGAATATAATTGTTGGCCTTCGAGACCACTACCCATAAACGCAACAAAAAGGATAAGGTGCTAACTCATTCTAGTAGTTTAATAAATGAAGAATAACTATCTTAGAGTTATGGATAAATGGTCTAGATAGAACAATAGTTCATGAAAAATATATATAAATAAGATGACTTTCAAAAACCCTAGATATAATGTAAATTATAAAAACATGTGAAAATGGAAGAAGGACTGGAAAAAAGTGAAAATAGCAGTTAAATATTTTGTTTTTAGTGTAAGAGATATACAAATGTAAAGGAAAATTGTCCAAAATAAAAATATAAATATAAATATGAGGATAAAGATAAGAAGTATAAAAAGGAAATGAAGGAAACATTGATTCTTTCTAAATATTAATTCAGTTAGTCTGAATATTCACATGACAAGAAGGATGATAAAGCCAATTTATTTTATGACAAACACATATGCGTAAACATTATATTATCCTATAAAAATTACTATTATTATTGTGATTAGTGTGATTCTAAAAAACATGACATGTGAGGAAATTTTTGAGTACTACAAAATTCATGAAGACATATCTAATGAATTAAATAATAAATATAATTTTTTAATGGAACAACATGATCTTACTAGTAATATTAACTATAAACATACTACAGAGAAAGGGATAAATGGTAAATTTACTATTGAAGATATTGAATTTAAATTATCTAATGATCAACTGAAAAATATTTTAGAATCATTTACCAATGGAAATAAAACATTATCTCATGTTCTTGGTTAATAGGTTGAACCAATATATACTACAAGTATATGATATAATCTAGTACAAAGATATATTTTTAAAACAAATTTTGTATCAAAATATGGAAAATCTAGTTTTAATCCCAGTTCTAGAAAATTTAATAATAGTGCTACTGATGAAACATTTTCAACTATTTCATGTATTTTGATACCAAATAATGTTCATTTTTTGAAATCCATTAAAACCAATTATATGAAATCCATGAAGAAAGTATGGGTTCCTGAGTAATTTATCAGTAATGTTACTTGAACTAATGAAATCAATGTACCGAAGAGTTTTCTAGTTAAATTATTTTTTGTAGGAATACATCTTGAAGAGAACCTATATGATCTTATGGTACATAGACAATGGAAGTTCAAGACACATGATATGTGACTACTTGAGCTTCAAGAACCATATCAATATTGATTGTGTTCATGTAACATTTATTAATATTTCTAAAGGAAAAATAATTATCATTGGCCAAATCAGTAACACCAATTCAATTTGAATTTCTAATGTAAATTCTATTTTTGGATTAAATTATAATCCTCTAAGTTTCTCTTATCTATGTGATTAATAATTCAATTTTAAATTAGAAAATGATTCTTGAAATGTTCTTTATTTTTATAATGATTTATTATTTAATGGTTATATAAATGATAATGTTTATACTGGGAACTTTGATTCATTATATTTTCAAAAAAATTCCGTTATAATTTTTTTCATAAAGAATCATATATTTTTCATAGAAGATTAGGCGACTATAACACTCCCTCACACAGAAATATTAGAAGGAATGTTTTATTAAATTATCTACCAACACTAGAATATCCAAAACCACAACGTATGCAATCCTTTTCAAAAGGGAAACAAACACAAATTAACTTTCAAACTAAATAATGTTGTTTCAGTCCCTCACCCACTCGATTCGGTTCACATAGAGTTTATTGGACAATCTAAATTTTCACATAATTATGTCAATAACTATATTTTTATTATTGTAAATGAATACTATGGTTGTTATTAAACTATATTTTTAGCTCTCAAGAGTGAATATAGATCTTAATTCATCAATTATGTCGGAAATGTAGAAAGCATATGTGGTATTATAATTAATTCCTTACGAAGTGACAACAACCATGAGTGTGAAACCCAAGAGTTTAAATCCTTTTTCTCACAAAATAGATATAGTCATAACGCCTCTACTCTTAAGACACCCCATTTGAAAGGAGTTGTAAAATAAAGAATTTAATCCTACAACAAATTCCCTATAAAATGCCTAATGGTTATGATTTTGATATTTTATTATGGAAATAAGCTATAAATAATATGTGTTATATTATTAATAGAGTCTCAATCAATTAAATTCTTAAAAAACAACCCTATTATTTGTAGAAAAATAGTGAACCAAAAGTAAGTTACTTTAATTTCATTGTTTGGAGATTCTATATTCGTAACAGTAAGGACAATCTTGAAATATTTTCTTCCAATAGTTATGAAGGAATATTTATAGACGATTCGACCTCTAGAAAGTCCAATAGAGTTATAAATAAAAAAACTCATTGTGTGTATGATATATGCATATTGTATTTGATAAAATATATCTTCATGAACCTAGAAACCCGCTTGAAAATATTGTGAATTATTTCTCCAATATGGACCTAAATGACAGGCTACCTGAACCCAATGTTAGGAAATATTTTGAATTCACTAGTTCTATAAAATATCCAAACCAATATAATCATAAACCAAAACCAATGAATGAACCTAGAATAACTTGACCTTGTTTCTCTAGATCGGTTAAAACTTTTATGAACCGTCCCATAGATATAGTTGTTGGAGACTTAGATAAAGTAACACAAACTATATATTATCTTAAAATTTTAGATGGACATAGAGCCTTCTTATCACTACATAATCCTAAGAACATCAATGAGGCAATCAGTGATGAATTTTTTGTGATGGATATGCATGATGAATTAAAAACTTTCGAATGAAATAATGTTTGGAAAATAATAAATAGAGCCAAATAAGTCCTGGCTATAGGCACTAAATGGGTTTTTAGAAAAAATTAGATAAATCAGGCACCATTGTTTGAAATAATGAATTATTTGTTGCACAAGGATATTGTCAAAAAGTAGGAATTGTCTATTAATAATCCTTTACACCAGTTTTTATACATGAATCAAATAAAATCTTGCTAGAATATATAGTACATTTTATTGTCTATCATTGTTAAATGGTTTTCAATAGTGAATTTTAAAATGGGTATATAGTTGAGGATGTATTTGTGACAAAAACTAGGGTTTTAAAAAAACATTATTTTCCAAATAATTTATTGAAATTATCAATAAATATTATGGATTAAAACAAGTTCCAATATCATGGTATAATAGGATAAGTACTTATCTTGTTTCCAAAATGCTTTATAAAAGGTATAGTCGCTCCTACTCACTTTATAAAATGAAATTCAAAATATTTTTTGGTAGTTCAAATCTATGTTATTTATATTATTATTGGATCTTGAAAAAATTATTTACTTGTTTATTTATAAAAAATGATGAAAATGATATTGAAAATATATTTAAAGGGGAAATTATATTTTTCATTGGATTTAAAATGATTCAAAATAAAGAAGCTATTATTGTAAGTAAAATTAAATATGCTAAATATATTTTAAAAAGGATTGGATTAGATTGTTCAAAATTTAGTGATACTCTAATCAGTAACACCTAATGTTGGATCATGATGAAATTGGAATGTCTGTTGAGAAATCCAATTATAGAAGAATGATTGTAATTCAACTCGACTTGACTACTAGAAAGCTTGATATTATGTTTAGTGTTTGTATATGTGATCATTTTCAATAAAATCATAAAGAGGGACATCTTATTGTTATTAAAATAATTTTAAAAAACCTATAGTACCCTACCAATATAATAATATTATACACTATAGGACAATCATTTGATTTAGTCAGAAACTATATTGCGTATTTTGGTGGTTGCAAGTTATATAGAAAAAGAACATATCAAATATGTCAATGTTTGGAAAACTAAATTGTATCATGGTGTAGTAAAAAATAAAAATTATGTTCCATTATCTACTATTGAAACATAATTCATAGTTCCTTCTAATTGAAGTGCTCAAATTCGGTGGATAAACAAACTTTTCTAGATTAATGATATCAATTTAGAAAATTCCCTATAAACCCTGAAAATAAAAGTTCTATTAAAAACTCTAAGAATCTAGTATCTAATTTCAATAAAAAACATATTTGTGTAAGAAACCCATTTTTAACATATCATTATCCAAAATATTATATTACATTAGAAGTCATTGGCACTGAACCTCAGCTAGATTACATTTTCAAAGATCATTTATTATGGTAAATAATGAGATACAATATACATGAATTATGTATGATAAAATTTGAGTAACTATTATTTTATCACTTCTAATTATATTATTTATTATTTTCTCACCAGTTATTGTCTCATCATTGTCAGTCCAATCAGTTGATGTCTCGCCATTTGATGTCTCATTGTTTGATTTGACACCATTGTGATTACACCACTAATAACACTCTCTAAGGAATCAATGTTTTTATACTTAGTAATTTTTTGCAACATTGAATTTTATATTATTTCATTTAATTTCAATATATTTTATACTTTATTTCTGATTAATGAAATTAATATCCCTGAATGATAAATATCAGTCACTTTTTATCATTTTAATCTTTCTCTACATCCCCTGAAACCAAACTCTTCCATCTCGAACCCCTTGTTCCCATTAACACCCTGTCTATATTTTTGTAATGGGGATAATGAATCCTTCATCATCTTTGACCCCAAATAAACGTCAGTCAATGAATATATTAAAAGGGGCTCCAATCAATGTTCCTTTTTACCACATAATCCTTCTCTCACTAATGATGTGATTTTACCAGAAATGGTAGTGTTTGAAATGTTGATTATTTTGGGTAAGTATCTTTTTCAAAAGGTATTGGAAAAGTAGTAATGGATAGAACGGTTTGACAATGAAAACAGACCCTTATACCCAAATCTTTTTTCGAGTTTTATCACTTCGTTCAGTTTTCTTTCAATGCTAAGGATGATTTCATGGTCAGAATAATGGTATGTGGAAAAGATTTTTATTTTATTCTAGGTTGTGGGATTCTTGTTTAATAGTACCTTATGAATGTATAATTAAATATCATCAAGGATGAACTCCACCTCCAAGTGATATTTTCAATGTAGAAGATGATTTGGGTGACATAATTGGATATGTAAAGGGGAGAAGACCTATTTCTAATGAATTTGTTGCAGAAACCAGACTCCAATGAAATTTCATTCAAAATCATTTATATCCATGAAAAAAATATTTTTCATGTCTGATGTATCATGATGTGTTCTTGTTACATATATTGAAAATTGGTTATAAGAAAAACATGTAGAAATTTCATATTCTTCATATGATTGATATTATAAATACCAACTCAAAATCCACATCCCTTTTCTATTCAAGATTTTTCTCTAGAACAATGAAAGCCAAATGACGGCTAAGATAAAATTACGAAACTAATGAGGATTATGATTTTTGCTTGACTATGTAAATATTTTGATAGATGAATATTAGTTGGAATCTCAGTGAGAATACATAGGATAAAGATAATGAAAATATTTATGGGCATTTTAATCCTATTGACTATCCCTCGATACTTAAAGATATCACTAACCCTAGTTTGTAACGAGATAAGTAATTATAATATTCATATTACGAAATTTAGGATTATTTTAAAGAAGATAATTTTTATAATAGTAATGGGATTGGAGGTATTTTTGATAAAATTAGAGAAAATGTATCTAAGGGTAATGTTGTTGATGGGGAAGAAGCTGATGTGAAAGAATTTGTTGATTAGGAGAAAAAGAAAAAGGAATTTCATAATGAGGATCTACTAAATATGATGCTGAAGAATTTAATAAGTGAGACAATAATAAAGAAAAAGAGCCATGTGAGGGTAATGATAGTAATCATTATTATATCATTGAAATACCTGCCTCTTTACCTGGTGCGAAGAGTACTGAACTGAATATTTTGTTAGAAGGGAATGTAGCAAAGAATGATATACTTATCATGATAGTAAGATATGTGGAAATATATCAGGTGATGGAATTATATAATTCTCCAAGGGATTCATCTGTTGAGTGGGAGAAAACCCCCAGTTGGTAGATGATGGATGTTTCAATTTCATTCTGATCCAATTTTAGTAGATACCCTGTAAAAGATTCAAATAAATTTAGATATTGATGTCTTGAGAGCTCCCCAATTAATGAAATATATCATTCAAAATGGTTTCAACTCAATTCATTCACATCTAAAGATGTTTTTTCTATTCAAGAGTCAATAATTTTTCCTTAACCATGACAGGAAACCACAAACTATGTTATTCAGGTTGATTTAAAAGATTATCAATAAAACATCTTATCAATAATTTGAACATTTATTAAATCACATCCTTCTTATTTGACCTACAATAGTGAATGAGATGATGGAATGATTTACGAGATGTTGATATATAAAACTCAACCAAAAAATAATCATGTGATATAATAATAATTGATCGAAATAAATAAGTTGAATTATGATTTGAAGTCTATAAATTCATTGGTGTAGATGATGAGGATGGATTTGAAACCTGCTCCAACTCTACCTCTGGTTTCTAGTATCAGTGAGTGTAATTTGGATATACTATATTGAAAGGCTTTATCTTAGATTCAACCTAATTTGATATCATTGGTTGAAGTATTTTTCTATAACAACACCAATTTAGAATAATATATATGCGTACTTATGTAGTCAATCGACTAACAGATGAATAATAAGGTTCTTTGGAAACAATTCATAGAAATCTTAATGACTTCACCTTAGCTGCTTCGGATCAATTTTCTTTTACACAGACCTCTCATCCATTGGATAATGAATTTATTAGTCAAGTGATTAGAGAATATATTCAAGCTTAAATTGGTAGTTCTGATTTTTAAAACCTTGGAATGATCCATTAGTACATGACAAGGTGCAAGTAATGGTCATATATTACTCCAAAATTACAGAAGACGATCAAGAAGAAATATCACACAATGAGGAATACTATTTTAAAAGGATATATACTAAGAACCAGTAGAAAAATAATTTCATGTATTTAGTGATTAATTTGATGCAACCTCTAGTGACTCATGCTCTCAAAGAGCATGTCAAGTAGTTGAAGGACTTTACCCCTACCATTTATAAGTTCAAGAAAAATATGGATGACTTTTGGAAAGCTATGGAATATTGTGGTGAAGTAATTTGATATTTTATTAATATCCAAAATCCATAATTTCACCATTATAGCACACCAATTATTGCTATAGTAGTATCCCCTCAATGGCCTGGACTGATACCTTATACCTCTACTTCATTTTCAGTTGTTACCATTACCCCTGGTCAGGCTCATAGCCATATCCAACATGTCCATACAGAGAATCCTCTACCTCATTCTTCATACGGAACCATCCTTGCACCTTCTGTTATTATAGGAGTACCTCTATCTTCTATCGATATCCAATATAAACCTCCAACCACTAAAACTTTTTCACCTCAATCATCTACACCCGATGTCTCTCACTAGGGAAAAGAGGTGGTAGACTTAGAGCTGAAGTGATTGGATCATTATTGACAGTTATATGATGTTTACATATTGTATTATAAAGATATATTTAATGAAATGTGATATTTAAATTATTCATTTTTATGGTCCTTTGTTATTATTCTAAATTTTTATATCCCGATTTTATTTTTAAATAACCTAAAATGGTGGTTAAAATTAGAGATGGCATTCATTGAATAACAATATTTATGGTATTCAAATGCTATGATATTATTCTTTCTATGATGAATTTAATTAATATCTGTTTATGTATCGAAATTGCACAATATTTTTTATATGTTATGAAATTTATTTACCCATTATTGTGGTAATTATGTATGGCCTATAAATTCCAAGATTTCTGATCATCAAAAAGGGGGAGATTGTTGGATTCCTCTAGTTTTAACACTCAAAAATATTTTTTAATCATGTCTCAGTATTTTTCATTATGTCTATATATTAACTTAATCTATTCTATAATGTATTATTTCATAAGACACATTCATAATATTTGACTAAGTATGAGTCACTAGCTAGTGGAATCACAGTCACCGGTCTCACAGTTCATCCAGAAAATGTGAAATATGCGAGTCACAATTTTAGAGACATCACTGCATTTGAATTTCGGCAAGGTATGGGACATAGTTTTTTTGAACTATTAGTTCAAAATATTCATATATGACCTTACAAAGTTGACATGAAAATGATGAATTTTTTACAATTTCAAAATTTTCTCAAATGACCAGTCACCATTACTAGATTTCAGCAAATCTTAAGACATAATTCATTTGAAATTGGTCATGTTTTTGGCAATGTATAAGAAACCACTCTTGAGACACCTGTATCAAGAAACCATTCAATGTAAAAGTCCAAGTCACCACTTTTGAGTCACCACTCTCGTGACAGTATTCCATACTTTTTCAGTACTTCATTAATCATTTAAATTCAAAATTATTTCTAATAAACATTTATGCATTATTTAAATATTCTATTATTATTGATGATCATTTATACACTTTTTAGTATTAAATACTAGTTATGAGGCACATACACGTGATGGAGATCATGGTCAGGGTTAGACAATAGAAAAAAACCAAAAAATAAAAAAAGAGGCATGTGAGATGATTGATATATTGGGGTTTTGTGACATACAAGAAAATGTAATAAAGATAGAACATATACAAAAAATATATCTAGGTGTAAACAAGAAATAATTTTCTATAAACCAAAGAGTGAAAGTATCCTTGTAGAAAAAAATCATAATAAAAAATGTACAAGAATCGTCTCACTTGAATCCAAAACACAGAGAATCAATGACACTCTATTTTGTGTGTCTGTTTTCCATAAGTTGACACAAGCTTGTCATATGAAACATCTATGATTTATTGAATCATTAGGAACATCAATCATATCATTATAAACACTAACTCATTATTTAGGATCTATTGCGTATAATTTTACAAAATATAGTGCAGTGTATGTTTTAGAATAACAAACACACACTGTCTCCAGAGATATTCCATATGATACAGGATATCCTAATTCACTCAACATTAAATACCTTTTTACTCCTGTGTATAGCTGTGGAATAGGTCTCTGTGTGACCAGGTTTTATTTTGATTCCCAGATAAAATGGTGGTAGAGGTCTAGTTGACTTGGATAGTCTAGTCTGCTATTGAGAACCCTAATCCAGAGTATAGATCATGTTTATTAATATAAACTTCTTACTGGAAGGTGACCACAAAGTGGAGAGGACAAGGTCAATTCATGAAATAGAACCTTTTGTTTTTATTTGACATGTTTAAGTTTTTTTTTCTTTTCTATATTTGATTATTGAAACTAGAAATTGTTCAGTTTCTCCGATTTCTAACCACAGATAGTGTTTATAAATAAATTTTTTTATTAAATTACATTCAAAATTTATATCAATATTTATACATATTGAAACTGAGAATTAATCAATATTTTTAGAAATTAATTCATCATTTAAAACTACTATAAATATATTTCCTTAGTTAAATTTATTGTTCTATTTTTAAAAATGCTGACTATTAATCAATATTTTAAATTTTAATTTTTTATAGGAACTCAATTCTCCCCCACCTCTTTAGATTCCAACTCTGACCAAAATAGATGTTTCATTATTCTCTTATCCAAAATAGCAATAGTAAATATAATTCTACACATTAATTATTGATTCTTGAAACATATATACTATGAATATTTTATTTCAACATAGGTATTTCCTTAGTATATGGTTTAAAATTTAAGAATATGTAATTTTCTCAGATAATTTCTTGGTTACCCAAATTTAGGTCAACAAATTATAAATGTATCTTCTATATGTGATTTATTTCATTCCTTAATAAATTTTATTTTTCATGTGTAATTATCTAATTTATTTCATTATTTTTGTCACATATAGATTTCACCCATTCCACTTAGACACATTATTTAGTGTCTTTTTCCATATTTTATACGTTAATATAATCAATCATCATTTCATCCATGGTTTCTATTATTAGAGCTCCTAGTAATTTCCATACAAATACTCATTGGTGAGTCCATTAGTTGGTTAATGTATATGGTATTAATAATATTATAGTATATTAGATTTGGAATAATTAGTATATGTTTCACTCTTATTATCATCCCATTTGTTTTTTCATTGTCACCAAATTATCATTAATGTTCCATTTCACCATAAATAATTTGGCTTCTATCTATTTATTATGACAAAAAATTATGGTGTGTGTAACAATTATCATTTTTTGAAATATATATATTGGTTTATAGGATGTATTACTCTAATAAATTATATTCAATACACTAAAAATTATTTTTTACCTATGCCATTAATTGTAATCATATATTCAAATCCATAATAATGGGTTTCGAAGGATATATGAATTTCCCTAAATGTATCACCCAAAAGAATCAAACAAGATGATTAATAATCCCAATTTTTATGCATAATGTGACAATTGATTCAAGAAAAATATTCCCTTATTTAATGTTATTTCCCCTAGGGTACACAATTCATGAACCACATAATATTTTTGTATCCTAATATGAATGTATTTACACAAAATACAACAAAATATCTTCTTTTAAAAATATTTATAATATTTTTGTACTTATCCTTATGATATATTATAGGGTTTTGTTTCTTAATCAATATTTTCATAAATATAATTTCCTATGTATCTAATATACTTCCTCTGATACAAAATATAGAAAGTGTGACCCCTATAACTTAGAGATATTGTTTGCTTTATTAAATTTTCATGAGACAAAATTCATCACATTCTGATGGAATGAATGGTTTATTAGTCATGGTAAATTATACACATAAATGATTTAAGTATAATAATTAAAAAAAATATGACATATTAAATTGGGTAATAAAATTATTCCATCTAGAATATCTTTTCATATATAATTTTTTATAAATCACGGATTCCTTGGAATGAAAAAATGAATAGTGAGCTCAAATTCGTAGTAAGGGTTATATGTAGTGGAATATATCATGAATGAACAATAATAATCAACATAGAATGATAAAAAACTAAAAACAATTTCCATTTAAATATCATTAAGGTCCTAATGAGTATGTAAAGCTAAATAATTAAAAACTCATTCCATTTAATAAATAATTCTATAAATAAATTTATCCTTATAAAATATAATCGTGAAAATGTAATTGATGATATAATAAGGGATAATCAATATGAAATGTAAAATAATATAATAGACAGACCCATTATTCATTAAAATGAAACTAAATTCATCCAAATATATTATCCTTTTAAAAATATCATGTATCATAATAATGATTGTTTTGTTATTTATGTAAGTACTTAATTATTAGACATTATGATATCAAGCATCCTTAAAACACCTACAATAAAAATATTTCTTCAATGTAGTGTAAAAATGATGGGTAGAAACCCATTTAACATTGTCTATAAAACTAATTCATCTCATGAGACTAATGATTCATTTATGAGACATCTATAACCATTACCCACCTATATATCTTGTCTAAATCATTATTAATATATCATATAATATATTTAATTTACAAAAACAATCTTCTCATCATATATTTTTATTGACTAAAGAGTATGAATATATCATTATTTCTCCATTAAATCAAATAACATTGAATGAATAACACAAAATGAAGAACTTAGATATATTTTAATCAATAAATATATTAATTATATATAATTTTTATATTTATTGTAAATAAAAATGTGTAATGATCTATGGAGGGATAATATTCTCCTAGAATGTTCATGACTGAAAAATTTATTCCTAGAATTTAATGTTAATTTATACCTTGGCCAAAATTTTTGCAAAAAATAAAATAGATTAATAAATATGGAATTAATAAAATATATCCCAAGTAAAGTATAAATAAAATAAAGGGTTCATTTCATTGAGAACTAGATATACCTTAAAAATATATTTAAATATCTTTTTAGAAAAGTATACTTTTCATATTGACAATAACATTTAAAAACTACTATTTCAAAAAAAAATAATGAAATTATTTTTCTTTTATATTAATATAAAAAAGTTTATGATTCTTTAAAACATCATTTTCTCATTTCAATACGAGTTTCCATATATGCTGAGTAAATAATAAATGTTACATTTCATATTTTTATTGAAAGAAAAATGGGTTACATTGTGAAATATATATTATGATTACATTCAAAAAATTGATAAATGTCCAAAATCAAAAAAAATTAATAAAACATTCAGAAAATTATAAAACATTTATTTAATACTTTGATTCAAATGGAAATATATTTTAAACTGAATAGAGAAATATCATAAGATTTTTATGGAATCATTTTCTCAGTTTTTTATATAACAAAGGGTGAAAAT
Organism: Viscum album; assembly: GCA_963277665.1. Lineage (NCBI taxonomy): Eukaryota > Viridiplantae > Streptophyta > Magnoliopsida > Santalales > Viscaceae > Viscum > Viscum album. The sequence continues at coordinate 910,070,262 of OY728161.1, read as the reverse complement.
GGTAATACTACCAAAAAAATTAATGAATAAACATAGGGTAATAAAATTAAATTATATATTGGGGAATTATAAAATTTTATTGAATGAATATTCAGGAATAAAACATCCTGATTAATATTGGATTGGGAAATAAACCCTCACAATGAGAATAATGTTATAGTGAGATTTAACCAATGAATTTATTTAGTCATCATTTATATATATATATATAACTAAAACACGTGTAAATAAAAAAAATTAATGTCCAATTTAATCACCAACCTAATAATAGGATATCAATTATAATGATTATGTAATAGAATCTAAGGAAAATAAATGGAAATTTGAAATAATTTACCACATTGTAATTTTTAATTCATATCCACTTGGGTGATATCATTTGAATAAAGACATATTTTTTTGACTAATTATGTTTTTGTGATATAATATATCAAATAGGAATTATATAAACCATATAAAATTAATTAGTTCCATAAGATTACATTATGCAACAATGAATTGAAATTGAGTTGAAGTCCCAAACCTCACACTTCTTTTTGGATAACCATTGATTATCATCTATACTGTTTATAAAAATGGTTTAAAGTTATAAAAGAACTATTTTTGTATTCATTATATAATTTCTTATCCTTTCATATCAGTAATTCTTTAAAAAAATAAATATTTTCACCATTTGGGGTGAAATTTTTTTTCTTTTCCCATTTATTTTTAATCCTGAAAGATTAATTTATTAGGAATATTATATAGTTACATCATCTCAAGAATAAAAATAATGAATTAATTATCATATTAATACATAAATGTAATTTTAATCCCAATCATTAATGGTGGATTTGAGATATTTTTTATGTAACGTTCATGGAGATGGTTGATTGTTTGTATGCATGAGAATAATTTTAATTTTTCAATTATCATTATAGAAAGTTAGTAGGTTATATTTAATCTCTATTAAATTATAATAATATCATAAATGACGTATAAATTTATTATATATACTTATATATTTATCATCTATGTGAAGTGGTTATGTAAAGATGGTAATATCGCTTTGTGAAGTCAGTAGTCCATACAAACACAAATGTTGATATCATCATTATGTGATATAATAGGTAAGAAAGGAAATTGATAATGTTTCAATTTATAATGATACATATATACTGAATATCAGAATAATTCTATTGATTCCACATATATTGATTATATTTATAAATATTTCCTTCCATATAATGCACTATTGAATAATAAACCACATCACTTCATGAGGTGATAGTCCAACGTACACACAAGTGATGACATCATTTACACTATATAATGTAATATAAAATGATATAGATGATATAATTAATCTAGATGTATAATATTTTTATAAATATCATATATATTTATATTTATACTTTATAATCATCATCATATACAACCATGAGAGGTTGTAATTTACAAGAAGAATGACATCGGTTCATGAGGTGTAGTCCATTGTTCACATGAATGATGATTTTCTGACCCACTTGATGGTAGTAGAGATAGTATAGGTTATTACATTTACATAAAAATTTTTGGATTATAAAGAGGTTATTATATATTTATTGACTAATAATATTTAAAATATGTTAAAGATGGTATAAAAACTCATTGAAAAACATTACCGCTTTATCAATTTACCTCTATAAGATTTTAGAGAAATAATTAATATGTTGTATTTATGACATAAATAATTCATTTAAAAAAATAATATGTACATTTTAATGGATTTATAAAGTTATTTTTTGAACCAAAAGGGTTTTAAATTGTTTTGAGTAGAGGATAGTGTATGGCCTTCAATAAATGAGGAGAGTGGCACACTTCTAATTTTAGGAAGGTAAAATGTGTTACCACAATTTATCACTCCCAAAGGGTATAAAATGGATTATTATAAAGAATATTATATTTTGGTTCTTTACTATGGCCATCAAATATATTTTCATTATTTTTTGGACATTTATCCCTTAATTAATTCTTTAACCCCAGGAAAATTCATTTTATCTTTAGCCATGGAAAATATTTTTTATTTTTATAATATTAATTTTGGGATTATATTATGTTCAAATTATTAGATAAAATAAATTTATATACTTAAAATATGAGATCCATTTTTTCCAATTTAAATCCCATGATGTGGTAAATTTTATTTTACATTTATTATTATAGGTGTGATGAGAAAATATGTTTTATGAGGTAAAATCTTTAAATGATTGAACATTTTATAAATAAAAATTGAAGAAAAAATTATATTATTGAGAAAAATTATATTAATAGATATATTTTTGAAATAATTTAATTTTAAAATCATTTGAAATTAAAATTATTATTATAATGTTTTTATATGAAATGTAGTTTTGAAAAAAAATTCATTATCCACCAAAAAATAAAATATTTATGAAGAATCCCAATAAATAACCATAAAATAAAATTGATATGTTGATTTAAAAAAAATCATCAAATAAACATTCTAAATCTATTATAAAATAATTTTATTTAATGTGCTTAAATCCTTAATAATCCATGTTCTATAAGAAAAATCAGAAAAAAATTAATTTTTCTTTTGAACGAATATTATATTATTTCTATTAAATAGATATCCAATGATTTGTTTTGAAATTTTGTAAACCGTGATATTTTAAATATTTATTTAGTTATATTCATAAATTACTTTGTTGCAAATGTGTTATAATGATATATTATTGTGATGTTCATATATTATTGGGGTTTTTTGTTCTAAAAAGCATCGATGAGATTAAATTTGTTGAAATTCAATTCATGGGTTAGTTATGATTTATATTTCATTTCTTATATTATATTGAATATTTGTTATCCTTCATTAAATATTTGTTTTTACATCAAAAAAGTAATATATTTAACATAGATAAGGCATTCATATCCAACTAATAAAATTCAATCATGTCATTCAATTCAGTTTATTTACCGGAAAAGGGAAAATCAAAATATCTTTCTTTACAAATATAACCTCCATTAATTATATAATATTTTATGTAAATTCTATCAATCATCTAAATGAGATTTTTCCCCTATCTTATATAAAATTTTCCCCATTTATTTAAAATAATGAAAAAACTAAAAACCATAGTAGTAGTGAAACCTAAATGAAAATACTTTTCTTTAAAATAAACATGTATGAAACATATTATAAATTCATCCTGGAGGTACTAATAACAATGTTACATTGGAGAAACATAATTAACATGACATGGAAAATGTAAAACAGATGGATATTCATCTTATGGCCCCAGATTTCTTTGAAAAATCACCAAAATAAAATTAGATAGTGGTATTCTCAATAACTACCTCACACCAATTTCATTGAACATGAAATATTATAAATTTCTTCAAAATCATGACACATAAATTTATGATAACAATTAATCAAACAATAAATAAAAAAAGAAAATCATGATTTACATGCTTTAGACAAATTTCCAATATCCACTTGAGAACACTACAATCGATTTAATTTTGGGGGATGAAATAAAGAAACACTCAATCAAATATTATAAAAATTTAAAACATATATAAAATATTATAAGAAAATATAATCAATTTTCTATTAGAATCACATTAGTATAGTTATTCCACCTTGTATCATTGTACTTATCTTTGACTGATTAAAATATTTCACTTACCATTAATATTAATAGATAACCTCGTATTCACCAAATCAAAAATCAATAAGCTATTGAATCGTTATTTAAAAACACCTATATATTTTTAATTAAATCACATATCTTGTATTGAGTTACCACCTTTTATAACCAAAATATATGATAACTATGAGTTATGGCTCCCTCTGATAACCACAATTTGATTATACTAAATCCTGATTATAATATTCCATTATCCAATCATCAATTTATCTTGTTATCTGACAATTAAAACCTTATATCCACACCACATTGAAAACCTATAATAATTAATCTTCTGTCTAGTAGACTTTGACAGAGTACCTTAGTTTTATCATCTATATTAGATGAACATTTTCCATAAAAATGTTTTAAGTGAAATAAATTTGTTTCCAAAAACCAAATATATTCTAAATTTTTTGATGAAATATATATCCAATAATGAATATTTCTTAAATATTTCAAACACAATCATATCTTAATATCCTTCAATGGAGTCGTCCAAACATATTTAATTTTAACCTACATCTTTTAATTGATTTCAATTCCATGACCTGCACACAAAGGGAAATTCATTGTAATTAATACAATCCCACAAGAATCCTTGTGGAATGTTTTCAATGTTATTTATTTTAACAATCCAAAATTCTAAAATAAAAACTATATATTTTATATAGTATGTGACCTGAAACACCAAACTTAAACATCACATGAATTATATTTTATTATATTTAATCACTTCAATGGCTTTAGGAACACTATCCCATGAGTCTAAATGAGTGACAATATAGTATATCATTATATCATTGGAAATAAATTTTGTGAATAGTAATAACTAAATTATGAAATGTTAATTTATCTTCTTACTATGTATTAAATAATAGTTACATAGATGAAATATATATGTTTCTTGAAATAGTATATTTTATTCCAAAATATGGTTTAGTAACCCTTTTAAAATAATTTTTATAATTGATTAGTATCCATTTCAATAAATTTATTTCATAAAATGAAAATAATTTTTTATATCGATGTATCAAAAAAAAATTGGATATTTTTTTCATTTTTCTAAAATGTATCATTCTTCGATAAATCCTAAATAATAATAATATTTATTGAATACAGAAATTTAAATTAAATAATATACATGTTTAAATCACATAATAATTGTTTTTAAAGAAATTTATTTTCAATTATAATTCAAATAATCTATTTTTTATGTTGGAATCAATTTAATATTGAATTTCGATAATAAATGATTCTATAATAATGAGAATTATCCCTTTGGAAACAATCTTTTTTCATGTTTTTAGTTATAGTTTTTTTTAAATTATTCCACTTATAAAAACTAAATTTGTTAAAATATATTAGATAGTTGGAATTATCATATTTTTTCATTTATAAATACTTCATCATAATTGTTTTTCAAAATAATTATTGAAAAAAATTAAAAATCAATTAATGTGCTTATGATAAAATAAGTATATCATTGGGAAAGCCTAACAATCTAAGAGAAAAAATAACCATAATAAAATATAAAATTATATTTGATGGACATATTTATACATTATAAAACCAACCATATAATTTATGTTCATTTGGATGATTTTTTTGGGATCATACTTATCAGTTTGGAATCATTTGGGAAATTTCCAATTAACGTCAAACAAGGTTCCATTTCAGAACATATAAAATCAAACTCACTACCTTCAATTATCCACACCTATCAAGCCATTGGCTCGACCAAACCATGGATAAATCCATCTCAAAAATCATTAGACACATTTTAATTATTATTTTCTTCCTAATATTCAATCCATAGGGTCCTTAAGAAGATCCCCAAAGAATATTTCTAATAGAGTAGTTCATTGTCTTAATAAATATCTTTCAATCTCATTCTACCTTGTCCAGAATAAATATATATTAGAAATAAAAATATTATAACAAAAATATATCACATTTACTGATATTTTATTATTCTAGTATAAATATATTTAACCATATTACCCTCAATAAAATGAGATATAATGCTATCAGTCATGTGTATTGGGGACTCTCGGCTCGTGAACAGAATTCATATATTTTTAATCAACGACTCACAATCATATCTATAATAGTATAAATCATGAATATATTTGATAAATGTTAGATGATATTAATTATATAATGAAAATAAATAATACAATTTTTTATCTTTTCCACCCATTGAGGGGATGATGTCCTTAATTTTATGCATGTATAGCGTACTGTCTGCATGATGTGGTAAAAATCATTTTCATTTTTTCATATTCATAAATATTAATAATAATATATCATATGAGTAAATATTTAATTTATATCATTAATATAAATATGGAGATGATGGATATAAACCTTATAAACTAGAAAAATAACATTCCTGACATAACATGGATTAGAAAAAAGGCAATTAACCACCGAAACAATGAAAGTAATAAAATATTATAAACAAATGGGTTGTAAAATGATATAATAATATAATATATTATCGTATAAGTATGAATATGGTTAGGGTATACATTTAAAAGATGATTAAAACCATTAAGCTATAGTATAATGTATTTTAAAATAAAAGGAAGCATGATGTAAAATATTTCATCTCAATTTCCTTACACTGAGTTATATTGTAATGATATCCACAAAATTTCATTCCTATGGTCTAAATAAATAATAAATTAAATTTAATATATTTAATCCATTATAAATCTGAGTATTTTGTGATTCAATATTAATTATTTCATATAATGTCATATAATAAGAAAAATTACCAAGAAGACATGAATTTGATAACTAAATTCCATTTCATTTTTCATGTTACTTATTCTTCGATTTTGATATTATTTGATATTATGTGTAAATAAATTTTATTATATTATTTTTTGAAAAACATTTTTTGTGTATTTGAATTATAAACATATATTTTATTTATAGATAAATCCCCACATCAATTTTATTATCATTTTAATGGTTTATTTAACAATCTCATTTTAATTGGGATTATTTATTCAATAGTTTATGTTAAGAAAAATTATTTAATCATTCTCTAATAAATATATTTAATTTTATTTTCATCTATTTATTTTTTAAATTATCACGTAATTGTGAAATTTTACAAATTTTTTGTACATAAAATTAGTGAGAAAATGTTTTCAGAAAAATCATACATCATTTATCTCTTCGGTTGAATATATTATTTATTCAAAAAATTTCTTTCAAAGAAATTAATTTTTTTAACATTTTTAAAAATTATTAATTACATTAATTTTTACCCATTTTTAAAATATACATGATTTTTTAATTTAGTATTCCTTTAATTTTCCAAAAAAAAGAGTTTTTTCATTTACCAAAAAAAATGAAAGGAACCATTCTTTTAACATGTACGACATGTATAGAATTTCCTTCCATAATGACCACTTTTTTTTTAATAAACCCATTATATGTTTCAAAGATGGTTTTAAATGAAAATTATAATCAATATTTTTGGGAAAAATTTAATTTGAAACAGAGAATAAAAAAATGATATCTTCCTCAAGGGATTTTATATGATATAATTATGGTCTGTCTATTTATGAATAACAGCAACACATAATTTTATATATACTCAACTATGGTTATATTGTATTGATATAACAATTATTTTCTCTATATATGGTTTATGAATTTTTTTACCGAGAATAATAATCAAATTCACTTCCATGATTTGTTTTTTTATTTATTAACATTCCTTTAAAATATATACTTTAATATTATGATTTTATATTAAAATCCATAGAATATACATATTATTTTTCCTGGATATATTTTGCAAATAATATCTCAAATATATATTTATTTTAATAGTTTGATAGATAATTTATTTACTGTAGTAATATTTTTTATTTTCATTCATTATTCCAAACATATATTTAATGTTAAGTCATATTGATTATGAATTAATGAGATTATTTTATATTTGATGGATGCTTTGTAAATGTAGTTACCAGAGGGGATCAAATTTATATTTCAAATCAATGAATCTATTGTCTCATTATTCAAATAAATTTTCTTTAATTATATTTGTTTTTACTGAAACTTTCAATCCATCAAAAGAATGGTCATGATGTTATATGTTTTATCTTCTGGATATCCTAATTTCCCATAATTGAGAATTTTTATTTGTGATAATTCAATTAAAATTATTTTTGATGACATTATCTTAATGATATTATCACTATAGGCATTAAAATAATTTTTTATTAATTAAATTTCATGTTTTTTAATTTATTTACCATTATATTTTGATTACACATTATCGAATCCGGATTACTAAGTTATTAATTAAATAGAATGAATTTCAGTTATTTACCATTCCATGTTCATTATCATCTGTGATATTTTTCATTGATATTATCTTTTAATGAATTTAATTATTACATTTTTTATTACATGGAATGTATTTTTAGTTATATAATATTCTATTGTTATTAATACTATTGATTTAATAAATATTTCAATTTACATAACCCATATTATAAATTCGATGTCACCCATATAATGATTATTTTCCCCAAAAAAATAGAATTGTACTATGGATTATATTAAATGATATGCAAGATTGAATAATTATGTTCTCAAAGAGAAGATATGATTTTATTTAGGTATTCAAATGTATCATGTGAAAAAATATGTAACTCATTTACCAAGACTAGTAAAATATTCTATCCTTCGGGATGTGATTCGTTGTATCTCATACCTATATAAAAATATACGAAATGAGCGTTCGCCTATTTGGATTGAGGATTCAATCGTTGGTATCAAAGAAAGTTAACTATAATCATTAGGATCTAGATTTTGGAAAAAAGAGATAAAGTCCATATAGATAGGACATATTTTGAGGAAAATTAGAGATAAACATCATAATGTTTTTCTAAGGAATAGATTTATTAGTTTTTTCAAAAACTTTTGCAACATTTTTATAATAAAAGTTGATATGGATCTAAAATATTTTTTCTGGGTGTAATAAATATAAATATTGAACATTGATCATGATCTGATCATCAACTATTCCATGACAACATTCCTTACAACACATGTGGTTTTGCACACCTCGTTGATATGCATAGGATAATTCAAATTGTTTTTAAAAAATCAATGTGAAGGATTCAAATAGATTTTGATAATAAATCATATTATTAAAATAGAAGAAATACAAGATTTAAAATATGGTGTTAATACTAAAACAACCAATAATTATTAAATATTTTTTCCTACAAAATTAATTGTATTTGATACCATTAGTTTGGCATTTTTTAATTGATGGAACCTGATAGAATTATGTTAAAACTGATCATGATAGAAAATGCAGTTACTTCGAGAAACCAAATGGGATGTTTATATGAGTAAAAGATACTCATATTATCCCAAATCATTTATCCTTAAATATTTTTAATAGGATATACCTTAACCAACTCTCATACTCAACAAAGTATATAATAATGGATGTTTCCAAAATCTCATGTGGTGGAGACCTTTTAGAAATAACAGCTTGATATTCATCATTTGAAAAATAGGGAACGATACACATAGAAAAGTGTCTCAAATGAATGATAAACTATTTATATTTTTAAAAGAATGATGAAAATATAATATTTGGTGTGGAATAATAAATTTTATGATATAATGAAACAAATCAATTCTTTGTGATCCTTTTATTATCGGTTGTATAAAATATTTATCACCGAGGAATAATCTATGTCAATCCCCATTTTGAGGTTCCACCATGAACATGGAAACATTAATGATGAAATAAAACATATTATGAATTTATGTATTGGGATTCGGTAATTAGTTTGTGGATTTTTTCATTACTGATTGTATTTTGGATAAAACAACCTTTAAAAAAGGATTCATTACAATTTCAGAGTTATATATGTCTTAAATATCTTAAGAGTTATGGATTAAATCATGGGTAATGATTTTACTATGGAAAAATCATTCATTATATTAAAACACTTATACATTTTTTTCAGAATTTTAAATCTGATTGAATATATTTTATGAAAACATTTATGGCAATAAAACCTATTGGTTTAGTGTGTTAATGTTTTATTAGAGGAATAATATATTTAATGTTATTGGAAATAAGATTAAATTTATTGGTAAGCATTATAGAATATTTTATGTTCAATGATTTAGTAATTATAGATCATCACAAATTGGAATTATTAGAAAAATTGATTAAAAATTGTTCTAGAAAAAGGTAAACCGTCACACTGGGTAGATACTCATCGTGCCTAATAAGGACATGGGGTTTGAAAACATAAATGGTGGAAAATTAGGGGTTAATTTCTACCACAATCCTAAATGAATTTATGGTTAATATGTAATTATTATTAATTAATTAATTTTAATTTTAAATATTAATTATTTTCAAGTGCTAATCATTTTGATGATTAGAGATCAATGTATTATATGGGATATTTTTTTACTCAAAAATAATTATTGGAATTTTTTTGGGAAATAAATATACATTATTCACTATTTTATGGGGATTATGATCCATTAAGTATATATTTTAGTTTTTTAAGATTAAAAAATTTATTTTCTGATATTTATTTCAAAGAATAATATATATATTAGAAAATGATGGAAGAAGAACCAACAGATAGTATTGTTCTTTTGTAATAAAAACATATCAAGTAATTATATTTTTTTAATTATATGAAATAAAAATAATTAATCATAATTATTATAATTACATTTCCAAAATAAGTTTATCCTATTATCTTCATGTCATATTAGTCCAATGGAATTTTAAATAATCACATATTTATGTTTTTGAGGTCTTTAACACTCTTTTGATCGTTCACTTTATGGAGATCAATGTGCTCTATCACCCTCTTTAATTAATTACTATTTTATTCTATGTATCAATATTTACATTCAACCATTTTTCTCAATAGAATAGTACTATTTATTTTTAATTCAATTTTACCTTTTTTACTTCCCTTTCTAACTTATTAAGAAGATGTTGTGTTAACCCATTTTTAATGTGGGTTTTAAACAATTGAATTTTTATCTATGAATCCCTTATTTTCTGAGAGAAAGATAAAATAATGGATAATCGATTTACGTATGGTTGGAATAATATAAAAAAGGAAATTTTAAATGAAAAACAATTTATTAAACAAACTTATGTAACCCACAAGACAGATGATAAAAATTTATTGAAATGTATTTCATTTAATATATTATCAAAAAACATCTTATAGAATAAACAACTCCAAGTATAATGAACTCTATTATATTATAAATTTATATCATATCATTTAAATTGAAATTTATAAATATTTCTTTCTAATTGAGGAAAATTATTGTAATGTATTGATTAAAAATAAAATAATAGTCAACTATAAGAAGAAATTTTTTCATAAAATATGAATTTGTTCAAATAGATGGTTGATCTATACATTATGAACATAGCATAAATTTAATATTTAAAATGTTTAGAAATTTTTTTGATAGAATAAATTTCATTTTTGAAATCATCATGTAAAAATGATCATATTGAATATTTTTTTACGAATGGTTTTATTATTATGAGAATTTTCAATTCAACAAATCATTTTATCTATAGTACTTGTTGGTATAATTTTAGATTTTTTTTCTTCTAATTAATATATTTGAATTTGGATTTTCTTCAATATATGGAATTATAATGATTTATATTATATTATAATCACAAATTACTTTAAAAAGATAATAATTAAAATATTTAAAAGTAATTACTATGGATAAGGTAAAAATGACTATATATGATGTTAATATAAGAAGACAAGGTTTATAATGACCTACCAACTTATAAAATTCATATTTTTTAAAACTATATTGACTATATGAATCATAATTTAGAACATATTTTCATTTTTAATCAAATTTTTTTTTGAATAAATTTATCATTTTGGATTCTTATGGGAAATTTACTTGTAATTTACAAGTGGTTTATCATTCCCCACATATAAAAGGAAACACACTTGCATTACATATCTACACCTATAATTCCATTTATAATGAATAAAATAAAAAATCCTTCCCAAACATCATTATGAAAATGTTAGTGTCTTTTTCTTCCCAAAACTCCAACTCTATGGTGCTTCACAAGTTATCTATATGATGTTTTTCTTAAAAATGGTTACTATCAAAACAAATCCATTTCATTTACATTCATACATTCAACCATAAATTATAAATTAAAAAATCAAATATAATCAATCAATATATCTCATTTAAAAATATTTAATTTTTTTGATGTCATAATATTTAATTGTGTTCGCCTCTATCAAATGGGAAATAAATCCATCACTCATGTGTTCAATGGAAAACAACCTCGTGAACTGATTCCATATGATTTATAATAACGAAACAATATTATATTAATTATTATTCAAATATTAGTTATTTATGATAAATATGACATGTTATTATGTCAATAAATATTATATATCATTCAATTTCATACCCTTTTTACCAATTAATGAAATGATATCAATTTTAATACATATTTATGGAATACAGTCTCTATGTGTCTATATGGATAAGTTTCCTTGCCCAACTTTATTAAAAATTTATAATTTTATTTCTAATTGGTAAATATTATATTGATATCATTTATATAATTATGTACGATATATATATTTATCACATGTTAAAAAACTAGAAATTTGATTACAAAACATGCTTGATATTAATGAATGTGAACACCCAAAACAATGAAAATATTGAAAAATTTATTACATAGGGTTGTAAATGAATATATGAGGATCAGATATGATATTCATAATATGAATAGAAATCTAGTAAAAATCAAAAAAAAATCATAAAACTATTACATAGGAGATTAAATCACATTCAACAAAATGGATGCATGAGGTAAAGGACTTTGTCTCAATTTCTCTCCATTGAGGTATATTTTAATATTATCCACATCATATCAAATTGTTAACCAAACTATTCCTCAGATACCAAATATAGGAGTCTAGAATTATTTATGTGGGACTATAATTTATGGTGATCGGGTATTTCTATGGGTGGATGCTCCTCTTATGTGGGACACACCACCATCACTAGTGGGTTCCATTTATTATAAATCTGTTAGACCGAGATCTGTTTTTCATCCAACGCTCACACATGAGAGTTCCCAAGGACGATATTACTTAATTTTCCTATAATTTAAAATATATAACCCCAGGATTCTTATACATTGATATTTTAAATTTTTAGATAAATATTTATTTCATTATATAAAAACATGCCTGAGGACTGTAATATTATAGTTCCTTTGAAATATTTGATTGATGTCATCTATTCTGGTGAATGGTCATCAATATTTATCACAACGATCTTCCCATTCCACACTCTTCATTGGGATACCGTAAATAAAACCATTAATTATAACTTCGTACATGACACATAATAAAGGGAAAGCTCATATTCATAGTAAGTGTAATCAAAGAAAATACATAATCATAAGATGAGCATAAGGGTATGAGAACCTGAGAATAACATAGAGAAATCATACCCTATTTAAAAAAAGATAAAACATTTGAGTCCTGAAACAATATTAAACATTCATAATACTTGAATCATATAGAAAAAATGATATGAACGGTGAGAGTGATAATGTTTCATAACCCATAAATTTTTCATGTACATGTAAACATAAATAGTGCAATATCAATGATACCCACTAGGGAATTCATAATATGTTAAGAATGCTCTATCCATATATGAACCTACATCATTATTAGAAAAACCACTTGTGTACCCTATATTTCAGTCTTTTCCTTACCAAAATTCTATCTTCCATTTTGTGCATGGGATCCAAACCCATGTAACCTCAGACATAGTCGAAATTTTATCATTACAAAATGAATTAGAGATAGATATTGGTCCCACCCATCACAAATAAAAAATCATAAACATGTTTGGCTGAATATCATAATATATATATCATATAATATCTCATAAAATTAAATTGGATAGAAACGAATTAAATCAATTCATAATCTATGGAAGTGATACATGATTGTTAAATTTTTAATCATTTCAACATAGAACAATCCTTGGAAAATGATATATGTTTCATATGTATTATATCATTTTATAAAAAATGTAATAGAAATAGGATTCATAAATATAAGTTCATAATAATCCATTTAGAGGATGAATAAAATTGGAATCCTTTGATCACATCCCTATTAAATCATCAGTTACATTAATGAGTATCATCTTAGATGAACCAATGATCAATATTGTTAATTTAAAACATATCTCTTTGGAAATAAACTTTCATTAAAATTTATTATTTTTCACCCAAAATTTTTTAGAAATCTATTTCAATGAAAATATAAATGAAATTTTCTAGTAAATCATTAAAATATATTTTAAAACATATTCAAAAGAAATTGTACTTTTCATCTTTGAAGTAAAATTTTACTTTAAAAATATATCATTTCCAAAATCTTTTTGTTTTTAAATTATCGTTTATAATGGTAAAACATTATGATTACAATAATGATGTGATTTGGGTTTTTGTATAAAGGGGTAGCATTTAAGTGTGGTATTTGTATTTTCAAAATGATTTATTAAATAATTTTTATAATTCCTTATTTCCACATAAGTTTCAAGGTAGGTGTCTTCACCACCACCTGCTCTTATATAGACCATGAAGGCTTTATATACAATTAATTTAAATTCTTAAAATAAAATTTAAAATTTATGGGCCATCCATGATAGAAACCCTCTTTATAAATATTTGGTGAAATTGTGAAATTTGGATTTTTTTTGGAATGTGTATGTATTTTAAAATTATTAAAATGATTAATATATAATTTTAGTTTGGAATTGATGCTTGGAAAATTGGATATAAAATATTTTCAAGAAAATATTTTTTTTATTTAAATGGTTTTTCAAAATTGATTTGAAGGGTATTTGAAATAATATGTTAGTGTGTTTTATTTATTTTTTTGATGCAAACCTTGATAAAGGGTTCATAAAATTGGTGTATAATGACTAGACCCAATATAAGGGGATTATACAATTCATAATCATAGGATATGACTAACTGGTGACATCATGGTTGAACAATGTGGGATTTCTCCAGAGTATTGAACCATCCCTTGATGATAAATGGGTGGATTTGTGGATGTGTGGATGTGTGGAATGGAATGGGTTGTGCCAAATTGGAAATACAGAAATGGGTTTTAAAGGATTTCTTGTGTTATTTCCATTGAAAATAAATTTGTTTAGTTATTATTTGGGAATTTATAGAAAATAGTTTATACATTTTTAAATAGTTTTATATGAATGTTATAACACGGTCTATCATTGTGGTGTGATTTGGGAAGTATTTGGGGAAAACTAACTAAGATTTATACACACCCCATGTTTGGGAACATTGGTGTGTTTGTAGATATTATATATCAATACATAGGTAAATTCAAGTTATCTCATTTCGTTAGTGATTAAAAATTCTACCATGGGGTTGTCATGTGGATTTGCATCTAGGAGTTGGTTGGGAGCTAATGAGATGATTTCTTTATATAATTTTAGGTTTATTAGATTATTATTTTTCTTTTTATTACTCTAATATCAGTTTTGATTTGCATATTGTAAATTGATATAATATTACTTGTCTTGATATAAATTGGGTTTTATTACTTTGAACTAATTAATACATTAATTTTTTTTGATATGGTAGTGTTTGTTTCGTTGTTTTATTTTGGAGGAAAAAATCCCCCCCCAATATTTTATAAAGGCCTTGGAATTTATTTCCGTCATTTAGTTTCATATGGATGTATCCTATGGCATTTTATCTTCTTAATCACATCCTATAATAATGAGTAGGTGTTTGATGTTACATGTGGTATCAGCCTTGGATAGTCCATCACTCATTTTCGAAAAAATGGTATTCATGGTTGGTTAATAGAGTTGGAAAATCATTCTAGTTTAGAACATAAATTGGGAAAGTTGTAAAGATATAGGATTTTCAAAATATAAAATGTATAGAATAAATCGGTGTAGATGACATAAATTTTCATACATCAAATTTGTAGGTATTTGGGTACATATGTTTTTTTAGATACTTCTACGAGATATAACCTCATCTTCATGGGTGTAGGTTATGAGATGCTCATGACATGCATTGAATTAAGTGAAATCCCACTAGGGATTAATATTTTATTTTGAGTAATGATTTAGGATATGTTAGGAAAAGATTGAATTTTGAAATGTGTTGAAATTTTTCTCAAATGTGGTATTTTTAAAAGGCATGGTGTTTTTATTTTCAAAATTGTATGATTTTTTTTTGGAATGGATGAATTTTAAAAAAATTGTTTGAATGTAGAAAAGTTATCAAATTTGGAATGTATAGTTGTCATTTGTGTGATATGGAGAATTTGTAATTGCTATGCCTCTTGATTAATGAAGGAGGTATTAAATGAAATTTTCATTTGGATAGAGATAATAGAAACCATTATGCATAGATAAAATCAAATAGAAGATGATTCTTTGAATTTTTTTCAACTCTAACAACCAGTGAAACAAATAGATAGTCAGGGTATTATCAATGATTTTTATGTTGTAGATAGATGGAATTAAAGGAGTGAAAAAATTAAATTTGATCATTATGTTCCACTCCAAATTTAAGAATCCAACCCTCTATCATGGTCATTTAGAAATATAAAAAGTTGATTTGTGGTGAAAAATGATGAATCAAATCACTTATTTTCATTAGAGACTTATATAGTATAATGTGTATTTGAAAACAATTCATGATAGATTATCATGCATGACGGTGGTGGTATTTAGAAGTTCAGGATAAATTATACACATGAATTACATGAGAGGATTCAATAAAAATTTTAAAAAATAATTATATCCTCACAAGATAAGAACTCATAATACAATTAAAATTTTTAGCATGAAGTATTAAAATATCTATCTAAAAGAGTACGAGGATCAATATATGAATTCAGTCCTCCAGGAAAAGAAGATGATACATTTGAATCATATAATTATTTAATTTCTATATTAGGGTTTAGGCAGTAATCTTACTGAAATATTTCCATTCTATATAAAATTGGTATAGATATTTATGTTCAATAGAGTAATTGTGGAAGAATTGGACAACTTATGAACTATGGGTGGAAAAATAATGTGGATACCTATAGAAAATGGTGGGGAATATATTGATTAAATTAAGTGTAAGAGGGACACCTATTTGCATGGTAGTTTTATGACATAGAACTGGCTAGAAAGAATAGTGAGTCTTTCTCCAAAAACATATATTTTACTCGAATGTTTTATATTATGTTCATTTGATAATATGAAGCGAGATATAATGACACCACCACATTCATGATGAAATTGTAACTATAAGGAGGAATATTCCATTCTATTATCATAGAGCTCCTAGTTAATGTGCTCTATAAGCATCTCATTCTATGAATAAGTGATATAGTCTGACAATATCAGGGGATTGGAATTATTTTCAAAAGAAGAACTGTGGAATCCATAGATATTCTAGGAATACCTTGAATCCTTAACCAATTTAATTTCAATAGTTTTGTAAAGATAAAACTATATTGTGTAAGAAATAATATAGAGATGAGAAAATGATTATAGAGGGTAAATCTCGACCATAGACGATGAGACAAACAATTATATTGTGTTATACCCTTACGAAATCATTATTAGATAAATGAAAATATCATTCATTTTTTACTTCTTATAATGTTTATCTTATAGTTTTTTATGTTGATATGATGAGATTTATTTTAAAACATGAAACATCAATGTAAAAAAATGATTTTCAAGATAGATATGAAAAACAATGTTCTATAAATATTGTTGGGGATGAATTTATATGATATTTATTGTGGTTAAGATGGATGCTTATGTTTTTATCATGTGTATGTAATGGCTGATGGTGGTCAAATATCACATCAACTATTATACCTGATTTTTTAGATTTAGAAATGACTATGGTGGTTAGTATCTCTTTATAGGATACTATTCATTAAAGGTAGGATAAATAGCCTTTTTGGCAGTAGTAGTTAGAACTATCTAATACTCATTTGCAGTGTTGAACATTTCATTGGTAGATGAGATCGAAAATAATTGATTTCCAATTTTTTATTAGTATACATATGTTTTTAAACATAATTTATCAATATTTACACCCAAATTATTAGTAGATTTATGATTTCTCTCTTATTGTCGACTAGTCCAATCTCACTTCAATCATTGGGAAAACCCTATTGAGTTTTATACTCACCGCCATCCTTGGTACTATACTGAGTTTATTGATATTGTATATCAAGACATATTTAAATGAATGTTATCTCATTTATTTATTGATGCATCATGATACCTAGTAAAATACAAGTGGAATTGGGTCTCAGAGAGAGTTTAGATAGGATTAGAATATTTTATCTATAATGAATCACAAAAATTTTATTTGAAAACTAGAATTTTTAGTCATTATATGAAAATCATGTTCTATAACTATCAATTGTAATGAATTTATGTGGGGTTTTAATATTTGTAAGATCAATTTTTTTAATCTAATTCTAGGTATGTATTTTTTGATATTTTTCAAACCTAATAGCAGTGAATATACATTAATAATTATTTTTAGAACTGATGATAGAATTTAGCATATCATTCAAGGAGACGATAATGTGATTGAAGGTGAAGCAGGAATGTTGGCACTAGATGTTGTAAATATCTCTTACATGTTGGCATGTTGACCTTGGAATTATATGATGAGATTTGGAATAGTGGTTTCCAAAAAATTGTAGATCAGTTTCCTAGTGCTTTTCATGATAATTTCGTAGTATTTCTACAAACTTGTGAGCTAGAGTTTATGCATGAGCTATTACTAGGGTCCAGTATTAAGTAACTTATGTCATATCTGATGGAACCAACATAATTAAGGTAATTGAAATTCTAGTTGGAAGAGATATAATTAAAAGGGTTCATTGGGCCAAGTATGTCTTTGTAGAAAGCACTAGTCTTGTTTGGGAAATAGAATATGGATTTATTCATCTTTTATGGATTATTTTATTCATTAAAAAGATATGGTAATGAATCATTAACCACTTCCAGGTAGGGATTTTTTATTTTATCAGTTGATGGTGGACCTATGGTTCTCTAAAATTAACAATCATTCGGGAGATCAATAATTGTGGGTTTGGAAAGAAGATATTCTAAAGATTGATTTTAGGTGTAAATATTACCATAACAACTATGTGGTTATAATTTTTATTCTTAAAAAATCACCAAAAAACATTATGACTATGATGAATCAGATATTTTAGAGGCACCTAGATTCTTTTTTGTTAGTGTTTATCTGTAAAATAATATTTTCTTACCTAAATATGTTTGAGCATTAGAAACACTTGGGTCTAGTGATAGGTATCATAGGATATCATAATCTATAAGACAAATTAAAATTGTGTTATTTTTGGATAAATTAGTTACTTATAGCATAGAATATAAAATATGAAAATGTTGATTTTGTAGATCCGGAGAATGTAGAGATTATATGTTTTTAGAGAACTCAACATAATGAATTTGAGATATGCATTTTCCCAATAATGGATGGTTATTATATATGTTTTTTCATTAATTTTCACAAATACCCTCACCAATGACATCTTTAAAAATGGAAAATGTTACATTCCAAAAAAATAAGGAGTGTTATATGTATTTTCAAGAGGTGAAATCTCACCTTCTGACAACATTGATCAATATATTTCTAGAATTAATAAATGTTTATATTGGGTACTGTGATGCATCGGGATCTTGGGTGTTGTGTATCATCATTCTGGGATATCATGTTGTTGGTCATGGATCATAGAATATATTATTAGAAGATATGAACTACCTAATATATGATTTAGAGTTTTCTCTAGTAGTCCATGAAATAAAGGTTTGGTATCATTACATCTTCATTGTGAAATTTATATATTTTAGAGATCATTAGATCATAAAACATATTTTCTCAAAAAAAATAAATCTTTGAATAATAATATGGAGGGAGTATCTCAAAATTTTCAACATTGACATAATGTATAAAAAGGGTAATGGATATTCATTATGAGATGAATTTTTTAAAAAGTAATACTGTTAGATGGAGAAATATTATTTAGATGAGTTGCAGTTTATGTCAGTGAAATGCAACATACACCAGGTCTATGAAGCCCAAGGGAGTGTTATATTTTTCCTTAACATTCCATTTTTCTTATGTTGGCTGGTATGGTAAAATAAGTTGAAACATATGATTTTAAATGTGTTCTGAAGAAGAAAAAACTCATTGATAGGGTGATAAATGATGTATGTGACAACGTATTCATCCATTCCACCATTCAAGATTGAATATTCAATACAAATTTCCAAATAATTATATTGTAATGGATGAACAGTTTTGGTGGGTTGGAATGAAACTAATTGAGGTTAATTATGTTTTCAAATTCCTCTCTTATTAGAAGGTTAAAGAAATACACAATAATTCATCATGTATTCTACAGTATTTACCTATTCTTGTTTTTAAATGGGAATATATAGTCATAGATTTTGTGAATTCTTCCCAAGGATAGTTTATAAACAAAATTACATTTGTGTGATAGTGGATCTAATCATATAGTTATCTCATTTCAACATTATTCATGGATCTCAAGCGGTGGATGGTTTTTCTAAAATCTATATAATGGAATTTGTATGTCGATATGGTGTACTAGTTTCAACAGTATCTAATAGTGATTTATGTTTTATGTATCATTTATAGATATCATTTTATAATTCCCTTGGAACCCATAATACTATGTTTATAATGTTTCATCCGTAGATGTTTATACAATCCAAATGAAAGAAAACAATGTTTGTAGATATTCTAAAAGATTGTTTGAATGATTTTGTGGGATCAGAGAGAATCACACAACATTAAAATTTTTCTTATATAACATTAGTTATTTTCCCTCAATACACATATCTTTCATTGAATCATTGTATGTGAATCCTTTTCATTATCCACATTGTTTTGGAGAAATATCTCTAACTTTAATTTTTGTACCAAGACTTGTCAAAGATAATGAAAAGAATGTACATATAATTAAAAAAGTATGGAGATGTCTCATAGTCATCAAAAATGATATTTGGGCCATCATAAATGACCATTTTCATTTTAGGGGTGTGATCAAGTGTTACTGAGAATCTCTTTAAGACTTCAGAATCTTCTTTTTTGGAAGAAGGTATAGTTATTACTATAGTACATATTCCCATAATAGATAATTTGACATGTCATTTAGGTGAAATATATTATTGAATATTCTTCATGGTTATATTTAGTTCATAACACGTTTCAGTTATCTAAAAATTGACGAAGTTTCAACATTATTCTAAACATGTGATTTTATGGGAACACATTGACCAAGATCCACATGCTATTTTTTCTGGTGCATTTATAGATTTCATATAGGAATGAGAAATAATTGGCTTCATAATTAATACCTTAATTTTAGGCCTTATAAGAAATATTCGAATTCAAGAAGAACCAATGAAATTGGGGAAGAAAATTCTAGAAAAATTACCCGAACACTTTCATTATAATAGTGGTTTTCAAAATATTATTGACAAAATGGAAAATGTTGGGCAGAATATAGAACATACCTTTCATGTAATTAAACCTGAATTTAGATATTTTATGTATATAATGTAATTATGTTATGTTTTTTTATGTTTTGTGGACTTTTAGATGGTTTGGGGGGGTTTAGGATGCAAATATTTTGATCATGGTAATTTGAATCCATGAAACACCCCCATTAAACTGTGAGACTGAAACATTAGGGTCCTGGTAGGTGCACAGTTTGGAACAATATATGGCCAAGCCATTTCCCCTAACCATTCAACATTAAAAACAATATTCATAATATTTAGATATATTAATATTTTTCCACATAGTTCTTTTCTCTTCCCTTAATATGTCACTAAGAGGATTTTCATTCCCTCCAAAGGATGTGGATACCCTTACTCATGATCCAAGAGTATTCCCCAGTCAAATAGATGTTCATTGGATGCCCATATCTTTTAGTAACTTGTCATTGACTGTTATTTCAATTGTTTTCATCATTGTCACTCCCATGGAATAATGGATCTAACCCATTATGGATAAATCCAGGTGTTTTTATTCCAATAGTAATGATATTTGGATGTTAAATGTAGATTTAACAAGATATAAGAAATGTTTTTTCAGATTTAAGAATATTTGAAGAACAATTTGTGTTGTTCATTGTATTTTTCTTAATTTCGAGGTATGTGGATTGTCTCTCAACACCTCATAATTATAAAAAGAATAATTTATTTAGAAACTGTTGAATTTCATGAAATAATCAATGCAATTGAAGTGTAAAGCATGATTAAAACTATCATTAGTGATGTTTTCTGAAATTTTATAATTTATATATATTTTTGGATGTCAAATTTGTTTCAAAATTTTTAAATGATTATTTTATAGTTGTGGTTTAGTTTTGATGCATGGAAAATTGTTTGGAAAGTTATTTCAAAGATAAGAAGGTTTTATTGAAATGGATTGATCAATTGGTTTGGAATGGTATTATTTATAAATGTTTTTCATGTATTCATATAAATTAATGTGACCTTGGATAAGGGATTTGTAATATTTGTGTACAAGTATGTGCCTTTATATAAAGGGAATGATACATTGGGGTACATGAGATATTGTTGCCATGTGATGAGTTGTTAGACCAATAAAAGACCACACATGAGTATGGTACTCTCACATCTGAATTCATGTCTAGTTTTTTGGATTTATATAATTGTATTGGTTACACAAAATTAGAAATTCAAAAATCATTTTTAATTTTTTTTTCTGTATATCACCGTGTAAATATTTTCATACATATGAACTTTTTTGGAAATAAACATTAATCAATTGATTTAAGAAATATTATAAAAATGTGATAACTCGATCAATCATAGTTTCATGAGTTAGAATGTCATTGGCTGAAAATTAAAGGATTTTATACTCACCCCTTTGACAAAATAATTTAATGTATGTATTTTTAATAAAATTTAAATAATTTTTGGATGTTGTTCAATGTTGAAACTCACGATTTTCATCATTGTATTTATTTTAAGGGTAAATTGGAATTTTTTATTGAAATTGTTTTCAAAATGAATAAAAAATTACTGTGGTTTAATTTGAAATGATTTTTATATATCCTTTTTTAGTATTGTTAATTATTATTAAATTTTCATTCATGACATTACTAAAACTTTGGTTGGGCCAATCATCCCTTAACCAATGTAGGATCCCCAAATGGGCAACCAAATGAGGTCCGATTGGTCAAGAATCTAAGGGATATCCATCTAGTGATAACATGAACATGGGGGGTGAAATCTCATGATGGAGTGGGCTCTGGGTAGTGAACCCCATGGCAAGGAGTTTTGGGCCAAATCCTATGTTGTCCGTTTGTGTTAGTGCCACATGTATGTGTGTGAATGTTAGTCTGGGAGCACAACTCAGAGATTAATTCTATAACATTGATACCTTTATATTCCATATAACTCTTCACTACATTTGAATTCATTCTGTTGTGTGATGGAACCTCTACTGCACTTCATGTCCTCTCCTCTACACTCCACTATAGATCTGATGCCGCCGCTCAGCTCATCTGGTCTTCCATTGATATTCACCTCACACCCATATAGATTCACTTCCAAACATTACTACCCTCTCGGTTATCAATTGAGAACCAGAATAAAAAACACCCTAATCCTCACCATCCACCCCTACTAGCATTAAAGGAATCCCCTTCTTCACACCTTAATTTCCACTAACACACTTAAGAACACCATGGTCACAACCTACTGATACTCGTCCTCTACCAAAGATCCACCTTCACCAACGCCATCAAGATTCTCCTTTGATAATGACTGTGACATCACCAAACTGCCTTTAATCTCATCCATCCACTCTGAGTGATATAGTAGATGAGGATAACCACCTCCATCCTCCACATACCTGCCACTTCATTTCTCACCAACCACTACTGATCCTCAATCCCAATTTAATGTAGGCCTCTAATGACACCTCTCATTCTACCATGCCCAATATTTTATATAACACCATTCAAAATTTCCACTTATATGTGGATATTATATGTCCGAAATCCATTTGTAAGAGGCGAACATCCATCTAGATCCATGTGAGATTTCTTCCACACAAAAGAATGTAAATACCCCAGAGAATTAAGTGTATAATTAGACACCCCAAGTAACTATGTAGTTATTTCAAATTATATATCCCCGTGTATTTTCAAGGACCATTAAACAGAATAAAGGAGGCTTCCCACGCCCTCTTCAAATATAAATACGATTCCACCCCACTATAAACCATCGAGCACTAAAGGGGTGATTATCTATGAGGTGGGAGTCCACCCATAGGGGGATCACCTACATGATGCCTAGTTATTTCCCATATTTATATTCAACAATTTTATTTTTTATTACTTCATTTTGTTTTAGTTTTTTTAATAAATAATTTTATTTTTTAATAAATAAATTTTTGAATGTTTTTACTATTTTCTTTCACTATCATTCTCCATTCTCTATTATTCTACTAAATTTTTTCTATTTTCATTATAAATTGTAATAGTAATATTATTATTATTATAACATTTTTATGTAAATTGTAAATTTTCCCCTTATAATTCTCTTCTCATTCCTCTACAATTTTATTTTATTTTTTCTTCTCTCTCTCGTATTAATTATTTTTAAATTAAATATTATTATTTTATTTTCCACCATTTTATTTTTTATTTCTACTCTCATTCTTCTTCTTTTTACCTTTTTCATTTCTTCCCATTTGACAATGTTATATCCTTCCCTTAATATGAGGAGATGAATTGAGGTTTAAATCGAGGGTGGTCAAAGTGTTCTTCACAATTTCTAAAATCATATTTTAGGTTTGATCTATATTTTGTTAGCATGAATGGATGAGGAAAATGTGCCCAATGTTATTAATTACATTAAATGACATGAAGCTCAATTAGTTTATATTTATTTTTTTAAATATTATTTCCCTCTCTCCACTGGTTAGTTGTTTATATGGTTGACTTGAGATAATAAATAGATGAAATAATGTCGATAGAGATAGTTCCTACAATATAGAACCTACTAGCCAAAGGAGTGTCATAATCAAAGAATAATGGATGATGAATTGAGATAAATTTAGAATTAAAATATTTCATAATTTCTAAAAGAAAATAGTAGTAATTAATATATAAGACTTCATGTTTGGATTATCAATCTAAAATAAAAAAATATAAATAAGAAAAAAAAATGAACCCAATGACAATCCCCAATTTATTTTCATTCTTCCTTAACATTTTTTTAAACATATTATGCTAGTTTAGAGTTTTATATTGTATGTAATAACAGTTATTTAAAAATTAATAAAAAATTATTTGTCTTTGTTTTTGTTTTTTAAAAATAATTATAAAAATCGATTATGTGATATTGAATAATTGAGTGAATATATTGAGAATCCCCTAAAATGAAATGACCCTGGTCAGCTAATATTATGTAATAGGAAAATTTGCTTGTTTAGTAATCCCACTGACAGATATGTGTCATATATAACACTTTTTTGGGGATCTAATCATTATTTTTCATTACATTTCTTTTTTCACACTTATATTGTTTTTAATTACATTAAAAAACATAATTTTTTTCCATGATGAATTCAATTGACTATTATTCTGCATGGACTTATGATTACTAAAAGGTGTAGGAACCCATAATTGAACAAACACGCTCCACATAATAATTTGTTGCATTATTTTTTTGAATTATCAGAAGAGATAAAAGAATACTCATAATGGATGATCAATTCATGGAAATCATCTAAGATCATATAGTGTCCCTCAAGAAACCAGCTCTTGAAGGACTATCAGATGAATTAAATAAATTCAAAGAGAGCATCCCAAAATTTAATCATGATATAGACAAGACCCAAGAAGTTCCATCTAATCTTTCTCACAAAAAATATGAATATTTCCCACTGAATAACTGTTGGGAAAAATTTGTGAAGCACAAACTCAATTATGATATCGATGATTTAAAGTAGATATTTCAAGATCTTAATGGAATAATTGATTAGATATCTTGGAAATACAATCTACCCCTTTAGAAACCATAAAAATAAACAGATGATAAGTGTCTTTGACATACTGGTTATTTTGGGAAAATTCATAATCATGATTAAATGAATTTTGTGTTTTCGTAGCCCATCCATTTCAATATTCAAAACCATGATTAAAATGAGGAGGAAGACGTTATTTTTGAGCTCCATGTAGGAGATCTATTAGAACATAACGAATTTTGGAATGAATGTTAAGATCTAAATAATCTCCCAAAACAATGAAAAGAAGAAGAGACAAAACCATGGATGTATGGCACATCCCATGTGGTATAGTTTTAAGTATTTATAGAGGATCTTTAAGACCATACATCGTCAACTAAAATCCAACCCCAAGATGAACTCACTACTAGTGAAACAATTTTAGCCTTATAAATTAAGGAAATGAATCATTTCTCTATATATTAATCATTTGATTTTATTTAATCTAAATCAAATATTAATACTAACTTCATTGAATTTATAAATTCAAATGATAAATTCTATTCCTTATAGGAGTATACATAAATTTAAAATTAACCTGTTGTGGAACACCTAAAACTCCATGAATTCAATGAATGTGAAATTGGGGAAGCCCATGATAAAATATAAGTAGCTGAGCCTGTGGAAATCAAGATAAATTATTATCACATTAAATTAGATAAATTACTTAATATAATTTCAAATTTAAATTTTATTCTAGTAAACCAGCCTATTGATTTTCTCCTTGAAAACCAAATTCTTGTTTCCTATGTTGATCCATTACAGAAAGATAATTAAAAGGTTCCACAAGTGTTAATTATAAAGGGTGATGTAACATACATCATCCTACACTATCCATGAAATCGATACATAATTTTTAATGGTGTAATATAGATTAATCAATCCATGGATCATTCCTTGTGATCACATATAAAAAAACTACTATAAAATATATATGTGGTTCTTTAAATAAAATATGTTTTATCATCCCGCAAACATTGGATAAATAATGGTACTAACTAGAAAAGGTAGTAAAAACATAGGGGCAATTGGAGGGATCATACCCAAAAATATCTTTCAGACATCATTTCGTGGAATCTAGATTTCAATTTATGGTATAGTTAGTATTACAACATTTATCAAACTCTCTATTTTATTTTTGAGTTTAACTTATATGATACTTGTTCCCAATTATTTAATTTGTTTTAAAATCATGATGGATTATGGAATCCCCAAAAGTGATGGAGGAAAGGGGATATGCTTCTTTAGAAATAAAATTCACTTTAAGTGATTATATTTTTAACTAAATACATTTTTCAAAATAATGTTTTGATATTTATTTGTAAAATATAATTCCCACACATAAATTATTTAATTAACTGACTAACCTATAGGACATGTGTTACATAGGAAACATTTTATTCAAGTTTTTAGATTTCAATTTTAATAAAATTTTATAATTGAATTCATAAATTTAGTTATTCTATAGAAGCATGGATATTAAAACGAGGACTCATGATTTGATAGAATTGGTTGAATCATGTAAAGTAAATTTACAAAAAAAATCATTCATCGATTTTATAACAATTATGTGAATTTATTATTGTTATTAACAATTTATTCAGTGACTGTCCAATTTTATATATCCATTCATGAGAGTAGTGCTAGAATAAGTACATCATATTTTATCTTGAACATATTTGATGAGGGATCTTCAAATATGTCACTGACCAGAACTTATAGTTGAAATTTTCAATTCTATGACTATAAAAATCACTTTTAAATTATTTGAGGATTGATTTGAAAATACATTATCATTAAAATATAATATTTACCTAAATCCATTTGTATCTCATAGAATCTATGTAAAACCGTTATGGATATGCCATGTTTCAATCCATTTTTATCAATTCATGCCATACATATAGTAATTTCATGACATTTTTAAGCTAATGTATGGGATGAAGGTAATAGTAGTGAGAGTGTCCATTTTTATTTCCAAAAGAAGTGAGGGATGAATATTGTGGGAATAAATTTAGTTTTTTGATTTATACGTGATTCTATATTGTTCAACCCATTTGAAATAAAAAAAGTGAAAAAGAAAAAAAAACAGAAAACATTGAAAAGCATTTGGTTGAGGTTTTGGAAAACAAAAAAACACCATTAATATTCCTAGTATTTTTATCAAATCTGGTTAGGTGATGGACGTGAGGTTTATTCAATGTATAACATTAAAAAATGTAAAAAATATGAAATGACATTCAAAAAAGGATAAAGGCGTTATAAAAGAAAAGAAATATTAAAGAGGGTGTTGATATCAATCATTTGGTTTCAATTTTATCATGATCATTAACTTATCTGCTTTGAGAAATTAGATTTTATACAATTTGGAGGATATAATTTCATAAAAATTTTACTTTTAAAATCATGTTGTATCATTTCAAAGATAAAAATCATCCTTGATCTTAAAATTTTATAACAAATATTCCTAAAAACCATTACCACATAGACATTTGAACCATAATTTCAAGATATCATGATTTTATGACATTTTATACCATACAAAGTGGAGAAATTATTTTATTTACACGATTATGGATAAGGGACATTTATTCTAGATATGATTATAATTACCCATTCATTTTTATCATTAGAGATGCATTAAAAATTAATAGTGTGAAAATTATGGATTTTCTTTTGATAATAATGAATTGAGGATCTTGAATTAAGGAGATGTAGATTTTCAACAATTTAGAATCATGAAAAATAAAAAATATTCATGGTTTATTTCATTTAAAATAAAGGTTTTAATTTTATTCATTATGGTGTATTTTAAAATTTTCATTTATCATTGAGCGTTATTTTATATTATTTCTTTTAAATTTTTATATTTTTAAATTTGGTTCTCTATAAACATTTGGATGTTATTTTATTCTAGAAAATAATCATTTTATAGGTGTGGGGGTATTTTATGTACTCATTATATGAGCATATATTTAATCAAATTTCAATAATTTTGTGATATTTTTAATGTAAAATCTCATGATTAAAAATGTTTTTGCAATCTATTGGAAAATTTGAATAAAGACATGAAAATGGTATAAAAATGAAATAAAATACTATTGTTTTTGAATTTGAAATTCAATTTATAGATAATTTTTATTTTTTATGTATTTTAACTTTTTATAACTTTTCTTTTAAGACTTTACAAAATATTAGGCTATGAAAACTAGCCCTCAATAGATAAAGGCTTGTCATCTACCCCAAACAAGATGGCTTTCCCGGTCAAGCCACTATAGAAGAGAAGTCTAGACCCATCCTAAAAATGAAGGATCATATACCTGGATGTATTGGTCCCTCAATGGTTGACCTCATGACTAGTATAGGTGGGGTGAAGCCTACATGGTCCATGTCTTTCGCGACTCCTATTTAGGTCTGTGCAACTGAGGTCAGGAGCCCAGATCAATGAAGGCACATAGTGCGCTGATCCTACACTCATACATATAAAGGATCACCACATATATTTGAAATTTGATCTGTGATTTGTTCTCTAGGATGCTCTTTATTAGCTCCACCACACTCTGATGCACTCCAACACAACATTCCAACTGCCACTATACTCTGCTGTTAGGACTCTGCAATCTGCTTCATGCCACTGTGACTTCTACACTCGGCGTCAACTACTATTACTTTCTTAGTCATAAACCACCAAAATAAACACCCTAATTCTCAACCATTTTCACCACTAACATCACCATAAACCCTTACTTCACACCACATTCCCCACTACCACCCTAGATAATACCATGGTCATCACCATCCGATGATTGAAAAAGACCTGAGATCCACCTTCACTAAGGATATAACTACCGACCATAGAATATATATAGGTCCTAATCCAAATCCTATAAATCTCATTCGATCCTCCACCAATAACATTAAAGGACATAGTATATAAAGGGATCTTTCACCAACCTCCACCACTCATCCCATGATTTTTTAAAAGTAACTAAATGATACAACTGTATGTTAGATGGAAATTTATTTATATCGAAACCATAAAAATTATAAAAGAATTAATAATTGTAATAATGAACTAATAAAAAACAACGGATTAATTATCAATATTTATCAACATTGTGTTACGTCCATATATTTTAGAAAAGAAAAATATGTCCGATAATGTATTTTACACAAAAAACTGAGCTCAAATGTCCCATTAAATATAGAAACAAAGTAACCAAGACCTTAAATTGTTATGTATGAATGTTTTAACTACATTATGAAATATTATTATAAAAATATACTATTATTTATATATTATAAACAAATTAATTTTAATTACTCAATCTAAATTTAGTTTCTTTATAATACCTCTTCAAAGTAATTAATATATTATTATTAATTTTTTAATTACATCATATTTTATAACGCCATATTTCCACTTATTCGAGTCTAAATAATATATATGTAACTGATTCATTTTTCAAATTATCAAACTAAAAGTTCGGATTTTAAATAGTTTCTTCATTTAAAATTATCTATATTTTAGAAAATGTTGGTGTCAGAGCCACATTATTAGTGGAAGGAGGACCAAATTATTTGACATATAAATTTATTATATGATCATCTTTTCATTTAGGATGACTATATATTTCCAATTGATAAATTATATCACCATGATATTTATTTTCAATGAAATTTAAATAATTTTTTCATGTTATTCATTCATGAGGTTTATAGTTTATGATTTTCCAATGTGGAATCATATTTAAGTTACAATCTCCTTCCAATTCTGATTAATTACAATCATGGTTCCTTTAGATAAAATACTATGCTCTTATTTTCATAAACAATATATATATATTTATATTACACGCATGAATTATATATTATTAACATATTTTATTTTCTATTCTTCCCTTATTAGTTAAATAAATACCAAGACAAGCATTTCTAGTTGATAGTAATCATATATTTTATTTTAGATCAGAGGACATTCACTTCAACATCAATTTATTTTGAAAATTTATTCATTCCTTATATTTTATAAAAAAAATACATGAAAATAATTTCTGAATAATGAATTACCATCTATTAAAATATTTTAAATAGAAATTCCATATCATTTTTCAAACGGTTGACTTCTGGCTCAATTTTTCATAATGATTTGAAAATAATGTTTTATTACATTTTTTCATTAATGGGTATACATACACTATGTACATTATTTTCTTAGATGTATTATTTTTATTATTTTACATTATTTTTTAAATAATTGTTTTTTCAAAAATAAAATTCTGAATGTATTGTTTTCAAATGTCATTTAAAAAAAATAAAAATTTATTTTCAATAAAAAAATTAAATAATGCATTAATGGTATTTCAATTGAAAAAATTAAATAACCCTTTTCTTAATTATTATACAATGGGTATATTATTTAGTGATACCAAGCATATTCTTCATCTGGATAGATTATGATGATTTCATAGAGATTGGTATGGAACCCATTTCATTTCTATTGGATAATAATGCTTAAAATATATTAAAAAAGGAAATATTTATTTTCCATGTGATAATCAAAATTCTAATAGATTGTTATGGAATTTTATTATTTTCCATGGGTTAATCAAGATCCATAGTTATTACTATGGAACCTATTCATTTTTTAGGTGATAAACATATTTCGATGATGTTTTCATGGAACAAATTTATTTTCATTTATTTAATTAAGTTATGAAATATATAGTGATTGATTTGTGAGTTTTATGATTAAATAAAATCTCTACGTATGTTATTTATGAAGTGGTTCTTGAAAATTAAATACAATTTGTGTACCCATATATATAATGGTGGTCCTGATATATCTTATATGATGGGTGCTCCCAGATAGTCCTCGAATGCTTTGGGTGATAATTATGTTTCCTAAAGACATATATTCGATGTCATCCATAGGTTTATTAAAATTTTAATGTTTATTTTGGTGTTCCATGATGATGATTTTCTGTGATATCCACACATTTTTCTACTAACCCAATGAGTATAAAATGTTGCCATTGATCACGATTAATATCACATGCCTCATGATTATTGATTCATATGACTCTTTCCTTTATTGAAGCATTATTAAATGTTTAATGATTGATGATTCAATTAATTATGGATTTTAGTTATTCTATGTTTCAATCATTAACGCTGATTAGGTCAATGTAAACTTATGCATTTATTTTTATAATTTATAGTATTTAATTTTTAATTCTTATGTATACCCTTACTGAGTATTGGAGTTCACCCTTATTAGGTTTTCTTTTCCCCATCCTATGAAGTATGTTTCTAAATGAATTATTTGTATAAGGATTTCATATATATCATAATTATGACATAATTTAATATATTAAAACCAAGGTTACTTAGAAGAAATAATCATTCTAAGAAAGGGGTTTTGGTTATGATAGAGTTTATCACTATTACACTAAATTCTAAATATAATTGTTCCACGATATTATAGGTGATACAATATTTACATTTGTTATTTTTATGTTTTGTAATGTGATTATTGAGGGAAAAATCATCATTTTCAAATCCATAAATGTATTTTTTTGGATTTTGGAACTGCATTTGGGATTCTGGTTCAAGAAAAATATAGTTGGCATCCTGGGGATGATTATATTATTTTATAGATTAAGTTGATTTCATGTGATTTTATCATAAGAGTTATGGATATAATCATTGTTAAATTATATTTTGGACGATCATAAGTTCAATTAATTATTTTTAATGATATTTATTTTTCTCTGATTGATTTTGATAAATTAATTTTGAAAATACTGAGACCATGCACTAAGATGACTCGAGATTCCGATGCTCGGTGTGACCAGAATGAATCATTGAATAATGATCAATTTTTTAATTAAAAACTCTCAATAGATAAAATTGAACTTTAATAACATCTAAAAGGGTGCCCTGATCAATATTCCAAGGGCACCATTCGATATATAATTAAGACATTTACATAGGTGATGCCTAACCTTGACCGGCACAGGTGGAGGGTGAATGTTAAATTTTGGACATGAATGTTATTAAAATATTATAAAAATTAAATTAATTTGTTTTTATGCTGTAGAATAACATTAATTCCTTTTTATTAAAATATAGGTAGATGTCCAGTGTTCCAATTCACAGCCCTATAATTTTCTGAGATCTCTTGTGAGGGGCCTGCTGTTTTTCCTCTCTTTGGTGAATGACAATGGAGACGTGGATCAATATAATTCCTTAACATATCATCAATGACAACAAACCATAATATCTAACGATCCTATACCATATAGGGTGTGTTTTTTTGATTGATTTCCTTCACCATTCTTGAATTTCTATAACGAATGTGAATCAATAGAGGAATGGATTGATTCATATATTGTGTGTATATTTTAAGGATGAGTTTTATATTAGGATATTTTTATCATGAATTGATTCTATGTAATAATTTATTTATATTTTATCCCTCTATTCTCCAATTCTAATGTGGATGGATCTAGGATGAGACAAAAAGGCCCTAATCCATCCACATTGTGCATTCATTTTTTACGTCACCTTTCCCAAAATCTGATGCTTGATCCCAATTGTGCAATGATCTAGGCCGTCTACGTAGATCAGCCACCAGTAGGAAGATTAGCAGTAGTGACCTATCTAGGATGGAGATAGGTGACAGGAAAGAGTGTTTGGAGGAGGTCAAGGTGGGGGTGATTGGAATGGGGAAACGGGTCGCGTCAGCTCCAAGGTGTAGGTGGAGGAGGCCGCTGGCTTGACGATCGGTTGTAGAAGCCCATGACGGCACATCCATGGCCAGGCGGGTCATGGTGGTGGCAGACTACTATGGGACGATATTGCCATAGAGGGACATGTCTCCGTAGTTCCATGTCAGATGGAGGACATGTGGCCAAGCCATGTGTGTGAACTAGTCATGAAAATAGATTGTGTGAATCATGGAACGGTCGTGTTGACCGAGGTGGCTGTCATGGAAATGGTCAGGCGAGCGCGTCACCATGGTGGGGTGAAACCAAGCGGGGCACATTCTGTACCGATAGGATGGCCTACATGTTGCTGTCTAGGCCCAACTAGGGTCAGCTAGTCCTAGTTGGTCGGGTCAGCCCTGGCGTGACAGGTTGATGAACCCTGGGTGGGACTGATAAGTCGGTGTGTACCCATCCACAACCAACCCTTTTCAATAAAAGAACTATAACATTAAAAATGTAAGTCAATTTAACAAGATATTTATGATCCATGACCCTCGTCAAGAGGTGGTCATTTACAGATGTCTTTCAGGGTTTTTTTTAGAACCAAAGAAGGTATGAAGCTTCCCCTTGGTTTGTTCCTCCAAGGATTGTTATGACGTTGCGTCTAGATCTCCGGGCAGGAATACCCTTGAGTTGATAGAGTCCTGGATATAGTGGTGGAATCCTACATGGGACTTGAATGATATTTTATCATCCATGATGGAGGTTCTAGGGTATTTTCATGACGTCTGAGCATATATCATTAATCCTTCATTTAGTGGGTTGTATCAGAAGGGTTCACCATTATTTCCAAATAAAATTCCTAATGTTACAAGCCAGGTCGGTAGGGTTTTTCGTATTATATATGAAAAATACCATACATTTTATGTTAATACAAATTTGGTTTAGGGTATTATTTTAGGATAATCCCTTTTCTATATATCATGATATTTTTCCAGTGTTTTCTCATTGGCTCGGGCTCAAATTTGTAGGACCTCTGGTATGAGTCCATGATGACATCAAGTCTAGAGAATCGAGTTCTCTCAGAATGATTTCCCCTCGAGTAGAATATTATGGTTAATTATTGGATGTGATTTATCCTCTATTTATTTTTGGATGGATTTGAGTATATATGGATGTTCATGGTATGTATATGTGTGTATACGAGTATAGAGTTGATTTTTCATTATTTTGTGGTTTTTTTGTGTGGTTTCGGGGTGTCATACTTAGATTTTTTTACACACCCCTATAAAGGCTTTTACGGCATGTGTCATGTCTTGTGAAAAATATCAATGGTTTGATGGAGTCCTAGGTGGAGGGGGACCAAGACTTGGAATCTAAGGTACCTTTTCATATTATATTGGTCGAGGTGTTTCTATTAACTTTCTACAATAGCATAAGTACCCCTATTTGTAGGTCAGTCATTGTAGTTGTCATATATTTGGTGAGCTTGTACTATGGCCCAATTTACCTTCCTATACAATAATTTACTAACGTAGTCTATAGATGGTTAGTACTGTTTTCATGCTTGTTGGTTGGTGTTTTATATTTTTTTCATCGTGGGATCGGAGATTTGTGCATTCATACAGTTACATAGGAAAATGCCTCCCATTATTCGAGATATTATGACACAGAGTTAGTCTCCTTATCCTGGCCTATTTGAAATGGGTTTGGGGTAGTCATAGATTGGGACCCACTCAGAAAGATCGTGACCGAGTGGTATAAGATAATTCAATTACACATTATGACTAGGAGTCTGTATAATTGGTCTCAGGAAATCGTGTCCAATGTTCCGAGTTCGACATTTTGACAAGCGAATCTAGTGTTGGTGTGGTGACTGATGTATCCATACACCAGGACTCTGGAAACCTTCATTATGATATAGTAAATGAATAACATAGAGTTCTAGTAAATGAATGGTACATGCATCATAAAAAATTGGTTATTTTAATGTTTTTATTGAGTAAACTCTCCAAGTATAATCTATTTACCATGATGCTTCTTAATAAGCATTAATATGCCTCCACATAAATAACCAAAAAGGATTATAATAAGTGATCACATGGATGATTTTTCTAGTGATGTGGTGTCAGTACTGGGGAATCCATTAGACATGGAACCTTTAGGTGGTCTTCCTACTATAGTTCCACTTATCGAGCAACAGTTATTCTTGGTGCAACTGGTAGAGGATACACATTGGCAGAGTGCATTTCATCAGTTCTAGATATAGATAAAAAAATGTTTTTGGGAACAACCGACCCACATGTAGATGAGGATTGGCTGGATGTGGTTACACTTGTCTTCCAACTAGTGAGGACACCAGCTGATCAGATGTAAGTACAAGGTATAAGTCTTCTTCAGGTCTCAGCGGGGCGATGGTGGAGATTAGTGTTTTAAAAAAATGACAAGATGATTGTCACTTTATTTTCATTGAGTTATTATTTAGAGAGTACATATTTCTGGAGACTTTTCACTTAGTATTCATACAACAGCTCCAACATCTTCCATAGAGAAGAAAGATAATAGAAGATTACTTGGAGATGATTATCGAAATTTTATGTCAATCATAGATATGGTGTGAGACATGTTTTTCAAGTATCATTTTTTGAGTAGGTACTACACTGGAATACATGGGAATTTAAGGTATGTTTTATCATTCATACAAATGTTGGAGTATTGGAACGAGCTCTACTCATGGACAGCTTCTTGGCAGAGCAGACTCTAGGAGTGGGAGCTACCAGCAGGCACTAGGGTGCTGAGTCTTTTATAGTGGGTAGTTGGCATAAAATGAAATTTCCCAAGTAGTCCATGTCCATTAAGAGACTACATTAGGATATGGGATCAGTATTGTTAGGCCCCCATTATTGAGCGGGACAACAGAGGGAAGAAATGTGTTTCACATGCATCTATTTTGGACACATTGCTCATGATTGTCTACCACATCATACAGACAATCATCAGACGATTTAGGGACTGCCTTATTTGATGTAAATGTTTGATCAGGGTGGTCGGTAGGGAATCATACGTGGAAGGGGAGAGGAATGGCCAACATGAGGTTGGAGGGGGTTTGAGGTACTACCACCACCTCCCCTCGTGGTCCACCAAGGGCTCTAGGAGACGGTGGACATGAGAGGGGCCAAATAAATTTGATGGAGGATTATGACATCGGTTCATCTGAAATTATTAGTATACGATCTGTTTCTTTTCTACCCTAAATACAGTTTTTATAGACATAGTTGCTAGTCAATCCTTCCATGCTACAGAGATAGTTGAGAGCTCAAAGATTCTGATTGATCCATTTGATCAATTCTCTTATAGAGATTCCTACCAGAGGGGATGCAATGATCATGTACTAGTTCAAATAGTGTGAGAGTATTCTTAGAAGTTTGGGATTCAGGTGTGATCTCCTAGTAGTGGTGTCGAGGCCTTATGATGTCGTTCTTGGTATAGACTGGTCATCCATTGTTCAAGCTTAGATTGATTGTTTTAGGCATACAGTGTGTTTTGTCTGTTGAGATCAAACAAGGATTTAAATTTCTAGAGAAAAAAATACATGCAGCATAGGATGGACCTTGTTGGAGGAGGGTGTAGCCGACCAATCTCTAGTTTGATAAACTCACCCTTGGTGTGGTGGAGGACAGTAGTATGAAATTTCCTAGAGAGGTGGGAGAGTATGAGGAAGTCTTCCACAAGGAATTCACAATATAACCTCTTTTCTAGGATTTTGACTTCTTCATAGATTTATAAACCTATGACATCCCTACAAACAAATCATATTTCTCTCATAGAGCTTTAGGAGTTGACCGGATAGTGGGAGGACTTGTCGAGGAAGGGCTTTGTAAGACCCAACATTTCAGCATGGGCAGCCACATTTTTGTTTTTTATGAAGTCTTGAAAGAGTTTGAGGATATTTGTGGACTTTAGTTTCCCAAACCGAGTGAACAAGAAGAACATGTTTCTACTTCCCGGAATTAGTGACCTCATTGACCAACTGAAGTGAACTATTTGTTTCTCGAAAATTGAACTCAGATCTGACTATCATCATCTTCTTGTATGGGAAGAGGACGTACTGATGTTAACCATTATATGTTGGTATGTCCACTACAATTAAATTTTTAAGAACTTCATCTTCTCCAACACCCCTGATGTGTTCATTGGACTCATTAATATGATCTTCTAGAAATACCTTTAATGGTTCATTGTGGTATTCATTAATGATACCTTAGTGTATTCATAAAC
This sequence comes from Viscum album, assembly GCA_963277665.1. Lineage (NCBI taxonomy): Eukaryota > Viridiplantae > Streptophyta > Magnoliopsida > Santalales > Viscaceae > Viscum > Viscum album. The sequence goes on along the minus strand of OY728161.1, from coordinate 910,032,340 downwards.
TGAGGAGATGCTTGTAATACACCTGATAATGGTTCTAGCCATGATTCAAGTGTACCAACCTTTACGGGAAGATCTCTAAGTGTCAGTTCTAGATTCATGATATCTACTTTCTAGGACATGTCATTTCATATGCTAGAGTTGTTGTGGGTCTGATTAAGATTTAAGATATTCTTGTCTGGGAGCCACATAAGAGAGAGACTCTTGTTAGTAAATTCCTAGGATTGGTTGGGTACAATCGGTGAATTTTTCCCAAATTTTATAATGTAGAACCATCCTTGACAGATTTGACAAGGATGGAACATCCGTACATGTGCACATAGATGCGTCGGTCGTGTTTTCAAGAGTGGAGTTATTGATTGAAAAGAACACTCATATTGAGGCTACCAGAGGAGGGTGTCATGTATATAGTTTTATGCAACACATCCAGGATTAGACATGGATGTGTCCTGATCAAGGGTAATGTGGTGATTTCCAATGCCTCATTCTAGTTGATACAACATGAGAAGTAATACATGACCGATGATCTTAAGATGGAAGTAGTGGTCCTCACATTTAATATGTGTTGTAACTACATGATGGGGGAGAGGTTTACCATCTAATAAATCCACAAGATCCTCAAAAATATATTTTCTTAGAGGGATTTGAACATGGGATACAGGCCATGGCATGAGTTCCCCAATGAATTTGACTTCTAGATTGGTTATTCTATTGTGAATTGGAACTTGGCGGCATTTACACTAATCAAGAAATCCAACATGCGTTTTCTGAGTGATTTGCTGAAATAGTTGGTTGTGCAAATGATATACTTCATAGATGATGGTTGAAAGTCTTATCTCCAGTCAATGGTTGTCACCTCCCCACTCATATAGAATGTTAGGGACGCACAACCTGGCAATGTCAACTGCGAGTCCAAACATACATAGTTGTCCAGAGGGAATGCCCCTGATAGATATTTGATTGGTGGGGAGCACATCATTATCTTCCGAGGGCACAAGGTTGTGATAGTGGAATTTTTTGAGGTGGTTCTGAAGGAGTTCAACACATCCCCCATGGTGGTAAATCCAGATGTGGTGAAGATGTTACAAGACCTTTGATGTGAGTTCTGGTGTCCATGGATGAAGAAGTCAGTGACAGAGTTTTTTCCCAGTGCTTCAGTTGTCAACAAGTGCAGGGAGTGTGCAAGGTTACAACATTCTCGACTCCGCAACTCAAGGTCCTATAGTGGATGTAAGATGGAATATATATATACTTTGTGATAAATTTTCCAAGAACACCACAGTGAATTGATACCATCTGGGTGACCATTGAACAACACACCATATTGGCCCAATTCCAACCTATTCAAGAAAAGCGTTCCTTATAGAGCATTATATTCCTCAACATTCAATATATAATTGAACTTCATAGGGTTACCTCATTCATCATTTCATTCCATGACACTTGTTTCACATCCTGGTTGTGGAGGGGTTTGTAGGTTTCATTTGGAACTCAGTAGTGGTAGATAAAATCTTTTAATCCAATGAAGGACAGCAAGATAGAGATGACCATCTAGGTTCTAGAGGACATTCTCTATGCCAACATATTTGACATTGGTTGTATTAAGAAGGACCACCTACCCCTAGTGATGATTTAAAAAAACAGTTCCCACCTCACCAAGGGAAACAAAATGTTCAATTCCATGTACTACAGACCTTGCATATCACTTTTATGATGAACTGACATAGGGGGGTCCATACATATGGGCCAAGAGTTGTTATGGGATACCACCAAGATGTGCAGATCATCTATGTGAAGATTATGAATGCATAGATCATGTAGAATAACTATGATGGTTATAGATGGAAGACCTTGTAGTTTTAGTGGGAGAGTACATTTTACATCGTGTCTCACCTCGATGGGGATTGTGGAGATTTGTATAGGGAAGAAAGTTGTCTCTGTGGTTCATCGACCCATTTCTGATTCGGTGTAGAGTTGGAAAGGTTGCATAATACCTATATTAACCCCCACAGTTTCACCAGGGGCATGATTTCATTCATACGTCGCAACTTAGGCGGTACATGCATGACTCATAAAAAATTTTCGACTTTGGAGATCTAGAAATTGATGATGGGAAAAGATTTTTATAATACACAGTGGTGATTGAGAATCGGTATGAGAAGATCCTTTAGGGAGGAAAATTCCTCTATTTTTTTGTGTTACCATTGAAATATCTAGGATAGCTCCTAGGAGTGGGATGACTAGATGCATTATTAGTACCCCCATATTTATGTTGAGTATCCCATGATTTGTATTTTTGGGACGTAAATCCCTAAGGTGGGGAGAATGCAATGACTCATAATATTCTACAATACATTTAAAAAAATAATTGGGAAAATATTGTGACCAACCAGTCTAAAGGCTTGAGTACTTGAGGCATAGTGTGACTAGAATGAATCATTTAATAATGATTATTTTTTAAAATAAAAACAATCAACTATTAACTTTGAACATTAATAACATTTACATGAGTGGCCAGATTGAAAATCTAAGGGAATCATTGCTTCTACAATAGAAGCTTCAATTTTACTGGGGCATAACATTGACCGGTGTAGTTTGAGGGTGAATGTTAAATTTGGGACATGAACTTTATTAAAAATTGTTTAAATAAATATTTTCATTTTTTGTTGCTCAGCGGAACATATTTGTTTCCATTTTATTAAACCTAGAGGTAGGGGTCTAGGGTTACAAATCACATCCCTTGAATTCCCTGACGACACATTAGAGATGATATATCATTTTCTTCTCTATGAAGAACGATCATGGAGATGTGGGTTGGTATTGTTGTTCAAAACATCATAAGTGAAAACAAATCCAGAATAGAGAACGATCCAATCCAGGGTATAGTGTGTGTTTCTATTTCATTTCCATCCCCATTATATAATTCCAATGATGAACAAAAATCAATAAATGAGAACATTGAATCATGAACCATGATTATATTTGCAGGGTAGGTTTTTTATTTTCATATATTTAACATGAACTGAATGTATGTTAGAATTGATTTAGTTTTTAGCCAACTTTTCATCAATTATCACATAGAATGGTTATTTCCAACATGAACAAGGCCCATATCCACCAATATTTTTCCACTTAATATTTCACATAATTTCATCAATAACTACTTCTAGTTCTTCATAGTGTAGTGATATATTTGGTCTCTTCACATCAATCGATGATTTGTTGGTTGGCGATGAGCCGTAGGCGAAACATGCATCAGGTAGGACCACGACAGTGGAAATCGAGACATGATATAAGGTTGCGTCAATGCCTAGGTTCAAGAAGAGGATGAAATTAGACCAAAGAAAATAAAAAGAATCCCAAGGAGGAACAACGGTAGACTTGGTGTAGGATCCATGATAGAGGTCGGTTGCCACAGAAGGAGGCTGTAGTGGTGGGACGTGGCACACCGAGGCGACATCAGATAGAGGACCTTAAATAGAGTAATGGGTTGGTTTCGTTCATGCAAACCAGCTGCGTGGAACATTTACCAATCACATTGACTTGGGAGATTAACTGGAAAGTGGTCAAGTGAACATGTGACCCGGATGGGGCATGTCCAGTTGGGCCATTTCTGGTGTAGGTGGGATAGCCCGCATGCGGTGGGGGGGAGCTGGTGGCCTAGGCCGGGCCAATCTAGGGTAGGCCGGGCCCAGTGGGTCGGGTATTCCGACCCATTGGGTTAGCAGGAAGACCCTAAAAATTATTGGTTCAACCATGTAAGACCGAACCTAGACGAAACCAACCCCATTTCAATAAAATACCGATGACATTAAAACTATAAGTACATTTAATGAATCGTGTGTGGCATTGGGCCCTCGCGATGTGCCAATCCTTTTGAGATGGCTTTGTGGATTCTATTGGTGGTTAGCATAAGTGTAAATCTTCCCCATGGTTATTTCCTCAATGGTTCAATATGACATTTCAACCAAATCAATGGAAAAAAATCCCCTCAAGGGAATAGAGTCTTGGATAGAGTTGTGGCATCCTTATTGGGAATATTGTGATTCCCTATCTCCCTAGATAGAGATCCTTAGGTATTGATGTGACCTCCGTGGACAAGGCATTGATGCTCATTCTAGTGGGTTTTATTAGTACAGATTGAAGTATTCTATGAGGATAATCCACTATGTTTCAAGCTGCATTGGGAGGGTCTATGGTATTCTCTAAGAAGGATGCACTACATTACTTGTTAATACAGATTGGTCATGCCTTATTCACTGAGGAGAATCCACTATATGTATATCATGATTGTTCACCTGTGTTTTCTATTTGAAATGGTCCCAAATTAGCAGGACATATTGTATGAGTCCTCAATAACATCAAGGGTCTAGGAGTGAGTTCTCCCGGAACAAGCATGCCTCAAAAAAATCAGGTGGCAAAAGATTTGATGTGTCCTATAATCTATTTCATTGGGTTTATTATGAGTATATATAGATGTTCTTTGTATATTTATGGGCATATACCTATGTATATATGACCGTGAATTTTTGTGGGGTTTCCATTTTGGTTTCAGGGTGTCCTTTTGAGTACTGTTTTATTCATCCCTTCATAGGAATTCCCCATATGTGTCATGTCTTGTTCACATGATTGATGCTTTGATGGAGTCATAGGTATATTAGTACTAGGACTAGGACATGACAATACCTAGTGAGATCAAATAGTCTGGTGTGTTTTTGGAAGATTTATACAGTAGCTTTAGTACCCTTGTTGCCTGGTCGGACTTTTCAGTTGTATTTCTTTTGTTGGGATTATATTCTATCCCAGTTTACCATCATGTACATTACATTCCTATTGTGCTATGTGTTTGTTTTTTAGTGTATGAATGCATGTTGTTTGGTGTTTTCTCTTTTTACCATTATGGGCATGGAGATGTGTCTGTGCATATAGATACGTATGAAAAAACCTTCCATCTGTGAGGAATGATTACTCGACCAAAGTCGCCATCCCCTGACCACATTGAGGTGGGATTGGGGTAGTCAATCTAGGAGTCCCACCAGGACGGGTTGTGACATTTTTCCCCACATTGAGGTTTTATATGATTAGATCATAATGTGATTAATGAAATTTAACGATATTTTTTTGTAGTTTCAAGTATATTTAAAAAATATTCATAATGAAAAGAATTTATTTAATTTTTTTAGTGAAAATATTTAGGGTATTGCTACCATTTAGGGATTATATAATATTAGATATTATTTATTATAGTTTAATAATATAGAAAACTAGAGGATTGGAAAGTGATTTTATGACTAGGTGATTATTTTTTACATCAATATATGATTCCGATGTTTTTATTGGAATGAAATATGAAATGTATGAGATAACAATAAAGGTTAATATAATAATTATTATTGAATTTATTTAGGAATTATTTAGTTTTATCTTTGGTTATAATAGTTGAATTTTGAAGATTAATGTACTATTTCATCACAAGAAGGATTACAAATTTCAAGAATTATCAAAAAAATGTGGAAACCACATTTTATTTTATAAATATATAGATATAGGTGGGATATATTTTTATACATTTTTTTGTTTCTTGGTCCTTTAATAGATGATTATAATACACTACACTAAAAAAATTATTTTGAATTCTCATCATTTAGAGAAACAGTTGAGATTATTGTAAAAATTCATTCATGGATGAAATTAAAATTACCAAGGGTATTTTATTTTCCAATAAAGGTTTATAGAAATGGAATTAAAAAATCTATTGATATATATATTGAAAAAAATATCCTCCTATTACAATTATTTCTGATGATATCAATGATTTTTTTAACAACTCTTTGGATTCTAGTTTTATGGTTTCTAACATTCTCTCCATAATTTATATTCATTTATTCAATGATTTATGTCAGTATATAAAATTCTTTTGGAATAACAATTTTATTCCAAGTCCAAATCATTAAATACAACATATTTTAGCAAGTTTTTAAGTCTTGTATGTGTTATTTCATATGACATTCTGAAGACGTTTTCTCTCCCACCAAGAGGATGTTATATTAATCATTTTTACAATGTGAATTGGAACAAAGATAATTTGAAATATAAAAAATATGATTGAATATAAAAATTTAAACTTAAGAAGTCGAAACATATTAATGGTTAGTAGAGGTGATTTTAAAACATGGTTTTTTAGAAAAGGAAGCTATGTTCAATATCAGATTTCACCCGCAACACATAATATAAATGATATAGGAAATATATATCTAGTATACACTTGATGATAAATTGGCATGTATGAATATTTTTAAATAATTTTTTAATATATATATTTCCAAATGAAAATAAATATTTTATAAATTTTAGTAAGAAAATCGATTTTTTAATGTAACTTCAATCATTAAAAATATGTTTTCTTCAAAAATATTTTTTACTAGTTTTCATGGAAAAAATATAATTAAATATTTTTGGAAGTCATAGAAATGTTATTGAATGAAATAACTTCATTTATTATATCTTCATAACAATATTAATTTTTTAGGAATTATTTTAAATTTTTATAAAATATATATTTTTCACTGAATTGTGAAAAATACAAATTTCATTAAAATAGACATTGCATTTTAATAAGTTAAATTAATTTTAGAGAAACACTATATTTTTTCTATGCTTTAAAATTATATAATTATTATTTAGTTTTATTTAATCCACTTAATTCTATTGTATCATTTTAATATGGTCTTATGTTTTTGGGAATTTAATGTTTAAAAATGGGGAATTCTGAAATTTTTTTAGATGTCCATAATATTTCTATTTAGAAATTAATTAAAACAACCCCCAGTATGTAATTATTTAAATAAAATATATAGAATATATATCAATACATTTTAATTGAGATTATTTAAATTATTATTAATATTCATATGGTTATTATAAAATCATATTTTGTTTAAAAATACACTTCTTGAAAACCTACTTTTTCATCATGTTAACATGTTTGATTTTATATTAAAATATTCCATATTAGTAAATTGAATTTTTAAAATTATTTCCATATTTGGAATCATAAATATTTCTATTATCTTATAATTTCATATTATCTTTTCTACATAATTAATTTTTTAAAATTGTAAAATTAATTACCATGATATAAGGTAAAAGCTGTTTTATCAGATAGTTAACATAAAAAATAGAAGGATCCAAATTACCAAAAATATTTTCCAAAAATATTTTAGGGATTATATATATATATAAATATATCTTTTCATAATATTTATCTTTAATTACCCATTATTGATCCTTCTTTATTGTGTAATCATGGGTACATAATATTATTTTAAAAAATTAATCAGTGCAAGTTAACTCAATTATGAATGGTAATCCCATCTTCTCTTCTGTTCACAACCAAAACTCATTTTTTTAATCCATACCAAAATAATTTGAAAATACCTATAACATAATCCATTAATCATTTTATTTTTTCAAATGTCATTATAGAAATACCATAGGTTGAATCATAACAATGTGGTCCAATAAGAGGTAAAATTGTATACTATGCATTTTTTTGTATTTATTCTACTAACTCAATCATATGATATTATAAAATTATCATATATTGAAAAATATTATATATATATATATATATTAATTATATAATTTTAGTCAATCACCCCCTCCCTCAAATGGGATATGAAATAATCTTTTTAGTGTTTGGAGGAATATCTCCTTACGAACTGATGTTATTAGTTCTCTAGAATCACATATATTAGATTAATATGATGATATGTATAAATTATATTTTTTATATTTATTAAATATTTATACTTTTTGAGTTATTATATCACATATAACTTCTTAATTTTGTTCTTGTGCATGATACTATAACATTTCATGTGAGTTTGGGGGACTACCACCTCATGAAGCGAAGTGAATTGTTTTTCACTAATGAATTAAATGGACGGTAATAAACATGTATTTAATGAATATATATTCTTTTAATGATATAATAATGATATTAATGACATATATCTCATTCTAGAAAGGTAATATATTTTTTGTGAGACTGAAAAATTATAACGTCAATCGAGTAAGTATTGACGTCCTATTCAATGAAGCGATGTGGTTCGTTTTTCATCCCCACATCACATAGATGATGTAAATATGTTAGTATTTATAAATAAATAATAAGATATTTATTATATTGTTATAATAATTTAAATATTAAATATAACACACAATTTTTACACACTAGTCATTAAAATGTGAAAATTGTACACATTCGTACGTGTGACATAACATCTCGATGTTTGTATCCTATTTAAATTATGATAAGTTTATTTATTAAGAGGTTTAAACATATTGATGATGAATATATTTTATACTTTTTTAATTAATATTTTTCACAACCCGCCTTCACCAAAAGGAGGGAAGGGTCAGCAGATTGCCAGGCCCTTCCTTCTTTATGTTGAAGGAGAGATAATGACCCCCAAGACCCGACTTCAATAGGTCCCAGAGTGGAGACTAACACCAAGGGTATAGAAATCACACACTAATGGAAGGAATTACCCCTTTTTGTTTTATAGTATCAGGAGATAAAAAGATTAAATCCAACAACACCAAGATAAATGAAAAGTAAAGCCAAATGTAAACCATTCCCACATGCATGTTGCAAAAGTAAAAGCCACAAAGTACAGAAGGGGACTACAAAGTTAAGTACCGAAGGAAGAAAATCAGCAACTGCAACTGCCCCAAAGGTCCGGGCTATTGTGGTCCTGCGCGATCCCCGAAGTCCTCCTGGAAACCTGAAAGCAGTTTTATATACGTAGGGTGAGCATACAAATACACTCAGTAGGGAAAACCAAAGACTCTCGTGCACAATTGGGGGAACGTACTAATATCCCGTGAGAAAAGGAGTAAGACAAACACCTATCAAGTTAAACTATCCACCCAAGCCTCACCAAGGCAAACTCCCCAAACAACACAAGTCAAGTAATATATATAATAAGAGCACATCGATGTTTGGGTACCCCGCGCCACTTTCCCAGTGGTTATTAAGACATCTTACACATCTAACCAATCCCGCCATTCTCATCGTAGTCCCACTGCCACACACGCCCGCACACACCTGGGCCATAACCGCAAGCAGTCCCCCTGCCGAATCCCTCCCATAAACACCTAGGCCCAAACTGTCACACGTAACCACGCCTGTAAACAACTAGGCCAAAACAACCACCACCCTGCCCGAAGACACCTGGGATAGAAGATCCACTGCTACGACCGAAGACACTTGGGCCTCATCCCGAAGACACATGGGAAACCACCTACCGGACACACCTATCCATGCACCACACTACCCCACCCAAATGTTCTTGGGCTAATAATGGACCTCAGGCCATCACATCCTTCCTGATGATACATGGGTTATCCGGGAAAGGGATCAGAAATGGAGCTAATAACTAGCCACTAAGAATAGTGTTGGGAAAAACACCCTCCCCCATGAAATGGGGGTGTTCAGCACTGAGTTCTCAACTTTGGTGGGGCGCGAATAAGAAACAAAAAACTACAAGTATATACATAGGTAGAAAGCACTCACCCAAAGATAGTTTTTTCTTCAGACACCCTAAAGATCACAACTGCACTCAAGTCCGAGTCACGACTCTTGCCAACAAAACTCGTTTGTCCCATTATTGTTTTCATGTACAGTAGTAACGTTTATATAAGTTCAAGCACTACTAGGAAACTAAACCATAAGCATAACCATGGAAAAGAAACTATCCAATTGTAAATTACGTATCCACACTCGATTCTCTTGTAAAGTCACAACAGCAAAGGAAAATAAGTGAGATCCTTCGAAGTACTGAAACCAAAGACAACCCTGATACACTGCCCCATGTTCCCTCCCCAAAAAAGGTTTTTCTTCAACAGAGGATCCCACCCCAATTTGTGTTATAAAAAAGGTAACCACCCGGTCTTAAAACTCACAACCACTAATTCCATAACAACAGGAGATCACATCCCCAATTTCATAACCACCAAGAGTATAAAAACAAGGGATCCCATCCCCTCCCACATTTCCACTAATCGGGTCATGAAAGAAAACAAACAAACCACTATCATCGACACTAAGTAGGGTCATGCCGGTATATTCAGATTTTAATGATTTTACATGCTCCATGATTTCAATTTCCGTGTTCTTTAACCGGGGTTATCATAGAAGGATTGATCCTGGTGCTTTCAATTTATTTACCCTCGTGTACGTGATTAATTCCTTTTTACAGCAGGAGCTCACAACCACAAACGAACCACTTAAAGACATCCCCAAGGGTTCATTAGTGCACAGAGAAAGAACACCAATGGACCTGATTCTGAGTAGGCGTAAGCCCGCACAATTCCAAAAGAAGATCATAATATAAAGCAGCATTAACGATCATAGTCCCCCTTCTTTCTTTATAGAATTTGTTCATTATCTTTATTTAGGTCTGGATTCTCCAATTCTGCAGAATCGAAAGCACGCCCACCCCACATGATCCACAAAAGCGAGAGGCGAAGAAATTCATTACCTATTGATTGAAGATCGATGCTTAGGAAGGGCGCGAGACTTTACGCATAATGATGCGGCTCTCCAGATGCACAAAATTGGATCATGTGGATGGAAGTACTCGCCGAGGGTGATCGAGAAACGAAGAATCTCAGGGCTAACCCTTTAGTTTATAAGAGCCGCAGATGGTTGATATAAGAACACCAAACCATGTAAGGAGCGGGGGTCGTGGGTTGACCACGCGGCCCCACACGTCATTAAAGGGGTCGGGTGGTTTAAACAGACACACACACCAGGTTTATTCACTAATAAATAATTAAAACATTTTCTGGCATTACCGGGCTTTAAAACACGCTTAAAGGAGTCAAAATAGGGTTTAAAACCCTAATCGCGCATGAAGGAGCGCTACTGGCCTGCGTGGTAGGCCAGAGCCACCGGTAGCTAAGAGCTACCGGCGGTTGACAGCTACCGGTAGCCAAGCTACCGGTAGGCTGCAACTACCGCTAGGCTGCAGCTACCTGTACGCCGAGCTACCGGTAGGCTGCAGCTACAGGTAGGCCGAGATAACGGTAGGCTGCAGCTACCGGTAGGCCGCGCTACCGGTAGGCTGGAGCTACCGGTAGACCGAGCTACCATTAGCTAGAGCCACGGGTAGCTGCATCTACCGATAGACCCAGCTACCGGTAGACAGAGCTACCTGTAGGCTGAGGCTACAGGTAGACTGAGCTACCGGTAGGCTTACTACTGGTAGGTTAAGGCTACTGGTAGGCCTACCATTATGCCAAACTTCATCGAGATTCCAAACTAGAAAACCCAACACGAGATTTTCACAAAGTAATGGACCCCAAAAACCTGGTCCATTACATCAAATACCTCATAAACAATTCTCGTCCTTCAGAATCAAAACAAACCATAAGGAAAGAGAGGGTCCGAACAACCACCTCAAAAGATACCTCTTAGGATTGAACCCATGCTAACTAAAAACACTTCCAACATACCACGCCAAACTACCCAGGCTTGTGGGTTGGGGAGTCTCCTCCCCCATGTCAAGATATTATCCTCTTTGGGAGGCACTGACTCGCCCGCATGGGTTTAATCACATCCACCTTAATGCATCTTGAGTAGGGGTCGGGTTCCCTCCTCCCCCATAGCCAGGGCTTTTCACACACATTCAGAGGAAATAAAACGAGTACATTTCATAGTCAACAGGACAAAACATTCTACCACAATAGGTACAACATGGAACAAAACTCAAAACAACTCTGGGTACTGGGTACGTATCTATGCTTCTCTCTCCCACGTACTCTCCTCGATCCCACCATGTCTCCACAACACACGAACCAAGGGAATGGTCCGCCCACGAAGCACCTTCTCATTGTGATCCTTGATCATCACTGGTCTGTCCACAAAAGTCACATCGTCCTCGATGTCCATCTCACCCCAATCAAGGACGTGTGAATCGTCGTGCAGTTACCGACGAAGTTGGGACACATGGAAGACATCATGTATCCTTAGTAGCAGCGGTGGTAACGCTAGGTGATAATCCACTTCGCCGACCCGCTGCAACACTTCGAAGGGTCCGATGAACCTGGGAGAAAGCTTACTCCCCTTGTCGAACCTCTGCTGCCCACGCTGAGGAGAGACCTTCAAGAACAAATGGTCTCCAACCTTAAACTGAAAGGGCCTCCTCCTAGTATCAGCATATGAATTCTGCCGGTCATGGGCCGCCTTCATCCGTTCCCGTATGAGCTGAACCTTTTCTGTCGTGCTCTGCACCTCTTCCGGGCCAAGGAAGGCTGCCTCTCCTACTTCGGTCTAACACACAGGTGAACGGCATGGCCTCCCGTACAAATCTTCAAATGGGGACATACCAATGGTAGAGTGGTAGCTATTATTGTAGCCAAACTCCACCAGAGTCATGTATCGCACCCATGAACCCCCTGAGTCCATAGTACATGCCTGCAACATATCCTCCAAGGTCTGGATGGTGCGCTCTATTTGTCCATCTGTCTAGGGATGGAAAGAAGTGCTAAGGCGTAACCATGTGCCAAAAGCATGCTGCAATCCATTCCAGACCCGCGAGGTAAACCGTGCGTCCCTATCCGAGACTTTAGACCTCAGAACACCATGAAACTGTTCCACCTAACCCACGTACTTTTTTGCCAAAGCATCCACAGTACTCCACTCCCTGATCACCAGAAAGTGGGCTGATTTCGTCAACTGGTCCACTACCACCCAGATGGAGTCGTATGACCCTTGGACCTTCGGATGTCCCGTGACAAAATCCATCAAGATGTCGTCCCACTTCCACTCGGTAACATATAGAGATTCCAGTAGGCCTCCTAGAACTTGATGTTCATCCTTCACTTGCTGACACACTAAGCACTTGGCCACAAACTCTTCCACTACTTGATTCACTCCGGGCCACCAAAATTGTCTCTTCAGTCCCTGGTACATCTTTGAAACTCCTGGGTGTACCGCCAGGGGTGAGTTGCAGAACTCCCTGAGAACCCTTCCGCACATTACTTCTGGAACAAACAACCTTCCATGCAAAAGCATTTGGTTCTACCCATCCTCGGTCCATCCTTCCGGAGCATTACCCTGGTCAACTCAGTCACGCATCACTTCGCACTCTGGGTCTCCCCACATAGACTCCTCCACATGCTGCAACAGAGACGAATACACTGCCATATGATATAGGCAACCTCTACCACCATCCATCATCGCACCTAGGTGTAAGGCAGCCAACTCCTCCATCGCCCTCCAGGATCCACCGACTCTCGGAGCGCACCTTTCTACGTCCTCCTTCTCAAGGCATCAACCACAACATTTCCCTTTCCCTTAGTATAACATATCCCGAAGTCGTAATCCTGGAGGAACTCCACCCATCTCCACCATCACAAGATTAGGTCCCGCTAGGAGAAGATATACCTCATGCTTTTGTGATCTGTAAAGACCACAAATCATTCTCCGATGATGTAGTGCCACCATAACTTTAGCACAAAAACAACGGCCACAATCTCTAGGTCGTGTGTGGCATAATTACGCTCATGAGGGCATAGCTGTCTGGACCCATAAGAGATCACCCCTTGTTGATGCATCAACACACATCCCAGGACCTATCCTGAAGCACCGCAGAACACCTCGTACGCCGCCCCTTCTTCTGGGAATCTCAACACTTGGGCTCTGACCAACTTCTCCTTCAGATAGCTGAAGGTTGACTCGCACTACTCACTCCACACGAAAACCTGGTCTTTCTTGGTCAGGGCTGTCAAAGGGGCTTCTACTCGGGAGAAGTTGGGTACGAACCTTCGATAGTAGGATTCATACCCGAGGAAACTGCGGACCTCTACCACATTCCTGGGTGCTTCCCAATAAACAAATGCCTCAACATTTGATGGGTCCAATGATACCCCCTGCTCGGACACCACGTGCCCGAGGAAGTGAACTTCTCATGTCCAGAAAATTAATTTAGACAACTTCCCATAGAGATGATGATGTTGGAGGACTCCATAACAGTCCCCAGGTGCTCTACATGGTCCTCCTCTAATCTAGAGTAGACTAGGATGTCTTCGATGAACACAACTATGAACTGATCTAGGTACTCCCAGAAGATGGAGTTCGTAAGCCCCGTGAACACAGCAGGGGAGTTCGTAACACCGAAGGGAATGACTACGAACTCGAAGTGTCCATATCTGCACTTAAACGCCGTCTTCGGGATGTTTCCCTCCTTTACTCTCAACAGGTGGTACCCAGACCTCATGTCAATCTTCGAGAACCATCCTGCCCCTTTCAGCTGGTCGAAAAGATCTTCTATCCTCAGAAGAGGGTAGCGATTCTTGTTCGTCAGCTGATTCAGCCTCCTGTAGTCTATGCACAACCTGAGACCACCATCTGCCTTCTTTGCGAACAAGACTGGAGCACCCCACAATGACGCACTCGGCCGAACATAACCCATATTCATTAGATCATCATTCTGGATCCGCAACTCTCTTAACTCTAAAGGTGCCATCCAGTAAAGAGCCATCGAGATCGGACGAGCACCAGGCTGCAGGTATATCCTAAACTCAATATCACATCGAGGCGGTAGAGTCGTTACCTCCTCAGGATAGACATCCATAAACTCACATACAACCTATGGAACCTCCACCATCTCAGCATCTACTGACTCTACTGACAGCTCGTCCAACAAGGAGAGGAGGGGTTCATCTCGCATGTCTCCCTTCTGACTGCTCCGCTCATCGGTGAAAACAACACACCGGCCACCCAATTCTGAGAATACGACCCCTCTTCAGAAGCAGTCGATGATGGCACACAAAGAGAATAGCCAGTCGATTCCTAGGATGACATCGTATGGATGTATCTATAGCATAAGAAGATCCCTAACCGACTGATGTGGCCCTATCATCAGTCTGCATCTCCGACAAACAAACAAAAAGTCGGTCTGACCCCCGAATGGTGTGCTCAACAACAGGGGAATTGGGAGTCTCTCAGCATCTAGACCCAAGGAACAGGATAGACTGGGTGTATTAAAGGAGTGGGAACCTCCAGTATCTAACAACGCATAAGAAAGGGTATTAAACAAATTGATCGTACCTCAAACATCCTTCGGCCCTGCTGGAACTGCTACCTCTGCGGCATGTAACTGTCCATGCCCATCTCCTATTCCCCTCGGTTGTGGGACACCTCCCCAACCACGCCCCAGTCTAGGTCCCTGAGGATTGCCCTGAGGTCGGCCTCCTCCTCCTACATCTGCCCTCAGAGGAGAGGGAGCTCGCTGCCCCTCCTGCTCCTGCTGCTGGGGCGGGTGGTGGGGCTTCCCGCCACCGTCATTCTGTACCCGGTCCGGGCACTGACTCTGGAGATGTCCAGGGCTCACACAGACGAAGCACCGCAGTCCCGGGCCTGAAGTAGAAGGGCGAGGACCAGGGGATCGAAACTGAAACTGTTGCGGCCTGCTCCCTGCCGGTCAGAACCTGGAGGGACCTGACGCTGGAGGTCTGGTGCTGACGGCCTTCCCCTTCAATGGTCCCAGTTGGATCCCCTATCGTGACACTTTTCCCTGAGAATGCATCATCTCCACCACTTCGGCCTTCTTCTGGACCTACAAGTATGTCGGAAGGGTAAAGGGGGTAACAGCATACTGGAGGGAGGGTCGAAGCGCCTCCTCCAAACCTCTTGTCCGAGAGTCCTCGTCGGGAAAGAGGTCCAGAGAAAAACGTAGGAGGTCCTTGAACTTGATCCCTAGCTCCCTCACAGACATACTCCCCTGTTGGAGGGAGAGTAGCTCTTGTCTCTTTTCCGCCTTCATCGTCGAAGAGAGGAATTCCGCCCGGAACTCCCTCTCAAAATCCACCCATACCTCAACCTCTCTCCTCTCCCCTAGGTAATGAGTCCACCACTGACACACCTCTCCCCGTATATGGCTGACGGCCAGGGGAACCCAGTACTTGTTCGGGGCCCAAATCAGGCCGAAAGCTATCACTAGCTCCTCTAGCCAACCTTCCGTCTTCATGTCAGAGGTGTCGCCCTCATACTTCTCGAGGGTCTATCGCTGGAAGGCCCGAAGAGTCTTCTGCCACTGGTCATCCTCCTCCTCTCAATCATCTCTCGTCCGATCGGCCAAAGTAGTCTCTAGGGCCTCGATCTCCTGTACCACACGTGGTAACCTTCCAGGTGTCGTAGCTGCAAGGTAAACAAGTCATGAGTAATCCCAAGTAGTGCAGAATATCGTTCTTAAAACTTCTTAAAATTTTAATTTATTCTCAATTCCCAAGAAGTCCCAGAAACACGAGAACACAAGTCATTATGATGCATGCACCGTTCCTTGGGTCACTACCCTGCAATCAGCGTGGCCTCACTTGGTCGTTCGGTAGGTCCAGAGTCCTTGCATCGGATCACGGGGGGGGTCTAAAATCCCATATCCTAGCCGGTCTTCCCTGGCCTAATTCATGCACCAAGGTCACCCAACACTGTTTCCTTACCATCCCATGAAATCCTTATTGTGCCTTACTCCATACTCCATCCAATCTATCAACCTCTACCTCTGATACCATTCTATCACGACCCACCTTCAACAAAAGGAGGGATGGGTCAGAAGATTTCCAGGCCCTTCCTTCTTTATGTTGAAGGAGAGATAATGACCCCCGAGACCCGCCTTCAATAGGTCCCGGAGTGGAGACTAGCACCATGGGTATATAAATCACACACAAATGGAAGGCAATACCCCTTTTTGTTTTATAGGATCAGGAGATAAGAAGATGAAATCCAACAACACCAAGGTAAAAGAAAAGTAAATCCAAAAGTAAACCATTCCCACATGCATGTTCCAAAAGTAAAAGCCACAAAGTAAATAAGGTGCCTACAAAGGTAAGTACCAAAGGAAGAAAAACAGCAACTGTAACTGCCCCAATGGTCTGGGCTAGTATGGCCCTGCGCGATCCCTGTATTCCTACTGGAAATCTGAAAGCAGTTTTATATATGTAGGGTGAGCATACAAGTACACTCAGTAGGGAGAACCAAAGACTCTCGTGCACAAGTGGGGGAACGTACTAAAGTTCTATGAGAAAAGGAGTAAGCCAAACACCTATCAAGGTAAACTATCCACCCAAGCCTCACCAAGGCACACTCCCCAAATAATAGAAGTCAAGTAATATATATAATAAGATCACATCGATTTTTGGGTACCCCACGCCACTTTCCCACTAGTTATTAAGACATCCTACACATCGAACCAATCCCTCCATTCTCACCACAGTCCCACTACCACACCCGCCCGCACACACCTAGGCCATAACCACATGAAGTCCCACTGTTGAATCTCACCCGCAAACACCTGGGCCCCAACTGTCACATGTAGCCACACCTGCAAACACCTAGGCCAAAACAACTACCACCACGCCCAAAGAGACCTGGGCTAGAAGATCCACT
Source organism: Viscum album (assembly GCA_963277665.1). Lineage (NCBI taxonomy): Eukaryota > Viridiplantae > Streptophyta > Magnoliopsida > Santalales > Viscaceae > Viscum > Viscum album. Next base: position 910,014,888 of record OY728161.1, on the reverse strand, counting down.
TCCACGCCCGAAGAAACCTGGGCCTCATCCCGAAGACACTTGGGAAACCACCTGCCGGGCAGACCTAGTCAATAACCACACAACCCCTCCCAAAGTTTCTTGGGATAATATTGGACCTTAGGCCATCATAGCCTACTCGAAGATACTTGGGCTGTCCGGGAAAGGGAGCAGAAAAGGAGCTAATAACCAGCCACTAAGAATAGTGTTGGGAAAAACACCCTCCCCCATGAAATGGGGTTTTTCGGCACTGAGTGCTCAACTTGGGTGGGGAGCGAATAAGAAACACAAATCTTCATGTATATACATAGGTAGAAATCACTCACCCAAAGTTAGGTTTTTCTTGAGACACCCTACAGATCACAACATCACTCAATTTCGAGTCACGACTCTTGCCAACAAAACTCGTTTGTCCCATTCTTGTTTTCATGTTCAGTAGTAACATTTAAATAAGTTCAAGAACTACTGGGAAACTAAACCATAAGCATAACCAAGGAAAAGAAACCAGTAAAACGTCAATTAAGTATCCACACCTGGTTCTCTTTTAAAGTCACAACAGAAAAGGATAATAAGTGAGATCCCTCAAAGTATTGGAACCAAAGACAACCCCGAGACACTGCCCCGTTTCCCCTCCCCCAAAAAGGTATTTCATCAACAGAGGATCCCACCCCAATTCATGATATAAACAAGGTAACCACCAAACCACCGATTCCACAACAACATGATATCCCATACCCAATTTCATAACCACCACGAGCATAAAAATCGGGGATCCCATCCCCTCCCACATTTCCACTAATCGACTCATGAAAGAAAACAACCAAACCACTACCACCGACACTAAGCATGGTCATGCCGGTATCTTCATATTTTAATGATTTTACACGCTCCATGATTTCAATTTCTGTGTGCTTTAACTGAGGTTATCACAGAAGAATGCTCCTGGTGCTTTCAATTTATTTAGTCATGTGTACGTGATTAATTCCTTTTTACAGAAGGAGATCACAACCACAAATTAATCACTTAATGACTTCCCCAAGGGTTCATTAGTGCACAGAGAAAGACCACCAACGGCCCTGATTTTTAGTAGGCGTGAGCTCGAACAATTAAAAAAGATGATCATAATATAAAGCAGCATTAACGATCACAGCCCCCCCTTCTTTCTATATAGAATCTGTTCATTATCTTTATTTAGGTCTGGTTTATCCAATTCTACAGAATCTAATGCACGCCCACCCCACATGATACACAAAAACGAGAGGCGAAAAAATTCCCTACTTGTTGATTGACGATCGACGCTTAGGCCGGGTGCAGGACTTTACTCATAACGATGCGGCTCGCCCGATGCACAAAATCGAATCGTGTGGACGGAAGTACTCATCGAGGGTGATAGAGAAAAGAAGAAACACAGGGAAAACCCATTAGTTTATAAGAGAAGCAGACGGTTGAGATAAGAATGCCAAACCGTGTAAGGAGCAGGGGTTGTGGGATGACCACGCGGCCCCACACATCATTAAAGGGGTCGGGTGGTTTAAACCGATGCTCACACCAGGTTTATTCCTTAATAATTAATTAAAACATTTACTGGTGTTACCGGGCTTTAAAACACGCTTAATGGAGTCAAAATAGGGTTTAAAACCCTAATCACGCAAGAAGGAGCGCTACTGGAACGCGTGGTAGGCCAGAGAAACCGGTAGCTGAGAGCTACCGGCGGGTGACAGCTACCAGTAGGCTGCAGCTACTGGTAGGCCGAGCTACTGGAAGGTTGCAGCTACCGGTAGACCAAGATACCGGTAGACAAAGCCACCGGTAGCTGCAGCTATTGGTAGAACGAGCTACCGGTGTACTGTGGCTACTGGTAGACTGAGCTACCCGTAGGCCTGCTACAGGTACGCTAAGGCTACTCGTAGGCCTACCGTTACTCCAAAATTCACCGAGATTCCCAGACCAGAAAACCCAACATGAGATTTTCACAAAGTAATGGACCCCAAAACACGGGTCATTACATTATTATTCTGGATATGTTGAAATAATGAGAACTTTTACTAATGTCATAACACTAAATCTGTTTTGAAAAAGTGAACAGTACGTCCTCAAAACCCCATATATGGGAAATTACTAATTACATATTTGAATATGAAATTATAATGAAATTTTTTTTTCTGTAAAATATATTATACCTGTAAAAGTTTCATAAGAAAACTAATAATTGATAAAATATAAATATATATTATTTAATGGTTATCAAAGGAATGTTTTTGCTCGAGGTAATTTTTTTGTCATCCAATTTTATTTTTGAGAGAAATATTCCATATTCAACAATTATTAAATTTTTTGGTGTATATACAATACATTTAACATTTAAGAACATTAATCGTTAATAAATTACATTTTAAAATGATTATATTTTTATTATTTCATTAATGGGGAATTGACTTTAAATCTACCAATAAGTAATGAAATTCTTAACTAAATATCATTTTTTGGTTATACAACTTATTCATTTATACTAATACATAATTATTATGTGTGAAGTGATTTATTATTAAAAAAAATTATTTTATTTTTTATGATGTTTATACTTGATACGAATTATCATTGAATCAATTAGTTTTCCAAATAAATGGGATAATTTTTTAAAAGTCTTATTCAGATGAAATTATCTTTCTTTGATACATACAATTTTTATATTCACCTATATTCACATATGTTGTCTATATACATCACTTTAACATGTTATACCATGAAACTCCTTATTCTAAGGGTATTTAATTTATTATTTTATTTCATAAATTCATGGGGATTATGATTGAAGAATTACCAATGTGGAATCATATTCCGGTTAAAATCTCCTTTCATTATATATTTCTTATGTTCAAAGATTCTATTACATGGAATAACGTGCTCTTATTTTCAGGAACCAAATATCTTTTTTATCAATCGGTAATGACTGGATTGAACATGTTTGATTTAAATATCAACTATTATTAATTGAATAAATATCATGAAGTTTATATCTAATTGATAATTATATTGTAATTTCTTTTTTTGTTTGATATATTTCTGTAACATCCCTTGATCCGCCACGTTGTCGTGTGGAATGCATGGTTGGTTTCTAGACCTGAAGCACTCCACCACATATTACATAGGATTATGAATTGTAGTAGTGGTGTATAGAACATACTTTGGATACTTTAATCCCTAGTATATAGTTAAAATAAATGGGAAGTAAAAAAATATTATATTAATGGAAAGAGAAGAAATAATACAACACGACTATCAAACAAAAAAATATATGTCAAATGTAATATACAATAAAAATAATTTAATAATAACATTTCATGATGAAATTTATTTAAATTCAAATAATAAATTTATATCGATAAAATACCAAGATGACACTAAATATGTCAAAACACATTGGTCTTAAACCCCAAACTGGTCACATCTCCGTCCTACATCCCATACAGTAAGAAACAACCTACAAAAAGGACCTTTTCCTTTGTGAAAACCTATGTCCATTTCATCTAATGAAATCTATTATGGTGGTGAAAATAGGGTGTGATAAAAACTATGTAGTTCTACATGAACATGTCTAAACAATACTAATAAGATGATAAGTTAATGTAATAATGTGATAAAAAGTTGTATTAATTAAACAATTAATACAATATTAAAATCAACCTATATAGTAACCTTGTTATAATATATATGTGAATTTATCACAACCATTGAAACCACAACCACATTTCCATTTAAAATAAAAAAATACGATCAAGACATATAAGCATTACATCAGTACTGGGCCAAGCCATTTATATAATCATTTTATCACAACTGTAATAGGCCCATTATATAATCATATCAACATCATGAAATATATTGTTTTATATAAGTTTATATATTTGAGAAAACCACTTTGTATAATAACATCATCACTTCAGAGAATCCCATCATTTAAAAATTTATCATCTGGTCTAATCCCTATATAATATAATTTCAATATCCAAGGAAATTCCATTATATAATAATTTCAACAAAATTGGAGAAATTTAATTTTTATTATAATGTCATCATTTGGGGAAATTCCTTTACATCAACATTTCAAATTCCAAAAAACATAATTTATATATCCATTTAAACATTTGGGGAATGAATTTTATATATGTTCTTCCACATGAATTCTGAAAAAAAAACATAATTGAATGAGTAACGCAACATGATATCATATTACACAATGTTTAGTTTATTCAATTAACATTTTCGTTAATTATACATTCATTTAGCATTAATGTAATTCATTTTATTTAATAAATCTAACACAATTAATCATCAAGGGTCTTAGGTCACATAAAACCATGTTTTAGGGCATTGTCCCGCTCATTATTATGGTAGTAAAACCTCATTTGGAATGAGTAAGCCATGCCACAACACTGTTAGATCCACAAAAAAACAAGGGTTAGTCAATACCCATGTTTATCATCACAATTGTTATACTTTTTTATGTTCACCTTGTTTCCGTATAATCACAAAAAGTTTGAACTACATGAAAAAACTACCAAACAATTGGGATTTGATTTAGACCACCTTCCATTATCCAAATATCAATGAAACTTTTTTAATTTGGAAACCAATTATGGAGAAATAAAATGAATATCACTACGAAAATCTTACATTATAAATATCATCATTAAATCATGATTCACCATCATCCATGAGATTATAACATGATATAGATAAAATCATAAGTGAGGGGAAAACATAATCAATAGAACTCATCTGAGATATATATCATTACCAATACATCTATAATGGTTTAAATTTCTCCCAAATATCCCTGATTCCCCCTTGGGTTCTATAGAAATCAAATGAAAATGGGTGAAATAAAATCATGTGAACCTCATGGATTAAAACTTCTGATCCAAAATGATTCATGATGTAAACCATTTCAAGATTTAAATTTTTCAATTTAAGAGATACGATGAAAATCAAGAATATTTGTGTAAAAATAAACATGATTTACAATTTCACATCATGAAATAGTTTCACATTGGGTAAAATTTTGAAACAATAAACCAGCTCATCATATCTTCCAATAAATAATTTCACATCATATAAAATGTTAAGAATATGAAATTATCTATTATAATTCTCTTAACCAAACAACTATAAAATAAACCTAGAACAACTCATTAGCCCTTCATAAAAATATATAATAGTTGTAATAAATTGAAACATTTATACCCAACTTCATTAGTTATAAAACACAATCATCCATAAACATTAGGTCATTTACCCTTGTATATATATTTCCATTCACAAATGATAGTCATCCAACAAGGTTAAATGCAATAGAAAACAACAAACATAAAGAGGCTTATTCATAAAAAAAAGTCAGGATCTTACAACCTCCCTACTAAATAACTGCTTTCCATAGATCTTCACTTTGAATAATTATGTGGTTTCGATCAAAATTATATGGAAAAATGATCATATATTTCGTTCCCTCTCCTAGGTATCCACTTTAACAAAATTATGCTATTACTACAGAAAAACTATAGTTATATAAATTCTTCTTATATTCACCTCAAAATGTTCAATAATCTATATCATATTTTTCTCAATGTAAGAATATACACAAAGATCATAATCATCAATTTAAACATTATGATAAGCATCATGATGATATCTAACAATCAGTGACACAAGATACAAGATGTGTATGTCATTGTAGTGCAATGAATGGGTTAATTATCATGAAATTGGAATGAACCTTTCCATTATCCTGAATGACCCAAAATATCTTGTTTATAGCTTCCCCTTCTTCATCATATGGAATTTCCATATCCTAGGTGACATAAAAAGAAAAACATGTTTTTCCCACCTCAAATCCCAATGGTCTTTATTTCTATTCATCATAAGATTTATACCTGCTGAACATAGTCACCAACCGTTTCCTGGTTAGCTAAACCTTCTTAGATTTCTCTGGTAGGTGATGAGGTCCTACATGTTTGGAATCACATAAATCCGACAAGTAAATATATAAGTATGACAAACTATCATTAATGGTATGGAAAAATAACATTTTGATTAATGGTTGGAAGCTTTTGTTGTGTGATAAATCCAAGAGTTATAACTATTATTCCCATGATATGATGAATTCCAAAATACTATCTCTTTATATATCCTCTATAATCTGAATCATTCAATCATATATCCCCTATGTTAATGGATGAGTGGATAAAATTTGTAGAATATGCAATCTCAGATCCCTCTGATGACCCTACCTTGATAGAGATGTTAAATGAGGGCCTCTATAAGAAATTATATTCAATAGAATACTATGTATTTATACTATCTTCTTCATATAAATACTTCCATGATCATCAATAATGATACCCTCACTGATCGGAAAGAACTGAAATAAAAATTGAAGTTTTTTCTATGACAATCCGTTCTACATTATTCATGCAAGGTGTCCTGGGTAATCCTATTATATAATCCAATGATACGTCTTCCAATTCCCATTATAGAATGGGTAGAGGCTCCACTATCCCATGAGGCCACAGACGCATTATGTTTTCCTACTGATTAGTTAATCATCATGCAGTGAATCTTGCTATATCAATCTTTATTCCAAGCCAACTGTACTATCTGAAGAGACCACGATTCATATTTTTCATCCATGAATGCTCCTCCCATTTATAAGCATGAATCTATCTAATCGACACCTTATGTAATCCCATTAGAACCCATTATCTTACATTATATAGAATAAAAATGGCGCTTCCATGATACAATCTTGATGGAATCTGTCATCCATATATATTTTCACTTAGTTCTAGGCACTTCAAATTATATATCTACTCAGGGTTTAATCGATACAAATGAGTTGGTAAAGAAGATGTTGAAGTTAGATCTACACATACCTAGGACTCTAAATTATCTACTTATTTGTTTTCAAAGAGGTAGTACATCATCCACCAATAAAAATAGTCCCTCAATTTTGGTCTCTACAACATAAATCCCAATTAATCATAAAATATGAATTTGTTGTCATCTTATAAGCTATGTTAAATTTGAAAGATTGTTGATACTCAAACCACCTCCTCTGCCAATAGATCATCTTCTATTGAGAAAATATATAGATAAGGATATTATTGTCTTTGTACTTCACAAATACTTTTCGCAAAAGATATTTTCACATTTAACCCATTCCATGTTCGATATCAAAAAAACATGATAATGAACATGATAATTCTTCTTATGTGGTCTTAGACGTATAAAACCAAAAGTGACCACTTGGTCCTCTTATATTATATCCAATATATGTTAAACATAAAATGTCTTATAGTACACGATATATAATGTGCTATGTACTGGTAAGGTAATGATTGATTTTTTGGTCATCATAATCCTCAGATCCTAAAAGGATCACTCAAATGTATCTGAGAAAACAAATTTTACCACCTACATTCCCTAACAGAACATTACATCCTCCAAATAGGATATGTCATGGATAAAACATAGATAATAACCAACTAAACTCATAATTCTTGGAATATTGAAGACATTATTGGGTCACTTCAATGATACAATGGATTCAACCTTACATGGGTCTACAAAAACTCCATCATATGATATAACATGACCCCTATAATTAAATTTATCTTTCCAGAATATATATTAATTTATATCTTTGTAAAGTAAAATCTCATTCAATTTACTAAGGATGATGTAAATATTTTGGGTATGACCACCAACGATATTAGAGTACATTAATATTATTTTGATGAAATCCAAAACCAAAATATGTAGAAAATGATGAATTTCCATATCCAAAAAAACTATTAATACTACTTATGTGTTTGTTAGATGAAATGACATCCACACAATTTCATTAAATCCATACCTACAAAACAATATATTTTGGTGTATACATGATGGTCTCACTCTAACCTGATGACACTCACATATCAATTAAATCATGGATTCATTATGGGAGCCTCTTAGCTGATCAAATTTATCATCAATTCATTGAACACGATAATTGTTTGTGACGTTTATTTAGTTCCATCTCTTATTATCCACACATAATCATGAAAAACCATCATCTATCTTGGTGAAAATAATGCGATAACACCATGGTAATGTACTAGTACATATGATACCTTTTTTTTCAAATCATCCAATGAAATTTTAAAATATGGAAACACATTTGTTTTCATCATATTAGTTGGAATGAAATCATGTTATTCTAATATTTTTATCTCAATTACGAACATGATCTCTCACTTTGGTAGTTTGACGTAGTAAATGTTAGGGAAGAAATCCTGAATATTTTATGCCACCTGAGTAAAATTATCATTCAACATTCCTCCATCATATAGGTAAAGACATGTTATTTGAGTCATTATCCTATCCATTCTACACTAAATTATTCCTAAATTAAAAACCTTAAGATTCTACTCACTAGAATGAAATTAGATACCACCTTCAATATATATAAATTTAAATATCCTCTAGTAATAGTCTATATGAGCTTTGTATAGTACTATAAAATGCATTTAACAAATTTATTCGAATATGTTCATTTATTGAACTAAAACAACCCAAATGAAATCGTAACAACAAATTTATAGAGATCATTACTATCATCCTTCTATATTATCTAACTGATCTACAAATATTACATCTATGGTCAATAAAACATTCATTATTTCCAAAAATAATCCAAAAACATTTATTATAATAGCTGATTTTGAGGAGTTTGATTCTCTTGTATTAGTAATAATAGACACTATTGATGGTGATATGTGAATTGTATCTCTCATGGGAGAAGGTCTTGCATCAAACTACCTAGAGTAAACATAACAATGTCCATCCATGAACCCCCTTAACATGGAGATCCATTTTGATTCATGTTGGTTATTACCTCTTCCTGTTACAACCGCTTGTATGATTGGGTACCAAGTTTAATAATTCAATTAGAATGTATAGTTTAACTCAATGTAGACATATATTAATGGGTAGATATTTCATTCCTATAACATGGTAATTTTCAGTATCTAATTCAATGGATATACTATTGTATGCCCCTACAAAACTTCTACATGTGGCCCATCCTACCCTAAACACAACACTCCAAAGTGGAGTGTGGAGATTGGGGCTCTATGTGGATAAATATTCCAAAAATATATAATTATAATGGAACACTACCCTATGATGGATACCTAACACCCTAAATTATCTTCCCACTATTAAGCTATTGAGTAATATCATAGTGATGATTCTTGAAACCAAAATAGGGAATCATATTTCACAATGCTAATATATCTTGGCTGCAGATTATGTGCTCTATATGGTACATGTATTTGATGATATCCTAATTAATTATTTCAAAAAGTATATATATGTGAAAATAATTGTCTTGTGAACTAATCTCATTGGGAATCCCATTAAGGGTAGGTATATCCCTATCTATCTCATCATCTACTTTTGATGGTGAAATGTTCTAAGAATCAGTTAATCATCCAGTATATCCATCACATAAAATATATCCTATATCATGTTCATGAATTCATGAAAATTCCAATCCCTCAAAAATTTAGAATAAAAGTGACATAGAAACAACAAATAGAATCCCACCAAAAATAACTCATCTTACAACCGGTATTAATCAATAATGTCCCACCAATGATATCCTCATCCACGTATCATGTATTTTGTAACAATAGTTTTCCCATCCATGGGTGTCTTGAAGTTCATTAATATCATCTGGACTAACTCGATCTAATCCCTAACTACCTTGGTGAATTCTTTCCTAATGAACATTGGGGATACTCTAATTGTAATTCTCTCATCAACTCATAAATCAAATATAACTTGATAAAAATATCCCTTTTCAATGGACACATGAATCTCAACAAGATTTCCAGAAGAAAAATTTCAAAGTGATTCTCAAGATATATATGAATATATAATTCATCTACATTAGGATTATACTGATAACATCCCATAGGATTCTCAATTCTGAGACAATAGGAAGGAATTTACTCAAGAAGATAGACAGAAACATTAAAAAATTGGATAACAACATGGTCCACCTAATAATATAATAGTAATAAGGATCCACTGACTCATGATATCTCTTAATGCGGACTAAAAAGGGTTATTATGATATGTTAATTATTTAATTTTATTTATCAGATATAATAAGTATCTTATTTAGAATCTTAAATAGGCAGATATATCGCACCCAATAAAAATATCCAAATCATGTAAAATTATAAAAAAACATATACATATCATCCTATAATGATTTATAAACACTCACAAAATTTCATACCGTGGAATTTATATTAATATCCAGATGAAATGACATCAAACAACATGTGAGTCTCTCTAGTTAAAATGATATTTATTATAAAAAATGTATAACATGAACATTCATTTAATCCCCAAGAACTCTGATTTTCCCCCATATATGGGTTTGATACTCCCATGATAAATATAATTACCATGTCACGAGACATTATATTCAAGTTTAAATATTTTCAAAATAGTAAATCAAGATATACAAGAAGAATTTTTTCTCTAATAGCATTTTATAACATCCCCTGAAATAGAAGTCACTCACATAGATAAACTATGTTGGTTAATGGACCTCAAGTTCCCATTCCAATATAGAAATTGATAACAACTAGTAGAAGGGGTGTAGAGATCATAGAGGGGATTATATACACCCTATTATAGAGTTTTAATAATGAATATGTAAAAAAAATTTAGAGTTACAAAAATAGAGGAATCATTACAAAAAACTGATAAAACAAACAATAAGTGTCAACTGAAAAATCGAATGAAAATAAAGTTATAATTTATATATATGATAAAAGGCATATAAATGAATAACTGAATGAAATATATGTAATATAAAAATAGTATTCAAATAACATTAATGGAACCCTGTCTCAAAACACACATTTTTCCTATCGATATCCTCCAACCCATATAACATGTAGTAATCAATAACGAGGTCATTTTACATAGTACAAAAAACATTCCATGTAATCTGATCGAGTACCAATTGGATGCCAAAGTCGGTAGTGGGAAAAATTATTTCAGGTTGAAAACATAATGTAAAAATGAGTCTAATAATAAATTCATGTAACAAAGTGATAATTAATAGTAGTAATTATATAATTAAATGAATATGACAATCAACCTTATTTGACACCATTCCTAAATGTATCGGAGTTCGTAGAATTTCCATTCCAACCATACCCCAAAATCTAAGACCTAATCACTTAATCTAGTAAAGCCCAATATTAATTACATCGTAACCTATGAATTCCCTTAATATAATAATTTCTGTAAAATTGATGAATACCCATTATAAAAGTAGTTTTTCACTTATATGAATATTTTTATCTGGGATAGACCCTTTATATAATTATCTCACCATATTGGGATATATATTTTTATAATAATTATAGTATCATGAACATTTTATTTATGTAACGCCCCGACCCCAGTCACCTAGAGTCAGTGCATTATTACATAACATTGGCATGATCACAAGAAGGATCAAATCTTGAAAGACCGATTGGTTTAGTAGCCTTGGAAACACTAGATATATTCATAAAGTTTTACATTACATCATAAAGTTAAAAACTACTACAACAACATAGTCTCCATATTCCACACTCATATCCCCACATTCTATCCATGCAGGTCATTCATAAATTACTTCTTCACATCCTGGGAAAAATAAAACATAGAAAAGGGGTGAGCTCAAATGCCCAGTAAGGATAACAATATAACGGAAACTTTCATAAATAAGAATAAACATTTAAGGCAATTTATAACTTAAAACAAAAGCCTTTTAAACTTGAACTTAAACATAGTATGGAAAAAATAAAATGAAATAATTCCATTTACTTATTCACATGGATATTCTACGAATCAAATAATCACATGAAATATCGATAACCACTTTCATAATGATGGAATGCATAATGCCAGACTATCATAACCACATAGTCAAGGCCTCGTCCCAAGACTAAAAATAAGAATTATCTAAGGTCCTATGGAAAGACACTAGTTTGTCTCATGAGACCTACCAATGCATCGAGGAGCTATAGCAGGCTCCACCCGTCACATATTATGTCCAATGCATTCCCATATGAAAATGTTTAAACATAACATAAACATTCTTATTAAAACTAGCATACGAAATGTCAATACATTCACCATAAACTATGAACGGTATAAAAATACCACATCCACAGTCAAACATATCACAAAACCTTCAATACAATATAGAAGTTTTGTATCATAATAAATCAACTTCAAATAAGTGTAAAATCCATCAAAGGATGTTGACATAGATGAAATCAAAACACTTTTTAGAGAAATATCTCTTTCTATTTTGAAATCATTTAAGAGTCTTATATTTATGAAATAAAACATTTTCTTTGAAAATATTCTTATAAGATTGTAAGGGAAGCTTAGACATTTTTATAATGGCGGAAAATAACTACACCCTCCGTATAAGTTAAAAAAACATTATTACCTTAATTCTGTCGAAAAGGTTAAAAACACCTTGTTTGGAAAACGACGGAAAGATTCCTTTATAAACCACTTATAAAAAATCAAAAAAGGGTATAAATTACTTTAACCCATATTCTTGTAAATAGTAAAAATGTTTTGAAATACATTTTTAATAAACAAGGATGTCGATGATAAAGATATCCCAGTAGATTATTACGTATAAACAACCTCGGATAATGAAGAGATTGTGAAATAAACCCTTACCATGTACTTTTCCTTGGTTTGGGTAGGTTAACCTCCTAAATAATAGTGAAATAATTGTTATTAAATTATACATGAATCATATACATTCATATGATATCATATATGATCTTTTAACATTGATTTGTTAATAATATCTTAGAATTATCGTCGTTTTGGGTGTTAACTTACTCGTTTTAATTTATATGTTTTGTTACATAATCCATGTTTTTCATAGATAGGTTGTCTATTATTCATATCCAGAATTATATCAAGTCCTTAAACATTATTTTTAAATCATAAAATGATAATTATACTTGAATGGATACGATAGAGAATGAATCTCATCGCGTTCGTGGAGACGGTAGTCCGTACGTACGCACGAGCGACAATATCATTCTTTTGATATTAAAATAATATATAAATGGATGGTATATCATATATAAAGAATCATTAACTTGTTATATTTATTATTTACATGATTTAAACATCATTATTATATTCGTCCAAATAATAATATATTGAATAATAATTACATAACGACGTGGAGACGGTAAGTCGTACGTACGCACGTATGGTGACATGTTATTCAAAGGGTGGATAGAATACTGAATTTGGTTGTATCATATTTATAATAACATCAAAGTATATATATGATACTAGAGTTATTATTTTATAATGGTAATAATAAAGGATGAACAAGTGGAAAAAGAAAGGAACATGGAAAAGGGTGGTGAAATCATTACCTCTTCTTCGGGTTCTTCCTTTTGATTTGATCAAAAGGGCTCGTTAGGTTGGCTTTCTGATCAAAATAAGGCCTTTAGGTTGTATTGAGGGAAGTCGGGAGAGTTTGTGGGCAGATTTTGGTCGAACCAAAAGGCTTTGAAGTTGTGAATAAATGACAAGGAGGAGTGATCTTTTATAAGAGGGGTGAGGGGCACCTTTGGAAAAGCTAGAAATATTAATTTATAATAAATTTATATTCGATTTATAATGGCTCCAAAGTTGATTATTTAAATTTTAAGGTGGGGATAGGTCGAAAACCATTAAACCAATAGAATTTATACAGGTTTGGGTTAATATATTAACCTTATCTTTAAGTATTAACTCTTAGTAAATTAGTTTCACTTTTACAATGTGTCTTTGTATTTTTATATGATATGGTTAATAAACATACTATATACATCCAAGAGAACCCAAAGGAGTCCATTAATGATATGACTATCGTTATATAAGTCTCTTGGCCGAGCCTTAGATTTTTAGAAATTTAATATCAATTAATAATATAATATTTCTTTTAAAAACACTTTTATGTCAATTTTGACACTATTCAATAGTTGTTTTTTATGAAACTTATAACAGAATTATTACTTCGAAAAAAGTTAATAAAATCAATCATAATATGTCATATTATCCTATAAAATTATTTTAATTCATTAAAAGTCTCAAATTATATTTATTTGGGTATTTACAATATCAATTATTTTAATTTGTCACTATTATGGTAATTACTGTATCATAATTGTGTCATAAATAAATTAAATCATTTAAAGTCTAAAAAATATAAATATAATATAATTATGTACGAAATATTTTTAGATTTATAATGAATATTTATAGTCGAAAATCCAACATATATAACCCTATATAAAAATTGTTTTTCTAAAAGATATATGCTTATGTAATTTTTGTACTTATTTTAACTTAACTAAAATTAAGTGTCCCTATCACCTACAAGTGGCTCCATGGGGTCCCAAAATTTACACAAGGATTCTTATGGTCGAATATGTATCAACCAATAAGTCTAAGACACGTTTTAGGGTAATTTAGTATTATTATAATATTATTTTTTAACCCTTATTTACCGGATTTACCCTTAACCATGATAAATAAAATATTTACCGAAGTAATTATTCAAAATGTCTAAAAATAAAAGTTACCTATTTACACAATTTGAACATCCTGATTCCAAATATGGATCCATTTTTTCGAAATTCAAAACACAGAAGTTGCAGAAATTAATTTAAAATTAATTCCCGTTGTTTAAACAAAAAGTGTGTTTTTAAGAGATAATAACTATCAAATGATTGACACTTGTTTATGTCCGGTTTAATTGTAAAATTATGTCCAATGACCAACATTTTATTAAATGGTAAAAATATATTTTAAATATACTTTAAAACCACTCAAATTCATAATTTATCACTATTAATTATTTTGATTAAAAAAGTTGTTTTTAATTAAAATTTAGTAATTTTCACTATTCATCAAAATATTATAGTTATCTGAAAAGTACCAAAATTTCACCTTAGGTTAAATTCGGTATTCCGAATCCAAAAATGAAGTCCATTTTGAAATATAAAATATATTTAATTTCAAAAAGTATGTATTACTATTCATAACGGCTAGTTTGATTGGTTATGGTGTGTTAGTACTCGGTGTTGCATACAACACACACTATCACATTATTCAAAGAGAAGTGTACCGTAGAAGCTTGGGGTGTTACATTCTCTCTTCCATCAAATAATTGCGTCCTCAAAATTTCTATAATACTTATCACATGAAAAGACTTGGGTGGTTCTTCATCATAAGTTACTCGGGTTCCCACGTTGCCTCTTTTATCTTATGGTTTCTCCACAAAACTTTTACCAGACGCGTCATCTGGTTTCATAGTACTTGTTCTCTTATATCAAGAATCCTGAAGGGCTCTTCGCAATAAAACGGATCTGGTTCCAGTTCTAATTCTTCATAGTTAAGTACTTGTGTTGGGTCGGGCATGTATTTCCTCAATAGAGATACGTGGAACACATCGTGAACTTTGGAGAGACTTGCTGGCATTGCCAATCGGTAAGCTACAGCCCCAATTTATTCTAGAATTTTGAAAGGTCCGATGTACCTGGGACTCAATTTACATTTCTTACCAAAACCTATGACTCCCTTCCATGGAGATACCTTCAGGAAAACATGATCACCGACTTGAAATTCCAAATCCTTCCTTTGATTATCGGCATAGCTCTTCTGCCTACTTTGAGCTTCTTTGATGTGATTTGGGATTACCTTCACCTTTTCCATCATTTCCTCCACCAGTTCAAGACCTAAAAGTTTTCCTTCACCAACGTCATCCCAACAGGTTGGTGTGCGACATATCTTTCTATATAACGCTTGATATGATGCCATCTGAATACTCGAATGGAAGCTATTGTTATAGGAAAATTCTACCAGAGGTAAATACTGATCCCACATACCCTAAAAGTTGAGTGAACAAGATCTCAGCATGTTTTCTAAGGTTTGAATAGTCCGTTCTGATTGTCCGTATGTCTGAGGGTGGTAGGCAGTGCTAAAATGAAGTTCAGTATCAAGGGATTTCCGATGACTCTTCTAGAATCTTGAAGTAAAAGGGGGATCACGATCAGAAACAATCGATAGGGGTACTCCATGACGTCTCACAACATAATTAATATATAGTCTTGCTAGACGTTCTAGTGGTAGATCTTCTCTTATAGCAAGAAAATGTGCTGACTTGATAAGACGATCAACAATAACCCATATTGCATCGTTCCTTCTAGGAGTCTTTGGTTTCCCCATGACAACGTCCATCGTAATATTTTCCCATTTCCACTCCGATATGGGAAGAGGTTGCATGACTCTTCCAGGGTGTTGCCTTCCAGCTTTCACTTGTTGAAAAACCATACATATTGACACAAAATAAGCAATATCCCTCTTCATATTGTCCCACCAAAAATGTTCCTTCAAATCTCTATACATTTTGGTGCTCCCATGGTGTATAGATAAATTGGAACTATGAGCATCATCCACCAATTCCCTTTTTAGATCAGGTATATCGGGAACACAAAGCCTCTTCCCGAATTTCAAAATTCCATTTTCATACACAAAATCTCTCAATCTCCCATCATTCACATCTTTAATCTTCTTTTGAAATTCTCCATCATTAGTCTGAGAACTCTTAATCCTTTCTAGTTAAGATGGTTTGGCAACCATTTGAAAAAGAATTGATTTTTCACCTTCCCTGGTTATTCCAATGTCCATCTTCACTAGATCCATCAAAATTGGATCCCTTTCAATTCTCATCACGTTCAAAACTAGATGGTCTTTTCTGATCAAATCATTTTCCACCTTGTTTGATTTCCCCGGGTGGTCGTGTATCATACAATCATAATCCTTGAGTAATTCAAGGCATATCATTTGCCTCATGATGAGTTCTTTTTGTGAGAAAATATACTTCAAACTCTTTTGATCAGTATAAATCTCACATTTTTCGCCATAGAGGTAGTGCCTCAATATCTTCAAAGAAAACATCATAGCTGCTAACTCGAGATCATGAGTAGGATAGTTTTGTTCATTAATTTTCAACTGTCGTGATGCATATGCAATAACCCTATCATTCTGCATAATGACACAACCAAGTCCTTTCTTCGATGCATCACTATAAAAAACGAACCCATCATTCTCCGATGGTAGAGTCAATATAGGATCATTGACTAATCTTCTCTTCAGTTCTTCGAAACATTATTCACACTCTTTTTTCCAAACAAATTTAACCCCTTTACATCTGAGCTTTGTTAATGGGTTAGCCAATCGGGCAAAATTCTGGATGAAACGTCGATAATAACCAGCTAAACCAATAAAACTATGTACCTTAGTTATACTCGTCGATGCTGGCCATTCTTGGATTGCCTTGGTCTTAGAAGGATCAACAGAGATTCCATCTTTAGAGACAATATGGCCAAGAAAAGAAATCTCATGAAGCCAGAATTCACACTTGCTAAACTTCCCATATAATTCATGTCTTCTCAGAGTCTCCAAGATAACGCGCAAGTGATTTTCATTATCTTCGTAGCTTTTTGAGTATACCAATATATCATCAATAAATACCACCAGAAATTCATCGAGATACTCCTTGAAAACTCTATTCATCATATCCATGAATACAGAGGGTGCATTAGTCAATCCAAAAGGCATTACAGTAAACTCGTAATGCCCGTACCTGGTTCGAAATGCTGTCTTCGGAATGTCTTCCTTCTTCACACACAACTGATGGTATCCAGATCGAAGGTAAATCTTTGAAAAGTATTGATTTCCATGTAGTTGGTCAAATAAATCATCAATTCTTTGTAGGGGATACTTGTTCTTTATTGTTATAGTATTGATCTCCCTGTAGTCGATACATAACCTTGTAGATCCATCTTTCTTTTTAACAAAAAGAACAGGGGCACCCCATGGAGAAACACTAGGGCGAATAAATCATTTATTACTCAATTCCTCTAGTTGTTTCTTTAGTTCAACTAATTCTAAATTGGCCATTCAATAAGGGGTCTTCGATATAGGCCTTGATCCAGGAATTAAATCAATGGAAAACTCAACTTCTCGTTCTGGAGGATGTCCAGGTAAATCTTCTGGAAATACATCTACAAATTCTTTCACAATAGGTACGTCTTCTATTTGAACATTCTTTTCCTCACCCACAGTTATTTCATTATCCTCCTCCCCAATAATTGAATTTATTTGAGCTATTGGGGGTGGATCTAAATAAGAATTAGGTGGTGACAATTCTGCTCTAAAGATAAGGTGTTCCTTATCATCATCATCAATAATCATAACCTCTTTCTTCTTACAATAAATCTTCGCATAATAGTCAGAAAGCCAGTCCATACCGAGGATTATATCAAACTCAATCATAGGTATGACGACGAGATCAGCAGATAAAGAACATTTATGTGCTCTAATGGGGACTGATTCAAAAAACTTTGTTGCAATGATACTTCCCTTAGGAGTTTTAACTGACAACTCCCTTGTTAAATAAAATTAGAAATATCTAATTTTCTCAACAAACTAGGAAGATATGAAACAATGTGATGATCCAGAATCAAATAATGCATTTTCTAAACTTGAGGAAACCATTAAATTACCTGCCACCACGTCTTTCAGAGCTTCTACCTCAAAAGTAGTGATAGCATAAGATTGTCCTTGTTCCCTTGGCCTTTTTTGAGGTAAGTTCTCCTGACGCATAGGACATTCATTTGAATAATGACCCATCTCCCTGCAATTGTAGCACTGAACATTGGTAGCTTCCTTCTTTCCCTTGAAATCACGAGCTTGGTGGCCTTTTTCACCACACTTGTAACAGACTCGTGTTCCCTTCAAGCAAGTATCGAGGTGTTTCTTACCACATTTACCACAGGATGGATATTCAACCTTTCCCTTCTTCCCCTTATTTCCATTCCCAGATTGATCAGTAGGTCTCTTCTTCTCTTTCTTTGCTTTAAAGTCATAAGACTTAGAGAATTCCTTTTCGGTCTTGATAGCACATGAGACAATGTCTTCATACGATGAAAAGGATTGTGAGACTAATGCTCGACGGAGAAATGTTTTTTACCCATCAAATAAATGATCAATCTTACTTCTTGGGTTACGTATATATTCTCCAGCATACCTTTCTAACCTTGTAAATTTTGCCTCATACTTTGTGACATTCTCATCCTCCTTCTGTCTCAGACTCAGAAATTGACTTTCCATATCTTCTCGATGGTCGCGAGGAATGTATTTTTCTAAAAACGGATCTTTAAACTCCATCCATTCCATATTTGATACTTCATCATATTCATTCGTATTTTTAATCAATGACCACCATCGATCAGCATCTCCAGTGAGGCAGTAAACTGCCATGATAACTTTTTCCCTTTCACTACTCCCCAAATCCTGAAATATTTTATCTAGGGAAAATATCCATTTCTCACCTACTAAGGGATTTTTACTACCATTGAACATTGGTGGTTGTTTCCTCATGAATTGATCTAACATTGATCCTCCATGCTGTGGATCAGTGTGCTCCATACGGGTAAGGTTATTATTCATAACCTGAGTGAGTTGTCCCAGTATGGTGATTAGCTGATCGGCACCAGTTGCATCACCAGCTCCACTATAATTATCTTGAGCAAGAGGGAAATCCCTACATGGAGTGAGTTCATTGATACGGTTACCATTTCTTCCACTAGGCTCCATTTCTAAACGTTGGCATAATCTAGATTATTTTATGAATCAAAATACATAATCACATACTTATAAAACACTTAACATAAATCGTACTATTTATGGATATAATCTATAATCATAAAAATGTTTTCTTTGAGGAAGTATATACTCATAAACCCTTCATAATGATTTGTAAATAAAATGAGAGTTATCCTGAGAATATCCCCCGGGAGTGTCGTAACCAAGAGTGCAGTAAGGCCCGTTGTCCTGCACCAATTCCCGTTCGAGTCTAGCTCAAAGCGGTGTTTTCGGGTTTTACCCCAAGGTACATCTGTGCCAGAGCCGCCTCTAATTGCTCGTATCCAGACAGAGATGTATTGCTCGGAAAACTCACAAAATCTCTACAATACCAAAATTCTAGGAAGTTATTCTATACTAATCCTCAAAGTTCATCTTAGGTCTATGTGCTCTAATCAGAGTTTATCTAAATTTAGCTTCCAAGGTTTGTACTAAACTTCCTCTGATACCAACTGTAACGCCTCGACCCCAGTTACCTAGAGTCGGTGCATTATTACATAACATTGGCATGATCACAAGAAGGATCAAATCTCAAAATACAGATTGGTTTAGTAGCCTTGGAAACACTAGATATATTCATAAAGTTTTACATTACATCATAAAGTGAAAAACTACTACAACAACATAGTCTCCATATTCCACACTCATATCCCCACATTAAATCCCTACAGGTCATTCATAAATTACTTCTTTACATCCTGGGAAAAATAAAACATAGAAAAGGGGTGAGCTCAAATGCCCAGTAAGGATAACAATATAGCGGAAACTTTCATAAATAAGAATAAAAATTTAAGGCAATGTATAACTTAAAACAAAAGCCTTTTAAACTTGAACTTCAACATAGTATGGAAAAAATAAAATGAAATAATTCAATTTACTTATTCACATGGATATTCTACTAATCGAATAATCACATGCAATATCAATAACCACTTTCATAATGATGGAATGCATAATTCCATACTATCATAACCACATAGTCAAGGCCTCATCCCAAGACTAAAAATTAGATTTTGACAAGGCCTTATGCCAAGAAAATAGTTTGTCACATGAGACCTACCGATGCATCAATGAGTTATAGCTGGCTCCACCCGTCACATATTAAGTCCAATGCATTCCCATATGAAAAGGTTTAAACATAACATAAACATTGGTATTAAAACTAGCATACGAAGCGTCAATACTTTCACCATAAACTATGAATAGTATAAAAATAGCACATCCACAGTCAAACATATCACAAAACCTTCAATACAATATAGAAGTTTTGTATCATAATAAATCAACTTCAAATAAGCATAAAATCCATCAAAGGATGTTGACATAGATGAAATCAAAACACTTTTTAGAGAAATAGCTCTTTCTATTTTGAAATAATTTAAGAGTCTTATATTTATGAAATAAAACATTTTCTCTGAAAATATTCTTATATGCTTCTAAGGGAAGCTTCGATGATTTTATCATGGTGGAAAATAATCGCACCCGCCGTATAAGTTAAAAAAACATTCTTACCTTCATTCTGTCGAAAAGGTTAAAAAGAACCTTGTTTGGAAAACGACGGAAAGATTCCTTTATAAACCACTTATAAAAAGTCAAACAAGGGTATAAATGAATTTACCCCAATTTCTTGTAAATAGTAAAAAATGTTTTGAAATACATTTTTAAGAAACATGGATGTGGATGATACAAATATCCCAGTTGATTATTACGTATAAACAACCTCAGATAATGAAGAGATTATGAAATAAACCATTACCTTGTACTTTTCCTTGGTTAGGGTAGGTTAAAATCATGTATAATAGTGAAATAATTTTTATTAAATTATAGATGAATCATATACATTCATATGATATCATATATAATCTTTTAACATTTCTTTGTTAATATTATCTTCGTATTATCGTCGTTTTGGGAGCTAACTTACTCGTTTTCTTTTATATGTTTTGTTACGTAAGCCATGTTTTTCATAGATAGGTTGTATATTATTCATATCCAGAATGATATCAAGTCCTTAAACATTATTTTTAAATCATAAAATGATAATTATACTTGAATGGATACGATAGAGAATGAATCTCGTCGCGTTCGTGGAGAAGGTAGTCTGTACGTACGCACGAGCGACAGTATCATTCTTTTGATATTAAAATAATATATAAATTGATGGTATATCATATATACAGAATCATTAACATGTTATATTTATTATTTACATGAGTTACACATCATTATTATACCCATCCAAATAATAATATATTGAATAACAATTACACCACGATGTGGAGACGGTAAGCCGTACGTACGCATGTATGGTGACATGTTATTCAAAAGGAGGATAGAATTCTGAATATGGTTGTACCATATTTATAATAACATGACAGTATATATATGATACTGGAGTTATTATTTTATAATGGTAATAACAAAGGAAGAAGAAGTGGAAGAAGAAAGGAACTTGGAAAAGGGTGGTGAAATCATTACCTCTTCTTCGGGTTCTTCATTTTGATTTGATCAAAAGGGCTTCGTAGGTTGGATTTATGATCAAACTAAGGCCTCTAGGTTGTATTAAGGGAAATTGGGAGAGTATGTGGGCAGATTTTGGCTGAACCAAAAGGATTTGAAGGTGTGAAGAAATGAGACGGATGAGTTCCGTTTTATAAGAGTGGTGAGGGGCACCTTTGGAAAAGCTAGAAATATTAATTTATAATAAATTCATATTCGGTTTTTAATGGCTAAAAAGTTTATTATTTAACTTTTAAGGTGGTTATAGGTCTAAAACGATTAAGCCAATATAATTTAGACAGGTTTGGGTTACTATATTAACCTTATCTTTAAATATTAACTCTTAGTTAATTAGTTTCACTTTTACAATGTCTCTTTGTATTTTTATATTATATGGTTAATAAACTTAATATATACATCCAAGAGACCCCCAAGTGGTCCATTAATGATATAACTATAATGATATAAGTCTCTTGGCTGATCCTTAGATTTTTAGGAATTTAATATCAAATAATAATATAATATTTGTTTTAAAAAGTCTTTTATGTCAATTTTGACACTATTCAATAGATGATTTTTGTGAAACTCATAACAGAATGATTACTTATAAAAAAAGTTAATTAAATCAATCCTAATATGTTATATTATCCTAGAAAATTATTTTTATTTACTAAAAGTGTCAAATTATATTTATTTGGGTATTTATAATACCAATTATTTTAATTTTTCACT
Organism: Viscum album; assembly: GCA_963277665.1. Lineage (NCBI taxonomy): Eukaryota > Viridiplantae > Streptophyta > Magnoliopsida > Santalales > Viscaceae > Viscum > Viscum album. The sequence goes on along the minus strand of OY728161.1, from coordinate 909,991,800 downwards.
ATTATGGTAATTACTGTATCATAATTGTGTCATAAATAAATTAGATTATATAAAGTCTAAAAATTATAAATAAAATATAATTATGTAGGAAATCGTTTTAGCTTTATAATGAATATTTATAGTCGAAAATCCAACATATATAACCCAATGTAAAAGTTGTTTTTCTAAAAGATATATGCTTATGTCATTTTTGTACTTATTTTAACTTAATTAAAATTAAGTGTCCCTATCACCTACAAGTGGCTCCATGGGGTCCCAAAATCGACCCAAAAATTCCTATTGTCTAATATGTATCAACAAATAAGGCTAGGACACGTTTTAGGGTAATTTAGTATTATTATAATATTATTTTTTAACCCTTATTTACCGGATTTACCCTTAACCATGGTAAATAAAATATGTACCGAAGTAATTATTCAAAATGTATAAAAATAAAAGTTACCTATTTACACAATTTGAACATCCTAATTCCAAATATGGAATCCATTTTTCCAAATTCAAAACACATAAGTGGAAGATATTAATTTAAAATTAATTCCCATTGTTAAAACAAAACGCGTGTTTTAAGAGATAATAACTATCAAAAGATTGACACTTGTTTATGTCTGGTTTAATTGTAAAATTATGTCCAATGACAAAAATTGTATTAAATGGTAAAACTATATTCTAAATATACTTTAAAACCACTCAAATTCATAATTTATCACTATTAATTATTTTTATTAAAAAAGTTGTTTTTAATTAAAATTTAGTAATTTTCACTATTCATCAAAATATTAAAGTTATCCGAAAAGTACCAAAATTTCACCTTAGGCTAAATTCGATATTTCGAATCCAAAAATGAAGTCCATTTTGATATATAAAATATATATAATTTCAAAAATTATGTATAACTATTCATAACGGCTGGTTTGATTGGTTATGGTGTGTTAGAACTCGGTGTTGTGTACAACACACGATGTCACATTATTCAAAGAGAAGTGTACCGTAGAAGATTGGGGTGTTATAATTTATATTTTAAATTAACCAACCATGTAAATCCCTTTATATATATATTTCATTATAACGAAAAAAATCCATCTATATAAGAATTACATCATCTGGGAAGAGAATATTATATACGTATTTTAGCATCATGGAAAATAAACCAATATAACCATTTACGAATCTATGAAAATACCTTATTATGTGAATTTCAACAAAAAAATAATAATAATGGAATGAAATTTCACAATCCATAATGGTTGATTCCTCCAATTTACATTTCCCATTCAATTACCCTTTGATTCAATAGTCATGTAATATATTTTCCATGGTGAATATAACACAAGTAAACCCATAAAGTATCATGTTATGATAAATAGTTATTTAATCTAGTTTCAGGTTTATTATTATAATTTTTGGGTAGGTACTATACAACAAGTATGTATAATCCATGTTTCAACACTTTTGGATTTGATGGTATCAGAGTGGTTGTCTAAAATCATTTTTATCATAGACGATTTTTTAAATTATATAACAAAAATTTTTTGACGGAAAACCACATAATGTATAACATAATTGATAAAAATATAAACAAATCTTAGGTATTTTTTATAACACATGCTATTATCCTAAAATCAAAGTAACTCTTTGAATAAGACAACAATGAATAAGAAAATAAAAAAGATCATAATAAAAAACCGAGATCACATTACATCAAGATGAAAAAATATATTCAATTGTGTTCATGTTTTATAACTATGATAAGGAGAAATATAAAAACAGAGGGGGAAAAATCAATGGAACACTCCAAAGGCCCACCAAAAAATCATGATGTATGGAAAGGAACAAATCACAAAAAAATTTCCTAGAGTCACCCTTTGGTTCTAGTGAGAATTATGAATGGTGGTCGGAATGAAATAATATTCACTGTGTCGATTAAAAAAACATATCTCAAAATGTGCATGATATGAAACCCTTTTATGATTTGAATTTCTCAATTTATGGTATATGATAGAAAATCATGTCATCTCATTTTAAAATAACATTTAATCACTATTTTAGTTCTTAAATTTATTCACAACATATAACTATTTATCACTCCAAAAAATATAACAAAATATTATAGGAAATATTTTATCATCATGGAACATGTTCATAATGTGAAAGTTTCTAGTATTTTTCACAATTAACCTCTCGTGTAGAATGATGTCGAACCACCTCTGATGAAATCCACACAAAAATGGAACCCTCACAAGAATTTTAAAAATATATACCTATACTATATTAATTAAAACAATTGAATAGCTTTGAACCATAGTTCATTTTCTATTGAAAATTTTCAATATTCCAAAAAGAAACGTGACTACCATATTTGAATGCGAAATAAACCCCAAAACTCAAAGAGCAATATACAAATAATAATGTGGTATTTTACAATTTATCTTAAATATTCATGTTTTCTAAAAAAAATTAAATGGTTTTATTTTCAAAAAATAAAATATTTCAAAAATCTATTTTATATAATTTGGTAATTATTTTAAATGGGTTAAAAAAATTTCATAGCATTTTAAAACAGTTAATGTTAACTAACTATTTAATATTTTATTGGATTGAATCTTAATTTCGTAACTTTTATAACATGAATGTAAAATCCCCCAATCATGATCATTATTTAAATTGAATTTTCCTTCAAAGTATTAATAGGATGTTCTCAATTAAAATAATTTTCCCCATTTTTTTGATTTTTTAGTTTGTAAAAATGATTTTTGAAATGAATATGTTTTTTCACAAAAAAATATTGTAACTGATATTTTAATGGTATTTCTATTCATAACTGTCTAAAACCCTTGTTGTTTCATATAAAGAAATAGTGATGTTTTTTATTAATACCATTTTCATTCTTTGTCTGCATGGATTATGAATACTTTAATTACGTTGATATTGAATCCATTTTTTTACAGGTTAATCATGGTTCATAGAGATTATTATGTAAATAATTAATTTCACATGAGTTAATAATTATGGAAATATATTATTATGGAACCCATTTAGTTTTATTGATTTAGTAAATTTTCAATAAAATTGTTGTAAATCACATTTCATCTTCACGAGTTAATAATTTTTCATATAGATTGTCATGAAGCCAAATTATTTACACTGGAAAAACATTTGTGAAAGGAATATCTATTGATTTAATGAGTTTTTCAAATAAATGAATGATATATATAACTTATTCATGATTTAGTTGTTGTAAATTATATATGACTTGTGTTCCTTGATAACATTGGGTGTCTCTTATATAACATATATTATGGGTATTCTATTATAGTGGGGGGTGGGGGGGGTTCTCGATATAGCTTATACGATGAGTGTCCCAAATATGTATTCAAATTAAAAGGGTAATGATTATATTTCTAGTAGAATTATATTATAAGAAATCCATATTATTTAAATTTAATTTGGGTTCTATGATTACAATGTTCCAAGATACCAACATGTTTATCTATTATTTCCATAGCTATATAATGTTTCCTTTGACCTATTATTGTTATAACACGTATCATGTGTAATGATACATATAAAAAATTCTTCTGTTAAATCCTTATTCAATGTTCAACGATTTTTAATTCAAGAATTTATGCATATGATTTATTTTATGATACACTCATGATCACTAATTATGTCATTTTAATAATATACACATTGTATTCAAATTAATGAGATTCAATTAAAAATTATAATGTTTAAACATATTTAGAATTATAAATCAGCCTTATTATAATTTATTTTAAATAGATTATAAATAATGATATTGAATTAATTAGGTTTTTAATTGTTTTTTATTGATGCTGATTTTGACATAATGTGAAATAAGAAAATCCTGGTTCTGTTTGAGAAATTTTCAATTATAGACATGGTTTTTTAATATAACTGTTTGTCCAAATTCAATGAAATTGTAAAGAAAATGATTCTCAAGATGGATAGTTATATAATATTTGGTGTTGATATTTTATGTTTTTATAATGATTTAATTGGGTCACCTTCATCTTTTTCATGTATGGATACATAATTTTTTTTTGATTTCAGCACTAAATCAAGTCGTATTATTTCGGGGCTACTTTAAATTTTCTATATTAATAGATTCTTCAGTGCATAATTTATATTATTGTGTAATATGTTGATGAAATATTTATTAAAGGAAATTAAATTCAATATTTTCAATCATTAATGAATATCCTTAAGAATTAACTCTAAGGGAGATAAAATTTTAATATATAAAACATCATATATTATAGAATATATGGAGATAAATTAGGAATTCCTCTTATAAATAGTTTTGGTATATTAATATTAATCATCATGAATATATTTCAATAACATTCTTATATCAAATATTGTTTAAATTTGTGCAAGGAATGGGTATCCTAAAGGGTCAATGTCTATCATCCAAAGATTAATGGAAATAATCAAATTGATAACTATATGCATCGTGTATATGGTTCATCATTAATTCTATTCCATATGATAATTTTTATTCGTAATATGTATAGAATATTTCTAGAAGATAAAAATATTATCAATGATAAGGTAATTCTATTGTTTTATTAAATATACTAATGTACCTTGAGAGATATAATTGTACTTGTTAGATATATGTCCATGAAGACATATATGTTTTATTGGTTAATAATGATGAATTTTTTTGAATTTTTAGTGTTCATTTTAATTAATAGCCTTTATTTTTTCCATAAATTGTATGGGGTATTATTTGGAAAAGATTAAATCCATCTTCATTGACAGATTCTGTCAATTTAGTTGAGTATATGTCTTCATTAGATGATGTAAAATACTGATTCTATATTATGAATCTGAAAACAAAGCAATATGTTGTTCCAAACATTTTGGATCCCATTACAATTCTTTATATTAGTAGATGAAGAACTCCACAATATTTGGATCTTATTTGTAATGAAATTTGTGTGCATCTTCATGTTAAATCATCTCAATAATTATATTATTGAATGTTGTGAGATTTTAATTTTTTATTTAGGTAAAATGATATTGTTAACAATAATCAAATAAAAATATATTAATAGAAAATCCGCATGGGGTATGTGATATGTATTGTTATTTTATACTTGTGAGATTATATCTAGTTCTACTAAAACATATAAGATGATTTCTATTAGACATAAATAATGTGTTGGCGGTTTTGGAAAATTATGTATTGTTTATTATTTTATTATTTGAACACAAAAATTCATGAAATATCATTATATTCTTTTATTTCTTTGACCAACTAAATTTGACAATAATAGTTTTAATTATTATAATCTAGTGATTATCCATTACCATGAATAATCATGTATATAGGGATTATAATTTTAGGATTTCATGAATATTTAATTTATCTATTTAGATATATTTATACATCACTTGGGTTTTTTGAATACCTTTTGAATTGTATGTTCCTTGACTTTTGAAACACAACAATGATTTCACAATTTATACCTTGTGTTTATGTCGTATTAGATGTTTATAATGTTTTCATTGAATGATGGGTTGATGATACAATATCCATGTCAACATTTTTTCATTGGATTTCATCATAAATATTTTTAGAATTTGAGTTTATGAAATTCTAATCGGGAACAATTCTGTTGATGGGTTTATTAGGTCAAAATAATAAAATAATAAATAGGAGGTGTGAATAGTGAATTTTAAAGAAACATCTACAATTATAAATTTTGGAACCCTTAAAAATATTCAATGTATTATTATGATGAAATATAATAATTTTATAAACAAAAAAAATGACACAACGTTTTAATGTGGTTTGGGGCATAAAGATTCCCTAGACTACTCCACCAAATACTCTCTCTATGTTCTTGGTGAATTTCACTAGTCTGTTCCTCTTTCCATAAGACCATAAATTGACAACAGAGTGTAGGTAGTTGACAATATTATAAATAAGGCTAAACATAGCCTTCTTATTCCTTAATAGGGAACTAGTAACCCTAAACATAGATGTAGAATTAGATACTCTGACACAACAATGATTGAGCTGTTGGAACCCCAGAAATTCAAAATAGATAAATTTGAAAATGAATCAGGTTGATCCTAAAAATTTTAGTGCCCTTAATTGATATTAGATGGATCATATTTTTCAAAAATGTTTGTATTCATGAATATTTATATCTAATTTTATAATAGTTGCAAAAATATAATCAAATAAATGTTGCAACAAATAGAAGCAGTAATCTTACATTTGTAAAATATTGAACAAGTATGTCTCGAAAGTGTATCCTCATTCAGAATTGATCAACCAATAAAGATGAAAAATAAATTCATTTATGAAAATGAAATCATAATAATATGTGACTTCAATATCACATATATTTAAAGGTCACATTGGTTGAACTCAAAAAGCAGAAATACTACTTCGAAATTCTATAACAAAGAAATTTACGTAAAAAATAGTAAATGTTCAAATTCTAAAACATTTATAGGAGTCATAAATTCCCTTAAAATATTAGTCAATATCTCAATTGTATACAGTTCTTTCAAATACTCATAAACTATTTTGAATAGGAAAAAAATGTTCATTAAAATAGAATGTAAATTTGTAAAGACCATTTCATAAATCTTTTATAGAATCGCAAATTTAAATATCTGATGTTGAAGAGTCATACATAGGGTTACTTCACAAAATAACAACATACCAAACATAGTGTTTAACAATTTTATATTCATTCTATAAAAACAAGGTAAAAATTCTAATGTTTATCACAAAACTAACATTATTCAACCATATGTCTACATCTATAAATGTAAAATCTCATAACTAGGCAATGTTCTATTACCAAATGTTATTCTCTTAAAAATCATAAGGTTTCACCCAAACATAAGGTTCTTTATCCACATGTTATTTTATGTGTAGGGTTGATAATCCTTATTCACCATATTCTATCAATATGTTGAATAAACTAGTAAGGTTCATGATCCATACGTGTTTTCTATGTGTAAGGTTTTATTCCCTATGCAATATTATGAACTTATGTCATGGATTGTGTTTCAAGAATACACTTAAGAGCATTACAATCACATTAATAAATTTTAAAAATGAATTAAAAATTGAATATAATTCCAAAATATATATAGTAATTAATAATTATTTACTGAAATAAACATAATGTAATATCATTAATAAAAATATAATGGTATTTGTGAGCATCAAAATCAATTATGATTTATAGAATATTATTGAGACAATACATGCCCAACAATATCCTCTATTTTGATAGTAATAATACACATAAAATATCTAATAGAAAATAAAGAATCATTTAAATACCATGAATATAAATTATTATTTCTAATTTATAGTGATATTTATATTAAAATATAATTAAAAATAAATGGTGTGTTTACCCAAATTTCCCCTACTTTATTGATAACAAAAATAAATTTAAAAAACGTTAAAACTCTTTTAATTTTTCATAGAACATAAAATTAATGTTTATAAGGTACTGTTTGAATAAATATGGAATTTATTATGGATGTAGAGATAAATAAATAATGAATGATAAAGAATCATAGGTTGATAAAAATATATAACATAAAATAACAATAAAAAATTAATATTATTACTAAAAATTGTATAAATACATTAGAGTTTTTGTTTTGATTGAAATGTTTAAATAGATTTTCTGGTGGAAGGGGAAATGATTTGGTAATGAGTAGGTTCTGGTTGAGCCAGAGCCTCCTTAAAAGCAGCACTAAATTCTACAATTTCGACATGTAGACTTTATGGAAGAGTGTCTCCCAACTTCTTTATTAGAAAACTTGAATCATTACTAGGTATCAGATTATCAATCCAAATTGACATTCAAAAAGTCATGATATTTTTCCTCTGTTTGAAAAACAATGCATTCTGATAATTGATCTTGTTTAGTTGTTTCCTGATACCTCGTTCACTTCATGTGTGTTTTTAAAAAAAGTATCTCTAATTTTCTAATGACACTAACAATGGTTCAATATTTCACTGATCATTTGGAATATGGTCATTTATATCTGCCCTGACAGATAAGAGAGCATGAAATATTCTGAACAGATCTGGATAGGTTAGAGGTGCAGAGGAAGAAGTATTGGCCAGATTGATAATTCATTGGATATATTCAAATAAGCTCCCAAAATACTATTCTATATTATAAAAAATCATTTTGGAAAATGATTTATATTTTATTTTCCAATCCAATACATCATTCTTATTTTAAAAGATGAAAATATATTTTTGAAATATAATTTTCTATAAGATATTGGAATTAAGTCTGAACATTATCTCACAATATCATTGGGACTAATGAATTTTAAAAATAATTAAATGATTTTATTGAATATTTTATATCCTATGTAGGATTCAAATTCTCCTACTAGTCCTTTATTAAACTAAAACAGTATATCTTCAATCAAATTTCTCATAGAATCTGATGTCCCTTAACTTGGATTCATTAACTGGTAAAAAACATCTATAATGAATAAGGGATGTGTAGATTATTTTTCCATAGACATTTAACTATAACACGATATAACATTAATAACTTTTTTCTTATCTCTATTGGGAGATTCAATGTTCTATAATGAATGTACCACTATAAAGATATATTGTAACTTCACAGTCAAAAATACTAAATGCATATGTTGCCGAAATTCATGAAAAAAATTATTTCTGCATATCTGGTTTGAAAACATCATATTCTGGGGTATTGATCTATACTTTTGGCTCCTCAACATGATCTATTTTTTCCAAATGAAATGAGCGAGTGGCTTCTCCTGATCCAAATTACGGTTTATCATTCTAGTATTCTTATCTAATTTTTTATTTCAAAAAAATATCCTCTTGAACATATTATTCTTCATCTTCTTTATTAAGTTCTATAATATCATATATTTAAATTCTATTGGTTTAGTTTGAAATTCATTATGTCTGGGATTATCCACTGCATTAATTTCATAAACCACTATGCCCCCCCCCTAGATGAAGATCTTGAAATAAGTTGGGCATTTGCACTAACTACCATATGATTTTCATTCATAGTACACCGATGAAAGCCAAACATTCAACGAGTTCAAGTATTCAATAAATTTTTGTGATAAAATTATGCTATATTATAAAAAACATGAATCATGTTCATTATAAACATGATAAGATATAGGATCCTTTTATAAGGATAGAATGATACCATGGCCTCCAAATGGAATTAATAAATTATATACCTCATTATGGATCTAGGAAAATTCATATTTATAACACTAATGAATTAAAACATAATGTATATATCTGGGAAAATTATTTTCTCCAACCCAGCAACTCTTGGAGAAATTACGGTTTGTTTAAACTTGACTATATACTATTGATCTACGAAAAGTTCCTTAACAAGAAAATTACTTATATTTTTTCATCCAAACAAAAATTATATAATATCATCAGAATTATGATCTTCATTTCCAATTTATTTGAGATCAATGTGGGAAAATCCTCCATGATAGCATTTCAGAATTTGATCTCTTTTCACTAAAGAAATTAAAAACTACTTATATACTATCTGAGAGTATATCATTTATTAAATTTTTCTAAAAAAAAAACTTTACAATACTATTCAGTTATTTAATTTGTATCTCATAATGAAAATCACTATTCTCCTCATTGGACAGAAACACCAAACCCTAAAATGAGAATACTTTTTTGAGAATAAGATTCATTTGGTATAGCCATTTTACATCTAGAACCTGTCCCAAACAAATATTTAATGTTGAAACAAACTGGTGACATAGATCATTGGGTTCACCTTCATTAGTTATCCTGTTCTTTTCTATTTCAAATGATCTAAATTTTGATGGTTTTTAGATTCTTTGTTTTAAGAAAAATATTAAGGATTAGGAAGGCAAAGCGGTTTGGAATTTAAAAGATAAGATAAGTCAAATTGTTTTTTAAAGGTAATAATGTGATCTTGTTTCTCTTGATAATTACGTAGGGTAATAATTAATTTATAGTTTTTAAAATTATATGATTTGAAAATAAAAATGAACAAAATGTTATTTATGAAAATATAATAAATACCAAATTTGATAGAAAAAAATAAATAAATAGAAACATTAATCCATTTTAACAGACATAAATTCTAAAAAATAATTAAACAATATAAGGGAATATAAATTATGAAATATTTATTTAAAATTAAATAAACACAAACCCCAATTAATAAAATAAAAACCTGCATTAGAAATTGGTTTAGTATAAATATCCACCAATTATTATTCATTCATAAAAAATTATAAAGTTATAACGTATTTAAGAATAAGATATCTTAAAAAATGATGCCTTATATCAATGTGCTTAGTCCCTGAATCACATATGGTATTTTTTAAACATTTATAGAACAAGTATTATCAAATAAAATAGTGATACCGTTAAAATATAATCCAATGTCCAATAGAGTTTTTCTCATCCTCAATAATTGTGCATAACAACTACCAATAGACACATATTCTTCTTCAACTATTGATAAGAAACTAAGTATAGTTTCTTACTTGTCCATGATACAATGGATATACCCAAAAAGTGACAGGTTCTAGAGGTTCCTTTTCTATCTAATATAAATCCTCCAAAATCAGCTTCATAAATCTGGGACTTAATCATAATAAAACATAATTTTAGTTCTGTCAGTTGAAAGATATAACAAACTACCAATCATACCAATATATATCATGTTATCCCCTAGTTTACTAGCTTCATCCAAATAGTTTATTATATTGGAACAAATATGTTTTTATATGTCTAGATGTTCTCATGTACAAATAGTTTGAGTAAATCAATAATAAATTTCCTTTTATTTAAAACATGTCTATAACATTTTTTATAGATCTGAATTCCCAAAATGTAATCTAGATCTGTAATCAATTCTCATTTCAAATTCTGTTTGCATAAGTTTTTAAAAATCATTATAAATATTTTTATTCGATGAACTAAAAATAAAATCATCAAAATAAATTTGATCTAATAAAATATTAAAAAACAATTTATTTCAAATAATGATTTCGATCTACCAATCCAACCTAAAATCCATTTTCCTTAATAAATAATAATAATCATTCAAAACATGCACTATGTTCTTGTTTAATGAAATAGAGTTATTTAGAAAATTTAAAAAAAGAATTTTATTTTTTTGGATTTTCAAAACTAGGTTGTGGTTCAAAAAAAATTCATCTATTAAATGTCCATTAAAAAAGAAATATTTAACATAAATCTAATTTAATTTAATGATTCTATGGGATGAATAAGCTAAAAGAATTATCATAGCTTCTAATATAGATACAAGGAAAAAAAATTCACCATTAGTTACACCTTCTTCCTAATTATATCCATTATCCAGTAATCTCGATTTATATATGGTTATGATCCCTTGATCATCATGGTAGTTTATAAATACCCACATTGTTCCTATTACTAGATTATTGGATAACTTATATACTAATTACTAAACCCCATTCCTTTTAAATTGGTTTAGATATTCTTGAATTTCTAACCAGAAACTCTCATCATTTAAGGCTTCATCAAAAGACATAGATTATAAGAGAGATTGAAATGATGATAATTTGTCCTAGTTTGCAACATTTAGTGTAATTATAATTCATATATCATAATCTCCAATAACATTTTATAGAGGATTCTTAATTTGGGTTCTATATTTTCTTGGAAAGGAACATTCATTATCTTCAGTATCATTCTATTCTAAAATGGACTAAAAAAATTTAATAACATTTTCATATTCAACATTATGTATTTTAAGTCACATAATATCAAAAAATTCAGTAATTTCATATATTTGATCATTATATTTAATTAATGGGTTGGTTTTATCAAACTTCACATTAATTAATAATTTAATAATCCATAACATTATATTAAAAAATATATGTGCTTTAGAAGTTGAAGAATATCCTAAAAATATTACTTCATATGATTGTGGATTAAAATTACTAATATTTTCATTAGTATTAATCATATAAACCATGCATCCTAAAACATAAAAGTACTTTACATTCAATTTTACATTATTCAAAAGTTCATAGGTTTCCCTTTTATAAATATGCATATTTAGAACACTATTTATGATATTATAGACAATTCGTACATCTTTTCCACATAAGTAGGTAGAAATATTATATTCATTTAGTATATTCCATTCAATTTCAGGAATATTATTATTTATCCTTTCATCATTTCAATTGATATGTGTTCTTAGAGTAGAAATGGTTTGTTTTATACTCATATATGAGAAAAAAAATAATTTAATTACTGTTTCTCAAATTCTACACCATGATCACTTCTTGATGATATTATTTTAGAACCTTTTTTTATTTGAACAATTTTTCAAAATCCTTCAAAAACTATAAATACTTCTATTTTGAGTTTTTTATAATATACCCATGTATATTTAGAATAATCATCCACTAAAACATAAATATATAACCTAACAGAAAACATTTATAATATAGATGGTCTAAAATTTCTATATGATTACATTCAACCTGTATATATGTAGCAATTTTGATAATAGGTTTCAATGAATATTCGTGTTCTTTGCAAATTTCCCTTGTAATATAGAATCTCATATTATCAAATTTGAGAAAAGGTAAATCAGAAAATAACTGGTTCATATATCATTTAGGTATAGAATGCATATTATAATGACCATGTATCCTATGCGAAATCCTTGACTCATTTTCTTAGATGTTAACAAATTCAAAATCAATTTAAAAAAGGAATTCCAATACAATGTATAAACATTAATAGTTCTACGTGCTCTAATATTATGTAGTTTATCTTTAATAACTGTGGTTGAATTTTTTGAAAAATTAACATAAATACCATCATCAAAAATATGAAAAATACTTTTGAGATTTTACATTATCCTTGCACGTACAATAATTTTTTATTTTCATAGTCTTTAGATATCTAACATTTCCATCTCCAATTATAATTCTATATGCATTGTAACCAAGAGATAATATATCTTGATTCATATGATATAATTTATGAATTTTCATGAGTGTCCACTCATCTTCTAGGAATAGCCACTATCCCTATGCTATATAGAATTTTTGATCAAATGACATGTTTACTACAAAAGAAATTAAACATGTGTTTTTTTAGTACCCATATGTTCTTAGGTCATGTAGTGTTAGATAACAGTGATCTTGGAATATAGATCTAAATTTTATTTTTATAATTCGAATTACTATATTCATAAATTTTTTAAAAATAATAAGCTTTTTTAATTTCGGTTACAAGAGGATTTCTAAAAAATATTTGTTAGTAAAATGAAATTTTATTCCACAATAATAACTCCTATTATTTTTCGAATGGGACCCAAATTAATTCTTATATAGTTTAGATTTTTCACCCTTACTTACTGTTCCAAAAATTTATATTTTAAGTAAATTATTTCCAAGAAATTAATTTAATCATTCTATCCATTTGTAAAATTAATTACAATACTCTTATAAGATTATACTTCATCCTATACTTATTTAATCCTTTTTTCATAATGAATGAAATTTTTTGTTGATAAGTTGAATTTTCCAACTAGTTCATTATGTTATTTTAGTAGAGTATCTCTTTTATATAAAACAACAATGTAATATTTTTCAATGAATTCTGTTTCATTATTAAAGAATTATATTTCTCTTGTATCTTAGAATATTAATAGACTAATTTATCATTAGAGAAATTACAAGTGTCAGAAGAGATCGAATAATTGGTTGGTACCTTTTCCTCTTCATCCATGCAGCACTTGTTGGATTCCAATTTATTTAGATATTTCTCTGATGTAGATTGTGGGTATTTACTGGATTCGTCCGAAAAAAATCAACATAACATTTATTTATACAATTTCTTTAAACACATAGTTATCATTATTTTGATTCTATTAGTCTGTTATGTTAGGTTAATCTATTAGATAAGAGAAATTAGTTCTGATATGTTAGAATATATTACATTCAAAAAATCGTTCTTCTCTAGGTTTTTTCCCATCCTTCAAAATTGATTTTTTAAAGTCAATATTCATCTGGTAATGTTTTATGATCATTCTGTCTAGCTGGACTAGTTCCATTTTAGAATCCGATGATTCTGATTTATTTTCAGTTTTTTCATCATGTTTATTTCATCGATGCTTATAAGACGTTAAATTCAGAGTAGTATTCTATATTTTATATAATATTTTAAGATCATAAGATTCATCTTGAATCATATATTCATACATTATTAGTGCCCCAATTAGATCATTCATTTTCATATCTTAGATATGTTATTATTGGTGAATAATATAAAATATTTAATTCCATTTTGTAGGTATAACATTGAGTACTTTCAATGAATGATGATATTTCTTTAATGGGTTCTCCCGAGGCAATAAAATTATTGTCAATTTTGGTAAGCCTTACATTCATATTTGTGATTCTTACACTACCAAACATAATAAATGTGTCCAATTTTAGGTTTTTTGTTGAATACCTCATTTTTCATACATTGTATGTTCCTCCATAAGAAACTACAATACATTACCACATTTCATATGCTTTAAGACATTTTGAAACATGATTAAACTCATCTTGTCTTGGACAAAGAATAATGTAATTAATATCTTTTTAATTAATATCATAAAAGGATTATATTATTGCATCCCATGTCTCTGGTTTTTCAGGAATTTTGTATGGAGTAATTATTTTTTAATGAACTTTGAATCCACAATTTTACAAATAAATTATCATCCATGAATTCAAGCACCCATAATTCTCTAAATTAATGTATGGATAACTTTCCGTATACATTTATTCTCTATGATCACACATCACAATCGTTATATAGACCATATAATTTTATCTTACTATAGATTTATCCAAAATATCTTCCATTGATACCAATTGTTTGGTCTAAATAATAAAAAGTTACAAAATAAAGTTTTAATTTTGTCTTTCAAAGAAACATCCACAATTTTGACCTTTGAAACCATCTGTGATTAAAATAGATATGTAGTGTTTTCTTCTTTATGAAATACAAACAAAAAATATGAATAAAGAAAAAACACAAATTTTTATATTTGTTCAGGGTAAAATGATTCCTTAAACCAATCCACCAATTAATCACTCTATGAGGTATGTGAATTTCACTAGAATTGCCCTCTTATCATAAGTCTACTACTAAAAAATTTAGTGCAAGGTTGCTGAAAACATTACAAATAAGGATTAACAGAGACTTCTGGTTCTTTTATAAGAAACCAGTTATATACTGCTTAGTTCAAGAAGCTGATACTCCACCACAACTAAGTCTGATCAGTTGGAACTCCATCAAATAAAATGTGATATATTTCATGATGAATCTAGATTAAATTTATAATTATAGTATCTAAAATTTAAATTAGATGGATCTTCATCATAAGAAAAAAATAGTGTTGAAGAATGTCTAGATATGAAGAAATAATGGTTTCCATAGGTTCTTCAAAAAAATGCGGCAAATAACATCTGTAATCGTACAGTAGTAAAAGATTGGACATGTTTGTATCTAATGTGTATCAACATTTAGAAATGATCGTTCATTGTAGAAACAATGTAATATATTTTTAGAACAATTAAATCATAAAAATATGTGTTCTATATATCTTTTATATTGAAACGATACAGTGGTAATATATATAAAGAAGAAATTCATCTTCAAGAATATCTTGATCCATGAATGTATAAAAAAAATACTAAATCTTCAAATTAAAAAATGTTCAGAGGAGTTGTAACATCCATTAAATATATTAGTGATTATCTACATGGAATAAAATTCCAAGTATCCATCTTATCATTCTTTGAATTGTAAATAATGTGCTTCAAGTCATCATGTAACTATGTAAAGACCATTGTAGAAATCTCAGTAAATGATTCTAATTTAAATCACTTACGTTGAAAGTCAAACACGTGGTTCCATCAAAATATGAAAAAATACCAAACATAGGGTTTAACTACATTGAAATCATTCTCCTAGGGTAAGGTGAAGAATGTAATGTAGATCATATATGTAAGGTTAATTTACCATACATATGTGTTTTTAAATATATAATTCCATACATATGTATGGTTATTTGTCTCTACTCTCTTCTCTTAAAAACGTATGGTTCCATCCAAATGTAAGGTCATTTATCCATACATCCTTTCATGAATTGGTTTGTTGATCTATACACACCTTCTTATAACGTAAGGTAAAATAAAAATGTGTGGTTCATGATCCATAAGTGATGTAAAATTGTAGGGTTGTATTCCTTATCTTACATTCAGAACATAGGGTATGAACAATGTTTCTGGAATATATATAAAAGATGTTTGAAAACATTATCATATATTCCAAGTGAATTAAATTATTGTATATAATTACAAAATATATCACAAAATTAATAACTTTTTTCTGAAATAAAATTAATATGATATCATTAGAAATCCAAACAGGATTATTTTTTAACAATAAAATTAATTAAGAATTATATAGTTTTTTTGATACAATACATGTCTAATTAGGTTGAATATATATTGAAATTATATAATGGGGTTCCAATAATTTTTTAAGGTAACGGATCATGATCCTCGTATAGATTATACTATTATTGTTCACGGTATTCTCTAATATATTAGATGTATAAAATGATTTATTGATTATTAAAGACAAGAGATTTATTAATTTTTTTATGTCAAGTTGACATAATCCATAAATAGTATTGATTATTGATATAATAAATTACCTAAATATATAAGGTTAAAATGAGTGAATATATGTTTCTGAATGATGAAACATAATTCAAATTGTAATTGAAATTTTATGTCATCTATTTTGATCATAATATTTAGTAAATTAAAATAATATGAAATCAAAAATTATTATTGAGAAAAATTTATATATATGAAATGTATATATTAAATTTTGATTGAATTATTTAAATATTATATATAAAAATATAACATAATTCAATTGTACAAATTTTATTTTTGTTTATATCTGTGGGACATATTTAAATATACATAAATGATATAAGATATTAATGAATTCTCATTGTTTTTTTCAACTGTTATAATGGTAAATTGTAGGATCAGGTTCTATCATATTAATATTATGTATTAACTTTATTGACTATTTATTAAAAAATAAAAATAATAATAAATCATTGTATAAAAGAGATTATTACAAATTAGTTAATGGTATTTTAAATAAAAAGCAATGGTAGATTAAATAATATTGCATCAAAACCACCACATCAATGTAAAGATATTATCCTCTATCATTCATTGGAAGATTCATTATCTTAATGACCACAAAATGGAGATAAGTGAGCAGAATTTTAATATGGAATGGATTCCTCTAGGAAGTTATCATCATGAAAAAAATGACTCATCAATGACTTTATTATTTCCCTATAGTTTTACCATGCTATATGAATAAGTAACATATATCTCATTAAATAAAATGAAGAGAATAAATGATGGACCTGCTCTGAGTGATCTTGATTGTTTTAAGGACCCCATCATTTCTTATTATAATGAAACACAATATAAATTATGTCATGGAGTTTTTTTTTTGAATCCCATTTTGTTGAAGACTAAAGACTTGTTTTCAATTCCTAGACAACCATGTAGAGATTTCCCTTATGAAATACCCCTCAAATCCGGATAGATTCCATTAAAAACTCTTCATGAATCATCGTTAAATTATATACAAATAAACTAGTAGGTATTAAATTTTGGATCTTGAATATATAACTTATAGTACACTATATAATATTAAAAACATTATATATGATAAAACTTAAGGATTTAACAAAATTTTCATTAATAACAAATCAACTCTTTGAGAAATATATCATCTTATAGTATCACATATAAATATAATGTCAATATAAAAATATAAAATTAAATAAAAGCAATTGAAAATCAATATATATGACCATACAATATAATAAACTATTATGCACAACTTATCTGTTGATATATATCCATATGTATGCTCATATATATTCCTATAATGAAATATAATTTGTACCCATGTATATCAATCCCTATAAATTTTATGTAGGTACATGTGGCTCTCATGAACCATTATGATCTCCCAATATTCTGTATCTATTATGGTTGTATTTATTTTGGGGATTCTATTGATCATTTTTTTGTTATAGTCAACTAATATAAAAAATAGTTTCCATGCATACTCATGAATTATTATCATATTAGAGTTCCATTATAGTGGAAAAGACACACACACTCTATGGATGCATTTGGTACTACCAACCATAGGTCTAAACTAAACATCTTATACTTGAGAAATCATAAATGATATAATTTCTATGAGGTAAACAAAAATGTTCCACCCATGTCATTAAACACCTCATCATGAGTATAATCTAATTTTGATGACCCAAACCAATAGTGATTTATCTACAGTAATCTCAATGCAATTATCCAAAGTCCTGGGGTGGATACAGCTGTTGAAAGGAATAATATAAATGGAAGGCCTTTTCATAATGTACCCCCCCACACACACACACAAACCAGATCATCTAACTGAATAATAATAACTAGATTCATTTTATTAAATTTAACCTTATAATAGAAAATTAAAAGGTTTTAAAATAGTATAATTGTGAAAATAGAATTTAATGTGAAAAAATACAGAGTCAACCAAAAATAAGTTTCAAAATAAAAAATAATATAAATTAAATGTGAAATTAGATCCTAGATCTTCATCTCTACCCTCCAACCACCATATGTGGTCCAATGTACTAGGTTCCCCTATGATCCATTATTGTCAACTCTGGGATTTCCATCATTTTCATAAACAAGAAATGTGTGTGAAAATCATAGGTATGTGTGAATTTATGCATAACTAGTTGGATTTGCAAAAATCTATATGGGGTAGTATGAGTCATTATAGGAATAGATACATAGTAGATAGATCAACCCAAATAAAGAGACTAAATATAATCCAACACCATTGATATATATATATAAATATATTCTTAAACATATGAAACCCAAATGATATACAATTTTATCTTCATCTCATTGTCGAGCCTTGGTAAATAGTTCCAATAGTTCCATGTGTTTATCAATTATGTCACACATCTCACACTACTATCTAAGTGGAAATCTATTTCAAGGAACACATCACCATTGTGATGTAGTGTCAAGGGTAAAAATCAATACGTATAGGTCCCATGAACTAGTACAATAGATGGTTTTCATTTATAATACAGCTAGAGGACCTATATGTTGAATCCTAGCTAGTGGGTACCATTATTGTTAATGGTAGAAGACCCATTCATAGCCCAGCTGGAGGCTTCCACTCTTGCCGTTGGTAGAGGACCCATTCCCATACAACTGTAGGGATCCACTCTAATTTTCAAGGAATCATTTCCCAATAAAATGGGAGTGTTCCACTAAGATAAAAGGCATAGGACCCATGCCCAGCCTATATGGAGGGTGTCCCACTCATAGTTGAGGATCTATTCCCTTACTCCATTGGAGGGTGCCACTCGCAGTATATGTAGATGACCCATGAACTACCCCAATTGATGGTTTCCACTCAATGAATACATATATGACCCACACCCAAACCTATAAGAGTATTTTCACTATATGGATAGGTAGAAAATCCATTCTAATCCCACCTAAAAGGTGTCATTCTAAAGCCCCTTATAGTCCCTCATATTTAATTCCTTCATCGAGCATCACCTAAATAATAATACCACTTATAATATCTTACATCATTTCTCAAATCCCACTATAGAGGCTACCATCAGGTTTTATTTTGAAAAAAACATAGGATATGATACTCGTGTGCCAATTTCAGTCCAGATGAAGGAGAAATGAGAGTTTGAAGATTCATCTCAATGAATTATTAGGTATATGGCATGTAAGGGAACCCATATGGTAGTTTTCATACTCAATTTACTTGATTTTTACGTATGGGTACATGAAATATTTCTCATGTTGGGATAGTCCGTGGGTATAGGTTATACACTTCATATCTAACCCCCTTTGGGCCCTTCCATTTCTTGAAGTCTATATATGTGTATCCAAATTATGTCTATGTACATTGGCACATGATGTGTTCCATACCAATACCATACCAGTGTAATACATGAGTACCAATCAATTTTCCAAATTATGTTCACATGGTATGTAGGGGTCCCATATTTAATGTTATACAAATAATTTAATGAAACCCTTTTAGCCACATCCAAGACCCTATATGGGGTGTATTCTTTGGACTACATGGTTTGTAGTTAAGGTATAGGATGAATATCTAGATCATATATGGTGTTTCATGTCTGATGGATTCCCTTTTGATCACGCCTCAGTGCCTCCCAAAATGTAAGGATCGTACCTATCTTAATAATTTCTATCCATCATGTGGATGGAAATCAAAATTTCATTACTTAGTTCAGATCTCGTATGAACCCTTATATATAATTTTACTTTCCCCATCGTATTAGGATGTTGGAATAACCAATAGATCACCCAAAACAATCCAATTCAATATTTTTTCTTTAATTAAATTCATCTCACATGAATCTATCTGAAATCTGAGGGTCTAATGTAGATCAATCCCACCAAGCAATGTCGAATTGTGACCTAGTGGTCTGAATATGACTATAACGAAAAATATTTTTAAAAATTCTCAAGACAAATTGGTTAAACGATCATAGTACATGTTTTCTTGACCAAAAGTTATTGATTAATAGTTCAAGAGTGATTTATATGAATTAAATATTTATACCAGTACATGTGTGGATGAGAAGACTAGTATTGGTCACAGATCAAATATAATAAAGTCACAATGCTCAATAGATCATTAAAATGAAGTAAAATCCTTAAATTATGAGTCCTATAATATTTTGGATGAATATTTATCAGAAAAGAACACTCTAAATGAAATGATAGATGTTGATTCATTCATTTTGAGTCAATATTCCTAGATAGATAGGTTTTTCAATATCTTAAACTAATATTCCCATGAGAGGAGGAAGAAGTAATTCTGCAATGATCCCAGGTTTATGTGTCTAACCCTGGAAATATTACAATAACGTTAAATTAATAGAAATAAATATAAATATGGTAATTATATAAATAAAAAATATATTTATTTATATAACTCAATTCACTCTCTCATTACTTCTTTTAGATGAAAACCATATACAGTTCTATTATAGTTTCCATCTAGGGTAAAAACACGTTACAGAATCAACCGTTATTAGAAATATCTAATCCAAAATTCCATTTAGTATTTATTCCATTTTTATAATGAATCCTTTAATTCTAAATAAAAAATATAATAAATTTTTTTTATAAATGATTAACTGTCACACCGGGCCACAAAATAACATTTCGTCTCTTCTCCTAACTCTAAAAATATATTTTTACAAAATTCAGATTCAAAGAATGAAAAATTAAATCCCCAAATAATTCCATATTTCATTATTTTCATCTGCATAAAGTAATAATATATGTGTTTATCTGGATACTAAATTTGGATATGGATATCCTACACTTAGGAGTTGTTACATGCTTTTATGCTCCCAAAAGACACATCCAAAAGTAATGATCCATCCAACCAGTGTCCTCTACTACCGATCATAAATATACATTTGGGGAACGATAAAAGTATCACAATTCTTTATTAGAAACCTTCCCATGTTAATAAAATTTATTGGGTCATTAATATATCACCTCAACTATGACATTTGGAAGATGTCGTGCACCCACTCAAACTATAGGGGCATGGTGAGGTAGTAAGAAACCTCTAAATGCCTCTGTTAAATCACTAAAGTCACTAGGATATTTGAAAATAGATTTCCACCATTCATATATCATCAATTCTCATTGTGGTTAGACATTAATAAAAACATGTCTCCCTTATCAAACTATATGTTCCTATGACGTCGATCAATGAATTATTTTTAACATCCCTAGTCTATCCTTATCTAATCATGGACGTCCTGGAACATCCCCATCATCACCTTCACCATATGAGGACTAATAAGAAATGATGTTATAATATCTATCTATAATATGGGTGACCTATAAGGTCTCTTGTATATGACATTAATAGTTTCATTTCTTACTATAGAGTTATAGTAGTTATTACCTACAAACTCTATCAGTGGAAAGCGATCCTCAGAATATAATTGAATTATTTATAATGTTTTCTTTATTATATCCTTATATATGAAAACACATTCGCATCCTATTATTTATGACTTCCATTATGAAAATCTATTCAAACAAACAACCACAAGAGGACATGAATATACATGGTTCACATTCACAATAAAAGTATCTTCATCCTTCGTATGGCCTTAAAATCATCCAATACCACAAAATACACAAGAAAATAGACATTTGGTATGGAATAAAATGAGAAGGATATACATTTACACTTGTGTAGCTATTTTTAAACAATCAAAAAGTGAGCATTATTATTCTAGAATAAAATATGTAAAAAAAGTTTTAACAAACATGTAACCATGATTCTTGATAAACTTATAGAAATATAATCATTCAAAACAATTCTTCGCATCCATTCCCAAAAGATGGTAACAAATTCCTAGAATTCATGATGATACTTAGTATAATTTTATGCCTGATTTCCATGTGTATTTTCTCATTTTTTTTTTTGAAACTATTTATAGCGTTAGAAATCATCATTGAATCCTCTGAGAATTTACCATCTTTCTCTATGAACTGACTTGCACCACATGGCACGAGTGCTTCACGAACAAACTCTTATTATATGGACCACCTCACCTTTATGGATGGATTATGCCTCTCAGAACACATCTATTATGTGATCAATTACCTTTTTGGTCTTTATATCCCCCATGAAATATTCTGTGATCTATCCCCATGAATTTTGTCCTTCACAAAAATGATCGTGCATGAACTTCTTTCTCCATCACAAAATTTTCCTTTTCAAACTAATTTAGACTAATGAAAATTTAATATCAACGTAATGATATCTAAATATTAATATATATCTACATAATTAAGGTATTATTTTCTTTTATATAGGAAAATAAATCAAAAAAATCCATTAATGATAATTATCTGAATATCTAATGTAGGACACCATTTTCAATAAACAATTATATGAGAAATGCATATTAACATTCTACTTTGTAGGAGTAATTTTATTCCACAAAACAAAACACATTGAAAATTCCTTTAACATTTCATCTCAATGGTAATCAACTATTATACAATGAACAATTAGCTTTCCATGATCTACAAACCTCCCACATGTTTTTCCCTATATTGTCTATATAGTGCCATTTTCTGTGCATACAGTGGTACTATGTATAAATATTCTTTTATGGATTTCCAATAAATGTTCAGTATACCTCCTTTGTGGTCTAAAAATTATACTTCACTATCTTCCAATAATGAACTCATTTTTAGAAAACAATCCTCTTCAAAAAAAGTCTCCCAATTTTGAGGCCAAATAATTTTGAAAACAATGGGAAATGATGCCACCTTAAAAATCAGTTTTGGAAACACTACCCATATTGATTTGGAGTCATCTAATTGTATCATGAAGATTATATGTCATAATTTATACCCTTTGATTAATTATCTTTATCATCATTATATTTTCCATGTCTTTTAAAAAGTGAACTAATTTATCAATTTTTACAAAAAAAGAAACACTCATAAAAAACATTTAATACATCCAAAAGCCTTATCCATCCAACATGTTACCAATAATATCCCTCTTTGTATTATATTAAAAATGAATATATATTTAACTAAATAAATATTTCAACCTTAATATATGGATTAGGTATCAATAATTCATAGCCTACGTGAGATAAATCGTCTTAGTCAAAAATAATTTTTTATAACAAAACCATGCATTCCAAAAGTGGTTAATCATTTCATTCTCAGTTTTTTTCCTCACCCTTATTCCTAAAATATATCCATAATTTTTTGAACTAATGTAAAATAAAAAAAAATATTATCCTACAACAACTCCAAAATAACATTTATAATAGTTCACACATAGACAAGCCTGATTCATAGCTTACCCACAAATCCTCTTTTATGCATAATTCTACGTGGATCAATTTATCAATCAAATCACCCCATTTAGAACACTATCCAAAGGTAATATGAGAGATGTTAATGATACACATAACTAAAAATTGATAAGAATTTTTTGGGATTCCCATATTCTTCCTCAATATATTAAATGGTTCAATTGTTAATGTGTTTTTGAATATGTCAACAACTTGTTCCGTTGTTGGAGTATACTCTGGAAATAATTCATTTCTCTTTATATGAAATTTTATGATATAATAATTTATTTCAATATATTTTGAAATATAATGTAGTACCATATTACAGGTAATATTTATTTTAGTTTAATTATCACATCCCAAGAGCATGGGTAACATTACATCAAGAATAAGTCTTCTAACTGAGTCTTCATCCACATATGTTGGGTTGTATCTTTGGTGGAAGAAATATACACTTTCAAAGATTTTCTATGATTTAAGGATTTCTATTTATTTATATGATAACTAACAAATATTTTCCTGGTAATGAAAAGTACACCCTTTGTGGACCATTTATCATCAACATTTCACCCCCAATTAGCATCTAAATACCCAGGCATGTAAATACATTTTGAGGTATCATATATGATTTCAAAATTTATTATTCCATTGATATATCTGATAATTATTTTTCTAGTAAGTAAATGTGATTATTTAGGATAAATCTATAATATTTTCCATAAGGTATAAGCATATCTAGTGTTGGGTCTCATGGTAGTCAATTAAAGAATGCATCCAATCTGGTTTCAAAACTCTTTCTGATCAAATTGTTTTCCTTCTACACCAATAAAAAATATGTTCCCCCCTGAAGTCGATGTTAAAACAGGTTTCAAATTATCCATGTTGACTTTTATAAGAACATACATATGCTACTTTTAATTAGAGGAAAAAATTGTTTCTTATTTTCTAATATTTTTATCAAAAGTAATTATTTAATTTATCCAATCATAAACATCTTAAAAACCATTTTCTAATCTTTAAAAATTCTTCCACATCTTTTTCCTCATTCCAATAAATGATAATGTCAATAAAATAATGAATTATGATAAAAAATACTATATAATGTCCTTGATGTAATTAATGATATCATCTCTTCCATTATTAAAATCTATTTTTCTCAAGATAGTATCAAATTTGGAATATTTTGATCTTGTATATTGTTCTACCCATAAAATTATTCTTTATGCTTAAAAAAACATTGTTCTTTCCCAAAAACAAAGCGATATGTTTTTTCAATGTAAACTTTTTCATCAAGATCTCCTTTCTGAAATTTGGAGTTTACTTCCATTTGAAAACATTCACCACATTGTACATAAATATAATTAATGATTCTAATTGTTTCATACCATTAAAATAGAGAAAATGTATCATCAAAATCAACACATTCAATTTGGGGGTAAACATTGAAAAATAATATTTCTTTGTTCTTTATTACTTCATCTTCTTCATTTTTCTTATTCTGAAAAACCCATTATGTACCAATAACAATTTTGTTATACGGTTTAGGAATGTGCTACCAAGTATCATTCATTTCTATCTGATCATGATCATTATTTATAGACCAAACCAATTTAGAATTCTCAAAAACATCAATTAGATCAATCATATCATATTTTGAAAACAAAGATGTGTTTGTATCAACTTTTGACGTTAGTATGGTTTAAGCATTCTATTGTTGATCTCAAATAATTTTTTGTGCCTCCAATTTCATCTTCATCCAATGATGAGTTATTTGAGTCTCATCATCATAAATTTAAATTTTTTTGTCTAATTCTTCTTCTTGAGGTGGAGTACCACTTTCAGCATCCATATCACAATATTTAACAAAAAATGCCTTATCCTTCTCAACTACCTTATTATCATAATTTTGTTTTTCTTCATAAAAATTTTCATCAAATTTCACATAATAATAATTTAATATTATTCTTTTTTCATTGTAGAAACATCTATATATTATTCCTAATGATTTATATCCGAGAAAAATTCCATCTTCAACTCTTTGCTTAAATTTTACAAGGTTTACACCATTCTTTTTAATGATGTATTGACTTCCAAAATATCATAAGTGTTTCAAACATGGAGTTGTGGCATAAAATATTTCATATGGAGTCATATCGTAACATATCTTATATAAACATTATTTTTTATTATACGAATTAGTATTGATGGTTTGTCGCCACTAATAATGATAGATACCATGTTCAAGTAGCATATTTTCCCCAATTCAACTAGACTTATTTATATTATTTCAACAGACTTATTTTATTGAGTTTTGTATGGTTAATAGAACTCAGGCCGAATTCCATGATGTTCAAGAAAATATTCAAATTATTCAATCATATATTCCACACTACCTTCAGTTCCCAACTTCTTCACTGAATACTCACATTCCATATTGGCTTTCACTCTGAAAAAATATTTTTTTATAGAATTTGAATTATTCCCCAGTTAAATAACACATGTATTGAGAGTAATTCATTATTTAAAGGGATGCATTTCTTATCTAATTTTTTTGATTTTTTTCGTTGACCTACATAAATTATAATGAATAATTTCTAGGGGTTTTTTAAACAAATGTAATCATTATTATGCACCAAATTTGAAATCATTTCTATTTTTGAAAAAAAGGAAATTTGTTTTTAATTATTAACACAACAATAAAATGATAAAACCTATATTTTTCTAATAACGTGATCATTTTTATCAATCACATGTGTCCCATCATATTATTCCACAAGTTATTTTCTTCCATCATACCCAAGTAACAATAGTTCTGCATTTCACCATCATTGAATGAGGTTCATTTTATACATTGACCATTTTTATTTATCTTTCCACCCTCATAAATTATCATGAAAAAATCATATTTTAATGTTAAAACTTTTTTACCCTCATCACAATGTTCAGAAACTCTAGTATGTTGTGTTTTGAGACCATCAAAATATAACGTTTTCTTATATTTCATCTTTTATTTACCAATTATGCCTGATCCAAAACATTTTATTTTTATTTATTCATATTTGAAAAATGTAATTATTTCTTCAATAAATTATTTTAATTTTTAAAAAATTATTTAGTCTCTTATCAAATTAGATGAACTACTTATATAATGACTTCAATATCATACTCCTTTTATGTGTTTTAACGAGGCTTCCACAATAAGAGATTTTTCATCGTACTTTTCATTCATTCCTACTAGTATCTATGAATTGTTAAGAAACATTTTTTAGAAATAAAAGTACAATAAAATCGATAGAAATATTTCCTGATTTTTCATAGATTTCACAAATAGTTTCCAATGGTTGGAACCTATTCTCATCATTCACCCGAACATTTGTAAGTTTCTTACAAACATCATTGTGAGTCTTATTATTTTCAAAGGAGAGAGTCCCCCTCAAACAATTCTATATATAACCTATAAAATAGTTGTAATGTTGTTTGTTGAACCAAAACATATTTTCCATATCTCTAAATCCACCATAGTAGCAGTATTTTTTATAGGAAGAGTGTTTTTCTTGGGGTTTTTTACCGGTGTTTTGAGAAGGAATCACAAAAACCTTCTAAATTTATATTTGATGACCACCAACAATTCCATTTTAAGTGTAATATTCATTCATCATCACATATTTCATTTTATCCTTTTTGAAACTAGTATAAGATGAATATTTTATAAAGTAATGGGTTTTAGAAACATCGCAATCCCCCACATTGTTAATCACAAAATGATACATAACTCTCCCATCATTTGTCTTAATAAAATAATTTATAGATTTTATCTCATACTTTGAAGGTGAAATTTTTCGATCCATCATAGGATTTTATTTTATATAACCTTCACTAACATCTCAATTTTGTTTTTTAAATATATATCCTTCTACTAGACTTATGGAATTTTTTCATTCACATGTTCTAATACTTAATCATTTTCCTTCAACTATACATCTAATTGAGGATTATGATCCTTTTCTTTTTAAAGATAATTCTTTAGATGATTTGACTATTTTACTAGTTTGACATTCTCATATAAAGAACATTCTATAATATTTTGTGAGGTTTTTTATATGAATTTATAATTTTCAATCTCAATATTTGTAATCATTCTCATAAATTATTTCAAGTCTGCTTTCAGATAATATAAAAAATGAGTTCCCCTTTTTTATAAATACTACTCAATAAATATTCATTATTAACTATCATAATAAAATTATCCTCTATGTATTTCTAAATAAAAAATATTTTAGATTGAATGTCACTATCTTATTATTATTTATAATTATAAATAACATCTTTTTTTAGATTTGATGGATATTTTATCTTTCCATCTATAAAATGATTTATCTTTTTCACCCTGATACTTTCACGTTTGTCATTTCCTTATTTATTCTCTATCATTGACTTATTATTCATTTCTATAAGGGAAATTAGATATAATATTCCCAATGGTTACACATTGAAAACACTTCAATGTAATTTACACATTTTATTTACATGTTCCTCTTCACACATTTTTGTAAAATGAGGATAAAATTTCAACTAGGCTTTTATATAGATCATTTATTTTATTAAGATGAACCAACATCATCTTCTTGAAGAAAATTCATAGACATCTCATTATAGGTAACAATAAATGAAATTTCTCAATAAAAATTTTATTTTCTCTTAATATTATTCTCCCTTATTAGTTAATTAGTGATGAGGGTGCTATGAAATTCATCCAAATATAATATTGCACGGTCCCTATAATCCAATGAAGAAACAAGAGCATCAAAATTGTTATGAATAATTCATAATATAATTTCAACAACTATAGTGTCCAACAATATTTAGCAACAACCTATAGTGATGAAAATTCCATTTACCCTAGAAAATAATTCTCTAATAGATTCAAACTCACACATTTTCATATCTTCATCCATTGGCATCTAGATTTGTAGTTTTTCCTTCATCACTTTTTTATTTCCATTATAGATATTATTATGCTTATCCAAAATACCGTTAGTGTGGAAAACCATTCACTATTAAGAACTCACTTTCATAATGTGATTAGTGTAATGAATTTTTATATCTTCCATTATTCTAAAAAAATTTATTATCTATAGGTATAAGAGGAACATTGTATAAATAGGATGAAATCCTTATTTTTTCATAAAGAACATCATACCCAAGAGACTCATTATATGAAATAATTATATCATTAAATATATGAAAATTAATTCCATTTTATATCAAAATCCTATTAATTTTCATGCAACATAGGTTCTCTATAACTCTGTCTCTTCAAAAATTTAGCAAAGAATAAATCAATTAATACTTCTGTTATGATACCAATTGAAGATTCCCATTTAGGATAGTTGTATCACTAAGAGGGTTAGAGGTGAATTAGTGATATATTTTTATTTTATATTTAGTTACATATCAAACAGACTTTGCCTCCTAGTAAATATCTCTATACCATTTGAAATCAATTCCAAAAAACATCCGTAGGAATATAAGTATTTATGAGGTTCACTTACTCAATAATAATAACTATATCCTTGGTAAGGTTTATAAGTAATACAGTACCACACAATCCAATATAAAATAATCCTTTTATAAGGAATATAATGATTCGAATATTCACTTACACTTGTATAGAACTTTTTATGAAATTCAACATTGAGTGTTCTTCTACTAGTATAAATGATGTAAAACATTTTATCTAACAAACTTGTTACCATGTTTCTTGATCAACATCAAAAAAATTTATCGTTTGAAAAAAATACCCACATCCTTACTCAAATTCTTGTAAAAACATCCTAGACATTTTAATGATACAAGTTTTAATTCTTAGTATAATTCATAAGATCAGTTGTGAATGATTTTGAAAAATGATTTAGTGATTTATCAATATTTCTTTAGTCAACTGTGAACTGCCCTTCTTCCTCCATGAACTACTATGAACCACATGGTAAGAGTGCTTTGTGGACCACAACTTCTTCTGTGGAATTCCTCAAAATTGTATATGGATGAGGAAAAACATGATACATCTCCCTTGTAGTACTTTTTTTGGGCTACAGAGCCTTGCAATCATCTTCTGTGGACTTTCACCACAAAATTTATCATTATTGGAAATGATACCCTATGAACATATTTTCCTTCGCAGAATTATCCTACGCAAACTACATCAAACATCTCTAAATTTATTCACAGAGAAATGATTTCTTATTATAAATTTCCCTAAATATAATTATTTTATTATGGTCTATTACATAAGAAAATAAATCCCACAAATTTCTCAAATCATGATTACCTGAATCACTGATACATGACATCCTATACTAAGAACTGTTTTTGTGGTCTCCGTATCACCTTTCTTAATTTTAAATAAACTCTCCAGCCAACTAGGTCCCGGTTTTTTGAGATCATAAACCTTTATTTTACATGGAATACCTATAATAATTTTTTATATATGTAATCCCATGTCCACTCTGGGATCTCAAGAGGCTACAACAAACCAACTATAAACTAGTGAATAGCCTTCACCTGTTGATAGTTGCGACACTGAATGATAAACTAATCAACACTCTATCTCATTTAGACACACCAAAAATTATACATAAGGTAACTATAACTATTCCCCACACCAATATGTTCATCCATGGGATAATTGAATGAATCCCTCATCATATTCTCTTGAAAAAATGACTGGGACCAACATCCATCCCATAAAAGGATGGCATGATTCCCCCCATAAAATTTGTTTTCTTGTGTATCTATTTTTTATATATTTTCATAGAAGTCACCACTATTGATAATCTCAAAATATGAGCACTCATCATTTTCAACATCAACTATATGATGAATCTATGGAACTACTCTGTAAATGTAAAAGGCTTCTCTTTCTCGATCACATTTGATAAAGGGATACAATAATATAGAAGTATTTGAAAAAAAATCAGGTAGTACACCTCCAGGACATAGAATCTCTTAACAATTTACACACTATTGTGTTGTATCCAAGAATGTACTGCATCAATATTCACCATGTACATTACAATATTGTGCACCAAAACAACGTTTCGTAGAATGTGAACATCATGAATCCAGAACTAGAACGTCTTGAGCATACCATAATGATGGTTATCCTATTAAAATCTACGACCATCCATATATGATGTACATGATTGTCATATATTATATTGTATTTGATAATTTAATAAATGATGAAAACCAAGAACTTATATATGTATTTCTGGATGTTCTTTTTCATCATATCAATAAACATTGTGGTGGAATTAATTACACCACAACTCACTAGAAGTTCCTAAACTACATTGTTACATCAGAATACAAGTTTCAGAATATTATCATCATTAACACTAAACTAGTGTTAGTGTGATGGATATCTATCATAGAGATATAGCTCAAGCCTCAAAACTATTCTACAAGGTTATAAATTCTCAGAAATGGTTGTTTTTTCATTATCATATCATTATTAAAGTGATTATAACCTATGGTAATCTACATTCTCCCATCCACATTTTAATGAAAAACACTAATGCAACCCAAGGGGACACACTGGGTCTAATAAAAACATTCTCTCAAATGTCCTCCAACTAAAAATGATGCTACTGAAGCAGAGTATGGTAAATTTGATATTCCATAAAAGATTTCAATGTGGCCCGACAATGACTGTCGATAAAAAACTATATCTCTTACCATAGAGGTTTCTCTATAATGATTTCAGGTATAACTTATAACAAATATTCCATGATTTAGTGAATCTATAAGATTGTAGAGACTTGTTTACCAAGGGATAGACAAACAAGATGATGGGTTATAGGATGGTGCATCCTTCTCAAAAATACCCCTACTTCAACCCTAATATCTCTATCACTGACAAAGGTGAATCTCATCCCATCATCAGAAAGGCATCTGAATTACCTGTTGTGTTAGTAAATCTATTATCATACCATTCAAAACTAATACATACCCAATATGATGTCATAGGATTTCATAAAAATGTCCAAATGGTCCAACCTGAATTACTCCCCACTAATAAAAATAATACACTTCTATAAGATATATTATATAAATGAATATTTCCCCATAAAAACATCGAGAAAAAGCTATTGGTCTATCATGTCAACTAGGATCTCAAGGTATTGCACGAGAAGTAAAATAAGAATGAATGAATCAATCATTTTTCATCCAACACCAAGGAAATATTATATTAAACATATAACATACCTATAATCATATCAGTCCTTGTTGGCTCTTACACATCCATTTTCTACTATTGTATGCTGCCCTGACCACAAACTCTATGATCCTAACATCGGACACCTGGTGGTGGTAGAGAAAGGATCTCATAGCATCGCCCACCATCCACTACTCCTCCTCCTAGAGCTCCATCTTTTCTTCTACCAAGACATCCCCCTTGGGTCCTCTATTTCCTATCCTATGAGATCCATGATCATAGTAGGGTCTCTATTGTGGTTGTTCTTCAGCTATTTTTCATTGATCCTTAGTACATAAGGTTGGGAATTCTTGGTCTATGTGACCTCATCCATCACATAAATTTCTATGGCCCTCTCAGGGAATCCCTTTTGTTCTTTTCTACCAATGAACAGTGCCCATTCCTAATCTTGTTATAATGCCATGAACCCAGATCCAATTGAATAGTGACTACTAACTCCTAAAATATGATGGAATACAATGGAATGAATACCTTTATCGAGTAGCTTCTCAATTATTCATTCTTGGTAGTATCCCTCTCGAATCATATCAAAGGAGTGTTTTTAATGGACTGTGAACCATGCAGCATATTGAACGATTATAATCAATCCCTTATGAAGCAACAAAATTTCATGAATACAAATATAACCAAAATGGTGGGGTTTTACTTCTCATGGAAGAACTACATGATGTAATTCCATGAGAGTGTCGACACATCAAGCATCCAGTTAACACGACTCCACCAGTGCATAAATGTTCTTTCAAAAAGGCCAACTACTAGCATAAAATGACAATCCTTTTATGTCAGTATTAGCCTAAAAACATGAACCATAATGTTTAGTATTTTCTCAACTTCTTGGGGATCTGTATCACCATTGAAAATTAGCAGTATCTAGATCTATAACACCCAATGTGCGTTAAGAATGTGTGAATCCACAACATATCCTAATTATATGATAGGTTTCTCAAAAGTTATTAGTTCTATTACATATCAATCCAGAGGAAGGATATCAATGGAATGATTCTTACATGAGGCCTTATGACTCATAAAATCTTCATCCCTATCTAAAACTAGTATCTTAGATGAATGCCATCTCAGATGAGGCCAAAACATTTAATGAGTATGTACCACAATCATTTGATTATATATATAAACAATAGAGATATAATTAATTATGTAAAATCAAAGACTCAATTCTATATTATGTGTAACACCCAAAGAATATACACATAAATTTAACATTTAATACATGAAACACTATGTTTCTCCAATTCAGCACATTCTTATATCTGCTCCAG
The DNA here is from genome assembly GCA_963277665.1 of Viscum album. Taxonomy (NCBI): domain Eukaryota; kingdom Viridiplantae; phylum Streptophyta; class Magnoliopsida; order Santalales; family Viscaceae; genus Viscum; species Viscum album. Next base: position 909,958,099 of record OY728161.1, on the reverse strand, counting down.
TAAAAATAATTTTCCCACCACTGTGATTTGAATTTCAAAAAACTGACATACATGGATGCATTAAGTAAGACATTTAGTGTCTAATAAGGCCAACATAATTTTTAATCAATAGTAAGATACCCTAATGAATAGTAATATGATTAATAATATGTCCCTTTATGAAATGTAAATTATATTATAATTTTATTTTCTTATGGTTATTAGGAAATAAGAACTTGATTAATTTTTCAAGGTGATATCAAAAAAAAATTATTGTTTTAAAATTTATATTTTTTGAATAAATTATTATATTATTTAAAATTTATATTAATATTATTAAGAAACTAATTTTTTTTAAAAATGGAGTTCATTTTGGAATTCTTTTTGTTGAAAAATAGTTACGTTGTATTTTTTATATTTTTCTACCATAATCACATTTTTATAAATTGTAATATATGGTGTTTTCTCATATATATACATTATCAATTAAATTCAATATTATTACAATCATCACTGATTTAAGCACACTTTTTTAGAACTCACATTGACATATTACTATTATTGGTCACAAGAATTAATATTATTGGTTGTCTTGGGAAAAATAAAAAAATGAGTTATATAATAGGAAAACCCTCCTCTCCTCCACTATACCTCCCCAACTCCATCATCTCTTCACTCCTTAATAGACTTTTTCCTTATAAAAATTATGCTCAATTATCCTCCCAATGTTCTTCCCCACGTCTAGTATCCCTTAGTCTCAAAAAAGGTCCAAAACATCCCCCCCCCTAAAAAGGATCTCTCAGAAGATTACTTCAAGAGGTAAATTCATCTTATCATCTCATTCCACGTCTCCTTTAATCCAAATGTTGGGATTACTCTAGTACCATAAAAGTACTAGAATATTGTTTTTATAAAGTATTAATTAATCATCATCCATCCTTTAATCTTCTTTTCTACAAGAAATGAAAACACGATCCACAATGTGATAATTTATTACATTTTGGGTTGGCAGGTTTTTAATTTATTTTATAGTCATCAATTATAGTAATGAAACAATTTTTAGGGTTTAAATAGACAATAATATGTGTATTATAACTTATTACGAATATAAAATCTTTTTTCTATCATGATATTAATTTATAAATTAAAATGAGTTTACTGTGATCAAAAAACGCTAATTAACCAAAACAATTGTCATTAATGTTTTATAAAATGATTCATCTTCACTCCTAATGTCCAAATTTTTTATAAAAATTTAATATTATGGGTTTTCACCTATATAATAAACCTTCTATTCTGGAAAAACATTCTCATTCTACGTGTTTATTAGTACATGAATATAAGTAAACGATTATTGAAAACTAAGGAAGAAAACACTCCCAAACAATGAAATTGAATCTATTTACCCATCAAATATATATGAATGAACAGAATAAGGTTACACTAAATCAAATAAATGTATTATGGATTCTTGAATGATTAATTTTTGAACATATATTTCATTATTGAGGTCATTATGATTAAGTGAGGAACACCATTAGACTTAAGGTAAGTGTTTTTGTAACATCCTAAGATTTTATGAGAAATATTACTTTATGTATTTTTTTTATACGCAACACCAAATAAATCTTTCACTGCACAAAACACTAGCTTGGATTGCGTTACACGCAATCATGACCTTTCTCAATAGCGTGTGTAGTACACAATACTGAGTTTCATGAAACATCGATATATTGTTATAATGTTGTTATGGACTAGCCATTGTGAATAGTATTAATGAAATTTTAAATTTTATAAAATTATTATTCATCTTAAAAATTTTCTAGAACATGGTATGAGAACAAAATAAATTTTTCGGGTAAAATAAGTATTTTTCCAAAAATGTTGTTTTTCCGCCTTTTGATTACGCACCCACTTTAAATATAGTTTTTGAAATTTTTATATGTTCAATTTTACAATACAAAATTATTTTTTTGATTCAGGATATAAAAATTTACTTTGGATAAATTTTTTATATTATTCCGATAACTTTCATATTTGAATGAATAGTAAAAACACTCTATATTTTATTTAAAAACAACTATTTTTCATCATAATAATTTATATGGTTAAATTATAATATTGAATGGATTTAAAGAATAAAGAGAATATATTTTTACAATTTAATATAATTTATTTCATTAACATTAATTTTACATTAAATTCATTGGTAAAAACATTTCAATCTTTAACAATGTTTTAACTATTAAAACCTGTTTTCTTACCAACAGGATTAATTTTAAATTAATTAATACATCTTCTATGTTTTGAATTTTGAAAAATGGATTCCATATTTGAATACATTGGGTCCAGATTATTTTAATAGGTAGCAATTATTTCTTTTGATATTATGAATAGTAACTACGGTAATTTTAATTACTGTAGTTAAAGGTAAATCAGGTAATTAATGGAAGAAATAAGATTATAAAATTACCATAACCCCTGAAAAAATTCTATTCGATGACTAAAAGTAGAATAATATCACCTAATGGTATGATTATATTCATTTTATAAACTTTTGACTATGAAAATAATTGTATTGTTATTAAAACCAAATAAAGTGACAACATGCCACTCCCTTAAATCATATAAGTATAATTATTTTAATTTAGTGATAAAATTAATGATACTATGAACATAAATAGTCTCCCGAAATATAGTATAATTATATACATCATGTGAGTTTTATTAAAAAATTTAGAGATTAAATAATTATCATTAAAGGTGACATAATAGTGATGTTGAAAATATTTTATGGATTTATATATCTAATAAATGGTCTTACAAATATTAAAATAATTATTATATGAACTATTAAATGTGATCGACAAATTTTCAAGATAAATATGACATGTTATTAATCTATTAAATCTTTTATTTCGAACATATCTTCTCTATGGATTTTTTTTAAATTCAAATAAATGAATAGTGTCAAAATTGACACTATTGTTATTTTTTTTTAAAAAAATAATATTGTCTAAAAATCACAAAAATATTTAAAAATTATAAATTAAAATTTATATGGTCGAAAATGTCATAAATTATCCAATTATGGACAATTCACAACATATAATTAATTATTTATAACAATTTAAAATTTAGAATCTTATTACATCAAATAAAAGTAAATAGATTAAATAAGGATAAAACAAGTTGATAAGGTTTAACATAAATATCCAACATGTCTAAACATTATTGGATGATGATATTACAACCCTATATCATATAATCTTATAAAATGTGTCATTTTTGAGGTTTTTATGTGGGTTTTTATTTATTATAAATTAATTTTTTGAGGTTTCTAAAGGTTCCCCTCTCCTCCCTTATAAAAGGGAACCTCCTCCCTCCACTCTTTAAACAACGTAGAGCATTCAAGCTCAGACAACCCCAGACCATTACTCATCTCAACATCTCTAGTAATATTCTGGAGGTTCAGGTCTTCTCAAAAGACCAACTCTATTCCCTTATGTGGAAGTTTAAAGGAGGCACGTCGAGGAAGAGGTAATCTCTTCTACGGATTCTTTCAAGTTTATTCCTTATTATACTTCATATTATTTAGTTGTTTCATTATAAAGTAATAAAATTAGTATCAATAATATACTGATATGTTATTTTAAATATGAAACATACCTATTTCACCTTCTATCCATCCTACAGAAAATGAAATGACGACGCTTTCGTACGTACGGAATATCATCTCCACACCGTGGTGTAATATGTTTTTTCACCTCCACCTTACTTGGATGGGTATAATGATGATAATAATAAATATTTATATTATTATTATAAATTATACTAATTATGAGATATTATACCATCCACCTCAAGACCATTTAATAATAATGGGAATGATATTTTCGCTCGTGCGTACATACATCTTACCTTCTCCACGATGGAATGTGATTCGTTCTACATGATCTTCACTAAACCATGATTATATAAATTCAATGAAATAATAAATATGATATATATTATATTACTACTATTCTGTAAATTATTTATCTATAACCTAAAAAGAGGAATAATAATTTATTCGACGAAACACGCATAAGAACCTAAAGCAATGAACACCTGTATAAAAAGTAGCATTGAAATATTACTAATAAGTAGCTAAGAATATAGACATATATGATATAATAACAATGATTATGATTCTGGAATAAGTCAATGACATTATTTAAATCATTATACAGGTGGTTTTTACATGTACAAAGAATATCAGACCTAAGGTAAGGGAAAATATTGCAATCTCATTTTTATCCGAGATTATTTATACATCAGAATTTACTGGGGAATATTTATCATCCAAATCCATGTTCCCTCAATATGTAATATTATTTATATCCTCAAACGAGTTTTTAAATCCAATTATACCCATTGGTGAGTTTTTAGTAAAAGATATGAAAGTAATCTTTTGTCATTTTTAGTACGAGGTACTTTTTGACTTTTCCATTCAAAGTACAAGAAGAATGTTTTTTTAACTTATACAGCATGCATGTATTTTTATGATTTCCAAGAACATTATTTCCATAAAGACTCATTTACATTTTTTCAAGCTTATTTTTCATTATCATCATTTAGATTAAAATTTTATGACATGTTAATAAAGGAAAAAACTTTTTGAAGTAGAAAGGATATTTTCCACAATAATGGAGTTCAAGAATTTTGTCAAAATTATATTCCATCGACAATAATATAGGGTTTAGTTTCTATCCCTATTTTTACATTGATTTGATTATGTTATGATGGAATTGTTTTTATGAATCCCTTTTATCTTATATAGATTATGTTATGATGGCATGATGTTTAAGAATCCCATTTTTATTACATGGGTTATGCAATGATATATGATATTTTTGGCACACATAAGAATGGCTTCATCATGAGATGGGTGGGACCTATATCTCCCTCCAATGCATTGGGTAATGATTTATATCTCAGGAGATAGACATGGATGGAATGAAATGTTGATCAGGTTCAGTGATACATGACTAGAAAGAGGAGTGAACTCATTTCAAAAATGGAATTTGTCAACAATGATAGTCATGTCAATGATTCATGACTAATAAGAAATGATTTTCTATGATTATTTATTTATGCCACAATGTTTCATGTTTTATGTTATGATTATTGGGATTACATTTCACTACTATAATTTATCCTATGTTATGATGTAATGATCTCTTTTTCCGATTAATATTCTCAAAATGTGATCTTCTTATGAATATGATATGATTAATATCTCCTTCAATTACCCTTACTGAGAATTTGAGGTCACCCTTTTGTATATTTTCTTTTTTCCAGGTTAGGAATAAGGGTATTAAGTAGGATATCCCAAAACGTACTCTAAATATGATGAAATAAATTGGAGACCATGTAGATGGTTTTTGAACAAGTTGTTTATGTTTACTAGTTTCTAAATACACTATACTTCTATGGTCCTTTCATGGTTTTGTTATATGTTGTAATAAGTATGTTTCAATTCTGAAGTAATAACAATTTATGTAAAGTATGGGTCATTATAGTTGGTATCAGAGGAAAGGTATTATCACCCTATGAAGACTCGGATGTGAAAGCCTTTGTAGGAACCCTAAAGATATGTCTAAGCATAGGAAAAAATCATAGTGTTTTAGAAATGCCCATGAATTACGTATTATAATACCTAAAGTGTGAAATTTTATTATTGATTATATGGTTATCCTGTTATGATTAGTGTTTCTCACACTATAATTCTGGGTTTAAGTCAATGGCTGGAACTCAAAGGAATCGTGTCAATGCTGAATGTGGAGGGAAATGCAATGAATGTCCACCTGAACAACCAAATGTTATGGGAGCTAGAATGAAAAATCATGTATCCATGCTCACACATCTTTCTCAAGCTATGTATATTGTAGGTCTACTAAACGAGAAAATGAAGGAGCAATATTCTGTTGAATCCTTCATGAGGCAGCGTCCACCTTCATTCAGTGGGTCTTCTGATCCATTAGTGGCTAAACAATGGATCAGTACCACTGAAAAGATATTTTCTGCTGTACAATGTTCTAAACATGATAAAGTCATCTTAGTAGTGTATCGTTTGGAAGGTGAAGCTGATCAATGGTGGAATCATATAAAGAATACGAGGCAACGAGACAAAATTGAGTCCATGGAATGGGATGTGTTCAAGAACATATTTTTCAATAAGTACTTCCCTCCTATTCTTCGAATAAAGATGGAGATGGATTTTCTTGAACTGACGCAAAATGATGATGAATCTGTTAGTACCTATGAAGCAAATTTTACAAGGCTTGAAAGGTACACTTCTAGGATTATTATCCAACTTGAGAGTAAGATTGATCGATTCATTAGTGGTTTAAATCCAATTATCCGAAGGGAATTATACATAAGGGACTTCAATAGCTATGAGGAAATTTTTTAATGTGCTCTCAAGGATGATATGGATATTGGAGTGACCCATCAATCATATGGGTTTGATAGGAAGAGGTAAATAGAATTTAAAAGAAAATATATAGAGAACACTGAAAACAAGATGAGTTTTCCCTTATGCTCAAATTGTGGAAGGAAACATGGATGGAGTTGTCTTAAAGGGACAATTAAATGTTACAAATTTGAGAAATAAGGACATCGGGCATTTTAATGCCGCAATGATGGGAAAAAGATGTCTGGTGATGCAAATAATTAAATGGAAACACAGAACGCACCTCCTACACTTCAATGTTGCATGTGCAATGAAATGGGGTATTATGCTAACTAATTCCCAAATCCAAGGGTTTTTTATGATGATCGATGACAAAAAACTCTTAAGGCCAAAGAAAAAGGAAAGTCAAATGCAATTTCTATCAGTGATGTGGAGTACGATAACAAATTGGAGAAAGGTACACATACCATCCACTCTAAAGTAGAAATTTTTTTATTTGATTCTGGATCCACCCACTATTTTAATTATAAAGAATTTTATAAGGGTATCATCGTATTACCTCAAAAATTAGATGTTGAGTTAGCTGTGACAACCCCTAATGGCACAACGGTCGCATCAAAAGTTTACAATTCCTCTCCGATAGAAGTTTGTGGGAAATTGATTCCTGCATATCTTGTAATCCTTACTATAGTAGAATTTTATTTGATTCTTGGCATGGATTGGATTTCTTTATATGTATCTCATATAAAATGAAAAATAAGGGATGTCACATTTTATATTCCCGATCAATCTATTATCGTATATCGATGCAAGGATGAACATAACCTTCCAGTGGAAATTTCTACCATATTATGGGTCTTGATTACACTAAATAAAGGTTATTTATCTCAAATGGTTGGTGATAAACTCACTATTAAGAATATGTCCATTGTATGAGAGTTTGATGATATCATTCGGGAGGAATTTCCTAGTCTTCGCAAAATCGTGAAGTTGAGTTTTCAATAGAACTTGTACCGGGTGCATTACTTATTTCAGAGACACCATATAGAATGACCCCAATTTAGTTGCAGTAATTGAAGAAGCAACTCCAAGAGAATCTTATTAAGGTATTTATACGCCCTAGTGCATCAACTTGAGGAGAACATGTTCTATTTGTTAAGAATAAATATGGATCATTGAGGCTCTGCATTGATTATCGAGAACTTAACAAGATCGCTATCAAGAACAAATATCCTCTCCCAAGCATAGATGACTTATTTGACCAACTACACAGATCTCAATATTATTCCAAGATTGATCTTCATTCAGGGTATCATCAATTAATGGTCAAAAGTGAGGATATACCAAATACATCTTTCCGTATAAGGTATGGACACAATTAATTTATAGAGATTCCATTCGGTCTTATTAATGCCTCTGCTATCTTCATGGATCTAATGAATAGTGTCTCTCGAGACTATCTTGATCAGTTTTTCGTAGTATTTATTGAAGATAATCTTGTCTATTAATAGAAATGAAGAACATGATGATCATTTGAGAATTGTATTGAAGAACCTGATAAAGGAGAAGCATTATGCTAAATTTACCAAGTGTGAATTTTGGTTTCAAAATGTTGCATTCTTGGGTCAAATAATCTCAAAAGAGGGGAAATCTGTGGATCCATAAAAATCAGAGGTTATTGAATGACGGTCGATACCAACAACAGTAACTGAGATCTAAGTATTTCATGGATTTTCTGGGTACAATCGACGTTTTGCATATGATTTTTCATGATTATCTAATCCACTCCCCAGGTTGACTCGAAAAGAAGTTAACATTGTTTGGACAGAGGAAGGTGAAGAGAATTTCAAGGAGTTGAAAAAAAGTTTATCGAGTGCACCTATGCTCAAACTGTATTATAGTGGAGAAAGGTTTGTGATCTACAGGGATGTATCCAAGAAGGTATTGTGGTGTGTTCTCCTGAAATATGATATGGTGATAGATTATGTCTCACGAGAGTTGAAAATCGAAGAGAAAAATTACCCAACAAATTATTTGCAGTTAGCTGTGGTAATTTTTGCATTAATGATTTGGAGGCATTATCTTTATGGTAAAATATGTGATATTTATACAAATCATAAATATTTAAAGTATATTATAACACAAAAATAGATGAATATGTTTCAAAGAAGATAGTTTGAGCTGATTATGGATTACGACTGCTCAATTCATTACCACCATGGGGAAGCAAACAAGGTGGAAGATGCATTAAGTCGACAGGACCATGATAGATTTTCCATGATGAGGATCACAATAGATCCAATAATTATGGATTTAAAAAATATGGATCATGGAATTATAGTGGAAGGGTAAAAATATTATCTTTCTCAAATTAATGTTCAACCATCTATACATGTGGAGATTAAAGAGGCACAAGAAAAAAGATGTAGAGTTACAAAAGAAGGTGAGAAATGTTCCTGAATTCCACATTGATTGTGATGAAATAATAAGGTTCAGGAAACAGGTTTGTGTTCCTCCCATCCAATAATTAATGTAGGAAATATTGGATTAAGCTCACAGTTCATCATTCTCTATTCACCCTAGAATCACAATGATGTATATGGATATGAAAGAGTACTTCTGGTGGGAGGGAATGAAATGAGATGTTGTTGAATATGTCTCTAGATGCTTGGTTTGTTATAGATGTGATACATAAGTATAAGGGGATGTTACAACCATTACCTATACCATAACGTAAAGGGGAAAAATCACTATGGACATTGTCAGTGGACTTCCTAAAACATCCAAATACAATAATGAAATCTGGTTTATAGTTGATCGTCTTATGAAGTCGGCATAATTCATTGCTATTAGAGAAGATTTCTCTCTTGATTAGCTTTCTAGGATATATGTGAATGTAGTGATAAGATTTCATAGAGTACCACTTTCCATTATATCTGATCGGGATCCGAGGTTTACCTCAATGTTTTGGAAAAGTCTTTAGCATAATCTGGATACAGAGTTGAGTTTAAGCACTGCTTATCATCCATAAGATAGAAGGTCTGTCTGAGAGGACAATGAAAACTCTAGAAGACTTGTTGAGATCTTGATCTATGGATTTCAAAGGTAGTTGGAATCAACACCTACCTTTGGTTGAATTTTCTTATAATAATATCTTTCAATCCAATATTCATATGGCTCCTAATGAAGATCTCTATGGAAATATATACCGAACTCCAACTTGCTGGGGTGATGTTGGCGAAAGAAAGCTATTAGGACCAAATCTTGTTGATGAGATGGCAGAAAATGTCTGATCTATTCCACAACACATAAGAGCAGCTTAGATTCGACAACAACGTTATGCTGATAACCGAAGAAAAGACCTAGAGTTTGAAGTGGGTGATAAAGTGTTCTTACGAATATCTCCTTGGGAGGGAGTAATTAGATTTGGAAAGAAGGGCACGTTGAGCTCTAGATATATTGGTCCTTTTGAAATATTGAATTATGTTGGGAAGGTAGCTTACCGATTAGAACATTCACCAAATATCTCTCAAGTTCATGATGAGTTCCATGTATATCTCTTGAGAATGTACATACTTTATCCTTCACATGAATTAATCTCATAAGTTGTACCACGGGAGAAAGATCTTTCTTATGAAGAACAACAGATAGAGATTCTGGATCGTAGTGAAAAAGTTTTATGAAACAAGACCACTCGCTTGGTTAATGTTATATGGAGGAACCACCAATTATAATAAACTCAATGGGAACTTGAGGATATGATGAGGGAGAGGTATCCTCATCTATTTGTTACGAAATAACGAACTTCGAGGGAAAAATTAATTTCAAGGGGGGTAAAATGTAACACCCTGAGATTTTATGAAAATATTTTTTATGTCTTATGTTATACGCAACACCAAAGGAATCATTCACTAAACACACAATTGGCTTGGCTTGTGTTGCACACAATCATGACCATCCTCAATAGCGTGTGTAGTACGCAATACCGAGTTTCATGAAACATCGATATATTGTTATAATATTATTATGGAATAGCCATTATGAATAGTATTAACTAAATTTTTAATTTTATAACATTATTATTCCTCATTATCATTTTCTAGAACATGGTATGAGAACAAAATAAATTTTCCCGGTAAAATAAGTATTTTAAAAAATGCAATTTTGGCGCCTTTGGATGGCACACCCACTTTAAATATATATTTTTAGATGTTTATAAGTTCAATTTGACAAAATGAAATTCTTTTTTCAAATTATTATATAAAAATTTAATTTGGATATATTTTTTATATTATTTCGATAACGTTCATATTTTAATGAATGGTAAAAACACACAATATTTTAATTAAATAAAACTTTTTTCATCAAAATAATTTATATGGTTAAATTATAACATTTAATGGTTTTAAAGTATAAATAGAACATAATTTTACCATTTAATATAATGTATGTCATTACCATTAATTTTTCATTGAGTTTATAGGTAAAAACATTTCAATCTTTGGCAATGTTTTAACTTTTAAAACTCTTTTTCTTAACTATGGGATTAATTTTAAATTAATTACTAAAACATCTGTGTTTTGAATTTTGAAAAATGGATTCAATATTTGAATTCAGTGGGTCCAAATTATGTTAATAGGTTACTCTTATTTTTTTGATATTATTAATAGTAACTATGGTAATTTTTTTACTTTAGTTAAAGGTAAATCGAGTAATTAAGGGTAAAAATAAGATAATAAAATTACCATAACACCTGCCAAAATTATATTGGATCACTAAAAGTTGACCCATATCACATATAGGGTCCGATTAGATTAATTTTATAGACTTATGATCATGAAAATAATTTATTTATTATTAAAACCAAAGAAAGTGGAAACATGTCACTCTCTTAAATCATACAAGTATAATAATTCTAATTTAGTGATAAACTTCATTAAACATCGAACATGAATAGTCACCAGAAATCAGAAAAAATTGTGTACATCATGTGAATTTATTCAGAATTTTTAGGAATTGAATAATTATCATTAATGTTGACACAATAGTGATGTTGAAATTGTTTTATGGATTCAAATATAAAATAATATTTTAAAAAAATATTAAAATAATTATTAAATGAACTATTTAATGAGATTCACGAATTTTATAGATAAATATAACATGATATGAATCTTTTAAATATTTTATTTCGAACATATCGTCTGTGTGGATTTTATTTAAATTCAAATAAATTAATAGTGTTAAAATTGACACTATTGTTATTTTATAAAAATAACATAATATAAAAATTGATTAAAAAGCACAAAAATATTTAAAAATAATAAATTTAAATTTATATGGTAAAAAATGTAATAAATTATTCAATTATGGACAATTCAAAACACATAAGTAATTATTTATGACAATTTAAAATTTAGAATCTTACTACCAAAAATAAAATTAAATAGATTAAATAAGGATAAATCAAGTTGATAATATTTAAAATAAATTTTCAACATGTCTAAATTTTATTGTTTTTTTAGATTACAACCCTATATCATTTAATCATCAAATATGAGTCTTTTTTAATGTTATTAAGTGGGGTTTGATTTCTTATAAAATAATATTTTTGAGGTCTCCAATGATGCCCCTCTCCTCCCTTATAAAAGGGAACCTCTTCCCTCTCCTATTGACACAATTTCGAGCCTTCAAGCTTGGCCAACCCCTTCCCATTACTCGTATCAACTTCCCTAGAAATATTTTGGAGGTTCTAGTCTTATCAAAAGGCAAACTATATTCCCTTAAGTGGAAGTTTAAAGGAGGCATGTCAAGGAAGAGATAATCTCTTATACCGATTCTTTCAAGTTTCTTCCATATTCTAATTCCTCTTATTTATTGGTTTCATTAAAATTTAATAACATCAGAATCAATCATATACTTATATGTTATTATAAATATGAAACAACCCTATTTCACCTTCTATCGATCCTACGGAAAATGAAATCACCGCGCGTGTGTACGTACAGAATATCGTCTCCACGCCATGGTGTAATCTGTTTTCTACCACCACCTTACTTGGATGGTTATAATGGTGAAAATAATAAGTATTTATATTATTATTATAACATGATAATAATTTTGAGATATTCTACCATCCACTCCAAGACTATTCAATAATTATGGGAATGATATCGTCGCTCGTGCGTACGTACGACTTACCATCTCCACGATGCGATGTGATTCGTTCTACATGATCTTCCTTAAAACATGATTATATAAATGAATTTAATGAATAAATATGATATATATTATTCTAATACCATTCCTTAAATGATGTATCTATAACCTAAAAAGAGGAATAATAATTTATTCTACAAAACACGCATAAGAACACAAAGCAATGAACAACCGAATAACAATTAGAAATGATACATTACTAATAAAAAGATAATAATATAAACATATATGATATCATAACAATGATTACGATTCTATAATAAGTCTACTACATTATTTAAATCATTATACAGGAGGTTCGGACTTGTACAAAGCATATCAGACCTTAGGTAAGGGAAAATCATGCAATCTCATTTTTATCCGAGATTGTTTATACTTCAGAATTTACTAGAGAATATTTATCATCCACATCCATGTTTCCTCAATATTTAATAATATTTATATCCTAATAAAATATTTTAAATATAATTTTACCCATTGGTGTGTTTTTATTAAAATATATGAAAGGAATCCTTTTTTGTTTTTAGTACGATGTACCTTTTGACTTTTCTGGCCAAAGTACGAGAAGAATTTTTTTTAAACTTATATGGAATGAATGGATTTTTATAATTTCATATAACATTATTTCCATGAATCTTCCTTTACAATTTTTTATGTTTATTTTTAGTTAAGTTCTTTTAGTGTAAAATTTTATTATATGTTAAGAAAGGAAAAAAAATTAAGTAGAAATGATATTTTCCTCAAGAATGGAGTTCAAGTGTTTTATAAAAATTATTTTCAATATAAGATAATATAGGGTTCTGTTTCCATCACTATTTTTACATTTATTTGATTATGTTATTATGGAATTATTTTTATGAATTCCATTTATCTTATATGGATTATGTTATGATGGCATGATGTTTAGGAATCCCATTTTTATTACATGGGTTATGCCATGATATATGATTTATGATTTTGTGGCACACATAAGAATTGTTTAATAATGAGATGGGTGAGACCTATATCTCCCTCTAAAGAATTAGGTAAATATTTATTTCTTATGTGATAAACATGGCTGGAACAGAATATTAAATCAGTTCAGTGATACAGGACTCAAACGAGGAGTGAACTCGTTTTGAAAATGTACTTTGTACACTATGATAGTCTTGACAATGAGTCTTGACTAATAAGAAATGATTTTCTATGATTATGTGTGTATTCCACAATGTTTCATTTTTTATGTTATGATTATTTGGGTTACATTTAATGATTATGATTTATCCATTGTTATGATATTTTTATCTCTTTTGCAAGTTACGATTATCAAAATTTTATGTTCTTATGAATATGATATGATTGATATCTCCTTCGTTTAACCTTATTGCGCCTTTGAGCACACCCTTTTGTATGATTAATTTTCCACAGGTTAGGAATAAGGGTATTAAGTATGATATGTCAAAAGGGACTCTAAATATGATGAAATAAATGGGAGATAATTTAGATGATTTATGAAAAAGTTGTTTATGTTTCAAATTTTCTGAAGACATTATACCTATACATCCCTTTCATGGTTTTGTTATATGTTTTAATAAGTATGCTTAAATTATAAAGTAATAAAAATGTTTCTAATGTATGGGTCATTATAAGTTTCCTCTCGAACCTCAAAATTCATTCTGGTTACTTTTATTATCTACATATATCAATTAAATTCTTATTAATTAATATTTATTACTCATAAGATATATTAGAACCATATTATATATGTTCACCAACAGTAATTATACCTTCATTTATGGGTAATTATATGTTTTAAATGGACCTTTTAACAATTATTCCAAAAATAAAATTATAACTGAGGGGAATTTCTAAAATTTTTACCTATATTGAAGGGCACTCTATAATATGTTTTTAGAAACCATTATAATTATAAAATCACTCATTTTTATATGAAATTACTATCTTACCTCATTTCTGGTTTTATAAAAATAATTTTCAAAAAAACTCTTCTTGACACAGTAAAAGAGTTTTATCTCCATAATTACTTGATTATTTTATAAAATTTTCTTCATCTTTTTCAACACTCTCATTGATTCTTATGTATTTTTGGGAATAATATTTATGATTTATTACACAATATTAAATTTAATGGTTTGTTATTATTTTGAATGAGGATGTTCTATCTTATAACCATTCACTAATTTACTCCAAATGGGTTCTATTTATGCTTAATGTTTAGGGAATGTTATTTATGTTTCATGTTTTTTTTTCAATTTCAATGTATATGTGTTTATTTTTATACCCATTATTTTTAGGAATTCAATGGAATTATTACGTGTAGGGTGGGAACTTCTATAGCCCGTCGATGCATCGTTAGGTCTCACGAGACAAATAGATATGGACTTGGTTGAAGCCTTTCCCATTTGTTAGACTAGGTTTTAGCTAAAGCATTAATCATTTTTAAATGTATTCCCTACCTCATTGATTGTATGTTTTAGAATGTATGACATATTCAATTACCTCATTATGAAACTATAAAATAAATATTCATGAGATTATTTGAATAGTAGAATACCCATGATTATATTTTAATATTTCAATATTTACTCATCTCATATTCCTTCGATAATTTGTTCAAGTTTATTATTTTTAAGTGCATTTGTTTTCAATTATTCATTATTCTTAATCTTTATGTTATCTTACACTGTAATTTTTACCATTATTGAGTATCTGATCTCACCCCTTCTTATGATTCATTTTTCTAAGGTCATGAAGAGCAATATAAATATTTACATGCTGGGATAATCTTAGAGTATTGGATGTTCCCAATAGAACATATTTTTGTCTTCTATATCAAGTTGTAATATTGATCTTATGTATGTATTTGGATTTACAAATATACTAATCTATTCATTCTTTCAGGGTATGACTATCGTTTAACCATTCCAATGTAATTTAATTAAGCATAGACCCTGGGTAACTAGGGTATGGTCTTTACATTTGGTTCCATATGAAGTTTTGTAGAAAACATGGAAACATGATTTTGAAAAATTATATTAGGGAAAAACCCCCTAAGATAACAGATGAGTATAAAAATACAATAATATTCATATATTTTGGTAAGGAATATATTATGTTGAACATTATAAAATACAAAACTATGTTTAGGTATTAAAAGTGGATGTGGTTCTGGAAAATATGTAACAAGAAGTGAAAACATTGACAAGAAGATTCTAGAATGACTAAGGGTATCATGATACACACCATTGGTCCTTAATGTACTCCTTGTTTGGAAATCTTGGGGGATATTCTTCAGATCAATCAAATTTTCATTACAATCCATTATAAATTATTTAAATTTAAATTTTCTCAAAAAGAAACAACGATTATGATTATGGGATTATCCATGCATAGGATTTATGCTAATTATTTTACTAAGTTGATATTATACATTACGATTCCTAGCCTAATATAGTGTATGCCATTATTTAGCCATGTTACCTAGTTGATGGAATAGAAAACGCATCAATGTGAGTATCCCATATAGGAATATTGCTCATGTTCAAGATAATTATGTTGGATCTGCTACTGTGTCAAGTGCGGGGGAACTAATAACTATATTGGGACAACATAGCTCGATTATGAACAAAACCAAACCTGTATGGAGTATCCATGTCCATAATGTGGAGGATCTATTTTTATTAACTTTTTGAGAAAAAATCCTCTATTATTTAATTGGACTACATATAAATAAGTAGAGGAGCTATGGATATGTTCCTTATAGAATATATTTATCACCAGGGGAAGTAACAAAAGGGAGAAGATTTTCATGACATTTTATCGTCTTATATGAAATTATGATCAATTTTGGTAACTAATTCATAACAAAATGCTAGAGTAAGATATATAAAATATGGAATTGAGTGAATTTAAAGAATATTTCTTAGAGAAATACATTCCACGTTAATAGTGAGAAAATATGGAAAATATGTATTTGAATTTGAGGAAAAATGAAGATGAAAACGTAAAAATTTATAAAGCTAACTTCACAAGGATAGAAGGGAATTCTAGAAACTATATATGTGGTCCAAAGAGTAGGATTTATCAATTCATTGATGTCCTAAAGCCATTCCTCTAGTGGGTTCTAGTCATAAAATCATTCTCATCGTATGATGATATATTCTCATGTGCTACCAAGAGGGAAAAGGGATTTATCTAAGTATTATGACTTTAAATAAAATCAAGAGAAGAATATGGTTTCTAAAAATAGTGTAAAATTAAATAAGAAAATGGGACGAATGGAAGAGTTGAATTTTCACCCTACGATAATTTTGGAAGGAAACCCCCATGTGCCTGTATGAAAGGAAAAGGGTTGTGCTAAAAGTTTCAAAAGAAATGCCATCATGTTGGTGTTTTCAAGGGGATGAAATAATATATTAATTTTCAATTCTATAGTTATAGGGATATGTGAAAATATGCTAATTATTTTCCAAAAGATTAAGTAATTGTGCCTTAGAAAAGTCCAAGGGAGTGAGGAGAAGATTGTGCGATCATAACTAATGACACTGAAGTTCCTAATGATGTGATGGTAGGTACTTTAATCGTTTCCTAAAACATAGAAAATTCTGATCTAATTTAGGGTCATAACATTCATTCATATCTTCCATGTTTTCCATGAAAAATAAATATTTCCAATTTGATTTATTAGAAAATATTCCCATCAAAACTCTTAACCAAAATACCATTACAAAAATGTTGCGTCAGGTAGTCCTCAATAGGGCATATACATGTGATTTATAAACTTAGTTTATAATCATTAACTATTATTTACATTCATATAATACTAAATATGGATTGTCTTTCAATCGATGATGTGAAAATTTATTTCTATAAGAAAGAGGTTGAAATTTTTGTGAGAATGTGGGGTATCTTATCATTTTAGCAGTATCATCAAAATCTAAATTTCATCTAGATCCACCCCTTGTAGTTCTACATAATTCAGTTATTGGGGAGGAAATTAATATAATAAAAATGTGTGTGTAAAGGAATTTTAAATTATAATAAATACCTATTGTGTAAGAATATGTGGATGTGTGTCCATGGGATTTACATAGACATCAACTAGAGTGGGAAATTGAGTTTTCCATTAACATAATTTCTTGATTCATGGACTATATCAATGACCCCAAATTCAATGGACACAATGGAATTAGTTTAATTAAATAATATACTAGGGGAATTCAGTGATAAAGGATTTATTGTCCGTAATTTTTATACATGGGGATCCCATATTCTTTTCATTATGAAGAATGATGGATCTAAGAAGTTGTACATTGACTACATGGAGATCAATTCGATAATGATAAAAATCATGTATCACTTACATGTAATTTTTGTTTTACTTTATCAATATCATGGATCCCATTATTTTTTCATTATTGATCATCAATTTGGATATCATCTGTTACTTGTGAAGAATGAATATATTTGAAAGATAACATTTCGAACCAGGTATAGGCATTACGAGTTTAAAATATTTCCTTTTGGACTATTCAATTCCCTCACATTTTTCATAGATATAATGGATATATTATTCAAGTAATATATTGATCAGTTTTGGGGGGTATTTATTGATGATATCTCGGTACACTCCAAAATCTATAATGATCATGAAAATTACTTTTGATGAATTCTAAAGACTCATAAAAGAAATGAATTATATTGGATGATTAGAAAGTTTGAATTACAACATCAATCAGTTTCCATTCATGGCCACATTGTCTATAAGGATGGAATAATTGCTGATCATATAAAGAAAAATGTTGTGCAAGAATGGTATACTCCCATGAACATAACTAAGGTATGTAGTTTTATTGGTTTAGCAGGTTATTATCAGCATTTTGTTCATAAAATCACCCGTTTAGCAAAACTAATGAACAAGATTACATGTAAATGGGTTATTTTCCTATGCAAGCAATAATGTGAGGATTGTTTCAAATAATTAAAAGAGAGACAGGTGAATGCACCAGTCCTAACTCTACCATCAGGGAATGATGACTTTGTGATAAATTATCATCCAACAATGAAAGGTCATTGTTCGGTCCCTATGTTAAATGATAGATTTATTGAGTATGAATCAAGATAAACAAAAATCAGAAAAAAAATTATCAGACTCATGATTTTGAGTTAGCAGCGGTAATAGTTATTCTAATAACATAGAGGCATTATCTCTATTGTGAAAAATGTGATATATATATAGAATATAAGAGTCTAAAATATATCTTCTCAAAGTAATAACTCAACATGAGGTTAAAGAGATATCTAAAACTACTCCAGGATTATTATTGTTCCATACACTAACACCTAGTAATAGAAAATATGGTATCTTATTGATTGAGTAGGATGGATCATGGAGCGATAAAAAAATAATGATTGACAAGGATCAATTGTACATGGATATAATAAGAATGGGGATTGGAGTTATCAACGAAAGAGAAAGATCAATAATTTTTCAAATGGGTATTCAACCGTCTTTATTAGAATGAATTAAAGTTTCACAGTAAGATTATGAGAATCTCCAAAAGAAAATTAATGATGTGAAATATGGGAAGTTGGTTTAATTTATGGGTGAATATGGATTTATGAAATTTTGGAAGAGACTATGGGTTCCCACCATACTCGAGTTGAAAAGGGTGTTAATGTATGATGTTCATAGATCAAATTTCTCTATAAAACATTGAATCATGAAAATGTATGTATATTTGAATGAACATATCTTGTACGATAACATATAGAGCAATATTGTTAATTTTTTATCAAGATGTTCTGTATGTCAACAATTAAAGCTCGAATAACATCATCCAAGAGGATTCATGAAACCTCTAACTATTCTTACCTAGATATGGGATAACATCACCATGTATTTTTAGGCTATACTTCCAAAAACTCCGAGAAAGAATAGTGCAATGTGGGTAATTATTGACTGACTTACGAAATCTGCACATTTTCTCGCTATAAGGGATGATTTTCCAATAGAGTGACTAGGAGGACTCTATATCATTGATTTTTTGAGACTTCATGGAGAACCACTCTACATTATTTATGACCACTATCCACAATTTACATCAAAATTCTATAAAATTTTGCAGAAGGCTTTGGATAATAAGCTTCGATTCAGTACTAATTATCACCTACTAACTAACAAGCAATCATAAAGGATGATCCAATACATGTAGAACATGTTGATATCATTTTCAATTTCCTTTAATGGTATGAGGGATAAATATTTACATTTAGGGGCGTTTTCCTATTATAATAAGTTTCTATACATGTATTCAAATGGAACAATATGAAGCATTGTAAGGAATGAGATGTTGTACACCAACATGAAGGGTTGATGTTGAAGAACAGAATCATATGGGCTAGAGAATGTGGATGAAACCATAGTGAAGGTAAAGACCATTTAAGGCCATATAAAATTATTATAATTAATAAAAAAAATATATTGATAATCGATGGAAGGATTTTGAGATTCAAATAGGAGATTAGGTTTTCTTAAAGTATCTCCACTGAAGAGTGTTATATGAGTTGGAATGAAAAGAAATTGTTCCCTAAGTTCATTGGACCTTTTTAAATCTTAGAGATAATTGGAGTTTGGAAATATCTTTTGGCTATTCATACTATCATTTCTAAACATTGAAATGTGTTCCATGTCTCATTTTTTATGGAGTACTTGTCAGACCCAATGCATGTCCTCACATTTGAATTTATTGAATTGGAACATGAGAAATCTTACTGAGAAGAGCCTATCCATATTATAGACACTAAATAACAAGTTTTGAGGAATAATATGACTCTACTAGAATATATTCTTTGTAAAAATTATAAAATCAAAGAGGCAACATGGGATCATAAGGATCTTTTGATGAAAAACAACCCAAATATTTTTGTGAGGTATCATTTTTTGAATTTTGAGGTAAAAAGTTTTATTAGGAGGGGATAATGTAACACCCAATGATTCATCACATAAAATGAATATTTAATTAATAAAACACTAAGACTCTTCAAAAAAACCCCATTATTATAACATAGCACATTATCTTAATTTTTCCACCACTTTGATTTGAATTTCAAAAAATTGTCATACAAGGTTTTGATCAGTAAAATATTTAGAGTCTGATAAGTGAAAAATAATATTTGATGTATAGTAAATACCCTTATGAGTTGTAATATGTCCCTTATTAATAGAAATTTATTTTATTTCTTATTGTCATAGGGTTAAAAGATAATGTGATCTTGATTAATTTTTAATTGTGATATATAATGAATTATAGTTTTTAAATTATTTTTTTCTTGATTAAATTTTGATTTTATTTAAAAATTCAATTAATAATATTAATAAAATTATTTACCAAAAAGTGAGTTCATTTTTTAATTCAACACGTCGAAAAATTGTTAGGGTGATTTTTTGGGATTTTTCTAAAATACACGAATTTTTAATGAATAGTAAAAAAATGGTAATTTACTGTATATATACATTATCAGTAAAATTCACCATTTCAAGAATCATGGATGTTGTATACATGCTTGGTTTGAACTGACATGTACATATTACTATTTTTAGTCAAAATAATCAATACTATTGGGTATCGTTGTAAAAATAATAAAAAATGATTAAAATAATTAGAAAACCCTCTTCTCCGCCAATATACCCCCAACTCCCTTTTCTCTTCACTCCTATCAATCCTTTCTCTCAATCTAAATTATGATTAAATATATTTACAAGCACCATAAACACTTACATCATCCCTTGTTCTCATAATTAGACCAAAACCTCTCCCCTAATGAGGTTCTCAAGGAAGATTACATAAAGAGGTAAATTCCACATTTCATTCCATTTATTTCATGTTCATTTCGTTTATTTTTCATTACTCAACACATTTCATCCTAATGTTAAGGAGACTCCATACTATAAATTTTCTATAATATTCTAATGATAAAGTAATAATTCATCATCATCCCTCCTTTACCCTTCTTTTATACTATTTAAGAAAACATCGTCTGATATGTGTTAATTTATCACATTCAAGGACAACAAGTTTTAAGTTTCTATTTCCATATTGAATTCATGTCAAAAAAACATTTTTATTGTAGAAAAGGACTATAATATATGTATTTTATCATATTTAATTTTATATAATCCTTTTAACACATGATATTAATTTATAAATAAAAATGAGTTCGTTGTTATCAACAACTGCCAATTAACCCAAACAATTGTCATTAATGTTTTATATAGTGATTCACCTTCACTCCCAACATCCAAATAAATTTTATAAACAAGTAAAGAAACATTCTAAAAAATAAAATAAAAATTTTATTCTGGAAAACCATTCTCATTCTTCATGTTTATCTATGCATGAATATATGTAAACCTATCTTGAAAACCAACAAAGAAAACGCTCCCAAAAAATGAAAATGAATCTCTTAACACATCAAAAATCTGTAAATGAACCTAACAATGTTATAATGAAAAATTAAATATATTAGAGGTTATATAATCATTAATTTATGAACCTAAATTTTATTATTCACGTCATTAAGATTACGTAAGGAACACATTTGGAGTTAGGGTAATGGTTTTCCATTCGTACCTCCATTTTCAGTCGGGTTACTTTAATTATCTATGTACCTCAATCAAATTATTATTAATTAATAGGTTCTACTAAAATTCTTTGTGAATGATTTATATATAATTAAAAAACCTAATACTACATTCATTTATGGGTGATTTTATTTTTTAATTGGATCTTTCAAAAATTCTTCTTGAAATTCTATCCCAACTCATGGAAATTTCTAAAAAAGTCATACCTATTTTAAAGGGAACACAGTAATATATATTTAGAGACCGTAATAATTTTAAAGTCACTCATTTTATCATTAAAATACTATATTATATACTTTTGGTTTTTATACATAAGCATCTCAAAAAAATTTCATTTCAATGTAAAAGTGTTTTTATCTGATGAATTACTCGATGATTTAAAAGAGTATCACCGTCTATTTAAAAACACAGTTTTATTATAATTTAATATTGGGATTAATAATTATGATATCATCAAAAATATTTAATTAAATGGTTTAGTATTAGATTGACTACGGATGTTCAATATTCACAAAATGCATTAATTTACTCTGAATGGATAGTGTTAATGATTAATGTTCGGGTAAAGTTATTTTCCATTAATATATTAGATTCAATATCAATGTATATGTTGTTTATATTTATCCACATTCATATGAGGAATGAATGTGACTTATGATGTGATAGTTGTGGCCCACTATAGCCTCTCAATGCATCTATAGGTCCCATGAGACAAATACATTTCGGTTTGGCTGAGGCATCGGCCATTTTATTAGATATGGTTTTTTATAATGTCATAATAATTATTAGATGTATTGTAAAAGGCATTAGTTGTATGTTTTTGAATGTTAGGAATATACATTTTCCTAATTATGAAGCAATAAATTGAATTTTCATGACGTTATTCAACTAGTTTAATACCCATGATTATGATTAATTATGGAAATATTTACTCAAATCAAATTCACACATTAATGTGTTCAAGTATATTATTTTTAAATTTATGTGTTTTCAATTATTCACCATGACTAGTGTTAATATTATCTTCCAAAATAATTATTACCATTTCTGAGCCTCTGATCTCACCGCTTCTTATGTTTCCTTTTTTCCCAAGACATGATGAGGGATATTATGATTTACAGGAAGGGATAATCATAGAGTGGTGGATGATCCCAATGGAAATTATTTTTTGTTTTTTATTTCAATTTGTAATGAAGAACTTATCAGTTTATATTTATTTTTATATCTAATAAACTATTCATTCCCTCAAGATACAACCCCTGTGTAATTGTTACAATGTTAGCTAATAAAGTACTGAATCTTGGAAACTAGGGTCATGGATTTTCATGATGAATGTAACATTGACCCCTACCACCAATGTTTCACTATTCTATGTTGATAATGTATGAATTAAATTGTGAATGAATAGTTTTGTAGCTATTAAACCACTATATTATATATCCTGAGAGGTTCACTCGAGAGACCTAGGCATTGTTTTCTTAAAATGTCAAAAAAATATTATATGTGGAGTACACAAAATATAATCACAAAAAATTAAATAACATGAAAAATGGTATATCACAACCAGACCCAAAATGGTGATCGAGTCATAACTACACCAATCCTACCACCATTGGCCTAAGGGTGGCAGCATGCACCGAATGTCATAAGATAATTTTTAGGTCATTCTAAAATTGACATAGAAACACACATATGTCTATAAAAATAAAGAAGTGTAGATAAATAACAATAAAAATAAGAAATATTTATAACATAACCATGCATAAGAAGACGTCAAGGGAATGCAAGAGTATGACAGTGGAAACTGAAAATAAAGGGGAAAAATACATTTATAATCAAAAATATATCCTAACCTCAAGCAAAAAAAATACAATGGAAAAGTGATGAGAGATCCCAACTCTTGATTTCCATGATGAAACCAGAATATGCATTCCAATGCAACATGTATCCCAAAGCACACCTCTAGTATCTAAAAACCTATTTTTCATCTGCATCAGACATGACACAAAAGTTAAAATCTCATCTATGGATGAGTATATAGATACCCATTAGCATTCTATAAATGATGAAGGGATAGAGTTTTTATACATGATAGGAATTTATAAATAGTTTATATCTCAATCCAAAGAAATATATTTAAGATAATACACCCATATATTGGTATATATATATATATATATATATGTCTATGTCTCAAAAAAAATAAAAACCAAATGATAAAGGATGAGATCTTTATCTCATAGCTCTACACAATTAAGGAGTTAGAACAATTCCATGATTCCATCAACGATGCCCACCATCTCACACGTCATTATAAAGAGAAATTCCATTCAAGACACACCACACCACTGTGTCTCATAATCAAAGGTCGCAATATCTATGTAGATGAACCATTCCCTTGGAAAACTGGGGATAACACTTATTAGAGAGCGATAGTCCCCATGAAATATCCCAACATGATGCTTCATATCATGTAAATTATAGTGGACCTACCCCATACAAGCTAATGGGTGCCAATCTTGTAGTCATTAGGGGACCCAAACCTATCATTGCATGGGGGTGCCACTCCAGCTCTCGAGCAACCATGCCCTGATATAATTAGGTGTTTCCACTCCACAAGATGATAGAATACTAATAATTAGACCAATTGGAGGTATCCACTCTTGTAGTGAAGGACCCATACCCTAAATTTGTAAAATGGTACCACAATGTGGATATTTAGAGGACCCAATCACAATCCCATCTGGGGGAATGACTAAAAAATAGTGGAACCATTCCATGCCCCGAGGAGGGAAATACTCTATTGAAATGTTGATGACACCTTACCAGACTAGTTTGAGGGAGCAACTAAAAAGAACTTCCTTGTTCTACTTAACAACTACCATTAGAGATAATCACCTAATGAATCATCCCACTAATAAAATCTCATATCAATTCTCAATATCCAATATGGAATATACAATATTTTTATTTTTGAAATTCACTCAAGACATGCAACTCATAGGGAAAAATATATGTCCAAATGAATGAGGTACGATGGATGATGTTTCCTCACATGTATGTATGGAATAAAACGTGTGTAAGGGGTCCTAAATGATATGTGGCCATATATCATCATGTATCTATGTCCCTTATGATACACGAATATCTTCCTATGTAGGGTTACATGGAGTGTAGAGTGTATACATGGAATTTCCAATCCACTCGGGGTATGGCCCATCATCCCTTGACCTATACATGTATCCAACCCATGAATGTGTTCTCATGCTCATGGTTTGTTCCTCGCCATCCATGATCACATGTACTCTCATAGTACACACTATGTCACTAGCATAATGTCATAGTGTGTTCGTGTGTCCCACAACGCTTGTGGTATTTATAATTTTGTGAATCCCTGTCCACTAGAGCAACAGTCCGACAAAATTTGTGTTCTTCAAAATACATGGCCTACAGACAAGATTTCATAAGAATTTATAAATATTCAATAAAATTCAATATCTAGCCACAATACATTGGATATCAACTACATGCCTCCCAAAAATGAAGAATCATTCCTCCATTCATTGTTTTTGTCTATTCGTCTGCCAAACATCATATTTCAATTTCCTTTCTTATATCTCGTGTGAACCCTCACATACCATGTTCCCCGCCTCCTCTAATTTGTGTGTTGGAACCATAAATTGATAACATGAAACATACATATCAATATATTTTTGACCCATATCTACTTTCCATTCATTACATGTCTAACGATTGTGAATTTGGGTGTCCGATCTTGCTCTGTCCGGTCTGAAAAAGTTGACTCACGACTATGTGGTCCAACGATCACAACAATGATGAACGTATGAGTAAACACACAATGAAAATAGGTGAAATGGTATTTTGGAAAAATTCTTGGCCAAAAGATATATATTTGGTCTATCATGGTGAGAAAACTTAATAATCTAATTAAACTATTACATCGACACTTGAAAAGTATGGAATTTTACATAGATTAATGATTACAAGGTGAATATGATCATTAGATTAATAAATTTAGTCATAATCCACAAATTTTTCATGCTAACAATTTTTTCATTGTTCTCCATTGAAGAAAACACTATCCAATTAATGTGGGAAGTTGTTGCATTTGTTGTGTGTTGATCATCTTAGATCTATATGTTCTTCATTATCTGAATCTCATTTTCCAATGAGAGGAATAAGATGTCAATGTACAATGATCCCATATTAATGTGTATAACACTATAAATCCTTCCATAATGATGTTTTAATAGAAAAAAATAGAACTACATTTATGAAATTAAATAAATAAAATTATTTTTTATTTAACTCAATGGATCTTCTCACAAACACTTTTATCTAAATTTTTTATTGTTGACTTATTTTAATTCAGACCCAGGGTAAAGATCACATTATGGACTCAACATTTGTTCATATTTCTCGTCAAATATTCTATTTAAAATTTATCACATTCTATTTATGAAAATATGACTATGTAATATAAAATATATTTAATATTCTAATAAAATTAATTATGTGAATAGAGGGCATTAGAATCACATGTTGTCATAGCTCCAATATCTGAAAATATATTTTGAGATATTTCAATATCATACAAGGGGGAAATAGGGATTCTAGACTAATATTTATGATAACCCACTAAAAATAACCCCAATAACTGTTTATTTTTCACATAGGTTTTAGATGACAACATCTCTTAATATCATGAGAAATTATAAATATAAAATGAATTTCTATTTTAGGATATCAAACTAAGGACCATACATAGATAAAAATTGTTAAAATATTACCAATCCTAATGCAGTTTTTTAAATATGATCCAATGAAACAATCAACAAATAATCAATATCCCCTGATGAAATAAAAATTAAAATAGTTTTTTTCACACAATATCATTATGGATTTGGGAAAAAATATGTGTTTGGAATGATCCAAATAATATGATATAGTAGGTTTCAAAATATAAATTTGAATAATATGTAAAACGTTGACCCACAATCATCTAGTAATGATTTATCACATTTATATAATATATTATTTTAAAACAAGAATTACATCAAAGGAAATAATCCGGTTGACCATTTTATATACACACTTTGGATGTGTTTTCATTGGTATAGAATACATAAGATGGGATTCCTAAAGGTGTATCCCCATATGATGCATGTATTTCTAAACATCAATCATGAATCATTGGGTTTCATTGTGGTAGTTTCATGTGAATTACATTGTTTTTTTCTTGAATGAGTTACGATGATATCTTATTCTATCAGCTATTGATAGGGTGGTGGGGAAAATAATTCAATATAGAGATTAAATGAATTCTATAGACCATTCATTATTCAAAACATATCAATATTATGAAATAACCTAATTTCAATTTTATAGTTTGTGATATTTAATTTATAATTATGTAAATCTCTTTTATCATTTTTTTATTATATGTAATCATTTGGCTAATGTTTATATATATTTGTAATTTCCTAACAAGTGAATATTTAGAATAAACTTTTTTAGATAAATATAATAAAAATAATTTAGGTGATATTTTATAATGTATATCATTTCCTTCAAGTCATTAACTCGACTAGTAAATTCTCAATGGAATTTATTGAAATGTTATCAATTATATATTAAATCAAATAAATATTATCCAATTTTGTTGATAAAAATTATTTTATAAGTATATCAATATGAAACTATATTTTATTTTTATATATACAAAATCAAATATTTATATATAAAATAAAACACAAATTAAAAAATGTTTTTAACAGCATTTGACATATAAAAATTATATAAAATTAAACAACCCTATTCATAACATTAATATCTCATTAGTAACATTATTGTATAACTTTAACATTAATTAATATTATTACAGAAACTAAAAATAATATCAATTATTAGTATTTAATTAAATAAAAGTTAATTAGAATTCTAGATAAACATATAGTGTGAATCTATATGCCACATTACCAATTACATAAGGTGATTGTGCATAATTTCCAGGATCAATTTCTTGTCCAGGGATAATGAATAAAAAGGGAAAGAATATAATTTTACGGAAACAAATATCCAAATAATCCTATGGTATAACATAAAAATTATTGTCTATAAATATCTCAACACATAGTTCTGGAAAAAATAAAATGTTCTAGAATACACTTATCTTTATTATCTAATGATGTATAAAACTCAGAGCATTAATGAATAATATTTTATTATAATTATAAAATGGGATATATTAAATGAAAAAAAAATTAGTTTGGTAAAATGGATCAACGTCACATTAGGAAATTTCATCAATAATAAAGAAAATATATAGATATATTTTATTTAGATATATTAAATTTAATAATTTTTTGAGATGATATAAAAAAATAATGATAAAATTCAATTAATCATATTAGGAAAATAAATTTATGAAAAATTTGAGAAATTATTATGAATGATTTTATAATTACTTCTTGGATACACTGATTTTTTTTATAAACACTCATTTTACTATATTTTTTAAAAAAAGTATTTTATTTCATTCTTTATAAAAACATATATTAAAGCAACTGTAAAAATGTATGATCAATTGAGCAGTTTTTACCAATTTCTTATACTTTATATAAAAAATATATGATTAAAAAATATTTATGTACTTGAAAACTTTTCTTAATTTGCACAATGTATATAATATTTATAAATTAAACTAATTACTATAGAAAATTACTTTATTGAAATTTCAAGTTAATATTATCTATTAAATAAACTAACATTCATTAAGTGGTTTTTATTAGTCTATGAAAGCGAATAAAATCACTGTTCTTCCTTAAAGTAAATTCACTATAATAATTACATTCATGAGTTTTCTACATTTATATCAGAATTAATTTGACCCATGAAGTGCTCTAATATTTTATTATATTTTTGTTTTTATGTAATATTAATTTCATCAATATATTATTATACACACAACCCTATGGAAAAATGAATATTAATATAATATAACATTATCGTGTAGATGTCTTCTTAGTGTGTACGATTAAGGTTAAAACTTAATGACTATTTTATGTTTTAATAATATATAAATGTTCTCTTTGATGAAAAATGTCAATATAAATAATTTCAAATTAAAAGAGCTACATATATTTAAAAAATTATAATCTCAATGTATACTAATAATTTAAATCTCACTATTGGTGAATGATTTTATAGAATCATATAGATTATATACAAATTAAAATGTTTTAATATTAATGTTTTTCATGTAATGGAATAATAATAAATATATTATTATTCATAAAATATATTTTATTCCAAATAAATGGATCACATCTTATTTTAACTAATTTTAAAAGAAATTTTAGCATTTTTTAGAATTTCAATCATGACAATGGATTAGTTATTCAGAATGTGGAGGTCCCAATTCGGTAAAAATATCACTTTTATTTTTTAACATTGTGATTGGTATGATTGGTAAATTTTTGTCACCAATGTAAAGGTAAAATGGGTAAAGTAGCATAAAAATATTTATATGTGACATTAAATATTATCTAATACATTCATTTATATTATTATTTTTGTATAATTTTTCTATTTCAACCATTATCTCAAATATATGTATACATGGTTCAATTTTTCATTGATTATGAACATTATATTATATTATGAAATAAATAAATGAATATTTTTATTCTCTATAGTTTAATATCTGGTATATTTTTACCATAAAGATAGAAGATTGATATGTTCAAGTATATATGTTTATTTTAATGATAAATAATTTTTTTCTCATAGTAATTTGATATTATAATTTATAGAAAATTAATCTTTAGTACATGTAAAATATAGACACAATAATTATAAAAATTATATAAACAAATAAAAAAATAAAAAATATTAAATTTAATAGTAATTGGATGAACAACTATGTTCAAAAAAATTACTAATGAATTTGTAAAATAAGTTAGATGTGTGAAATGTTTGTATTTAAATTCCATTTTTCTATATTATTTTCATAGTATGTTTACCATAATAGTATATAAATTGACATTAATAGTATTTTTTTATAATCACATTTTATTAAATAATATCCAAATCATAAAAATCATTTAATACGAAATGTAAGATAATATATAGTAAACTTTGTAAACCCAAATTCATTTATTATTAAATTTAGACCCTACAAAAACAATGTATTCAACCAATAAATAATTTTTATAATCAAATAAAAACATTTGAATGTTTTATTGATTCATGAAATTTCATCAATATAATTTTTTTATTAGAATATATTCCCATTTTAAAGAAATTTTATATGAATGAATGTGTCATATTTTATTCATTCTAGTAATTACAACTGTTTCATTTTAAAAATAATACAAAACGATGCATGATATATCTTTTCATTACACCAAATACATCCTTATAGATTAAAAATGACATTCTATAATACCTTCTTAACTTTCTTCCCTATATCAAGATTTCTTGGTATTTATGAGGGACCACCCATTTAAAAATTAATGTGTCATGTGATGAATGTTTTTCCATAGAGTGGTTAAAATAATATCCGAGAATTTTAAATTTCATTTCTTATTGTACCTATTTTTAAACAATTATATACATTTTAAAATTATTAATTTAGTTTCATAAGTGTATGCAATTATTAATATCAATATTTTTAACCATTTCCCCCAGGACACATTAAATAACATGTGAATGTATTTCTCTTGACTATGTGTGGACTACCACCCCAACATAGCGATAAATTTCCTTTTTCATCAGCAACTTTCTTGTGTGGTTTTCTAGAATAGTTTAAAAATATATATGGTATTCAGGAAAAGTTTATTATTATTATATTTATTTTATCATAACAATCTTATTAACATCACATCAATTGGAAAATGTTTATGAAACTTATGCATAAGTGTGGACAACCATCACTATATAGTCATGTGATTAATTTTTCATTTCCACATTACATGATATCTAAAAAGGATATACATAATGAATATATATGGTATATTTGATATAATAATTATTATAAAATTTGGAATTATTATTTCCCTTTTCCCATTCTATATATCGAAAAGTTAATAAAACATCTATTCTCATGTGCATCCTGATTTTTCAATAAATGGTGTAATAAATTATTCTGTCTGAATATTTTATAGAATGATCTATATATTCATTTAGTGTAGAATATATTTATATAATGAATAAATTTTTGTATTTGATGAAACCTTAATTATTATACCCGGACCAGAATTGTTGAACCAAAAAAGTATGATAAAAATTAGATATCACCCAAAAATGTGAGATTAAGGAAAAAATTAATTAACTTGTTATAGAGTGTTATAAATAAATCATATATTGTTTGATAAATATGTATATAATTATATGTTATAGGTACTACAAATATATATTTATTAAACAATTAGTTGGAATGAGTACAAAGAAAAATGAGACTTGAGGTAATGCATTTTTGTTAAATAACATTTAAATTAGGATTTTGAGGATTGAATTAACTGTATGAAGATCATATGACCCGTATCATATAAATATATTTAATTTTATCTCCTCTGTATATCCATGTAATTTTCATGTGAAAATACCATTTACTTCTCATTGATACAATATATAATCTGGAATTTTACATGAAAAACAATAGACTTTCTTTTCAATATGGCCATGAATTGTTCTCATCAATGACTAAGATTTCTTCAAAAACAATTTAAGGAATATTATGATTATTACAAGTTCTATAATATAATTTTTAACATGTATTTATTAAAAAAAATCAAATGAATTTTTTTCATTTTTTGAATTCAAATTTTTGGACATTTTACAAATGTTTATATTGTGTGATTTTTATTATCTTATATATGAATATCATAATGTCACAACATGACATATAAAAAATATATTTAATATTACCTTTATGTTTTATTTTTTATTATTTAAATTAAATATTTTCATTAACATTTTATGAAATTATATATTTTAATGTGGTAATCTTATAATGAAAATTGTACATTATTCAATAAATATAACTTTAATTTTTTTAAATTAGTGTAAATATATGAATAAAAAATTATGATAATTATCCCCTAATGATAATGTGATCCAACAATACCATCCTTGTTCATTCTCTATATGGTTTATGATATTTATGATGAGATATTTATGAAGAAAATTATTTTCCTTAGGTTTCACAATGATTAGATGTGATGTTTTTGAAAATTATTTTCCATATACGGGTAATAGTGTTATGATATTACAAATGTATTAATATATTTTAGAGCACTTATTTATGATTTTTATTATATAATGGGTTGTAAGAAATTATGTAGCCATCCATTACATTGGGTAATGGTTTATATATCTTTAAATAATTATTAGAATCAAGTGAACGTGCATTGGATACTATATAAAAGAAGCGTAAGGGATTAATCATCTATGGAAAATAATTCAATGTTATTGATCCAATATTGAAGTCATGTGATGATGCCTTGTAATTTATTACAATAAAAACATCTGTTTATTCTTAATATAGTAGGATCTTATGGTCTTTATACATACCCATGACATATAAAATTGTTTATACACGTATGATGGTTCCATGATTTTATGAATTATTTTCGTATGGATTATTTATACAAGAGGATCATTATTGATTAGTGATGATTTCTCAAATTTATGATGCCTTATTTTGAAATGATAATGGGTTCACGATAAATAATATTCACAATCCATTATTTTTAGTGTATAATATGTTTAGGTTATTTTAATGATCATGTTCACTTGTTGTTATCTTGTGATTTCAATTGGCCATCAATATATTTCTTCCAAGTCTACCCTTTTTGTTATTCTATTCTCATCCATTATTATTTTTCATTTCTATAGGTAATGAAGGTAGGTTAATTTTTCATATACCTGTGAAGATTAATTTTTGGGTAGACCATCAGAGAACATGTTAAAGATTATTAATAAGAACATTGTGTATCTTGTTGTAAAAATAATAATTATGATCCATAGGCATGTTTTAATGAATTGTAATAAATACACTGATTTAAATATTTAATATTTGTTATTTGAATGGATGGGTCTCTATTATTTGTATCATTGGAAATGTATATTGAATTATTGTAATTTTCTATTGGAAAAACTAAATCATATCCCCACAGTATGCCTATGTATATGGAAATATGTTGATATTATGGTAAAAAATACTGATTACATAGGATAAAAAATAGTTTCAATAGTTGTATATGATAGATTCCCGATTTAGACATGTTATGGACATTATTTAATGATTATATGAATTCTCAATATTATTATTTTGTCATGACTATTAATCTTTTATTTTTGTTCTTAGACAATGGCTGGAACTAGAAGACACTATGTTAAAAATTAATATGATAGACAATGAAATGATTCCATTTTATAAGAAACCAAATGTAATAATTGTTGGAATGAAGATGATTTTTAAAATTATCATAAAACCTTTTCTACTTTTAATCATGTGAGAAATCCAAAAATTTATTTTTTGAAGAACATATAATCAATTATTTCATAGTTAATATACAAAAATTTTTCAGGTTTACAATAATACCATAGTAATGTATCCTAGGATAAAAATAAGTAAGAAAATATTCTTATATTATCTAATACAAGGAACATAAAAATGATTTCGTTGTGTGTTATCATTCGTTTATCATATAAGATAACTGGTGTAACCTTATTAAGATTTGAGACAATATGATACGATTGACACCATGATAGGTGATGAGTTTAAGAGGTTAAATTCAGGTAAATATTTTTCTTATTATACTACATATGAAGATGGTGAACAAATTCCCAGAAATTAATAAAATTGAGGTGAATAAATTGGTACTTTTTAGGTATATTTTAACAAAAATACATGCTCTGATTCTTGATTAATAATCATCCATAAAACCAAAACTGAGAAATATTTTCTATCTCAAAACCTTGTCATAAAAATTTCTTATCTCTAAGAGAGGTTTTTTATCTTTAAAAAATTAATTCATTTTCTACTCATAGAAAAAATTAAAATAGGATATTCCTACAACTACCATGGTTTTTGTAAGAAATTAAAGGTCAATTACCATAAATATATTAATAAAAAATAAGGTAAAAAGAAATTCATTCCTTTTACTTTAAAAATATATCATATGAAACATCAATTGAATTTTTAAATGGGACTTTGACGTGCTATCTATAAATATTGGTGGGCCATAAAAATTATGAATGAAAAAAACAAGATTACTAGGATGGTTAATGAAACACATGAATGTATAATTCAAAAAATTCAACCAACCACCCTTCATTAATTCAAATTCAGGAATTATGAAAAATATTCCAACAAGTGATATAATCCAATGGATGATAGTTATAATTGACAAAAAACCAATTAATCCTAATGAATAGTGTAAATATTATGGTATCATGACTTCTGAAGTGGGTTATGATGATTATCTGATGAAAAGTACACATATCATCATCTCTAGAATATCTTGTGATTTATTTGATTCTTGATCTAACCAAAAAATTATGTCTAAATAATTAGAAAATGATATTAAATTATGACCTCAATTATTATATCATTAGTTATAAGTGAAAACCTCTTAGGGAATAATGGTTTTATCTTAGTTCTATAGAACCTCTCTAATTAAAATTTGGGTTATTTTCTTCCTATACAACATGTAATTACAACAATAATTCAGTTTGATGGGATTCATTCCATGAATTGAAATTAATTATATGGATTTTATATCAACATATTTTGATGGGAATTCATATTTCAAATTCTGAATTAACCTACAAACATTTATTAGGGTAATAATTAATTTGAACATCCAATAAATGTTACATGACTCTTATGGGATGTAATTCCAATAATTTAATTATATATATATATATTATAGATGGAGAAAAACTCATTATTTACAATAAATGTTATATATCTAATTTTGATGATGTCTTTCAATAAGAGATACATTGTCTTCCTATGAAAAATAAAAGGCGAGTTGTCAATATAATGTGTGCATGTTTGTACACCGATTTTTGTTACTCCATATATAATGGTCCTAATTATATTACATTAATTGAAGATAAAACTCTTGAATATTGTAAATAACTGAATTATATACACTACTTCATCACTCTAGAGTTCACTTATTAATTTTTAATGAAGTAATATTGTCCAATTTTTTTTTCCTCAATTATGGAAAACAATCACATTCATTTATAGGAACATGCACCTTTTACCCCATATCAACAGTTTTTTTAATCATGAGTTGTTCAATATTTTTGTTACAATTTATCAGTGTTTTTTGTTACTTGAATTGATGGTTATGATAAAAGATATACCCATGAAAGATTTCAACATTATGTACAATCATTTGGATGTTATTATAAGGTAGTTTAGACATAATAATACAATTGATATCTTTATGAATTAAATTAATTGAGTGTTCAGGAAATACATTTATTATTATGAGTTATTCATTATATTTTGTATTATTACATATTTAATGTTAATGGATGTTCAGGAAAACAATTTGATAATTGTGATATATATCCCAATGGTGGATATATTTTAGGAATTTATCTCCAAGAATGAATTTTAACATATAATTATTATTTCATGGGTTATATAGATTCCTTTTATGGTATATTAGTAGATCCACCATAGACTGATGTTGTTGAGAAAAAGAATACACCAAAAATAGTAAAAAAATACATAGTTTTTTTGGGTTAGCTAGATATTTCCAATGAGTTCTAGTAGAATTGTCAAGAATAACATGTCCACTATGCATGTTAACATATAAAGGGAATATGTTATTATGGATCAATTAATATGGAAATAAATTCAACATATTGAAGATAAGTTTGGTCGGTACACCTATTCTAACACTAACCTTTAATAGAAAAGTTTTTGGGATCTACATGGATGCATCAATTATAGTATAGAGATGTATCCTAATAGAAAATGATATAATGGTAATATATGCTTCATGCCGATTGAAAAAATTTGTTAAATATTACCTAACTCATTCTTCAATTTTTATATTGCAAATTTTCCTTTTTCGAATAGTGAATCTTATGACATATATATGAACAATAATTGATTCTAATTTATCATCACATAGAAATAGTCAACAAAAATTAAGAAATATAGTTGGAGTTTTTTAATGATTATGATTGCTTAATACATTATTTCTATTGAAAAAAACTTGGTAGATTCTCTATGTCCAAATCATCAAGAAATATTACCAATGAATTGGATTTAAAGAGATACAATTATAATGTATTTCCATATAATCAAAAGTTAAATAATTAGGAAATATGAAAAAATTTATATTTCACAAATGAATTATCAACCATCTATTTATGTGTAGATTAAATATGAACATAGTAAATTTATTTAATAAAATAAGAATGTGATAAATTTTCCATTTTTCAATAGTGGTTATGAAGAAATATTATTTTTTAGAAACTGTGTAGTTCTACCCTTTATAACATATTCAAATATGGAAATGTTATATAGTTCTCATATATCTTATTTCAATATAAAAACTTTATGTAAAAATGTTTTTTAATATATTGATGATTATTTAAATGTCGGAAAACTTGAAGAGAGTTATTTTAGTTTATATATGAAGATTCATTTTATTATATCATATTAAGGATAGGAAATATAATAATAATGGGTTCTTAAAACCATTACCCATATTTAAATCTAGTTGTGATAATATTACCATTTATCTCATCATCAGACTCCTAAAAACATCTAATATTCAAAAATATGTTAGTTTTGCAGAAAAGAAAATATAAACTTGTCACTCGTAAATTCAATTGGATAATATTTTTATCCTTATCAGCATTCCATTTTATACAATATATACATGGAGAGATTTCAAGGAGTAAAAAAATATTTTATATCTATTAAAGATCCATTAGTTTTCTTGATTTTCTAGAAAAGACATTAGTATTATCAAGACTCGTGGTTTTGATTCTATAATTCATATAATCCTCAAATTGATGGTTAGTCTCGAATATTCATTGAAACTATTAATGATATGTAGAGATTTAGTTCTCATAGTTTTAATGGTGTTTTTGATGAAAAAATACCCTCTAGAAAAGCATTCAATCATCAATAAACACTATAAAATCATTCATATAGATAGATATGAATTCCAATATGCATATACATTTACAACTATAATGTTCTTTAATAATGGTTGTGAATAAAATCTATTGAGACCTAGGATAACTGTGTGGATGGAAGAAAATTTTAATGTCATTAACAAACATATAGGAATTTCTCAAGGAGTACACCAACGTAACTATGACTATCCATAAATATTGACAGTAATGTGATTTTCCAAAAACATACATGAATCTTTCAACTACCCAAATTCAAATTACCACACCTATTGAACAACCCCCTCCATTATCAGATGCTTCTTATAAACATCCTATGTTATACATCTTTTCTCCATCTCCCTTGTTATTCCCAAATTAGAAAGATCGTGTACCGGTAGTGTCATACCTAATTCTAGTATTCAAATATGCCTCCATTGGACACTCCATGGATAATATCATCCTCTAAATAGAACATCTTAGGTTTGATCATCTGCCATAGATTCTCTGGGATCATATCAGAGTTCATCATTCTGATGCAATGAATAGATACATGATGTTGGAATACACTAATGACTCTATCAAATAGTGGTGGATTACCACCATGGGATGTTGGTGGCCCTTTTGGGGGGATACAAACTTATCACCAAACATTAAAAGAAATGTATCCACACTTTGTGGCTAGAATTGTCATGTCTGGTCTACATCCTTAATTGGAAATCATTATTCTTGGTTCATGGTTCCTATAATGATTTCGTGAATGGTTTTTCATGGATTCCTTTATCTATCTACAAATGAAGAATTAATATTTTCTAGTGTCCAATGGAATCAAACTTCAGTCAGTATTCATATAAAGAAATTATATGGATCAATATACATAGAAAAACTATCCCCTTTCATAATATCACATTATATCAAGGTATAGAGAATAACCATGGTGTCTTCCTATATGTGAAAGATCACACACTCTATCTTCAGGATGTGAGAACCACTCATATTTTTTCCAAAATGGACTTTTCCAAATCATTTTCAAGATATATCATCCATTAAGATGGATATACAATATTAGGATTGAAATCAAATGTTTACATATTCCCCACTATTTATAGTTGGATATTTCCCATGCAAGGACATTCTATGTTCATTTAATGAAATATATAGCCTCAGTGTGCCACCCATGTTCATGTCAATCACTCGTGTTCTATGTTATCATAGATGGTGGATAATCCCTCTTGGGTTTTTTCAAGCCCCCGAATTCCTCTATGATTTCTCATGATCCCTAGCTATATCCCCACACTATGGTTTTGACCATTTATTCCCTGATGAATACTGATGCCTTATCCAAGATTCCTTCACCCACTATCTCAAAGGGAACATGTATTGATATGGTGGATTATTTTCTAAACTCTATTATCTCACTCGACATCATTCTAGCAGAACCTCCATTATCCTTCCTCCAACCCTTCTATCAACTAAGTTTCACACAGTCCCATTAAAAATTTTCATCATCCTAGAAAAGAACCAGTTCTCCCCTCGACTATCACATACTATGCCACTATATCCTATTCCCATATTCCATTAGAAGGTCTAATGGTTTTATCACATTATCCCATGTTGATTTGGGAATTGATTTGAAATATTAATCATCATACACTAGTGGATCCTAAACCAGGTCTCTTTTCATACTTGAACTATACCTCTCCCCATCTATCTCCTAGTACTCATTGACTTGAAAGTCTAGATCGAGGATTCATGTGATTAAATGATTTCTTTTCACATATAAAATGTATAGGGACTCGAAGAATGGTTAAAGATAAGAACATGTTATTCTATGATATGTCATAATAAAGATTCTATAGTTTCTATCATAGATATTATGAATTATTAATATAAATTTCAATACTTCAAATATAGGATGGGGTATCCAAACATCAATTCTGTAGAGCCATTCAATCAGAATAAATGGGTTTTTTAGATTTTTTTTAATTTTTTATTTGGTTATCATCATCACCAAATATATAATTGTAATATTCAGTTTAAATAATTGTATATTCTTATTTATATCATTTATTCTATATTCTATGTAAGGGGGCGGGAGATTCATTGGAAGGTTCTTGATAGTGTGGACCAAAATGATCCCATCTCATTAGTAGGAGTGACATCAACAACAAAATGGAATCATAATTGAAGAATGTGGGATGGTTTTAACCATTTTTGGAAATAAATGACTTTTATAATTTTGTATCCCATCATGACATCATAGATCTATGGTTCATCTGTGGCTGATTTATAGAGTAATAATCAGAATGGATCTCATCATATGTTAATTTAGTTGGACTGATTCCTAGATAAATTTTAGTCCATTGATACTATAATGGATCCACAAGTGAATCTTTTATTTGAAAAGAAATAAATTATTATTTACTTCTCATTCAGGAAATTTCTATTGCTCCTAATAAATATAATTTTTTCTACTATAGTCGGTCAGTTTAGGAACACCATTGTGTTGTATGTACTTTTAGGGATATGTACATGAGTGAAGGGTCACCGGTTGGGTTCCCCAACAATCAAAAATAACTAAAACATTATCATTTTGATTGGGAGCTTTGTAATCCATCACGTTTTATGAATTCAGACAAACCTATAGAGGATATTGTGTAGGAATATCCAGACCATGAAGCACAATGGGATGATGAACTCTTTGGATTGTTTTTCTCCATGAAAAAACATCTTGATTATATTCCTATTCAGTAAGATAAATTTTAAGGTAATTATCTAAGGATATATGGATTATAGAGGGGGTATAAATATAGTATTTTTTAGTAATGCGTTTGTACAGTAAAGGAAAAAATTATTCAAAATTATTTCTTGAGATGACACATGTACTATTAAACCCCATGTAAAAATCTGTAATAAAATTTCCATTTTAAATCCTTTGTCATGGATTATAACCACCTCAAGCATGAAAACACTATTACATGCCCTGATAAAATCATTATATCCTACCCTTGGTTTCTTCTTTTGTGCTTAATTCTTTATTTGAAATAATTTCAAATGAGATGGTGGACTATGAGGACTTTTTTGGAATTCAATTGGGGATTTTTTCTAGGAGAATACTATTTTTCAGGTGCATTATATTCTGACCATAGGGACCTCATCACATATTAGCCAGGGACTATCATCCAATACTTCATCCAGGGAGGAGGCTAACCCTGGGTGGCACGTTCTATTATCAATATCCTCACATTGAAGATTAATAACCCTAAATCTCATATTAGTTTCATTTAACTAGTATTTTAATGTTATCATATATTATTATCACAATTTTTTTAAATATTATACTCTCAAACTATCTTCATAAGTGG
This sequence comes from Viscum album, assembly GCA_963277665.1. NCBI lineage: Eukaryota > Viridiplantae > Streptophyta > Magnoliopsida > Santalales > Viscaceae > Viscum > Viscum album. The sequence goes on along the minus strand of OY728161.1, from coordinate 909,917,253 downwards.
ATTATAAATGATATTTAATGTTTCAAATTTTTTAGTCTTACCCAGACATCAAATACCATAGTACAAAAAATAACAAGTGATGTTGATAAAAATATCATATTTTCAAACATTGGTTTACAAATAGATATGTAGAAGGCATAAGATATGGTAGGATGCATATTCATCATTATAGTCTTGATATTTATAGGATTTTATATGTTAGTATTTGACCAATTCTTTTGGCTCATTTTCACCCCTTGTTTCACTGTTTCATCCATGGGGAAGAGATATGTCTTTTTTAATTTGGTATGGTGTCACAGTTATGGTGATCTCATTTCCCCTAGTGACTTCATTCTGGGTCAAGTCATTTTTAGAGGATCATAATAAAAAATCTTCTATGGTGGATAAATTAGGAAATTCTATTGGAGAAACAAAGTCAACGATATTTACCACATAATTGTTATGGATGATATAATTTTATTCATGAATGGAAAAAATAGATATATAAAAGTTATTAATTTTTTATTTCATTTATATAGCTAGTGGAACATTCATATTATTAACTATGTAGTGTGAAATTTCTACCTTACTTGAGAATATTCATATATTAGGGGAAATAAATTTGAAGAGAGACAAGGGGTCTTTAGGAGGGTATTTCTAGTGGAGTATTTGGTTTCCCAGATATTTTGCATCTGAATCTGTATTCATCACATTTACTTTCTGGTGTATTAGATATCCTACTATATTCATAGTTTGAAACACTATTTGATAATAATTTATTGTTCACATCATATTTTCCAACATTATTCTTACATCTATTCCTATTCACATCTTGTCTTCCCTAACTATCCCCAAATAGGTGTTGTACAGAATTGAAAATATGTTGGCTTTATTTTATGTGATTCCCATGATAAGGGTAAATACATGTTATAGTTATGGTAATAGTTGTCCAAGGATGTTGAGGAAGGAGGCATTAGGATTTGTAAAATCATTGATTCCATTTTCTTCCTTAAAGTGAGGTTAAATTGTAACATCATCGAGGGATGGTCTATTTGGGAAATCTCTATCATTCAGACAAAAGGATCATGTCTGGAAAACTCAAGGGGTTGGTGCTCCAAGATTTGGGGATCAATTCTCTGATACATTCCCATTCTATAAAAACAACAAAGAGGGATCAATGGGTGATTCTTAAGAAACTACAGGAATGTCTACTAGGGGGACTAATTTAGCCTTTTGGGACATCAACTAGGAGATATATTTCCATTTCAAGTGAGTACATTTCAATTAGTTGTCCACTCAAACATTGAATTCCAACAAAAAGAGATTTATATTAGAACTGAGCTCAACATAGACCATAATAGACTAGTTCTCAATGATGCATAAATGAGGTTATTCGTAATGAAACAATATAGATATGGCTTGTCTGAAAATACAAATAATTATTCATAGGGAGAGTTACTATTATGTAATGAGATTTTGGTGAAGCTTAATTTCCTCATCTGGAAAATCCACAATTGGGATACCCCTATATATGAATGGTTGTGGTGTAAGGGGATTGACATTGAATCCCAGTGTAGATGTCACGTTAATCTAATAGAAAATACTACGGTTCATTTTTACTTCAAGGGGGTGGAATTACACTATTCGTAAAATCATTCTCATCTTCAACAATTTGGATAGATAGATTACTATAGACATAAAACATAAATATTTGATCCATTAATTGGATGAAAATCAAAATGATTGTATGTAGATATACATTTTCATGGAATCCATTTGCTGATATATTTGGAACACCTAAAAATAGGATATTGATGGTGGAATTCATAACTCAAACCTAGCAGTAGATGATAGGGATCAGGCCCTCATGATAGTGTTGTATCGTAATTTCAGACACTAGTAATGTTCTCCCTCCTTGTAACTTCTCTTGGCTGGTAAGAATATAGTTCACATGACTCACACTAAGGACATTCAAAGACATTTCATGCATTGAATCCCTTAATTTATTATTTTTTAAACTGGGTGATGATGGTTCATTATTCAATGGGAATATGTGGGGAGGAGTTATTGTGAAAAACCAATTCTACTCAGTCATCTTTTATTTAGGAATTTGAAATGTATATGTGGACACCCTCATTGCTGAAGCATCCACTGAGCATAGGGTAATTATATTCTACCTCTCTAATTTTGTTTTTATGGAATATATTGAAAATAATAAATTTGATTTGTATAGATCCATGCAGGGGATATTTCTATTTCATTGAATATCATTTACGTAGATAATTGATGAAATAATATCTTCAATAAAAACATTGAGGTAACAAACACATGGATCATGTGTAATACAGTGGCATCCTTATTGGATGCCTAAGTCACTCCAACTACCGCATGTCTCATTTTTTATTCAATTGGATCCCTATATCCTAATTGTGTTAATATTGTATGTTATGACACATTGGGGATTCATTATTTCATACCACCTTGACTAGCTCTTCAGGCATGGGCCACTCCTTAATAATATTTGTTAACATTATATGTGAAATCCTTTGTGATATATATAGTTTAATGGTAGAATTATTTATTATGAATGTCCTATTGGGTGAATGTTATTAAATTTAGAAATATGAGAAAGGATAATATAACATACTAGAGACCGTACTCATTGATATGGTACCAAAAACAAGAACATTTCATATCCATTTTTGATTCTATATAAGGGATACCAATTATTCCATCCTAAACAGACAACCTCAAAATGGAAAATTGTATCACTTACATTTTAATTACCCATTTGTTTTAGAGTTTCATAGAATTGGGATGTACTGTTATATAAAAATACATCTATGTATTTAAATAATCATTTCTCCCACCTAACAAAAATTTCCTTATTTGATGTTATGTAACCATCATTGTCATGAATTTTAAATTCCTTATAAACATATTTTGTTCAACCTAATTTTTTATGATCTGGGGAAAGTGAAACATAATAAGTGTGTTCTCAAAAGATTGGTAAGGACAAACATGAGTATTAAATACTAAATTTCAAATTTAAAAATATGAATATCTTACTTGTTTGATGAAATATTCAAAATGATGAGTATAAAATAATAATATTCTTACCTGTCAATATATTGACTCTCAAACATTGACCATGTATTGAGGAATTCAGAAATTAACGTTTAATTAGAATCAATAATCAAAATCTATGTGATATAAATCATGAACAAATAAAAGATTTATTTATATAAAAATAATAATGAAAACATACTATTATATTTGGATATTATCATCATATCCCCCTTATATAACCCTTATAATTTTGTAACAATATGAAAATTATTCAATATAAATATCCACAGAACATCATCATTACCCAATGCTTATGGGTCCTATCAAATACCCACCTATCCTTGGTTTATCATGGAACCAACCATCTTTGGTTTATCACAGTACAACCAATTATTGTTAAATAAAATATCTATACTTCTCTGTTTTATAACAAAACCACCAATAATAAAAATAAATTTCAATTGAAATTATCATACATATTGAATACTAAGCATTAATTTCATCATAAAGTCGTAGAAATAACCAATATTATTTTTTGAAATGATGACATATAGGGAATGAAATGGGTTCCATTAAAATATCATTTAACCATGATTAAACGATGGTAAATATAAATTTTCCACAATAATATCTTTGTAAGAATATTAACAGATGGAAGAGAACATGGATTCATAATAATATTATCGAAACATGATTAACCCCTTCAAAAGAAACTACTTCCATCAAAATCGTAGTGAAATAAGATTATTCCATGAAAGTAAATAAGTACCACAATAATATATTTAAAATAATCACAATCAATATAAATATATAATAAGGATGGTATACGTACAAAATGTCCCCATAATATCATATATAGAGACATTTTCTTTTGATGATGAATGGAAATAACATTAATTTTTCATTAATTTTTTTTAAAAAAACATTAATTTTTAATAATAACTTTTAAAAAAAGTTTACAAAATATTGAGAAAAACATTTTTACTAAAAATTCCCATGGAAAAATATAAAAAATATCAATGAAGAAAAATGTTCATTATGTATGGGAAAACCATTGTTATTGTAAATTTTAGATTTAATAAATATTTCAATAACATTTTTCAAAATGAATTCACTGGTGTCTTATTTGGTAAAGGAAGAGAAATTTAAATTCAAAACCTATTAAAATTATATCAAATACCTTGTAAAATAGATTCTGGAAATTATTTACCTTTTGATTTAAAATTACTGATAACGTATTAGAAAATAAGAGAATATATGGAAATGAATCTCAATCTACAAAAAAATACATGTTTGGTATCATTATGAATGATTTTCATAATGATTATTTAATAAATAAATATGTAAATGGATATCATATGTACTACAAAAGTGAATAAATAGTTGATAAGAAATAGATTGTGTTCATGTAATTAAGATAATATTATTTCTTAAAAAATAACCTTCAATAATAACAATACTGAATGAAAATAGATTGTAACTAAAATAATTTTTTACGTTTTTTATAATTTCATTCATATCTCACATTAGAGATTAACGTGATATAAAATATTAAATATCATGTAAATAAGGAATTTCATGATATAAAATTTCAATGGGGTATTATATTCACCATATTAAATAATTTAGGTTTTTAAAATTATAATATTCCTCAATAATGGGAAATTGAGACAGAGTCTCATTTGACTATACTAATCACTAGATCATAACCCCAAGAAAAGAGAAAAAATTTTATTTATTTGTGAATCCAAAAGAAAATAATGAAAATAATAATAAAATAAATTCACATATATTTAATACACCACATAATAATGAAATCTTTGAATAATTTATTTTTCTCCCATATGTAATAGTGAGATGAGAAAACACATACATGGACTCTTGACTTTCAATATTTTTTCATTAACTCATATATAATAACATTACAAAAATTATTTGATTACATAAGAATAGTTACCATCATTTCAAAATTATAGATAATTTTTTTAATTTATTTCTATATAATGACATATATGATTACTTAATCATCTATGTTCATGTGAGGTTTTTTAAGACATTTTGTTCATTATTTCAAGATAGCTTTTGGGAGCTCATCATGGTCAAAGAGGTCGTATTTATACATATAAAAAAATTATTGTTAACTAATTATAATATTTATTCATAAAATATTTTTTTAAACCATATAATTAAAATTTGATTATAAAATAATAACTACCTAATGATCCTAGAGATGGTAATCCGTACGTATGCATGAGAATTGTAACGAAATTCCTTTGATAAAAAAGGATGAAAGGGTAAGTGTATATATATATATCATGAATTGATATAATATCATAAATACAATATTATTTCATTAAATATACTTATATATATCATTATTCGTATCTAATGATGAAAAAATGATCACATCGCTTCATGATGTCTGTAGTCCATAATTACAGAAATGATGTTATCGTTCTTCAGTCAAAGAATTATAATAATATATTATTTTATTCAAAATGATAAAAATTTCATGAATATCCTAGTAATTTATTTTTTATAAAATATATATAATTTTAATAATATTGATATTACAATCTATATAATGACTTAGTGAATAACAAAATGCATCATTTCATAAGGTTATAGTCTATTGTACACATAAGAGATGTTGTGATATTCCCCACTAAATGGAAACTAAAAAGTAATATGTTATATAATAAATAAATAAGTATACATTGGTTACATATTTACCATATATACTTTAAATCCATAATTAAATGAATCTATTAAAGGTGATGAGGTTAAATGAATGACGCTTGTTAGTAAGGTGTTTGTATGGTATACACATGAATGATGATTTCATATCCCATTTGATGGAAGAGGAGATGTATATAGGTTTTGAAATTAATATAATACAATATACGTAAATAAGAGGTACTAGTTTTAACATGGTAAAATTTAAATTAAAATTTTATATAGGTGGAAGAATAAATTATACAAAAACACATAGTTAGGTATTTTACCTCCTCTTAGATAACCCCTTTGGGATTATACATGTACTTGTGCTAGAATGAATTTATGAAACAATGGATTATATAATGAAGGTAGGGATTTTTGGGAAGATATATTTTTAGGTATTTTTTGAACAAAAGGTTTTGTGAGTGTTATTAGTATAGGAAATGGGCTGGTCTTTTATAAGTTTGTTGATTTCCCCATATGTAATTTTTTGATGAAAAATTTTAAACAAACCTTTTTCACATTAAAAAGGATATAAAATGGATTATTGTAGACCATTAGAAATTATATTAGCAATAATTTTATATCCAATATTTTTCTTATAAAATGTTTTCTGTCATATTTTTCCTATATCTTTAATTTAACCCCTGGTAAACAAATATTTACAATAACAACGAAAATAATTTTTCCTTTTTTTCAACATTAATTTTAGAAAAAAATTATTTTTAATATATTATATAGCAAAAATTATTAATATTAAAAATAGAGAATAAATTTTTCCAATTCTAATTCATATAACCTAAAAAGATTAATTCCATATAAAACATGTAGGCACAAGGAAGAAGTGGTACTTCCAAATGTGTATGTTTTAGGAAAAAGTTCATGTTACATTTTCTCTATGGTGTGTAAATATAATTAAATTAAATTAAATTAATATATATAGATATATTATCCAAAAAAATATTTTATTTCATCCCAAATAATGTTCTTTTAATTAAATAAAATGAAAAATCATTGTGAACATTATGATAATTTTCCGAAAATCCCAATCTTTATCATAATATTAAAGAAATATTAAAATGCAAAAAGAAATTTATTAATGAAAAATTATTTTCTTTAGATATAACTAAATAATAATTATATTAATTCAATTAATATTTAAAATATAATACTTCTTTAAAATTACATAATTTATTAAATAGAAATGAAATTTAAAAACAATCTGTATTTTTTCTCTATTGACCAAAAAATCTATATTTTTTTTATATCCAAAAATTTTAACCTCATATATTTTTAGTATATTGATTTTTAAAATTTGTTTAGTTTAATCATATATGTTATCTCAATTTTTAAAAAATTATTTATAATATTTAATTAAGTAAATTCAAAAAAGATCAATTTTTAAGAAAACATTATTTTTGAGATTAAAACTACATAAAAAAATTAATCATTGTGTAATAACGATTTATCAATAATTGATATTTGTAAAGATATATTTAATTATAAATTGACTATTATTTTTCATACAAGACAATTTATCTTTTTCTTTATAACATTTATATATATCTCGTATCAGTTAATCCTGGTGTTTTGAGTTGAATACTATATTAAGATTATTTTTAAAAAAATATTCTGGCATTACATCTACTCGAATGACCTTTAAATAATCACTTTATATTATAATTATATTTTATACTTTCTGTGTATCTTTTTTTAGATATTTTTTTAACTCAGTCATAACTCATACAAAACTACATATATAATAAAAATTATACATTTATACTCATTATAAATTTTTAAAATCATTAAAAATTTAATATATTGATTTATATTGAGTAAAATAATTAAAATAAATAAACTTGGGATCTTAAATTCCTTTGACCAAATTTAAACACTGTGAAAAACATTTCTAAAATGTGGGATGAGATAAAAATTTTCAGTAAGGGAAGTAAAAATGTAGAATACCATAAGTATAGTGACGAACATAAAAATCCTTAATATAATTACCATTAAATAAAAATTCATTAAGAATATGAAATATATAATTTAAATATGAAAAAACAATCCTTTTTTAAAAATTAGAATTTTAAAAAAACTATTGGAAGCATAGAATACATTTGTTGGAAACTTGGTGACTCATTAGAGTGATCACCAGAGATACTCATTGAAGAATTTCACATTTAACAATTGAATATCACTATAGAGTAACCATAACATCTACTCATATATTAACTGTAATATTTATTTTTGTAATAATTGTAATATTCTATTCCACTATCTCTTAGGAGAAACTTAATGATTTTCCTCCATCTCATATATTGAATAAAGATACGATTGACTTCCATGGAAGGAGTACCTAATGCATCAGATGTTACAACAGAACCACATGTCCTTGGAAATTAATGTAACAACCCTTAAATAATAAATACATTTAACTCCCACTATCATAATATAATACTGGAAACCTTATCATAAATATAAATCATAAAAAATTACATCACTGAAAATTTATTTGGGGAGGGAACATTTCATTTTGAAACAACATTGTTTAAAAATTCATTCACCTAAAATAAAAAAGATTTACATAAAAACAATAATGAGTAGTTTTAAAATATGATTTACATAATTAAGGTAGGATAACCATAGGAAAATTTTCTCATTCCATATATGTTAAAAAATATTCCTTTCATATTTTTTTAGTAAAGGTCACAACACACCGAGGTTTGAAAAGGAAAAAAATAAATTGAATCATTTTTATTAGAATAAAAATGTGGGTAAAAATTAATTTTTAAAATCATATAATAATATAAAAATTGAAAACAATTTTATAAAAAATTCCAATTGATATATAAGAAAATAATATTTTTAAGGTAATCATTTTAAATAATGTCCCTTATATTGAGATCAATTCAGCACATATGTCCTTCATATTCGTTAATAATACCAATAGATTAATTATTTAAAATCATTATAAATATATTCATGTTCATCAATCCTATTATAAAATTTTTTCTATGTTATATTCAACATCATAATAATTTAAGATCACATCATACGTCTTAATGATATTTGGTACCTTTATCCAAAATGACTTTAGAAAATTCAATATGATCAAAAAGGTCGTCATTAAATCATCAAAAAATTGTTAATAATGAAATAATAATCCCTTTTAGTCATAAATTATAATTTTTATTAATTCAATGATTTTTTATAAAAATTTAACCATGTAAAATTTTGGAGAGGGTAGACAATATGTATGCATCAGTAAAACTTACATTTATCGATCATCATTATGAAAAACATTATACATTATTTAAGATTTATAAAATGTTAATGCTATGATACATATCATATAATTTCTCTTAATATACATTTATATATCATCAATATGATTTTGATATGAAACATGAATGAAATCTATACATGGGGGGTGGTAGTTCACATGAACGCATGAATAATGTTATAATTACTCAATGAATGAAATGGTATTAAATGATATATTTTTTCCAAAATGATTAATATGTCATAAATATAATATATAATCATTAATTACAAAATTATTACATTTATTGATATATTTTAATGGAAGAAGGACTACATTTGTTTGCATGTTGGAAGTCTGAAATACATATGAATGATGAATTATTTTCCCATTTGAATGTATTTCATGAAGATATATTTCATTACACTATCATAATAAAATATCAATATATTTTGGATAAATTTTTTGTTATTTTATCTAGGTTGACTAATTTTTTATTGTTGTGGGAGAAGGAAAAAAGTAAGATATGTATATAACACAATTCATATTCATCGGAAAACCACATGTGATTAACAACTTATGTATTGTACGGATGATGATAATCCTAAACTAAAGCCTCTAGAATGAGGGTATAAACTCTATGATTGTATTTGTGATGTTATTATCAGATCTAAAAATCTTATTTTCTATTTTTAAATAAGATGAGGATGTTCCCTTTTATAACATTGTGATGGGGCACTCTTGGGATTTCGTGAAAATTTAAATTAATGTAAATTATTTTACAATTAAAAATAGTTTGAAAGCGTTTAATTCAAATATAAGATGAGTGTTGTTGTAATTCACCGATAAAGTAATCATTATTTATGTTTAGACTTTTTATACCCTTGTATTTTTATTTTAATCTTTATTGAATACATTTTTCTCTTACAACAATAATATGTATTATCACACATTGCATGTTATTATATATACTATAAAATGAAAAGAAATAAATAAATGGTCAATAAATTTAATTAAAAACCTTATCGTAATAAAATAGCAAAAATTAATATTTTTCTGAATTTTTTATTATCCAATAAATTGTTAATAATTATAAAAATTCTATAATTTCATTTTTTTAAATATTCATTACTTTGATGTTAATGATTTCATGATGACACATAAAATTTTAATAAAATATTTTATTATAAAAATAAAATTTTGTTCTAATCATTTATATTCTATTACAATATTATATCTATCAAATTGTACTTATTTTTATTATATTAATATATTTTATTTAATTTACCGATTAATTAATTAATTATTTCATATTCAATTTATAAATTATTAGGCTATCTTTTTCCTCACTAAAAATTAAAAATAAATTTCAATGATGAAGGTAAATATTTTAAAAGAAGGAATAAGGTTTATATTAAAAATATATATATATAAGACCTTATTAAAAATATTGAACTTAATTAAAATAAGACCGTGTGATATTTGACATTTCATTAAATAAAATACCACAAAGTTCGTAATCTCATCAAGGTGGATCCAAAAGTTCATATGTAAATTCATATCATGAAAGTAATATAATTATGATGAAAATAACCAATTATATAAATTTACTATTTATTTTAAATAAAATCTATATATTTGGGACACATAGAATATGTTTTTTGGATTATGATGTCCATGAACAAGCATTTCACATGTATTTAGATGAGACACTTGTTATATAAATAGAAATTAAATTTTAAACCTTAATTATCATCTATATTACTTTATAATTAATATATATATCCAAAAATGTCTTATCTCATCTAAATTAATATTTTTTTTATAGAATCATTGACATTTTCTGAGTTATATAGGCTCTTTATCAGCAGTATAAATATATTACTTATTTATTGGAGATTAAACTATAATAACTGGGTTTTAAATTATTTTTGAATTATGTTTATAGTATTTTATCATAATATAGTTGTTATAGAAGATCACTTATATTTTATATTATTTATACAACTTGGAGATATCATAAATTATATTGTATTTCATAAATATAGTTTATCATTAATATTAAAAGTAAATTTTAATTCTACTGAAAAAATGTAAACCAAATTAATCCTAGGAGAACTAGTATTTATGAATTAAAAAATAAATTACATTTCATGAAATTAATGATTTTTATTTGATATAAATCAATTTTCAAATTAATACATATAATCCCAAAAGAACCACTTTTTATAAATAATATACTATTTTAGAAACCAGTATTTATGTTTGTAAAATGAGTTTATTAAAAATTTTATTATTAAATTTATTCAAATGTACATAAATAAATTAATAATAATAATATATAATTTATTTTTCTTTCAAGACATTTTTAAATTAAATTTATCTTCACGTATTATTGAATGAAAAATACCGTTTTCAATATAAAATCTATATAATTCACTATTCACTAGAAAATGAATAAATTCAAAAAAAATTAAAAAATTACCCTAGGATAAATTTGGTATTATGATTTAATAAATGAAATAAATTTTTAAAATTAAATTTTAATATGTTTATTAAATTGAATAAAATAATTACAAATAAAAATAAAGAAGAAAATGTATTTTTGATAGATAACATGAATTTACTAAAAATTTCATGATTATCATTCAATAATGAAACAAAAAATTAAATTTATTTTTACGTGTGTATTAATTTCATAATTCATTTATTCATATGTATACCCTCCAACATGACATCTAGGATACAATAGTAACATTTAAATAATATTTTTTTAATTAATATTTGTATAGTATTTCGTTTATCATATCAAACACTGTGTTTCCTTATAAATCTTATAATGTTACATTCTCCCAACTACACCCACTTTAAATTCATACATTTCAATTTTGAACTCTGGATCAGTATCATGGGTTTGAATTTTTTAAATATGTTTGTAGACATCCTACATTGTAAAAAGGTTCAATAAAACATCCATATGAAAAAGGAAAAGAAAATATACGAAAGCCATATTCTGTGAAAAATACAAGGTTTACATATAGGAGAACATAAATGGGAAGTTAAAACATTAATATGTAATTGAAAACTATGTCCCATGTATTTATTTATATTAATATATAAAATGTTTCTGAAAATGATAACGATCACACAACTATAAATATTTGGTGGGATAAAAAGCTATTGATTTCTAAATAAAATAAGTAAATTAATAATTTTTTTATTTAAAAAAATTACATGATATGAGGAATTTATTTACATCCTTGTATGATAACTTCACCAAATATAGATACTTATTAATAGTAATATCTTCTTATAATTAATTTCCACTACAAACTCGTATTTTTCTCCAAACTTTGAGTATTCAATATTATTTTTCATGTCAGAAGCATTCTAATTAACTTCTATGGATCAATAAATAAACAATGAGATACTAATATACACAAATTATCATTATACATTAACTAGAAAAACAATGTTTAGGATAAGATAAGTTAATCAACAATAAATGAGTAATCATTTAAACAAATAAAAATATCTTTAATCTCAAAAATATAGTAGTAATAACTAATGTTCAAATTAGATCATTTGATAAATAACCATCCATTAATTTTCACAAAAATATTCAGGAAGTATATTTATACCCATAAATCTAAATATTTTGATATCATAATTAACTAAAAAAATTAATATTTTCCTCTAAATTATATCAATAACTCTTACTGTCTCAGAAAAAAATGTAAATTCCCAAATAACATAATCTCCATGATATGCTAAACATTTCTAATAAAAAATAAATCATCATAATTCCTTAATAAAATAATATATTCTTCCAAAATATTTTTCAAATATTTTTCTAACATTAAATTAAATAGTATAATTTTTACATTAAACATATAGGGATCCCAAAATATTGAACGTCTTCTGAAACAAAATTAATGACATAATCAAAAAATCATATTAAAATCCCATTGTAATTTATTTCTTATAAATTTTTTTATAAAAATGTACATAAAAATTATCCATCAGATAATTTAAAAAACTAAAAACAATTTCATAGTAACCCTGACATCACATATACCAATTTTAGAGGATACTCCCTTGTTTCCCATTAGTTTTCAGTATACTCTTTGTGGCCATATCCAATGTGACATGTTTTTACACATTACTTTGGATGTCCTTATTATAAAAATATATTTATAATATCCATATCAAAATCAATATATTTCATAAAAAACCTCAATAATATCTTTATAATATTTAACATTATAGAAATATTTTATCATTAATGGATATCTAGTAATGTTATTTCTATATCCCTAAATGTCCTAACACATAATTATATCCAAAATAAATTACATTAAAAATAAAATTGTTCACCCTAAAATTACTTATCATAAATCCTAAAAGGGGATTCTATGAAATTTAACTCCTAAAGTTTCTTAAAATTAAAAACCCATGATATTTTCCTTCACTCTTTTGAAAACATAACATAGAAAAAAATAATTGAACACCAAATTTTTCTAAACCCCGCTATGATAAGAATTATAAGGAACGAAACATTTGAATGGGATATTGAAATGAAAATATAACTCATTTATCATTCATAAAATTCCAAGGATATATTTTAATCATATTTTTAGTGACTTATTTCATAACTCATAAAAAACATCTTATATATTAAAAATATATACAGTTCTACGACATATCTATGTTTCACAATATTAAACATAAAAAATAATGATTTATTTTCATGCAAAATATTCAAGATACTAATTATGGAATCTTATTTTCATTTACGTATCCTTAATCTCAATTAAAAACATTTCAAAAACATGGGATGTGTACAAAATATTAGTAAGAGACATAAAATGATAGAATACCATTAGTTATGAGAGAAACATGAATATCAATAATATACATACCATTAACATATTGTTCTCCAATATTAGTGAATAATAAATTTATATATAAAAAACACAACCACTTTTACCAATTAAAACAAATAAAAAACCATATAAAGAAAGATAAAATATTTAAAAAACTCATTACATCAGTAAAGGATCCAGCAGAGTAACTCAAAGAAGATATTCACAGTAATTTTATGAACATTGTCTTAGAGTAACAACAAAATATTCTAATGGATGATCCTTCACAATTAATGATTGAATATTTTTCACATTATATTACCATTGTGTCTTAGAAAAAACCTTGTCAATTGTCTCTATCACATATATGTATCAATCAATCATTTGACTTAGACATCATATGTTCCTGTTGCATTAGAAGTTATAATGTAACCACCCATTATTGGTAATTTTTAATCCAACCATCCATGATTAATAACATGAAAAAAATCCTCATAAATATTTTTTGTGAACCATTTCATAAACCTAAATCATTATATATTGTGTCATTTGAACATTATTGTGTAAAATAACATTTTTCTGTATACAATTACATATTTTATATAAATTATTCAAACATAAGGTAAAACTAATCATTTAAGATGAATATGATTACTTGTAATAGAAGCCTAAAATCATTAAGGGTTGATTACCATGGGAAAATAAAATAATTCCATACACGTTGAAAAACATTCCATTGCAATTTTTTAAAAAAGTCATAAAGAATCTCATTTGGTAAAAGAAAAAAATATTACTTTCAAGCAATTTTTTTGTATGTATAAAAAGGGTAAAAATGAATATAAATAATAATAGAATAATAAAATCAATTTTATAAATTCTCGAGGATATTAAGTTGAATAAGGGGAAAAACGAATATTTGAAATAAAAATTTAAAGAGAAAAAACTTTACCTTGAGTTTAATTCATCACATATTCCAATCATCATCAAGAATTATAAACTAGTGTTAATTTAATACTTTACTGTAAAATATTTTCTAGTTTATTAAAACTTTTATATCAAATATTTCTATATTATATTCAATATTTTAATATCTAATTTTTATGTTGGTTGTTTTGAATGTATTTAGTACATACGTCCAAATTTAATTCTGTAATTTGAAAATGGTGAAAAAGGTATTCATTCCATAATAACACAAATAATAATCATGAAATAATTATGAAATTTGTAAATAAATTATACCTTTTAGTTCTTCTATTAATTATATTTATAAAAAATGAACTACATTACAAACTGGGAGATTGTGGGTCAAATGTACACATTAATAACATTTCCATTTTTAAATGATTGTTATTGAATAAATGAATTATTTAATTTATAATAATATAATAAAAATATAATAATTATAACATTAGTAATTCAAATTTAATTTTATATATTACCCATGCTATGTGATGATGAAAATTATATACATCACTTAAAGGGGTGAAAATTCACATATACTCATAAACGATGTTATAATTTTTTTGATGGAAAATGTACAAAATGTACTGATACATAATGATTTAAGAATTAAAAATATTAAATTATTATAAAATTAATACATTAATATCATCATTTTTATTTGTCTTCAGATTTATTGATGGAAAAAAATTCATTAGATTACGATGAGGTAGTCCTCTATACACATGATCGATGAATTAAATTCTAATTTGATCAATGTAGATATAGATATAGGTCATGGCTTTATGATTATAAAATATATTTGTATTGAGGAAACTAGAGTTTTTATTTTAATATGTTTGAAGATATTTTTTGGGATGTGTAAGAGGAAACAAAAGTAAAACATGAAGATAAGAACTCTTACTTTTTTTATAAAACCATCAATGATAAACATCATAAGCCTTATGAGGTTAGTGTTTACCATAAAATAGAGAAAAAATAATGAGATTAGAGACCCTTTGATGGTATTTTGGAAGATATTTTAAAAAAGGGTTATGATGTGTGAATAACTGAGAAGAAGGTTATCTTTTTTATTAAATGGGGAATATGGACTGTATGAAATTCAAAAAATGTTAAATTAATTTATATTTATTTATAATTCCAAATTCCTACATAATGATTTATCCAAATATAATATGATAATGGTTCATAATTACACTATATAATAAGTATTATATATTTTTTAATGATATATATACACTTATCTTTGGGTTTTTATCCCTATTTCATCTGTTTAACCCTTGTCATCCCAAAATTTATTTTAAAATATTGGTGATTAATATAGTTATTTTAGTGACCCAACATTAAACATTACATAATATTGAATTACCATAATAATTATCATTGAGGATATTTTTTGGTTTAGGGTTTATAGAATTAGGCCATAACTTATTACATTACATTTCAAATATTACAATGTAGACACATCTACTCAGTATCCATTTTTTCATAAAATAAAAAATCATGAAAAAAATAGTCACGTGTACTTCCATATTTTAGATAGAAATAATTTTCCATGACCCCATGTTTAACCCCATTCATCTTTATGTCCAGTTAAAAAAATTTCAAAAAAAATTCAGATGAGCATAAAAATTTTTGTATGTGAAACCCAAAAAGGAAAACAATTATTTTTTTAAAAAAATAACAAGTAAACCATGAATACTATATCATAAGTACAATTTTTCAAATTAATTAAGTAGTTAATACTCTTCACTGAGTGAAAGAATTTTTATTTACCCTTTTGTAACCAGAAGACTACCATAAAACCTATATAAATCACACATAACTTATAATGGAAACTTAGGATTATGATACTTTAATGGAATAACCATACCGTCGACATCCACACATACCACTAAATGGAATAGCCATACCACTGACTTCCATATCCAATTCATTTGAGGTTATATCGTAACCATTGTTTCTATTTTATCATGGCACCACAAGTCATTTGGTTTATCATGTAACCACCCGTCAAATGTCCAAGTACCATTATAAAATCATAACACAAAAAATATTGAAAAAATAAACATTTAACAAATAATAATTCATTTGAAATAACAAGAAATCATTTTAGGGTATTGAAATAATCAATCCATTTCAAAAATGTTTTCAATACCAAAACAATCAAAAACATAGAAAGGTAATTTTTTTCTAATTGAAAATGTTATATCTTATAAAATAAGCCAACTAACTATTAACGTGGTAGAGAGGTCATTGTCACCGCAAATGTGAAGAAAATTCATTTTTTCATTTAGTGAAATGCATTATTGATAAAATGTTCCCTTGTAATGAAATTAAAATTCAATGGTTTTTATTATATACTATATAATACAAGGAGGTGTATGTTATCAAAACATGCCTCAATTAAAATAGATTGAGATGAAGTCTATTTCCTCATGTCCGACCTGACCCATTCACAATATAATTTCCTGAATAATAAACATTAGATAATATATAATTGATTAATAATTTTTTTCAGGATTATTATTCCATTCATGTCACTTATTATTTTTCTAAAACAATTAGTTAATTATTTGAGTTCATATCGGACATTTTTTCGATCTTTGAAACATGAGTTTAAAATGAACTTGTTATAATTATAAATTATCTGTTTGGTAAAAATTCCATTAACTCAAGAATTATATTGATGATTTATATATCATATATACAATATATATCTTGTATATATATTTATTTATAATATTACATAACATTTGGAGGTAAGATATGAAATGCGCCGTTCATAGAGACCTAAGTTGTACTTATGCATAAACGCTACGTTCATTTATATTTCGAATTTAATGGAGTGAAAAAATAATGATAAATAGGTATATTATAATTCCAATATAAAATCATATATAATTTTAGTCACTCTAATGTTTATACATTCCATGTATGACATTAACGAGTCATATCACTTTGAGGGGGCGATAGTCTGCACATCCTCAAATGAAATAATCATATTTACACATTATGGAAACCATAAAGTTATTATATAATTGAAAAATAATGAAGCATAGAAACAATATAAATATAATATATATTACATATAAATATAGTTCCATCATAATGGAAACCATGATAGGCAGTAAGATAATTGAACAATCATCGTTTCGTGAGGTAGTAGTTCACTGTGTACATAAACGGTATGTTCTTTACCCATTATATAGAGGTGTGTGTGGGTGTATTTGTAATCATTTTCAATCCTACAATATTTTATATTGAGGATAATGGTATTTTTATAAAACAATGGAATAAAAAGTGTTTAGGGGGGTTGGAGTGGTAAGATAAAATAAATGAACTTAATAGTAGATGTTACCTTTAAATCTGGTAATTCCTTGGGTTTGAACCAAGAGATTTACTTGAATTTATTTTTTCATAGAGGAAGGTTTCTTGTAATAAGAGAGATATGTTGTGATATTATTTAGGTAGAGGATGGGTGAGACAAGGGGATTGAGAGGTGTGAGTAATGGGTTAGAGGTGATGGATTTCTATAATGGGGGTGGAGGGGCTCTTCAAGAATGTTTGAAAACATTATTTTGTTATAATCAAGTTTTCAGTTTCAAAACCTACAAAAAAAAACTAAATTCAAAGACACGATTACTCTTGTTCTAAATAAAATCATACAATAATAATTGGATAGGTTTTGCATTGGTTTTTTAAATTTTATAATCTGATTTATTAAAATCATTCATTAATAAGTTAATCATTGTATCATCATTGTTTCATAAATAATTTACTTTATTTGATATCTAAAGATTATAAATAAAATAACAGGATGTAGGAAATTGTTTTATATTTATAAATAATATTTATAGTTGAATAAATAAAATGTATAAACAAATCTAAAAGTTTATGCACTAAAAGTTATATGTTTATATCCTTTTTGTCATTACATTAAATTTATTAATATAAAGTGTCTTTATCACTACCATGTGCATCCATGGGGTCCCAAAGTCTACCCAAGGATTCTTATTGTCGTATATATGTAAACCAATAGGAATAAAACACATGATAGATCAATTTAGTATTATTATAATATTATTTTTTTACCCTTATTTACCAGATATACCCTTTTACCATGGTAAATAAAATATTTTGGGAATTAAATATTCATAATTTCTAAAAATAAAAGATACATATTTACACAACATGGAGATCCAGATATAATATATGAAATCCATTTTTCCATATTCAAAAAACATAAGTGGAAGAAATTAAATTAAAATTAATTCCCATTGTCAAAATAGGGTGTTTATAAGAAATAATAAATATCAAATGATTGAGACTTTTTTATGTCTAATTTAAAAGTGAAATTACATAAAATGACCAAAATTGTATTAAATGGTAAATATATAATCCAATTACACTTTAAAACCAATAAAAAACATAATCTGAACATCTAAATAAATTATATTAAAAGGAAGTTTGAATTAAAATACAGTGTTTTTCCCTATTCATTTGGAAAATAACATTATCATAAAAATATTTAAATTTCATCCAATGTAAATTTTTATGTCACGATTATAAATAAGAATATTTTTTGCCAAACTTAACAAATAAAAGTGAATTAAAAAAAATTTAAAAAGTGTTCTCCATGAAAAGGCGGAAAAATTACCCTTTAAACAATATTAAGTATTTATGCTTAAAAATTTAATTCATCCACATTTTAAGCCTCTAATTTTTTTTGGATAAAAGTAAAAACATTCAAAAAACATGTATAGTTATATGTTTGTTAGTTCTATTAAATCCAACCAATATAATGACTAGACATTAAATACAATTCAAAATATTATTATATTATTATTTTTTATTATGACCCTGCATTGTGTGAAATGTAAGAATTTGAGGAAACCTATTGTTGTGTGTCAAGGGAACCATCAAACATAGAACCACCTTAAAAGTAAAATTAATATTTAATTCAAAAATATTAATAAATATGATAAAGTATTATTCTTTATTTATCTAGGATTTTACATCCTTCCCCCTTTTGGAAATTGCATCCTCACAACTTTTTTATTCATATATCAAAATATGTGGGGTATTTATCCCTCATAGAATTTTATGATTCCCGCACTACCACTTCAACCATTTTTTTTTTCAAAGTACATATACCAGATAAATTACTATATTCTATAACACATTCTATCCTCGGTCAAAAATCCAAACTGGTTGTTCCACATAAGAATTATTCCTTTCCAACTGAACTACCACTAGACTCAAAACATGAGATTGTTCCGGAATACACTACTGAGAATGGGGTCTATCCCCACACATATATACCCACGGTTTTATAAACCGTGGGAATAGGTTGTTTTTATTTATCTTTACCCATGGTTATTTTAAAATTTTGCGTATTAAAACAGCATACTGCTCGAAGTATCAGGCTCCTCCTCACTCGGTGATCCCCTCATTCAACCCTACCTCCCTGACCCTTACTCCCGGTCGTGTCCTCCCCTCCCTAACCACCGCCTCCCAGCCCTCTCCTCCCCTCTCTGACTCCCCTCCCCGGACTCCACCGGCTCCGCGTCCCGGCTCCGTGTCCCAGCTCCGCGTCCCAGCTCCGCCTCCCGGCTCCGCATCGTAGCTCCCGACCTGGACCCCCTGGCCTTCGCCTCCTCCTCGACATCTCTTAAACAAGGTAATTTTACTTGTGATGCACCATTAATGTTATGGGAAGATATCTATGATTCTTGGTTGATTATAGGGGTTACCATGTGTAATGATTAACCTCTATGATTTGAAGTTGTAGATACTATTTGATTTAAGTGTCACAAAGATATCTATAGATTAGTAAAATTGGGAATTATTTAAGATAGAGTTGGGGTTATCATAAATATAAACTTATATATATTATGTATGCTATTAGTCCTCATGTCTGAATACATATCTTCATAAATTAAAAACAAGAAAAATAAATATATTATAATTAATTATAAAAATTAAAATATATGAAAATGTATGTTAGTTATAGGATGGAGATACGGGTGTGGTACTATATATGTGGAATGTGAAGTTGTAAATGGTTCTCAATCAATAGGTAGGTGTGGAATAAGAAAATATTCTCTAATAAGATTGAATTTCATGGGCGATGGAAGATCTAAAAATGGGGTTATAGATAATGATAGATCAGAAATTTTTTGATCCATACATGATGTAGTAATATGTGTGAAATGACACAACAATTCACACATCTTATGTTATAAAATCCTCGATTGGATTCCTTATGTCCTAGAGAAATTAGTGGTGGCTCTATATCAACACCAACATCTAGGTATGGGGGAATTTATATCTCAATTTCCATCTTAGGATCCATAAAATCCTTGATTGGATTCCTTATATCCTCAAAAATGGGATCAAAAAGTGCCAACAACATCCCCAAATCATTCCCATATCATAGGTCCAGGGTAATTTTTATCATTATTATCACCCCTAAAGGAATTAATCTTCTCTAGTTTTGAAGATAATTATCAATGGTCAACATCCCAATCATTCCTCCCACTACGAGATACACCTCTTTCATTTTGGGTCTGCTCGACAAGTATGATTGGAAATTCCCTTATGGTCACTATTAATAGACCAACGTAGGGGGAATTTACAATAAAGGAAGTTAAAAACCATAAGTTTCATAAGACAAAATGGAATAATATGACCAGGGGTCAGATAAATGACCCTAATGCAACCCTCAAAGGAGGAGTAAATAGTGGATAATTTCCCTTTTGCGTGGAGAGTGATGGGGTAAATCCCACTACATGATACACCTTAGTGAACATCATCATAATTAATATAAAAATTGATGTCAACCAAGATTTAAAAATATAGAGGAAAGATGAGGAAACTGTTCATTTAGGGGTAGGTGATGTGGATTAACAAACTAAGGCAACACATACATGTAATCAGAGAAATGTGTAGAACATGGCACCTACGAATGAGGAATTTCCCTCTCCTCGATGGAACTCTGCCTAGGATAAAGGGAAATCTGTGGATACATACCAATCACTACCTAGGGGAACTGAAATTACCTCTATAGAGGAACTACTAGCATAATAAGAGAATGTGATATAGAATCTCAGATATATCGATGAGGAACTATAAGGGAAAATATTTCTGCTGGCTATCGTCTTCAAAAAGAGACAAAACACTCTCATCACATACATCAGGAGAGGGATAATATGCATTAAACTGTGTAATTTTAATTTTAGGTTGGGTATAGATCCAAGAAATTGATTTACATAAATAAAGAAGTTTTGAATGATTACGACTTTCCTCTATTATGGTGACAACATCTTCCCCATTAGAGCGATCATTCATTCTTATCATAGATTGAGAATCAATGAGATATGAAGGTGGGGCCACCTCATCAATACTTTCCCAATACCTATAGTTAGAAGGTGGCCAAGACAATACTACCTCAAGAAATCCTCAACACCACTGAATCATTGGATTCTAGAATGGAATCAATTGAAGGGAGGAACACCCCCATACAACCCAAAAATAAGTTATATCCCGAATGTGTGGATAAAACCTTTACCCTAACCAATTTTTACAATACTATATTCTAAAGCCTTGATTTTTTGGGATATCCAAAATTACATCTCACACACTTCATGTCCTAAAGAGACTTTTGATGATCCCCAGAGATCAGTAGGAGGAAACAAAACTAACATGCTTTTGTTTGTAATTTGGTAGGACCAACCTTATTTTAGTAAAACAACCTTTCGGTAGGATCAATTGTGGAATGTAAATTTATTCGTTATCAATTCCTAGATCATTTAAACTCCATGTTAATGAAAATAATGATTTCTGACCTCACAGATTGCAAACAATGTGAAAGTGATAGAGTTTATTACTTCATCGCTAGATGGAAAAGTTTAACATATTCACTCAGAATACCTTTATCAAAAAAAGAAATGGATGGAAATTTGTGATGGGAATATTTAGGATTAGCTACGAACACCTTTTATCTTGATGAATTGTCTAGGCAGATTCTATGAGTTTTTAGAGACAACACAACGCTTAGAAGATTCCATTTAAAAAACCTAGTCCAAATCTTGGCTGACACCCATGACATAGGGAAAAACGACTAGTAAGGTAGATAATGATTCTCTTACCCTAAAAACAGTAGTAGTTCTTATTCAAGCACCTAGCATGGCCCTAAATCACATGACAAATCCCATTGAGCGGCATTAACAACAAATTCTCCCTTAAATGGATGAAAAAAGTGATATGGGTCACCCATGACTGGAGGAACAGATGGACAAAGTGTATTACTTATTAAAGGAGAATTTTTACAATTATTTCCTTACATACATGGAAAATAACATAATCAAGATACAAAAACCTAAGAAACCTAATGAGGTCAACCTCACAGACCATCATGTCTACTATTCTTTTTATAAGAGATTGGTCCACATTGTTTAAGGCTGATTTGTCTTCAATGACATTCTGAAGAGCATAGTCGATTATAAGTAGATGATATTAGAGAAGGCCCCAACATAGGTGGAATATTTAACCTTTACCCATACCAGAAGAAGAGGGTGACTATCAAGAAAAACTAACTATGTGTGGAAAAAATGTTCGATAAATAGATGACTCGAAAGACACATGACTGAGCTCATACCTCCTCCAATGGCCTGAAGGCCTTCAAATTTTTATTAAGATCAGACTGTATTTTAAGGGATGAATGGGAAAACCCAAATACATCATGAATTGAGACAAATAATTCCCTAAGGGTCAAGGAAAATAAAACTAGATTGACAACATAAAAACTGCCCCTCCCCAACATTTGAATGTGATGAAGCTCTCCACCATTGCAAAGTGATTCAACAAGAAAGTGTCATGTGTCAAAGCACAGTCTCGATCTGATGGCTGACGTCATACCCTCTCAAATGACCAAATCCAAAAAACTCTACATAGATGAACTGAAATATCTAAATAATCTCTTGGGGCTGTTCCATGTGGTCATGACCTGTTGCAAACCATCCGATGCGAAACCAGGAAGACCAGTCTTATACCATCCTAAGAGAATAGATTTTCAAACCAATAATGATCACAACACATAGGGAGGAATAATTTAATATTCATTGTAACACACCAAGATTTTTTTCTATGTCTAATTGTTTTCCTCTTTGATATCTTACTTTTCACTAAACACCAAGCTGAAAGAAACTCCACAATATTATTGTATTGTATTGTCCTATTTTGAAAAACCTAAATAATGAGAAATTAACAGTCATTTGTATTTCAAAATAAATAATTCATTATTGTATTGAGTGGTACAATAACATTTTAGTTGAATGAATTTGGAAAATCATGCTCAATTATTTGTTTAATCATGCTAGACTATATAAGACACATTATGATCATATATAGTGTTTTATCTGAAAATACCATTTATAATTTATTTTTAACATAATTATATGAGTATATAGATAATTCTTAAACCAATCAGGGAATGATTCATAATTAACATACTAAATTTTTTGACGAGTAACACATGGAAATCATCTTCAAATCATGATAATGTATGTTCCATAAATTATGAAAAACAATTAGTTAAATATTTTTTTTAAAATTTAATGTTTTTACTATGTATTAACGTAACATTTAAATGTTATATTTAAAGCTGAATTGAAAAACATGTAATGGTTTAGAGCATGATTTTTTAAGCCAAGCAACCAAACCATTTACATAGAATTTAATCAGTCCTTGAGATTTAAATATAATTTATCATTTGTTTGTTGTTATTCTTATTATTGCTAGATATTATTTATTATCCTTGTAAAGGAAACAGATCTCAGATTTCTTATCCAAGTTTAGGATTTACAATGATCTCTCATGTGATCCTTTCTAGATTTACATGGAAAATAAATATGGAAAGATGGTTTATCCTGATTATTCTTATTATTGCTACTTATTCAATCATGGACTCCTCTTATCATTAAATACGTTTTTCTAGCTACTAATATGCATTGATTAATTTAATAATAAAATTGGTTGTAATGAATTTTTTAAATATGATTTACATTGTTGATTGAATGATAATTTTTTTTCTTGTTATAGAATGGATAGAAGCTGGATGTATCATACCGATCAGATTTCAACCGAATATCAAAGTAATTTGTAGAATTTTTTAGATTTTTCATTTAACAATGCGTCAGATGGAGGATGTATACAGTGTCCCTGCTATAATTTTGTTGGAATACCATGGTTATGATGAGAAGAAGTTAGTTACCCTTTAACAAAATTTGTATTTGAAGCTAACTATAATGTTTGGTTTCACCATGGAGAGACGATTCAAGATTCGACTGTTCATAAACGAAATGAAGGAAGTGACATGGAGAATTTGATATTTGATCGGTTTCCATATGTGCATCATTCCGAGAGAGATAACATGCTGGTGCAAGAAGGCAATGATATTAGTACACACGAGGAAAATTTTGAAGACAATGATGTTGATAGAGTGAAAAAATTATTGGATGATGCCAGAACTCTAGTATATCAAGAATGTACTAAAATGACCAAGTTGGAATTTTTAATGCGGTTATATCATGGAAAAACCATGTATGGGATTTCTAATACTGCCATTGATTATATTCTTACATTTTTGAAGGACTTGCTTCCTGATGGTGCAGATATTCCCTCCAATCATTACATGGCATGGAAGTTAATTAAGCAGCTTGGATTTTCTACTAATAAAGACCATGCTTGTCTGAAAGATTGCAGTTTATATTTGGAGGAAACAGCTGACCGTAATGACTGTAAAGAATGTGGTACATCTCGATGGAAGACAAATGCAGATGGAACACCATCTCGTGTGCCACAAAAAGTCATGTGGTGCTTTCCATTGATTCCTAGACTTCAAAATCTATTCATGTATCCAGAAATCTCAGTTAATATGTGATGGCATGGTGTTGAGAGAATTAAAGGTAATGATGAGCTGGTCCATCCTGCAGATGGATTAGCATGGTGGAAATTTGATGCACAACATCCTGATTTTGCTGCTGAGGTGCGTAATGTCAGATTTGGCCTATCATGTGATGGTTTTAATCCATTTGGTCAGATGCTTACTGCTCATAGCACGTGGCCGGTTTTTATTAATGTTTATAATCTTCCTCCATGGATGTGTATGAAAAAACCTTTCACTTTCTTGAGTATACTAATATCTGGACTTTTGGATCCCGGTAATGATATAGATTTATACTTGCAGCCTTTAATAAAAGAGTTGAAACAACTTTGGGATTTAGGTGTGCAGACATTTGATGCTTCTTCAAAGAATAAGTTTCAGATGTGTGTTGCCCTTCTATGGACCATAAATGATTTCCCAGCCAATGCAATGATGTCTGGGTGGAGCAAGAAGGGAAAACTATCATGTCCCATTTTTATGAAGAATACACGATCGATAAGGCTTAAATATCGTCGTATTTTTAGTTTCATGGGGCATCGCTGATTCATGCCAATGGATCATCAATACATGAAGAATCGTCGGAGGTTTGATAATAATGTTGACACTGAAGAACCACTTCAACGTATGTCAGGAAGTGATGTGCTTGATGAATTGGAAGATTTCAACTTTTCATTAGAGAAAGGTCAGTTGAAATCTCTAAAGAGGAAGAATGATGATACTGAAGTCACTTACAATTGGAAAAAGAGAAGTATTTTTTTTGTGTTTCCATATTGGTCTACTAATTTTTTACGTCATTGTTTAGATGTAATGAATATTGGGAAAAATATATGTGAAATTTTGCTTTCAATTCTTTTAAATATTAAGGGGAAGACCAAAATTGACCTCTGATCTCATCGGGATTTATTGGATTGGGGTATTCGACTAGAACTACATCATGTTTGTATCGGTGAAAACAAATGCAAAGTTCCCTGTGCTTCTTATGTGATTACACCGGTAGAGAAAGATCGATTTCTGGCAATATTGGAGAATATCAAGGTTCCAGATGGCTATTCCAGCAACATATATAAACAAGTCAACAGAATACATTTGAAATTGAAATCCCTAAAAACTCATGATTATCACATTCTGCTTTATGAATTGATTCCAATAGCAATTCGGCATTTTCTATCCAAAAATGTAAGAGTGGCACTGATTCGGTTGTGTCATTTTTTTAGAGACCTTTTTGCTAAAAGGTTATCCAAATCATTGTTGACAAAAATGTATCAAGATGCTCCGTTAATTCTGTGTGAGTTGGGAAAAAAAATTTCTCCATCCTTTTTCACTTGCATGTTGCATTTAACAGTTCATATTCCAACTGAGAAACTTCTTGGGGGACCATTCACTTTTCGTTGGATGTATCCCACTGAAATAAATATGTGCACTTTGAAATCATAGGTCCGAAATAAGAATTATCTTGAAGGTTCCATTGTGAGGAGTTATCTAGCCCAAGAATGTATGGACTTTTGTTCAATGTATTTGTCTGATGTGATCACAAGAAATAATCGACCAATGAGAAATGAAGATGAGTTGTATGAGTAAATTCATCTCTAATTTCCATCTCTTCCCCAAACAGGTGGAATTGTCGGGTCATATACATTGGTTACATTGAACTCTGAAGAGTGGAATATGGCACATCGAACAGTCTTGTTTAATATTGGTTTGTTCGATGCCTATATCAAGTATGTAATTTGAATATATATATATATGTTATCTCATACGATATCATATCACATATACCTTATACTTTTGTTGTCATTTTATGTAGAGAACATAAACAAATTATAAGTAGAGTTCATCGGCCTTTGCCATTGAGAAGGAGAGAGGCTATGCATAGCCAAGAGTTCCCAGATTGGTTGAAATAAAAGGTATGACCATTACATTATATACATTAAAATATAGATATATTTATAATTATATTACTCATATGTATTTCAGGTATTGAGTTTACCTGCTGACTTCATTTCTCAAGAATTAAGAGTGTTGGCTTTTAGTCCCAATTCTTTGGTTCGTGACTGAAAATCTTTAATAATCAATGGATATAAATTTGTTACAACTGATAAAGTGGTGAAAATGAGAACACAGCATGATGGCATTATGTTAACTACTAGAACAGATTTTTATGCCAGTGCATCAGATAGTTGACCTCGATATGAATATGTGTATTATTATGGACTGGTTGAGAAAATATTGTTATTGGATTACTACTCTCAAGGTCGAGTCACTATGATGAAATGTAAATGGTTTGATTCAATGAAGCGACATGGTAATTTTATTGATGATTGCGGATTCAGAGTTATTAAAATGAGTCTATTCCTGCATACCGATGAACCATACATTTTGCCATCAATGTCAAAACAAGTTTTTTATGTGAAATATCATCTGAAACCTGATTACGGTGTCATTAATGAAGTAATCCCAAGACATATTTTTCATGATGTTGGGGATGAAATTTTCACCATTAACGCCCCCATCGGTGTTAGCCAAAATATTGTATTTGATGACACAAATTGTCCCATTGTGAGAGATGATGTTGAACCTGAGGTAGTGGAGGGTAATATATAAAAGCAACCATATATATTCAGAGTTCATTCAGTTTACATTGACGTGAGTTTCTCAGGTTGGTACAAATGTAATTACTATAATTTAGTTTTAGTTTGGAATGATATGTCTGTTTTAGTATTGTTTGGTTTTGTTTCATTTAATTATATTTATTTCAATTCAGAAAACAGGGTTTAAAATGTGGTTTCAAAAATTGTATAACATGGTTGTAAATTATCATTACTGAAAGATGTTATGAACTTTTTTCTTCTTTGGCGTCTTATTTATATGTATGATTTGTAAAAATTATTGCTAAAAAATATTTTTTTCATTCTTATACAGATTATGAAGAAAACTACAGAAGCTCGTAAGAAAAGATTATTTGTTGTTGATCCTGTTAGACGTGAGCATGAGTTGTCTTTAGTGAGTATAATAATTCTAATATTTATCTTCTGCATTACATATAATATGAAGTTCATATTTTTGATGAAATTCATTTTAGGGATATATAACTTCAGAGATTCCTCTTCCTAGTATGGGACCGAGCAGGGATCCTCCTAGACCTAGGCGGAGCTCCCGTCTTACCACTCCCCACGTTGACCAATCAGTGGACATCCCATCTACCAAACATGTCTGCCCTCCGCTTGAGACCCTTGGGATGTTCCCATACATACTGGCGTCATCATCCCATTTACCCTCTTTTTCCCATTCCATGTCCATGCCGACTCGACCGATGTTCTCACATCCATAATTTCCTTATCCATTCATGTATCCCCAGACCTACTACACATATTGTGACATGTCTACGCCACCTCATTTTCCTAGCATCCATAATACACATATTGAGTATGTTCCTTCAGTTTCCACTCATGTTCATGAAGATCAGCCGGAGCATGCTGTGGAACAGATACTTCCTTCGGAAGATGCTGATCCAGCATAGTCCACGGATGCCTCACAGCCTATTCAGGAGCCTGCATCAGGTTTTTTTATTATAAATGTTTCAAATTATATCATTTCACTTTTTTCATATTGTATTGCCACTTAAATCTTCTCTTTTCACCTCTTATGTTATTTAGTGGGATCTTCTAGTAGGCGACATGGGCGCACTCGAATGTGGGATGCCTGGAATCGCGAAACATTGATTATGGTGGATTACAATCCTCAAAATCAAGTGGTAGGTAAAAATGCTAAGGAGTGTAGATGTTTCATGGCTAATTTATCCAAATATCATGATATCATTCTGATGGAACCGGTCTCATGGAGACATATCAGTGCTGACATCAAGGATAGGGCATGGGTGTAGATATGGGTACAAAAATTTTATAAATTTATATTTATATTAGTAATTTATTTATATGACTTAACATTTTTGTTGCAGAGTCGATTTAACTTTCCTAATGGTGAAGCTGCCAAAGCTGCTAGGTTGAGTGAACTTGGAGAGTATTGGCGGTCATACAAGTATGAGTTACATATTGGTTGGAGGTGCAGAGTGGGTACCGAGTTAGAGGGTGTACCCACAAACCCTGACTGCCGAAAAAGTCAATATCAAAAAATTATCTCACATTGGAAGACTGAATAGTATATGGTACTACCCAACTTTAATGGTTTTTATATAAAATTTAATTATTATTACTTGTATTGTTTTTTTGTTTCTTAGTATGTGTCGGCGAGAAACAAAAAAACAAAGATGAAATGATATATCTACACACATTGGGGCGCACTACAATGCCCAATCATGAGAAGCGGTTGGTACGTTCAATCCAATTTTTTGCATTTATCATATATGGTTGTAATCCAAATTTGTGCATTTCTCATATGCAGCAAGATGAATGGGGCATTAAAGGTCTTGTACCTCGTTCCAAATTATTCTGCTTCAGTAGGAAAAGAAAAGATGGAACTGCAGTCAATTCACAAACACAAGAAAAAATTGTAAGTTTTTTTATATATATTTCAATCATTTATATGAAATTCATAATTTAATATGTATATAATTTCCACAGTCTGTCGTGGAGGCCATGGATGAGGAAGCTGACAACTCAAGGCCAAAGGATTATTTGAGCCAACTGTTAGGTGTGGAGCATCCAGGAAGATTCCGTTGTATTCCAGGCAAAAACATTATCCCCTCTAGTTATTGGTAATAATCGGAATCCTCTAATGCCTCTATGGCCTCTGAGTTGGAATGTACGCGTGCTGAATTAGCTGCGACAAAGAAAATAGTATTAGAGGAGCATGAAAAAAGTAAGCTAATGAATGAACATTTCCTGAAATCTATGTCAATGTTGAGTCAGTCACTACCACCAGAGGTTGCTGCCACTTTGATTCATGTATAGCATCAATGCGCTCTTTACATAATGCATCGGGTGATTCCCATGAGGGTCCTAGTGGTGATGACGGTGGTGGTGATAGAGCTGGCGAGGATGTTGTTGATTCTATTGTTGGTGATGAGATTACTACTGATGATGATGATGATGATGATGATGTTGCTACTGGTGATGATGATGCTGACGATGTTGCTGTGAATGATGATGATGCTGGACATGGGGATGACGATGATGGTGATGGGGGGGATATTAATCCCATCCATTTTTGACTTAGTAGAGAGACTTGTGTTGGAGTTTTAATTTTTTTTTTGTATTGGTGGACTACTAGTATGTGAATTTCTTTATGCAATGAAATGCATTTTGGATTATGTTTTCATCGGGGGTGTTATTTGACAATTATTTAGGTAATATTCACATGCCATTTTCGTTTTTATGGTTTGGTGTGTTAATTATTATCTCACCATCTAATCATGGCCTTAGCAGTGGAGGGGAGGCTTGGGATGGGGGGCTGCAGTGGAGGGTTGGGGGGGATGGGAGGGGAAGGTTGGGAGGGGGTGGGGGTGCAGTGGAGAGCTGGGCAGGGGGCTGGGTAGTGGGGAGGGAGGGGGGGGGTTGGGCAGGTGGGGAGGGGGAGGGGCTGGGCAGTGGGGAGGGAGGGGGAGGGGTTGGGCATTGGGGAGGGGTTGGGCAGTGGGGAGGGAGGGGGAGGGGTTGGGCAGGGGGTAGGGTAGTGGGGAGGGGTTGTGCAGGGGGGGCTAGGCAGTGGGGTGGGAGGGGGAAGGGCTGGGCAGGGGGCTGGGCAGTGGGGAGGGAGGGGGAGGGGTTGGGCAGTGGGGAAGGAGGGGGAGGGGCTGGGGGAGGAGCTGGACATGGTGTCGACTTATCCACTGTCGCTAAAGGTATGGTTTTACCACACCAATTCTTACATCATGGAAAGTTTTATTTTTACTCAACGGCATCCTCAAATATCAAATTTAACCCCAGACTCATATTTTCATAATATGATGCTGTAGGACTTCAAGTGCTCCCAGAAATGAATTTGTAGCTAATTTAGTATATTACCATAGTGCATTAAAGGTTCGACCACTCACAGGACATCACCTTTCTTAAGCACCTTCTGAACAATCATCAATGGGGTACTATCTTCCAGTTGAAGGTAAACACTTCTGGTTGCTGTCATTAAACCTGACATTTCTAACTATTCATTGCAGCACAAATGCTCTGTTTCCTCTCTGTTTCCGGCCATAATTGGTATGTGGGATGCAGAGTGAATCAACATTCTGGAAGCTGAAAGTGTTCTTGAAGGGTGCGCTAGAAACACAAAGAAAGTGCACGGGTGAGGGGGATGTTAACAAAACTGCCCAGAGTAGCCACTTCAATCGAATCTTGAATGATGTGTTGCTCACCGCGCAATAGGTATGTTCTCGTAATATTGTTGAAATAATCTCCTAGACAATTTTCAGTTTTTCCCTTCGCATTATACTTTTTCATATGTTATTACGCACTTCATCTTTTAAGAGGAATATTGATTATTTTTATTTATATATTGTAGGTGACTCACTCTGCACATGAAGAGATCAAGGGAATCATCCACTAATAAGTGTCAGATCTCTACAACAGGTATGTTTTCCTAAATTTGTGGAATTAACCTCCCTACCATGCATCATTTTTCATTTGCATTTACACATTATATGAATGCAGGTTATTGGTCGTAAAATCATGGAGTTAACCTCCCTTTCATCCAACATATGAATGCAGGTGATATGTTTTCACTATTGACCCCACTGTATGTGGATTTTTGTGGGTCATGTCTAAGAGTTTCTAGACATACTTTGATTGTTCTCATCCCAACATAGAGATGAACCGAAATATTGGTGAATGTGCATGGGCTGATGGAATGAATGCCTTCGATTTACAAGCATAGAGAAGAAACATAAGAGATGTGTATCATTTATGTCTCAGAGAGGATTGATGAAGGTATTTTTTTCCCAACTAACTCTTCAACAGGATAGGATGTATAGAAGTTTATATTGTTTACAACTCAAGAAGTAAATGATACAGTGATAATCACATTATTCATGAGTTTGACTGGTATTTCTTGTGTTATAATCTGTTTTGTATTACAGTGAGTTCAATTACCTTAAATAAACCTACCTTAAGGGAACATATTTAGTTAGACATCCGATTTTAGATTTGTTTTATATTATAATATATTATGTAATACAGTGAGTTGTAGTACCTTATCAAAATTTTAGGATGTTTTCTAATAGTTACAGTACCTTACCTGGTTGGGTCTGCATCCAAATAAAACATGTCATGCATATACATATTTCATGCAGGGAGATTTAGGGGGAGGGATGGGCAGTGGGGAGGGAGGGGGAGGGGCTGGGCAGGGGGAGGGGGAGGGGGAGGGGGAGGGGGTTGGGCAGGGGGAGGGCTGTGCAGGGGGGGAGGGATGGGCAGTGGGGAGGGAGGGGGAGGGGCTGGGCAGGGGGAGGGGAGGGTTGGGCAGGTGGAGGGCTGGGCAGGGTGAGGGCTGGGCAGGGGGGAGGGTGAGGGATGGGCAGTGGGGAGGGATGGGGGAGGGGCTGGGCATGGGGTAGGGGGAGGGAGGCTGGGCAGGGAAAGGGCTGGGCAGGGGGAGGGGTAGGGGGGGTTGGGCAGGGGGAGGGCTGTGCAGGGGGGAGGGATGGGCAGTGCGGAGGGAGGGGGAGGGCTGGGCAGGGGGAGGGGGAGGGCTGGCAGTGGGGAGGGATGGGGAGGGGCTGGGCAGTGGGGAGGGATGGGGAGGGGCTGGCTAGTGGGGAGGGATGGGGAGGGCTGGGTAGGTGGAGGGCTTTTGTCTACGAGTCATCCTTTGAAAATGTATCTTCATTCTTTCTTCACTTTAACATATCTTCCAAATGTGCACCTTTCTTCATCTATCATCTTTTAGATTAACTTTAGATTAGCATCAATAACTCATCTTGTAACTTAGGACAATAAATTCTATAATGCTTCAACCACTATGATGGGTTGAGTACTATAATTGATTACTCATCATCTAGGTGGGTTAATTTTGAGTGTGTTGAAAAATTATTTTCTTTTGATGTCGATTATTATTACCTTGCACTTGAAATTACAATGCAAGAAAAGTGTGAGGTATTAAAAAAAGGAAACATATAAACACATCTGCTACGGTACATATATTTCCAAATTCTCCCAAGTACTTGAAATCATATTTCCTAAGAAAAGACTTCATAAATTCAGAAGTCCAAATAGTCCTGAATACGGTTTCTGAGTCGACCAACAAATGCATCATCAAAGGATTTTTTTCATCATTTTCATGTTTGATACAACGAGGAACACTCATATAGTCATAGAGTTGATGTTTGTGGTATTCATGTTAGAGGTTTATTTCGAAGTAATGAACATGAAATTTTTTGTAGGTATTACTGGAAGATGAAGGTCCCACACCATGGTGGTAATGAACACACTATTTTAGAATAGACTTAACATGCATGTAGGTTAAAAATTTCTATCTTTCAGAAAGAATATAAGTGGACTAAATTGGTGATCATGACTTGATATTTGGAGGGTGAAATGGTGATTCTATAGATATAAGAAATAGATATATCTCTCTTTCAAAAGAAGGAAGAAATCTCTTGGAATGTACCAATAGAAGTAGATCTCAAAGATACAAAGAGAAAACTAAGGATTTCCATATGTGGGATAGAAAGTCAGAGAAAGGAGATCTATGAGGTATTATTATTGGAGTTTCATTGAGTTCATCATTAGGTGAATGTAGAGTAGAATTGACAAACCTTTGTTTGTGTAAATTCATTCATTGTTAGTGAAGAGTAGGACAACAACAAGCATGGAGAAAGAGAGAACTAAAGATTTCCATATGTGGGATGGAAAGCTAGATAAAGAAGATATAGGAGGTATTCCTATTATAGATTCATTGAGATCATCATTTGATGAACATGGAGAATAATTGATACACCTATGTTGGTGTAAAATCATTATTTGATAGTGAAGAGTCGGACAACAAGAAGCCTGGAGTTAGTGAGTAGTTTGAGTTTGTGAGAGTAGCGTGTTATTTATTTTCATGTCTAGAATGATGGATTCTGCCGATTCTTAATTTCCTAATTGAGCCAGTTCATTTAGAAGGGAATTATAAGTCTTGATACATTGAGTAAACCCGGTCATGACCATTTCATCATAAATTTTGGCAGCGTTAACTGTATACCCACTGCATCCAGACAAAAATCAATATTCTTCCCACAATTTGTTTTAGATCCCCTATAAAAATCAGAATTTTGGTGAACGCCTGGATCTTCCATATTCATATTCAACATATTATTAGCTATATTTTTCTTCACTTTTTTTAGCAGTTTCTATATTCATGTTATTGCACTCCAAATTTCCTTAATCTGGATGGTCACTTGAGTTTTCTAAAAACATGGTTTTATTGTTATGATTTTTATTTTTTGACATAGCAGAAATTCCATTATATTTTTTCTTTTCATTTGTGTTAGATCCTCACTGATTTCCATGATCCTTCACCAAAAATGATATTTTATTATTCATGCAAGTTAAGTATTTGATTTTAACGTACTTCATTCTTGTTAGAATTTTCAGTAAAGGTTCATAATTAGTTTTTGTTTATGTTCTTTCAGTTAGTATGAGTCAATACAGATGGTTACACAATCTTGGACATGAGGCAATATAACTGGTTAGTATTGTGTTGGTTTATAATATCCTCGATTTAACATAGTCTTGTAGTAATCATTATTGATAATGTATGTCAGTTTTGTTCTCGGAACTCCTATGTGACATTATTTTACCTCCATTTTCTTTTGATTCTAACATCGATGGGAATATTGAATTTTTATTAGTAATAGCCTTAGTAAAATAGAGAATGTCTTCTTTTTTCATCATTTTAAGATATGCAACATTTTGGAATGCTGGAATTTTATCACTTTTTCTCCATCCAAGTTGGAATTTTTAATATTCCCACCACGATGATTGAAATCCATCTATTTTGAATTTTGGTTTCTATTGTTTTTAAGTGCAAGATGGTAGGAATAGGTGCAGGATGGTAGGAAGCTAGAAGCTGCAGAGGTGCAGGATGGTAAGCTAGAAGCTGCAGTTTCTGGGGTAAAATGTTTATACCCACGGTTTATTAAATCGTGGGTAATTCTGCAATTCAATATGGGTATAGTTTGGGTGCTGGAAAACTGTATACCCATGGTTACCAAACTGTGGGTATATATATATACCCACGGTTTGGTAAATCATGGGTAATCTATGTTTTTCTTGGGCTATTCCCACGGTTTTATAGAAACTGTCGGTATAGAGCTATTGTGACGCCACTCTAGCCCACGGTTTATGAAACTGTAGGTATAGGCTATACCCATGGTTTCATGGGTATAGGTGATATTTCCAGTAGTGATATACTTTCTCAACATTCAAAAATTTAAAACATTGAGTACCTATGATAAACATGGTGGTAAATCCACTCTGTAGACAACTGATCCAATATTCTCAAGGATTCCATTCATTCCAATGAACCTCAGACTCGTCTTTCCCTTCGTACCAAAATGCATCACACTTTTCCATGTAGAAACTCTGAGAAAGACATGATCTCTATCCTCTAAAAAAAGATTCTTCCTTGAGTCATCTACATAACTTTTATTCCTACTATGAGTAGTTCTCATGTTCATCTAAATCAACTAAACTTTTTCTTATATATCTTCTACCAATTTTGGTCCCATCAACATTCATTCACTTACTTCATCCCTAAAATCTGATGTTTGACACCGCTTTCCATATAATGCCTCAAATGGAGACATCTATATACTTAAATTAAAACTGTTGTCATAATAAAATTCAACCAAAGAATGGTGGTGATCCCAAATTCCCTGGTTATCTATTGAGTATGAACATAACATATCCTCCAATGTTTTAATTGTTTATTTAGATAGCCCATCATATTGTGGATAATGAGCTATACTGAAATTTAATTCAGAACCCAATGACTTTTTAAGGCCTTTCCAAAAGTTAGATGTGAACCTGGGATCACAGTTGGATATAATGTAAGGGTAAACTCCCTGAAACCTTACTATCTATTTAACATACAACTGAGAAAGTTGATTTAGATTAAAATTATCTATAATCGGAAGTAAATGAGTAGATTTATTATATCAATCAACAATAAACTAGATTTCGGTATTACCTTGAGATGTCTTTGGTAATCCCATAATGAAGTCTACAGAAACATTTCCCCATTTCTACTCTAGCACTAGTAAATACTAAAGCATCCCATTCATTGACTACCACTCTACATTTACTTGTTGAAAAGTCAAACACCTAACAGAAATAACAGCAATATCAATATTCATTCCAAGCCACAAGCAATACTCTCTAACATCTCTGTTCATCATATTACTGCCATGTTGAACTGAAAATAGAGAACTATGATCTTCACGTAACAACTCATTCCTCAACTATGAATCTCAAGGCCCACATAAGCTCTTTCATAACCTCAAAACATAGTCTCTATAAATATTAAACTCTGGTAACTTACCCTTCTAAACCAATTCTAGATTTTTCCTCAACTAGTTTTCATCTTTCTATGCTTGATTAATTATCCCTTCTAGAGATGATTTTACTGAAACCTAATAAAAGTTAAATTTTATGCACCAACAACTTCCAATCCAAAATTCATCAAATCAAAAACCAAGGGATCTCATTCCAAATGTTTCATTATTATTTTATCATTAGTCTTTCAACTCAAAGCGTCATCCACATTATTTTTTGTTCCTGGATTGTAATGAAATGTACAATAATAATACTTGATTAATTCTGTCCATCTTCTCTATCTCATTTTCAATTCATTCTAAGTGAATATATACTTACAACTTTTGTGATCTATATTTATTTCAAAAATTTCTCCATAAATATGATTCCTCAAAAAAATTAAAGCAAAAAAAACAATAGAAAATTACATTTCATGGGTAGTGTAATTTAAGTCATGATGTTTCAACTAGAGTGACGCATATGCAATTACATAATCATTATGCATAAGGACACAACCAAGACCTTTCAATGAAGCATAGATGTTGATAACAAACTCGCCATTTCTGGAGGGCAGTTCTAAAACTAGACCATTCACCAACATCCTTTTCAATTCCTTAACACAATCATCACACACCTTTTCCAAAATGAACATAACACCTTTTCGAGGTAACTTAGTCATTAGGCTAGATAACCATGAAAAAATTTCAACAACCTTCTAGTAATAACAATCCAATCTAGGAAAACTATAGATCATGGTTATATTTGTGTGTCTTTGCCATTATTCACCAACTTTTTTTAAGAGGATCAATAGTTACGCAATTTTTGGAAATTATGTGACGAAGGAACGAAATTTGATGTAAGTAAAATTCATAAATGATAAATTTCCAATGTAGTATCTTTTCTTTTAAGGTTTCCAAGACAACCATTTAATAACTTTAATGATACTATTTAATTTTTTAATAAACAAAAATATCATCAACAAATGCAACCACAAACTTATCCAATAACTCAATGAAAACTATATTCATATGATCTAAAAATATAGTAGGTTCATTGGGTTCCCCAAAAGGCATAAATAAAAATTCAAAATGGCCAAATCTAGTATGAAATGTGATCTTCTAAATGTCTACTTCAGTTAATTTTAACTAATGGTACCCCGACATCAATTCAAATTTTGATAAATAATGAGGTTTGTGGAGGTGATCAAACAAAACATATATATGTGGGAAATGATGATTGTTCTTAATAGTTATTTTATTCAATGCTCTAGAATCAATTAAATGTCTCATTTAAATATCTTAATTTTTAACAAAGAGTACAAGATCAACCCATGGTGATGTGCTAGGTAAAATGAAACCTTTATCTAATAAATCTGGAAATTGATTATTTAACTCTAAAAGTTAAATTTGATCCATTCGATTAGGGGGTTTTGAAATTGGTATAACATCAGGAACTATGTCAACAGCAAATTCAAATTCTCAATGAAATATTATACTAGGAAATTCATGAGAAAAAACATCAAGATAATCATTTAATACTGATAAATAATTAATATAAACACTTCCTTTGTTTTCAACAATATGTGCAAGGTAAAATTCATTTCAATCTTTTACTACTTTCTCAACATCCTGATATGTTATCAAAAGTAAGTGTTCATTATTGTACACAAAGTAAAAGTCTTTGAGAAAATAATCCTCTTTAGCTCTGCTATCAATCATATCATGATAAATAGAAATCCAATCCATGCCCAAAATAATATCTAACTCTATTGGAGGCAAAAACAATATGGTTTTCATTAATCCACACTTCAACTTAAATGGGTCATATGATCCTATGAGTGATGGAGGAAGTTTCCTAAAAAATGCTCCACTATAGACATGTTCCTAGGTGGTTGATCTGGCTGATCTCATTCATGGATACCACCACCATTTATATCTAGATACAACTGTGCCTTCACTACAATAGACTGTTTTGTTCTGATTATGACCATATCAGGTTTCTGATGTGGATGGTTATTCTCCTCCATATGCCTTCCCAACATCGTTTCACTATTCCCTCTACGAAAAACCATTCTAAACATAGAAATAACCTAAGCAATAAAACATGGTAATCTGTAAATGTTATATCATTTAAATCTTACTGTATATTAATTAATTGGAAATAATTTAACAATACCATAACTCCTAAAGTTATCTAAACATTCCTATGATACCAAAAATAAGGACCCGACCATAATGACTACATAATCTTGAATTAATATAATATTTTATGTTTAGGATATTTTCAGGTTTATAGTTTTAGTTAATTAGGCCATGACGTATTAAATTACATTTCAAATATTACAATATAGACACATCTACCCGGTATCAATTACTTTCATAAAATAACAACTCTTGAAAAAAATAGTCATTTCTGGTTCCATATTTTAGAAAGCATTACTTTTCATTGATCCCATCCTTGACCCTATTCATCTTTATGTCCTGTGAAATACAATTGAAAAAAACATGGGATGAGCATAAAAAGCTCGGTAAGGGATGCTCAAAAATGGAAAATGTTATTTTTTTAAAAACAAAAGGTAAACAATGAATTTTCTTACCCCGACCTATGAATTTAATTTATATGATTATTTTTCAACCTTTAAATATTTTTTTGGAGTTTAGGGTGATTCCCGGATGATGTTTCTGAGTTCTGATAAAAAGTGTGCTTATGGGGTTTGATTTCGTAGGATACAGGGGCGGAGCGCGATGCTGCGAATCATTTCCTATGTAACTGGGTGGTATTATTGTTAATTTTATTATAATTTATCAAATGAATTCATTTATTTTTATAATTTTATTATAATTAATAAAATGAATTCAACTCTGTTGTCTTTTTTGATGGTAACGTGATTTTCCAAAAACATTCATGACTCTTTCACCTACCGAAATTCAAATTACCACACCTATTGAATAACCACATCCATTATCAGAAGCTTCTTCAAAACATCCTATGTTATACATCTTTCACCCATCTCCCTTGTTGTTCCCAAATTAGAATGATCATGTGCTGGTAGTGTCATATCAAATTCTAGTAATCAAATATGTCTCAATTGGACCCTCCATGGATAATATCCTCCTCTAAATGGCACCTCTTATGTTTTATTGTCTTCCATATATTCTCAAGGATCATATTAGAGTTCATCATTATGATGCAATGAATGGATCCATGTTGTTGGAATACCCTAATGTCTCCATCAAACAGTGGTGGATTACCACCATGGGAAGTTGGTTGCCCTTTTGGGGGGATATAAACTTATCACCAAACATTAATAGAATTGTATCCTCACTTGGTGGCTAGAATTATCATGTTTGTTCTATATCCTTAATTTGAAATCTTAATTCCTAATTCATGGTTCCCAAAATGATTTTGTGAATGGTTTTTCATGGAGTCCTGTATCTATCTAAAAATGAAGAATTAATATTTTCCAGTGGTCAATGGAATCACACTTCGGTAAGCATTCATATCAAGAAATTATATGGATCAATATACTTAGACATACTCTCCCCTTTCATAATATCACCTTCTATCATGGTATAGAGAATAACCATGGTAACATCCTGTGTGCGAAAGATCGCACACTCTATCATCAGGATGCGAGAACCACACAGATTTGATCCAAAATGGACTTTTCATTTTCTTTTTATAGATATATCCTCCATTAAGATGGAAATACCATATCATGGTTGAAATCTATAGTTTACATTTCCCCTACTAGTTACAGTATGATATTTCACTTCCAAGTACATTCATTGTTCATTTATTGAAAGATGTAGTCTCAGTATGCCACCAATGTTCATGTCAATCACTCGTGATCTACATTATCATAGATGGTGGATAATCACTGTTGGGTTTTTTCAGGTCCCTGAATTCCTCTATGATTCCTCATGATCCGTAGTTAGATCCACACACTATGGTTTTGCCATTTTTCCCTGATGAAGACTGATGCCTTTTCTAAGAGTCCTTCACCCACTGTCTCAAAGGGAACATGTATTGATATGGTGGATTATTTTCCAAACTCTATTCTCTCACTCAACATCATTCTATTGGAACTCCCACTATCCTTCCTCCAACCCTTCTATTAATGAAGTTTCACACAGCCCTATTAAAACTTTACGTCATCCTAGAAAGGAACTAGTTCTCCCCTCGACTATCACATACAACGCCACTATCTCCTATTCCTATATTCCATTAGTTTGTCTAATGGTTTTATCACATTATACCATGTTGATTTGGTCATTGATTTTAAATATTAATCATCATACACTAATGGATCCTGAACCAGGTCTCTTTCCAGATATGAACAATGCCTCTCCCCATCTATCTCCTTGTACTCATTGACTTAAAAGTACAGATCGAGGATTCATGTGATTAAATGATTCCTTTTCACATATGAAATGTATAGGGACTTGGAGAATGTATAAATATAAGAACATGTTATCCTATGATATGTCATAATAAGGATTCTATATTTTCTATCATAGATCATAAGAAGAATTAATATAATTTTCAATACTTCACATAAAGGATGGGGTATCCAAGCATCATTCGTGCAGAGCCTTTCAATCAGAATAAATGGGTTTTCTAGATTTTTTATTATTCTTTTATCAGGTTATCATCATCAACCGATATATAATTGTAATATTTAGTTCAAACAATTGTATATTCTTATTTCTATCATTTATTTTATATTCTATGTAAGGGGGCAGGAGATTCATTTGATGGTTCTTGATAGTGTGAACCAAAAGGATCCCATCTCATTGGTAGGAGTGACATCAACACTATAATGGAATCATAATTGAAAAATGTGGAATGGGTTTATCCATTTATAAAAATAAATGGCTTTTTCTAATTTTGTATCCCATCATGACATCTTAGATCTAAGTTTCATCTGTGGCTGATTTATATGGTGTAATAATCAGAATGTATCTCATCATATGTTATTTTATTTGGACTGATTCCTTGATAAATTTTAGTCCATTGATACTATACTAGATTCACAAGTGAATCTCTTATTTCAAATGAAATTAATTATTATTTACTTCACGTTCATCAAATTTATATTTCTCCACATAAATATCATTTTTTCTACTATAGTAAGTTAGGTTATGAACATCATTGTGTGGTATGTACTTTAAGGGATATGTACATGAGTGAAGGGACACAGGTTGGGCACCCTAACAATAAAAAACAACTAAAACATGATCATTTTGATCGAGATCCTATTAAGCCATCACATTTTATGAATTCAGAAAAACCTATGGAAGATATTGTGTAGGAATATCCTGAGCAAGAATCACAATGGGATGATGAACTCTTTGGATTGTTTTTTTCCAATGAAAAAACATCTTGGTTACATTCCTATTCAGAAAGATCAAATTTAAATGGAATGTTCTAAGGATAGATGGATTAGAGAGGGGGTATAAATAAATTATTTTTTAGTAATGCATTTGTAAAGTAAAGGAAACAATTCTTCAAATTTATTGCTTGATATGACTCATATACTACTGACGCCCATGTAATGATTTGTATCAAAATTTCCATTTTTAAATCCTTTATAATGGATTATAACCCCCTCAAGAATGAAAACACTCTTAGATTCCCTGCTAAAATCACTATATCCTACCCTTGGTTTCTTCTTATGAGATTAATTCTTTATTTGAAAGAATTTTCAAATGCGATGGTGGAATAGAAGGACTTTTTTGCAATTCTATTATGGATTTTTTCTAGGAGAATAATACTTTCTAGGTGCACTATATTCTGACTCCTTGGACGTCATCATATATTAGCCGGTGACTATCATCCAATACTTCATCCAGGGAGGAGCCTAAACCTGGGTGGCATGTTATATTATCATTCTCCACACATTTAAGCTTAATAACCCTAAATATCATATTAGTTTCATTTAACTAGTATTATAATGTTCTCATATATTGTTATCAAAACTTTTTTAATTTGTATACTCTCACCCAATCTTCATAATTGGATTATAAAATTTATTTAATGTTTAATATTTGGTAGTTCTACCCAAACATCCAAAACCATAGTACAAAAAATAACATGTGATGTTGATAAGATTATCCTATGTTCAAACATTGCATTAAAAATAGATATTTACAAGGAATATGATAAGGTAGGATTTAGCTTCATCATTAGAGTCTTGAGAATTAAAAGATTTTATGTGTCAGTATTTGACCAATTATTTTGGATCATTATCACCCCTTATTTCACTGTTACATCCATGGAGAAGAGATATGTCTTTTTTAATTTGGTATGGTGTCATAGTTATGGAGATCCCATTTCCCCTACTGTCTTCATTCTGGGTCAAGGTACTTTTTGAGGATTATAAAATAAAATCCACTATGGTGGATAAATTAGGAAACTCTATTGTAGAACCAACGACAACGGTATTTACTACATAATTGTTACGGATGATATAATTTTATTCATGAATGGAAAAAATATATCTAAAAACGTTATTAATTTATTTATTTCATTTATATAGCTAGTGGAAAATTCATATTATTAACTATTCAGTGTGAAACTTCTACCTTCCTTGATAATATTCATATATTAGGGGAAATAAATTTGAAGAAAGACAAGAGGTATTTAGAAGGCTCTTTCTAGTGGAGTATTTGGTTTCCCAGATATATTTCATCTGAATCTATATTCCTCACATTTATATTCTGTTGTATTAGATATCCTTCTATATTAACAGTTTGAAACACTAGTTTCTATCATTTGGTGTTCACATCATATTTTTCAATATTATTCTTACATATATTTCTATGCACATCTTGTCTTCCCTAATCATCCCCAAATAGGTGTTGTAGAGAATTAAGAATATTTTAGCATTATTTATATGGGATTCCCATGATGAGGGTAAATACAAGTTATCCTTATGGGAATAGTTGTCCATGGAGGTTGAGGGTGGAGGCATTAGGCTTTGGAGAATCATTGATTCCATGTTCTTCCTTAAAGTGACGTTAAAATGTAACATCATGGAGGGATGGTCTATATTAGAAATCTATATCATTAAGACAAATGGATCATGTCAGGATAACTCGAGGGGTTGGTGCTCCAAGCTCTAAGGATCTATTCTATGACACATTCCCATTCTACAACAACAACAAAGAGGGATCAATGGATGCTTCACAAGAAACTACAGGAATGTCTACTGGGGGGACTGATTTGTCCTTTTTTGTACATCTGGTAGGAGATATATTTCCATTTCAAGCGAGTACATTTCAATTATCTTTCCACTCGAACATCAAATTACAACAGTAGGATATTGATATTAGAATGGAGCTCAACTTAGAACATAATAGGCTAGTTTTTGTTGATGCATAAATGAGGTTATTCATAACGAAAGAATATAAATATGGCATGTATAAAAATACTAATAATGATGCATGGGGAGAGTTACGATTATGTAATGAGATTTTGGGGAAGCTTCACTTCCTCGTCTGGAAAATCCACAACTGGGATACCCCAATAGATGAATGGGTGTGGTGTAAGGGGATTTACAATGACTCCCAATGCAGATGTTACATTAATCTAATAGAAAATATTACTGTTCATTTTTACGTCAAGGGGGTGGGATTACACTATTCAAAAAATCATTCTGATCTTCAACAATTTGGATAGATAGATTACTAGAGACCTAAAAAATCAAAATTTAT
Organism: Viscum album; assembly: GCA_963277665.1. Classification (NCBI taxonomy): domain Eukaryota; kingdom Viridiplantae; phylum Streptophyta; class Magnoliopsida; order Santalales; family Viscaceae; genus Viscum; species Viscum album. The sequence goes on along the minus strand of OY728161.1, from coordinate 909,872,272 downwards.
TCAATTAATTTGATGAAAATCAGAATGATTGTATGTAGATATACATTTTAATGGAATCTATTTGCTGATATATTCGGAACACCCAAAAACAGGATATGTATGGTGGAATTCATAACTCAAACCTAGCAGTAGGTGATAGAGATCAGGCCCTCATAATCATGTTGTATCTTAATTTCAGACACTGGTAATGTTCTCCCTCCTTGTAACCTATCATGGCTGGTAGGAATATAGTTCACATGACTCGCGCTAAGGACATTCAAAGACATTTCATGCATTGAATCCCTCAATTTGTTATTTTTTAAACTGGGTGATGATGGTTCATTCTTCAACGGGAATATGTGGGGAGAAGGTGTTGTGAAAAACCAATTCTACTCAGTTATCTTTTATTTTGGAATTTTAAATGTATATGTGGACACCCTCATTGCTTAAGCTTCTTCTGTGCATAGGGTAATTTTATTCTACCTCTGTAATTGTGTTTTTTTAATAGATTGAAAATAATTAATTTGATTTGTACAGCTTCATGAAGGGGATATTTCTATTTCATTGAAAATCATTTACTTAGATCATCGATTCAATAATATCTTCAATAAAAACATTGAGGTTACAAACACATGGATCGTGGGTAATACAGTGGCATTCTTAATGGCTTCCTTGGACACTCCAACTACCGCATGTCCCATTTTTTATTCCATTGGATCCTAATATCCAAATTGTGTTAATATTGTATGTTATGAAACACTGGGGATCCATTATTTCATACCACATTGACTTGTTCTTCAGGCATGGGCCTCTCCTTAATAATATTTATTAACATCGTATGTGAAATCCTTTGTGATATATATAGTTTAATGGTTATAGAATGTTTTATTATGAATATCCTATTGGGTGAATGTTATTAAATTTGGAAATATGGGAAAGCATATTATAACATACTAGAGACCGCACTCATTGATATGGTACCAAAAACATGAACATTACCTTTCAATTTTTGATTATAGGGAAGGGAGACCAATTATTCCACCCTAATCACACAACCTCAAAATGGAAAATTGTATCACTTACATTTCAATTACCCAATTGTTTTAGAGTTTCATAGAATTATGATGTATTGTTATATAAAAATACATCTATATATTTAAATAATCATTTCTCCCACTGAACAAACATTTCCTTAATTGATGTTATGTAACCATCATTGTCATGAATTTGAATTTCCTTATAAACATATTTTTTCAACATCATTTTCTATTATCTGGGGAAAATGAATCATAATAAGTGTGTTCTCAAATGCCCGGTAAGGAAAAACATAAGCATTAAAAATTAAATTTCAAATTTAATAATAGGAAGATCATACATGTTTGATGAAATAATCAAAATGAATGACAATCAAATAATAATATTTATAACCATAAATATAGTGTCTATAAAACATTGAACATGTATTGGGGGATTCAAAAATTAAAGATTAATAAGAATTAATACTCAAAATCTATGTGATATAAATCATGAACAAAGAAAAGATTTATTAATATAAAAATAATAATGAAAACATATTATTATCTCGGGATATTATCATCATATCCCTCTTATATAACCCTTATAATTTGTGTAATAATATGAAAATAATTCAATATAAATCTCCACAGAACATCATCATTACCCAATGCTTATGGGTCCTATTATATACTTACCCATCCTTTGTTTATCATGGAACCAACCATCCTTGGTTTATCACAGTACCATAAATTATTGGTTAATAATATATCTATACTTCTCTGTTTTATAACGGAACCACCCATAATAAAAATAAATTTTGATTGAAATTATCATAAATATTGAATATTAAGCATTAATTTCATCATAAAGTCTTAGAAATAACCAGTATTATTTTTATGAAATGATGACATATAGGGAATGAAATGGGTTGCATTAAAATATCATTGAAACATGATTAAACCATGGTAAATAGACATGTTCCACAATAATCTCTTTGAATGAATATTAACACATTTAAGAGAACATGGATTCATAATAATCTCAGCAAAACATAATTAACCCCTTGAAAAGAAACTAGTTCCCTAAAAATCATAGTGAAACAGGATTATGCGATGGAAAGGAAATAAGTACAACAATAATATATTTAAAATAATCACAATCGATACAAATATATAATAAGGATGGTCTACGTACAAAATATCCCCATAATAGCATATATAAAGACCTGTTTTTTGATGATGAATGGAAATAACATTATAATTTCATTATAAACAATTTTTTTGAAGAAAAACTTATATTTTTTAAAATAACATTCTAAAAAATTTACAAAATATTAAGAAAAAGATTTTCATTGAAAACCCCCATGGAAACATATAAAAATATCAATGAAGGAAAATGTACATTATGTATGGGAAAACCATTATTCTTGTTAATTTTACAATTAATAAATATTTCAAAGACATTTTTTAAATGGAATTCACTAGTGTCTTATTTGGAAAAGGAATAGAAATATAAATATAGAATCTATTAAAATTCTACCAAATACCATGTAAAATAGATTGTAGAAATTGTTTACATTTAGAATTAAAATTACTGATAAAATATTAGAAAACAGGGAAATCTATGGCAATGAAACCCAATCTACAAAAAAATACATGTTTGGTATCATTAAAAATGATTTTCATGATAATTCTGTAATAAATAAATATGTAAAATGGTATCCAATGTACTACCAAAGTGAATAACTAGTTGATAAGAAATATATTTTGTTTATGTAATTAAGATAATATTATTTCTTTCAAAATAACCTTTAATAATAATAATACTGAATGAAAATATATTATAACTGAAATAATTTTGTACATTGTTAATAATTTCAATCATATGTCCCATTAGAGATTAACGTCATATAAAACATTAAATATCATATAAATAAGGATTTCCATGATATAAACTTTCAATGGGGTATTATATTCACCACATTAAATAATAAAGGTTTTTAAAATTATAATATTCCTCAATAAAGGGAAATTGAGAGAGAGTCTCATTTGACTATAGTAATCACTAGATCATAACCCTAAGAAAAGAGAGAAAATTTATATTATTTGTGAATACAAAAGAAAATAATGAAAATAATAATAAAATAAATTCCCATATATTTTTTACACCACATTATAATTTAATCTTTGAATAATTTATCGTTCTAACATATGTAATAGTGAGACGAGAAAAAACATACATGGACTCTTGATTTTCCATCTTTTTCATTAACTCATACATAATAACATTACCAAAATTATTTGATTACATAAGAATAATTACCACAATTTAAACATAATAGATATTTTATTTAATTGATTTCTAAATAATGACATATATTATTACTTAATCATCAATGCTCACGTCAGTTTTTTTGAGGACATTTTATTCATTGTTTCAAGACAGATTTTGAGATCTCATCATGGTCAAAGAGTTCATATTTATACATATAAAAAAATTAAGTGTTACTTAATTATAATATTTATTAATATAATATTATTTTAAAACCTATACTTATAACTTTATTATAAAATAATAACTACATAATGATCCTAGAGATGGTAAGTCATACATATGCATGAGCATTGTATCGGTTTTCCTATGATAAAAAAGGATGAAAGGGTAAGTGTGTATATATATATGTTTCACAAATTTATATAATATCACAAATAATATATTTTTTCATTAAATATACTTATATATATCATTATTCTTATATAATGATGAGAAAATGATCACATCGCATCTTGATGTCTGTAATCCATAATTACAGAAATGAGGTTATCGTTCTTCGGTGTAAGAATTACAATAATATATTATTTTATTCAAAAAGATAAATATTTCATGAAAATCCTAGTAATTTAATTTTTTTAAAATATATATATTTTTAATAATATTGACATTACAATCCATATAATGACTTAGTTAAAAACAAATTTCATCATTTCATAATGTTATAGTCTATTGTACACATGAGAGATGTTGTGATATCCCACACTGAATAGAAACTAACAAGTAATATGTTATATAAAATATAAATAAGTATATATTTGTTACATATATCCCATATATACTTTAAATCCATCATTAAATAAATCTATAGAAGGTGATGATGTTAAACGAATGATGCCGGTTAGTAAGGTGTTTGTATAGTGTACACATGAATGATGATTTCATATCCCAATTGATGGAAGAGGAGATGTATATAGGTTTTGAAATTAATATAATACAATATATGTAAATAAGAGGTAATAGTTTTAACATGGTAATATTTAAATTAAAATTTTATAGAGGTGGAAGAGTAAATTAAACAAAAACACATAGTTAGGTATTTTAACTCCTCTTAGACAACCCCTTTGGGATTATACATGTAGTTTTGATAGAATTAATATATGAAACAATGGATTATATAATGAAGGAAATGATTTGTGGGAAGGTATACTTTTAGGTATTTTGTGACCAAAAGGTTTTTTGAGTGTTATTAGTATTGGAAATGGGGTGGCCTTTTATAAGTTTGTTGATTTCCCCATATGTAATTTTCAAAGAAAAAATTTAAACCAACTTTTTTCACATTATAAAAGGATATAAAATGGATTATTATAGACCATTAGAAATTATATTAGTAATAATTTGATATCCATTAATTTTCTTATAAAATGGTTTTGTCATATTATTCCTATATTTTTAATTTAACCCATGGTAATCAAATATTTACAATAACAACGATAATAATTTATCATTGTTTTCAACATTAATTTTAGAAACAAATTATTTTTAATATATTATAGAACAAAAATTATTAATATTAAAAATAGAGAACAAATTTTTCCAATTCCTATTTATATAATTGAAAAAAATAAATTCTATATAAAACATGTAGGCATGAGGAAAAAGCGTTACATCCAAATGTGTATGTTTTAGGAGAAATTTCATGTGACATTTTCTCTATGGTGTCCAAAAATAATTAAATTAGCTAAAATTAATATATATGGAAATATTATCCCAAAAATCATTTATTTGATCCCACGTATTGTGTTTTTATTAAAAAAAATGAAAAATCATTGTGAACATTATGATAATTTTCCGAAAATCCCCATTTTTTCATAATATTAAACAAATATTAAAATACAAAAAGAAATTTGTTAAAGAGAAAATATTTGGTTTAGATATAACTAATTAATTATTATATTAATTCAATTAATATTGAAAATATAATACTTCTTTAAAATTACATAATTTATTAAAGAGAAACGAAATTTTAAATCAATCTGTATTTTTAACTATTCACAAAAAATCTATATTTTTTTAAAATACCAAAATTTTAACCTCATTTATTTTTAATATATTTATTTTAGAAATTAGTTTAGTTTCATAAAATATTTCATCTCATTTTTTAAATAATTATTTAGAATAATTAATTAAGGAAATTCAACAATGATCATTTTTTAAGAGAACACTATTTTGGAGGGTAAAACTACATAATTTTTTATTGAATGTTTAATAATGATTTATCATTAATTGATATTTGTAAAGATATATATAATTATAACTTGCCTAATATTTTTCATACTATACAATTTAGCTTTTTCATTATAACATTTATATATATCACATGTCATTTAATCTTGCTGTTTCGAGTTCAATACTCTATTAAAATTATTTTTAAATAAAATATTGTGGTGTTACATCTACTCTAATGACCTTTAAATAATCACTTTATATTATAGTTATATTTCATAAATTCTGTGAATCTTTTTTAGATATTTTTATAAATTATTCATAACTCATACATAAATACAAATATAATAAGAAATATACATTTATACACATTATAAATTTTCAAAAGCTTAAAAATTTAATAATTTGATTTATATTCAGTAAAATAATTCCAATAAATAAATGTGGGATCTTAATTTCCTTTGACCATAGTTAAAAACTGTAAAAAACATTTCTAAAATGTGGGATGAGATAAAAATGGCCAGTAAGGGAAGTAAAAATGTAGAATACCATAATTATAGTGAAGAACATGAAAATCCATAATATAATTACCATTAAATAATAATTCATTAAGAATATGAAATATATAATTTCAATATGAAAAACAAACCTATTTCAAAAAGAAAATTTTTAAAAAAACTATTGGAAACATAGAATACATTTGTTGAAAACTTAGTGACTCATTAGACTGACCACCAGAGATACTCATTGAAGCATTTCATATTTAACAATTGAATATCACTATAGAGTAACCATAACATCTCCTCATATATTAACTGTAATATTTAATCTTGTAATAATTTTAATAATATATTCCCACTATCTCTTTGGAGAAACATAATGATTTGTCTCCATCTCATATATTGAATAAAGATACGATTGACTTCAACAGAAAGAGTACCTAATACATCAGATGTTACAACATAAACACATGTCCTTGGAAATTAATGTAACAACCCTTAAATAATAAATACATTTACCTCCCACTATAATAATACAATCCCAGAAACCTTATCATAAACATAAATCATGAAAAATTGCATCTCACAAAATTTATTTGTGGAGGGAACATTTCATTTTAAAATAACATTTTTAAAAAATAAAATGCACCTAAAATAAAGAAGATTTACTTAAAAACAATAATGAGTAGTTTTAAATGATAATTTAGATAATAAAGGTAGGATGAACATAGGAAAAAATTCTCATTCCATATAAGATAAAAAATATTCCTTTCATATTTTTTTAGTAAAGGTCACCATAGACCGACTTTATAAAAAATACATTGAATCAGTTTTCTTAAAATCAAAACATGGGTACAAATTAATTTTAAGAATCGTATAATAAAATAAAAATTTAAAACAATTTTATAATAAATTCCAATTTATATAGAAGAAAATAATATTTTTAAGGTAATCATTATAAATAATGCCCCTTACATTGAGATCAATTCAGCACATATGTCCTTCATATTCCTCAATAATAAAAATATATTAGTTATATAAAATCATTATAAAAATATTCATGTTTATCAATACTATTATATATTTTTTTCTATTTTATATACAATATCATAATAATTTAAGATCACATCATAAGTCTTGATGCTATTTGGTAACTATATCCAAAATGACTTTAGAAAATTCAATATGTTCAAAAAGGTCATCATTAAATCATAAAAAATTGTTAATAATGAAATAATAATCACTTTTATAAAAAAATTATAGTTGTTATTAATTTGATGATTTTTTTATAAAAATTTAACCATGTTAAAATTTTGGAGAGGGTACTCAATACGTATGCATCAGTAACCATTCCATTAATCAATGATCATTATGAAAAAAAATTATAAATTATTTAATCTTTATAAAATGTGAATGGTTTCATACATATCATATAATTTATCTTAATATACATTTATATATCCTCCCTATGATTTTGATATGAAACATAAATGAAATCTGTACATGGGGGTGGTAGTTCACATGAACGCATGAATAATGTTATAATTATTCAATGAATGAAATGGTATTAATTGATATATTTTTTACCAAATGAATAATATGTCATGAATATCATATATAATCATTATTTACAAAATTATTACCATTATTGAGATATTTTAATGGAATAAAGACAACATTTGTTTGCATGTTGGTAGTCTGACATACATATGAATGATGAATTATTTTCCAATTTGAATATATTTGATGAAGATATACTGCATTACACTATCATAATAAAATATCAGTATATTTTGGATTATTATTTTGGTATTTTATCTTGGTTAATTGTGTTTCTATTTTTGTGGGAGAAGGAAAAATGTAACACATGTATATTACACAATTCATATTCATCGGAAAACCACATGTGATTAACAACTTTTGTATTGTAAGGACGATGATAATCCTAAACTAAAGCCTCTAAAATGAGTGTATAGACACTAATATTTTATTTTTGAGGTTATTCTCATATCTAAAATTCTAATTATCTATTTTTAAATTAGATGATAATTTTCCCTTTTATAACATTGTGATGAGGCACTCTTGAAATTTCGTGAAAATTTAAATTAATGTAAATTAATTTACAATTAAAAGTTGTTTAAAAGAGTTTAATTCAAATATAAGATGAGTATTTTTCTAATTCGCTGATAAATTAATCATTATTTATATTTATACTATTTATACCCTTGTATTTTTATTTTAATCTTTATTAAATCCATTTTTCTCGTACAACAATAACATATATTTTTACACATTGCAGGTTATTATATATACTATAAAATGAAAAGAAATAAATAAATGGTCAATAAATTTAATTACAAACTTTCTCATAATGAAATAGAAGAAATTAAATTTTATTGGAATTTTTTATTATTCAATAAATTATTAATAATTATAAAAAATCTATGATTTAATTTTTTTAATATTCATTACTTTGATGTTAATGAATTCATGATAACACATAAAATTTTAACAAAATATTTTATTATAAAAATAAAATTTCATGGTAATCAATTAAATTCAATTAAAATTTTATATATATCAAATTGTACTTATTTTTATTATATTAATATATTTTATTTTATTTATTGATTAATTAATTAATTATTTCATTTTCATTTTATAAATAATTAGGATAACTTTTTCCTCACTAAAAATTAAAAATAAATTTCAATGATGAAGGTAAATATTTTACAAGAATGATTAAGTTTAATATTAAAAAAATTATATATAACACCTTATTAAGAATATTGAACTTAATTAAAACAAGTTCGTGTAATGTTTGTCATTTATTTAAATAAAATACCCTAAAGGTCATAATCTCATCAAAGTGGATCTAAATGTTCATATGTAAATTAATATCATGAAATTAATTTAATTATGATGAAAATATCCAATTATATAAATTTAATATTTATTTTAAATAAAATAAATATATTTGGAACACATAGAATATGTTTTTAGGACTATGTTGTCCATGCACAAGCATTACACATGTATTTAGATGAGAAACTTGTTATATAAATATAAATAAAATTTAAAACCTTAAGTATCATCTATATTACTTTATAATTAATATCTATATCTAGAAATGTATCATCTCATCTAAATAAATATTTTTTTGATAGAAACATTGTCATTTTTAGAGTTTTGTAGGCTCTTTATCAGCACTACAAATATATAACTTATATATTGGAGATTAAACTATAAATACTAGGTTTTAAATTATTTATGAATTATATTTATAGTATTTTATCATAATTTAGTTGTTATATAAGAAAAAAAATTTATATAATTTAAACAACTTGGAGATATCATAAATTATATTGTATTTCATGAAAATAGTTTATCATTACAATTAAAAGTAAATTTAAATTCTACTGAAAAAATGTAAAACAAATTAATCCAAGGATAACTAGTATTTCTAAAATAAAAAATAAATTACATTTCATAAAATTAATTATTTTTATGTGATATAAATAAATTCTCAAATAAATAAAAATAATTCCAAAAAAACTTTTTATAAAAAATGTAGTATTATAGAAACGACTATTTATGTTTGAAAAATGAGTTTATTAGAAATATTATTTTTAAATTTATTCAAATGTACATAAATTAATTATTAATAATATTTTATAATTTATTTTTATTTCAAACCATTTTCAAATTAAATGTATCATCACGTATGATTGAATGAAAAATACAGTTTCCAATACAATAGCTATATATTTCACTATTCACTAGGAAATGAATAAGTTAACAAATAAATAAAAAATATTACCCTAAGTAAAAATTTTTATTATGATTTCATAAATGAACTAAATTTTTAAAATAAATTTTTAATATGTTTGTTAAATTGAATAAAATAATAAAAAATGAAAAAAATATAATAAAATGTATTTTTAATGGATAACATGAATTTAATAAAAATTCCCTGATTATCATTCAATAATGTCACAAAAATTATATTTATTTTTACATTTATATTAATTTCATAAGTCATTTATTCTTGTTCATTCCCTCCAACATGACATCAAGGATACAATAGTCACATTTAAATAATATTTTTTTTCTTATTTAATCTTTGTGTAGTGTATCTTTTATCTTATCAAACACAGTGTTTCATTATAAATCTTATAATGTTACATTCTCCCAACCACACCCACTTGAAATTAATACATTTCAATTTTGAACTCTGGATCAGTATCATGGGTTTTTATTTTTGAAATATGTTTGTAGACATCCTGCATTGTAAAAGGGGTCAATAAAACATCCATATAAAAAAGGAAAAAACAAATGTACAAAGGTCATATTGCGTAAAAAAATACTTGGTTTCCTTGTAATAGAACATAAATGGGAAATTAATACATTAAAATGTAATTTAAGACTATGCCCCATGTATTTATTTATATTAATATATAACATGTTCTTGAAAATGATAACCATCACACAACTATAAATATTTGGTGGGATAAAAGGCCATTGATTTCTATATAAAAGAAGTAAATTGGTAATTTTTTTATTTAAAAAAATTACAAGATATGATGAGTTTATTTACAGCCTTGTATGATAACTTCAACAAATGTAGCAAATTATTAATATTAATATCATCTTTTAATTATTTTCCTCTACAAACTCATATTTTTGTCAAAAAGTTGAGTATTCAATATTATTTTTCATTTCGGATGCATTAGAATTAACTTCTATGGATAAAAAAATAAACAAAGAGATACTAATATATACCAATAATCATTATACATTAACTAGAAAAACAATTTTTAGGATTATATAAGTTAATCACCGAGAGATGAGTAATCATTTAAACAAATAAAAATATCCTTAATCTCAAAAATATAGTAGTAATAATTATTGTTCAAATTAGATAATTTGATACATAACCATCCATTAATTTTCACAAAAATATTCATTAAGAATATTTATACCCATAAATATCAATATTTTTATACCTTAGTCTACTAAAAAAATTAATATTTGTCTCCAAATTATCTCAATAACTCTTAATGTCTCAGACAACAAAATGTAAATTCCCAAATAACATAATCTCCCAGATATGATAAACATTTCTCAAAATAAAATAAATCATCATAATAACCTAATAAAATAATATATTCTTTCAAAATATTCTTCAAATATTTTTCTAACATTAAATTAAATAGTATAATTTTTACATTAATCATATAGGGATCCCAAAATAGTGAACATATTCTGAAATAACATTAATCACATAATCAAAAAATTAATTTTAAAATCCCATTGTAATTTATTTCATATAACATTTGTTATAAAAATGTAGATAAACATTATCCATCAGATAATTTAAATAATAAAAAACAATTTCATACTAACCCTGACATCACATATACCAATTTTAGAGGATACTCCCATGTTTACCATCAGTTTTTAGAATACTCCTTGTGGCCATATCCAATGTGACAGGTTTTCACCCATTACTTTGGTTGTCCTTATTATAAAACTATATTAATAATATCCATATCAAAATCAATATATTTAAAAAAACCTCAATAATATCCTTTTTATATTAAACATTATAGAAATATGTTATCCTTAATGGATATCTAGTAATGTTATTTCCATATCCCTAAATGTCATAACCCATAATTACATCAAATATAAATTCCATTAAAAATAAAATTGTTCACTCTAAAATTACTTATCATAGATACTAAAAGGGGATTATTTGAAATTTAACTCCTAAAGTTTCATAAAATTAAAAACCTAAGATATTACCCTTTACTCACATGAAAACATAACATGGAAAAAAATATTGATCTCCAAATTTGTCTAAATCCCACTATGATATGAATTACAAGGAACCAAACATTATAATGGGATATTGAAATGACAATATAACTAATTTAGCATTCATTGAATTCCAAGGATATATTTTATTTATATTTTTAGTGACTTATGTCATAACTCATACAACACATCTTATATATTAAAAAATATACAGTTCTACTACATATCTATGTTTCATAATACAAAAAATAAAAAAATGATTTATTTTCATACAAAATATTCACGATACTAAATATGAAATATTATTTTAATTTAAACTTCTTTAATCTCAATGAAAAAGATTTCAAAATCATGGGATGTGCACAAAATATTAGTATGAGACAAAAAATGAAATAATACCATTAGTCAAGTGAAAAACATGAATATCAATAATATACATCCCTTTAACATATTTTTCTCCTATATTATGGAATAACAAATTTTTATAAAAAAAACCACTTTTATCAATTAAAACAAATAAAAACCCATATAAAAAAAAGATAAAATATTTAATAAACTCATTACATCATTAGAGGAACCAGCAGAGTAACACAAGGAAGACATTCACAGTAATTTTATGAACATTTCCTTAGAGTAACAACAAAATATTCTGATGGATGATCCTTAAAAATTACTCATTTAATATTATTCACAATATATTACCATTGTGCCTTAGAAAAAACCTTGTCAGTTGTCTCTATAACATATATGTATTAATCGTACATTCGACTTACACATTCTAAGTTACCTATTGCATTAGATGTTATAATGTAACCACCCTTCTTTGGATAATTTTGTAACCACCCTTCCATGATTAATAACATGAAACAAATCCTCATAAATATTCCCCATGAAGCATTTCATAAACCTAAATCGTTAAATATTGTGTTATTTGATCATTATTATGTTAAATAACATTTTTTAGTTTGAAATTGCTTATTTTTTATAAATAATTCACACATAAAGTAAAAAAAATCTTTGAAGATGAAATTGATTACCTTTAATGGAAGCCTTAAATCATTAAGGTTTCATAACCATGGTAAAATACACTAATTCTATACATGTTGAAAAACATTCCATTGCAATTTTTTAGATATATCATCAAGTATCTCATTTGGTAAAAAACATATTCGTTTCAAGAAACTTTTTTGTAAGTAAAAAAAGGGTAAAATTGAATATAAATAATAATAGAATAATAAAATCCATTTTTGACATTATCTATGATATTAAGTTGGATAAGGAGGAAAAAGAATGTTTGAAGTGAAAATATAAAGAGAAAAACGGTTACCTTGAGTCTAATTCATCACATATTCCCATTATCATCTAGAATTACAAACTAGGGTAAATTTATTACTATATTATTAAAAAATTTCCTGTTTATTATTACTTTTATATCAAATATTTCTATATTATATACAATATCTTAATATCTAATGTTTAAGTTGGATGTTTTGAATGTATTTAGTTCTTATGTCAAAATTCAATTCTGTAATTTGAAAATGGAGAAATAGGTAATCATTCTCTAATATCCTGAATAATAATCATGAAATAATTATGAAATTTGAAAATAAATTATACCTTTTAGTTCATCTATTAATTATATTTATAAAAAATGAACTACATTACAAACCTGTAAATGGTGGGTCAAACATACACATGAATAACATTTCCATTTTTCAATGATCGTTATGAAATGAATTCCTTCATTAATTTATAATAATATAATAGAAATATAATTTTTATAACATTAGTTATTTAAATTTAATTTTATATATTACCCGTTCTATATGATGATGAAAATTATATATATCTCTTAAGGGGTGACAATTCACATATACTCATAAATGATGTGATCATTTTTTTGAAGGAATATGTACAAACTGAACTGATACATAATGATTTAAGAATTAAAAATATGATATTATCATAAAATTAAAACATTAATATCATCATTTTTAATTGACTTTAGATATGGTGTTGGAAAACAAAATTCATTAGTTTATGAGGAGGTATTCCTCTGTACACACGATCGATGAATTACATTCTAATTTGATCGATGTAGATATAGATATAGGTCATTACATTAAGATTATAAAATATAATTGTATTGAGGAAACTAGAGTTATTATTTTAACATGGTTGAAGATATTTTTTTGGATGTTGAAGAGGAAAAAAAAGTAAAACATGAAGATAATAATTATTACATTTTTTTTAAAACCACCAATGATAAACATAGTAAGCCTTATAAGGTTGGTGTTTACCCTAAACTAGAGACAAAATAATGAGATTAGGGACTCTCTGATGGTATTTTGGAGGATGTTTTCATAAAAAAGGGTTATGATGTGTGAATAACTAAAAAGAAGGCTATCTCTTATTAAAGAGGGAATATGGAATGTATGAAATCCAAAAAATGTTTAATTAATTTATATTTATTTACAATTCCAAATTACTACATAAAGATTTATCCAAATATAATATGATAATGGCTCATAATTACCCTATATAATAAAAATTATATATTTTTTAATTGTATTTATACAGTTATCTTTGGGTTCTAATCCTTATTTCATCCATTTAACCCTTGTCGTCCCAACATGTATTTTGACATATTGATGATTAATATAGTTATTTTAGTGACCCATCCATAAACATTACATAATATTGAATTATGATAATAATTCTTATTGACGATTTTTTCAGGATTAGTGTTTTATAGATTTTGTCCATAACATATTTCATTACATTTCAAATATTACAATATAGACACATCTACTCAATATCCATTTTTTCATAAAATAAAATCTCGTGAAAAAAAGAGTCATGTCTACATACATATTTTAGACAGAATTAATTTTCCGTAACCCCATGTTTAACCCCATTCAACATTAGGTCCAGTTAAAAACATTTCAAAAATACTTCGGATGAGCATAAAAATATTAGTATGGGAAACCCAAAAAGGAAAACTATTATTTTTTAAAAAACAACAAGTAGACCATGAATACATTATCATAAGTCAAAAATTTCATATTTATGAAGTAGTTAATACTCTTCACTGAGTAAAATATCTTTTTTACCGTTTTGTAACCAATAGATTAACATAAAACCTATAGAAATCACACATAACTTATAATGGAAACTTAGTATATGACAACCCTGCTTTTTATTACAACTTAAACATGCTTTATTACATAAAACTTCACTTGATACAACAAAGAAGATCGAGAGGTTTAGTGTCTTTGGGGCTTAGGATCATTACATAAAAACTTTAAACTTGAAATACAACATCCTTATTGAAAACTTCCTTTACATGACCACTACATTCCTTCGTACTTATCATTGCATGGGATAACCTGAGGACATGCATAAGAAAAGGGTGAGCTATAAAGCCCAGTAAGGGAGTACATAATGAATAACATGAGGAGTACAATACATGTTAGGCAATAGGCATATCAATAGAGCATAAGAGAGACATGAACATAAAGTCATGATAAAGCATGATAATCATAGCATGGAAATGTGGCAACAACACTTAACATTGAATTAGCATGAGCCAAGGCTCATTGCACATGGAGCATGAGTAAACCCTCATTGCACTTGAAGCATGAGTAAAACCTCGTTGCACTTGAATTAGCTTGAGTAAACACTCATTGCACATGACGTATCATGATACTATACTTTACCCAATGCATTGGAGCGCTATCAGGGCGCACCCTTCTTAAACATTTCATTTCATGCATAAGTGTGCCACATGGATCATAAAACATGGATTCATAAAACATAATCATTTCTTCCACGATAAAGGAATGTGGAATTCATACATGAAACTTTACAATCAATATGTATATGTGCATAAAGGTGAATACCCTTGATGGAGAAATGGGCATGGTATTCACTACACAAAGACATTGGCTTAGAAAATTGGTGCGATTTCGGCAGCGTAACGGCGTGACATAAGAATTCATAAAAAAGGTTGATGAGAGATAAAGGGGTTCCTCATCATATTTACATGTAATGGACAGTAAGGAGATCATATATATACACGTCCCAACAATAGAAATGGAATTTAGATTCATGATACAAAAGTATTGCTTGAATATAAAAGAGGAGAAAAAGGTTCCTTTCGGAATTTCGGCATGGTAACGGGTGTACATGGGAGGCATTTAATGAGAGAGAAAGGGGTCTCCCATCAGTCAAACTATAAAAGGGCAGTATGGGAGAGGTGCGAAACCATACCCCAACATTCATAAATGAAATTAAAAGGGCAATACAACTTAAAGAAAATTGACAAAAAAATGAGAAAGGAAGAAAAACCCTTACTTGGAAGTGTGCTTCCAAAGGCTAGAGAGAGGCTTGTGAGAGGCTTCTTGGGAGCTTGGGGAACCTTGAGAGGATTCTAGAGAGATTAGGGCAGAGGTTTGACGAACTTCAAGGGCTTTGAGTGAGGAGGAAGTGGGAGCTTGGGTGGGTTTATATAGGAAAGGTGAGAGAATTCTTTATTATTTAGGTTTGGGACCCCTTATATTAAAATAATCCAAAACACAAACCATCCCATGGTATTTGCCCATGGTTTCTGGAAAAGGGAAGAGGAAAACAATATTTTACAAGTCCAAGGTCCGAACTTATTAAAAAATTAGGGTTGCTTATGTGGAGTTGAGTCACACTCCCATGGAAATTAATTTAAAAGGCAAAGTGTTGAATAAGTCTTGAGGGCTCCATTAATGCTTTGAAAAGTGAGTCAAACAAACCCAAAACCTCATTATTTTAATGATAAAACATATATTGGCCGAACATAAGGATTATGGTATTTTATTACATCACCATTGGGTCATTATGATGTCATAAAACACATTATATATTTAAATGGTATTTAATTTTTACCCAAAAATTTGACTGTCTCAGAAAATTATGAAAAATTCACCGTTGGATAATTTCGACGTCCTGATTCCAAAAATAATATTTATTTTATCTAAATAATTTTCTAAATAAGTGAATTTTCACTTTTAAAATAAAAACTGACATTTATAAAAAAATTCACGGGTTTTGACAGAAATGGCTTTCAAACCTTAATAAAAATTTTAATTGCATTCATAAAATTATAAGATCATTTATATTTAATAAAAAATTAATTTAATATTAATAATAATATTAAAATATTATTTAATTCAAAAATCCTTTAATTTAATAAAACATAATTCTTAATAAAATAATAACTAAAAACACCATTTGTACTTTTAAAAACTAATTACAATGTATCAAAAATGACTAGAAATTATATTCATTATTATATACAAAAGATAATGTACATGAACATGGTGCTACTTATTTGTTACATAACCCCTTAAAATAGCCGCATAAGACCTAAGGGTAAGGTGTGCGATGGTGACAGACTCTTGGGGTTGCTCGGATAACATTGCTCGAGTGGTAATCTCTATCAACTTCCATTTTTCCCGTAGACGATCACGTTCGAGCTTGACTTGATGAAGCTCAGCTTGGGCTTGGTCAAGGGCAAAGCCCAAAGACGCCACCTCCTTTCCGAGCTCCGACAAATGGGCTTCGTAAGGGGCAATTCTACTGGATGAGGCCATCGCTTCCTTTGTCTGAGTAGAAAATTGGTTCGTTAAAGCCTTATATTTAAACTACCCAGATGATCACTGTTCAACGACTATAAAAGTAACGGTCACAAATCTTATCGTAAAACTTAAAGAAGTTGACATCTTATAAAAAAAACATTTTTCATAAAGAAACATTTAACTGGATCAAGAGGGATTTTCCATTAATGAAACTTTGGGGCGTTACAACATTCCCCCCTTAAGAAATTTCTCCCTCGAAATTTTCCTTTTCCCACACTAAAAAAAATGTGGGTAACTTAGCTTCATCATATCCTCCGACTCCCAAGTTGCTTCTTCAAACTTGTGGTTTCTCCACAACACCTTGACGAGGGGCATTGTCTTATTTCGTAGAACTTTTTCTCTACGATCCAAGATCTTCACTGGTTGCTCCTCATAAGAAAGATCGTCTTCTAATTGTACCACCTCAGAAGAGAGTACATGTGAAGGGTCTGGTATGTACTTCCATAAGAGGGATACATGGAAGACATCATGCACCTTGGCCATAGTAGGTGGAAGTGCTAGTCGATAGGCCACAGCCCCAACACGATCAAGAATCTCGAATGGGCCGATGTACCTTGGACTTAACTTCCCTTTCTTTACAAACCTCATGACCTTCTTCCATGGATATATGCGTAAAAACACCATGTCTCCGACTTTAAACTCAAGGTCTCGTCGACGATTATCTGCATAACTCATCTGTCGACTTTGGGCTGCCTTGATATGTTGCTGAATGGTTTTCACCTTCTCCACCATTTCTTCGACCATTTCTGGTCCAAGCAGCTTACGTTCACCGACCTCATCCCAACATGCCGGTGTTCTACACCTTTTCCCATACAGGGCTTCATATGGTGCCATTTGGATGCTCGAGTGGAAACTATTATTATAAGAGAACTCAACTAGAGGAAGATGTTGATCCCATCCTCCTTTAAAGTCCATTGAGCACGCTCTCAACCTATCCTCAAGTGTTTGGATAGTCCGCTCGGATTGGCCATCAGTTTGAGGATGATAGGCCGTACTGAAGTTCAGTTCAGTATTCAGAGCATGTTGAAGACTCTTCCAAAACATAGAGGTAAATCTTGGATCTCGGTCCGACACAATAGATATTGGTACTCCATGCAACCGTACCACTTCCCTGATATATATCCGTGCCAGTTGATCCAAAGAGAAATCCTCTCGAATAGCAATGAAGTGTGCAGTCTTTGTAAGACGATCCACAATAACCCAGATTGCATTGTTGCTTTTAGATGTCCTTGGAAGTCCAGTGACGAAGTCCATGGTGATGTTCTCCCATTTCCATTCTGGTATGGGCAATGGTTGCATCATCCACTTAGACTTCTGCCTCTCTGCCTTCACTTGCTGACACACCAGGCACTTTGATGTATATTCAGCGATCTCCTTCTTCATATTATCCCACCAAAAGTTTTCTCGGAGATCTCGATACATCTTCGTGCTCCCTGGGTGAATAGAGAAATTTGAACTATGTGCATCATCCAAAAGTTCCTTCTTCAGCTCCGAACTTGATGGAACACATAGTCTTTTCCCAAACCGCACAATTCCTTATTCATTTACATTAAACTCTGAGGATTTTCCCTTTTTGATAGATTCCACTTTTTCTTGGATTCTCGCATCATCCTTTTGAGCATCCTTTAACCTTTCCAAAAGAGATGGTTGAGCAATCATTTGTGAAAGGATTGATGATGTTCCCTTCTTTATGATTCCCACGTCCATCTTCATCAAGTCTAAGAAGATTGGATCCTTCTCAATTCTCATCATTGATAGAATTGCTGGATCCTTTCTACTTAGGGCATCCGCCACCTTGTTCGCCTTCCCAGGGTGGTAATGTATTGAACAGTCATAATCCTTTATGAGCTCTATCCATCTTCTCTGGCGCATATTATGCTCTTTCTGTGGGAATATATATTTAAGACTCTTGTGGTCAGTATATATCTCACATTTCTCTCCATAGAGATAATGCCGCCAGATTTTCAAGGCAAAGATCACCGTCGCCAACTCCAGATCATGCGTTGGATAGTTTCGCTCATGGATTTTCAACTGCCTTGAGGCATAGGATATCACTTTATCATTCTGAATCAGCACACATCCTAAGCCCCTTTTCGAAGCATCACTGAATACCACAAAAAGCTCCCCACTTGTGGGTAAAGTGGGCACAGGTGCAGTGATAAGCCTCCTTTTCAACTCCTTGAAGCTTTCTTCGCATTCATCACTCCAAGAAAACCTTACTCCCTTTCGAGTTAGCTTGGTAAGAGGGTTGGACAATCGTGAGAAGTTTCTCACAAATCGTCGATAATATCCAGCTAACCCCAAGAAGCTACGGATATCAGTTACCGATGTTGGCCTCGGCCATCCCTCAATTGCATCTGTTTTGGAGGGGTCCACAGATATCCCATTGCTTGTGATGATATGGCCCAAGAATGAGACCTCCTTCAACCAGAAATCACACTTGCTGTACTTGGCATAGAGCTTCTCCTTGCGCAAAGTCTCCAGTACAGTTCTTAAATGCTCCTCATGGTCCTCCTTGGTTTTGGAGTATATTAGAATATCATCTATAAAGACTACCACAAATTTATCTAGGTAATCTCTAAAGACTCTATTCATCATGTCCATGAATATTGCTGGAGCATTGGTGAGTCCAAAAGGCATTACTATGAATTCATAGTGCCCGTACCTTGTACGAAAAGCAGTCTTGGAGATATCTTCCTTCTTCACCCTTACTTGATAATATCCCGACCGCAAGTCGACCTTGGAGAAGTATTGTGCTCCACGCAGCTGATCAAACAAGTCATCGATTCTTGGGATAGGATACTTGTTCTTTATCATGATTTTGTTAAGTTCACGATAATCGATGCAAAGCTGCATTGACCCATCCTTCTTCTTGACGAAGAGGACTGGTGCACCCCATGGTGATGCACTTGGGCGTATAAACCCTTTATCCAGATTCTCCTGTAGTTGTTTCTTCAGTTCTTCAAGGTCAACCACAGCCATCCTATATGGAGTCTTGGATATTGGTAGCGCCCCAGGTATAAGTTCAATTGAGAACTCAACATCTCTTCTTGGAGGAAGACCAGGAAGTTCTTCGGGAAATACTTCAGCGAATTCCCTCACAATAGGCATTTCTTCAAGGGTGGTTTCTTCCTTGGACTCAATCATCTGAGCCAGATATGCGTGCTCATAAGGCAGTAATATCCATGCTTGAGATGATGGAGCTAAAGGAGATTCATCTTCCTCCTGACACTTGTAAAGAATCGGGGGTCGATTCTCCATATGGAGTGTGATTTCCCTCTCCCGACAATTTATGTTGTCTCTATATAAGGAAAGCCAATCCATGCCAAGAATTGCATCAAATTCCACCAAAGGGAGTATGACGAGGTTCGCCGGGAAATTCAATCCACAGATTATAACAGGGGAGGACTTATACTCATGGGATGCAATGATTGCCCCATTTGCCGTACTCACCGACATCTTTACTTCCATGATTTGTGGTGGTGCAGGGATTATTCTACTAAACTTTTGAGATATAAAAGAATGCGTAGAACCTGAATCAAAAAGTACGTTCGCTATTATTGAATGAATAACTAGCGTACCTTTCACCACTTCGTTGTCGGGGTTCACTTCAGCAGAAGTGATGGCAAAAGCTCTTCCTTGCTGTCTTGGAGGTTGTTGATTGCCTCCGATAACCCTTGGATTAGGGCACTGATTCGCAAAATGACCCGGTTCTTTGCATTTGAAGCATTGAACAATGCGTTGAGGTTCGAACGGAGCGTTCCTCCCCTCCGTCGCAGCCGCGGGTCCTTCTTGCTGACAGTTAACAGCTAGGTGCCCTTCTCTTCCACACTTGAAGCATTTTCTTGTCCCCCTAAGGCAACTTCCAGGGTGCTTCTTTCCACACTTTTGGCAAGTGGGGTGCTGGAATTTCTTAGCGCCATTGGATTTATCCATCGGACCACCAGCATTGAAGTCCACCTTCCGCTTCTTGTCCCCATGATACCCCTGTGATTCTACGATCTCCATTTCAACCTTGAGGGCACATCGGACAATTTCCTCATAGCTGTCGAAGTCACGGATCGCTAATGCTTTTCGCAAGCTAGGCTTCAGCCCACCAAAGAAGCGGTCAACCTTGCATTCGGGGGTAACGAAAAAGCCGGAAGCGTATCGTGCAAGCCTTGGGAAGTTTGCCTCGTACGCTCCCACAGATTCCTCATCTTTCTGCTTGAGGGAAAGGAAGTCCCTTTCCATCTTAAGACGGAGGGTGCGTGGAAAATATTTATCGAAAAACATCTTCCGGAATACCTTCCATTCCAAAGCCTCGATCTCCTCCTCAGGCTTCGTATTTTTGATCAACGTCCACCATTGATCAGCTTCACCCTCCATACGATAAGCCGCCAGGAGAACCTTCTCTTTTTCAGAGCATTGGAGGATGGAGAATATCTTTTCAATGGAGTTGATCCATTGTTCAGCAATCGTGGGATCGGATGATCCACTAAAAGTAGGAGGCCTTTGTCTCATGAAGCTTTCAATAGCGACTTGTTCTTTCTTAGGGGGGGTTGAACGTTCCTCTTGACCAGTGTTTCTATTCAAAACATGAGTTAGCTGAGAGAGAAGCGTGACAAAGTTCGCGATTCCCGCTCCCATTGGATTGGACATCTCATAAGTACAATCATCACACTGATCTTCACAACGGTTGTTAGCCCGAGTTCTCCTATTACCGGCCATTGGCTGGAATAAAAGGAAAGTTAGGGGTAACACATAAAGGGTAATCCAAAGAAAAAAGTTGATGACTTATAAATAAACTTTAATCTCTTTAACTAAATAGTCTATAGGATTCAATCCAGGCTTTTCATGATCTTCCTTCTAACATATATCCTTAGGGGAATTTTTCCCTTAATAAGGGTTCATACTAAGATTGTGAATTTATCAAAACATATCCCCCGGGAGTGTCGTAACCAAGAGTGCAGCAAGGCCCGTTGTCGTGCACCAGTTCCCGTTCGAGTCTAGCTCAAAGCGGTGTTTTCGGGTTTTACCCCTAGGATACATCTGTTCCAGAGCCGCCTCTACCTGCTCGTATCCAGACAGGGATGTATTTGTTTGATAAACCACTTACTTAGTATTTACCAAAACTTAGGGATGTTTTTATTATGATTAGTCTTGTATCTAAGGCTTTACTAGGGTTTCCTAATCCCAAAAATAACTAAACCTATCCTCTGATACCAACTATGACAACCCTGCTTTTTATTACAACTTAAACATGCTTTATTACATAAAACATCACTTGATACAACAAAGAAGATTGAGAGGTTTAGTGTCTTTGGGGCTTAGGATAATTACATAAATACTTTAAACTTGAAATACAACATCCTTATTGAAAACTTCCTTTACATGACCACTACATTCCTTCGTACTTATCATTTCATGGGATAACCTGAGGACATGCATAAGAAAATGGTGAGCTATAAAGCCCAGTAAGGGAGTACATAATGAATAACATGAGGAGTACAATACATGTTAGGAAATAGGCATATCAATAGAGCATAAGAGAGACATGAACATAAAGGCATGATAAAGCATGATAATCATAACATGGAAATGTGGCAACAACACTTAACATTGAATTAGCATGAGCCAAGGCTCATTGCACATGGAGCATGAGTAAACCCTCATTGCACTTGAAGCACGAGTAAACCATCGTTGCACTTGAATTAGCATGAGTAAACACTCATTGCACATGACGTATCATGATACTATACTTTACCCAATGCATTGGAGCACTATCAGGGCGCACCCTTCTTAAACATTTCATTTCATGCATAAGTGTGCCACATGGATCATAAAACATGGATTCATGAAACATAATCATTTCTTCCACGATAAAGGAATGTGGAATTCATACATGAAACTTTACAATCAATACGTATATGTGCATAAAGGTGAATACCCTTGATGGAGAAATGGGCATGGTATTCACTACACAAAGACATTGGCTTAGAAAATTGGTGTGATTTCGGCAGCGTAACGGCGTGACATAAGAATTCATAAAAAAGGTTGATGAGAGAGAAAGGGGTTCCTCATCATATTTACATGTAATGGACAGTAAGGAGATCATATATATACATGTCCCAACAATATAAATGGAATTTAGATTCATGATACAAAAGTATTGCTTGAATATAAAAGAGGAGAAAAAGGTTCCTTTCGGAATTTCGGCATGGTAACGGGTGTACATGGGAGGCATTTAATGAGAGAGAAAGGGGTCTCCCATCATTAAAACTATAAAAGGGCAGTATTGGAGAGGTGAGAAACCATACCCCAACATTCATAAATGAAATTAAAAGGGAAATACAACTTAAATAAAATTGACAAAAAAATGAGAAAGGAAGAAAAACCCTTACTTGGAAGTGTGCTTCCAAAGGCTAGAGAGAGGCTTGTGAGAGGCTTCTTGGGAGCTTGGGGAACCTTGAGAGGATTCTAGAGAGAGTAGGGCAGAGGTTAGACGAACTTCAAGGGCTTTGAGTGAGGAGGAAGTGGGAGCTTGGGTGGGTTTATATAGGAAAGGTGAGAGAATTCTTTATTATTTAGGTTTGGGACCCCTTATATTAAAATAATCCAAACCACAAACCATAACATGGTATTTGCCCATGGTTTCTGGAAAAGGGAAGAGGAAAACAATATTTTACAAGTCCAAGGTCCGAACTTATTAAAAAATTACGGTTTCTTATGTAGAGGTGAGTCACACTCCCATGGAAATTAATTTAAAAGGCAAAGTGTTGAATAAGTCTTGAGGGCTCCATTAATGCTTTGAAAAGTGAGTCAAACAAACCCAAAACCTCATTATTTTAATGATAAAACATATATTGTCCGAACATAAGGATTATGGTATTTTATTACATCACCATTGGGTCATTATGATGTCATAAAACACATTATATATTTAAATGGTATTTAATTTTTACCCAAAAATTTGACTGTCTCAGAAAATTATGAAAAATTTACCGTTGGATAATTTCGACGTCCTGATTCCAAAAATAATATTTATTTTATCTAAATAATATTCTAAATAAGTGAATTTTCACTTTTAAAATAAAAACCGACATTTATAAAAAAATTCACGGGTTTTGACAGAAATGGCTTTCAAACCTTAATAAAAATTTTAATTGCATTCATAAAATTATAAGATCATTTATATTTAATAAAAAATTAATTTAATATTAATAATAATATTAAAATATTATTTAATTAAAAAATCCTTTAATTTAATAAAATATAATTCTTAATTAAATAATAACTAAAAACACCATTTGTACTTTTAAAAACTAATTACAATGTATCAAAAATGACTAGAAATTATATTCATTATTATATACAAAAGATAATGTACATGAACATGGTGCTACTTATTTGTTACATAACCCCTTAAAATAGCCGCATAAGACCTAAGGGTAAGGTGTGCGATGGTGACAGACTCTTGGGGTTGCTCGGATAACATTGCTCGAGTGGTAATCTCTATCAACTTCCATTTTTCCCGTAGACGATCACGTTCGAGCTTGACTTGATGAAGCTCAGCTTGGGCTTGGTCAAGGGAAAAGCCCAAAGACGCCACCTCCTTTCCGAGCTCCGACAAATGGGCTTCGTAAGGGGAAATTCTACTGGATGAGGCCATCGCTTCCTTTGTCTAAGTAGAAAATTGGTTCGTTAAAGCCTTATATTTAAACTACCCAGATGATCACTGTTCAACGGCTATAAAAGTAACGGTCACAAATCTTAACATAAAACTTAAAGAAGTTGAAATCTTATAAAAAAAACATTTTTCATAAAGAAACATTTAACTGGATCAAGAGGGATTTTCCATTAATGAAACTTTGGGTCGTTACATAGTACATAACCATACTTTAATAGAATAACCATACCATCGACTTCCACACATATCACTAAATGGAATAGCCATGCTGGAAACATCCATATCCAATTCATTGGAGGTTATATCATAACCATTTTTTCTATTTTATCATGACACCACTAGTCATTTTGTTTATCACGTAACCACCTGTCAAATGTCCAAGTACCATTATAAAATCATAACACAATAAATATTGAGAAAATAATAATTTAACTAATAACATTTCATTTGAAGTAACAAGAAATCATTTTAGCGTATTGAAATAATAAATCCATTTCAAAAACCATTTTCAATACCAAAACACTAAAAAATTGATTAAGGTACTTTTATTCCATTTGAAAATATTATGGCTTATAGAGAAATCCAACTAATGATTAACATGGCAGAGAGGTCACTATCACCGCAAATGTGAATAAAATTTCTTTTTTCATTTAGTGAAACACATCATAAAGAAAATTTTCCTGTTGAAAGAAAGTAAAATTCAATGGGTTTTATTTTATACTATATAAAATAAGGAAGTGTATATTATCAAAACATGCCTCAATGAAAATAGATTGATATGAAGTCCCTTTCCTCCTGTCTGATTTGACCCATTCATACTATAATTTCCTGAATAATAAACTTTAGATAATATCTAATTGATTAAGAAACTTTTTCAGGAATATTTTTCCATTTATATCACTTATTATTTTTCTAAAAAATTAGTTAATTATTTGAGTTCATATCGGACATTTTGTCGATCTTTGGAACTTGAGTTTAAAATGAACTTGTTATAATTATAAATTATACATTTGGTCAAAATTATATTAACTCTAGAATGATATTGATGATTTAGATATCATATATATAATATATATCCAGTATATATATATTTTAATAATTGTACATAACATTTGGAGGTAAGATATGAAATGTGCCATTCATGGAGACATAAGTTCTACTTACGCATGAACACCACGTTCATTTATATTTCACATTTAATGGAGTGAAAAAATAATTATAAATTGGCATATTATACTTCCAATATATAATCATATATAATTTCAGTCACACTAACTTTTATACATTCTAAATATGGCATTAACGAGTCATATCATTTTGAGGGGGCAGTAGTCCACACATCCTCAAATGAAATTATCATATTTACACATTATGGAAACCATAAAGTTATTATATAAATGAAAAATAAAGAAGAACAAAAAAAATATAGATATAACATATATTATATATAAATATAGTTCCATCATAATGGACACCATGAGAGGCAGTAGGAGATAATTTAATAATCCTGGTTTCATGAGGCAGTAGTTCACCGTGTACATAAACGGTATGTTCTTTACCCATTAGATGGAGGTCTGTGTAGGTGTATTTATAATCCTTTTCAATCCAAGATAATTTTATATTTTGGATAATGGTATTGTTATAAAATAATGGAATAAAAAGTTTTTTGGGGGGTTGGATAAATAAGATAAAATAAATGAACTTAAGAGTAGATGCTACCTTTAAATCTAGTATCTCCCTTGGTTGGAACCAAAAGGTTAACTTGAATTTATTTTTTCCCAGGGGAAGGATTCATGGAAGAAAACAATTATGTTGTGAGATTATTTTGGAAGTGGGTGGGAGTGAGAAGGGGATTGAGAGGTGTGAGTAATGGGTTAGAGGTGATGGAATTCTATAATGGTGGAGGAGAGGCTCTTTAAGAAAGTTTGAAAGCATTATTTTGTTATAAACAAATTTTCGGTTTCAAATGGTCCAAAAAAATTGAATTCAAATATACAATTACTCTTGTTCCAAATAAAATCATCCAATAAAAATTGGATAGGTTTTGCATAGGTTTTTTAAATTTATGAACCTGAATTATTAAAATCAATCATTAATAAGTTAATCCTTGTATCATCATTGTTTCATCAATAATTTTCGTTATTTGATATCTAAAAATTTTAAATAAAATACCAGGATTTAGGAAATCGTTTTAGATTTCTATGTAATATTTATAGTTGAAGAAATAACATATATAACTACATGTAAACATTTATGCACTAAAAGTTATATGTTTATATCATTTTTGTCATTACATTATATTTATTAATATAAAGTTTCATTATCACTACCATGTGGATCCATGGGTTCCCAAAGTCTACCCAAGGATTCTCATTGTCATATAAATTTAAACCTATAAGAAGAAGACACATGATAGAGTAATTTAGTATTATTATAATCTTATTGTTTGACCCTTATTTACCAGATATACCCTTTTACCATGGTAAATAAAATATTTAGGGAATTAAATATTAATAATTTATAAAAATAAAAGTTACATATTTACACAACATGAAGCTCCTAATAGAAAATATTGAATCCATTTTTCCATATTCAAAAAAGATAAGTGGAAGAAATTAATTTAAAATTAATTCCCATTGTCAAAAAATCATGTTTTTAAGAAATAATAAATATCAAATGATTGACACTTGTTTATGTCCAATTTCAAAATGAAATTACATCAAATGACCAAAATTGGATTAAATGCTTAATATATAATCTAATTAAAATTTAAAACCAATTAAAAAGATAATCTGGCCATCTAAATAAATTATATTAAAAGGAAGTTTGAATTAAAATACAGTATTTTTTACTATTCATTTAAAAATTGAACATTATCAGAAAAATAATAAAATTTCATCCAATTTAAATTTTGAAGTCACGATTATAAATAATTTTTTTTGGGAAATATAACATATAAAAGTGAATTAAAACAAAATTTAAAATGTTTTCTCCATCAAAAGGTGGTAAATTGACCCTTTAAACAATATTAAGTATTTATGCTTAAAAATTTGATTCATTCACATTTTAAGCACTTAAATTTTTTGGGATAAAAGTAAAAACATTTAAAAAAAACTTGTATTGTCATATGTTAGATAGTTCTATTCAATCAACCAATACAATGACTAGGCATTAAATACAATTCAACATAATATTATATTATTATTTTTCAGTATGACTCTACATTGTGTGAAATGTAAGACTTTGAGGAAACCTATTGTTGTGTGTCATGGAAGCCATCAAACATAGAACCACCTTAAAAGTAAAATTAATATTTAATTTAAAAAGATTAATAAATATGATAATGTATTATTCTTTATTTATATGGGATTTTACATCCTTACCCCTTTTGGAAATGGCATCCTCACAACTTTTTTATTCACATATCAAAATATGTGGGCTATTTATCCATTGTAGCATTTTCTGATTCCCACAGTACCTCTTCAACCATTTTGTTTTTCCACAAAATATTTAACTAATGAATTACCATATTCTACAACACATTCTCTCTTCGGTCAAAAATCCAAACTGGTTATTCCACATAAGAATTATTCCTTTCCAACTGAACTACCTCTATATTCGAAACATGAGATGGATCCAGTATTAATTTATGAGCATTCAAAAAATGAAAAACATTTTGTACCTATGATAAAAATGTTGGTAAATCCACTATGTAGAAAACTGATCCAATAATCTCTAGGATTTGATTGGTTCTAATGAACATCAAACTCATATTTCCCTTTGTAACAAAATGCATCACAATTTTCCAGGGATAAACTGAGAGAAATACATTATCACCATCCTCTAAATAAAGATTCTTCCTTGAGTTGTCTACATAACTTTTCTGCCTACTATGAGCTATTCTCATGTTCATCTAAATCAACTAAACTTTTTATTATATCTCTTTTACCAATTCTAGTCCCATCATCTTTCATTCACTTAAATCATCCCTAAAAGATGGAGTTTGACACCACACTCCAAATAATGCCTGAAATGGAGACATCTATATACTAAAATGAAAACAGTTGTCATAAGAAAATTTATCCAAAGAAACATGTCGATCCCAAAATTCCCATGTAATCTATCGAGTAAGAACATAAAATATCCTCCAATGTTTTAATTATTTATTTAGATATCCCATCAGATTGTGGATATTCAGCTATGCGAAAATTTAATTCGTTACCCAATGACTTTTTAAGGCCTTTCCGAAAGTTAGATGTGAACCTGGGATCACAGTCGGATATAATGTGGAGGGAAACTCCATGAAGCCTTGCTATCTATTTGACAAATAGCTGAGAAAGTTGATCTAGATAAAAACTATATATAATTGGAAGGAAATGAGTAGATTTATTCTATGGATCCACAATAAACTAGATTTTATTATTACCTTGAGATGTCTTCGGTAATACCATAATGAAGTAAACAGAAAAATTTTTCCGTTTCTACTCTAGCAATGGTAAATACTAAAGCATCCCTTTCAGTGACTACCACTATACATTTACTTGTTGACAAGTCAAACACCTCACAGAAAGGTTAGCAGTATCTATATTCATTCCTTCCCACTAGCAATACTGTCTAATAACTTTTTTTATCATAGTACTGCCATGTTGAACTGAAAACAGGTAACTATGAGCTTCACATAACAACTCATTCCTCAACTAAGAATCTCAAAGAATACATAACCTCTATCCCATCGTCAAAACACAGTCTCTATAAATATTAAACTCAGGTAACTTTCCCTTCTGACCCAATTATACATTTTTCCTCAACTAGTTTTCATCTTTCTACACTTGATTAATTATCCCTTCTAGGGATGATTGTACTGAAACCTGAAAAAAAGTTGAATTTTATGCACCAACAACTTCAAATCCAAAATTCATCAAATCAAAAACCAAGGGATCTCATTCAAAACGTTGCATTGTTATAGTAGTATTACTATTTCAACTCAAAGCTTCAGCCACATTATTTTTCGTTCCACTATGGTAATGAAATGTGAATCATAACCCTTGATTAATTCTATCCATCTTCTCTATATCATGTTCAATTCATTCTGAGTGAATATATACATTCAAATTTTTTGATCTTTATTTATTTCACACATTTCTCTATAAATATGATTTCTCAAAATTTTTAAACAAAAAACAACAATAGATAATTCCAAGCCATATGTAGTGTAATTTAACTCATGAGGTTTCAACTACTGTGAGGCATATGAAATTAAATAATCATTATGCATAAGGGCACAACCAAGTCTTTTCAATTAACCATAGTTGTTGATAACAAACTCAGCAATTCTGGAGGGCAGTGCCAGAACTGGACCATTCACAAACATCCTTTTCAATTCCTTAACTCAATCATCCCACTCTGTTCCAAAATGAACATAACACCTTTTCGAGATAACATAGTCATTCGGATAGATAACCATAACATATTTTCATCAAACCTCTTGTAATAATAATCCAAACCAGGAAAACTTTGGATCTTGGTTATATTTGTGTGTCTTGGCCATTATTCAGCAACTTTTGTTTTAAGAGGATCAATATTTATGCTATTTTTGGAAACTATTTGACAAAGGAATGAAATTTGTTGTAAGCAAAATTCATACATGCTAAATTTCCCATGCAGTCTATTTTCTTTTAAGGTTTGCAAGACCATAATTAAATTACGTTAATGTTACTATTTAGTTTTGGAATAAACAAAAATATCATCAATAAACACAACTAAAAACATATCCAATTACTCAATGAAAACTATATTCATAATATCTAGGAATACAGTAGGTTCATTGGGTACCCCAAAAGGCATAAGTAAAAATTAAAAATTGCCATATATAGTATGAAATGTGGTCTTCAAAATGTTTTCTTCAATTAATTTAAACTAATGGTACCCCGACCTCAATTCAATCTTCGATAAATACTGAGGATTGTGGAGGTGATCAAAAAATCATCGATATGGGGGACAAGATTCTAGTTCTTAATAGTGATCTTATTCAATGCTCTATAATCAATGAAAAGACTCATTAAAATATCTTACTTTTTAAAAAAGAAGATAAGAGCAGCCAATGGTGATGTTCTAGGTCAAATGAAACCTTTATCTAAGAAATCTGGCAATTTATTCTTTAACTCTAAAACTTAAATACGATCCATTCTATTAGGGGGTTTTGAAATAGGCATAACATCAGAAACTATGTCAACAGTAAATTCAACTTCTCAATGAAGTATTATACTTGGATACAAATGAGACAAAATATCAAGATACTCATTTAATACTGCAACATAATTAATCTGAATAATTCCTTTGTTTTCAAAAATATGCGCAAGGTAACATTCATTTCCATCTTGTATTAGTTTCTCATCTTCCTGATATGTTATCAAAAGTAATTGTTCATTATTGTACAAAAAGTAAATTTTTTTAGAAAAGAAACTTCTTTAGCTCTGCTTTCAATCTTATCATGATAAACAGAAATCCAATCAATGCCCAAAATAATATCAAACTCTACTAGAGGAAAAACAATTAGTTTTGCATGTAGTTTCTTTCCGCAAAAAATGATATGATGATTCTTCTAATTTATTTTTGTCTTGACATTTTTTCCAGGTGTTTTCACCATAAGTTCAGGATATATATCATGAGCTCAAATTCCCAATTTTCTTGAAAATTTCTTATAAATGAAAGAATTTGTAGACTCTGAATCAAATAACACATTGTCGTAATCTAAGGCAACAATAAAAGTACCTAAAACTACTACATTCAATGACTCAGAATCTACTGAAGTAGTGTAAAAGGATTTCATAACCCCTTTAGGCTTGTAGTTGTGCTAATATTTCTCAGTTGACATCGTCATTGGACACTCATTTTCATAATGACCAATTTTATTTCACTTAAAACATCTTACCACAAGATTTTCATTTCCTTCTTTATAATATTCCTTATAATAAAGAGCAATTTGACTAGACATACCACACCAAATTCATTTCCCATACCATGATAAATATTCTCCATAATTCATTTTACCACACTTCTCACAAGATTGAAATTATATTTTATTACCTCTAGGATTCTTGGTTAATTATTTCCCTTTTCCTTCCAACTAGACCACTTTTTCTGTTTGCTCTCTCGGAAAACCTAGTGTTCAAAACCCCTATTTAAACCTTCTCATCACATCTATCATGTTCACCATAGATTTTGAATTTACGATAGGAAAGTGATAATCAATATCATGGCTTCAGTCCTAGGTAAAATTGATTTATCTTACTATTAATATCTCTGATTAAAATTAGAGCATACCATGCTAGTCGAGTGAACATTTCTTCTTAAGCGTCCACTGAGTCATCCTAATAACTAAATTCTAGGAATTTTTTTCCATCCTACGTCGATCCATCATAGAAAAATATTTCTCAATAAACAAATCATTGAATTAGTGCCAATAAATAGCATCAATCTCATCACTACCCCCGATATTTTTCACAATCTACCACCACTGATATGCTCCAACTTCAAAACAGTAACCATCAAGACTATCCTTTTTATGTTCTGAACACCCCATGGCATCAAAAATAATCTCCAGTTCATTAATCCGCCCTTCAACTTGAATTGGGTTAGATGATCCTATGAGTGATGTAGGAAGTTGTCCCATGAAATGATCCACTATAGACATGTTCCTAGGTGGTTGATCTGGCTGATCTCATTCATGGATACCACCACCATTTATATCCAGAGACAACTGTGCCATCACTACAATAGATTGTTTAGTTCTGATTATAACCATCTTAGGTTTCTGATGTGGATGGTTATTCTCCTCCATATTCCTTCCCAACGACATTTCCCTTTTCCCTCTGCGGAAAACCATTCTAAACATAGAAATAACTTTGGCAATGAAACATGGTAATCTGTAAATTTTATACCATTTCAATCTTATTGTATATTAATTAATTGGAAATAATTTAACAATACCATAACTCCTAGAGTTATCTAAACCTTCTTCTGATACTAACTATAAGGACCCGACCATAAACAATACATAATCTTGAATTAAGATAATATTTTATGTTTAGGATATTTTCAGGTTCAGAGTATTAGATAATTAGGCCATGACATATTAAATTACATTTCGAATATTACAATATAGACACTTCTACCCAGTATCAATTTCTTTCATAAAATAACAACTCTTGAAAAAAATAGTCATGACTAGTTCCATATTTTAGAAAGAATAAATTTTCATTGATCCCATCTTTGACCCTATTCATGTTTATTCCCTGTGAAAAACAATTCAAATAAAACATTGGATGAGCATAAAATGATAACTAAGGGACGCGCAAAAAAGGAAAATGTTATTTTTTTAAAAACTACAAGTACAAAAATTATTTCTCACACCCCGACATATGAATTTAATTTATTTAATTATTTTTCAACCTTAAAAATAATTTTTTGGGGCTCAGGGTGAGTCCTGGATGATGTTTCATAGTTCTAATAAAAAGTGTGCTTCTTGGGATCGACGTCGTTGGACGCACGGGCGAAGCGCGATGTAGTGAAGAATCACCTATGAAACTAGGTGGCCTTTTTGTTAATTGTATTATAATTAATCATGTGAATTCTTTTAATGTTATATTATTATTATTATTATTATTATTATTTAATATTTTTATGATGATTATTAATAATAATAATATTTGTATTAATATTATTTTTTATTTACTTTTATTTTATTTTATATTTATTTCTTATTTTCCTTTTATCTTTTTTTCTTCTCCTCCTTCCACATGGGTGTTCCCCCCATGTTCGTCTTCTGCTTTGAGCACCCCCCATCCACAACACTTCTCCCACCATCCCCCTCTTCTCCCCTACATGTGCACTCCACCCCTCCTGCTCGCCCACTACCCATTGCCTTCTCTTTGAAGCAAGCTGACACCAACCAACCTTACTCTCTATTGTCATGCCCGATCCTCTGGTCTCAATACAGTTAGCTCTTCACCTACATAAGGCACACCATTTACTCTTGGATTCCTTCTCCAATGCAGTAGTAGGAGTACTCGTCCGCCTCCATTAGCCATCGCTACCTCCTTCCCCTTGCGCAAAGCAGGACCAGCCTCGGCCTGCCCATGCTTCTCAGAACAACAACCTATCTGCCAACCAACTTACATAGATGCTTCCTGGATCACCCACACCATACCGACTTGTTGTGTCACACTCCTGCTATTTAGTATCCCTCACCTATGGTCTCTGGTTAGTCGGATTCCTGCCAGGCAGACAACTTCCGTTGGTCCGGCGTGACACCCTTCGGTGTGGCCCTTGCTACCCCCCTCCTATCAGACCCCCGACGAGGCCTTCCTCTGGTCGGAAACACATTTGGCAGACCTCCTTCCATGGCCGCAGCTTCTCCGTCCTTCCTCGAGCCAGTCCTCACTATCAGCATTGCCCCGACCAGCCCGCATTTTCTCGACGTCGCCTCTGCTAGTGCATCACACCCTTTCCGGCGTGTTTTTCCCCATCCTATGTTATACCATATTTTCATTGATATTTTATTTATATATATATATAAGTGTTTTGTTAATTAATTGTTTTTTTAAATCAGTTTTATATTTTAGGACCCGAACATGGTGTTTTTGGGTGACCGTCGATGTTGTGCATTGTTTTCGAAGTTGCCTTGTCATCAAGCCTTCGTTCTGAGGTTGTGTTTTCATCACGCTTTGATCTCAAGGTTGTATTTCCATTTTCACTTCCTTTTTAATTCATGAATCATTTATTTCATTCTTTCCACAAATTTTTTATTTATAAATATTGAAGTATAATTCTTAGTTTCATTATTTAGCATGAAATGGTTGGTTTGGACAGGTTAATAAATATTTTTCATATGAAATAGTGATTTTGTGTTTCATGGAAGT
Source organism: Viscum album (assembly GCA_963277665.1). Taxonomy (NCBI): domain Eukaryota; kingdom Viridiplantae; phylum Streptophyta; class Magnoliopsida; order Santalales; family Viscaceae; genus Viscum; species Viscum album. Next base: position 909,837,201 of record OY728161.1, on the reverse strand, counting down.
GATTCAAGTAGTTTTATGTTTAAAATAAGTGTGTATTTTTTTTCAAAGTGGGTTTTGGTTTTTTAAATAAATTGGTGTTGAGTTTTGTGGTGTTTTAAATTGTGTTGTTGATTAATGACCATTTAAGACTTTTATAAAAATGTATGTGCCCTGGGAAATGTAACTTGAATATTTTGAGATAATTTATCAATGTTTTGGTGATGATATGATGTGTTTTCACTGTTTAAAAAATTTAGATTTTGTGTTAATGGTAATTGCTGGATTTTGAAAAAGAAATGGTTTAAGGCCCATTTTCCCACTTTGTGAATGTTAGTGAATTTTTTTATTATGAAAACCTCATGTTGATGTATGTAATTCAAGATGTGTGTGTGTGTATAATATAAAGAATTTCCTTACTACATAATCCCCTTGATCCATTATAAGAGTGTCTAATGTTAGGTCTTTATGTTCTTTGATAAATGGTATGAGATCACTCATAGGAGTGGCTCGGGGTGATTCGTATTGGGCATTATTATATATGTATGTATGTATTTATGTATGTATGTATGTGATGGGATACTCGGCTGGAATAAGTTGGTTCATCCATTTTTTTAAATACATATGGCATGGGACTCTAAAATATTGAGAGAATATTCTAAAAATGATGGCTACACTGGTAGGTTACAGTACCGACCAGGGTCCCATCGTAGGTGGATGTATTGGGTTTATTACTATGGGATTTTTTCCTCAGCCTGAATAAGAATGTATGGTCGAGCATTTTTTTCATTTGGATTTCATCGTGTGTTACATATCAACTGAGATTAGGTATCTTGAATTGGTGTATTATTGTTTATTCATGATATCCTATAATCACCAATGTTTATTTGGCTTTTGTTACATTTAGTAGTGATTATGATACTTATATATACCTACATTTCCCTTGTTATGTGATTTCTTTTGTGCATTTTTTTATATTGTTTTCCATGGAAAGTGGTAAAATGGTTTTGATTAGGTTTCTAAAAATGGGTTTCAAATGAAAGTGTTTAATCCTCTTGTTAAAAATATGAAAATATAAACATCATGTTTCCTTTATAAAATGACATTATCATAAATAAAATGTGTCTATATTTGAATATGGTTAAGGGAAATACATTATACATTCTTTTTATGTAAATTTTTATTAAAAACATACTTTTATAAATTGTAGTTCAAACTAGAAATTGTGTTTCATAACATTAAAAGGTAGTGATTTAGAAAAAGATATTTTGTTAGCGTACTTAGTTGTAATAATCATACCTATAGTACTCTTCTATTTTTAGTGGTTGTGCAGCTTATAGATTGATTGTGTTTTCCCTAGGCGATGGTTGATCGTTGAGTTGGAGAGTGACCCTTGAGGTCACATAGAGTTAGTTCGGACGTTGATGTTGGTTAGTTTTAGTTTCATTGTTTCCTTTTTTGTTGTTTTAATTGGTTTTTTATTCTATGCTGCTCAATATTAATTTATACTACTTCATTAATTTGTATTGGGAAAAACCATTCCCACAGTCACTATTGATTCCCTGGCACTTGTCACCAACTCGAGAGGATTGAGAATGCCTCTCAGGCTATGTCGCAGACCGGCTCGGGTGATCGGTTCAGGGTCGACCTGGGTTGGTTTGTGACAAAATGGTATCATAATAGCATAGATCTTACTAGATATCACATTTAAGCATTATCATTATTATTTGGGATGTCAAGGTAGATGGAATGGGAATGATGGGACTTGAGGGGTAGGTGCGGGAAAAGAGTCACAAACTCTAGCGGGTTATTGTGGAATGTTTTTTATTGTGATATAAAAAATGGAGTTGGGCTAATATTCTTCCTATGCTGCATGACCTGGATAACCATGTGAATCTAAGGACATGGTCAAAAAAGACTATCTATGTTGGTGACATGTTTGACATATGGACACCAACTATATAGTTTAGTCACCCACTGACAGTAGTTCCCTGTATGAGTTGGTTTGGGCCACTTCTATCTTCTGGATGTTGTTTGCATCAGAAAAAAAAATGGTTTTGAAAAAACAAAATGTTTTTAGAATGATATGTTTAAATTGTGGATTTCATTAAAAGATATTAGTTGAATGATTTGTTTTTGAAAAAAAATGAAGTGGTTTTATTTTGTTCATGGTGTTCCTAGGGGTGCTCACATGGATTGTGGTATGATGGAATTTGAACGGATGTCTGTTATAGTGGATGGATGCCCATGGAGGCACAAGGACATATATGTGAGTGAGATCTTAAATAATACAAATGGGAAGGGATTAACCCACAATGAATGTTTTAAATTTTAAATGTTTTTAAAAAGAATGTTTTGATTCTATGATCGCTTGATTCCTTCTATTTATAGCATGTCAACTATGCGGTGTTTGACTTTGATGATTTTAATTTATTGAGTTGGCCTTTCATGAGTTCCTTACTTTTCTTGTCCAGCGGTTCCCCATAGAAGCTTATATGGGTGATTGTAGTGCGGTAAATTTAGATAAGGATTTTATGAATGAGTTTCGGAAGTTAGATCCACCTCTCTTTTATGGTAATACAGACCCCTATATAGCAGAGGATTGGATGAGGTTGATTGAAGCTGTCTTTAATCTCATTGAGTTTCTTGAGTTATTGAAGGCCATGTTTGAAACCTTCAGGCTTGAAGGTTCACCATAGATGTGGTGGAAGTCAGAGTCTCAGAACAAGCCCCATCAAGAGAATACGTGAGATTTTTTCAATACTTTGTTCATTCGTCAGTATTTATTGGAAGAGAAAAGGGTGGGAAAAAGGAAGGATATGTGTTATTTGTAGAATGGAAAAAGATATGTGATGGAATATTTATAGCACTTTGTGGATCTTGTCCCTTACAATTCAGTGTATTCTACAGATGACTTCATGAAGGCTTGACGCCTCAAGGATGGAATCCTCCCTGATCTATAGTGAAAGGTGTTGGCGTCCTACCTAACATCATTTTCTGATGAGGCATGACAAGATTTTCATGTCAAAGCCATGATGGTGGGAGTGCTCAATGTGTTCCCCCCTCCTAAAATTATTAGGAGTAGTGGGGATACATCAAACAAGAATATGTGTAAGCGAACGAAAGTCTTTGGAGTAGGTCATGGAATGAAAAGGTCTCGGGATCTTTTATCAACCTCTTAGGAGCGATTGATCCTTGTGAGTTATTAGTTTGAAAATCTAGGTCACAAGAAGTCTTTATACATATGTAGAACTAATCCATGTCTTGCTTGCAGATATTTCGATCACTTTCAATGATTCTGTTGAGCCATCGCTAGAATGCTTCATGGGGGAAGATCGAAAAAAGTGATGTGTTGTTGGGTTTCTGTTTTATTTTTCATATGTAAGATTACTTCTTGTGTAAGGGACCTCTTATCGTTGCAGTGTACTGATAGTGTTTTGGGTTTTAAAATGTATGGGAATTTCATGGTTCTTTGGATGAACTCCATTTTTCAATGCAAACATGGTTTTATTTAAAAATTTTGTCCATTCATTTTTCAAATCAAAATATGTATGTTTCTTGTTGGTATTATTAGAACCTGACAATGAGGCAGGAGACACTTCATCCATTATAGCTCCATCCAAAAGGCCTTGGAGGGAATCCGACACATAATCAGGAACCATAGGGAAATTTTACGAAGATTGGCTAAGGTTATTCCGATATTTTTGCGTTGAGGTAGTTTTAGCGTGTATGTTGTGGTATTTTGGTCCTTGTAATTATCCTATTGTCATAAGGGAATGATGGACTTATCCCTTGTGAAATATCAGTAATTGTGCGTTTTTGGATTTGAGTTTCCAACCAGTGGCCTTGGGTGGACAACCGATGTGAATCAGTTGTGACTTTAGTTTCTGTCAATCCCGAAGTGATGAGTTGTGAGGAGTTCTTTGTCGTAGATTCATTGATACAATCTGTGGGGCCCTCCCTCCCTTCCAATGGGGTGATGTTTTTGGGGTTAGTGTGGTGTTTTTTCCGGTCCTTTTCCTTTCAGATGGGACTGAGTGGTTGAAGTGTTCTTGCTATGTTTTGTTTATCTTGAGTAAGTCTCGATTCAGATACCAGTTGAACTATTATAGTGGAGATTCCATTCAGGCCTCCCCTGTGCTGGTAATTTGTTTCAAAAATAGGGTTAAGTCTCATTGGTGGTTGATGAAATATCTATGTGTTAAGAGGATAGATCGTGTTGTGTGGAATCCTTAGGTGTTGATTGGTCAGCTAGATGGTGTTGGGGATTTCTAAGGAAGGAAAGCATTATGGTGGGGAGAATTGTCACACCCTAACCTATGGGTTGAATTTATTTAATTATTTTTCAACATTAAAATATTTTTTCTTGTGGTTCAGGGTGAGTCCCAGACAATTTTTTTGAGTTCTAATTTAAAGTTCATGTCTTAGGTTTGACATCGTTGGAGGCACGGGCGGAGCGCGATGTTTCGCGGCTTCACCCATGCAACTGTGTGGCCTCTTCGTTAATTTTAATATTACTAATGATATGAATTCATTTATTTTTATATTATTATTAAGGTTATTATTATTTTTATTAATAATATTATTATTAATTTTATTAATATAAGTATTAATTTTATAAATTTCTTTTATTTTATTTTATAATTATTTCCTCTTCACCATTATTGTTTTTTTCATTTCCTATTTCTTATATGCGAGTGTCCCCCCTGCCAATATTCTTCATCCGTGCAGTGCACCCCACTCCGTAGCACTACTCCTATCATCCCCCTCATCTCCACTGCATGTGCGCTCCACCCATCATGCTCTCCTGCTTCCCATCGCCCTCCTGCTCCTTACAACAAGCCGATGCTGACTTCCCTTCAATTCTGATGTCCATCCCCGCTACTCCTGTCTCGACCCAGCCGGCTCCCCTGCCTCATGCGGCACACCACTCCCACCTGGATGCCTCCTCCAACGTAGCGGTAGGACTACCTGACCCCCTCCTTTATCCAGAACGACCTCCTTCCTCTCGCGCGTAGCAGACCTGGCCTCAGCCACCCCTGCTTCTTAGCGCAGCAGCCTACCCACTGGCCACCTCGCACCGCCTCTACCCAGCTCACCCACACCATGCCCACCGGCAACCTCACACTGTTGTTGTTCGGAATGTCTCACTAGAATCCCCTGGTCAGCCTGATTCGAGCCACGCAGACCCATTCTGATGGTCCGGCATGACACGCTCCGGTGCAGCCCTTACTGGTAGGCGTGACCCCCCCCCCCCCCCCCCCCCCCCCCCCAAACCGATAGCTTCTCATAACATCCTCTGACCGGCAGTCCCTTTGGCCGAACTCCTTTAGTGGCCTCACCTTCTCCGGCCTTCCACCGGCTAATCCGCACTATCCGCGTTGCCCTGACCGGCCCACGTTTTCCCGACGTCATCTGCTAGTGCGCCACACACATTCTTGCGTTTTTTATCCATCCTCTGATATTCCCACCTTTAATATATATTTGATATATATATATATATATTACAATGGATTGATAAGGGGTTTTGTTTATTAATTTTTGTTTTGGGTCGGTTTGATATTTTAGGATCTGCGCAGGGTGATTCTGAGACAACTACTTTATCGCGCCTTGTTTCCAATGTTTCCTTGTTGTCGCGCCTTAGATACATGGATGAGTTTTTAAAATGCATTGATCTTGATGTAGTATTTCCTTTTTCACTTAATTTTTAATTCACGATTCATTTATTTAATACTTTTCACACCTGGATTAATTTATAAATATTGGATTTTAATTTTTGGTTACATTGTTTAGTATGAAAAGGTTTGTTTGGACATGTTAGTAAATATTTTACTTTGGAAATAGTTATTATGGGTTTTGTGAAAGTGATTCGGGTTGTTTAATATTTAAATTAAGTATACTTTTTTCAAAGTGGGATTTTGTTTTATAAATAAATTTGGGTTGATTTTTGGTGTGTTTTAAAATGCCTTGTCAATTAATAACCATTTGACACTTTTATAAAAATGTTTGTGCCCTGGGAAATGTAACCTGAATATTTTGAGATAATTTATCAATGTTTTGTTGTTGATATGATGTTTTTACCTCTGTAAATAATGTGGATTTTGTGTTAATGATAAATGATGGTTTTTGAAAAATAAATTGATTAAGTCCAGTTTGGCCACTCTGTGAATGTTAGTGAAAATATGATTATTTTGAAAACCTTTTATGGATGTTTCTTATACCATACTTTCATGCATATAATTGATAGGATGTCCTTACTAAGGACTCCTCATGATCCATTAGGAGTGTGACTAATGTTGGACTCTTTATATTCTTTGATAAATGTTATCAGACAAGTCATTGTAGTGGCTATGGGGGATTCATGTTTGCATTATATATATATATATATATATATATATATATATGAGATTGGATGCTTGGAAGGAATATGTTGTCTCACCCCCTTTTCTAAATACTTTATATATGTTAATCTAGCATATTAAGAAAATATCCCAAGAATTATTGCTACATTGGTAGGTTATGGTAATAACCGATATCCCATAGTAGGTGGATAAAATGGGTTTATTACTGTGGGATTTTCCCTTAGTATCCCTAAGAAAGGATTGTGATAAAATTTGGATGTTTTTATTTCCTTGTCTGTAACATGTCAACAGGGATGAGGTCGCATGTATTGATGACTTCTGGTTTATTATTGATCTCTTGGGTTCAGCCATGTCTATTCTGTTTTTGATGCATGTTGTAGTGCTCATGCTGCTTATATAAACCTACGTTTCCCTTGTTATGTGATCACTTTTGTGCATTTTTATACTATTTTCCTTGGAATGTTGTAATCTAGTTTAGATTAGGGTTCAATAAATGGTTTTCAAATGAATTTTTTTAATCCTACATGTAAAAATATGGGAATATAATCATCACTTTACCTTTCTAAAATGTCATTGTCACTAAAGAAATGAATCTAGATTTGAAAATGGTTAAGGGAAATGGTTCGAACATTTATTTTAAGTAATATATTAAAAAATACTTTTAAAAATTGTAGTTCAAACATGAAATGGTGTTTCTTTTATTTTAAATGTAATGAATTGTGAATAGATATCGTGCTATCCTACTGAGTTTTAAAACTAACACCAATAGTTATTTTCAGATTTTAGTGGTTGTGCATGATATAACATGATGGTGTTCGCCCTGGCCGATGCTTGATCGTTGAGTTAGAGAGTGACCTGCGAGGTCACATAGCAATAGATCATATGTTGAGTTTGGTTAGGATTAGTTTATTTTGTTCATGATAAGTCATTTTTTGGGTTTATTTATTCTGTGATGCTATGTATTATTTTCTAGTTATTTATTTATTTGTATTTTCAAAAATCATTCCCACTATCACTGGTGATGCCATGACGCTTATCGCCTATCTGGGAGGATCATGAACGCCTCTCGAGCCATGTTGCAGACCGGCTCGGGTGATCAGTTCAGGGTCGACCCTCGTTGGTTCGTGACTTGAATAATTTATCACATGTAATTATTTTCACCTTTATGAAGTAGTAAATACCATTCAATTAATTAAATATCATTTTATACCCTTTTGTAACCAAAATATTTCCATAAAACCCCTAGACAACACACATAACATATAAATATAAATTAGAACATAAACTTACTTAATTGGAATAACCATACAGTCGACTTCCACACAAATCATTAAACGGAATAGCCATACATTATACTACTATACATAATGAATTAGAGGTTATAAAATAACAACCCAGACAGGTTTATCAGGGAACCACCCATCATTTGGTTTATCACGTAACCACATGTCAAATGTCCAAGTACCATTATAAAATCATAACTCATAAAATATTACAAATAAAAAAATTTCAATAATAACATTTTAGAAGAAATCACAAGAAATAATTTCAAGATATTTAAATAATAAATCCATTTCAGAAACCATTTTAAATACCAAAACAACAAAAAATTGAAATAGGGAATTTTCTTCCTTTTAAAAACATTAAGGCTTATAAAAGAATACAACTGACGATTACGGTGGGGGAGAAGTCATCGCCACCACAAACGTTAAAAACATTCCTTTTGTAATTTAGTAAAATTCTTCATATAAAAAAGATAACATTTTAATGAAATTAAAAGTAAAAGGGGATTATTATATTTCGTATAAAAGAAGAATGTGTATATTATTAAAACATTCATCCATTAATGAAAATTGAGACGAAGTCCCTAACCTCGTGTCTGACATGACCCATTTGTTATATAATTTCCTGAATAATAATCATAAGATAATTTCAATATGCTTAAGAACCTATTTCAACATTATTATTCTTTTTATATCACTTATTACCTTGCTATAACTTTTAGTTAATTATTTGAGTTCATGTCTGACATTTTTCTGATGTTCAAAACAAGAGTTAAAAATGAACTAGTTATAATTATAAATTGTCCCTGAGGTCGAAATTACATTATATAAATAATGATATTCATGAATAATATATAATATATATCATATATAACTATTATATATATGTATTTATAATAATACATAACATTTGGAGGTAAGGAATTAAATGCAACATTCATGGAGACGGTAAGCCGTACGTATGTATTAACAATAATTTCATTTCTATTTCATATTTAATGGAATTAAAACGTAATGATGCATACTTATATAATAATTATAGTATAATATCATATGAAATGTAAATAACTCCATCATTTATATGTTCCACATATTGCATGAACGAATAATATCATATTGATGGGCGATAGTATGCACTTTCTGAAATGAAATTATCGTATTTACCCATTATGGAATCCATAAAGGTATTATATAAATGAAAAATACATAAGCATAGAAAAAATATAAATATAATATATATTAAATATAAATAGTTTTTCATCATAATAGACACTATGAGTGGTGGTGGGAGATAATTGAACAATCATCCTTTCGTGTGGTAGTTGTTCGTCGTCTATTGAAACAGTATGTTCATTTGCCATTATATGGAGGTGTGTAACGCCCCGACCCCAGTTACCCAGAGTCGGTGCATTATTACATAACATTGGCATGATCACAAGAAAGATCAAATCTCGAAAGACCGATTGGTTTAGTAGCCTTGGAAACACTAGATATATTCATAAGTTTTACATTACATCATAAAATGAAAAACTACTACAACAACATAATGTATCCATAATCCACACTACTATCCCCTCATAATATCACTGCAGATCATTCATAATTTACTTCTTCACATCCTGGGGAAAAATAAAACATAGAAAAGGGGTGAGCTCAAATGCCCAGTAAGGATAACAATATAGCGGAAACTTTCATAAATAAGAATAAACATTTAAGGCAATGCATTACTAAAACAAAAGCCTTTTAAAATTGAACTTCAACATGGTATGGCAAAAGTAAAATGAAATAATGCCATTTACTTATTCACATGGATATTCTACTAATCGAATAATCACATGCAATAATCAATAACCACTTTCATAATGTTGGAATGCATAATGCCAGACTATCATAACCACATAGCCAAGGCCTCGTGCCAAGACTACAAATAAGATTTTGTCAAGGCCTTGTGCCAAGACACTAGTTTGTCTCATGAGACCTACCGATGCATCGAGTAGCTATAGCGGGCTCCACCCGTCACTTATTAAGTCCAATGCATTCCCATATGAAAAGGTTTAAACATAACATAAACATTCGTATTAAAACTAGCATACGAAATGTCAATACTTTCACAATAAACTATGAATGGTATAAAAATAGCACATCCACAGTCAAACATATCACAAAACCTTCAATACAATATAGAAGTTTTGTATCATAATAAATCAACTTCAAATAATCTTAAAATCCATCAAAGGATGTTGACATAGATGAAATCAAAATTCTTTTTAAAGAAATATCTCCTTTTATTTTGAAATCATTTAAGATCCATATAAAATAAAACATTTTCTTTGAAAATATTCTTATAAGCTTGTATGGGAAGCTTCGACGATTTTATAACGGCGGAAAATAACCGCACCCGCCGTATAAGTTAAAAAAAACATTCTTACCTCAATTCTGTCGAAAAGGTTAAAAAAGGACCTTGTTTTGAAAACGACGGAAAGATTCCTTTATAAACCTCTTATAAAAAGTCAAACAAGGGTATAAATGACTTTAACCCATATTCTTGTAAATAGTAAAAATGTTTTGAAATACTTTTCGAAGAAACATGGATGTGGATGATAAAGAGATCTCAGTAGATTATTACATATAAACAACCTCGGATAATGAAGAGATTGTGAAATAACCCTTACCTTGTACTTTTCCTTGGTTGGGGTAGGTTAACCTCCTGTATAATGGTGAAATAATTTTTATTAAATTATACAAGAATCATATACATTAATATGATATCATATATGATCTTTTAATATTGATTTGATAATAATATCTTAGTATTATCGTTGTTTCGGGTGTTAACTTACTTGTTTTCTTTCATATGTTTTGTTACGTAAGACATGTTTGTAAAGGATAGGTTGTATATTATTCATATCCAGAATGATATCAAGTCCTTAAACATCATTTTTAAATCATAAAATGATAATTACGCTTTAATGGTTACGATGGAGAATGAATCTCATCGCGTTCGTGGAGACGGTAGTCCGTACGTACGCACGAGCGACAATATCATTCTTTTGATATTAAAATAATATATAAATGGATGGTATATCATATATACAGAATCATTAACATGTTATATTTATTATTTACATGAGTTACACATCATTATTATACCCATCCAAATAATATTATATTGAATAACAATTACACCACGACGTGGAGACGGTAAGCCGTACGTACGCACGTATGGTGACATGTTATTCAAAGGGTGGATAGAATACTGAATATGATTGTACCATATTTATAATAACATCACAGTATATGTGAGATACTGGAGTTATTATTTCAGAATGGTAAGAACAAAGGAAGAAGAAGTGGAAGAAGAAATGAACTTAGAAAAGGGTGGTGAAATCATTACCTCTTCTTCGGGTTCTTCCTTTTGATTTGATCAAAAGGGCTCCTTAGGTTGGCTTTCTGATCAAACTAAGGCCTCTAGGTTGTATTGAGGGATGTTGGGAGAGTATTTGGGCAGAGTTTGGCCGAACCAAAAGGCTTTGAAGGTGTGAAGAAATGAGAAGGAGGAGTGCCCTTTTATAAGAGGGGTGAGGGGCACCTTTGGAAAAGCTAGAAATATTAATTTATAATAAATTCATATTCGGTTTCTAAAGGCTCCAAAGTTGACTATTCAAAGGATAAGGTGGGGATAGGTCGAAAACCACTCAACCAATAGAATTTAGACAGGTTTGGGTACTTATATTAACCTTATCTTTAAGTATTAACTCTAAGTTAATTAGTTTCACTTTTACAATGTCTTTTTGTATTTTTATATAATATGGTTAATAAACTTACTATATACATCCAAGCGACCCCCAAGTGGTCCATTAATGATTAACCTATCATAATATAAGTCTCTTGGCCGAACCTTAGATTTTTAGGAATTTAATATCAATTAATAATATAATATTTGTTTTAAGAATTCTTTTATGTCAATTTTGACACTATTCATTAGTTGATTTTTGTGAAACTCATAACAGATTTATTACTTCGAACAAAGTCAATTAAATCAATCCTAATATATCATATTATCCTAGAAAATTAGTTTAATTCATTAAAAGTTTCATATTATATTTATTTGGGTATTTATAATATCAATTATTTTAATTTTTCACTATTATAGTAATTACTGCATCATCATTGTGTCATAAATTAAATAAATTATTAAATGTCTAAAAATTATAAATAAAATATCATTATGTAGGAAATCTTTTTAGATTTATAATGAATATTTATAATCGAAAATCCAACATGTATAACCCTATGTAAAAATTGTTCTTCTAAAAGATGTAAGCTTATACCATTTTTATTTTTATTTTAACTTTATTATTATAATGTGTCCCTACCACATACAAGTGGCTTCAAGGGGTCCCCAAATTGACCCAAGGATGCCCATGGTCGGGTATGTGTCCACCAATAAGGTTAGGACACGTTCTAGGGTAATTTGGTATTATTATAATATTATTTTTTAACCCTTATTTACCGGATTTACCCTTTAACCATGGTAAATAAAATATTTACCGCAGTAATTATTCAAAATGTCTAAAAATAAAAGTTACCTATTTACACAATTTGAACATCCTGATTCCAAATATGGAATCCATTTTCCTAAATTCAAAACACAGAAGTGGCAGAAATTAATTTAAAATTAATTCCCGCTGTTAAAACAAAAAGCGTGTTTTTAAGAGATAATAACTATCAAAAGATTGACACTTGTTTATGTTCGGTTTAATTGTACAATTATGTCCAATGACCAAAATTATATTAAATGGTAAAAATATATTCTAAATATACTTTAAAACCACTAAAATTCATAATTTATCACTATTAATTATTTTGATTAAAAAAGTTGTTTTTAATTAAAATTTAGTAATTTTCACTATTCATCAAAATATAAAAGTTATCCGAAAAGTACCAAAATTTCACCCTAGGATAATTTCGATATTCCGAATCCAAAAATGAAGTCCATTTTGAAATATAAAATATATATGATTTCAAAAAGTAGGTATTACTATTTACAACGGCTAGTTTAATTAGTTGTGGTGTGTGTTAGAACTCGAGGTTGCGTACAACACACGCTATCGCATTATTCGAAGGGAAACGTACCGTAGAAGCTTGGGGTGTTACATTCTCCCCTCCTTCAAATAATTGCGTCCTCGCAATTTCTAGGGTATTACTGCATAAAAAGACTCGGGTGGTTCTTCATTATAAGTTCCTCGGGTTCCCACGTTGCCTCTTCCATCTTATGATTTCTCCACAAAACTTTTACCAGACGCGTCGTCCGGTTTCTCAGTACTTGTTCTCTTGTATCAAGAATCCTGACGGGCTCTTCGCAATAAGACAGATCGGGTTCCAGTTCTAATTCCTCATAGGTGAGTACATGCGTTGGGTCAGGCATGTATTTCCTCAACAGAGATACGTGGAACACATCGTGAACTTTGGAGAGACTTGGCGGCATTGCCAATCGGTAAGCTACAGCCCCAATTCGTTCTAGAATTTCGAAAGGTCCGATGTACCTGGGACTCAATTTACCTTTCTTACCAAAACGTATGACTCCCTTCCACGGAGATACCTTCAGGAAAACATGATCACCGACTTGAAATTCCAAATCCTTCCTTCGATTATCGGCATAGCTCTTCTGCCTACTTTGAGCTGCTTTGATGTGATTTTGGATTACTTTCACCTTTCCACCGTTTCCTCCACCAGTTCTGGGCCTACAAGTTTTCTTTCACCAACGTCATCCCAACAGGTTGGTGTACGACATCTCTTTCCGTATAACGCTTTATATGGTGCCATCTGAATACTCGAATGGAAGATATTGTTATAGGAAAATTCTACCAGAGGTAAATATTGATCCCACATACCCTGAAAATCAAGTGAGCAAGATCTCAACATGTCTTCTAAGGTTTGAATAGTCCGTTCTGATTGTCCGTCTGTCTGAGGGTGGTAAGCAGTGCTCAAATGAAGTTCAGTATCCAGGGATTTCTGATGACTTTTGCAGAATCTTGAAGTAAAACGGGGATCACGATCAGAAACAATCGATAGGGGTACACCATGAAGTCTCACAACTTCATTAATGTATAGTCTTGCTAGACGTTCCAGGGGTAGATCTTCTCTTATAGCAAGAAAATGTGCTGACTTGGTAAGACGATCAACAATAACCCATATTGCATCGTTCCTTCTAGGAGTCTTTGGTAGCCCCATGACAAAGTCCATCGTAATATTGTCCCATTTCCACTCCGGTATGGGAAGAGGTTGCATGACTCCTCCAGGCTGTTGCCTTCCAGCTTTCACTTGTTGACAAACCATACATCTTGACACAAAATCAGCAATCTCCCTCTTCATGTTGTCCCACCAAAAATGTTCCTTCAAATCTCTATACATTTTGGTGCTCCCAGGGTGTATAGAGAAATTGGAACTATGAGCGTCATCCAGCAATTCTCTTTTTAGATCAGGTATATTGGGAACACAAAGTCTCTTCCCGAATTTCAAAATTCCATCTTCATACACAAATTCTCTCAATCTCCCATCATTCACAGCTTTAATCTTCTTCTTAAATTCTTCATCATCAGTATGAGAACTCTTAATCCTTTCTAGTAAAGATGGTTTGGCAACCATTTGAAAAAGCATTGATGTTTCACCTTCCCTGGTTATTCCCATGTCCATCTTCACTAGATCCATGAAAATTGGATCCCTTTCAATTCTCATCATGTTCAGAACTCCATGGTCTTTTCTGCTCAAAGCATCTGCTACTTTGTTTGCTTTCCCCGGGTGGTAGTGTATCGTGCAATCATAATCCTTGAGTAATTCAAGCCATCTCCTTTGCCTCATGTTGAGTTCTTTTTGTGAGAAAATATACTTCAAACTCTTGTGATCAGTATAAATCTCACATTTTTCACCATAGAGGTAGTGCCTCCATATCTTCAAAGCAAAGATCACAGCTGCTAACTCAAGATCATGAGTAGGATAGTTTTGTTCATGAATTTTCAACTGTCGTGATGCATAGGCAATAACTCTATCATTCTGCATAAAGACACAACCAGGTCCTTTCTTTGACGCATCACTATAAATAACGAACCCATCATTCCCCGATGGTAGAGTCAATATAGGAGCATTGACTAATCTTCTCTTCAGTTCTTCGAAACATTCTTCACACTCTTTTGTCCAAATAAATTTAACCCCTTTACGTGTGAGCTTCGTTAATGGGTTAGCCAATCGGGCAAAATTCTGGACGAAACGTCGATAATAACCTGCCAAGCCAATAAAACTACGTACCTCAGTTATACTCGTAGGTGCTGGCCATTCTTGGATTGCCTTGGTCTTAGAAGGATCAACAGAGATTCCATCTTTAGAGACAATATGGCCAAGAAAAGAAATCTCTTGAAGCCAGAATTCACACTTGCTAAACTTTCCATATAATTCATGCCTCCTCAGAGTCTTCAAGATAATGCGCAAGTGATTTTCATGATCTTCGTAGGTTTTGGAGTATACCAAGATATCATCAATAAATACCACCACAAATTCATCGAGATACTCCTTGAAAACTCTATTCATCAGATCCATGAATACAGAGGGTGCATTAGTCAATCCAAACGACATTACAGTAAACTCGTAATGCCCGTACCTGGTTCGAAATGCTGTCTTCGGAATGTCTTCCTTCTTTACACACAACTGATGGTATCCAGATCGAAGGTCAATCTTTGAAAAGTATTGAGCTCCATGCAGTTGGTCAAATAAATCATCAATACGAGGTAGGGGATACTTGTTCTTTATCGTTATAGCATTGATCTCCCTGTAGTCAATACATAACCTCATAGATCCATCTTTCTTTTTAACAAAAAGAACAGGGGCTCCCCATGGAGAAACACTAGGGAGAATAAATCCCTTATTACTCAATTCCTCTAGTTGTTTCTTTAGTTCGACTAACTCTACAGTGGCCATTCTATTAGGGGTCTTCGATATAGGCATTGATCCAGGAATCAAATCAATGGAAAACTCTACTTCTCGTTCTGGAGGATGTCCAGGTAAATCTTCCGGAAATACATCTACAAACTCTTTCACAACAGGTACATCCTCTATTTGAACATTCCTTTCCTCATCGACAGTTATTTCATTCTCTTCCTCCCCAATAATTGAATTAAGTTGAGCTATAGGGGGTGGATCTAAATAAGAATTAGGTGGTGACGATTCTGCTCTAAAAATAAGGTGCTCCTTATCATTATCATCAAGAATCGTAACCTCTTTCTTCTTACAATAAATCTTCGCATCATAGTCCGAAAGCCAGTCCATACCGAGGATTATATCAAACTCAATCATAGGTATGACGATGAAATCAGCAGATAAAGAAAATTTATGTGCTCTAATGGGGACTGATTCACAAAACTTTGTTGCAACGATACTTCCCTTAGGAGTTTTAACTGACAACTCCCTTATTAAATCAAATTGGAAATATCTAATTTTCTTAGCAAACTGGGAAGATATGAAACAATGCGATGATCCAGAATCAAATAATGCATTTGCTAAACTTGAGGAAACCATTAAATTACCTGCCACCACATCTTTCGGAGCTTCTACCTCAGCAGTAGTGATAGCATAAGCCTGGCCTTGATCCCTTGGCCTTTTCTGAGGTAAGTTCTCCTGACGCTTAGGACATTCATTTGCATAATGCCCCATCTCCCTGCAATTGTAGCACTGAACATTGGTAGCTTCCTTCTTCCCCTTGCAATCATGAGCTTGGTGGCCTTTTTCACCACACTTGTAACAGACTCCCATTCCCTTCAGGCAAGCACCGGGGTGTTTCTTCCCGCACTTACCACAAGATGGATATTCAACCTTTCCCTTCTTCCCCTTATTTCCATTCCCAGATTGATCAGCAGGTCTCTTCTTCTCTTGCTTTGCTTTAAAGTCATAAGACTTAGAGAATTCCTTTTCGGTCTTGATAGCACATGAGACAATGTCTTCGTACGATGAAAAGGATTGTGAGACTAATGCTCGACGGAGAAATGGTTTTAACCCATCAAAGAAACGATCAATCTTACTTCTTGGGTTGCGAATATAATCACCAGCGTACCTCGCTAACCTTGTAAAGTTAGCCTCATACTTTGTGACATTATCATCCTCCTTTTGTCTCAGACTCAGAAATTGCCTTTCCATATCTGCTCGATGGTCGCGAGGAAAGTATTTTTCTAAAAATAGATCTTTGAACTCCCTCCATTCCATGTTTGATACTTCATCATCTTCCTTCATGTTTTGAATCAATGACCACCATTGATCAGCATCTCCAGTGAGGCGGTAAACTGCCATGGTAACTTTTTCCCTTTCACTACTCCCCAAAGCCTGAAATATTTTCTCTAGGGAAAATATCCATTGCTCAGCTACTAAGGGATTTGTACTCCCATTGAACGTTGGTGGTTGTTGTCTCATGAATCGATCTAACATTGATCCTCCACGCTGCGGATCAGGGTGCTCCATACGGGTAAGGTTATTATTCATAACCTGAGTAAGTTGTCCCAGTATGGTGATTAGCTGATCGGCACCAGTTGCATCACCAGCCCCACTATAATTATCTTGAGCAGGAGGGCAATCCCTACATGGAGTGCGCGCATTGATACGGTTTCCATTTCTTCCACTAGGCGCCATTTCTAAACAATGGCATAAACTAGATCAGTTTATGAATCAAAATACATAATCCCATACTTATAAAACACTTAACATAAATTGAACTATTTATGGATATAATCCATAATCATAAAAATGTTTTTCTTTGAGGAATTATATACTCATAAACCCTTCATAATGATTTGTAAAGATAATGAGAGTTATCCTAAGCATATCCCCCGGGAGTGTCGTAACCAAGAGTGCAGCAAGGCCCGTTGTCGTGCACCAGTTCCCGTTCGAGTCTAGCTCAAAGCGGTGTTTTCGGGTTTTACCCCTAGGTACATCTGTGCCAGAGCTGCCTCTACCTGCTCGTATCCAGACAGGGATGTATTGCTCGGAAAACTCACAAAATCTCTACAATACCAAAATTCTAGGAAGTTCTTCTATACTAATCCTCAAAGTTCATCTTAGGTCTACGTGCTCTAATCAGAGTTTATCTAAATCTAGCTTCCAAGGTTCGTACTAAACTTCCTCTGATACCAACTGTAACGCCCCCACCCCAGTTACCCAGAGTCGGTGCATTATTACATAACATTGGCATGATCACAAGAAAGATCAAATCTCGAAAGACCGATTGGTTTAGTAGCCTTGGAAACACTAGATATATTCATAAGTTTTACATTACATCATAAAATGAAAAACTACTACAACAACATAATGTCTCCATAATCCACACTACTATCCCCTCATAATATCCCTGCAGATCATTCATAATTTACTTCTTCACATCCTGGGGAAAAATAAAACATAGAAAAGGGGTGAGCTCAAATGCCCAGTAAGGATAACAATATAGCGGAAACTTTCATAAATAAGAATAAACATTTAAGGCAATGCATTACTAAAACAAAAGCCTTTTAAAATTGAACTTCAACATGGTATGGCAAAAGTAAAATGAAATAATGCCATTTACTTATTCACATGGATATTCTACTAATCGAATAATCACATGCAATAATCAATAACCACTTTCATAATGTTGGAATGCATAATGCCAGACTATCATAACCACATAGCCAAGGCCTCATGCCAAGACTACAAATAAGATTTTGTCAAGGCCTTGTGCCAAGACACTAGTTTGTCTCATGAGACCTACCGATGCATCGAGGAGCTATAGCGGGCTCCACCCGTCACTTATTAAGTCCAATGCATTCCCATATGAAAAGGTTTAAACATAACATAAACATTCGTATTAAAACTAGCATACGAAATGTCAATACTTTCACAATAAACTATGAATGGTATAAAAATAGCACATCCACAGTCAAACATATCACAAAACCTTCAATACAATATAGAAGTTTTGTATCATAATAAATCAACTTCAAATAATCTTAAAATCCATCAAAGGATGTTGACATAGATGAAATCAAAATTCTTTTTAAAGAAATATCTCCTTTTATTTTGAAATCATTTAAGATCCATATAAAATAAAACATTTTCTTTGAAAATATTCTTATAAGCTTGTATGGGAAGCTTCGACGATTTTATAACGGCAGAAAATAACCGCACCCGCCGTATAAGTTAAAAAAAACATTCTTACCTCAATTCTGTCGAAAAGGTTAAAAAAGGACCTTGTTTTGAAAACGACGGAAAGATTCCTTTATAAACCTCTTATAAAAAGTCAAAAAAGGGTATAAATGACTTTAACCCATATTCTTGTAAATAGTAAAAATGTTTTGAAATACTTTTCGAAGAAACATGGATGTGGATGATAAAGAGATCTCAGTAGATTATTACATATAAACAACCTCGGATAATGAAGAGATTGTGAAATAACCCTTACCTTGTACTTTTCCTTGGTTGGGGTAGGTTAACCTCCTGTATAATGGTGAAATAATTTTTATTAAATTATACAAGAATCATATACATTAATATGATATCATATATGATCTTTTAATATTGATTTGATAATAATATCTTAGTATTATCATTGTTTCGGGTGTTAACTTACTTGTTTTCTTTCATATGTTTTGTTACGTAAGACATGTTTGTAAAGGATAGGTTGTATATTATTCATATCCAGAATGATATCAAGTCCTTAAACATCATTTTTAAATCATAAAATGATAATTACGCTTTAATGGTTACGATGGAGAATGAATCTCATCGCGTTCGTGGAGATGGTAGTCCGTACGTACGCACGAGCGACAATATCATTCTTTTGATATTAAAATAATATATAAATGGATGGTATATCATATATACAGAATCATTAACATGTTATATTTATTATTTACATGAGTTACACATCATTATTATACCCATCCAAATAATATTATATTGAATAACAATTACACCACGACGTGGAGACGGTAAGCCGTACGTACGCACGTATGGTGACATGTTATTCAAAGGGTGGATAGAATACTGAATATGATTGTACCATATTTATAATAACATCACAGTATATGTGAGATACTGGAGTTATTATTTCAGAATGGTAAGAACAAAGGAAGAAGAAGTGGAAGAAGAAATGAACTTAGAAAAGGGTGGTGAAATCATTACCTCTTCTTCGGGTTCTTCCTTTTGATTTGATCAAAAGGGCTCCTTAGGTTGGCTTTCTGATCAAACTAAGGCCTCTAGGTTGTATTTAGGGATGTTGGGAGAGTATTTGGGCAGAGTTTGGCCGAACCAAAAGGCTTTGAAGGTGTGAAGAAATGAGAAGGAGGAGTGCCCTTTTATAAGAGGGGTGAGGGGCACCTTTGGAAAAGCTAGAAATATTAATTTATAATAAATTCATATTCGGTTTCTAAAGGCTCCAAAGTTGACTATTAAAAGGATAAGGTGGGGATAGGTCTAAAACCACTCAACCAATAGAATTTAGACAGGTTTGGGTACTTATATTAACCTTATCTTTAAGTATTAACTCTAAGTTAATTAGTTTCACTTTTACAATGTCTTTTTGTATTTTTATATAATATGGTTAATAAACTTACTATATACATCCAAGCGACCCCCAAGTGGTCCATTAATGATTAACCTATCATAATATAAGTCTCTTGGCCGAACCTTAGATTTTTAGGAATTTAATATCAATTAATAATATAATATTTGTTTTAAGAATTCTTTTATGTCAATTTTGACACTATTCATTAGTTGATTTTTGTGAAACTCATAACAGATTTATTACTTCGAACAAAGTCAATTAAATCAATCCTAATATATCATATTATCCTAGAAAATTAGTTTAATTCATTAAAAGTTTCATATTATATTTATTTGGGTATTTATAATATCAATTATTTTAATTTTTCACTATTATAGTAATTACTGCATGATCATTGTGTCATAAATTAAATAAATTATTAAAAGTCTAAAAATTATAAATAAAATATCATTATGTAGGAAATCTGTTTAGCTTTCTAATGAATATTTATAATCGAAAATCCAACATGTATAACCCTATGTAAAAATTGTTCTTCTAAAAGATGTAAGCTTATACCATTTTTATTTTTATTTTAACTTTATTATTATAATGTGTCCCTAACACATACAAGTGGCTTCAAGGGGTCCCCAAATTGACCCAAGGATGCCCATGGTCGGGTATGTGTCCACCAATAAGGTTAGGACACGTTCTAGGGTAATTTGGTATTATTATAATATTATTTTTTAACCCTTATTTACCGGATTTACCCTTTAACCATGGTAAATAAAATATTTACCGCAGTAATTATTCAAAATGTCTAAAAATAAAAGTTAACTATTTACACAATTTGAACATCCTGATTCCAAATATGGAATCCATTTTCCAAAATTCAAAACACAGAAGTGGCAGAAATTAATTTAAAATTAATTCCCGCTGTTAAAACAAAAAGCGTGTTTTTAAGAGATAATAACTATCAAAAGATTGACACTTGTTTATGTTCGGTTTAATTGTACAATTATGTCCAATGACCAAAATTATATTAAATGGTAAAAATATATTCTAAATATACTTTAAAACCACTCAAATTCATAATTTATCACTATTAATTATTTTGATTAAAAAAGTTGTTTTTAATTAAAATTTAGTAATTTTCACTATTCATCAAAATATAAAAGTTATCCGAAAAGTACCAAAATTTCACCCTAGGATAATTTCGATATTCCGAATCCAAAAATGAAGTCCATTTTGAAATATAAAATATATATGATTTCAAAAAGTAGGTATTACTATTTACAACGGCTAGTTTAATTAGTTGTGGTGTGTGTTAGAACTCGAGGTTGCGTACAACACACGCTATCGCATTATTCGAAGGGAAACGTACCGTAGAAGCTTGGGGTGTTACAAGGTGTGTATAAGTGCATTTATAATAACTCTCATAATAAAATCCTATTATATTTAGGATACTGTTTTTTTATAAAATAATGAAATAAAAAGTTTTTTGGGTGTTGGAGTAGTAAAATAAAAGAAGCGAACTTTAGAGAAGACGTTGCCTATAAATCGAGTATCTCCCTTTGGTTTGAACCAAAAGGATTACTTGAATTTCATTATGCCTAAGGGAAGTATTGTAAGTGGAATAGAGGGATTTAGGGATCTTAATTAGGATGATTTTGTACAATACAAGGGGCTTGAGAGGTGTGAGTAATGGGTGAGAGGTGATGACTTTTTATAAGTGGGAGGGTCTCTTTAGGAATGTTTGAAAACATTATTTTATTTTAAACATTTTTTCAGTTCAAAAAGTACAAAACTAATTAAATTCTAAGATAAGAAGACTCTTTCTTGAAAAAAAATCATCCAAAACAATTAGACATGTTTTGGATAGTTGTTTTAAATTTTATAATTTCATTTATTTAAATCATTCATTAATAAGGCAATCACTGCATCATCATTGTGTCAAAAATAATTTTATATATTTGATATCTAAAAATTATTATAATAAAAATACCATGACGTGGGAAATATTTTTAGATTTATAATGAATATTTATTCTCTAAAATATGACTTATATAACCCGATTTAAAAACTAATTTACAAAAAGACATATGTTTGTGTCAATTTTGTCTATATATAAAATTAATTAATATAAAGTGTCATTATCTCTCCCATGGGGCTCCATTGGGTCCCAAAATCGACCCAAGGATGACCATGATAGAATATGTATAAAAAAATAGGAATATGACACTTGTTAGGGTAATTTAATAATATTATAATATTATTGTTTTACCCTAATTTACTAGATTTACCCTTTTACCATAGTAAATAAAATATCTTCCGAAGTAAATAATCATAATGTCTAAAAATAAAAGTTACTTATTTACCAAATTTGTACCTTATTATTCCAAATATGGAATCCAATTTTTCAAATTCAAAACACAGAAGTGGTATAAATTAATTGAAAATTATTTCTCATAGTCAATACAAAAAATGTGTTTTTAGGAAATATTAACTATCAAAATATTAAATATCTATTATAACAAATTTCAAATTTAAATTACTTCCAATTAACCAAATTGGTAAAATTTTAAACATTTTATATAATTACATTTTAAAACCACTTAAAATCATAATCTAAAATTATAAATAAATTTGTTTAAAAGGCTGTTTTGAATTAAATTACAGTATCTTCCACTATTCATTTAGTAAAAGAACATTATCAGAAAAATACATAAATTTCATCCAAAGTTAATTTTGAAGTCCCAATTCCGAAAAATAATATTATTTTGTCAAATAGAACATATATAAGTGATAAAAAATATATTTAAAAAGCGGTTGACATTAAAAGTCGCTAAATCAATCTTTTAAAGAATATTACAGTATTTATAATTAAAAATTTGATTCATTTACATTTAAAGACTCTATATATTATTGTATAAAAGTAAAAAAAATTAACAAACATATATAATCATTTTTTAGTTAGTTCTATTCAATCCCATGAATAAAATTGTTAGGCATTAACTACAATTTAATATAATATTATATTATTATTTTTCTGTGTTACTCAACATTGTTTGCAACATAAGACATCGAAGAGACACATATTTCTCTGTCGGGTACACCATCGAACATAACATCCCAATTAAAGTAAAATTAATATTTAGTTCTAAAATATTAATAAATATGAAAATGACTTATTCATTATTTACGTGGGATGTAACAGTTTTAATAAAAGGACTAACGACCAATTATTGAACCATGGTAGATTATAAAAACATTATACTAATAAATTGTATAAATTTTACATATTTATTAAGATTAAATAAGTTAATAAAATTTTATCAATGATGAAATAATAAAATTGTCATTTTTTGAACTATTAATTACATTGAATTTAATAATTTCATGATAACACCTAAAAATTAAAAAAAATTCATTATACACCTATAATGTAGTAAGAAATAAAAAATATATTTTATTTAATTATTTATATGACATTTTATTTAGTTTAATATTTTTAATTTTTTATATGATTTCCCAATTACTCTACTAATTAATTCATCAATATATTATAATCAGTAAAGGTAAATATTTATTAATTGAAAATTATAAATAAATTAAGAAGATAAATTTAAATCTATTATATTTCAAAATAATATTTATCTATTTAAATATACATTTTATAAAAAGGTAATAATATAATTACACATATTACAAACAAGAGTGCGTCATGTTTGAAATTCCGTTAAATAAAATACTATAAAGGCAAAATCTAATCTAATTGGACAAAATGGCCATAAATAAATTCATATAATGATATTATGTTAATTAGGATAAAAAATTATAAAAATTAAATAATTTTTTTAACTCACATCTAGATCATTACATTACATTTAATGTGTTATTATTATTTTGTAGGGATTCTGTAAGAAGTACACTGGAATTTGGATAAGAAAATTGTTATAAAAACCTCAAATTTGTTTCTAAGAAATATATGAAAAATCATAAATTATTTTTAACATAATACTCTTTAAATGATTTATCATATCCCAATTATTATTTTTAGGATAGAAAATTTGAATATTCTTCTCATATGAATGCACTATGTTAGCATTGAGAATGATTTTCATATATATTACGGAATAAATTTAATAATTTTATTTTTAGAAATTTTTGAGTTATATTTTTACTATTTTAAAATACTAGAGCCATTCAATAATCCTAGAAAAATATATATTATTTTTATAACTTCACTATATCAAAAAATATTTAATATTTCATAAAATTAGTATTTTTTATTATCTCAAAATAAATTTACTTATTTAAAAGAATGTAAAAAACTCATCCTATAAAAAAAATTTATTTATAAATAAAAAAATTAATTAAATTGCATGACATTTATTTCCTATATTTTTAAGAATTTATTTTATAATATGATTTCAAAAAGTTATTAAAACCATTTTTAGGGAAAAATTTAATTTTTCAAAAAAATGCTTATTTATGACTAAAAAATTTCTTTATAATAAATTAATTTATAAAATTAATTCAAATGTAAAAGATTTTTATTTATAATATAAATTTATTATTTTTAGATCATTAAACGATAAAAATTAACTTCAAACATAGTTGAAAAAAATATACAATTTTCCAAACAAATCGGTATTTTTAACAATTCACTAGAAACAAAATGATCATAAAAAATTAGAATGTTTCCTCCAAAGAAAATTTTGGAGTATTTATTTTAAAATTCATAATATTTTAATAAAATAAAATATATATAATTTTGATAAATTTAATATAACACTCATAAATAAAATACTAAAAAGTCCATTTTTGTAGAAATAATCTTTTAAAGATTAAAATAACATTTTAAAACATTGTGTGATGTTTTTATTTTAAAATTCAAAATACATTAATTATAAGATATTACATTATATTTAATTCATAAATAATTTATTCATATTTATACACTCTAATTTAAATGCTAAATTTTAATTATCAATTATAAATAATATATAGTTCATTGTTGATGCTCAATGTGGTGTATCTTATACTCTATCAGACATATTGTTTCATCTTAAAATATCAGGATGCTACATCCTCCCCTTTTAATCAATTCCATATTCTAAATTTTAAATTTATATATTTAATAAATGATTTGATATTGAAAAATATGTTTTGTAAACTTTCAAAATAAAATGGATTGATAAAAAATGATCTTAATGAAATTAAAAGGGAAGTAGTAAAGTCATCTGTAATAATGAATAACTTGGTTTACAGGTAGTATGAAATAAGTGTTAAGTTAACATGTTTTACATGGAATAATATATTATTGTTCTAACAATGATTCTCTCTGATACGTATCATGCTTTATAAGAAATTTAATGATCAATATAATTTTAACGACTGAAATCCTCAATTTTTTTTGTGCCAAAATATCATTTTGAATCATCACGACTAAATGTAATAGGATTAAATTTACATTACAAAAATATTTTTCATAACATTTTTGAATAAAATGAAAATATTTTTTAAAAATAGATGGAAAAATACTTCGAAGGAAATTATAAAACCACCCACCATTGCTTTATCTTGAATCCATTAGACATCATTTTTTCATGGAACTACACATACTTGGTTAATAATTGAAACAATTTCTAGTTCATTATAATATAAATTCCCATAATAATAATAATTTCCAAGAAAATTATCCTGAATAATGTACATATATAATTTATTTCATTGTTATCTCAAATAAATAACCTTTATTATTTTCTGAACATGATTAAACTATTGAATGGAAATGGATTTCATAATAATCTATATGAATCATGATCAACATATAGAAAAAAAATTGGCTTCATAATAGTCTCTTTGAAACATGATTAGATTATTGAAATGAAATGGGTTAGATAAACATCTATTTGAAACTTTATTAACCCTTTGAAAAGAAACTTATACAATAATAATTCCTTTGAAACATGTTTAACCCATGGAAAAGAAATAGGTTCCATGAAAATCTATCTAAAATAATAATAATCCAGACAACGGAATAATTAATACTGAATAATTACAAAATATTTCCATAATAGAATAATTAACCATGTTTTCGATGAATTTGATGATGGAAATACCATTAAAAGATCATTACATACTTTTTTATAAAAATAAAATGTGATTTTTAAAATTACTTCTAAATATCAAATATTCCTAAAAAATTATGAAATTAAATTACCTTAAAAAATTCATCAAACCAAAATAATAATTTTCAGTGAAAATAAATTCTATGATGGTGAGAAAATCCTTTGATGTTGCAAATATTACAAATACACATTGTTTTCAAAACATTTCTTAAAATGGAGTCAAAAGATTCTCATTTAGAATTTTTTTAGAAATCTACATTCAATCCCTTTTAATATGAGGTCACATACCATATAAAATATATTTATGAGATCATATACTTTTATAAATAAAATTTAAGAAAATAGTTTATTAAATATTGATATAGAAGAAAATAATACCTGAACTAAAATACAATAAAATATAAGGATCACATAAAATTATTTTTAAGATGGTTATATAAAAAATGGTAGTTCATTGAAATATAAAAGGTTAAACACATTAATATATAGTGTACAATAATGATATGTGGTTTAAAAAAATAATTTCATATTAATTCAACCAAAACTGGACTAAATATAAACATTCTTGAAAAAGTAAATGATTTAGACATAATGGCTTTTCCACTTTTATATCATTTTCAATCATAATCCCCATAAATAATAACATAAAATGAGATATTAAATATTCAGAAAATATTTGGTTTCATTATATAACATATAAATGATTAAGTTGATACACCTCGTAAAAAAATATATTTGTGTAAAATTGCAATATAACTCGATGAAGGGAAATTAAGACATCATCCCTTAAGGATGTGTAAATCACTTGATAAAAAACTATGAAAAGAGGGAACATAAAAATGATTTTTAAATACAAATAATTTTAATGAAAATAATAATAAAATAAATTCCAGGAATTTATATGAAATACCAAATAAAAAACAGGTAGTCAATATGGAATATCTCTCATAGATATAAAAGATTAATGAGAAAACCCATACCTGGAGTCCATTTATTCCCAGTATATACTATAATGCATATATAATAACATTACATGTCTAATTTTCTTTGGGAATATAATTTTACATGTAAAAATATTATATTTCATTTTTAATTGATCATTATAGAATGAAGGTATTTATTAATTTATCATTACATAAAGATCAAAAACCCATAAAAATTTATTTCATTAAATATACAAATATATATAAATCTTCTAAAGTGGTGATAAACTAATAATCACATTTCATTATGGAGGAACTAGTCCCCATGTATAGAAATGATGTTCTAATTTTTCATTGTATGAAATATTATGATTGATTATATTTAAATAATTGTAAATATTTAATTATTATCTTTATTATTTAATTTAAATTAAATATATTCATTTTTTATCCCTATTACATTTCATATAAAACGTTAGTGAAAAAAATAACATCGCTTCATGTGGCGGTACACTGTTTTACACAAAAGCTATGTGATGTTATCTGAAAAGAAATAGATTGTAAAATATATATTTGATATCATTACTCATTAAGTAAAAAAAATATATTAGAAATATCACATATACACTTTAGATCCATCATTATATGAATACACGAGGGGGGAGGATGAAAAAATGACATTAGTTCATATGGCGATTGTATGTCATACACACGAATGATGATTTCATTTCCAATTTGATTGAAGTGGAGATGTATTTTGGTTATTCAAAAAATATAATTACATATAATTATATATTAGATAATATATTTATCATATTATTATATTTTATGAATATATTCGGGATGTGGAAGAATGAATTAAAAGCCAACAAATATGAATTTAAATTGTTCTTGAACCACATAAATTTGATTATACATAATGTTTTCCTAGATTGGCTTATAGATGAAAACAATACATGTAAGATAGAGTCATGTAATATGGGAAGTTAATTTAGTATATCATTGATGGATCATTAGTATTTTATGGTGTTAGATAGATAGATTTTTTGTTGGCCTTTTATAAGTGTGGTGAGTGGAACAATTGAATTTTTTTTAAAAAAATTATACCCACATTTGTCACATGAAAAAGGGATCCAGAATAGATCATTATAGGCCCTTAAAAATGATATAGTCTATATATGTCCGCCCTATAGGTTTAATTTTTTTTGTTTATTTTAACTCTTACTATTTATGTTTAAAACCACGGTAAAGTAATTATTATCTAAATTGAGGTAGTACATTTTTATTACCGTCACTATTTATAATATTCAACAATTAAATTTTAAATATTAGATAATATAAATTATTGGTATTAAAAATATGGAATCTATTTATCCATAGTAAATTAAAATAATATTAAAAATGTAAATTCAAATACAATCCACAAACGCAATGAACTAGTGCTTTTTCAAAAACTATATTTTTTAGGAAAAATGTGATTTATTATTATCTCTATAACACGTTTAATTAATTATATGACTTAAAATTAATTTTTATATGTTTATGAAATATAAACATTAAATATTACTCATTATTCATTAGAGGGTTTTATTTATTAAAAATTATTACAATTATGCACATTAAAATAGGCATTAGAAAACACCTTTTTAGAAATAAAAAAATAAAAATAAACTAGAAGGTAATATAAATTTTACTCAATAAAAATTAATCTGATTAAATGTAAAAAAATAATAACTCTATTATGTCAAATCATTATAAAAAAATACTGGGACATTTTAATTTCTTAATTAATTGAATTGAAATTATATATTTATTTAAAAATTGATATTTCTGACTATTCACCGTAAAATCAATATTTTCTGAAAGATCTGAAATATATTCATATATTAATTTTTATAGGATGAATTATAGAATATAATGCCCAAACCCAGAAACCTTGTGCGAGTGGATAATTTTAATATATTGGCATGATTAAAAGGAATTATGTCTCGAAGGACCGATCAATTTAGTGGTCTTGGAAAATATATCTCATACATGAATGTTACAATATAAATTCTAAAATAAAACGCAAAATTAATTATCCATTGAGAACAAAATTATTCCCCTATTATAAACCTACATATCAATCATAATACACTTTGTAGAGTACTTGGCTAATAAAACATAAGAAAGGTATAATCACACATGGTCAGTAAGGGTAAATAATTCAATGGAAGCTATAAATTTTTTGTTAAAGATGTATAATAAAAATGGTGTCCTTTTAAACATTAAACATGAACATAATATGGAAAAAAATAAATCAAACATTAACATATAAAAATTCACATGGATATTCATCTAGTCGAATAATAACACGTAATAACTAATTTCATAACGAGGAAATGCATAATTTCAGACATAATAACTTCTACAACAAGGCCTTGTGCCATGAAAATTACCAAATATTCTCTCAAATCCTTGTTCTAAGACACTATTTTATCTCTTAAGACCATATTATGCATTTAGGGGTTATAGCGGGCCCCACCCTTTACTAACTATGCCAAATGCATTCCTCTTATGAAAATGGAGAAATATAACATTATCATTTTTATTAATGCTAGCATAAATAATGTCTATTCTTTACCTCTAAACCATAAATGGTATAGTAATAGCACATCTATTGTCAAACATAACATTACCCATACAATACAATACAAAATATTGTATTATAATAAATGAACCTCAATAAAGAATAATATCCAGTAAAGGATGTTGATGAAGATGAAATTGATCTGTATGGCTCTTTGGGAGAAATATAAATTTTTAATTAAATCATTTAAATGTCACACAATTTATATTGGTATTAATTAAAAATCAATTTTCTAATTAAATTTTCCAATACCAATTTGAGACATTTTAAAAAAATCAACATTTTAAAACAATTATTTTCATGTAAATTGATCCATAAAATCATTTTGAAAACATGGACAATAATTATATTGATTTTGAAATAATAAATATTTAAAATATCTAAAATGATGATATAGTTAACGATACTCTTCCAAAAACCTTAAAATATTACTTTTAATAACATTTTTATGATACATGGATGTGGATGATAAATATGTCCCTGTAAATACATATACATAAACAATCTTGGATAATAATGAGATTGATAAATTAACCCTTATATTGTACATTCATTTCATCTAGGGTATGTTTAACAAAATTTATAATGTAATTAGTATTCTATTAAATTATAACAGAACCATATACATATTTAAGATATCATAACTAATTCATTTATGACTTTATATTACCCATTTAATAAAAATTTCTTTGTTAATATTACATTTCAGGTAGTAATCATTTTCAATATCGTATATGCTTTAACCTATTATTATTGATCATATCACATAGATCATGATTTAAATACATCTAGAATATACAAAATTATTTATATTTTATATATATTTATAATATAAATATGTATAATAGATATATATATGAAATGGAAACACCATTCATGGAGACGGTTGTCCGTAAGTATGCATGAACGTTGTTTCTGTTTTCATATCGTATTGAATGGATGTAAGTCAATGAAATATATTTATATACAGAAATATATATCATTCCAATAGAAAAATTATTTCATATGTCTCAATCTTAATCAATATATAAATTTTTATAAATATTCTTGAATGTTGATCGTTGAAGATGAATCTAATCGCGTCGTGGAGATAGTAAGTCGTACATACAAATGAGAGATAATATTATTCTATTGATGGTGAAATCATAAGTATTTGGATTATATATTATATATAAAGAATCACTAACATGTTATATTTATTATTTATGTCAATTATACTAATTATTACACCCATCGAAATAATGACGTGTTGAATTACAAAGAACACCACGACGTAGAAACGGTAAGTCATACATACATAAATATGGTGACTTTTTCATTCATATGATGGATAGAATAATGAATATGGTTCTAACATATTTATAATTACATATCATTATGAATATGGTAGTGTAGTTATTATTTTATAATGGTAACAACAAATAAAGAGGAAGTGGAAGAAAAAAACATTGAAAGAGATGTTAAAATAATTCTCTCTTCTTCAGGTACTTCCTTTTGATTGGAACAGAAGAGTTCCCTATGACGGGTTTCTGTTCAATTTAATTCATATTTGATAAATTAATGGTATTTCAGAGGATATTTTAGATGTCTTTGTCCTGTAAAAATGGCTTTTTTGGTGTGAATTAAATAGAAAGGGATGTACCATTTTATTAGAGAGGTGAGGGGAACTTTAGGAAATCCTTGAAATATTAATTTATTGTAAAATTATTTTCGAATTATAACAGATCCAAATTGATTATTTGAAGTCTATAATGATTATGGGTCGTAATAGTCTCATAAAATGGTTTTTAGACATGTTTATATCTTAAATGTAACCTTTTCTTTTAGATTTAACCCTCTTTAAAATAAGTTAACTCTTACAATGTCCTCTTGTATTTTTATACTACATGGTTAATATGTTTAATATAAAATTCGAAGAGAACATAAAGTGGTTAATTTATGACATTTGTATCACATTACATGTTATTTTTCCAAACTATGTATTTTTATGATATTTATATCATTTAATATAATAGTTTTTTTAAACTCATTTATGTCAATTTTGAAACTATGTAGTAATTGGTTTTTCATAAAGTCATAAAACATGAATTTTTTTTTAAAAAAAGGCCTTAAATAATACGTTATATATCAATGTAATTTATAATATTTGTGGATGGAATCAAAACATTAAAATTATATTTATTTAAATAATTATAATATCATTAGTTTTAATATTTCATTAATAAGTGAATTAATACATCATCATTGTGTCATATGTAAATTCAATTATTTAATGTCTAAAATTACAAATAAAATACCAGGATATAGGAAATATTTTTACATTTATAATTAATATCTATAAAATATTTTATCATGTGTATAACTCATAAAAAAATGGTTCAGTTATTAAAATCTAAATTTAACACTTTTAACTCTTCCTTAAATATAATATAATAAATTTCCTAATCTATACAATGTGAAAAAAGATCATATTTTTTATTATGGTATATTTTGTGTAATAATCACTTATCCAATAAAATTAGGATACGTTTTGGGGTAATTTTATATTAATATAATATTATTTTTACCTTTAATTACCCAATTTACTTTTAACAGTGGTAAATAAAATTCAAATGTTATAATTCAATAGTGATTATTTTCATCCTATTGAACCACATTTTACATACTAATGAAAATTGTGTCTTGAGGATTTTTGATATTAAATTCATAGAAGTAGTAAAATTACTTTTTATGAACATTTGGAAATGTGCCTATATGGTGGGTAAATAACGTTAAAAAGATCGATAAAATTTTATATATCTAATCTTATGGTAAAATAACTCAAATGAATTAAATTTGAATAATATATGTATTATCTATCTATTTTTATTTTTTGATAATTTTTAATTAAGAATAATTATTTAAATACAAATGTCAATTTTTATGTACTATGGATTATTTTTCACTATTCATAAAAAATTTAATGTTTTTAGAAAAAACCAAAAAATGACCCTAACCTAAATTTGATATTCTAAATTAAAAATTTAAATCTATTTTATTATATATAATTTTTAGGATTTTTTAATATTAATTTTATTAATGTTTACAAAATGACAGAAAAAGTAATTCTTTTAAGAAAATAGTTTTTTCTTGATATATAACTATTTTAACAAAACGTCCACATTTCATTATAAATAAATTTTAATTATCTAAAAAAATTATAAATAACATTTCAAATTTATTTTTTACTATGAATATTACTATATTTAACTGATAAATAAATATATAATTTAAATAATTATATTACTAATGTTTTTTTGAAGAACATCAATCATGCATATAACGTAAGCCAAGTTCGTGTCGTGTGTAATATAATCTATTAAATTACTATTAAAAGATAACGTAGTATGAAATCATGGTGTTTTACACTCTCCCCTCCAATAAATTCTGTCCTCGCAATTTTAAATTGTTCTTGTAAAAAAAGGATGAAAATAGAAATTTAAATTGTGGAAAACCCATATCAGGAATAAGGATAATAATATTTACTCTTAATAAAAGGGAAATGGAAATGAAAAATTCACCACCATATTAGGATTTTATAAAATATTAAATTGGGGGAAATTAAAGACATATAATTGGGGGAAAGTGTTAATATTTATTTGGAGTGATTGGGGTCATCAATCACATAGAAGTGAAAAATATATGCCAAACTGAGGGCCTCAAAGCCATAAATATATAATCATTTAAAATATCACAGGTCCAACAAAACATAAGTAATTAGTATAAAACATTTTTTTAGTTACATTATTTATGGACGAGGAGGGATTTATTTACTATCAATATAAGAACTCAAGGATACAATCTTGAATCCATTAACTGTCATAATCATATTCTCATCATTAGGTTATGCTTTGACCAACTTTCACTTCATCCATTACACTAGGAACGTAATGTTCAAGAATATTTTTCTTAAGCTTAAATTGAGTTTGATAAATAAAAAGATCCACACGTAATCCCATAATCCTATATATGTTTACGGATAACCAAAAGGATAAGACAATGTATATAAAAAAGCATACTTTAACCTCAAACAAAATATAAAGTGTTCAACTTGCTCAATTAGAACCTTTAGACTTATCCAAAACACTTGTGTGCAATCTCACTGCCCAATAAAATCTAATGAAGGACAACATAAAATAATGAAGTTCTTTTTTCCACATAAAAAAATGTGAATACCTTTATTATTTATTCTATTAAAACATGGTAATAACCTGAATTACCATAAAAATTTATTTAAATATGTATTTACTGCTTTATTCCTTCAATAAATCATAAAATATTGGATATAATCTTTAAATCCATAAATAATGAAAAATACCTATAAAGATGGTGTAAATGCGTTTTAAAAAAACCATTAATCAGTTCTATGGATGTAAATAATATCCATTCTATATTATCCATATCAATTATCTCTTATTCTGAAATCATTATCATTGTTTCGAGAACATCTTAAGGGTTATATTTTCCATAACCATATATTTTCCAAAATGTTTTAATAGAAACTATGTGATTTTAGTTGGTACCATACTATCTCAAATACTAAATGAAATAGTAATGCATCACAATCCATATATACTCATTAATTCATATAACTTGTACATCCTTAATATAATAATCAAATTTCACAATTCTTTAGTAATAAATTAATTACATTAATCATTCCACTTTATTTATGGTAATATCCCCACTTGATTATTATCCAATATCATCATTTGGGGTATACTATGATGATTGAGAAATTCATTTGCATTGAGTCACAACTCTTTATAGAGGAAGAATTGTATATCTGAATCCTTTTTATTACCCTTGAAATCGAAACATGGTGTCTTTTTTTTCTACATATATAACGAACACCCATTCCCTTCAATCATTTAAAAAGGATATTTTTCCAGAGTTATCACACGTAGGAATATACTTCTTTCCCTTATTCCCTTTATCCATCATTTTATCTTCCATCCCATTCTTCTCTTTCTTCCCATAAAATCCATATGACATAGAGAGGTCATTAAATATAATATTAACAGATGATACTATTTCTTTAAATGATAACAATACATGGAAGGATATTTACATTCTAAATGTGTCATTAAAACGATGAAATATATTATCCTTATTACTCTTTGGATAAAGTGTATTGCTGGAGTTCTCCTTCCGTCTATTGGGAGCCCTATCTTAATGAATACATACATTAGGATATATTATATCATAATGTATAATCCATATTCTAGAAAAATTATCAACATAATTTAATATTTTCACTCATCAAGTATTATATCATAAAAATGGTTTCTTTGATGACATATTTAATCATAAATCAGTTATAATGGGTTGTAATGAAAATGTGAATTTTCTTAAGACCATCCCTCAGGAGTGTCAAACCAGGTGTGCATTATGACATGTTGTCATGTTCCAGGTTACCCTGAGCCAGGCTTGGAGAACCTAGTTGGATATGTTACTCCTATGTATATTTGCGCCTAAATGATGTCCACTTGTAGTATCCATACATGGATGTATTTCCTAGAAAAATCATAAAATCTGCACATTTCCAAACATCTAAGAATATATTCTATTCAAATCCTCAATGTATATAATAGTATAAAGTTACCTAATCAGTATTTATCTAAATCCAGTTTCCATGGTTATTGCTAATCATCCTCTGATACAAACTGTAACGACCCAATCACCGAGACCTTGAACACATGAATTATTTTATTACATTGGCATGATTACAAGGAATCATGTTAAAAAGTGCAGATCAGGTTTTTAGTCTTGGAAAATTGATTACGTACTTGAATGTCACATTAAACATTCTAACAAAAAACACAACATAAATAATCCATTTAAAATTCCATTATTCCCATATCTTAACCCTTCATAGCAGTCATAATACACTTCATGGAGTCCTGGGATAATAAAACATACAAAAGGGATGAGATCAGATGCTCAGTAAGGGTAAATAATTCAGCAGAAGCTATAAAATATCTGGGAAAGATGCATAATAATAATAGAATCCTTTTAAACCTAAAACATGAATATAATATGGAAAAAATATTTCCATCATTACCATATAAACATTCACATGAATATTCTACTAGTAAAATAATTACATGAAATAACTAATTTTATAATGAGGGAATGCATAATACTGAACATAATAACTACTACATCATGGTCTTATTCCATGACCATTCATAAATAGTCTATCAAGGCCATGTACCGAGACACTAGTATGTCTCATGAGACATATTGTTGCTTTGAAGGATGATAGTGGGCCCCACCCATCACTTACTAAGTCCAATTCATTCCTTTATTAAAAGGGTGAAATATAACATTATCATTTGTATTAAAACTAGCATGGGAAATGTCAATACATTAACAATTAACAATGAATGGTATAAAAATAGCACATACACATTCAGAAATATAAGAACTCATTCAATAAAATGTGGAAGATTTTATTATAATAAATGAACCTGAAATAAGAATAATATCTTGTAAAGGATGTTGACATAGTTGAGAGTGATCATTATAACACTTTGGGAGAAATATCCATTTTTCTTGTAATCATTTAAAAGTCAGATAATTTATAAAGGAATTTATTTAAAATATATTTTTTTAATAAAAGTGTCCCTTACCTCATAGAATTGTTTGAATGGAATTAACATTTTAAAACAATAATTTCTATATAAATATATGAATCAAATCATTTTGAAAACATAGACATTAATTAAATAGTTTTTGAAGGAATAAATAATTAAAAAGTTTCAAATTAATGACATAGTTAAAGAGTCTCTTCCATAAAACCATAAAATATTTCTTTTGATAATATTTTTATGAATCATTTATATTAATTCTAAATATTATATTTTAAATACTTACACATAAACCATCGTGGATAACAATGAGATTGAAGAATTAACCCTTACTTTGTACATTCCATTATTAGAAGGTACATTTAACCTCATTTATATTGACTAAAGTATGTTATTAAATTATAAAAAAATCAAATTAATATTTATGTTATCATATATGATTCATTTGTGAATTTATACTACCCATTTAATAACAATTTCATTGTTAAGGTTACATTTCAGATAATATTCACATTCTTATCGTATTTGTTGTGACATGTTATTCATGACAATATCACATAGAAAATGATTTAAATTATTCCAGAATATAAAAATAATTAATATATGATGTCTATTCAGAATATAAATATGTATATTAGATTGATATATGAAATGGAAACACTATTCATGGAGACTATCATTTGTACTTATGCATGAACGCTGTATCTATTTTCTTATCCCATTGTATGGAAGTAAGTAAATGAAATATATTGAAATATTTAAATATAAATCATTCCTATTGAAATATAATATCATATATTTCATACTTAGTTAATATATAAATATATATATATATATATATATTTTCTATAATGGTGATCGTTGATAATAAATCACATCGCGTCGTGAAGATGGCAATCTGTACGTATGCACGAGCGACAATATCATTCTATTTAATGAGAAATAGTATTTAATTGGATGGTATATTCTATATAACAAATCATTAACACGTTATATTTATTATTTACATCGATTATAATCATTATTATTCTCATCCATATAATGATGTGTTGAATAACAAACAACACGACGACATGGATATGGTAAGCCGTACTTACGCACATATAAATACTTTATCATTCATATGATGGATAAAATAATGAATATTGTTGTACCAAGTTTATAAAAAAATATCATTATGCAGAAGGTATTGGAGTTATTATATTATTACAGATACAACAAAGAAAAAGGATGTGGAAGAATAAAATAACTTTGAAAGAGGTGAAAAAATAATTACCTCTTATCCATGTACTTCCATTTGATTTGAATAAAAGGGATC
The DNA here is from genome assembly GCA_963277665.1 of Viscum album. Classification (NCBI taxonomy): domain Eukaryota; kingdom Viridiplantae; phylum Streptophyta; class Magnoliopsida; order Santalales; family Viscaceae; genus Viscum; species Viscum album. Next base: position 909,799,391 of record OY728161.1, on the reverse strand, counting down.
CATAGGTTTGTTTTCTGTTCAATGTAATTACTATAGGTTTATGTGATGGTATTTGGTAGGAGATTTTAGAAGGTGATGGCTAAGCCAAAAAGGATTTGTAAGTGTGAATTAATGAAATTGTAAGTTTCCTTTTATTTGAGATGTGAGGGGCTCTTTTGGAAAACATGAAATAATATTTTATCAAAAAATGATTTTCTGATTATAATACCTCAAATTTTATTTATATAGAGGATAATAACATTATGGGTAGAAATAATCATACACAATATGTTTTATACATGTTTATGACAGAAAAGTAACATTGCCTTTTTATATTTAACCCTTTGTAAAATAATATAACTCTTACAACGTCCTCATGTATATGTGTACTTCATGGTTAATATGTTTACAATAAAATGCCGAGAGAAACTAAATTGCTTTATTTGTGACATTTTTATCACCATCCATCTTATTTTTCCATGCTATAGATTTTTAGTATTTTTATATAATTTAATAAAATAGTATTGCTTTAAAATAATCATTTATGACAATTTAGACACAATATCGAAATTGATTTTTTTTAAAGTCACAATAACATGATTCATTCGATAAAAATGAATTATATCATACCTCGTATGTCAATTTCATCCATAAAATTAATTTATAGCATCAAAACATTCAAAATGTATTTATTTTAATATTTATAATATCATTTGATTTAATCGTTCATTAATACGGTAATTACTGTATCATCAATATGTCATAAATAAATGTAATTATTTAATGTTAAAAAATTATTAATAAAAAACCAAGAAAGAGTAAATAACTTTATCTATCTAAATAATATTAATAATTTATTTTTCATTATGTATAATCTTATATTAAAAAGGATTAGTTATTAAATTTTGAATTTAACACTTTTAACTCTTCTTTATATATATTATAATAAATTTCCTAATATTACCCATGTGAATCCAAAATGATCATATTTTTTTCATATGGTTCATTATTTTTGGGAAACACATATCCAATAGAATTTGGATATTATTTCCTGTAATTTTATATAATTATAATATTAATTTTACCTTTAATTACCTTATTTTCTTTTAACTATGGTAATTAAAATTCAAAAACGTTACTATTCACCAAATATTTTTTTAATCCTATTGAACCACATTTTACTTACTAATGACAACTATATGTGTCAGATTTTCAAAATTAAATTCATAGAAGCGGTAAAATTAAGTTTTATAAAAATTTGAAAATGTTCCTTGAAGTTTGGAAAAGACGTTAAGAAGTTCAAGAAAAGTTTATATATATAAAAATTTTACAAAATTACTGCAATGAATTACTTTAGAATAATATATGTATTATAAATCAATTTTTACATTATGAGAAATATTAATTAGAAATAATTATTTAATTGAAAAATTCGGTTTTTATGTATTATGTAGTATTTTTCAATATTAATCAAAAATTGACTGTTTTTAGAAAAATACAAAAATTTCAACCTAAGCTAATATTGACATTACCAATTCAAAAATGAAGTATATTTTATCAATATAAATTTTTATGAATGGATAATATTAGTTTTATTTTTTTCAAAAAAGTACATTAAGAGAAGTTATTTTAAGAAAGTAGTTTTTCAAAACTAATAACTATTTAATCAAAAAATATACATTTTATTATAAATTTGTTTTATTAATGTGAAATAATTATAAATAGAATTTAAAACTTATTTTTACTATTTATATTAATGTATATAATTTATAAATAAATATATAATTTAAAAAATTCGAATAAAAATGTGTTGTTTTGTAGAAAATCAATCTTTCATATTATGCATGCCAAGTCAGTGTTGTGGGAAATACAAGATATTAAATTAAATTAAGGATATAACATACTATGAAATATTATGTTGTTACATTCTCCCCTCCTTTAATAGATTTTGTAATCACAATTTCAAATAGTTCATCAGAAAAACTGGTCTAAAATAGAAAATACATTTGTGGAAAACTTAAATCAGAAATAGGGTTAATAAACTATACACAAAATAAAAGGGAAATGGAAATGAAAATGTCACCACAAAATTATGATTTCAAATAAAGGAACACTTGTTGAAATTAGAAACACATAATTGGAGGGAAAAGGTAAATTTTTATAGAAAATGATTCAGGTCATCAATCAAAAACAATTGAACAAAAAACATGAAACTGAGGGCCTCAAAACCATAAATCTATGATGATTTCGAATATCATCGTTTCAACAAAACATAATTTATTAGTATAACTAAATTTTTTGGATACCTTATTTTGTGAATAAGAGGTATAAATTTACTATCAAGATGAGAACCCAAGAAAACATACTTGATTTCACTACCTATCTTAATCATATTATCATCATTTGGTTGTGCTTCGATATATTTTCACTTCATCCTTTACACTTGGAAATGAATGTTCAGAAATGACTTTTTTATTAATGAAGAGAATTTGATAACTTATATGGTTGAAAATTATTCCCTTAATCCACTAAAATTTTAATAAAAAGCAAAATAATAGGTAAAATTATCTAATAAATAAATCATTAACCTCAAACAAAATATCAAGTGTTCAACTTACTCAATTCCAACCATTAGACCTATCCAAAAAACTTGTGTCCAATCTAATATTCCATGAATTTATAAAGAAATTAAACATGACATAATTAAGACCACTTTTTTCACATAACCAAATTTTAATACCTTCATCATGTATTCTATTAAAACATGGTAACAACCTAAATTACCAAAAAACCTTATTTGATTATGTATGTTCTTATTTATTCCATCTGTAAAATAGAGAATTTTAGTTACACCCCTTAATCGAAATAAGATGAAAAATCCCAAGAATGATGGTATTAAAATATTTTTTAACAAAAAATTAATCAATTCCAAGTATATAATAATATCCAATCTTCATTTTCCAAAAAAAAACTATCTCTTATTCTAAAATCATTATCTCAGTTTCAGAAACATATTAACTGTTATATTTACCCTAAACAAATATTTTCCAAAATGATTAAATTTAAACTGTGTCACTATACGTGGTACCATAAAATCTCAAATACTTAATGAAATAGTACTAAAATAAATTCCTTATATACTAATTAACTCTTATAACTTGCACATAATTAATATAATACTCAAATGACGCAATTCTTTAATAAAAACATAATAACACTAATCATTACTCTTCATCAGTGTTAGTATCAATACTTGATTATTATACAATAGAATCATTTTAGGTATACTATGATGATTGAGACATTGATTCATGTAGTTTCCCAACTCCTTGAAGATGAAGAATTTTAAATTTGAAACCATTTCCTTAAACATGATATCATGAACATAGTTTCCTATTTCTCCACACAAAAAACAAACTCTCATTCCCTTCAAACATTTTAACGGTTATTCTTTTCAATAATATCACATGTGGGAAATAAATACTTTTAGGGGAAGATGGATAATAAAAATAGCATCCTTTTAAATATAAAACATGAACATAATATGACCAAAAATAATACAAACATTACCATATAAACATGCACATGGATATTATATTAGTCAATTTATCACATGTAATAACTAATTTTAAAATAAGGGAATGCATAATGCCATACATAATAATTACTACGGTAGGGTCCTATTCCAAAACCATTCCCAAATATTCAATCTGTTGCTTGTGCCAAAACAATACTTTTTCTCATGAGTCAAAAAGAAGTATCAAGGGGCTATAAAGAGCCCCACCCGTCACTTTATATGTCAAATGTGTTACTCTAATGAAAAAGGTGAAATATAGCGTAATCATTTGCATTAAAACTATCAGACTAAATGTCAATACGTTAACCATAAACCATAAATGGTATAAAAATAGCACATCCACTGTTAAACATATATCTAACTCATTCAATACAAATCAGAAGATTTTATTATAATAAATGAATCTCAATCATGAATAATATCTCATAAAGGATGTTGGAATAGTTGAAAATTATCAGTATAACTCTATGAGAGAAATATTACTTATTCGGTAAATCATTTAAAATTCATAAAATTTATCAAGGAATTAATTAAAAGATTTTTTTAATCAAACTGTCCCATTCGACATCGATTCCTTCAAATAGAATTATCATTTTGAAATAATAATTTCCATAATAATTAATCCTTAAAATTTGTTGTAAACATGGATAATAATTAAATAGATTTATAAAAAATAAATCATTAAAACATTTAAAATGACGATATAGTTAAATATTATCTTACATAAAACTTTAAAATATTACTTTTGAAGTAATTTTTATGAAACATAGACATGGATGATAAATATGTCCCAGTAAATACTTACATATATACAATCTCGTATAATAATGAGGTTGAAAAAATAACCCACACCATATACATTCCTTTAGTCAATGGTATGTTTAGCATCATGTATAATGACCATAATATGTTATTAAATTATATCAGAACCATATTCATTTTTATGATATTAAACAAGATTCATTTAGGTCTTTGTAATATTTATTTAATAATAATTTCTTTGTTGAAGTTCCATTTTGGGTAATTATCACTTTAATTATCGTATGAGTTTTAACTAGTAAATTTTTATCATATCACATAGATAATTATTTACATAAATCCATAATATAAAAAATGATTTATATATAAAATAAATTTAAAATATAAATATGTATAATAGATGGATATATGAAATCGATACAATGTTCATGGAGACAGTAGTCCATACGTACGCATGAATGTTGTTCTTGTTTTCTTATCGTATAACCTGGAAGTAAGAAAAAAAATTATTTATCAAAATAAATATATATCAATGAAGTAGAAATATTAATTCATATAACTCGTACTTAATAAATATATAAATATATATATATATATATATATAATATTCTTGATTGCTGATCGTTGAAGATGAATCTCATCACGTCGTGGAGGCAGTAAGCCATACATACACATGAGAGACAATATCATTCCATTGATGGTCAAATAGTATGTATTCATATATTATGTTATATATATAAAATAATTATAATGTTATATTTATTATTTACATCAATTATACTCATTATTATACACATCCAAATAATGAAACATTTAATAACAAACTACACCACGAAGTAGAGATGATAAGTCATGCATACACACATATTCATACTTTTTCATTCATAGGAAGGAAAAAATAATGAATATGTAAATATTATACTTATAGTAAAATATTTTTATGTAGAAGGTATCATAGTTATTATTTTATTATTGAATCAACAATGAATGAATTATTGGAAGAAGAAAATAAATTTACAGTTGTGATAATTTTATTACCCATTCTTCGGGTGCTTCCTTTTGATTTGAACAAAGAGGCTCCATATATTCGTTTAGATTCAATATATGAACCTAGGATGATGTTATTGTAATTGGGGGGCTATTTGGGACGTGGTTGGAAGACCAAAATGGATTTTTAGGTGTGAATTAATTAGAAAGGAATATGTTCTATAATAATGGAGGTGATGGTCACTTTAGATAAAACATAAAATATTAATTTATTATAAAATTATTTTGGGATTATAATATCTCCAATTTGATTTATTTCAATGTTATGATGCATATGTGTCAATATATTCTCAATCAATAGGTTTTATACATGTTTAGGTCATAAATGTAACTTTATCATTTAGATTTAACCCTTTGTAAATTAAGTTAACTCGTACCATGTCCTCTTGTAATTTAATATTAAATGGTTAATATGATTACTATAAAATCCCAAGGGAACGTAAAGGGGGTAATTAATAAATTTTTTATCACTATACTTGTTATTTGGATGAACTATATATTTTTAGGATTTTTATATCATTTAATAAAATAATATTTGTTTTAAAAATTCATTTTTGTCTATTTTTACACTATTATGTAATTGATTTGTTTAAAGTCATAAAATTTGATTCCTTTTATACAATGGAAATAAATCTTACCTCAAATATAAGTTTCATCTATAAAATTCTTGTATTTAATCAAAATTTTTGAATAATATTTATATTAAAATTTATAATATCATTTTGTTTAATCTTTCATTAATAAGGTAATTATTGCATCGGCATTGTGTCATTAATAAATTTTATTATTTAATGTCTAAATATTTTAAATAAAATAATTTTTTTTATTAATTCATTATATAATTCTAATTATCATTTATAGATGATTTTATAAAATGTATAACGTTATATTAAAAATGGATTAGTTATTAAAATTTTAATTTTACACTTTAAACACTTCTTTAAATATAATATAATAAATGTCAAAATCATTGATAAGTGAATAAAAAATGATCATATTTTATTCATGATGTTGATTTTGGTCGAAAAACACTTATCCAAATTAATTATGACAATTTTGGGGGTAATTTTATATTATTATAATATTATTTTTTCTATTAATTTCACATTTTACATTTAAACGTGGTAAATAAAATTCAAAACATACTATTAAAAAAAAATTATTTTCATCATATTGAACCGCATTTTTCTTAATTATTAAAACCATGTTTTTTGAATTTATGAAATTCAATTCAAAAATAGTAAAATTTTGTGTAATGAATATTTGCAAATGTTCCTAGAAGGTGGGTAAAAACGTTAGACAATTCAATAAAATTTTATATACTTAATCTTATTATAAAATTAATCCAATCAATTAAATTGGAATAATATATTTATTATATATCTAGTTTTAATTTATTATCAATTTTAAAAAAAATAATTAATTAAATAAAAATGTCATTTTTTAGGTACTATGCTGTAATTTTCACTATTTATCAAAAATTTAATGTTTTCGGAAAAATAACAAAATTTTCCCCCAAAATAATTTTGATATTAAAAATTCATAAATTAATTATATTTTACCTAATTAAATATTTTGGAGTGTCTAAAATTAAGTATATTATTTTACACAAAAGGACATAAAGAGTGGTTCTTTTAAGAAAATCGTTTTTTAAAATAAATAACTATTTTAACAAAAAATTTACATTTCATTATAAATATGTTTTATTTTAATCAATACATTATAAATAAAATTTAATATTTATTTATTACTAATAATATTTCAATATTTATTATATAAATAAATATATCATTTAAATTATTATAATACTAATGTGTTGTTTCATAAAATCGCTATCTTGTGAATAACGCAACATGTGTCGGTGTTGCATGCAATATAAGCTATTAAATTATTTTAAATAGATAACATACAATGAAATCTTTAAGTGTTAGATAGAATAATTTTCATTTTATCAAAAAAAATTTGTAAAAGTTTCAAAAATAAATTATTATATTTGTTCACAAAAACATATATTTCATTTTTTAAGAAGACAATCTTTTGAATAATAAAATTATTTTAATAAAATTTGATTGATTATTTCTGAAAATTTATAAATAATAAAAATTTATTATGATATATAAATAAATATATCTCTAAATATATATCATAAAATATTTAATATTATTCATACCCTCCAATGAAACTGATAGGTTTTAATAGTAATATATTTCCAGGGTTGTTTAAACTCTGTATTTCATATAGAATATGCTTTTGAAGATAGTTTTGTTCTATAAAATATATAGGTATCACAGAGGGCCATATATTTATCACTCATTTTGGGATTCATAATCATTTCATTACTAGTTCATGTCAACTGGATATTCAACCATATCACTCCAAATATTCATGATGTGCCCTTGTATATATCCGATAGAATTAAAAAAGTAATCCCTCAATCTTAGTAATCTCAAAAGACATAACACAAGATAATGACAAATATTATGTGAAAATATAGTGGATATTATGTTTCATAGATAGAAAATTTAAGGCAGAAAACCACTCACCATGCCAATTTTTTTAGAATAACCATCAAATAAAGGAATCTATATTGTAAGATGAAAATGTGATAAAAAAAGATACACCAAATTTCATGTATCATAATAATGTAATTTTATAAGAGAAAATATTTTTTTTAGTTTGAGTTGGGTTGAATGTAACCACCAATGATTTCATTATATATTTTTTATTGAATCTTAATTTTTTATTGGATGGAATACATATAAACTCGAGTCCTATTGTAAATTACTAAATTATATTTTTTTCTCCTAGACATTGTATTTATAGATAAAAATAAAAATTACAAAAAAAAAACAAAAAAAACTGGGTTTATAAATTTATTTAATTAATTCATTGACTATTAGTTAAATTAAGAAAACATCTCAAAGAAAAGGAGATATTTTTATATAAATTTATTTTTTAAATAAAATTTATCATTATCATTTAAATTAATCACTATTATGGAATTATATAATTTAATGATATATGTTATATAATTAATTAAATGTTTTAATATTAATCTATTATTTTTTATAAATATCGAGAAAATAATAAATCTAGTATCATACTAATAAATGTATTTTATTCTTAAAATATTCCATCACGGTTTTCAAATTTATTTGAAAATGACTTTTATCAACATATAGAAATTGAATAATGAAAAATTTATTCATGATTCAGAAATAGGAATTCAAAATTTGGTAATATGGAAACATTTATTTTTGGCGATTATGAATATCAACCATGAAATGTTTTTGGCACCACTGATTAGATAATATAGGTAAAATATGGTTGTAATTATTAAATTGGACACAAAATTTTCTATGAAACCAGGATTTATCCTATTGTGTGAGAGGGGTTATGTCACATACCTCCTTGGCTTGAATATATGGCCAAAATAAGCCATTTTTTACTTTGATTTCATATATTATTTTATTTAATTAAATCATTAAATAAAATATGTCAATCTTGTGATTTTCATTACTTAAAAAAATTTACATAACAATAAAAATAACATATGTTTACTTATACATTTTGTTTTTAAAAAAATAAATATTTATTTAATCATATTAATAAATTTTTAATTTTTAGTTATTGAATAATATCAATAATTTCATCTTCATCACATAAATAATATTTATCAGTTGTTGAAAAATTTAATGAATTATTTTAATAATATATAAATTAATAAAATTATGATAAAAATTGTGTTCAATGAATTTAATATGTCAATATAACATATAATAGATGTGTCTTTAGTTCACATTCAAATTTTATTTCAGTATTTTTCTAATCAGCATCATATAACTTGAATAATTTTTAAAATTAGAATAATTGTATAGTATGGAAAAAAGTTTCCATATATTAAATAAAATTCATAAAAACATGGAAATTAAAAGTATGATAAAATATGTATCATTTTTCTTCCCTATTTCATTTATTATTAAATTAATAACATATAAGTAAAATTATAAAAATTTAAAATTAATAATTTGATACCATATATATAATTAAATTGTGATTACATATGTGTTAAACAAAATGGTATGGTTTATAATGTCATTATGACCAATATAAATTTCATTAGATTAGGTTATTTAAACCTTAGAACATTTTTTTCAAATACATTTTCATTATAATTTATTTTTCATCATAATGATTTAATTATATTTTAATATTTTTACCAATACGATGTATTTAATTTTCCACCCTATACAAAGACTCTCATTATACACAATCATTATAAGACATTAAGGATTATAGATAACAAAATCATTACTATAATATCTTCTTTGATTTTATATGTACTTCCATGAACATATTCTATTTCAATATACCGTCCTATAAATGCTTCAGGTGTATGCCAAAAAAGGATTTCAATTTATATCTGTGACTATTAATTGGGAATTTTAAATATTATTTCTTATTATACCTATTATAATTTTTAAAATTATAATAAATATATAAATATAATAAATAAGCATGATTTTATTTATGATGATGGGTCAACCATTACCCTAAATCATTTCCATAAAATAGAAAGTGAATGTATTGTTCATGTTTACATAAGGACCACCACATCCAAATAGGTATAAAATTAATCTCCCATCACTATATTTTGGGGATAATAATTATGATAGATTTAATGTATATATATTATTTTTATAATGATTATTAATTTTGAACTATAATATCATATATATCTTCTTTCATTCCAATATGTTAGAAAAGATTTCATCACTTAGGGATATGTCTCGACTTCCACCTTCATGAATTGATGTGATTTTTTTGTTACCACTTTAAATGAAGGGTTATATGGAAAGATTTAGTAAATCTATATGACACACATGATATTGTTACGAGTACATAAAAATATTTTATTATTTTCATTATAAAAAAAATCTATTTTCATACATATTGGTTATATATTTTTAGATGAATAATAAATACAGTTCCCAAATACATGCCTCAATGACTATGTAGGTTATGTGTTTATGCAGACTATACATAAGAAAATATTATTCATGAATTATGTTCAACATCTCCTAGGATTATCTCCCCATTAAGTACTCTATATTGATATACTCTACAGAAAATATTTTGAAAAATCTTAGGGAAAAGAAACAGAAGATATGGTGATATTAGATTACAATTAAGGATAAAAAATGGTGATATGAATGTTCACATCTTCATACCCTGAGAATAATGGTAAGGTAAAACGAGATTTGTAGTTGAAATATATACTATATATAACTGAGATAATAATCATGATACATGACATAAATCCTAAAAATTTTAAGTAATGAATTATAAATCCAATCAATAAACAAGATTTGTGAGTGGATAATATTGATATTATAATGTGTAAAGAAAAAAATATTATATCATGTTGATCATGTATAAATAGAAAATGGTTCACTTTTTATGTCAAGGAAATGAATTTAGGCCCTCACATAAACTTATGGACAAGAACACCAGGATGATGGATAATCTCCAAAACATGAAATCCTATTCCACTGATAGAAATATAAACATAAATGATAGGTTCACAACATAATCATATTTGAATGAAGGATAGATCCGTGACTAAAATTATTCATATGAAAACCATGTGCATGCATAAGCTTATGGAGATTTAAACCCGGTATGCACATTAAACATGGATGTTTAAATCAGTTCAATGTATTACATATTTTGAAAGTGAGTAATCCATAATTACCCAATTAATTATAGGGATATATAATTGTAGTCCCAGCCATAACCTAATGAAATTAAAACATATGTGTGACACATTATCATAAATAATTGATCATATTAGAAGAAAACTAGTCGAATGAAAATGTGATTTATAATCATTTAATCAATCCATTATAACAAAACCCATAGAAAATAAATTGGTTCCATAAACATATCACAATCAATAATCAAAAAAATATATAGAATGAATAATTATTATAACATTTAATAATATCCAATGTAATGATAATGTAACTTCAATAATTGTCATATAGTATGGAAAATTATGTTGAATGATTTCATGGAACATTTATTGTGAACAATATCATATCCAAATTGAAATCAACGATTAAAAAAAACAAAAACATCTATGTAATAATTTTATTTTAAAAATTACTTTAAAATCATGTAATATGATCATTAAATTTTTGAGTATCCATGACATTTGGAAATAAATTGTATATCTTAGACGTTAAAAAAAGTGACTCAACATATTCTTCGTAAGCTTTTGGGTAAGAAATTAAAAAGTGACTCGTTTCAGAAATAGAAAAGATAAATCTATTGAAATATTTTTTAAATATTCATGAATGGGTAAATAATCCCCTATGAAATATTGGTAGAAAAGAAAATAAATTTTAAAAAATATTTATTGAACATAGACATGGAAGTGAAAGGATACTCTATATATGTGATAACTAAATTCCATATTTAATTAAAATATTATTTAGGTCCATTGAATATAATAAAAGGGTAAAATTTTTAATTTTTTTGTGATATCAATAAAAAAGAACAAATATTATTTTTTTGAGATATGTTACATATTATTTTATCATTAAAAATACATTCCTAAAAAATCTGGATAAGCAATGATGTTTTGACATAAAAACTATGCCACATTGGTAACATTTGAATTATAATCTCAATGCAATAATGAACCATTTAGTTAAATCACTATAAAAGGATTAATTTTTTTCATAAATTAAATTTATGGGCCATATGGTCCTATCATAAATGAAAAATTTGGTGAATATATCATGTTCATTATAAATATATATGGGAGAAAAAAATCCTTTATACTAAGTCTCATCATTATATATACATGAATGACTCTTCTTAATAATAAGTATAAAGTTATTATACATATATTTTTAAACCATAACATAACAATTCATACTATATATGGTTTACATATAACCATTTTTCAACCATTTGTAAAAATTATTTATTAAAATCACTCTCAAATATGATAACTGGTTAGTTTTTCATCTATAATTTTGTTTGATAGTTTTTGTACTTTAATATGATTTTGGATCCATTATATAAATAATTTTGTTCACGATATAAATATTATATATATTAATAATACAGGTATTAGTAATATTAGTGAAATTTTAAAGAAAAAAAATTAATTACACCATTAACGGTAATTATATGTTATACATACGAGTGAATGACGTTTTCATTTTTTTCATCAGATGAAACAAAAGAAATATAGAAAATAATTTCCCTTTCTTGGAGAATTTTTTCAGGAGCCCTCCATCCAAATAAACCAAAATGAAGGGAGTAATATAATTACCCACTTGAGTCAGACCTCTAGTAGGACCCGATTTGTGACATCACATATGGTAATGAAATATCAGGAAATGAGAGGTGTCACCCTCTACAATTAAACAACATTGGTAGATAAGATGAATCATCGACAAAAAAATTATTTAAATAATATAAAAATTAATCAATTCCATACCACATGAATGTATATATATATATATATATTATAAAGAAAAAATTATCCAATGTAAATACCAAAAATTAAAAGCTAAAATAGTGACAATAATACAGTCAAATGATTTGAGTCAGTAATAAACAACATGGTCCATGTATTCCTCCTCGAAGCCTAAAAACAACTTTTATACATTCGGTGAGTGTATAATTATACTCAATATGAAAAAAACTCTCTCATTCACATGTGTAAGAAGCATAATAATAAACCCTTGTGTATACAACATAACCAATAACACCAAAGCATTCCAATTATCCGTTCCAAACACCACAAGGCACAGTCGCCAAATAATAAATACCAAATATAACAAGTCTATTAGGTACATATTGGTGAAGGATACTCAGTAATTCTTTCCCATTGAATATCCACTCTCAGACACTAATATCTTACATCATGTTGTACCAATATCTTCTAAATATCATAGAACATCTCCACATGCATTTTCAATATCACTACATTTCCAAAGATTCCTGGCCACTTTTTGGAAAGCATGTTCCATCACATCTCACCCATAGACGCCTAGAACATAAAATCACTACCATTTAATTGACTATAGTAGTATGTTATCTTGAATATGTAAGATAATAGCCTTGTTCCATGAACCTAAATTTCATAAACCCCAACATAATCCACATCGTCCCATATCATCATTATCACAAATACCTAGGCTATGTAACATCTTTTTCTGAACATACCTAGGCTCGCCTCCCCGTAAGAAGGATCACATGACATCTCAAAGGAGGACAACTATTATATCAAAACCACCATCAAAATCACTGACATAACTCCATCGATCATATCCAAATAAATACCTACCTCATAATGAATAGTTTTTGTGAAAGAGGAGACAGCTAGCCATCCATCCCCATCATCGTGGTTTGGGGAAAACCCATTCACATCACAATATAGGCACTGGAACAGAGTGCATTGCGTGGGTGGGGTGCATATAGATATAAAAAATAAATACTTATATATATATATATATCCACACACACACCAGTCCAACATATTGGTTCACTATAAATCACTAACAAACTCACAACATCACCAATTTCACTACGACCTCTAAATGTATTAAAAAACACACAAGAAAATTGCAACATGAAACCACCATACCATTCCATTATCTAAACGATTCATTTATTTAATAATCATTTCGAAAATTTAATCATATATTCCATCATTTATTAATTAATCATCTATTTTCATCCCATTAATTGAACAAAAACCCCATTCAATTCAATGAATATTAATATAATTATTTATTCCATCACGTATTAGGTATATAGAATAACACATACACTCATCACAGGATGTTCATCATCCCCATAATACCATAACCTCACCACCCAAAAAAACAAATCTAAACAATATCCACCGAATAACCCCAAAATCATAGACAAACAACCACCTTGTCACTCAAAATGTGTCTCCAAACTACCACCCAAAAGGAAAGTCTAAAAAACCACCACTCTAACCAAAAAACATGTCCACCCAACCACCGACTCACTTCCCCAAAGCATGTACTATCAATGAACTCACAAATCAAATAACATGGAAAAATAATAACCACATACCCACCACAAAAAAGGACAAAACACAATAAACTCACCACCCCAAATTCATGGTTATCAGACCAACAACCTCACATTCTCTTATGAAACATCAACCCCACATTTCCACCCACATCATAGAAACATTTGTAACACATCATAAAACAATTTATCATTTTAAAAATAGGGTTTTAAAATGTTAAACGTTATCAAATGGGTTTTAGCGCATATTCTATAAATCATGGTGAAACCATTTCAGTATCCATGTATAACTTGTTATCCAATTAGAATTTTTAGGTTTACTTCAAACAATAATAACAAATTATGTATTCACCGTGCATATCTTCCTATGTAAACAATTCCCCCAATGTGAAAATTTTAATGTAGTTTATCAAGCCAATAATGACATAGTGTAACAATAAAATGAAAGCTCTAATATCCTTTGAATCAAAGAACATTATCATTATATTTTAAATAACCAAATCATTATATTTGATTAAGATAGTAGATCAATTTCCAATGGAAAAAATTGAGAAATAAATACCAATTTGATTCAACATAATGAGAAATATGGGTTTTCTTATCTCAATTAATCATTTCTATGATTCCACCCAACACATGGAAATGAAGACTAACTTGATAACCAAAAACTCACTATGATAAATAACGGATCAATATACATAAAATCAAATCATTGTCAGAATGCATCCAAAATATCAAATCAACCCAAATATATTACCACAACGAATCCTCAATTAAATAAAAGGTTAAAATCATTGTGAAATAATGAATAAATCACCATTGATCTCAAATGAACGACCACTAGAACCAATTGATCGAACATGGGTGTGTGGGGATAAATGTTCTCCTTTTGGAGCATTGGTCTATTAAAAATGAGAAAGAGGAGGTGAAACCAAATGAATAATATTTTTTCCAATAAAATATCAAAAAACATTTAATTTTACATGTTTAATGTGATGAAAATTTTACATGGCATGTAATACTCAGATTTTGAAAACTTTCAACCATTCATTAGAAATTAAGGCCCATCTAGGTCTATTTATTTCATGTCGTGAATCCATCAAATATAATGAGTACACATGTCATGAGATACCAATAAAAAAATTCAAAAGATGTGAACAAATCAACTACACAAACTATGAAAAACCATTAATTTACATGTTGACAATACACAACATGTATTTCTTGCAACAGATCTCATACACCTCTATCTTCCACTGAAATCTATCGAAACCTCTTAAAGCATCCTCTTGAAAACATACAACACCAAAATTTTAAATATAATAGGATAGTATGGAATTTTTCATTATATGAGATACCTCTCAAGAAATTATAACCCTGGGGAAGACAATCCATGTCTAGAGGGAAATTAGTATCAACAGTCAACCCTTGAGATACCACTTAATGATCTAATCAAACCTAAAATGATACCCCATTAAAATAATGTGGAGTGTTTGGGAACAAAAATCCTCCCACATCCTTCTCACAACACAACCACATCACCACAACCATCTAACCCTGACACATCCAATCCCAATAACCAACGAAATTGATTAACCATAGCATATTGAATAAAAAATATCCTTGAATTATATCCCCTATGTCAAGAAACTATCCTCATTGGTAAAACTAAAATTCCCATATGATTTAATCATGCAGTATTTAATTTATCATGAATTGGAATGAATTCCTATTTTTTAACTATATCAAAAATCACACAATGCTAAACATGGAAAAAACCATCTGAAAAAAATGCTCCAAATATCCCATAAAAATAAAAACAAATCAAAGAAATACTCAAAATATATTTTGGAACTATGAAATAATATGTTTCTCTGAACCTCATGTACTATACTAATGGATACCATTATTCTAGGACAAACAAACTAAATGTGTGGTTCACCCATGAAACATCATCTCATTATGTTCCCAATTTAGTAATGGAAGCCCCATATACATTTTTTTCATCCTCGATACCCAAATCTCCACATTCAATTACATGGATTTCATATGGAAGATACAAATGATGTTGAGATATTTTGAAGACTTTGAGGATCCCCTCTTACTGTAGCGATAATGAAAAACTATATGACACCTCTCCAAATTGTCCAAACACATCACGGGGACCAAAAAAATTGAGATAAAGCTTAATCTCCCATAGAAAACTCAACTTCACAAGTTGAGGGGAAACCATCATGAACATGTGGTACCTAACTGTGATCTCCAAGGTCCTTCCCCATGGATTGGAAAGATTATTCTTCTCATCTTGTGCCTCTTTCATCATATAAATCAATATAAACCTTATATTTTGGTCCCTAAACTAAATTGAGTCCAAGTACATCCCCCACCACAACCTCTAACCATCAAAATTTAGAAGAACACAATATCTCGTAAATTACATAAAAGGCATTACAGTAGTTGAAAAGTTATATCAATTGTGGTTTGAAAGCTATGAAAGTGGAATGTGTCATACCCATTATCCTCTAATGTCTAAGATACATTACCCCCAAAATATCCCCCAACATATGGATGTGTTTATCCTTCTTCTCATTCACCTCAGGTTGCAAATAAATATTGAGTTGTAATTGGGTTAAAAAATAATGTTATAATATCCTCCATACATTCTTGGTAGAAGATGATCCCATATCTAAGACAGTGGTACTTGGATCTCCATGAAACCATAATACGTCATCCAGATGTCAAATAGCCACTGTATCAACCATGCTAGAATCCTTGATTACTAATAATTTTCTGGATTTCATCTACTAATCCCGGATAATCTAGATAGAATCTCTACTTATCTAAGGTCGAGGTAACACTGTGATGAAATCCTTTTAAATTTTATCTTATTTCCACTCGATAATATCCAAATGCTATAAAAACACTCATAGAACATGATGCCTAGTAATTAACATATGTTTAACCAATCAACTATCTATGAACTGTTTCCCCAACAATTTCGTCGAGGGCCACCAAAAATGAATTTTCAAACCCTAATACATTTTGGATACTCCGTGGTGTACCACCAAAGGTTGTATTTTAAACTCACTAATAATTTCCTCATCCATTAAAAATTAAAAAACAAAGCACCCATGAAATTATAACCAGTTTTGACCATCCTTCAAATATCCTTCTAGTGCATCACCATGGCTGACAAGATTAGTAATCATCCATGCCTTTGAATATTTCCAATAATACTCTTCCACCTTACACATCATAGAATACTTAATTATCATATAAAACAAACAACCCAATGATAACCCATCCTTTAATCAATGTACAAGACATAAAAAACCAACAAGGATCTCCAATACTCCCTAGAATCACAAAAATATCCTTACCTGAATTCATGTTCAATGAATTCGCTACAACATTCCATTTTATAGAGGTGTAAGATATATCATTATCATAATCATAAATAAAATATATCAAGAATTGCTAACTAATTTTTATATCATGTTGTGTAAATATATTACTCATGATCCTATGATCTATGAAGGCCAAAAGGAGCTCCCAAATGAGTTAGTTCTCCAACAACATCAACACGAACAAAACAACTAATATCTTAAAATCATGTTAAAAATAGTTATGCTCATGGTACATATCATCCTAGACCCATTTGAAATCTCTTCCCTCAACTCCTTCAACAAGGATCCCAATACTAGATGGAATATTTCAAATAAACACCTTAAACAACACACCATCATGTGTAATAAAAATTAAAAGAGTAATGAAAAATACCAATTAATGTAACTAAAAACATTCACGAATTGGCCAGTCAACACAAATGTCGAGTAATTCTTGATCAATGCAGTTAATGATGATTTAAATCATAGAAAATAAGGAAAAATCATTCTATTAAAGAAAATGAGACCATGAAAACTATAATCTTATTCCAAAGTGTTGGGAAATTTCCCAAAAACAACTAACTTGACCTCTGAGGGGTCGATTCACACACCCTAATGAGATAAAAAAATCCCTCAAAAATGAACCTCCGATGTAGATAAAATTACAATGGTGAAACATTATTTAGAGATGGTGGTGTTGAAGGATCTTAAAGATAGCTATGATATGATCATAATAATCCTCTTCATGATTCTAGTATCCCTATATGAAATCAATGAATAGTATTATGTAGAGTCCATGATATCATGGAACATAGAGTTCATGATTCCCAATAACATATTTTGTGTGTTTGTGAATCCAAAAGGAATGAATATAAACTTGATGTTCGCATACACGAATGTGAAGAATGTTTTTATGTTATCTTCTACTATAAAAAAAATATTTATATCCAAACGAAAAATAAATATTAGAAAAAAATTGTGCACCTCTACGAAGGTCGATAATTCCATATATCTATAGAATAAGCTAACACTTCTTGATTTTCACCTAATTCATCCTTTGGTATTCTATGAACATCCTCTATATACAGTCCACATTCATAGAATGCTAGACTTGATCACCCCACATTGACATACAAGGATAGATTAAGACCTTATAAATCAAATAATTTAGTATAATACTCACCTCCCACAACTCATATGGTGTAATACAAGAATGAGTGATCGAAACCATAAAATCATCAGGATTCAATTCTTTATTGGAATAAATATCACATCAAGGGGTAAGTGTTAATATTTCCTTAGAAAAAACATTTAGAAACTCCCTGATAACCATGGGAACATCAATTATATCAGTATCTTCTAAATACACTAAAAACTAGTATGTAAAATATAGAAGGGGATGTACATGATGAACACCTACTTGAATACCCACTAGAAACCCATTACCACATGCTGGAAACCAACACATAAGAAAATGAATTTCCTCCAGATTAAGACAATAATAACACATATAGAAAAAAACCATTTCATACCACGTATAACATTTTACGTCAACATATAGAGTAGTAAAAGATAAAAACTGATCTAATGTGGCTCCATCATCAGTCTACAACCTTGGAACACATAAAGAAAGATGTCCAAGCATTAAACAGTCACAACCAGTATCACGTGAATGGGAAGTCTCCCTATGGATAGTGTTATAGAACATACTAGAGTAGTTGAAATAAAGTACTGAGAGTCTCCTAAACTGAATGGGAAACATTCAAGGGTACTAAACAAACCGATTATACCTCTAATTATCAATTAACCTTCTTTCACTGATTCCTCCATTAAATGCAATAATCCATGGCCATCACTCCACCTCTATAATGATGACTACATCCACGACCATGCTTGGTATAAGGTCCCTTATGAAAAATTATATCTAGAAGTGACTTATTACCTGCACCATGTCCCCTTATTAGAGACTAAGAATGCTTTATATACTACTGAACTGGTTTAACCTTAAATTACTATCTACCCAAGCACTAAACCTACCAACCTCCACCAAACTAATCTCGGTAAACCATTGAGAACTAGAAATGTTGATGACCAAAAACCCCATAACAACAAAAAAGGTTCCAAAATCACTTAATATTAGATCAAATAAAACATCCCCTTGAATAACAGGTGAGAAAATGGTGGGACAAAGTCCTCTCTCATTGGCACCTCGAAGGTCATGTTTTTTGAGAACTTCCACTAATAAATCTTATCATCAAGGATCTATAATTATTCCTCTCTTGAAAAAGCATCACCATGACATAATCCTCTAAATCACTTCCTCCATATTCTAATTATAGATATATTTTATAAATTTAAATAGAATAAATGAATATTTTAATGAATGGAAGATAAACTCCTCAAGAAATATCCCATGAGACAAATAACCTTGAAAATGACTTTTAGAAATAACATATGTTCATTTTACATGATTTCCAACACCTACACTCACGTATATTACTAATGGGGAAAAATATGATCATTTATCATAACTTATTTCATGATTGATAAAAGGAAAATTTCCCAGAACTAATTCAAATATTTGACCCATGAAACATCTTCCTCCATCCACTCACCATGATATAGTGTCAACTACTGAAACACATATCTATTCATCTAACTAACCACCAAGGGGCCCTAGTACACTATCAGGTTCTAGATCAAACTGAATGAAATATTAAACCCCTATAATAACCTCTCTCTCTATATATTTATCTATACCATCATACTTCTCCAAAGCCTTTTGCTGAAAATCATGAAACACTCTCTTCCAAATAGAATTCCCTATTTTCTGATTTACCTTATGAACATCATCTGTATCATCATACTAAACCTCAACTATCCAATAAAAACATTGATGATGTATAAGATCCATACCTAAAATAGGAATCAAATATTTCTGAAGTCATGGTAGTATGGAATTTTATAAAGATTCATTTTAATTCACATTATTAATTTTAATATTCCCAAAAAACCAATTTAAAACATGAAATAGTTATCATGTTGATTGTACCTCTCTAAGGTATCAACATCGAAAATATGTCCACCTTAATTGGTCATTCAATTAGATTATCATTTTTGAACTAGAGCATAGGGGACCCTAAAATTCAATGTCCTATATGGTCTCCATAGATAATTACAAGTACCAAGGTCAACTGTCATTGTTTTAATACCATCCCATGCAATCCTCAAAGTTCCATACTCCAAAATCAATAATATCTCTCAACCATCTCCGATGATACCACTATTATAAGGCCCCAGCCTTAAACCTTACCTAATATTGAGTTATTACAAGATTACACATTGAGGATCTTTTCAGGTTTAGAGTTTTAGAGAATTAGATCATAAAAATTGCATTACATTCCACATTTAAACAAAGTGGTTACATAAAAGATAGTATTCATTTTTCCCCTCAATGGAAACATATTTAAAATAAAACATGGATTCCTTATTGACACTTTCTTGACACTATCATCATTTCATGTACCTTTCCCTTGACCTGTGAAAAACATTTCAATAAAACATGGGATGAGCATAAAAAGCTCAGTAAGGGTTATAAAAAAAATTAAAAGGAAACATGAGTTCATATATACATAAGAATGAAATCATACATTACCCATAAAACATAGGCACTTTAATATACCTCATAAAATCATGAATAAATCATAGAAATCATAAGACATAAAAGGTAACTTGAGGCATTCATAACATTCTTACGTAGGGAGTAACCCTCTTGGTTACGTTTGGAATACCCACCACAGTATATTCCCTAAATCTCTTCAGAGAAACCTTAATGTTTCCCTCCTTCGTGTTACCCAATGCATTGGAGAGCTATATCGGGCCCACCCACCATTATTTTATCACGGAACCACCCGTCCTCATAATAATGCCGAATAACCATAACACAATCGTATCACATAAAACATGCATAAAGGAATCATAACATTTCGACTTTTCAATCACAAGATATCAATACAGCACATTTATATTAAAACATTATGAAAACCATTTTCAATACCAAAAGAAAAGAAAATTTAAACATGGTATTTATTTTTCATTTAAAAAAAGGTATGGCTTGAATAGGAAGTCAAAACTCAAATAAAGGTCACGGCGGCGGAGAAGTCGTTGTCGACGCATACGTACGAAAAAAACATTCCCTTTTGTCGTTTAGTAAAATGATTTGTATAAAAAAGATTCCTTTAGGATAAAAATAAATGTCAAACGGGTTTATACACCGTATAAATGAAGGTTGTGTATAAAACAAAATATGCATCAATGAAAGGAGATTGAGATGATGTCCCATACAAAGACGGTATCCTTGGATTAAGGATAAATCAATTACATAATTATGTGTGACAAAAGAATACATGAAATATAAGTTGGTGTTAAGTGTAATAAAATAAGAGGACATTAACACATAATCATATAACGACATATTCAAGGAGTACAAGTTTATCACAAAGAATCAAAATTGGGTTAAGAAGTTCCCTTGCAAAAATTCGACAGCCTAACGGCGTCACTTTAAAATTCAGAAAAAGAGTTGATGAGAGATAAAAAGGGTATCTCATCACTTGGTCATAAAATTTAAATCAATAATGATATATAAGAACATATCCCAACATAATAGTATGTGAATTAAAAGACATAACAAAAGAATTATTTTAAAAAGAGGAGGGTGAAAGGTTCCCTCACCGACATGGGTATCTTTCGAGACATGCACCCCGTGAAAGAAGGAAAATACAAAATTGATGTAAATACTCATAAATTAAATTATATTACACAATGAGTAAAATAATAGTCAGTACATACACCACAAAAAGGAAATTGTGCCAAATGTAGCATAAATCTCACGGGAATAAAAGTGAGATGAAAAATCCCTTACAAAAACTCAGCAGCCTAACAGCGCCACTTAAGACTTTAAAAATGGATTGATGAGAGGAAATAGGGTCTCTCATAAAATTTACATAAAGTTTACAGATAGAGTAATATAAAAGAACATCCCCCAACACAACAAAGATAAGCTTAAAATAAGTGACATAAAGGAGAGCACTTAAAAAGAAAGAGAGAGGTTGGATCTCATACGAAAAATTCGGCAGCCTAACATCGCCACTCAAAACTTCCAAAATGGATTGATGAGAGAGAATAAGGTCTCTCATAATATGAACATAAAAATTATAGTAAGAATAATATAAAATAATATCCCAATAACAAGAAAGATGAGATTTAAAAGGAATGACATAAAATATTGTACTTAAAAAGAAAGAGAGGTGTATGATCCCTTACCTCGGGTCCGACTTGACTCGATCGTTATTTATTCTCCTGAATAATAAAATTTGGTCAAATTATAATTTCTTAAGGACCTCATTTAGAGATTATTCTTTAGTTCATATCAAATATTATAATGTTATAATAATTGTTTAATAATGTTAGTTCATATCAGACATTTTTGCCGATGTTTGGTACATGAGTCAAAAATGAACTTGTTTGAAAAATGATTGTCCATGTAGTTATAAGTAAATAATTTTCAGAAAAGTATTAATGATTAAAATATCATATATATCCATTAAATATTCATTTTATACTATTCCATATCATTTGGAGATAAAAAACGAAAAGCACCGTTCATGGAGACGGTAGGCCGTACGTACGCATGAACGTTACATTCATTTTTTCATTGTCATATTAATGGAATTAAAAATAAATGATATATATATATATATATTATAATTACATTATAATATATATGTTATATAGGTCACATATGTTCATTAATTTCATTCTTTATGCATTCCATGTATTGCATGTACGAGTCACATCACTTGAGGGGGCGGTAGTCCACACTTCCTCATATGAAATTATCGCATTTATACAACATGAAAAGAATAAACGTATGTTTTAAATATAAAATACAGAAGCATATAGTAAACATAAATACAATATATATCATATATAAAATATAGTGACATCATAATGGCCACCTTTAAAGGTGTTAAAAGAATATTGAACAATCATCGTTTCGTGAGGCATAAAATCGCCAACCACAGAAACAATATGTTCTTTAACCATTAGACAAAGGTGTGTCTAAGTGTAGCTCAAATAATTATTTTAAAAACATCCTAGGATATTTAATATACTGGAGTTGTTAAAAAAGAAATTAATAAAAAGAGTTTAGGGGGTTGGAGAATCAAAATAAAATAAAAGGACTCAAGTGAAGACATTACCTTAAAATCGGGTAACTCCCTTTGGTTTGAGCTCAAAGGCTTCCTTGGGAAGACTTCTGCACAATGTGAGGATTCAAGGAGTTAGATAGGGATGTGGGGAGACAAAATGGGCAGGGTTTTGCCGAGCCAAAGGCTTTGGAAGTGTGGGTAAGGAGGTAGGGGTGGGGGCCTTTTATAAGAGGAGAGGAGGGGCACTCTTGGAAAGTAATGAAATGTTACATTATTTTAGAATGTGTTTCGGATATTAATGGTCCCACATTGATGTGTTTCAAGGATAAGGTGATAAGGGTTCGAAATACACAAATAAAATAGGTTTTGGACATGTTTAGGTCTTAGATATTACATTATCTTTTCATTTTATTTAAATCGTTAAATAATGAGGTCATCGTTGCATCATAATGATGTCATAAATAATTTAATTTATTTAATGCCTAAAAATTATAAAAAAAATACTATGATGTAGGAAATCTATTTAGATTTACAATTAATAATTATAGTCCAAGATATCTTTTATGTAGACAAAATTAAAAATATTTTACTTAGGTGATACATTCTTTGTTACATTTAACATTCTTTAAAAATAAAAAGATAAAAAGTCACTTTCTCACAAAAGTGATTCCATGGGGCCCCCATGTTTGGCACAAGGCATCCCATGGTCGTCCATGAGACAACCAGTATCCTTAAGACCCATTTTGTGGTCATTTTTTTATTATTATGATATTATCTTATTATCATTAACTACCTGATTACTCATTAATCAAGATAATTAAAGATAATAACCGTCGTTACTATTCATAATGTCCAAAAACCAAAGAGTCTTAATTACATAATTTGGACCTTCTGATTCCAAATATGTAATCCATTTTACCAAATTACAAACAAATAAATTGCAATAATAAATTTAAAAAAAACTTCCTGTTGTCAAAACAAATAGCAGGTTTTTTAGAAACAATATTTATGAAAAGTTTGGCACTTGTTGATGCCTAATTCCAAAGGGAAATTAATCCTAATGACCATAATTTAATTACATTGTAAAAATATATTCTAATTACACTTAAAAAAAATTATAAAGATAATATAACCATATAATTAAATTATATGAAAAATCAGTTTTGATGTAAAATGCAGTATTTTTTACTATTCATTGAAAAATGAACATTGTCAGAAAAATACCAAAAATTAACCCAAGGTAAATTTCAATGTCCCAATAATAAATAATATGTTTATTTTGAAAAATAAGGCTTATAAAATTGTTAAAAAGTGGATTTAAAATGGGTTCTCCATCAAAAGGCGGTTAATCGACCTTTTAAAGAATATTAGAATGTTTATGCTTAAAAACTGGATTCATTTGCATTTTTAATCCTCTAACATTTTTTAAAAAAAAGTTAAAATATTTGAAAAACATATATAATCATTTTGTAGTTAGTTCTGTTCATTCTCGCCATTACAATGGCTAGACATTAACTACCATTTAAAATAATATTATTGTATTATTAGAGTGCAACGTAAGATTTCAAAGAAACTTGTTGTTGCATATTGGGTACGCCAATGAGCATAGCATTCCCTTTAAAGTAATATTAATATTTTATTCACAAATATGGATAAATATGAAAATGTCATATTTTTTATTTACCTGGGGTGTTACATCCTTCCTCCCTTTTTGGGAATTGCGTCCTCACAATTTTAAAATTGAGCTTGGAAACATCCTTGAACGTCCCACATCGAAACAAGAGTCGGTAAAACAATCAATTTAAAATAAAGAAAGATAAGTACAAAGGTCACCCGAGTTAACCCACAATAGGATTCCATGTAGGAAAACATGGACATGGAGGAGAAAACATAGGGTCATGTTCTGATGGAGAGTGATAGAAAACATGTTTAGGAGAAAGTTAACCACAAGAAAATCACAAACTTGTGATGGGTTAAAGGGTATTCGATTCCCCAGTAGGAAAAGTTAATAGAAAACATTTTTGTTTTAAGTTACTTTTTATTGAGGAATTTATTCATAAGGAAACATAATCACTTATCATATTGACTTTCAACTTTTATTAGATTCCTTACACAAACTCATATTTTCTCCAAAAGATAAGTATTTAGGAAGACTTGTTCACATTAAGAGTACTATAATAAAATTATAGAGAATCACCTAATACACCAAAGAGAACCATATACTTCCCATGTATTTAGACTTTAACCATAACCAAAACCAAAAAGGTTAGTACAAGATCAGATAATCTAGAAAAGGATAACCCTTTAAAAGGAAAATCTATGCTTAATCTCCAAAACTTGTCCAACAAAACCCAAAGTTCAACGAGGACCATCCGATAAACAATTTTTCCATGAAATTCTTCAAACCAAACTAAGATTGAAACCCAAATATTTTAAGGATTTGTTCACATAGTCTTCCACGTTAAATCGTAACATTTATCTCCAAACAACATCAGTTGCTCTTAATGACTCGTATTGAAAAGTAATTAACCTAATCACATATCCTCCAGGATAGGTTAATAAATTTCCATATATAACCCAAAATATACTTACTCTTAATTCATAAAATCATCTACCTAAAAAGAATTAGTCAAACTAACCAGGGACTTCACGTAGTCCAGTGGTAGGTGATAAATACGAGTCGCACTTTGGTTGTGGGTTCGATTCCCGCAGCTTTGTCCGATGCAACGGGTTGCCACATGGTCTGTGTGTTGTCCTTTTTCCAAAACTATATAATTCTTAACAAATTCCCCAAAACGAGATAAAATCTTCAAAAATAATCATAACATACTTTAACCTCAAGTTTATCTCATGCCTTTCATTTTCCATCATAACATATAGTAACCCATAATTAACTCAAAAGTAAGGATCATATAAACTCTAATGGTTAACTTTATAATTATTACCTGAACATCCACATCGATTGGTCATCTCGTACATGATGCATTATAGATCATACCAAGGTTCAAGTGGTTGATCATGACTCCTTGATAGTTGGTTTAGAACAACCAATAGTTTCCTCATTGAATCCCTCATTTTATCTAGTATCTTAATCAGAGAACCACCACAGTTTCCTTTAAACTTGTTGTCTCTTTGGTGCCTTCGAGATCCATCCATTCACTAAAAACAGAAATTTCAGTGTGAGTATATCAACAAAACCATCATGTACTAATGAGGAAGGTAAACACTAAGATATACTTACACATTCACTTTATCTAAAACTAGGACTCTTTCTGAAATACTAACCATTATGGTAATGTCACTTATGATTAGAGAATACCCTAACATCTAAAGTTATCTAAACCGACCTTTGATACCAACAATAAGGCCCCAACCTTAAACCTTACTTAATCATGAGTTATTACAAGATTACACATTGAGGATCTTTTCAGGTTTAGAGTTTTAGAGAATTAGATCATAAAACATGCATTACATTCCACATTTAAACAAAGTGGTTACATAAAAGATAGTATTCATTTTCCCCTAAACGGAAACATATTTAAAATAAAACATGGGTTCTTTCTTGACACATCCTTGACACTATCATCATTTCATGTACCTTTCCCTTGACCTGTGAAAAACAATTGAAAAAAACTTGGGATGAGCATAAAAAGCTCAGTAAGGGTTATAAAAAAAATGGGAAGGAAACATGAGTTCATATATACATAAGAATGAAATCATACTTTACCCATAAAAAATAGGAACTTTAACATACCTCATAAAATCATGAATAAATCATAGAAATCATAAGACACAAAATGTAACTTGAGGCATTCATAACATTCTTACGTAGGGAGTAACCCTCTTGGTTACGTTTGGAATACCCACCACAGTATATTCCCTAAATCTCTTTGGAGAATCCTTAACGTTTCACTCCTTCCTGTTACCCAATGCATTGGAGAGATATATCGGGCTCACCCACCCTTAGTTTATCATGGAACCACCCATTCTCATAATAATTCCCACGAACCATAACATAATCGTATCACATAAAACATGCATAAAGGAAATAGAACATTTCCACTTTTCAATCACAGGATATCAATACAACACATTGATATAAAAACATTATGAAAACCATTTTCAATACCAAAATAAAATAAAAGTAAAACATGGTATTTATTATTCTTTTAAAAAAAGGTATGGCTTTTAGACGAATCCGAAACTCAAATAATTGTCATGGCGGTGGAGAAGTCGTTGTCGCCGCATATGTACGACAAAAAAATTCCATTTTTTTGTTTAGTAAAACGCTTTGTATAAAAAAGATTCATTTCAGATAAACGTAAAAGTCAAAGGGGTTTATACACCCTATAAAAGAAGGTTGTGTATAAAACAAAATATTCTTCAATGAAAGGATATTGAGACGAAGTCCCATACAAAGACGGTATCCTTGGATTAAGGATAAATCAATTACATAATTATGTGTGAAAAACAAATACACGAAATATAAGTGGTTATTAAGTGTAATACAATCAGGGGACATTCACACATAATCATATAACGACATATTCAAGGAGTACAAGTTTATCCCAAAGAATCAAAATTGGGTAAAAAAGTTCCCTTGCAAAAATTCGACAGCCTAACAGCGTCACTTCAAAATTCATAAAAAGAGTTTATGAGAGATAAAAAGGGTATCTCATCACATGGTCATAAAATTTACATCAATAAGGATATATAAGAACATCTCCCAACATAATATTATGTGAATTAAAAGACATAACAAAAGAAGTCTTTTAAAAAGAGGAGGGTGAAAGGTTCCCTCACCGACATGGGTATCTTTCGAGACATGCACCCCGTGAAAGAAGGACAATACAACATTGATGTAAATACTCATAAATGAAATTATATTACACAATGAGTAAAATAATGGGTAGTACATAAACCACTCAAAGTAAATTGTGGCAAATGTAGCATAAATCTCACTGGAATAAAAGTGAGATGAAAAATCCCTTACGGAAACTCGGCAGCCTAACGGCGCCACTTAAGACTTCCAAAATGGATTGATTAGAGGAAATAGGTTCTCTCATCATATTAACATAAAGTTTACAGAAATAGGAATATAAAAGAACATCCCCCAACATAACAAAGAGGATCTTAAAATAAGTTACATAAAGGAGAGTACTTAAAAAGAAAGAGAGAGGTTGGATCTCTAACGAAAAATTCGGCAGCCTAACGGCGCCACTAAAAACTTCCAAAATGGATTGATGAGAGAGAATATGGTCTCTCATCATATTGACATAAAAATTAAAGTAATATTAATATAAAATAATATCCCAATAACAAGAAATCTGATCTTTAAAAGGAATGACATAAAAGAGTGTACTTAAAAAGAAAGAGAGGTGTAGGATCCCTTACCTCGGGTCCGACTTGACTCGATCATTCTTTAATCTCTTGAATAATAAAATTTGGTCAATTTATAATTGCTTAAGAACCTACATTAGAGATTATTATTCAGTTGATATCACATATTATAATTTTATAATAATTGTTTAATAATGTTAGTTCATATCAGACGTTTTTGCCGATGTTTGGTACATGAGTCCAAAATGAACTTGTTTGAAAAATGATTTCCCATGTAGTTATAAGTAAATAATTTTCAGAATAGTATTAATGATTAAAGTATCATATATATCCATTACATATTCATTTTATACAATTCCATATCATTTGGAGATAAAAAACAAAAAGCACCGTTCATGGAGACGGTATGTCGTACGTACGCATGAACGCTACTTTCATTTTTTCTTTGTCATATTAATGGAATTAAAAATAAATGATATATAAATATATATTATAATTCCAGAATAATATATATGTTATATAGGTCACATATGTTCATTAATTTCATTCTTTATACATTCCATGTATTGCATGTACGAGTCACATCACTTGAGGGGTGGTAGTCCACACTTCCTCATATGAAATTATCGCATTTACACAACATGAAAAGAATAAAGGTATGTTTTAAATATAAAATACAGAAGCATATAGTAAACATAAATACCATATATATAATATATAAAATACATTGTCATCATAATGGCCACCTTTAAAGGTGTTAAAAGAATAATGAACAATCATCGATTCGTGAGGCAGAAAATCGCCAACCACAGAAACAGTATGTTCTTTAACCATTAGACGAAGGTGTGTGTAAGTGTAGCTCGAATAAATATTATAACAACATCCTAGAATATTGAATATACTGGATTTGTTACAAAATAAATGAATAAAAAGAGTTTAGGGGGTTGGAGAAGCAAAATAAAACAAAAGGACTCAAGTGAAGACATTACCTTAAAATCGGGTAACTCCCTTTGGGTTGAGCTCAAAGGCTTCCTTGGGAAGTCTTATGCCCAATGTGAGGATTCAAGGAGTTAGAGAGGGATGTGTGGAGAAACAATTGTCAGGGTTTTGACGAGCCAAAGGCTTTGGAAGTGTGGGTAAGGAGGTAGGGGTGGGGGCCTTTTATAAGAGGAGAAGAGGTGCACTCTTGGAAAGTAAGGAAATGTTACATTATTTTAGAATGTGTTTCAGATATTAATGGTCCCACATTGATGTGTTTCTAGTATAAGGTGATAAGGGTTCGAAATCCACCCATACAATAGGTTTTGGACATGTGTAGGTCTTAGATATTACATTATCTTTCCATTTTATTTAAATCGTTAAATAATGAGGTAGACGCTGCATCATCATGATGTCATAAATAATTTAATTTATTTAATGTATAAAAATTATAAAACAAATAATATGATGTAGGAAATATTTTTATCTTTCCAATGAATATTTATATTCCAAAAGATCATTTATGTAGACAAAATTAAAAATATTTTACTTAGGTGATACATTCTTTGTTACATATAACATTGTTTAAAAATAAAAAGATAAAAAGTCACATTCTCACAAAAGTGATTTCATGGGGCCCCCAAGTTTGGCACAAAGCATACCATGGTCGGCCATGAGACAACCAGTATCCTTAGGACACATTTTGTGGTCATTTTTATTATTATGATGTTATCTTATTATCTTTAACTACCCGATTACTCATTAATCAGGATAATTAAAGATAATTACCGTCGTTACTATTCATAATGTCCAAAAACAAAAGAGTCTTAATTACCTAATTTGGAAATTCTGATTCCAAATATGTAATCCATTTTACCAAATTACAAACACATAAATTTCAATAATTAATTTAAAAAAAACTTCCCATTGTCAAAACAAATAGCGGGTTTTTTAGAAACAATATTTATGAAAAGATTGGCACTTGTTTATGCCTAATTTCAAAGTGAAATTAATCCCAATGACCATAATTTAATTACATGGTAAAAATATATTCTAATTAAAAATTAAAACAAATTAAAAAGATAATATAACCATATAATTAAATTATATGAAAAAGCAGTTTTGATGTAAAATGCAGTATTTTTCACTATTCATTGAAAAATGAACATTATCAGAAAAATACCAAAAATTAACCCAAGGTAAATTTCAATGTCCCAATCATAAATAATATGTTTATTTTGAAAAATAGAGCTTATAAAATTGTGAAAATGTGGATTTAAAAGGGGTTCACCATCAAAAGGCGGTTAGTCGACCTTTTAAAGAATATTAGAATGTTTACGCTTAAAAACTGGATTCATTTGCATTTTTAATCCTCTAACATTTATTGAAAAAAAGTAAAAATATTTGAAAAACATATATAATTATTTTTTAGTTAGTTCTGTTCATTCCTGCAATTACAACGGCTAGGCGATAACTACCATTTAAAATAATATTATTTTATTATTAGAGTGCAACGTAAGATTTCAAAGAAACTTGTTGTTTCACATTCGGTACGCCATCGCGCATAGAATTCCCTTTAAAGTAATATTAATATTTTATTCACAAATATGGATAAATATGAAAATTTTATATTCTTTATTTACCCGGGGTGTTACAACTATGTCATGTCCCTTCCATCCAAATATACCACTATGAAGGGACAGATATAATGAACTTGATGTCCCACATGAAATAGGCCAAGGGTGGGAGACTAGAACCATGGGTATAAAAATATAATTAAATCCGAGGCATTAACCTCTATAATAAAATAGCATTGGGTGGTAATAAGAATCATCTAAAAGAAAATCAATGAGATAATATAAAAAAACTAAAACCATCCAATATTATTATATAAATAAACATTATATAGATAATATTCTAGAATTTAAATATTGAAAAGAAATGATAATGATGAGAAATATAATATATTCAAATAAACAAACTACTAATGCCTAGCATAGTCCACACAATCCTCCATGAAATAGAGAAATAGTTTATATATGTAGTGTGATCATACTATTGTACATAGTTGCAAAAACCAATATTTATTGTGAACATGTGAAAGAATCATATTAATGAACAGGTGAATAAATTGAAGATTCAAAATCACTTATACATAACATATATCGATCACAAAATCACCAATTCACACCCACATAAAAACTTAAGAAAAATATAATAAAATAATAAGAATCTTATTTAAGAATGATACCATACACAACTTTCACATTAATTTGAAACTATAACACCTAAAATTAATATATTATCAAAATCCTATAAATTACAAATATCATGACGCCCCCCACACAAGAACTGTTACATCATATCATGACCATCGGGACTTGGACCACCAACCCACAACCACGGTCACATCACATATTCCCTACAGACACCTAGAAAATAACATTATGATGAAATTCATATCAACCAATGTGGGTTATGGTGAACATTAAGGTTATCAATAATGTTACACCATCCTACCAAGCATGACCCCAACAAAATCCCACCTCGTCCCATGTCATCCTGGTCACAGACAATGGGGCTACACCACATCTCACATGAAGACACTTGGGCTCGCTGCACCCCAAGCATGACTACATCATATCTTTCTCAATGACACCTGGGATATCAAGAAGGAAATCATATTCACTAACATACATTTAACAATCACGCCATGTTGTATACCTTCCTCATATTTTAGGAGGAGAGTGAATGATCTGGTAGCCAACCATCTATCCTCATTGCTTAGACGTTAGAGAAAACACACCTCGCATGACTATGTGGGTGTCAGCACATAGTGCTTGTCATGGGTGGGATGAATATTTAAATCACAAAGAATATATGAGAATATATATATATATATCCACACATAATCCCAAATTTTAGGATCACAATCAAAAACTAATGAATTCACAACATCTCCACTATCACTGCCACTTAAAATGGCCTAACACCACACCAATGCATCAGGAAACATAACACCACTGACCATTTTTAATATCTAACCCATTGATTTCCATATTAAGAATCATCAATATTTATCCACAAAACCAATAATTTATTTCATAATTATAAATCTCCATCCCTTTATCCATACAAAACCCCTTTATTTCAATAATTTTTAAAATAATTATTTATTTCATGACTACATGAGAAGCCAGCACAAAATAATATGATTTCACAAGTAGTGCATCATCCAAATATACCATAACCTCAATACCACAAATTATCAAGAAAAAACCCAAAACATTCCACGCCAAAATAATGGCCAAACCACCATCTCACAACCATAAAATCATATGAAAACAACCACCACCTCCCATATTGAAATTTATTTCAAAACAACAAACACAACTCCACCTCAAATGAATGTAAATCATACCATATACCCCAAATTTACATGAACACAGATCAATCGTACATATCCTCCCCAAAGAACAACCACAAAGATAACACATCAATGATTAATACACTGATTTAGAAAATTGGATTTTAATGCATTCCACTTTATTTTAGGGGTGTAATCAGTCAATCCTTAAATCTAGATGAAACTATGTCAATAGAAAAGTATAAGAGGTTACACAATATCAATTTTTAATGTTATATTAAACAATATAATCAAATGGAACAGTAACTCCACATATCATTTAGTTCATACAAATACCCCAACAATGATAATTTTTAGTGGGGAACAAAGCTTGTACAATCAAATTATCCCTATAATATCCCTGATATAAAAGCATATTAATTAATCCTCTTTACCATAAAATTATAATTAACTAATTATTTATATTTTATTGATCTAGAACAACCATATCCCATAGATAAAAATGATAAAACCCATCACATATTGTACGCATTAAATATAAATGTGGGATTAACAACCTAAATTTTTATATTCTAGAACATTGTACACCATATTTGAAGAAGAAACATTAAAAAAAATAGTTCCTTGAGATATCATAGATCAACCTAAAGAACATTAAATGGTATTCAAAACATAAACAAATTGACACATAAAATCAAAAAATCATTACAATGGATAATCCTGGTGAAAAAAATGATAATGCAACAAATTAATAGAGAGGAACTCACCACCGATCAATAAAATTCATCTACCAGAAATAATAGATCTAACAAGGTTGATGTCTTCTATAAGGTATCATCATGGTGCTTAGGTCTCACCAAAAAATTAGAGATTTATAGAGGTTTATTCTAATGAATAATATTTGGATATGAAAATAACATAAAACTTGGAATTTTTACATTCACACATTAGGTTAATATAACAAAGCATTTAATACTTGAAATTTACAAAATTTCCACATTTCTTATAACAATAATACCCCTCAACATTAATTTATTACATGTTTTCAATCACATATACATGCAATATAATCAAATAATATAAAACCAATTATATGGAAAATAATAATTTTACATACTAGTTATACCAGTCCTGATAAAAAACTAAACACTATATAGAAAATAAAGTAAGTTTATTAATTATAGTAACATTGTTTCACCACTATCCTCCATAAAAAATCATGGAACCTCCTTCGTGTTTTTTCCCAAATTCCACCAACACCCAAAACTAGAAAATTAATGGTCCAAGGAGGAATGGATATTAAACCAAATTATATCACATATATCATATATATATATATAAATTAATTTAATATATCCTTATTATTAACTATTTCAAGATAAAATTGAAAACCTATCACATTGCTTCATTGATTCATTGATCCAAACATATGAACAAGTGACATTATAGTGTTCAAATTGGCTGGAATGTAACAAGTTATAAGTAATGTTATAATTCTATAATTATATTTTCATAATATCCAATAAATATGTTATGTCCATGGTTAATCAACGACATGAGAGGTAGTGATGAAAAATAAATTACATTGGTTCGTGAGGTGGTAGTTAACCATAGACATGATAAAATGATTCATTTACAATTTTATTGAATTAGAGATGTATATGGGTTAGTATAATAAAAATATGAAATCCTATTATATTTATCATAATAGAGTTTCTATTTCATCTTAGTTAGATAATATTTTAATGTTGTGATTTAGGTCATAAATTAAAAATGCTCAATTATTAATGATATATCTTATTTGGATAACCACTTTAGGATAATACTAAATTCATTCAAATAAATTTTAATAATAAAAATAATGAATTTTGGATATGAAATGGGATTTTTAGAATGATATTTTGGATGCTATTTCTTAATTAAAAATTCTATGGATGTGTGAAGAGGAAATGAGGTGGGTTTTCCAATTATAATTGGAGGAGTGAAAAAACAACTTATTTTTAAAAATAAACAATAAAATTTAATTTAGTACACTGCATAAGGATGTATGTATCACACTCTAAACCCTTATATTAGATACAGTTGAAAATTTTCAATGTAATATGAATTAGATGCGTTTTTTGGTCATTTAAACACTAATCTATTTAGTTTGACCAATGGTAAACCTGTTTAAAACTAAACAACTAAAATAAATATTATAATTTTTTATTTATTATTGGAAAATATAAAATTTAATTAATTACATAATATTAATTATTTGATTCTAAATATGTTATCCATTTTACTAAATTCCGTTCACAAAATTTAAATAATTTAATTAACACTTAAACGCACAGACATGATGAAAAAAGTTTTTTTCCTATGAAAAAGTGTATATTTGTATAAACCAGTTTCTTATTAGTATTAAACATGAAATTTATTCCATTTATCAAAATTATATTATTCATTATATAATTTAACAACTATTACTTCTAATTTATTTATTAAAAATATGAATAATTGTAAATTGTTAAAAAGAAAATGATATTTTCAATTTGAATCATTATTTATCACCATTCATCAAAAATTGAATCTATTAAATAAATATAAAAAATTCACATAAGGATAATTTGAGATGATAATTTAGAAAATGAAAAACATTTTGTTAAATAAATTTTCCTAAATAGGTAATAAAT
The DNA here is from genome assembly GCA_963277665.1 of Viscum album. Lineage (NCBI taxonomy): Eukaryota > Viridiplantae > Streptophyta > Magnoliopsida > Santalales > Viscaceae > Viscum > Viscum album. The sequence continues at coordinate 909,762,987 of OY728161.1, read as the reverse complement.
AATTTTTCATCGCATTAAACGAAATTGAAATCATTTTTTAGAAACAAGTATATTAGAAATGTATAAAGGCTTTAAAAAATTTTAGTTTTTATTTTTCCACTTATATTATTCATATAAAATTATGATGCATAATTTTTCATATAAAGTTGTTCCCATCCATACCACCAAATTGTATGGTTATATTAAACTTCCATATTTAAATTGGAATATTTTAAATAATATATCATATATAATTTAATCACATTTTTACCTGTAAAACAAGACATAAATTAAAATAAATTTTCCTGAAAAATTTTTTCTATAAAATTTCATAGAATTGCATTGTCATGTGACACATTTCATACATTTCAATATATGTATTTGAACTTTAATTTGTAATCAAGTGGTTGAATTTTTTAAATTTCATTGTGGAAGACAAACTTTGTCAAAGTAGTGAACAAAATTCTCCCTTAAAACATGGGATTGTAAAATATAATGGTCATCAATAAAAATAAATTATTGTCCTTCCATATAGGATATCATTAGTCCAATGTGATAAAATGGGAATCTAGGAATCATAATGTCCATAGGTCATGGATTATATGAAAGTGAATGATCATGATAATGTAAATAACCACAAAAAATTTAACCATATGGTTGAGAAAAACAACTTTATTTTTTTTAAAATAATGTAATTAAGAAAAAAATTCCTTCAAGTTCTATTTCATAATATTTCAATAATTTCAAATAGAAAATAAAAATATAGGATTTGTTCTATTTAATAAGAAAAATAACATCCTCTAGTCATGATTTGATTAATTTCCACACTATCTATTACTTCTAGAAAAGAATATTCAAGATGAAATTTTCATGGCCAATGAAATAAAATTAACTTTTAATCGATAATAATGTTCTTAAAAGGATGGAACTTATTCATCATATCATTTGAAATTTATCAAATCCAACATCATTACCATACATCATACAATGTTTCATAAATTATATAGGTGCATTCTAAAATATAAACAATAACACACACAGTAAAACAAAACCCACTAAATAAGTAGAAAACCTTAAGGCTGTTATAATATATATACTTCCAAAATTGATACCCAGATAATGGAATTATTTTATCTTACTAACTTCTAAAATAAAATTAACAAATTTCAGAAAATAATTTTAATCACTCAAAATGTGTCATACCAGGATATATATTGTATAATCATTTCCAAAAATGAAGTCATAATAAAATCAGAAGATAATCCAAAATATTATTCCCCCATTATTTTATAATTACAAAATTATCTTAGAAAATGAAAAATTTCTAAAATATGATGGGGTTTTCCCATATAGTGATATATGACCATATACATTTCATAATATTAGAACATCATTCTTAATATATAATCCAAGTAGTGGGAGAAAATCAATGATCATAATCAAATAATATTCTAGTGAAGGATGAAAAATATGATATTTATATGGGTTGTTAATATAAACTCCCAAAATAAATTACTACCTCAATATAATTGGATATTTAGTCCTTAATTATCATGATATTTATTCAACTATTTTTATTGAAAAATAGTTTCCACTTATCCTTAAATCTCATATGTCATATTGGATTGATATCATCAATTTCCCTTTGAATAAGGAATTTATTTTGTAAATGTCCTAACTCATTACATCTATAGGACAAATGTGTATGTGTTGTATTCAGTATAATATGCTATTAATTCTTTTCATTTACTAACATAATTATATTTATTCTATAGTTTCTTACTCAATGGTCTAGTTCCCCACACTTGAATCATTTTCATATTCCTTTCAATATTTCACCGGGTTGATCCATCGTATATTATTAGGATTTAGGAGGTTAATTTTTTCCCTTAATACGATCATCAACTAGGACCTATATGAATCTTTATATTCCGTTAATTATGACTAGAGCCATAAGGTTTTATATCTTTCATTTCCTTATTGAGTTCTTGCCGAATAATTTCTTCATAGCTTACAAAATACCGTATAGATATTTCATTTCAAAGGCAAGGGATCAAACCACTAGGATTAGATTATTTTTAATACTAAGGAATGTTTTTATAATATAATCACACCATGAAAATCTTTTAATGTTTACAATTTAGGCATAAATGGATTCATTAACCATCTATATACGCTCAAAGAATTAATTCTGCATTTTTAAAAATAATACAAGGGTGATGTTCTTTCCAATACAATATCATCCAAAAAACATTCAATTAAATGGAGTAAATTTAAACAAATTTTCATGTTTTTTAATAATAGATCACAATTTATCTGCTTTAAAATCCAAATAATAAATTGTTACGACAAATTTATCATGGTTTTAGAACTCCTGGATGGAAAATATATTTTCCATGAAATTAATCCATTACTCAACTAACAGTAGATTATAAGTATCATTAAAGGATAGAGTAAAGTCACACATAAATGATTTTAAGGAATTACTCTTACATATTCTTAAGTTAATATTAATAATATAAAACATGTTACCACTAATAACTTGAGTGTTCATTATCATAATATAGTTCATCCAAGAATCTAATAAAAATTTGTTTCACATGAGGATAGTCATTTCACTGGACATGAAAATCATTATTTACATGATTTCTTTATGTTACATCTGTTTAGTAAAACAAAATAACATGTTTTATTAAATAATATTAAAAAAAATGAAAACATAATTGTCACCATATCCAAATCGTGAAAATTATTTTTAATTGATGAATGATTTGGTTTTACATAGGACATTGATGGTCATTATATATTCAGATCATTCCATAAGGTTCATACATAAAATTTGATTTAACATAATCACACCACATTAGAGTGTCAAACATGGTGTTCATAAAATGTTATTCTTATGTGTTTGGATGAAATCGAGTCTATTCCAAATTTTTCTTTTTAGAGTAATTAATCCAGTGTATAACTATTAAACATCCAAATCCAATTATTTTTTACATACATGGATGTTTTTCAAGGAAAATTACATAGTCTCTTACATGAAAAACTTTATGAGGCTTCCCTATACATAAACTTGTATACAATGTTTTTCATAAAATTTTATAACTGTAATCTATAATGGACGATAAAAACAATTCCCAAATATTATACATAATGATACCATAATTCTATTCATAGATGTTATATATATTTATAAAAATATTCAATTAGATTAATTAATAAATTCCTAAGTGCCAGATAGTAATAGTGTCTTTGGATACATGATACAAGGTCTTCTTATTTAATGAAGAATATTCAATATCTTCAATAAATATTATAACCAATTTGTATACCTCATAGAATAACCTATGGAAAATTATTCTCGAATACCATGGGAAAGGAATCATATGAATTGGTCAGTTCAAATGCTTAGAAGTGTAATAAGAGGTTATATCAATGATCACTTAGTAATAACATCAGAATTGTGGTTTGGGAATATGATCTAACAATATAAAAAAACATACCATGTATATCATAAAGCATAATCATATGGCATGGGCTAAAACATGGTTGGTCATATTTGTTACGTCACAATGGATATCAATTATCATGTTCTATGAGAGCATTAAATATGAATTTTAATGTGTTAAACACTTATGATTATAATATTGTGAACCCGGATAAATACAAAATGGTTCAATAATTATGTTAAGGATATAAAATTTGGCCCACACATAGGATTATATACGTGAGAACAGGTTCTAATCAAAATATTATGGATATGAAATATATTTCCACACAAAATCTTATAGACACGAAAAATTGATCAATAATGAATCTTATAGACATGAAATCCAGGTACATAAAAAAACGTACAAACATGAAAACCATCTATAATCTTAATAATTTAGACATTAAAAATGGTTCTACACATGAATTTGTGAACTTGAAATAATGTTCACGAATAAAATAATTACCTCATAATTTTTCCATCATTATAACATTCATTTTATGGATTTATATTTCTCATCCCACACATCATGTAATGATAAGAATACAAAATTGAGATATAATATTATAAAACATCAATAAAAAAATAACATAACATGAAGAAATAAAATGGGTTTCAAAATAACTGCATTAAACCATCATAGAATAAGAATTAAAAATAAATTGGATTCATAAGCATCTCATCATCAATAGTCATTAACTATATAAAGAAACAATGTTAATTTAATACTTGGATTACATCCTTTCTATGAATTAAGTGACATCAAAGAATTTAATATCTGATTGATTTTCTTAAATTATCTGACAGAATATTTCTTGTTTAAAATATTGTTTCCAATTTGAAATAACATATTTAAAACATTGAAATTTCATAAATAGTGAAGAAAACGATTTATTTTAAAATTACATTGGAAAATTGTAATAGATGATCTAAATCATTTATTGATAATTATAATAGGAAACCCCACTCATTACATACCTGAAAAAAACATATTCCATTCACATTATTAATAACAATGTCAAGATTACCTCATTTTTGTAATAGAAATCAAAATTATGTTTAAATATATTGTAAATCATTTTCAAACACAGGTAAAAATAAATCGAATATATTTTAGGATAATAGTTAAAACAATCATAAAAATATAATTAAAATACGTTAAAATGGATTGGAATGGATTTTTTATCAGAGAGAAATAATGTTAATTTTTAAATACCTTATGTATCATGATTAAAAATAAAGTGGAGCCCTAAAACGTTAAGTGATTGGAAGAGGAGTTGAAATTTTATGAAATTCCAATGAGAAATATCTTCATATATAATCATCATATGAATCATAATAAAAAATAATCATAAAAAAACAATGAGATTTTGACATAAATACCTTCCCACACTAGTAACATTTGAATCAAAATACTCATTAAAAAATACAATAGATAAATAATTAAATCACAATAAAATTTGTAATAATAATCATAATATAATTTAAATGGTAGTATAAAATGATAATAAACGATATTTGTAGGGAATATTACATTTGTCTCATAAAAATATAAGTGAGGAAAAAACCTATTACCTTATATCTCAGACTTTTTCATGCAAATTTGAATATCCATTATAATAAAGATAAATTTATTATACATACATTCTATATAAAAAATCATATGTAATATGGGAAATATTATTTTCTTTTAACCTTATTTTAAAATTTTATTATTAATTAATTATGAAAACAACTATACCATGTAAAAACGACATTATTTTCATGTGTGTTTCAGTTCTATCGATTTGATCCTCATATTTTTATTATGTTGAAATTATATAAATCATTTAAATAATCGTATTAATATGTTTTATATTCATTATATACTTTTTATAATATTCCATAATATTTATATATTGAAAATGTTATAAAATTTTCACAGAGAAGGAAGCTTGTACGTTTATGTTAACGCTTTTTCCCTTTTTTTCATCATCTCTAATAAAAAAATTTATATAATAATTTACCACTCCATAATAAATTTAATATCATCAATTTAGTATTTATTATTTAATTATATCTTTATTACTATAAAATTAAAAATAAAATGCAAGAGGCATCACATCACTTCATTGGGGTGGTAGTCCACACATACGAACAATCAACATTATAATCTTCCAATTTTTTTTATTGTAACAAGGTATATTTTAAATTTTAATTAAAAAATAATAATTAAGTTAAAAATATAATATATATTTTTAAATACATCATTATATCCATTTGTGAGCATTATTTATGGAAAACAAATTACATCTGTTTAAATGTCGTAGTCTGTCATACAAATGATTGACGGTTTCATCTACGAGTTGATAAATTAGATATGACGAAATTTTTTCCAATTAAATTTTAACATATATTTATATCTAAAATTATTATGTTATTATTTCATCAAATTTGGATTTTTTTTCAATTTAATAAGAAAAAAATAATAAAAAACTAATTATGAAGAATGAAACCTCGTCAGAGAAACACTTTTTATAAGAATCTGAATAAATTTTAGGAGGTTTTCATAATTAAATGACCCATATAAGAAATGATATTAAAAGTAAATAATTTATTATAGATGGTATCGGGAGCACCGATGGTTATTGGATGATTTAAAATTAAAGAAGAGGGGTGATCATTTATAAGTGGGGGAGATGACTGACTTAAAATTTTGAAAAAAATTATATACCAAAATTTCTAAGAAAAAAGTTTATCATTATAGAAACATTGATGATATAAGGTTAATAAATATATATATATCAATCCATTAGGAATAATACATTTTTATATTTCATTTTTACCATAAGCATTTATGTTTCACCCATGGTAATCCATTTTTAACATTACCATCAATAATTAATTTTTACCCTTTAACAATTAATTGAAAAAATAAGTTATGATAAACCCATTATATAAAATTAATTATATATATAATATAGAATACATTTTAACAAATTAAATTCACATAACTAATATAAATTGATTAAAAATTAATCTGGAATCTGTGATGAAAAAGTTAGTTTCCCAAAAAAATGATCTCATAAGTATAAAATGATTTTATATAAAAATTCGCTAATAAAGTAATTTAAATGAGATAAATTGGGTTAACTATAATATTATTTTACTAATTTATAAATAAAAAATTTAATAACGTGTTTGAACGTTGTAAATTATATAAAAGAAGGTGACGTTTCTAATAAAAATTAGTGTTTAACTACTCATCACAAAATTAATATCATTTGATTTTTTTTCATAAAATCACTTTTAGATAATTATAAATTTTTTATTTAAAAACATATGTTCAATTTTTCAAATAATATAACAACTTGTTACTATAGAATATTTTTTTGAATATATAAATTTTTTTTGATTTCTTGTGATGCACAAAACACTGTGTTTAAAAAAAATACTCAATTAAAATATTTCTTAAACATGATAACTGAAACCTAAAAATTAAATTTTATAGTAATAATAATAATGTATAAATTATGAAAAAAAAATATTTTACAAAATTATATAGAATAGAAATAAAATAATAGTTATTTGAATGAAAAATAAACATTGTTTTGAAAATATTTTTTCTAAAATACGATTCAGCCGAGCATTACACGGGTAATATAAAATTATTTTTTATCCATTTTATAATATTTATTTTATATGATATATGATATATTTTATATTATCATTTGAATATTATCATTGGGTTATTTTTTTTGAATTCTTCTATATAGTTTCATTTTTTGATGAATGGTGAATAATACATAGTTTTAATCATAATATACAATTCGAATTAATTTTTTATAATGATAAATTATATTATCAATTTCTTATAATGAATCAATAGTTCAATTTTATATCAACTAATACCATTTAAGTCATTGGAATAATTTTGATATTTAATTATTATAAAATAATTGTAAATTTTTTAACATTTCACCATTAAAGCCCTGAATTATCATTACATCTAAATGATTATATTTAAATTAAATTCTTCATATATTGTAAATTTACTTTTGAAAAATTAATTCAATATTCTTGAAAATAAAAATTTATATTTTATAATATATTAAAGTTAATTTTTAGAAAATAATATTTGTGAAAAAATAATAAAATACGTATCATGGTTACTATGAAAATAGATTGATCGGAGTGTAAAAAATCAAGGATATAGGGAAAATTCACATATACACTTGTGTAAAATATTATACATCGGAATATTTCAACATTAAACCATATTGTATTGATAATTGGCCATTATCAGAGCCTGTTTAAAAGAATCCAATGATATTGGAATTCATTTGTTCCAAAAAATTACTAGTGTGCCACCACCTCACTTATAAACAGACACCAACTCTTATATATCCTTCACGCATTCATACCCAATTGGAATAAAAAATATCAAAACAAATCACATCAAAAATTTCATCATGTCATTCTTGAATACATATTTTGGGATTGAATATTGCATAGGAAGTATTTTCTATATCTCCCAGGAGGATATCCAATAAAGTGGTGACATATTTCAATGACCATTCTTATTTTATTTCTTAATCCCCCATCTTAAATTCGAATTATACCATGATGATATAAATTTATTGTATAATTATTATACATATATGTTTTTATAATAAGTTTTCATCTAAAACTATATCCTCCACCGTCAAATGGGTTATGAAATCGATTTTCATGTGTATGGTGTACTAACGCCTCATGAACCAATGTCATTTGTTTTTCTTTACAACCAATCATGGTCGGGTGTGATGATTGATAAAAATAATATATTTGATATTCAAAACATTATTATATATATTTTTTGAATATATCATATATACCTTGTTACGTTATTTTCTATAGGGGTTATATGGTCGTCACTCGTGTGTATAGCAGACTACCACCATACTAAGTGGTGTGATTTGACAATAAATAACTCTTTACCGGATATTTGATAATGATACATGTTATTATTATGTGTCATATAAATTAAATACCCTTTATATTAATAAAATAATTTTTTTATGAAATTATAATATATAGTATATTATCTCTTACATTATCACTCAATGAAGGATGATAACATCGATTGTGTATGTTTGGAATTCCACATTAATGAGATAATGTGACGCTAAGTCCATCACCAAACCTTATTGAGGATATATATTATTATTTTTAAATATATAATAATTTATTTTTTATATTATGAAATTTTTGTAATGATTAAATATAACATGAATCTTTTCAATAATAGGGATTTAAAAATGGAATTGTGACAAATGCATACTTATGACCTATTATCTCTATGAACACAATAGAGATCATTTCGAAAAACCAACAATCCTAATTTTTCAAAAAAAAAATATAATAGATTTATTAATATGATAATTATTTCATGATTATTTTTTGTATTTGATGAAACTATATGATATGCATGGGAATATGATCTTTACAAACAAAACATACATTAGAAAAGAATGAAATCAACATATGAAATAATTAAAATAATGAATGACTATTGAAAATTGGTTTTATTAGGTTAATATTGGATCATTTATAACATTATAAATATTTATATGGTTCATTTGATATTTAATTACATGTTCGATTCTACTATACATGTGGTTAAATCATGTCCAACCAAACATTACCTAGATATAGTGTTAGTTGTCTCCATTTCAAGAAATTAAGGCATATTGAAATTTTATGCGTCTAATTTCATTTATAAGTGGATTATACAATGCAACTACATGTTTTAAAATAAATAATAATTATTTATTTGTTCTTTTATTTCAATTTGAATTATTTTATCAATTTTTATTTGACATAAATGTAACCAATAGTTAAGTAATATTTAACTTAATTTTGTTTTATTGGGATAAATTATTTCTATTTTATCTATTCTATTATATGATTATGTGTGAATAAATTTTTACAATATATTATAATTTTTAAAATTGACTTATATGGACTTACATTTAATACATAAAATATATTCTTTGAATCATAATTAAATCCCCATTATCATCTTTTAGGGTTTATTACACAATCTAATTTTAACAATGATAGTTTATACTTGAATTTTAAATAAATCATATTACATGTTTTTTTTATAAAAACCTCCTTTATATTTATTCGCCTATGGTAATTCATGATTATTTTATGTAATAATACAACTTGTAAACTCTTTGGTACTAAAAATAAATGTTATTTAAAATACCCAATTTCATTTATCTTTTCTTTGGGTACTCTATTTTATTCAAAGATCATGTTATGTAAAAATGGTTCGAAAATATTTTTAAACGCGTGAAAATTATTTATTATTGATGTTTTTAAAATTTTTAATGGAATATTCATGTTGTTTTCAAAACAATTCTTGTATTATTGTTACAGAAAAAGTTAATTGAATAATTGTTTTGATTTATTTGGAATTAAGAAAATTTATATCTATCACGACAACTTAAATGTTTAAATTATTCATTTATATGTATTAATGGTAACATTAAAATGAATTTATATTTAAATTTTCTTTTAGAAATTTATGTTTTAAAATTTTATTTTCAAAATAGAAAGGATATTTTCCAAAAGAATGCATTTAATGATCATTTTATGTTATTTTTACTTATAAATGAACAAAATTATCCGTACTCTAATGGATATATTTTGTATTGATACCATAATTATTCATAATCTATATTATTTATAAACATTTTTACTCAGGAAAAATCATACATTCACATCACTGATTCATTTTATTAGTAATATACATCCCCATGAATTCATTACATTCTATTGAAAAATGAACATTTAATTTCATTAAGTATCCTTATTATCTTTCAAAGATATTTTATTGGATAAAACATATATCATTTATGGATTTGGTGCTCAACATTGAATTATATTTTTTTATATAGGGAAATATTGATAAGTCCATATTTTTATCCAATGATAATATTCGTTGAAAATGTTATTACTTAATGAATTAAATATTTTAATTGTTATATGATGATTCATTCATAAATACAGTTATGGGTGATTAATTTTTATATAAATCCCCCATATTTATCAACAAGTCCAATGATAGAAATATATATCCAAAACATATTGTATTTGGACATAGTATTTTTAAAATAACTTGTTAAATTTATCCACATTAGAGGTATTATTCATGAAATTGATAAATTTGAACCCATTAGTTTTAAACAATCATTTTAATTGTCATGAATGTAGAGGTATCATGTTCATATGCCATGATTTCCAATAATTCTTCATTTACTTAATTAATAATTAAAATATTATTATCAGTGATATTTCACTAATTTTAATATCAATTGATACATTTCATTCACAATTTATTGATTTAATTTCATGTGTTTTTATTTATTTTCGTTTCTATATTGATCATGGATTATCTTATAATGATAGTAATGTTATTATTTGGATTGTGTGTTAAATTATTTATTAATATATTTTTATTATAATTAATGAATCATGATATCTAATATTGTACTTGAACCACACTAATCATTGACATCACTCATATTTTATTTCATTTTCCATGATTCCATGATGTGTAACACGATTTATATTCATTCATATGCTAGAAGAAATAATTTTTTTTTTAAAAATATGTTCTAATTTGTGTTTTCATATGTATTGCAGGACACAAGTGTGTATCTTTTTTAGAAAGACTACTAAACTCTTTGGCCCATATGAATTTTATTTATTTTATATTATTCCATTATAATAATGATAAAATATATATATTTTACAATGCTTTGTGTCACTACAGCTGGAATTAGTAGAATTTTACATAAAACCATGGAAATAATATTTATAAAATCATATATTAGGAATTATGACCCTATGATATACTCATAGGATATTTTGAATGGAATACTAATATTTTGGAAAGTAAGACTTTTTATCATTTTTCTTATCAACATATCCATGTAGGGATACTACAAGTTGATGTGGTTCTGCCACATACTTACCTATGGGTAATATCTCTAAAAATGGCGTATTTTACATGACCTAATAGTCACTAGGTTCCAAATAAGGATTATTTCTATACAGTTGGATTGATACACATAAAAGACACATTTAGGATATTTAACATTTTATTATCAGAAAATTATGATTGATTTCAAAATAGGTTCATCCCCCAATGAAACCATATTAATGATTATGATATTATCTATGCATAAATTTTTCAAATTTTGTTAATTATTTCAATAGTTTTTTGGACTATAAACTATTTTTGAAAGTGGTATGATCTAATCAAATATATTCCATCATATAGAAATTATTCATAGAGTAAAGTATTGGAACAACATCATGCACATATTCTGAAGAGTATGAATGATCGTTTATTTGATGGACTTAAGATAATCATTCAATGATAACTAGTGCCCCAAATATTATAGTCATATTATAACATCGTATTGTGTTCTAATATAATATAGAATGAAATATCATCATATTATGGATTCAACGGGAAGAAATATATGAATGGGATGATTGTAAAAAAAATGATAATGTGAATTAGGGAATGAAGGATTTTACAACATGAGATAATTGTGGAAATAAATGCCCAATTACATGTTTATATGTAGTGGCATTTTTCTACATGTATAGTGATACTGTACACCATTGTTGTGAAAAAATTGAACGAGATATGTTTCTAATGTACAAAGCTTCAATAGTAGGGATATGGGGTACTATGAAAATTAATGTCCCCAACATCATTGGAATATAACTCAAAAAAAGCTAGTGGATCATGACCATTATAATTTTTCTACAATAGAAAAACTTTAATACTTAATTTAATTTTGTTTTCAATTCATGAAATATGTCACTTTAATATTTTCTATGTGTCATCCATGTCATATGAATTATTAAATTTATAAATAGTGTACTACATTAATTTTTCATTAAATATTTTAAATCATATTTTGGAGAGTCTCAATGATCACGAAAAATTATGCAGTGTTAATTTATCTTCTATTAAAACACATGATATATGGAATGATTAAAACATTTATGTTCTAGATGATGGGTTTATGATGTTAGGATATTGAAATGATTGATATGTATGATGTAAATTATATAGTATTGACAAACGTTTGATTGATTATTGATTTTTAATGAAGTGGTTTATACTATCCTTGATGGAGTTTCCAGCATCATTGGATATGTGGAGTGTTTCAAATAATATACGATTTTCATAATGAGTAAAGAATAATTCATGTTTCCAATATATTTTTATTGTAATTATAGATATTAAAATATTTCAAGAGAATACATTATGAAGTTATTCAAATTATTGATATCTGATGTTTAAGAGGTACTTTATTTTGTTTGGGGATTAATGACAAGTCTGTTCTGGATAATTAGGGATCTTGCTTCAAATATTTTAGATATTTACCATTTCGTAATGTTCTAATGTTATCAATTTATGAAATTACCTATGTCTATCATTTTTACGGTTTTAATGATTAATTTACTACTTAAAAATATGTAGATTTAGGTATATTGGATGGCTAGAACAAACCGCAATTATTTTGTAAAATAGATAAAAAAAATGAATAAACCTTTCACTTTTTGTGGCCATAAATATAAAAAAGAAATTTTTTCATTGGGAAAAAAAAATTTATTTTTGGATATTCACATCATAGAGTAACTAATAAATTTGGAATTGATAAAATAAAAAATGAAGGCTGCAAGTTTTATTATAAAAATAATGATATAAAAAGTAATTATGTTTCTGAATATTCATATTCCTTCAAATAATCTCTCAGCTCAAGGAAATGCTATTAAAAAACATTATCCGAATACCATCTTTTATGTTCAACTAGTAGTCTTTTAAATCTTCAATTACTTAAGGTTTTGTGGATCTTAACATTGCATTGATCATTCACTCACTTATGATCGACGACCTCAATAAATCTGTATTATTTTTACATTATAATATTTAATAAAAATATTATTAAAATATTTAACTATCAGTTACTATAATTAGGATTAAATTATGATGATGATATTTATTTAATGTGGGTAGAATATATAAATCCAAGAATTTGCAATTTATTTCATTTAGATTAAACTTACTATCATTGATGACTTGTGATACATGAAACACACAGTTTAAATTGAAATAATCTATTATAATACTATTTAAACATGATCATCCCAACATACACCTTAATTTTGATATTATGAATAAGACTAACTAATTTTTTTAAAAATAAATATTTTACAGAAGAATATTGATTAGAAATAAAAGAAAATTCAATTAAAATAAAATTCAATTTTTACCTGAAAATATTATTTTTTCTTAAGGAATCATTAGTCACATTTTTCAAAAAAAATTAGAATTAATGTCTGTAAATTTTATAAAATTTATCTGAAAAAAAATCTTAATTTTTTAAATTATGAAATAATTTTTTTTTTGGAAATTTCATTGAAATTAATAAAATATTATTTTCTAATATGTAATGAAAAAAACTGTATTCTATTTACATGTTTCAGTTACATTCAAAAAATGTATAATATTTATTTATATATGGAATTGGTTTTATAGTAACAGTTGTCAAATTTAAATCAATTAATAATATTATATCATTTTATTGATTTACCTATTGAATTTTGAAATAAAAATTATCTTAACTTATGAACTTTTTAGTTTTAAAACAATGTTATCTCATCTCATTTGTAAGATTATTTATAAATTATTCTTTCACTTCAATTAATAGAAATTAATAAATGTGGATTACATATTTGAAATCAATATATTTAATATTCTCCAATAAAGTCATCTAAATTTTTTCCAAACTGATTAAGGAAACCTAAAAAATTATTTGTTGCGGCTAAGGTAAATGTGTGATTAATTGCGATAAACCAACAATATATAAGTAAAATTTACCTATATTATGTAATCATATCTTTTTATTTCAAAAATTTTCATTACATTGTATAAACATCGAAAATTTTGACATTTAATTTCTTTGAAAAAAATGTATATAATACCTGAAAAAAATAAATCATTCGTGTATTCCATATGAAAGGATTATTCAAGGTTTATATAACGTATATTTATTAAATATCATAACACGGGTGCATATATCAAATGAAAGGGTTATTATAAGGCCCTGTATTGGAAAACATGGGAAATAGTAGAGATCTGATCATGAGAAAATTTGGTTAGAACATGAAGAATATCATTATTGGAAGTAAAATAGAACATGTGGAATATCATAAATAAATGAAAATGAATCATAACAAGGAAATTTTTCTAAAACAATTTATTTTATTCATTCAGAAACTAACACCAATGTTTTCTACAGAGGTGCTTTAAAATTTACATGATTATTCAACAACGTATCATATAACATGTCATCTGTTGAGATTAAATTAATTACACAATGAATTACAGTAATATTGTGGTGAATTATTAATGTGTATTAATTTTCATGTGAGACCAAAATATCATAATCTATCATCTCATAAATAAAAAGTTGGGTTAATGAAAATGTGTTACATATAAAAAACATTGTGCTTTAAAAAATTCATGCAAACATGATCATTATTTAATTTATAAACTAGTGAAATGGGATCAGAGTTTATTTATGTTAATTACATGATTATAGAAATCATTTTTTTGTTGGTGAATACCCCTAGAAATGAAATAAGTTTGGGTATTCACATTAATATAATAAAATAATTTGATGGGGAAACAAGATATATCTTGAGAAGAAGATTCAACAGCCTAATGTGTATGAAACATGCTATTTGAAAAAAAATGAAAATATAGTGGAAGAGGGTGTCACATTCATAATAAAAACTTCATAAATTAATGGGATATAATGAAATGGTAATATGAACATATAATGTAAATTTTAATGACAAACCACATAAAATGGGAACTTGAAATGAAAAAGAGAAGTCATGATTTCCATTACCTGAATGGGTAACTAATAAAAATATAAGATGGGAAAATTTGGGGATTGAGGACACCATTGGTGGACTCATTGGGATGTAAAACGTACAGATCTGGGTTGAGGAATTTTTTAATGAATGTAATACTATAAATGGGTGGGAATTTAAAGATAATGTGGTGGTATTTTTTTAATAATTTACATGGACACTAAGGTAGTATTAAATTCAAAACCATGGGCTTACCCATGGTCTTCAATCCTGGTACTGACCATTTTGGACACCAATTAATATATTATAATCCAAAATACTGAAACTGAATTTTATATTAATTATTACATCATTATTAGGTCATTAAACATAACAAAAAATTCAACTTCTATTTTTATTATTCATTTAAAAATATATTAGAAAATAATCATAAAATCCCTTAACCTATTTTTGACATGATTATTTTAAAAATAATGTTAATTTTATAATAATGATTCTATATGTATGATATTTTTAAATTTTTAATATAAAAGTCATTATTTATTACAAATAATAGTAGACAGAAAATGCA
This sequence comes from Viscum album, assembly GCA_963277665.1. Lineage (NCBI taxonomy): Eukaryota > Viridiplantae > Streptophyta > Magnoliopsida > Santalales > Viscaceae > Viscum > Viscum album. The sequence goes on along the minus strand of OY728161.1, from coordinate 909,747,004 downwards.
TTGTAAAATTTATAATCTTGAAATATTTAAATTATTTTATCATTTAAATTTATATTAGAGTTTTTTAATTATAAAATTTCATTAAAATAATTATTATGCACAATAAATTATTTTATTATAAATATTTAAATATTTTCTAAAAAATATAATTTATTTTTTAATGATCATTTTATCAAATTAATTAACTTTTTATAAAAAACTATTCTCCAAAAAATTTTAGCATTAACAATTTCATTTATATAATGGGATTAAACATTATGTTACTAAGGAAATGAGAAATAAAGCCTTATAACACCCATATAAGACCTAATGGTTAGATTTTTATTGGAGATATATTCTTAGGGTGGCTCAGATAACATCGCCCGAGTGGTAATTTCCACTAACAAGAACTTATCTCATAGGATATTTTATTCAAGATTTTATTTTAAATATCAAATTGGTATTTTTCAAAAGATAAGTGTAGTGAAACTACCTCACTTCCATTTTCTAACAAATATTATTCATACATTAGGAATCTACTAGATGAGCCCATCAAATTTTCATTCTTCATTAATTTTCCTTCTTCAAATCTACATAGAAATAATAATTATAAAATTAAATTAATTATTAACAGTATAGTTTTCAATGTTCGTATTGGAAAATAGTCAAAATTTTCCAATGGTAATATGACGGTCAAAATACATTGGTCACATTTTAAATTATACTTACATCATTATTATAAATATATATATGTTATGTCAAAAAAATATAACAAATATTTACAAGAAACAAATATTATCCCCGATGTTTCTGTTATTTCATTATTCCACCTTAAGAAATTTATCCCCAAAATTTTAGCTCCTTCCTTCTGTTTTTAAATGATTTATTTACTTTTTTCTTTTTATTTATTCAGGTTCCCACATAGATTCATCTTATTTTTTTCAAAATGATACATTAACAAGGTGGGTAGTCTTGTTGTGTAGAACCTTATCACAACAGTCCATGCTCTCCACTATCTACTCCTCGTAAGAGAGGACACATTCCTATTATACCAAATGAGGATTTAGTACATGTGAAGGTTTGGGTATATACTAGCAAAATAGAGATACAAGGAATACATCATAAGCATGAGGTAGGTTTGGAGGATGTGAAATACGATAGGCCACTACTCATAAGCGATCACAAATTTTATAGGGACAAATGTACCTATAGAAGAGAATCCCTTTCTTCGTAAACTACATCACTCTCTTCAAAGGTGAAATTTTTTGGAAGACGTACATTCCAAAATCAAAATTCATGTCCCTTGGATGGTTTTCATCATAGATTTTAGTCTGACTCTGAGAAACCATTATGTTTTGTTGGATAGAATGACCATTTTATATCATCTCTTTCTCAAGATCCATCCCAAGAGGATTTATCTCACCAGCTATGTCCCAACAACTATGATTCTTACATCGCATCCCATATAGATCCATATAGTGTACCGTTTTATTAGTCGAATAGAGATTCTTGTTGTTTTAGAACCCAAAAACTGCGATTTGTTTATCTTATCCATCATAAATTCCATTGAGAATGTTCTCATTATTTCATTGAGTTTTTTAAGATTCATTTTATATTTTATATCATTTCCAAGTTGATAGGACTTAAGAAAATTCAATTTAGTACTCAATGAATGTTTAAGGCATCTCCAAAATTATGATTTGAACATTAGATCATGATATAAAATGATATAATGTCGCACACCAAACATCTTTATCACTTCCATTATATAGAATACTAGAATGTTGTACAAGAGAGAGATCTTTCTAATTAGAGAGAAAAGAACAATTTTTAGTGATAAAGTCAACTATAACCCCTATCACAAAATTTAATTTTTATTTTTCTGGATACCAGGGATATGTTTCATAGTGATATTTTCCCACTTCCATAATGGCATAGGTAGTGGTTTTAATAGATCTTTTGGAATTTTTTCTTCTTTATTCCCTTCTTAACACACCATTCACTTTGAAGGGTAGTCACTACTTGAAATTCGGGCTATATCCCTGGTTTAAACCCGTGGTTAGTTTGTTGTGTCTATAGGTATACAACCATGGTTAAAACCATGGTAATATCACTATAGACATGGTTTAAAACTATGTCTATGTAAGAGGAAAAACACACATTATAGACATGGTTTCTAACAATTAAATTAGACCTATATTGACAGTAAAAAACAATGGCTATATGGTCAAAAAATCTATAAAAATTTCACCCCACCCCCATGAAACACCACCCTGCTCCCCTTGTAGTATCCCACCACCATTATACCCCCTGAAAAGCCCCCAAGAGAGCCCCCCCAATTCCCCTTGATGTAGACACCCCAGGTATCCCCCATCCCCAACAAATCCTCCCCTGTACAGCTGCATCCCCCCATGAAAAGCCACCCTAGGACAACCCCTTCCGATATTGCACCCCCTCCAACCCAAAAAAATTGCCCCAACCTCTACCTTGGATATCCACTCCCCCTCCCTAAACATTCTCATCCCCAACCCAACCCCCACTACAGAATTCCCATTCCCCCTGTACTATCCCACACCTACACCCCAAAAAACACCCCCTTATAGTAGACCACCACCTACAACCCCCTCCCATACACATCATCTATGGGAAATTACCCATAAAAATCCCCATAGACATCCCCATACAACCCCCTTCCACCCCTGAAAATCACCCTTCTTGGACAACCCCTCCCCCCCTACTTTAGACACCCTCCCTCCTGGACACCCCCTCCCCATACATACGTCTCCCTCTAGGACACACCACACCATTCTAGACACTACACACCCCATCCCAACATAAATTCACCATGGACACTGGACAGTACCACCATCCCTCCTTGACACCCCACCATGCCTCCTAGACACCCCGCTCCCCACATGTACCCTCCCACCCCTTTTCCTCTTACAAACCCTACACATTATAAAGCCTCCCCTGGAAAACACCCTCTCCCTAAAAACCCCCCTTGGACAGCCCCCACCGCCTACAAACCTCCCCTAGGCATCCCCATCCACCTACAAAGCCTTCTTAGATAGACCCCTCCTCTTAAAGACCCCTCATATCGGAACACCCCCTCCCTCATGGACACCCACACCCTACGTAACCCCCCTGTACATTGTACTCCCCCTCCAACCCTCCTGGACACCCCTCCCCCTGCAACCTCCCCCGCCCCCCTCGCATCCCCTCACCCTGCAAAGCCTCCCCTGGATATCCCCCTCACCCCCTACAATGGCCCCTTTAAATCCCCCCCCCCATACTGCATACCCCTCCCTCCGGGACAACCACTCCCCCTACAGATGCCTCCCTCTCGGACCCCCCCTCCACCTGTAGGGCCCTCCCTCTTGGACACTTGATACCCCCACCCAACATAACTCCCCCCCTCCTGGAGACCCTCTTCCTTCCCCTACTCTTAGACACTAGACACTCCCACCCTCCCTCATGGACACCCCACCCTCTCTACTGGACACCACTCTCCCCACCTGCACTATCCCACCCCATCCCCTATAGGCCCTCCTCCCTTCAAAGCCTCCCCTGGGCATCCCCATCCCCCTACAAATCCCCCTAGACCACCACCCCCCCAGTAGCCCCATTCTTCTCCTGGAATGTCCCCGTGGACCGCCCCCCCTTGTAGACCCCTCCCTCCTGGACACCCCTCCCCCCTACAGACCCCTCCCTCTTAGCCACCCCTACCTCCGTGACACTCGACACACCCTCCCTAAATAACCCCCTCCCTCCTAGACACCACACTCCCGGGATACTAGACACCCCCTCTTCTTAGACATCCTACCCTCCCTACCCCACCCAACATCCCCCCACCCCCCTCCACCATGAACTCCCCCCACCCTCCCCCTCCATCCCAAACATCCCTTTGCAACAGCCTATAAATTCTAGAATAAATAACAACTCACCTGCATATTTAAATCCTCTATAGCCAAAAAAACAATGTTCCTCCATAAATGAGAGGAAGTATATGGATGGAACACCAGACTCATCACCTGCCCATGGTGGGTGCATGTGGTTTGGGTCATGATATAATGGTACCAATGTAGTATGAGTCCAATGTATGTATTTTAGTGTTTATGATTATATTAGGATTTTTTTGGGAAATTGGTGGCAATGTTGTATAGGTGTTAATTGTTGGTTTATCCAACCCGATGACCCAATAATGATTTGATGGACAATGTATCCATTAAAAACACATGCCATATTCCCCCTGCTCCCCCGCCCGGCACCCCCTCCCCCTAACCCCAAAACACCCCTTCCCCTGACACCCCCTACCCCCTACCACCCTATATGCACACCCACCCTACCCACCCCACATACCCCATGAACGAGTTCATCATGGATAAAAAAATGTTGACAAACCTGCTCTTAATCCCAAATAAAGGCCAATTGTGGTTATGCCTAATGTTTGAACTGTAAAGGGAAGTGCTAAACCAGAGGTGAAGCATGAGTGAATGAATCTAATTATCTTTGTATCACTTGCTGATGGAGATTGAACTGATGATGTGGTTATGGAAACTGTTGAGCATTCTCATGCACCACCTATACCATCACCGCATACTATTTTTCATGAGGAATCTCCCTCAATTAGTAATATCCCATAATGTTATAAAATTTAATATTTTTTCTATGATATTCTAAATGATTTTAATAGTAATTTTGGAGATTATAATGAAGTGAAAAAAGGTTTAAAATATGCTAATTATTAGAATAGATAACACAAGAATTCCTCTATTATCAAGGATGATTTTGAAAAGTTTTTTTGTTATTTAATACCTAATCAATGTTGATTTGTAATCTATAATCATTCCCTCCTATAAAAAAAGTTTATTCTGAAGTAAGTTTCATAATGCTTAAGGATTATTATGGTCAGGATATATTTTCAAAGGATTTTAATGCTAATAAATCTCAGTTCAATGATCATGGTGTTATGGTTGTATCACAATGTTACATGTTACAAAATCATGCAATGTTACAATTAGGCAAGTCTTGATATGTCCTTAATGAAGTTATATTTCTCAAGACTAAAATGAAGGTAATCCTACATACATTATAAAGTGTTTTATTAAGCTAGCCTACTTTCATTAAAAGGTTTCAACCCTATATAACTTCGACCTCAAAACCTTCAATAGATCCAGTTATTTATAGAGGATTTGATGAAATTCTGTCAAAAATTAATAATGTATCCATAAAGAATCAATCTCTTTATTGTGATATGTTTACACCATTCCTTATGCTTGATTTCAATAGGAATATTGTGAGTGAGTTGAATAATATGAGCGACGATGTCAGGAATCTTGGTATTCGAACTAGTAGACTGATAAAATTAATTATTTTCCTTTTATGATGAATTTTTTTGGATGTTGATTGAGATCATTAATGTCTCTAAGGATGATCGATTGATGGGTTTTAGATCTCTTGTTCATGTATATTTAAACTACTAGAATTGGTTAACCTCTAGGGAAAAGTACTAAAAATATGATTAACTTATATATTCATTTTCATCCTTAACAAAGCTAGTGGTTATAATAAAACCAAATTTTAAAACACTAAATAATTTATAGAAACATGTTTTTTAAAATAATCAAAAAATTATTGATTTCAAATTAGAGGATTATGACGAGGGAACCTACCTCATCCTCAAGGCGAATGTTTTTTATGGAAATAACTCAAATATTCTTTTTTTCACTTACATGCATATGAAACTTCACACATATATAAGAACACCTAGCCACAATGCACAAATTTTCACATCCAAATATGAATAAAGGGTTCCTTAAATATATGTTTATACTAGTATACACCCCTTTATAATTACACTTGTATGAATTTCTCATATATATATATGCACACCTTGACCCAATATTTATATTCATACATCCATGAGTCAATATATGTAAAGGGGAAACATATATATTTATATTCCTAACAATGCATACACGTGTAATCCTTATTCCACGGTGACTCAAATACACCTACATGAAATCCAAAACAAACTGCAAAAATATAAGTAAACCAAATATTAGAAATTCCCTAATTAAAATTGGGTCGAAGAATAAAAAATGGATGAACCTTATCCAAATCCGATGCTGAAATAGTTATCAGCAATGGTGGTGGAAATAATTAGCCTCATCATAAGAAACCACCTATAAGAAAATAGTTGAAAAAATGTGATATAATGTAATTATATATATGTGATATGTGTGTATGTTGTACATGATAAATGAAACATGAATCCATAACCAAAAAATGAGAAAATAATATTCATATTGATATATAAATCCTAATACTAAAAAACATGATCATTAATAAACCAATTTATCTTTCAAACATCACCTTCAATTGAAGCACTTTATAGGGTTTTTATTATAATTCTACATTTACAGTATTTCATTAGGAATTTCAAAAGTCGAGTGAATGTCACAAAGAATAATTCACTATTAATTTCACACCATAAAAATTTAACTTTAGAAAGAATGAATTACCATTACAAAATTCACTACATGAGGAATTACATTTAATGTGCCTTGATAACCCTGGTCATCTTCATTTAACTTGAATAAATAATTAAAACATGTAAATTTCATTTATCACATCAAAGGGGGTCCCATAGTGGTGACATGGTCATTAAATAACTTGCCTACTTGGGAAATTCCATCTTAAATGTTTAAGGAAACATAAATGGTGTTTTGGTTCAATCAAACCTTTTGATAAGAAAAGGGAAACCACCTTCATGGATATAAAATGGGTCTAGTACTATGTGTGCTTTACGACGAACATTGATATGAAGTATAATTAAGATATCAATGCAATAATGTCATGAGAACAATAGAATCATAAACTACAACTATGAGTTTTCACAGACAGTGCACCTCCATTGGAGGGGTTTTATTACAAAACCATGACTTTTTTATCTAATGAAACAATTATCACATCTAACACTCAGATCATGAATTTCAATATAATATAATCAACAAAATTAAGAAGGCAACGAAATGAAATTTAAAACATTCTTTAATTAATGAGGCTAGAAGATGGACTCTACCTCAATTGAGACAAGCCACACTCCTCGCTTGACACATTTATTAGTGACCACTCTAATCTTCTACATCCTTCATCTGGGCATATGCACTTTTTCATAAACATAGGGACTCTCTAAACAAATGTACATGTCTACATGGCCTTGAACACACACAATATGGTCCATAAATATATTATCACATGCATAAGCTCGTTATCACCTACACATGTATGAATTTTCCTTATATATACATAAGCACAACAAGACATTTATATATAATTGCACATCCATGGACGAATATACATATACATAGAGAACATATTATATACATAAATACCTATGAATATGCAGTGAGTCACCTTTGACTCCGGTGAAAAAAAACCTCCTGAACGATGATCAACACAATATAACAAAATTTCCGAGGTCTCAGAAATTACAAAACCCCTAAATATAAACTAAGAGACATCAAAGAACAATGGAAAAAATCTTCTTAAAGCATTGGCGGTTAACTAAATCATCCCGAACCACTTTTTCATTGGTGACAGTTGTTGCAAAACCCAAGAACAGGTCCCAGGATACTTCAAAAAAATTCCAGTGATCTGAAGAATCATCATTAGATGAACAAAAAAATTGAAATGGGAGGAACATGATTAGTAAGAAAAGAAATAATAGAGCAGGTGATGATGAACAACATTTAATATAAATGAATGAACTATAATGTTTAAGAGAATATCATAGGGGTTCTATCGTATATGGATAGCTAAAGTCATGAAATTTAAAACTCCACTGTTGTAACATGATGTTCCTGTACCGATATGCATCTGGGAAGAATTAAATAATACCATAAAACTATTTAGTATGGTTAGATATATGAATAGTATATAAGAAAAATAGAATGGACAAATAGGGTGCATCATACATGATTCAAAATGCAGTACTATAAGGATAATGTGGTTGGATAAACTATTATAATTCTAATATAATCTATCTACCACCACAACCAGAGAAAATAATTCTCATATTAAAAATTTATGAACTATTAGAGAGTTAATGATACTCGTATTCAGGAATAAAATATTGATATTTTTCACCGAAAATACATCAGTGTGAGTACATAAAATAAAAAAATAAGACTCTAATATATATAATTTCACTCAACATGAACCATCCAATCAATATAACCCCACTCAAACCCCAACACTATGAATAAATCTCACTCTAGTATATGATTAATATCATTGGTCAAAAATAAAATTACATTTGAATGCCAACCCACCCCACCCCCCCACATGCATCCCCCCTCCGACCCCACCCACCATCCCTATAACCCACCACACCACCCCACCCACCACCACCATCCCACCACACCCCCACCCACCACAGCAGCCCACCCACCCCCAACAACCCCACATCAGCCCCTACCCCTTCAACATTACCCAACACCCCAACCAATAGTGTCCCCACCATACGCCCCCACCACACCCCCCTGTAGTTTCTCCCCCCACCCGCACTAGACCCACAAATTTATCAAATAACTGCAGGAAAAATCAAAATCATAAGAACATCTATGAAAAAAATTAGAGAATATATTTTTCCATTAATATATATTTATATATACCTATATGGTTATGTGATGAATAGACATTACATGTAGTTATGAAGAATATGAAGGGGATGGTTATACAGAATAAATTTTAAGATTTGATTTTTATTATTTTACATTGACCATAATTATATACATTTGAAGTAAGTAAAGCAACTGTAAAAGAAGAAAAGAAGTGTTAATGTGAAGTATCATTATCTCATAGAATAGATAAATATTTCCATAAAGAAATGACTATAATAAGACAGGATAACTAAGTATCATAATACAAAATTGGATACTAAAAAAAGGTAATTCATGAGGCACAGTCTTGGTATCATAAATCTGGAAACACATTAAATAATATGATATAATTCAATGAAATTGCAGTTGATATTCATCATGAACCATCCAAGGATGATGCGAAAACCATCCTAAAAAAAGGTACAGCATTTTTATAAATTCTCATATTATACTAAATGTGATTAATTTTATTATAAATATTATGAAACATTATTTGAATATTTTTAGTATGATGAAAGGTGTTACAATTTTCCCCCTTTAGATGACCTAAATATTGAAAAATCCTATGAAAATGAAAAAAATTAATGTAGGATTCCATAAAAACCAGAATAATGTAATAAAAATAATCAATATAAAGGATGATCAAGTATCAAGGTATATTAATATTGTTGTTGGATTTTTGGGTATAAATATTATTAGTACTGTTACAACATGCCATTTCACTGGAACTAGGATGAAAAAAGGGGGAGTCGACGTTTGAATAATAGAAGTAGTTGTATTATAAAAATGAATACCCTATCTACGAAGTATTTAATGCCCAAAAATAATATTTCAAAGGTATAACCTCATTATTCCCATTAATTTTATATACTCACTATTATATGGAAGTAAAGAAAAAATTGGGGGGGGGGGGGTGGGTTGGATGACTTGTTGTATTATTTTGGTATAACAAGAATGAAGTATCCTTCTTAAAATACCATTGAAGTTTGATTTTCCATGATGAAGAATGTGAGACCATCCCTCAAGGGGTGAATAGCATAAAATAGTGTTCTCAATAGTGTCAAAAAGTGTGGAATCTCAAAATCTGGACAACCTAATTCTAAATGGTCGTTGAAGTTATATTGAACAACCTCAATATTAATTTTTATATTGGCCGCACTTGCTCAAAGATTTGTGTAATACAGTAATCAATTATTTTATAATCTCTTGTTTCTATAATTGGGTTTTCCTGATAGACATATATTTTTGTAGTTCATGTCTTTTTTCAAACAATATCTTGTGATTTTATCATTCTCTCACAAGTGGATACGTTTGACACTTGAAATAAATATAAGAGAATAAGATTTCATGATTAGAGTTATTGGCATCCAGGACCACTATCAGTGAGTTCTAAAAATCCATTTCCATAGAACCTATAGGCATTTTTTATCTCCAAACCAGGGGGTACAGTAAATCTGATCACCCATTAGCTCCCTAATCTCTATCTTACACAACCAACATGTCAAAAAAATGAAAAGATCATATCATTCTCAGGGCCAAATATAGATCAATCAATATACCAATGTTATCATCCAATTTCTAGTTCCTAATCAAGGAACATCCTCATCTATCTTTGTAATATGTTATAAAACACTCTTAAATAATATTCATGAACAAAACAATACAATAATAACCACAATAAGCTCACATTTAAAAACTGTAGGTTCTATGGTAACACCCAAAGACAACAATGATTAATTCACCATTGGCCCTCTTAGGGTTAATAAAACATGGGTCCCCGATGGTCCCCTATATCAAAAATATCAAATAATGATCCAATATATATAGGGAAACCTCATATGGTGACTATAAAAACAAACCCATCCACGATCATCACCTCACACACAAGTGAATCATCAAGAAACACCATAACCATAAGAATGTCTCTAAGGTTTCCTTAGACCCATCTCAATCCAAATCTCTGTGAAACCCAGAAATAACCAACACCATGTGGTCTCATCCCAACCTAAAGGTCCCAATTGTATTCAACATATATCAAGATTTTCCAAAACATTAACATCTCATACCCTATGAAATTATCCCAAACACCAAAGAAACATCGAAAATAATATTTTTTTCTTACCGAGAGATGTAAAAACTACAAAACTATACCCCTTAGACTACCCATGTAATGATCCTAGGAACATAAAAAGAATATAATTGGCCTCAACCATGTAATTTTGTCATAAAAATGTACAATTGCCACTTAGGTCACACACCATAATTCCATTTAATGAACATGCTAACCCAAACCTTTATGGAAAAACTATCAATAAACAACTCTAATTGAGGGTTATAGATCTAAATGATTAAGGGAAACTCCCATATATCCTAGACTAAAACAAAGTATATCACAAAAGGAACCTAAAAAATTGAGGATACTATCATCAAAACCCTCACAGAAAGAATCATGGATAGACTAATCACATGTCCAAAATAAAATCCCATGGATAGAAGTATACCAATGTTTCTCCCCTTTCCAACCCTTATGCATCACCTAAGAGCATGTGAGGTTTTCTCATGAATCATGAACCAATAGAGGGGGTTTATGAACAAAAAACCTTTGTAAGTCACCTGAGACCATCCCATCTCAATGATAACCCACACTGGTTCCCAATTGGATCGCGAAAAACCAATATTCATTTAATAACATAATAAAAAAATAAAAAACAATTAATAAGGGAAATATAAAAAATATAGAACACCAACACTGCCATATGATGAAAATGATAAAGCTGAACACCTAATCCTTTGATCGAACAACTACCTAGGAACATATCTCATTCCATGACATATATAATTTTTTTTAACAAAATTATAATTATTTATTTAAAACCAACCAAATATAAATAAATTCCTAAAAGATTATTGTGGGGCTTCCACATTTATAAACCAAAACTTACTACCAAAAAGTGGTAGAAAAATACCCATGAAATTAATATATGAATAATCCCTTATAAGAAACACTTGATTGCTAGGAAATTCAAATCAATTGAACAGAAAAATTAAAAACAAATAAATTAGGATTTATACCATCTCCCAAATGAGGAGCGACGACATGTGTTCTACATCACGAGACAACTAATCATTATGCCACATTAAACATGCATGATTCTGGATAAATTCAATCATGTTATGGAGGAATCAACACTAAAAATATTAATGGTATCCATTAAAATTACAGAGGATAAAATAAGAGTAATAATAATGGTTATAGAAGGTGATTGCTACCTCAAATCACTGTGTATGAGGTGCTCTAGAGGAGGATGTTGGGAGGAAACCTCAAAACTGTGTTAGCAGGGAGGTGACGTGACTTTCGGGAGGTGGGTAGGTCATGTCGGTAGGGAGGAGGTCCGGTAATGCATGATCCGCATCAACAGAGAGGCATCAGAGCCATGTTGGAGAAGTGTTAGAGATGATGGGGAGGTTTTCTGGCAATGTTTGGGTGCAAGGGGAAGCGAAATCATGAGGCGATTGTTTGTGCTTGTGCATATTTCCTTTAATATGATTTCGTGATATTTTGTTTGATTATTTTTCCTCTGTGTATTGATGATATCTTGACTTATGTTACTGGTATTTTTGTGATTTTTATCACGTTGGAATGATAAGATATGTATCTATACATTATTAGTTAATGTGGGAGTTTGGAAATTATTATCAATTTCTCAAAAAATTCCATGATGTAGATACTATGGTTTTAGAAACTCTACAATTCACCTTTTTAAACCATTTCTGTATTAATTTTACTGAAACTCATATGGTTATATGATTTACATAAAACATGATTCTATAGAATGATAAAATGTTTATTTAATTTAATTATATTACATCATTGTCTAAAAATATATTTTGAATGGAATTTTAATTACTTAATGTTATGATGTGACGTTTTGTAGTGGCAGTTTTTCCAGAATTGTTTTTCTTCTATTTTTTAATGATTTTAGGATCTATAGATGTCAGTTTTATTAGTTAATTTTTTTTGGAAATATAATATGTTTTTCTACAAATCATTATTTTTGACCGAAGTCTTAATCTACTGCAAGGATCACTTAAACATTCATTGATGTTTGTCAAAATATTCATTCATGATTTCTTACAAAAGTATGTCTCATTTTTTCATACAATAGTATGGTTCATTTTTTCTTATAAAAGTGTTTTTATTTTTTCATACAAAAGTATGGTTCATTTTTTCTTACAAAAGAATGGTTCATTTTTTCTTACAAAAGTAAGGTTCAATTTTTCTTACAAAAGCATGGTTGATTTTTTGTTACAAATGTGTGGTTCAGTTATTCATAAAAAAGTAGGGTTCATTGATTATCTTACAAAACTATGGTTTACTGTACATATGTACAATACTATTCATACCCTACATTAATGTTAATACCATACATTACATTACTATTCATACCATACATTATGTTAGTATTCATACCCTACGTTACATTACTGTTCATACCCTACGTTATTTTATTGTTAATTTCCCAAGGTAATGTTTGGAAACCAAACATTACTGTTCACATTGAATTTATTGTTCAGTTTGATTTCACTGTTTATTCCGAATATACTGTTTGTTCTGTGTAATTTTTTTTAAATTGAATATCTGCAAATATATGGATTATTTTTTAGCGATTTTTTTGAAAAATCATCATTAAATATAAGGATCATAATCAAAGAGTTTTTAATAATTTTGGTGATATATTTAGAGAGAAAATTTAATAATGTTTTTCAACGTCTTTTTCAAAAATATTTGGAGGTTTCATGATTGTTTAAATTCAAATGTTTAAATTTAATTTTAGAATATGCTATTACATTTCAGGAACTGTTTTGAATAATTTTAAATCATTTTAAATGGATTTAAAATTATGTTTTGAATCATTAAAATCTTTTTTTATTCTGGATATTTTATTAGAAGACATATTCCATATATTTTGAATACCTTTATTAGATATTTATTCTATGGGAATAAAGCAGCAACAGTGATGCTAATTTCATGGAGATATTTGTGGGAACTCATAACTCAGTTAATTTTGAATATCCTATGGAATCAGAGCTGTTGCACCTAATATATATTTTAATTCATTATATATATTATTATCTCTTGTAAGAAATATTACAACACAAAAACAAGAGAAATTGCTATGCACTTTGAACCTGCTGTGCATTTGCAACGTCCTGTGACACACTGCTTCACAACTTACTCGTTCTCTCAAGTTCTGAATGAATTCTGCTATGACTACAATTTCATTGACGAGACATGCTAATCTAAACCTCAAGAACCCATACCTATGATTAAATTTTTATCTTCTCATTCATCTTGTTCTGAGTCTATAACACTAATTCTCATCTCTCACACACACTTTACTTTTTTGTTTATGCTTTTGAAAAAAAAATCATTGTTTGTTATTATTTTTCCTCAGGTTGTGACTCCCGGAATCTAATGTCAGGATCTTAGGGTTGTGACTCCATATATCTAAAGTCTAGACTGTTTGGGTTGTGGCTCCTAGTATCTAAATTCACCTTTTAAGGTTTTTGAATCCCCGCAAAAAATTCTTTTTCGTGGTTATCCCTCCACTAGAAACGTATTTTGTAATTGGGTTATGATTCCCCTTTAAAAATCATTTTTAGTGGACACGTATCCCTCACCGAGAAGAAAGGTATAAGAGTAGAGTAGCCCCACATTGGACTGAAGTACTATAAAATACATCCTTGAGTTATTTTTTTCTACTACAAATTAACCTTAATAATTAACTTTGATAATTAATTTATTTGATTAAAATTATTAATCTGGTATTTTCAACCCCCCTCTAGACCATCTTCCATTACCATGTCTGACCTAAAAATTGGTACCAGAGGGTATCCTTCTTATGAATAGTTTTATCTATATTTATATTTATTTAAACCAAATATCGACACAATTGGTTATTCCTTATGTAATTTATCCAACATGTATTTTTGTCTGTATTTATATTTTACTACACTAACCTATTCCTAGAGCTCACAGTCTATGGATAAAGATCTTATAAGATGGTAGGATTGATCCTGAATGATGCTTGGATTCCTCAGAAACCACCACATTTTAATGGAAATGATTATGGATACTAGAGATCCCGAATGGAGGCATTCCTCAAACAGTTGAGTATTGAGCACTGGTCTATCATGTCAAAACAATACACACTTCCTCAAGCTGATCCAGATAATCTAACAATAATTTATTCTACTAGATATGACTTAAATTATAAATTTGTTAATATTTTATATTGTGGTTTTAATATATGTGTTTTTAGTCATGTGTCTGCATGCAAGACAGCTCATGATATTTGGATAATTTTTCTAGTTACCCATCTAGGATCGGACAAATTGATCTGAAACCAAGCTTGGAATCCTTCGGGCTGAGTATCAAGACTTCAAGATGGTGAAGATGAAATTGTAAAGAAATGTTCCATAGATTCACAAGCATTTTAAATGGAATTTATTCTCTTGGAGATTTTCTAAAAAATCCTATACATTTTGAAAGAGTCGAACTAGAATTACCAAATAAATTGCATGAAAAGATGGTTTCCATTGATGAATGAATGAACTTAAAAGGGTACACACTTGACTAATTAATTGGATCACAACTCCAATATGAACTAGAACTAAAGAACATAGCTGATGTGGAAACAAAGAAAATGTGTATCTTTTAAGTCTGTAAATATTATTTCTAATAATTTTTCTATTTCTGATCTACAGGATATTTTAAAGTATCACATGGATCAGATTGTAACTGGAGTCTATAAAAGAGTAAAAAAGAAAGGATTCATAAACCAGTTTTGTAGAAATCCTCAAAAAGAAAAAAAATATATTATAGATATGAAAGGTGATACAAATTACAATTCTACAGATCTTACTTGTTATAAGTGCATGAAGAAAGGTCATGTCAAACTCGATTTATCTAAACTAAAGAATACAGAAAAATAAAAAAGAAGGATAAAAAGTCATTGAAAACCAGCTGGAGTTATGGAGAAGAATCTGATTTTAGTGAACATTTTAGAAATAACAATGAATCTGCTAACTCGTGGTTCATGGAATCAGTAGATAAGGATTCTAATTCTAGTTATTATTCTGAATGTTCTGATTCTAAATATCCATCCAAAAACCCTACTATTTTTTAATTAAATAAAGAAATTGAAATATTAAGAAAAGATATTTTCAAAGTAGCTGATTTATATAATAAACATAAAGAATATACTGAAAGACTTATTTGTGAAAATAAAATAATTTTTCATGAAAATAAAAATTTAACAATCACTGCTTCTATTTCTCATTGAATAGTTAATGATAATTTGAAAACTGGTCAATATTTGAATTAGAAATTGAAAAAGGAAGTTCAATGTCTTAAACGAAAATTTTCAACTTTTATTCAAGTTTGTGAAAAATATAATGAGAATATGTCTTTGAATAAAACTGATAAACATAAATATAGTTTTGGTTATGATAAAAGATTACTTCAACTGTATAAAACATTTTTTATTAAAATTAAAAATGGATGTACATCAACTGTTAATTGTTTTAAATGTGGCATGAATGGTCACTCGTCTAATGACTTCTCAAATAGATTTAAATAGTCTTTTAGATTTACAAAAACTAATATTTTATCATCCTTGTTATTGAGTGTACCTTACAATACATGTTTAAATTCTGCATGGGTACCTAAATTTTTTATTACAATTCATATTGGACCCAAAGTAGCTTGGGTACCAAAATTGTCAATTAATTGATTATTGTAGGAAAATTTCCTTAGATGTCTCAAGAATGTGATATGGTACTTAGATAGTGGATGATCTAGGCATATTATCAGAGACCCATAAAATTTTACCTCATACAACACATGTGATGGACACGCAGTTACTTTTGGAGATAATTCCAAAGGCATAATAAAAGGTTTTGGTAAAGTTGGGTTTTCAAATTCAACATTTATTTCAAAAGTTTTATATATTAAAGGATTAAAACATAATTTAATAATTATATCACAATTATGTGATGATAGAATGGATGTAAAATTTAAAAATGATAAATGTTTAGTTTTTAAAGATGATTCTTTTTTATTTTATGCGAATCAAAAAGATAATATTTTTACTATTGATTTTTTTGAACTAACAGTTCTACATGTATAGTGTTTGAATGCTGTACAGAATGGAAAAATCCTTTGGAATCGATCAATACATCATGTTAATCTCATATTGTTTCATAAGTTCTCAAAACCTGAGAATATTTTACAGCTTCCATCATTGAAGAAAGAACAACTTCATGTTTTTGATGCCTGCATGAAAGGGAATCAACACAAAATTTCTTGTAGACCTATCAATCAAATAAGTACTATTAATCCTTTAAAGTTGGTACATCATGATTTAGTTGGTCCAACTCAAATTTCTATCCTTGTTGGAATGAAATATACTTTAGTCATTGTTGATGATTATAATAGATTTACATGGGTATATTTTCTATGTCATAAAAATGATACATTATCTAAATTCATTGATTTCTCAAAATTAGTTCAAAATGAACACGGTTGTCTGATTATTTCTATTAGTAGTGATAAAAGAGATGAATTTCATATTTTAGATTTCGAAAAATTCTCTGAAAATGATGGATATTTTAATAATTTCTATGCTTTTAGAACACAACAACAAAATGGGGTTATAAAACGTAAAAATATAAATCTTATTGAAATAGCCCGAACTATGTTAAGTGAATATAATCTTCCAAGATATATTTGAGAAAAGGCTGTTTTTGTAATATGTTATATTTCAAATAGAATTCTTGTTAGACCTTTTCTAAAGAAAACTCCTTAAAAATTTTCAAAAATAAAAAGCATAAAATGGTAATTTTATAGTTTTTGGATGCAAAGTTATTATTTTAAATTCAATGTATAATTTAGATAAATTTGATGCTAAAAGTGATGAAGGTATTTTTCTTGGTTATTCTAATAAAAGTAAAGCTTATAGAGTTTATAATAATAGAATGATGGTTATTGAAGAGTTTTTTCAAGTTATGTTTGATGAAAATAATGTTAAAATAAATTCTCATACTAATGAAATTGATGATGAGTTTAGAGATTTTAACTTTTGTGAAGATATTCCTCAAGATAACAAGGAAGTAATTGAGGGAGAGTATACTCCTTCTCAACCTGATCCATGATCATGGAAGATTCACAACGAATATACTGTTGAAAATGTAATTTGAAATGTTGATTCTGGTGTCAAAACCGTAAATTCTATTTTAAATTATTGTGCCAATTCTACTTTTATTTTTGGTTTTATTTATCTTAATATTAACGATGCTTTAAAATATGAGAACCGGATTGTTGCTATTCCAGATGAATTAAATAAGTTTGTTAGAAATACTGTTTGGACTTTAGTAGAATTTCCTGAAGATAGGCAGGTAATTATAACTAAGTAGATCATTAGAAACAAGCTGGATGAATCTGGATAGATTGTCAAAAACAATTCCAGACTTGTTTCTCAAGGATACTCTCAAGAAGAAGGTATAAGATTTAAATATTCATTTTCACCTGTTTCCAGGTTAGAAGAAATTATAATTTTGTTATCTTTTCTATGCTTTGAAGGTATTAAATTATATCAAATATATGTAAAAGCTCTTTCTTAAATAGTTTTATTACTGAAGATGTTTGTGTTTCTCAACCCCATGGTTTCAAAAATAAAAAATTTCCCAACCATGTTTTAAATTTATCTAAATATTTATACGGTCTCCAACAAGCCCTTCGTTCTTGGTATGAATTATGTTCTTTGTTTTTATTAAAAAATGGTTTCATGAAAGGCATTGTTGATCCCACTCTTTTTATTAAATGATCTTTTGATGATATTTTAATTCTTTAGATCTTTGTTGATGATATCATTATTGGATCATCTAGTAAAATACTTTGTAATGAGTTTTCTTTATTGATGTCTTATGAATTTGGCATGAGATTAATGGGAGAATTAAAGTTCTTTTATAGACTTCAAATTTCTCAAAGGAAAGATGGAATTTTTCTTAATCAATATAATTATGCTATGGATTTAATTAAACGATTTGGTCTTGATTAATCTAAATCCATTAAAACTACTTTGGGTAATAATTATAAATTATATAGGGATGCATCTGGTAAATCAGTTGATTTTACATTTTATAGAGGTATGATAGGTAGGTTTATTTATTTAAATATTCTACGCCTGATATCATAATTAATGTGTGTTTATGTGCTAGATTTCAAGCCGATCCAAAAGAAAGTAATATTAAATCTGTAAAAAGAATAATTATATATGTTAAAGGAACTGTTGGTTCTAGTTTATTTTATCCAAAATATAATTGTTTTGATTTAAAATCTTATTTTGTTTCAGATTTTGGAGGGTGTAGATTTGACCAAAAAAGCACATCATGTATGTGTCATTTTTTAGGAAAATTTATAATATCATGGTCATCAAAGAAACAATTATCTATTGCTTTATCAACATCAAAAGCTGAGTATATCTCTACTACTAGTAGATGTTCTCAAATTTTATGGATTAATCAAAATTTATGTGATTTTGGTGTGTATCTTGATAAACTACCTATTTATTGTGATAATACATCTACAATTTTTATTTCTAAAAAACCCTTACAACATTCTAGAACAAAACATATTGATCTCATATTTCATTTCATTCGAGATAATGTGAATTGGGGTGATACTCTTTTAGAATTTATCCCTTTTGAAAATCAGGTTGCAAATATTATTAAAAAGCCTTTATAATCTGCTCAGTTTGAGAAAATTTAATTTTCTCTTGGTATGTTGGAATTTTAAATTTCATTTGTTGCATTTGTTTAGGGGGATCATGTTTTCACTTTTTGTTTATTTAAAAATAGGGGTATATTTTTTGGAGAGATGGTTTGGGGGATAATAATTTGGGTTTAATCATTTTAAAATTTATTTATGTTTTAAATGTTTTGGTTTTGTAATCAATCAAAAAGTTGGAGAATGTTTGTGCATGTGCATATTTTCGTTAATTTGATTTCATGTGATTTTTTTGATTACTTTTCCTCTATATTTTGATAATGAATTTGTTTATGTAATTCGGATTTTTTTTATTATTATCACTTTCTAAAGATAAGATATTTATTTATAATTTATTAGTTAATGAGGGAGTTTGGAAATTCTTATCAATTTCTCAAAAAATTAAATGAATTTGCTACTATGTTTTTAGAAACTCTACATTTCACTTTTTTAAGACATTTCTGTATTTTTTTACTGCATTATCTATGATTATCCTATTTACCTGAAACATGATTCTATAGAAATATAAAATGATTATCTTGATTTCATTAGTTTACATCAAAGTATAAAAATATATTTTTAATGGAAATTTAATAAGTTGAAGTTATGTTATGATATTTTGTAGTAGAAATTTTTTCAGAATTGTTTTTCTTCTGTTATTAAATTATTTTAGGATCATAAGATGTCAGTTTTAATTGGTTGTTTTTTGTTAGAAAGATAATAATTTTTTTCTACAAATAATTATTTTTTACTATATTCAGAATATTCTATTAGGATCCCTTAATAATTCGTTGATGTTTGTAAAACTATTCTCTCCGGATTTCTTACAAAAGTATGGTTAATTTATTCTTACAAAAATATGGTTCATTTTTTCTTAGAAAAATATACTTCATTTTTTCTTATAAATTTTTGGCTCATTTTTTCTTACAAAATCATGGTTGAATTTTTTTTACAAAAGTATGATTCATTTTTTCTTACAAAAATATGGTTTGTCGTTTACCTTACATAAGTATTGTTTACTGTTCAAACCCTTCGTTACTGTCTATACCCAACGTTACATTACTAATCATACCATACATTACGTTACTATTCATACCCTACATTACATTACTGTTCATACCCTACGTTACGTTATTGTACATTTCACAAGGTAAGGTTTGGCAACCATATGTTACTGTTCACTCGGAAGTCACAGTTCACTTTGACGTTACTATTCATTCTGATGATATTGTTCATTCCATTAAATTTCTTTAAAATTAATTTTTTGCAAATATATGGATTATTTTTTAGGGATTTTTTGAAAACAAACATCATTAAATATAAGGATCGTAATCAATGATTTTAAAATATTTTTGGTTCTGTATTTATAGAGAAAAATTAATAATGTCTTTCCGCATATTTTACAAATAAATTTGGACGTTTCAAGATTGTTTAAAGTCAAATGTTTAAATTTAATTTCATAATATGCTGTTAGTTTTCAGGAACTGATCTAAAAACATTTAAATCCTTTTAGAATGATATAAAATTCTGTTTTGAATCATTCAATGCTTTTATTATTATGCGGAATTTATTGGAAGACTTATTCAAAATATTTTGATTTCTATTTTTAGATAATTTTTATATGGGAATAAAGAAACAACAGTGACGATATTTTCATGGACAAATTAATGGGAGCTCTTAACTCAATTAATTTTGAATATCCTAAGGAAGCAGGGATGCTACACCTGCTATATATTTTTATTCTCTACATATATCATTCTCTCTTGTAAGAAAAAGTACAACACAATAAAAAGAGAATTTGCTATGAACTTTGAACCTGCTATGAATTTTCAATGTCCTGTGTCACTCTGCTTCATCACCTACTCGTTCTCTCAAATGCTGAATTAATTCTGCTACGACTACAATTTCATTGACGAGACATGCTTATCTAAACCTCAAGAACTAGTACATGTGCTTTAATTTTTATCTTCTCTTTCATATGGTTCTGAGTAGGTAACACTACTTCCCATTTCTCACACGCACTTTCTTTTTCTGTTTATGCTTTTTCACACAAAAGCATTATTTGTTACTATTTTTCATTGGGTTGTGACACAGGAATTTTAAAATCAGGATCTTAGGGTTGTGAATCCATGTATCTAAAGTCAAGATTATTTGGGTTGTGACTCCCAGTATCTAATGTCGGGTTGTAAGGGTTGTGACTCCCATCACAAAGGTCAGTGTTGTGGTTATCCCTCCACTATAAAATGATTTTGTAATTGGGTTATGATTCCCCATTAAAAATCATTTTTAATTCACCCGTATCTCTCACCAAGTAGAGAGGTATAAGAGTATAGTAGGCCCACTTTGGACCGAACTACTATAAAAAACCTCCTTGCATTATTTATTTTTTTCGCTGCTAATTAACCTTATTTATTGACTTTGATAAATAATTTATTTGATTAAAATTATTAATCTGGTCTATTCACCCCCCTCTAGACCATCTTCCATTACCATGTCTCACCTAATATGGAGGAGGAATAATAAGGAGATGAGGGGAGGAGGAAGGGGGAGGTCAATGAGAGGAGGTATCCTTAGGGGAGGAGGGTATGATAAAAAAACAAGGGTGGAGGAATTGTGAGGCGGTAAAGAGAAGTTGTGATAGGGAGTGGGTTTCGAGTGGGTGAGAAAAGTCACGATTGAAATAATATTCAAAGGACCTATTGCCACACCCTCCTATTTGGATGGGGATATATCATATATATATCCACTAATCATTTAAATAGTGGTTATAGATCTAAGGCTGTAGATCATTTTTCTGGTAGTGATTTGAAAATTCCCTATTAATGTTATCCCACCAATAATGATCATTGTGGTCCCGATACATTTTAGTGCTTCTAGAATGTATTGATAAATAAGAGATATTATATTCATCAATAAATTCATTATTTATTTCAGGAATAAATTGAACACATAAACTTTTATGAAATTTCAGTACACCTTCTTGATTAATATTAAAATCTGTAATGTTTCGATTAAACACAACCATTAAATTATTTTTTAAAAAAGGATCATCACAAAGATCCCAATCAATATAGTTATATCAATAAGAGGGGGTGTTGCGAATCAGTGAAAATTTTTCATTTATATTTCCTAACAAATGAAACAACCTTATCCTCTTATTAAATATATCATTCCATATTGATAGAAATTAATCCAAACAACTAATGAAACACATGTATTAAAAAGGTCCACTATTAAATAACAACAATTACGTCCATGTTATGGTATTTAAATAATTCAATACCTAACAATTCACTTGAAAATAATATATTAATATAGATTACAAAGATTTGGGTATACCCTTACAGTCATATATAATTATGAAAACAACTTTATTTTTTGTGTTCTCTCTCTATCACAGATTAGTTCATACATTTTATTGTAACATAACATGTTACCTATTCTTAATTTTAAATTCCCAAAAATGTATTCATTTCAAGAAAATTATTCACATTATAACCCATAATCTAGAATTAAAAACATTAACATTGATATAGAACTCAATCTTATATCCCAGTATGATATTCCAAGTCTGATTCTTCTAATCTGATTACCCAAAATGATAAAATATCACTATCAGTATATTATTTATTAAATTATGAATTTATTCTTTCTCAGTCCCAAAATCCCAATATGAAAATCAATATCTAATTACCTAGCTAGATATGATGACCAAATGAATAAAATAAAAATTTATATTATGATAAACAACTAAATATGATAATTCACTAAATATGGTGATCTGGTGAATACAATTTGATCATGTCTCTTCTCCATTGACATCCATATATTGAAAAATCTACATCAATGATCATTACATAAAAATCTTGTTCTCTCTGAAGAATTCTTCTGTGATCCCCTTTCTCTCCTATACGCAAAGAACAGTTCTTTAGTGAATAAATATATACATTACCTTAACCATTTATCGGTGGCCGGGATGTAATTTCGGTGAGAATCTATAATGGTTTCCTTCTCTACTAAATTACCTGATTTTTCACGATTCCATGAATTTTGGGTGCATTTATTACATTATCCATTCTTCTCCATTATTCTAAAATTTTCTATATGACTTTAACCCTTATTCAAACTCACATTCAGAACATTAGTCCAGATCTGATTTCCCATTCAATTTTTCTGTATATGATTTTTTCATAGCAATGCACTCTACCAATTATATATTTGATGAAGTGTATATCACTAATTTTCATCACAAACTCCATTTAGATGTTTTTTCTTCATTACGATGCATTTAAAAAACTATTGAAAATATAAATCATTGTTATATCTAAATATCCTCCTCGAAAAAACATCAAATTATTTTCATTTGCACTACTATTGATCCAAATAAATGATAAAGAAAGTAATTCAACTTTTTTAACTACTTATTCACTTCACAAAGATGAATCAGCCCCAACTTTGTTAAAATTATTATTGATCAAATTGGTAAACAAAGCATTTGAAAACAAATTATAGTTCAACATTCTGTTTTGAATAATATACCACTAACTACACATATAAAAATTGTTTCTTACAATGGTGAATATGAGGAAATACCAAATAAGATGGACCAATTTTAGTAGATTCAACTACAATAACTTCCATCAAACATAATCCTTTGCTTGTATAATGACATTCTACTAGACATGAAATACATAAAGGTCCAGATTTCTTATCATCTAACTCACAATGGAATGTATTATAACTTGAATATCTTTCCAGCATCTTTTAAGTATTCCAACAACATCATCCATTACAAATCATCTGAAATATGGATTTCCATAATACAAATTACCTGAATAAAATAGACATGATTACAATTATCATGATTATGATTCGGATGAATATGATCTAAAACGTATTTTAGTTTTCCATCCATAAAAAATAAATCTGTATGTAATTGTAATCATCTATTTCAATACCATTTTCATTCATCAACATTGCATCACAATTGTTCCAAATACATGTGATTTACGAGAACTCCATGATCAGAAAAGAATCATCACATTTTAATCTCTTTCATGAAGTCCTCAATTATCCCAATTACAATAATACCCTTTATATTGGACTCAATGTTAATATGATGACCATTTACTCTAAGGAGGATTATTTCTCAATACAATCTACCATTTTATGTAAATATATCCTGACTCCTTCCATAAGATATTAATTATGATTGAAATACTATATGAGGTGATTTTCCATTGTTCTCAAACATTAATTATTATTTCTTAAACATTCCTCACAACAAAATACCTACAAAGGGTCACCTTTATCATCTTCTCTATCCAAAAAATATCTCACTTTGGATTTTTATTTTCACCAAGATTCAAAAATCCCTAATATTTTTATCCATATGGTATGTATTAATTTTCATAAATTATAAACCTATGTTTTATAAATCACTCTAGGAGAAAAGAATCATTAATAGAAAATCCATGATTTAAAAAAATATGTTATTATAAAAACTACATAATATTTTCATTTCATTAGTCTTTCTTTCCTTCATTCTTCACCTATCATGGGGTACCATAAAAATATCCTTTAAAACAACAACTCCAAAAAATATACAATAGTTAAAACACATAAAATGCTTAATTCATGACATACACTAAACTCCCACTTTTTTACATGCATTCAAAATGATAGATTTATGAATCAATTGATATGTCCATCTTGAAAAAAATATCTAAAGGTATGTGGAGAGATGTAATGAAAACACATTCATCATACACTATAATAATGTGGTCGGACTCCAATTGTGAACCTCAATATTGAAAAAGGATTCCTTCAGAATTTTTTTTTGGAAATTATCACAACCTTTCATGATGTACGAACATACTGGAACTTCAATTCATTCATATACATATAATCATTAATGAAATATATTCAATATCAATATTTTTAGAATGATAATTATGAATTGGATTCCAATTGAGATTTATTTTAAATTTATTATCACATACCAAGAACAAGGGTATCATCACCATAATAAGTAAATTTTCTAATTTAGTATTCATCCATATAAGCTGAGTAGTGTCTTGATTGGAAGAAACAATTATAGCATTAGATATACTGAATGTTACTGAATTATGATTCATTGAATAAAAATTAACACAATTTTTTCCTATAATTAATATTCATACATATGTGTATCTTCTATTATCAATATTTCCTTCCCAATCACTATATTAATACCCAGAAAAATCAATATTTGTTGAGTTCACATACCTGATTCATAAATTTTTTGTTCCTTTAATGTATATGGAAATTGTTTTTCTAGAAATTTTTTGTGATTAAATAGGAGCACTCTAAAATTTGAAAATAATGTAATAGATTAAACATTGTAGAGTCTTGAGGAATTAAAATAAAACAAACTTCCCATCAGGTTTTGAAATTATTTCAGATCAACTAATTTTACTTCTACATCATTTTTAATCATTGTTCCCAATAAAATCACTTTGGAAATTGTTTTTCAGTTATCCATTCCAAACCTCTTAAGTATTTCATTTTAGTAATTTTCATTATAATTAAAAATGGGTTTCTCCATTGGTAAAATTTGTATTCCATGCATTTATTTCATTTCCACCATAATAGATATTTCAAATAACTTTTTTGTTTCTTTTGAAAATCATTCACAATCTCACTTATCATTACAATCAATGATAATATCATTAACTTAAACAATTAAAATGTGGTAATAATCTTGACTTTCACTATTATAAATATTTATATCAACTCTTAAATTCATAAAACTAATCTTCTTAAAAAATTATACAATTTTTAATACCATTCAACATGATATTTTTTATCCCTTACAAATCCTTCTTCAATCTAGATAAATAACTTTCATATTTCCAAACAAAAAATCCCCGGGTTTGTTCAATGTATACCTTCTCATAAAGATCCCTATTCATGAATGTAGATTTTACATCAATTTGAATGACCTTGTATCCACATTTTATAGATTTAGAAAGAAAAATTCTTATTATTTCTAATCATTAATTTAGATAAATTGTTTCAGCAAAATCAATACCTTCAATTATTGAATACCCTTAACAAAATAATCTTGCATTATTTCATTTCCCTTTGAAATCTACATTAATTTTATTTAAATAAAAACATTTTGTTCCCATACTGATTTATTTTATCTATCTTGGGTATGAGATCACATGTATCATTCCTTTTGATCTAATCCATATCTATAATCATGACTTGAAACAATTAGGAATACCAAAAAAGATTCTTTAACATCATTCAACAACACTGTTAAATACAAATATGTGTGTGAAATAGAATGTATTGTTCTTGTTGTTTTAACCTTATGATGTTCATTTCCATTGATATTCTATTCTTACACATATTTCCTCAGCATATGATAAGATTCATAAAAATATTCCTCATCACAATAAATTGTTTTTTCATATTATTCTTGAGTATGTTTTCAATTGTTTGTATCCTAATAAAAAAAATTTCATTATCATGATCGAATTCCATATCTTTATATGTCTTTTTTTTTCTTCTATAGTCTCTTCAATAAAATTCACATCACATGAATAAATACTTCATTATGTTTCCTTTTTGAACCTCTATATCCAATTTTTTTTGGGGAATAGACAAGAAAAATTATATCTTCACCCCTCTATTCAAATATTCTATAGTTTCAAAAATTATTCAATATAATACGTGGACTCCAAAAAATTCTTCTTTGAATAAATCATAGAGTTTTGGATGAAATAGTTCATCTGGAGTCATATGTGAATTAGAGATATATAATGAAATGTTATAAGTAGAAATAGTAGTTCTCATGTCTTACCTAGAATAGAAATGAGAAGTACCATGTTCACGAAATATATTTCTTCAAATTTCTACCAAGAATTTAATATTTCATTTAGCAGAACCATTTTGATAAGTATTTTATAGGGATCTATAATATTATTAAATTACAGGATTCTCTTGATAAATTCCAAAATATTTACTTCTATATTAACCCCTATTTTTTCTCAACATCATTATTGAATACTCACAATCTATTTCAGCATTCCTTTGGAAACATTTAAACTTTTTCAGAAAATGTAATATACATTACATATACATAACACATGTAATGATAGTAAAAAAATTCATGAATGTTATGAAGTATATATCTCAATTGTTAGTTGTTTTCTCATTGGAAAACATATATCGAAATAAATCATCCCGAGGGGATGTTTTGAAAAAATGTCAACAAACACATGAAATGAAATTGAAATATATCTTATCTTGAAAAGAGTTTAACACCAATAGCTTATTCATGTAAAATTATTAATTTCTCAGACACTATATCTCTCTAAAATGTTTTCCATGCTTCTTTAACACATGTATCATAACCTTTTATGCAACTATTTTTTCACATCCTCCATACTCACGTAATATGTGTTTTATATTTCACCAAATTGAAACAAATTACATTTTGTATTTTGACATCTTGTATATATATTTCCATGTTATTCACATTCTATATGAAAATTAATATTTTATAAATATAAAATTATTAACCTCATCACACAATTGGAAAACACTTAGCAAATTTTGTTTCATCTCATCCACATAAAAATCATTTTTATTTTCAACTTTTCTTTTCCAGTGATGGTTCATCCAACACCATTTATTGGAAAACATTCATTATTCCCTAATTTCAATATTATTTCTTTAAAATCATTTAAATTATTCAATAGAATATAATCTTTGATCATATGAGTACAAAACCCACTATAAATATTCCACTAGTAATCTCTGTTTTTATTTTTTAGAATAGTTTCAATAAAAAGATCTTTTTATTCATCCTAATTTTCTACACACTCGTCATTTGGATGTTTTTTGAATATTTTAATGTGCCGATAACCAAACATGACCTCATTTTTCAATGTTTCTAGGTTATTCACATATTTCAAAAATACTTTCAAATGATAGAAACCTATTTTAAATACTTACTCCATCCTTCATAAGATTCTTCAAAACAAAATTTCATGACATCTTTCTTTAAGGAGATTGACCCCCTTCAATTATTTCCATCCACAATAGATTAAAAAATATTAATGTTTTTTATAGACAAACAAATATTTGTAGTGTGTCTGAATCCACCACAATACCAGTGGAATAGATTTAATGATTACTTGCCTCTGAATACTGATCGAAATTGTTAATATGTTTCTAATAATCCAACTTGTATATCTTTTCTGAATCAGAAACTATTCTGTTTTCAATAATAATTTTATTTCTCATTTTTGTATTATCAAAACAAGTTGTATTACAAGCCTTCCCAGATTGAGAATTCCAAAAAAAATTGGACTCATGGTATTTTGATACATTTGAATCCTTAACATTATTGGTATTGTCCATGTACATAACATTCTATTAATTCATCATTTCTGAAAAAATTCTATATTTCTTCTCAACAACTAATGGTAACACATGTTGATCCTTCTAAATATTCTACTTTGGAGATCAATCACCGACATAAGAAATATAAATTGAAACTTCAATTTCTCTAATAATCTTTAGATATATTATTTTGTATAATTTCCAACTCTTCATCATTTTTCGTCAGCTTCACATATAGATGTTTATAACGATTCTTTTCTTCCTCAAGATAATTCTTTTGAGCATAAATTCAATTAACATTGTTTATATAATCATCAATAAAATATTATTGATTTCGTATTGAGGAGTATTGATTTTCCATCATTTTGTTTTTCTTTTCAATCCCTTTTATCATTCTCAATAATTCATTCAATTCATTATTCTAATAAAATTATAGGGGAGTTTATTTATCATTCGAAATACTACATCATAACTCATCATCAATTAATGTAGCAATAAAATATTCAAAATACCATTATCACCTGATTTTTTAGATTCAACATGGCAACCTTTATATTTTTCATTCATTAGAAAAGATACATATCATTTTGGATTGGAATAATTATCTATCTTTCCCAGTGGATTATGTGTTTCATTTAAATCATTTTTTAAACCCTAGTTATTTTTTACTTCTTTATACATCATCTTTAATAGATTATTTATTTCATTCATTGAAGATAATTAACTATAAAATCACAAACAATTCCCCATTTAAAAATTTTCATGGATATTTTGTTATATTACTATGCACCTCTTTTCATTTTTCTACAAAACAAGGATTAAATTTCATTAAATGTTTTACATACTTAATTTCAAAAATCAGATTCACCATCTTCATGTCCCATAACAATATTCTTTGAATTTTATTTCATAGAGGACATAAATGACATTTCACTACTAACATTTATATTCATTTCGGAGCATTACTCCCTCTAATTTCAAAAGTAAGGACAGTGGTATGTAAATCATCAAGATATAATGTTTCAGAGTCTATTCCTTCTAGTGAATAAATAATTGCATAAAATATTCTATAAAGGATACTAAAAATATATTTTCAACAAATATATATTCATATAACTTTTGATGCAGGCATATAATTGTGCTGATAATGTCATTCACCATAGTAAATAAGACCCCAGAAATTTTTTATATACCCTTCTTCAAATCATCATATATATATATACAAATTTTTAATTTTTCCTTCTTCACATTTTTATTTCCACCATATAAGTTTATTAATTTTTCCAATAAATATATGGGAGTGGAAAGACATTTCAGCCTTATGAATTCAATTTCATAATGTCTTGATAATAATTAATTCATGGTCCTTCCAACATTCTCAAGATTATTCTTGTCAATATTTGTAATAGGAACATTTTAATCAATAGGACTAAACCCATCTATTTTTGCATCAAGAACATTATATAAGATAGACATAAGATAATTTAACATAGTATATTTCGAAATATGGTAATAATTCCTTATTATAAAATTCAATACATTACTAATCACTCAATTCATATGATCCACTAACTTCTTTTCAAAATAACATCAAAGAATAAGGAAAGGGAAACTACCCTCTGATACCAATTGAAAGTTCACATTCAGTATAATGGTATCATTATGAGTAAGACAAGTAATTTTTTATACATTTTTCTTTAATGTTTTCTTGAATGTTAAACAACATTCTCCTCCAGTTAAATATGTCATTACCTATAGAAAATAATTCAAAAACAAATTAACATGATTATAATTATTTATAAGTATCTATATTAAATATGAATAGTTACTTACATGGTATGGTTTGGAAATATTGTAATATAAAACAATACACAAGATGAAAATACATTCGTTTTGAAAATAATGTGTAGGATCTACCATTTCTCTCATGTAGCACTATAAAAACATTCAAATAGTGTGTGTTATTTCTCTAGAAAAATGTGTTAACAAAATGTTTGTGTATAAAAACATGTTACATGTGAACCTTTTTGAATTTCAATAATTTTATTTCATTCAAAAAAATTTGTCACATTCTTACTGAGAATATGTTATAATCAACAAGGTCTTTTGTATAGAACTCATTCTTATTTCCTAGTCCAATATACCAAATCCAATTAATCGAATCAAATTTTTGAATATATTAATAAATATTTTTTTATAATTTTATTGAATAAATTTAGAATACCTTCTTCATAAATTCAAAAATCCCAATATAGAAGTCGTGATCCTATTATCCAACTTAATATGATGTCCAAATGAATACGATGGAAAACAATATGATAAACTGACGAATACGGTAGTTCACTTAATATAATGATCTGCTAAATATTTTTCTGATCTTATATCTTCTCTTTTAGCTTCTCTACGTTGAATCATCTTCAAACAATATCAACATAAAAATGTATCCATATCTCTCTAGAGTTTTTATCTCTCTACCTCCTCTCCTTTTCATTATGGAAAGTACCTCAGTTAGAAAAAGACCACCATAATTTAACCTTTTGAATGAGAATTAGTTGTGGTTTTGTAAGGAATCTATAATGGATTCCCACTTATCCTAATAATATGAATTTTGAGGATTCCTTGAATTTTATATCAATTTATGGCTTCATCAAGTCTTCTTGATTATTCATGAATCTTTTGTATGACTTAAACACTTCTTTGGACTTTCATTTTATACACCATCTAGGATCTGAGTTCCCATTACATATTTATCAATATAATTTATTGATTACAATTCTAAATACAAATTATATATATGAACAAATAGGAAGTTGTTATCTTTTTCACAAACTCAATTCTGATTTTTTTTCTTCATTAAAATTCTTGGTAAAAAGATTTAAAAAGAAAATTATTATTTTTATATCAAGATCCACCTTGATAACACATCCAACTATTTCATTCATCTCTTCTCCTTGTACACTTAAATGATAAGTAAATTAATTCTACTTCTTCATCTTTATCTTCGCATAAAAATTATGAATCAACATCTACTATGATGTGATGTCTCTTTACCCAACTGAAAAAATTTGAAAACAAATTATATTTCATCTACCTATTCTAAATATGTTCCCAAATACTTCTTTTATACAAAAAGTTTCTACATCTTGTGAATATGATGAAATAATGGATATGACTGAGCGGTTTCTAAAAATTCGACTTTAGTAAAATCCATCAAACAATAACATGTGCTTGTAACATGACTTCCTTCATGACAAGGAATACATTGAAGGCTTGATTTATCATCATTTGTCTTAAAATGAAATTTATTGTAACTTCCCTATCATTTATCACCTTCTTAATCATACCACAATATATTTCATTACTTCTTATCCTAAATATGATTATCCTGAAAACAACTAACCATAATATAATAAACATGATTATGATCAGCATGATTACAATCTGGCTGAATATGATCCCCAACATCATTTTTTTCATCTAGATACAATCTAACTGAACATGCATTACAAAATCCCATTAACTCACCCATTCATTTATCAAGATTGGATCACATATTTCTAAATACATGTGATTTATAAAAACTCCATGAATAGTAATGCATCATCACATTTAAATGTTATATATGAAGACTTTGATTATCCTCATTATCATCAAACCATTATAAATTTATTTAGAGTGAATATAATGACTTTTTATTTACATTAGGATTCATCCTTAGTTTGATTGAACTTTTCATGTAATGTATTTTTGATTCCATTAATGTGATTGTCAGTCCAATTCAAATACAATGAATGTTGATTTTAAATTGTTATCAAACATCATTTATTATTTCTAAAAAATTATTTACAACTATAAAAAATACATAAAATTTATCACATTCATCATCATCATGGTTATAAAATAATCTCTTTTAGAATTCATGACCATTTCCAATAATAATCATTGAGATATTATTTGGGATCGTCTTGATGATTTCCCCTCCCTAAAAATACATTGATTTAGTTTTAATTGTTATTTGAACAATGGTTTTCTGTGAATCCTCATCATTTCCAAATGAAAATGGTATTTCCTACATATTTCATCAGCGACATTGTTTGATCCTTCGAGGTGATAATGAATTGAACAATCATAGTCTTCATGATGTTACACCCATCATTTATGTCTCATGTTCAATTCATTTTTCATGAAGATATACTAAATAGTTTGATGGAATTTGAATATATCACATTTCCCCCAATAATGATATTTCCAACATATTGTATGTCTGAAACCAACCACATATAGCACCAAATCGTGAGTAGGATAATTCTATTCATTAGGCATTAAATATATAATTTAATAAGAAATAACCTTGTTTTTTTATGAGGTGACACCCATACTTTTTATAAATGCATTGCAAAAAAAGAATCCTTATCCAATAAAGATTATAGTTATCGAATTTGAAATAACCAATCACTTATTCAGATCTTGGAATATTTCTTCTCACACCAATTTGCATATTAACAAGTCCCCTTTTAATGTTAACATGGATAGTGGAATTTAATGTCCTAAAATATTTTTCACAAACCTCCAATAATATATTGATAATATAAGAAAACTATGATTCTTAGTTACTATTGTAGGATTAGGAAACTATTACACAACCCTTGTCATTGAAGTGAGAACTGAGATTCCTCTGTAGGTTACAATGTTCTCTATGAAGGATATTATTCTAACAAAAATTCATATTTTATAAATAGTCAAAATATTCTCTCATTCCTTAGAGTTTGAAATATAACCCTTTAATGATCCTCATGATCCTCATATCCTTTTGGAATATATCTGAATATCATCATTAAAAACTAACACAATGGTATAAAGGTAGTCCTTAAAGTATCTATTTATTATATACATAAATATAGAAGGACACCAGTCAAGGTGATAGGGATAACAATAAGCCTACAATTCCCATATCTTGATCAAAAGGATTTTTTGGAATATCTTCTTTATTCACCCTCAATTGATGATAACCAAATTAAATATCATTAATGGAGATGATTTCAGCACCATGAATCTGTAAAAATAAATAGTTAATTCTTGGAAGATGGTACTTGTTTTTACCCTCATCCTCTTATGTTATGTATAATCAATTCATATATGAATTGATCTATACATATACCTATAAAATAGAATATTTACTCTCCAAAGAGTCACACATAGCTAGATAAACCCCTTATCCAAAATAAATTAATGTTTTTCTTTAATTCTGGAATCCCCACTTTTTATATTCTATATTAGATATTTGATATTGGCTTGGATCCATGAATAATTTAAATGGAGAACACTGCCTGTTTTTCTGCGGGAGGTGTGGCTAACTACCAATCTAATAAATCATGGAATTTTAAATTGATGGGTAAAATCTCTATTATTATACTTATTTTAATCTTCAAATTCACATAAAATCTCTATTAATAATGCTAATGGATTTGCTTCAAGGAAAATCTCATGTTGTGAAATATCTCCTTTGAAAATTATAGTAAATTTTACATACAATAGTACAGCTATTTACTTTATTTTATAGTTTATCCTAGCATTAATATATGAGGTCTATTCCGTCCCTAGAAAAATAAAGAATTGTATTTTGATAATGACTACTTTATTTGCAATCATATTATTATCAACAAAGTGAATACAAGAGTTTCTATAAACTAGTCATGCTTGGCTAATCCATCTTGGAGTCTTGATTTATAGTTATACTTCAAGAAATATAGGGAATAATTATATATTCTATGAAAACATAGAGTAAATAAAGGAATGTGTATAACCTGAATCATGAAATGTAGCTTCATGTTGATACAGAATAATGAGAGTAACCACCAACACATCATTTGGAGATAGAATTGAATCTATTTGGATTAAAAAGGCACAAACTTGATCTATTGGAATATTCTTATTTACATGGTGATTACCTCTCATTAACATTATATTAGGAATAAAATTGGAAAATTAACCAATATTTCCACACATGAAGAATTAGACTTTATGTATGGCCTACACCATCAAACCTTTTTTTAAAAGGTTGAGAAGTTGGGACTTCAAATCGTTATAAGAGTTCCATGAAATTTGATCTTATCTTGTAATATTGTATCATTTCATTATCCCAATACTATAGATCCTCAAATGATACTTCGAACATTTGTTTAATGTGAATGATTTACCTTCCATTCCTTTTATTCCTTAATCAATGATCCTCCCCATGTTTGGCTACAAAGATATTTTTTTTAATTCTATCTATGGGACTGATATATCTCTTCAAATTTCAGTTTAACTTTTATATAACTCCCCGTAATATCCTCGTATTTTTCACTATAATGGTTGTCTAGATTATACCATATATGGTGTCTTTGTCCCCTATTTAATATATCAACCTTAAAATTAGGGTTCGTGAAAATTCATGAGGTCTAATCGAAATGTCTTTTGAAGTTCAACTCAAACCTTCCAACAGATTCTTTTTCCTTCTATTTTGGCTCTAGCAGTTTCTACTACATTTTTTCAACAATTAATATGGGAAATAATTTAGGAACAAGGTCCCCCCGAACTCTTCATACTAAAAAACATCAATATCCCTTCTCATATTCCTGTATTTAGCATGTGTCCGCCATTGATCAGCTTCTCCCTTTGTGTAGTACACAACCTCAGTGACTTTTTCTTATTCCAGATAACATAATACATAAAATTAATTTTCTTTAGAGACTATCCATTTCTCTGAAATCAATGGGTCAATAGATATAATGAATTAATGGGGTCGTTAACACATAATAGACTAAATGTTAAGTTATTTCGTTTGAGGGGAATCTTATATCTCATCTTGATTAATGTTATTGGCCAAAGATAAAATGAGTTGATTCATCATTTCCATGAAGTTTTCCATTCCTCCTTACATTCGATGGCCTTCAATTCTGTGTCCATTGATCTATCCATTTAATTAATTTCTCTTATTTACGACTATTTTATAAATTAAGAAAACCTTTTTCATAAATGTATTTCAGTTAATAATATAATTTTTAAAAAATTAAATTGTATCTCATAGAAATTCATGATAAATATTTTATTATTTATAAAAAATTTATTTTTCTTTAAATCATTCATAATGGTGCTAGAAAAACAAGTGATTCACTAAACATATCAACCATGAGTGTAAATCCTGTTGTACAAAAAGGATTGTTATCATGTTTCATGACTCATTGAGTCAGACTCAACACACAATATTGGAGATGTTACCCCAATGTACATTGTCTCCAGAGCCACATCCAATTGTTCATATCCATACAATGATTTTTTTTCTCAAGATCCACTTATGTAATATTTCAACAACATACCAGTAGTTTTTACGATATTTAAACGATTTAATGTGGTAAATCCAAACTTTTTTAAAAGACAATTTTGAAAAAAAATATAAACCATCCTTTATTACCGACTATTTAATCCCAACATTTTATAATATAACTCTTCATTAAATAGAACAAATAAAGGATCTTCTATAGTTTTGTTTCTTAGAAAAAGGTTCATAATAAATAAAGATATATAAAATTCTTATATTCCACTAGAAAATATTCTTCACGGTTCATCATATATACATTTGTATCATCTCATAATCTGGGGAAATAAATAATAAGAAATTGTGAGGAGAATGCCATGTAAGGGAAAGAATGAAAAATTGTTCACATGTGATCTTGAGGAAATTCAATAAGAACATAAAGAAAATAATTTTTGAATTCAAAAAATGAGGTATACCATTAATAATATAACATGAAACATAACATTGAAATGTGATCACAAAATATATTTTATACAATCATAAGAATATCCCCAAGGTTAGTCACCAAGGCATCAAAAAAATTACTAGGGTTATTCACCAAGGTATCATGAAACATGTCATATATGGAGATTAAACTCACTACCCAGTTCCATGGAGCACTATTATGGTGTACCATTAATATGTGATAATTTCTATGTGATCCATATATATAAGAATCAAACATTTAATAAATAAACCATGAGGAATAATTGAAATGAGTTTTGTATCAAAATCATTGCATTTTAACATGTGCTTAAAACATGCTCTTTATGTCATTTATTACCCATAGAATGGGAATGAAGGTGTTAGATATGACAATTATTTAAAAAACAAAAATCATATTTTCATATTTTTGAATACACCTATAAATTAAAGATGATTTTTTATTAATAAAACAAAATTTAGAACATCTAATGAAAATGAGAGAAATTTTGAGGAAAAAAATCGGCAACATTATAGGTATTAAACATGGTTTTAAAAAAATACAGAAAAATGGAAGAGGGAATTAAATTCATAATATTATATTTATTTAGAAATGTGAAATTATAAAATGGATCATATAACAAAAAATTTTGATTTAAAATACATACCTCAGAAAAATGAAACTTGAATGGAAACAAGAAGTTCAGATTTTCATTACCATGACGAGTAACAACTAAAAGTCATTGATTGGGACCTTGTAGGAATAAGGAAACCATAGGATAAATTTTTATGAGGTAAAACTATAATAGCATCATTGAGGATGAATTGTGAGTTAATTGAAAGGGATAAATTGTTTGGTATTTATAGCAAAATAAGAGGATTTTTTAATAATTTCCAAGGATACAAAGGTAGTGTTAAATTTAAAATCATCGGCATTCCCATGGTATTTTCCAGTGGTATTGGCCACATTTTAGAGCCATTATGTTATAAAGATTCAAAATTCTTGACCTACATTTTATATTACATGGTACATCATTATGATGTCCTTAATCATACCTAAAACTCAAACTGTATTTTAATATTCGTTATAAAAAAATATTATAACATTAAAATAAATTCAACCTATATTTATTTTGATGTGATTAATTCAATAATGATGTTTCATTTTTATAATTATTCCTTCAATATGATAAATTTTACCTTTAAATATAAAAATATATATTTATTAAAAAAAATTCAAATAGAATATGTATTGTAAAATTTCAAACAATTGAAAAAAAATAAAAATATTTTTAGTTGAATTTAAATAAGAGTGTTTTAATCATTCTATTTCCATAAAATAATTATTATTCATAATATATTATTATATTATTTATATTTTATATCTTTTCTAAAAACTGTAATTTCTTTCTCGAAAAATCTGTTTATCAAATTTTTCCTATTTTGAAGAAAAACTATTATTAATGGAATAACAATTTTATATTTAAAAATGTATTACACATTTGTTAAATAATGCCTCATAAAATAACCCATTATAAAACATGAATACGACCTATGTTTGAGGAGGGTGAGGATTATAAATTCTTGGGGTGGCTCGGATAACATCTCCCGAGTGGTAATTTCTACTAACTTGAACTTCTCCCATTTGAGATATCATTCAATAATTTCTAATTGATGCTTTTCATGGGATTCATGAAGAGAGAATACTAGTGATGATTCATTTCTAATATGTTCTAAAAATGGGATTCTTTTGGAATGATTGTATAGGATGATTTCATCAACTATTTTTTTTATATTATTTTTTTTACATTTCTACTTATAAACAATAATTATAAAGTTGATATGATTATTAAGAGTATTTTTTCCAATGATCATATAGAAAAATAGTCATAATTCAATAATTTTTATATAACGGTCTAAACATGATTCTCAAATTTCAATTTTTTATCACTTTATCAATAAATATATATATTTATGTTGAGTAATATAATATATCACACATTTTCAAGAAACAACTATTATTAAAAAAAATAGGTTGTTACATATAAAATTTTATCAAATATATTATCAATAAATATTATGGATTTATCAATTATATTATTCATAATGGGTCATTATTTTATCCTTGTAATAATAATAAATCCTCTATAGAATTCATTCTTTTAAAAAATAACAAGTATTCCACTCACATCAATTATAAAATCACACACCATGACGTAAATTATTCACATATTAATAAAAATAATCTTCATAAAAATCCTACTGAAATCACATGAAAATTCCATACTCTATTCTTAGAAGCATTATTTTTGACAAAAATCCAAACTTTGAAGGATTTGTTTCCAACATAAGAAGGATACCTGAAGATGAGGTAACATTCTTCAATTTTAGATTTTATCTTATTTCCACCTCCAACAACCTAAATACAAATTAAGCCATGATGATATAAAATATCAATATATTACATATACTTAGATTTTTTAATATCATTATTATCATTAACCTTCTCCACTTTCATAGATTGTTTTATGAATCATCATTCATGTCTATGGTGGAATACTCCCTTGGAAACCAATGTCATTTGTTTTTACACTTCCAAATCTCATGGTTGAGTTTGATAATTTATCTAAATTATAAATATGAAATTTAAAATTTCAGTATACCTTTATTTACATTATATCATATATAACACTATATTTCCATTTTTAATGAGTATGATAACATCAATCATTTTTTCAGTAGACTACCGCCCCACTAAGCGATGGGATTTATCATTCAATAGTGATTTTCATAGAAGGTGAAAAAGACAATTTTAATAATTATATTTCAAAAATGTGACATAATTATTATTTTAATGAAATAATTATCCTTATAAAAATATAATATTTATCATTTTATTTTGTATATCTTCACTTAGTGAATGTTGATAACATTGTTCATGTACGTGTGGACTACAACCATTACAAAACCTTGTGACTCTCTTGTCATCACCACACCAAATGAACATTTTAAATATAAGAATCACTAAATAGTAAGTATGTTTTCATGATATTATTATCATTATATAATGATAAAATATTATTAAACACATTTCCATAATGATTATTTTATATTGGAAATGTTACATATGTGTACGTACGACCTTCCATCTCCATGATCATAACGTAAGTCATTTCTCAAAAACATCAATTGTTATTTAGTTATAATAGTATAATAGATGTATAAATATGATAATTATATCATGAATTATTTTCTGGGGATGATGAAACTAAATTATATACTAAATAATTGGATATTTCCTGACAAAAACATGAATTTGGAAATAAGGAAATTAACTCCCAACACAATGAAAATAATGAATAATTATTAACACATAGTGTAATTGGTGTTATAAAAGTATCATATATGATATTATAAATATTAATATGGTTATTTAATGAGTTGAAAAATTTTAAAACAGTTATACCTAAGGTTAATGAATATTTAACCTAATAGAAACATGAGGTAAGGGACAACATCTCAATTTATCTTTATTGTTTAGTATTGAAATTTCACCCACCTATTTTATTTTATATTATTTTATATAAAACTATAACATCAAATATGATAAATAGATAAAAATAATGGATATTCTAAATTTTCAATTTCATTATTTCATACATAGTAATTTTTCATATATATAACCACGTTTTAATGAATTTCATAACACAATATTATTTCATTAGATTATATTACTCGTTAACTAACTTTTATAATATAATATTCTTTATGTAATTAATTTTTGAATATATTTTATTGAATTTCCACATGTTTTATGTTTATTTACAATTGAAATCCATAATTTATTCATTGATTTATACTCACATCAATGTTTTGATCATTGTTTGGGTTTTATTCAAAAGACCATTTTAATCAAAATTGATTATACATAAATTTCCATTTTATAAAATTTCATGATCATTATATAATAAAATCCATTAAATTTAATATCCTATAGCTATTCATGATCATTTTATGTAATATTAATAATTTTTACTCATCAGTTTATAAAATAATTAATAACGTCATTTTAATAAAATCCATCTTCTTTTCCCTCTTTAGTTAGAAATTTAATTTATTCCAAAACACTGTTTTCTAATAATTTTTTAATAAATATTTTTAACCATATAAAATTTACTTATTAAAAAAATTATTACCAATGATTAATTTCAATAAAAAGAAATTGAATGAATCTTCAGGTCATTTTCAAAACACTTCTCATTTGGCATATAATAAATAAGGGAATAGAATCTTTATCTTAACATGTACAACATGAATGAAATTTCGACATTTCATGACCACTAAAATGTTTTAATAATAATTTTATATGTCTTAATTGTTATATTAAAGAAAATTATATTAAATAATTTTGTTAAAATATATTATTAAATTTTTATTTTCTAAACTAAATATAATTTTTCCTCACAAATTTTTATAAATATATTATTATGTTATTTGAATTCATAAATGAGGAACCCCATTTTATATTATTCCATTTTAGATATATTTTATTAATACCATTATTTATTTTGTTCTAGACGATTTATATTCATTTTGGAAAATGAAAGTATTAATATTAAATTATTTGATTCTTTATTGTGGTCATCCACATCACATTGAATTATTCAGTTTCTTATGATCATTAGAAGTCATTTTTACATTAATATCCTTTTTCATTATTGTGGTTATGTATATTTTATAAAAACTCTAACATTAATACATATTGTGTAATACATATAATGTTATTTTTCAATATAAGGAAATATTGATTAATCAATATTCATTAAATAATAAATATATTTTTTGAAATGGAATATCTATTCAAAAATTAAATCTACTGTAATAAAAATGAGTATTTCATAGGAAATGTTGTGACTAGTGGTAAACATTTATAGAAATATCCTCAATGTATTGATAGGTCCAATAAAAAAAACTAGTTTTCCAAATCTTGTGGGTTTGATGATAATAATTGTTACTTGTCTTGTGAATATTGTTGATAGTTGGGGTATTATATTACAAGCTCAACTAGTTTATACCAGTAGTTTAAATCATATTTTTAATAGTATTGATGGAACAAGTATCATTTTCTTAATACATAACATCAAATAATAAATTCATTCCATTACTTTGAATGTATTTATTATTATACAATAGATTTTCCCAATGTTATTGTTTTTTATGTCTTTCATTCCTTATTTATAAATTTAATGTAATTTTTTTCCAGTTATTTACCATTCCATATTAATTAGTCATTCTTTTATCATGATTTTAATGTTTCTTTAATTTTATATGAGTAAAATCATTTAACATTCCATAGTGATTATAAATATTTAATTGTGATATAATTCATTATACTTAACCCTAACTTAGGATTTAAACTCCCAATTATTTTGTTTCTATTTCCAGTGAATTCATATAGTGTACTGGGACCAATATGAATGGATATTCTAGAGGAAATAATGTTATCTTCAAAAATATTAATATAATTTGTTTATTTAAATATAACTCATGACTCAAGTATGTTTCTTGTGTTCCTATACTACGAATATATTGTATACATTAGGATATGATTCCTTATATCTTATCAAATTATAATAATTCAAAATTGGGATCTGTGTTATTGAGGTTGAGGTCTCTAATAATAAATTTATAAAATTGGGGAAAGATATTCTTATTATTTGTTCACAAAAATTTATTAAAATATTTTTTAAATAGTATTTTAAAATAATATAATTATGTTTCTAAAACTTGTGTACTTATTTTTCAATAGTTTTTCTTAACCAAAAATCACCATACGTAATTTTTATTATACTATTTTTATTATTCATAAATAAAAATT
This sequence comes from Viscum album, assembly GCA_963277665.1. Classification (NCBI taxonomy): domain Eukaryota; kingdom Viridiplantae; phylum Streptophyta; class Magnoliopsida; order Santalales; family Viscaceae; genus Viscum; species Viscum album. The sequence continues at coordinate 909,704,495 of OY728161.1, read as the reverse complement.
TGAGGATTAGATTATAACATCCATGATTAAATAATAGTATTTTTCTATTATGTCATCATTCATTAAGATTAATTATTATGTGCAATTCATGCTATTTAAGAAAATAAATTTATTTTAAAAAATTATTATCACATCAAATATCAGTTTGTTGCATACATTTCAATTATTCCATCTTTCGGAAATTGAAAATCAAAATCATGAAATCATACATCCATCCATATTCATTAATATTTTTAATTTATTTTTATATTTCTATCTTATATGGATATATATATAATAAATATATATAGTATTTATAACATAATTAAATTATGTACAAGATTGAAGCATGACTTAAAATCAAGGAACAAGACTACAAAACCCAAACATTTATCAATAAATGAGATGTTATCACATATAATTCTGTTTTAAATAAATAATTATTAATAAAATGGTGGGAATATGATATAATTAAATTATTTATGATATGATAATTATGAGTGTAATTATAGAAATAATATATACAAAATTTATATTTATTATAATGGTGGTTTGATGATGTATGAAGAAAGATAAGACTTGCTGCAAGGGATGTATGTTTTAATACATTTTTTATCTAGATTGTTTATTATTGAATTTATGTTGAGAAAATTATATTATCCTTATCTAATAAATAACATTACTTTTTTCTCCTCTTATTATTCATGTAACATTCATGTAATACTATCATTTTAATATTTTTTATTTAAATTATATAAAAAATTTCATTAAGTAATATATATTTATTTGCCACTATTTTTAGTAAAACATATCTTTATGTATGTTTTTTTCAGAAATTATTTCAATAATGCTGGCGACATATTATAAAATTATTTTTCAATATTTGTTACCCTTGTATGACTATTTATAAAAATTATTCATATAAATCATATTTCTATATTCTAAATGGGTTACTTGTGGGTGGTTAACAATATTTTAAAATGATTATTTTATTTTAAAATATTATAGATGAACATAAATTACCTCTAATAAGTTTACTAAATGATTTGAAGCTCCATTTAGATGGTTCTATACTCCCATTAAATGATAAAAACTTCCATTGTAATTATACTGCTTCGGTATTTTATATAATATTTTTAAATATATATTTTTTATTTTCATGATGATGGTTTATGGTGATCTTATAATTCAATTTGTATATTTGATTGTTTCGTTTGATGTTAATTTTAACATAATATAGATATGATCCAATGATACTAACCATTTAATTTTTGTGTATGGTTTATGATATTTTTTCATAGATATTTAATAAACCATTTTTTTCATGGGTTACAGTATAATTTGGTGTGAATTATATGATTTATGTTTTTATTATACACGTTTGGTTAAGATGATAAGAATAATTATTTATGATCTCATGGAAGAAATATTAATGGTTTTCAATTATGTGATGGGTGTACTAAGAAGTGTCCATGAATAATTTAGTAACCTAACACCTCCTCTGGATCTTACCTAGCTAAAAGGGAATTAACAATCACTATGTATTGGGGAATATATCCATGAATCATAGAAGATATAAGGGGGGGGGGGAATTTCCATAAAAACAATGGAAGAATATAGATACATGTTAGTATTCATAACCATATAAAGGGAGGGAATACTAGAAAAAACATGTAGAATAATACCAATTAAGAAACATATACATCCCAAAAGAATCAAATACATCAACCATAATAATGTATCAAAATATCATACATAACAATTGGAAAAATCTAAATCATCCACCATTATAACTCCATGTATAAGGCCCCAGCCTTAAACCTTACTTAATCTTGAGTTATTACAAGATTACACATTGAGGATCTTTTCAGGTTTAGAGTTTTAGATAATTAGATCATAAAAATTTCATTACATTCCACATTTAAACAATGTGGTTACATAAAAGGTAGTATTCATTTTTCCCATAAACGGAAACCTATTTAAATTAAACATGGATTCTTTCTTGACACTTCCTTGAAACTATCATCATATTATATACCATTCCCTTGACCTGTGAAAAACATTTCAAAATCTTGGGATGAGCATAAAAAGCTCAATAAGGGATATAAAAATATGGAAAGGAAACATGAGTACATATATACATAAGAATGAAATCATACTTTACCCATAAAACATAAGCACTTTAACATACATCATCAAATCATGAATAAATCATAGAAATGGTAAGACATAAAGGTAACTTGAGACATTCATTACATTCTTACGTAGGGAGTAACCCTCTTGGTTACGTTTGGAATCCCCATCACGCTATATTACCCAAATCTCTTTGGAGAAACCTTAACGTTTAACCCCTTCACGTTACCCAACGCATTGGAGAGCTATATCAGGCTCACCCGCCCTTAGTTTATCACAGAACCTCCCATCTTCATAATAAATCCCAAGAACCATAACATAATCGTATCACATAAAACATACATAAAGCAAACATAAAATTTACACATTTAAATTAGAAGATATCAATACAACATATTGATATAATAAAAACATTATGAAAACCATTTTCAATACAAAAATAAAATAAAAGTAAAACATGGTATTTATTTTTAATTTTAAAAAAAGGCATGGCTTGTAGAGGAAGCCGAAACTCAAATAATAGCCACGGTGGAGGAGATGTCGTTTTCGCCACATACGTACGACAAAAACATTCCCTTTTGTTATTTAGTAAAATGATTCGTATAAAAATATTCCTTTTGTATAAACGTAAAATTAAAAGGTGACTATACACCGTATAAAATAATGTTTTGTATAAAACAAAATATGCCTCAATGAAAGGAGATTGAGACGAAGTCCCATACCTCGGGTCCGACATGACTCGATCGTTATTTAATGTCCTGAATAATAAACTTGAGTTAATTTCTAATTTCTTAAGAAGATTTTTCAAGTTCATTATTCCTTTTATATCACTTATTACCATGTCATGAACACTATGTAATTATTTAAGTTAATAACGGTCATTTTAACGAACATTGGTACTTGAGTCAAAAATATGATCTTTATAATTAGAAGTTGTTCATTTATCCATTATATCCAGAGTTATACTCATGATTTTTATATCATATATGTCATATATATGCATTTACAATATTACATAACATTTAGAGGTAAGAAATGAAATTCACCATTCCTGGAGATGGTAAGCAGTACGTACGCATGAACGCTACTTTCATTTCTATGTCATATTAATGGAATTAAAAATAAAAAGAGAAATGAATATTTTAATTCCAGAATTATATTCATCATTTAGATATATCATAAATCATATATATCCATTATATATATGTACTTATAATAGTACATTACATTTGGGGATTAGAAATGAAATGCACTGTTCAAGGAGACGGTAAGTCGTACGTACGCATGAACGCTACTTTCATTTCTACATCACACTTTAATAGAATTAAAACATAATGATACATAATAGTATTATAATTACAGTATGTTATCATATATAATATCATTAATTCTATCCTTTATACGTACCACATATGGTATTAACGAATCAAATCACTTTGAGGGGGCGGTAGTCCGCACTTCCTAAAATGAAGATATCGCGCATACCCATAATGGAAACCATAAAGTTACGCAATAAATGAAAAATACAGAAGCTTAAGGAAATCATAAACATATTGTATATAAATACAGTGATATCTTAATGGACACCCTTGAAGGTGTTAGAATAATATTGAATAATCATCGTTTCGTGAGGCAGACATTCACCATCCACAGAAACAGTATGTTCTTTCACCATTAGAAATAGGTGTGTGTAAGTGTAGATCAAATTATTCTTATAAAAACATCCTAGTATATTTAATATACGAGATATGTTACAAAATAACTGAATAAAAAGATTTTAGGGGGTTGGAGAAGAAAAATAAAACATAAGAACACAAGAGAAGACACCACCTTTAAATCGGGTAACTCATTTTGATTTGAGCTCAAAGGCTTCCTTGGGAAGACTTATGCCCAAAGTGAGGATTCAAGGAGTAATAGAGGGATGTGGAGAGAAAAAATGATTAGGGTTTGGCCGAGCCAAAGGCTTGAGAGGTGTGGGTAAGGAGGTAGAGGTGGGGACCTTTTATAAGAGGAGAGGAGGGACACTCTTGTAAAGGTATAAAAGGTTACTTTAATTTCAAATGAGTTTCGGATTTTTAAGGTCCCACATTGTTTTATTTCGAGGATAAAGTCATAAGGGTTCAAAATATACTTATCCAATAGGTCTTTGAAAAGTGTAAGGTATTGTTTTAACATTGTCATTTCATTTTATTTAAATCCTTTATTAATAAGGTAATCGCTGCATCATCATGATGTCATAAATAATTTAATTTATATAATGTCTAAAAATTATAAAAAAATATCATGATGTATGAAATATTTTTAGATTTCCAATGAATATTTATATTCCAAAATATCATTTATGTAGACAAAATTAAAAATGTTTTACTCAGGTGATATATTCTTTGTTATATTTAACTTTTAAAAAATAAAAATAAAAAGTCACTTTCACACAAAAGTGATTCCATGGGGTCCCCATGTTTGGAACAAGGCATCCCATGTTCTTACATGAGACAACCAGTAGCATTAGGACACATGTTGGTGTAATTTATTATTATTATTATATTATTTTATTATCCATAACTACCCGATTACTCATTAATCAAGATAATTAAAGATAATTACCGTCGCTACTATTCATAATGTCCAAAAACAAAAGTGTCTTAATTACATAATTTAGACCTTATTATTCCAAATATTTAGTCCATTTTACCAAATTCCAAACACATAAATTTCAATAATTTATTTAAAAATAATTCCCGTTGTCAAAACAAATAACGCGTTTTTTTGAAACAATATCTATGAAAATTTTGGCATTAGTTTATGCCCAATTCCAAAATGAAATTAATCCGAATGACCACCATTAGTTAAAATGGTAAAAATATATTAAGATTACAATTTAAGACCAATTAAAAAGATAATCTAACCATATGATTAAATTAGATGAAAAAGCAGTTTTGATGTAAAATGCAGTATTTTTCACTATTCATTAAAAAATGAACATTGTTAGAAAAATACCAAAAATTTATCCTATGTAAATTTCAATGTCCCAATAATAAATAATATGTTTATTTTGAAAAATAGAAATTAAAAAATTGTCAAAATTTTGATTTAAAAATGGTTTTCCATCAAAAGGAAGTAAAAAAAACTTTTAAAAATATTAATGTATTCCATGCTTAAGATTGGAATTATTCTCATTTTAAGCCTCTAAAACACTATCTAATTCATAAATAGACATAGATAAAAATATCTATTATTCATTAATTACTTGGGATGTTACATCCTTCCCCCATTTAAAAAATTGCTTCCCCGCAATTTATTTACTTATCGAATAAGTGTGGGTATTTTTCCCTCATTGCATTTTCAGATTCCCATGTTGCCTCTTCAACCATGTGGTTCTTCCACAAAACCTTTACCTGATGAATCATCTTATTTTGTAACACTTGCTCCCTGTGGTAAAAAATTTGGACCAGTTGTTCTTCATTAGATAGGTTCTCTTCCAACTGAACTACCTCTGGACTCAAAACATGATATGGATCTGGCATGTACTTTCTTAACATTGAAACATGAAAAACATTGTGTACCAGAGATGTACTCGGAGGTAAAGCCACTCGGTAAGCAACTGATCCAACTCTCTCTAGAATTTCATATGGTCTAATGAACCTTGGACTCAGATTTCATTTCTTACCAAATCACATCGCACTTTTCCATGGTGATACTTTGAGAAAAACATGATCACCTATATCAAAAGATAGATCCTTCCTCCGGTTATCCGCAAAACTCTTCTGCCTACTCTGAGGTGTTCTCATGTGTTTCTGTATCAGCTGAACTTTTTTTTGCCAACTCTTCTACCAATTCTGGTCCCATTAGCTTCCTTTCACCCAATTCATCCCAAAAAGCTGGTGTTCAAGACCGCTTACCATATAATGCCTCAAATGGTGCCTTCTGTATACTGGAATGAAAACTGTTATTATATGAAAATTCAACCAAAGAATTATGTTGGTCCCAAATCCCCTGATAATCCATCGAACAAGCACATAGAATATTCTCAAAAGTCTGAATTGCTTGTTCTGACTGCCCATCTGATTGAGGATGAAATGTTGTACTAAAATTTAATTCAGTACCCAATGAGTTTTGAAGGCCTTTCCAAAAGTTAGAAGTGAACCTGGGATCACGGTTAGATACATTGGATAAGGGAAATCCATGTAACCTGACTATCTCATTAAGATACAAATGGGAAAGTTTATCTAGGGAAAAAATATCTCGTATAGAATGGAAATTAGCATATTTAGTCAAGCGATCAACAATAACCCAGATTGCATTATTACCTCGAGGTGTCTTCGACAATCCCACAACGAAGTCCATGGATATATTCTTTCATTTCCAATCTGGGACTGGTAAAGGATGAAGCATCTCTTTCGGTAACTACTGCTCTGCTTTAACCTGTTGACAAGTCAAACACTTCATAGTAAAATCAGTAATATCTCTTTTCATTCCATCCCACCAGTAATACTTCCAAAGATCTCTATAAATCTTATTACTAACATGATGAACTGAAAACAGAGAACTATGAGCTTCACATAACAAATATATCTTCAACTGTGAATCAAAAGGAACACACAATCTCTTCCCAAATCTCAAAACACAATCATTATCAATATTGAATTCAGGAAACTTACCCTTCTGAACCAGCTCTACCTTTTTCTGCAACTCACTGTCTTGCTTCTGTGCTTGCTTAATTCTGTCTGATAGAGATGATCTCACTGATACCTGAAACAAAATAGAAGAACTTCCTGCACTGAAAACTTCAATTCCAAATTTCATCAAATCCTTATCCAAAGGATCACGTTCACACACAACATTATTAATGAAGCATTACTTTTTTGACTCAAAGCATCAGCCACTTTATTTTCTTTTCCCGGAAGGTAATGAATTGTACAATCATAATCCTTGATGAATTCTAGCCATCTCCTCTGTCTCATTTTCAATTATTTCTGATTTAATATATACTTTAATCTTTTGTGATCGGTATATATTTCACACTTTACTCCATACAAATGATGCCTCCAAATTTTTAAAGTAAAAACAACAACAGCTAATTCAAAATCATGTGTAGGGTAATTTACATCATGAGTTTCAACTGTAGTGAAACATAATCAATTACCTGATCAATCTGCATTAGGAAAAAACCATGTCCTTTCAATGAAGCATCGCTGTAGATAAAAAACACACCATTCCTAGAAGGTAGTACCAAAACTGGAGCATTCAACAATCATTTTTTCAGTTCCTTCGATAATAGCCTGCGTCAAATGAGCCATCACTGCAACAAACTGTATAGTTCTGATTCTGAACATCTCAGGATACTAATTTGATATGTCATTATACTCTGTATGCCTTCCTAGAAAAGCTTCACTATTTCCTCTATGGAAAACCATTCTTATCACAGAAATATCTTAGGCGAAGAAACATGGTAATCTTTAAATGCTATATCATTTCAATTTGACCATAAAAAAATATTTTTGGATAATCATTTAATAGAATTATAACATCTTAATGTTATATAAACTGTCCTCTGATACCAACTATAAGGCCCCAGCCTCAAACCTTACTTAATATTGAGTTATTACAAGATTACACATTGAGGATATTTTCAGGTTTAGAGTTTTAGAGAATTAGATCATAAAACTTGCATTACAATCCACATTTAAACAAAGTGGTTACATAAAAGGTAGTATTCATTTTTCCCATAAACGGAAACCTGTTTAAAATAAAACATGGATTATTTCATGACAGTTCCTTGACACTATCATCATATCATGTACCTTTCCCTTGACCTATGAAAAGAATTTCAAAAACGTGGGATGTGCATAAAAAGCTTAGTAAGGGATATAAAAATATGGAAAGGAAACATGAGTACATATATACATAAGAATGAAATCATACTTTACCTATAAAACATAATCACTTTAATATACCTCATCAAATCATGAATAAATCATAGAAATCATAAGGCATAAAGGTAACTTGAGGCATTCATAACATTTTTACGTAGGGAGTAACCCTCTTGGTTACGTTTGGAATACCCATCACAGTATATTCCCTAAATCTTTTCAGGGAAACCTCAACGTTTAACCCCTTCGCGTTACCCAATGCATTGGAGAGCTATATCGGGCTCACCCGCCCTTAGTTTATCATGGAACCACCTGTCATCATAATAATGCCCAAGAACCATAACATAATCATATCACATAAAACATACATAAAGGAAACATAACATTTCCACATTTCAATCACAAGATATCAATACAACACATTGATATAATACAAATTTTTATGAAAACCATTTTCAATACCAAAATAAAAGAAAAGTAAAACATGGTATTTATTTTTCATTTTAAAAAAGGTATGGCTTGTAGAGTAAGCCAAAACATAAATAATGGCCACAGTGGCAGAGAAGTCGTTGTCGCTACATACGTACGACAAAAAAATTACCTTTTGTCGTTTAGTAAAACAGTTCATATAAAAAGATTCCTTTTGTATACAAGTAAAAGTCAAAGGGGTCTATACACCGTATAAAAGAAAGTTGTGTATAAAACGAAATATTCCTCAATGAAAGCAGATTAAGACGAAGTCCCATACCTCGGGTCCGACTTGACTCGATCATTATTTAAAATCTTGAATAATAAAATTGAGTTAATTTATACTTTCTTAAGAACCTTTTTCAAGTTCATTATTCCTTTTATATCACTTATTACCATGTCTTGAACACTATGTAATTATTTAAGTTAATAACGGTTGTTTTAACGAACATTGGTACTTCAGTCAAAAATATGCTCTTTATAATTACAAGTTGTTCATGTATACATTATATCCAGAGTTATATTCATGATGTACATATCATATATATCATATATATCTAGTATATATATTCATTTACAATATTACATAACATTTATAGGTAAGAAATGAAATTCACCATTCATGGAGACGGTAAGCCGTACGTATGCATGAACGCTATATTCATTTCTATATCATATTAATGGAATTAAAACTAAATGAGAGATATGTATATTTTAATTCCAGAATTATATTCATCATTTAGATGTAACTTAAATCATATATATCCATTATATATATGTACATATAATAGTACATTACATTTGAGGATAATAAATGAAATGCACCTTTCATGGAGACGGTAAGCCGTACGTACGCATGAACGCTACTTTGATTTCTACCTCATTCTTTAATGGAATTAAAATATAATGATACATAATAGTATTATAATTCCAGTATGTTATCATACATAATATCATTAAATCTATCCTTTATAGGTACCACATATGGTATTAACGAATCAAATCACTTTGAGGGGGCGGTAGTCCGCACTTCCTAAAATGAAGATATCCCATATATCCATAATGGAAACCATAAAGGTATGCAATAAATGAAAAATACAGAAGATTAAGGAAAACATAAACATATTGTATATAAATATAGTGTCATATTAATGTCCAAATTTGAAGGTGTTAGAATAATTTGGAACAATCATCGTTTCGTGGGGTAAAAATTCGCCATCCACAGAAACAATATGTTCTTTAACCATTATATGTAGGTGTGTGTAAGTGTACCTCGAATGCTTCTTATAACAACATCCTAGTATATTTAAGATACTGTATTTCTTACAAAAGAAATGAATAAAAATATTTTATGGGGTTAGAGAAGAAAAATAAAACATAAGAACACAAGAGAAGACACTACCTTTAAATCGGGTAACTCTTTTTGATTTGAGATCAAAGGCTTCCTTGGGAAGCCTTATGCCCAACGTGAGGCTTCAAGGAGTAAGAGAGGGATGTGGAGAGACAAAATAATCTGGGGTTGTCTGATAAAAAGTCTTGAGAGGTGTGGGTAAGGAGGTAGAGGTGGGGGCCTTTTATAAGAGGAGAGGAGGGGCACTCTTGGAAAGGTATAAAAGGTTACATTATTTTCAAATGAGTTTCAGATTTTAAGGGTCCCACATTGATGTATTTCTAGGATAATGTGATAAGGGTTCTAAATATACTCATCCAATAGGTCTTTTACAAGTGTAAGTTATAGTTTTATCATTATATTTTCATTTTATTTAAATCCTTTATTAATGAGGTAATCGCTACATAATCATGATGTCATAAATAATTTAATTTATTTAACATCTAAAAATTATAAAAAAATATCATGATGTAGGAAATATTGTTATATTTCCAATGAATATTTATAGTTTGAAATATCATTTATTTAGACAAAATTAAAAATGTTATACTCAGGTGATACATTCTTTGTTATATTTAACTTTCTTTAAAAATAATAATATAAAAAGTCACTTTCACACAAAAGTGATTCCATGGGGTCTCCCAGTTTAGAACAAGTAATCCCATGGTCGGCCATGAGACAACTAGTAGCATTAGGACACATGTTGGTGTCATTTTTTATTATTATGATATTATTTTATTATCCTTAACTACCCAATTACTCATTAATCAAGATAATTAATGATAATTACCATCGTTACTATTCATAATGTCCTTAAACAAAAGAGTCTTAATTACATAATTTGGACCTTATTATTACAAATATGTAGTCCATTTTACCAAATTACAAACACATAAATTGCAATAATTTATTTAAAAATAATTCTCGTTGTCAAAACAAATAGCGGGTTTTTTTGGAACAATATCTATGAAAAGTTTGGCATTAGTTTATGCACAATTCCAAAGTCAAATTAATCATAATGACCACCATTAGATTAAATGGTAAAAATATATTCAGATTACAATTTAAGACCAATTAAAAAGATAATATAACCATATAATTAAATTATATGAAAAAGCAGTTTTGATGTAAAATGCAGTATTTTTCACTATTAATTAAAAAATGAACATTGTCAGAAAAATACCAAAAATTTATCCAATGTAAATTTCAATGACCAAATCATAAAGAATATGTTTATTTTGAAAAATATAGATTATAAAATTGTCAAAAGTTTTTTTTAAAAATTGTTTCTCATCAAAAGGCAGTAAAACAATATTTTAAAAATATTAGTGTATTCCATGCTTAAGATTGGATTTATTCTCATTTTAAGCCTCTAAAACACTATATAATTCATAAATAGACATAGATAAAAATATCTATTATTCATTACTTACTTGGGATGTTACACCATGTCACCATGGATTATGAACATCCACCACCTCCATATGGAACATTATCATTTATCTAGACAAGAATGAGAAAATATTAAATCACCCAAATGAAAAGGTTGTAATTCAACTATAAATCTGAAAAAGGGTCCCATCAAATGATTCATAATCTATTCCATAATTTAAAAAATTTAAGATTAAATTTAAAATTAGAAAAGGAATCATATATCATTGAAATGTTTTAAACAAAAAATGGTATCATTCATAAAAAAGGATAGAAGATTCATAAAAATGGATTAAATTATTATTATATATAATTAAATTATATAATGAAATTACATTTATTAAAAATGATCTGTAATCTTTGTCATGTATATCCAAGTTAATTAATCATATAACCTTCTAAAAAATCCATGAAGTATGTTTGTTCATGTAAAATGATCCTCACATATGAATTTAATAATCACATATCAATATATCATTTTCTACTCAAATAAATCTATACACTAATATGGGGTCATTCATGGGCCATATAAACCCTTACTGGGGAACCCTCTAAGGCATTCATGGATGCATTGTTTTGTAAGAGTTTTCATCCTCAATCAATTTCTAGGAATTCATCATCCTAGAGTGGGTTTACCTTTTAATACTCGGAATCATTACAAATACATGGATTAAAAATCATTCAATCAAACATGGAAAAATAAATAATTTCAAAACAAGTAAAAATACAATTTAAAAATTATTTTTTTGTTTCACGAATTTCATATATCAAAACCAAATTTTTTTTTAATAATTTAACTCTTATTTTAGTAATGTTACACAATAAGATATTTTCCTCAGGGTTTATCGTTATATAAAATTATAAAATATATTCCAAAATCGAGCATGAATTTTATGAAAATATTCCTCACATTTCAATTCAATTTAAATTTTAGTTTTTTTCAATTAGATGGCAGTATCAAATCAAAAAACTAAACATTCAAATAAGTTCTTTTGAATCAAATAAAAACTACTTTTAATTGAATCAATATATTCAAGAATCCCGTCATAGGGAATAATATTTTGGATCCACCTACCTAAAAGTCAGGACATCAAAATGCACTACCCATATATCGTGGAAACTAAATAGAGAATGATGGTGATAGAAATCATTAATTAAAAGATAATATTAGTTTCCAATAAAATGGAAATTAAATTAATCAATATTATGATTATAAATCACTATATTAGTAGGATATAAAGAGAGATAAGATGAAACCACGTGAGATGATATGCACATACTTGGAGAAGATCGAACACAATCATTGGTGCTTCAATACATTGTAAAAAGGTTTTAGAATAGTAGAAACCATCTTATTAGAGCCTTCACGGTCCAATGATATTAATCATCTCTAAACTAGGTTGATTAGGGGATAAACCATTTGTCTTTTAGATTATAATTTTAATTCTGGTGTAATAAAAACTCATGCGACTGTGTTGATGGTTATGGACAAATGATATGACAAATTGTGCACCATAATAGTGTCCCTATAGTATCTGAATTGAAGGTATGTCCTAGGAGAATTCATTTGTTTTCAAACCATGAAACAATCATGTGGACCCTCATTATTCTTGGTTACAAATATTGCAGGGGGTGGATTCACGATATTTTCAAACAATGAATCTATTACCCCTGGATCACAACAGGTCACAAATTTTACACAACCAAACAACAAAATTTTTTATAACTATTCACCAACCATGATTATGAAATTAGGATTATAAAATTCAAAAAAAAAATTTGAAACCCCCTATAAAAGAAAAAACCAAATTGATATCAATGTAATGTTCTAATAATAACTAAAATTTATTAAATGGATGCTAAAACATCCCCACTATAAATTCATTTTGTCCCCAGAAATCCTATCAAGAATTATCTCTATCAAATAGATGATACCCCTTTATCCTAATCAATTCCTCATTCTCCCATGTATCACGTGAAATATAACTATTATGGAATAATTCATTAAAATTATATTATCCTACAACAATGAACATCTTTATTGGAAACTATTATCTTGGATGGATTATTAGTTATAGATATGTCATGATAAATAATAATATCCTCCCAACTTATGATACGAGATGTGTTATAAAGATAAATCTGAATCTACTATAAATGGAATACACTATGTATCAACATCAATTTAATTAAAATATATAAATGGTATGTCACATTCCCCGTACAACTCAATAAGATGAAAAGGAGCCACATAAAATTGTGCAATGCTTCCCTATCTCAAAAACTATCAATAAATGAAATAATGAGAAACTCTAAAAAAACATGATCAACACATAAAAACTTCAAATGTAATAATTGGAGATTAGAAAAAGATTTATATCAGCTCTAGGACATAGAAATCATATGAAAAATCAACTGAAATTTCAATATCGTCTCTTTGAAATAACGTGGTCCAAAAATTAAAGCATTAAATCCCTTGAAAAAATAACAATATAGATTAAAAAAGACTATAAGAAATGTCCTCAAAAAGATCCATTCAAATTTCATATAGGTAAATAATGTTATCTAAAAACTCATATAGTCCAAAATGGATTGCTAATGCTCCACCAAATTCATGATGGTGCTCATGTAACATGTTACCAAGAATATATATATCCTCATTTTTCTGGCCATTCATCTATTGAGGAATTGTTTCCCTTAATTGAACCTATGATCCCAATGACACTTTCTGTCCTCTCTAGAAAAGATAGTTAAAACAGGGATCCCTCTCAGTGATTATAATATTATGGAAACCATAATGTATAAAAATATCGTACAAATAGATATTTATGATATCTTCAACATTGGTTTTACACCAAATGGGTATGAAGTGGTAAGATTTTAAATCATACCAATAAACACCCATATGAAACTATTTTTTGGATGGGTACGAGGAATAACAAATAGAATTTATAAAGATAGATCATCACAGATCCATGTCTGCACTGGAATCTTCTAAATAAAACATTATGGATTATGGTTTTCTACATTTACATCTTTGTATGTATCAAAATGAGAAAAATATCAACAATTTATCATCTCACACATATCCACTAAAATCATCTATGTAGGATTTCTATATTTAGATCATCGATCCAAGAAGTATCACCCACTACCTATGTTGTTCCAAGGTAAAACTAAAAAACATTGATGTCTCTGTCATTCATTCTACATTAAAGAATATAGGGGTTCAATCATACACAAACCAACATCGATAATGTTTTATCATGACTATGTATGCCAACATTGAATAATGTGATGAATATAGAGGGGGGAAAACAAGAAATAGTTTGAAACAAAAATTTTTCTTGTATTATTAGATAACCTATACAAATGATGAATTACAAGGGATATATAATAGATAAAATGAAAATTTAAAAATATTAAAAATTTAAATATATCAACGGACTCATTCGAAGGGTCTGAAATTTCCCTCAACAAATATGTAGATCAAATATATACAAGGATTTGATAAAAAGGTACAAAACAAAATTTAGAGATTCATTCATTAAGAACTAATTGAATATTTGTGAACAACTCCTTTACTATTGATGAAGGTATCTTTCAGCGTTTGTGTCCTACCGATACACCTCAATTTGATCTCCATTCCTTGTTCTATATGAATCTATAAATGAAGAATGATGAATCATCTTGTTAAAATCCAATGGTTTGGAGGCTAACCGAAGATGTGTGGAATAATATGATATTCAACTAGTTAATAATTTTTCTATATTAAATTATTTTATAAAAAAATTGATTAATTAATCCACTCAAGGTACCTTCCATTAGATTCAACATCTAACATCAGGAAACAATGATATTTACTTCATTACTATGATAAAACCCACACTCTCGATTAAACGACTATTTCATATTTATAATTCTATACAATAGTAATA
Source organism: Viscum album (assembly GCA_963277665.1). Taxonomy (NCBI): domain Eukaryota; kingdom Viridiplantae; phylum Streptophyta; class Magnoliopsida; order Santalales; family Viscaceae; genus Viscum; species Viscum album. The sequence continues at coordinate 909,689,286 of OY728161.1, read as the reverse complement.
AGTTATTCTATTAAATTGTAAAAACTATATATGTGTTATATAGATATATTTATTTTTTTATATAATTAATTTCATGATCATGGGTCTTTGGAATCTTTCTCATCTATGTTCTTAGCTATGAAAATATTTCATGATATATTTCAATGAACTAGATGAAGAAAATATAAATTATTCTCTCCTTCAATTATTTACACCCCTAAAAATAAAATACAATGAAAAAAGGATTAGATATTGAGAACGCATCTAGATCTACCTCTCTAGAGATTTATCCTACATTCTCTTATACTTCCTTAACACATGAACTAAGGGATTGGTATATCCACATATCATATTATCTGGCTGATTGTCAATATCAATCTAGTACTCCATACTAGTGGCTCTATCCTTGATGTACAACTCCCCATAGTCAATAACATGTGTAGGATCATGAACATTCCTCCCCAACTGGGAGAAGTGTAAGACTTCATTCCCCCACAACTATTATAGGGGTATGGATTTTTGGTACGAAACCTCACCAACCCTATGTGTGATGGTGAACAACCTGATTAAACTTAGGAATAGATTTCGACACTATTCAAATCATTTCAATCCTTATTTTGAGAAATTTTTATGAAAATATGGTCACCCTGCTCGAAATTCAAAGTCTAATGATGTTGGTCTGATTATGGAATCCACCTACTCGGATCTGTCGTCATCTGTTCTTCGATCATTTAGACCATCATTGAATCCCCTTCAACTTTATTTATCCCTATTATAGAAGCATCAAAAATATAATTCATGAATTACAGTGTCTATTTATGTATATAAATAATTCCTATAATGGTTCCATTACAATATTATTGTTATTTATTATATTATAAGATAATTCTATCATGAGTATGTAACCCTTCCACCATTACCCAAAGTCGAACATGAATGACCTCAACATATCATTCAACACTTCCACTCACATGGGGTGAAAATTGGTACTCATCCAGAACTCAGTCATGAATTCCTCCTTAGGGGATTTACCAAGTAATTATATTATCTACAACAATTATATTATCTTCACTTACTCGAATGATACAATTTTGGGGGGCATCACTGAAAGGAAGACAATCTCCCACATGTACTACCACCCCAAACACTCCACTGATATATACTCCCTGATCACATTGAAGTGTGCTAACATAGAATCATTTTAAAATTTAAAAATGATAGAATAATTTACTCTCACTCTCCATGGAATATCAATATTAAATTACATGTATATTTCATCCCACATCTACTCTGAGATCTCAAGAAGGTACACCATGCAAGCTGGAGGCTAGTGATTTTCCTTCACCTGATGACATTTGAGATCCTAAGAAATTAACATTTCTATTATCTCCCTCTTTCCAAGAATCCAAAACTACCACTGATTGTATCTACAAAACATCCCTATAATATTACGTATAGATGTAGGATAACTGTGAAAATCTCTAATAACATCCTCTTTCAATGAGACTAGAACAATCATTTATTCCTCGAAACTGATGACATTATTTCCTACTTTAAGAATTCAATATGGTGAATATTATAAAGAAATATGGTCACATCTTATCTTAAAATATATTTATCAAAACTGAGCCTCCCTCATAAACTTGAGATACAAAGTCAACACAATCTACTGAAAATTATACTCACCCTTCTCCTCTATTATTTCACTTAAAAATAAGAAAAATTCTCAGACACCTCCTACACCAGAAATGATTGAGATATCCTCTTTAGGGAATCTTCCCCCATGTTTCTCATCTTTTGAGTAAAGGCTGTCTTGATGTCAATTTAGTGGATGGACTCTATCTTGTTCATTTGATTTGTTGTTAGATATTTCTGCATAAATACATACCTAATACATTGGTAGCTAGAGTAAATAATAAATCACTCTCATAGAAGATTGTTTTTCCACATCCTCAGAGTGATGACTACCAGTGAAACCTCATGGTCATGAGTCTCATAGTTGTACTAATGTGGTCTCTAATACCTTGAGAAATATATGATCAATTCCTTTTTCAATATCAACTATTAAATTATCTTGATAATTAAGGCATTATAAGAAAATTCAAATTCCATAAGTTATTTTATTTATCTCAATATTGGGTAATTAGTCATTCTCAGCGTAACCTAAAAATGACTCAATGACAAAGCTTCTGCGGGGTAAAATACATCCCTTTTTACATAGTGGTTGTTAAGGGTGTATAAGTCCAATAGAATTCTTCCGTGAACATCATTTTGTTCCCCATCATGCTACAAATACTATGCACCCCTAACAAACTGTTGTGTGGATCCCAGGTAAGAACTACATTAATATTCATAGGGTCCACAAATAATCAATGCTAAAAAATTACATTCCATATAATGTTAACCATATATAAATAGATCATACACTTTGAAATATTAAAATTATTGTGGTTCTCTCAAAGAATGTCTAGGTCCATCATACTATTTATTTCATGGTCCTCCTCTGACATAGATTAGTTGGTTATGTCATCTATGAAGAAAACAACATGTCAAAAAAAATATTTTTTTGATGTTCTGATTTATAAAAACCACAATCACATTGGAGAAATTTGTTACAATAAAATGAATCAACAACAACTCATAATGTCTATAACAAAATCAATATGATTTATTTATAATATAAACCTTATAATTCCCCAATTGGTGGTACTCAAACCTAATATTTATCATTGAGAACCATATCATGCCTCAAAACTGATCAAATGGGTTCTTGATCCATAGAAAGGGGTAGATATTCTTTATTGTGGTCTGGTTCAAGTTATGATAATAAAAATAAATACAAAACATCCCATCTAAATTTTTCATGAACAAAACCAAATCTTCCCATGGGGACAGACTAGGTATGAGAAAACCCTTCTCACGACTTTCTAACAACTATACCACTTGTAACCTGAGCTCAGTAGGGGACACCTATTATGATACAAAAGATATCATAGTGGTCCTATGGTTCAAGACTAAAAATAAATAAATATACATAAATATATTTAGTCAATAAATATCATCATGGAATATAATAATTTAACCCTCCATGATTGAATAAACCCATATGCCAAAATTTTATACTATACTTAGTGATAAAATCACTCCCTGATTGGTGAGGGGTTGCATCTTTATTCTTATAAAACCCACTCTCTCCACTATTTCATAACTCTCTATCAAAATAAATGATAATATTATCCCATCCTTTAGTAAGAAGAAGACTCACTTGTGATGATATTAAATATATGTTAAGACCCTATAATCCTAGACCCTACCCATGATTACATATTATTGTATCTTCAAGATGACCAAGGGGTTCAATGAGAAACTTTATCCACCATGGGAAAATTCACACATTCGACAAATAAATGATATTGATGAGGTGTCCTATATAGAAACCACACAACAAAGTTGTTGGGATAATTTCTAATATGGGAGACCCATCACATGGACTAAGATTAGTTAGATAGTGGAATGGATCAAGACAATAAATACTAGTAATGATGAAATGGTATTATAATCATGAATCATTCCCCCGATCATCTTATAAATTATCGATTCATAAGCCTCTATGTCCTAAAACTAAAAAATGCCTTGACTGCTCGATCAATGGGCCTGAATTTGGTTGTCTAGTGGATTTGGGTGTTGATATAGATTATAGATTCTTCTTTCACCAAAAAATATCCTTCATGGAGCACCTCCTTTCCTAGTCCCAATTCCTACCTCTAGGGGGACCACCCTGGCCATTCAATGGTAAATCCTGATCATGGGACTTCCTCTCCCATAGTGGTTCAACATATATCTTCCTTATATCTTCAACACGCAGAGTTGGTAAATCTCATGGAATATGACTTATCCCATCACATGAATTGAATCCCCATTATATGGACTACCATGTTCCTAGTTTAAGTCCCTATGTTGATTCACTACATATTTGAGTCATAGCATCAGAATGCCACCTAATATATGACATCCATTGTTTGGAAGCTCCAATAGAAATATCATTTTTGGTATTCATATTAAATTCTCCAACTGTACAGAGACCATCATATTGTAATATATAAATCCAAAGAACCCTCTCTATAACTCCAGCATTTTTCTGGTAATGTAGAGGGGTTATACATTGGTATGGATTTCTCTATGAAGACCCTCCACAACAATTACCTTTTAAGTAATCAATATTGATTAATGTTTAGGGATTATAGCATCTGTTTTAAGAATCTCACAGCATACTCAACAACTATTATCCATACTTTATATAGCTCAAAATTATTATAAATATGAATGAGGTCCAATTATGTGGGGTTTTAATCCCCTTCAAAGAGTAAATAAAAGTTAGAACATGAGGGTTATAACTATTTTTATGTTTATGGGACCAGATTCTACAAGTTTGTTGTTTTTCCATGGAAATGATATGTTTCCAATGAAACCATCTGATCAGAAAGGGTATGAAAGATCCCAAAAAAACTAGGTAGCTAACTCTATCAAATCATCTAATACCTATGGATGTAGCTCATTGTGGAGCCTTATTGACCTCTAATAATAAAAATCATGGATTGCAATAATTATGAGAATATTTCACATAAACTCTAATAGTCAAATATTCTACTCAATTAGAAGTAGTGATTCTACATGCTTGATTAGATTAAAATTTTCAGGGTATGTCCCCTCAATAGAGGCCTTATCAATCATCCGATAATTATCACGATCCATAATTGATAACCATTCTAACTATGAATATGGAGGAATAAATAATTTAATAATGATGACACATGGTCAAATGTGGATATATATATTGTGATATGACTCGTGATGGAATGTTAAAAAACTCAATACTAGATGAGAATTGATCAAATGTTCCCAAAAACTAGCATTTTTGTATTCATATTTGACAAGTAGGTGGTTTTAGTTTTAACGTATAGATATGTCGACCACTACATCCCAATGGATTCTTAAACTGTTAAAGGTGCACTTGTGAAACATTGACATTTTCTCCCTAATTTCTAATCCAAAACTCATAGAGGGAAAATCATGAATCAACATCTCGAGGACAAACCACCTATGATACCACTCTATAATGAATCGACCCACTAGTTTTCCTCTAATAAGAAGAATGATGAGTCACAATAACCCCATGAATGCCTCCATAAGACAAGCACTGAAAAGGCATAACTAAAGTTGGATTCCTTTCACTAAAGTTCATATATGCTTGAACCCAAACATTTACATGTAAAATATAATAGGATTAAATATAAAAGATACTAAAATATATATTAAAAACCAAAGTATCAATAATCTATATTGAATTAAAAAGATTGACATTTAGTGGTCAGAAAAGAAAAGGTAAAAACTAATACATAGTAATTATTTCCAAACTGGGCCAATATTGAAAAAATAGCAGAGAGCGTTAGACTAATGATACCTATATTCCAAACCCCACATGCATTAAATGCACTTGAGTATCCCTATGATCCACTAAAATAAATTCAGACATTTCCTTCATCCTCAAAATACACATAATATGTTGAAAAATCCAATGAATATTTGAGTGCATAAAAACCAGGAAGGATGCCTTGAAAAATAATGTGGTAGATAAAGAGAAAGGATATAAGTAGTTATCTCAACCCAAAGTACGATATATTAGAATCCAAACAACATAGATATATGATCAAAATATAATCCTAGATGGGAGAGAATTGTTATCTCAATATCAAAAATTATCCCATATCCGGTTGAGGAGTTTTAACACATCCCTAAATGTAAATAATTAATGGAAATCATCTCAAGTGTTTTCCTGAATAATTCATGAGGAGGTCCCACACATATCTGACAATCCACTACCTAAAGACACATAATATCCATATGATTATGTTGACATTACCTAGTAAAACAAGGGGATTCCAATCAAAAGATAGAGTATATGTTCCCTGGTGTCAATAGGATGTAAAATCATAATATGAAAATACAATATAAAATACCCACACACTGGTGTGATAACTAAGTATAATATTCATGGATAAAGTAATCATGACTTAATATGGAAATAGAGTACTGTATCTATCTGTATGTTGATTTAAAATCACCAATTACTTCATTTAACTGGGTAGTCACATCCCCATTGATGTGGAATCATTCCCCGGTTTGATAGTGGAGTACCATAATTATGTAGAATCTCTCTGATGATCCAGATTGATCACTACCATCATAGATCATCACATAATATAGCATGTTGTTTCAAATATAACTGATCATATCTAAACATTAAATTCAAATTACAAAATCATATTTTGGGAAAGAATATTCAGTACAGGCTACTCAGGAGCCAAAAATACAGTAAACATTGAAATATTAGAGGTTAGACATTATAAAAAATATTATATGGCATATATGGGGTCCAGATAGTTTGAGGTCCCACTAAGCTTCCGTTTTTTGTTCTCCTATAAACATAAATAGGTGTCCACATTAACATACACATTGTTTATGGTACCACATATTTTTTTTTCAATGCATCTCAGGGACAACACATGTTATTTTGGTCATGCCATGTATTCCTCACCATTCACATGTACTCTAGTATATAGTTTGTTGGTCCACATGGGGACATGGGAAATTCCACTATAACGCATCATGGACAACCCATAAGTGGAATATTTCATTTGGGCCTTATCACATGGAATTTTAATGATATAGTTTTCCTAAAATCATTACCTCTGTTCCTGGGAGACCATATAGTGTGTGTTCATCCCAATACATGCCATATAGTCTAGATTTTCATATATTGTTTGGTTCTATGAAAAATACAGAATCCATCACATCATTAATAAATCTTATTCATCGACCACAAAATATCACCAAAAATTAATATTTAATAAGAAATTCAATAAATATTTTATCCTACAGTGGATATAAATTGTTACCTGGACTCCCTCACGAAGCCCATAACAATATATTTCAGTCATTGGTCACCCTTACTTTATATATCAACCAATCTGAATCTTGATTCCATGATGTATCACACACATCTAAAATTTTTCATTATTCATACACATACTATCAATCCACTATTCATTCATTCTACCAAAAGGATTATTGTTTTTTACAATGCTCAAACCCACCTTGAAAATGTTGAGCTTTGACCCTATAGGCCACTAATGAATAACATAATGAACTGAGAGTGGGAAAACAATGATTTTAAACCTTCATTAGACATTTGATATCATTTAAATATAGAAAATAGTAATTTCTAGGGAATATATCATGGTAAAACTAAATTATAAATTCATTTAATAATTTATTTTTAGAAATTATTTCATGCAAATAGTGTCCAATTTCCATCAAGAGATAAAAGGTTAAACTCATCCATTATAAATTTAATCAATACAGAATAAAACACAATTAATGAGTCCTACCTAATTATAATATTGATCATATGGGAAGGACATAATTTATAGTTATGTGGGGATTCTATTGCATTCAATTCTTTCTGATCCACCACGATCAGATCTGCATTCATCATCTGATCATAATCCGCAATCATTTATTGGTGAACCCTCCTTTGAACAATCCTATGGATATCCAGAAATCCCAAGATATTTTCAATAATATTATATTAAAACATGTAATTATATTATAGGTATTAAATTAATTAATTAAATTATTTATTTAATCAATAAACTTAAAGTTCATGCCAACCACTTAATTATGAAAATTTTTACTGGCGAATAATATTAGGTAAAACCTATGGTAAAAAAACACAACTGATTCAACTGTTGAATAAGATATTTTATTTGAGACATGATTTGTGATATATTTGTTTATTTATATGAATTTTAGGGACATCTTATAAATATAGTTAATATTTTTATAAAATTGTTTCCTGGATGGCAGGGCCTTGGAATTATGTTCCATCTCTGTGTATGGCTCCAAAAATATTCCATGATATATTTAAATTCATTAAAGAGAAAAAATAGTATCTATATATAATATTAATAATTATATTATACTATGGGTAATAATTGATTATTAATGATTATACATTAATATTACACATGTTTTTTAAATGAAAATGAATTATTATTTATAGTCTATTACTTGTTCGGTATGTCTATATATATATGATTATGTTCTCATAACATTTAAATTTTTGTATTATGAATTCTGATATTTGATTAATGTCTTGACTATTTTACCAAAATGATCATTAGAGATAATAATTTCCTATGTTTTCATTCTACCATGGATATGAGGAAAAATAATACCAAGGAAATGTATATTATGGGTACAATGTAGGAATTTAATTATTGGATATATTGAAAATGTATTACACAATAAGTGGAATAAATAAATAGTCTCCACTAAATGTGAAAAACTATAGTTAAATAGTGTGAATTTTTTATTAATATATTATTTTTTCTTCTATAATGATTTAATATGCATATATGTTATCCTTATAATACCTAATGATTAAGATATCATTCATACCCAATTATACATTATAAATTAATCATTAATATTCAATAATGGACTCATCTATAAACTACCACATCCATGTATATAACCTATGATATCGATGTATTTAAATTGTCTAATGATATATTCATCAATGGTTATGGAAATGAAAAATCATTTCATAACATAATAAATTAATTCAAAGTGACAAAGGAAATATATTAGAAATATTCCCTATTTTCAAGGATATGATAGTAATATTTATATCCATACATCAATAAACACAATTCCTTATATATATTAATAATTCTCTATTTTAAATGGATATATATATATATTAATAGATAATAATATATAATAAAACATATATATTTACAATTCAATTTTGGGGTATTTCCTTTACAAACTCCCCAAGATTATAATACTTTTTAAATACATTTTATCTCTTTGATATATTAAGTACACACAACCATATTATTTTTCAAGAAGAATGTTATATCTGATATAATATTTGAAATAAACACTATTATTAAGTGACCAATGAAATTTATTAATTTTAGGTGATCTTTATTACCTAGTAATTGAATTGCAGGGTATGAGTAATATTTACTAAATATTTATATATACAGTAAATAATCAATAAAAATTTATTTAATATTATCAAATAACGTATAGATATATCTATTTATTTTTTTAAAAAATTTGTTTTCATTGAAAAGGTTATTACTTCTCTTTGTGAGTAAATAATAAAATAATTTTTTTAAATTGGCAAAAAATGAATTTCATAAAATTATCATAATTTTTTGAAAACATTCTTTTAAAAATATCATACAGAAATTTTTTTCTTAATCCAAAATGGTTGATATTTCACTGAATATTGAAAATAGTTTTATTTTTAAAAATTTTATTTATTTTCATTAAATTATATTTTTTAAAAGAACTAATTTTGGTTTAAATAAATTTAAATTTAATATAAGTTTAAATTATTTATATTTTAAATAATTAAATAAATTTTAACCATATTTATAATCAATTTTGGTGTAATTTTATTTGTACCCTAAAAAACATAATATTATGAAATCTGTTTCTAAATTCATAATGATTCTCTATTTTAATTATTTATAATAACCAATAATAATAGAAGATATGAATAAAATAACATGATTATAAATATATAATTATTAATATATTCCAAATAACGATGATTATAGGTTATATAGTTACTATGTGATCCTATTGTGGTTGAAAAATTCATTTTATGACAACCTATTTTTCTATATAAATTACAGGTTTATATTGAAATTAAATCTTACAAATTCAGTTATATTAATTACATGAAGTGGATGAAATAATTTTATTCCAAATAATTGAAATTATATAATATTCTGAAATTAAAATTTTCCCATTTTACTAGTAATTACATTAACAATTAATTACCCCAATTAAATTTAAAATGAGGTTTCTATACATCGCATGAGCCTGTTTAATAATTCATATTTTACTCATAAGGATTTTTTATTTAATAAAATTTATTGAGTATTTATATTCAATGGAACTAAAATATCAAATAATTATGATATACTTTTTTGATAAATGGATTTAATACCTATGTAAATAAAAATATACTAGTTATCACTGTTAAAACTAAAATTGTAAAAGTACAAAAACATTTATGTTCTAGGATAAAACAGGTATTTATCTAGGTTGTAGAGGTTAATCTAGACCATATTATTCCTACAATCCTTTGATTATAAATTTGGTATCATATTTGGGTCAGGCAGACTTCCCATTATTGATTATTTTTAGGTATTATCTAAAATGACACTCATCCTAAATTATAAATTGGAACTAATTCTTATAAATTCATTACAAATTTCATTAAATATTTATAAACAAACCCATACTAAAATAAACTATATTAATTCTATAAGAAAATTATATTTTTTATGGTCTTCAAGATATTCCAACCATATAGTCTTAAAAAAGGGATATACATGAGGTTTTTCTAAGGGAATGAAATCATTATGAAGAAGCTCTATCGTTTAATTGCTTCTTTTTCTACATTAAATTTTGTATTAATAATTACAATAAATTAAAAGAACCATATAACATATATATATATATATTATTATATTCATGTAATAATTTATATCAATATACTCTTTAATCAAATTAGAAATTAATTCATCGATCTTATGTACCGTGGGGTATAGCCTCCCAGACCACTGAAACACATTTTTTATAAAAAAATAATATCATTGTATATAATTATGTATTAAATATATATACAATTTTTATGATATAATTATACTTCTATAATTATATTATCATTGATTCTGTATTACATTTTATTTCTTTTAAAGTATGATACCATCATTTGTTAGTAAGTAGTATTACAACATCATAAATCCCAATGATTCATTATACACATATGCACTACAAAGAATGTATTATGGATAAATAAAATATCTATATAGAATATTTATTACATGATATAAATTATTTAAAATAAATTAATCTATTACTTAGTTACCCTTTCACTTATTAAAGAATTGATATCATTGTTTGTGCATATGTTTGGTCAATCATCCCCACTTTGTGATGTGATTCATATTACATGTAAAACATTCAATAATGTTTATAAATATTTATATGATGAGATAATATGATATTTAAAACATTAAAATAACTACAGATATGATATGATATATATATATATATCCTATGCACAATAGTTGGAACATTCATAACTAAAAATCCATGAAAAATAAAGGTAATTAACAAATGAAATAATGGTAAAACTGAAAAATTAGTAATGAATGGTTGATAAGTTGTTTTAAAAGTATCATAGATGAAATTATATATATTAATATAGTTATATTATATACAAAATTTAAGAAAATTATTATACATGATGTTAAATTAATGGTAAAAGTGGGGTAATTGATTTTGTCTCAATTTCTATTCATTTAGACATATTGTAACTTATTTCCATAATTTATAATATTTTATGTGTGTAATATACATTTTAAAATTATTTTCAGAAATACATAATAATTAATTGTACTTTATGTTTGAATTTTAATTATTTTGTCCAACGATATTTGATTTTAATGTTATAGTCTAGTAATGAATTTCATAAAAAAATTCATTTCAGTGGGCTATATTAATTTATCAATGAAATCAATATTCATTGAGTATATTTGTAATTTCGTTTATTATTTATGTTTGTATTTCAAATTTGTTTTTTGTATACTTAAATTTGAATCAAATTATCACTACATTGATTAATTATCACTTAAATGTATTATAATTTTGTAAGGGATTATTTCAGCATCTCATTTTAATAGTGTTGACTTTTAATGTAATTTCCATTGAAATAAATAATTTGACAATTATCATATGAACACATTTAATTATATTTTACTATGGTTATTCATGATATTTTTCAGTATTCATATCATATACTTCTCTTCGGAAAATAATATGATTAATAAAATGTATTCCATAAAAACAATCATCATTTCTCTCTTTGGTGGAAAAATATTTATTCATCCAAAAATATGATATCTAAAAACGATTTCAAATATTTTTTAAATTGATTTTTAAAGAATATTTAAACCATAAATTTTTTATGAAATGTTTTAAAATTTGTCTTTCTTTTTTTTCAAAAAATGATCCTTTTGAATATTCATAAAAAAATTGTGAAGGGATTATTTATTTCAAAATACTCAGCATGAAAAAAGAACAAGTGTCTTCATGATAACTCAATTATTTGAAGAATAATTTGTAATTATAAATTGATATTTTTAAAAGAAATTTATTTTAAAATTTTTCTAAAAATACTTAGTTTTAAAAAAAATATTATTATTTTTAAGTGTTTTACCTGAGGATTGTTTTTAAAGACCACTTTATGGTATTTTAATTCGTCAATGAAAACAACTCATTATTATATATATATTTTTTTAGAGATATTTTCTATTAATAGAATAGTTATTATTTCTCTTCATGGTATAACATCAATGAGAATAGTGAAATTTTTAATATTTCTTTTCATGATTAATTTTAGAAATAAAAAACATTCCCTAGAAATTATGACATTCTTTAAATCATTGAAAATTACATTTTCCCTAAATATAAATTCCATTTTTCATGGATATGTAAAATAATAATAAATTATATCATTTCAATATGAGGTAATTTATTTTCATATGACAGTGATTAATAGGGAATAATTATTTCCAATATGTGTTTCTTATTTCATAATGAAATTGATTGATAAGGCATATTTTACAAGAATTAAATAAATCATTAAATATATGAGGAATGAACTAGACATGTTGTTATTGGTGGGTATCAATTTTTAATATCACCTCCTTGAATCTATAATCCCATGAGACAAAATATTTTCTATAATTATTTAAACTGGTTTCTCTTGTGTACCACACCATTAGTTATTAACCATCTTTTATAAGGTCATAATGATAGAGGTTTCATGATTCATATGATCATGGAATCGAATAATTAAGCATTTGTGTCATTTTTAATTAATTTATTATTATTATCAATGATAATATAGTATAGTTATTATATCTTTATTCAATCTATTCTTATTTAAATGGTATCAATTTTCAAGTATTTACCATTCCCTTTCAATTATTCCTTATCTAATCTTGTTGGTAATTTTATTGATTTTATTTAATGAGTGTTTATATATTCTTCATAAAATATTTATTATGACTTGTTAGTAATTCATTATTTATTCATGATAGATTCATATTTATGTAAATTTTAATGAGAATATGAGCTCACCCTAATTAAATTTCTGTACCCGAGTTTGTGAATAAAAATTAAAAGAATTTTTTCAAGGATGTGATATATGTTGCAGTCAATATATAATATTTTTATATTTAAATTGATATATAAAACTAAAATATGTATATAGTTTACTAGGACTGTTAAATAATTTGGTAAATAAAGATTTGATAACTTGTATCTTAACCAAATGTATTAATATAACAAATATCTCTATTAAACAAGGGCATGTGTCATTACCATTGGTATTACATAAATATTAGTAGAATCCTTGGTTAAAATATTCAGTAAAAAATAATTTAGGAAATATCTGCCTCATATTTCATCTTTTGGAGTCCTTATAATATCAACCTTTTGTTTTTGAAAGGACGTAATTATATGGTTTTTCTAAAAATTAATCCTTAAAAGGATATTATAGCATGGTGTTTCTCTACTAATGATCAATCACGGTGTAATATATCTGAAACAAAAAAAAAGAAATGTTTTCTCTAACTTGAGTGTTACATGGTACATGACGAAGAGTCTTAGTATTCATATAGTTTTACACTCTTAGAGAATATTTTAAGGATAATTCACATATTTTATATATAATGATGAAGTATTATAATGGATGATGACTATGTATGACCACTGTTGACCCTAATTTTTCTTAAATTGATAATATAATGTTTGATCATGTGTTTATATGATGAAATACACATTCTATGGTTTTATTTGAATTAATTATATGACTATTAAGGATATTTTCTAAGTAATTTTATATCATTAAAATGTATATGTCTATAATATAAAATTTTATTTATATTTTTTGGACACAATATCTCGGGTGTTGGAAACTGTTGTGTTTTTTATATCCTTGATTCTTTTTGGTAATTATCAGTTATTAAAATTTGGAAATATATTCACACATATATTAAAATAGTATTTCAAAAATGAAAACATGCGTGTGGGTTGAAAACATGTGTCATCCAAAAGATCTAGGAGGATTGAACCCTAAATTGACAAATTAACGGTCATTTAACCTGCCGTTTTCAGAAATGATGTACTAGTTAGAATGAAATAGTTTTTATTTATATTATTTCATAGTAAAATATTAATTTAACTTTTATTTAATTAAGGATAATTTAGAAGGATATTTATTTGGTGTGTGTATATATAACAATTAGTATTATCATAAATTATTAATAATGAATAATACAACTTAATTTTTTGTCCCGTATGTTTAAAGTTAGGATACCAAATTTTTTGTGATAAAATTTTCTAACATTAAGAATATTGAGGATAATTGGAATATAGGTTTATTTATTCATTTTATAATCTTGGTTAAATTATTTTATGAAATAAAATAGTAAAATATATTATATCATAACATGATGGTTTATATATTTTGATATTTAATCTTACATTATAGAAATCATATCAATTCTACTAATTAATTAACGATAGGAAGAATATATAATTAATAATTTATTTATATTATGATTTATTAAATGTTAATTGTAATTCTTTGAGAATAACAAATTATTTTTGGGATCTTCATTTTCTTGAGTAAAAGAAGAAGTTGAAATTGATCAAATAAAAAACAAATGATTAAATTGTTCTCTTTGAAATTTAATCACATTGAGAATGTATATTTAATTATATTCATGAATTATAAAAGAATTACTCAAAAAAGAAAAAGGATATTGGAATGAAATCCTTGTCACATTTATATCCAAATAAAAAATGTTCATTTAACTTATTATATGTATTGGTTTCATGTTTTTTTCAATTTATCATCATCGTTCACTTTCTTGCTATCAATGACCTCAATTAGAATATTCATTTATGTGTGATTTTCTTTCATTTCCATGATATCACTTACCAAAAATTTTATCCTACAAGGAAATATAGATATTTATTATTCATTATATATTTATATTTTCATTTTCATATATTAAGAGTATTTTTATTAGTCATTTTTATAATTTTGGTTTTCACCAATTCATTTTTCAAATATCAAACATTTGTTTTTCAAATAAATGTTCAATTTATTAGGATGCAATTTATTGATGGGTTAGAGAGTGTAACAAATTAAAATGTAATATTATTCAAACTAAATTTATTCTCTTATATATATTGTGGTACATAAAACCTCTAGATATTAAAATAATAAAATTTTGTCTAATAACACATGAGCCACACAACACTGAGCATAATCATCCAATGGAATATATTATTTATATATGAAAATTGTAATATTATTGTTAAAATATAATTTATGAATAATTCAAAATAATTTTTGAAACAAATATAGTGTTTATAATAATAAAAAATTCATATTGTATAATAAATCAATAAGTTCGTGTCAATTTGTTCTTCAAAAAAAATTTATTAAAAAAATGTTTTTTTGCGTCATTTAATAGAGAAAATTATATAATTGAAAATTTTATATTTTTGTAAAATTAATTGTATAATGTTTACATTATTTATCAATTAATAATACAAATTTTATCTTAGTATGAATGTTTTATTTAAAAAAAACATTTTTTTATTGGATATTAAAAAATTCTAAATTTTAAAATTCAATTAATTGTCATCATTATGTTATGAAATTTAAATTTCCCATCACTATTTTAATTATTTTCCAATATAAAAATAACTATTTAGTGTGATTTAATATTCATATTTACATTATATTTATCATTACAAAATGCTATTTATAAGATTAATTTTTTTTTCTTAAAGACACAATATTCTAAAAATTATTTTTAAATGTATATTGTTCCTCCATTTGAATTAATTAAAATATCCAATAGTCCAAACAATGTGAAAAAATGATTATTTTTTGTATCAATGTATATCATTTAAAGTTCATATAATAATTATTACAAGTCATAATTTCTATAATATTATCTTATTCATGAAAAAAAAATTTCTTGAAAAAATCATTTTTGACAATAATTATAGAATTATCGAAAAACTAAATTATACAACATCTGTGAAATTAATTCCATAATATTTATTATATTATTATAAATATTATAATTAGTATTATATAATATTTTCAATTTTTACTTAAGTCATAAAACATAATAATTTCATTAAAAATCAATTACAACGTTTCAGGTTAAAATGAGGTATAGCTCCTCACATGTGACAATATTAATATAGATCATTCAGATTTATAGATATTGTATTTGATAAATTAGTTTGAGTATTTATTATATATGGGTACACATTATATAATAATTCTGATATTTTTTATAAAGGGATTAATTAAATTTGTAAAAAAACGAGGCTACTTACCATTTTAAAAACTAAAATGGTAATAGATGTTGAATATAAAATATAATGAAAAGTAGTATTAAAACATTTTTTAATTGGATGTGAATCACAACTATAGCATCCCTTCATATTGTAAATAATCAATTTTGGGGGCACCTATGTTTATAGTTAATATAACGACCAAGGATTTAATACATTAATATCAAATCATTTTAGATGAATATTCAATACATTTTATTAACACACACCTAGGGACCATAATGGTTCAGTTTTATCGATGGAAACAAAAAAAAATCTTATTTGATGAAATTTATTAATCATATAACAAAAAAATCATCTCACAAATCACTGAAATTATCAATTTCCATCCACTACATTTATTTGATTCTTGTAGAAGGGAACAATAGAGTGGGTGAGAGTAGATAATTGATAAGGCAAAGTATAAGATATATCAATATATGATCATATCAAATCATAAGAAAAGAATAATGAAATTTCTTCATGAAAATTACATATGAAATTCATGCTCAACCTTTTATAGATCATAAACATGTGTAATAGAATAAAAATTTATAATTTAAGAAATCATATTCCATAATAGCGACCAGTCATCATAAATAATTCATCAACAATAGTCAAATTTTCTAAGGTGTGAAACATTCATATATATATATATATAAATATAATAAAGTTTCTTTTGTTAATATTAATACTAATACCATCAAATTTTTTGAGAAAGGCATATCACATGTTTCCCATTGTGTATTAAGACACACCTCCGTAACAGAGTAGAAATCGACACACCTATTACCTATAATGGAGCAGGATGCACCTATTTCCCATAGTGGATCCTACCCAATAAATTATTTAATATTTTTATCTCATGATATATAAAAATTCAAGAAATTCATTAGAGGGAGATATAATTCACACCTCATCTCATATTGAAAACAATATATATGTCTCTCAAAATATTAAGAACCATTTATCATATCATCATATTATAATCCACGTAAAGAAGTCGGGTTTTTAAAACCAGAATAAATTTGTTATATAATATCCCATGAAACATATACGAATTTAGTAAATGTTTCATCAACATTATCATTAACCACCCATAGAATAAATAAGGATGGTATAAATTTATTATTTCCCTAACAAGGAATAATTTATATCAAAATATTTAATATTTGTTTGAGAGTGATTTTAAAATATCACATAGAATATTTCATGAGGAATATATACTTTTAACTTTTAAAATAAAATTTTAATATATTAAACATCTTCACAAACCATTTTTTTTTAAAATATATATTTAATCTTATAGAGTAGCCATTAAAAATAATTTAAAACATTTCATGAGGAAAATATCATTTCAAATATGAATATAAATTATTAATGCAAAGAATTCATTAAACAATTTAGAAATACTTATCTTAGAAATTATATATTAAATGATATAAAGGAAGTTATTATATATATATTTTTTCAGGGCAGTTGAAATATTGTTCTTTCATTATAGGTTAAAAGAAATATTCCTTTAAAATTATCGATATAAATATAATGGAAATAATTTTCAAAACAAAATAAAAAATTCCATTTAAAATATTTTTTAAATATTTTCAATAATTTGTCAAAATTAAATTCGTAAATATTATATTTTTCAAAAAAAATTGGAAATCACTTTTTAATACATGATATTTGATGAAAACATATTTTAAATAAATTAGAGAAGTACAATATTTTTTATTAATATCGTTATTTTGTAATATTGACTAACTAAATAGAGGAAAAAAAGAAAAAATATATATTCTCCTGAAATAAATATTGAATAATAAAATTTAAGAGATTATTGAGATATTTGTGATAATATTTCCCTATTTGATGCATAATCACAAATAAATGTATAAACTATGATATAATAGTATAAAAATCTTAGAACAAGGTAACATTGAATCATAATCACCGTTAAAGAATAAAAATATTTGAAAAATTGAATATTATTCCAAGATTGGTATCCATGATATATCATTTAAAAGTCGAATTATATACACCTTGTAGAAATATATATGTACATAATATAACATATGTCATCAGAAGGTAATTTGTTACAAAAACCCCTTACCACATTGGTAGATTTTTAACATTAAACCCCAAGAATGGGATTTAAAAAAATGGATATCAATATCCCAAAAAAAGTAATGAATATCATTATTAAATAAATTTACGTGGATAATAAAAACCACATAAATCAGACATGTTGTGAATATGAAATGTGTCTCAGATAAAATTAAATTGTGGATGAAATCCCATAACATACGTCTAGACATCCTTTGTAAATTTTTTAAAATAAAATAAAATAAAATAAATATTTTTATACATATTAAAAAAAAGAATAGACATATGAATAATATAAAATAATATATACTTATTGATATTCATGACAATTTTATCAATAATTCCTTTTTAAAATCATGTTTCTGATAATAACTAATTTTATATATATGATTGTTTTTTATTCTTAGTAACCATATTTTGATCATAGTTCCATAATATAATTAATGTTTTTAAAAATATATAAATATCATATATATACATTATATATGATTTTAAACTAATACATAATATTTAGATATAGAATGTGAAATACACCATTCAAGGAGAATGTGGGCCATCTATACACATGAGAAATGTTCCCATTTTCCTAATGAAAAGAAATAAAGAGCAGTTAAATATTAATTACCATTGAAAAGTCATTAAAATTTCATATATATAATATATTTTCAGTAAACACACCCTTATTAACATCTATGGTCAACTTGAAAAAATGACATCACTTCATGAGGAAATAGTTTTCCATATACAAGAATGATGTTACCATTTGCCATCAGAATGTATGGTACGAATGGAAATGTGATATTATTTTCAATAAACCACAAAAATATCATAAATATTATTTATAAAAAATACAACATTATATTAATCTATTTGAGGTACTGGTGGAAAACGAAAAACATATATTCATGAGTTGGTAGTCCTTCACACAAAGAATTGATGATTTCATAACCCAATTTATGAAATAGGATAATAATATAGGTTGTTACATTAAAATAATAAAATATAAATTAATTCCAGGAACAGAGGATACTATATAATCAAAGTCTAGTAATAAATAGTATATTTTGAGGAATAAATAAAATAAAACACTCGGTTATAAATGATACTTATTCTTGGGACACCTTGTTTTCGCAAAATTGATTCGTATATAATATTTAATAAATAACTAAGGATTATAAGATGAATAAAAAATTATAAAAGTTATATTTTTAATTATTTTTACACCAAATGGTTTTGGAATTGCAATGAAAATAGAGGAGTGGGTGACCTTTTTTAGGATAGGTTAGTTACACACTTTCAATTTTTTAAATGAAAAAAGGTGTACCTACATGTTCCACAATAAAAATATTCTATAAAATTTATCATTATATTCCACCATAAATGATAAGATATAAATGTTTCCATAAAATTCAAATTTCACATTTTTCGGGAAATTTGCGATAATAATTATTTTAGTTTAAACCTCTATAATCCCATTTTAACCATAACCATTATAAATAACAAATATGATTTTTACTACTAATTTTTGGGGAATATTATTCCCATATTACTGTAAAATAGAAATTATGACTACTCCAGTTATGGAATTTATTTTTCAAAATTCTAAAAATTTATTTTCTAAAGCTTAATTTAAAATTTATCTTATTGAAGCAATGAAAAAGCGTGTATTCATAGTGAACAGTATCAGAAGTTTAAAATGTTTTTATATCAAGATTTAAAATGAAACAAATTAAATTGAACTAAATTTAATGAATATATATATATATATATATATATAGATATATAGTGGAACTCCTTTTACACCAAAAACCATATTAAAATATTTTTTATGTTTCAAAAGTCTTCAAAACAAATGTAAAATATAATTACAAAAATAGTATCTACCACTATTCTTTGAAAAATTTATCTCGTAAAAAATTTACCAAAAATTTACCCATACAAAATTTTTACAAATGGATATCAAAAATGAATTCGAGTTTTACAAATAAATTTTATAATAGTGTTAATAATTCACTTTTTAAATTTTTTTTATTAAATGTAATAAAACAACTTTCTGAGAAATGTTTATTTTCTAAACCTATAATATCTTTTAAAAAATTTATAAAATTTAACCTATATTATTTATTTATATAAAACCATTATACCTAATTTTTTAGAATTTATAATTAAAATAAATATCACTATGTTAAATATTCATGTTCTAACAGTCATGTTTAAATGATAATATTTATAAAATGTTATGGTTTTTTAAAACTACAGTCCTATGAAATATATGATAAACAAATTATTCCATATAATAAGAGATTAGTTAGGTGTTATTTGGAAAATAGAATGTAAAAATGATTACATTTATTTAATGAAAACAGATTTGACAAAATCATGGGCTGTTTCATTCTACCACCATTTCAAATTAATTTTCGCATCAAAATTCACTACATTAGTAAGAACATATGAGGATAAATCTACTTAATTTATCCTTTGGTTCCCATATAGCTTCATCAAACTTTTCATTTTTTTAGAATAACTTTACCATGTGAGTGGTATTTTTTGTAGAATTTTCTATCAACGATTATAAATCTCCTCTTATAGTTCATCATAATTAATAACATGTTTTCTAATTATGGGGCTTACTCAATAATCAATTAAAAAGGAATTGATAAACCAAGCTTCCATATTTGATTTCATCCTAAATATCATAAACCACATAAATCTCAAAATTCTTAACAAAAACGTTTAAACAACATTATATTCAATATCACAGTAGTGACTTTCATCATTTCTTTTCTTCCAACTCAGAGATTACCATATGGGATGTTGATTGAATCTTGGCATATTTTCTAATTACATACTTATCTCTAGTCCCAATATATTTATTTCTAGAACTTCATTAATGTAAATTGGTGTGTCATAATCCCTTCAATAAAGGGATTCAAAAGGATCAATATAAATTCTCAAGAGAATGCTATAGTCAAATCAATGTTCAACTAGTATAAGTTGTTCAACCCAACCACCATTTTAATCCACAGATCATGATATTAATATATACTATAATGTTTAAATTGTTCTTTCTTACTGACCATCATTCTATGGATGAAACGAGTTTTTCTGACTCAACAATGCACAATGTTCTTGTTGAAGGAATCATGAAAATACCAATATAAACATTGGATCCTAATTCAATACAATGAAACTTTTTACTCCATATAATCGTATGAATTTCTAAATATATACCCTTCATTAAATTTTTTAGTGAAATATTGTCTAATATTAATGAAATTTTATATCCTCTAAAATTGATCTACTAAAACCCATAATTACCATAAAATCAATGATAAAATAAACACTATTGGTTACCTTTTCCTTCAATCATATATTCATAATTTGTAAATGAATTACACCTCATAGAAATTTCCACTAAAACATATACAAAACCAAAGGGTTGTATGGTCATATATATCCCAAAAAATCTTCATTCATGATAAAATCCCATCACCAAAAACATAAGATGTGCTGATTATTACAATTATATTATGATCACATGTAACATTATAATCCAATTATTGAATTCATAACTCTTAATTTAATTTTATATGGATACATATGCTATTAAAAAAATTATTTACCAACTATTTAACATATATTCCATGATCTTATAAAAAATATGTTTCATTGGAATCATGGGTGATTCACTCCATCGATTGAAAATAAACATTTATTCAACTACACCAAAATGTCTGTAGAGAGAAATAATCAAGGCTCAAAATGACAAAAAATTTCAGTAATTTATAAACAAAATGATTTTTATAGGGATCATTTATACAAAATTAATCATTAAAAATCCCATCTATAGAGAAGAGGATAAGGTTCTTTAATCATTAAGATTCACTTTATCCATTATGATTGCAAAATATATAACATTTTACCTTTTCATTATATGTTTCTTTTGCTTAATATCCATATTAGAACATGGATTGGGGTATTGATTCACATTATTCCAAACCACCTTTCAATTGAATCATTATAGTTTCAATGGTTTACTTTTCTTGACCTATCATTTCATTCATTTCATTGAGTATCTTCTTTATATCACTTAATAATTATTTTTTCTGATGGAGATGAATACCAACCTTGTAAAAAATTATTATTCCTCTTGTTCATTAACATTATTGATTTTTCATTGATTATATGCATATAGAAATCTAAAATTTCATTACATTATTGGTTTTATTTGAGTTATAATGAAACGATGTCTTTTTTTTAAATCAATACATTGGGAATAGAAGGAATATCTGATTTTCATTATTACTATCAGTTCACATCAAAAAAATTATTCAATGCAACAAAATTATATTATATCCAAACACATTCCGAAAATATGTCTTAAACCACATATGAATCCATAATTTATTCTTTCTAGCTTGACGAGAAAACTATATTCATAAAATTAATGTCTTCCAAAATTATATTTTTAAGGATAATTAGTTACACCATCATTTTATTTATGATTTATAAAATACTTCACCATACTATTCTATAGAATACTTGGGAATTAAATTATGAAGAATAACGTCATAGACTCATCCCACTATAATGATTCAATAGCGCCCTCTTGACTCAAATTCATAATATGTTCCCACTATTTGACTCAATGAAATTCAAAATGGTAAATAGGAAAAATATACTATTTTCTTCCTCAAACACTACTAAATGAAAAATATTTTTTATTGGTATTAATTAATATCTCAAAAAATATTGGATCACAAGAGTAACTAATATATGGTGGATGTTTTCCCTTGATTAACTAAATTGAATGTTTTCCCCTATTTTTTCATTTTCATGTCCAATGAAAACTATTGGATCACTTGAGAAACTAATATATGCTGGATGTTTCCCCTTAATGAACTAAATTGAATGTTTTTCCTCATTTTCTCATTTTCATGTCCAACATTATTCAGTATTGAGAAATATGTATGAGAATAAAAATGATTTTTTTCATTCTATATCTAATAACATTTAGTATCAAAGTAGGATAAGATTTAAATTTTCCATTTCATTCACCATTATAATGGTTCCTTCATGTTATATAAATTTAATCAAATAATAGTAACAGTTTTAGAAATAATCATCCTCATAGAGATCCACATAATAATGAAAAATCACTTATATTATGTCTAACACATGAGATCTTCTTTTTAATCATTGAAACCATTGGTTTGTCCTAGTCCATTAATAGCCATTATATTTTTAAATATTGTATGATGATTCAGGATGTTTTTTATTCATAAATAAAATCCCTCTAGAGTGTAAAACCATGAGTGTATTACGGCCTGTTGTCACGCACTAGGCAATGATTGATTTTTGGTCATTAGTACCTTTTTAGAGTTATAACCCCGAGGTACCTATATTCCAATGAAACATAAAATATCACTTTCTATAATGGTATGTAGTTTCATAGAAATAACACTCTGTATACTTTTCCATATTTTTTAGAAAATTTTATAATATTTACTCATAGTTATATTAATATTTAAGAAGATACTTGGAAATAACATCAGATATTTCACTATGGTTTTCAAAAACATGTATCCAGGGGATTAAAACAGCATTCAACTTATAATAATTGTAAATAACTTTTAATTTTTATATAAATATCATAATTTTTAGATGAATATTCAATAAATTCCATATATACATTACTTGGGACCATAACATTTTTGTATAGTCGGATACTATAAAAAATACACTTATTACTTGAATTACCATATATATATATATATATATGTATCTCAAAATCATATTCTCACATAGTACTTATACTTAGCATACCCTATTTAATCCTTTTACACAATCTAAGGAAGGAATCATAAAATTGGGAAATTTTAGATGTTGATTAATAGTAGAAATTAGATATATATATATATATATATATATATGATAATATAAAATTAGATTATATGAAATAGTCTATGTGATCAAGATCATTACATAGAATATTTATTCCTAATATTTCATTGATTATAAATATGATTCATGGGATAAAAAATTATCATTTTTTAAAAAATAACATACAAGTGTGAGAAATCATCATAAATCAGTAATTATCCATAATCTTAGTTCATAAATTATTTTCACAATTATAAATATATAAAAAAACATTTCCAATGTCGGGGTTAATAACCAATACCATAAATATAGAGGATTAAAAATTATCAATAATTTCCCATTATGGATCAAAAAACTCATATTTTCCATATTAGATCGTCACACACATGATTCCCATTGTGGATCTATATAGAAATATTTCCCATAATATATTAGGCCCATTAACATGATTCTCATTGATATCTCATTATATATTAAAATTTATCCACTACAATTGAGTGTGATATTGGTGCATCCCATCAGAAAATGAAAACCATAATTGTGTGCCCCAATATAATAGAACGTTCATCAAATGATAACATAACAAAACATGTACTGAAAATGTTTTTCATGAAAATTAATCTATTCCCCATAGTATAACCCCTGAAAAATTAATGTATTTTACAAAAATATCCACATAAATGTAAAGCATCATGAGAATGAATGTTGATTCTATCATTAAATATTATCATCGGCAATGAATAAGTTACATTAATAGAAGACATCAATAGATGGAAAATGATTTTTAAATATCACATAGAATATTTCTTAAGGAATATATCCTTTCCACTTTGAAAAATTATTTTTAAAATGGGAAACATTTTAAAAATCATAATCTTTAAATGTAACATTTAGAACTTATAATACATTCATTAAATAAAATTTAAAACATCTCTTGAGGAAAATAAAATTTTCCATTTGAAAATTAATTTTTTTAAAATAAATATATTATTACATATTTTTGGAAATAATATTCATTGAGAATTATCATTGAAACATATAATGGATTATATAAAACAACCTTTTTCACATGAATTCATGAAATGTCATTTATTTCATACATGTTAAAAGAAATACACCTATCACATTATCAGTAAAATCCAAATGGAAATTTTTTGCAATATTACATGATGATCATGTTAATAATATTTTGAAAAAAAATTAACTTGGGTAAATATTTCATTAATATTAAATTTATATTTTTTAAATAATAAATATTTACTTAATAAACATTACATTAGATGAAAAAAGATTTTTGGCTAATGATATAAATAAATATTTTTTTAATAAAAATAATACCATGAATAATTGAGTAAATTACGAGTGGAATGCTAGGGAGAAAATTTATTCTCATTAAATAACTAAAATATAAAAATTTTATTCAGTATTTTTGGATATATATCATAATATATTATTATTTTAAGCAAAACCATAAATAATATCAATAAAATATTAGACTCTAGAATAATACTCTTAATTATTTTGTAACATTGAATCCTAATCCCTATGAAATAATAAAAGTAAATTTCATTTAGAATATTATTAAAATAAGATAATTCAAAAAATAATATTTCTATTGTGATTTATATGCACCACATAGTATAAGATAGGTGTATAGCATAACTCATGTCTCTTAGAAGAGAATTTGTTCAAAAATACATTACCATGTATGATGATTTTGATCATTTAAATGAAATGAATGATAATTCATAAAATTTATACACTAATAAAAAAACATTCAAATATAGGAATCAACATTGAATTCATGATCATTATATACACCACATAAAATAAAATCATGATGAATATGGAATGTGCATCATAGAAAATAAATGTAACACAAAATTCCTTTATCATAAGTCTCGACCTCCATACTCAATTAAAAATCATGTAAAAAACTAAACATTTAATGTGTAAACATATATATTAACTAACAAAAAATATGATTTATCTTACCATATATTATTTACATATGACCATTTATTTACTACTTATTAATAATTCATTGTTAAAAATACCATTTTGGGTAAAAACTTATTTTTAAATTAATGTTTTGACCTATTATTTATAGTACACATACAATAATATAAGATCCATAATCTCCATAATTTTTTACCATGAAATAAATATCATATATATTAATTTTCTATGTATTTTTTATAATCAATAAATATTCGATATTGAAAGTGAAATACATTGTTCATGTAAAATGGTGGGACATATGTCTGCATTAACACTATTTCAATTTTCATAACTGAATGAAGTAAATAATGGTAAAATATATATATAAGTTATATAATAATTTTTAAAATAGGTATATAAAAAACTATTAAAATCATTTTTATTAACATTAATTTAATGCTTTGACAAATAACATCGCTTCGTGAAGTGGTAGTCCTTAGTAAAAATGAATGTTGTTATCATATTCTTGAAGAATGAATTATCTGATGTAACATGTGAAATCATTATTAGAGAGGAATAAAAATATCACATATATTATATATAGAAAATGAATCATTCATTGTATCCATCCATGATATATGGTGATGGAGAAATATTATCATTGGTTCACAGGAAGATATTCCTCTGTGCACATGAATTATGAGAGTGTAACCCATTTGATGGAAGATGATATGTATTCAAGTTTTTCCATTCAAATAACAACTCTTATTAACAATAATGATCATTAATATAATATGTAATTATGTTTTAATAATAATTATTGTGGTGGATGAAGTTATATAATTAAATTCTTGGATAGGGACATTTCCTCTTCTTCATATAAGTAATTTTGGTTTTCACCAATGGAAGTCATCAGATGGATTTTTTACTAAACTATTTATTATTTTATGGGAGGATGGAATTAAAGATGATATTTCCACAGGTATTTTATGAACCAAATGGGATTCTAACTTTGATAAAGTGAGATTTGGGATTATCCTTTTAGATGTCTCTTAAGTGTCACAGTAATTATTTTCAAATATAAATTTATGTACTCAAATTATCAAATGGATAAAGGATATAAAATATCATTATATATAATTGGACAATATAAGGTCTATATATGTATGTAATACTAGTTTTGTTCATGTTTTTTTCTATTTTACAACATACATTTTCCTTTTAAGCCCAGGGTAAACCAATTATTATATTTACTATGACAATTAATATTGACTATTTGTATTATTCATTATGGTCATAAAACATGAGAATAATTGATAATTTATATTATGATTATTCAAAACAAGGAACCCATTTTTTTAACTTCTTTTCATATAATTATACAAATATAATTTAAAATAAATCTCACAGTTGTGATGAGATAGTATATTTTCAAGGGAAAAAAGTTCAAAATATTATAGAGTTTTAATATCAAAATTAAACATTAAATTTATTCCAATTACCTACATTAGAGTAATAGATATATTATTGAACTAAATTTATTTTTAAAAACACCCTTAATTTTTTTATGTTTATAAGATCAGTAATATAAATAAAAATTCATAATAAAAATCAATATTTTTTTCTATTCAATGAAATTTTTATCTATTCATCGAATTATACAAATTTCCCTAAAACTTATGTTTTCATGAAAATATTAAAAATTGGGATTATTTGTTAAAAAAATTGATGAATTGTTAAAATAGTACATTTAATATTTTTTCAGAAAATATAATAAAATTGATTTTATGGGAAAAAAGTATTTTCGAATCAAATAAATTAATTTCTAAAAATTTTGTTTTTTATCAATATTTTATTCATATAAAACATTTATTCATCATATTTAGGAATTAATTATTAATATTAAGATCTCTATGTTTCACGGTTATGCTATAATAGTTGTATTAAAATAATAAAAATTATTAATATATCAGAGTGTCTTATAATCCATGGTTGCAGTTTACATATGATAAACATGGTGTATAATGTAATACAAGCCTAACTATGTATTGAGTGTAATGAAAAATAATGAAAACACTTAATTTATTTTCAAAAATAACAAAATATCAAGGTAATTTAGTTGATTCTCCTTATTCAGTTAATTTTTTATTTTAAAAAATACTAATACACATTAATTATAAAATGGAACACCTTCCAATAACAACATTAATACTATAAGGATGTTTTTCTTGAAAATAATATTCCACATCCCCAACATCATTATTCACGCAATAGAGATGTTGGTATTCAAAAAATAGTAACCCTATGATCATTATTAATATATTCAATAGAGGATTATTTAAGATAAGATAATCATCTTAATAAATCCCTTTCTTTTTATTTCATAAAATTGAACACTCAATTATATATTAAAATGATCTATATAATATCAACTGTATCTCTCATATATAGATAAGTAATTATATTTATGAAATAAAATTTATCCATGTCCTCTTACATGAAATCGTAATTGAAATCACTAAAAGTGTATATATTGGGATACTACCTTGAGAATAAATGAAAATCATTTTACCTAATAACATAACATGATTTGATATTATTTCACAATAAATGTGGATGGTTTATCTTTTGGATCAATTGTGGGTAATTTAGAGTGGTTGAATGATTGTTTTCATCAAGTTCAGCATATTTTTTCTCAAACAGAAATTCAGAATAGATCCCACATCCATGACAATGTACGAACCTTCTGTCCAATGTTATGTCATCAATTATGGTATCAAACTGATGGATATTAAAAAAATCACATTGTGTGATAGGATGGGAATACATACTCATTGAATCCTTTTTATGGGAATTATATATTATTCATGGAATCTATTATATATTTAAGTTATTTTCCTGAAATCCTTCCTTATCCCAGATATGGGATTGAATGTCCCTATAATAATGAGTTGACCAATAACATGTCTTGATAATAAAATATATATTTGTGTCAGAGGTTCGGTATTATTCCCCTATTAATTTAGGATTCTTTATTTTATATCAATTTCCACAAACTCTACAGTTTATCACAATCCTGGGTAGTAGTATATATCCAGGTTATGGGGTTGATTCCCAATGAGTAATCCTACATAGCCCGTGAGAACTAGAGTTGAAGCACAAATAGTTCATTTGATGTTGAGTGAGGTTAAATTATAGGACTATACTATTTTTTAATGTCATGTATGAAGCATGTTAATATAGTGCTCAATCCTTTAGATGCATCATACCTATCTAGTTAAAAAAAATAATCAATGTCCATGTAGTTCATGTTAAATGCATCAGTGTCATAAATAACATGAAAATTGATGAATTAAGGGGTGGGGGTATGTATGAAGACCACCACTTTTGATACATTATCTTTATAAAACATTTCAGGAAAATAAAAAATTATAAAATCAAACATAGAATGATTGTACTAGTGTACTGCCTTTGGAAACATGGAAATATAAACATGGATATATAAGTGAGATACATTTTCTCCCATTATGTTTTTATTTAATAACATCCTTATCATACACATAATTCATATTATATATCTTCATATCCTTGGGAAGGATACCTAAAAACATGTTTCATGAAATTCTTAGTAAGAGTAATAAAGGGAGATATGTAAGCATAATCGTGAGCATAATGGTATGATAACATGATCCTGAAAATATATGATCATTCAAAATATGTCAATGATCATGTACATTAATCCTGGAATAAATAATTATTGTTTGTAGGAGGTAGTCATAAATAAATTGTGACCTTCTTCCCTAAAAGAATAATATAGGAATAAATAATTGAATTTTGGAAGACACATATGAATAAAATATGATTTACATAGTATTAAAGGAATCACCACTAAAGTCATAATGGTAGTATGGGTTCACTCATCAATCCATCCTGGGAGACATGGATCACTCCCAAGGACTTCATAGGTGCATGATTTCTCTCCTTATACCATATTGGATGTAATAGTGCACTGACATGGCCATCATAGTAGTCAAAGTCAATTCCAAAGACCATCTTAGTATTTCTAATGAGATATAAATCTATACACAATGCATTGGTGAGAGATATAAGTACCATCCATCTCATAAAAAAATCAAACATAAATTTCCAACATGATTAGGAATAATCATTTGAAAAACCATGATATAAAATTAGTATTGTAAACTGGAAATCACATCATTGTCTTTGGATAAAATAAAGTTTTCATATTAATGTAATCATAAACATAACCTATCAAAAGAAGAGTGTTTCAAAAGAATATAACCTGTGAAATAGAAACATGTTTCATAAAAATTATGTCCTAGAAACAAAATCCATTTATATAAATAATAACCATTGAATCAATCAACTCCATCCCCTGACCAATTGGGTTACAAATACAGATGTTATCTTAGATGATATATAATATGAAAAGATCTTTTAAAAAATCATGAATACAATATCATTTTTTTTCATTGAAAATTAAATTTTAAATCGTAAAAGATTCTTAAAAACTTATTCTTTGAAAAAATATTTGAAAGAATATAATGTATACATTAAAAACATAAAACATTTGAAATATCCATTTTCATTGAAATGGGATTCCAAGATCTTTTGATTTTTTTTAATCATGGTTTTTTATTAAATATATTTTAGACTAAAGAGAGAGACGGGCATGATTTACATAAAAATGTTATCTTATGTTCCAAATAGTGGAGAAAAATATTTAATAGAAGAATATATATCTAATAACTATAAGAGAAGAAAATTCATTAGTTTTCTTGAGATATGTATCATGATATTTCATTAATTATATCATAATCATAAGAAATAATGAAAAGCGGCGAGATAGTCTCAATTAACTCTTAGAACATAGTAACAAAGGATCATAATCTACATATAGGAAAAGGAAATTATGTGAGACAAAAATTATCATGAAACTATGTAAAATCATGATATAAAATGAAAAATTTAAGTAAATACACCTCTATTTAGAAATTAAGTGCATAATAAAACATCAGTATCAAAGAAGGAAAATTGAGACAAAACGATTTCACCAATTTATAAAATTGAAAAAAAATCCACATGAATGAAAAATCATAAAATAGATATGTGAATACCCATAAATTTAATTAGATGATACATATAATAAAATCATGGGTCATACATACACAACACCAATGGAATGTGTGGAAAACATAAGATGTATCAATAAAAAGCGAGATGAAATCCCATTACCTTGTGTCTTGACACTCATCGTACTCATTAAAACCAACTTTATAATATATATACATTTATTAAAAATATTTTATATAACCATTTTTAAATATATAATAAAATATATGGTTTCATTATGACCTTATATTACCCTCTAGTTTACTATCATATGTTAAGGGTTCACTTCAAATAATATAAGTTGTGTTCTTCCAATGTGTCTTAATTTGTTGTATTGTTGGTGCTTATATTTATACCATTATTACCAAATTTAAAACATGACATCAATTAAAATACGAATCTGGTATATTTTTATTGTTATAAGCTATAGAATATATATGTGAAAAATGGCATAAACCATTTATGGAGATGGAAAGCCGTACATGCGCATGAATGTTATCCCTGATTATATATTCATATTAAAAGAAATAAATAAATGGAAATATATATATATATATATATTAATATCATTATTACTATATTATTATTATATAATATGTTTAAATATATCATATATATTCAGTAAAACCATCCGTAATACATTTTATTTAGTGTATGAATGAGTTATATCGCTCTGGGGGGAAGGTATTGGACATATCTTTAAAAGAAATTATCCTGTATACATCAAATTGATAGTTAAAATCAATGAGTTTTAAAAAGAAATAACTAATCTTACAGAAATAAAAAAAATATTATCTATGACATATAAAAATATTTTTTTATCATACTGTCTTCTACATGATGCGGTAAAGAAAAAATGAACAGTCATCATTTAGTGAGGTGGTAGTTTGCCGTATACGTAAACAATATGTTCATTAACCAGTAGACGGAAGTGATTGTCAGTTTAATATGAAACATTTTCATAAAATAGACTATTATATTTAGGATAGTAGTTTATTTATAAACTAATCTAACAAATAGAGTGGAGTGGTGAAGAAGAAAAATAAAATAATGTATCTTGAGAGATTACGTTACCTCTTAATCGGGTATATCCTTTTGGATTGGGTCAAAATGCTTCCAAGGGTATATTTATTCCCAATGGGATGATTCTGGGAGGATGGGATTTATATTTCTATGTGGGTTTTTATGATCTTGTTCAATCCTATGTTGTTTTAATTTTGTGAAGAAGAGGGTGTGTTAGAGGCCTTTTATAGGGAATGGAAATGACTCAAAAGGTATTTTTGAAAACAAGTTCATTGCACCCTTGTTTTTACAAGAAAATGTCATACCAAACCATTAAAACCCAATAATTTATGGTTATGGTTCAAATAATTTCCATACAATGGGGTTTAGACAAGTTTCTATGTTATTTTGGGTCTGATAATTATGGTTTACTCCAAAGTTTATCATAACTTTTCTTTAATCATTGTAATTAATTTTAATTATATTCAATAATATTTTTAGTAAAATATTAATTTGACAATATTATAAATTATAATATATTCAGATTAAAAATATGGACTATATTTTTTTAGAATTTTACCATATAATTGGATGAAATTAATTTAAATCAAATCCCATAGTCGGGTCAACAATGACAGTATTTAATGTAATATTGATCAAAACATTGTGATGTTTTTATATTCAATTTCAACATGAAATTGGTTCCAATTACCTAAATTGGATTTACTGGAAAAAAATTAAATATAATTGTTATTTTAATAAAATTTAAAATATAATTTAACCCTATAATAAATTTCAACAAAAAAAACTATTTTGAATGAAATCGTATATTTTTCAGTAGTCATCAAAAAATGAGGTTTCTCATAAAATTCTCAAAAATAATTCCTAAGCTAATTAGCACATACTAAATTAAGAAAATAATGTTTATTTTAAAAAATTATATTCCATAATGCCTCTAAA
Source organism: Viscum album (assembly GCA_963277665.1). NCBI lineage: Eukaryota > Viridiplantae > Streptophyta > Magnoliopsida > Santalales > Viscaceae > Viscum > Viscum album. The sequence goes on along the minus strand of OY728161.1, from coordinate 909,655,701 downwards.
GTTAATGTTATTATTTTTTATAGGATTCCATTAAAAATAATTTATTCAATATAATATTATTTTTAAACATTTATGGACTTTAATAAAAATAATATCTTTTATTATCAATGTGTTTTAATTATATAAAAAATTATAAACAATATTTGAAATGTAGTTATTACATTTAATATTACTATTTTTAACAGCTATGTTATCATTATCTCATTTAAAAATTTACATCAATAAAATGATGTTTTGTAGAAACATTCATGTTGTGTGTACGGTATACCTAGTTAGTGTTGCCGGTAACATACACCAAGTTAGTTTTTGTGAAATTTATAAAAACTAAATGTTTTGTGTAACTAACACCTATTCCATGTGGTGAAAACTAAATGTTTTACTTCTATCATTTCTAGACATAAATGAAAATTTATTTTATTTGAGAAAAAGGGTCAATATAAACTCGGGGTGTAAATTCTACACCAAAAAAAGAAATCATTCCCTTCAAATTTTCCACTAATGAAAAATATGATCATATTGTTGCTTCATCATATCCTCAATTTCCCGCGATGATTCCTCTGACTGGTGATTTCTCTAGAAAACATGGACCAGGTTCAGTGTCTTGTTTCGGAGAACATTCTCAATATGCTTTATAATTTCAACTTGTTTCTACTCATAATAATGTTCAGGATCTAGTTGTATGCCCTCTGAGATCATTATATGACAAGTTGTTGGTATATAATTTCTCAATAGAGTTACATTGAACACATCACATACTTGATAGTGATTTTGGAGAACTTCTAAATGATAGTTTGCCGTCCTCATATGATCAAGAATCTCAATGGTGCTAATATTCCTAGGACTTATTTTCCATATTTTATCAATTATCATTACATTAAATGAAGTTGAGATTTGTAGAAACAAATTTCCACCAAAATATAATTCAAAATCACATAGACATTTAACTGCATAACATTTCTACTGACATTAAGTTACCTTGAAATTTTGATAAATGTGTCTAACCTTCATGAAAATTTATTCACCAATGTCATGACCCAATATCTTACTTTATCAAACATCATCCAAACACATTCGATCTCCAAATTTATTCCAAAAAAGAGATTCATATGGTTCCATATTAATCCTCGAGTAAAAGCAATTATTGTTTGAAAACTCAACCAGACAATGGTTTTGATCCCAACCACCTAAATGTTTAGAAAAATATCGTAACATATCCCTAGGGTTGGAATTGTTCTTTCATAATGAAAATTTATATGGGCCTGATAAGTAGTGATCAAACTCATTTATTTTTTATGTTCTTATTGAAGATTATACTCTCAATTGGCGGAAATCCTTAGATCCGGATATGATACTGTAAAATTCGGTAGGACATGTATCCTTTTCACATAATTTATACCTATGAAATCTAATCTAGTGGGAAGACTAATCAAATAGTGATGATATATGTTGACATCGTATGATGATAAACTACCACCCATATAACATTAAACCCTTTAGTGGTTTTATTTTTTCCAATGCAAAAATATATAGCGATTTTCTCCGATTTTCATTCTTTTATAGGTATGGGATGAAAAATCACCATTTACATTGGTTTTTTATCCTTAACATGTTGGAATTCCAATCCCCGAGATACAAACTCTATGCTATCTCTCTTCATGCCATCACACAAGATTTCTTATTTCAAGTCCCTGTACATATTCATACTTCTCGGTTAAATAGAAAATGATGAACTATGAGCTTACTCTAGCATCTCCTTCTTCAAATATATTCTTGAAAGAATAGATACACAGTTCTAGAACATTATCATTCCATCCTGATGAAGGAAAAACATTAGGAAATTTCTAAATTTCATTTATTTGTAAACATCTTCCATATGTGACTCCTCAATATTTATATTTATAGAGGTTTTATCATTCATTGGATAAAGAAAATACTATTTCACTTCCATCAATAATTCTATATCTATTCTTTGAAAATCCCGAAATATTGTATTATTTTTTATCATCATCATGCATAAGCTAGCATGATCCTTCCAACATAAATAATCCACTAACTTGTTTACTTTCCTAGGGTATGTATTAAGAAGTCATAATCCTATATCAATTATAACCTAATTATGCTGAAAATGTCTAAATCCTTATATGTGAGTGTATATTTTAGATGTTTATAATCAGTATATATATCATATTTTTATTCATAATGATATTTAATCCATACCTTTATTGAAAAAACTATCACCAGTAAGCCCAAATCATGTGTTGTGTGATTTTTTCAACAAATCTTTAACTAAAATGAGGCCCAAGTGATAACCTTGTTATTATTCATAAGAAAACACCCAAATACCATCTTTTATAAATCACAATATATTACAAACCGTTCTATACTACAGGGTAATGTAAGCACTGGTGCACTGACTAACCTTCTCTTAAGTTCCTTTATTTTTTTTTTCATATTCATCTATCCAGAGGAACATGACACCCTTTTGAGTTATCATGGTTATATGATTATAATGTCATGTGAAATTCTCCACAAAATATATATAATATATTTCTAATCATATAATTCTATAAATTTCAATCTTCATGGTTATTATAGGGCATTATTAAAAATCCTATGTATTAGATAGATCTACTATTATACCATATCATGAGATTATGTGACCCAAAACTAAAACCTTTTGCATATGAAATTGAAACTTTTTTATTTTGAATATATATTCTCTTTCCATAGTGTATTTACTGCTGTTTTTAACTGATATTAATGGAATTACTTTCTTATTTAATAGATAATAACAAAATCAATAAACACACCCACAAATTGATCTAGGTAATATATAAAGAATATATTCAATAAATCCATGATGATAATAGATTAATTAGTATGAAAAAAAGTAGTCAATATACAATCAATGTTTTCATATCATGTACTAAATTTCATGTTGGTTATATCTTCTTTATGGATCTTCAATTGTTGATATCTATAATAAAGTTAAATCTTGTAAAAATATTATGATCTATGTTGTTGATCAATAATATCTTTAATATGGAGAAGAAGATACATGTTATTGATTGTTATCTTGTTCAACTCCTGATAATCAATGCAGAGCTGCATTGATCCATCTGCCTGTTTCACAAAAATAACCAGTCCACCCCAGGAAGACACACATGGCTAAATGAATCCATAATGATGGTTTTCATGGAAATTATTCTTCATTTAAAAAAACTCAATTGGATCCATTCTATAAGAAGTCCTTGAAATTGGTTTGGAACCATGTATGAGTTAAATTGAGAACTCAAATTCACATTTTTGTGTTAGGATATAAAAATCATCCGGAAAGGCATCCAAAAAATCATCAAAAATAGGCATATAATTGAGGTCAATTTTCTCCCCAACCATTTGAGATAAAAACCCATTTAAAATAGGAATAAATAACCATAAAATTTATATAATCTCTTATGTATGTTCATTATTATTTTCACATTTATGGATGATCATAGGAGGGTTTTGAATATCAATTGTAACAGCCCATCTATAACAATTGAATTGTGATTTGTGTACTGAATGAATATCCATGCCCATGATGACATAAAATTAAACCAAAAGAATAATGATAAGATTTGAAAGAATCATATTTAATAATCATTAATTAGAGAGGAATTATATACGTGAGATTCAATAATCATTCCATCAAAGGTTCTCTCTACTAATTTCACATCTAATTGTTTTGGTCGAATCATAACACAGTTATTAAATTGTTTAGATATGAATGAGTGGGTAGATACATAATCAAATATGACATTAGTAGTCATATAGTGGATGATAAGTGTATCTTTCATGATTTATTTATCTAATCCCTCAATAAAAATAGATATTGCATGTCATTTCCCCCTATCCACTAACATAAGAGGTTGTTGATGATGCTCATCATCACCAGACCATCTGTTTTGGTAGTTGTTATAATAATGCATGTTCTCTATACACGGTTATCACCAAATTGTTAGAGGTTCATTCTATGATAGTTTTCCCCATTCATAGCCTTATAAAACTTCTTCCCACTACTTTACCATTCATCTTCCCAACGAACGTCAATTCAATGCTTAAAAAATTGATTAGAGTCTTTAAGAAAATATCCTCCATTATTCATCCCACACTTAGCACATAATGGGATGCTCATCTTCATCTCTTCTTGGTTATTTTATTTTTATTTAAACTACATCTTCCTATTCTTGACAAAACCATGTGATTGATACGTGATACCAACCACCATTTAAAACATCATTTCAAAATCCACATTTTATTCATAGCTAGTAATGTCAAAAACCCATCTAAGACTTGGATTTATGCCACTATAGAACCTATCAACTTTCATGTTGTGTTGGATGATATGTCCTGAAGTGTACCTTACTTGTCTCATGATGTTTTCCCTTTCGGATCCAATAGATTCCTTATCCCTTTGCTTCAACTCAAGGAACTCTTTTTCCACCTTAATATTGATACTCTGATGAATCTTCTTATTGAAAAATATGTTCTTGAACTCATCCCAATCCATCTATTTAATATCTTATTAATTCCTTTTATTATTGATTAATGTGCATCATAGGTCCGATTCACCTTCTAATCGATAGATAGAAAAAAAGAATTCCACATGCTCTGAACACTAGAGAATGGAGAATATCATTTCATTATAATTGATCTATTATTTTGAAACAAGTGGATTAGAAGACCAGTAGTTTGAAGTTGGATGTTTCCTCATGAACGAATCAATAAAATATTTTTCTGGCCATTTACCATTTATAACACCACCATTAAGCATTGCTCGATAGAGGTAGGTGAGCATAACAACAAGTTTTTTGTATTCTAACACCCATGGTATTCAATTTCTCAGGAGGATAGTTATTTCATTTTCCAGCACAATCACCATCTAAACAGTTCCATCATGTTCCAACCATTGACTAAAACTAAAATCATAGAGAAAAATTATGTAATCAAAATGAGGAGCCATATCATCAAGAAAATTAATTTATAGGATATATAGTTTATGACACTTTCCATAATCTATGACACCATAGGTTTCTCGTAAGTTATTCATAGGAAACATATATTTAAATACTTCATGATTGTTCAGGAAGAGTTTGTGAATTAACATAGTATATCACCCAGGAGTGTTAATCCAAGTGTGTAGCAAAGCCCGTTGTCATGTACCAGATTACCCTGAGTCAGGCCCCAAACATTTGGTCAAAGTTGTTAACCCTAGTTATATTTGTGACAGAGCCACATACAACTATAGTATGTAGATAGGGATGAATTTATAGGAAACCAATCACTCTATCCTATTCCATAATTTTAGCACATTTTTTATGCTTTTCCTTATCCTTATAAATATCCTTGGACATATCCTTCGGGTTCTCACTATGGTTTTCTCATCCTAAATTCCAAAGGATATGTAAACATTTTCTCTAATTCTATTAATAGAAATATTCTCTTTTCATAAATTAACATTATATATCATTTTCAAAATACTAAAAACATTTTTTTAATAGAATCATAATTACATTACTTGTCTTATGTATTTGAAATCATAGGAACATAAACAATGATACATAAGTGAGATACACTATCTTTCACAAGGTTCTTCTTCAATAGAACCTTCCTTATACACAACAAACATAATACATACCATAATAATATCGGGAATGAGGCATAAAAAGTGGTGAGATCAAATTTTAAGTAAGGGAAAATAAGGGAGATAAGTAAGCATTATCATGATTATATGGTTATGTGAAACACCCTACAATTCCACATAAATTTTCTATAAAATCAAATGGAATTATTTTGAGGTCATGATCTGAGACGACACGTGATTCCATGACCTAGAGTGGCTATAATGTATTGTCAAACTATTTTTAATGTTCATTAAATAAGTGTTCGATTGGTTTTTCTATAATATTTAAACCGGTGCATGTATCATAAATCAGAGGGCACCGTTGAAGCCATAGTGTCTAAAATTTCCTAGGAAGGGACTAACATCGACCGTTGCAGTTTGACCTAAAATGATAGTTTTTGAGACATTGAGAGGAAAAATAAAATAACAAAAAAAGTTATTTTATTATTTTCACTCCATATTTATGCAAATACTCATTAGAGTAATGGTATAACAATGAGGCGGTGATGAATCCATTAATTTACCTCAATAATGAATCATCATGTTGATGCTGAAATATGCAACCTATCTTCCTTATTTAATTAAATAGGGACTCCGAGTTGATGAATAACCCTATACATCCTCTGATGAATGGTGATGGTATCCCCTCCAATGAATAATGATTAAAAATTCTAAAGATATGATGATACCATTGGAGAAAGAATCAGAACTAGATATCGACAAATATCATGGAACAATCATCCTTGAATGATCACTTTTCCTAGGTAGGCGTTTAAATATTATAGAATCCATTCCCTCATTCTACCCTCTAAACGAATAATCTGGATCAAATCTCAAGCACAATGATCCGTTAATTGATTCATCTTGAAATATTACAAAACATATATTGTGGGATTGGTATGGGGATACAATCTCACTGATTAATATTTATTCGTTATGATCCTAATAAAAACAACAATTCTGTGATGAAATAAACAATGTACAATATGTTTATTGGGTGTTATATATGATCAACCCTCTCCCTATCTATCTATGTTCTTTGCCAATAGACACACGAGGACTTTTGAGATCATAACCAGGGGGTTCCAAAAGAGGTCGTACCCCTGCTGTGCTGAAATAATAGTTTGGAGTATGTTGTAGGGACAATGATTCCCCATGGAGCCTGGAAGAATAAACTGATCCTGAAACTGACCCCCAGATAAAGTCCAGTGTCCCGCGGTGGTGGTTGCAGGCGGGAGGCAGTGCACACCGGTGGCACACCAAGGCTACAGATGCCACAACCAGCATGGGTTGTGGTGTTATAAGGTGGTAGCGTCGGATGGGCGCCACGTCAGGTGGAGAAGCCTGCAGCGTTCACTGTCATGTGGTCCAAACTAGACCATGCGTAGAGGTAGGGGTTCGGCCTCAGCCAATCGTGTGTCTGTGAAAATTGGACGCCATGAAGCGTCCTGCTTGAACCCAAGCATGCCAAATGTTGCAGGCATGGTTAATGGTGTCAACCATGATGATGGGTTGCCCGAGCTTGAAATGAGCTGGCCCAAAAATATCAGGTCAGATCTGATGGGAATCTAGGTTCATGGGAAGCCTGGTTGGTCAGAACCGGACCGAATATGTCAGACCAGACTGGATGAGAAAAGGGTCATTGTGTGACCTAGTGGTTTGGACCCACGACCGAACCGGGCCAGGTATTGCATGTCCCACTGGGTCTGGCCAATGGGCCACGGTACACATGGTCGGCCAAACCTGGTCATGTCATGTGGGACCCCATGCTAGGTTGGTCGGGTCGGTCTGACCAAGTCAGACCAGGCCTAGATGCAACCTACTCTTGTTTACTAAAACACCGATATCATTCATATCGTGCGTCTTATTGACGCACCATCTTAGGCGTTGGGACCTCTACGATGAGACTATCCAACATGTATACACTTTGTTAGTTTTCATTTATGTTTAGATACAAAAAATTTATTAGGGAATAGATTATCCCAGGATAAAGCATGATGGAGAGTAGTAATCCTTAAGATGGATGTGACATGAAGGACATGACATGTGGGACCTCGGTGGTCAAGTAGCTGAGCGGAGATCTTGGGTCAAGTTCCATAGTGGACCTTAGATGTACATTATCCTAGTGGACCTTAGTGGCCTAGTAGGTAAGCATACCATAGTGGTCTAGTATTGAAGTGGCTCTCAGTGGTCCAGTAGCTCATCAAACATCAGTAGTCATGTTTCTAAAAAAACAGTAGTGATCTAGTAGCTAAGAAGTCCTTAGTGTTCTAGTAGCTCAGCGGACCTCTGTGTTCAAGAAGTAGATGGGGCCATAGTGGTCTAGTTGTTGAGGGATCCATAGTGATTCATAAGGGATCAGTCCCATAGTAGTATAGGATGATTCAACATTATAGATGATAACCATACTTTCAATACATTGTGTTATTCCTGGGGTGTGTTGTCTTTTCTTTGTGATCTTCCATTATAATAATTGTTTTCTGGTTTTGGGTCCCTACTAAGCATTCTGTCCCACACCCCTACACTGCCTTTGCCCACTCATGTCATGTCTCATGCAGGTGATTAATGCTTCGATGGAGACCTTGGTGTTCCGGGACAAGTTTGTACTCAGTGAGAATGGATAGATAAGCTTACTTCTATGCCTACAATAATCTTCCATTTATCTAAATTTTTAGTATAGTCTTGAGGAAATGGACCTCGGTAGTTGTACATTATTGTTTTGGGCTTGTATTCTGGACCATATATACATTCAGTTTGTATTATAGTCTCAATAGTTTTCTTAGTGACAATTGTTGTTTACTTTGTGTTTCCTTTCTACAGTTAGATCATTGTGCATGGGTACAGGTTTAATTAAAATTCTTTACCTTTTTTTGATATGACTTCTTGGTTTTAGTCTCCCACCTTGGCCTATTGAAGGTAGGAATGGGGTAGTCACGACACAGGCCCTAGGGGATGGGTCCTAACAATGTGTTATAAGAGGGTGGTCAGTTCAACTAGAAAAACTAAGAGTCTATAAACTTATATTGGGAAAATGTGTTAAGTTTTTCGATTATAGATTTCAGGTGAATGAGTCCAATATTTTTTTTAGAATTATATATCAATAATCATGGACCCTAAATTTTGCATTCGAAATCGATACATAAAAACATTGGTTCAATGCGTCTTTGAATGTTTTCTCATGATAATTCTATGTTAGAGCTACCTCTCCAGATTTAATATATTAAACATGATTCTTTTTTATCTATTTCAGGATGCCTCCACATAGACAACCAGAAATGATTCTATTCTATGACCACAAGGTTTGTCCAGAGTGTGATGAGGCATCGGTACAAGGACAATTTCCTGAGATAGAACCATTGGTTGGTGTCGCAGCTTTACCATTTCTCTTTGGTCAGATGTTACTACTAGTTCTACTGGTAGAGGAAACATGTTGGCATAGTATATTATAAACGTTTCTGAGATTGATACCTCCGATGGTTAGGGGAGAGATAAAAATACTAAGTTCGTTGAGGATTGGCTATAGGCTGCGACATGAGTCTTTTTCTTAGTGAGAATGCCACTTGACTAGATGGTAGTACTAGCAGAGAGCCTTCTGTAGGGATCGATAGATAGATGATGGAGTTTTATTATATAAACCCATGAGGGGTCAACTCCCACTTAGTATTACTTTGAGAAACTATTCACAGAAGTGTTTGTCCCAAAATTTTTTCACTTAGTGTGCATATTGGAGCTACTCCACCTACAACCGGGAAGCCCAATAGTGGATGAGTCCTCTGTGAGGATCACATTCTGCTCCATTTTCTCTATATATATGGTTCATGAAACTTTCTTCAGTGCCCATATTATTGATTAGGAACTCTGATGGGAGATCAGGGCATCGATGATTACCCTAATATCCCTACGCTGGATTGGGTGCTAGAGCACTCTCTACATGTGGATATATTTCTCACATAGTTCGAATCGACAGTGGGAGCTACCACTGGGAGACATGTTAGTGAGTTATCTTTGGTAGATAGATGAAAAATTAAACAAAGGCTTATGTAGTACAGAATAATCGGAGGAAGTCCTGAGGACTTAGGATTGGTTGTATGAGGTTTCTGGTGGCGTATGAAGTCATCTGAGGAGTATAGTTTTCTATGTGGGCATCGGGAAGGGGAACATGATTCATGATTGACCAACTCACTATATCAAGGACCGAATGATGGTGGAGGGACTACCAAGGAAGTGAAAAAATAGGATCGTGGAGGTATTCCAAGAGGGAATACGTGGAAAAGGAGTTGGAAGAGTGACATGAGGTGGGCGTAGGAACAAGGTACTTCCACCACCACCTCCAGTTGGTCAACCACATGCCCTAGGATCATGTGGCCATCAGTGAGATCAACTTTAGGCAATCGAGGACTATGGTCCTGACACACTGGAGACGATATGAGGCAAGATCTATTTCATATCTACATTAGCTTCAATTATTATATACATAGGATCCATTCAATATTCTCATTCCATAGACCTCCTTCTGATCAGGGTGATTCTGACTAATCTATTGGCTCAATCCTTATGATTAGTGACTACTGCAAGAGGGGATTCGATGATCACACACTAGTTCTGATAGTGTGATCTTACTCTTGGTGATGATAGCATCAGCTGGGTTCTCCTTGAAGATGCGTTGAGTCCTTGAAACATCATTCTAGGTATGTATTGCCTATTAGAATTTCATGATCAGATCAACTATATTAGATGCATATTATGGTGTGTCCACAAATATGGGAACTAGTTTTACATTGTCTGTGAGATGGGGAATGGAGAATCATGGGATGGAATATCATATATAAGGTTTCATCCTATCATTAAACACATGGATAATATGACCCTCAATGCAGTGGATGAGATGATTCCATAGTTTCCTATAGCGGAGGATGAGTCGGGGGACACATTTCCAAAGTAGTCTCCAGGAATAACTCCTCCCATAGATGTAGAATTATAGATTGATCACAACCCAAGGAAAAAACCAATATCAATACATTCATATCGGATGGATCCCACATAGCTCCAAGAGCATTGGGTTCAATTGGTGGACATGCTGAGGAAGGGGTTAATAAGGCTCATCTTTCACCATGGGCATCCACAGTATTATTTTTCAAGAAGGTTAATGAAAGCTTGAGGATATGTGTGGACTTTCGGTGCCTGAACATTGTTACCAATAAGAACAATTATCCTCTACTAATGATTGAGGTCCTCTTAGATTAGCTAAAGGGAGCGAGATGGTTCATGAAGATAGACAATAGATCAGGTTATCACCAACTTTGAGAATGAGATGAGGACATCTCAGAGATGGATTTTAGATGTTTTTACAACCACTAAGTGTATATATTTATGTTTTTTTGGCATGAATAGCATACATTTAGTGTTCATGGGACTCATGAACATGATCTTCCAATGGTACATAGGCTTGTTTGTAGTGGTCTTCATTGATGACATCTTATGTGCATTCATCATCGGAGGAGGAGCACATGATACACCAGAGGATGGTTCTAGACAAACTTTGAGAGAACCAACATTACAGAAACCTCTTAAATGTTGATTTTTGGATTTAAAGGTCCACCTCTTAAAACATTTCAAATTAGAGGCTGGATTTTATGTGGATGTAGTGATGATCGAGGCAGTACTTGCATGGGAGCCACCCAAAAGTGTTACCAAGGTTTAGAGTTTTCTTTGGTCGGATGGGAACTATTAGAGGTTTTTACCCCAAAATATATAGAGTATATGATCCCCTAACAATGTTGATGTGGAAGGGAGAACAAATTGTGTGGACTAAATGATTCCAGCAGAGCTTTCAGCAGCAGAGGTAGAGCTTGAAGAGAGCTCATATCTTGAGTCTGCCTGATGAGGGCACCGATTATGTGATGATTTTTAACAATTCATTATCTGGGAATGGTTTTTACCTTATACAGGGGAAGAAGTGATTTTTAATGGCACATAATAATTGAGATCGCATTATCAGTACTATACGACTCATGACCTTGAGTTGGGAGCGGTAGTATTCACACTGAAGTGGTACTGAAACTACCTTATCGAAGAATGATTCCTCATCTACTATGTCCACAATAGTCTCATGGATATCATTCCTCAAAATTATCTGAATCTATGATAGCAATATTGGATAGATATCTACTAGGACTACAACTTCTAGATAGTCTATACTCCTAGGAAGGGGAACGTGGTGGAAGATTCTCTTAGCAGGAGATCGAGTTCATAGATAATAAATGAGTCCATATAGTAGTTCTACTCTCTTAATATATCATGCTTGGATATGGTGGAGATCAATTTTCTTTAGTATATTGTATTTTTCCTCCACTATTATAGTGAGTTGTGGAGGTGAAACCCAGAGATACCAACTGCGAGACTACATGTTCCAAGAGGTCTATATGGCGTTCCCCTGATGGATATTCAATATGTGGGGAGCACATCAACATTTTTCAAGGTATTCACCATAGTACCATGTGCGAAGTGGGAGGAGGTGTTGTGTGAGTTCCATACGTCCCATTTTGTTGTAAATCTATTTGTGGCGAAGATGTACTAAGTCCTCAGACCTCAGTACTGGTGGGTTTGGATGAATAAGGTAGTGGAAGAGTTTGTTTAGAGATACCTCACATATCAACATGTGAAGGCATAACACCAGGTTTCACCATGTTTGAGCCAACGCCTTGAGGTTCCATAGAGGAATTGGGATGGGATATCAATGTAATTCTTGAAGATCATACCGCATATGTCATGGGTTATGATACCATCTTGCTGACCATAGAACAACTCACCAAATCAGACCACATCCAACTAATTTGATAACATGGATCTGTAGAGAGCCTAGAATGCCTCTAACTATAAGACATAGAGATACTCCATGGAGTCCCATTTTAGATAGTCTTAGATCTCATTGAAAGATTTACATCTGGATTGTGGATGGGATTGTAAGAGGCATTTGGGGCTGAGATTTGATTGAGTATAGCCTTTCACCCATATATAGATTGTGAGAGAGATCAGACAATACAAAACATTGAGGGCATGCTTCATGCTTGTGTTCTTGATTTTGATCATAGTTGGGAGGAAAACCTACAACTGGTGGAGTTTTTGAAAAACACCAGCTACCACTCCACCATTGGTATGGCACCATTTGAGGCACTATATCAATGACCTTGTAGGTTATAGTTTTTTTGGATAGACCTAGGGGAGATAGCACTAATGGTCCATTGATCATACATTCTTCCACTAAGAAGTTTAGGTAATAGGAGATAAAGTTAAGACTAAATAGAGACAAAAGAAGTCCTATTTTGAAAGGTGATAGGGACCCTTGGAAGAAAAGGACAGGACCACATATTCCATTGGGTATCTTCTCAATGAGGGATACAAAAATTTGGTTGGGGTGTCATATTATCTCTATGGTTCATCGGACCATTCCTGATACTGTGTATAATAGGAGGGGTGGCATACTACATGGCTACACTACCACGATTACAGATGGTGTATGGAATCTCCCACATATTCTAGTTGAGGAGATATGTGCCTGACCCATCTCACATTATCAACCATGGAGAGCTGGAGATTGGTGATGGGGAGACATTCGCGGAGTACCTGGTGGAGACAGAGAATCGATAGGGGAGGATCCTTTGTCGACAATCGACTCATATAATGCATGTTTATTGGATGAATTTTAATCTACAAGAGAGCATGTGGAAGTGGGAGGCTTATATTTGTGCTCAGAAACAAGTATTTTTCATTATCCATTATTGGGATTTTAGGGACATACAGACCTATGGTAGTGAGAATGTAATAAAAATATATATACAGATTTTTTAATAAATTAAATAAAATTATTTTAAAACTATACACTATAAAGAAAATTAATTCTGAGGGATGGAGTGGCCAGAATGTATTTTCAAAATATTGTTAATGTTCATTAAATAATTCTATGAGTGGTTATTTTTAACTTTTAAACCGAGGCCTGGATAAAAAATCAGGTGGCACCATTGAACTCAAAACATCGGGATTCACCTAGGAAGGGCCTAAAATCTTCTAGCATGGGTAGATAGAAAATGATATTTTTCCAAACATTGAGAAGAAAAATAACGTAACCTAATAAAATTTATTTTATTATTTTCTCTTCATAGTTACACAGAAAATCGTCAGCGCTAATGTATGACGGAGAGACGATGCTAAATCCATTAATGAAACTCATTAATGAATCAGTGTGGTGATGCTACAATGCGTAGCACATCTTCTTTCTGTTATTAAACATAGATACTGGGTTGACTAACTAAACTATATTTTCTATAACAAATGATGAAGGAAACCTCTCCAATGATGTACACTAGAAAATCGAAAAGAGGTGATGAAACCCTTAGAGTGAAAAAAAACTAGATATTGATGAATGGATAAGAGAGATCTTCCATGACCGATCTACGTTTCCCAGGTAGGAGTTTAAATTTTAATAATTCCATTTCACCTGTTCTCCCCTCTAAACGAAGAATATTGATCAACTCACTAATAGGTTGATGCATGTATGGACTCTTCTGGAATAATTTTATAAGATTTATTGTGGTATTTATTATGGGGATAAAATCATACTAATTTATATTTATGATTTTTGATCATGCTAACAAGAACTATTCTAGGTTGACATGAACAATTGTCAGTGTATTCAATGGGAGTTATCTATGATCCCCTCTATATCTTTATTCTTCTTCAAAAAAACCCATGAGGTCATTTCAAATCATTTCAGGGGGATTCCAAATAAGTTTGGTCCATAGGTGTGATGCCAAACTAGTGAGGCCACAACCAATAGGAGCCGTAGTAGTGCAATGTGGAGGCCCTATTCGGGGGACAGATCAGGTGGAGCGATCCGCTGGGTAGGCCACGATATGCATTGGAATGTGGTCCACAATGGACCGCGTGCCGAGGGAGGTGTTAGACCTTATCTGGCCATGTGGCTGCATGAATAATATGCCACCAAGTGTCCGTTATAAACCCAAGATGACCCACCGATGCTGTCTGAGCCGATGTAGTAAATTGGGAAATTGGGTGGCCCTGGCTAGAGAAGAACTAGAATACCAAATTACGGGCTGGTCCAGAAGGAAAATCTGGATGCTAGGCAGCACACATAGTTAGAACTAGTCCGACTAAGTTAGACTAGACAGGATGAGCTTTGGGATATTGGGAAAACTGGTGGCCTGGAACCACATATGAACATGGTAGGGTATGGTTAGCCCATTAGGCCTAGCCACATGCCAAGGATGGATTGGGTCAGATGAATTGGGTCGGGTCATGTGGTACCCCCGATCCACATTGTATTGGTCAGTCCGACCTAGTCGGACTGGGCTAGATGCAACTGTAACTTCATTACTAATACAACAATATCTTTCAGACCTGAAATACGATTGATGTACTGTCAGCATCGTTGAGAATCTTGTGTTGTGATGGTCTGTTGGGTATCTTCTATGTATGTTTTTGTGGTAGTCATGATACAACAGATGGCTTGAGGATTATATGCTCTTAGAATCAAGGGTGATAGAATGAGTGAATCCTTTGATTTTAGGTGACACAATGAATATGAAGAGAAGTAACATCATGGTCTAGTAGCCATGTGGACCTCAATTGTCAAGTAGCGCAGAAGACAACAGTGGTCCATTAGATGAGTGGAACTTAGTGGTCTAGTAGTTGAGTGGCCTCAATTGTCCAGCAGTTGAGCAGACCACGATGGTCCAATATCTCATCGGATCTCAGTGGTCCAATAGCTGAGCATAACTCAGTGGTCTAGTAGCTGATTATACCTTAGTAGTCTAGTAGATCAACATACCTCAGTGTTCCAGTAGTAGATCAGACCATACTAGTCTAGTAGCCAAGATAAGATGATTGAATTTTCAGGGATTAGCCCCTCAATAAGGGAAGATAATTTGGCTTTATGACAGTCAATCTAATTTCTATACATTTAGTTTCACTGGGTGACACCTATCTTTGATTTAGGGTCTTTCATTGTGGTCTTTCCATTGTTGTTTGGGGTTCTTTCGATGTATTGTGTTAATCACCCTTTTACAGGCTTTGCCCGCACATATCCTATATTGTTCATGTGATCGATGGTTCAACAGAGACCTCTGTGGTTCATGACCTAGTTGTTCTCAGTGAGATGAGAATGAAGGTAATAATTTTATGTCTACAAGAATCTACCCTTCAACTACGGTTTAGTTTGGATCTCATACACACAGACCATTGTAATTGTACATTCCTTTGTGGTTCTCAGCTTCTATTCTCGCCAATTTTTACATAAATTTTGTATTTTACTCTTAGTAATTATGTTAATGAAAGTTGTGTTTTACATTGTGTATACATTACATTTATTGTGATTTTTGAGTGTGTAACGGTTTAAAATAAATTCCTTCACTTTTTTGTGATATGCCTACTCATTGGTAGTTTATAGACCTATGACTATGGAAGGTAGGCATGGGGTAGTTACGACATGATCCCTCAAGGATGAGTCTTGACAATAAGACATCATGATCATGAAAAATGATGAATTTACCCTTCATATCTAATATCATATACCTTAATCATGTAATAATTCATGATTGTTCATAATACATGAATCATAAATAAATAACGAACATAAAACAAGAAAGCATCACATAGGAATAAAACATGGAATTTTGGAAGACACATAAGAATATAATATGATTTCTATTATATCCAAGTCATCACAGCCAAGACCATCATAGTATTATGGGTTCACTCTCCATAACATCTTGGTATTCATGGTACACTCCGATTGTCATTTTAGTAGTATGAGTTCACTACTTATTGCCTTTTATGGTCATGGTTCACTCCCACGACCATCTTAGTAGTCAATGTTCATTCCAATGGACACCTCAGTATATCTCATGAGATATAAACCGTAACCTAATACATTGGAGGGAGATATATTTACCACCAATATCTTAAAGGGGTCATGGATATATCTCCCAAAAAATCAAAAATAATCATATAATAACACTTAAAATGAAATGGGAATGAAAAAAATCAAATCAAATCATAACATGTGTAAATATTCAGGCTTCACAGTCATGTCATTAGAATCATAACTAGTGAAATGATGTGGCTTTCAAAATCCAATAACCTATCAAAGACAATAAAGATTAATAAATATCAGGACATCAAAACATAATCCATTTAGATAAAGAATTTGTATGTAAACAATTAATTATTCTCCCAAAATTCATGAGTAACACCAACAAATGTTATCTTTGATGGGATATAATTTTTAATTATTTTTTTTAAAAAATCATAATTAAAATATTATTTTTCATTACAAATTGTTTTTTAAAAACATAAATTAAATTTACAACCAATTTCTTGTGAAGAAAACAATGAAATAATAAAATAGAAGCATTAAAAACCATAATTTGTTTATAATAATTTTTTATTGAAAATGGACTTCTGATTTATTTTGAAATCATTATTGAGAATATTTATGAAAACATTGTTTTTGAAAAAAATAGATTTCCAAACGAAGAGATTATAGATTTGATTTTTAATAAAAACATTATATTAATTGCCAAAGCATGAAAACTGGTTGTAATAGATGAGGAAATATTTAATTGTAAGAGGAGAAGAAAATTCATGAGTGTAATTGAGATATGGATCATGAAATTTCATTAATTTATGCACAATCATAAACAGTCATGGAAAGCGACGAAATTTTATCAATTAACACTGAGGACTTGTTAACATTGGATCATACACTCCATGTAAGAAGTAGAAATTAAATGAAACATAAAATATCATGAATATAAATAAATTCAAAATATAACATGGAATGTCGAATATATACACATCAAAAAAGGATTTAGTGGAAAACAAAACTTTAGTCTAACAGAAGGAAATTGTAAACAAAACAATTTCACCAATTAGGTATATTTGGAAACTTAAATATGATGATATAAATATATTAACATGGATATTTGAATTAAAATAAAGTTAATTATAATATAAATTGATTACCATCATGGTCATTACTTTGACCACACAAAATGAATGTTGTACGAACATAGAATGTATCCCAAAAAATAAAAAGTTAGATGAAATCCTCTTACCTTGTGTCTTGAGTCTCATTGTACTTGTTCAAACCAACAGTATAATAAATGTAAAAATAGTATAAATATTTTCAAAACACCTATTCTTATATCTAACACCGTATATGTTTTTATAAAGTCCTTATTTTACCTTCTTGTTAATCATTCTCTGTAAGATTTCACATTACATAATATATGCTTTATTCTTCCCATTTTGATTAATTTGTTATATCATTGTTCCAAATAATTATATCATTATTAAAAAACGTAAAAAATTATATAATTAATTTTTATGTAAATTATATGGTTATTATAATAATAAATATAATGTAAAAAAAATTGATTACAATGTTCAGGGAGATGGTAAGCTGTACATACGCATGAACAATGTTTACGTTTTTATTATCGTATTGAAAGAAAGAAGGGAAAGGAAAAATATGATTATATGTATATCATTATTTTATTATAATTTATATTTAATGCATATAATATATATTCACTAAAACCATATTTAAAAATTATTTGTAGTGTATGAATGAATCATATCGCTTTAGGAGGCAGTAGTCTACATTTCCTCAAACTAAATTATCGTATTTACACCAAATGAGAGGTTAAAATTTATATGTTTTAAAAGTAATAAATAATTTCAAAAAATATCATATGTAATATATAAATTATAAAAACATATATTAAATTATTATTTCCTACATGAGTGGTAGAAAAGGATAAATGACCATTCATTGTTAAGTGATGTCGTAGTTCGTCACAAAGGTAAACAATATATTTGTTACCCATTAGATGGAGTTGAGTGTAAAGGTAGGATTAACCCTTAGAAATAAAAATATTAGTATATTGAGGACAATTCCTTTTTTATACAATAATACAATTTAGGGATTGGAGGGGGTGGATATGGAAAATAAATGAACTGAGCTTGAGATAAGGGGTTGTCTTTTATTCGCGTATCTCCTTCTGGTTTGTGCCCAAAGAATTCTTTGGATTGTTTTCATCACAAAGATAGGATTATAAAAGTAATGAATAGATGTTGGAAATTTAATATCATAGTGAGTTGCATATCCTATCTAGTTTCAGTGGAGTGAATAATTGGGATAGTTTGTGGCTTTTTAAAGGGAATGGAAAGAAACGACTTGATATTTTTGAAGACATGTTTGGTGTACCCACGTTTTTACAAAGAAAAGTCATAAAAAACAACTAAAAATTAATGTAAGGTTAGTGGACATATTAAGGGCTTGAAAATGTAATTTTTACAAGTTTCTATGTCATTTTTGGTCTTAACATCAAGGTTTAGTCATTTGTAATGCTTAACTTTTTATTAATTAATGTAATTTATTTCTAATTACTTTCAATAATATATTTTTTAAAAAAATATGTATACCCTATTAGAAATTATAATTTATTATTATTAAAAATTTGGGATAAATTTTTTAGAATTACAATCAAATATTTGGGATAAAATTCATTTAAAATTTATCCCAAAGTCAAGTCGAAATTGCAGAGTTTTCAAGTAACAATGGTCAAATGTTTATTATGTTTTTATATCCACATTCAATATGTAATTGGTTACAATTACTAGAAATAAATTATGTTATAAATCTAAAATCTAATTATAATTTTAAAACATATTAACATATAATTTTTCCTTATAAAATAATTAGATTAAAATGTATTTTTTAAGAAAATCGTATATTTTTTTACAATTCATCAACAAGAGATGTTTCTAATAGAAATCAAAAAAACATGATAAGGTAATTTGGACATTAAAATTTAAAAAATATAGTTAATATTGTGAAATTAAATTTTTAAATGTGTATAAGATTAATATTATTCTTTTACACATAAGGATATACAAAGCAGTTCATTCAAGGAAATGATATTTTTAAACATATAAAGACATTAGAAAAAATTCATAGGTTTCCTTATCAATATGTTTAATTTATTTAAAAAAATTATATATATTTTTGAAATATAGTTATTAGTGTTCATATTATTATGTTTTATATCTATGTCATAATTTTATCATTAAAATAATTATATCAATTAAATGATGCATCATAGAAACATTGGTGTTTTGTCTAATGTATTCTAAGTCAGTGTTGCATGTAATGTTCATTGAGTTGATGATTCATGTTACATTTTTTGACATTGTACTATGTGTAATTAATTTTCTATTTATTTAATTATAGGAAATAAATGAAAATTAATTTATTTAAGGAAAAAAGGTCCCACAAAGATTAGTTGTTATAATATGTATGGAAAGATTCCCAAAATTACGCCATTTGGAGTATGAACCATTGATTGAATAGGATAGGTAATGATGTTAAAATTCTAAGGAAGGGTCCATACTAGGTGAATCCTCATCATGGTTTTGTTATAATCATCACAAATTTCTATTTCCTTACTAGTCATTCTTAGAGTGAGAAATAATAAATTGTGGATGATTGTACTTATCAAAAGAGAAAAGAATCTAATAGGTATTACACGTTAATGTTACTCTTTAAGAGGTAAGATCACTAATATCACAAAAAATATGATATAGATATTGGTCCTTTGGAATGAATTCATTGTATTATATTTAAAAAAGGAATAAGATTCATATAGATTTGTTTCCCATAAATTAATGATGTGTTTACGGAATATTCGTAGATTATACTACATAGGTTACATGTATATGAACCATTTTTTCAACGTTTGAAAGAAGAGGATGAAAGGTAAACTTATGGGAGGATATTGTTCAATTAGTATATAATTTTTGAGATATGGATGGACTTACACCATAGTGGATGTCTATTAGGGCTCATGCATTGAAAACGTGTCCTATGTATCATTTTTTGAAAATCAATAAGAGTTATCATAGTTAAATTTACCATAAACAACAAATGAATTTGGATAGAGGATTTCACTCAAGGTAATTATTACCATTCATAAAATTTTGGTGCTATGGGGACTTATGCAAAGATATATATCTATGTAATATAAAAATTATTTATGTTCGGATAGAGAGAGAGATATTATAACGATGAATGGTGCATTGAATATGTAGTGTATAACATGGAGGTCCATTTTTGATAAAGGACCAAATATGGTAGAATTATTCAATATCTCTATACTTTTAAAGTAACTGTCACTCTAAATGGAGTACTCGGATTAAGTTTCATGTCTAATGGATTAAATGGTGTATGTCTTTGTGTTTCTACCAGCTATAGTTTACATGTCTTGGGTTTTCATCATTAAATATCCATGTTCTATTCATGGAATACATTTATTGTTTTCATGGCATCTCAAGGCTGATTTATAGACACGTTTTAAGTGTTTTATTGTTATGTAGTGAGTGTCTTCTCAAAATGAGTTGAGTTTCTGGATTTCCAGTCCTGAGTGTCTACCAAACATGATTAAAATTTCCCAATGATAATGGAATAATAGATTTGAAATTTCAATTAGATTTTGGATGATAATTATGACATATATGAGGTTTTATACACGATCACGATACATATTTCAAGGGATATTCATGCAATCAAGGCTTACATATCCAATACGAATTTACATTAAGAGAATGAATTTTCCGGGATGTCATCATATGATCAAACTGATTTGTCCCAGATTCATTATCATGAAAAAACTTTTCTTTTCTCAAATGTATTTAATTTATCCATCTACTTGGTTTGGGATACTTTCATTGTTCTAGATGAGTTTTTTTGTATTACAACACATGATTATAAGTACCTATTTGGAATTTTTTAAAATGATCGAATTGAGATGTCCAAGATATCATCATGGGGAAAATTATACATTCCTAAGATGTCATTGTAGTTTCATGATCATATATCAATGATTACTTTTCATTATCTTTCATACCCATCAATAGCCATATGTGGGTAGTGTGTGACCAGTGAATAATCATGAGATCATTTATTTTTATGTGAGTTATGTGGTATAGTTTCATGAATATAATCCAATTAAATTTTTACAAGGTATAAACCCTATGTATGAATATGGATGAGTCATTTCATGTGTGTGTAACCCCAATAATTTATAGAAAAATTTTTTATGAGTAGGTCTCTCGAGTGAGGGGACTAGATGTGAGCCATGTTGATAGAGGGTTCTAGTCCAATGGATTTCTACCCAGTTTCATGAATTGGGTGAATACTATAGGTCCATGGAAACCCAAGAAAGAAACATGATCGAGGTCATGGTTTTATGGACACCTAATTACAGTTGTATAAGGCTATCACCTAACCAAATTTGTCTCTCCATGTTTCATGGAGGCATCATGTGTGATGAATATACATATTTAGGGATGTGTGTACATTCATCTTGAATTAGGGATGGGTTACTATAATAAGAGGATCTAGTTTATGATTCACATGGTGATTTATGATGGTGTACAGAACCAGGTACTCTCATGGAACAATCACATGATGTTCAAAACATCACACAATCTGATAAATGGTGTTACACGATGGGTCTCGGGATTACCTAGATAATCCATCTGAAAGATATAGCTTATCCTCCCCTCTTATATTTTGTTTCTCCACTCTACTATCCCTAATTCCATGTTATCTTTTCTATGATTTTTTTAATTGGTATGGGGCATATATAAGTGTGGGTAGATGCTGTTCTAACAGCTTTTTATGGTGCACATGCCATATCCACCATCTTAAAGAGATTGTGAAACATCATAATATCTTCATATATATCATCCATGTCACACTAAATTGATTCCCAATTAATTTTATGTTTTAATTATTCTTTAATGATTGGTATTACTTCAAATGGTGGCATTATGAGATCACTATATTTATTTTTACCAATATTATATTGATCTTTCAAAAGCTATAAATTATGGGAAAATCTTATGATGAAAAGATATGTAATTTCTTATTTTAATCCTAAGTGATATAAAAAATTACTTAAATGATCATATCCCTTTTATGATGTTATTCATAGTGATGGATGTGATGGATTCACTATGGGATTTGAATGATCATGTAAATTCTATAATGGATTGGTTGCATTAATGATGAAATTTTTTTATATCATAAAAAAATATAGTATGATGTCTATATTTACGTGCATGGATGTCATAACATTTTCATGTGAAATGTAGTACATATCATGGTTGTGTTATGTAAAGAAGATTTGGTACATGATCATCTATTCATGACCTCTCTTTGTAAATATATCATACACAAAAAACAAATTATTCTTCACAATATAGTCTCATGCATATATTCTGATTGTATTGATAAGTATTCGTGGATATATATCTGATCAAATATCATAAATAATATTATGTGATCGTGTATTTCTTTCATGATAATAATACTCCCCTTAAGCAAAGTAGAAAAACCATCACTAATTCTTAAAGAGTACCTGTGATTCTTTTGTTCACTAAAATACCACAGAAAATAATGTAATGTTTTATGTGTGGTGTCAGGCTAATGAATTCACTCATTATAATAATTGATGATTGATGTACCAATGTGTGTTTAGTGGTTTAGTGTTAGGGTGGAGGAGCTGGGAATTCATGCGACCTTATAATATTATCATGATGGGATAAGGTTGAAGATAATTTCATTGTCATGATTGGCTGAATCAGATCCGTTTGATTGGAAAACATATATTACATAGATATGTTTTAATGTGGGGGAATAATTTCTATTAAAAACCCATTAAAAATTATATTTATGGGGATGGTAAGGTATTCCTAATAAGACAAGTAACTTGATTTGGTTATAAAATGTAATTACTAGGGTCTTCTCCCAAAATTCAATGAAACCAAATCATTGTAGAAATCTATTCTAATGTGTTTCTTACCAATAGCTTAACACTATTAATCAAGTGTGTTCATGGATATGTGAACTCACCAATGACTAAATGTAGTATTTAACTATACTCGATCCCATACATGTTTGATTTTAATTCCCACGTGAGCCCTGGCTGAGCTAGCTAACTGGATTCCCAATCCTATCAATTTTTTTGTCTAGGGGAATCCATAAAAAAATATAATAATTAGTTGAGAAAAATAGATAAATTAATGACTAAAATATATTACATAATAATATATATCCCATGAAAACCCACATCCAATTCCCTAATGAAAATAATATTACAGTTATTTTCAATGAATTCTTATATTCCAAATAATGTATGCGAAAGGGTATGGTTCAAAAATACAGTTTCCATAAAAAACACTCATGGAATTGGATTATTTTAAAATGAAATTAATTCAATTATAAGTTAAATTTTGATATCTTCTCCATGTACATAAACATATAAATTTCATAGCAGCAACATTAGAAGGATAATATCATATCAAAATTTCTAAGATTATATAAAAAATATCCATTAGATTTCAATTATTGATGAAACCTTCAAGGAATTGGGTTTCCCATAGGAATAAAATCTAAAAAATACATGGATACTATAAATTTAGATGTAGGTACACATTTTAAAAATCATTGGAATGAAAATTTATTATTAGTTATAACCAATATAATAGACCTAGACATCACTACATATCCAAAGGTAATGGGAATTATATGATATATAGTTATGAAGAAGGATTCTATGGAGATCATTCTCTTTCAAGTAGGACATGGGTCCATGGATGAATAATTCTATGAAGAAATATATAACATATATTTTTTGTATGTAGAAATTTAGATTTTATAACTTTGTAATTCAATCGTGGTATGAAACAGATTATTTGGTGGATATGTATCAAATAACTGATACTAATGCCCCATTTTAGGAAACAAAACGTAAGAAATTTTAAGAATTGTATGGTCCTATATGGTGGAAAAAATATAATTTAGTTTAAAGGAATTATAGTAAAATATAACATCATAAATTTACTCTGAAATAGTGATATACTGTATTTTTCCTATTGATATGTTTACATATCATGTATGGATTTCAATTTATAGGAAAAAATTGTGGTCCCTACAAGAATTGGGAATATTTTTATATATCCCTTACATTTTCATAATTTTCATATTGGGAAACTGTTTTAGGTGTGTAATTTTATTTTTCACATCCCTTTTATTCGTTTCCAAACAAAAAGGTTTAGGGAGATTTCTATTTCACATGTTCTCAATATTTTCTTGAGAAACAATTGACCATGTCTAGTGAGAAAAGACATTATTTTTTACTAGTGTTCATATTATGAGTAATCAACCATTATTCTACTGTTTCTCTCAAAATTTTTAATTTTAATGTATTCAAATATATAATGTTAATGTGATGTAATTTTGGGTATTCCATCTTGAACCATATATTGTTGTATATTTCAGTCTTCTAGATCATAAAATCTGTTGTTGTAGATTGAGGTCTATTATCATATGCCATTTATTATTTTATTTTACATTCTTCAATCGTGGAACACATGCATAGATAGTTTTTGTTCTTCCATCTTGGAACATTAGTTTTTATAGATTAAAATTTTAAAGATCAAACATTTTAAACATGAAGATTATGTTCATTTATCTTGGACAATCAGTTAATGGTATTAAAGGATGTGTATCCACTATGTGTTCATGAAACATTCATCCAGGATTTTAATATGATGAATGAGTGCCCATAAAGGGTTCTAATAACCTATATTAATAATCATAAACATCCATGAAGAGGTTCGACCCCATTATTCTTTTAGAAAACATGAATGAGTAATTCCCATGATTGGAATTGAATACTTGTATCGTTACCCTAAATATTATTGGTTGATGGAAAAATATTTTGTAATCAATGTCCACTTATCTATTCAAAATATAGTTTTTGTAAGTAACATTTAAATTATCTTGAACTAATGTATATAGAATAAGGATGACATTGTGAGGATTAATAAAATACGCACTATGGTGTTGAGTACCACCATGATGTTACTGTTGAGCATGAGGATTAGAGAAATTTTGATACAATTATAAAAAACCACAATTTTATGGGTGATGTTCCCACATATATGAAATCATAGGTATTAAATTAATCATCATTAAAAGGAGTTATTCAGTCTTTTACTATGTCCATTAAAGATTTGTGATGAATTATGCATCATTAAAACGATAATGAAAGTGGAGAGAAGGATAAAAAATATGGGATCTATCACCCATGTGTAGTTTAATTTGTATTTATGGAGCTTAGGCCCTACACAATTTTTTTTTGAGTCACGTGGTTCAATCCCGCAAAAGAATCCTGAATGTAATATATTATCTAATCACTGAGAAGTGGGGAAATACATGAAGATATAACATCAATGATGTCAAGTATTATTGAATAGTACTATAATGGGTTTGTAAATTTTCTTCGTGGAATATCTAAGCTATGTTGAATTAACGAATAGGGGTTAAAATACTTCCATCAAGAATAAATGAATCCCATATTCCATTTACATAAGAAAATAACTCATAGGATTATGTGGGGACACTTATAAGGGACAAAACATACTCTAGGGAAAATAACTTTTTCATTTAGTAAATTATCATGATAATGTTAGTGGGTTATAGTTGCATTACCTTGCCCTTGTTTATAGTTTTCTATAGGTAAATTGTTAAAAAAATAGGATCCCAAGGTCCATGGTAATCCAAGAGAAGAATATAAACTGAATTAATTGGTATGTATAAATTTATGTATCTAATATATTAAGATGGTCTTGGGAGACTGTAATATTAAATAAGGTATTGAGAACCCCATAATATGTTTTCACTAAGTAATCACATTATCATGATGAATAAATTACATGAATCATTTATAATCATTTCTCCTCTAACGGGGTGGGGGTGTATTAATAATGGATTTGATATTACTTGGGATACAACATGGGACCTTTGAGATTTATACATTTTTATTTATTCTTTATATTTATTTAAAATCCACAGATAATGATTATAGATAGCAGAGACATGAAATTTTTTCAGGAAACCCTTTATAGGTTATCAACCTTATTGTTTTATGTGTCCATCAGTATATTTTTTTGTTCTTATGATTTAGACCATCAATGGATAAATTTTAATGCAAAAATATCATAGACTAATGTGCTTGCAGTTTATGTTCCTGATTTACAAGGACCTAAATGGAGAAGAATGTTACATAATTGCTTAATTTGGATACCTATGGTAAAAATTACTCCAATATCATTTTGGTAATAAGAGTATATTATTTTAAATAACGTGTCATGTTTTTTAAAAGTAGGTGGTACGGTATGGGATACTAATTCCAATAATGATCATGAATTATTCTTAGGTGGTGGGATCTATTGTAATGATGTCAATGATCACAAAGATTTGTAGGACCTCTCTACAAGGAAATGATAACTCTGGCCTATGGATCAATGTCCCTAATACATATCCACATATTATATGGTAAAATTAATATACCCATTATTCATTTAAATGGGTTTAATGATTAGTTTAATCATGATATGATCAAGAAATGATGTGTGATCTATTGATTAAGGGGAATTAAATAATTATGGAAGTACCATGTACATTGGTGTACTAGGGTTAGGATCTTATAGTATTTTGATAAGGAGTGATAATGGGTTATAATTTTCACATTTTAATAATATGTTGGGTGATGTATTGATTGTGATGTTTAAAAGAATATGAGAAGATTTTTTTCCATAAAGGTTAATGTCTTGTTGTAATGATGTATGAGTTGACATGAAATTGTGGATGTTTTTTGTGAGGATTATTTCCACTGTTTGGTGAAATTTATATGTGGGATACAATATTAATCAATGAATAATGTTATTGATGGGTAGCCCTATGTTGGAACCCTCTTGTGTAGATTTATTAATTGTGTATGTAATCCGTAATTATATTTGAATCGTACAAAGTAAGAGTTAATAAATTTTACATATTTTTCATTAAATATATGTATATATAATATTAATGGTTTTTATTCCTTGGTATACCCTTTTAATACTAAAAGGGCAGGAATAATTCCACATTCACATGCTTTTTAAAGATCCATATATGTATCACTGACCCATGGGTAGGGGATAAAGGCTTCATATTACCACCCTTATTGAATCATAACATCAAGGTCTACTATGGATCCCTCTAAATATATAGGGAACATATAGAGGGATAATGAATTACCATATTTTAATTATTTCATGGATGTAAAATATTTTCTACGATCACATATTCATGGATGGGGTGGTCCCATCTATAAATATTTATGTCTTAAAAGATGGATCATATGTTACATAGATTAATGTATTGAAACATGGGTATATCACTGATAAGAGTAAAGGATCATAGAAAATTGGGTCTTCCTTGATATGCATACGTCCAAATGAAAGGGAGAAATTTTACAATGTTGCAATATTGATATTAAAATGGTAAAAAAAAAGAAAATGTGTAATATTGATATAATATGAATATTTTTTAAAAGTTGGTTTACAGAGATTTAATTTCATAACCCATGAATATATATGTTAATTGGGGGTGGTAACTATTTTTTTAGCTTTAATCCCTTTGTAAAGGGGGATTCATATATTTCACAGAGTTAGGAAATTGACTAACGAGATTATGAGGGGCCTCTTCATTGGGTCAAAATATCCTCTAGGTAGAATATCTTTTGCATTGTTTCAATTCACTGTAGAATAATAGCAGGGTCCTTTTTATAAGAAACTAGCCATAAAACATTATGTATTCTTGAGTTATGACAATAATTTAGATTTATCTCACATTGAAGATATTTTCAGGTTTATAGTTTTAGAAAATTTGTCTATAACTCATAAATAACAAATAAAAAATATATATTCGAAAATCTTGTTTGGTATGAATTTTATCCCTATATAATACTATAAAAAATATATCATATTCTATTTTATGACATTTATTTATGATTGTCAAAATGAATTATTCCAATCCTATACTCATATGTAATCCATATTTAAAAATAACAAAATGTGGGATGATAATAAAAGGATTAGTAAGGGATATGAAAATACCAATGATTTTAGTAAATTTATAGACATTCATCACTTATGAAAACCTTATTATGAAGTAAAAATTTTCACCTTGATAATTATTAAATAATATCCTTTTAAAATATTATCATATCTAGCATTTTATTATAATCAATATATTTCCACAAAACACATGAAAAGCATAAAAAATACATGAAGGTAACATGGAACATCATTATAATTGTCGCTAATATTAACGTAAGGACCATATGGTAGACTTCCATACATGTCACTATTACAAATGGAATAGCCACATGACTGAATTTTGTATGCAATGTATTTTAAGGGCCATCACAGACCCACCATTCATTGGGTTTTCATAAAACAACCTATAAATGGTTTATTGTAGAACCAAAAATAAAATTTCATAATATAATAATATAATCATATCACATAAAAGATTTCAACTGTCAACATTTCACTCATTATATTTAATTTTCAATCATACAATAAAATTATAGATAATAGAATAATTAATAAATTTTCAATAACCATTTTGAAAAAAAAATACCTAATAAATAAAAATAAAGTTCTTATTGACGAAAACACTAATTCTTTCAATAGAATCTAAAAATAAAATAATTCCAATACAAGGGGAAATCACCATTGTAGTTTATGTTAAGAATAGAATATTCATTTTTTTTGGTTTTTCAAAAAGTTATGCAAAAATCTTGTTTAAAAATTAATTTTCAATCATATTTTCAAGAAAATTAAAATAGAAATAAAATTATCGTTATAAGAATTTTATATTTACATAAATAAATATTTAAAATAATATCAACATGTTTTCCATGGAGAAAATATAAAGTAATAATGTCTTTAAACATTTTTATTGTGTCATACCACATTGAAATATTAAATCAAAATCCCAATGAATTATTAAAATATTAAAAACGTTACATGAAAATAGATAAAATATCGATATATAATATAAAATGGACAATATTTACAACTTAAAATAAGATAAAAGATCATATATTAATGAAATGACTCATGGAAAGGGGATAGTGAAAAAATACCATACCTTGGGTACAACATGTCCTTTGTTTATTTACCATCTCAAATATTAAATGTATATAATTATCTACTTCATTATGAACCATTATCATTTTTATTTTTACTTTTAGAAACACTTTTTTAAAATTTCTTATACATCTACATAAACAATAATGTATATGTCGGGAGTTTTCACAATATTCAGTTTATGTGTCACAACAAAATTTGTTTCTCACATATGGTCAAAGGGTTTATTATAAGAACATAATTAAACAAATAATCATGAAATAATTATCATATATTTAAATCAAGTACACTATTGAAACCAATCTTGTAATATTTAAAAAAAAAGGAACCAACGTTAAAATACTAGAGATGTTAGGTCGTACACACGCATGAGTGACACTCTATTTTTTCAATGACCATAATGGAAATAAGGTATGTAAAAATTTATCAATAATGAAGGAAAAATATATCAGATATAAAATATTATTTAATCATATGCAATTATATTTATAATAATGGTTATGTAAAATGAATCACATCACATCGAGGAGGCGGTCATCCACACGTCCATGAACAACACTACAACGTTTTCAGTGTGGGAAAAAATGTTCATGAAACAAATTTTAAATATTTAAAGAATTTATGTGATGTCATTAATGTCATATAAAAGTCATTTATATCATATATTATTAAATTATACCATCATTAATATGTTTCAGGTTGTCTGTGAACACATCACATCCCTTTCAGGATACTATGTCATGTATATAACATATTATTAAATTATCTCATCCTTTATATGTTACGTGTAGTCTCTGAATGAATCACATAACATTGAGGATACTGTAGTCCACACATGCATAAATGATTTTATTATATTTACACAAAAAATAAATGTACAAATGAATGTATTATAAAATAATTAAAAATATTAAGTATATATTTAATTTAATATATTTCATATATAAACATTTTCCTATCATAATTCCAATCTAGAAAAATAGTTAATGTAAAAAACAACATTATTTGGGTATGTGTTAGATCGCTATACACAATAAAAAAAAGTTAGTTTCAAATTATATTGTTGTGTGATTAACTGTTTGTTGAACTATTATAAAATAAACATTAAATTATATAAATGATACTAATCTTATTAGGTATTCATGGAAAACCTGATTTGAGTAACTGGAGAATGAAAATAAAATAAATTACCTTAAGGAAGGGTGTTACCTCTTATTTAGTTGGACCCATTAGGTTTTCAACAAAGGGATTCTATTGATGTATTTTATTCTAAGGTTATGATTATAAGATTAGGGGTGGGATTTTTAGGACCTATTTGGGTAGGTAATGGTTTAGACAATATTTCTTGAGTAGTGTAAGGATGTGGTCATGGTAACTGCATTTTATAATGGTAAAAGAGTTGCACTCTTGAATATTTTCGAAAATGAAATTCCACACATGTTATTCCCAGGCCAAGTGGATCCCGTAATTATCCAAAATTAATAAATGTAAATATAGGGTTCAAATATGTCCATCCAATGGGTCTTTAAAAATTTTATAGGTCATTTTTTCGCTTATGTATAAGGTTCAGGTCTTTGTTAGGCTAATTTTTCTGTTAATCTTTATAATTAATTTTAATCAAATTCACTAATATTATTGGTAATAAACAATGTCAGACATATTGGAAGTTATAAATTATGATGATTTCAAATATTAAATTTATTTTTAAAAATTACATTAACATAAGTGGAAATAATTAATTAAAATTTAACCCTATAGATAGGATGTGATAGCGTTTTATATTGTAAAAATGTTTAGAATCCTTCTAGGTTTTTACATCCAATTTTAAATTGAAATTGATTTCAATGACCTGCATTAGTTTAAGTGATATAAAAATAATATAATAACTTTTTTTTTAAAAAAAAATGTTAATTTACTATATTTTTTAATATAAAGAAGAATAATTTTAAACCAAAAAATCGGCATTTTTCATTTTTTATTAAAATATGAAAATTTTCAAAAAAATTAGAAAAAAACTCACAAAAAGTAATTTTTTATATTTTTTATTTCAATAATTTTTTTTATTTTAAATAAATATTATAAAATATGTCAAATTTAATTTTTTAATGGGTCTTCCATTAAAAGGTGATAAAACAACCTTTAAAAACATAAAATTTTATTGATTAAAAATAAATTGATTATTTTTGAAGACTATAGAATTTATTGGATGAAAGGAAAATCATTTTATAAACATGTGTAAATATTATATAGTTATCACATAACATTCCACTGATACTCAACTAGGCAATAAATAACACTTAAAATAATAATATTAATAGTATATTATTGTTCTATATAACTTAGTCTTGCATGCAACGTAATATTCTAAAGAAAAACAATTTTTGTGTCATGTATGTTATTGGATATAAAAACATTTTAAGGATAAATTAGTATATAATTCATAAATATTAATAAATATGATAAATATTTATTATACCATTACCTAGGATATTACATCCTTCCCATTTTTTGAAATTTAATCCCCATAATTTTATTCACATATTGAATAAGTCGGGATATTTTTCCCTCATAGATTTTTTTATATTCCCATTATTCCTATTCAACCATATGATTATTTCATAAAAAATTATCTTGAAAAATTAAAATATTTCTCAAAACATTCCATATGATGTCACAAATATTGATAGGGTTTTCCTCATAATAAATATCCCCATCCATTTAAACAACTCTTGGGCTTAAAACATGATATGATTCTAGTACATATTTTCATAATATTCAAATATAAAATATGTTTTGTTCCATCGATGAACATAGAGTTAATTCCTCTCTATAGGAAACCATTCCAAAATTCTCTTGGATTTTATATGTTCAAATTAACTATGGACTAATCTTCTACTTCTTACCAAATCATATCACACATTTCCATGGAGAAACATTTTAAAATGTATGATCACCTGCCTCAAAAGAAAAAAAAAATCTTCGGTTATATGAATAACTCTTCTTCATTCTATAACCATTACTTATGAGTCACTAAATCAACTGAAAATTCTCTATTATTTCATATACCAGATATGTTCCAATTAATATCTTTTCTCATATGTCATAAAAAAAATATGGTGTTTGAAATCACTTTCCAAATAATTTCATTAAAGGTTCCATATGTATAAGTATAAAAAATGTTATTATAAGAAATGTCACCCAATTAATGTTGTCAATCCCAATATCCATGGTAATCCGTTATGATTGAACAGAGCATATAATCAATGGTCTAAATCTTTATTCTTGGCTTATCCATAAGATTGAGTATTAAAAGATCTAATTAAATTTAATTTAGTACACAATGTATTTTGAAGTTTATTCCAAAAATGGAATGTGAAACTTGAATCATAGTATGATAAAATGGTGAATTTTATTCTATGTATCCTCATAAACTATGTTAAATATAGTCTAGAAATTTGATCTAAATAAATTTTATCTCAAATGGGAAGTAAATATTATGATATATTTAATTGATAAATAGTATCCCAAATCACATTATTGCCATGGGAACTCTTTAACAATCATACCAAGAAATACGTTGAATGTGAAGAACATATAAAGATTTTGTTATTCCTAGATTAATTGAAAATTAATAACTATGAGCATCAGTCAGATGACCTATCAAAAAATATGAATCATAAGGCACACATAATATTTTCAATGTCATAAAACACATTAACTATATTAAAATATTGAAGCATAATATTCTAAGCAGAATCTATCATTTCAGGAAATGACTGAACCACCTTCTATGCCCTCCTAATTATTTATAATAATGTATAATACCCTGATACCTAATAAAATAGTGGATTCTATTGTATCCACAACATCTAATCCAATATTCATTAAATCATTACCCAAAGGGTCATGATTCAAACATAACATGGTCAATGTTGCCTTAATTTTTTAAATGAATGCATCAAAGACATTTTTTCTTGTTTAGTATGATAACGAATAATGAAATTATAATCCTTGATTAGTAACATTCATCTTCTTTGTCTAATGTTCAAATAATTATGAATAAATATATAATTCACAATTTTTTGATCAGTATATACTTCACACTTCACTAAATGAATGTAACGTCTTTATAATTTTCATGAAAAAATGAAAGAAACTAATTACAAATCATGTGTAGGGTAATTTAACTCATGATTTTTTTAACATAAGTGAATCATATTTAATTAACTTGTGATTATACATCTGGACACAACCATGTCTTTTTATTATACTAACACTATAGATGTGAACTCATCATTTCTGAAAAAAACCAAAATACAAGAATTTTCCAATCTTTTTTTTATTCCTAAAAATAAAAATAACATTCTTCGTTCCAGATAATCATACCACCCTTTATTTTTATCTTAGTTAATGGGATGGATAATAGAGAAAGGGTTTCAAAAATCCATCATTAATATCCCATTAATCCATGAAAAATATGAATCTTTCTAAACATTTTAGGTATTGGACACTCTTCAACAACATTTGTTTTAGAAGGGTCAAAATTATTTCCTTCTTTATAAATAATATATCCAATGAATGAGTTTTTATCCACAAAAATTCACCCAATATATAAATTCTATATACATTCATTTCTTAAAATGTTTTAAAAAAAATCCTTAAGTGCCTTCCATGATTGTCATGGGTTTTTATGTATACCAAAATATCATCTATGATCACAAAAAAACTAATGGAATAATCTATTTATAATATTTATAAATAACATAGATGCATTAGATATCCCAAAGGGCATAATTGAAAACATGTAATGGCTATATGTCATTTGAAATGTTGGCTTCAGAATGTTGTCCTCCTTTACATTCAACTAATGAAAACTAGAACTCATATCAATCATTGAAAAATAACCCCCTCCTATGAGTTGATCAAATAATTCATAAATATGAATCAAATTATACTTGTTCTTAATAGTAATGTTATTCATGAATCTTTAATCAATTCCATGCCTCATGGAACTATATTTCTTCTTAATAAATAAAGTAGGTTCACTCCATGGTGATGTTCTAGTTATAATATAACATTTTCATGGAATTATTACAATTTTTTTTAATTTCACATGTTCTACTTGAGACATTCTATAATAGGGTTTAGAAACAAGATTAACATCAATAACTAAATCCATAGTTAATTAAACTTCCCAATAGGGAACAAAATCAGGTAATTCATCAGGAAAGATAATTAGAAATTCAATCATTATTAGGATGTCACTAATAAAACACAACTATAGGATTTCAACACGATTTTAATTAAATAAAATCCTACTAATGGGAATATTAATATTCAAATAAATCTTAGTAGATATAATAATTCAACATGGAGTTTTAAAAAAATGTTATTTCTATCTTTTATCAAGTCATATTCAAAAAATTTAAGAACAATTATCATAAATGAGTGAATGTGATGATTCAAAATAAAATAGAGTATTTGAATGATTGAAATAATCTAGAGACATGTCTTTCACCACATAATATGATAGACCAAGGTCAATTTTAATAGTTGAAAACAATATTTCCAAACCCTTTTTCATTCAAAAATGTTGGTATCTACACTATTAAATTAACTTCGGATACACATTTTCATAATGGCCTAACTCACTGGAACTAAAACATCTTACCACTAGAATTTTATTTTTTGTTTGGTTATCTTTTATTATTTAACCAAAAATTTTACATATCTTACTACATTAGAAGTACCTCCTATACATTTAAATACATTGTCCATGAATATTTTTATCTCACTTCTCACAAGATTTTACTTTTAGTTTTCTTATAGCCAAACTTATTTGATTAATTATTTCACATTTCCTTCCAACATGGCCCGTCTTTTTCATGTTTTCATTGGACACATGATCCTTAGAAAACTCCATTTCTACGTTCTTAGTGCATCAAAAATGTTTCTATTAGCTCTTAAACTCATGATAATATAATTCCATTATATATCTTGGATTCAATCCTAATTATTTATTCATTATATCAATAACTCATTTAAAATTTAGAACATTAATTTATATTAAAGTGATTTTTTATTCGTATGTAGCCACCAAATATTCCTCCTATTTTCTCAATTGAATTATTTATTTTTCCATCCTAAGTGGATCAACCATAGGAATATATTTCATAATTAGAATATTCTTAATTTCATCTAATTTCAGGGGATAAATCTATTCCATTTACCGAATATTTTTAAACATTAACCACCATGGGCCAGCTTCACCTTTAAAACGATACATTGAAAGGGTTAACTTTTAGAGATCTAAACAATCTATGACATTGAATATATTTTCTAGAGATTTATTCCATCATTAAGCTATAATAGGTTTAGATGATCATTTTAATGATGGGGGATGTTGTAACATTAAATGATTTACTATCACCATGTTTCTTTGGTTCCTCTCATTCATGATCACCACCAGCATTTATATCATGATTCATCTAAGCCATCACTACATCGAATTTATCAATTCTTATTCTAACCATATCAAGATTCCAATTTAGAATGATATTTTCCACCTAGAGGCCTCTAACTAAAGCTTCATTATTTCAATTGAAAATCCAATCTTTACTAACACACATTATATAAAGAGACATAATGATATTAAAAGTATATATAATATAAAATTAACCATAATGTAAAATAATTTATGGGAATGCTACTAATATTAGAATCAACAGTAAAGTTGTCTAAACCTTTCCTTTGTTACCCACTACAAGGACCCTGCCTTCTAATATTATATAGTCTTCAGTGAAGTCAAAAGAAATTATTTGTCACACATTAAGATTCATTTTATTAGTTCAGTTTTAGAGAATTGGTACATAAGTAATAAATTACAAAACAAAACAAAATACAATGCGGATGCATCATATCAATAACCATTTTTCACAATATAAAACCGTAAAAAAATAAATCATGATATCTTTTATAAAATCTCTATACGTCTATCAACATGAATTCTTCAAATCCCGTACACATCCATAATTCCAATTTAAAACATGAACAAATGTTAAATGATAATTACAATAACAGTATGAGAAATAAAAATAATTATACCATTATTCCCTTTATAAACATTAAAAATCGTAAGAAATTTTTAACATAAAGTAATAATTTTATTCTTGATAAGTTGTAAATACCTTCCATTGACAAAACACTCATTTTAACCTTTTTTATAATCACAAGATTACCATAAAATCCATAATAATAATAGAAAGTACATAAATGTAACTAGGAACATAAGTATTCATTCAATTCTAATAAATTTAATAACCATATAGTCGTCATCCATACAAGTCCCTTTTAAAAGATGAGTAGTCATAAAACCAACTTCCACAAACAATACATTAGTGGGATTTCATATACCTACCCATTTTTGGTTTATCACAAAACCACCAGTCATTGGACTATTATGAAAACACACATCAATTTTACAATTATAGTTATATACTAATAATAGATAAAAGATTTCTATTTTTAAAATTTATCTTATAAAATATCATTTTTAATCACAATTAAAGAATTTCAAGATATTCAAAAAATAAATCAATTTTAAAACCCCATTTCGATTAAATAAGCACCCCAAAAGGGAAAATAAAGTTATCATTTATGAAAATATGAAATCATGCAATGGAATCCGAGAATAAAATAAATCCCATGATGGAATAAAAAGCATTGAGTTCATATGTGTTTAGAATATAACATTCTATATTTCATTTTTTAAATGTTCCATAGAAAAAACAAAAAAAGATTCAATTTCATAAATATTTCAAGGAAATTAAAATTTAAACTAAAATTCAATTTATAACCCTTTTTTATCCATATATATATATATATATAATAATTCCAGAATATTTCAATGGAGAAAATATTTAGAAATTATGTCATCAAATATTAAATGTGTCTCATACCACTTTAAACATATAAATATGAAAAACCATAATATGTTAGCATTTAAAAATCATTAAATCACACGATAACTGATAAAATATGGATATATAATTTCAAAGGGGATATATATACTCCTTTTAATAGATTAATGGATCGTATAATCGAGAAATCCCTCAATGGAAATACATTTAGACAAAATCCATTACCTTATGTCTAACATGTCTTGTATGTATTTACCTTCCTAAATAAAAAATGTATATTAATTATAAAATTGATTAAGAACATGTTTAATTTTTATATCACATATTACAATGTTTTTTACAACTACATAAACAATTAAGTTATCATTGGTTGTTTTGACCATATTCGGTTTATGTGTCAGAGTGATGTTTCTAGGTCAACTGTGGTAAATGTGGTTATTATATTAACATATAAAGAATAATAATCATTAAATAATTATAATATATATTTATATATATTACACTCTTAAACCCAATAATGTATTATGTTTTGGAAAATGATCCAATGTTAAAATCATGGAGATGATATGTTGTACCTATGCATCAGTAACATTCTCATTTTCAGTAATCATTATTGAAAGAAGGTAAGTAACAATTTATCATTCTAGATTAATAATTATATAATATATACCATGTTATTTAATAATATAAACCTATATATATATCTACATAAATTTGGTGATGTAAAAGGAATCACATCACATTTAGGTGGATGTTTTCCACACATCCACAAATAACGTTATAATTTTTTCTGTGTATGGAAATTTTTTAAAGAAAATGAATTTTTTATTTTAATAAAACTTCTTATTTCATGAATATAATATAGATGTTATTTAGTTCCCATATATTTAATTAAAACCATACCTAATATGTTCCATATATTGTTTTATTATATCACATTACATTGAGGAGGAAACTGTCTATACTTACACAAATGATATTTTCATATATATATGTATATATATATATAATGAAATGTATAAAGATATTTCGTATAATATAAATAAAATACAATTAATAAAAAATATTTCATAAATTTCATATAAAAACATCATTTTCATCATAATACATTTATATGAAAGGTGGTAACTGAATAAAAAAACAACCTCATTTCGTGTGGCGGTAGTTCGTCGTACGAAATAATGGAAAGTTCGTTACACATTTGATGAATGTGTGTGAAAGTTTAGTTATAAATCTTATCATAAAAAGATTAGAGTTTATTTTGGATACTAATGTTATTATTTATTAATGGAAATATAATTTGTTATGTACTTTATAATAGAATAAAAATAGAGACTTAAGAAATCTATTTCCTCTTATTCAAGAAACTCCTTTTGGTTTGCAAGAAAATAATTATATGGAAATATTTATTCCCATGGTGAGGCTACTAAGAATAGTATTATAATTTTGGGGTTATATTTGTAAGGTCATTTCCAATCCAAATTGGTTTGTGATGTGTGATGATGTAGGAGTGGTGAGTTCATTTTCATAGTGTAGGACTACTAGCGCTCTTGAAAATTTTTTAGAAGGGAATTACACATAAGTTTTTCCTATGTAATGTGGTTCCAATAATGGTCTATAACTGTACCAAGGAACTATGTTTTCTATATATGTCCCATTAATGGATTTTAAACATATATTTAGTTCATTTGGGTCTTTTATTTTACGGTTTGATTCCTTGTTATGCTAATTTTTCTTTTAATCATTGTAATTAATTTTAATCCCCATATCTAATAATTTGGGTCAAAAAATTATATGTACTTATTAAAAATAATAATATATATTGATTCCAATTATTAAATAAATTTTTTCAAATTCCAATCATATAATTTCAAAAAAATATTTTAAATTTAATCACGCAGATGGGATGTGACAGTGGGTTTTTAATGAATAAACATTCAAATGTTTTCTATGTTTTTTAATCCAATCTCAAATTAAAATAGATTAAAAAAATTGTTTAAAATGATATAAAATGGTATAACAATAATTTAAAACCAAAAAAAATTACTAAATGATACATGTAAATTGGATGAAAAATTAGTTTTGATTTACAATTCCGTATTATTAACTATTATGAAAAATATGAATGTTCTCAACAAAATAGAAATAATTCATAGAAGGAAAACAATTATATTTCTCAATAAAAATAGATAATTTTTTCATATATAAATATAAAAAAAATAAAAATATATATTTATAATTTATTTTATTTTAAAAGCATTTAATACTACCTTTTAGAAATATATTGCTTTTTATGCTTAAAATTAGATCGATTCTTATTTAAAGCCGATCAAATTTTATGGATAAAAGAAGAAAATTAATAAACAAGTGTATACATAATATAAATAGATATCTTAATTCCCTGTGAAAAAATGGATATGAAATAACTACTACTTAAAATAATAATATTAACTATAGATTATTGTTCGGTATAAATTTGTCTTTCTGGAAACATATGTAACTAAAAAAACTCATTGTTTTGTGTTGTGTAATATATTTAAGATGATGTCCATTTTAAGGAAAAATTATAATATAATTCATTAATATTAATAAATAAGATAAATACTGATTCTATTATTTAATGGGATGTTAAATTTTGGAATAAAAAGTCCCAATTACTAGTTTTTCTATTGGAAAAAAATAAGTGAAATAGATTCATGGATCAATCAGTTTCTAAGAGAAGAATAAAATATCACTGAATTATTTATTATAAAATATGATATAATATATATCAATTTATTTCATATAGAATTAATGATTTTTGAAGTTTTTGACCACTATAAACCATGCACCAGTGTGTACTAAACAGATCTTAATGTGATTGGAATGAACATGTTATTTCATAGAACACAATCACCAGTGGGGATGATATGAAAATTTTTAATTCCTCTTGTCAAACAATTTAACATATTGGAATGAGCATATATTATTTATATTAAAATAATTCAACAAGAATATTTCATAGTTGGTTCGGAAGTGTAGAATCAGGGCACCACTATATATCCCATAGTATGGTAATAAAGCCACAAATAGTTCTCTTTTTAGAGATTAGCTTTTTCAAGTTTGAATCATACACAAGGGAAGGGTAATTTTTATCTTTTCCATCAATAATGGTCCTAGGAAATGAGTTTTTTGTTTCACTATGTATCTATTAGATATAATAATCAAGACACAGATACTTTTGATATTAATGCTATTTAGATTAGACTTTTTCCTCCCGAACATGGAAGAAAGGTCTTCATGGGGAATTAATACACTAAAATAAATGAGTATAATTATAATAATTGATATTATTAAATATAAAATGGATAGGGTATACATATGACTAACATCAAGGGTATTTAAATCACGTAAATAGTTTTCTTATTGGGAGATTAAATCATATCCAAATAATATTTGATTCAATAATAGGTGGAAACCTCGTGTGTATGGGTCCACCATTTATATTGACAGAATCCAATATTCCATAAAATCAACAATATAACTCCTAGGTCTAAGGGAAACCACTCTAATATGAAAGCAATATCCTCATAGAACATGCTTTTTGGGATTATGTAAATTCAATATATAATCCAAGAGGGTTCATTTAGAATAGGTATTATATGATACAAATTTTATATTGGGGAAAATAAGGATCATGGTATCCCATGGTCTAGGGAGTTTTCAATAAGAATACCAACATGAGTAATTTGTGATTTTCAAAAGAGATATCAAATAAATGAATATAACACATTTATGAACTAAAACTCAAGAAGGTTTGGAGCAACCTAAAGGCTATGATAGAGTCAATAGGATTTTTTTTTGGGATATTGGGATATGACAAGCAATTCATGAAAACACATATATTAGGGCTGAATTTATCAACATGATTCCCTCTAGTCATGCAGTTTAATGTCAATAGACTTGGATGTTGTTTTGTATATTAACATCATATGAGTAAGATCTGTTCAAGTAGTTTAGTTTAATTAAATCATGACATGGTTCCCTATCCAATACATGTCTTGGGAATTCCATCCATATCGTTCTCATTTCCCAAATCCCAGAAGAGATATTTTTTGTATTATAATCAATGGATAAGTAGTAATTAGATAATTTTATGTGTGTGTACATGGAGAGAATTACATGAGGTTGTTCGCAATTTATTAGGGATGTTGAACTCTACATGGATATTTCTGTAATGGAAAAACCTGATTTCCATTGATGATAACTCATGTCAAGTCCTTAAATCATAGATCCATACATCACTACATATCCTATAAAGTTATGAATAATTCAAATTATACTTAATGGATGGTTACCTTCATATATCCATGCCACCAAAAGGGAGGTCTTCATGTAACATATTGAATAGTGACCTAGTATTCTTATTATGGGTGTCTATACAAATCTTATGATGGAAAAAATAAAGCCATATATATTTATTGAGTTGAAAACACTCTATATAGTACATGTAAATATTCATATGGTAGATTTTTTTCTTTTTATATTACTTTTGGATTAAGTATTTTAAATATATGAGTCATTTTATATACATTGATTATATTAATCATGCCGCATGGAGTTGTTGGATGGAAAATTCTCCACACAGATCTGACCCATACACATATTAAGCATTTTGGGGTTAATATTTTATCTAAACCAATGATTTTTGATCTGGGAATTGTGAAGTATCCTTTAATAGAAGGAATCATCCCACACATAGTTATTGAATGTAAAACTCTTCATCGAAGTCAAACACATAAATATAGGGGGTGGGAAGAATTGTTTCCATTTATATCATGGTTATATTCATGA
The DNA here is from genome assembly GCA_963277665.1 of Viscum album. Taxonomy (NCBI): domain Eukaryota; kingdom Viridiplantae; phylum Streptophyta; class Magnoliopsida; order Santalales; family Viscaceae; genus Viscum; species Viscum album. The sequence continues at coordinate 909,613,161 of OY728161.1, read as the reverse complement.
TTTTATATCATGGAATAATATATATCTTGTGATTTTTAAAATCAACGAGATGAAGTGATTCATTGAATAAAACATTATTTAGGTCTAAACCACATCTATAAGGGGAATTTTTCCTATTTATACTATGGTTGGGCTAATAATTTGATATTTGGGAGTCATTAAATTTCGTATTATTGTTGAATTAATCAACACATATTTCATGAATGGGATGTTTCTTTGAGTGGATCTAAATAAAACATAGGTATGTAAGTACTTTATTTTTATTCTAAACAGATCTATATCATATGGATTGAAAAATCCATGAAGTATTATTCTATATGTGGTTTAATGTCATATACTAATGTGGTATTTCATACTGTTTAAAATTATCTGGTGAGGAAATATGCCATGATTTTTAATATCATATGGTATGAAAGTATGATTATATATAATTTAAATACATACTTATTGGACATGGAATTTCATGCAACTTATTGTCATAGTGTAAGGACATAAGGTGTTTTAATCTATAGGGACAAAATTCAAGTACATGTGGTGTTGGGAAGTTTATAGTCTTCTTATTAGTACATATGATGTTGTTTAGTTTATATTCAATCAACTAGGACATGTGATGATATGAGGTTTAGATTATTTCATCCATGACATGGTACATTGTTCCATTTATCTCCTTCCATCCATGAATTATCAAGTAGTTTATTGTTATGTTATTGGGTTATATCTTGTATTAAAATGTCATTTTTCGAGGATAAATAATGCAATAAAATTTTAGCATGGAATCATTTTTTATGGTTTTTGGATAAATCATATTCACATTTCACGCGTTTCAAGATCCTTTAACTCTATCAAAAGTATATTTTCTAGATTCTCTATGAGATTTTTAATGATTAATTAAATATCTACTATATTCTTATGAAGATGTTGTTAGGGGATGTGATGGTCCTGTACAATCAATTCCACCACACTTATTTTCCTTATTATTTGGAAGACAATCAATTCATTATCCATGAAATATTCATAGTTCCTTGGGTATTATTTCTAGAAGGAATAGATTGTGTTCCATCTTTCATTGAGAGATGGTCACCTATCAGTTTGAAATATCTGTGATTTTTTCAACTACACAACATGTGTGTCTTGTACAAATTTATCACACAACTGTTGTCGGGATCTATGTTTTAGTGTTTTAAGAATCCCCTTATGTATCTACTCCTGGTCCCAATTTATAATGATAAATCTACTCTATAATTTATTCCTGGGACACAAGTGGTAAGGTTATTGATTGTTAGGTCCTATCAACCTTCCCTCACTTATCTACCTCATTATCAGTTGTTCTATTAAATAATTCTTCACGAAATTTTTAATGTTCAAGGGGAGATTCTTCGGTTGAATGGAATATAATCTTAATTTTTTTTTAATAATGAAATGGGTGGCCAAATATTTTAAACTACATGTAATATTTTACTCTATTGGTGTGGGAACATGGATGAGAATATATTTTATGGTTCCATTCTATTATCAATATTTATTTGGGGGAAATCAATGAAGTATATGGGCCCTTAGATGAAAAATTTTCATCCCACTAACTAAAGGAACTTGACTCTCCTATAGACTTTTTGGAAATTATTGAGGTTATATGGTTATCAGATTAACCCATATTCGAATGATAAAAATATAGAAGTGAACCTAGCCTAGTGGGGTGGGGGACATGAAAATATAAAAATATCTACATCCTTGTGGTATAGGGTGAGGTGGAATAATGTTTGAATTTTTTACCATTATTGGATGAAACAAATTATAATTCCCCAATCTCAATGGATTGTTGTAGTTCACTGAAAGGAATACATCATTAGGAAAGTTCTATTATGTCATTTCTATGCAGATATATATTTAGTATTCCCATAATTATTTCCTAGAGATCCTTTTTCTATCATTGTATTATATTGATATGTTCCTCAGTAGAAATTTCTTTATCATACATCAGGGGTCAACCAACATGCGACTGGAATATTATGTTTCCACAATCAATGGTATAGTGAGTGGATGGTGATGAGTGTTTCAATGTAGACCATGTATACTGAATTAAATGTTTCCACATGCAATATTTTGTATTGAAATTACAGCCCAAATGCCAACATGATCAACAATACCTTCTCTAAATTCTTAATTGATGTCATCGATCCATTCTTTCCCAATGTCGGATGCTGAAGGTAGTCTAAACTCATTTGAATCTAATGACTACATAAGGGTTTGATTATAATGACCAGGAATGTTTTTTTCTAGATTTTTTCAGATTCTATTAAATTCATTTGATATCATATTGATAGAGAAATTTTTTAAATGGTTCTCCTCACAATCTGAGTATCTTCGTGGATGAGTCGATGCCTGATTTTCCCATTCATGGGATGATACCCATCAAACCATTTTGTAAGGATCTGGACACCAGTAACACATAATCGATGTCTTATATTATTAAATTATCATATGACATATTGAATTTATTGTCGAAGGTTAAAATATTTTAGTATTATTAGTAAACTATATATGCATGATAACTATATTTCAATAGAAAATTAAAAATAGAACATTTTTTTGAGATTATAATTCTTCACTTTATAATATCCTTTAAACTGATTATTAGAACACTTCATGGTTTCATAGGAAATAAAAAAAGGGTGAGATCAAATTTTAAGTAATGGTTATGTATAGTATAATCTATCATGAATTAATAAACATAATCATGGAATGATATGTAACTATAAAAACTTTACATTTATAAATTGTTAGTGGCATAATCTATAAAGAAATGTAAAAAACTAAAAACATGATCCATTTAATCACTAACATGACAATAATAAATGGATAAAGAATAATAATCATTGAATTGTAAATAACAGAAAATAAATATCATTTAATCAATAAACTGGTAATGAAACATCATATAAATATAATATCATTTTAAATATCTCATATACAATTATTATACAATTATCAATGATGTAAATTCCAAAGTATTTCACTTCATGATCTCAATCATCATGAAATAATACCCTATTAAGAGCTTTCACAAGATTGTTTGAAAATAATGGGTATGTAAACATGAAAACTATCATTTAACTACCTCTATAAAACTAATTCATCTCATAATATTACTAATTCATCTATGGGATATCAATAATAGGGCCCCACCAAGTATCTTCATGTCCAAAAAATCCCAATATATCAAACAATCGACTTAATTCATGGAAAACATATTGTATGAAAAAAATTGTATATTGAGTAAATAATATGGATTTATAAATACTTCTGCAGTCAATAAAGTGAAATTAAAGTAAACACAATATGTAGATATCATATATGATTTATTAAATAATCATATCTATGATATATACTATTTGCAATAAGCTGATTATTTTAAAATATGAAAAAAAATATTTGATTGTATGCATGAAACACAAAACCATTCATAGTAGTGAATATAACATCTAAATAAATTACGATATCTTCTCTTTTATATATGTAAATATCTTCAATATATTAAAATTCAAGAAACAAATGGTTTATAATAAACATAACACTCTTGTATTATGTAAACATGATCATTACTACCTAGCTGTTATGTTGAAAAATAACACTAATAATAACTAAAATATGAAAATTATATGTTTTACACGTGTATAAATAAGTATATGGATATCTAATTATTATAAATATAATAATAATCATTTGAAAATAAATGAATTTTTTTGATAAACTGTATTTCAAAAAACACAATTGTTTTGGTGGTTCTTAAAATCACATGTATTTTTTTACCAATTTAAGAAAAAAATTATATACAATAAACATCTTTTTTATATCAATATGTATAAAATTTTCATATGGAAATTTCTTATGTTTCTTCTAAATAGGTTTATAATTAGGCCAATTGTAAAAAAAAATTACTTTATTTTAGATGAAAAATATATTTTCCTATAAAATATTATAATTACAAATTGTATAGTAAATTTTATGTACAATCACAATAGTGAAACTAAAAATCTATAAATACAATTTATTTTATTTTAATAAATTTAATTTTTAATTTTGATATAATAACATTGTAAACTGATGAACATTTACTCTTTGAAACACATTTTCTTGACGTGTCACCCAGATTAATTTATAATTAATGGTTTCCACTTATGTGAATGGAATTTAGAAAAATTGTTTCCATATTTGGAATATTAATAATTTATATTGTATAATAACATCTTATTAATATTGAACCCAAATGTATTATCAAAACGGTAAAAAATTATTATCGTGGTTGAGTTGTAATTGGGATTACTAGGGGTTGAACCAGAAAAAAATGGTTAAAATGACCTAAACACATTTCTGAAATATATTTTATGTTCATAATTCAACATTATATTGTCTAAATATTGATAATAATCCATTTCGTTCCCTCTTTGAATGTGTAAAATGTGTATACAATAATTTATTTTCAAAAATTACATTCATCCCACACACCTCACCTCTAAAAAGCCACCCATATCATATCACACACACACCTTCAAACCTATTTTTATCTACCAGAACCAACATAAATAAAAATTTAAATTTCATCCCCTTATTTTATATGCCTTACTATAAGAATAAGTCCAACCAAAGAAGGGGTTTTATTCAAACCTAAGGATCATACCTGAAGAAGAGGAACCATTTTTAAATTGTTGTATTTATTTTATTTTTACCTCCACCTAATTCAATTATTTTTTTTTAAAAAAACTTTTAGAATAATCATATATTTATCATTATACATATATATTTTTATTTTATGGTATGTACCGACATCCACCTCCACTTCTATCAAATGGGTAATGAAATTATCATTCATTTAGACTGGGGACTACTTCCTTAACAAAAAATATCATTATTTTTTCATTTTATACATCTCGTAATTGGGTATGATGATTTACCTAAATTATATATTTGATATTTATATGAAAATTATATTTCTAGTATCACAATATAATATATACCTATTTTAGTATATCTTTAAGGGGATATGAATAGGTCACTCAAGTATATAGCTAACTATCACCTCATAAGGCAATGTGAAACAATTTTCATTAACTAAATACATAGAATGAAATAATGATGAATATAATGAATATATTTGATATAAATAAATAATTATTATATTAATGACATATTAATCATTTATAAAAGTTCATATGTCATTTTATTTATTACACTGAACAATTATAACATCACTCGTGCACATGTGGACTTCCTCCTTCACAAAGTTATGTCCCTCTCATTTCATCACCACATCTCATAGATGAAATATATATACTTATTAAATAATGGGTATGGTATATATGATGTTTTTATAATTCTTGATTTGTAAAATATAACTTAACTTATTTCAATAATGATCATTGAGAAATGGAAACATTACTCAACCATACATAGAACCATCCATCTCATTAATGGTGATTTAGTCCATTTTTCATAACCACAAATCATTATTGGGTTCAGTAGTAGAATTTTTGTATTAATATTATAATTATTTGCAGGTCATTATGATTTTTATTTTTAAATAATAACCACCTTGACCATAGTAGAACCACAAGTTTTTTTGACACATATGTAAAATATCATTATAATATCTTATTTGAACTTTATTGATTCGGTAATCATGTACAACATTGTAATAAGTTAACTAAAACTAATAATAAAATTTAGATAATTTTATTTTGAATGTAATAATTAATATATGTTGATTATTTAGGATAATAATGATTGTAAATGATGTGTTATAATTAAGGAAAGGGTTTCATGTCTCGCGTTTTCTATCAGGAGATAGATTCCATATTCACCACTTATTTATTTTGATGGGGGAATATAATACATTTTTTTATTTTATATCATGATTTAATATTTTTTAATTATTTTCAACATTCATTTAATTTCATTTCTATCATTGGTCTTATGAATCAATAGCTACCAAATTTTTAAGGGTTTATTTCACGATATCGCTACAATTCAACATTGTTTTGGTTAATGTCTCACATGGATAAGTTACTTTATATGTATATATATTAAAATCAATAAATTGTATTCTAATGTTCTTATTGAATATACATTTAATTTAATAGTACCATTTTACTCTCTTTGGTAATTTATATTATTAAGACATATTAATTATGAATGGTTGAATTTATTTCTCACTTGAGTTAATAATTCTTTTTCTAAAAAACCAATTATTTTTAAATTTTCATTAAAATGTTTTATCATTACCTAAATGATTTATTAAATACATTTTTAAACTATATTTACTTTTTTTAAAATTGGTAAAATTAATATTCTTATATTTTTTAGAATGAGGCACATTTCTATTGTTTTTAGAGTATAATGGAATGTGATTTTAAGATTATATCGTATGAATGAAATTACCCACTATTATTATTGTCATTTAATGAAATTTCGTGATGATTTTTTCCATGGTTATCATTAAAGAATAATTTCTCCCTGATTTTAAAAAATATGATGTTTTTAAAATTGCATCTTGATGAATTTCTTTAAGAAATATTTTATGAATTTTCTTGTTCAAATATAAAAAGGGTGTCATTAAAATAATGGTTTTATTCCATAAAGTAATGTTCCAAATCATCATTCAAAATAATTTCCAACTAACAATAAATAATTTTATATTACATACTCATTAAATTGTATATAATCCAATGATACAATCCTCAGTATTTTATCAAGATGGTTGAAAATCAATTAGATGAGGGATTTATAATTTTATTAACATTTACTCTATTACTATGGATGTTTTATGAATATTTTTATTGATTGGGGAAGTTATTTAAATTTAAAATGATACTTTTTCAATATGAAGGATTATATTGGTTATCTGACACATATTTCAAAGAAGGATTTCATTGGATTTATTTTTTTATTGGTGTGTCTCAAAATCACACTTCCCCTCAATGAATCAACAAGTCTCATGAGAAAAACTACACCGTGTTTTAGAGTAGGCCTTCAAAATTTAGATAGATATCATGGAACAAGGACACAATGGTATTATTTCTGAGAACAATGCATCAACTATAAGTTTACATCTCTATCATTATTCATTCCATTATAATTAATTCATTTATCAACATTTTATGTGACTATTTGACTATATAGAAAATCCGTGGTTAATTTTTCATGGTAATGTGATTATTTATATGGAATTATTTGATCATAATTTATTCCAGACATATTTTAATAATTTTATTTATTAAATAGATTGTTTATCAGTTATTTATATAATAGTATTTATTATTTCATATTTATTTATAGCATACATTATACTCTTACATTTATAAAGCATATCAGATCACAAATTTCTTATGTTTTACTTTTCAATGAGATGAGAATGTATTTTGTGATTCATATACAAGGACATTCTATAACGAGTTATGGATTCTTCAATGACTCTGTATATTTTAATTTTAAATATTAAATGAATTTCATGTATCTATCTAGTTTAACAAGACTACAATACTATTCATTCCATCATGATTTGAATCCTTCTATTTTATTCTAATGTAATATTGGGAATATTATTTCTTGGATAATAATGTTAGGTCATTATAGTTTTCATTTGAGAAATTTCATAAAAAACAAGCCAACTATATTTAGGAAATCATATATTAAAGAACATAACCCTAATATAGACATTAAGGTTATGTATTAAAGAACAGTATATTGATTTGGATAGGAAGTAATTATGCGGTAATTCCTAAAAATAAATCATTTTCATGATAATAATTGTGGATATTATTCTATAGAGGTTCTTGTGGGTAATAAATCCAAAGAGGTTGTGTTACAATTGAACCAATCTGCACATGATGAATTATAATGGGGCTTACTACAAATAAATGGGGTTGAAAATATTAGTGTATAATCAAAGGATAAATTAAATGTTCCATATAACCTAGATAGAATGTTTATAAATAAATGTATCCCTAAAGGAAATATTTTTATGATTTTGAGATTATCTATAAATAAATATTCTAATGTTTATTAACTATATAAATAATTTAGATATTACAAAGTATGTTTGATAATCCAATGATCTAATACAGTGTTTGAAATTATTTATAAATGATTCCTTAAGGATGTAATAGGTTTCATATCAATTCACATACTTCTTTAAAGGATTTACCTCCTTCGAAATATAATCAAGGTACAATATGAGATATGATATGAACTGATTAGATTATAACGATATTATTTTCCTTAGCTCATGTTATATGTAAAAACCAATCTAATATGGAGAAACATGTTGATCCAACACTATGTGTAACAGTACTAAACTATTTTATGAATAATCAAAAACTATCTTTTAAATGGACTATATATCTATTTGTTATGTCAAATTGTATTTTTAAATAGAGATAATAGTTCTTACTATACGGTCTAATAAAATGGATAAATTTATCAATTATGTTTATCATATATCCAGAGATGTAGATGAATGATGATCATTGTATTAGAAATATAATGATAATGAAAAGATAAATAACATGTCATGAAAGAATTTCGTGGAAATATTATTTAAAAAATATTTTTCTTATGCCCATTGATTGGATATGGAAATTATTTTCCAGAGTCTGAGAAAAAAGGAAGATACAAATATTCTTATATATGGATCAAAAAATATAATGATATCATGAATTTACTCATACTATGTACATAATCAAAATAGAACGATAGACCCTTTCATTGAAGGCTTAAGACAATCCTTCAACAGAAAATATTTCCCAAATATTTCTCATTATACAAGGATATAATATTATGTGATATAAATATAGAGAATGAATTCTCACTGCCTTCTAAATTTAATGGTATGGAAGAGAAGTGTAGGAATTCATATAAAAAAAATAGATAAATGTTATAAGGGAAATCTGGATTTTTAAACATGTGATTATTTTGGAAGAAAAAATCAGAAGAAGATTAAAAGAAAAAGGGTTTTTCTTCATGTGTGGAGAAAAAGTCCATCATTATTATGAATTCATGTATAATTTATAATTACATAATGTACAATTATTTAATGTTAAAAATATTTGACACTATTCTAAAAAAACAACAACAATAATGGTTGTATGGCTCATAATAAGATAAGGGGTCAAGTCGACGCTTATAGTATTTATATGAAAAAAATAGAATTATTAAATTAATTTTTTATTTGGATTCACAAATAATTTTATATATGAATTTTTTCTAATTTTTATTATAGTTATAAGATTTATTTAATATATAAGGATTTTAATTGAGAAATTATTTTTTAGGTTTTTTAGATCATATGAAAATTTTATCGATAATGATGAAATTTCATTAAGTTGAAAGTAGATCATTTTAGAAAATAGATGACTGAAGAAATACAAAACTTCACTTGTTTTTTTATGTGAAAATATTTACAATTTTATGGAAACTAGTTATTATTTGTGACCAAGAAATTCATTAGTTATTTGATGGATTATGTTATCTTTTAAAGATTTTACATCATGTTTGGATCTAAGAATATATTTGAAAACATAAAATTTCAGTTTTTGAAGAATTAATGTTTTCATTATGTTTTTATGATAATAAAGTAATCCACATAATTTAAATTTTATTTTAAGAAAAAAAATTATTTTATGTGGAATATAATGTTTATTTACTGACTTAACATTGAAAATTATTATACATTGAATTAAGTAAGGAATATTGTGGAAATTCCTGTAATTAAACGATATATGGAATTCTTTTTGTGGTACTTGGGGAGTCATTGGATAAATTTTTTTGACCATTATTATTTTATATAATATATGAAGAATAGATTGATACTCTCTGATGGATCATTTGATTAATTAAATGTTAATTTTAATGCCTTACACATTAAAATATTCAATTTTAAATATAAATTTCTGGTGTGAGGGAAAATGATTAATTTGATTAAGGATCTTAAAAATGATGAATTTTTATATCAAATTTATAGACATCAACTAAGTATATTCAATATATTCTTAGTTAATAAATGAATTTCAAAACTCTAGGAAATTGATCTAAATCAATAATTTCACCCCAATACCTTTAATTATGGTGAATCAATGTACATATAAATCATCAAAACATTATGGTCTTTAGGACCTTAACATTAAATTGATTAAATAATTAATTACAATCAATGAACTACACCACTCTATATAAATATTTATTATTTTGTTCCATGTCCATATCTTCATTTTCTTGTAATGTACTGCTACTTGAAAACATTTTTGTTTGTTATTCTATATGACCATTATTAATCCTCTTTTATATTTTTAAGCGGGTTTTCATTAACATATGAACATCATATTTCATTATGATTATCAAATGAAACAATCAGATTATATAGGAATACATCATCCTAAGAATATATAATATATACTCTTCTGAATTATTCAATCTCATTCATACCATAGAATCCACACAACAATGGGTCTGAGTGAAACACGATACTCTAGTACAACATAAACAAGACCATTATAACCCATATGATATTATCATCAATATGAATAGTGGAGAGTAAATTACAAGAATTAAATTATTATCATTGGTATAAAATAAATTCAATGTATGGCTATCTATTATAAATTATGTAAGAACCATTTTAATGTAAATAAAAATGTTGTTTAAAAAATATATTTTTCAAAGAAAAAAATCTTGTAAAAAAAATATGAAATTATGAAAAATTTCCCAATTAACAAAAATAATTTATATAATAAAAATAGTTTTTTATTTATACATTTCAAAATTATCATAGAGTGACTATATGGATTTTTCTAAGAGGTTACATTTTTTTATGAAAAGTGAAAATATTGAATTTTAATTGATTTTTTTTACTCTAAATAGTTTAAAAAATTATTATGTTTAAATAGTTTCTAGAGTCTCAATAGTAAAATTATTTATAATTAATTTCCACTAAGGTCATTATAAAAAAATTTATGATGATTTTTTGTATAAAATAATCATACGAATTTGATCATTTTATCTTTGACACCCTGCTTTCTCATCGAGTCTGTCGGATTAATTTTAAATTAACCTTTTCCAATTCCATCACAGGAATTTATAAAAATAGATTCTAGAATTTGAATTATAATAACATATATTATCAAAAAATTATAAAATAATATTTAAACATAATTAATAGTTAAAAAATGGAAACTAATTAACGCTATGAAGGTGAAACAGATTTATCTGTGCTCAGACTATAAATAGTAGTGATAAATTGACCAAACACATTATATGAAATCTATTATATAGAAAACATTATACATTATATTTTCTATTTATAAATTATAATATATTTTTTACAAGATTTTATTGTGAAATATTTCGGTAGACCAATTTATATTAAAAAAATTACATGTATGTCACCAACCTCGCCTTTAAAAGGCCACCACAACTCCTCTCTTATTTACATAAGGAAACCAAATTTTTTCAGCCAATACATATCAAAATAACTATTAAACACACTTTATATCATAATATAATATTTATTTTTGATTTAAATCTAATATAATATGGATTTTAATTAAATCCTAAGGAGGATACCTGATGAAGTTGTTATGTTATTCATTGAGTGTTTTTATTTTATTTCTTACTCAAATTACTTCAATTAAAATTAAACAATGATGATATAATATACTCAGTATGATTAATATATGTATATGTTTTTTTGTTATTTTCATGACCTAAAACCACCTCCAATTATATTAAATGGTTTATGAAATCTATATTTGACTGTATGGAAGACTAATGGCATGTGAACAGATGCCATTCATTTTATACAAAACCACCTATCATGGTTAGAAATTAAAAAGGATATAAAATAAATATATGATAAATATAACATAATTATAAATTTTTATTCATTATATAAGATATTTTTTTAACATTATATTCCATAGAAGATATAATAAATTTTATCATTTGTATGGTGGGCCACCAACTGTCAAAGCAATGTGATTTATTTTTCTTAAACACATTACATTGAAGTTAACAGGGATAAATTAAATAAATATATGGGATATAATTGCTATTATTAATATATTAATGAAATATTAAACATTATTATAATTTAATCAATTGTTTTCTTTCAAACACTCAAAAATCATAATGTCACCCATGTACCTGTAGACTACCACCTTCATAAAGTGATGTGACTCTCTTTTGGTCACCACACCACATGAATGAATTATATAAGTCAATTAGATAATAAATTATTTTATATATTATATTATGATCATTATGTGGTGACAAAATATCACATTACATATTTCCTCGATGATCATTCAAAATGTAAATGTTGTTCGTGCGTACGTTCATTGTACAATCTCTATGATTGTAACGTAGTCATTTTTCATAACCATATTTCATTATTGGATTTAAAAATAAATTTTTTATAAAATTATGACAAACAATTAATGATTATTAGTATTTATATGTTTTAAATGTTACCAATTTAACTATTGGAGATCTTTAATAAAATTTTTGGAAACCTATTGAAAAAATCATCGAAACATAGGACGTGAACCTAATTTATTAAGTAATCGTAAATAACAAGGTAATAAGTTAGATAAAATGAATAGAAAAAAATTAAAATTTCTTATTCATGTTATAATGAAAATAAATTTTTTATTCTCAAATATAATAAATGTATGTGACGATTCAAACTCAAGGTAAGGGTTTCTTGTCTCACTTTAAATCAAGTAGATACCAACAATGTTCACTGTTAGTTTATTTCCTACGGTCTATATACTGAATTTTATTATATTTCAAAAATTATTTTATTTTATATTAATTTTAAATAATTTTCTATTTCATGTCATTTATTTCATTATTCTTATGACTCAATAGTTACCTAAGAGATAATAGTTTATTTCAAAATATTATCATTATTAGATATATGTTTTAATAAAGTATCCCATTAGTGGTTTTTTTAAATATTTCTATCTTTAAAAAAACATTTTTAATCAAATATGGTTATTAATATACAATTTCTATTAATAGTTCTATATTTACAGTAATTATTATGTCATATGATTAGGATTTTTTTGTTAAAATACCACTTCATTTATCTCTTTTATTGAAAAGGCATTTTCTTCCAAATCAATGTTTTATAAAATTGTTTTAAAAAATGTTTTATCATTCACCAAATGATCTATTAAATACATTTTTAACCATGAACAACTTCTTTCAAAATAGTTTTAAAGGAATATTCTTTATGTTTTCTGAATGAGGAAGATTTCAAAACAACTTATATTGAAAATGTAATTTTAAGACATAAAAATCTTGTATGAAATTTCCCATCATCATGGCCATCACATCATTGTATATTCTTTAATATGTATAAAACTTTATTTTTAGAAAACATGTTTTAAATAATATTATTGAAATTCATTGTCACTTATGGATGTTTTTATTTAAAAGTATTATGATTATATGATATGAATTTTTATGTGTTAAAATAAAATTGTAGAATTTCAATGAAAGGGTATTTTCTATCAAGAAATGTTCAACATGTTCATCCCAAACCAGTTTCCATTTTATAAGACAATTTTTATGTTATTTATTATTTAATGGGTTTGTACTCAAATTATACCATCATTTTTATTTATCTAAATGGTTTATGATCAATTCGAATGTGGATGTATAATTTTGTTACCATTCATCATATTACTCTAAATGGTTTTTGATTATGATTACTGAATGGGGTACGAATTAACATTTAATATTCTATTTTTCCATTATAAATTTTTACTTATACTATATTTCACATCATTCATATGACGAATGAATTAAAATATTTATGTGATAGGTGGGGCACAAAATACAAATCCCCCCAATCATCAACAGGTCTCATGAAAGAATCTAGACCGGGTTTTGGTAGTTTCCATACACATTAATATAGATATACTGACACCGTGACTCAAAAATATGTATATATGTACAAAATTATGAATCCATCATTTTGAAATCAATTATTAATATTCAATTATATTTTTTATTTAGTTATAACATCTTAATATATATTTTCATGATCATATGATTAATTATATGGGATTCCTTGATCTTCATTTATTGCTTCCACATAACCTCATGTTATTGACTAAATGTAATTTTTCTCCATTATATACAATTTCTTATTGATTGTGACTTATTTATTAATAGCTTCCATTATACACATACCATTATTGAGTATCTGAGGTCACCCATTTCATATGATCTATTTTCCATAGGATACAATGATATATTCTGGGATTAACATGTAGGGATAATCTACGGAAAACAACTCATTATAGAATAAATTTCATTTTGTATTTTATTATTTAATAAGGTAATTTGAATTTCATATACGTATCTAGTTTTCCATGAATAGTAAAATTTTATGTCGTTGAGTATATTGTAACTTTTTTCTTATGATAATTTTATAATGTTGACACTGGCACTAGGTTAGTATCGTAAGGGTCTCTAAAATTAGATATTTAGGGGAAATGTAAATTTTTAAGATAACAAGTAAGTTAATATCTAAATATAATATTAATGTCTACAAAAGTTAATCAATATTTATATTTTCAATACATTCCATGTTTAGATTGATCATAAACAACCAATAGAAAAAATATGTATCATATCGATATAATATATTCTAATTATAGAATATGTAATGTAAATGGTATTTTTTTTAAAATGGAAATACCATAAATAAATATTTAAAAACATTCATGATGAAAGTGTACTCTTAACTTTTAAAATCACATTTTTAGACTAAAAATTGAAAAACTATTTGCAAAATAATTTTTATCTAAAATCAATATTTAAATATTTTAAAGTAATCGTCAATAAAATGATAGGTCCTAGATGTAGTAAATTCCATACATTACATTCACATTATAAAAAATATTCTATCACATTTTATGTATAATCCTAAAGGGCATTGTATTGTAAATTACATGAATATTCATTTTAGAAAAAATTTTAAATAATGAAAACATTGGTAAAAATTTATTAATAAATCATTTGGATATATTGAGAAATTTTTTATTATTTTTCAAAAACGTGGATTTGAATAAAAAATGATATTGACTTTAAAAGAGAAATATATTCATATTTAATAATAATTTCTCAATAATTTTTAAAAATAAACAATGAAAAAGTTCTACTTTTACTTGAAAAATTTAAGATTAACCAAAGTTGAAAAAAATTAATGGGTTTTATTATCCAATGGTCATGTAATTTCATAAAATTAAAATTTAATCATAAATAATCACGATAAAATTGGGATTTTCATGTATATTAAAAACAACTTCATAACATTTAATTTAGAATTAATCAATTTATTGATTGTGTGAATAAAACCTAAATAAACATAAAAAATTGGAAATAAAACAAAATATATTTAAAATTCATTTCACACATAATATTGGTATATCAAAAACAATATATAATATATATTAATGATAACAAATTTCATTATAAAATCCTTTACCACCTGAAACTTTTCATGTATTGTACCATTGGACGAAGTTATTGATTTTTAAACAAAAAACAACCTGAATTAATAACTAATCATTATATTACACCACAAAGGTACATTACATAAATTTTATAAAATAATGTAGGTGTATAACATTATTATATTAATTAATGAAATGTAATTGAGAAAAAACATATTACCTCATGCTTCATTTTTATTGAATATTTTTTAACTAGTTATACTTTTTTTATGTATGTTATTAAATTATAACAAAAAATATTCATATTGATAATATAATATATGATTCTCTTATAAAACCTTATCAACTGTTCGTTATTAATATTTCATTATTTCCATTATTTATGGTGCTAATGGACATTTCTACCATTCGTTTTTTCCTATTTAAATTTATGGTTTTTGTGAATATCATATAGATCCACAATCTAAATAGGTATATTACTCTTTTAAATAACATATTTTTTTATTAAAATTATTTTTATTATCATTATAAAATGTTGGACATGTAATATAAATGGAATTACTTCACAGAGATGGTTGGTCGTACGTTTGAACATGCAAAAATATCATTCCATTAATGGGTAAAATATTAAAATATTAGTTTATATATTAATATCCCATAGTCAATATATTCAAATACATATCACATATATAATTTTTATTTTTAAATTTTATATTTCATGTAATTGTATAAGAAAAATGATTCACATAGCATTGCAAGGTTGTGGTCCACCATACACACGAGCGACATTATCATATATTGATTTATGTGGAATTTAATAATGTATATATTTTATTATAATTAAATTTTTACAAAAATGTGATAAAGAACCATATAATTTTGTTAAACTCGTCATTATTTCCATCCTTCAAAGGTGGTGACCAAAAATGAATTATATTGGTTAGTGAGGTGGTAGTTTTCCATACACCTAAATAATGGTTTTTTTCACTTTTTGTTGAATAAGAGAAGTATATTAGTTATTACATTAACAAAATGGAATATTATTATAAGGGGTATAATTTTTAATTATAATATAATTATTATATAATATTGTAGGGAGATTTAAGAAGTAATAATATGAAAACACTCATGGAAGAAACTAACTCTTCTTCCGGGAAATTATTTAGGTTTTAAGAATTTGGATTCCAAGGATGGATTTATGATAAAAAAAGGGATCTAGGATATTAGTATGGGTGAAAATATGTTATTTAGTTGGAAATAGGATGAGATCGTGGCTTGTAATATTTGAAGTGGGTTGGAGAGGGGGCAATATTTTATATGTGGGGATGAAGACATACCATAATGTTTTTAATAGAATCTATTGATACCATGTTATTATCATGAAAAAGACTAAAACATATGGTTATTACCGACCCATATATTTGATGAGACAAAAAAATTTCACCCATTGTGTTGTAGAAATGTTTTTATGGATTTTTTTCCATGATTAATTTTGGTGAAATGGCGTAGAAAATTAGTATTTACCTTAATCATAGTAAGAATTATTACCTCCATAAATATTTACAATGGAATGAAATTATCCTGAACTGATTAGATAAAAAAAATTATTTTTATTACAAATATGATATAGATATTTCTTTTAACACCACATGTTTTTCTAAAAATAAATTGAAATGAATTGATCATTGTTTTAAGTAGAATTTTGTTTCCAAACTAGCCTTCAAAATAAAACATTTCCACTTCTATGTTTTTAATTTCAAGAAACTGCCATCTACAATTGTGTTCAGTATGCTATTTGGAGTCTATTGAAACCAGCTTTTTGTTGAATAGAAACATACACTTATGAATAGTGATATGACCCTAATGAATAGTAAATTTTATTATTATTTTCTTAAGGCTTTAAGATAATAATATCTAGTTTAATTTTTTATTGTGATATAGAAGTAGTTATAGGATTAGAATTATTAATTTTTAAATTATGTATGCTTTTATTTAACAATTAAACTAATAATATATAGAAAATTATTTTTTAAAAAATGGACCGGATTTTTTAAATCTAAATTCAGATAAATGGTTAGGGTGAATTTTGGGATTTTTTTTGAAACAGTTGATTTTTCAGTGAATAGTAATAATTACAGTTTTTAATTTTGGTGTGTTAATGACCACATTAATGATATAATAATGATGTAATAAATATTGTTGAATTGTGTAAAGTTAAATATTATGTGAGGTGTCCCAAGTGGCTTATACCATGGGAAAATACCATGGTTAAGCCCATGGTTTTGCAATTACCACCCATAAGGTGTCCCTTGAGAATTATTAAAATATTCCCTTATTAATCCTATAAATACAGACCCATTCCTTTATTAAAATCATCCCTAATTATTCCTCAATGAACATCTAGCCTCGTTACCTTCATATTAGTACTCCAAAGGTTTCCTCAATCCCCCAAGGCCCCAACCTTCATGTTCTAAGTGTTTCTCAACAAGGTAAGAAAATTCTCAATTTTTATTTTTCCATTCTTGTTCTATATTATTTGGTATAACAAACATGTTTCAAAACCATGTTCTTATTTCCTTCTTGTTAGTAATATAATATATATTATGATTCATTTATATATGGTTGTCCCTTTTCTCCACTGTTTTTAATATTTTTTAAATACATGTTGCGTAGCCGTTAGGCTGGTAATTTTTTGTAAGAGATTTCTCACTATTCCTTTTATTTTGAGTTCATTCCTTATTATTTCTTCATATATACTTATCCAAGAAGCATGAAATCTCCAGAAATCATGTATATTTTTAATTTAATCATGTTTATGTAAAATTACTCATCATTATTCTTCTCTTCTTCCACTTATTTAAGGAATAAAAACATTGTCTGTTATGTGCCGAATTACCGTCATTGTGGACAATGTGATTTCAATTTATATTAATACTTTCAAGTTTGGTCATGAAACGATTTATATGGTTGAACCAAGTTATAATGTATGTTTCATGACCCACCCATGGTCCTATAAATCGTTTTTACTCATGGTTCTAATTTATAAGAAAAAATGTGGTTGTTATTATCAAAGAACCACTAAAATGATCTAAATGAACATCATTAATGTTTTAACATACGAATCATACTAATATTAAACATCAAAATGATAAATGTTATAAATTATGGTACTGGAAATATATAAATATATTTCTATTCAAATTTAGGAATTTCACTTCCAATCGACAAGAACATCCCCCACGAACCAATCGTGGAATTCATGTTAAGAACTCACCCAATAATAGTGCATGGAGGCAAATACTAACAATTAATGAGTGAAAAGATAATATAAGATGTTATAAACAAGAAAATATTTCTTTAAAAGACTAATAACACTCTTTTAACCATTATAAATTAATTTTAAACAAGTTTGATGTTAGACATACCCGTGGTAAGGGAATTCTAACTCGATTTCCATTATTTGTGTTAACCTTCTACTTCATTATTTATGTGTTATATATTTTTTTTGTGTGATGGGTTCAGTTTATATTATGTCTAATTATGTTTATCTAATATATATATATATAATACTCCATCCACTCTCTTCAATGGTAAGATATTTATTAGGGGATTTTCTTTAAAAAGCTTAATTTTAAATTCGGTTTTACGAAATTCCAAAGAAATTCTTTATGGATATATTCATGTTGTATGATTATGTTTTTGTTCTTGGGAATTATTTATGACAATGGGTGGGATCTATATCTCCCACCAAGGCATTGAGTATGAGTATTTTGGAGGTTGGATATATGGTTACTCCAAGTTTAGTTGTGATGGTTATACAAAGTAAGGTAGTTGTGAGGGTTACAAATTATAAAGTAACCAATAATGGTTACAAGTTTATGTAAGTAATTATCAAAGATAATTTAATAGTTATATATATGTTCTCATGTTTTGTGTGGATCTTGTGTAAATATCATGTTACACAATGTAAGTATATATTGGTGACAAGAATGTCTTTTGAAAATGTTTTCATACTTTACGCGTATTCATAGACTAATGTGCTATTTCTTATTTTTCATCCCTTTCTGAGCTTTTGTGATCATCACGAGTTTTAAAATGATTTTCATTGGTTAATGGATGTGTAAGAGAGGTAATTAAGCCATTTTAAATGTTGAATAATTGTCAATGAGTATTGTTTTATGTTTTAATGTTTTATATTTTGAAAAAAAATGGAAACTATTTTTTTATGGTATCCACTCTATAAAAATGTGTAATATTAGGAATGTATTGTCATAATTCGCTAAAGCTATAAACATGAAATGATATTCAATGTAAAATGAATTTTTTTGTCTATATTAAAGATTAGGTATGCAAAAAATGCCTGGACTTTATAGTTGGTATTAGATGATGGTTTAGATAACTATAGGGGTTAGGGTGATGTTAATAGAATACCATTATTGATTTTCACTCTATGATTAATTTTAAATGTTATATAATTTAAATATTACCATGTTGCTTAATCTAAGACATGTTTGTTTAGAATGGTTGTTGGCAGAAGGAACATGGATGCTGAAGAGAGAGGCCCTAATAGAATGACATCCTTCCAGAACTATAACCCAGAATGGTAGGGATGGGAACCGAGCAGTTTGTTATAGTATTGGCTCAGTTAACGTAGGAAATAAATGGTGGTGGAATACATGCAAGATAACCAATAGTGGTACCACAAATGGAAGAAGACTGTAGTGGAGCATTTTATGAGACAATATCCTCTCACATTCAATGGATATTCTAACCTAGTAGTAGCTGAAGGATAGATCAAAGCCCTTGAAAATATATTCGATGTTATGGGATGTTTTTACAATAAAAAGGTAACACTTTCCATTTAACATTTTTAAGGGTAAGTCAACCAGTGGTGGTCAACGGTAATGAATGTTAGGGTAGAGATTATTTTTATTCCTTATAATGGGATGAATTTAAATGTCTTTTCATTGAAAATTATTATCCTAAGGTGGTGCAACATAGATTCAAGAAGCTATTAATAGAATTGAAACAGAAGGAGGATGATTCAGTGGCCGTGTATGAAGAGAACTTCACTCGACTGGTGAGGTATGCCCCATATTTTATTATGGATCATGATAGAAAAATAAACCTCTTTTACATAGGATTAAAGCCTAGGTATCGAAGGGCGTTGGTCTACCTTGAATTCAAACGTTATGAGAATCTTGTGCAATGTGCATAAAGGGTGGAGATGGAGTTTGCCGATGATCATGTTTATTTTTGAAACAAAGAGACAAAGGGGTCTAGTTGGAAAGAAATTCAAATTAATCATCCGAAGAAATCTGATGTTACGAAAATCCAATTTTGAGTTTGTGAAAAGTGTGGTAAGAAGCGCCCTGGGGAATGTCTTATAAAAACAATGATCTGTTTTAAATGTGGTGTGTTTGGAAATATAGCCCATAATTAAAATGAAAATGATCATAATAATAGTCATGATAAGCAGTATATAATGTGTTTTAAATGTGGTGAGATGGGTCATTATGTAAATTCCTGCCCATAAAGAGATCTGAATGATGCAAAGAAGATAGACTACAAGCATAAATTTGTAGTGAGATCCTCTGCGACAATGTCAGTAGATGTTGGGCCATCCAACGATGTTGTATCAGGTACTTTGTTTGTTCACTCAGATTTTGCTAATGTTTTGATTGATAATGGGTCTTCACATTCCTTTATATCTGAGAAAGTTTCTAGAAAATTGGAAATGTCACCTTAACAAATGAGACCCCAACATGTTGTTAAAAAGCTAGGGGGAAATTTTATAGAAAAGATGATTTATAAGAATCATTATATTGTGGTATGTAGAATGAATTTACCTAAAAACCTAGTATTTTTACCCTTAGTCGAGTTTGATGTTATTTTGGGAATGGAATGGATTTCTAATTATCATGCTAATATTGACTATAGAGCTAATGAAGTTTATTTAGAAATAGTTTCAGTTTTTATAAAAGAATAAACCCATACAATTTAAAACATATCAGGAAGCTCGGAAACTGTAGAATGATGGAAATTAAAGGTATCTTGCTCATATTGTTTAGAACTTGGGGAAAATTAAATTAAATTATTTACTAGTGGTAATTGATTACCTTAATGTTTTTCCTGATGAGTTACCTGATGTCGTACCAGATGGAGAAGTTGAATTCACTATTGACAGAGTTCCTGATTCTAAGATAATTTCAAAACCCGCTTATCATATGGCTCCAATAGAACATCTTGAATTGAAAAATCAGTTGCAGGATTTGCCTGACAAAGGCTTCATTCATCATAGGACTTCACCAGGGGGAACCCCTGTTTCGTTTGTTAAAAATAATTATGGTTCCATGAGACTTTGCAATTATTATAGAGTTTTGAATAACTTCACTAATAAAAACATGTATCCTTTGCCTCATAAAGATGACATGTATGATCAGCTCTAGGGAGATCAGTACTTTCCCAAGATTGACTTGATATCTGGATAGCCTCAGATGAAGGTGAAGGAGGATGACATCCTAAAAATAGCCTTTCGTACTAGATATGGGAATTATAAATTTTTTGTTATGTCGTTTGGATTAACTAATGAACTTTTTGTATTCCTGAATCTTATGAATAGAGTATTTCACGAGTTCTTGGATAAGTTTTTGGTTGTATTTATGGATGACATTCTGGTATTTTCTAAAAATGAAGAGGAGCATGAAAATATATAAGAGTTGTTTTACAAACATTAAATGAAAAGAAACTGTAAATAAAGTTCTTAAAGGGTGATTTTTGGTAGCAACATATTTATTTTCATGGGAACATTATAAATAAGTGTGGAATAAAAGATAATCCTACCAAAACAATAGTAGTTTATGAATACCCAAGACCCAAAAATGTTACAGAGAGTCGTAGTTTTCTTGGGTTAGTATGTTGTTACCAAAGGATTGTTATGAATTTTGAACCGTTATCTAGCCTAATAATTATGTTAACAAGGAAAGGAGTTAAATTTATTTGGACAGAGGAATGTGATGTTTGTTTTTAGGAACTGAGAAATTGATTGGTGAATGCTCCAATTTTGGCCGTACATTCCTGAAATGGTGAGTTTTTCATCTACAGTTATGCTTCTTTGAAGGGACTTGGTTGTGTTTTGATGCAGAATGATCAAGTAATTGCCTATGCATCGAGAAAACTTAAATCTCATGAGCTATATTATCCAACACATGATTTGGAATTGGCAGATGTGGTTTTTTCTTTTAAAATTAGGAGGCATCATATATACGGAACCAAATAGCGAATATATACTGACCATAAAAGTCTAAAGTATATATTCACTCAGAAGGAATTAATCATAAAGTAGAGATGATATCTTGAACTGTTAAAGGATTATGACTGCATGATCAATTACCATTCTATAAAAGAAAACAATGTAGTGAATACTTGAGTCAGAAACCTCATGCATCATTAACCATGTTACATTTATAACATGATACCTTGATTAATGATTTGATGAATTTTGTCTTAGAAGTTGTTGGTGCAGGAAATACATCTATTTTGTTTCCGGTTTCAGTGCATTCTTCGTTGTTAGAGAAAATTAAGCAAGCGCAGAAGGAAGACCATGAGCTACAAGAAAAATGTAGAATTGCTAAAAATGGGTAAGTTTCCATAATTTAACCTCGAAAAATATTGTGTTTTATGATTTGGGAAAAGGTTGTGAGATCCTAGTGATTCTCGTTTAATGAAATATTTTTTGTGTGAAGATCATTGTTAACCATTTTTAGTTCATCTTGGAAGTACTAAGATATACAAGGCCCTTTGAGAGTATTATTGGTGGGATGTAATGAAAAGAGATATTGTTGATTTTAACATGAATTTTTTTATGTAAACAGGTTAAAGCAGAGTCGAAGTTACTGAAAGGGATGATTCAAACTTTTCTAGTTATAGAGTGGAAATGTTAGAATGTATCTGTGGACTTTGTGGTGGGACTACCAATGAATTATCTAGGTAACAATACGATTTGGGTTATTGTTGATCGGCTAACAAAATCTGCACATTTTCTTTCTATCGAGATACAATGACTTTGGGTCAGCTTTCTCAATTGTACCTAAATGATATTTTCATGTTATATGGAGTTCCACATTCCATTGTCTCTGACCAAGATCCTAGGTTCACTTCTGTCTTTTGGAAGGGACTTTAGAAAACGTTGGGCACATAGTTGAATTTTAGTATATCTTTTCAGCCTCAATCAGATGGGCAATCAGAACAAATGATTCAAAATTTGGAGGATATTCATCGAGCTTGTTCAATGGACTATCAGGGAAGTTGGGGTCAACATCTTTCATTTGATTAGTTTTATTATAATAATAGTTTTCATTATAGTATTCAGATGGCACCTTTTGAGGCCTTGTATTGGAAGCGGTGTCAAACATCAGTGTTTTGGGATGAAGTTGGTGAATGAAATTTTATGGGGCCAGAATTTGTATAAGAAGTGGCTGAGAAAGTGATGATGATCCAGAAACACATGATGATAGCTTAGAGAAGGGAGAAAAGTTATGCAGATAATAGAAGGAATGAATTCTCTTTCGGGGTAGGTGACCATGATTTCCTTAAAATCACTCCTTGGAAAAGTGTGATGTGTTTTGGTCAGAAAGGGATTCTAAGTCCATGATTCATCAGTCCTTTTGAAATCTTGTAGAATTCTGGGACAGTGGAATACTATATTTCTTTTTCTCCGATTTTTTTTTTCAGGTACAAAATGTTTTTCATGTTTCGATGTTGGGAATGTACGTGCCATATTCATCACAGGTCTTGAGCCTAGAAGCAGTTCAGCTGGAAGAGAACCTTTCATATGGTGAGAAACCAGTTTAGATTCTTTATCAGAGAGAACATGTATTAAGAAACTAAGAAATTCACAAGATAATGCTTTTGTGGAGAAACCACATGGTTGAAGAAGCAACATGGGAGTCTGAAAACGATATGAGGGAAAAGTGCCCTCATTTGTTTAATAAGTAAATAAAATAGCCAGGACACAATTTATAGAAGGTGGGGATAATGTATCACCCCATTTTTTTGTAAAAATAATTGGAAATACAAGGAACATTGTTTTATGTAGAATTTTGTTTCTAAACTATCCTTTAAAACACAACTATTCCACCTCAATGTTTTGAATTTCATGAAGCTATCACCTATAATTGTGTTCAGTATGTTATTTGGAGTCTATTAGAACCAACTTATTTTTTAGTGAATAATAACATACCCTTATGAATAGTAATATGAACAGTAATATGACCCTAATGAATAGTAAATTTAATTATTATTTTCTCAAGGCTTTATGATAATAATATCTGGGTTAATTTTTCATTGTGATATAGATGTAGTTTCAGAATTAGAATTATTAATTTTTGAATTAAGTATGATTTTATTTAAAATTAAAACTAATAATATATAGATAATTCTTTTCAAAAAAATGGACATCATTTTCCAAATCTACACATCAATAAATAGTTAGGCTGAATTTTGGTAATTTTTCTGAAATAGTTAATTTTTTAGTGAATAGTAAAAAAAATACAGTTTTCAGTTTTAATGTGTTAATGATATCAATAATCATATAATAATGATTTCCTAAATCAGGTAGACATGTGTATAGTTAATAAGATGTGAGGTGTCCCATGTGTCTTATAACATGGGAAAATACCAAGGTAAAGCCCATGGTTTTGCAAATACCACCCATGAGGTGTCCCTTGAGAATTATTAAAATATTCTTTTACTTTTCCTATAAATACCAACCCATTACTTCTTAAAATTAATTCCCAAATCCTCCTAAAAGATTATTTGGCCTCCTTACCTTAATATTATCCCCCTAAAAGTTTCCTCAAGCCCCCATGGTCACAACCTTCCTGTTCTAAGGGTTACTCCACAAGGTAAGAAGATTTTCTATTTCTTTCTTTTTCCAATCATGTTCTCTTTTATGTTGTATAACATTCATGTTTCCATACCATGTTGTTATTTCCCTATTATTCTTGATATAATCTATATTATGATTCATTTTTGGATGAGTGAACCTTGTCCCCTCTCTTTTTAATATTTTCAAATACCATGTTGCATAGCCATTGGGTGGCCGAGTTTTTGTAAGAGATTTCCCACTTTTTATTTTATTTTGTCTTCCTTCCTAATTATTTATTCATATCTCCTTACTAAAGTGGAATGAAATCTGTATAAATCAAGTATATTATGGATATTATCATGTTTTTGGAATATTACTCATCATTATTATTCTCTTCTCCCACTTATTTATGGAATAAATCATTATCCATTATGAGCCGAATTACCAACATCGTGGACAATGTGATTTCAATTTCCATTAATTATTCCATGTCTGGTCATGAAACCATTTTTATGGTTGAACAGGGTTATTATATATGTTTTATGAATCACCTATGCTTCTGGAATTCTATTTTTCTCATGGATCTAATTTATAAGACAAAATGAGGTTTCTATTATCAAAGAACCAAAAAATGATATAAATGTTCATCATTAATGTCTAAAATTATAAATCATCATAATATTAAACATCAAAATAATAAATGGTATAAATTATGTTACTAGAAATATGTAAATAAATTTCTATTCCAATTTTGGAATTTCACTTTCAATCGACAAGAACACCCATCGTGAACCAATCATGAATTTCATGTTAAGAACTCACCTAAAAACAGTGCAAGGAAACAAATACTAACATTTAAAGGATGAAATGATAATATAAGATGTTTTAAACATGAAAATGATTCTTTAAAATAATAATAACACTCTTTTAACTATTATACTAGATGTTTAAACAAATTTAAAGCAAGACATACCTGAGGTAAGAGAAATCTAAACATGATTGTCGTTCTTTGGTTAACTTTCTACCTCATTATTTAGGTGCTATATAAATTTTAATTGTGATGTGTTTTGTTTATATTATGATTTATTATGTGTATTTACAGTATATATACCTAATCAATCCACTCTCTTCAATTATATGATATTTATTATGGTATTTTCGTTAAACTTTTTCTTTTTAAATTCAGTTTTATGAAATTCCAAAGCACTGTTTTTATAGAATTATTCATGTTTTATAATTATGTTTTGGTTCTTGTGAATTATTTATGATGAAGTGTGGGACCTATATCTCTCTCCAATTCATTTGGTATGAGTATGTTGGAGGTCGGTTGTTTTGTTACTTCAAGTGTAACTGTGATGGTTACTCAAATTAAGGTAGCCAGGAGGGTTACAAATTATTAGGTAACCAAGAATGGTTACAAGATTATGTAAGTAATGCACCAAGATACCATTATTATTATATTAATGTTCTCATGTTTTGTGAGGATCTTGTGTAAATATCATGTTACACAATGAATGTATATATGGGTGACAATAATTCCTTTTGAAAATGTTTTCATACGTTACGAGTATTCATGGACAAATATTCTCTTCCCTTCTTTTTCATCAATTATTGAGCTTTTGTTCTCATCCCAAGTTTTTAAATGATATTCACAGGTTAAAGGATGTGTAAGACAACTATGGAAGCCATGTTAAATGTTTAATAATTTTCAATGTGTCTTGTTTTATGTTTTAATGTTTTATATTTTGAAAAAAATGAAAACTTTTTTTATGGTATCCACTCTGTAATAATATGTATTGTTATGAATGTATTATCCTAATTCTCTAAATATCTGAACTTGAAAAGATGCTCAATTTAAAAGTAAGTTTTCTCCTATCTTAAATCATGATTTTTTATGTAAAAATTTCATGTCTTTATATTTCCAAATTTAATTAACATATATGGTAGATACCATTTCAAAACAATTCTCATAGAAGTGATCAAAATTAAGGGTTTGAAAGAGAAAAATCATTTATGTATAAAAGATTTAAATTTGAAAATTCCATATGAAAGTCATTTTAATAAAAATATATATTTTAATTGTAATATAATTGAAATAATTTAAATTTATAATCAATTTATTATTTAATTTATTATTTGTAATTATTTAAATGAAAATTATTTTCTTATTGAAAATCATTATTTTTCACTTTTCGTCGACAAATTTTACATTTAAGGAAAATATCAAAAATTCACCATATGAAATTATTTATATAAATTTATAAAAAATTAATGTCATTTTATAAAATAATTTTTATAAATGTGGCAAAAAAATTAATTCTAAATAATTAGCACAAAGTTCCAATAAACCATCTTCTAGAAAAATATAATTTTAAAAAATATTTTTTAATTGATTATTGTATTATATTTCTTCAGTAGAGAAATTTTTTTATATTTATTTATTACAATTAATAATATTTAATTTAAATTCTATGTTATATTGGTATACTGTATTTCATTTCATTTAGACATGGTGTTTCGTATTCCTTAATTTATCAGTGTGATTAAATATAAATAAATTTATTTTGGTGGTTGTTTAAGATATGTGTTTCAAATCACATATGATATTGAATATAATTTTCTAATTATATAATTTCATGGAATTTTATCCTCCCATGTTTAAATAAATCTTCTCTTTGCAATTTGTTCATTTATTGAGGAATCCATGGTTTGATATTTCAAAATTACATTATTTTAAAACCCACACATTAAAAGTGTTACAAATGTTTCTTATTTATAAGAGAGTAGGTGATGTAAAAGGTCATATAGAATAACACAAAACTAGGTTACTAAGTAGAATTCTATTAGTGTAATGTGAATATATATAAATGGAAGAAATTATTAATTAATTTTATAGAGTGATTGTTGTCATTGATCATAAGAAAGTGAATGTCTAATTGAAGTTTATGGACCTCAAAAAACACAAATCTCTGATGATTTAAAAGATCCTTTAAATTAAAATATATAAATTTAATAAAGTAACATTTTCATATCCATATCATTTTTTAATAATTAGAAATATTTTTCTATCTATTAATTTAAATAAATACAATGGCTTGATTCATTTTTATTTCATAAGAGTAATTTCACCCTTTGTTGGGCTTTTAACAGTTTGAATTTAATCGCTTATTTACTGAAATGAATATCTAAAATAAATTTTTAGGCATAAATAACTAAAATTTACATTTAATATATCATAAATTCCCCAAAAAATAGATTTCCTTTCTATATGTCTCTAAAATATTTCCAAAACCAATATAGTTAGTTCAAGTTATGTAGTATGATACAAAAATATATATATACTAATAGTAACACCACTACCATAATATTGATATTTATAAATCGAAATGAGTTACTAAAAAATATCATATTATAAAGGAAATCACATAGGCTTGTGGTTTATGTTAAACTCTTAGCATCCTTTATTTAGGGATTCAAGTCCCTTGTCCATGCCAAATACGACCGGTTTCCACCTATTATGCGATTTTTCATTTTTATAAATCACATTAATATAATTACAATAACATTCCTAAAATTTTAATATCCCAAAATTACCTCTGCATCATAGTAATGATAAACCATAAATCCTACCAAAAACATTAATATTTTTCTTATAATTTATATGTTTATTCTTTCTTAAATAACATTTTCAGTAAAATATAATGTAATCTAAAGGGTTTTATTGGAATAATTTTTTTCTTAAAATATCATTAGATATTTAATTATTCTAATAAAAAATACCATTGGTAAAAATAAGTAAATAATTTAATTCATCAATCCCAATACATAATTACATCATCTGTTTTATTTCATAATATACCCTTCTATCATATGTGGGTTAACCATTTAATGAAGGAAATGAAAAGGACAATTCAAAAGTTAACCCCATTTATGATCATACACCGTAAATGGATCCCTATGATTAATGTTATTTCCATCGATCCAACTCTTCTTTTTTCACGGAAATTTTATTCCATTATACAATAATTATAAAAAGGTAAATCATTTTCTTGTTCCGTTGAGACACTTTACTATGATTCTCATAAGATATTACTGACCTATGAAAATTAACCCATTTTTATTCCATCACTGATGATCATATGGAACTACAGACTTCACCCATTTTGTGAGTTTGATAATTTGTAATGGTATATGTTATTAATCATATTTTTGGATAACATATTTGGAATATTCACGATATCTTTCACTATACTAAACCTCTAATTTGGTTCCACATAGTAACAATATTTTCTATTATATTCAATTTTATTATGATTACTTTGAGTTCCATGCATCGACTAAACAATAATATTTTGTGATACAATAATAATTTTTGGAAAAACATTTAAACACATATATGATGACAAAAACTTTACATATTATTTTCAATAAAAGAAATTCTTTTTGTATCTATGGTCATTCATTGTTATATTGTATTAAAATTCATCCTAATATATTATAATGATAATATTAATTATCCTTCCCATATCCCCCAAGACTAGAAAAAACTTGTGCTTAGTGGGGACTATTTTCATTCACTCGGTGATGATCTGGTGGAGCCTAATGTATCTTTTTAGAGTTATTAGCACCATTTAAATTAATTATGAGATCCAATTTTAGTTTCCATATATGTTTTAATTTCCAATAAATCCCAAATAATATAAAAATTGTTAAAAAGTTATGATGCTCATATATATATTTCTTCCCAATGCATATAACTGGTTTATGTTCCCTAATTTATGTCCTCCTAAATCTAATTCTGATAGATTATACTCAGCATAATTTGATACCAACTATAATGAACCTAAAAAAGTAACCTACAGTTAGTGACTTAAATTATAAAATCTTTATAATATAAGTGAAATTTCAACCCATAGGGATAAAGATTTTATAATTGTTAGTAAACTAGATACATAATTGTTTCTTATATTATATTTGAAAAAAAAACTATATTTATTCAATAATTTCATTGTTACATCTACCATATCATTTCATATCATTATTTGAATACATCATGGATTTTTAGGAAAGAAAAAATAAGGGCGAGATTTAATGCTTAGTAAGGGTTATGTGCGACCAAAGCTATTGTGAAACAACAAGAACAGTAGTGTCATTATAAATAACTGAAAAATAATTTCATTTAAAAAATCTTTCTATAATAATAAATAATGTCCTAGTAAATAACTAAAATCACATTAAATTTATCTATAATATGGCTATCGTAATAGTATAATGGATAAAAATTATTGAAAGGTAAATAATAAAAGATAATTGACACTTAATACATAATCTAAGAATTAAAATGAATCTATTGATAATATATTTTTAAAAATATCATAGATAATAATAACTGAACTATTAAGGAAATAAATTCCAAAATTTTTGAATCCATAATCTCATGCATCATGGAATCTTCTATTATCAAGGCCTTTAAGAAGACATATTAAAACTGATGGTAAGATATACACCATTATACCATTTAACAAGGCCGTGAAAATTGTTTGGCCTCATTAAACTACTGATTTATTGATGGGATGTTGACAACCTAGACCAAAAAGTATATGTATGCTTAATGCATTGATTATATAGTTAATAATTTATTTAACCCATTAATAATATTCCTTATCCATAAATATCTATATTAAGTAAATAATATGAAATTATCAATATCTCCCCATAAAAATGAATAACATTGAATGTAAAAACCATATGTAAAAATGGTATATTGTTTAGGCTATAATATTATACATGATAATAAAATATTGATATTTAGGGTAAATTTAATTTACAATTATTACAAGATTGTAAATATTGAATAGAAAAGTTAACAAATACAAAAATTAACCATGAACCCAAATGTCAATACATTCCCTAGTCAAACTAATCACAATCAATCAAGATGAATAATAATAATGTTATCTATAAAACCTATCCCTATTAGATTATATTTAAATTAAATGAATTTATTATTAATAATATTAATATGATAAAAATATCTTTAAAACATTCATGATGAAAATATAATTTTAACTTCTAAAATAACTTTTTATGATGATTATTTTCTATAATATTAAGGAAAGATATAATTTTAAAAAAATCAATAAATCTTGTAATCGATTCTGAAAAATTGAATTGTGTTGATAGTTTAGAATTATATACATGTCATACATGTTAATAAAAATATTCCTTCCATATTTTCAAGTAATTAAAAATAAGAATTGTTTTGAAAATGAATATAATAATCATCTCTAAAGAATTTATCAAAACCTGAAACATGGGTCAACATTTAATTTAAATAATAATTTATATAATGTTTTCAATAATTATAACTTTTTTATAAAGATGTTAATTTTGATGAAGATGTATTTTCAACCAATTAGATAAATGAATTATAATTATTTTATAATATATTATCCGACATTTTAAGTATTGTGGATTAGAAAAATGGTACAACTATATGAAAAAATTGATAATTTCCATATGATAATAAATTTAAGGGATTCATTAGTAAATTATCTATTAATTTCTTTCAATTGAAATTAGATCATAAATAAAACATTTTAATGTGATATTTTGAAATAAACCATTACAATGAACATAGAGCTAAAGTTGGAATAAATCAAACAATGGATTTTTTTATTAAATGTAAATTGACATAGAAATAGAGGAAATAAAATATTAAATATTTAAAATTAATTAAATATATAAAATATTAATATCAAAGATAATGGAAAATTAATATTCCCGAATGATAAAAAATTTAGTTATTTAATCCTCTAGCAAGTGGAAAATTTTAATTCAAATCCCCTTAGACGAAATAATTCAAATCCAAAATTCAAATTAAATCAATTATAAAATAATTATGATATTTCATAATAATGGGTAATGGTAAATTAAATATAATTTAAAATTAGGTACATAACATTAAAATATGCCTCAATAAAATGAAATTGAGATTAAATATTTTACCACACACATACTTTGGGTTGATCATTTTCCAGAGCATGATTAATTTTTTTAAGAATGTAATTAATATATAATAGAACAATATATATATATATATATATATATATAATCTTATATTATCCCCTTAGAACATGTTATCACATGTCCAATATTGATCTCTCATTATTTTTATTATTTTATGTGTTAATGGATTTTTTTTCATGAATGTTTTGGATTTTGGTTATAGTGTATACCTACATCATCTCTATAATGTTATTAATGTTATAACAATATTATAGACCCTTTATATATTTTTTTGTTAAGCATTATTAGAGGTTGGATGTAACATCCCATCATGGGTCCTACTCACTAGTTACCTGAGCCAGTCAATCAGATGACATCAAGTATGCCTCCCCATATTTCTAGAGGTTGTCTAGTATTACTGGGTGTCTAATTTAGATAATGTGCATACTATAAACTCTTTATGAAGGATTCAATTAAAATTTAAATGAAGAAACAATATAAAAAATTTGTAACTATAATCAAAACAATACAAATATTATATTATGAATATATCTGGAATGAAATATTAAAATAATGATATAGATATTTAAAGAAATTTACGAGTGAAGATTCAATGAAAAACCAAAAATAAAGTTACATTGAAACTCTAAAGTGTTTCCTGAAACCAGGTTTTGTTCCCTCATCCATGAACCATCCTGAATTAGTGATCTAACATTATACACTTACCCTTATCCAATGTTGTAAACATGAAATCTATTTGGTTACCAATCATTTATCTTGTGTATGGTGTGAGTAAAAATCAGTTCACCACCTCCAATGGAGTCTAAAAAATCCATTCAATATCAATGAATACAATTTCATAAATAATAAATTACAATGAATAATGTCACAAATTATCAATTATCATTATTATTTAATTTTCCAAATAAACTCTCAGGATCCCTAGCGTATGTAAACCCTCAATGTATACATTGGTACATGTCAGAGTATAAACCATATAACTTGTTTAACTCACAATCCCATGATTATCACGTGTCATTTCATTTCAACTCAGGTTATGGAGAATTGGGACCATAGTCCAATGAAAAAAAATTGGGCCTAGTTCTCCATTTATACAAACATGTAGGTAGTTAAAGATGAATTCAATGACCAACATATTTCTTATCATATAATCACAAAAGAGTGATTTTTATTTAGAAATATGTGTCCCGCAGTCATTTATCAAACATTCACAAAAGTGGGATTTTGAAGTTGAAGCATGTGTCCCACACTGATTATCACTGTCGGATTTTGAAAGAGCATCCCACATCACACACAAATTTATCAATCAATAACATATATCATATATATCAAATATATAGGATCAATCATTGTTAACTAATAAAACTATATTTTAATTCATAGTATTCCATTATAATTTAGCACAAAAAAACAATATACAATACATTAATCACAAGAAACAATATATACACTTCATCATTAAAAAATTTTCTATATTAAAATGATAAAGACCAATAACACATTGTGTTCAAGTCAATCATCTCTTGATGGAAAAATTGTATATTAATTTGCATCTCATTAATTGACCAATTATATAATCCCAATTTCCCAATATGTTCTCAATCACAATATTCCATTAATTATTGTAGTAATTAACATATCCAATTACATAAATTCATTAATGAATTAATTTATTAAATTAAAGGTTCAATTTTAAAATGTTCCAATTGAAATTTCACAACACATACATTCAATTGGAATTCACCACTATCGGAATGGAATTTAGCCCAAATCCATCTAGATTGTTGAAAAATACTCATCAATGGAAAAGTAAAACTTTTTGTTGAAGAACTGATATAATGAAAAAGAATGGGGATTAGAATTGAAAATTAGACCAAATATCAAACCAATCATGATCAAATAATCCTAGATCATGGTCTATCATAAACTATGGAAAAATCCACTCAATGGATGAGATAAAAATGGGAGAGTGGTAGGAACCCATATGGGATAATAATCACGTACCGAGGGAGTTTTTGATCACAAATATTGACCATGATTTCTCCATAAAAGAGTATAGAGGGTATTAAAATATATTTTAGAGCCTCAAAAAATGAGTTAAATCATTTATTGTTGAGTTGTGTTCAATTTAGTGTGAATTTATAGGGATATGTTATTTTTAATAAAATTTATATAGGATAAAAATTATGTTTCCACGATTTCTTATATGGGGACCACAGTTCCACTAATAAGGAACCTAACCCAGAGCATCCTCTGAGGGGGTCATACATTTACTAATTTGATGGTGCATAGTTTTAATACTATGTGCAATCCAAGTGAGTACCCTCTATCTGGTTGCTTTTTTGTTTTCTATGATGGGTACACGATTTTGACAAACCATTCAACAATCCGGAATTACCCCTCTTCCTTTTAAAATTCTCTAATTATACCAAAAACACCCTTGTAGAAAAATCCAAACAAGGTTTTTCAAAACAAGGAAAAAAGGTACCCATAATCATGAATGAGACGTCCCCAGTAATGGATGGAATCTTAA
Organism: Viscum album; assembly: GCA_963277665.1. NCBI lineage: Eukaryota > Viridiplantae > Streptophyta > Magnoliopsida > Santalales > Viscaceae > Viscum > Viscum album. The sequence continues at coordinate 909,578,216 of OY728161.1, read as the reverse complement.
ATTCTCCCCATCTTATAAAATTTCAACATCGATTTGTACTCCTAAGAATCTCTACGATTCCAAGGTAAAAAGATCAGAACACTAAGACAACATATCCTCTTAGGTTCCGTATTTTTTTTCTTATACACTGTCATGCATTCCCTGTATATGAACTAAATACATGGTCTTTCCCTAAAACACTTTCTCACTAGATCCAACACACATATTTGATTCTCTACAAAGGATGCTCTAATATCAAGATAAATAACATGTACATCTATCACAAAAGAATTGTTGGGATGATACCGCCAATATTGTGAGGGATCTAAAACATTATGCACATCATGATAACTCTTTGGAAGAACCAATCTATATTCCATAGAGACAATTATCTCCAAAAAACTTAAATGAGGAAAATAACCTCGGTGTTAGCTTTCCAAGTCTCCGAATTTAATGGTGACACAATATAGGAGACACCCGAAGGAAACCAAGATCACCCTCTATAAAATTTAGGGTTCATTGATGTCTATTATCATATGACATATGTATACTCTTATCCATGGCCATATGATTTCGAATAAGATGACCCTACTCGGATATCTCCTATATGTGACATGGTCCTAAACACTCTAACTCACCAACCATATTCCAGTATAGAGGTGATATGCATGTCCTCCCAAAAAGAGCCTCACATGGTTCCATATGAATAGTTTTATTATAAATTTTGTTTTATGAGAACTCCACCAAAGATAGGTTCTTCAAAAAAGACCCACCAATCATCTGGACACATGATTGGAGGATATCCTCAATCACTTGTATAGTATATTATGACTTCCCATTTTTCTGTGGGATGAAAGTTGTACTTAAAATAAACTTTATACAATGTAATATCTATATAACGAACTAGAAGCACGTGAAATGTTTGATTCATGGTGTAATAAAATTCATTATAGCATCCATATAGATGGACTATACCATGAATGTAAATATCATTCAACTGATCTATTGATAAGTTCTCTCATATAGGTAATAAATATCATAATATTTTAAAATGATCCACAATAAACTAGTTATAATCATTTTTGAGGCATCCACAGGAGACCCAGCACATTTTCATGGGTAAAAACAACCTAATTCCATTATGGAATGGTAAATGGATGTTATAAACCACCTTGTTTTTTATGATCAACCTTCACCTGTGGATAGGTGTTGCATCATGCCACGAACCCTGCTATTTAATTTATTATTCATGGCCACCAATACTACTTACATCAGTCATTGTAAATTTTTGTCAAACTTGAATTCCCATACCACATTTAGGTATGAAATTCACATACAAGCTCCTCTGGTATCTTCTTAGGCTCAACAACATGTCCCTAGACATAGATGATCTTATTGTAATCTATTTTTTTGTCTGAAGGTGACTCCCAACCTTCTAAGATTTCCATCAAGGCTGCACATTTGAGATATTCTTATTGCTTATCCATAATCCATATCAAAAGTATATGTCCTACTAAAACATGTTGATATTCATCTGCCCCTACATCTCCTAAACCAAAAAATGCATCTCATCAGGTATGGTTGGAACATTCCACCCTTAACTAGAATATAGAATAGTCCGAGTCTATGTTTTCCTACCAAATTCATTAGTATCACTGTTCCCCCTTTTGGGTGTAAATGCATTATCAGTGTCAAATGACTGCATATACTCAACACATATTCTCTATATGAGATTCAAATATCAATGGGAAAATATATAAATTATTCTCTTATGATCAATATACACAGAAAACTACTTGTACAATTGATAATGTTCCAAATAATTCAAATAATAGACAACTAAATAAAATTATAGCTATTGAATAGGGTAGTTCCATTCACGTTTCCTCAGTATCCGTGACCTATGTGCCAAATATCGATCACCATGCATCAGAATATCCACATTCCCTATCTAAGCTTCATCTCAAAACATTAAATACTCCTCAATAGTCTCGATTATGATCAGGAATTTTGACATCATCAAGAACATATTCGTCACCTAGAAAGAATTATCACAATAACAAGAACACTCAATATTTACTCACTTTCATGTTTGAATGTGGTGCTTCAAAATTGGAATTTTCTTAAATGAACATCCTAAAACCCTAGAAAACAATTAATATTTATAACATTCAATTGTTTCTCCCATGATACAACTACTTGAACATTCTCTATGTCCATAAACACACCTTCTTCTAGGATGAAATGTCCCAATAAGTGTACAAGATAAGTCCATAATCAAAATAAAGGTATCTTGGCATATAGATGATAATATATCTGTGTACTCAGGGTGATGTCAAGATATTGTATATGCTCATCATGAGTCATGTTGTACACCACGATGTCATCCACATATATAAAAATAATACTTATATAGGAACCAACTGAATATTTGGTTCATCAAGGCCATATAAACAACTGGTACATTTGATAAACCAAATGGAATCATGATGAACTCATAAAGGCCATACCATCATCTTGAAATATTCTCTTTGTATATCACGTGGACGAAATCTCAAAAGAAGATACCATGATATCACATTCATCAAGGAGAAGGAAAAATTTCTCCACCAACTAGTCAAATAGTTCATTAATATATGGAATCATATACTAGTTATTCAATGTAATCAAGTTCAAATTTTTGTAATATATTTATAATAATATAATCATGTAATACATTATTGTAAAAAATATTGAAGAACACACAGGTGATGTACTTTTATGGATAAACCCATTATCCATCAACTCTTCCAGTTGTTTTTAATCTCATAAATATCCATTTGTTACCTTATATATGGTTAAATATAAAATAGATTATCCCCTATAATGAGTACAATCTTAATCTTCAAAACTAAATTGGGTGGTAGTCTAGAAGAAACTTTAGAGAATAAATCTTTATACTAGTTCACTATGGTTATAAATCCATATGGTTTCATAACACCATATTCAAGTAACAGACATGAATCCCGGGTGGTGATCTCCCCTAGTTGCTGATTAACAATCCATATCCATCCTTCCTGGATATCCCACTCTCCATGGTGAATATATTTTTCACTCTCAAGAGACATGTAAATCACTCCCCCATTGTAAAAAATCAATAAGGTTTCTTTATTCAAATAAAACTTCCTTACCCATGATACGGTCAATTCATCACAATTCAAGTATGTATATATCCCAAATGAAATGTTACTCCCCATCCTCAAAAGAACACCACCAACACAAAAATATTTTTTTAATCCTCACTCAATGAAGGTGATCTATCATCATAACACCACAAAAAAAATTAAAATTCAATGATCAAACCATTCACATGTTTGGTGGATATAAAATAATGATATGCTCTAGTATCAAATATGGGGCTAGCTAGTGTAGAATCTATAATAACAGAAACTCTAACTATTGTTGGTTCTGCTTCGCTATCCACTAGTGTAGGCTAAAGATCATACAAATGATCCCCTCTTCCCTAAAATGAATTCTACGTCCCCATAGCTACACTACTTTGCTGATATGGTCACTCATTCATATATGCACCATGCCCACTTCCTCTAACACCATAACAAGTAGAACTCTAGCTACCAAATACATTTGATATTGAAGATCTCATTTCGACACTCTAAATCTGACTATCTTTTCAATCATTACACATATATCGTGGGTTCATTTAGAACCACCACATTATTTTCATCTTGTTGTAGGCTCACCTCTCAACAATTGTTTAGGAAAACTCTATATGAATGTGACCCGTCCTATAACATTATTGATTTTTCACTCGAGTAAGATTATACGGAACTGGTCCTTCCCCTTGTACACGATTTTTCTAATATTATAATCAAAATCCATATAATGAATCTTCATGTTATCATAATTAATTCCTCTTCACCGTCCCATAGATACCACATGTCCTCCAGTTTAATCCTAATTTATTTTTTCCTGAAAAATATGATCATAACCCATAACATCAGAAAAATTATTCAGCCTGAATAAATTCAACTGGGAAATCATATCACATTTATGTCCATCCAAAACATATTTCCCCATGGTCATTACACATTCATCCAAAGCTGGAAAAAAATTCTGAAAATATATCAAAAACTTTTCAAAGTTTATTACATACATTATCCCTTGAGTCAACCTCATGAAACCAATTCCCCTCTCCTGCATGACTTTCTCAAGGTAAAAATGATCCAATAACAACTCTTCAAATTCCTCAAACTCATTGTTCTACATCTATCCATCACGATTTTGGATTTACCACCATTGCTTTACATCACCTCAGATCATGTAAATATATTATTTTACTCTCTTATCAGTAGGAGTCTCTATGTGGTCATGTATTTTCTAGATGGACTCAATCTGGAACTATGCTACCAAAGGTCCACACTCTTCATTAAACTTCATAAGGTGTGGAAACTAAATCTCCCATGTTATATCACACATAATCTTACAGTACAACCATGTTAATCATTACATGAAATCTATAATGTATGAAATGTTCTCTTGTAACTTCTGTGAAGCTTCTACCATGAGAATCAATAGAGCCTTAGGTTCCACTATTAGAGGATCATTTGAATCTATAAGCTCTTATACTCCCCTTAACAGGCATCAATGTGGAGGCATATCAATATAATTCTTAACACATGTTAGAGTAAATATATAAAAACATTTACACATTTATGTATGATTGATTAAAAATATTCCGTGTCATTTCATTTCCCTAAAACCCACCACATAGTATAAAATGAGGTGATATCACTAAACATAACCATCCAAAATCCATGTTATGTTTATCAAAAATGGTAAACAAATGTTCATATTCATTTTTACCATTAAATTCCCATTAACCTACATTTTTCATCATTTATAATTTTTCTATTTGATATTATTCAACTTTTTAATTTCAATTACAAATGCAGGTAAAAAATAATCAGTCCCCACAACTTAGTTAAAACCTATTTTTCCCATATGAGTCTAAAAATTTTGCATGTCGTATAATAATAAGAAACCCCTAAAATGATTATTTCATAATCAAATCTCATTCCATACCCATCCATTAGTCAAAAAAACATAGAATCATTAATCACATCACTCAACAAGTGCGTTAACCAATGTGAAATAAAAGTAATCTATAGAAACAAACACCTATACAAACAATCGCACCATTGGTAATTCATTTTTTCCCCATACATGGGTTCGCTACTTCGTTGATGGATATCATGACTATAGATTTATTCTATTTAGCTTCTTTTCTACCTTTTCAAAATATTAAGACAAAATAAATGAAAACAAACTTCGGATTCAATACCACATTGTAATGTCCTAACTCTGGTTCCACACACCAGTGCCCCGTGCTAGTTGGTCTCATGACCTTAGGAATGCCTCTCTATACACCATTGGATTTTGACAAGAAGTGATTATCTAATATTGATAATGGGGAGACTATAAAATAATTAACAAAGTATCACACAAATGTAAATAAAAAATGATATAAAAAATTTATCACCATAACTAGAATATGAGAAATTTTACATGACAACTAAAATATGTATACAATATAAAATCCGAAACTACAAATGTTTCCTGCCAAGTATGAGTAAGGTTTCAAATGCAAATCCCAGAATAAATACACACTCAATCTTCCAATATGGTATCGACATGGGATTTGGTTCCCCCAACCATGATCCATCCTAAAATATCCATCTAATATAGGACTATTTCCTTTATCCTATCATACAAAATTGATGTCAACTCAGGATCTGATCAGGTAGCAAGAGTAGTGTGTGAGTAAAACTAGGGACATGACCTACAACATCTAAAGAATTATCCATTCAATGGAAGTGTATATTTTTGTATAATGAAAATTGTAATTGGAATAATTTTTATAGTTATAAAAATTAATTATTCATTAATTAAACAGATTAAACTGTAGGTTACTAAAGACCACCGAACCATCAATACATGCTTTCACCCATACCAAAGTCTAAACCATATCACCTATTCAATTAAAAATCCCAGTATTATCATTATTCATTTAATTTCAATTCATATTTTTTTTTTGAAATTGTAACCATAGACCAATGAAAATATTTTGGGCCTATATGTCCGTAACTAAGACCCCTGTGAGTATTTGAAACGGTTTTCTATGACCCAGAACGTGTGTATCAATCATTAATAAAAGTAGTGTTTTAAATTACAGATTCATTTCTCACACCCATTTATCAAACAATCACAAAGGATGGGTTTTGATGAAATAATTTGTGTCCAACACTCATTATCACTATGGGATTTTGATGTAGTAGTACATGTCTGACATATGTTTATCAATCAATATCATATATCACATTAATTCAAGTTAATAATCATTAAATCATTAACCAATATTTAATATAATGGTATACCATTATAATTTAACATAAAAATCCATTATATAATAAATTTATCAAATTAAAAAATGTGTAATTCATCATTTAACCATTTTTCTATATTAAATTAATATAACACATTAACCCATTTATTTCATGTCATCGATATCTTATATCCCTGATATCCAATTTATTCACATAACAATAGTTGACCAATTAATCAATCCAAATTTCCAATAAATTTAAAAATCCCAATATTCGATTAATTAATTCCCAAATTAAATAATACAATACCATAAATTAATTAATCAATTTATTTATTAAATACAAGTTTCAATTTCTAGAAATTCTATTTTGAATTTAAAAACAAATACAATAAAATTGAAATTTGGACAATTTGTATTGAATTTATACCACATTTTATGATATAGTTGACAAACACCCAGGAATGGGAAACCCCAATTTGAAGTGGAACAACCAAAGTCACGAAAGAAGAATTATTCATAGATATTAAACCCAAATTCAAATAAAATGAATCAAGATACTACAATAATATATCTAGATCTATCAAAAATTGAGGAAAACATACCCTCAATGTATGAGAGGGAGACAAAATAATGGGAGGAAACCATATGGGATAAGAACCTCTACCTGTGAGAGGTGAAGATGTCTAGTACAAGTGTTTATTCATCATGAACTGAGTCTATAAGCCCAGGTTATACTTCAAGAAGCCACTAAAATGGATTAATTGTTTATTATTGATATATGGTTGGTTTAGTGTGAATTCCAGTGTGTCTGGTAATTTGACTCTAATTTTAGAGGGATTTACATTCTCTATGCACAGTTTCCTGTATGGGGTACATGGGTTCCTCTAACAATGAGAATAACATTGAACCTCTTATGTAGTGCCTAATTTTTACTAATAAGATTTTGAATGGTTTTCTAACCTATGAACCTTCCATGTGAATACCATCTATCTAGGTTCACATTGTTTTTTGGGTTGAGCCCAGATTTTGGATAAACCATTTTTTAATTGTGAACTACCCCTTTTCCAACCAAATTTACACAATTTTAGAAAGAAAAATATATCCTTAGGTTGAAAAAAATAGGAGTAATCATGAAAAGGAAAAACTGGTTCATGTTAATAATCTATTACATCCCAAAAATAATGCCAGGATCATACATTGTACATGGAATGTGAATCACATCACATCTTGGGGAAAATGGGTCATACATATGCATGCGTTATAATGTCATTACATTTAAAAGTTAAATGATATTTATGTGTGTTGTATATTAATTATCTAGAATAAATATGACTCATTCATACCCAATATATTAATTAATTTCTTCTTTATTACATTATATGTAATGTGAATGTGAAAAATGAATTACATTGCTTCGGGAGGCAGTATTATACTGTACACATGAGTGACATTACTATATTTTAAACTACATGAAAAGTACGATTGTAAATTTGATATTATAGTTAAATAATTATAATAATATAATAAATATCCTATAATTGTGTTAAATAAATAATTATATAATTTTTTTAATGGTGGTGAAAGAAAAACAGTTATATCGTCCCGCGAGGCGGTCTTTTTTCGTACACAAAATCAATGTTTTTGTTTCTCATTTAATGGATAAGAATATAGTTATATGTTATGTGATTGAAATAATTAAATAAAAATTGGAAATATTGGTGTTACTAAATTAATAATACTAAATTATATTTTATTGATGTGTAATAATAAATAATATAAAAACACTTGTTTAAGAACATTTACTCTTCTTTTGTGAACTTCTATTGTATTGATCCTAATGCATAACTTGGATTTTTTTATGATCAATCCATATTACACATTATGTTTTTATGGGAGTTATAATATGATTTTGGTATTTAATGTACTAAATTAATGGCTCAACATGTATGAAGTTTATAGGAGAGTGGGTGGCCTTTTATAAGTGGGGGAGGGGACAAACATGGAATTTTGGAAATGATCAATTACACCCACATTTTTATAATTCCATAAGCCTCCTTAATGGATCATTAACTACCCTTAGAAGTGTTAACGTCTAAATATGTTAATAAAATTTATTTTTTAATAGTATTAATGAAGTTATAACACAATAAATTTAGTTTAATTCCCTAGAGTATATCAGTTTTTAACTTTAAAAAAATAATTTATTTTTACTTCATTATATATTCATTATATTCAAAAATATAATTGAAAAAATTGGGTTATATAAGTTACTCTAATTTGAAATTTGGAACCCATTTTCTTAATTTCAATGAAAATAATTTATCGATTCAATTTTGAAATTTCACCCATTGACATGATGAAAAATCGAGTTTTCAAAGACAAACATCTGATTGGTATAGAACATCTTAAAATAAAAATAAAAGATTAATTTTATTCTGATGAATTAATATAGTTAAATTATAATATAATAGAACTTAATATTATTTAAATATATATATATAATTTAAACATGTGAATTATTTAATCTAAATTCTATTTTTGATTAAAATTAGTATTATTCAATATTAATCCAAAAATGATACATTTTAGAATAATATTAAAAATTCACCATAAAATAATTTTTAATTCCATTTTTTCATAATTAAGTTAACTATAGTGTATAATTTTATAAAAAAATGAAAAAATAATTTAAAAATATTTTAATAAATTTTGACTTAATCAACTTTTAGAAAAATATAGTTTTTAAAAATATTCATATTAATTTTAACTAATTATTATTTAATTTATAGTCAATAGATAATCATAATTTTTATAATATATGGATTACTATTCATAACCTCTAATCATATAGTGATGATATAATGATATATTATATTATCGATCATTTAGAACCGGGGTAGTATGATCTACAGTCTACCGAAGAGAATAAACTTAATGAAATATATTTTATGGGTTTTTTCATTGTTCTATATTGAATACACTATTAAATAATATATTCTTATTTTATAATTTTTTCAGTAACAAATTTTTTTCCATAACCCAATATACCATTTGGTGCATTGGAATCCATATTTAATATGAACCCAATGTTAAGATGATAAAAGATACCCCATCACTGTAGGCTAAGGTTCTCCCTTGGATTCCATGGTCCCCATGGCTAACTATGATAAATTCAAAGACTCATTCCTAGTGATGATATGGGATTGATCTTGGGCCTCTCATAGGATATACTAGTGGGTCTTAGATAGATTGGTTGTGACATCAATATTATCTAACTATAGAGTTTCATTTTTTTGATACCCCAAGTGGGATTTCCTCGTAGATTTACAAATTTGGATCATTGGGGTTTTCACAAAATCCTCAGTATATCCATGTGGAATTTTTCAGATTTCAATATTGATGATAAAAACAGATAGGGACCCTCATATGCACCTCCATAGTGGTTTAATTGATGTAGTGATTGTCCTCATCCACTACCTTATATATAGAATGTTTGTGTTATTGTAATATTGGGTTATGATCCCAAGTCTACTAAATCTATAAATATTGGCCACCTTCTCTTCTATAGCCTATTGTGGGGAAAACGAATATTTATTAATCCACTAGAGTATTTTATAAGATGTATAAAATGAATGAATTGATCTTTTAGTAATGTACACCTAGAACAAGATGTTCACCAACCAGAAGGAGATGTGTTCCATTAGATATTTCTTACGTTGAGGCCTCAGAGGTAAGTCTTACATGGAGGTTGATACAAATAATATATGTGTCAACTCATTCTTCAATGTTTCTTGAGGTGTCCTGCTTGTATTAACAGACTTTCCATCTATCTTAGAATCTATAGGAATAATTTAATATTTCATTTAGATTATATGGAGTATTAAAAATACTTTAGATGAAACAAGGAAACACATTATTACATAAAATTATATAATATCATATGGTCAATTGATTGCATTCAATATTAAATGATAAATACGTGGTCGCTTATTTTAGGAAAGGATATTCCCAGTAAAAATATTTTAGGAACTTTTCACTAGTTTCTTTTCATGACAACTGTTGAACAAAATGGATTGATGGGAACATAATAGTCAATACATTTTAACTTCTAAATGATATCTCATCATTAATGGAATCCTTATCATTTTCTCTAATATTCTTATGAAAAACTGTAGGTGTTTTTCCAAATTCTCTGTTTTGGGTGATTATGGGTGTTATCAAAATCATATATATGTCGATTTATATATAATTTTCAATACTAATAAATCCTAAGTGTTATAACATCTTTGATAAGGAAAAAAATATACTTTCCAAAGGCATGTGGACTGTTAGGGTTTCAAACTAAATTAATCTTATAAAATAACATTTCTTAAGAGTATGAGAGGTTATGCTCATCCCACTATTGGGGGGAATTGTTTTTTATTCCAATACACTCATATAGATTTATGATATGTTCAGTAAATCACCCCATGACCAAATATAGAATTAGTTACCTATATTCCAATGACTACATCTGAACTACACATTTATGGGAAGAATTTTATTTTTATAGGTTCTCTATTATTCCCCACTTCATTAATAATGAATTTTTTATATCCATGTTCTAGTATTCTGGGGATTATCACCATCCAAGGAGCCATATGATGTATTAGAAATGGGATTTATCCACTAAAATGTTCCCTACATATCTATTGGGAACAATAAACAAATCCCACATAACTTGTTTGATATATTTTAATACAACATGATAGGACTATACCATACAGTTTGAAAACATGAGTAATGTTCATAAATATAGGGCTCAGTCCATGAAGAGTCCAACGAATCCGGTTATGAAAGTAATAAGATTCTACAATGTTCATGTTATGGCCATCTACATCATAATTTATGTTATAATGGAGTTCATTATATTGACTTATTTATTAATATCATCCCTAAATTTCCTCATCAAGAGTATGACTATTTGAGTGCATATTACATGAAATTGGGCTCACGTAATAGTGAAGGGAATTCATGGGGGAATCTTCATCATGTTATTGTAATAATAATCACCAATCCCTTATCCTATATGATTCAAGATTGGTTTGAGAAACAAGAGATAATTAATGATCGAGCACATCACAAGTGACAAAATTTCTATTAGGATCAAAAATTCCATGGAGAATATGGTATGGATCATGGGCCTTGAAAATGATTCCTACATATCATTTTTATAAAAAGATTTATATCCCATGTAGATTAGTTTATCCTAACCCAATGATGGGTTTAAAAAACATGATGGAATGATCGTGGCATACACTTAATAGGATTCCCGTATATGTACCAATTTCTCATCCACTTATCGATTATGAAGAATGGTAGAATTATTGGAGAATTAAATCACATTATTTTGGAATATTTGGTAATAGTGTGAAATACACAAGGGTGGATTCCCATTGGGGATTGTTCTTAAATAATTAATCAATCATATCCTAATTGTATATGAATTGGAGTTCTCATTATTCAATTACCCCTAACACAAAAACCAAATTTGTTAGGATATTAAAGTCAAAAGAAATAATATTATCCTTGTGGTTTAGGATATCTAGGGTCTTATACCATGATGGATTCCAATGATAAATATTCCTTATTTATACTATGATGGGGAAATAGAGATGATGACCATTAATGATTTGTCGACTTTGTTGGGTACGACAAGGAGGCTTTTCTGTGAGCAAAACATTGAGAGACCTGCCAAAACCTTCCCGATATAGGGGGTTATTTTTCATTTTATATGATTTTATAACCCCTAAAAACATATTATAATCATTTATGGGGATTCATCACTAATTTGACTTCCCATTCTTTTTTGGGGATGTTTTGAAGAAGTGCTTAAATATTTGGCTTTAATATAGAGGAAATTATTTTTGAGGGGGATTAAACCGCCTCTATTATGGAATAATATTCCAGAAAAATAATTATTTAGGGGGGTTATGTTAATATCTAATGTATTTTATGTCATTATCTCATGTTATATCCACCTCTAAATAGAAGACAATTAGAGGCGGCTAGCGCTAATTTCTGATAAAGTTCACAGTTTTCGTAGTTTTTACCTATTTTTGGCACCCTCTCCCATTCAGTTTCACATCATGTCCCATAGAAAACCCTCAAGCGCCACACATAGTTTCCCTTGATAACTACCCTTGTTTCCCTAAACACACCCCAGATACCCACATTTCCCCCAGACAACCTGCATGCACCCATAATCACCCCTGACACCACTAGGGAACCCCCTAGGTGCTCATAGATTCCCTAGACACCAATGAGGTCCTCCAGACACCCCACAAGCCCCACACACACCTCCCTAGGTCGTCAACAATCTCAAGCAAACATCTTATGCTCAGTTGATAGACGAATGTGCGCGTTGAGACCAAATGCACATGTAAGCACCTCAATGTTTCTAAAATAATTCTCACATAGCAATTGAACTGAGGCACTTCATCAAAGTCCTCCTCACCCAAACCACTTTACCTTGATCAGTTTACATAATGCATAAAATACTATTAATATATTTAGATACATAATTAAATCATTATATATGGTTATATATATCTACGTATACAAAAATATAAATAATATATTCTATTTCATAATAGATGATATATTTGAATATAATAGTTATATAATATATATATTTGTGTGTAATATATATGTATTCTATATCTATGTATATATAATATAAATAAATATCATAATTTATAGATATACATATATATTTATACAAATATATTTGTCTGTGTGTGAGTTTGTGTGCATATATATTTATATATTTATGAAATATTTACAGATATAATATATTTATAATATATTTATATATTTATGTAATTAATTTTATATACTTATATATATGTATATATGTGTACCAATAATATTATTAGTTATTAATTATAAGTACTATTACACCTATTTTCAAAACTATTAAAATTCAATGTTGCTTTTATAGATACTATATATTTATATGTTTTTTTTTATTTTTTTCATTTACATATCATATTAAATATATTTATATTTTGTATTTTTTTGTGTAATTATATAAATTTATATTATACAATGTATACACACACACACACACACAAATATACATGAAATTAAATGCCTTCATATAATTGGAAATATATCATACAGTAAAATGATATATATATTTAAAAATTAATATGTAATTAATATAGTATACATTAATATATATATATATTATTTAATATGTAAGAATTTATATATTATATAATATATATAATATAAATATATAATATTTATATTTATATTTATATTTAATTTTTTCTATATTATATTTATTTGTATACATAATATGGCATAAAAATATTTATACATAAATAGAAAAAATGTTTATATTAAAATATATGTATAAAATAAATCATAATACAAATTTATAGAACATATAAAAGCATATAAAAATTTAATATATTTGAATAAATATATTTAAAATTACATTTATCTAATGTATACCAATATTTATATATGTATACATTTTTTATATGAATGTGTATTTATTTAATGTATTGATATATTGTTTATATATTTATATGTTAATAATAAATTAAAATAAATAAATATATTATTATTATTTAATATATATATATATACAATCATATATATTATATAATTTCCAATTTTATGATATTTATTTTGATAAATAAATAATAATTTCGAGGGCTAAAAAACCCCTCTAATCAAATGTATCAACAATGGTTCATTAAACCCCCTCTAATTTAACGAATTAGAGTTGATTAAAAACCCTATATAACGACTTAAATTTTAGGGGATTCACAACCCCTTATGAGATATTAAATAATAAGGGGTTCAACCACCCCCCACCCAATGTCATATATTAGAATGGGTTCAAAGCCCCATCTAATGTCCGAAATTTGAGGGGGTGAAAACCGCCTCAAATTTCATTAAATAGAGGAGGTTCAACCCCCCCATTCATAAATTATACAGGGTTCGAAACCTCTTCTAATCTAAGGGATTTGTCGTGTTTCATGAACCCTCACTACTTTATCAAATTTGAAGGGGTCCAAACCCTCTATAATATTTATATTTTAGAGGTGTAATGTATATATAATATTCATTTTTATATTCAAGAGTATTTATATATATATATTGGAATTTTTTTATAATTGGAAATAGTGGGGGATTGAAAGCCCCTTTAATTTAATGTATTAGAGGGGGTTTTGAACCCACACTATTTCCATGTTTAAACAAATTCTATTATATATATATCTTCTAATTTAAAAATTAATATTATATATATATATTACCTCTAAAATATTATAGAATATATAGTTCCACTAATTATTAAATGAGCTGTGGTAATGAAAAAAGAACCACAAAAATAGAACACTATATTCCAAACAATGTTCTAGATATTTTAGAGGGTGTTGGGAACCCCCTCTATATTTGATGACTAATGAGGGTTGTGAAAAATCCCATATAAAATGAATTTTGTGGGGTTTGTGCACAAACCCTCTTAAAAATCATCTCTATTCTATTTTTTCCTATATTGAGGTTCTCATGATTGTGTGACCATAACCAATTAGAGGAACACAAATTTTAAATATGATAATCTTTTAAAGGATCTTTGAATACTGTTTTTGTGGTGTTTCTCCATGTGTGTATTCTAGATAAGGTTGAACTGTCCTAGTGTTCATTCATTAAATTTCAATGTTGTCTACCTATAATATCATGTTTGTATACCCAACATGTCAAATGTATTTTCCTGTCATTTAATGATTTCCTTCCTATCATTCCTTGAGTGTCTTCCAAACATGTCATGCGTTTTTTCCTAAAATTATATTATATTTTCCTAAAAATTATGAAATTCAATTGGGTTCGTCGAGTGATATAAGATGACATGTCAATGGGATATCCCAAATCATTAGTGTGATGTTTCAAGTTTTTCACATGATCAAATCATACATGACTATGTTCTTTTTTATGATCAATGATATCGTTTCCTATATGCTTTCACATGATCAACATGTATTACCATGAATTTTTTTGAATGATGAAACCGTATTGTCCAGAATGTCTTCGAATGATCAAACAGACATGTCTGAGATGACTTAAAATTATCAAACTAACATTCCTAGGATTTATTCTCATGATCGAGATTACGTTTTCGATCTGACTTTTCCGAATCAAACTGACTTGTGTAGGATGTCATCACATGATAAAAATGGCATGTATGTTATAACATTACATGTTCAAGACAACATATCTAGGTTGCCTTTGTGTTAGAAATATGATATTTAAAAAAATTCGTCTCATGATAAAACTGGCCTTTCCTATATGACATGAGGCCATTATGAATCAATTAATGAGTTGTGTAACCACATCCTTATTATCTTATATTTTTTATTCTCTTAGAGGAATGGTATTATATATGTATCTATGGAAAATTTTATATACACTTCTTATAATGTTTATTCCAGATGAATCATCATGAGGAGATGGAGTTGTGTCTTCAAATATCTGTATATCTCTGAATTCTCAAAATTATGTGACATCTACTGCATTGAATGATGTATTTGTCATTGAATGATTGGGCCAACATAATTTTATGACATTACATGATCACATGGTCTATTTTTATCATTATTTTCATGATATTACGGACCAAATAAAGTATGGTAGGCCTTATACTAAAAAAATATGGTCTTTATTATGTGAAAACATAATAACACTAGAATTTACACACCTAATAAATACCTTTTGTTATCTGATTCACTATTTTTCATGTAATGGATTCACATTCTGTGTTATTTGATCTGCATGAATATAAAAATGATAGGAGGTTATCACGAAGATATGTAATTTCATTCATATGAAAAGTCATGATGATGTAATCATTTACATATTTGGAATTCACTATATTTTCATATGATAATTAATACATGTTACAAAGGAATCATGTGATAATATTGAAGTAAATGGGCATCCTTCCTTTGGATGGATTAGTGAACTTTTCATACATAATAAATAGTTGCATCTTACCCAAATAGACTAATTCAAGAAATATTATTGTATACAGAAGTTTTAATGTAATTTCATAAGATCATTAATCTCAAATAACATTATTTAGATGAAGTATTTCTTTATAATAATAATATTCACACAACAATGAAGTTTAAATCCGATCACATAATATGGAAGAGTTCAAAATATTTTTTTTTTCTGAAATGTCACTTTCATATAAGAAAATGATTCATTATGGGGCTCGGGATAATCGAGCATCTCAACCTGATCGATGGATATGTATAGACCAAAAGTTCATGTAATGCTATAACTTTGGGGTTCTAGATATCATATATTCTATAAATTCATGTGGATCATGATATGGGTGAAGGTTGGTGGAAATGAATTGGAATCCATCAATGGTGTTGATTGATTCGATCATATAAAATACATAGTTTAAAATTATTTTTATGATTATAATAACAAAATTACACTAAACATGGACCATATTTAACATTTTGTAGGACTTAAAAGTTCTTGATAACCCAATGTGCTTCCTTATCTATCCATAATTGAGTATCGATGTCCATTATCAGAATTTTCCAACACCACATCATGGAAACACTCTCCTGCATAGTGTTTCCAAACCATGTCATGAATCTATTCATCTATCACATTAACAAGCACATTCACCAACCCATGCCAACAAGTGATGGCAAGCTATACTGGCTTCTAGCCATGGTTGAGTTAGGCTACCACATGAACACTCATAATGCATGTTGGGTGGGTAGCCAACCAGGACCATTTGTTGGATAAGGGAATTTATAAAATACAATGAAAAAATATATATATAAAATGGATATAATATATAAATAAAAATATTCTTTTATAAAAATAATCATATTGAAACCACCTCTATGTCCTTTATGAAAATTTCATTATTATTTTTCTAATAGTGATTATAGTTCTCAAATACTTGAATATAAATTATATTATGGAAAAAATGAGATCCAAAAAGTATAATGATCTATTTTATGTATATATTAAACAATAATGGAAAAATTATTCTTATGTAATTATAATTTCACATGTACATTATTAATTTCTATTCCTTTTAAAATATGATATAGTCGTTCCTATGTATGGAAGACTATCGTCTCACAATGAGATGTGAATAAATTTCATTTACCAATTATAGAGAAACCCCTAAAGATAAATATATTGAATATATTTGATATATTTGACATGATAATGATTTTTTATAAAATATCATCCACCTAATTGCTGTTTTATTTGTTAATGGATTGATATTTTTGCTTATACGTATGTATGACATACCATCTCCACGAAAAATTTGATTCATTTTCCATGTAAATCATTAAAAAATTCTTGTGAAAATATATATAATGAGTAGATAAAATATTTCAAATATTAATAAAATATTGAAGATAATGGATATATATCTTTTTCAAAATAAACATAACGTTCATAATAAAACATTTATTATAAAATAATTCAATTAATAGAAGAAATAACTATAAAAATAAAATATTTTTAATATATTAGTGATAATATACAATAAAAGGATCAATTATGATATTATAAATTGAAATATAGATATTTTTTAAATTAATAACATTTTTATGGTCATTATATATTATGTTAAATAATTTTAAATTAAAGGGATACATCGGGAAGTGATTTCATCACAATTTCATTTCATTTAGCCATATTGTGCTTTTATTCACCTAATATCTTCTATATGGTGTATGTACTTCCCCATTTTAATATAATATTATGATTAATTTATCCATGATGGTACATTATGTTTCAATTTGAATTATTTTATATACGTGATTTTTACTGGAATGTTACCAAGTTTTAAGAAATTTCATTCCATAATTAATTCAATTTGATTATATTACATCATTAAGGTAATGATTTTTAGAATTATTCGAGTAATGAAAATTGATCATTTTATATATTATTTATACTTATATAATTTATAATTACATTTCATATAAATTATAAATTATTGATTAATTCTCACATCATTGTATTATGATCTTCTTATGGGTTATTTTTAGTTTCTCATTTTAATTATGATTTTTTATATTTGAATTTCAATTAATGAAAATTATTTTATATTTTAAAAAAAACACTTTTTATTCTTTTATATTGTTATTCATGATGATATCAATTAGTATTACCATTTCCCACTCTTTGGTGATTAATATTATAGAGAAAATATTTTTAATAATATTTGACTTCATTTATCTCTTTATTCAAAAATTGTTTTTATTCCAAAAACCAATATTTCCAAAAAAAATTGAAAAAATAAATTCAGTGATTAATTGAAGATAATTATGTAAATTATTATAATTAAAAAAATAATTTAATGTAGTATCCCATTTTTTTCCAAATAAGGATTTTTTAGTTTTCATACATAAATTTTAATGGAATGATGGTTTTAAAATACACTTAATGACCAGATTATTCATACATCACAAACGGAAATTGAATTTAAGCATTCATTATAAGATTTAATGTTCTTTTTTAATCAAAATATATTTCAAAAATTAGATTTTTTTAATTATTTTTTAAATGTTATTTTCAAATTTAAATATTTATTTTTCATGATGATGGTTTTTAAATACAGATTTGTTGTATTTATTTTATTATATCATTAAACCCTCATACATTACATATAATTCATTGGATATGTTATTTAGTCATAAAATTATTAATATTTTTCAGTATGGTTTATGATCAGTTTTACTAGGGGAAATTTATAAATTATTATTTAATAACATATTTAGTAATAATTATTTTTCCATTTAAATATATATTTTCTTTTGATAATTAGTCATTTAATTTACCTTAAATACATATAAAAATTATCATGTTTGTAATTATTACATTAACAATAAATCATTTCTACATTTTTTATTTTAAATTAAATGTTAAATGAAATATTTTCGAAATAATTGTTAATTTTTATTCCCCAATCAATATGGAAGTTCTTTGATAAGGAAAATTGTTCCTAAATTATGTCGATCATTCAATATATAAAGAATACATTTGATATTTCTTGTTCAAAAATGGTTTTAACATATCCATTTTAATGATTTTTCTTCAAGACAGACGTCAAACATTCTCCGTGAGGAATTTTAACTTCATTTATTTTGTAACTTAACTTAAAAGAAAAATTTTAATTTCAATTCCACATAATCTACAATTAAAAAAATTCATAATGCTTTTTATGTCAATTATTAAATAACTATATTTTTTTATAAAAAAATTATTTTTGACATAAGATTAATGATAACTAAAATTACAAGTCCTCATATATGGAGTTTTATTTCATTTATTTAATAACCATCATAAAATTATAATAAAAATAACTTTTCTCATGTCAATTTTATAATAAATGTCATGAAAATATATTAAATATTTCATTTTTACATTGATTTTATAATGGAAGACAATAAAAAGTATATTTTAACATATTTTTTTGAAAACCAATGTTAAATGTCACATTTTCTATTGGTTTTTCAAATAAATCATGTTAATAATGTTCAAAAAATTTATTTTTTCTTTATAGTATCAATATTTCTGGTTGTAGAGCACAAATGGAGTTAAAAATAAAAAGTTAGGGCTATCGAAAATTAGACTACCAAAGAGATTGTTTAGAGATGATCAATTAATAACATTCATAAGAGTTGATTTGAATATCCATTTTATCTCTCTGTCCACTTAAATTGAAACTGTTAAAATAAACTAAATCTTTGGAAACATTAAAAATTACATTTCTAGTATTAAATGACATGAAAGGTGACATTTAACATCATTTTTGTAAAACAAGTATTAGAACTCCTTATAGAACACTTACAACATCAATTTATTCTAGAATTGACATAAAATGTAAATTTTGAAGTTGTTTTTTACAAATGAGATAATATAAATGATGACACTTATTATTTTATTTTGGAAGAATCATTTTGAGTGGATGTAGAAAAAAAATGGACTTGCATATCAATATTTATGGATAGTAGATTTTGATCATCTCTAAACACAGCCTTCAATATTTTCGTCTTCTAACAACCATATATTCTGATCAGTAACTCTATTTGAGATCCAAGAACTATCAATAAAATTATATGGAAATCAAATATGTATTTCAAGCATTATAAATGTCAGTTGTTGAACTAACAACATAAAAAATGACTATTACCATTGGATTATGAAAAAAAATGTTAATGTCCATCTTTTCATGACAGTTAAAATATAAATGATGTGAAATTTAAAATTTTTAATTTCTATTTAATAATGGCTATAATAAAACTGACTTCAATAATAAATTTAGTGTCCCTCCAATACAGAATTTTATTTTTTTAGAGTTCGACTTTGAAATTTTCAATTGCCTCTGAAATTTTATAATATTGTGTTTTATTTTACCATTTTATTTGTTTGATTTAACGCTCCAAATATATTAATTTCATAATCAATAAATCTATTCATCATAATTCAACCAACTCATCTTCATTAATATACATAAAAATGTATTAATTATTATTTTAGTGATATATTCAGGGTATGTTTTATTATTCTTCCATGATTTATTTTTTGATGATTACTTTTCCAAATTGATATACTGCTTTGTGATTCGATTTTTCATAAAATCATTAATACTTTTTATATCATAGTAAAAATTCAAATAATTCCTTGTATTGTAAAATACCTTTTAATATGAAGATTTGGTTGTCTCATTAGATCTTTCCTTGGATGAAAATTATATCTACTAAGACTTTGACAACCTTGAATATTATTTCAAATATTTAAAATATTTTATAGATATATAATGTTTTACATTACTAGTTTTTAAATATTCAATTTTAAGTTAATGGAGTAAACCAACATCATTTATATTTTTTAAACAAATATTTTTGACACCAGTTTTTAGAATACCAACATCAAAAACAAATTCTCAAGGTCAGTTTGTTGAAAACCAACATTAAAAAACTATTTTCACCTCAGTTTTCAAAAAACAAATTTTTGAAATAGGTCATTAATGGTGGTTTAAAAAACAAAATTAAATATAGATTTTATATATTTTATAATAAAAAATTAATTTTAATGATATTCATTCACATAAATTTTAAAAAAACCAACATGAACAATCATAAAAAACTAAAAAATGAAGTTATGTTTTAAAAAATGACATAAAAAGACATATTTACAATGTCACCTTCAGAGATATCACCTCAATCTCCATTTTTTAAAATATAAAAAAACTAACAATAAAACCTATATTTTACTTGGTAATGACGTTCTGGTTTGCTTCTAGTTATAGATACCCCCTCCACACATCAGTAGTATCAGGAGAAAAGTCAGTTGGGTATCCAAATTTAAATTGCTTTCTAGTGTATACCTACTCAAAAGTTTATAATGAATTTTGAATTTTCCAAATGGAATATGTATCATGATTTATAAGATCACGATATCCAATATCTAGGAATTTTCTTTAATTGATAATTTATTATTTATTTTTATCCATGAAATTTTCTTACTGATATTATATATATTCATTTAATTGTCATTTTTATGACATGTCTTTATAATTATTTGCATTGCATGTGGATTATGAATTACATATTCATGATAGTTAAGTAATTAATTAAATGGAATGTGAGATCAGATATATAAATTACCATATTGGTTATTCTTTATTGATTATAATATATTTTTTCAAGATAGATTTAACATTACATAACTCGTAATGTGGATGTGGGCTTTCTTGGATTGTATTTACATTCTTTGATTTATGATAAATAATTCTTTGGATGAGTTCAAATATGTGAATTTTTTACTTCCACTATATTTTAGTTCATGTTTTAATATGTAATGAAAGGATGGAATGTGTAGCTAGTTATCTAATATAACTAAACTATTCGGTCCTTTGAGATACAATCAAATGTATCTTATGCTAATGTAGTGATGTACTTAATGGCTATGGGATTCTATGGTCAGGGTATTTACACCTTTATTCCTCCATTTCATAAAATTAATCATGTGTTAATTTAATGAAAATGAGGCCATATATTTCATAATACCTAAATGAATGATATCAAAAAATTGTCTATATTTTATTAGAATGGTGTAATATATACCCTAAAAATTTATTTTCAGAATTTTCCATTCAAATATCAATATTTTAACAATATAGTGGATAACATATAAAAAAACTTAATATAAAAAAAATATTTATATATATTTTATCAATAGTGGTATTAAATATGTTTGATGATTTCTAACACATGAAACACATTACTATAATTAAAATGATATATGGTTAGATTGTTAAATCCCAAACACTAACTTATTTTGTATTAATATGAGTAATGAAAATTAGATACATATTAACACAGATATATATATATATTTCATGGGGTTAAAGTAACATTCAAACACACACACACAAACACACAGACACACCACAAACATAGAACAGAAAGGCATGCTATAGACCCCTAGGGGATAACACGCCCATCAAGCCTTATTTATTAAACACATTTCCCATTGGACAAATATTAATAAATCCAATCACATGGACCAATGTCCCATTAATTATCCTACATTCCTATTATGAGTCATGTCTATATCACCCTATCCTGTGTCACCACGCCTACAACATGTGTCCATCATCGCCTTCCCTTGTCATACCAACACCACTGCCTGCATAGTACTATAATATTGTTGTTACCATTAAAGATTTAACATAGGACCTTCTGGATGTGGACTATAGTGGATGGGTACCACTCCACCATGAAACTTGCCACAACCATATATTCATATACTTATATACATATGTATTGTCATTATTTTTAACAAATTGAATTAATTATTTGTTCTGTTAATGAATATTTCATTTTATCCATTTAAATTCTTAGTTAATAAAACTATATATATTATTTTTAAATTACTATTTTAATTATATATAATATTGATCGACAAAAAATATAATTTTTTTCTTTTATATATATTATACATTAAAAGAAAACCAAATTTAAGAAATGGTATTTTCTATTAAATACAGAATCCTAGTATATTTAAGAATTTAATTAAATTATGAAACATAAAAATATTTCAAATGATGTTTATGAAATAAACATCATAATTTATTTTAGAATTACTAATAAAAAAGATTAATTTTTTTGATTATTCTAATTTTTTTTGGATTTTGAGGTGAATTGTGAAATATATTTATTTTACTAGTACTGTAAAATTTAGTGAAAAATTATAAAATACATCTACCATATATTTTTAAAACTATTAATGTATATAAAATATTTTTTATAAAGTAATTTATTTTTATTTTGAAATATTATGTTCCTATATGAAACCCACGTGTAAAATCATAAAATGATTAATTACTGTTAACCTAAAATTGTTTTCAATCTTGTTATTTTAATTAAATGTTTAAATTTTTGATATATATACTAAAAATCAAATAATTATAAGGAAGTAATAATTTAATATAAATAATAAATAATAATATCAATAAAACCGTCAAAAATATATATTTATATATAAAGAATTATCAAAATAAAGAATTTATTTTTATCCAAAAGTCAAATTTTACTTGTTATATGTGCTTATTAAAATAATTATTTGTCAAAATTTGGGAAATTATATTTCATAAAATGATTTTAATATTTGAAATAATAATTAATAGATAATTATTTAATTTTAATTTTAATTCTGTCCATTTAAATCTGTTTCCTTATGTGAATGTATAATTACTACATTAAAGTTAAATTAATGTAAATGTGATATACCACTATGAATTTTATTAAAATAGTTGTAAAAATGAATGATATTAAAATTTATAGGGAGTATCTACCATATATCATTTCTCGAATTTATAATGTCCATTTTGAAGCCTTTTCCCTTGAATAATAGTTTGATATTATTTAGAAACAATGTGTTTTTTATTAAATTTCCATATTCATGAGATATAATAGGTGATAAACGGATACCTATTTCCCAAATAATCTCAAATCGTTAGGTAAAACCCACACCACTCCTTAGACTATGAAGACCCTATATTTTAATATAACTTTTCTTGTAATTAATTTAAATAACATTGATATATTTCAATATATGCAACCAAAAACTAAAATAAAAGCGTCGTCAGACTATATAGTTAAAACCAGTCAATTTAATTAGTAATTATATGTAGATGTTATTGAGTTATTAAAATATTATTATTTGTATGTATATATTAATATATATATTGTTTATGTTATAAAATTTTACAATTTCAAAATTATGCTGGTAAATCAATCTTTTTATTGAATACAATTTTAATTAAATAAAGAAAATATAATTATACAATTATTTTCATATAAAATCAATTTATAAATAATTAATGTTAAATTTAATGGTGTTGAATATAAATTGTAATTAGATTAAATAGTATTTTAAATTTTAATTTTCCTTCAAAAAAATTTTGACTGTATTTTATAATTTTTTTAATAATTTTTTTTTTTATTTTTTAAAATTTAATTTGAAAAAAATATATAATTTTTTAATTTAGAATGAAAATATAGGGTTATGATAAAATTTTATATTTTTTTTGAAAATAATGGATTTTTTTGGGGACTAATGGAAAATATATTTTTTATAAATAAAAATATTTGTTTGACATTATATATATGTAAGTAAGAATATTAAATTGTTTTATCATTTTAAATTCCAATTATTTTTTATAATTGTATTTATGATTTTCTAAAAGTTTTTTTAAATTCTAGAAACCAATATTTGATAATTTTGATAAAAATTTGTATTTTTAAAAAAATTAATACATCATATAGTTTATATTTAGAAATTAAATATTATAACTTATACCTATTAAATATTAAAAAATGATTCCCATTTCTGGTTGTGGAATTAAAAAAATCATACAAGAAAAGATGGTGTTTTGTTCTATAATAATATATTGTTATCTCAATAGTGAAAATTACCTATTTAACAAATAATGTCACATTAATAATATTTTATATATGAATTTAATGAATTTTTTTGATCTCATTTATAATATAAATATATATTTATTGACAAATTGTGTATATTAAATTAATATTTCTTAATGTAAAACCCAATCTTAACATCAAAAAATTTGATAATGTTTTTTTGAATAATGATTTTCATCGGTTTGTTTAAACAAAATATTCACTTGGTTTAAAAAAATTAACTTCTTTAGATGCTAAAAAAATGTTTAATAAAATATGAAAAATATTTTTTATTTAATAATTCAAATTACATGAACAATTTTTCCTTAAAAATACTTATTTTAAAAATAAAATTATATTATTGAAGAATTTTTGTGAGTTATATATACAAATATTAAAATTAACTTCCTTATCCCATGAACGTTTTATTTTTTAAAACTATTTCCAAATTTAAAATCTTTACATTTTATTTATTATATTATTTCTATTATATTCTTTTAAAAATAATATTTGTTTCCATGGTTGAATATGGATGTAATACAGTGTGGGTTAATTTGGGTAAAATAGATTTTACATATTTCAAAATGTTTAACATCAGGAAATTTATTTATTTATTGTATTTTGGATGAATGATCACCTTATAAAATTTCCAAATCCATTATTGTGAATTTCTTACTATATTTCCTAGAATAGTATAGTGATAGTATCAAGAAATGATGATTTCATTTGAAATAACACTTTTTCTTCATTTAAAAAAGGAGACCACATCATCCATATTTCTACACTATATCAGTTTTATTTGATCCACAATAATCATATCTAGTCCCTCCTCACCCTCTCCTGACATTATAGAATTTTTTAACTTTCCGTACGACAATGCTAAGGTTCCTAACGATGTCCACCAAAGGAGAACATCCAAATAATGATGATAGATGTTCTACTAAAACTTCTTTATTATTTTATAATTATACCAACAAAAAATTTAATATAATTGAAGGAATGATAAAAATAGTATTATTATTATTTTAGTGGTATTTGAAACTAAAATACCATCCATATTATACCTCTATCAAAATTCAATGATAAAAATTAACACATCATCACATATGTGTGCATATGACTACCTCTATAAATGATATTATCAATTTATCATCAATTCCAAAAATATTATCATAAAATCATTATTAAATTACATAATAGTATGTTGTTAAAATAATTAATCATTATTAAAAATAATAATTATTTTATATGATCGACTAATAATAAATGGTAATAATATCTCTATTAACATAAAATGGACATATCATTCTCCAATTAATTTGTTTGAATCTATTTGGTTTTAATTATTGAAACTATAAAATATTATTTATGATATAATATTATATGATGTAATAATCCACAATTTTGTATAAAATAAATTTAATTTACAAAAACCTTTACTACGATTAAAAAATTAATAGTTTTAAAAATAAATTAAATGAACAACCCTGAGTAACTGATATAAATGAATAGTATATTAAAAATATGAAAAAATGATATTATACAGACAATATGATATTTAATATATATGAATATAGTTATTTTTATTATATTTGATGATGATAATTTTTTATTTTGGATGTCATGGGAAACTACATTAAAATTTTGTACACGAGTTATGGGTTTCATCTCAATCACCAATCAATGATGAATGCTTTGAAATTATGAACTAGTATTTATTTCTATGGTGTACATAATACCTCAATGATTAAAAAATAATATTTTTTATGAAATATGGAAATTCAATTCTATTCAGTATCTTCCTTATTGTGGTATACAATTGATGTCATAACTAAAATATAAGGATATTTCATAACTAAATTTTCTATATTGAGTGATTATTGTCAACATTGAGATTCATATTTCAAATAATTATCAATAATTATAAATGAATTTTGATTCAAATAAAATTTTATATAGGATTTTTTGTCTTTTTTTACATTATTTTAACAATAATTTCAATCCATTTTAAATAGTGTCCCCCATCATTTTTAAAAATTTCCCTTCCATTAATGTTCTATATTATAATTAGAATATGAATTAACAATAATCCCATTTGAAAATATTATTTACAATAAAAAGATTCCATAATATAGTTTAATTTTATGATTATATTTTTATGGATTCAAAAATAGATTTTTAGAAAAGATAAAAGTTATCATTTGTACCACTGTCAATAATTTTTCAATATATGTCCTATTTTTCGTCCATTTTTGTGAAATATCCATTCCATGATTTTTTTTTGTTTTAAAATTTCCCTTACTGTTATACATAGAGTAATATTATTTACATTGTTGTAGTTATACATGTATTTAGTTACCTTCTAAATTATGAATTTTATGTAAACGTGAATTTAAGGAACATTCCTACTACTTATCTATTGTCAAGAACCAATTCATTAAAATGTACTTAAAATATAAAAAATTTAAAAATTTCCTATTTATTTTATGGAAAAACTCTATGGTTCTATTCTATTTATATAAAAATATGGCTATTTCATCATTAATGAACCTATACATATTTCATAAAACTCTTTGAAAATATATTTTAATCATTATTATATAGAATATTTAATTGAATATTATATTTTATAACTCCATGTTAATGAATAATCTTCATTTTAAAATTTAAAAAGGTAAAAATAATATATTTCCATACCTCTTGTGAAACCTAATGATTTAGACGTTGGTTATTCCAAAAATTACAATTATGAAACCCACTTATTTCACAAGGGATTGAACATGATTATGATTTATTTTAATGTCACACACCTTCAAAGTCATTACATAGTGGTAAATCTGATTATTGAGATTCGTAAAGGATGTACATGACTTTTTTGAAGCTAGTGGTAGCATGTGGGTGGTGGATCAGTATGGCATTGGATCAGCAATGGTGGATAATTCTAGTCGTTTATCAGTAAAGGTGGAATTATGGTGATGGATGGAAAGTGGTAGATCATTCTAGAGATGTATCTCCAATGTTATATCAATTTATTGGTGGATCACCAATGGTGGAATTCGTGCAGTGGACCCCCAAAAGTGGAGCATTTTGAGATGGATCCCGAATAATGGAATTTTGGTAGCGGATCACCAATAGTGGATCATTATAGAAGTGTATCATCAATAGTGGATCCGTCTAGTAGTTGATCACCAATGATGGAGTTCAGTTGGTGGATATCCAATGGTGTAATTTTGTTGGTGTACCACCAATCATGGATTATACTTCTTATTGATCGACCATGGTGGGTAATTATGAAGTTAAAGGTACATCGTGGTAGTGGAACTATGGTAGTGGAACCCTAGGGAAGGCACCGTAATGGTGGAACACAGGCATTGGCAGCATAGTAATGGAACCCTGGAAGTGGTACACTTGTAGTTGAATGCTGATGGTGGTATTCTAGTGATAGACACCTAGTGGTGGATGTGATTATTGCTTCCACTTTGACCTCAAATTTAAACAATTACTATTCATTATTTTACAATGATGAAAATTGATATTAATTTCTTCATTACTGAATGTTGGATATTTCTCAGTGGGGATTAATAATATTTTTACTTTATAATTAGTTTGGAGGCCATTTAAATGTAATATTTTTGTTTCAATATTATCCATCCTAAAATGGCTGATTTAATCAATATATTATCCAGGTGGTTCAGGAACTAATATTTGAAAATATAATATCTTTCCTTTATTCCATTAAGAATAATATTTCCCGATATTGGAGGCTCTAAATAGTTATTGATTTCAAGATATATATATATATATATATATATATATGTTTTTTTATAGTTGGTTCATGTTCCTCTGATGAGGCTTCCTCTTATATATGCACCCCAAGTTTTTTGTGAAAAATGTGTGTGTAAAGCATCATTCATTCATGTTGGGTTCCCTCATATCTTCATTTTTTTTACCATGTGGTATCTAATACTCTAGTTTTCTCTTTGTAATATTGTTGTATCTGTGGAAAAGAGTTAATTAATAAGATTTATTCAAACAGAATGGGGTATGGGAATGATTCACATGCTTTTAGGAATTTATGATTTTGCAATATTGAGAATATATATTTTGTAGTATCACATAATATAATGGTTATCAAAATCCTCTATTTTTTAGGTTTTCTTATATGTTTCAATGCCGATGTTGTGGGGTTGGTTATTACACGACCATTAATAAATGGTTAACCATTTATATATGGTTATTGATATGAAATCTCTAGGATATTGTGAATCCTCTGACAGTTCCCTCAAATAATGAAGTTGATTTTAATGAATTTCCATGGTCATAATCTTTAAAATGTTGTGTTATGTGATTTGATATGTTTGTGGATACAGTTTCATTTATTTTTCTAGATGTGATGAGCTGATACATGGGTAGTGTAATTATTGTGATGTATGTGGGTGAAGATGATGTGATGTGGTTGTGTAATGTTTCTGTCATGGGTTTGGTGGCGTCGTTATGTCGTTGGGATGTGATGGTGGTTGTTTAAACTATAATCAAATGTAGTAAAGGAATTAAATGCATGAATATGATATAAAATGATCTTGTTTATCAAATAATTTTATTAAGGGTCTTGTCATTTAATAGGATATTATTTATATAAGAATTAACTGGTTTAAACTATATCTCAATCCAATGTATTAGGTAATGATTTATATCTCATGATATAGACATGAATGTAATGGATTGTTTACACTCTTCAAAAATGGATTTTTTCAACTAAGATGGTCTTAGGAATGAACCTTGACTATGAATATGGTCTTGGGAGTGAACCGTAACTACAAAAATGGTCTTCGGAGTGAACAGTGAAAACTAATATGGTATTGGTAGTGAACCCTGATTACATGGATGGTTTGTAGGGTGAATATATTCTACTACAAGGAATGTTCTATGATTGGGTATGGGGGTGTGTCTTGCATAGAAGGTGTATCCCACTTAAATTGAACTTCTAGATTTTTACAATGATCCTTAACTTATAGAAAATTCATTTTATCTTATTACATGTATAACATATATTCTATATCTTATTATTATATTATTATCTCTTGGATCATGCTCATCATTCCCTTACGATTCATGTCTTATGTCCTTCCAATCATTATACATGGTCTCATGTGTATGATCATTGATATGAAAGTTACGATCAAAAGAAATTCATGGTCATATTATCATAACCGTACGTTAAAGATATTCCTACATATGTCATTTATATACCCTTATAGAGAATTTTAGCTCAGGCATTCATATATATACATTCCACTGGTTCTGAAAAATGGTTTTAATTCTGTGTTCTAGAGGGGATGACCTTTTTGGAAAAAACAGAAGATCTGTCACAATGATATAATATTATATTACATGTTACTAAATTCACTTAACAACTGAAGTCCTCATTAGTATACAAATGTTGTGTACTTAATATTCCTTGGAAAGGATTTAATATCCATACATTTTATGACTAGGTCACAGTAGTTCTTATAAAATTAAAGCTGTAGTATTCCTTTGGAAACTAGTATGCGAAAAAATTAGTGGGATCCCAAGGGATATTTCTATGTATGTGTCTATTTATGTATCTAGGGATAACCCTAATGTTTCATAGATTTAAAAGAATGTGTCTTAATTTAGACACTCTATAAGTGACATTGCATGATTATGTGATTTTCTGCAATGATAAGTGCTACACATAATATGAATTTTGTTTTTAGTCAATGGAGGGAACCAGAAAAAGGGTTTACCATTGAATGTGAAGGACAATTTTCTAATGAGCAGTCAAATTGGATGATCACTAGAGTGACGGTTTTTGTGATAATTCCTTATAAAATTTCACTGAACATTATTAACAAACAATTCCTTAACTGACTATCGGACTAACAAAATAAGAGAAGCAAGGATTTTGAGAGTATAGGAAATTATTTCCATGTAGGAAAGAATAATTAGTATCATTTGGGATGATAATGGGGAAGGAATCACGAATGTTAATGTGTTATAGGAACATGGATATGTTTTTACTATGGAAAATAACGGCACAATGAAAGTAACTAAAATTTGTTAAAAAATTTATGTGTAGTGACCTGGATTTTCCCAGGTATTTTTTTATTATATGGGTATATTGAGAGTCTACATAAATGTGAGGTGTGTGATTCTGAAGCCTAGAGTGCCCAGAATGAAATCTTTAAAAACAATTTAGGTACATTCAGCTATGGTGCGAGCGGGGTTTTGTAACTTTTCAACCGGTGCTCTGAATTAAAATCGAAGAACAATGTTGAACTTATAGCACATGTATTCACATTAAGAGACCTTCACCTCGAACGTAGTAGGTCGTGGGTGAACATTTGTTTTTTGGACTTTTTATGGGAGAAAATAAAATAAACATTCGTTAGTTTGATTATTAATTTGAAACCTTTTATTTGAATTATGGCGGTGGAACCAATCAAACCCTTCATTAATGTGAGGAAAACCCATAGATTCCATCCAATTTGTTGATTCAATTTATTTTGTCAATTTAATGTGCCAACCTAGATGTGCCAACATTAATCCTTACAACATTAAATAGGCACCTCAGCTCTCACGGGAGAATTATTGGAAAAGGAGTAGAGCTTTGGAGATTTGGAATGAGTTACCTCCAACAAAGGAAACCCTCTAACGTAGAATGACCTCCGAAATAGAAGAACGAGGAACTTCCTTGGAGATTTTTGTGGGGGTGATGAATGCCAAGGTCAATATTCAACGACTTATTCTTCTTCCTCATGCCACCTCAATCGGAAAATCGAGGTAGGGGTTTCATTTCTATTTATATATGATAGGATTTATTTATTGATTCTTTATATCCTGAATCCATGAAAAATATGGCTAAACTAACATGGCTACCATCCCACACATCAACCTTACTCCTTTTCCCCTTTTGTTCATCACTCGTCCGTTGTGCGTTCATCAATGCAAAATATTTATTGACACTTGAAACACCAATATCTGCTGAGCACAACATATGGACAGGGCGCCCTCGACACATGGATCCTGAATATGTGATCGATTTATTTTTTGGGCTTGTAATGAAGTCGCAATCGCTCATGGAAGAAAGTAGCAGATGGAACCCGACATGCCGCAATGAAAGTGGGGTGGAGCACAACTGTGATGTTGGTTGAGAAAGAGACCGTGTCGCATCAGCAAAGGTATAGGAGGGTGGGGGTCAGCATCCATCGGGCTACATAGCAGAGTGGCGGTGCACATCCACACAACTGGTGGAGCAGGAGTCTATAGCCACATTCCCATAGTGGAGGCCAAAAGTGGCCGGCCTCCGGCCAACCGTGGTAGAGAAATGGTGTCCAACCGCACAACTGGGAGGAAATTCAGCCTGCCACACCACACTGGGGGGACCCCTCTGAAGGGTCACGTCTTCAAGTAGTTTCACAGTCCACAGACCATTCGGGATGAACGGGGGGGGGGGGGGGTCCCTCAGGTGTCAGTCATCGTGGAACCTACCTCGGCAGACCCCCAGCCGAGAGGGCTACACCGTAGCAGGCCGCGCCCAGCGGAATGCGCCACCGAGCATAGTCTGGCCATCCCCTTCGTGGGTCGGGCCGGGTCTACCAAAGCCTACGCCAACAAGGCCAGACCCAAATCGGTCTGGGGAAAACCACACCTATTCAAGTCGGTCGAGGCTAGGTCAAGTCGGGTCAGTTTGACCAGGTCGAACACGACCCTATCCATTTTGGACCCAGTTACGCCCTTGTGGCCATAACCTGTGAACCAGACGTCCGTTTGATGAATCATCTACAATGCCAGAATCATTGGATCATGATGGTCCTTTTGGTATACTCCAAATGGGTTTTATATAAGGTTGGATTATATTCGGGTTGGATTGGACCCCTAATCCTACATGGCCCTCAGAGCAAAAATGTTAATAACTTATAGACCGGGAGTCCAATTGACACATTGTATCTCCCTTTGGGTCCCTTATGATGTGATTGTCCTTTGGGATACATCATCGTGGGACTTTGGGATGGATGAGGTATGACCTATGTCTTGGAATGTGGTTCACCCAAGAAAGCTATGTACCCAACCTTGCAACTGGCTGAGACTTGATGATTATTTTCCATTACAACTCAAAGTGACTCGACAGGCCTAGTGTGGAGCACCTTTGTGTTATGTGGTAGAACCACGGTAGGGATAAACTCTATGTGACATAGAAAACCCATGGTACTTGACTGGAAGAGTACCTTAGTAGTCCATGAGGGGGAGCATCTCTTTTTGACACAGTAGACCCATGGTGGGGAGACACTCTGTGTGATGCGGAAGACCCACGATACTTTACCGGAGTAGTACCTCAGCAGTTCAAGGTTACTAGGAAGCATCAGTGTGTGATACAATAGGCACACTGTACTCTATAGAGGATGAGTTCCCCAGCAGTCGAGGTGTTAGACGTTGTAACTAAGGATGTTACTTGTCACTATCACTAGAGAATCATGTGGCTGGCTATCATCTTTCATAGCGATCATGTGTGGGTCAGCATCATAATCATGTTTCTTAGATTGGTATACCTGTTTGAGCTGAGTATTATATCTTTTGCGGTGACACTTGTGTGGTACTCTTACCCTTGTGGTATTACTTATGAGGTATTTATCCTTCCTATGTGAGGTGGGTATATCCTGAGATCTTTGCTATATATATGGTCATATACCTAAGTAGGGTTTACTATTGTCTCCATGATTTGTGTTTTATCCTTGGTAGATTTGAGAGACCTTCAAGGGTCTTGGGGACCCTACTTATTTTTTATACTCACTCCTACATGGGCTTCGCCCGCACCATATAGTGTCTTGTGTAGATGACGTACAACATTGACCGAGGCTGATGGAGGCAAGACGAGATGGTGTCCGAAGGTGGACCATTTGGTGTGATGTGACGCGGAGGAGACATACGTACATGGAGTGCTGAGGATGCGATATATGCCTACCCATCTGGTTGGAACCTTGTAGGATGATCCATTATCTTTATTAATTTTTCATTCAGTCTTATTTTATTTTCATTCGTACTTGTACCTTTATAGTTGGGCTCATATTTTGGCCCCTTTAACTTCCAGCACTCTTTTACTGCAACAGTTTACATCACATTTTCATTTTACTGTGTTCTTCAACTAAATGTTTATAAATGATTAAAGTCTATCCCTTCCCATTTTAAGGAGTATGCATTTTGGTGCTAGTCACCAGCCACTGGCCTTTGGAAGGCAGGCTTGGGATAGTCAAGGCACATGCCCCGGGGAACGGGTCATAGAAAATTGGTATCAGAGAAGTTCGGTTCTACCGAAGAACTAGTACTCTGATCTTTTTCTATGTAGCAATAGTTTTATTTGTAGTGAGTTTGGTTTTTAGTTTGTGGAGTCTAGTGTTGGTTCATCGACAGACGTGTGCATACACCAAGACCATGACTTCTGATAACTGACTCAGTTCATGAAAACACAGATTGCCTATGTGTTTTTGAAATGTTTTCTTTGTGATCTCGTTGAGTTATCTCACCATGTATAAATATAATGACTATGGTGCACCTATTTGTATTCAGGATTCCTCCACACATCCATCCATCTCAGATTCCAATTAGATTATGTGAAGTCAGCCCACCATGAAACGAGGCTTCAGTGCAGGGCCCCCTTATGACGGTTTTACCATCCGGTGGTATACTAGCAGCCCCACTACCCGTTGGGAAACCGATGCCACCAGCCCCAGTAGCAGAGGGTGCAAGACACTTGAGCATGTTGTATGAGTTCCTGTGCTAGAGGCCACAAATATTTTGTGGTGAGATAGTCCCACAAGCGGATGAGCATTTCCTGGAGGCCGTGGTTACTATTTTACTACTGGTAGGGACACCAGGCGATCTCATGGTGATCCTTTTCGCCAGAAATCTTTATGATGTAACAGGAAGATGGTGGAGTTTGATGATTCAGGTTCATGAAGAGGTGAATCTCATCAAAGAAAACATCAAGAGTCTTTTCGGGGCAGATTTCATCCCAGCAAACTTTCGCTCATTGCGTATACATGATCTTCTCCACTGGCACAAGGGTAGAATGAAAGTGGAAAAAATATTAAGTGAGGTTCACAAACCTCTCACAGTACTCCATTTATATGGTACAAGACCCTTTCTTCTGCACTCGAACCTTCGTGCAGTGGATTAGATAGGAGAATAGAGCATCAATTGTTTCTCTGAGCATCCCGACGCAGGTAGGGGTGCTAGAGAGAACACTCTTAGTGGAGAGTTTTATTTCTGAGCAATCACCGACTGCGAGACCCTGCACCATACAAAATGTAGAAGAGTCATCGACAGCTAGAAGTAGATAGATTATGTAGAGTTCCAAGAGGACTAGACCTATTGTAGGATGACTACAGGATACATGGTTGGTGGTGCGAGGCTCTCGATGCCGAGAAGGGCAGGCGTGGAACATGTCATGTTAATGGTAGGTTGGGCAGGGTCACCTGGCTCGTGACTGCCCGACCAGCCATAATGACAACCAGCAGACAATCAAGGGACTGGAGAGGCAGAGACAGAGGTTTGATCGTGGAGTTCCGTAGGTAGGAGGAAGATGTGGCAGAGGATCCGGCCATGCAGTAGGTGTTGGGTGACATTTTGAGATTCTGCTGCCACCATCGTCTGGTGGTCCACCCCAACCAAAAGGAGCAGGAGGATAAGAACGAGCTCAACTTTAGGAACCTGATGCCAATGACCACAACACTCTGGGGAAGATTAGAAGAACAGTCTATGTCCACCCCACCTTATGTTTAGTACTAATTGACACAGGTGGCAGCCAATCATTTGTTGTTATAACCCTCATACATAGCTCGGAGATTCTTACGGAGCTGTTGGCTCGATCCTAACTTCTAGAGACTCTTATGATAGTGGATTTGATCATTTCTCATTATTTTCGGTAGTGTGAGCTTACTCATGGAGTTGAGAGCTTCGACAAGGATCTCTTAGTAGTGGGGTTTAGGCCTTACGACGTCATCTTGGGTATGGATTGATTATCAACAATCCATGATCATATTGACTTTATTAGGCACAAATTGTGGTGTGTCTACATAGATGGTATGAGGTTTTCCTTCAATGTCAAGAAGGTAACCTTTGCATCATATGATAGATTTACCTGGAAGAGCGTGCAGTCAATCGCATTTTTTTTGCTACCCATACCCTTAGAGTTAGTGATATTGAGAGTCTGATCTATCCTGTAGCGGTTGACCAGTACACAGTTGTTTTTCCTTATGATTTTTTGGGTCACCCTCTTCATAGATAGGTGGGATTTTTCATCGACTTGTACTATAAGACGTCATTGATATCTACCCCAACTTATCAAATGGCTCCCACGGAGCTTCGAGAGCAACAAGTACAGGTGGAGGATAGGTAGAGAAAGGTGTTCATTAAGCCCAATGTTTCTCCTTGCGCTTTCCCAATTTTGTTCTCCAAGAATGCAGATGGGTGTTTGAGAATCTGTGTAGACTATCCGTGCCAGAACTAGGTGACAGTAAAGAAAAAGTACTCACTTTAGAGGATAAACGATATTTTTTATTAGTTGAAGGGAGAAAGATGATTTTCAAAGATGGACCTCCGATCATGTTGTCACCAGATCAGAGTATGAGACAAGGATATGTGGAATATGGCCTTCAGATGTCGGTATGGCCATTATGTGTTCATTGTTATGAATTTTGGTGTGACCAATGCCCCAACAATGTTCATGCAACTCATGAACTGGATCATCCAGCAATACCTTGATTGCTTTGTGGGAGTCTTCATTGATGAATCCGGATATACTCAACGACGGAGAAGGAGCATGCCTATCATCTCCAGTGAGTTCTCGACACACCCTGAGAGCAATATCTTTATAGTAAGATCTCAAAGTTTCAGTTCTGGATCTGAGAGGTTCACATTCTAGGAAACATTATCATGGATAGTGTAGTTTTGGTGGATCCAGTGAAGATCAAGGCTGTTCTTTCTTGGGATCCCCCTAGGAGCGTGACGAAGGAGCAGAGTTTTCTAGGTTTGGATAGAAACTACAAGAGGTTTGTGCCTGACATTTCAATATTTGCGGCACCCTTATCAGTGTTTATGAGAAGGGGAAACCCTTTCGTGTGTTTGTAGAGAATCCAAAGAAGTTTTCATGAGCGTAGGTAGAGATTAATTAGTTCCCATATCTTGATTCGATCGGAGGAAGGGGGTGGTTAGGAAGTATACTGTGACACATCAGAGACAGGGCTACGATGTTTCTTGAGGTTGGAGTAAGGAGTGATCACATATGGTTCTCGATATCAGAGACAACATGAGCAGAAATATTCTACCCATGACCTATAATTAGCAGCAGTTGTAATTTCCCAGACCATGATCATCCATCCCTTTTCCAAATTCTAGGATCCTACGGGGTCACACCCTGTTCAGTGCAACCGATCGGCACAACCGCACGGTGCGACCGTTCGACCGATCGGCACGACCGCTCTTCGTAACTGATCAGTGGGACCAATCAGCGTGACCGACCGATCGGTGTTATCCATCCTCGACGGGTTTTCCTTCTACATTTATTCCCGTTACCCCACTTTTAGGCCTTTTTAACCCTTTGAAGCATTTCAAGGTCGTTTTTAAGCCCATAATAATTATCTAAAAATCCAGATAAACCTTCCTACTAAATAAAACATAATCCAGTCATGTGTAACCACCCCACTGCGTGGAAGAACCACGATCCGACTTCCAAGGAATTCAAATTTCTTATCCCGTAACATTGGGATCTCATCTATTTATCACGCTGGATTTTCTTCTAATTCCTCTTGGCTAGTCTCCTCTTCCTTGTGAGTTTCAAGTCCTTTGTTCCTGAGGCAAGTGGTGCACCTGTGCTGAATCCCTACAAGTTGCACATCCCCCATTCCTAGCGCGTGGAGAAAAAAATCGATCATTGATCAATCAGGTGGGGATTTTATCCTTTGTCTCTCCTTCTATGTATCTTTTGTGTATCATGTAGTATGGGAATGATTTTGTCTCTGTTGAAATTGGGGAAACCTAAATTAATGATGATAATGAATGGACCTTGAATGAATTAAGGGGGGGGGGTGTGACTGATGTTATGATATACACTTTTTATGTTGTTATGTGTTGTGAATTGTACGAGCCTTTGCTCACTGAAAATCATGGTCATTGGTGGTATTTCCTTGCGCACCAAGGAACCTCAGTACCCCTGTATCATTAAATAACCTTAACAACCAATTGGATAATTACGTATACTCGTTTAAATAAATTGAAAATACATGGATCAACCCTTTTCTGTGATAACCCCGGTTGATGTACAGTGGAATTGAAACCATGGAGTTTGTTAAATCTTTTAAATCTGAAAATACCGGCATGGGCCTGCCTTGTATTGGTGGTTGTGGTTTGGTTGTTTTTCCTTCACGGATCAGTTGTGGGTGACCTTATGGTTTTATTGGATGGGGTCTTAGATTAATAGGGTGATATGGGTGGGGCTGTGATCCCCTATTGTTATACATTGACTGGTTATGAATTTGAGGTTGTGTGGTTACTCTGCTTATATCACGGATTGGGGTGGAATCCTCTGTTGTTAAGGAACCGTTGGCTCCTAGATTTTGGGGACAAGGGGCTGTATCTCGGGGTTTTTTTGGTTCCAGTACTTCGAGGGATCTCACTTATCCTTTTGTTGTTGTGACTTTGCAAGAGAACTGGGTGTGAATACTTAAATTGTTGTTTGGTTGTTTCTTTCCTTTTTTCATGTGGTTATGTATGTTAAATGCTCAGTAGTGAAGAATTCACCCTAATAGGAACAATTGAACATGAAAAAAAGAATGGGTTAAATGGGGAAATTGGTTCTGGGAAGGATTGTGACCTAGCTGTGGGTGGGATACCTTTCATGAATGAATAGTGATGTGGTGTTTGCGCTTAGGTAGTTTTCGGAACCCTAGGATGGGTTGAGTGATTGTTTACATATGTATATACTTGTAGTTTTTATGATTCTTATTCACGCCCCACCCAAGTTGAGCACTTAAGTGTCGAACACTCCCATTTCATGGGGGAGGGTGTTTTTCCAAACACTCCTATGAGTGGATGGTTATTATCTCCTTTCTGATCCCTTTCTTGAATAGCCCAAGACTCTTCGGGCAGGCTGTGATGGCCTGAAGTCCATTATTAGCCCATGAATCTTCGGGCGGGTTAGTTGTGGTGGTTGGCCCAGGTATTTGGGGGTAGGTTGGTTCACAAGTGTCTTCGGGATGAGTCCCAGGTGTCTTCGAGCATGGCAGTAGTTGTTCTGGCCCATGTGTTTGCAGGTATGGTTATGTGTGTTGGTTGTGGCCTATGTTTCTGTGGGCGGGATAATGGTTATGGCCTAGGTGTGTGTGGGCGAGGTGTGGCAGTTGGAATACGGTAAGAATGGCAGGATTGGTTTGATGCGTGGGATGTCTTCAATAACCAGTGGGAAAGTGGTGCGTGGTACCCAAAAATCGTTGTGATATTACTATACATTACTTGACTTGTGTTATTTGGGGAGCGTGCCTCGTTGAGGTTGGGTGGATAGCTTTTTACTAGTTGGTTGTTTGGTTATCTCTTTTTTACATGGGACATTAGAATGTCTCCTCACATGTGCATGAGAGACTTCAGTTTTCCCTACTGAGTATACTTGTATGCTCACCCTACGTATATAAAACTGCTTTCAGGTTTCCAGGAGGACATCAGAGATCGTGCAGGGCCGTACTAGCTTGGACCATTGGGGTAGTTGCTGTTGTTGTTTTCCTTTTTTTTTTGGTATCTTTTCACCTTTGGAGTTTTTTGACTTTTATCTTTTACCTTGACGACATACTTGGAGGTCCAGAAGAAGGAAAACGTGGTACAGAGGATGCACACACTAGGAGGTGTGTCATGAGAGGGGATTCAACTAGGCCCGTCAAAGGGAAAGTCCGTCAGCACCAGACATCCAGCATCGGGACCCTCTAGGTTCTGACCAGTAGGGAGTAGGCCGCAGCAGTTCTAGTTCTGATCCCCCGACCCTCTCCATTTCCCTTCGGACCCTGGACCGAGGTGCTTCGTCTGTGGGAGCCATGGACATCTCCAGAATCAGTTCCTGGACCGAGTACAATATGACGTTGGCGGACAAGCTCATCAACTGCCTCAGCAGCAGCAGCAGGGGAAGCGAGCTCCCATTACTTCGAGGGAAGACATTGAATAGGGAGGGTGACCTCAGGGCACTCCTCAGGGTCCTCTACCAGGGTGTGTTCGGGGATATGGCTGACAGCCGCGGGGTAGAGGATGTGGGCATGGACAATTGCACGCCGCAGATGCAGCAGTTCTAGCAGGACTGGAGGTTGTTCGAGGTAGTATCAGTTTGTTTAGTAACATTGCTTACACCTTGTTTGATACCGGAGCTTCACACTCCTTTGTTTCACCCGGTCTCGCCTATGCCCTTGGTCTAGATGCCGAGAGACATCCAGTGCCCCCGGTACTGAGCACACGAGTCGGAGGTCAGACCGACTTATTATATGTTTATAGAGGATGCAAACTGATGATACTGCCACATCATTCAGTCAGGGATCTACTACGACTACATATACTACCATATGATGTCATACTAGGCATTGATTGGTTGTTCTATGTGTGTTCCATTATTGAGTGCTTCCGAGGAAGGGTTGTGTTCGCAGACTTGGGCTGCAGAAATGTTACTTTCACCGGTGAGTGGAGTGGTCAGAAGGGCAGCAGGTGAGAGGAAACCCTCATATCCTTATTATTCGAGCTGTTGGTATAGTCAGTAGATGCTGAGATGGTGGAGGTACCAGGGATCGTCAGTGAGATTATGGATGTCTTCCCTGAGGAGGTGACGTCTCTACCCCTCGACGTGATATCGAGTTTGGGATAGACTTGCTGCCTGGTGCTTGTTCGATTTCGATGGCTCCCTACCGGATTGAACCTTTAGAGCTACGGGAGTTGCATATTAAGATTGACGATATCATTAAGAGGGGTTATGTTTGACCAAGCGCATCACCATGGGGTGACCCAGTCTTGTTCGCAAAGATGGCAGATCTGGTCTCAGGTTGTGCATAGACTACAGGAGGCTGAATCAAGTAACGATCATGAATCATTACCCTCTTTCGAGGATAGACAATCATTTCAACCTGCTGAAATTGGCAGGATGGTTCTTGAATATCGACCTGTGGTCTGGGTATCACCAGTTGAGGGTAAAAGAGGGCGACATCTCGAAGACGACCTTCAGGTGTAGATATGTGAACTTCGAGTTTGTAGTCATGCCTTTTGGCGTTACAAATGCTCCGGCTGTGTTCATGGGTCTTATGAACTCCATCTTCTGAGAGTATCAGGATCGGTTTGTAATCATGTTCATTGACAACATCGTGATCTACTCAAGATTAGAGGAGGACCACGCTGAGCACCTGAGGACAGTTTTGGAGGTCCTCTGACAACACCAACTCTATGGGATGTTGTTGAAGTGCATGTTATAAAAGCGATAAGTGCACTTACTTGGGCACGTAGTGTCCGATCAGGGGTAGCGGTTGACCCATCAAATGTTGAGGCAATTGTTTCTTGGGCAGCACCCAATAACGTGGCAGAGGTTCGTCATTTCTTCGGGCTTGAAGGTTACTACCGGAGGTTCATAACCAACTTATCTCGAGTTACGGAACCTTTGACAGCCTTGACCAAGAGGGGTCAGGTTTTCGTGTGAGTGATCAGTGCAAGGAAGCCTTCAACTAACTGATGGATAAGTTTGTTAGTGCCCCAATGCTGAGACTACCAGAAGAAGGGGCGGAGTATGAGGTGTTCTGTGATGCTTCAGGGCAGGGACATGGATGTGTGTTGATGCAGCGACAAGGGGTGATCTCTTATGAGTCTAGGAAGCTACGCCCTCATGAGTGTAATTATTCCACCAACAATCTAGATCTTGCAGCGGTAATTTTCACATAAAAGTTGGTGTGGCATTACCTCCTCGGAGAGCGCTTTATGGTCTTCACGGATCACAAAATCTTGAGGTATATCTTCTCCCAGAGGGACCTAAACATACGGAAGTGAATGTGGATGGAGTTCCTCCAGGATTACGACTTCTATATTTCATATACTTCAGCAAAAGGGAATGTAGGGGCCGATGCTTTGAGCAGGAGGTCGTAGAAGAATGTGGTCCGAGAGTTGGTAGACGCTTGGAAGGCGATGGAGGAGTTAGCTGCCTTGCACCTGGATTCGAGGATGGACAGTGGAAGAGGGTTCATGTATCGGATGACAGTGAAATATTCTCTGTTGCAGCAGGTGGAGGAGTCTCAGTGGGGAGACCCATAGTGCAAACTGATGTGTGACCGAGTTTGACCAGGGCGATGCTCCAGAAAGGTGGACAGAAGATGGTCAAAATCGGATCCTCTTCCGTTGTAAGATGATTGTTCTAGAGGAGATATGTGGCAAGGATCTTATTTAGTTCCAAAACTCACCCCTATTGGTACACCCAAGAGTTTCCAAGATGTACCAGGGTGTGAGGAGATATTTTTGGTGGCCCGGAGTAAAGT
Organism: Viscum album; assembly: GCA_963277665.1. Lineage (NCBI taxonomy): Eukaryota > Viridiplantae > Streptophyta > Magnoliopsida > Santalales > Viscaceae > Viscum > Viscum album. The sequence continues at coordinate 909,535,275 of OY728161.1, read as the reverse complement.
CAGTAGTGGCAGAGTTTGTGTCCATGTGCCCAGTGTGTCAGCAGGTAAAGGCTAAACACCATGTTCCATGAGGGTTTGTTGCAACCATTAAATGTCCCCGAGAGGAAGTGGGACTACATCTTGATGGATTTCGTCACAGGACTACCCAAGGTGCAAGGGGGATGTGACACCATATGGGTAGTAGTGGACTGCTTGATGAATTCAGTTCACTTTCTGGCGATTAAGGAGTCGAGTGCAGTGGACGCTCCAGCAAAGAAGTATGTGGACGAGGTAGTGCGGTTGGAAGGAGTTCCAAGTTCCATAGTCTTGGACAGGGATGCACGTTTTACCTCACGAGTCTAGAGGGGTTTTTAGTATTCTTTCAGCACCCAGCTGCACTTTATCACTACCTTCCTTCCCAGAAAGATGGGCAGACAGAGCGCACCATACACACCCCGGAAGATATTCTCCGAGCATGCGTTCTGGACTTCGGGGGATCATGGGTACGACACTTTCCTCTGGTAGAGTTCACCTACCATAATATCCATCACTCTACCATTGGCATGGATCCATTCAAAGCCCTATACGGAAAGTCGTGTCGCTCACCCGTGTGCTGGACTGAGGTCGGGGAAGCAGGTGTTCTTGGCTCAGAGGTGGTGTCGAGCATGACAAAAATTGATAAACTTATACGAGAAAGGATGAAGGTGGCTCAATAGAAGAGGAAGTCATGTGCCAATGATAGGAGGAGACCCTTAGAGTTCGAGGTCAGTGACCACATGTTCCTGAAGGTCTCCCCTCAGCGTGGACAACGGAGGTTCGGCAGGGGAAGTAAGCATTCTCCCAGATTCATCAGACCCTTCGATGTGTTGCGACGGGTCGGTGAAGTGGCCTATGAGCTAGCACTACCACCGCCACTACTGAGGATACATGATGTATTCCTTGTGTCCCAGATCTGATGATATCTGTATGACAGTTCACACGTCCTCGACTGGGGAGACCTAGATATAGAAGATGATGCAACCTTCGTGGAGTGACCACTGATAATCGAGGATCGTGAGGATATGGTGCTTCGTGGGCGAACCATTCCCTTGGTTCGTGTGTTATAGAGACATGGTGGTATTGAGGAGAGTACCTGGGAGAGGGAAGCATAGATACATGCCCAGTACCCATAGTTTCTTTGTGTTTTATCCTATTTGTTCAGTAATTGGTTACTGTGTAATGCTTTACCTTGTTGACTATGGATGTGCAGTTCCATTTCTGTGGATGTGTGTGTGAAGTGTCGTAAAGAATGTGGAGGGGTGGACCTAGTCCCTAGTTAAGATGCACTAAAGTGGATGTGCCTAAACCCGTCTGCGCGAGTTAGTGCCGCCCAAAGGGGATAGTATCTTAACATGGAGGAAGGGAGACCCCTCTCCCACTGGACCGGATGGTGTGGCCCTTGTTTTTCGTGGTTTAATGGGGAAAGGAGTGGTAGGGAGTTTGTGTTTGTTCAGGGGATAAGGTGATCCTATGTCGGAGAGATTCACTCTTGAGAGGTATCTTCGGGGGTGGTTATTCGGACCCCCCCCTCTTTCCTTTGATCTGGGATTTGATTCTCGAGGACGAGAATGGCTTGAGAGGTATCTAATGTAATGGCCCATACCCTCATGATCCATCCCTTTGCCAAATTCTAGGATCCTGAGGGGTCGTACCCCGTTCAGTGCAACCGATCGGCGCGACCAATCGGCGCAACCGATCGGAGGGACCGATCGGTGGGACCGATTGGCGCGACTGATCGGCGAGGCCGATTGGCACGAATGATCGGTGTTATCTAGCCTTGAAGGGTCTTCCTTCTATAGTTATTCCCGTAACCCCACTTTTAGGAATTTTTATCCTTTTGAAGTGTTTCAAGGCTGTTTTTAAACCCATAATCAATATCTAAAAAACCAGAGAATCCTCCCAACTAAATAACACTTAATCCAGTCATGTGTAACCACCCAACCGCGTGGAAGAACCACGATCCAACTTCCATGGAATTCAAATTTCTTATCTCGTATCATTGGGATCTCATCTATTTATCACGCTGGATTTTTGTCTCCTTCATCTTGTCTAGTCTCCTCTTCCTTGTGTGTTTTAAGTCCTTTCTTTTTGAGGCATGTGGTTAAACTGTTCCGGAGCCCTACAAGTCGCGCATCCCCTGTTCCTAGCGCGTGCAGAAAAACTTCGATCTTTGATCAATCTGGTAGAGATTTTATCCTTCGCCTCTCCTTCTGTTTATCTTCTATGTATCATGCGGGGTGGGCATGAATTTTTCTATGTGGAAATTGATTAAACCTAAATTAATAAGGATAATGAATGGACATTTAAATAATTAATGGGGTGTGAACGATGTTCTTCTATACTATTTTTATGATGATATGTGTTGTTAATTGTATAGGCCTGTGCTCAATTAAAGTCATGGTCGTTGGTGGTCTTTCCTTGCGCACTAATCAACCTCGATACCCTTGTATGTTTAAATAACAATAACATGGAATTGGTTAATTACGTATACTCGGTTAAATAAATTGAAATCACCAAGATCAACCCTTTTCTGTGATAACCCCAGTTGAAGTACAGTGGAATTGAAACAACAGTGTGTTAAATCTTTTAAATATGATAATACCTGCATGGGCCTGCCTTGTGTTGGTGGTAGGGGTTAGGTTGTTTTTCCTTCACGGGCCAATTGCGGGTGAGGTTATGGTTTTCTTGGGTGGGGGATTAGATTTATGGGGTGATATGGGTGGGGATGGGATCCCCTATTGTTATACTTTCACTAGTTGTGAATTTGAGGCTGTGTGGTTACTATGCTTATATCAAGGATTGGGGTGGAATCCTCTATTGTTAAGGCAACCATTGGCTCATGGATTTTGGGGACATGGGGCTATATCTCGGGGGTTTCATTGGTTCCAGTACTTTGAGGGATCTCACTTATCCCTTGTTGTTGTGACATTACAAGAGAACTGGGTGTAAATGCTTAAATTACTGTTTGGCTGTTTCTTTCCTTTTTTTGTTTGTGGTTAGGCCTTTTAGTTTCCCGGTAGTGAAGAAATCACCCTCATGAGATCGCTTGAACATGAAAAAAAGAATGGGTTAAATGGTGAAATTGGTTCTGGGATGGATTTTGACCTGGCTGTGGGTGATATACCTTTCATGAATGAATAGTAATGTAGTGTTTGCGCTTAGGCAGTTTTCGGAACCCTAGGTTCGGTTGAGTGATTGTTTACTTATGTATATACTTGTAGTTTTTATTCTTCTTATTCACGCCTCATACAAGTTGAGCACTTAAGGGACAAACACTCCCATTTCATGGGGGATGGTGTTTTTCCCAACACTCCTATGAGTGGCTAGTCATTAGCCCTTTTCTTCTCCCTTTCCCGAATAGCCCAAGAATCTTCGGGTAGGCTGTGATGGCTTAATGTCCATCATTATCCCAAGAATCTTCGGGTGAGGTAGTTGTTGTGGTTGGCCCATGTGTTTTTGGGGAGGTTGTTTCCCAAGTGTCTTCGGGATGAGGCCCATGTGTCTTTGGTTGTGGAAGTAGTTGTTCTGACCCTGGTGTTTCCAGGTATGGTTATGTGTTATGGTTGTGGGCCATGTGTCTATGGGTGGGATAGTGGTTATGGCCCAGGTGTGTGATGGCGTGGTTTGGCAGTGGGACTGTGGTGAGGTTGCGGTCTAGGTGTGTGGGGGCGGGGTTTGGTAGTGGGACTGTGGTAATAATGGAGAGATTGGTTTGATGCATAGGATTTCTTCAATAACCAGTGGGAAAGTGGCACGGGGTACCCAAATATCGATGTGCTATTACTATACTTTACTTGACTTGCGTTATTTGGGGATCGTGCCTCGGTGAGGTTTGGTGGATAGCTTCTTCTTGGTTGGGTGTTTGGTTATCTCTTTTTCCACTTGACATTAGAACGTCTCTTCTCTTGTGCATGAGTTTCTTTGGTTTTCCCTGTTTAGTATACTTGTATACTCACCCTACGTATATAAAACTGCTTTCTGGTTTCTAGGAGGACTTCAGAGATCGGGCGAGGCCACACTCGCTTGGACCATTAGGGCAGTTGCTGTTGTTGTTTTCCTTTTTTTGTATCTTTTCACCTTTGGAGTTTTGTGACTTGTATCTTTTACCTTTGAACATGCATACGAGAATGGTTTACTTTCATCTGTACTTTCACTTTAAGTTTTGGTGTTGTAGGATTTACTATCTTATCTCTCGATCCAATTAAAAAAAGGGTAATACCTTCTATTTTGTGTGTGATTCTATACCCTTGGTGTTGGTCGCCACTCTGGGACCTATTGAAGGCAGGTTTCAGGGATCATTATCTCTCCTTCATCATAAAGAAGGAAGAGCCTGGTAATCTGCTGACCCTTACCTCCTATTGGTGAAGGAGGGTCGTGATAGCAGTGGTCTTCACAAGGAATATGTGGTGACATTACAAGATGGGAGATTGTTTTACCGTATAATCTAATCAAAAGATTCTCAGGTATATCTTCTCTTAGAAGGACCCCAACTAGAGACAATGGCATTGGCATTAGTTCCTACAGGACTATTACGTCAATATAGTCTATACTCCTAGCAAGGGGAACGTAGTATCAAATTCACTCACCAAGAGATCTAGTAAAAAATTATTGAGAGAGGCGACCGAGCAGCTAGCCACATTGAGAATATCCTACGTGGACTAGGATGGAGCATCTTATCTTCAGTATCTGAGAGTAACTCTCCCACTCCTTCAGCGAGTCAAGGAGGAGCAACTTGTGGATGCTGACTACAAGGCTCGATGTGCTCAGATATCCTCATGACATGAACCTGATATATTTTCTGAAGGAGGGGAGCACATCATCCTCTTCAGAGGGTGTACTATGGTACTGGTCATGCTACACAAGGTTGTTTTGAGGGAGTTCCATATGTCCCCTCTAGCGGTACATCCAGGAGTGCTGATGATGTACCATGACCTCCGGTATCAGCATTGGTTTCCGAGAGTGAAAAAAGTAGTTGAAGAGTTTACCTCTCGATGCTTCACTTTTCAGCAAGTGAAGGCAGAGCATTATGTTCCATCAGGCTTGGTTCAACCATTAAGGGTGTTAGAGTGGAATTGGGATTAAATTTACAATTACAACGTGACAGGACTTCCATGAACATCCAAGAGTCATGATTCTATCTTGTTGACCATTGACCGACTAATCATGTAGACCCACTTCCTACCTATAAGAGAGCATAGATCAGTAGAAGGCTTGGGATGCCTCTATGTATAGGAAATTATATGGATACATGGAGTGCCATATAATATAGTATTCGATAGTGATGCATGTTTGACCTCTCGGTTATGGAAGGGGTTACAGAAGGCATTCAGGACACAGCTTCGGTTGAGCACTGCCTTCTATCCTCAGACGTATGTTCAGACAAAGCGGACCATTCATACACTCGAGGACATGCAACGTGCTTGAGTCCTAGATTTTGGCCACTGCAAGGAGGATCACTTGACATTGGTGGAGTTCATGTATAGAAACAAGTATAACTCCATTATCGGTATGGCACCATTCGTGGTGTTGTATGAAAAACCATATAGATCACCATTGTGTTGGACTGACCCAGGGGTGTTAGCACTCATGATACCAGAGATGGTATGGCCTATCCAGGAGAAGGTATAGATCATCCATGAGTAGATGAATACTACATAGAGAAGTCATAAATCATATGATGATAGAATATGGAGACCTATTGAGTTCAAGGACGGTGACCATGTCTTTCTACAGGTCTCACCACGATGAGGTTTGTAGAGATTTGGATGAGGCAGAAAGTTATCTCCGAGGATCATCAGACCCTTTTAGGTCCTCAGAAGAGTAGGTGACGTGCCTTACCACATAGCTCTTCCACGTCTGTTGCACTGGGTGCATGATGTTTTCTACATATCCTAGATAAGGATATACGTAAATGATCCTTCACACATCATCAACCTTTTAGAGATGGACATCGATGATGGGGCAATGTTTTCAGAGGTTCCAGTAGAGATTGTGGATTGACATGAGGGAATCCTTCGTGGATAGTCGATACCTATATTGTGAATTCATTGGTAGGAAGGGAACCTCTATGAGATCTCATGAAGTGGGAGGATCAGATTCTTGATCAGTACACCCACTTGTTTCCCTAGATTGTGTTTTGGGTTTTGGGGACATGAAGACCTGAGTGGGGGAGAATGTAGAGACCATAATTCTCCCATGAAAATGTTTTTTTATATCAGAATATTATGAGTCTGTGAAAATTTGTTGCACTAGATTTTGAGGCCCGGAGTGCCCGTAATGAATATTTTGACCTTTTTTTCAAGAACTTTCAGTAAACTTGTGAGCAGGTTTTTTTTAACATTTGAACTAGTGCTCAGAAATTAAAGTTGTGGACACTGTTGAACCCGCAACGTCAATATTCGCTTAATTATACCATCATCTCAACCATAGTAGAACAAGGGTTAATGTATTTTTTTTATTTTTGTGGGAGAAAATAAAAAAATTATATTATTTTTGAATTTGAAACATCCTTTTTCAATTATGGGGGTGGGACCACCCGAACCCTTCATTAATGTGGGGAAACCCTTGAAATCTTTCTAATTTTTTGATCCAATTTATTGGGACAATTTAATTTTCCAACTTTTATGTGACAACATTAATCCTTAAATCAATTAATTAGAACCTCACCTCTGACTGAAGGATCATTGGAAAAAGAAGGAGATATTTGAAGAGTTGGAAATGGTTTTCCAATAAAAGAGACCCTCCAACAAATAAAAATATTCTAAATCAAGGAACAAGAAATGACAATGGAGTGTCTTGTGGGGGTGATGAATGAAAACATAAATCTTAAACGACTTCGTTGTCTTCCACACACCTCATCCATTAGAAAATAGAGGTAGCGGTTGGATTTTTTATTTATATATGACTGAAATCATTAATTGATTCTTCATTTCCCAAATCCAGGATGTTGATGGACAATCTAACATGTATATCGTCATGCACATCATCCATGCCCATTTTCCCCTTTTATTCTTTGCTTTTCCATCGTGCATTCATCTATTCCAAAAAATTATTGATGCTGGAGTCACTAATATTTTCGTAGCATGATATATGGACACAGAGCCCTCAAACCAAGGATCACAAATATGAGATTGATTTATTTTTCAGGATTTGAATGAAGATGCAATGGCTCGCAGAAGGAAAAGGCAGTTGACACCTTCCCGGCTGCAAGGAAGGTGGGGCGGCACACGTCCGAGCCACCGGTTGAGAAGGAGGTCATAGCCTGTTGGCCGTGGAAGATAAGGGTGGTGGTTAGAATCTAGAAGGAAGTGTGGCGGAGTGGCGACATGCAACTGAGCCACTATAGGAGCAGGAGGCCGCAGCCTCTTGGCCGTGGTAGAGGCTGAAATCTACCGATATATAGTTGGCCATGGTGGAGCAGTTGCACGCAACCAAATAACTGGGAGGATGTTCGGATTGCCTTTCGGCTTGGCATGACCCCTCTAACCGATACCGGATTCCAGTAGCCAAACGGTCCACATACCATTTTTGAAGATGGGGGGTGCCTCACCTGGGTGTCAGACATGGAGGACCCCACCTCAGAGGACCACCAGCTGAGTGGGCTGCATAGCAGTAGGACGCGCCACCGTGCCGGGTCAGGTCGCCACTTTCTTGGTATGGGTCGGAAAATGGCCAAGTGGGTCGGGCCTGCCACAACCCAATTGAACAAGGCCTTACCCGAATCAGGCCAGGTCGACCCAAACCCATTGTGGATGGACTAGGTCGGGTCAGGCCGACCAGGTTGGACTAGACCCGAGCCTATCTGGACCCAATTACGCCCTTGTGGCCATAACTTGATAACCGGGAATTCGTTTGACGAACCTTCTATTGAACTATATTCCTTGGATGGAGATCGTTTTCTTTGGTATAATACACTTATTTTTGAATAATGTTTAAGTTCAACTTGATTGGATTGGACCCCAAAACAAACTTGGCCCTAGGAGACGAAACACTGATAACTTATACACTGTACATCTGATTGACGCGCCATATGTCGTGTTGGGTCACTTATGCCATGATGGACCATTGGGATACATCTTCGTGGGATGTAGGGAATATTTATGTATGAATTATGGCTTGAAGAGAGTTTCACCCAAGTACTATATGTACGGAACACTCTGACTGTCTGAGTCTTGACGTCAACTGACAGTTACGGCTCAGAGTGACTTAACATGACCAGTGGGGAGCGCCTCTGTGTGATGCGGTAGACCCACCATACTCAATAGGAGGAGTACCGAAGTAGGAAATGAGGGGGAGTGCCTCTGTGTGGAATGGTAGACCCATGGTGGAGAACGCCTCAGAGTGATGCGGCAGACCCATGGTACTCGATAGGATGAGTAACTCAACAGTCTATGGTTTGTGGGACGCACCTCTGTGTGACACAGAAGGCCCACTATACTCAACATAGGAAGAATTATCCAACATATGAGGTGTTTGACGTTGTGATTTAAGATGTTACTTGTCACTATCCATAGATAATCCTATGGATTGCTATCATATTTCATAATAATCCCGTGTGGGACATCATCACAATCCTGTTTCTCAGAGCTGTATACCTGGTTTGAGTTGAGTCTTATATCTTCGTGCTTATACCTATGTGATACTATTACCCTTGTGTTGTTACATGCGTTGTATTCATCCCTCCTATGTGATCCGGATATACCCTGATATCTAAGGTATATGTGTGGGCATATACTTAAGTAGGGCTGAATATTGTTTCTATGTTTTTTGGTTATCCTTTGTGGATTTGAGGGACCTTCGGGGGTCTCAGGGTCCCTAATGAGTATTGTTATACTGACTCTTTCATGGGATTCCCCCGAACCTTGTTTTTCCTTGTGCAGATGACGTAAACCATTGATCGTGGCTGAGGGATCCAGGATTGGATAGTGCACATAGGTGGACCATTTGGAGTGACATGACGTGGTGGAGACTGATGAACGTCGAATGTCGAGGATGTGATCTGTGCCTACCCATTATTTAGGAACCTCGGATGATACCTATTATCTTTTTTCTGTTTTCTTTTAGTTGTATTATATTTTCAATTTTACTTGTAATTTTACAGATGGCCTTGTATTCCGGCCCCTTTTACCTTCATAACTATTTTACTTAAACAGTTTACTTCATAGTTTCTTCATGTTGTGTTCTTGGACTCTGGGATTGTACATGATTTAAGGCTATACCTTCCCATTTTAGATATTATTCCTTTCGGTGTTATTCTCCAGCCCCTTTCCCTTGTAAATTGGGTGAGGGATAGTCATGATATGGTCCCTGGGGGATGGGTCGTGTCAAATTGGCAGTAGAAGAGTTCAGTTCTACTAAGGAACTAGGACTCTGATCATTTTTGTGACGCAATACTATTAAGTGTAATGTGTTCAATTTTCTATTCGTGGATCCTAAAGTTGGTGTGTTGGCTGATGTATCCATACACTAGGACACTTCCCTCTGCTTTCCGACTCAATAAATGAAAACACTGAGTGCGTATGTGTTTTTGATAAGTTACTTATGTGATCTCTTTGAGTCATCTCACTAGGTATAAACATAATGACTATGACACAACAGTTTCTTTTCAAGATTCCACCATGTAGCCAGCTAGCTAGGATTTCCGTTTGAGTATGTGATGACAGCCCACCGAGCAATGATGCTTCGGTGCTGGGCCCCCTTATGATAGTTGTACCACACGGTGGTGTACCAGCAGCCCCACTAGTCGTTGGGCAGTTGATGCAACCAGCCCCTGCAGTAGAGGTTGCATGTCGCTTGAGAACATTGCATGAGTTCCATTTCAAGAGGCCACTGAGATTTTTGGGTGAGACAGACCCACAAGCAGCTGAGGATTGGATAGAGGTTGTGGTTAGTGTTTTTCGATCGGTAGGGACACCAGCCGACATCATGGCGATCCATGCCTCCTGTCTTATTCAAGTAGCAGCGAGAAAATGGTGGGGCATAAAGATCCAGGTTAATTAACAGGTGACTCTTGTCTTGGTGGAATTCGAGAGTCTTTTCATGGTAGAGTTCATCCTATAATCCTTACACTCAGTGTGTATACTAAAGCTTCTCCACATGCAATAGGGGTATCTTGACTGTGGTTCAGTATTCAGCAGGGTTCACCAACCTCTCACGCTACTCCAATGGTATGGTATGTGACCCTTTATTCTGTTCCAGGATATTCGTGTAGGGGATTAAAAGGGAGATTAGAGCTTTTATGGTTTCTCTCAGAATCTTGAAGCTGTAGAGGGGGTTAGAGAGTGCACTCTTACTAGACTGTTTCCTGGCTGAGAAATAACTAACAGCGAGACTCACCTACAGATGACACGTAGTTGAGTCATTATCACCTGGAAGAACATAGAAGATGAGGAGGTCCAAGAGGACATGACCTATAGGTGTACGACTGTAGGATTCAATGTTGGTGGGGCGAGGCTCTCGAAGTATAGCAGGACAGGCGAGGAACATACAGATTTACTGATGCAGCGGGCAGGGCCACATGGCTCGTGAATAACCGACCCACTGTATCGATGACTAGTAGATGGTCGAGGGATAACCAAGGTAGATACAGAGGTCAGATTGAGGAGGTCCTCAGGTAGGAGGTAGACGTGGAACTGGCACAGGTCATGCAGCAGATAGGGGGAAACCTTTTAAGATTATACTGCCACCACGGCCAGGTGGTCCACCCCAACCACAAGGACCGGGAGGATATGGACCAGCTCAGCTATAGGAAACTTAGCCCTATGACCACAACACTCTGGAGATTATTAGTGGTATGATATGTGTTTTATCCACCTTACATGTAGTAATTAGTGACCCCGGTGCTAGTCACTCTTTTATTTCCATGATTTTCATTCAGATATCGGGGATTATGACGGAGCCATTTGTTTGATTATTATGGCTATAAACTCCTACGAGAGAATATTTGATTATTACGCCTTGGTGTTGGCAGTGTGAGCTTACTCTAGGAGGCGATAACATCAGTTGGTATCTCTTAGTAGCAGTGTCGAGACCTTACAGAGTCATCCTGGGTGTGGACTGATTATCCACAGTCCGTGATTAGATTGACTATATTTTGTGTAAAGTGAGGTGTGTCTACACAGATGGGATTGGGTTTTCCTTCACTGGTGATATGGGAACTTTTCAGCATAAGATGGACTTACCCAGAGGAGGGTGAAGCCGATCACACATTAGTTGGATAGAATTACCCTCAGAGCAGTTGATGTTGAGAGTCTGATCTATCCTATAGTGTTGGACCAGTATGCTGATGTTTTTCTTAATGATGTTCTGGGTATACATCCTCATAGATAGGGGACATTTTTATTGAATTGTACCCCGGTATTACACTGATATCTACCCCATCATATCAGATGGCTTTGACAGAGCTTCGAGAGCTGCAAGTACAGGTAGAGGACATGTAGAGAAAGGGGTTGATTAGGCCCAATGTTTCGCCTTGCGAATCCCCTATGTTGTTCTTCGATAAGGAGGATGTGAGTTTTAGAATCTGTGTGGACTATAGGTTCTTGAACCAAGTTACCCTGAAGAAAAAGTACCTGATTCTAAGGAATGACGATATTTTTGATTAGTTTAAGGTATCATGACGGTTTTCGAAGATGGACCTCATATTAAGTTGTCACCAGCTCAGAGTAGGAGACAAGGATGTGTAGAAGATTTCCGTCATTTGTCGTTATGGCCATTTTTGGTTCCTAGTTATGCCTTTTGGCATGACCAATTCCCCAGTTGTGTTCATGGGACTCCTGAATAGGATCGTCCATCTATACCTGGATCACATTGTGGTAGTCTTCATTGACGAAATCCCTAATACTCAATAATAGAGGAGGAGAATGGCTATCATCTACATATAGTTCTGGACACACTCCGATAGCATCAGCATTATGGTATGCTCTTGAAGTTCCAGTTCTGGATCTAAGAGGTTCCCTTTCTGGGACACATTATTTCGGAGGCTAGAGTTGTGGTGGATCCAGTGAAGATCGCAGCTGATATTTCTTAGGAGCCACCTAGTACTGTGACAGAGGTACAATGTTTTTTGGGTTAGGCCGGTTACTACCTGAAGTTTGTGCCTGACATTTACAGTGTTCTGGAACCCATATCAATGTTGATGATGAAGGGACAACCCTTAATGTGTTCTGATAGATGCCATCGAAGTTTCCAAGAGCTGAGGTAGATATGGATGAGTTCCACTCTATTGAGGCTGCAAAAGGAAGGTGTTGGGTACGTAGTATCTTGCGACTCATCAAGGACTAGGCTTGGATGAGTCTTGATACATGAGTTGGAGACCTCTTGATTTCGAGGATGTTGACCATGTCTTTCTACGAGTCTCACCTCAAGGAGGTTTGTAGAGATTTGGTAGTGCCGACAAGTTATCTCCAACGATTATCGGACCCATTCAGGTCCTCAAAAAAAGTTGGCGAGGTGGATTACGATTTATCTCTTCCACCTCAGTTTCATCAGGTGCACGATATTTTCCACATATCCAAGATATGGAAAGAGGTATATGATACTTCGTAGATCATTGACCATGCCGAACTGGACAACGATGATGGGGTGATGTTTTCAGAGGGTCCAGTAGGGATTTAGGACCAACATGAGAGAGTCCTTCATAGGTGGTTCATACCTCTAGTGGGTGTTCCTTGGTAGCATAGAAACCTCCTAGAGAGCACATGTGAGTGGGAGGCTCAAAGTCTTGCTCAGTACACCCACCTGTTTTCCTAATTTATGTTGTGGATTTTGGGGACACAATGCCATATGGTGGGGAGAATGTAGAGACACATATTTTCCCATGTATTTTTTTTATTAGATGGGAATATTAGGAATCCGAAAAAAAAAATTGCGTGTTATTCCGATGCCCAGAGTTCCACAAATGAAATTTTGAAACATTTTCGAGTACCTTCAGTAAACATGCAACATGGTTTTGGTAAATTTTGAACCGGTGCATGGAATTGAAATCTGAGAACACCATTAAACTCACAGCGCCAATATTCACTTAAGGACACCTCACCTCAATAGCAGTTGGTCGAGTGTGAAAGTTATTTATTCATACTTTTCAAGGGAAAAAATAAAATAAACATGATTTATTTTATTTTTGGAATTTGAAACCTCATTTTGTAAATTAGATTGTGGGACCACCAAAACCATTATTTAATATGGGGAAAACCTTTGTAATCCTTCAAATTTATTGTACAAATTTAGTGAGCCAATTTATTGGGCCATTTTAATGTGCCAACTTTAATGTGCCAAAATTAAGCCTTAACTCATTAAATTGGCACCTGACCTCTGACGAGAGACTTTTTGGAAAAAGATGAGATAATTGGAGAGTTGGAAAGTGTTTTCTCCAATAGAGCATACCCTCCAATGAAGAATGACCTCTGGAATATAAGAATGAGGAACAAACATTGAGTGTCTTATGGAGGTGACAAACACCGACGTCAGTCTTCAATGAATTAGTCTTCTTCCTCAAGCCACCTCCATTAGAAAATTGAGGTATGGATTTTATTTTTACTTATATATGATTGAATTTATTTATTTATTTTTCAAACCCTGAATCCATGATGACGATGGCCAAAAAAACATGGCCATAGTCCCACACTTAAACCATTCCTCTTTTCGCATTTGGTTATTCGGTCGTTCCTCATGTGTTCATTAATGGCATATAATTATTTATGTTGGAAACACCAATATTTTCTGAGTGAGAAATATGGATGGGGATACCTCGACCCAAGGATCGGAAATATGCAATCGATTTATTTTTCATGCTTGGAACGAAACCACAATGGATAACAGAAGGAAGCCGCGGCAAGAACAAGGGAATCGACAAGGAAGGTGGGGTAGTGCGTGTCCACTTTGTTGGTTGAGAAAGAGGCAGTGGCCCGTCAGTCATGGTGGAGCAGGGTGGCAGCTGGAATCTAACCGACCACATGGCGGAGTGGCGGAACACGTCTTCCCGTCCATTGGAGAAGGAGGCCATGACCGCTTGGCCATAGTGGAGGCTAAAGGCGACGACATCCGGTCAGCTGTGGTGGAGCAACGACACATGATTGCGCCATTAGGAGGATTTCTGACCGCCCTTCCGGCCGCTTGCGCTACACTGGGTGGGAACGCCCCGACGAGTCCTGTATTCTAGCGGGAGAACGGTCCATGAACATTTCAGGGAGACCGTGGGGTCCCTCCCATGGGTATCTATCATGGCGGATAGTTCCTCGGTGGACCTCTAGCAGAGGAGCCCGAACAATATTGGGCCACACTACAATAGTCCATGCCCAGCGGGCCACGACACCGTGTTGGGCCGTCATTTTCATTTTTCGGGCCGGACTATGGCCTTGCGGGCCTGGGCCATCATGCCCCAGGCCCACAGGGTAGGACCCAAATCAGGTAGGGTCGAACCACACCAGTTCGGGTCATCCCAGGCCGGGTCGGGCTGGGTCAAACTAGACTCATGCCTTTTAGGACACAGTTACGCCCTTGTGGCCATAACTTTTGAACCAGGAATCCATTTGAAGAACCATCTAGAACACCGGAATCCTTGGTTTGAGGTGATCCTTTTGGTGTACTCCACTTGAGTTTTGGATAAGGTAGGAGTACGACCCGGTTTGATCAGTCCCCAAATACAATCTGTCCCTCGGAGCGAAAGCACTAAAAAATTACAGACCATGGGTCCGATTGACATGTCATCTCTCGCATTAGGTATCTTATGATGTGACAAACCATTGAGATAATTCTTCATTGTATTTTGGGGTGGTTGAGGTATGATCGATGTCTTGGGGAGCGGTTCACCCAAACACACTACATACTAAAACCTACGACTGGATTAGACTTGATGACTACTGACCAATAAGAATCAGAGTTACTAGACTGGTCTAGTGGGGAGTGCCTCCAAGTGATGCAGCAAACCCTCGGTGGGGAGAGATTCCGTGTGCTGTGGCAGACCCATGGTACTCGACAGGTGGAGTACTTCAGTAGGCCATTAGGGGGAGTGCCTCTATGTTATATGGCGGACCCATGGTGGGGAGAGCCTCTGTGTGACGTGGCAGACCCATGGTACTCGATGGGAGGAGTACCTCATCATTCCAAAGTTATTGGGAAGCGCTTATGTGTGATGCATCAGGACAACTGTACATGATAGTTGATGATTTCTCCAATAGACGAGGTGTTCGATATTGTCACTGGGGATGTTACTTGTCCCTATCCACATAGAATCTTGTGGCTGGCTATCAGCCTTCATATCGATCTTGTATTGGTCAGCATCCTAATCCTATTTCTAAGAGCTGTATTCCTAGTTTGTTCTATGTCTTGTATATTCATGGTGATGCCTTTGGGGTACTCCTACCATCATGGTATTACATGTGTGGTATTATTCCCTCTTCTATGAGGTGGGTATTTTTTGATAACAGATTTATATGTTTGGGAATATAATTATGTACGGTTGACTATTATTTCTATGTTTTGTGGTTTATCCATTGTGGATTTGAGAGACCTTCAGGTGTCTCAGGGTCCCTACTGAGTATTGTTATACTCACCCCTGCACGTGTTTCACACAAACCATGTTGTGTCTTGTGCCGATGACGTATAACATTAAACGATGTTGAGGGAGCCATGACTGGATGGTGCCTAGAGGTGGACCATTCGGTGAGATGTGCCTTGGAGGAGGTGGACGAACATGGTGTGCTAAGGAGGTGATCTGTTCCTACACTTTAGGTAGGAACCTCAGAGGACGACCCAGTAGCTGTTTTCTTTTTTCGTTTAGTTATATTGTATTTTCAGTTGTACTAGTACCTTTATAGTTGGGTTTCTATCCGGCCCCCTTTACATCCAGCACTCTTTTACTAAATCAGTTTACTTCACATTTGGTTCATGTTGTGTTCTTGGACATTGTGTTTCTATAGCATTAATGGTTATGCCTTCCCATTTTAGGGAGTATGCCTTTCTATTATAGTCGCTAGCCCCAGGACTTGGGAATGCGAGCTTGGGGTCGTGTAACCTACCAGGTAAATGAAGAATAAGAAATTTCCATATTTATTAATATATTCTAAATAAATATTAATTTTACAATAAATGGGTTTCAATGTTTGATAGCGTACCAGATATGCAACAATGGGTTTTAATTGAAATTTTACGTTGCACACTAATAATAAAATATTATTATTTTAAATAGAAGTTAACTCCCAGCCGTTGTATTGGAGGGAATGAAAAAAACAAACAACAATATGATTATACATGTTTGTAAAATGTATTTACATTTATCCAATAAAATTTACAGGCTTAAAATGTGAATAAATCTAATTTTAAGCCTAGTTTACATTAAAAGGCCGATTTACCACCTTCTGATGGAAAACACTCTATAAATATAGTTTTTTTTTCATTTTTATATGGTTTATATGAAAAAATAAAATTCTTCTTTAGAATCAAGACACCAAAATTTACTTTGGGTAATTTTTTGGTATTTTTTTTCATAAAGTTTGTTTTCTAATGAATATTGAAAAATACTGTATTATAATTCAAAAGGGCCTTATAATTGAATTTATTTATATGGATATATTATCATTTTAATTTATTTTTAAAATGTAATTACAATATATTTTTACCATTAAATCCAATGTTTTTCATTGTAATTAATTTCACATTGAATATGGACATAAACAAGTGTCAATCTTTTGATAGTTATTGGTTCTTAAAACACGCTATTTGTTTTAACAAAAAAGAATTAATTTAATATTAATTAATTAAAATTATATGATTATAATTTCATAAAATATACATCACTTTTGAATTCAGATATTCAAATTTAGAATTGGCTGTATTTTTGGTATTTCTCTGAAAAACATCAATTTTTGATGAATAGTGTAACCACTTAGTAGTAGTTAAAAAAATAAGTTTTCATTTAAATGAAATTTTACCACTTTTGAGAATTGAATTTTGAATATCCAAAAAACATGGATGTTATTCGAAAGTAAAATGTGGTTCAATAAGATGAAAATAATTTTTGGTTAATATTATCTTTTGACTTTTATTTAAAACGGTTAAAGGTAAATATAGTAATTCAAGATAAATAGAATATTATAATAATAAAAAATTACATTAAAACTTGTCCTAACCTTATTTTTTGAGTAATTTCCGACCATTTTCATCATTGGGGCTATTTTGGGACCCCATGGGGCAACTTATGAGTGATAATGACACATTAGATTAATTAATTTAAAGTAAAGACAAAATTGACATTAACAAATATCTCGTTGTAAATTAATTTTTATATGGTGTTATATAATTTATCATTTTGTATATAAATATTCATTGGAAATAAAAAAATATTTCCTTCATTATAGTATTTTTTTTTATAAATTTTATGCATCAAATAAAATAAATTATTTTTGACAGAATAATGATGCAATGTTTACCTCTTTAATAAATAAGTTAAATAAATAAGATTATAAATATTAAAATAACATCAAAAACCTATAAAATTCTTATTGGATTATTTTATTTCGACCATGAGTCATCTAATATTCGACTATAATTATTTAAATCCCTCTATAAACCGAATATCAATATATAATAAAATAATATTTTCACACTTCTCTAAAGATCCCCTCCTCCCCCTTATAAAATAAGACCTTTTCTATCCAATTCCTCACACCTCTCTAGACTTTTGGCTCAAGAAAACACTACGTAGTTAATCTCCCTAAATCACTATCCTCCATTGAGAAGCCTCTCCTTAGGCAGAAGGCACATCAACAATCTATTTTGGTTCAAGCCAAAGTGAGTTACCCAAATTAAAGGTAATTGTTTCTCATAAATTCCTTTGTTTTATTTTGTTTTATTTTACTTGTCCAACCCCTAAACACTTTTTATTATTATATTTTATAACATCACAAGTATCCTTAATATACTATGATTTAGTTATTATAAGGATTAAAACTACACTAAATCACACCTGCAATTAAGGGGTGACGGACATTTTGTTTCTGTGGATGGAAAACTAACGCCTCACAAAACAATGATTGTTCTATTATCACCTACTTCCTCTAATGGTAGAAATTATTATATAACTGTGTTTATATATTATATATTTTATGATTATGTTATCTTTATTATTCTTTATTTTCCTTTTATTTTATACTTGTATGGTTTCCATTATGGGTAAACCTGATAATTTCATTTGAGGATGTGTAGACTACCACCACTTCAATGTGATAGGACTCATTAATGCAATATGTGGGATGAATAAAGAATAGAGTTAATGATATTATGTAAGATATTATTCTAGAATTAAAATATAAATATTTATCATTATGTTTTAATTCCATTAAAGTATGAAATGGAAATTAAAGTTTCGTTCATGTGTACGTACGGCTTACCGTCTCCATGAATGGTGCATTTAATTTCTTATCCCCGTAATGTTATGTACTATTACAAATTCATATATATAGTGGATATATATATAGTATATATGTTATCTAAATCATGAATATAATTCTGGATATAATGACCTTTTGACCACATGGACAATGTGTAAATATAAGGTGTTCATTGTTGACTGAAGAACCAAATATCAAAAAAATGAAAGTTATTAACTAAAATGATTAAATAATGTTTATAAAATATTAATAAGTGATAAAAAAGTAATAATAAACTTCAAAAAGGTTGTCAAGAAAGTATAAATAACCTTTAGTATACTATTCAGGATATTAATGAAGGAACGAGTCAAATCAGACATGAGGTAAGGGACTTCATCTCAATCTCCTTTCATTGAGGCATATTTTTTTTAATACATGACACTCATTTATAAACTATATAAACACACTTTACTTTTCAAAGGGAATATTTTTCTACAAATAATTTTACTAAATGAAAAAAAATGAATGCTTCTTTTAACATAAGCAGTAAGAATGACCTTTCCGCTGCCACGAGTATTATTTGTTCTTTTCCTTCCTTAACAAGCTGTAATGTTTTTTTTTCAAGGAAAATAAATACCATATACTCTTTTATGAATGTTGGTGTTGAAGTGGTTTTGATAATGGATTTTTTATATCAATATATTTAAGGGAAATATTATGATTAAAATGTGGAAATTGTTTCTTTCTTTTATATTTGTTTTTTGTGTTATGATTTTATAATGGTACTTCGACTTTTTGACGGGTGGTTACATGATAAACAAAACGATGGGTGGTATCGTGATAAACCAATATTGGGGGTTATTTTATAACCTCTAATTCATTGGGAATGGAATTTGTCTCTATAACAATACAATTTAGTGATAAGTGTGGAAGTCTACCGAATGGTTATTCCATTTAAGTATGTTTATGTCCCAAGTTACCATTATATGTTATGTGTTCATTATATAGGTTTTATATAAATATTTTGATAAAAAGGGTACATAGAGATCTTTTATTCAATGAAGTGTATTTACTACTTAAAATAGTGAATATTAATACATTGGTTTAAGTATTAAAGGTTATCTTTTTTTTTCTGAAAAAACTAATAGTTTTCCCACTTTTTGTATCCGATACTGAGCTTTTTATGCTCATCCGAAGTTTTTTGAAATTTTTTTAATAGGACATAATGTCGAATAGGGTTATGGGTGGGATCAAGGAAAATTTAGGTTGTCTTAAACATGGAACTATACATGAATATTTTTTTCAAGAGTTCTTTTGGGGGGGGGGAATGGAAACTGAGTAGAAGTGTCATTTTTGAATTTTTTCGAGATGAAATGTAATAGTTATGTCCAAATTATTTTAAACTATAAACCTGAAAATATCCTCAATGTGAAGTATACATTTAATTCAATATTATGTTCTGTTTTAAGTTCGGGTCCTTATAGTTACTATTAGATGTCAGTTTTGACAACATTAGGAATTAGGGTATTGTTAAATAAATGTCCATAAATTAATTTATGGTAATATTGAAATGATATAGAATTTATAGATTACCATGTTTCTTTGAATAAGATATTTTTATGTTTAGAATGGTTTTCTGCAGAGGAAAATGCGAAAATATGTTGGAATGACATCAAGAGGAAGACAACCTTCCAAATCAGCAGCCTAAGATGGTCAGAATCGGAACTGAACTGTTTGTTATAGTGGTGGCATAGTTGACTCGGGATATATATGGTGGTGGTATACGTTCTTGAGATCAGCCAGATCAATAGCATAGGAACATGTTAGTAGTGGAGAATTTCAGGAAGAAAACTTCCCCAATCATTCAATGGATCATCTGACCTCGTGCTAGCTGAAGGGTTGATTAAATCACTAGTGATGATTTTCAATGTTATGGGGTGTTCAGAACATCAAAAGGTTAGCCTTTATGTTTACCATTTTGAATGTAAATCTGATCAATGGTGATTAATGGTGAAAAATATCAGGGATAGTGAGGTGATTGATGCTCTTGATTGGTATGAATTCCAAGGTATGTTTTTTGAGAAATATTTTCCTAGGGTGGTTCATCATAGGATGGAAAAACAATTCATGGAATTGAGGCGGGAGGATGACTCAGTGGCTAGTTATAAAGCAAAGTTCACTCGACTGGAAAGGAATGCACCAAATTTCATCCAAGAACTTGATAGTAATAGAAATCTATTTTACTCAGTATTGAAGCCACGATATCGAAGAGAACTATACTCTCGTGAGTTAAAATGTTATGAAAAACTTGTTCGATCTTCGGAGAAGGTGGAAACGGTGTTTGTCGATGATTAGGTGTTCATTGAAAAACAATAGAATAAGAGGTCCTGTTGGCTGGAAATGGGAAATAATTCATCAAAGAATCCTGAAGGTAAGAACATTAAATATCCATCTTGAGAGAAGTGTGGTAAAAATAATCCTGGAAAATGTTTATCAAATTCTGGAAAGTGATTCTGGTGTGGCAAGTCAGATCATATTGCTCGTAATAGTAAGGAAGATGAAAATATATGCAATGAAAAACCATTTTTAATATGTTTTATGTTTAATAAAATGCATCATTATGAAAATGTGGGTCCCAAAAATAACTAAACCGAGGGAAAGTAGAAATACAATAAGAAGAAAGGGGTGGGGAAATACTTTGCAACTACTTAAGCATATATTGGGCCATCAAATTAAGTATTATTAGGTACACTATTTTTTGTTCAGATTATGCCACTATGTTGTTTGATTTAGGGTCTACACACTATTTCAATTATGAGAAGGTTTTAAATAAATTGGAAAATACATCTCAAGATATGAATATAGAACATATGGTGAAAACACCTAAATGAAATGTTGAGACAAAAAAGAAACTATAACTACCTTCCTATTCTTGTGTGTGGAAAAAATCTACCTTCAAACCTTATTTTTATTCATCTAGTAGAGTTTGATGTTATTTTGGGATCTTATTGTCAATCTGTTCATCTTGCTAAGATTGACTGCAGAGCTAAAGTGGTTTCCTTTCAGAATGATTTAAAAATTTTATACAAGAATGAACCCTTTATTTTTCTAACATTTAAGGATGTTTATCTACTATTAAAAGACAAAAATGAATGTTACCTTGAACATATTGTTGAAAATAAATAAACTATTCAGATAAATGATGTGCCAGGGGTAAATGAGTACCTTGATGTTTTTCCTAATGAGTTTCCTAGTATTACACCTGATCATAAATTGGAATTTACTATTTAGTTAGTTCCTGATGCTAAGACAATTTCAAAACCCCCTTATCAAATGGATTGAATTGAACTTTTAGAGTTAATGAAGAATTTTCAGGAGTTATTAGATAATATTTTTATTCAACCTAGAACATCACCATTGGGTGCTCATGTATTGTTTTTAAGAAAGAAACATGGTCCAATGAGACATT
The DNA here is from genome assembly GCA_963277665.1 of Viscum album. NCBI lineage: Eukaryota > Viridiplantae > Streptophyta > Magnoliopsida > Santalales > Viscaceae > Viscum > Viscum album. The sequence continues at coordinate 909,513,423 of OY728161.1, read as the reverse complement.
GCATTGATTACAGAGCAATGGATAACATCACTGTTATGAACTAGTATCTTTTTCCTCATTTAGATGATTTTTTGATCAGCTCCAGGGAGCTCAGTATTTGTCAATGATTGGCTTGATATCGGTGTACCAATAGCTGAAAGTAAAGGATGAAGACATTTTGAAGACCATGTTTCATACTAGATATGGACATTATGAATTTATATTTATGCCTTTTGGGTTAAAAAATGCACCTGTTGTATTCATAGATCATAGGAATAGAATCTTCCAGGAGTTCTTGCATAAGATTGTGGTATTGTTCATTGATGATATATTGTATTATTCTAAAACTAAAGAGGAGAATTAAAGTCATTTATGAGTTGTCTTGAAAACATTAAAATATAAGAAACATTGCGGGAAATTCAGAAAGTGTGACTTTTGGTTACAAAAAAAATTCTTTCCTTAATCATAATGTTTCAAAAAATGGTATAACTGTTGATCATACTAAGACAAAAGTTTATGAAGAATGTCCAAGACACCAAAATATAACCGAGATTTGTAGTTTTCATTGTTTGGAAGGTTATTACCAGTGTTTTGTTTAAAATCATTCACATTTAACTATTTCATTGACTATGTTAACTCGAAAAGGTGTTAAGTTCATTTAGAAAAAATAATGTGATGATAGTCTTCAGGAATTGACAAAAAGATTAGTGAATTCTCTAGTTTCTTCTCTTCCTTATAGAAGTGGTGACTTTGTTATTACAGTGATGCTTTATTGAAAGGATAGGGATTTTTAGTTATGAAAAATGATCAGGTAATTTCTTATGCTTCACTTCTGTTGAAACCTCAGTAGTTAAATTACCCTACACATGATTTGGAATTATATGCAGTTTTTTTACATTAAAAATTTGGAGGAATCAATTATATAGAGTAAAATGTAAAATACATACTAACCAAAAAATTTTAAAGTATATATTCACTCAGAAAGAATTGAACATGAGATAGAGGATATGGATGGAATTAATCACGTATTATGATTGCACAATCCATTACCATCAGGGAAAAGCAAATTAAGTGGTCGATGTGTTGAGTACAAAAAGTAATGTCTAATTAACCATGCTACGTTTGTAATGAGATCCTTTTATTTTTGATTTCATGAACATTGGAATAGAAGTTGTTGGTATTGGAAATTCTTCTATTTTGTTTCAGGTGTCAGTGAAATCATCTCTATCAGACAGAATAATGCAAGAATAGAAAGGAGATAGTGAGTTGTAGAAAAATGTAGAGTGGGATCAGAAGGTTCAGTTGCCTGATTTTAATGTTAATAATGATTGTGTTTTGAGGTTTGGGAAGATTTTATGTGTTCCTCGTGCTTCATGGTTGAAGAATGAGTCTTTATGTGATGCTCATAGTTCTTGGTTTTTAGTTCAGCCTGGTAGTACTAAGATGTACAGAGATCGTTTGGAGTATTACAGGTGGGATGGAATGAAAAGATATATTATTGATTTTACTGTGAAGTGTTTGACATGTCAACACGTTAAAGCAGACTGACAGTAACCAATTGGGATGCTTTAGTTGTTACTAGTGCCATAGAGGAAATGGGAAAATATATTCACGGACTTTGTTGTGGGATTATATGATATCTGGATTTAATAATACAATCTGGTTTATAGTTGATCAATTGACTAAATCTGCTAATTTCCTTTCTATTTGAGATGCATTGTCTCTAGATAATCATTCTCAGTTGTATGTTAAAGAGACAGTTAGGTTGCATGGTGTTCCCCACTGCATTGTATCTGATCATGATCCTAGGTTTAATTCTTTTATTAGAAGGGCCTTCAAAATACATTGGTTACTGAATTAAATTTTAGTACATCTTTTCATCCTCAATATGATGGGAATTCATAACGAACAATTCAGAACATGGAGGATATGATATGTGATTGTTCAGTAGAATACCAGGGAAGTTTGGAACCACATCTTTCTTTGGTTAAATTTCCTTATAATAACTGTTTTCATTATAGTATATAGATGGATCTATTTGAGGAATTATATAGAAAAGGATGTTGGACTCCAGCTTTTTGGGATGAAGTAGGTGAAAGGAAGATGATGGGACTATAATTGGTCGAAGTGATGGGAGAGAAAGTTTAGTTGATTAAGAATCACATGAGAACAGCTCAGATCAGACAGAAAATTTACGCGGATAACCGGAGGAAGGATATTTCTTTTGAGGTAAGTGATCATTACTTTCTTAATGTTTCTCCATAGAAATGTGTGATGCGTTTTGGTAAGAAGGGAGAGTTGAGTCCGAGGTTCATTGGACCATATTAAATCCTAGAGAAATTTGGTGCAGTTGTATACAGAGTGGCTTTACCTCCATGTTTATAATTGGTACATAATGTTTTTCATGATTTAATGTTGAGAATGTATATGCTAGATCCATCTACTGTTTTGAGTCCAGAGGAAGTTCAATTAGAATAAAGTCTCTATTATGAAGAACAACCTGTCCATATTATTTACCATAGTGAGTATGTTTTGTAGAATAAAGTAATTCACCAGGTAAAGGTTTTGTGGAAAAACCATATGATTGGAGAGGCAATGTTGGAATCTAAAAATACTATGAGGGATAAATATGCCCACTTATTTTGATAAGTAAATAAAAATTGTGAGGACACAATTTCCCAAAGGGGGGAAGGATGTAACATCACAGTTAAATGAAGAATAAGAGATTTTCATATTTATTAATATTCGTGAATTAAATAATAATTTTACATTAAATGGGTTTCTATGTACGATAGAGTACTCGATATGAAACAATGGTTTTGATTGAAATTATATGTTGCAAACGAATAATATAATATTATTATTTTAAATGGATGTTATCTCCTAGCGATTATATTGGCAGGAATGAAAAAAACTAACTAAAATATGATTATACATGTTTGTTAAATTCATTTACTTTTTCCAACAAATGTTTGAAACTTAAAATGTGAATGAATTTATTTTAAAGCATAATTTACAATAAAAGGACGATTTACAACCTTTTGAAGGAAAACCCTATATAAATATAGATTTGGTCATTATTATATGTTTTATTTGAAAAACTAAAATTCTTCTTTTGAATCGAGATGCTAAAATTTAATTTGGGTATTTCTTTGGTATTTTTCTGATAAAGTTCATTTTTTAATGAATAACGAAAAATACTGTATTTTAATTCAAAAGTTCCATTTAATCTAATTTATATATATGGTTAGATTATCTATTTAATTTGTTTAAAATTGTAATTAGAAAATATTTTTACCATTTAATCCAATGTTGGTCATTGTAATTAATATCAAATTGAATATGGACATAAACATGGGTCAATATTTCGATAGATATTGTTTCTTAACAACACACTATTAGTTTTAACAACATGAATTGATTAAAAAAATATTAATTCAACTTATATTTTTAGAATTTGGTAAAATATACAACATTTTTGAATTTGGAATATCAAAAATATAATAGGTTTAATTTTTGGTATTTTTCTGAAAAACATCTATTTTCGATGAATAGTGAAACCACTTAGTAGTAGTTAAAAAAATGACGTTTTCATTTAAAAAGAATTTTACCAATTTTTTTAAATGAATTTCAAAAATACGACTTACATGGTTGTTAATAGTATGTAAAATGTGGTTCAATAAGATGAAAATAATTTTCGGTGAATAGTAACATTTGACTTTTATTTACCACGTTCAAAGGTAAATATGGTAATTAAAGGTAAAAGAAATATTATAATAATACAAAATTATCTAAACACTTGTCATAAACATATTGGATGAGTAATGTAAGACAATTTTTGTCTATTTTGGGACCCCATGGAGCCACGTATGGTTGATAATGACACTTTAGAATAATTTATTTAAAGTAAATACAAAAATGACATAAAAAAATATCTCATTATAAATTAATTTTTACGTGGTGTTCTATAATTTACCTTTTAGACTATAAATTTTCATTGTAAATCTAAATAGATTTACTAAATCATAGTATGTTTTTTATAATTTTTAACCATTGAATAAATTAAATTATTTATGGCACAATAATGATGCAGTGTTTACCTCATTAATAAACCATTTAAATAAATAAGATTATAAATTTTAAAATATCATCCAAAACCTACCCAATTATTATTGGATGATTTTATTTTGACCCTGAGTCATATTATAATCGACTCTAATGATTTTTGGTCCTTTAGAAACCGAATATCATTATATAATAAAATAATATTTTCACACATTCCTAAAGAACCCCTCCTCCCCCTTATAAAGGTAGATCATTTCAATCCAATTCCTCATACCACTCAAGCCTTTTAGCTCATCCAAACTCTGCCCAATTAATCTCCCAACATACCAATCCCCCACCTAGTATCCTTAACTTAGGTAGAAGGAACTTAAACAAACAATGTTGGTTGAAACCAAAGTGAGTTACCCAAATTAAATGTAACAGTTTCTCTAAAATTATTTTTGTTTTATTTTGTTTTATTTTACTTCTTTGTCCCCTAAACTCTTTTTATTACTTTATTTTATAACCACACCAGTATCCTCAATATACTATGATGTTGTTATGATAATTATATTAACTACAATTACAAACACCTCCATCTAATGGGTTAAGAACATACCGTTTTTGTGGATGGAAAACTAACGCCTCACGAAATGATGAATGTTCGATTATCTCCTACTACCTCTCATGGTGGCCATTATGATGGAACTGTATTTATATGTGACATATTTTATTCTTATTATGTCTTTATTCTTCGTTATTTTTTCTTTTATAGCATACCTTTATGCTTTCCATTATTGGTAAACACGATAATTTTAATTGAGGAAGTGCGGACTACCACCCCCTCAAAGTGATATGACTCGTTAATGCCATATCTAGGATGTATAAAGGATAGAGATAATGATATTATGTATGATATTTTACATTAATTACAATTTAACTATGTATCATTATGTTTTAATTCCATTAAATTATGAAATATTAATGAAACTAGCATTCATGTGTATGTACGGTTATCGTCTCCATGAACGGTGCATTTCATTTCATATACAAAAAATGTTACATACTGTTATAAATAAAAATATTCCCGGGATATATATATGATATATATGATATCTATATCATGAATATAATTCTGGATATAATGAGCTTTTGACCACATGGAAAATTTGTAAATATAAGGTGTTAATTTTTGACTCAAGTACCAGATACCGAAAAAACTAATGTTATTAACTTAAGTGATTACATAATGTTTGTAACAGGGTAATAAGTGATATAAAAGGAATAATAAACTTGAAAAAGGATCATAAGCAATTAAAAATTAACTTTAGTTTATTGTTTAGGAGATTAAAGAACGAACAGGTCATTTCAGACACGAGGTAATGGACTTCGTCTCAATCTCCTTTCAATAAGGCATATTTTTTTAATACATGACTTTATTTTATATGTTGTATAAACACCCTTGAATTTTCAAAGGGAATATTTATATACAAATATTTTTACTAAAAGAAAATAAGTAATGATTCTTTTAACATAACTGGTGACCATGACCTTTCCGCCGCCACGAGTATTATTTGTTCTTTGGCTTCCTTAACAAGATGTAATGTTTATTTCTTGGAAATTAAATACCATATACTATTTTATGTATGTTGGAATTGAAAATGGTTTTGATTATGGATTTTTATTTCAATATATTTACGTGATATGTTGTGATTAAAATTTTGAAATGTTTTCTTTCTTTTATATTTGTTTTTTTGTGTTATGATTTTATAATGGTACTTGGACATTTGAAGGGTGGTTACATGATAAACCAAATAACCAGTGGTGCTGTGAAAAACTAGGACATGTGGTTACGTTATAAACTCCAATACAATGGGTATGGAAGTCAGCCGTATGGATAATCCATTTAGTGAAATGTGTTGAAGTCTAGAATATGGTTATTCCATTTAATTATGTTTATGTCCCATGTTACCTTTATAAGTCATGCATTCATTATGTGGGTTTTATGGTAATTTGTTTGGTTACAAAAGGGTATGTAGTGATCTTTTAATCAATAAAGAGTAATTACTACATCATAAAGGGGAAAAGTATTACTTGTGTAAAAGTATTCATGTATTACTTGTCATTTTGAAAAAAACTAACAGTTTTCCTTCTTTGTGTTTCCCTTACTGAGCTGTTTATGCCCCTCGCAAGTTTTTTGAAATGTTTTTCACAAGACATAATGTGGACTAGGGTCATGGAAGGGATCAAGGAAAAGTAACGTTGTCTTAAAAATGTAACTGGACATTACTTTTTTTCCATGAGTTCTTATTTTTTTGAATAAAATGGAATCTGAGTAGATGTGTCATCTTTGTATTTTTTTGATATGAAATATAATAGCTATGGCCTAATTCTCTAAAAATATAAACATGAAAAGATACTCAATGCGAATTATTAATTTAATTGTAGATTATTTAATGTTTTAATGTCAGTTCCTTATAGGAAGTCATGACACGATCCCCGGGGGACAGGTCGTGAAATTATGGGTAATTCAATGAATGAGAATAATGACATATCTAACTAATCATTTATGGTTGAATGATTTTAATCAGGTATGAATGGGATTATTTAAATTGATTTCATAAGTCCAAATCTCTAAATGTGAATCACTAACACTGTATGATTAATTGTTACATTGATGATGATAATGAGATTAAGAGTGAAATGTAAAAAGAAAGCGTTATTATTTAATAGGTTGAGGTGTCATTTTTAATGGATTATAGTTGAAGAAGAATAATCTATGTGTGTTTGATTGAGAAAATTTTATTTATGAATTAAATAATGACTAATCAGTTTAGGGTTTTCTTTAAGAAATTAGAAGAATATTTTGATTGATTATGATAGAATTGAAATGTGAGTTAATAGATTGTTTAAGTTCATAGGAGTCACATGATTAAGTGAATGATACACTTAATATGTTTATGGAAATGTAAATTTGTTGGTATTGATTACTTTGGATCTAAAATAGTATTTTTGACAAGTGGTTTCTTTTATCATTGAGGAATATTATAGAATTTTGGTATTTATTCAATATATCTAATATAATATGGAATAATGAATCATGCATGTTTTCAATAAGAATTTATGATAATTTATTTCATTTCTTTGTTTCAAGAGAATACCTGGTGATGGTCTTCACGTGTTTGGTCTGTGACAACCAAGAGATACTTAATGATTGACATGTGATACAGACTACATTTTTTTATGAAATTTAGTGACCTAATTTATAATATTTTGTACATCATATTTCAGACAGGTTATATGGTAAACTATTTATGGAATGGTTTATTTTACACTTCAGATGATGTTTTGTATATTAATGTATTGTCTCTCCATATTAGGATTTATGGATATTTGGTAACATGTACTGACCATATTTTTGTGAAGTAAACTAAAGATATATGGAATGAACTACCATTCTATTTATGGGTATCATGATATTTTAATGCTTTATTAATGAGAGATTCATAATTGTTTCTTAGAAAAAGAGATGTCATGTAAATTTATCAAGGCACAAACCAAGGGTGACATTGTCCTTATTAAATCTAATAATATCATGTTCGTAAAATTTCTCATGAAAATTCATCAACATTAATTAAAGGTCCATCAAATAAATTAGTGTCTCATTATCATCAATCTTGACGATATCAATGGAATTTTCAATCATTTCTGTGTTGTGAATTTGTAAATGTTAACATTCTCCTAACCATGTTATATAACACTCTCCATCAGATCATGAGAGTTATATTTCTCTATTATTAATATGTTTCCACATTCCACACATGTTATCCGTCGATTAAAAATATTTATGAGGTAATTTGTGTAACCGTTATGTTTCCAAATTTCATTTTTAAAAGAAGTTATAATATTCTTTTTTGTGATGTGGGTTTTGATGACATAAAATTTCAATTAATAAAACATTGATAACCGAGATAGATTTGGAAGGAAAAATTATTTTAATGGGTGTAGAATGATACAACCTAATATTTTGTGAAAAAAAATTGAATTAATTTTATTATTTCAATATTTTATATTGCACTAAACACTAAATTTATCTTGTGTAATTTGATAGAACCAACTTATTATTAATTTTCCCACAACAACAAGATGAGCATGAATTATGAAAAACACCTAGATTATATTTTGGTATATGAAACAATATTTTTGTATTGTCTTACACACAATTCAAATTTCCTTCAATAGCTTGCATTTCACACAAGACCATGTTTTAGAAAACTACTTTGTACTATTAATATTATCATTAATAAATTATTAGAGCTTTCACATAGGAATTATAATGGAGAATAATAATAAGACTAATTATATAATAAAAATATTATTTCTACATGTATATAATAAGAATTATTTTTCACCAATTATATAGGAATAAAAATAAAACCCTTTTTAGAATATTGGAAATCTTTTAGCAGGGGAAGAATATTTATGAAACCAACAATATTTTCCCCCAATAAATTAATTTAAATACTTTTCATTAATGATTTAAATGATATATATAAAGATATATATATTACTAATCCACCTACTTAATGTTCATTTTACATTTCTTCTAGAAAATATCTAATAATAATTCCATGTTTATTAATAAAAAAGATGTATTTTTATAAAATTTAATTTTACTCCCATCTAATTGTCCTGTTTTTATAAATATAAATTGGAAAATTATAAAAATATTAATTGAAAAAATAAACATCATTTATTTAAATAATATTATACTAATTTACAATAGTTGTATTTTTATTATTTTTCTATGAAGTTTCAGTTTTTTATGAATATTCAAAACCAATGAATTTTAATTGAAAACATTTTTTCATCAAATTTATTTATATAGTAAAAGTTTTTTTATTTTTATTTTAATGAATAATTAGTAAAATTTTAGATAAAATAATCCAATTTAGTTCCATGTATCCAATTTTTACTTGAAATTGTATATAAAATCATTTTACAATTTTAAACCTTTTTCTCTTTAAAACCATGCTTTCGAATTAAGCCTTCTACATTAATTTGAAATAAATTTCATCAAATTTTGTTACGTTAATTTATAAAAAATGGATGATATTTTCGGAATCAAAAAATGTTATAATTTTTTAGAAGGTTAACATATTTTTTGACCAAATCTAATAGTGAATATAATAAAAATTAATTACAGTTATTAAGGTAAAAATGAGTTTACATAGTGGTTATACATTAATATAAGGTGATAAATAACATAGAAACGTCTAAAAAATCAATTATATGGCCATAATTTATCCAATTCCATGATTTTTTCAAATATGGGGAATTATTTGAGGAACATGAACTAATGGGGACCTCCCAATAGTTTTTACATTTTTATATTTATAAGAATTACACTCCTCCTCCACTACAAAATGGGAACCCACCACCTCACTTATTCACACCACTCAATACCCTTTGGCTCAGAACTAACCAACCCAAAATATACTTACAAAAAACCTATAATAAATCTATAATACTCTGTTTGTCTTAAAATCGAACCATGGTACCATTTATGAAAAAAAAGGAGTTACCGAAAGATTATATATCATTATTCTGTAATCACTTTTGTTTTCTTCCATTATCCACCCCTAAATTATAATTCTTTATTTTCAATACAATGATATTAGTATAATAAATATAATAATAAGGTTTTCTTGGAATATTTTTACCTATAAAAAACAAAAACATCCATCAAATGGGATTCACAATCATCATTCATGTGTACAACGGACTACAACCTCATTAACTGATGTTGTTCATTCTTCCATTTCGACATTTACAAGATGGGGAGAATGATATAATTTTTTTATATTATATATATAATTTTATATTTATTTATGATTCTATTATTATTATATAACAAATTCCTTCATGCTTTCCTTATTATATAAATATAATAATAATGCTTGTTGATGTGTGGGCTACCACCTTCCTAATGAGATGTTATTCATTCAAAAATTACATGAAATGAATTATGGATAGGTTTAGTAAAAATATATGATATATATTACATAATAATGATATTTAATGATAAAATATTTCTATATATACATATATGTCATTTACTCTCTTTCTTTCAATACATATGGAAAATGGAAACAACGTTTATGAGTACATTGGGCCAAGAATCATTATGACTAGTGTAATTCAATTAATATTTCCATATTTTATAAATTATTATAAATACACATATAATGAATATATATGATATTTGTATCATTTTTTACATTTTTAAATTATTAAATCGTAATCTGTGTATGGTGATCAGGAATAACAAGTCAAAACCTATATGAAATACAAATCGATTATTACCTGAACTGTTACATTTCCAAGAAATAATAAATAAATGGGTAATATAAATTCATTATTGAAAAAAAATATGGTATTATATAAAATAATATTTTTATGTATTATATTTATAATAAATATATATTTATTATAAAGGATTTTCGATTGTTTACGGGGAATATCAATATTTAATGTATGGTTATTCAATTCTAAATTTTCATTCTATAATATATATTCTACATTAACCACTTATTCATGTTATGTGGTTAATTTTCGGACCTATTACGTGTTTTATATTTAATTTCTTTTTTCTATGATATTTAATGTTTCAATTGATTTTATTGTTTCACAAATCTGATTATTTAAATGTTACTCAAGTAGTGACAAGATTTCTAGTCTCACTTTTATTTCATTAAGTTCTGTACATTATTAGAAAATCATTACATATTTGTGGTGTATATACTAATCATTAATGTATTATATGATAGAAATTCTAATTTTTATAGGTATATACATATCCATTTCATTATATATATATCATGGGGATTTATGGTTCAAAAGTTACCAAATTAGTAAAGCAATTTTGTCTCAAATTTACCTTATTGAGGAAAAAGTTTATTTATGTACCTATATTCTATTATGAGGTGTATATACTAAAATTTTACATGTTATATAATTAATCTACTTTATTTCATAACATTTTACGGTTCATGAAATGTTATTATTTCAACGGATTTGTATTAAAATATGAAAATGCGCTAAGAGATTATTCTTATAATCTCATCATTTAATGGGATTGACTATAATTATGATTTATGAATGAAATTTTGTTATCCATCTCTTAATAATTATCATGACTTTTATTATCATATGGTTATTCATGATATATTCGTGTTATTTTATCATTTTCAACCTTTTTTACAAGGACTCATCCTTAAACATTACATAATCTTGATTTAAGTTAATAATTCACCTTAATGATATTTTTAGGTTTAGAGTTTTAGATAATTAAGCCATAAATGATTACATTACATCTCAAATATTACAATATAGACACATCTACTCAATATCAATTTTTTCAAAAAACAACTAAAAAATCATTTCTATGTTCTATATTTTAGGCAACATTACTTTTCCTTGATCCCATCCTTGACCATATTCATGTTTATTTCTAGTAAAAAAAATTTCAAAAAAACATGCGATGGTAAAAAAAAATCTTTTTAAGGGATACACTATGATTACGGTGGTGGAGAGGTCATTATCGCTGCAAATGATACAAAAATTCTATTTTTCATTTAGTAAAATTCTATGTAGAAAAAAGATTCCATTTGAATGAAATGAAAAATCAAAGGGTTTTATACCTCGTATTTAAAAATACATGTATAAATCAAAATATTCCTCAATGAAAAGAGATTAAGACGATGTCCCTAACCTCTTGTCCGACTTGACCCGTTCATTCTACAATTTATTGAATAAAAAACATAAGTTAATTTATACTTGCATAAGAACCTTTTTCAATTTTGTTATTCATTTTATATAACTTATTACCATTCTAAGACAATTAGTTAATTATTTTAGTTTATATCGTACATTTAGTCAATGTTTGGAAGTTGAGTTAGAAATAAACTTGTTATAATTATAAATTGTCCATGTGGTAGAAAATCCATTATCTCCAGAATTATATTAATGATTTAGATATCATATATATCATATATATTCAGCTTATATATATATATTTATAATATTACGTAACATTATGAGGTAAGAAATGAAGTGCACCGTTCATTGAGATAGTAAGCCGTACATACACAGGAATGATACTTTGATTTCTTTTTCATATTTAATAGAATGAAAACATAATCATACATATTTATATTAAACTTACAGTATAATATAATATATAATTTCAGTAACTCAATCTTTTATACATTCCACATATGGAATGAATTATTTATTTAACTTTGATGGGGCGGTAGTCCGCATTTCAACAATTGAAATTATCGTATTTCCCCAATATGGAAACCATAAATTTATAATATAAATTAAAATAAAGAAGATTTAAGACAATATAAATATAATATATAACATATATAAATATATTTTTACTTTTATGGCTACCATACATGGTTGTAGGATAATATTGAATATTCATTATTTCGTAACGCATTAGTTCACAGTCCACAGAAACAGTATATTCATTACCCATTAGATGAAGGTGTGTGTAAGTGTAGTCTAAATCCATATAATAAAAAAACATCATATATTGATGATACAGAAGTTTTTATGTAAAAAAATTAAAAAAATCCTCGGTAGAGAAGAACTAAATTAAAATAAAATAACTTAAGAGAATATGTTACATTTAAATCAGGTAACCCCATTTGGTTTGAACCAAAAGGATTTATTTAGTGCCTTTTGCCTAAGTAGATGCTTCCAGGAAGAAGATATGAATTTAGGGAGCTTATTTAGGAATAATTTGGATGATCCATGTGTCTTTAGAGGTGTGATTAATGGGTTATAGGTGATGGCTTTTTGTAGCGGGGGATGTGCTCTTTAGAAATGTCTGAAACCATTATATTGCTATAAACTGATTTTCAGTATCAAAAGACCAAAACCCATTAAATTCAAAGTTATGATGACCCATTTTCATAATAAAATAATCCAATAATAATTGTACATATTTGGATATTGTTTTAATTTTTATAATCTTATTTATTTAAATCATTCATTAATGAGGTAAACACAACATCATTACTGTGTCATAACTAATTTTATTTATTTGATGTGAAATTTTTTAAATAATATACCATGATGTAGGAAATAATTCTATATATAAATTTATCATTTATAGTGGAAGAGAAATATTATTTAACCACATGAAAAAATTTATTAACTAAAAATATAGGTTTATGTCATTTTTGTCTTTACATTAAATTAATTAACATAAAGTGTCATTATCACTCTCATGTGGAACCATAGGGTCCCAAAATATACCCAAGGATGACCACGGTCATATATGTATCAACCTAAAGAAATAGGACACATGTTAGGGTAATTTATTTTTATTATAATACTATTTTTTACCCTTATTTATCATATTTACCCTTTAATAAGGGTAAATAAAATATTTACTGAAGGAAATATTCACAATGTCTATAAATTAAAGTTAACTATATACACAATTTGGACCTACTGATTCCAAATATGGAATTTATTTTTACACATTCAAATCACAGAAGTTTCAAAAATTATTTTAAAATTAATTTCTGTTGTGAAAAAAACGTGTTTTTAATAAATAATAACAATCAAAATATTGACACTCGTTTGTCTCTAATATCAAAGTAAAATTACTTCTGATAACCAACATTGGATAAAATGGTTAAAATATATTCTAATTACATTTTAAAACCAATTAAAAAGATAATCTAAACACATCATTAAATTAGATTAAAAGGCAGTTTTAAATTAAAATTCAATATTTAGCATTATTCACAAAAAATTGAACTTTATCATAAAAATACCTAAATTTCACCAGAATTAAATTATGATGTCCAATTTCTAATGAATAAATTTAATTTGTAAAATTAAACTTGTAAAAGTGAAAATAATATAGATTTAAATAGGGTTCTTCATCAAAAGGAGGCAAATTGACCATTTAAAAAATATTAGAGTATTTATGATTAGGAGTTGGATTCATTCCCATTTTGTGCCACTAAAATTTAATGGATAAAATTATAAAACAATTAAAAAATTATAATAATAATATAGTCAGCTCTATTCATTACCACCAATTCAATATCTAGGAGTTAACTACTGTTCAAAATAATATTATATTATTATTTTTCAGTATGACTTAGCATTGTGTGGAACATAAGACATTGAAGAAACCCATTATTGCGCATCAGGTACGCCATCGAACATAGAATCCCTATTAGTGTGAAATTAATATTTAATTCAAAAATATTAATAAATAGGAAGGTGTATAATTCATTATTTACTTTGGATGTTAAATCCTTTCCCCCTTTTGTAAATTTCATCCTCGGAATTTTTATTCACTTATCGAATAAGTGGGGGCATTTAAACCTCATAGGATTTTCAAGTTCCCATATTTCCTCTTCAAACATATGATATTTTTACAAAACCTTTACCTGATTAATTACTGTATTCTAAAACACATTCTCTCTTCGGTCATAAATCTGGACCGGTTGTTCCTCATAATAAATATTCCCTTCAAATTGAACAACCTATGGGCCCAAAACAAGAGATGGATCTAGCATATACTTTCTCCAAATTGAAACATGTCAATGATTGGGTAACTGGGATAATCATTGAGGTAATGCCACTCTGGACACAACTGGTCTAGCTTTGTCCAGGATTTTATAAGGTCCAATGAACCTCAGACTCAACATTCCCTTCATACCAAAACACATCACACTTTTCCATGGAGAAACATTGAGAAAGACATGATCACCAAATTTGAAAGAAAGATCCTTCCCCCAGTTATCTACATAACTTTTTTCCTACTCTGAGCTGTTCTCATGTGATTCTGAATAAACGTAACTTTTCCTACCATATCTTCTTCCATTTCTGGCCCCATGAGTTTCCATTAAGCTACCTCATCCAAAAAATATGGTGTTCAACATTGCTTCCCATATAATGACTCAAAACGATCCATCTGTATACTGGAATGAAAACGGTTATTATATGGAAATTCATCCAAAGAATGATGTTGGTCTCAAATTCCCTTTTAATCCATTAAATAAGCATGAATAAAATCATCCAAATTTTGTATTGTTCATTATAACTACCCATTTTATTTAGGATGAAAAGGTATACTAAAATTTAATTCAGTACCCAATGACTTCTGAAGGTCTTTCCCAATGTTAGAGGTAAACATAGGATAACGTTCAGATAAAATGGTGAGGGGATCTCCATGCAACCAACTGTTTCTTTAACAGAAAACTGATCAAGTTGATATAGAGACAAAGTATATCTAATAGAAAAGAAATGACTACATTTAGTCAATTGATCAACAATAACCTAGATTGCATTATTACCTCGATTTTTCTTCGGTAATCCCACAACGATGTCCTTAGATATATTTTCCCACTTTCACTCAGGAACCGGTAATGACCGAAGCATCCATTTCAATAAATTCCACTTTTATTTAACATGTTGACAATTCAAACACTTTATAGTAAAGTAAGCAATATTTCTTCTTTAATCCATCCCACTAGTAATACTCATGAAGATCATTGTACATATTAGTACTGCTTGGATGAACTAAAAAGAGAGAATTATGAGCTTCACATAACAACTCTTTCATTAACTATAAATCACAAGGCACACATAATCTCTTTCCAAACCTAAAAACACAGTTTTATCAATATTAAACTCAGGTAACATACCCTTCTAAACAACTTCTAACTTTTTCTGCAACTCGATGTCTTCCTTATGTGATTTATTAATTCTATATGATAGATATGATTTCACTGACACCTGAAACAAAAAATAGAAATTTCCTACACCAATAACTTCCAACCCCAAATTCATTATATACAAATTAAAGGATCTTGTTCCAAATGTATCATGATTAAGGTAGCATCACTATTTTGACTCAAAGTGTCGGCCACATTATTTTCCTTTCTCGGATGGTAATGAGTCGTGCTATCATAATCTTTTATTAATTTATTCCACCTCCTCTATCCCATGATCAATTCTATCTGAGGAAAAATATACTTAAAACATTTTTGGTCGGCATATATTTCACATTTTACTCCATACAGGCGATTCCTCAATATTTTTAATGAAAAATATAGTAGAAGCTAATTCCAAATCACGTTTAGTGTAATTTAAATTATGAGGTTTCAAATGACGTGATACATAAGCAATTACCGGATCATTCTGCATAAGGTCAAAACCAATTCATTTCAACAAATAATCAACACAGATAACAAACTCACTATTACTAGAAGGTAGTGCTATAACTGAAGAACTCACTATTATTCATTATAATTCCTAAAAAATATCAGCACATTTTTTTTTACATGTGAGCTTAACAGTTTTTTGAGTTAACATAGTCATTGGGTTAGATAATTGTGAAACAATTTCAAAAATCTTCCAGTAAAAACCTTCCAAACAAAGAAAAATATGGACTGTTGTTATATCTTTTTGGTATTTTCCATGCTTCATCAAATTTTGTTTTTAAAGGATCCACAATTATTCCATATTTTTGAAACAACCTGTCCAAGGAATGAAGTTAATTGTAACCAAAATTCACACTAGTTGAATTTCTAAGATAGTCTCTTTTCATTTAAGCTTTGCATGACAACCCTTAAATGAAATTCATAATTCTATTTACTTTTGGAATAATCCAAATTATCCTAAATGAAAACAACCATACACTTATCCAATAACTCACGGAAAATTCAATTCTAAATATTCATGAATACAACATGTGCATTGCTTAACCCAAAAGGTATAACTACACATTCCTAATGGCCATATCCAGTATGAAATGTAGTCTTCAGAATGTCTTCATCCTTTACATTGAACTGATGGTACCCTGACCTCAAGTCAATCATAGAAAAATGTTGAGATCCCTAGAACTGATCAAAAAATCATCAATATGAGGTAAATGAAACATTTTCTTTACACTGATATTATTCAATGCACTATAATCTATGCAATGTGTTATAGAACCATCTATATTTTTAACAAACAAGATTGTATCACCCCATGGTGATATGAAAGGTCAAATGAAACCTTTATCTAATAAATCATGAAATTTATTATTTAACACTAAATGTTCTATTTGATCCATTCGATAAGGGGGTTTAGAAATTGTCTTAGCATCAGAAACTATGACAATAGGAAATTCAACTTTCTGGTCAGGTATAATATCAGGAATCTCATCAGGAAAAACATAATGGTACTAATTTACCAATATCACATCATTAATCTGGATTTATCCTTTGTTTTCACCAATATGTGCAAAGAAAAATTCATTTCCATCTTTTAAAAGTTTATTTTCTTCATGATATGTTAAAAAAAGTAAGGGTTTATTCTTGTACAAAATCCGAAATTCATTTTGAAAAGAAACCCCTTTATCTCTATAGTAAATCGTATAATGATAAACGGATAGCCAATCAATGAGAAATATAACATGAAACTCTACTAGAGGAAAAACCAAAATGTTTTCAAGAATATTCTTTTCGAACAAAAGGACATGATGGTTCTTGTAATTTATTTTTGTCTCAAGACTTCCACCCAATGTTTTTAACATAGTATCATTATTCATATCATGATATGGAATTACCAATTTACTAGAAAAATTATCAGAAATAAATGAATGTGTAGACCCTGAATCAAACTACATGTTATCATAATCTAAACAAACAAACAGTGTACCTGATACAATATCATTCGATGTCACAACATCTCCTGAAGTAGTTTCAAAGGATTTAACCACCCATTTCTTCTTGTAGTTAGGATTATTTCCCTTATTTTATTTCTTTGTTGGACACTCATTTCCATAATGACCCCTTTCATTCCACTCAAAGCATATTACCATTGGCTTTTAATTTCCTGCTAGATCATCTTCCTTACAATTACGAGCAATATAACAAGACATACCGCACTGAAAGCATTTCCCTGACCATGATAAACATTGTCCAGTATTCTTTTTATGACACATATCACATTAAGGATAATTACATTTCTTAGATCTTGTTTTCTTTGAAGAATTCTTTCCCTTTACCTACCAACTCGACCTTTTGTTTTGTTTAATCTATTGGGACACATGATCAGTTAAAAACTCCATTTCTACCTTCTTGGTACATTTTACATGTTCATCATAGCTTTTGAATTCACGAGAGGGTAATTCTATCAAATATCATGGCTTCAGTCCTGAGTAAACCTGATTTATCTTATTATCAATAACTCATATACAATTTGGAGCATACCTTTCTTGTCGAGTAAACATTTCTTTGTAATCAGCCACTAAGTCATATATCTACCTCTATTTGTTTAATTGCTTTTATATACTATGTTGAACCACCTTATGAAAATATTTCTAGAGAAACGTACCTTTAAATTAGTCCCAATCAAGACCATAAATATCAACACTATGCAGGCAATTTTTAAGCATCGACCAATATTGATCGTCTTCACCTTCAAAACTGTAAACAACCAGACTAACATTTTCATGTTCTGAATACCCCATGAAATCAAAAATCTTCTCTAGTGCTTTATTCCACCCTTATTCTTGAATAGGGTCAGATGGTCCCATCAATGATGGGGGATGTGGTCTCCTAAAATGAACCAGTACGGACATGTTCCTATGTGGTTGTTTTAGATGATCTCATGCATGGATACCACAATCATTTATAGCCTGATTAAACAATTCCATCACTATAACAAACTATTCGGTTTCGATTTTGACCATTGCAGGTTGCTGATTTGGAAGGTTATTCTCCTCTCTATGCCTTCAGAACATAGTAGCCCCGTTTTTTCTATCGAAAACCATTCTGAACACAGAAATGTCATAGGAAAAGAAACATGGTAATATTTAAATGCTATATCATTTATATCATACCATAAATTAATTTATGTATATTAATTTAACAATACACTAACTTCAAATGTTATCTAAACCAACATCAGATACCATATATAAGGACTCAAACTTAAACATTACATAATCTTAAATTAAGTTAATAATTCACATTGAGGATATTTTTAGGATTTGAGTTCTAGATAATTTTGCCATAACATGTTACATTACATATTGAATATTACAATGTAGGAACTTCTACTCAGTATCAATTTTTTCATAAAATAAAAAACTCAAAAAAAAAATCATGTCTACTTCTATATTTAAGATAACATTACTTTTCCATGATCCCTTCCATGAACCTATTCATCGCTAAGTCCTATGAAAAACATATAAAAAACATTGTATGACATAAAAAGCTATGTAAGGGATACACACTAAATTAAAATAGGTAGTTTTTCAAAACAACATGTAAAACATGAATACTTTATCAGAAGTAATAATTTTCACTTTATGAAGTAGTAAATACTCTTCAAAGAATAAAAGATCATATCATACCTTTTATTATCAAAATTATTACTATAAAACCAATAGATAAAACACATAAAAAATAAAGGTAACTTGTCACATAAATATACTTAAATGAATAACCATATGGTCGATATCCACACATATCACTAAATAGAATAGGCATACGGCTGACTTGCATAACCCATTCATTGGAGGTTATAACTTAACCACCCATCCTAGATTATCACGACACCAATCTTCATTTGGTTTATCGCGTAACCACCAATAAAATGTCCAAGTACAATTATAAAACCATAACACGTAAACTATTGAAAATATAAACATTTCACTAATAAGATTTAATTTTCAATAATAAGAAATTATTTCATTACATTGAAATATTAAATCCATTTCAAAAACCATTTCCAATTCCGAAACATACAAATATAGAATAAGGGGTTTCATTTTTTTATTAAAAACATTATGTCTTATAAAGGAAGAAAAATAATGATTATTGGGGCAGAGAAGTCATTATCACTGCAAATGTTAAAAACATTTCTTTTATAATTTAGTAAAACGCTATGTACAAAAAATATTTCCATTTAATGGAATAAAAATACAAGGGGGTGTATAGACATTATAATATAATTCCGTGTATAAATCAAAATATGCCTCAATGAATGAAGATTGAGATGAAGTCCCTTACATTGTGTCCGACTTGACCCGTTCATTCATTAATTTTCAGAATAATAATCTTAAGTTAATTTATACTTCCTTAAGAATTTTTTCATGTTTATTATTCCTTTTATTTCACTTATTACCTTTCTATGAAAATTAAATAATTATCTGAGTTCCTATCGAACAATTTGTCGATGTTTAGAACATGATTTAAAAATGAAATTGTTATAATTAAAAATTGTCCATGTGGTTGAAATTATATTATCTCCATAATTATATTCATGATTTATATATAATATATATAATATATATCCAACATATATATATATATATATGTATAAATAATAGTACATACCATTTGGAGGTAAGAAATGAAATGCTTCGTTCATGGAGACGGTAAATCGTACGTACACAAGAACACAACTTTCATTTCTATTTCATATTTAATGGAATGAAAAACTAATGATACATAGGTATATTATACTTTAGGTATAATATCATATATATAATTCCTGTAAATCCATCCTTTATACATTCCACCTATGGCGTGAAAAAGCCAAATCACTTCGATGGGGCGGTAGTCCGCACTTCCTCAAATGAAATTATCGAATTTACCCATTATGGAAACCATAGAGGTATGATATCAATAGAAATACAAAAGTATATAGATAATATAAGTATAATATATATCACAAATTAATATGGTTCTATCTTAATGGCCACCATAATAGGTGGTATGAGAAGATTGAATGATTATCGTTTCGGGATGCCGTAGTTCGCCATCCACATAAATAGTATGTTCTGTACACATAAGATATAGGATTGTGTAAGATTAGTTAAAATATTTATAATAAAAACAACCAATAATATTTTTGATATATGTGTTTTTATGTAAAAAATAATTAAAATATCATAGGGAGAGAAGAAGTGAAACAGAAGAATAGAACTTAAGGGAAGACCTTAACATTAAATCGGGTAACCCCCATTGGTATGAACCAAAATGAATTATTAGTGTTCTTTATTCCTATGGTATGGATTCTAAGAGAAACATAGGGATATAGGGATCATATTTATGTAGTGTTTGGTTAAGACAAGTGGCTTGAGATGTGTGAGTAATGGGTTATCGGTGATGTATTTTTGTAAGGGGGAGGATGGGCTCTTTAGGAATGTTTGAAAACATTATTTTATTATATACTTATTTTCGGTTCTAAAAGGTCCAAAACTCATTAAATTCCAAGATAAGATGACTCCTGTAAATAATAATATCATCCAACAAAAATTGGACTTGTTTTGGATATTGTTTTAATTTTTAAAATCTTATTTATTTAAATCATTCGTTAATGAGATAAACATTGCCTAACTATTATGTCATAAATAATTTTATTTATATGATGTCTAATAATTATAAACAAAATACCATGATGTTGGAAATAGTTTTATATTTGAAATTAATATTTATATTCTAAGAGATAACTTAAATAACCCAACGTAAAAATTTATTTAATAATGGATATATTTTTATGTCATTTTTTTCTTTACATTAAATTAATTATCATAAAGTGTCATTATCACTCCCAAGTGGCATGAAGAGGTGCCCAAATAGACCCAATGATTCCCATGGTCGTATATGTATCATCCAATAGAAATAATGCATGTTTTAGGGTAACATAAAATATTATAATAATATTTTTACCCAAATTTACCATATTTTCCCTTTAACCATGGTAAATAAAATATTTACCGATGTAAATATTCACAATGACTATAAATAATAGTTACCTATTTACAAATTTTCGAACTCCGAATTCAAAATAAAAAATCCATTTTTTCAAATTACAAAAATAGAAGTGGATGAAATTAATTTAAAATTAATTCTCGTCGTCAAAACAAAAAGTGTGTTTTTAGGAAATAATAACAATCGAAAGATTGAAAATTGTTTATGCCTAATTTCAAATTGAAATTACATCCAATGATAAATATTGGATTAAATGGTAAACATATAATATAATTACAATTTAAAACCACTTATAAATATAATCTAACCACCTTAAAATATATTAGAAGTTAGTTTTAAATTAAACAATAGTTTTTTTCAGTATTCATATAAATGAATTTTATTATAAAGAAACAAAATATTAGAAATGGAAATTTTGATGTCCCAATTCTAAAGAATATATATTTTTTCAAATAGAATATAAAAAAGTGAAAAATAATATATTTTAAAAGGGTTCACAGTCAAAAGGCTATAAATCTACCATTTAATGAATATTACAATATTTATGCTTAAATATTGTATTCATTCAAATTTTATGCCTCTAGATTGTATTGGATAAAATTAAAAACAGTTAACAAAATTAGATAATAAAATTGTAGATAGTTATATTAATTACCTACAATACCATGTCTAGGCGTTAACTACCATTTAAAATAATATAATATTATTATATTTAAGTGTGACTCAGCATTGTGTGAAACATAAGACTTCGAAGAAACCAATTGTTGTGTATCAGGTATTCCATCAAACGTAGAATCCTCTTTAAAGTAACATTAATATTTCATTCAAAAATATTAATAAATATGAAAATGTCTTATTCTTTATTAAACTGTATTGTTACACTTTCTTACTTTAGATAATTAAGAAAACGTGTTTAAGAAAATATGATGTTATTTCATTCTTCATTCGGAAAATCAGTTTTATTCATAAAATATTTTTCTGAAAAATGTTTACAAATATATTTTCAATTTATCATTTAAGTTAATGTTCATAGAAAATGATATTATTATTGTTTTATTATTTAAAATGGGTTTTAAATTTTGTTCAAGCTTATATTATATTTTTTCTAGGATATTTCCAAGGAAATGTATTTCAATTATTTCAAATAATATTTTATATTTTTTCAATGAGATTTGAAAAGAAAATTATATTAAAAAATGATTTATGTTAATGGTTAGATTTGAATTATTTCTAAATAAACATTTATATATGATGAAAATATTATTTTCATTGAATATTATTTCAACGATTTCAAATATTATCTTATATGTTTTAAAATATATTTTTAAAGAAAATCGTTTTAAAAATATATTATTTGTTCAAAAAGTGGTTTATCTATTTTTATAACTTATGTTATTAATTTTCAAATATATTTTTTCAAAATAAATTTCTATATTTTTAAGGAAAACAATTTTTAGAATCGTTTCAAGAATCCTTTAAAATTTTTCGAGGAGAAAGGTTTTTAAAATGTTTTCATGATTCTCTATTAGTTTTCAGGGAAATTGGCTTCCAATTTTTTAAATATTCCTTTATACTTATTCACGGAAAAATGATTTACAATATTTTTCATGCTTCATTTATTATATATTTTATGAAAAAAAAATCAAATTTATTTCAAGGATCCTTTTAATTTTTTCCATGATGTATTGAAATAATGTTTTTCAAAAATTTTTCTTTTTTAAAGATATATTTTTTATAGAAGAACGAATACTTTTCACACAATTTATTTTTTAAAATTTTTCTTTAAATTATGAACCCTATAACATGGAATCAATTTGGGATACTAATTTCTTATTATTTTTATGATCCATGGACACCATTCTCATTCTTTCATTGAATGTATTTTCATTAAATTGAAAACTTTTTTACAAAACCTGATCCTAGTCAATGGGTTATACCATGATAAATAGTTTATGCAACTCACGTCCTTTCAGGGGTTATTATATGATTATGAAAATATATCTTTTCCACCTGTTATGATATATTTTTAATGATACCCATTTCATTTGATGGGTTATAATTTTAATTTTATAATCACAATGTCTTTTTTTATGTTATAATATGAAGAATGTTTCACTATATTGTGGAATACTTATTTATCAATTCATTATGTGATGTGTGGTACCTATATCTCCTTCCAATTAATTGGGTAATCAGTTTTATGTCCTCTGATATTAATGGCTATAATGGTGAGTGAACTGAATTTAGTAAGGGAATATTTCCACTAAGATGGTTTTGGGATTTAACCTTTACTACAATGATGGTGTATGGAGTAAACCATGACTACTAAGATATTAATGGGAGTGAACATTTATTATTAATATGGTTTTGGGAGTGAATTGTGACTACTAAGATGGTTTCGAGAGTGATCCCATTACACTCCAAGGAATGTGTTGAAAATGGGAATGGTGTTTTGTCTCGTCCAATGGGCGTATCACCATATAATGATCCATGATATGTAATAGAAATGAGCATTTTATTCTAAAAAATTATTTTATATTTGTAAATTTCAGCCATAAATTTTATGGATTATTCCAATTTGACGCACTTACATATCAATCTCTTAATTACTTTAAGATTCATGTCTTATGTTGTGCCCATAGTTATGTAATGAATCATGTGTATGATTTTTTTATGAAAGATATGGTTACTAAAAGTTGTGATCATGTTATCATACCCCTAATATCTTGTTATTGATTAGAATCTTCTTTATTTACACTTAAATTACATCTTATATAACCCTTTATCATGATTCATTTCCCTAGGTTATGAAAATAGGTTTTATATCAGATTTATAAAGGTAAATATCTTTGTGGAAACAAACATGATCATCATTATGTTTGAAGATTGTGTTCCATAAATGAAACAATACTAAACTATTACAGTCGACATGCATTTAAATTAATAATGTGATGAATATTCATATAGTAATATGTAATTATCAAATATGTTAATATTGGGTCAGTATAAATATTTTTTACACTTGAATTTTGGGGTGTGGGAATGTTGTCTATCAATAGTATCTGATATTAGAAGGTATGGTGTGGTAACTCAAAACAAATTTACATATGGGAACACAATGTTTCTCATCATTAAGAGTAAATGTAGTTTGGTGGAATTTAGTGTCTATCGGATTATTATGATTCAACATCATTCTAATGGGGTGGGATAAAAGGTCATTGGGTTGGAATATAGACTATGATGAGTAATGCGGGCAAGAAACAAAGAGGACATAATCCCATTTCAATGTTGTGAAAACATGTCAATACATGATCTCCATGGTAAATTTTGAGAATTAAAGGTTCTGGACTCAATAAATAGTTATATATAACATAATTATGTGGGGGTGGAACAAGTGGGATGAGAAGAGAAGTTGTATTAGGTGATGTTTGTAGGTACCAATGGGGAAACATTGAAACTTGGTAACATGACTCAAACTCATGGGGTATGGGAACTATGTGAAGGATTAAAGGAATGGGGTGACCAGGAAGTGGTATTAAATGGGGTAGATGATCGACTATTGTATATTGGTTGCATCATTAGAAGCATGATTGATTGAAATTTATTCATTATCAATGAGATAGATTATAAACCTCCTATGATATAGGTACTTGTGTGTGAGTGTGGAATATAGTGTAAAGTATGTAAAAATAAATAAATAATACTATCTTAGTGTTTAAAAATATTACATACATTCTAGTCAACTATAAAATCATCATTTTCACTATAATAAGTATCAAGGATACCCATGCACCCATGATAACCTCTACTATGTGTAGTTAGGCATTAATTAATGCAGGAACTAAAGGGAACAATTTTGTTTGAGTGAAAAGGTGATTGTTTCTATGAGAGAGTGGGTGAAATGTGTTATTATGGGAATTATATACCCCTAAAACCATCTGACAACAATTCACACATGGACAACTAATTCATAGTATTCGGTTAACTTCAATCTAATGAACACCTATACCAAAAATAATGGTTTCCCCATCCACTCACCTTATTGACACCCATATATATATATGCATATGTTTATAGTAATCAGGGAGGGAGTCAAACTAAATCAAACCATAATGAATAAAAATGGTTTCCTCCATTTATGTTTTGATGAAAATTTTATGTACTGGTTATAATTCTTCAACCAGGATTAAATTATTTTGAACTAAATTTATAGTACAATTATTCCTAAGACAAATGCATCTTCTATATAAATTCATGATGATTGTATTCAATTTAGTCTAATATAACTGAGGAACATCCCTCTATTCTACACCCATTAAATTAATGTATCATTTATCTTCAATATGATACAATCTAAGGATTTGGTGTTTTTATGAATAACAAGAGTTTCCATGATGTTCTAGAATTGACAAGTGGTGAATGTCATGGTATATCATTTCATTACAACATGACCAATGATTTGATCATAAATGGTGGAAGAGTTTGAGGTGAATCATCTAAGGATGATATTTCTCACTGATGGAACATTATCAAAACATTATATATATTTTCATTTCCTATGAATTCCTTTGAGTTTTTGAACCATGTACCTCTCATTCAAAAATACATTATAATTCTTCCACCATGACATTCGATAGGATGTAAGCGGTTTAATGTGCATCAACATTTTTCCCCTCACATCATGGTCACATTTAATTTTACATTTATTTATGATGTCATGATACTGGTTATATTTAGTTTCACTTATTCAATTTAACTATAATTAACATTGTTCATATCATTTTTAGGATCATATGAATCATTCTATTGGGAGTTGATATACATGGGAATCAATTTTTTAATGTCTACATATCTGATGACACATCCTTTAGGTTACCAATAATACTCATACAAGTCGATATAATCCCCTATTTTTAACACATTGATCCTAGGTGACAAATTATATTAAAATATACTAGCTACGTGTGGTTATAATGTCGCCATCCATGGATATTAAAGTCAATTATTATATTATATGAAATATTTTATTTGATTGGTGATTGATGAATTTGGTTGGTGGTGCTAGTGTTTGTTGGACCGTAATTCGGGGTAGAAATCTTACAATCTCATTTGTTTGTCAATTATAATATGTATAAACATGAATAATTATTAAAATATAAATTACTTATAATTGTTTTCCTCATTCCATTCTAATTGTCTTCTAAATCCCTATGATAGTCATACAAATATTAATGTATATTTGTGGTGGAATTACATTTTCAATGAGTAGTTTAACTGTTAAATTATTTTAATTTAATGGTAATTTGTGCATGGTGGTAGTATCATCTTGGATATATTTTCAATGAATATGTTTTTTACTATTATTTAAACATAGGTCACGGTTTTCCACCATCAATTATAATTTCAATCTTACTATTAATTAGGGATAAATCCATCTTAATTATCATTGTCAATCCAGAGGCCCATCCAAGTCAATACAGTTTTGGTATCACTTATCATAGTGGTATCTAGTGTGATGTGTTGGGATTAAATGATTCGATACAATGAGAAAATGGGTCTACTGTGTAGTATAGGGATCAAATGGTCTATTTTATATTGGTCATATAGAATATTCAAATTCATCAAATATGTGAGACCTTTAATACAAAGTATTATGATTAGATCAATGATTTGGGAGTGCAAAATGTGATTATATTGTGGTATGGTTGGGAAAGAACACATGGAATAATCTGTCATGTTTCTGGGAATGAGTAACATATCCAATGTAAACTCTATGATTGGTGGTGATCTGTTCTTCGTACAATATTACACTATTTGAGATGACTTTTTTGGATGTTCCAGGATATGTATGGGGGTAGAAATATTGGATTTTAAATGATATATTTGGGAGAGTACATTTCCATGATTGAATATTGTAACAATGATTTTATTTTCTGAAATAACCTATTATATAAACACTCCGACAACAAATTAATTATTATCTTACCCTAATTAATCTATCATATTCCGTCGGATTATAGCCTTTAGTTAGTTTTTGATTAGTAATACAACTGGTCTATCGAAGTTTATTATTTATTTATTACACATTAAATGTATATCTAATATCTCTTAATATGGAAGCACAATGAGATATGTTTTTGGGGGATTGTTTATCTGATAGATACATTCAAATGGTGATATAATGTCTCTGTTACCTATTCACCTTCATCACTTTTTTGGTCTCTATCATGATTTTTTATCACTCCTATATGAAGAGTTCTTGGTTTTGATGTGATGATACTATTCATATGATTGGTATAGTATATATGTGATATGTTCTTCCTTGGAGGAATTTTTGATTTTGGGGAGAAAAATCCTAACTACTATTAAGAGGACTAAATAACAAGTGTAAAACAGAACCGTCTCACAGATATGGGGTGTTTTATCCATTGAAAATCCAACTGTAACACAATTTTATAGTATTTATATTCTATAATAGATTTTGATATTGGGATAAAAATTAATTCATACAGCCTCATTACACCCATTTGGATATAATAATCAAATAGGTGTTTATTTTACAAATGTATAATATAAAATATTTTCCCTTTTTCTATTGTAAATATACTATAGGATAGGGTTCCTGAATCCTTAGGCTCATACTAGTTGTGTTTTTTGATCCTTGATTCTTAATGCATTAAGAAAAATATATAAATGTTAATTTGATTCCAACTATAAACCATGTTGTTCTTGAATATAATATCCAACTACTTTGTTCCCTTCTTCATAGTATCCCTTCCAATGATGGTGGTGTGACCACAATCGCTCTTTTATTTCTCTCTCTAATTTATCTCAATTTTACCATGGATTTATATAAATGTTGTTCTCTCCCAATAGACAAAATAATTTTTTCTATTGTTTTTTATAATATCTTATAGTATTGATTGATAATATTTCATGCTATCAAGTACACATAGTCTATTATATCTCCAATGGTCCCATTGTTTTACTTGTTCATTAAAATCAACCCATCCCTTCGATGTCTCATTGGTGATCATGATTTATATTTAGATGCATAGTTACCATACATTGGTCACCCATCGGGCATTAATATTTCCCTTCATGAGTAATAATATTATATTATATTATTATTGGAATATGTAATTTGCTATAACACACCACCTTGGCCACAATGGAATCCATTATTTTTTATCTAATCATATATGTCGATCATTATCTTTATATATTGAGTTATATCCCCCAAAATACACTAATAAATGATACTAAATGATGAATTTATATCATTTTTTACATATAATGTGTTTTCCCATTCAGAGGTAGACATAGTGTGCTAGTTTTTATTGATACAGGTATTTGGTCGATTAAGAAACCAACAAAACTAATAATCAGAATGGAAAAAATGATGGAGGTTTTTAGAACATCATAAATAGTAGAGGCCACCTAATGTAAGAGATAAAGGATGAATCTACCAATTAATATTGATAGGAATAAATCAATGAAACCATATCAATCCAATAATACTACCTCATTTATCTACCTCCTCATAATAATACATCATCTATCATTGTTCCTCAGACCTCTTTATTATGGAATCTAGGTAAAATCATATTTTAGTTTATTGATGTGTTGATTTAGGTCGAATATGTTATCAAACATGGACTATTTTACTATGTAAAAAAACCTTCCCATAATGAAATAAAACATATGAGTTCTTGAATTTATTTAACTCGTAATTTATCATGAACCATAAAATGATATTAGGTTCATAAACAACATTTCATAACCTATGGAATGAAATTGGAATTGAAAACATCAGATCACATACTATGGAAAAGTGATAGGTTTCATAATCATAGAATATCCCCTAAAAGGAAGAGGATTATGTCAGCAATTTATCACCATTTAATACATGGATAATGAATTAGTTTCATTAGAAACATATCAATTTAATAATAATCCATTCAAATGAAGAATAATAATTGTTTACATGGATATTTTTCCCAATAATACATGAGTAACACCAATATATGTCATACTAGATTGTTTATAAATTTGAGAAATATTTTAAAAATATTTAGTGATAAAAATATACTCCCTTAATAATTTTTTTAAAATATGACCTTCTGAAAACCATGTCCACTGAAAATAAACATGAAAAATATAATGAATTCATCAAAAAAATTGAAAAAACTATTCTTGGAAAACTAATATAGGAAGCTTGCAAAAAAAAATTAAAACCATTTTCTAAGACTATTTTAAGGGAAAATTGAAAAAATTGTTAAATAATGTTTCCATAAAAACTCCTAAATTAATCATATAAGTTTTATGAAAATCATTTATCCTTCAAACCATATAAGGGATACATGTAAATATTTCTGAAAAACATTCCCTTGGAGATTTATAATTGAATCATGAAGTTGTTTTGAAATCAATTATCCTTGAAAACATTTAATGGAAGATTTAAATCATTTTGAATTTTTTTTCTTTATAAACATTTAAAGGAATGTTGAAATTAATTGATTTTTTTTAAAATTATCTTCTTTTAAAAAAGATTTAAAATTATATAAAAAAATCATTGAAAACATTAAAATACTTTTCATTGAAAATAAATGTTTGGAAACATATAAAATATGAATAAAAAATAAGTTAAAAATATTCATAAATATAAAAAAAATTTCAAAACCATTTTATTTTAAAATAAATTTTTAAAAAATATAAATGAATTTTTGAAATTATAGAAATAATTTTCTTTGAATATTAACTTGAATAAATTTAAATGAATATTAAAAAAAATTAATAAATTTTTTAAAACATAGTATACCATTAAAATAAATTTTATTTCGAATGGGATAAAATAATCATTTTAAATTAGTTAATTTTTTAAAAAAACATGGTTTTTGAATAAACAATATTTTTTAATAAATAGATAAATAATGTTTGATTTTATTAAAAATATTTATTTAATTATTTTATGTACTAAAGTGTTGAAAAATGGTTTTATTAAATGATGATATCATTAATTACCATGGGTGGATAAATTTCGTGAAAATTATTTAGATATGAATCATGTGATTTAATAAAAATAATTATAAAACAATAATCCTGATAAATTGTGATATTTTTGTGATAAACTCTTGCCACCATAGAAACATAGAATCTTAATCCCCCTCAAATAATAACATTACATGATTCACATTATATAATTAATTGATGTATATTATATATATAATTTAAAATCGTATTATATCAACATCTTAAAAAATCGGTTCATTACGAAGTATGTGTCCAAAATGGGAAATTAAGACAACGTTGCCTTAACTATTTGGTAAATTTTTTATCGGCAACCCCAATTATGTAGAGATAATAAAATTGATTTATAGATACCAATACATAATTTTATAAGGATAATATAATACATTCATCATCAGTATATACACAACAAAAATTAAACTATTGTTGAATAAGGATTATGTCTCATTGAAAGGAAAGTTACAGTAGAAATTCCATTATAACTTGGGTAACATTTGAATCATGAGATCTGTATAATAATAAAATTAATCTAAACCTCTAAAATCATTAAATAAATTAAATTCATGGTATAAATTTTCAAAGGTCTTTATAAAACCCCACATAACAATTATTAATAACAAATATATCATATTTCTCCTAAAAATAAATGTGAGATGAGAAAACCCTTACCTTAAGTATTTAATTTCTACGTTCACATCCAAAATACGGTATAATAAATATAATTTTATTATCAATATAAGGCCCCAGCCTTAAACCATACTTAATATTGAATTAAATTAGTAATTCACATTGAGGATCTTTTTAGGTTTAGAGTTTTAGAGAATTAGGATATAACTATTACATCTCAAAAGATTACAAAGTAGTCGCTTCTACTAGATTTCCATAAAATAAAAACTCTTAAAAAGAAACATGTCTACTTTCATGTTTTAGGTAGCATGACTTTCCCTTGATCCCATCCTTGACCCTATTCCACGTTAAGTCCTGTGAAAAACATTTCAAAAACTTGGGATGAGCATAAAAATATTAGTAAGGGATACACAAAGAATGAAAACTATTAGTTTTTCAAAACAAAAAGTAAATCATGTATACTTTATCAAAGTAATACTTTTCACCTTTTCGAAGTAGTAAAAACTCTTCGTGGAATAAAAGTTCATTACTTACCCTTCTGTAACCAAACGATTACCATAAAACCCATATAAAGATCACATAACATATAAAGGTAACTTGGGACATAAACATTCTTAAGTGGAATAACCATAAGGTTGACTTCCACACATATCACTTAATGGAATAGTTATTCGGCCAACTTCCATACATACTTAATGGGATAACCATACGAACGAATTCCATACCCAATGCATTGGAGGTTATAACGTAACCACCCGTCTTGGTATTCACGGCACCACCCGTCATATGGTTTATCACGTAACCACCCGTAAAATGTCCAAGTACCATCATTACACATAAAATGTTGAAAATATAATAAATTCAATAACAACATTTCATTTTCAATCACAATAAGTAATTCCCAGATATTGAATTAATCAATCCATTTTCAAAAACCATTTAAAATATTTTTTTGAATCAAAGTGTCCCATACAACTTTGAAGCTTTTAATGGAACTATAATTTTAATACATTAATGTCCATATAAATGAATACCGAAAACCATTTTGAAAACATGGACATTAAAGATAAATATGTAGAATAATGAATATTTAAAACATTTAAAATGGTATTTTTGTTAAAGAGTTTTTAACAAAATGAGAGACTCTTGAATACAAATAATTACGGAATAACATTTTATCCAACCTTTATAATAAAATGAGAATAAAGGGATTCATGATATAATATGTCAAAGGATAGTATACACACCATATAAGAGTGAATTGGTTCATAACAACAATGAAGTCTCAATATGTAAAATTAGATGAAATCCATTATAAATAAGGTATCCTTATATTAAGGAGAAATCAATCTCATAATTATGTGTGACAAATATAAATACACCCAATATAAGTGGATATTAAGTTTAAAACAATCAAAGGTAATTCACACATATTCAAAGGATGACATATTCAATAACTACATGTTGAACCCAAAGAAATCGAAATTGGGTTAAGAAGTTCCCTTGGTAAAATTCGACAGCCTAACGGCGTCACATAAAATTTTACAAAAAGGGTTGATGAGATAAATAAAGGGTATCTAATCACTTGGACATAAAATTTACATAAATAAGGATATAGAAGAAAATATCCCAACATAATAGTATGTGAATTAAAAGACATAACAAAATAAGTCTTTTAAAAAGAGGAGGGTGAAAGGTCCCCTTATCGAGTTGGGTAACATTCGAAAAGTACACCCCATGGAAGAAGGGTCATACAATGAAGATGTAAATACCCATAAATGAAATTATACTACACAAAGTGTATAATAATGGGTAGTACATACACCACTCAAAGGAAATAGTGGAAAATGTAGCATAAATGTCACAGAAATAATGTGTGATGAAAAATCCCTTACGAAAACTCGGCAGCCTAACAGCGCCACTTAAAGCTTAAAAAAATGGATTTATGAGATCAAATAAGGTCTCTCATCATATTAACATAAAAAATTAAAGTATGAGTAATATAAAATAACATCCCAATCATAGGAAAGATGATATTAAAATTAATGACAAAAAGGAGTGTACTTAAAAAGAAAGAGAGGGGTAAGATCCCTTACCTCGGGTCCGACTTGACTCGATCGTTCTTTAACGTCCTGAATAATAAACTTGAGTTAATTTATATTTTCTTAAGAACCTTTTTCAAGTTCATTATTCATTTTATATCACTTATTTCCATGTTATAAACATTTTGTAATCATTTATGTTAATAATGTTTGTTTTTTCGATATTTGGTTCTTAAGTCGAAAGTGGACTTCATACAATTACATGTTGATCATGTGGTCAATGTTTCTTTATATCCAGAATGAAATTCCTGATTTGGATATCATATATAGCATATATTTCTAGAATATACATGTATTTATAATATCACATAATAATTTAGAGGTAAGAATTGAAATGCACCATTCATGGAGACGGTAAACCGTACATACGCATGAACGCTACTTTCATTTCCTTGTCATATTAATGGAATTAAAACTAAATTAGAGGTATTTATATTTTAATTCCAGATTTATATTAATCATTTAGAGGTATCATTCATCATATATATCCATTATATACATGTACCTATAATAGTACATTACATTTGAGGATAAGAAATGAAATGCACCGTTCATGGAGACGGTAAGCCGTACGTACGCATGAACGCTATTTTCATTTCTATCTCATACTTTAATGGAAAGAAATAATAATGATATAGAGTTATATTATAATTTCAGTATAACATCATATATAATAACATTAAATCAATCCATTATATTTCCCACGTATGGAATTAACGAATCACATCACTTTGAGGGGGCGGTAGTCCGCACTTCCTTAAATTAAGATATCGCGTTTACCCATAATGGAAACCATAAATTTATTCCCAAAATGAAAAATATAAAAGCTTAAGGAAAACATAAAAATATTATATATAATATATAAATATAGTGTCATCTTAATGGCCACCTTTGAAGGTGTTAAAAGAATGTTGAACAATCATCGTTTCGGGAGGCCGAAATTCGCCATCTACGGAAACAGTATGTTCTTTAACTAGTAGATGTAGGTGTGTGCAATTGTAGCTCGAATCCTTCTTATAAAAATATCCTAGTATATTGATGATACTGTATTTGTTACAAAATAAATGAATAAAAAGAGTTTATGGGGGTTGGAGATGCAAAATAAAACAAAAGGACTCAAGTGAAGACATTACCTTAAAATCGGGTAACTCCCTTTGGTTTGAGCTCAAAGGCTTACTTGGGAAGACATCAGCCCAAATTTAGGCTTCAAGGAGTAAGATAGGGAAATGGAGAGACAAAATGGGCAGGGGTTGGCCGAGCCAAAGGCTTTGGGAGTGTGTCTAAGGAGGTAGAGGTGGGGGCCTTTTATAAAAGGAGAGGGGGGCACTCTTGGAAAGTAAAGAAAAGTCACTTTATTTTAAAATGATATTCGGATTTAAGAGGTCCCACATTGATATAATTCGAGGATAAGGTGATAAGGGTACTAAATCCCCAATCCAATAGGTTTTGGACATGTATAGGTCTTAGATATTAAATTATATTTCCATTTTATTTAAATCGTTAAATAATGAGGTCATCGCTGCATCACCATGATGTCATAAATAATTAAATTTATTTAATGTCTAAAAATTATAAAAAAAATATCATGATGTAGGAAATATTTTTATCTTTCTAATTAAAATTTACAGTCAAAAATATGACTTGTATAACCCCATGTATAAATTGTTTTAGTAAAACATCTCATGTTTGTGTCATTTCTACTTTAACATTAAATAAAAAGTTATTTATGTCATTTCCCAACCTAAGTGGCTCTATGGGGTCCCCTAGTTGACCAATGGATTTTCTTGGTCGGCCATGATACATCAAATGAGGTTAGGACATGTTTCAAGCTCATCTCATATTATTAATACATTATTTTTACCTTAAACTACACTAATTACCTCTAATCGCGATTAAGAACTTAATAAGATACTATTCTCCAAAAAATTATGTTTATCCCATTGAACCACATTTTACTTCTTAATGACAACCATGTATATCAGATTTTTGAAACTCAAAACACAATGATGGAAAAATTTCATTTAAACGGAAAAATCAGTTTTTATAAGTACCACTTAGTGGTTTCACTATTCATCAAAAAATGAGGTTTTTCAGAAAAATACCAAAAATTCACCCTAATCTATATTTGATATTCCAAATTCAAAAATGAATTCTATTTTAAAAAATTAAAAATGTATAATTCACATTAATTAATTTAATAATTAAATCCCGTTGTCATGACAAATAGCGTGATTTTATGAAACAATAAGTATCAAAATATTGACACTAGTTTAAGTCCGATTTCAAAGTGAAATTAATTCCAACAACCAATATTGGATTAAATTGTAAAAATATATTCTAATTTCACATTAAAACCAATTCAAAAGATAATCTAATCATATAAATAAATTAGATTAAAAAGAGTTTTTGAATTAAAATACAACATTTTACACTATTCTTTAAAAAATGATCTTTATCGGAAAGATACCAAAAATTTACACAAAGTAAATTTTGATGTCCTGATTCTAAAGAAGATTTTTATTTGGTACAATAGAATGTATAATATTGATCCAAAATATATTTAATGACGGTTTTCCATCAAAAGGTGACAAGTGAACCTTTAGTGAAAATTAGAGTATAAATGCCTAAAATTGAATTCTTTCCGTACTTTAAGCCTTTATCTTTTATTAGATAAAAGTAATAACATTTTAAAAAAAATATAATCATATATTAGTTATTTCTATCCATTCCCGCTAAGACAAAGGCTATGTGTTAACTACCATTTAAAATAATATTATTATATTACTAGTGTGCAACGTATGTTTTCAAAGAAAC
This sequence comes from Viscum album, assembly GCA_963277665.1. Classification (NCBI taxonomy): domain Eukaryota; kingdom Viridiplantae; phylum Streptophyta; class Magnoliopsida; order Santalales; family Viscaceae; genus Viscum; species Viscum album. The sequence continues at coordinate 909,477,011 of OY728161.1, read as the reverse complement.
TCATCGTTGTATATCGAGTACGCTATCGAACGTAGCAACCCATTTTAATTAAAATTAATATTTAATTCGTAAATATTAATAAATATGAAAATGTTGTATTCATTATTTACCTGGGATTTTACAATCAATATTAAACATATAATATTATTATTATATATCAGAACATATATTATTTTTTTATGAATTTATATTAACCATTTTTCATCAATTTCATTGTTAATGAAATTTTCTGTGTAATAACCTCTGTGTTTTTTGTATATGTTTGGACTAGTTATTCTAGATACTATTACATAGATTATTATTTATTTATTTCCAGAATATGAACTTGATATACATTTCATATATTTTCATAATATATGTTTTTATAATAATCTATAAAATATATAAAGTGGAAATGAAATACATCACTCTTGGAGACGGGGGGTTGTACATACCCATGAATGTTCTTTCTGTTTTCATGGAGTATTTAAATAAAGAGATTAAATTATATATATATATATATATATATTTATATATTATCATTATAGAATAATTATTATTTCATATATATCATATTTGTAAAATAAACCAATCCGTAATACATTCCATGTAATGTAGGAAAATATCACATTGCTTTGAGGAGGAGTTGTTCCCTAGGGTCATAGAAAATGTTATTGTATTTCCAATAAATGGAAATCATGAAGGTATTTAATTTATATTAATTTATGGGGTATTAATAAATCATTAATATGATATAATTATATAAATTACATCATTATTCCCAACTGTGATTGTTGTAAATTGAAGAACCACTTTCATCGATTCGTGAATCGGTTGTCTATCGTACATATTAACTACGATTATGTTTCCTAGTTGATGGGAGTGTGAGTTTCTTAGGTAACATTTTTCACATAAAACAATAAAATTATATTTATGAAAAATATGTGATTATAAAATCAATAAATAAGAAGAATTGTGTGGTTTGAGAAAGGAATAAAACCAAAATCCTTATTGAAAGATAATACATGTTCTTTGGGTAACTCCATTTGGTTATCACCAATGGTCTTTTTGGATGGACTTCATCACAAAATGTGGAATATAGGGTGAAGTGAGGGAATTTTGGGGATATTTTCTATGGTTATGATGTGATAATGGGACTAGAGAGGTGTGAGGAAGTAATGGGTGGGATTGTGGGTGCTTTTCAAAGTGGAGGAGGAGTGACCTTGTTATGAATATAAAAGGTTAACACTATTGGGAGGTCTCTCTTAAAAAAATTTCTAGAAATAATTTTATCATTTTACTAAAATAGTGTAATCGGTAGAAATATGTTCTCCCAATGGATTTTGAACATTGTTCTAGGTTATTTATCACCTTAAATTAAATTTTAACCACTAAGGAAAAAAATTACCTTAGTTATTGTAATTAATTTTAATTACATTCACCAATAACATTGGTAAATTATTAGTTTAACTATATTATAAATTATTTATTATTCTTATTCCCCATATGGAATCCATTTTTAATAATTATAATAAAATAATTGGTACCAATTAATTTAATATTAATCTCGCAGATGTGTTGTGATAGAGGGGATTTCAAGAGAATGTGTTTTAAAGTTTAAATGTTTTAATATCCAATTTCAGTGGGGAATTTATTATAATAACCAAAATTTCATTAATTAAATTTAAATTTATGTAATTAAAATTTAAAAATATACTAAAAAGATTAAAAATTTAAAAAAAATATGAAAAATGGGTTTCAATTATTATTAAGTACTATCACTATTACTAAACAATTTCATCTTCTGAGAAAAAAAAACCAAAAATTCAATCAATTTAAATTTGAATATTACCCTTTAAAATATTTGGTATATTTGGTGAAATAATAATTATAAATGTTTTAGAAATTAGATTTAAAATATATTCACCAATAAATGGAGGTAAAATTAATATTTAGAAAAATACACTTATTTATTCATAAAATTGGATTTATTATTATATATTGTATAGAGAACCCATAAGATAAACAATAAATAGTTTAATTAATATAATATATATATATATATATATCATTTAAATAATTTATCAAAACTATTTTAAATAATTTACTGAGGTAAAACATGTTTGATTGCATAAATATAGTTTTGTAACAACATATTTTCAAAATTTTAAAAATTATTATATTTCCATTTATTGATTGTTGAGAAAAATATTTTTATTATATATGTGTGTAAAATAATTTTTTTATAATTTAATTAATTTTTTTCTTTACATACATTTCCAAAGGATATATGGGAACTATAATAATATGTTAATGATAACATTAATAGTAAATTTTAATTCAGTAAAACGAGGACTTGTATATAACCCAATATATTGTAGAAACTTTGAAACATGTTCGACATATTAAAAACATTATTTGTAAATACCACAAGCAAATCTATTTGTTTCATTAAGTGAATTGTGGAATAATTGTTGCATACAATAAATTGTAAATTTGTGTGTTCAAATAACACAAGATATATTTAATTTTGTATAAAATGTAGAATATTAAAAAGATTAAATTATATTATTATAAAAAAACAAAAAATCATATGGTGTTATAATATAATCTCCCTCCCATCTCTTCTGAAAAAAATAAAAATCTCATTTTCTAATTTCGGTTGGGGAAGAACTCATGTCAGAGGTAAGACAATGACAGATCTACCAATTGAGTGCATTGGTCACTCAAGTTACACTCAGAGTAATAATGTTTGATATACCATAGATATATATTCTTATAATAATATATTATTAATATTATAGGTGTTTTATTTAATTCATATGATGGAAATTTTAATTTCAATCACAACCCCATCTACCTATTCTGACATACATATATTGGTAGCTCATAAATCATTTATTATAGTGATTCATATGTTCCTTTCATCAGTTTCCATTTGACATTGTTTTAAAGTGGTGTTGTGCGATCCAAACACCATCCATCTAAAACATTGTTTTGTATGATGTGTGATTCTCAAAATGTCAATAAAATCTAGGGTTAGATTTGTACATGACCAATAGAAATTATTCCATTACCACTGGTCCTCTGATTCGATGACACCTATATTGACTACCTCTACTTCAAATCAACTCCAACCTCCTACCCGGATTGTTACCCCATCCTGCCAAGATATACTCAATAAAGGCTCAGTGACCCCATAACTATAGCATACTGGTTGGCTTTCCATTCCACTGTCACCACATACCATGACTCTCATTCCCTCATAGACTCTCAAGTCCATGACTACATGTTAATTCATCAGTGATTTTTACCCATAAATCCGACTTCCAACATGCATGTATTTTTAATTACTATTTCATAAAATAAGATAATAAATTGATACAATCAATCATTTACCCACCGACTAAACAAAGAAACCCATATATATTCTAATATGTATCCATGATTTGTCAAAATGGATCCTAAAACAAAAAAAAATGGATCCTAATGTTATATATATATATACACACACCATTTTAATAGTGTCTATGAGAAACCATGTAGTCACTACCCACTATGTATTTTTCAATGATGTAAAATCTAAAATTTCCACAAAGAGTCAACTAAACCTATTGAAATTGTTATTTAATTGATCTAATTTTCCTAAATTGTTTTCTATGAACAAATTTATCGAAAAATCATATGTTACTCCAACTTTCACCCCCACACAAACCATTATACTAAATAAACCCCATTCTTAAACTGGAAAAAATGGTTTTATTTGAATCCCATGTCCATTACTGTGGTACACTATTTTAGGAAATGTAATTGTTTTATATGATTTCTATTTAACAATAAGGAATACTTCACCTCAGAAATCCCCAAATACATGTAGGTATTAATTTTTTTAATGTTGTTATCAGTTCACAACATAGGTGAACCCTACTACACATTAGTGTACTGGCATAGTTGTGTATGAGATTTAATTGGTTTCAATGATTTTATCATTTAGGATTACTCTCACTGTTGATATTCCTTTGGAATAAGAACTTGTGAAACCAATTAGTCCATAGTAGGATGGATGGTAAAATTTTATTGAAAAGAAAAAAATAATGAAAACCTTATAGCAATTTTTCATGGTTTCAAAACCTATTTTCTATTTGGGTTCATCACCAACAATATAATTTGAATAGTTTAAAGGTCATTTTTATAAATATCATTGTCAATATTTCATGTTCCCCAAGAAATTTCTAGTTATTGAGAACTTCGAAATGATCAGGTCTAGAATCCTTCATTTATACTATGGAAGGCATGGAATAATTCCATTAATCTAGTCAATAATTCCTTATTATTGATAAACTCAGGAACTGATGCAATGACAATAAACGTAGTTTTGTTTCTTCTGATTCATCTATTCTCTATAACATGGAAAAATATAAAGACCACCACTCTTGTCTGACAAAAAAACTAGTTTTAATACTAAGAAATGTGTTACACTAGAACAATTGAGGATTTTAAAATCATATCCTTGTAATGGGTGGAAAGGAATAAACATAGAAGGAATACCAACATGCTATTTCAGCATACCTAATTGATTAAATTGGACCCCATGGGGGATTGAACTGAGGATATCCAACTTCTATTTGAATTTTATGAGTATACCTATAATCGGGTTTACCATAAATGTTGAATGTTCATTGATTTATCATACCATCTCTATCCTATACCACTGGATTTTTTTCTTTGGCCTTCATTAGGACAATGGTAATATTGACTGTAATGTCCCAACCTGGGAGGGACTAATACAGTGCCCCAACCTATTGGGTCACATGGCCTAAATCACCCCCCATAAACCAATATCTAGTGCTAAGAATTGATGGTATAAGGAGGTACAATTAGGATATTATACCCCTATATCAGAGTACCCGAGTGGATATAAAATAAATAATAAATATAGTAAGGATGAAATATAACTAGTAACATAGAATAATCATGAACAATAGTCAATTATGAAAGATAGACATTCATGAAATAGAATAATAATCAATCTAAAAGATCAGTCATAAACAAATTGATTTCATAACAAGTAGATATAAAAAAAATGGGATATATGGGAGCCATACAAGAATTATATACATCATTTTGAAAAAAACAGTATCAAATGGAATCCCCACTAGTAATATGAGAATATTCATGGTCTTCATCTTCCATGTTCCTACAATATCGGAAAAATCTATCACCCATCCATGACTAGGAAAATTTTCTTTTTAATATCTACTATAATAAATTCTACTCCACTACGAACAATGGCCTAGATAGGGTGTGATATGAAATCAGTCGGCCACCAACAATGGTTTTGAGAAAAAAAAATGTTGGAGTATATAACATAATGGTGAGAATTTATCATATATGAATAGATATGTTCAAAAATAAACACTATGTGGATCCTATACCAATATAAAACCTAGAAGAATCTATATTCCTCATTATTGGAAGAGAAAATTAAGTTCATTTTTTATGATGTGAAAACATTTATTTTCAATAATATAGTATTTATATATTTATATACACTATTGACATGAGGATAGATATAAGAATAAATATTTATACTAGGTAATAATTGGACCATAGGAATAAATCATGTGTTCATGTGTAGTCAAACATGATCTAGGCTATTGAATATTTACTAGCTCTAAATCTCATATATATGAGAGAATTCATGCCCAACATTCGATATAATGGGGTGAGGAATCAGGGCCAACACCCAAAAAAAGTTAATATGAAATTTCATTCCCACCATCCATGAAAACATAAACTGTGTGAGAAGATATATATGTCACCCATTATAATTAGACAAGGAATGTTATGTTGAAAAAATTCAGTAACTATTGTCCAATGACCAATATCCAGTGTCTAACCATTATAAGCAAGAGGCATTCCACAATAAGAATTTATATTATATTAACCTAAATAACCATGGGTGTCACAATTATGTTGTTCATATATTAAAAATATTTAATGTCCTTGAAAACCACATCTATTTAATTGAGTTAAACTGTTTAAATTATAAATATAGGGAAAAAATTTAAGGTCAAGGAAAACCAATTAGTTGATTATCGAAAACTTATAAATTTATATTAGTGAGTGAGACTAATTCAACACACTGAATGGGGTGGAAACTAACACGATATAAATCCTTCAACCAAATAAAAAGACTCTAGGGGTGTATCTTAAAATAAATTATTTCTTTTAAAATAGAGGAATGACATATTAAGTAATTGCGTAGAATATTATTGCATGTGGAACAATGGAATATGCTATGAAAACATATAAAATATTATAGAAATTTACCAAACCACCAACATTATGAGATTGGATAAGAACTCAACTAGTATAAGCCATTGAATTGAAAAATAATGGAAAAAAACCCATTAATTTTTAAATTACATGAAAATAGGGAATATTAACTCATACCAAAATTTCATAGTGGAATGTATGATAATCTGAGAATGAAAGTAATATGATAATAGAAATTTCCATTTTTGGTATAATTCGCAAGATGGTGAAGAAAATATAGTTTGAATGATGAGATGGCTTCTGGGAAAAGGGAGATCCATGGATGAATAACTTCTCATAGGATGGGATGATGTACAATAAATGTGAGGAAAAATTTGGATTTAAACATTAGTTATGTATAGGAAAACCATCATTTTACTAATTTCATAATAGGGAATTTCGTTTGGAATAATGGTCAGTAAATACTTCCACCAACCATACTCTATTGATTTTCCTATGACACCCCTTCAGTGGGCTATTTTCACTATTCTAATAACCATATATTGCACATGAAAAACCGTCCATTAAGTGGAATTCATCACACTCAAGGGATTGCAACCTAAGCACAACATTGAGAACAAACTGCTCATCCTCAAATAGATCCCTAGAACACTCTAAGATGTTTTACCAAACCAAGATTATAGGTCATCATGGTTTTTAAAAATCATTAGGCCTACATTGTTCTCTAAAAAACTAGGTCTACATGCTCTAGAACATACTGAGACACCTATTAAACCACATCGACTTCATTAGTTATTTATATCAAGTCAATGACAATGAATTAAAGTGAAAATTAATGATTCTATACTTCCATAAAAATTATGTTGGTATAACATCCCTTCATTAAAACAACTCTAACCTAAGATAAAATTCATAGTGTGGTAAGACATCACCTTAAAAATGTAATATCCACTGAGCATGAACATCAAAATCCCACATCTAGTAATCTTCCTCGACATGGTTTTTATAACATTGAACATATAGAATATGAACATAAAACTCATTGAGATCATTTACCCTCTAATATATGATATACACAGGGAAATAATCAAAATAAGAATCCACATCTTACTCATCCACTATATTTGGTAGAATATGTGGCGTGTTTGGATAGTTCCAACAAAGATGAAACATATGAAAAAATTAATGAATAGACTAGCAATTTTGAGGAATTTTTACCCTGTAATCCATAAATATTATTACCTTTAATAATTAAAATGAATTGAAGGATCAAGGATCCATCTTACCCTATTTCATAATACATCAGTAACCCATCATGGGTGAAACAAGCAAGAAAACATAATCCATAACCTCAAACACAAGGCTATGTCTATGATTATTGGCATATGATTTCTTCCTTGATTAACCTGTCATCATGAGCATCCAAATTAGCTGATTGATCTATAAACATTCTAGAATATGTCATGGTTCAAGAAAATCTACTTATTTTCCTCAACCCATCAAAAAGGTGTTCGACATTGACAATCGTATAAAACCTCTTAGGGATCCATCTATATGGAAGCCTAAACAGTATAATTATTAACAAAATCAAAAGAGGTATACATTTATCAAAATAACCACCAAATTCATGGACACTTGTATGGATTTTTCCCCCTAATACCTGAATTATAAGACTTCTGTCTCCATCAGTAAGGGGGTGATGGGTCATGATCAGATGCATATGTTCACCCAAAGACATTTATATCCACTTCCAAAACCTTATTTTCAAATGAGTTTCCCAATACAATACTAAAAAACATGTAGCTTCATGAAGGAAATTAATCACCTAGTCATATTGTCTTCCTAACTCATCCACTAAGATTGTATCATGAATTGGAACGATGTGGGAGAATTTATTCAACTGGTAAAAAAAGACCCAAACTGTTTTGTTTCCTACAGATGGTCTCGGAAATCCTATCAAGAAATACATAGTCAAATAAACCATCTTTCAATTACGAATATATAAGAGCTAAAAAAACCCTCCAGTCACTGATTCTTCTTCTTCAACTTTTTACTAGTGTAACATTGAGTGATAAAAGTAATTATCTATCATTTCATTGATGAAAAAATAGGTGATATAACCCTCCATACATTAGTGTGACATTATTATGTACTAAAAAATATGAGGTATGGGAATCATGAATTAGTTATACTAATATTTATTTTGGAACCCATACATTTCGGTCTATGAATATATCTCATCCTCATCTATTGTCAAAATAGGTTATGTAACCTTACTCGTGATACATTTCCTCATGATTAGGCTCTTGGTATCAGATTGATATCTCATATATACTGGCTCTAGAAGGGTATAGGTGACCTCTAAGGTTGTGAGGATTGTATTCCCATGATTCTCCTAAACCTCAACATCCATCTATGCAAACAATACATCATATTCAACACACCACTATCCTTTTAAAATGATCATTTCTATGTATTCCGGCATGAAGCATTGACTATTACATTTCCCTTCCTATGGTTATAAGCAATAACAAATTAAAACGACTATATGTACTCATACCATCTTCTATACCTTCTATTTATATCATGTCGTATAAATATATACTTATGATGTTTAACAGTGAATACCACAAAATGATCCCCATGAAAATACTTCCACCATTAAAATAAATCATGCACAACTTCTACCAAAATGACGTGAGATGTCAGGTAATTCCACATAGTTCCCTCATTCTTGGAGACTCTTATGCTACAACATTCTCATCCAGTAGTTGAACTACCCCAATCTAGATGCATGATTCATCACAATAAAAATTAAATTCAAGACTACCACCAACAAAATATGGATTGACATAAATTTTAGTCTACCACATAACTCTTTAAACACATTCTCACACCCCTAGGACCATATTAATTTCACACTGACTTTAGTCATGATTATTATAGGTGATTATAAGAATGAATAATGATGGATGAATCATATTTAATATGCTATTATCTCCATTAAACATTGTATATTAATGAGGTTCTTGGGATATACCTAGAAAACTAGACCTCAACCCATTAATGGGTCTACAAATAATCTTGTTTGCAGAGATGATATTACATAGTAAATAAAACATGTTCATCTAAAAGTGTAATTTTTTTAGAATTGTATATATTTTTTGATCTCTTATTCTATTCATAATCTTATCAATATGTTTGACATAGTCGTGTTGAGTATTATAATACACAATGTTTTTCCCCAAAAAGACAACCTTGAATGAATCTAGATCATAGTGGAATTAATGATTCATCAAATCCATGAAATATAACTGCATAGTCAAAATAGTGAATGCCATGACAAAAAGCTCATAATGAACATACCTACACCAAAATGTTTTTAATGTGTGATTTTGGTCTAACAGACACCTTGTGACAGCCCAAAAAAGTAAATAATTGAAACCTCCATCACACTAGAATGTTCATAAAATATATAATTTATAATTAGATGTGTATATAGGTTCTAAACCATAATATGGATCAATCTTCTTTAATCCACACAAATCCTTAGGGTACCATCCACCTTCTTGGAAAAATGAACTTCAGAACCCCATGGGGAAGTGTTGTGGTATATAAAATCCTTAACCATCAACTCATAAAACATTATTTTTTGTTCTCCTAAATTTTATTCAGTTCAGTCCAGTATGGAGTAATGGACATATAATACACTTTAGGAACTAGTTCAATAGTAATTTTCACAACTCGCTTTAGGTATCCAAAAAATGTATTCATGAATTACATCCTTAAAACATTCCACCATAATAGGGAAATCAAATACATGAACTCCCAGATAATCCAAATAGGGGCCATAAATATAGGTTATCACTTTTCACCACAGCATGTGCTCAGGTCTAGTTTGATCCGAATTTAAATCCCATTCTACCTAGTGAATATGTCTCCATCAACTACTAGTAAAAATTTCACCCCCTAGAGATAATAATAAATATTGGAATGAAAGGGAACTAACTGGTCCATCTTATGAATTACATCAAACCCTCACATGTGGAGGAAGAAAAGAATCCACATGACCTTAAGGGGAAATTCATTACATTAGTATAGACTCTGTCATCATAGACCCAATGGGGTTATTGAGCATCATCATTCCATTGAAATATTATATCATGAGGTACAAACACTCAAAAATATATAGACATATAATAGATCATGATGTATTGTTGTAAAATAGTATTAGAAATACATTAGAAGCTAATAAAATAGTACCTCAAATAGTAGAATACCTAAAGTTCTCCACACAAGAATAGGTTTCCATGCACAGAACTGGCATGTACCGTGGTCATAAGACACAACATTACTTCATTGAAATTTCCATATCTACTGAATATGTGATTTCTCTATTTTGTTCTCTTTGTCAGGACCACCACCAAAACCATAGATGTTGGGAGATGTCCATATACCTACCTAGAGAGGTTCTACGAACCCAACTCTATATTTTGGAGTTGATATAGATCCCCACTCACTGGGAACTAGTGGAATGATTTTGTATAAGAACAAAATATGGCCAATCCTACTGAATCCTTTTTATTAAATCAAGTCTCACTATCACCGAAGTTTAATGTGTCCAAGATTCCTACTCTAATAAAATATAATTAATTAATGAGTGTGAGTGTTATGGACACCACTATCCATGGAAGAAACCTTAGTGAAATTCTTCATTCCACTAAAATAATTACTGCCCAAACTATGTGCTCAACTTATTTCGCTCAAACTATTATCTTCCCAAATTTTCCTCTCAGAAATGATGGTATCATAAACTATATCAGGAATAGTGGTCAACCATAATGTTTTATCCTTTGATCAGATGGAAAATATTATCCTATCATCAATCTTCGAGGAATAAATAATCTTATCTCAAGATTGAGTCTGCCTGACTCGCATAATCTTGGTGAAATAGTTAGAATATTCCACCACAAACAAGGATCCCAAATTTAATCTTATAAATTATTTATCTTGGTTATCCTTATATGTCATTTATAATTAGTCAAAATAGTAAACTATTTGAAATTCCTTCCAGATCATACCCTAATATCAGTCTGCTTGTGTAATGACATCCCACCATCGCTTTGAATAATCATTTAGCATATAAGCCATGAGATTCACCCTCATCTCTAGATACATCCCCGAATTATAAAATATAGAATGAGTGGCCTCTATCTTTTTATTATCATCCTAGGTGATACCATCCACTAAAAAGTAAGAATATGTTACTGATAGTATTACCGAGTCAACTCTTCCATAGTAGGGTATGGTCTCCCAACTCCTTTTATAGTCAGCATCATATGTAGAAAAACCACACAAATCAAGGAATTACATCCAAACTCAGAAATAATAAGTGGTGGATTTGGTGGATCTACTGGAGGTAAATATGGAAGGTCATGGACCTCGTGATTTGGGGAATGGTCTTAACTGCCCTCCTAGATTACAACTCAAGGGTATCGTGGTGGCATGATTATACAATTCCAAATGAACACCTAAAAATAAAATTTATTATAAAATGACCATAGATAAAAAATAATATAGGTATTTATACTTTCTATGGAAAAGGTCACACCAATATAATTTCTCTAAAATCTATGTCTATGTGATTAAAAAAGACTATAACATTCCATAATTAACATAACAGAATCACCCAACAAGCCACTATTAAGGCCAATTTGGGGTATATGTATCATTTCTGATGAAAAATGTTATAGTATATATATTTCCAATTTTTAGTTATGGTGTGAAACAACTATTACTTATGTATGGTAAACCCCATTTAACAAAAAAAATTAATTTGAATATTTAAAGAATTAGTCATGTCTGTGATATTTACAAATATATGTATATCACTACCTATTTATATGTGTCATTATTCCCTATTTATAAATGTCGAAATACCTATAAATTATAATTGGCATGTCATGTAACTAAAAAATATCCCTTGCATCAAGTTACAAGATATTCCTAGTTATGTAAAATGATTCGATTAAATTAAATTCCATTTCTAATTTATAGAATTACATAATTCATAAATCACCATTGTAATTAAAGTAATAAAATAATCTAATTTTTACATTAAAAGAGCTATAATATTATCACTAAAAAATGATATAATTTTATATTTATGGATTCTCCATCAATCCATATGTTTAAAAGCACAATTTAGATTAATGTATACAATTTAATTCATTTAATTAATTCATCCCAACAAGAGGTGTTATCACATTTCCCCATATTTTTTCCAGGGAACTAAACTATACATAGTTGGAAATATGGATAACACATGTAGAATGTAAATGGGGTATGGAAAAATGTATGGCATATAAATACTAATTTTCTTGTAATGATTTAAAATATGATACCTCCTTACTACAAAAGTACAAGGAAATAAATTCCATAATAAAAATAAAATAAATAATAATATGACAAAACATGTCCCTCACCCATTGGTCAAATCAATAATAATCTAATGTGAATAAATAAAAATAACAATATCCCATCCTATGTAATTTGGGTTTCCCTTGTACATGGGTTAGATATTAATACCTAGAGGATAATTTCTAAATTCAATTACCTTCCCAGTATTCTATAAATTTACTAAAAAAGTAAAACAAAAGAAAATATACTTTTATAATATATATTTGTATCATTGTGGTCTGGGATCCACTAAAATGGTTCCAAAATATGGTGGGTCACATGGTCTCAATCAGCATTGCTATACACCAGAGGTTGTTAAATACCACTGAGGGTCTAAGGTGCTAAATTTGAGAGACTATATCCACATATTAGAGAATAAAATTTGAAATAAAATAAATATTAAAAAAAGATACATAAAAGTGTACTGAAAATGAAGAAGAAGTATGAAAAAATTAAATATAAGAAGATAAAAATCGAGGAAGTTGAAAAATAATCCGGCCAAAATATGGTCCATAAAAGTTGGTGTCATTAAATTCATATATACAGAAATTTCATACATCGGATAAAAATTAATGTCACATTGAACATGGTGAACAAAAAATACAATAGACCCAAAATGTAATCTCCACTAGAATCATGAGCATATGCTCGAACCACTTCTCCAAAATTCTATATGAAAAAATAACCAAGAATCCAGGACTAAAAAATTCCATTATCAATACTTGCACCATAAATTCTACCCAGGTTACAATGAAAACCTGGTTATATAGTGGGATAAATTATATAGGACACCAAAAATGGTGATGTGAATAATCTATTAGGATTATATATAATATTATTGTTTATTTATAAAAAATGAATAATTATGCTCATAAATAAACACTAGTTGGATCAGTTTTTTATAGGACACCTGGAAGACTCTACCAACTTCAATATATGGCTTGATAAGTCTGATATCTTCTTACCATGTGAACACATATATATATTATAATATATTAGTTATATATGTTTATATAGTATATATGTGTGGAAATATATATTCATAAACATATATATGAGGTGTTATAAAGACATGTGGAATAATATATGTTTCAATGCATATTCAAAGAAGCTATATGCTCCAGAATGGGTAAAATTGCAGAATCACATATGAATGTGATACATCGTGATCGTCACTCAATATAGTGTGGTGAGTCATTGTTCCGAACACCCAAGGTCAATGATAATTTAATTTCATTCTAATCATCTAGGTAAAAGTAAAAAATATTCAAATGAAATTCCCATCACCCAACATAAGGAAACCAACAATTAAATACAAACAAATTCCTTAACATATCTCAAACCACCAATATCCATTTTCTTATAATAATTATCATGATAAATTTTCCCTTATTAATTTATAATAATTTATCCAAATATAAAAATGGGTGTCATAATTATATAATCCATATTTATAAATATACAACACATTGTGTGTCCTTACCACCGACTTAAATTTAATGAAATTAGACTATCTAATTTATAAACCATGTAATACCCAATTTAAGTCCAAATACACACAACTTAGTAGATGGGTTTTCAATTAAATAATTACATTAATGAGGGAGATTAATTAAACACACCCAATGGGGTGGCAGCCACTATGGTATATATCCTCTAACCACTTGTCAAGCTTATAAAGGGATATTATAGTATGATTAATTTTATTTCGAAAATTAGAGTGATATTTTAAGGTAACTCCAGGAAAATTCAGGCATGTGGAAGAATGATATGTTCTATGAAATCATCTAAAAATTTATGGAATGTTACTAGACCACCTACTATAAGACAATTTCCAATCACTCATCCAGTATCATCCTTGGAATCGATAAAGAATTGAGGAAATGAGAAAAATCAACAAATTCCCTAAAAATCGACAATATGATTTTTTATAGAAATATCATATAATATAATGACATAATTCAAGAAATTATGGAATCTGACTGGATATATACCCATGCAAATATAATTCACCCAAAATAAAATAAAATATATTTTGAAGAAGGAGGTTGATTCAATGCATTGGGATAACTTTTGAGGAAGAAATTCCCATGGGAGAGGATTTTGTGGTAACCAAGGAAGTAAAAATAAGGTTTTAAACATACGGGAATTAATATCAAAAATTTTATTTTAAAAATTTATTAAGAGTTCACACTTTGTTGCAGAATATTTTGTTAAATTGTACACCAATTGTGTAGTAGCTAATGCCCAAGAACCACCATCACATGGGTTGGCCACAATGATTTACAAACTGTGCACAACCCAAACAAAACAAATCTATTAATAGGTATACAACATATACATGGGTATGATTCCTTGGATTCTTGGTCAAACCAAACCATGTGACCCAAGAAAGATAACTGGATCACACCTCACTTTTTAAAAAAACCATGCAGACTAGGCTACCCGATTTATACTAATTATGTAGTCACCTTGCTACTATAAAAAATTGGGATTTTTAGCTCCATTCAAGCCCCTAACACACCAAAAACCCCTGTGACATCATTAATTGTTCACATAAAGTTCAAATCAATGAATTATACAAGAAACTAAAGGTTTTTTTACCTCATGTAAATAACAATATGTTACATACACGTTTTTTGTCTTGGAACCTCTACCACCAACTATATGTGATTATAAAAATCTGATAATAAAGGACTAATCAGCAGAAGGCATCCACTAGATTATGCTTTGTAATATGGAGTTCTTCAATACTAATAATGGAATTTTCCCAACTATTAATATTTATAACGTCCCTTATACTTTGGACATGCACATATACATTGTTAATGATACCCATTATAAATTAGATCCTTCAATGATGCATGATTTTAGTATGATGATCCCAGTAGTTGATAGATTTGGTTGATGGCTAGAAAACCATCACCCCAGGAGATTAAACAGAACACTATGTAGATCTATAGTGGGTGGTGTAATGGTTTGAGTAGATATAGAAGAGATATTCCATATTGATAGATTATATGATGGAACTAATGGACTTTCCGGATCCAAAGAATGAGGAGACATCCATTTCACCTCAAATTCAAATCACTCATTCTTTCACCCAAAAAATTCAAACATCACCATGGAATTTCATTTATGTGTTCATGGTCCATTTCGATATTGATTTATTATACTGAAGGAATCACTATTTCAATGGATTCCAGAGGTCCTACAATGGATGGATGGTCCTAAAAATAGTTAACTAACATTGTGAATGTTACAAGGAATCATCATTAAAGTGACCACTACATCAACACTTATGACTCCCTCTATGTTAGAACAATTTTCCCTATGAATGACATCACATAGTCATTCCAACACATTATATAGAGATTATAGAATTTCTACCCCCAGAAAATAATAAAATTCCACAGAAAAATTCACCATTCCTGAGCTTCTCAAACTTATCCCTCACTTTAGTCATAGGATTTATTTTACATCCTACAAAAAACTCATTCGGGTACACTGTATCATGAATGGCCAATTCAATGAATGAAGCTACTTACCAGACCTATCAAATAGTAGTTTAGTTTTATTACACTAGTATTTGTTTTGATCTATGATCTAGGGTCACTTTCATGATCATATTCCCACTACCTCCAACTATCAAATAACAAGAAAGTCTTGAGATGATCATTTAATGCTTCTGACAAAAACTTGCAATATTGAAATGGTGGTGAAATTGGTATCATAAATGATAAACCATCTCAACAACAATGGTAATGGATATGGATATCTCTCTATTAAATCATGGAAGTGCATTAGGTTTCAAAATCATTGAAAGTACTCTTTCTTGAACATTATAGAAGTATTAGGGAAGAAATACCAAAACCATTGATATCAGTCATATTATAATGAAACATAAACATGTCCAAATGTGTATTAGTGTATAGAAATAGTAGGAATGATTATAGTGTTATGGGACCCATGAGATAGCCCAAAACCAAAAATCAACCCAATTCTAAATAATGTCACCACAAACACTATCACCCCATGTTGTCATGGTATACTTGACAATGAAGAAAAACTACCCTTTCATGCTTCATCCTACCTGTACCATCACTGTTCATGCTCAACATACATGATTCCATTTTTCCACCTTGATAAAATGAAAAATAAAACCCCATATCAACATCGTGGCCTTCTGGTTCACATTATAGGGTTGGATTGGTATATAATCCATCATCCATGACCACCCCCAACATTATGAACACCACCACCACTCCATAATGACCATGATCATTCCACCATATCTATTAATGTCAACAAATAAGACATTAATATCCATATTTATGAAGATTTATTTTATTTATGATGTTTACATCATGATTATATCAATATTTTATAGATATATCATCCTAGTGGGACAACTGAGTTTTTTTTGGCTAGAGTACCTATTATAATTTCATCATCGATATTCTATGTAATTTTTAAATGACCTAGTTGGGTAGATATGTGGATAAATGGAAATCATGGAACCATGTGATTTGTTTTCAGGTCATGGTAGTTTATGTCCTCATCTTCCCATGCCACATTTCCCCATTCACCATATGGAAGATAGGAAAATTACACAACTATGTTTTCTCAATCCTCCACTAACACTAAAACTGATATAAAGCCCAAATATATAGGAACAATCGTGAGTGTATCTAGAAATTGGGTTAATAGATTTGGTTGGAACTTTGACCATTCAATCAAAATATGAAAATAATATCACCCAATAAACAAAAATTACATTGCAATATATATTCCATCTACTATATCCAATCATGATGTATCAATTCATATCATATAACATCATTTCATATTATAATTGTATAACTAATCAATCAATTTAGATACATATGATTTACAAGTACATTATATAGTGTGGGAGTAGAATTATTTTTAATCCCGATGAAAAAAATTGGATTTGGGATGTGATAATTGATCAAATCACTCTTAAAATAGAGATTAAATTTCCCCATGATGAACACCCCATTATCTAGATTTGTTACACAATTACCCCTTCTTCTTTTACCACACCACTATGTGTATATGAGAATATTGACAATTTGGTTTTCTATTATGTTATTGTCATGTAATGTTGTGTTATTGAGCATTATATTATCAATTCCCCCATTGTGAAACTACTGAGATGTCTCTTAATTTAAAAATACATTGCCACTCTGACATTGATCTATACCTTGTTTTAGTGAAAAAGTATTATTTTTTTCTTGGTGTGATGGATTCCCCCATCTACCCTTGACCACTGAAGCTATGGATTCCTAGAATATAGTTCGATGGTTATACCACATTAAATTCAATAGACTATATATTTCATGAACAATCAACTAACAATTACAGGTTTCACTTTTACTAGTTTTTTTTAGAAAATAATTTGTAGCTAGTTGGTAATGTTATACTGAATCCTATGACTTGTGCACATGAGAGTAGAAGGAAACCTCATTGGCTTTGTTGTTTGAAACTGATAGTGTTGGTTGTGTGGTATAGACTATCTGATAGGTATTGGGTGAGAATCTCGAGCCAACACATTAATCGAATGTTTTTTCCTCATAGATTAGTGCATATAACATTTTACACTCTACTACATAGTATAAATGTGTTTAGTTGATTTAAATTTATCAATATTACATCACACTTAATGATTGAGGAAGGTGTAGTCCAACAATGAGAGACATCATCAATTGTGACTAGATTACAAATAATCATCTTTTCTAGTAATGAAAAATCTACCATCTAATTATATGATACATGATTGCCCCAATGTTGGAACATATTCTAGAATTTGATAATTATGAAATGTGAGAGAATTTTCTATTCTGTCTAAATGGACTGAATACTCATAAAGGTGGAAATGAAACCCAAAAATGTATAAGTAGAATTTAACGACCTGATATTATTCAACCACTCTGTAAGAAACTAATTTTCCCATCTATACTCAAAATAACCATCAATTCTATTGTTTCAACTGTTTCTAGGAAGGATGATGTTCCACTCACATGCACACCATTCACCTGATGTTGTTGGAATTTCATGAGGTACCACCACAATTACCTTCCATTGATAGTATCTCAGTCATTGATCCATCATTTTAGTATCCAATAATCCATATTCCAATAGTGTAGCATGGATTCAGTACATCCAATCATCTCCATCAACTGTAAAAAAACACACTTCGTACACGGCTCTTGGTTCCCATGATTTTTAATCCAATCATTCTCATTTCTCTTATATTAAATAGAACATGGAATTGGACAGTTAATGGCACAGACAACCTAATCCATTTTATTCAATATCTGATGTTTGGTCCCATACCAAAGGCATAGATGTATACATAGTTTCTTCCATACACTATGTAACAAGTAGCATTCTAATCCCATGACTATCCCATTCTAATTCCACCATCTCCATGCCATCCAAACATATATGACATGTTGAATATCTAACCTATCCAAAAGAAATACCATCTAATAATTTATATTAGTAGGGGTATATTAAATAGAAAACACATCCCCAATCGTATTACTTAGGTAACCATCTTTATCCTTATCAACAACAATTTGATCATGGAGGTGTCAATCATAGAATTTCCTATCTCACACCATCTATATTATGGGAATAGGATACAAACATATTGTCATTTGAGTCATTATCATGGGGTCTTGAGATAGTTACTATAACATACTAACAACACTCTATTTTCATTAGAATTGTGATCATTAATTTTCCAAACCCCATGGTGACTCTTAGTATCATGATTCTCATTTACCCCCCCTACGAACAACATGGATGATTTTTCCCACGTTTTAATAAGTATTGATATGCCTTATAAAACTAACCATACTATACCTATCATTTACCCCAAACTAGAAAATTATAGTTATAATATTTGTATCTCTTTTTAATCCATCTAATCTATGAAACTATTCGCCAACATCGTCTAATAAACTACCATAAAGACCAATCATCTACTTAAACATTCCCTCTTCCCCTATACATTTAATGGACCTCACTAACAAGGGAGTCTCTAATATATAATTTATTATATGTTATATTAATTCTATAGAGATTCAATTTTATATCAATGGTTAAAAACAAAATTTATAAACCTCAATTAATTCTTTAATAATTCCAAAGTATCTACTCATTCTGCACTTTCTCCATATTCTGATTCTCTTATATTAAATGTGAGACAAAAATATAACTTATTCGTATTTTAAATGTTTATAATTTGGTGTGATGGGGAGATTTCGATTAATTTATTTCATATCTCACTAAACATTCAGTAAAAAATTAATATTCATTTCCAAATCAAATCATCCTAGGGATCATAATCTCACTTAGCCATCAATTCCATGATCAACTAGATAGTTGAATTTAGATTAATCAAGATTTTTGAGTGATGAATTTAACAACAATGTATTTTTCTCTATGACAACATAATAATTTTCACACAATTTAGTTTAAATTGGATTTATACCTCCATGATTTCTGTATTGTTGACATTGTTTAACATTAAAATTGTAAATAGATGATGAAGATGTAAAAATTATAGATTTAATAAAGTCCCAATTCAATTCTACATACATGGGTGTAGGAAATCAAAAATACCCTGAGGGGTAACATTATATACACATAATTTATATAGTATGGGTTTTCTAGATCTAGATAAGAATTCATATGAACTACCCCTCTCAGATGAATCCATTAGTCAAATAAAATCAGTCTACCGTTCTACATATACATGTTCACCTAATTATCTACCATCATAAGTGGGAGATGTTACAGGAATAATGTTTTGTACATCAGAAGTGGTAATATATTTTATATTAACAATATTCAGTTTTATATATCTAATAATTGGTTCCCTTTGTCAATGATTAAATAGATATAAGGGAATTATTATCCATTTGAAATCTATATTCCATACACAAGTGCCATACCTAAAATGAGTAGAAGATCATAGATTAAAAATTTTATTTTATGTCATGATTGACCAGTAATATTTGTAAATTATACCATATTCCATGGTGAATTTTGGATAATTTTTAAGTACATCCTCCATTAAATTGATAGAAAAAGTCCATAAATTCCATTTCATTATTTCTAAGACTTTTTTTGAACCTTATCAGGTTGGTTACTACACTACAATCTCTTTATTGTTTTGTGGACATGTGGTTCTATTTTTGTTGATTTTATTCATTCTCCACTTTTTATTGATATTACTTATAACATATTCATAGGGTGGTGTGTAATGGTCAATGCTTAGGGTTTGTGTACAATGTTTTTTTAGCTTAGTATTGAATTATTTCTAAACTATTCCCAATGGAATAATGAAAAATAAAATAAGTAAATGTAATTCTGTAGATACACAATCATAATTAAATAAGATAAATTCATATGATGGAATTGGAATAAGAGGCTCAATTTTTGATTATTTATCTATGATTAACACATTTCTATATAGGGTGAGTTTTTTTACTCTTTAAATGACAATTACTTAATGAATCTTCAAGAAAGGATCTATTTATTCTTGGAAGTGGGCCATGGTCTGATCCAAAACATTTTTCATCGAAATGAAAAAATCTAAAATAGAGTTGATATAAGGGATTTATTTGTGATAAAGTTAATAAACTAGTTAGTGATCACAATGGAACACAACATAAAAGCAATATAACAAGTAGCATCCTTTTCACATGATCCATCTTGAAATAGAGGAATGAAGTTAACAAAATGAATTGTATAATAAGGAATACTCAATGGTATTACCTATATGGATTCACCTAAAACTATATATATATTTTCTATATCATAACACTAACTTTCCCGCATGTGTTTCATTCATCTGAATATGAATCATTTCTTTTATCATGATTGATGATCCACTTTTCAAATATTTTCATCATTATCAAACACCCATGATGCCCTAAGACACATAAACACATTTTTTTTCATCTATGACATGGGTAGTTCTCATATACTAGTACCAATGGTGATGTTCATCAAATGGAATGGGTATCCATATTCAGTTTGAAGGTGTTATTGATTCAACCAAATGGTATCGTCCCACCATTCATAAGTGTGAATTTCAATAAAAAAATTAAAAGAATTTATTATCATCTTACATCAAAAAAATTCATATGATTATAATAATTTATTAAATCAAATAGAGTATTGAATACATACAACATACTAATTTTATCCTCCATTTGGATAAATAATCCAAAAACCTCAATTCAGCAACCAACTA
This sequence comes from Viscum album, assembly GCA_963277665.1. NCBI lineage: Eukaryota > Viridiplantae > Streptophyta > Magnoliopsida > Santalales > Viscaceae > Viscum > Viscum album. The sequence continues at coordinate 909,454,999 of OY728161.1, read as the reverse complement.
TTCACTACATCATATTAACAAGTAGTTTGTTGTTGAAAAAATGAGAGGCATGTTCATCATTGTTGACCATTTTTAATTTTGGGTTTAACTAAAAACAAAAAAATCATGATTCAAATTTATTTTTTATAAAACATAAATATATCCCCTCCCCTTTATATGATTTAATATTTCATATTTTCTTTCTTGTTCCAATAACATGTCGACTATGAAGGATACTAAAAAAGATATAATCGAGCCAATGGAAAAATTTTCAATAATTTCAACATATATTCTCAACTCGACCATGAATCACATTTTATAGGATAAACCTATAAATATTAAGTGTTAAAGTATATTTAGGTACCATTTATATGGGGTAGTGAAACTATGTTTCACTATTTCTATCAAATTTATTTTTTTAAATTCAACCTATATGACTGATTGTTATATCGATCCCACTTCGTAAATTTTATGCCTCTCAATGCAATCATTAATAATTAAAACACACAACATTTTGGGTATTTCATATGGTTTGGTTAAAATACCTACTCTCTGATTCCACTATTTATTTTCCATGGATATATATTTTTAATAAAATGAATGTGATTAGAACCAGGTAATGTATCATTAGCATCTACACTGAGCCCCATAGAGTTCAACTTTGGATTCCCACTAATGATTACAATTTCCCACAAATGATAGAAAATATTGACTGTCACATGAGGATCTTTATACTACATCTCAATATGTCTCTTGTATCCTACATGCTTACACTGGAGTCCCACATGAAGATTCTTATAATTAATAGACACACTGAAAACATACACTAATCTATAGTCAAACAATATATAATATTCTTATATAAACATATGTGGTTGAGCATTATTTTTCCTATGATATTGTACTGATTCATGGGCTTGTTACTTATTGTATTCATGATTTTAGACTCTTGATCAGATAGAATGTATTCATCTTCTAGAACTTGTTATAGTACTTCATCTGTTTCCGTGACCCCTACTATTTTTCAAATGGTCACACTTGCAAGACAACTCCAACAACATGTATCAAACACAATTATTCAAGAGTTCCATCGAAATGGTAGAATCAAAACTCCAGAAGATGCTTGTGGGATTCCAAAAACGAGTCATCCGGTGAGTCCACATCCCTCAACGAATGATTCTGAAAAAACCATGCCCCCCATCTCCATGACCAATAGCTTCGGGATACTATTCAAGGATAATTACAACTTCTCTACCTATAAAAGGATGTTTAGGGGTTCAGATTCAGCTTCCCCGTGGATAACCCACTACCAAGGAGGGCACATGCTAATCACTGTTTCTAGAATCACAGTACTCGTTGCTATCAACATCTTGTTGAGTGTACCTCTGTACAGACACCACCTTGGAAACCCATGCACAAGCCCCATTTAGGAATACTCGTCATCAAATGATGAAATAGTATTCCTAGTAAAGGGATAATACTCCCACTCATACTAATAGTTTCCACCAGCATTTGCTGGCACTGACTAGTTTGTAGGCTCATATATTTACACGCTCAGAATAAGCATGTGGACATATTCCCGCATCAAACATGGGGGAGGCTCATACTCCCACCCACATGCATGATTCCCATCGACATATTCCACTGGAAAAAGGAGGATATATGTGGTATCACATCTCCACATCAATAGAATATATCTGTCTTTAGGTTATAAAGATGTAAAACATGCCGACTTATATCCCCACCCACACATTTTTGAATAGACAATACATTTTAACAATAGATGAATAACTCCACTGACATATTCCAAAACAATTTCTTATCAAGGGATAAGAACATAATCTTATATCTATAGCCAAGTTGACTCAACACTCTAATCAACAAGATCAAGAGGTTGTCCAAGATAGATCCCACATTCCTGCATCTCCTAGGGAGGATAACCGACACATATGAATGAGGGGAGAGGAATCATAATTTTCACATAATCCCATTCCAACACAGAACCACCATGTGAGAGAGTAGCATGCCTCGGGAAATGATAGAATTATTATCAAATAAATCATGTGGCATAATCTGTGGGACCAAGATTGAAACCATATGCATGTTCTAGCTGAAGCTTGCTAGGTGTGAGTGGCCCAAGCCTGTAGAAATGCTCATGTTCTGGTAAGTTATTCTACTGGTAATGCTCTAGTATATCATTCAATAAATGTTCATATTCTTAAATCCACTAATGATAGCTTACGCAGAAGACATTTCAAGGAAATACATGATGAGGATCACACTCTTTCTTTCATTTTGGTGATCTATCAGAATATTAAAAAAGGGAATTCATATTCATAGTAGGTGTATACTCGTGATCCTAAAGGGGGAAAATATGTGAGAGGGGAACATGCAATGGGGAAGTCTCATACTTCTACCAACAAAGACCTGTGTCATAAAACAAAGGCTCATGATCGGGCTCATACCCCCGTATTGACATAGCCTCACCTTGTGAGAGTGGTTCATGCATAACGAAATGATCATATCCCTATCAAAAATGAGGAATCTTATCATCATATTTTGAAATCTCCCCATTAGTGGTGTTATAATTCCACAACAGTATGAGGCTGTATAAAAATTCCATAAATTGACGTACATTAGGCCCATACCCCTACATATCCTTGAAAGGTAGGTCTGTATAGTCGGTCCACGACACATAACATGAAAACTATTTCTAACATGATCAACTCTAGTGTCATTGAGGTTGTTCGGGTCACAATCTCACCACCACAAGGTTCCATCAACTCTTTTATCGAAGTACAAGTAAGAGAAATTCATTGCGATGATAGTCCTATTTGTTGTAATGTGGACATAGATTTTAGGGACTCTACTATTGACCTAATCCAGGGTTAACATCCCCATGATGATACCTCCCATGGGAATGGTTGGTCTCTATTTTTCGAGAAACGTCTTTTTAAAGAGTGTGACTAGAACCTAACACCATTGTATAAAGAGATTTTTGAAACACCATGGTCAACTGTATAAAGTTTCCCATTAGTATCCAATAACAATCCACTCCCTCTTGCATGATACCATTAGAGTCATATTATATGGTATGATCAGATGGGGGTGTTTATGTATGACGAAGAGGAGAGAAACATTGACATATGGTGAGAGTTAACCAGAAACAACCTCCCCAACATGTTATGGACCCTCTCTACTTCTAGAAATGAGATCCTCGATGAGATATAAAAGGATAAATTCCTTGTCTAAGCCATAATATGTGGGATACTCATTATTTACTGAAGGATTGACATCTACCATATCTAGGATTTGAGTGTCAACATTTGACCATCAGGATACTCTATTGGAAACTCAGACTAGTTGTTATCTCTATGGCTCGGGATCAAAAACAATAAAATCACAGTTCAAATTTGCAACACACTTGCCTCCATTACATCATGACACATCAGTAGTTGATCTATGAATCCACATCAAACATCTGAATTAGAGGATGGGGAAAACATGTAGTGTCACAATTATCCACTCAATTGGAACTACATACCCCCTCATGCACAGACTCCTACAATGTAATATCCTCTGGTGATTTTTCAGTGTTGGGAAATGCTCGGTGTAGTTGTTTTCTACAAAAAAATTCCCTTGATCCCACATAAAATAGACATCATAGATGTGGGGAGAGGATAACAAGAATGACTTAAAACTGGTCCCCTAATGATAATAGAAGGATGTTTGGAACTGTATATTGAAGTTATGATTCTTGATATAACTACTCGCAAGGAATGATCCTTGTCTTGGGCTTTCATCATACCCATTTATCAGACAATAACAACTATGAAACTTCACAGAGATCGTAGTAACAACTACAACAATGGTTGTCAAATAATATACATGGCCCTATAGACTAGGAGGACATTTTCCACTGCCTCCATCCCTCAGGTCCTCAGTTACTGAAAAAATGTAGGATGTGCATGCTAAAGTCCTAGATAATCCACAACTCATTGGGCTGGTAGAATTTATATCTTAGTCTTTATCTCTATATCAATCATCACCTAAAAAGTAATAGGTGACATCAGCAGAGATTCCATTTTCACCGGAATACCAATAGTCTGGGGACAACTACATCATAATTTCTAATGACACCCCCTGATAAACCCCTGCCCACTAGGATGGGGAAATTTTTTGGCATCATCATCACCACATAGTGTATTAGTATTCTATAGTTTAGCAGAAAGTGATCAAAAGTTTCTATCCTAATCGTTCATTTTGCCACAATAAAACCCACTATTGGTTGGTACTTATTCGGAAACCCCGACTAGAAATTTGGACAAGGTTATAGTTTGTAACCCAAGGTGAGAGGAGCCTATGGTGTGATCAATTAGCCCCCACTAGGGTGGCCAGCCAAAATGTCTCAATAAGAGGAAGGTTTTGAATAATGACCCCTGTGACAGCCTTATAGAACCAGCTTAACATGTTGAAAGAAATGGAAGACTACAATTTCTGGATATTCCTATGTTATTTTGTTCATTGATACCATGGTGCAAATGGATCAAGATCCCGACCCAAAGGGTTGTAACAGGGAAGACATACCCCAAACTATAGTAGAATTTGATGCACTAAAAGAGTTTGTGTTAACCCTGAATCAATGAAGGCTCTGGAGTTTTTCAACACCAAATAATGAGTAGCCACATCCTCGGTGGAATATCTCTAAATATAATGTGAAAGAATAGACAAACTCAATGATTCCATATTCGGAAGAGAAATTGCAACAATATGAGAGATAAGTATGAGATCTCCTATAACAATATATGGAGTTACTCATGATAAATATTCACGTAGGGTATCATCTCAAGTGAGATGTGAATATTCTCCCTCATATGGTTGATCTGCCAACTACATCATCATATAAATATAAAATTGGATCTAGGCCTAGAAATCCCATCAATAAAAATGAAGAATCTAGGAATGACCGGCACTCCCCCCCCCGGTCGTGGTGACAACCTATCCCTCTCTAGGGTAACTCCTCAGTCATAAGAAAAATAGAGGATAAATGGGAGATGAATGTGGGACCAATTGTCAACACCCACTAACTCCTTATGGATGGTAAGTGGCTCAAACAATGTTGACTCCATATTTACTCACTACCATTGAATCCATGGATACTCATATGGAAGTGCTGGAAGGGTAACACATGCAAGTACAACCACAAAATAATCCATATCCTGAATGGGATGATGATAACCCACATCCACCCAACTATGAAAATCATACCTTTTCCACCATCACTAGTGTAGGAGATCTGGTGCAGCATCTCACAAACATTAGGCATTGATGTGGGCCTATGATGAGCCCTCAGGATCAGTAGGAGGTGACCAAACTGAGGAGTTTTGTTTTGACATTTACTGGGTAGTGTTTGTCTTGAATAAAAGTCTACCAACATGATCTATCACATGATGGGAAGACATTGCGATTAGTTCCTTTACAAATTTAGTTCAACACTAAGGAATAAGATGATCATTGAACTAATGAACTGAATGCATCATGAGAATGAAAGGGCGTTTGACTTCATTCCAAGGTGGAAGGTTTTGACCTATTCACTCTGCATCCCTCTATCATAGGTACAATAGTTGTTACTCTTGCAGAAAATATCAGGGATGAGCTGCAGACATGCTTAATACCAATGACATTTCTAGGTCGAGTTAATGAGTTTTTAAAAACAACTCTTCATCTTGAATAAGCCTTTCAAAATACCCGATCGAAGTCTCTTCCATGGCCCACATCATAAGGAAGGATCCTGGAATTTAAGAAGATGCAGTTTCCAACATCAAACCCACAACTGTCCAAGCACATAGGCAAGCTATGAACCACCCAACACCTACTAATGACTGATGGAAGCTATAGAATCACTCTCGACCAGAAGCACATCAAAACGATGGTATCCTAGGATTTCCTTGACGAAATAAAAATGTTTTACTCCTTCAAAAATGAGCACGTCCTTGGCTGCTTCTTGGAATTCGTGAGAAAAAAACTATTCACTCATCCATAGCCCAAGAATCATGATGAAGTCCGCCTCACCGATCATCCCAATTACATCCCTTCCCATATAATACTGGGTCAAAATAACTATAACCATTATGTCTTTATGTACGTCCTATATGGCATGGTCAACTCTTGATAGTTGACATTAGAAAGTTCTCGAGAAAAAAAGTGTCTTGCATAACTATTGCTTCATCAAAGGAAGATAATGGATGGAAGAAATTTTCTACCATGCGAGAAAAGAAGTTTGATAGCTATATGACTCATAAAATAGTTGATCAAGCCCACGATTCCATGAGGACACAATTTATCAAACACACATAATATCCACAAAAATTATAGGATAAGTATGATGTACCTCCAAAAGGTGGGCATGACCATCTGAATTAAGAATAAATAGAAGTAGAAGAGTCATATTTTACTCCCAAGCAGACTCTTACACATGTATATTTCATCCCTATATCATATGCAACATGGGAACTACCCTTCAAAAAAATTATCCTCAATAGGAAATGATCTCATATTTTTTAAACATGATACAATTGACGAACCCCTTCTCAGATGATGATTACATCCCTAAATATGGTTTTCCCACATATAACAAGGGAACAAGAGTCCACATGCACCGAACCCTAGGATACATGGGACATCACAAAATATGTCTAGATTATATATCATACAAATATCCGCACATAAGTCACATATAAATCCAATACTTTGGGAAAGAACATTAATAGGATAAAAGGAACATGGGAGGTACCTCAGAGCCATCCATTAGTCACCCACACCTTATTTTCTTGCTTAAAAGCTTAATGGATGTTGAACATGATCAACCTAGAAAATATGGACAACTGACACAACCTATTCCATTAGTGGATGATACCCCATCAAACTCCATTAAAAACTAGGGTCTATTAACCAAAACGAATGTACCTTCTGAGCCGAATTACCTAGAGCATCCCCATATCGGGTAGTGGAAAGATTTATTACAAATGTATGAGGTTCTGAACTAGTTACTATGATCCAATCCAGTCTCTCAATCCTTGATGTGCTTTTCCCGTTGGGAAAATTCACCGAGGCACTTGTTGAAGCCCTTAGAAGCTCAATAGAATTTGAAAAAGAAGTTTTCATGGCCATGTTCTATTGAGTGGATACTATGTACTTAGGATATTATGTCTCTATATTATTCATTGATCAAGATCATTATGAGGCCATCTAGAAACACATTTGACCCTTCTACATATCAAAAAAATTAATAATGTAAACTACCAAAGGGATTTAATCAATAATGGATCCAGGATCAATCTCATCCTGGCTAGAACCCTCCTTCAATTGGATTATGGTAAAGGTGAAATATACCCAACATAGCTACCCATATAAGTGTATGATAAGAGTGAGAAAAGGCCCTTTTTAATGATTAATCAAGAGAGCCAATTTTTGGATCTCACAAATAATGTTGAGTTCATGGTCATCCATCCAAACAACATATAATATTTATTTCGTGGAAGTCCCTAGCTCCCTAGTGACTTGGAAATACCAATAAAATTCCATCATTGTTTTATGTACTCCATCAATGGAAAGGTTGGAATACTTCATGTTGACAGTGAACCATCCATGACATGAGGGGAAATATATATTGAAGCATACATCTACAACAAGGGGGGGAAACTAATAACGAAGGATGAAGTTATATAGGTTGTTTATCCTAATAGTTTAGGGACCTACCTTTTAAATACCTAATAAATTAATGATAAGGAATACATTCTAACATTAAATATGGTCAAAATAGAAAACCCAGTCCTAGATGTCTAGGCCTCTACAATCCTCAGTGACAATCATATTCTAAATCTCTCTTCCACAAATCAGTTAAATAAGAGAAAAATAAGAAATAGAAGAAAATGAGGGTGATCTTTAGAAATTCCCCTCCAGGTTTTTAGGAAGGGGTTTCCACCACCATTGATGTGCTCTGACCAATATACAAGGGGAAAGAACATGACCTTAATAATACTTTGATTAGTCTCTCCATGCCTTTTAAATAGTTGAAAATTTATATCTTATTCTTTAACTAACACAGATATTTTTTTCCTAGGACTATACAAGAATTCCCTAGATGAATTAAAATGTGGCTATACACCATCTCATACTACCCCAAATCATCGAGGCTTTAAGAATATGGATAAGAGAATGCACTCCTCTCATTCTAAAAATGTGGTGCCAGATGTCAAACAATTTATCAATAATTTTTTTTTCTGAGAGGTGAAATTCTATAAATGGATTCCCAACATCATCCCTTACATGAAAATTAAAGGGAATAGTAGGGTTTTCATTTATTTTAGAGTCCTTAATCAGAATTTCATTAAGTAAGACATCCCATTACCGATTAGTGAACTCTTGATCGATGAAAATACAATATTACGTGCCCTTTCCATCATATATTGGTACTCAGGGTATAATCAGATCAAAATGGCCCACATGGATGAAGAAAACCTCTCATGAAATGTTCCCCAATGAATTTTATTCTACAAGGTCATGGTCTTTATATTAAATAATGTTGGCGACCCATATTAGCATGCAATGTATCACATCATAAATCCATTATTTGGATGAATAACTCAGTTGAATCTTGAATAACTGGTAATAAAATCCATAAAACGATGTGATCACTTCATGGATCATTCATAAATATTCAAAAATATACAAGAAAATAGTCGAAATATGAATTTGAAAAAGTTTTCTTTTGGGTTACGATCAGGTTGAATTCCCCAGTTTTTTGTTACAGCACTATAGTATTGAGGTGGACCCAAGGAATAATGGTTCTATCCTAATAATGTCGCGCCTAGAAATATGAATGAACTAAGGGGATATTAGGGAACCACTCCTACATTTGGAGATTCATATCCAACATGCATGGAAAATACATCCCCTTCATGAGGCCATTGAATAAGGGGGTCTTCTACTAATGGGATGATGAGTGTCCAAAATATTTCGAAAATATCTAGTTCTATCGGAAAAACCCACCATTTTTCATACCTTATGTGGATTTGAGGCCAATCATCTAATATGCGGATACCATGAAACACTCAACTGGAACCCTCTTTTGATACAATAATGATGAGGGAAGTGATAATATTCATCACTACCTCAGTTGAACCATGCGGGGCATCAAGAACAGAAATTCTGATGTGGAAAATAATTGGCTTTCACTCATCTTCACAATGAAAAATTTGAGGCATTACCTATATCAAAATGATTCCCACCTACTCTCATGTATCGACCGTCTATATTGATCATTGGACACCAATGTTGACTGAAGTATTGGCTATATGACTAGTCATTCTACAGTAATACCACATCCAGTTCATATCCTAGATATCTGTAAAAGGGAATGATCTAGCTGAATTCTTGGTAGAAAATCCCACTCAATAAAATAAACTGGAGAACAACAAACTCTTAGATGAAGAGGTATTTAATTCCCATGACTCTAAATGAATGTGGGATATGTATTTTTATAGTGCCTCCTGTAGTCATTCCACCACAATAATGGAGATACAGCAGCTCAATAGGGCTGGTCCTATGGTTTATATTTTTCTCTCCCGAAAAATATAGTCTTCCATACTCATTCTCATTGGCCGAAGTCTAGAACAACAATGTGGATGAATACCAAGACCTCAGCGCTGGGTTGCAACTAGCTGTACATCTTTAAATATCCTACTGCAACAACAATGGGGACATGGAAAATGTGATAAATCAGATCAAATGAGAATATTTGATCAATAATGGAGAACTATCCCCATTTAATGGATATTTCAGGGGACTAATGGAAGAGTTCCCTATTGAGACCACATTTCAAAATACACCTCCATCACAAAATGTTCATTTTGATGCACTGGCTGATGTAGTAACCATCTAGGAAGACCAAGATCAGCATAAATCAATTATCCTCTTATTAAATCAATGTATAGTCTCATTGATATTAGTATGTGATATGAAGAAGATCAATCAGGTCATCACCAACCTATAATATGATGAACCATCGAATTCCACTTGGTGGATGGATCCCATAATAAGCTATCTATGCGATGGAATTGTCTCAGTGGATTGTGCTGGAAATGAACAGATCTGCATATGGGAAGTAAACTTCAACTTGAAGGATGGACAATATGATTATAAAATCATATACATTCTTGGTTTTGAAGGAAATATCCTCAAGTGCATAGGATAAGGATAGATCTTCATTATTACAGAAGAGGATTAGGTAGGCTCCTATGGAAGCCACCACTCTGAATGCAAGCTCTCCCACCAGATCATATGGGTGGGGTGATTCAAGAAAAATTAATAAAATACTGTGTGGAATTCAATAGAAAATTTCATCCATTCCAGATTCACGAAAACATCATCCATCAACCCCATGAAGTACTACATAAATCCAAATATTCTTGGACATTCACCATTTGGGGGGATGGATGTTGTGGGATTATATCCCCCAACCACTGCAATGTAGTTCATGCACATTATTTCAACCACAGACTATATATCCAAATGGGATAATTTAATACCCCTCAAGAAAGTCAGAATGAAGAATATCATAGACCTTATAAAGTCCCATGTCATCACTGGGTTCGAAGTACCTTACATGATATTGATTGAAAACAGTGCCAACTTATGTTATTTAGTGTTTTAGAATCAATACTAGGAGTATAACATTGAATCCAATCATGTATTTCTCTATCATTAAATGAAAAATGGAATGATAGAGATCTTAAATAAGTCCCTATCAAACATACGCCTAAATATGGTGAACTAGAATAAGATGTATTGGCTAGAAAAATACATCGATGATTTATGGGCCAACCATATCACCACACATACTTATACACAAGTGACACCATACTCAATAATGTATGATAGTGATGAAGTTCAACTGATATAGGTCATGAATCCCTCACTCTGAATATCAATTTGTGTTAAACTATCATACGATTAACATGCCCAAAATAACTAGATGAGTTGGAGCAGCTTGATGAGAAGAGGTTGCGCACACTGCACAACCTAGACATCCACAAGAACATAATAGCATGATCCTAAAATAAAAAGGATCAGCTCATTTCATTAATAAATGGAGAACTAGTGATATATCTCATATCCCCGATGATATAAAGAAATAATCCACCTATGATGGAACCCAAGTTGGTGTGAACATACCTCATAAATAAAGTATATCATAATGGAGCCTATTTTCTGGCCAACATGGATGGGGAGCGTGTCACACCACAAAATAATTTAATATTTATCAATAAATACAAAAAATCATATCTAAAAATAAGGAATCAATGAGATTTTTATGTCCCAAAATTTTTCAAGTTGAATTACGATAAACAGCATGGATTTTTTTGACAATACAATAAACTATGTAGGAACATCCTCACATTATTATGTCAAACAACATGGTCTCTCTAGAACTATATGAAACATGATTTTCATTTTAGTGAGATATATAGGGACACCTTAATCCTATATAATGGTCCACCCACCACACAAAATAAATACTCATATCCTATCCTCTATGCCTCTGAATACTGGAATGGAGCCTTATGAATCCTTGTTTTTCACACCGAGCATAGCTCACATAATCATAGAAATTTTGGTAAGAGTTTCCCAACAAAAAATAGGGCATGAAGGCTTATGGTGATCTCGTTATTATCCTAAATACAGGGAGGTAAATGATATTCCATGATTCCTCACTGCATGATGTTAAACATCAAGGTCTGTGTACTCTACACAACATGAAACTGTATGATAGGAACACCACCATTGATGTCGGTCAACTACCACACCATCATCAAAATAACAATGTATGGGTTTATTACAATTTTTAGGGGAAACATAGTCAATCCATAACACCTACATCTAGTCCCAACAATAGGATTATCATCCTATCATGTCAGAGTACCTTCATACTTACTGCATGATAGGAAATTTACCGGCAATTCATCCTTTCCACTTAACGTTAAACTGCACGGTTCTTCTTGAAATATTCATGTCTTGATTACATCCCTTAAGGGATCTATATGAATTACCATTCATTTACTCCTCAGGTCCAACCCCAGGTACTGCAAAACCTTCCTTCATTTGGTCTTCTTGGCCTAATCCTCTTTGAAGGATATATGGTGTCGTGTAAATCTCATTGGTCTTCATTCTTGTTAGTTTTTCTTTATCATACAATACGCATACCCTTCAAGACCTCATCCCACACCATCTTCCTTATTGTACAATGTTATGATACAACTATTTCTATGAACTATGTTTAGAATGATTCTTAATCCAATGAGATACATATTGATGCCTAGATATCCAATCATAGGCCTAGATGTAACTATCAATATGAGATAATTCCCACCACTACATATGGCCCCAGAATGTGTAGAGTACCTCATTTTCTGAGAACTACATGGATATTGTTTCCAACAAAAATTGGGATAAGTATGAAACCATTCTAGGATTCATCTGTGATGTTTCATGGAACGTATTTATTCCATCAACTTCATGTTGGTTCTCCCTCAACCTTTCCGCATGATGTTAGACTACAAGGAATATCTTCAACCATACCACATGATGTTAAACTAAATATAATTCTACGAACTATATATAGCATGATTCATGTCATTAGAGGATATGTAGTGATGCATAGTCCCCTAATTCTTGGCACAACCATAGGATTATCTTCCTTTCACAATGGGGGATCCTTCTTCCGTACCGTGTGATGTTAGATTACATGTAAATACGTCCTAAACATAGGATGTTAAACTTCATAGATTTCTCAGAACTATGTATGGATATATTCTCATCTTCATGTGGAATGTAGTGATCCCCATACCCTTTTCATTTGCCCAACCATGGGTGTAATTTTCATTGGTCCTGTTGGGTTGATTTCTCTTATAAGGATGTGGGGTGTGGCTAATACCTCTTTGGTCGTCATTCAAATTAGGTTTCTTCAAGGAACCACATTTGGTATCTCCATAAATGAAATAATATTATGATCTGAATCACATGATCCTAAAATACATTCATATATCCCTGAAACACATCATTTAGTTGTATTGTATCTTCCTTAACACATGACGTTTAAAAACAATAATGCAAGTCCTTTACACATGATGTTAAACTGCATGGCCCTTCTAGAACTACATGATTCTTGATTATCACCCCCATGAGATACGTATTGACTCCCATGTTCTCATCCTTCATCCCATCCACAACATGACCACCTTTTGTGTCTGTTCTCGCATCCTTTCCAAATGATGTTAAACTACACAAATATTAATGACCCCACTCCATGATGATAAACTGTGCAGGCCATCATATATCTCCCTTCTTTATCAAAGGACCACAAGAGAATTGACCCATCCAACCAATGGATAGAGTGCTCCAATTAACTTATCATGAACCTCAATTGATATTCCAAACAACATAGATAAAGCATATTGGGTATCCTAAAACCTTTAATTTCCATAAAAACGTAAAGATAAATCCTCATAATGCCATGTTATTGATGCGAGGGCTTAGTTCCAATAACCGGAGACATATTGGCCTGGCCTAAAAGGATTTATGATTATTGTTATCCTGACATCACCAAGGTGGAACCCATCACCCCATTATTCTATAGGTTATCCTTAGAATGATAATCCCATATAAACACACAAGACCTAAGAACATTGATACATTATTTATGAGATATCCACCACCTGATCAAAAGGATGCTTGTGTACTCTTGAAATAGAGGTTCATAATGATCCTCTAATGTGACCTCCCAATACTAAGCCCATGTGGAATGTATTTAAACTACCCAAAACATGGTCATATCTATATGAACTTAATCTATTGCACATAATGGTCCAAATTACATGAAACTAAACTGCTAATGATAGAGTCACAAAACACATCAGATCAAAATCCTGGAATGGGAGACCATTGAAAAAGTGGAGTAATCGCCTGCTAAACATCTCATATCTTGATATTAGGTAAAAATTAAGACATAATTAAATAAGGAATATTGATCATATGGTATAATCTATATCCCTCGAAAAAACCATGCAATGCTCGTTGGACACCCTATCCTAGGAAAAAATTATAGCAATGATTTTTCACATCTCCTCACTGTGAGATTGTGGTTGACATGTTTTGGGAAAAAATTTAGGGTACTGAAACCCTCCATGTATTTTACACTTTCCACTTAACACACTTATTGAATTGAGGTGTCTTGAAGCACCTAAACCTTCTATATCTCTTGTAATGGATGTCCGGCCTCAAGGTCCCATTGCTTGGATATGCATACCTACCCCTAGATCTTACATATGTTCCAATACTTTTAAACCAAATGCACTACTCTGAAAAAGGAAATTCTGATCCTCATAAGCATTGGCATCATCAAAGAATCACTTAACATCTCATTATATCTAAACCAATTCATATATGTCTGTACCATATCATAATCTAAACTTGAACACCTAGGGTTATAAGTTATGGACTTCATATCAGACTAACTAACATGATCTAATGTCCTCGGTGTTGAATCATGATGTTTTTACCCCTTCTCAAAGATGAAATGCGACCCTTCACTCATGAACTTTTTGTTATCCAATACCTCATCATTATAAACAACAAGGAATATGTATCATGTTGTAGAATTAAGATATATGTTTCCCTAAGGTGCCAGAACCCTTCCTGGATTTCCGCCCTTCCATACCCAACTTCATCATCTGGATGTTAGGGCATCCATAAATATTTTTTTCCCCTGGAAATGAATATATATATCTCCAAATGGATATTTTATTGATTCAATGGATCATACCAAATTAAGGAAAAAAACTTGTCCCGACATAAAGGGCATCCTTATATTTCTGAGCCTCGAAGATATCATGGTGGTACATGACATCCCATAGTGTTATGGGACATACCCATCATGTCTCCCCAATTCCATATCACCCGACTCAGACTTTTATATTGTGACTTACATCACCCAAATTCCAACTTTACAGGAAGTCCTAGATTCCATTTTTTCTACCCTCAAAAATATTCACCACATGAATCCTATATTTACCTTGGAGAAGAGTCTATATTGCCATAGCCTATCCATTTTACTGATGGACAAATGACATAACCTTCTAGGTAAAATTATCACCCCTTTACATAAAATGATCTCATATCCTTATGATCTTGATTAGTACCATGGTTGAAATCAACACCCCGTAGTGATTTGATTTATTTATAGCCTACTAACCATGTATTTCATCAATGTATCAGCTAAATGACCCTAAAATATTGTAATATATGGTCCGATTTAAAAGACCCTAATATAATGAAATGGAAGGGCTAACCAGAAAGACTGTAAACTAAAGTAATATATGTTCCAAGCAAAAAACCCCTAACTAAATTAACAAAAGGTCTAAGATAAAATACTCTAAACTGAAGTAATATAATGATAGATCTAAAAGACCCTAAAATAAATCAATATAAGGTCTAATATAAATTATCCTAAACTAAATCATGTGATGGTTATCTTGAGGATCACTATATAGACCTAACACATGTGAGATGATCTCCATATATGTTTGAAGAACTCATCCTTCAGGACCCATGATCTGGGTTCAGGGTGACTTCTTCTGACAATGTAGCGGCAAGAGTGCTCTAGAGAAGGAGGTTGCCAATGGAAAGACATTTCCTCCACACCCATATATATATATATATATATATATATATATGCAGTTCACATAATACCAAAAAAATGCATGATAAACCTTATGTATCCCACGAGAATGGGTATGTGACACCACCAAGGACACTAGTAGGCATTTTCATTTCCTCAAGACCGAGTCCTTGTCCCCTAAGACATCTCTCTTGACTGGGGTAATTTTTTGACACCTACCGAATAGGCTTTAACAAAAGTACAATGGAAGAAACATTCGAACGTGGATATTGTTTTCCCCATGAGATAAAGTAACGATATGATGGTTAAAGACTCATAATTGAGTGACCACAACATGGTCACAAGAAGTCTCCAAGCAAGGCCCATAACCCATGGAACGTCTAGTGGATCTCTCCTTAATGGACACCCTTGTTCACCAGGGGCCAAAATGCAACAACTGGATTAGAATCCCCTAAGCCGCATGGGTTTTCAATGGATGGCACCGTAAAAACAATCTAGAGTCCTTTGAAAACAAAAAGCTGAAATATTTCAAGAGACCCCAATTGTCACACAACAAATCATCATTGTGATGAATAAAATCCATAGATGATACCCAAAACATCTAATGAGACCTATCAACCTTTATCATGAAGAACAAAAGAGGTATCTAGGAGTAGGGGACATTGGATCATTGTTATTGAAGGACATGGGGTGAATTCCTGAAGACATGTGACACACCATGACCTATCTGGTGTGCCACGGAAATCCCCTTCGTCTCATCAGCCATGCCATGTGGAATGTCCCGAAAAAATAAATGACGTTCTAATGACAGAATCAGGGTTTTTTCCACACTATATGTGCACCTTAATTTTAACCCCATTAGTTACAAAACGAAGTAACAAATAATAGATATTACTTGAGAAATATCACATACCTCCATACCATTGTCACATTAAACAAAGGGGGTCAAAAGGGTGGAGGAGAGTATTGTATTTTGTAATGGAAGGATATGCGACTTGTGCCTCAAGTGATCTGTGAGACACTATAAGACATCAATATCATGATGACCTCACCAAACAAAGCCCCTTTTTCTTTGCATACTGATCACTCAGAAGCCCACACGTTCATCCAAACTACTCTATGGTGCTCTATAGTTAGATGTACATACATTTTTCCTACATGTTCTCACAATATCCATATGCCCCAGATTGGACAACTGAGGCATCAAAAAAAATATGGCATAAATCCCAGACATTGTTCATGAAATCTAGCATGAACACATACCATTGTGAAAAAATTAAGGATGTAGAAAACAGGGAAGAGAGTGGGTTCTATGGTCACTGAATGACATACATCACACCCCTAAATGCTTACATAGCACTATGTTCCCTCTATGAAATCCCTACCACTCCTATAATAAGACCTATGTCTCAAGGACATGTCTATAAAATTTACACACACCATTTGGCCCACACTGGTCATGCGACGCGTCTCCAAAAAATTGAATAAGAACCCTCAATTCTATATAAACAATCTCACGTTACCCTCGAACATCATCACATAAAATGAGGATATAGTAAAAGAGAAGAAGATCATGGTTTATGGTTTCCATAGGGAATGCAATGCACCGAACACACTCTCGATGTGGTCCCACGAGACACTGAGACAATCCATCCAAGGAGTTGCAGATGCATGCCATCATTCATTTGGATCAGACAATGACCCAATGGACATGAATACATGACTTTATGGAAGTATATAGAAGCAAAAATCTTCAATATTATTCATAAATATGATAAAGGATGTATGGAATTGTGGTCACAGAAAATCAGGCTACGCCCTTGATGTTGTCTACTATAGAGACTCACGAAACCATGTAACTCCAGACCCAATATCAAATACATCATAAAAACATGCCATATTTCCCTATAGAAACTGCTGAGTACATGGATGTATCTACCTATAAATTCACTACACCAACTCAAAAAAGGTTTAGGATGGTTGGTTTGTTGGTTGGTTGATCGTACAATAGAAGTTTGGACCCAGAACGCTGCTAATCACATCAGCACTCAGACTACATGATTTTGCATAGAACCGATCATTTGATCGGTATATTTTCTTCTAAGAAAGACACTAGTGGAATTCTTGAGCAGTCATGTGCCATGAATAAATACCTCCATGTGTTTAATGAAATATCCTGTGAAGTACATACGATAGGACAAGAGATGAAAATATTACTTGTCCACCTGATCACAAGAGACCCAAAAGAATAACACTAAAGAAAACCAAGGCACTCGCCACATAAGGGAAAACAATTATTAAATGTTGAAACCCCAAGTAGAATATATTATTATAGACCATTGTGTGATTTGTATGTGTCAATAAACAATATGCGAAGGTACCCTACCGCGCAACCCAAACCCCACGACATCCCTTAGACATGTCCTATAGGATATGAAAAATTCTCTGGACATGTATGGAAAAGTCTTGAAAACCCTTCAAAAACACAAATTGGATCCTAAGAACCCTTTGGGTTTCTCACACCATACTAGTGACAACCTCGGGATGCACTGCCTGACTCATATAATGATTCCCACTCATGTTATTCAAGTCTCAGTCACACATATGGACCTAAAAATATGGCACTCATGATGTACCATATTGAAATGTGTGTCGAGTCCCAAGATGTCTCCTAGTAGTGTCATCCATGAAATACGACGACCTTTGGAAATGTACGCATGGTCCCATGATGTCTGTTAAATGTGTCATCCAAGACATGTGATACACTCCCGATATGTCGGCCCAGACCCATGGTTTTCCCCAGAGGTGTCTTCCAAGACACATAACAGCCCAATAAATTATAATAACATGACTCTCATGAAAACCTCCACTATTTTTTATCCTGTTCACGATATGAACTCCAGGGAATTCCAACTAGATCATGCGAAACCTTCAATATAAAAGACCTTGTTCACCAAGGCATCCATGGTGTGTAAACCCCAAGATCACCATGAGAACAATGAGGACACTGATGACTTCCATACATGGGATATGTAGGATGCCTCCATAATGGTATGAGATTCATATTAAACACTCCAATGTATTACCCTATATGTAGATCTTATATCCATATACCATGTGTATGATCATGCACCCCCCTTGTTTCTCACAACAATCCAAGATTACATAGAAACAGGGGCCCACAATGAACTCCCCATTAGTCATTAAACACCTATAGGAGAACTATGATGACATGGTTTCCAACCATAGATAGGATACATAGAACATATCTTCAAAGGCTAATGTTCAGAATCAAACACTCTGAGGACTTACCCAATGCACAAATCCTATATCCAAATTCCATGATGCTAATCATCCAGACCCTTGTTTATCATAATGATAATGGCTCACGTGGGATTAGGGGGATGAAAATAACACCACATTTGGTATAATTAACCTAAGAGAATAATGAGGAATATGATACCCACCCTAGCTGGGATTTGTATGACTCCTCTTTAAAGGCCTGAGATCCGATTCAAACATTTCTTGGACTACCACAATACATAGTTCACATATCCATACCCCATGATTTTGATCATGCTCTCCCCTTGTTTATCATTAGGATAATGGCTCGCATGGTCTGATAGTGGTAGAACGAACACCACATTTGTCATTAAAAACCTATAATTTAACTAAGAGGATATTTATTCCAATAATAACATGGATATGCAGTATTCCAACTTAATGGCCTGAGCTCTATATCAGGACTACCTCAACATGCAGTTCCTATATCCATATGACATGAGGCCTATCATAGAACCCCCACTAATATCTCTCTACATGAATAGATCATGTAATCTTTGGGGGATGAAATTAAAACCTCATTAGGTATAAATTTTCTATCTTTTTATAGTCATTAATACATGGAAATAAACTACGTGGAATAACTGAACTAAATAGTTTTTGATTATTCTAATAACCAGGATACATAGCATGCCTTATAATGGATCAATCCCATCATCGGGATATAAGATTTCTCTATAAAATTGAGAATTTCTGGAATCACTTTGTCGTATGGTTTCAGCATATAAGTGATCACTCATTACTAGAAGATGACAGATAACCTAAAATATATACTCATGAATTCACAAAGGAGATCACAGTCAGATTCACGTAGAAGTTAGTTAACATGTAGCCTTTTTTGGGATAATTGTAACACATTATGATTATGAAGAGATACCCAAACATGCCTTACATTTATAACAGATTCCTATAGTGGCCAACAATTCCCCACAAAAGGGTGAAATAATCAAGAACTCCAATCATCTCAATGAATGTGAGTATGTAAGAGTCACAATGCATGAAAACCCTGACGATCACTGGCCTTTGGAATGAAGTTCGGTATCTAGATATGGATGGGGGAACGATTTGGAGGTATAGGTAAAGGTCACGATTTTAACACAATAAGAGAATCCCATTCCAGATCACAAAATCCCAATAAATCAGTCATTCATGTAAATAATATGAACATTTATTGTGAAATACTTGTGGGAAAGTGGGACCACATCACTTCTAGAATTCACACTATTTCTTCATGTAATATAGTTTTAGTCATTTTATTAATCAAATAACTAATGTAAAACACACCTTATTCATGAATTATATTTTGTTTATAATTCTAATTATAATCACATAAAGAACATGTTCTAATTCACAGATCAATATACATGGTCTATTTTTTATAAAGCAGTAAAGCTCATCAAAACTAGTGAAAATTTCATTAGATAACGTAGAGAATATCTACAGTGTTTCATAAAACTAATAATATCACCAATAAATCAGGATGATCTTGAGATAATCATCATGAGTTCATTGAATATTATTTGAAAAGATAGAGTGCTTCCACTTCTCCCTTTCACTCATGGCTCTCTAAAAAAACTCTCTCAAATATGAAATTGAATCATAATTGAGTATCAAAATCAAAAGACCCAATATTTCCGGGATTTGTTTTTAAATATATGGGAATTTTATGAGTCCACAAAAATTAACAGTACATGATTTCAAGTCCCGGTGTGCCCGGAATGAAAATCTGAACATTTTTTTGGGTACGTTCTGTAAACATACAAGCAGGTTTTTGTATCATTTGAATCAGTACTTGGAATTGAATTCTGAGGGAACCATTGAACTCACATCATCTATATTCTGTTAAGGGGACCTTCACCTTGACCACAGTGGGTCGAGAGTGAATGATATATTTTTTTCATTTCATATATGAATTAAATAAAATAAAAATGTCTATCATTTTTATTTTAGAATCCCATCAACATTGGTTATGGTGGTGGGGACCACCCAAGCCTATCCCTCCAAAATGAATATTAATAATAGGGGACTGCCAGAACTAACCCCCATTTTGAATTTAGAGGTGGGTACCACTTGAAACCATTTATTGAGAGAAAACCTCTCAACTCCTCCAACATTAATTTTACCAAATAAATGTGCTAATTATTGGTTCCAATGCAGTACAATAACTATGCCAGCTTGGTTGTGCCAATTTAATTTATTTTTATAAACATATATTAATAAGTTGGTGATTTTTCACATTTTGGGTGGAATTGGGAGGAAATGGTTGGAATGAATAGAGCTTCTAGAGGATTACTGTCTCCAACAGAGAACACATTCTCTAATGAAAAATGATCTCCCCAACGAATAATTCTCTCACCAACGAGGAACATCTTCAACAAATGAACTGACAATCGAGGAAACTCTGATGCTATTGACGTTCATCTATCCCTCCTCATCGACATCAACGAACCACCGAGTTAGGGGGTTTAATTATGTTTGATCATCGATTCCCTATTTCATCCCTTCTAAACAAAGAATGTATATCAAATCACTAAATAGTTGATCTGTGGATGATTTATTTTTCTGGATTGGGAGTAATTATTGTAGGTGGTTGTAGGGATTATTTTTTGAATTCCCCCCCTTAACATTTTTTTGAAATTCATCGTGATTCAAGATAAAATTGTGAACCACATAATGCATCTCTAATACAGAGGGTGAGGGCCAAACAAACATGGACCGACCACTCCACAAACCCATCTATTTTTATTAAATCTTTATGATGAATGGAGGATGGACGGTTGAGCCATCCACTGGCGAAGGCGTGATGAGCGACCGAACTACATAGTGAAGATGGTTGTCCATCAGGCTAGCAGTGGAAGAACCCTGCCACACCACGGACGTTGGGCCCAAAAAGTGACTTACCTGAGGAGAAGCACCATTGATCCCCCAAGAACCACCCTCTATTTTCCTCCAAAATGAGCTATGGATCTCCCCCAACCTAGGAAAATAGGAACTCCCACGTGAGACACAAGTTAGAGGAAGAACGAGGGGAAAATGGGAAATCTCAAGTGGCCCGGGACATTAAATCCCAAACATTATGTGGTCGAATGGTTACCCCGCACAATTTGGAAAACTATGTTCCAACCGTTTGGTTTCCACTATCTCACCCAGGGACTTCGCATGACTTGCCTGCATGGACTGAAAACCTGTGTGCCGCCCATGCAGAGCCCACTGTTAAGGGTTCACCGTTTCCAGGACAAGCCGTACGACTTTTTCTGACCGTGCACCAACCGTGCACCCCCGCACAACCTTGACAACATTTTGGTTGGATTGAGCACGAATTTAACCAGGTGCTCGGGAATAAAAGGCTAATAACATACATACCAGGAATCCCATTGACATGTCGTCTATTTCATTAAGACCCCCTTTGATGTGGTGGACCTTTGCGATACTAATTTGTGGGACTTCATGTCAGTTGGAGTATCGACCAGTGGCATGAGGATCTAACCCTCCTGGGGATGTTCATGACTAGATATTGTAATAGGATTCCGTGTGGGTCTGACAATGTACCAGAACATTTACTATAATCCTGTGTGGGTCTAACAATGTACCATAGCATGTACTAGGATCCAGTGTGGGTCTGACGACGTACCAGATCATGTACTAGGATCATGTGTTCATCTACGATGTACCATAGCATGTATTAGGATCATGTGTGGGTCTGAAAATGTACCAGAGCATGTACTAGGATCTTGTGAGGGTCTGAAGATGTACCTGGGCATGTAAAATGATCTTGTGTGGGTCTGACGATGTTCTAGAGCATGTAGTAGGATCCTGTGTGGGTATGACGATGTACCAGAGAATGTACTAGGATCCTGTGTGTGTCTGACGATGTACCAGAGCATGTACAAGGATCCTTTGTGGGTCTGACAATATACTAGAGCATGTAGAAGGATCATGTGTGGGTCTGTAGATGTACCAGAGAATATACTAGGATCTTGTATGGGTCTGACGATGTACCGAAAATATACTATGATCATGTGTGTGACTGATGATATACTGACAACGTACTGATGATGTACTAGGATCTTGTGTGGGTTTGATGATATACTACTATTCTATTGGGGTTTGATGATGATTTAGGATCCTCCAATCATTTTCCTCTTAGGTATGGTAGTAAAGATGATTGGAACACCCCTAATGATAAAGGGCTAATCTACTAAATGATATTACTCAAGTCAACAAAATGCACCTTTCTTTTTGGGAGCCTACCTGATTAGAACTCTATAATTAATCATTCTTGGCATGGAGTAGTAGTCAGGATGGGTGACCATATGGGATGTTTCTCAAGGTGTGTGTGAGTGATGAAAAAACACACTAGAAAGGATATGTGTTGGCCTTTGAGGACAATCGTTATAATGAGGACATGTTCACCCATGTGGGTGGGCCCCATCGTGGGGACCGCGTGTCTGTGGTACAATAGGTAGGTGGTGAAAACTTTTTACAATTGGTATTAGAGAAGTTGGTTCTACAATAGAACATAATACTCCGATATTTTTAATGGAAATAGTATTAAGTGTAGTGAGAGTGGTTATCAGTATTTTTAATCTAGTGTTAGTACAACGACTAACATATCCAAAAATCAGTACCCAAACTTCTGATTCCTGACTCAGTGCCCGAAAACACTGATTGCATGGGTGTTTTGAAGAGTATTATTTGTGATCTCTTTGATTCAACTCACCAGATATAACATAAAGACTACGGCGCACCTGTTCATTATTAGGATGCTGACATGTAGATAGCCAGCTAGGATTCCCAAGAGAGTACACGATGATGGCCCAACGAGCAGCGAGGCTCTAGTGCAGGACCATTTAACTGAGTTGGAACTTTCGGGTGGTGTTCCAACAGCACCACCACCCATAGGGAAGCAATTACCACCACCCGCACTGGCGGATGATGCATGATTCCTTAGTGTGTTTCACGATTTCCAGTAGTATAGGCCTCTTAGGTATGGACGAAAGACAGTTTCATAGGAAACTGAGGACTGGAGGGAGGCTATGGCTAGAGTTTTCTACCAATTTGGGACACCAGTAGAGCAGAGAGTGACAAGGCTTTGTTATGTGGACTATTTTCTGAGTTGGTACCTTCAGATAGTTTTCCAACTATATCATTGCATGATGGTCCGCAGTTACGACGAGAAGTACTGGTAGAAGACACATGTAGTTTTAGTACCTTACATGTGTTTTAGCCTCAGATTCCCCTCAGGTTCCGAGGTGATCCTAACTCGTAGGTGGCTAAAGACTGACTTGAGGATGTGGCTGAGAGTTCCCTAGAGCTTCTACTACTTCGTCAGGATGACATGTCAGTAGCTGGGTATTCATCAAGGTATAATGACCATTACCGGTACTCGATAAATATGATATTATCATTGCTTCAGGGATCATACTTCCAAGCGAGGTGTGTTTAAGGACATCTGAGCAAACACTATTCCTTAATGAATTACTACATATGTTAGGGTTCTAGTGATAACCTTTATGGTTGTTTTTTCTTTGGATGAGCGGATACATCCAGTGAATGATAGCAGTGGGAAAGTAGAAAACTGGCACCAGTCCCAGAGAAATTGGGGTGTAAATTTTTTTGGGTGGAGCAAGTGTTAAGGACAGATGAATCTGTAGGGTAGTAGATATGGAAGCAGAGCTAGGAGAGTAGCATGAGGTGGTTTACATTTCGACACGATACAAACTCCCCCCTTTTTGTGAACCCCACAAGGCTCTGGGAGCTAGATTACATGGGAAGGGGGTAGCTACATGTGGTCATGGAGTGTGACCCAAGGGCTCTAGGAATGATGCGAGGTACATTATGTGTCTAGAACTAGATGACGTATCAGTTTTCATAGGTACCAATCATTGCTTCTTTCCGCAAATCAATTTCAAGACCTAGAGTTTCTGGATAAGTCGTTCACTTGACCCTCAGAACTGGAAACACCCTTGGGAGGAGACTCGATAATCACACAAACACCATTTATGTGATCTGACCTTTTAGGCGAGAGTTACGGTTGGAACCCATTTGTGGAAGTTTCAAGGCCTTAAGAAATTTGTTTGGTTATGGATGGGACATCCACAGTTCATAGAAAGATTTAATTTATTTGAAAAAATGGTTGTGATTTTTCTACTACGTAGTAATGGGCTTTTCCTTGGTCCGCGAGAAAGGAATCCCAGGAAGCATAGGATAGAACCATGCATAAGAGGTTGCAGCCGATCACTCTTGAATCAGCTCGACATACCCTTGTGGAAGCAGGAGTTTTCAGTTTTTAGATCCCAATAAGAGTGGCAGAGTGTGGTGACATCTTTTGAATATATGTTTCCAGGATTACCTTCATGAAGGGAGAGGGACTTATATTTTTTTTGGGTATTTTCAGAAATTCGTGCCTCACTTTTCTAGAGTTGTGGCACCATTGTTAGTATTGAAGAAGAAGAGACAATCCTTCGTTAACTCAGAGAGATCCTTGCGGTGTTTTCATGAGATGAGGAAGAGGCTGACTAGTGCACCCATCATGAGGCTACTGGAGCAGTGCATAGGGTACGTATTTTACTATGAAGCATCAGGGACTTGGATTAGATGTGTCCAAATGAAGGAGTGATCAGTGATCGGTTATGGTTCTTGAAAAATTAAACCACAAGAGCCTAACTATGCAACCAATTACCTGGAGTTAGCAGTTGTGGTCTTTTCCTTGATATGTGGCAACATAACTTGATGGTAGAGAATTTTACGGTGTACTCTGATGATAAGAATATCAGGTATATCTTCTCTCAAATGGACATGAACCTGATACAACGATGTTGCCTTGAGTTCCTCTAGGACTATGAGTTTGAGATAGTTTATACTCTTGGGAAGGGGAATGTTGTAGCAGATACACTCAGCAGGAGATCTGGTATACAACAGCTAGGTGAGGTGAAATAGAATCTGACTGTATTGGAGATATACATTGTGGATTGGGATAGAGCAGCTTTTCTTCAGTCTCATATAGTCACTTCCTCAATTCTTTAGCGAGTTACGGAGGCGCAACATGGGGACACTGACTTTGAGGATTAATGTGCTCAGATATCCATGGGATAGGAACCTAATAGATTTTTCGATGGTGGGGATCACGTTATCATTGTCATAGGATGTACTATGGTACCGGTGTAACATCGGGAGGAAGTGTTGAGGGAGTTCCACTCATCCCCTCTAGTTGTACGTCCTGAAGTTTCGAAGATGTACCTAGATCTCTGATGACAACACTGGTGGCCGAGAATGATGAAAGCAATAGTAGAGTATTATCTTTGTGCCTCACTTCTCAGCATGTGAAGGTGGAGCATCAGATTCCAGTAGTCTTGGTTCATCCTTTTGAGGTCCCATAGTGGATGTTGGATGGGATATTCATGGACTTTGTGACCACACATCCATGTAAAACTAGAGGTCATGAATCTATCAAGGTGATCATCGACCAACTCACCATGTCAGCCCACTTCCTACTGATCAGAGAGAAGATTTTAGTAGAGATATTGGGATGCCTCTATATATAGAAGATTGTGTAGCTACATGGGGTACCCTAAACTATTATTTCCAATCGTGATACATATTTAACTTACCAGCTATGGTAGGGGTTGTTAGAGGCTTCCAGGACACAACTTCGTTTGAGCACCACCTTCATTCCTCAAACGAATGGTTAGACTGAGCGGACCATTAAGACCCTCAAGGACATGCTATAGGCTTGATTCCTCAACTTCGATCGCAGCTGAGAGGATCACTTGAATTTGGTGTAGATTGCATGTAACAACAGCTATCACTCCACCATAGGGATGACACCTTTTGAGGTGTTTTAAGAGGGACAATGTAGAACACCTTTGTGTAAAACCGACATAGGGGAGTCTGCACTATTGGGACCAAAGATTGTACAGGCTACCACAGAGAGTGTTCAGATCATCCCGGAGCAGATGAAGAATGCACCGAGCAGGTAGAAGCCTTATGTCAACAGGAGACAGAAACCTCAGGATTTCAAGGATGGTGACCATGTTTTTCTATGAGTCTCACCTCGATGAGGTTTATGGAGATTTGGCCACAGCAGCTTGTTATCTATGAGTTTCATTGGACCCTTCTAGTTCCTTAGTAGAGTTGGTGAGGTGTATTACCACATAGCAATACCCACTCAATTGCACAGGGTGCATGACGTCTTCCACGTACCTAACCGAGGAGATACGTGCATGACCCCTATCACATCATCGACCATGGCGAGCTGGACATCAACGATGGGGTGATGATTTCAGATGTTCTAGTAGAGAATGGGGATTGATAGGAGTAGTCACTTCATGGTCACTCTATACCTCTGGTGTGCGTTCAATGGCAGCACGAGAACCTCTAGGATAGCACATGAGAGTTGGAGGCTCATATGCATGCTATGTACACCAACTTGTTCCCTTAGATTGAGTTATGGATTACGGGGAAGCAAAGCACTAATGTGGGGAGAATATAAAGAACCATAATTTCCATTTATTTTTATTTTAAATATATGGGAATTTTGCGAGTCCACGATAATTGAAGACACGTCATTCCGAGGACCGGTGTGCCTATAATAAATTTATGAACATTTTCTCTGGTACATTTAGTAAACATACGAGCGGGTTTTTATTACATTTGAACCACTGCTCAGAATTGAAATCTAAGGGCACAGTTGAACTCACAACATTGATATTCACTTAAGGGGACCTTCACCTCAACTGCAGTGGGTCAAGAGTGAAAGATAATTTTTGTGCTTTCCATGAAAGAATAAAATAAAATAAAAACGTCAAACATTTTTATTTTAGAAACCCTTCAACATGGGTTAGGGTAGTGGGAATCTCTATAGCCTAAACCTCCCATGTGAATGTTAAGGGGTCGGGACCACCTGAACTATCCCCTATTTAGAATTAATAGGTGGGGACCACCTGAACCCATTTAATGATAGAAAACCTCTCAACTCCTCCAACTTTAATTATGCTTAATTAAATGAGCTAATTAATGGTTCCAACATAGTTCATTAATTATGAAAACATTGTTGTGCCAACATAATTTATTTTGATAAACATAAATTAATAAGTTGGAAACATGTCACATTTTGGTTGGAATTGGGAAGAAAGGGTTTTCAAGAGGATAACTTGTAAATTATTATTCTCTCCAATTATTAATGGGTTATCCAATGAATAATGTTATCTCAATCATAGAACTCTCTCACCAATGAGGAATGTGTTCAACGAATGAACTGATAATCTAGGAAACGCTGATGCCACTGACGTCTGTCTATCCCTCCTCATCGATGTCAACGAACCACTGAGGTAGGGGTTTATTTTTGTGTGATCATCCATTCACAAGTTTATCCCTTCTAAAAAAAGAACATGGATCAACCCAATAACTATTTGATCCATGAATGATTTTCTTTTGTGGAATTGGGAATAATTATTGATGGTTTTTTTGATTGTTGTTTGAATATCCCCTTTACCCATTTTTGGAAATTATTCATGATTCAAGAAAAAATAGTGAAGCGCTTGTTACTACTCTAACGTAGAGGGTGCATTCCAAACAAACATGGACTGACCTCTCCATAAACCCTTGTGTTTTTTTTATAAAATCTTTGCGGTGAATGGAGGACAGACAACCGAGCCGGCCCCCGGCGAAGGCGCGACGCATGACCACCCCATGCAAAGAAGATGGATGGTCCTTAAGGTACTGTTCGGTACTTTTTGGTACTATTAAATAATTTTAAATGTTGTTCAGACCTATTTGGTACTGTTCATCACTGTAGCAGCCAGAACTATTCACTCAATTTTGGCCATCGGGCCACCAGTTTGGTCCTACGGGTCTCACGGGACATCTGATCTTCAAAGGCTTTTGGGCCACAGGGACTTCAAGCAATAAAGACCATGGAGTAGCCCAGTTCTCATAGAGTAGGACCCAAAAGGGGATTAGATCAACAAGTGTAACTGTCACCAGAAGAAGAGCTAACCATATTAGAAGAATGAGATGGTATGACAACCGCCATCGAGATGAGGCACCATGCAGTTTGGTATGAAGCAATGCTAACCGATAATAAATGCATTGTTGGGGGCTATGCCACGAATGATATAGAAGCTGGGGAGGGGAAATTCTAGTGGGTTGGGCCTACAGTTCATTTAATTGGCATTGTATGCCTTTGGGCCTTCGGGTCATGTTTTGTGGGTTATGTCGGGACTTCTGCCTTGGGCCTACGGGTCATGTACGGGTTCCCCTTCTACCCTTAAATGGAAGATTATACATAATAAAATAAAAAAAGAAGGCCTTCGGTCCATTCTGGTAAAATATAGTTGCTCGCATGAATGGTATAATTTGTTCTCATCATAGAAAGAATCAACCTTCTATGTTTTCCTCACCACATGTAAATTCTGAATGCAATTTTTTTAAGAATCGTCTTCATATCAGATGAATAGGTTCCAACCATTTAAGGGAAATGAGAGTCATCTACCAGTTCTAAAACCAACTCTCACCCTTGGTGATTTCATGCCATTCGGTTTGAGAGATTCTTCAAGGGTTCTCCTTACTTTTTTAAACTCCACTAATTATGAGAATGAGTATACATCCATGAATTCCACTGATCCTATAGAATAATTCACATTTGTAGATATTTGGAAACAACTATAGACCCTTTAGTTTTTTCTAGTAGATGTCATCGAAGGAGTAGTAGGGGACCCACAAGCTCTCCAAATTCCTAGTTTGTGGATTTAAACCAGGATGTTAATTTAAATAAAACTAGGGAATATTTCTTGTGTAGATATTTGTCAGAACATTCCTCGTGATATTCACATGAATATTTTTTTCTGTATTTCACTACATTACCTAACTGTGTAGCTCAGACTTGAATGTGTCATAATCAATCACGTCCAAATAGGGCCTAATCATATAAAATAATGGTCAGCAGGTAGTTTTTCAATAAAAAATAGTAATTTAGTAGAAAAATTCCACAATTACTAGTCATCCAGAATCAGGTCATCCCAAATCACTAAATGTAGCCCTTTCTAGAGACTGATTTTCCATTGAAAAAAACATGCAACCAGAACAGAAGAATGATGTGATAACACACCGTGATAGTATACCTGTTATTCTATCAATCCCTAAGGAAGTCCACATATCATAAAAAAATGCATGAGTCCCTTGTTAAATATTTGAAGATTACTTGCATGTTCCAGGATAAAATAGCATTCATAATGACTACTATGTTGAGGATGATAAGAAATAATTATATCAATTCATAATATCATTTTCTATGGAAGAAAATTGTGTCATCATGTATGGGAATATAAAGACATTTTAAATTATATGAAAATATAATGGAATGGAAATCCTCCACTTTATAGTGGATACTAGATCCATAACAAACCTTATCTATACACAAACACTTCACATGATAGGACATAAAAAGGTAGATCTAACACCCTCAAACCTAAAAATCCAGTGGTAAAATAAGAGTGGGATGAAACCATGTTGATAAGTATTACTGAATTCTCAATTTGGTGGTCTAGTATCAATAATCTAATTCACTATAGTCTCAAATGTTACTACCTAAACTGAACTAGTGGAATGACCCTAGATCCATTTTCATGGAGTAGTCACATCTCTCTATCACTAGTGCCTTGAATAATCCCATAATGATCTTCTCAGGGTACTCTATGGTGATGCATCCCCCATTGACTCGTGTATGGACTACTATCAAGGTGATGGTTACTGTATGATAGAGGGAAACCATGTTCATATTGATGAGGTTTGTAGCATTAATGATCACCATGATTTAATGTGCACTATGACTACTCTCTATGAAGACGTGAATAACATGTTTTCCATACAAAATAATTATTTAGAGTCTCAAATTTTAATATTGGGTTTTGATTCACATTTTCAAATAAAAAGAGATTTATTTTCATAATAAAATGGAGATCCCACCAATTAACTCTAACTCCCAGACTAGGAAGGCCCTACTGATATAAAAAGACCCTACCCCTATGAGGCACCATAAAGTTCTCCCCCTGGGCCACTAATTTGTGACAATCCCACATGTCACTAAAAGAAGGAACAATCTAAATTTTTTTACACATCACCACTACTTGGATATAAAAAACATGGCCTCGTGGTTAATTACCAGATTTAATTGGTTTGATAGATTTTTTCACCATCAACCAAGAATATCATGGACCACTGAGAATGTATTTTGGTTCCGTTAATGATTTGTATAATATTTGTACTTGGGTAAACTAGACCATTGATCAATTTCCTCAATTATATCCCCATTTATTAGACTAGTGATATTATTTTGAAGACACCCCTCCAACAGTTGATGTGGGATTCACAAAAACCATGGATGACCTGACCCAAGTGAAATAGATGATGTTCTAAGGCTTAAATTGATAAATGAATCTGTGATTCCAATAAGGAATAAATAGTATGTTTCTATCTTGAATGAAAACCATTATATGCTGCATGGATCTATGATGAATTATTAGGATTGACCCCGAGGTCATAATCCATCATCTACACCTCCTGATGAGTAATTAAGGATTCAAAAGACCTACAAGAAAGTTGAAAACCTCTCATAATGAAATGGAATAGGCCAAAATCGATATGATTATCCAAACCAACATTATCTAAGATGTCAAAAATCCTAGGTTTCTAGAAAACATTGTCTTATTTAGAAAGATTAATGTATATATCACAATATTTGTTGAATTTTGAGACCTCAACTACCATTATCCAAAGGGTGGTTTCCCCATTATAGGGACCAAGTTTCTTGTTGAAACCACGATGGGATTCTAGGTCCTCTCCTTTATGGATGGATTGTTTAGGTTAATCCAGATTCATATAGGCCCAAATTATGAGGATTAAAACACCATTAGGTCCCCCCAAGTTAATTTATACAACTAGGTGATATCCTTTGGTTAAAAAAAATGAAATGGACACTTATCTTTGGACCATGAACCCCACCATTAAGACAATATTTGAGACATTGGTGTAGAGTTATGTTGATTTTATAATGGTCATATCACACTTGTTATAGGACCTCATCAAGGACCTTGGAAATATATTAATTTTCCCCCACTTCTGAGACTTGATGATGAACCCCTTGAATTGTGCATTTGGGATTACTTCTAGAAAGTGTCTCAGGTTCATCACATTATACAAAGACAGTGAGAATGAACAATATAATATATAGGACATAAACTAGATGCCTCACTAAAGTAATCTTCGTTAGTTGCACTAACATCAAGGCCACATAACCAACATATTATAAATAATTAAAAATTGGGAAGGTATTTGTAATTTCTTATTATGTATCATGAAAAATAATATCATTTTTTAATGGGTTGAGGAATTATAGAACACATTTGATGATATAAAGAATTGCATACTACATCCTAACATTCTTATATAACTCATTGGAGTAAATCATTCAGTCCTTTGTGTTACTACAAAAGAATTGTCCCAAGGAAACCATATAGACTAAAAAAATAAGGGAATGAAAAAACACATCTATTAACTCATTTACATGCTCTGGGACATTATAAAATATTATTCCCCATAGATAAAGGTTTCTGAAAACTATTTTTTACAGTGCATATGTGATGGCCCTATTTGTAGGATAATGAGATAAAAATTCACTACTATGTACAACCACTAAAATACATCTGTAATCACTCCATATAGATAGGATAATTTGTGTGAAGGGTTGTGATCCTCGAGCTATTCAACATTAGTTTTTTCTCATTAATTTTCGTCAAAGGATTGGTATTAGAAAATATCCCAGCTACATATCCAACCACTAATAAGATAGCATTAGATGTTTACATCCAAGATGCTCTATTATCTATGTGGATCAGGATGAACATGTTGAGACTTGTAATTTTGTTTATGAAACTTGCAGCACAACCGTTAGGATGATCAAAGACCGTATGCTCAACTTTTTTATAATGGGTATCATCTTCACCACCCCAACACAAGTTGTC
Source organism: Viscum album (assembly GCA_963277665.1). Taxonomy (NCBI): domain Eukaryota; kingdom Viridiplantae; phylum Streptophyta; class Magnoliopsida; order Santalales; family Viscaceae; genus Viscum; species Viscum album. The sequence goes on along the minus strand of OY728161.1, from coordinate 909,421,924 downwards.
TTTCCATACACGTTCTAGTAATAAGAAGGATTTACTATCAACAAAGTAATGAATGAGGCCCTAAACACTTATCTATATTTTTCCCTCAGGATATATGTGCCATGCATACATGTCAAGGGAGACTCTCGGATAGTCATCAAGAATATCATGGGTGATAGTTTTGTCCTAATGTAATAGCTTCAGCCCTAATAGAGAAAACATATCGTCCAATTTCCTAACTACCATTTCTAAAAAAGGTGGATCATGTTTTTAAGTTGAAAAAATATATATCCAATTCTCTTTATATCATAGAAAAATATATCACATAGCCTAAACGGGATTATCTGGTCATTCATGTGGAACAACATAGGTTCATCTCGCCTACAATTTTTTTTGATAAAAACAAATTGATATTCTAGATAGAGGGTTGTACTTCTATTCGATGGCCTTAAATATATCCCTCTAGTCAACATACAGATAATTAAATTCCTTATTTTATTACTCCTGTCATTTACTTTCTCTATCATGTCATTCTCCCAATAGACCTAGCCGATCATGAAGGAATCTTCTGGTGTACATTATAGTTCCCCAACCAATGTGTGACTAAACTTATTAAAACCTATATAGATGTGGGTTCTATGGAATTATCCTACGTTTCACATAATTATGTGAGTTACCATAGGTTATTCAAGAGGTCAATGGAAGGACCTTTAGTTCTCATTAGGTGGGACTAAATCTTCCCTTTATCACTTAGAGGTTGGGTTACTTCTTTCCCAACAAGGACCACAAATATGTTGTGCTTTCTGATAGGTGTCATGTGTTTCAGATCCATGAAAACATTGTTCATCTACCATTGAAGCTTCCCCATGGCACCAAATATTCTAACCCCTTTACAATATGGGACTTGGGTTTGTTTGTTTATATCCACCATTGAGAGCATTCCAGTATAGGTTTATTTTGACTGCAATGAACCTATTTTACAAATGGGAAGATGAAATTACCTAAAAGTATTTCAAAACCTATTTTGTGATTAATTTCATGAGATACCTCATCATCCACCGATTTAGTGTTCTAAAAGCTCTTCTCACATACAATGGATACCTCATTTGAACTGTTGGACTAAAGGAATTGTATTCCACAAACAACATTTGTTCCAACCATACTTCTAGATATCACGCACATGAAAATATAAAGATTGAGTAATTAAAGAAGACACTATCATAAATTTTGTAAAAAATAGTTTTCCAAAATTAGATGTGTTATCCTGAAAACCACCAATTATATATGGTTCTATCTAATGAAAACAAAAAACTACACCATGGTGACCCCATTTCCTTAGTGTTTGGAATAGAGGTTGTTTTCAACCATTTTGGTTTAGTTTATATCACTCTGAATGCTTGTGTATGAACATAAGTGGCTAGAAATAAAGGAATAATTATGTATAGATGAGTTAGAATCAATTGGAGAAAATATTATTTAGGACTTTCATATCATGGTGAGGTACTATAATTGGACAGTGAGATCATTGACCATGAATGTTCACCTCCACTCCTGCCACCAGGGTAACATAGTAATAGATATCAGAACATCGATTATACCAGTAAAAATTACACCAATCTTGTGGCCCAAGTGGGATGGAAATTATATCAACCAAAAGTTTTATTCCATTGTATTATACTCATTGATCTCCACGGTCAGGGAGGAAATTATACCTCCCACCAAAGCCAACATTCTCAAGAAGTACTTCACAGAATCAACCCATAATATAAAATAAACGAACTTTGCATAGGATTCATGGGACAAGAATTATGACCCCCAAACTATTTTCAAATTTTCAATGTTATGAGAACTTAAACCACAACAAACTTAGTCCATTAAAGAAGAACATAAACTAGAAAATTCCCCACAATCTAATCATTATGACCATTATCTTTTTTCAACACCTATATTATGAGCTCTATGACTTCAAAATAATATTATCCATAGTCCTAGTTGTTAAAAAGATACTATATTTCCCAAATTCCTCAACCCATAATGCTAAACTGTGATATTACCCCATATAAAAAATGGATACCTCATTCAATATATATGGGTTCATCCAAAGGCTTTTACCCCATTCAAAACTAGGTTTACTCAAATAATTAATATGAGATGATAACAAACAACCATCCTCAGATCAAAATGAAAAACATTAGCCTTACCCCTTGTCACCAACATGGTATTACCTAATATGATAGGACGTCACCTTTACTAGATCCGGTTTGTTATAACACCACATTCTATAACATCATCTAACTTGATTAAAATAATCAAGGGATATGTAATGACACATATGAAATCAATATTTGGTACCATAAACAATTTTACAAACCCTTTGACTGATTTCCCTAGTTATAGTCCATGTTATGTGACACTAAACTATATTACATTATTTAGAGGTTTTTATGTGATAAGAGGGAAAGAATTCCATAATTTCATGATGGGTTATACTAATTCTAGGACATATATATCCCCTTGTTACCCAAATCATCCTATTCCAATAATCATGATATTAACCTATTTTACAAATTTTCACAGTCAAATCATTATGGTAAAAAACTATACACTATTTATTAAATGTATTTTTCTTACACATGGGAATATATTCCATCTATTCACATTAGGTTTTACCACTCCAATGCCACACAGATAACCTAGTAAAACAAATCTTCCCAGTCCAAGCATCATTAATTTAATCCATTTTCTATGGTCCAATCCTTATGACTATAAAATATATGTAACATGATTTAGGTTCACATTATATGATATATATACTTCTTGGATACCTTCACATTGGGTTTATCCTTTTGTTCCACTCAAGCATACTCGAACCACTTTATCTTGGTTGAAGACTTACTACATTAAACAAAATACAATTTTCCTAAAATCATTGTATTTAAACTAGGAGATCTAGTCCAAACATTACCAACATAAAATATGTGCATCCAGCCATATTAACACCCCGTTAGCATGGATTGCTTCATCATTTTAGTTTTCAAAATCATTTCCCCTATTTTATTCCATAACCGCCTATGGTTTTATTCCCATATACATCGAATATTTTTTATTCATATACTGATTGTATCAGGGGCCCATGGAAATATATCCTTAAAACCAACCATTACCCATGAAGTTGGAAACCTAAAAGACATTTGGGACTCTTATTTTGGTATAATACTCTATCATTACATTGACAAATATATGGGCTGATACGCCCCAGTCACTCGACATGGTGATGGATTGAAACAACTGCTTAATTTACAGGACCCGCCATCATCATCATCCCATGATGATAAAATACATCTTTATCCTATTTGAAATCAATATTCCTCATATGATAAACATGGCATGAAAAAATCCACCCACTTTTGCGCATGATGATAAACTATAATATTAAGCAATTTTAAAATATGATGCCTTATATGGTGAACATAGGATGAGAAAGGGACCTAATTTCATCAACACATGACTGTAAACTCCATCCTTACCTGGTATAACTTCAGGATTCCATGTATCACAAATATACGATGAATCACTATCCTCATTCAAGATGATATACCCTACAAGCGTCGATCTTTGAACGCACCACATTATAGAAGTATTTTTGGATTAATTACTCTCTTTATGGGATATATAATGATACACATGCATCACACCAAAGTCTAAACCCTTAAATTAACTCATGAAGCAATCATTCATTCACCAAAAAATAATGTCAAACCAGGGGTTCGGTTTTTCAATTATTTTATATAATTTTGTATGTTAGGAACCTCTTTTAAGTTTGGCAATCACTAATTAATTCAATGAGTGTCTCCTTATGAATCTCGTTCCACCTCTATCTTTCCCATGCTATACATACATAAACTTTTTGTCATTGTACATTTTATATGAAATTAAATTGGAAGATACAGTATATGATGACATGATGCGTCAACCAAGATGTATGGGATGACAAGAAAAACTACCTTTTATAAAATTATTATTACATGTATAAAAAATATTGGATGGCCAAAATACCATAAACCATATAAAATTGGGATTCCTCATACAATATGTATGGGTTGACCTATAGTCACTACCCCTTATAAAATTTGGATTCTCCATAAAAGAAATAAGGGATTAAATTAAATCTTACTCCAAAAAAAACTGGGAGTCTTAATGGAATGAGATAATTTTATAATCTCTCCAGAGAAGATGTTTCCCTTTTAGTGTCAGTTTACTACCATGTGGAATTTGGGAACTATGTTGGTCTTCATTCCAATCCTTATGGGATACATAGTGACATTGAGATTTTCCACCATAGGCCTAGACTCACGATCAGTTTCTTTTTGGGTCTTCCCCCACTAGGCGAATATTTATTATTTCATACCTATATATATTCACATAGTGCATTTGAGAACATTGAGGAATATCACATAAGGAACCTAATATTCACTCAGTGATATTCAACACTATAACTTCTGCATTTTTTGCATTCTTCAATTTGGATAATTGACATCCAATCAATCTAAAGATGATCCATAATTAAGTGGTCTCAGGTCCCAATGGATGACATACTATCCTGGTATCGTGGACCCAAATGGAATTCAGTATCGAATAAAGACTCCAACATTTAGAACTCAGTCATCCTTTGATCCTATATTTTTTCACCCCACCCAAAACTGATGATGTTCTGTAAAATGTGTTTTGAACATCATCATATATTTTCCCTACCCACCAGTCATCCCCTTTTTACATTCAAGGAAATGAGGGTCACAATCACAAAAATGGAATTTTTTTGGTAACATTGTCCCCTTATTGTGGTATCCCCTGCAACCAATGGGATAATATTACACTCTATGTTTCTTACATTGATAATGGATCATGTAGGGTTTGGTGTTGGGTGGATGTTCTCTTCAAAAAATGCGTGAAATATGAAAACCCCAGGTTGAAAAATATATGTCATTAAAAAAAGATCACATGTTCAAATAATCATTACCATAAACAATGATCAAGAATTCTCAAAGATGTTTTGTATAGCATTGGGTTTCCTCATAGGCCTCTTCTATCAGGTCAGTTTTCCTCTAACATATTCAATGCACATCTCCCTTAAAAAAACTCAGTTGTCCCTCAATCACGAAATTAAACTTTGTATGGATCTATGTAAATTATATTTATTGGTTTGGGGCCTTCTAAGAACTCATTATCTCATAGTCCCATCATTGTAGTACCCCGTTCTGCTACATTTCTATACCCCCTACCTTAGCCTGGCTTTTGTTATTGACATCATTTTACACATCCTAATATTATGATGATAGCCTATGAAAGCCATCATCCCAATCACATTATGGTATGCTTGTTTATACCTCATAAAAACTATTTAATGCTAAGCTATATTTCTATTATCCTCACTAACTTAATGTTGACTACATATCATCTTAGGATCCCTCCTATAAAATCACATTCTTATGAAATCGGTCAACTTCTACAAAATTCATGTTATTCATCTTTTTATTATCATCCAAGATGACACACCCCTTGGATGATGGGTCGAATCATGGTTCTGACTAATATTATGTTCTAATGTGGTCAATGTCACAATAGTGTAATTCTAAGAATATTTATCTCTATTCGAACTTTCCATCACCACATCTCCAAGCTTCACATGTCAATTTATTTGTATCCCCATAATTCTCTATATCTACAACCACCCATTAAGGCCTTTTCCCATGCAACACTAGCTTAGCTACCATCCAGGGTAGTATCCAAAATACTACAAACAACATTTTGGGATTGGTCTCGAACATGGTTAGTGATTGACACTCAATTTATTTGTCCCCATCCTTAAAAAAACTATAATGAATGATATATTTCATACCTGGTCATAATTTACCGCCCATTTTCATTCCAACCCATTTGTGTCCCAAATATAATCCATTTCAATTAATGTTCATCATTACCATTTGTTTGGGAATAATTCAAATCCCTTAGAATTAACCAATATTTTTTAATAGTGCATGTTAGAAAATAATGTTGACTATTTAGATAACATAATACTCAAGACATATACCTTATCATCCTAGATACAACCAATGTTCAATCAAAAAATTGAGACCCCAAGTGTCCATATATTTCCTAACAAACTCATATGGCTCGGAGATTACATGATCATATCTTGTTTCCCACACTGAGAATGAATCGAATGGGATTAGGGATTGATCATCTATATTCTCATGAATATGATTGATGTCTGATAGTGAAAATGTGACAAAATTAACACCTAAAAGGACATGAGGATAATCGAAAAGAAAACCTAAGTATTTTGGGTGGATTATCCACATAGTGGAGCCTATATTTGTCCTGAATATAATTACCCTACAAATATGCACCGGTAATCATGTTCTCCTGGCCATTCATCCTCTCGCGCATGTCCACGAAGGAGTATTGTAGACTATAGATCACTTCATCCTATTCATCATAAATGAGGTTATTCCCATTATCCATAATAATTACATGTTTCTTCTCACCATGATAGTCATTTATATGAGATACCACATCCTCCACTCAAGCCTAATACACTGGCAACAACTGCATCAGTTGACTGATGATCTATTCCTGGGAATTGATTCTGGTCAAATGCTTTTTTACTAAGTCATCAAGATTGTTAATTTCATGATTATCCTCTTATATATTCATGGTTACATATTATTTCACCTCGGTCCAAACAATGGTAATTTTTTAACTTTATGAACATTGCAACTTAGAATGGAAATAATGAATGACCGCGTGGAGATCATGAGAATCTACTATATGGTTCCCATGTTATGTATCACATGGTAAAGGTACCCCAACCAGCTCACTATATACAACAAAAGAGAGATGGTTATTAAGTGTTTTATGTTCCTCCATACCCTTTGGTGGACAATGTGGTTCTCATTAGCAACATTAGACCCAAAACATTATAGTTAATTTGGTGCAATAATCTAATTGTATGGAAATTTGATTAAGATATTAGTAGTAGAATTGTAACATCCTGTTACGTTTTTAGGTAATTTTTTTTATTTTTCTAAGTACGCATGTTTTAGAATAAAGACTTGGGTTGCGTTTGGGTGAAATTTTAAAGAAGAACCTGAGGGCAGTGTGTTGTGTACGGTTTGCGCATGGTCTGACAGACCGTGCGACCAAACTATCCCAGCCTTGAAAGTTGGGTAGAAGCTTCAGCATAGGTGGCGCACAGTTTTTCTAACCATGCGGCCACACCGTGTGATATGGGTGGCCACGGAAGTAACTCACTCATGGTTAGCGCATTGTTTGTTAAACAGTGTGGTCACTTAATGTTAGATCCTTAAATTGTGGATCTCGGCTGTTTTGCCTCTAACGACTTCATTTTTCTTCCTATGTGGCCCTAACATGGGATTTTTCTTCTCCCAGGGTCTGAGAAGGCTCTCCCATCTTTCCGAAGGTGATCCAAAGGCTCCTCTCAGTGAATCAAAGTGTGATTCTCAAGGTATTTGATCATTCTTCATCTTTCTTGATCGGTTTCTTCGATCTACTTAGATCTACTTTTCATCATCCCTTGGTTTCCTAGATCTATGCCCATTATGGGAAGATATAAGTTTGTAGATGCCAATATAATGAGTTTTGGTCATGATCTTTCTAGGAGAGGGGATCTAGGATGGGTTCTTGGAGAATCAACTGGGATTTTTGAGTTTTCATCATCTGTTGTGGTTTTGGTCCAAACCCTTGAGGTAGGTGTTTTCGTCCCGGCTTGCCAAATTGATTATATTTTTATTTTATTTATTTATTTCAATCATTGATTTAAATTCAATTGCTTAAGTTATTTTCAATTAAATTGATAAAAACTGGATTCCATTGAATTCAGATATTTGAGATCGTTTTGGTATGAAAATTTGGAAAACCCCATTTCCATTGAATTGGGTGTGGTTATGGAAAATTGGTTGATTTAAATTTTTCGATTTAAATTGTTGATTTGATGGAAATGTTTTCAATTAAATTGATTAATTTAATTTTGGAAATCAATTTTCGAAATGATGGAATTGTTTTTGAATGGATTTCAAACTTATGAAAATGGCTTAGAATGATTTGATAGAAACACATTGGTTTTACCTTGTGAAAGAGTCATGTTTTGAATAAAAGATGTTTTGGTTTTAAATGGAATGAGATTCAAAATTATGAAATGGAAGAATGGGAATGATCATATTTTAAGCTTTCTTAAAATAGTACGCCCTTCATTTAAGAGTGCATGCAAGCCTTAGATAGATAGTGAGTTGTTTGGATACACTCTACGCTGCGATAATGTTCTAAAACATACATGTGGCGGGTCACATCCCCGATGGGTTGGTGATGAGTCTCCGTTGGCCAGTGTCATAGGGTCGTGGGTATACACATCTAGCTGAGTTCACATAGAGTGTGTGGAATAAAAAAACTGGTTAATTCTTTCATATCTTTTGGTAGATGACCATGTCTCTCGCCTGAATATTTATATTTTTGATATAAATGTATGCCAATACTTTTGAACTATTTTACATGCCTTCTGAATTTATGTAAACTGTTTAATAAAAGTGTTTTACTTAAGCCATCGTTTTAGAAATATTTCATCATTTAAAATCCTTGCATGATGAATTTTCCATCATTTTAAAATGTATAGCATGATATGTTAAGAATATGATTTTGAATTGCCAAACCTGTTTATTTAAAAATTGAAAGCTTTTCTTTGGATAATCTATATTTTCCATCGGTTATGGAATCTTTGGTGATATCCTACTGGTTTTAGGCTCACATCCTAATTTTTCCTTCGGGTGTTTGTATACTTTCTTCTTCCAGAATCGTGTAGAGGGAAGGGACCTCTTGATGGTGGTTATAGCCGCTGATCATTGGACTTGGTGAGTTTTGTCCTTAAGGACCTTGGGACTGTTTTTCCCATTATGGTATGTGGGTTTTTGTACTTTGGACTTTTGTGCCTCTTTGTTTTCTGGTACATTACTCCCAATGGAGTTTATTTTGTTATGAATACTGTTCTGTTTCACTCTTGCTTCCGCATTATTATGGAAAATTCGTTCCCCCTTATATGTTGCATGATGCCAGGTGTTAGTTGCCGACCCGAGGGGATTGGAAACCCCCTTTAGGCTATGTGAGGGCTAGATAGGTTATTGGGTTACCAGGGTACCTGGGCTTGTTCGTGAAAAATTTATATCAGAGGCAGGTTTTAAACATCATGCCTTGAGGACAGTATGCATTTAACTTTTCTTGTCGGAACTTAGGAGGTATTTGCGATTGAGTTCCTAGCCAGATCTCACCGCAATGAACTTTAATTTACCAGGGGTAGTTTGGGAAATATGACTTGTGGATTAGTTCTAGTATTTTCCCTGTTTTGGTTTGGATAGTGTGGAATCCAAATATTTATTATTCCTTCTCTTAAGAGTAGTTTTCCTCGTTACTCTGTTGGTGTCTTAATCTCTATTTTTTCTGGTGTTGTGTAGCATAATGCCTCCGAAAAGACGTGGGTATCAGATCCAAAAAGTGGCTGCAGCTGAATCACGGCAAGCAAGTCCTATTTTGGATCTGAGTCTGGTTGAGATGGACCTGGCAGGAATGTCAGGGTTGGAGGTAGTTTCTTTTCCTCCTTGTGATAGTGTCGGTTCCTTTAAAGGGAATCAGAAGCGTGACATCTCATTTGGTAGTTCTCGACATCAGAGTCATTCTAGACCTCCGGTATCACCAGGATGGGCTTCTTTGACTTTCTACCAGTGCGGAGTGCCAGGACATTCTAAGAGGGTTTGCACTGAGGCACCCAAGAACTCTAACCCTTGTAGACGTTTAGGGAACTTACAGAGATTCTACCACCACTTCTCTACTCCTCTTAGTGGAACAGGATCATCAGCACCTCCAAATACTGTAGGGAAATCAAATTCATCACGTGCAAAAGGGTTCCAGCCTCAGGCATCCAGAACAAAGCTTCTTCATGAAGTGGAAGAGTCGCCAGAGGTAGATGATACATGTCCTGCAACTGTAAGAGGTACCATTACTATAGCTTCATCTTTAGTGACAAATCCATTTGATACTGGTGCATCTCACTCTTTTATTTGAACCCGTCTTGTTAATCTGCTTAATCTGCCTATGGAGATTTTATCTTCTGCAATGGATATTACTACAACCCTTGGTGTAATGAAAGAGAATGTTCTCTGTAGTCCTGCTTGTGTCTTCTCTCTATCTGATGTTGATCATTCTTGTAATTTCTTGGTTCTCTAAATTAAATATTTTGATGTCATTTTTGGGATGAATTAGCTCATTGCCAATAAAGCTCGGATAGATTGTTATCTTCGACGGGTCTACCTAACTACACCCAGTGGTATGTCTCTTGTTTTTCAAGGAGAATGGGACCCAACTTCAAGCAGGGCCGGAACCTTATTCCTAGATTTGGGGACAGTTATATCAGTGTTTTCTTTTGATCTAGAGAGAGATTCATTGTGTGGTGATCTCCCTCCAATCGCTGCTATTTTTCCTGACGTGTTTCCTTCAGAATTCTCTGGTTTTCCACCAGTAATATAGGTTGATTTTACTATTGAATTGATGTCTGGTACTCAACCGATTTCTCTCCCATCTTACCGAATGGATCCAGACAAACATATAGAACATAAGTTTCATTTAGATGATATTCTTGAGAAAGGATTTATATGCCCGAGTGTGTCACCTTGTGAAGCACCTGTTCTCTTCACCAAGAAGGCTGATGGTTCCCTTCGCTTATGTGTTGATTATCAAAAGATCAATCGAGTTACGAAAAAGAACAAATATCTATTACCATGAATTGATGTTTTGTATGACTAATTCGAAGGGGAAAATTGGTTTTCAAAGATTGATCTTCGATCTGGTTACCATCTGTTGAGGATAAAGGAATCCGACATTCAGAAAACCACCTTTTGAAGTAGGTATAGCCATTATGAGTATCTTGTCATGCCCATTGGCCTAACAAATTCCCCTGCAGTTTTCATGGCCTAGATGAACAAAGTTATCTGTGAGTATCTGCATACTTCTGTGGTAGTATTTGTGGATGACATCCTTGTATACTCCTAGTTTTAGGAGGATCATGTTCTTCATCTGAGAATAGTTTTAGGTCTTTTAAGAAATCAACATATTTATGTCATGCTTTAAAAGTGTGATTTATGGATTCAGGAAGTGAAATTCATGGGACATGTCATGTCAGAACAAGGAATTTCAGTTGATCCTGAAAAGGTGGAGGCTGTTATGACTTGGGAACAACTACGAAATGTTTTTGAGATACGGAGATTCTTGGTCTTAGCATGATATTATTGCTGGTTTGTTGAAGACTTCTCATAGTTAGCATCTCCAATTACTGCTCTGACTCGATAGGAAGTGATGTTTTCCTCAAATTAAAAATATCAGAGTTCTTTTGATGAGCTAAAGCGTCTTTTGACTACTACGCCGGTGTTAACTCTCCCTGAGGATGGGATAACTTATGTGGTCTTCTGGGATGCATCGAGTTTAGGTTTGGGATGTGTACTCATGTAGGGTAATCATGTTGTTCCCTATGGGTCTCGTCAGCTTAAGACTCATGAGAAGAACTATCCCACCCATGACCTTGAACATGCTGCTATAATTCCCACACTTAAGGGTTGGTGACATTACCTTTATGGAGAAAGGTTTACTGTGTATTCATACTACAAGAGCATGAGTTATATCTTCTCTGAAAAATATTTGAATCTCCTCCAAACACGTTGGGTGGAGTACCTTCAGTCCTTCGACATTCAAATTGCCTATACCCCGATGAAAGGGAATGTCGTTGAAGATGCGTTAATCAGGAAACCTCTAACTTAGGCTTTGGAAGAATATTCAGAAGATTGGAGTTTGATGACTCTTTTTTCTCAGTTGCATATTGGAGTTTAGTGGAAGGGGAATGAAGTTTCTTTAGCCAGTGTTCTTATGACTTCTGCTCTACTCGAGTTAATTCTTCAAGAACAACAACTAGATGATGAATTCTATGGAAATATGGACTCTCTTTATGCTGGGGAGACTGACACCTTGTTGACATTATCCAAATAGGGTGTTTTGTGTTATCAAAATTGTTATGTTGTACCGTTATCGGCAAGGAAAGATGTGATGAGGGATTTCCATAACTCCCAGTGGGCTGTGCACCCAGGAACCACAGATATTTTCTATGATATGCAGAGATAGTTCTGGTGTCTTGGTATGAGAAGATACATTGCTAAGTTTGTATCTCATTTCTATACATGCCAGTAGGTGAAAGCCGAGAATGATAAACCTTCAGCTCTTCTTCACCCACTTCCATTCCCTACATGGAAGTCATATGAAATCTCAATGGAATTTGTGGTTGGGTTACCTCAAACCCAGAGGAAGAAGAATGCGATATGGGTTATGATTGACAAACTGACCAAGTCAGTTCACTTTTTACCTATTCAAGATACAACCAAAGTTGAGGAGATGGGAAATATCTATGTTAAAGAATTTTTTCGTTTGCACGGAGTTCCATCTGATACAGTCTCTGATAGGGATCCTCAGTTTACTTCTCATTTTTGGAGAGGCCTTCAAGAGTCACTAGGATCTTAGGTCTGTTTGAGCACGACCTACTATCCATAGTCAGATGGCCAGACAGAGAGAGCTATTCAGATTCTTGAAGATATGCACCGCGCATGTGTTCATGACTTTGGTGGATCTTGGTATGATCATCTAGGGTTAGCTATGATTTATTATAACCATAGTTATCAATCTACGATCAAAATGGATCCTTTTGAGGCTTTGTATGGCCGCCCTTGTAAATATCCTTTATGTTGGTCAGAGATTGGTGAATGCTCTTTGGTAGGACCGAGTTTGGTCCAAGAGACGACAACTAAGATCTAGTTTATTCGTCAGAGAATATTGACTACATGGAGTCAGTACATGTCTTAAGCTAATTGTCGACATAAACCTTTATAAATCTCAGTTGGTGACCAGGGTGTTCTTGAAATTTTCTCCCCGGGTAGGTCATCGACGGCTTGGGAGGCATGGTAAGCTTGCTCCTCATTTTGTGGGACCTTTTGAGGTTGTTGGTCTTGTGGGGAATGTTTCATACCATATAGCTCTACCACCACAAATGACGTCGATACATAACGTGTTCCAAGTATCACAACTGCGAAAGTACATCTCTGATCCATCCCATGTTGTGAGGTGGAGTGATCTTGAGATTGAACCAGATTTATCTGTTACTGAACGACCTGTTAGGATTGTTGATTCTGAGACCAAGGTACTTCATGGTAGGATGATACCTCAGGTCCGTGTACTATGACAGAATGGTTCTGATTCTCATGAGACGTGGGAATGGGAGGCACTGATGAGAGAGTAGTGGCCACATCTTTTTGATGTGGAGGTTTCTTCATAGGATTTCTGGGGACAAAAAGGTCTTATGGTGGGGATTTTGTAACATCCCGTTACGTTTTCAAGTACTTTTTTTATGTTTCTAAGTACCCCTGTTTTAGAGTAAATACATGGGTTGCGTTTGGGTGAACATTTAATGAAAAGTTTGAGGGCAGTGTGTTGTGCACGGTTTGCGCATAGTTTGACAAATTGTGCGACCAAACCATTCCAGCCTTGAAACTTGGGTAGAATCGTCAGCACAGGGGGTGCACGGTTTTTCTAACCCTACGGCCAAATAGTATGAGAAGGGTGGCCAAGGCAGAAGCTGACACATAGTTAGCGTACATTTTTTCAAACCATGTGGCCAAACCGTGTGGTCTCTTAATGTTAGAACATTAAATTGTGGATCTCGGCCGTTTTACCTCTAAGTGATACATTTTTCTTCTTATGGGGCCCTAACTCGGGATTTGTCTTCTCCCAAGTACATAGAAGGCTCTCCCATCTTTCCGGAAGCGATCCAGAGGATCCTCTTGGTGAATCGAAGTGGGATTCTCAAGGTATGTGATAGTTCATCTTCTTTCCTGGTCGGTTTCTTAGATCTACATAGATCTACTTCTCCTCTACCCTTGGTTTCTTAGATCTAAGCCTGTTATGGGTATATCTAAGTGTGTAGATGCCCAAATAATGAGTTTTGGTCTTGATCTTGCTAGGGGAAGGGATCTAGGACGGGTTCTTGGAGAATCAACTAGGATTCTTGAGTTTTCATTGTCCGATGTGGTTTTGGTCGAAACCCTTGAGGTAGGTGGTTCCGTCCAAACTTGCCAAATTGATTATCTTTGTATTTTCTTGATTTATTTCAATCATTGATTTAAATTAAATTGCTTATGTTTCATTCAATTAAATTGATAAAAACTCGATTCCATTGAATTTTGATATTTTACATGGTTTTGGTATGAAAGTTTGGAAAACTCATATTCCATTGAATTGTGTTTGATTATGGAAAATTGGTCGATTTAAATTATTGGATTTAAATTTTGGATTATATGGAAATTTTTCAATTAAATTGATGAATTTAATTGTGGAAATGAATTAGAGAATTGATGGATTTGGTTTTGAATGGATTTCAAACTTATGAAAATGGCTTAGAATGATTTGATAGAAACCCATTTGGTTTTATCTTGTGAAAGAGGCATTTTTTGAATAAAACCTGCATTGGTTTTAAATGAAATGAGATTGGAACTTTTGAAATGGAAGAATTGGAATGATCGTATTTTATGATTTCTTAAAATAGTTCTCCCATCGTGTAAGAGCGCATGGAATCATTAGATAGGTAGTGAGTTGTTTGGATACACTCTACGCTATGACAACGTTCTAAAACATGCATGCGGCAAGTCACATCCCCGATGGGTTGGTGTAGAGTCTCCTCTGGCCAGTGTCATAGGGACGCGTGTATACAGATATTTCTAAGTCCACATAGAGAGTGCAGAATCCTATAACTGGTTAAAACGATGGTATATTTTGGCAGATGACCATGTTGCTCGCTTGATTATTTATATTTGTGATATAAATGTATGCCAATACTTTTGACTGTTTTACATGACTGTTGAATTTATATAAACTTTTTTATATAAGTGTTTTACTTAAGATATTGTTTAAGAAATATTTTATCATTTTAAAGACTTACTTGATGAATTCTCCATCATTTTAAAATATATAGCATGAATTTTCAAAAATATGCTTTTGAATTGCCAAACCTGGTTATTTAAAAATTTAATGCTTTACTGTGGATAATATATATTTGGCATCTGTTATGGAATCTTTGGTGATATCCTACTGGGCTTAGGCTCACACCCTACTTTTTCCATCGGATAGTTGTAGACATTCTTCTCCCAGAATCGAGCAGAGAGAAGGGACCTCTTGGAGGTGGTTCTAGCTGCTGATCTTTGGACATGGTGAGTTGTGTCCTTAGGGACTTTGGGACTGTTTTTCCCTCTATGGTACTTGGGTTATTGTACTTTGGCCTGTTGTGCATCTTTGTTTTCTGGTACATTACTCCCAGTGGAGTTTCTTTTGTTATGCATATTATTTTGTTTCACTCTTTCTTTCTTATTCTTGGGGAAAATTCATTCCCACTTGTATGTTGCATGATGCAAGGTGCTAATCGCTGACCCGTGGGGATCGGGAACGCCCCTCGGGCTATGTCAAGGCCGGCTCATTATCAGGTTACCAGGGTACCCGGGCTGGTTCGTGTCAAGAATCCTCCTATGAGATCCACTCAGATGGGTAGGCTGCATGTTTGTAGGGGTTTCATACTCATCAGACCCTTCATCAGCCACACAACCACTTTCATGCTTGATCTATTCTCTTTCAAAGGAATCACCCTCTCCTGTGAATGGCATCCATTAATGTATCAAGACTGAATCCACTTGGATGAATAACTTCTCATGATATAGAATGTCCTTTAAGGGATTAACCCATGATTACCACAACATTGAAACATTTTGTGAACACACACCCTCAAGAATATTTTGAAAGGAAAATATGTCCTTTAATCATAGAAATGATGAAGAGTTGAGAAATAATGTCTTCTGTAATAGAAAATACTAAAAGATATAATAAATTAATTTACTAAATGTCCCTAAAGCATTAGTAGATAATTCCACTATAAGATACCCATTAATGCCATTTGGAACCTCACCATATAGAACTAGGCCCCTTAGTTCTAGTTTAGTGAATGATATATAAATGAGAAAAACATTTTGATGCATTGATTCAAAATATATATGACTAGTTTAGTTGAGATATATTGCTTAGTAATTAGTCATGCCCTGATGAAAAAGGATCATAATAATAATTTTACTTGGGATATGCACCTCTCCAATGGTATCCATCACCATTGGAATTATATGATAGGGTCTCCTATAGATTAATCAGAGAACTAGGGGATTCTGGGCCACCACCTCAACTTTCAATCTAGTCCCTCTAGTTATAGTGATCTAGAGCGGATTCCAATGAATCCCAACCAAGAAACAATTTATTATGCTCTTAACCTCTAGCATGTTTCCCTTGGTAACTGTCAATGGACTCTTCTATACGAATAATCTTAGTTAGATCCTTTAACTAAATAAGGGGTGAGGTTCTGGAAGAGATAGTAGGGGTAACAAACTAGGAATACCTCAAGAATCTCGGTCATTTCGACATCCTTGAGGGTGAACCTGCTACTCTCCCATGGATTATTGTGCTTTACATATGATCCCCAATACATTCCATCACAATTTCTCTTTTTTAAACCTCCAATGGCTGAAAAATTAGAAGATTCTTCAGTAGATGTGGTATCCAAATGATTTCACTCACAGCTAAACATCACACACTATAGTCTAGGGGGAGGATTAGGTTCCCCACACTGGAATGAAAATTCATTTATAGTTTCCATTTATTAAAAACTATCTTATAAGTTCTGCCTAACATTAATCATGGAAATCCACACTATAGACAGCTCGATCACTTCTATCATATTGGAACCCCGCTATATAGGTAGGGAATAATTATTTGTCCGTCAAAGTGGCACACTACTGTTGGGTCAAGGCATGGATCCTCTACTAGAGTTGTACCATATTTCTAGGATAGTGAATGAGTCCTCTACTAACAATCGATGTGGCACACACCGTGTAGGACAAGGCATGGGTCCCCATCCACTATTGTGGAACCCTCCTTCTAGGATATGGCATGGGTCATATTTTGTTTATCATCATGGAACCCTAAAATTGTTTCATGGCATGTGATCTCTACTCTTATAGTGGATCACCCCTACTGTACTATTGAATTTGTACCATACTGATAGATTGTGGACCCATGATTGTGCTACCTAGTGACGTGGTGTTTCTTGACATGGATTCATTTTTGGAAAGACATGCTAGATATTGTGCATCATTGATGAAACTCTACTATAGATGGTATATTATTTTCTTGGGAAGGGTTATGTGGTAGAGATCCCCCTTCCCCCCATCCTAGATTCATTTAAGAGCTTACACATTCTTATTGACTTGTTTTTTACTCTTTTTATCTGTTGAGATGTATTCTTATACCGTGCCTCTTACTGAAAACCCATTAATTTTATTGAAGTCATAATAGGTATTTGTATACTCACCATTACATTGGCTTTTCCCTCATGTGTTGTATCTTTTTCATGTGAAAAATATTTTAGTGGAAAATATAGTGGTTTATAGGGATCCCTGGTGCATTTTACTACGTTCAGCAGTCAAGGATGTGATATCAATAGTTGAGATCTCACAACACTTCACATTTATAGTTTTTTTCAGGTTGGGACATCCTTATTTGTGGGAATTTATTTTCCCCTTTTGTATTCAGATTATATTATCGAAATCCACAATTCTATAGTGTTCGTTACATGCATGTAAAATTCTCATGATATTTCATATTTTATTATTATTTATCTACAGTTATATATGGAAATTGCCAGGTGTGTGAATACAAGAACACTAGAATAAGGACACCCATATTAGATATAAATTTTCAAACATGTTGGATTCCACTTGCCTATATAGGCAGTCATGAAGTTGTTTTGTAACATTCCTCATTGGGTCCAGTTTTGATCGGGAATCACCTAACCACCCAATCCTTTTTAACAAGGTGTATTGATCTGTCTCCACAATTTGTTGAACTCTTTACCTAAACAACCTCAATAGGATGTCCTTATCCTTCTCTAAGGGATTTTAAGCTCGTGAATTGATTCATATGAATAGATAATAATGAACAGTATCCACAAGACATAAAAATCATCTCTCGGTCCACAAAAAAAGGAATCATAATCTATCTCAATAAGTTGTTAAATTTGTGGCTTGATCTTATTCAAGAGGGATTTTTGATCCATCCAAATGAAATTTTAAACTCATCACCTAATCCAAAACCCCTAAAACATGAAATAATAATGATAATTTAATTGTATAATGCATCATATGACACACACCCAAGGAATTGACTCCCTTAGTGTTTACCTAGAATTCCTTGGGTCTCATGGAAATGATGCCTCACATATGAGGTGCCTCTCAAAAAGAGATAAAATTATTGGTGTCTGATATACCCAATATCAAAACAATCTCTAATGCAACCAAATATCCTAATAAACATGAATAAATATTTCTACAACTTCAAAACCTAATTAGCATTTTTAATTAAGATCCACCTCAATGAGGCATCAATAATGAATTCCTTGAAAAATATGTTATCATTGAGTAAGACCCATACTAGGTGACTATCTCAATATTAGAATCCATATAAAGTGTAACCAACATCACAACATCTTATTTTGATCATGAATAACACATTACAATTAAATTTTATAGAATGAAATCTTATTTGGAAGGGGTTAATGTGGGGAAATCAAAACATGCCTGGCATATGGATCCAATGAAAGAATGGTAAAAAAAAATGATTCATGTATATTAAATAATATTTTATTCATCCTGAAAATAATATGTATCTCAAGTACATGACATGATATTTAGAAAATGTGGCATAATTATTCTAGTTATATGATATTTCTCTAACAAATATCTCGGATGAAGACATCCCATTGAGATGATAAAATCATCAGGATCAATCTTTCTATATGGTTGATCTTTATTGTGTATTTTTAATAATAAATTCACAATTGTGCAATATCTATTATCGAAATTGTATCTACATCATGATTCACATTTCATTATAATTTTTCACAATCTTTATGTGATAAAAGTGTATAATGGGGTCCACTATAGAGGACAATAGGCACCACGACTTTCTAGAATCCACAAACATTTCCATGCTTCCACACATAGTGCCTCACCAATGATCCCATGCCCAATAAAATTATCTATGGGTTTCATTGCATAAAAATATTTGTGCATATTGTCTAGCATGGTATTTCATTGTCCACATATATAGTGGATGAATTTCTCCTTAGATGGCTTGTATATGTTGTTCCAATTTTTTATTCAATGTTGATAAAATTAATACTCAAATGCAGCATTGCCATGAATCATAATATATCATTCTCAAATACTAATTATAAAAATTTATCACTATTTTTCATGGTTTCCTATACATTCAAAAGTAATGTAAATTATCTTTTTTCGACATCAATGTGTTTCTTTAACAACTGTTTACACATGTCTTCGAGGTTATGGTTAGTTCAACCATTATCACATTCAATATTGATGATGTTTTCACAATTATCCTTATTATCACTACATCACTAACATATTTATGTCAACTAAACATCATTTAAATTTAATTTTTTTTAACAAATTATGTTCATGTAAATGGAAAAATCAATATCCCACTTTTAATTTTTTTTGTCAATACCACAAATCAGCATCAATATCAATATGCATATTTTACATTCTAACCATTATTGTCAGTTAATACAAATTTCATGTAGAGGAAATCATTTTTCATCAAAATAATTATTTTTATAGGATTATACCACATATTTTATTATTCATAAATTGTTTATCCAGACAACTAAATCTTTATGTGGAAAAATACAATATAGGAAAAAAATAGTCTATAAACAATTTTATCAATGCCTTTCATGAACAATAATACATCTAATAACATTTTTAGAAAACCCTCACTTCATACCATACACCTTATTAGATAGAAAATTCATTAAATTAATATTTACCATCGAATCATATAAAGAAACATATCAAAATATTTAACTGAAAAAACATATATCTCCCCCTTTTTAGTTCAATATGAACTTTACTTTCATAATTTCACCCAAAATATTTAGATTCTGAATTTGAGAGTGATAATAATATTCATTATAAATTTGAATAGTAAATATAATCTCATCATATATAATCCCATCAAATGATTCATCCATATCCTTAAATTCCTTACTTGTTAGTAGAAACGAATTATATATGGTTATAAGGACGAAAATTGTAGGTTTTTATAATTAGTACTCATGAATAGAGTTTACCCTAAAAAATGCATTTTCTTTCTTCCTTTTGTTCCCATGTTTTAATTATATAAACTTCTCATTAACTTTTTATCATGTGGGGTTGTATTCAACATATTCCTAAGTAAATAAATGTTTTTTTCTTCTAATTCCATTGAATTCATTATGTCATATACACCTTTTTCACACTAATTATTTTGACTCTCTAGAAACTTATATGTTGATGAATTCATATAATCATTTGAATATTAATATAAAATGATTTCATTACCCACAATTGTAGAATTAATTTGGATTTTTTTCATCTTATAGTCGTTTTTAGTTGATCTAGTAAAATACTAAGACATTTCTTCTTTTTATGTCCTCCCTTTTGGTTGTATCATTTTAATTCCCTAATGAAAATGTTATCATCTATTTTTCTATCTTTTTTTTCATACCATTCCATTCATAGGGAGCCCCAAAATTTAATTTTGAATTGAATACTCTAGTTCTATGACCTTATAATTCAAATCTTACACAGACTAATTTAAATATTTTCTACTTGTTTTTCATTGGAATCTATAATGGTTTCTATTAAATACTTGATTTCATTAATTATTTCTTCTTAACTATTAAACAATGAAAACCATTTATTATTGTATAAATCTATTAATCACGATGTAAAATTATCAAATGTATTATTTATTCCTATTCTTTCCCCAACACCATCAATATCTATTGAATTGTGATCTTTTATTTTTTTTAAAACTGTTCAGAAAATTAATGATTTAAAATTATTGTAATATATTCCATATTTTTACAAGGAATAATTTTCTTCCATTCACATTAATATCCTCAAACCCTCTTCCACATATTTGCATCTTATCAACCATGAATATAATATTTCCCTCACTACTGCTTCTCAGTTTATCCTCGATATCCATTTCACTTTGGAGACCCATCACCTTATTGTAACATGTTTATGATAAATCAAGGAATGTAGAATTTTGATCTTTTTCAACAACATTCATATATTTTTCATCACATTTATTATATTAACATCCTCATAAATAGGTTAAAATCCAAATTTTCCTGAATTTCTAATTTCAATTCCACAGGACATAGGGAAAGGAAAAATCTTATTCCTCTAGTTATTGTAGTTGTTACCATCAATAGTATATAGTATGTTAATTTTCATTGAATAAAAATTATCCCTTTATTATAATGATCTAGGATCATTCTAGGTATCCTTCCTATGATACAATTTTAATTTTACAAGGATTGGTTATATGCCACTAAGAGGGTGTAAATCAGCTCTAATTATTTTTTTGAAATTATTTCTTTTTATTCCAACCAATTTGAATGATTAATGTATCAATCCATCATTTTTAATTATCTTAAACTCCCTATATGTGAAAAAAAAACAAGGAACAATCCATATTTATTTTTTCATGCTTCTACAAAAAAACATACTTCTTCATGTAACTGGTTATTCCCACAATTATAGATTATATAGTATATATAAGTGGTTCAACTAAGGAATGTACCACTCAATCCAACATTGATTCCAACTATCGTCCACTCTAGATACAAACTAGAGATTAAATTTTCCCAACTACACGAGATACTTTTATGTCCCATAGGATGATCTTTATACTAAATCCCACAGTGTTACCAACATCCCCCATCTTACTTCGGAGTCCCAATGGATGTTTCTTCTACATCAAATTCCCACAAATGGTTTCAAATAATATTTTTATCACAAGATATGTTCCTATAATGTATATATTTATATCATATTTAGAATTATTCAACACAATGTAAATATGATTTCTTTCACAATAAGTAAAATGGACTTCCAGATATTTGGGTGTACAATATTCAAGATCTTCAGCAACTAATAAATATCATCCAGATCCTACTCATTGTCCACATATCATAAAATAATTTGACATTTTCCCAATACAATGACTACATTGTTATATAATTTTAATGTCTAACTTTATTCTAAAAAACAAAACACACTATACATATTATATTTCTTACAAATATTTTCATCCTTAATCCATGAATATACACAGATCACTTGCAATAATATAGGGACATATTACTTTTTTCAACATTTCATATTCACAAGATCAACACTATTCATTACACATGTTATATCATGTGAATGAAATTTATGAATAATTTAAGATCATATACATTGAATTTCTAGGTTTACTACCACCTTGTTTAATCATGTGATTGTGTTATCACATGTGCGTGCTCATACTAACAATCATACAAACAATTTTTAGTCCTTGTGTAAGTATGTGGCCCTCTAAAATCTTGTTATTATTGAAAAAAGTATGTAGAAAACAACAACAAACATATTTCATTTATTATAATAAATAGGATTTTACAACAAACACACAAATGTGTGAAAACATTAAAAATTAGTGGATTTATGAGGTAAGAAATCATGCAATCCATGAGAGTTTTCCAGAACAAGATCCTCACATTATGATGGAAGAATCCTTATACAATGGAAAATGATATGATGTTCATATAGGATACCTCTTGAATCTAAATAATCCACCACATTGTTCCCCTTTTCCATTTATGAATAAGGACCACACCATAAGTCTAGAGTCTTATACATCTCTGATTTTGGTATCCAATAAACTAGGAATCAATGACATATCTATTAAACAATTTTAGAAAATAGATAAATCATTTTCAATGAAATAGATTAGAAGATTGTGTTCAATGCATATTTCCATCCCATTTAGGCAAGAACTTGCCTCCAACATAACTGATCTTCCATGACCATAGTAACTTATGTACGCAAGGATAACTGATCCCTTAATATCTTGTATCACTCATGCACCTCTCATCAAACCAATATCAATTTATCCTTCCTCATTTATAATTAAGGTAGTGTGAGGGGGATTACAAAAAATTCATCATCCAACTATTGTAATCTATTTTGTTTCCTGACCATTAGGTGAATTACCAGAGCAATATAATTGTAATTTCTGATATTTTATGTTTCCCACATTTCTTAATGAAGTAGAAAAAATCCACAACCATATGCCTAGAGTGATCTAAGATTTCTAAAGAATAAACATGAATGATTTCTATGTGTGCATGGTTCCTCGCATTCCAAATGATCTTGCATCTTGTAGCCATGATGAATTATCTCACCTTTCACACACTATCCTTTCCACCATCACCTTCTATGACATTGAGTTGTAATCCATCCCCATAGATATGATGTACTTTTATGCCTACAATATTATCATGAAAACACCACATAGATGCTACCCAATATCTCTAAAGGAAAAGGAAATCCTTTGTTTCCATATTGGCACTCTAACAACACCAGCACCACAATACAATAGACAATATGTTATTATAGATTGTATCATATGTGGGTATGCATGAATTGAAAACATGACATAGCAGGATGGTATATATAACTAGCATGTCTTTACACTAGTATAAAACATTAGGAGGAAGTATGAACCCTCACTGTACAACTCATTCGTGAATGTGGAATTACTTATCATACTGAGATCCCACTATGTCATCCTAGAACACTAGTTTACATGGTCTCTTATTCAAATAATTCACACACATTCACAAATAAAACTTCAGACATACATCCCCAGATCATCACATAATTTAATATGTGTATCTTTATGTTACTATATACACAATGTCTTCTTCTTGAAGCATTTATGCTCTCAGAAATATTTTAAAGTATTATTTCATAACATAATAAATGTATACACTAGTTTTCAGTGCTCAAATCACCATCATGCAATGACAATGTTCTCAACAAATGTAGAACAAGTGCATGAAACATTATTCTAAAATAAATAGTTCTTCTACTACTGTATGTTTCTCTCATACCTATCAAAAAACACTATCAATTATGAAATCAGATCAAAATTTCAATTGTGCATGTCTGGTGTATTTATAAATAACCCCCTTAACTCAACTAAAATTACTCATATTCACATACACAGTACCTTTCATATGTTCCCACATACTCAACTTTAATGAAAATGATAATCACTGTCATCGTAAAACCATGTATGATTCACACAATGTATTCATGACAAGATCTTCGTTTAAACATGAAATTGATTTTCCATGTGCATAAAAAAATTTAGAATCCGTATAATTATAATATTTTACTTGTATATAAGGATGGAAATTTAGATAATGTGGCATGGAGATCACGACAAGAATATGATTCTCTAATGATACACAAGGAATAATACAACCCAAAATGATGATCGAATTGTATTTGTCAATATCATCAAAATGGTAAGCTTTGATGCCTATGTTTAATGATAAGTGAAAGATTTTTGATTTATTTTTGACCCAAATATATTCTTATTAGAGTTTATCAGTCCTTTATAAGATAAAACACTCCATAAATGGTCATAAGAATATAATATGATCCTCTCCTGAAAATTATTGGAACCACCCCATGTTAGGATCCTCCTCCACCACTATGTCTTCCCAAATAGTTCCTCACCTATTATCCCATGTTCCTTTAACCTCCCATTTTGTAAACATTGATACATAACATCAAATATGTATACTAAAATGATAATAAATTATCATCATAAGCAATGGATGCAATCCTTATTTATTGGATTTTATGTTTATGCCCAAAATATGTAACCACCAGAATCCTAAACAAATACTTAAATATACAAATACCAAGATAGTAAAATATTCCTCTTGATAAACAATCAAAATTTTACATGGATTACACTTCTTACTAGCTTAGATTTAATTATTTATTTTTTATATCATTGTGACATAATCAATAAAAAATGACACATGTCCTTAATCATATAGACATATCAATAATCATAGAATTTTTGTTTTATAATTTTATCATTATATACTCATCATCACTTCATTAAGGACAAATTTACATCAACTCCAAACCAATTTAATAAAACATAATTAAAATAAGTAAAATAAAACCCAAAGATAACTTCACAATCAAAAAGATGTTATAATTTACATTATTTCATGTAATAGAAGAAGAAATTTATGATAGGGATAGAATATTAATAAAAACTATGAGGACTAATTAAATCCATAAACATTCCACATCTCAACATTATGAACCTGTATAAGATGGTGAAGTAATCAAATTTTGTGACACATAGTTGAATAATATGAAAATTATTTATTCAAATAAATCTAATGAATCCATATATTTTTCCATAAATTTAATATATCTACTTATATAAAAAAGAATATATGATATAAAATAATAATACCCCCATTATATTCATAGAAAATTTCAATTCCTCCCAATAGGAACATAAATCTATTAGTAATACTTATGTATAGATTGATTATCTCTTATTTAAATGACCAATTTCACTTCCCTACTTCACCAAATAGAGCAAGGAGCTCTCGCTTTATCATGATGAGGAATGAGTTCACATTCTGGTCTTCACCAGGGGTTTCTCTGATTATTGACATGGGTGGATAGTTACTATTTATGATTATACCTCTACCTAATCACATTTCACAATACTAATATTACATAGAACAAACAATCCACTTCCCACATCTAACACACATTGGATTACTTCTATTTTGTAGGGAACCACCATTGAAATTTAGTGAGATGGACCTACACTCATATAAATGTACTATTGGAATTCATAATGTCCTATAGGATAAATAGATAGTTTTTGTTCCTCCAACTGATCAGGATTTTATTTCATGAGTAAATTCATGGGGAAGTAAGATATTCATACAGAATAAATCCCAACCGAATATACCTAGTCATGTAATGACTGTACATATAATAAAATTATGAAAAGAACCATGATCAATCAAATAAATGAGTCCTCTTTTAAAATGGTCACATGTGATTTTGATGGTCATTTAAAAAAGAAAAAATGGGATAAAATCTTATTGAATTTCAATTTCTTAACATAAGAATCAAAAAGGATTTTTCAATTAGATTATCTCTCTATATTTTATTGTTGTCATACTAAATTTTATTTTTAATTGTGATTCTCATATGGTAAATAAAATAAAATCCCATCCATATGAATAAATTATTATTATGAATAATCTCAACATAAAAAATGTACAGGTAAAGGTAATTTGTTCGATCCTATTATAGAATAAATGTTGGATGGACTATGATTCATTTCTAGTGCGAATGTGAAGTGGAATGGCCATGGAGAGCATTGTGAAATAGTTACTTTATAGTGGTAAAGAGGTATGATAATCTAAAGTAAATAACAATTTATATATTGAATAATATTAATTGGGGTAACTATGTATATCTTACCTAATAAGATGATTGATGATTTTTACATTACCTTGGATTATATTCCATCCACTCACGCTCAAGTAATTCCCCGCATATCAAAAAAATTGACTTAATATAAGAACAATATAGATGATACCAAGGAAGCAAGATACCATCAGGTCTAGATAAATTGATAGAGTTGGGAAGAATCCTCTAGTCAATAAGATCATATTATATATCACTAAATTCATTTCATAATAAATGAATCCAATTATTCCATATCCCCTACCAGTACGAGAGTTGATCTTCCTTGCCTTCCTAGATGTACCACCACTAATCCATTTCATTTCTCTCATCCTCAGTATTGTTATCATCATTTTGTGAGTGAACTTCACATTACTAAATGTATACACTCTATTTATTTAATTTTCTGAAATATTTTCAAGACACACCACCTATTCAATCCTACAATATTTGGAATTTTTCATCCATCATCCAGCTTTGATCACGAATTAAAAAACTTCTGATTGATTTTATCAAGAGGTATCGACTACAGATAGGCCATTGAAGTACATTTTTTTTCTTATTGAATCTATATCGATGGTTATACCGTAAATTTCCAAAGATCATACCAATTGTTATTACATAAATATTTCTTGTAGGATTATGAGATATTCTAGGTATATATGAGTATCCCCAATTATATTATATGTATTTTAGGAACCCTAAATGAGAAAATATATAATAACATGTGGGTCATGGTCTCCAGGACACCATATTTTCTTCCAATAGTCATTAGCCTAAAAATACTCATTATTAAAAGAGAATTTATTATGATTCCATTAATCCTACTCGGTTGGCTTAATGGGCATAGAAAGAGAAGCAAACTGATTATTGATTCCATGTTATTGAGAGTTCTATAAAACCTAATCTTATTCCATCACATAAACTTTTTAATTTGAACCATTAACCCATGACACCAATTATAGGAATAGAAAAAACAATGAAGTGGTCATAAAAAGTGACCCTGTCCATATACTATATGATACATTTTTTCTACTGTCCTCAATAGCGTATGTTCTTGGATTAGGACATGCAGTTTGACCAAAATATCCACTTCCCCTTTATGAAATCCACTTAAAAAATGAGGCTATTGATATTATCTATATCTTGTCAATAATTTGAGAAGGTTCCCAAGATTTTTTTGACATGCCATCAATGGTCTCTCAACTGTATGAATAGGAATATCTAGGCATAGAATCATATTTAGTTGTATCCAACATGCCTTTCTTCAGTTCAATCCATCTTCCACATTCTCTCATATTATTATTCCTCCAATCCTTTGAAATTTCTATGTAAAACCATGAAAATATAATATAGATCATTGTAGATGAATGAATAACATTACACACTCTTTATGGATTATTTATATAGGAAATATCCATTGGTATGGTAATTATTGTCCATTGTTAATAGATAAGGTATAGGTTATAAAATTAATAAAGAGTTTTTGGGATTGATCAAATAGGATTAACAAAACCTCTTAATAAGATATATCCATTATGTTGATTCTTACACTAGAAGGATAGAATAATATAATTGAGATGGCACTATAATGCACTAGTAGAGATCATATTTAGTTAATTTCATCAAAAAATTCATTTCGATTGTGTTGGAACTAATATTGATTCCAAAAGATCAATCAATATATCTCTCCCCCAAACACAACTTAGTGAAGAATGTTGAGTTAACTAAGCATCATTTCCCATTTTATCAGTATGAACATCATGGATCCCTACATCAAACATATTTTATTCTACCTTTACATTATCTCTATATATGATAATTTATTATTCTTTTTTTATTTCAATAAGTAATTAACATTATGTTGGAATCGAGAAATAATTACAGAATGAATGAAACTTATATTATAATAGTTCTTTCATACATGACAATATTATGATACAATATAGAATCTACATCTATTAGACTCACTCTATATTAATGTTTACAATTCCAATTCATGAGATAATGTGAATCAGGTTAGCGATGGGGGATGAGAATGATATAAAATAAAATAATTCAAAGAATTTAGTTTTATTAATACTATTTCATTGATCACAATGTGTGTAAGAATATGGTCCCTAATATGTACATGAGATTTCTGGGGACAAAATAAGAATTAGAATTCATTGTGATATTCATATCGATAGTAAGATTATGATGTTATAGTTACATATTCTCATAATATAAATGATGATCTTTATGGATGATAGAAATATATGTTTTTATATTTAGGATCGAATATGATGTTCCTTAGTGAGACCGAAATCGAATAGTAGTACCAGTAACAACATGTAAGATTCTTGATAAATTAGAATGAGAAGTTGGATAACCTCTCCTGACATATCACCTAATTCATAGTGGGAAGATCATGACTCTTTCCTCAATGTGTTGAGCTACTAATTTGATTATATATATGAAAACCTAGTAGAACTAGGGATTTACCATTGTGGATAAGGTAAATATTTTCATTCCATCAACTATATACTATAGTCCAATTTATTTCTACTTCTATTATTCTTTTTTACAAATATTAATGCGCAATTGTAAATGTTGAATTTATTTGTCATGGACCAGAACACGTTTTATATGTATAATATATACAATTGAAGAAGAATTAAATAGAAGAAGATGTTAAATTACAAGATCCATTAAAGTTTGTCAACCTAATAGCTTGGTGGGAATTGATAGTATCTTTAGTTGGTTCAAGATTCATATATTAATTTACAAGGTATAATGCAACCAACAATCTAATATAGGGTCACAACCACCCAAATGGACTCTAGATTTGTTTCAAGGAAATAATGTATTTCCCTTAGAATGGATTGACCACCCATAACAATAATTTATGTATTTTAGTCAATAATATGGAATCTATATATTATTCTTTTTGACTTGTTCAATAATTTTACCCTATAATACATTTTTAGTTTTCAAGAATGTTATCACTTCTAGAATATGACTTGGAAATTGATATCAGTTATTCCAACATTGAGGAACTAATTTTTGACTAAATAGTTATCAATCCTTGATATTTAGAAAATTTAATTTTCCTACCTTATCAAAGTGATATTGATTGTAATTATGGTTTTTGATATATTAATTATTGAATTGGTGAACACCGTTAAATTTATTGATTTATTAGGGAGACTCACAGGAGAAAAAAATTCAAAAGAATAAAACAGATGCATCATGGTTTGAAGGGTCTCTACATATTTTGTATCCATTTGTATTTTCAATTGTGAACACTCTATATGTAAACAATATATATCTAGAGAGTAATGACCCAGATTTTTTTTGTACTATTTTAAATTATATGGAATTATTAGGAGACTGAAATAATTGATGGTGTATGATTCCGAGGACTGATGTACCCGTAATGAACTTCTTATCATTTTTAGGTACGTTCAGTAAATGCGCGAGCGATGTTTTGTATTTTTTGAAAAGGTTCTCAAAATTGAAATCTGAGGACACCGCTAAATTCACAGTGCTGATAATCTCTTAATGATACCTTCACCTCGACTGTAGTTGGTTGAGGGTGGATGTTAGTTTTTTGGATTCTTGTGGGATATGAAAATGAAAAATATAAAAAATATAACAATAACTTTTATTTTTATTTGATACCTCCCATTTGAATACATGGTGGTGGGGACCAACCGAACTCCCTTTAATATGAGGAAACACTTGTAATTCTCCCAATAAATGAGACAAAAATTAATGGATATAATAATTAAATAATATTGGCCCCTCAACTCCTTGTTGGGAATTGTTGGAAAACGGAGATGTTGGGGAGATCCTTGGGAAGATCATCCTCCAACAAAGATCCACCACCAATAAAGAATGAGAAATTGACGCCTGAGCCCAGCTCGGTTGCATGTTGTAGGAGAGAAGAATGTCGATGTCCTCTTCATCGCCTTCATCTTCTCCCTCATGCGACCTCTAACAAAAAAATGATGTAGGGTAGTGTTTATGTTGTTCTTCGTGGTTTTAGGTTGAAACATTCTCCATGAAGTTGCGTTCTATAGGTCTAACGCAGAGGGTGAAGACCAAAGAAACAAGTCATGATCCCTCCGTATCTTTAATGCTTAAGTGTTCTTCATGGGCCATGATGACGGTCGTGGAACAACCATGCAGCCGATGGAGTATGTGTCCCATCGACTGTGGTGGAGAAATGTGGCGGCTGACACTCAACTGGCATCGTGGAACTGGGAAGGCGCGTCCGTGCCTCCGGTAGCGAAGGAGGCTGCGGCCCGTCGGCCGCTGCAGTGGGAGGATAGCGGCCACCATTCCAGCCGACTGTTTGGAGGTAGGGTGATGCACATCCGCGCCACCGTTTTAGAAGGAGGTAGTGTCCAACTGGACGCGACAGAGTAGAGCGTTAGCCAGCCCGCCTACAGGCCGTAGGGTGAAGCGGCAGTGCGCGTCTATGCTGCTGAAGCTGGATACTGCGATTGATTGGACATTGTGGAGGCCGAAGGGCAGCTGGCATCAGACTAGCCATGATGGATCAATGGTGTGCATCCGTGCCGCTAGAGGGAGGGTTGTCTGTTTCGGCAGGGCATGTCACGCTGAGCGGGAACGCTCTAGTGGGCCCCGCGTGCCAGCTGGTGACTCCACATGGAACTGCCTAGTTGGCCAAAACCAAACATCCAATAGTACATTTGGGTGACGTATGGGAGGGTCCCCCCTCCAGGGTGGTGGCTAGGGTGGACCACATCATAATGATCCACCTCGATCGCAAGTTGCACCATGGGCCGCCCAGTGGGCCGCTCTTAGGGGCCACCCCCCTTTCCAGCTAGGTTGAACCATGGCCCAGTGTGTAGGGCCCGCCACTGCCCAGGCCAACAAAGCCAGACCTGAACTAGGTCTAGTCGACCAGAACTGGGTAGGGTCGGCCCATGCCCTGTCGGATTGGACGGGGGTCCATCTAGACCCAAATACGCCTTTTGGCACTATCATGAAAACCGAGTATCCATTTGAAAAACCGTCTGCAATCCCAGAATCTAAGTATCGAGATTGGCCTTTTGTTATACTCCAGTTTAGTTTTCGATAATCATGGGGTACATACAGGTTGGATCAAACCCGAATCAAACCAGGATATCTTATCAAAAACATTAAGAACATGCACACCTGGCATTCGATTGATGCGCCGTCTATTGCATTGGTCCCTTTATGACGTGAAAGTCCTTTGGAATTATTATTTCATGGGAAATCATGTCAGTTGATGTATCAAAATATGGTTGAGGAGAGAAACCTCTCAGAATCAGACATGCTTTGTGCAGGAATCGTGTGGCTGGTTTTATTTGAGGAGTCCTGAGATCATGTGTGGTTCATCTTCAGATCCTATGTGGGTCGGCACTCACCGATCCTATGTTGGTTAGTACATACTGATCTTATGTGGTTCATATCCAGATCCTGTGTGGGTCATCTTTAGATCATTTGTGAGTCATCTTCGATTCTGTGTATGTCAACACCAGATCTTCTCGACGAAGTAAAAAGATCATACAATACAACTAATCATCTATACATCTGTACTTATGTTATAACTAGTCTGAGCTGAGTCTGTACCTTTTTGGTACCGACTTTTGTGGTAATATTTTGTGTGGTTTTACCTTTGGGGTACTTACCTTCATGGTTATACCTTTGTGGTATTATTCTATGTGGTGTTATCTTTGTGGTACCTACCTATGTGGTCTTACCTTAATGGTATTCATTCCTTCGTGGAACAGTTGCAGTTTGGGCTAATGAGTTGGGCTATGTGTTTCCTCATGAACAGATTGGGTATATGTCGTAACGTAGGTGTATATAAGGGAATATACCTAAGTAATGTTGATTATTGCTTCGTGCTGGGATTTGTAGTCTTCCTCTTTAGATTATCCTCTACGGAGTTCAGGGAGACCATCGGGGGTCTCGAGGTACCTACCGAGTATTTTTATACTCAACCCTGCACGGGCTTTGCCCACACCTTACTGTGTCTTGTGCATATTATGGACATCACTGACCGAGGTCGTAGGTACAGGGACTAGAGGCTGCTTGGAGGTGGGCATTAAATGAGATGATCCATAGGAATGATAATTCGAGAGATGTACCTACCCTTCAGGTATGATCCATGCTTGGTGAATACCTGATATGTTTATACTTTTACATATACTTTTCAGTTGGGATTGTATCTTGAACCCCTTTAGTTAGTATACACAATCTTTTTACTCTAGATTTTACATTTTCCTCCTATAATGGTGTGTGTTTGGATGAGTGAGTTCACATGTTATAAAGTAAATGCCTTCTAGGTTTTAGGGATATATCTTTTTGGTGCTAGTAGCCAACCTCTATCTTATGGAAGGTGAGCTTTGGGTAGTCACTACACGGGCCCTGGGGGAAAAGTCATGACAAATTAGTATCAGAGGATTTATTTCTACTGAACAAATTGCACTCTAGTAATTATAATAGATAATAGTGTTATGTGTAATATGTGTGGTTGTCATTTTGGATAATCCAATGTTGGTGTGATGGCCGATATATACATACACATGAACCCTGACTTATGATTTCCAACTCAGTGCATGGAAACACTAATAGAGTGTATTTTTCTGGAATTTTTTATTTTCGGCCTCCTTGATTATTTTCAACAGGAATAACTTATTGACTGTGGAACACTTGTTTCATTAAGGATAACTCAATGAAGTCCACAATCTAGGGTACTAGGTAGTGTACATGGAGACAACCCACTGAGCGACGAGGCATCAATGTTGGGCCCCCTTAAAAAAGTTGTACAATTTAGTGTTGTACCAATAGAACCACTGCCCATAAGGCAGTTGATGCCACCAGCCCCAACAAGGGAGGGTGGTCGCTGCTTGAGTGTGTTTCACAAGTTTCAGCTCAAGAGTCTTTTGAGGTTCCAGGTCAAGAAGGATCCTCAGGCAGCTAAGTACTGGCTTGAGGCCCTGGTTAGAGTTTTTCGATTGGTAGGGATACCAACTGATCCCATGGTTATCCTTACCACGAACCTTCTTCAAGAAGTTACAGAAAGATGGAGGAGAATTATTCTCCATGTTCACGATGAGGTCACTCTCATCTGGGTGGACTTAAAGAGCCTTTTTTGGGAAGATCTCATCCCACCGACCTTACTCTCGGTGCGTATACAGGAGATTCTCCACTTTTAGGAGGGTATAATGACCATGGCTTAGTATTCAGTTTGGATCATAAACCTCTCACAAAACTCCACTAACATAGTGCAGAACCATTTATTCTGGGACCGAACCTTCAATCTGGGGATCAGACGGTATATTTTAGCTTCAATGATTTATATTAGCATCCCGATGCAGGCGAGGGTGTAAGAGAGAGAACTCTTATTGGATAGCATCCTTTCTGTGTTTTCATTGGCAACAAGACCTACCACTGGACATTATGTAATAGATTCATCTGCATCAGGCAGCATAAAAATGATTTAGAGGTCCAATAGGACATGAACTACATATGGATGACCATAGGACACATGGTCAATTGTGTAGGGATCGCGAGACAGAGAAGGACAGGCAAGGAGCAGGCAATGTCACTTGTGTAGTGGGAAAGGTCACATGGAACACGACTACCCGACCTGCCATACAGATGAACAGAAGATAGTCAATGGATCGGCATGGCAGAGGGAAATATTTGACTATGGAGGTCCCCAGACAGGAGGCAAACATGGAAGAGGAGCTGGTCGTGTAGCTGGCAGTGGGAGGTGATTCGAGGTTCTGACTCCACCACCTTCAGGTGGTCCACCATGACCACATGGAGTAGGAGGATAGGGATGATCTCAACTCCAAGTAGTTAAGGCCTACAACCAGAACACTCTAGAGATGACAGGAGGTGGGATCTATGTCTACTCTACCTTATCTGTATTACTTATAGACACATGTACCAATCATTCATTTATTTCCACGACCCTCATTCGGATCTAGGAGATTCTGGTGGAGCAGTTGGCTCGATCCATATAGCTAGAGACGCATATAGAAGAGGATTGAATGATTACACACTGGTGTCTATAGAGTGATATTAGTCTATGATGCGAGAGCTTTGGATGGGATCTTCTAGTAGAGGCGTCAAGGCGTTATGACACCATCTTGGGTATGGACCGGTTATCCATAGTTTATGCTCAGATTGGATAAATTAGGCGTAATGCTTGGTTTGTCCATGAGGATGAGATCAGTTTTTCCATCACTAGTGAGAAGGGGACCTTTGCATCACATGATACACTCACATGGATGAAAGTGTATCAAATCACACATCTGTTGGATATTCTTACCCTCTGAGTGGTTGATGATGATAGTCTATACTTTCCTGTAGTGGTGGAATAGTACACTAATGTTTTCCTAGATGATGTTCTAGGTCTACCTCCTCACAGAGAGTTGGACTTCTATACCGACTTGTACCCTGAGATGGAACAGATATCTACAACAGCATATCAGATGGATCATGCCGTGCATCAAGAGCAACGAGTACAGTTGGAGGATTTGTAGAAGAATGGGTTTATTAGGCCTAGTGTTTCTCCTTGGGTAGCGCCGATTTAGTTCACCAATAAAGAAGATGGGTATTTGAGACTTTTTGTGAACTATCAGTGCATGAACTAGGTGACCGTGAAGAACAAGAACCCACTTCCAAGGATTGATGATCTCTTTGATCTGATGATGGGAGCACAATGGTTTTCGAAGATAGGACTCAGGTCAGTCTATCATCTGCTCAGGGAACGAGACTAGGGTGTTCAAAAGACGAATTTCAGTTGTAGGTATGGCCACGATTAGATCTTGGTTATGCCTTTCAGAATGACCAACACCCCAGCAGTGTTCATCAGAATCATGAAACGGATTTTAAGACATACCTCGATCGCATTGAGGTAGTCTTCGTCGATGAAATATTGATATAATCTAATATAGAGGAGGGGCATTCATGTCATCTGCTAATAGTTCTGGACACACTCCGAGAGTACCAGATCTATGGCATGCTCTCAAAGTGACACTTCTGGATCTGAGAGGTTCACTTTCTGGGGAACATTATCTCAAAGGCTAGATTTTCGCTAGATCCAGCGATGATTGAGGATGTTCTTTCTTGGGGGCCACCTAGGAGTGTGATGGAGGTTCAGAGATTCCTATGTTTGGCTGGTTACTACTGGACCTTTGTGCTTGAATATCTATATTCTCATCACCCTTATCCGCATTGACAAAGTAGGGTAAACCCGTTATGTGGTTGGAGAGATCCTATAGATGTTTTAATGAGATAAGGTAGAGAGTGAAGAGTGTCCCAATTTTGAGGCTACCAGATGAGGGTGATGGGTACGTCATCTACTGTGACACATCTGGAACTGGTTATGGCTGTGTCTTGATGTTGGAGCGAGCGGTGATCACGTATGGCTCCCAATATATGAG
The DNA here is from genome assembly GCA_963277665.1 of Viscum album. Lineage (NCBI taxonomy): Eukaryota > Viridiplantae > Streptophyta > Magnoliopsida > Santalales > Viscaceae > Viscum > Viscum album. The sequence continues at coordinate 909,385,839 of OY728161.1, read as the reverse complement.
ACAACATGAGCAGATCTACACTTCCCATGAACTGTAGTGTGAAGAAGTGGACATTTCCTTGAAGATTACTTGATGGGTGAACATTTTATAGTCTACACTGTTCAAAAGAGTATCAGGTATATATTCTCTAAGAAGGTCCTGAACCTGAGACATCTCCAATAGAATGAGTTACTCTGAGACTATGAATTTGAGAATATATATACTTCTGGGAAGGGGAACGTGGTACCAGATGCCGTTAGTAGGATTTCTGGTCTACATTTGCAGAACGTGGTGAAAGAGAAGCAACCTGTGATATAGATATCCATTGTGGATAGAGATAGAGAATCATACCTCCAGTTTTAATAGTCACACCCCTACATATTTATCAAGTTCGGGAGACACAATTTGTGGAAGTTGGCTGCGAGGCCCGACGTGCTCAGATATCCATAGGACATGCACCTGATAGATTTTTTGCAGTTGGGGAGCATGTCAGACTCTTAAGAGTATGTACCATGGTATCATTGTTGCCATGGGAGGAAATTTTAAAGGAGTTCCATATGTCCCCTCTAGAGGTACATCTAGGAGTGGCGAAGATGTACCAGGACCTTCGGCGTGAGCCCTGGTTTCCAAAAATGAAGGAAGGTGTAGCAGAGTTTGTCTCACGGTGCCTCACTTTTTAACAAGTTAAGGCAGATCTCTAGTTTCTAGCGTGCTTAGTTCTTACACAATATGTTCTAGAGTAGATGTGGGATGCCATTTCCATGGATTCTGTAATTGGACATCCTTGCACGTCTATGGGTCATGATTCTATCTGGGTGATCATTTACTGACTCACTATGTCATCCCACTTCATACTTATCAGAGAGCATGGTTCAGTAGAGGGCTTAGGACACCTCTATTTACTGGAGATTGTGCAACTTCAAGGGGTTACATTGACCATCGTCTTTGACCATGTCACTCTTTTTACATCCCGGTTGTGTAAGGAATTACACGAGGCATTCCAGACTAAGCTATGTTTGAGAATTGTCTTTCATCCTCTGATAGATGGTCAGATTGAGCAGACCATTCTTACAGTGGAGTACTTGTTTGGTGCAAGTATCCATGATTTTGGCCATAGCTGGGAGGATCACATTCCATTGGTGGAGTTTTCATACAACAAATGTTATGACTCCTCTATCGGTATGGAACCATTCATGGAATTGTATGGTCGACCACGCAGATCACCTCTGTAATGGATAAACCTAGGAGAGTCAGCACTCGTGGGACCAGAGATGGTATGGGATACCACAGAGAAGGTGTAGATCTTCTAGTAGTGGATGAAGAATACAAAAAGCAGGCGGAAGCCTTATGTGGATATGAGACGGATACCTATGGAGTTTGAGGATGGTGACCATGTGCTTCTATGGGCCTCACCTTGATGAGGTTTGCAGAGATTTGGCCTACGCAACAAGTTATCCTTGAGGTTCATCAGACCCTTCTAGGAACTCATAAGTGTGTGTGAGGTAGCATACCGCCTATCACATACCCCTTAGCTGCATTAGATGCATGCCATTTTCCACCTATCCCAGCTGAGGAGATACTTACATGATCTTTCTAATATTATTGACTGGGAAAAGATGGACATCGATGATGGGGTGACAATTATAGAGGTTCCAGAGGAGTTTGATTATCAATATGATGGGGTCCTTCATGGGTAGTCGATACCTCTAGTTCGTGTTTATTGGTAGTACATGAACCACCAGGAGAAAACATTGGAGTAGGAGGCTCATATTTTTGTAACGTACCCCCACTTGTTTCCCTATATTGGGTTTTGTCATTCGTGGATGCAAATCTCTAAGGTGGAGAGAATGTAAAGACCCGAATTTTCCATGTAATTTTTTCAATTATAAGAAATTACTATGAGACCCCAAAAATTAATGGTTCCTGATTATAAGGCCGAGTGTGCCCAGAATGAATTTATGAACTTTTTTAGGTACATTCAGTAAACTTATGAGATTTGTTTTGTATCATTTGAAATGGTGCTCCGAATTGAAATATGAGGACATTGTTGACCTTGCTATGCCAATATTCTCTTAAGGAGACCTTTACCACAACCGACGTTGGATGAGGGTGGAAGATAGTTTTTGGGATATTCGAGGGAGAGAAAAAAGAAAAATAATATAAATAAAACAATAACTTTTATTTTTATTTGAAACCTCCGATTTAAATACTTGGTGGTTGGGACCACTCAAACATCCTTTAATGAGAGGAAAGCCATGGGAATATCTAAATTTATATTCCAAAAAATAATCGATAATGTAATTAAATAATATTTTCTCATCACCTCTTTGTTGGGAATAGTTAGAAAAGGGAGAACTTTGGGAGAGACTTCAGAAGATAATCCTCCAATGAATAACCACCCGAAACAGAGAATGAGGAACCAATGCCCGTGCCCGAATCAGAAGCATGTTGTGGTAGTGACAAACACTGATGTCTACTTCATCAACTTAATCATATACATCACACCACATATAATGAAAAAACAAGGTAGTGGTGTGTTTATGTTGTTCAATTTGGTATTATGTTGAAACATTCTCCTCAAATCCGCATTCTATCGGTCCAACGCAGAGGGTGCAGGCCAAACAAATAGGGCATGATCACTCCACATCATTAATGTGACGTCTTCTACGTGGGCTGCACCGTGGGCTGCTCACCCTTGTGGGCTGGGCCAGACCTAGGCCCAACATGCCGGACACACCGTGGCCCGGGATCAATGGGCTAGAACCGTACCGGTCTGGGTCAGCCTGAATGGTGTGGGTTTTCTTAAACCGGGTCTGACCAGTCTCGGTCCCATCTAGACCCAGATATGCCTTTTTTCCATATCTTGAGAACTAAGTGTTTGTTTGGTGAACCATATATGGTTCCTGAATCGTTGGATCTAGACTGTCCTTTTGGTATACTCCACATGATTTCTGGATAATGTTGGGGTACTGGTGAGTTAGATTAAACTCAAGTCCAACTATTCCCTTGTAATGAAAACACTAATAACATACATATCGGGCGTCCGATTGAAGTGTCGTCTATTGTGTTTGGTCCCCTATGATGTGGTGGAACTTTCGGATACTTATTCCCATGAATTAGTGGCAGTTGAACTATCGACCAACATCTTGAAGAGCATAACCTCCCAGAATAAGGAATGATTAGTATGGGAGCCGTGTGTCTTGTTGTACAGTATTAGTCTTCAAATAATGTGTGGGTTATCTTTGTATCCTATGTGGGATGGCGCTCAATGATCTTATGTGATTTAGTTCATACCGATCATGTGTTTGTCATCTTTAGATCATGTATGGGTCATCTTCAAATCAATTGTGGGACATATTCTCTCTTTCGTGGGTCAATAACAGATCTTCTCAATGATGTACGATGATCTAGAAATATATCTAATCATCTATACTTTCTTACTTAAGTTATACATGGTGTGATCTGAGTATTTACCTTTGTGGAAATACCTTTGTGGTAATATTCTCTATGGCATTACCTATGTGGTACATACCATCATGGGGATACCTTTGTGGCTTTCATCTATGTGGAGTTACCTTTGTGGTACCTAAATTTGTGGTGTTACCATCATATAATTCATTCCTTCGTGGAATAGTTGAGATTTGGGATAAGGATTTGGGCTTTGTGTTTTCTCATGAATGAATTGGGTATAATTGGTAAATTAGGTATATGTATCAGCATATACCAAAGTACAGCTGATTATTTCTTTGTGATTGGATATCTATTCATGCATTGTGGTTTATCCTATGTGGAATTTTGGGTGACCTTTGGGGGTCTCAGGGTCCCTTTTGAGAATCGTTATACTCACCCCTGCACAGGCTTCACCGCAGCTTGTTGTGTCGTGTGCAGACGACCGACAACGTAGATCAAGGTCAAGGGAACTAGGACATTATGCTACTCAGAGGTGGAAATTAGGCGAGATGATCCCCATAGGCAACCGTTCGAGCTCAGTATGTACCCTTTAGGTAGGATCCTTGGCCGGGGTTCATTGAAGCAGTTTACTGTTTTACTTGTAATTCTCAGTTGGGTTTGTATTTCTGCCCCATTTAATTACTATACACGCTCTTTTTACTAAACAGTTTACATTGTGATCCTATTTTTCAGTGTGTTTGGTTGAGTGAGTTCAAAGGTTATAAAGGCAATGTCTTCCCAGTTTTTGGGATATTCCTTTCGGGTGCTAGTTTCTAGCCACTGGCTTATGGAAGGCAGGTTTGGGGTAGTCACGACACAGGCCCCGGGGGCGGGTCATGACATAGAGTACCTTCACTGCTTTGGTGTTTGGTTCTCAATGATAATGGAATTTTTCCATTGTATTTACATTATTGTTCATCCTATTGGTCTCAAATTGTTTTTCCATGAATGAATAGGTTTAAAAATTAATAGTTTGACTATGAATAATAGCAGCAATCCTATAATAGACGTGCTGAAAACCGATGAACCATGTATGAGAGATTGAAGAATGATATAGATTAATTTTTGGGGAAGATGCATGGGTGGGTGAAGAGGTACAATAATTAATTATCATATTAGAGTTCATATTTATTTTAAATGGAATATGAATAATGGTAGGAAAAATCAGAAAATTCTAGATTTATGTTTCCAGGTCCATAAAAGGGACTCAAAGTCATATCTGCAGTAGGGACTGATTCATATCAAACAACATATGATTTCAATAGTTGATTATTTAGGGTCAATTATAGGGACTCGATCCATGTGAACAATGGAGGGTGTATAAAAACATTCTCTAATGAAGGCGATAGTGAAAAAAAAATCTAGTTGCATGATGGATTTCTTCTATGGAAAAAAGCTAATGATATTTCATTACAATATATATTAGAAGACATTTCATTTACATCATTGAAGATTATATGGATTTCTATTATATAATTCCAATAATTGAAAAACAAGTTGACAAACAACTTCATATAGAAATTATATGGGAATCAAAAGTGACATCGAGATGAAATCCCATCATTATGTAAAGGAATTATCAATTGGAAAAGTATTTCTCAAGGAAAGTTTCATAAATAATCAATAATTTTCAATTGATGAATCTATTTTATAAGTGCAGAAATAACCAATTAATACCATACCTTCAACACAAAAATGGATACCCCCTAAGAACTAATTAATTTACATCATTTTTATTGATAAATGATTTTAGATAGACCCATTTTGTTTTTGGATTGCATAATTAAATTATTCTAATTAGGTGGTGATAGATGGTACAATATTGTTCCAGAATGGGTAGTTAAGTTCCAATCAGAGAAGGGTTCGATATGAGTCAAGGGTAATGAGGTTTTTTCAGAGTTTTTCATGGAATCAAAAGAACATGGTTAAGGGTATGAAATTACAACCAAACCAAATCAACTAAAATATAATGATTGATATTTTCAACAAACCAAAATGATTTTGGAACTATGTATTTCATCTTTGGTGTAATTTCATAACGAATTGTTATATGTTTTTTTTGGTTTTTTTATAAAATTTTCAAACCAATCCAATCAAATAATATGTGGGAACCTTCAACTATATAACATATTCCATAACACAAAATATATAGTCATGATATTTTTCATGGTCATGCAAACTATTATTGGTGGATCAAAAAACTGGATTATTCAAAATCTAATTGGGTCAACCAAAATTTATTTTATACGCATAAATAATATATCATTTTGATCATTCCTATGAGACTGTTTCCTCTATTATTCACAATAGTATCATAATTGGGCAGTGACACAAGTTGGATAGTCTCTACAAACCAATGTGGGATCACTACACATTCAGGTTGTAGTGCTAATTTCAAAATTTATTGTTTTCAAATTTGAAGGTTAACATCCACTTTATGTGACATTTATTTTGTTTTAACTCTTTTAAAAATGCATGGACCATGAATGATTGTTCATAGATCACCCCAAATTGTGTGGTCCATTATTATGACTACATGAACCATAATGATGGATCTTCTTATATGGATGTGAAAAACACAATACAATTAACTTATCATAAATTCTATAATTCTATTTTGGATCCAACTAGCGATGGAGGCCACATTTTGTAATATAATATCTGTTTTTGTTCAGTTTTCACTTTTAACATTAAAATATTAAAAATAATTGTACTAAATATTAGGAATGTTTTCTTTAAGGTTCACTTACTATATTTGTAATTATATTTTAAATGAAACACTGATCTAGTAAAAATTTATTATTTATGAGACAATCACGAGGAAAATAGAAAAATAAATGTAATAATGTTGGATCTTTTAAGACTACCAACACCAAAACTAATCATAAATCTTTTTATAAATTGCTAGCTGTAATTATTTACGGTGATAGAAGTATTCAATTGAGTGACAAAGGATATATTTTTGTAGATGTTACTATGGTACTGTAAGATATACGACTACCATGATATAAAAAACATATTCTACATGGAAGTATAAAAATGAAATCAGATGCTAAAGCTTATCACTTTCGACTAAATCATCGATATGGTACATTGAATCTCATTAATTTTATTAGTTTTCATAATATAAATTTAAAAATAACACATCACAAATATCATGTCTATGAAGTAGTTGATACCAATTTCTTCCTAACTATTACAGTAGATTCTCAATCTAATGGCTTTATAGGATTCATTAATGACAATAGTTCCATTGGTATCTCTATGAATCATAAAATACTTCGAATTCATATTCAAATAAATAATAAACATATATATGATTTAGATTATTGTAGAGAATTATTTAGAGTAAATATCTACATTAATAGAATTAAAAAATGTTTAGTATCACTATTGTGTAGAATGTCAAAAATATGTATTGATGTTGCTGCATTATATTATATCACGTACTTTCTAAAATCATTAATTAGGATTATTCATCCTTATTCAGGATTATTAATGTCATTTTGATCTCAAATTATTTAAATGTGATCGTTTTGACCAAAAATCAATGAGATATTTCATAGAAAAGTTGTATCACTTGATTATATGGTCTACATTTCACATACTATATTAATGAGTAGAGTAAAGAAGAACCTAGAAGACTATATCCTCATTATATATGGATCTATAATTATAAGTCAGGTCATATCAAATAATTTAAAACAACTGGTATTTGGCTAGCTCAGAATTGTGCATTCCCTGATAAGTGTTGGTATTCTTGACTCTCATGTTCGGGTGCGTAATATGTTTACTATTGGGTTAGAAATCGATAATTGTCCCTAAATAATTATTTATCACATTATATGAGACCTTACTACCAGTATTAAACTCAATGGTTCACTCAATAACTTGTGGATTAGTTTGATCATGTACTTTAAACTCAATGGTTGACTCAATAACTAGTGGATTAGTTTGATCATGTACTTTAAACACACATGTTCTTTGTTGTGGGGTTCATCATTTGTCTCAAGATCAGTAGAATGGCTTAAATGGATCTTAATAATTATTTCATTGGCATTGAAATTCATAATACCTATTATGTGATGTCACATTTCCATTATATAAATTATATGCGATATAATTATTTCTTTATTTGATAGATTTCACCATTAGTTTTCTAATTTCAATGGTTCGGTCTTCCTAAAACACTGAGGGAAACTCCATTTTCAGATTTCATTTTCAGGGTGAAACAAACCCACTCTCCAATGAATTTATTTCTCTTAGTGGGAGTGATACATTTCCTTCCATATTTTCTTTATGTATTTTTTGGGTTTTAATGATATAATATCATATTTTCAAATCATTTAGCTTTTGGGATTATATATTTCGTAATGGTTGTGATGATCACATCTTAAAGGGAAACAACTATAATTTTATGTATCACTATTCATGTTGAATGTACTCCAACTACACCAGAGTGTATTATTATGAGTTCCCAATTCATTCAATTTTTTCTTATATTTTATATATTAAGGGTCCCAGACGAATTCACTCAATATAGTTTCTTATTTCAATCCGACGAACAACTCAATAAAATAGTAGAGAAAGTGGTTTTTTTCTACAGTGATTTTATCATTCATTGGGCTTTTTGGATGATGATATTGAAGCGACATTCACCTCATATCATATGAAACCTTGGATTCACTATTATATGAAATAATATACTAGACGTTCCATTGTATCCTTGCTCAAATGAAGTTTGTCTTCCATCTAATCAAATAATTCCAATGATTTCCCAACCACATTCTGGTATACTTTAATGAGTGATATATTTTATTTTGGTCATATAAGTAATTATAAACATCATCGTGAACCCATAAAAATCTGTGTCTTTATACCATTCTGCCACTCCTCTATCGATATCAAGATAATCCATCAATATAAATGACAATTTTATATTTAATCCAATGTCTAATGTAGCGAACTATATAATTTTTGGCATCAAGAGTTTGGTTAGAGTAGTGGAATCCTTGAATCAACCAACTGAGTGACCAATAAACCATTAAATGATAACCAAACAACAATTATTCTAGTCATATTCATGATCTTCCAACTAATATGATAAAACCTTAGTTCATTGGCCACTACCTAGTGTACTAATGACTTCTAATCCCGTATAGTAATGGGATATATATCTCTGTTTCCACTGATTCATTCTAATCTAGATGATCCAATATATATTGTTATCCCTATAAGTAGATCAATATGATCTACAAACATCACCCCATTGAATTTTGGTATCAATGAATTATTGGTTGATCCTTTGTATCACTAGGTTGTATAGTAGAGAGTTCATGATCCATTTTGGTTCATTAGAATTAATACCCTATTCAATGTAGTACTATTAAATCAATATGGTCATAATTGATCCATTTAGAGTCTTAATTGAGTACTTGGTTAGTTGAATTTATCCCTCATTCAATCTACTCCATTTGGAATTGATGATTGTATCTATTAGCTTTGTTGAAGAATTTTATCCAAACGCACTTCTGGGGTAAGATGATAGAAAATTTTATTTCCATGTAAATTCTTAAGCAACAAGGTTGATTATGTCAATTCTATGGGGGTTATTGTAGTCCATGTACTACATTTCCTAGCATTTTCACTTACCAAGAACTCACTGGGATACTTTATGTATTCGCGGAACTCCCTAGGATACATTATGTAACCTAGGAACTCCCATGCCATTTTATTATCTATCATATCCTAATCCTCATCGGATAGGTCAGACCAATGATGACCTTGTAGGACTATTACTATTCAGATCAGGTCCTCCCTAGTATATGATACATAATGTAGGACTGATAACATTTCATTCTGATTTTATGAATAATTAATGAAACCACTGAACATGTGACCAGTCCATTAACATCGGACCACTCTACAAATGGGATACTATGGAATTATATATTGCATCTAATAGAGTAAATTCATCTTCCCAACCCAACGCATATGAAATTCTTTTTCACTACTTGATGATTTTTGGGGACCATTATTATTATATTAAGTGGGAAATTAAATCATAATGTGTCAAATGCAATGGTTTTTCAACAAAACACACCATTGAATATAAAACAATGAATTCCAAACATCAAAACATGGCATATTCACCTGCATATTATCTACTTGATCATCCCATCACCAATGCATTATTGAATTTTTTGTCGACATGTAATAAATCCATTTGTCACAAACCCTTCAAGAGACTCAAGAATAGACACCATAATTTGTACTCAAATAATACCTTCTATATATTGAAAATATAAACTATATTTTTGAATATACCATTTGTAAACATCTTTGAATCTACATGTTCAATGATAACATCAAGATTAACTATGTTTTTGAACCCATAAACACATATCTATCAATCATTGGACTGGTCTATATCCCCACATAAGTCATATTCATAATTTAAATAATATATTTGATCTCTGGGAATAATTGTATCGAAGCCTGATATTCCATTCACTGAATCACATATTGTCTGTGCAAGACACTAATGCTTCTCTTTGAAATTTTGTTTGGTGAGGATTTGGTTAATTCTATAAAAGAATCAAGGGTATAAAAATGGATCAATTTTCCACCAATTGAATTATCCCAACTAGCATTTCCCATATAGACCACTCTAACAAAAAAATGTGTTTCTTACAAGAGAGTTTGGAATAAAAATATTGAACCCATGACACTCAAGCTGATGGAATTCCATTTAGACCAAAGATATATTCCATCCATTGTATACCACTAGATTAGCTAGGCACCCCAAAAATATACACAATCCCACTGATAGATCATACAACACCCTTGGTCGGGTATGTATGTCATAATATCATATGAATACTATTTGCAACTAAATTTATCCTTACCATGTTTCTATGATCCAAAAAGAACATTATAGACTATACTCATCATTTCACTTGAGTATCCATAAGAATACAACTACAAAATATCATTGTATTTCCACCATATTTTTTTGAATATTTTGAAAAGATACTAAAAAACCGCATTAACCAATGTAAAAAATCATTATCAATAGATTTATTATGTTGGACTAAGATCAACACATGGTTAATGGTCTTGGAATGTGACGAATGCCCCTTATTCCATAAATTAAGAAATATACTTCATTGAACTTGTCATGATTAATGAGTGAATTTTCTAAAAGCTCTTATTGGAGTGTTCGACTTCTGGAGGATTTATTTCATTTCCAAATAAAGATAAGAGCACATAAACCAACCGAAATCAGTCTTATGTTCTTTACACAAAAAAAATTGAAGTTGGGTCATTATAAAGGTGGGATGATAAATCATGACCAGATAATCCTAATGGAAATTGGATGTACTCATAATTGTAGGTAATCATTAAATAGGATATATTCACATATGTGAAATAACTTGGTTGGATTAAAATTACATCTGAAAACCCAAGAGGATTGGTTTTCACTATAGGCCGTTGGAAAAAAATCATTATTAGAATGACACAAGAACCCTAAATATAAAAAACATGGCTCACAAATGATTAATTTCATTTCCTTTTGCATGGAATATTTCCTTCAATGTTGGTTTGGCCAACTATAATCTAATACACACCAATCCATATTGTCCTCATGTATACATGTCAATTTTTCAGTTGGCCTTATGATTGGATGGGCAACACAAGCATTAAATGATTCAATATTTTCCATCATAAGGAATGACATAACACCTTATTACCACACAGTAGGAAGGCTAATTTTCTTGGATAGAGCTTAGAAACTCAATAAAACTATTACCATGACATCTATCGAACATCGTAACTCAGGAACACCACATAATGAATAAATTAAATTCAAGTAAAACTAGATTCGGATCCACATATAGTGATAAATAATGGGAACTGAAATAGTTCAAAACACCAAAGGAGGATGATTCATGTTTTGGAATGTTGTGGGTGTCCTTATCGAAGTTGAAGGTGGTACCCACTGGCACAAACATATATGATAAGGACCATTTTGATAATATATATAAGAACCATGGATTTTAAGTCACTAAAAATTAATGTTCCAGTTTTATTAGAAATTAAGCTTGAATGATGTGGGATAGTAATCGATTGAGGATGCAAGAAATGTTGATGCACAATGAGATAAATGATGGTATTAGAATCAGAATAATAAAACCATTATAGATGGGATAACCACTTGAAAAATCACTACATACCATACATTGACATGGTTCGGGTATGCTCAAGACAATAAAAATTAAAAGAAATGAATGGAGGAGAAAACACAGTTGGAGTTGGACCATTCATATTTATGTACTTGGATATATGTGCATCTTGGATATGTACAAAAATTATGGATACTAAATGCTTTATCTATTATATTTTTTACCATCTACTCTTTAATTCCTTCATTTTGACATGTCATTCGATACTGTCACACAAAAAGACCACATACGTGTCTTAAAATCGCATCCCATTTATCTTTATATATATGATATATTCTATAACAATATTAATAGATAATGTAAAACTATAGGTAGTATACCTACACCATCTATCCACCAATACCATAAATAGAGAGTGGATAAAACCAAAAAATCGATCGTATTGTTTAATGGTTCAAAAACATTCACATGTGAATGCCTATTTGAATGTGTAGAGAACCAGTTCCATACTTCAATATATCAGAACATCCCATAAATTCATGACATTCAATCATTGGAATAATAAGAAATAAATGGATTGTGTCAATCCTGGTAAAGCTAATATGAGGCGTATAAGATAAATTTACCTCTTTGGTATATTTGGGTATTGGTCGGTACCACCTTACTATTCAAACTGCCATTTCAATTCAAATAGGACCAATGTCATGTGGAAAATATGGTCAAATTATGTCACTACACTCAGATGACTCATGGAACACCAATTTATATAATACTACAATGATAGAATAATTTGGACCAATGTATTATTGTTTTCCCATGACCAATATAATATAATAAGGGAGAAAGATAGAGTGATCAAATGACGGACCATCAATTAGGGATCTCATCTCTTGTGAGACAACATGATATATAATATCACATGTATTGTTTTCAATTTAACAGTTGTAACATTCATGACCAAACATAAATTTTAATCACTAATAGGTTGGATATCATAATATTCATCTTGGAGCTACCCCAAACATATTGGACAATCTGTAGTTGAGTGGGTACAAAAAAATCTTTCCCTTTCACATATGGTGGTTGTGGTGGATATAATTATATTCCAATCCCAATGCAACCCATCACAACACCACCAACACTACAAAAAATGTCATTTCAATTCCATCCATCCTTGACCATGACCCCCAACTAAATACAATAGTCTAAGTAAACCAATATAACAAATTATTGTAGAACATAACTGGAACCACAGACAAAAGGAAATTCCAAAGAAGAGGGGGCTTCCGAACCAATAGGTTCAAGCCTATGTTTTTTATACATCAAACAGCATGATCAACCAATTTTTACTACCTTTTCTGTTTCACCAGGTTGTACCATAGTCATATTTGTTATTTTCCTTCCCATCATTCATTCCATGATGTGGTAGGGAGTTGATATTGACTTTAAACATGATTATACATCATTTTTGTAATTCCAAATCCTTGTATTTTTTTATTTTTCATTCTCACCATACTATACCCTACTTTTTTCATTGGTTATTTCTTGGAAAATAAAGGGGTTCAATGATCATCAGCCAACCACACCCTTAAATTATTTGATCTATCAATAATTTGGACCATGATAAAAGATATCAACCTCCATGTCAATCCCATCTCGCGGATATAGTTCAGGCAATAAATAATAAACTATGGTTCATGAGATCATAAGAAACTTATAGACCCAAAGGATAAACATGTTGAATTGCGGAAGGACACTTATCAGTGAAAGAATAAAATACAATATATTTTAATGTATATCTTACCCTCCATTTAGTCCATATCCATTGGGATGTTTCAATACATGAAAGATCCATTCATAGTTAATTTTTATCATGAAATGCATCAGATTGTTTTATATACCAAACACTTTATCTTTCCCATACCAATGGTATCAATCACTTCATCATGATTGATATAATCATCATCATTTATGGCTCCATTCATAAATATCCAACGGTTCTCCATGAAATATATATATATATATAAACACCAGACCAAAATCAAGCTATCTTTTGGTTAGAGACATTTTTTATGTTTTTAGACAAATAATGGGATAAAGAGAATATATACATTAAAGAAAGGCCTTTTTATTAATATCTTGGCATGAGAGCTGCTTTACTATAGTTTAAAAATCTCCCACTAAATTCTTCAACAATTTTTTAGCTTTGAAAATTATGAGGTGTAAGAAAATAACATTAATAAACAATTTTCCTATTTGTTCCAAGGAATGTCCTCATAAAAGGATAAAAATCCTAGTGGAACATCCCATCCAATTTTGGTTGATAATGCATAGTAGTTATAGTGACTCTAAAATGTAATTAATGAATACATGAACACACGTACTTTTGGAATTAACTTTATTACTTGACAAACCAAAATGAAGGAAATGTCTTCTAGACCACCCTATTGACACAAAATAACAACGTTAGATCACCAATCCATAAAAATAGGTAATTATCCTAGTATCCGTTAAGGAAACAAAATCAATATATAGAGAAAGGAAAATAGACCCTATTATAATAAAACAAAGGGAACTAAATATGCACTAGAAATATAAATGAATTATTTATCATAATAACATGAGAAATGGGGAACAATACTGAGGATGTGACAATACAAATGAGCTAAACATATGGTGGTGCATTTTTGGTGCCATTCACCAGAACCCAATCCTTCTGAGCTAATTATAAAAAATAAATTTGTATAAAACCAACAACAATAGACTCCAAATCTCTATTACTATACTATATAAATATATAAAATTCATTCTAGGTTGGTCAAATCACCCCCACTATGTTCCTTTTATTGGAATACAACATATAGACACTTACTTTCAACAGTTTCTTGAATAGTGTATGTATAAGGGAATTACCAGTGGTATAGAATATTTTCATTAGAGATCGAATCAAGAACACAAGAAATGTAATCTTTAATGTATGAGTTACCATGTTTAATTAGTTAATTACACTCCCATTTCTTTATCTGGATAATTCAATTGTTGAGGAACTCACTAGGATACTTCATTTATCCTAGGAAATCATTGTGATACTTTGTGTATCACATGAAAAGAATAACCTAGAACACGTGAAGTATACTTGATAAATTATTGGAGACTGTAGATGGACTAAGATGGAATGAAAATGAGTGAGAATATTTTATCCTTGTGGAAAATGAGGCTACTGCTTCAATCAAGGAATCCAATAAAATCTCATACACAGTGGATTTTTCCTATTAACAAAAATTTCACAATGGGTTGAATCAATGGACTAAACTGGTTTTGAAACTCTAATATCTAATTGACATTAATTATTATTAGAATAGTTGACACCCATTGATTTTGTTCCATAAAACATCCCTTTTTCTAAAACACTCTAATAGAATAACCCCAATTAACAATGAAATTTCCTTTTTTCCTTTCTCTCTCGACCTAATAAATTCATAGAAATAGTTATGTTGGGGTTCCTCCATTTGAAATAATTTGTGATTTTTCATCTGTAGGGGTAGTTTCACCTCTTACAATGATGCCCCAGTAGCACATATGTGTTCAAACTGTTTTCATTTCAGATAATGTAATCATCCAAACAAATGTTACTAGAAGATCCATATGGAAACTCTAGGTATTAAATTAGGATCCTCAAAATAATAATTAGGATAGGTAATCCATTTAAATGTGTTCTAACTCAACAATTCAGGAGTTTGTAGTTGACATATTCCATGTACTTCATTACATAATGTTATCACTCACAAGGAATTGACATGGATACATCTTGTATCCCATGAAATAAATATGATACTTCATGTGTCCCATGAACTCATATGACATAATCTAGTATGACTTATCGTGGTACTCCATTTATTGGTCATACCAAGTCCTCCTGGTGTTGGATAATTCATGTGACCTAGACACTCACTTGGATACATCATGTTTCCAAGGAACTCACTGAGATACTTAATATATCTCAAGCACTCCCAGGTTCTGTTAGGACAAGTTAGACTAAAAAATGACTAGTTTTGGGAGACATCATGTAAACCATGTAGTTCCTCATGATGCACTTGTGTGGAAATGGGGAGATTGGGTATACATCTCAAGGAACAAAGAAAATATCGATATATTGGTCCAATGGATCCTCATGTAAGATATCACATCATTATGTTGGAATTGTGTGTGTAAATTGGTTACTGGTTTAACCCCCATCCCTAATCCATTATAACCAATTTTTTTATCATATTATACTCTGATCATATAGTACAAATTATTAAATATGTTTTCTTGGTGATCATTTCAATCATGTTACTCTAATAGATTAATTCATCATGGCATGAACACTAATTTTATGCCCCCACCCAATTGAATCTAAATATAAAACTCAACATGTACAACAACAATACAATAGACTACCAAACACCATTGAAACTTCTCTCAGAAAAAAAACTAAATGGAATCCCAACCCTCTTTTGGAACCACCTCATCACATATGAGTTACATGGTTGGCCAGATTTGGTCCTCTATTCCCTATAGTAAAACCATCAGATAGAAATTTGTGATTTCCAAACCATTTCCTCAACCACTGAAGTTGATTGGAGTGTTCACATGTGTAAAAATTAGGCTTTATTTGGAGGATGAAAAAAATATATAATCTCATTTTTTATCTCATCAGGAGTATTGGTATTGAGATTGTAGAGTGCATTGGACAACTAGTTCCTCATTGGATAGTTGTGCTCAAAATATCAATTTTATTCCATATATAAAACATCTATTCAAATATTTATACCATTTTTTAACATTTCAAAACAATTTTTTCCTTTCAAATTGATAAGTTAAGTGTAGTTTCCATCAACTAAATATCATATATGATATAGTCATCCCAGTTTAAAATCTTTTGATCAAAATATTTTTCTTACCCGTAATAAAAACTTCAAGAACCACATTCTCCCACAGTCATGAAAAATGGAACACAATTATTAGACCACAACTTGAATGAAGAACTCCTATGAAATATGATTCATATATCTATCTATTGGACTACAATATCAAAGATATCATTAATGATTGATATGTTTTATTGTCTCTCATGTTGAAGCATGAGATGAGTTTTTTCGACTACCATGAATTCCATTTCTCAATAGCCTCTTTTGATTTAAAATTTATTTATTTGTATTGTTAATTCGCCTAAATTAGTGTGGTGTCATTTTCCTTGATCTTATAGTACCAGCATAAAAAACTATTCATGGTGGAACCTGATCGATTTTATGACATGGTGGTAATTCAATTCCGGTGATCCTATTTCTATTGGTATCATTATAGATTGAATTACAAAAAAAAACTGTATCCAATCATGGATTTAACTTATCACAATGTAAATACTAGATGGTAGGGCCTTTATAAGATCACCCAGAAGAACATATCGTTTAATTATAATGCCATGTACAATGCAGTCCATTGGATAAGCTCATCTTCTAAACAATTGAAAATGATATGTTAGGGGAATTAAATACAACTTATCACGTGTGAGTCAAGAATTATGCAGATGTAGTAAAAGTGTGTGAAGACCAACAACACATGGTATGACAATGAACACCAGATCTTCCAAACCATTGAGATCAAACCTCATGATTCTTGATGCGTTCATGGGGAAGTAATCATATTATTTTTCATGAAGTTGGTTTTAGTAATGTATCATGTCCCTTTATACATTTGAGTATCACAGTATATTAAATCATTCCATTCATCCATATATATAGATCAACATTTCATTGATGTAATTTTTGTGTTGTAATGTGGTTCTTGAATCGAATAGGCCAACATACCCGACACAAACAACATTTCTTTAAATCATAGGATCAATTAGTTGTTTTCTACTTGATACCTATATGAATTCACTATATCATGAATGTTTTTGGGTAGGTTAATTCCGTTGTTCCTTCCATGTGACACTAGGGTTCAGTGGTCATCATCCACCATTGTCCATATTGAACCAAATTACTTATGTGGTGTGGTTTGACAGTTGGTTGATGGAGTCATATCTCTATTGTACTTTGGTTAGCAGTAGGAGTCATCAATATTCAATGGGTAAAATGAAGTACCATTCAACATCAACAAAAATCATTCTCTCTACCCATACACATTCCATTTGTTAGGTTAATGCATTGGGAGCCTTCCTTTTATCCGAAAAACTTATCATAGAAAAATAGTAATTTGGTGTCCATATCAATCACTTTTATTACTTCATCATAAAAGATCGTACATGGTGTTGTGTAGGATATTATCTTTATTTATATACATGATACACCTACGGGGACTAAGAAGGTGAATGTATAACATCACCACTATAGTCTACTAGTACATCAAAATGGGGGAATGGATCCTATCTACAGAAGACTCTCATCAAATGGGGGTTGGGTATAGTAGGATTTAATAGTATGACATTTGAGTTAAAACCCAACTATTCTACCGTCTAACATATTCACCCAACTCACATAGCGGAACCAGGTTCCAAGGAAGGATGTCCTAGTATGATATGGAACATAATATAAAACCATTCCCAAACATACCCTTGTAAGTGTAGTGTTATATATGGTATATCTTCGTCTTCTATTGGAACCACACGAACCATTTCCAATTGGAAAAAACATATTTTATTGATCACCTGTACCTATCATTTTTGATTTATAGGAAGAATGTATGAGGATTCTGCTTTTGATTTAGTATTCCAAGATGTAAATCACAGTCCCTTCAAATTTAGTTTCATTTTTAATTAGAAAATTGGAAATTTTTTGAACATCCTTGATAAAACATGACTCCTCCGACTCCCCCATCAAATTTATTAATGGTTGTTATGTGTTATGATGATATGGATTCCCCATTACAATTACTACAATTCATTTACCCAAGATAAAAATTACTTCATTTTAATTCCTGACACTCATGAAAAATGGTCATAACATAGCCCAACCACTCCACCTGAACATCAATTCTCCTATAGTCCAATAGTATTTGAAATTGATGTATATCATTCTACAAAAACCGTCACTCGAAGCCCCATCTTGGTCTTTGTTTATACTATATAATATTAAACAAAAATGTTCCTTCTTATGGCACAATAATAGCTTTCAATGGTTCATAAAAATATCAATACTCTAATATAATATTATACAAAGGATGGGGGTTCACTTCCAGAGTGCACTATGTGAGAAAATACCATATCTATGATAGGTATGTGGAACCCATCGATACCATTATTGTACACTATCATTGATTTTCATGATCACAGTGATGATATTTTCCATTGAGTGTAAAATGGAAAAAAAGAAATTGAAATGAACATCAATGTGATAATAAAAAATATGGTCTCAAGAAGCTTGATAGTAGTTTTTTCAATTATCCATTTGTAAGGTTTTCCACTTTGATAAGAGAACACACTTAATACTTGATCTAGAATATATTAAATGACCTCCCTGATTAGAAATATGAAGTGATAGATATGATTATGTATGTCAGGAATCCCATAACTGATTGGTGTGACTCCCTCTTGAGATCATAATATTGTAGTGTGAGATGAATCATGAGTTTTATCTAGTTATGTGAGATCAATGTTCATTTCTATTTTTAGCGTATATATAGAAAGGGTGCCTTATTAATACAAATTCTCTACAAATGGACTCCTCAAAATATAATATTCCCCCACCAGTATCTGGCTAGATATTTCTATTTCCCACCCTTGACTTAAGAAGGGTTTTCATTTTAGGTGTACATATGATTATGATTGAATTATTCTAGATTATGATTCCTTCCATGGTCCCTATTGTATATAATGTATCCCTGGCTTAGTTATTTTTTATTATAACCTAGAATGTGATTAATTTGGAGGAAATAGTCATTCCTAGTGATCTTGTGATACCCCTACATGTTTTTGAGTGCATAAATTATATGTTACTATTATTAAAACTAACCATCCAACTTAATTAAAACCCCCATGGTTTTCCTCTACGGGAAGACACTTCTTGTGGCTATTTTTTTTTAAAATTACCCACCTATTTTCAAAATAATTTTTTGTCATTCACATTCATCACAACCTATATTTGGGACACTGTACATCAAATGTTCAATAGATGCACTTTTATATTCCATCCCAATTAACCATCATGTTTTGAAAATGTGCATACCCCGTCACATAGTTTTTCAATTGTTAAACTCACTCGTGATGTTACTGTGTAATCAAAATAAAACCCACCATTGAGAGTTTTGGGTTTATCCTAGAGTCCTTGAGAATAATACATGAAATTTTAATTAAAGGGATCTTGGTCATATCAACATAAAAATTTTACAAAGGTATTGATCGTTCGATTTATAATTAAGAAAACATCCCAGAGAATAAAATAATTCATTGAAAAACATTTCCCAGAGGTTGAGTTTCTTCGTTTCTTAGATGATTTGTAGCTTCCAATAGTGAGTCACAATGATGAACATACATGGGGAATGAAAAAAAACACCTTTCTTAATATATTATATAAATCTAGTTGATCAATGGATAAATTTCATAAAAAAAGTGATCAGTTTAATTCTAGAACATAATTGTGATCCTAGTGATTATGTCATAATTGAATGGATAACCATTACTCATGGTTTATTGTGTGTTTAATCTCATATTACACTATTAAATAAGTAAATATTGAGTTAAAGGACAATTGAATATTGTAGATAGTACATATTGTATTTTCATCATCATTTGGATGGTGTAATAATAATTTTGGAACCTCCATAAGTAAGGAAACTAGATTTTGAATAACCAAAGTCACATTATACAGTTGTAAACCACATTGAGAAAGGCCTTACAATTCAATATATTATTTCAATTCTTGTTTTGAAAGGCTAAATACAAGTTTCATTACATTCACAATAATGAATGAGGCAACTCGAGTGATCAATAAGTCAATGACATATTTTTGGTGCATACCTATATAAAAGAGTGATCATTATGAAAATGATATTACATTCATAATTAGGAACACATCAGTGGGAATATTTTATAAGACATCTCCCACAATTGATTCTATTATGAGAATAGAAAAAATTGATACCTACCCTTGTATTTTCTAATCATTTATCTTTTTATTCTTAGAGATTGAAATGTAAATAGAAAATATCACATAGAAACTCCTTATGGTTTGAGAGTCAGTGTTAAAATTGTTCTATTATTAGATTTTCCACTACCTATTTTGAAACATCATTACATAAGATTACAAAATTTATTTCATGATCATAAAGATATCTTCCAATTTCAATGCCCGAATATGGTCAAAAAATATTGATGTGGAGCGCGTTTGAAACCAATATAGGCCACCATTTTGGAATACCCCATTTGATAAGTGTCCAAGAGTTACTGACCATACTGTGTTGAAAATGAGAATTTCAATCCCATATATACATAGAAACAATATTGATTTTTTCATTCCTGATATATGGCATTAAATTTATATTAAGACAAAATGGTATTCACCGAATGCTGGGTTTTCCAAATTATCAAACCCCAATGAAGGTTTTGTGTTTCCCAGAACCAGTATACATCATGATATCAACCCAATTGAGACCAATATCCCTTAGCTCATGAACCAGTTGATGTTCAACAATGCCTTGAAAATTAGTTTAACATTTCTAGTCATGGAATTCTAATTATCGGTTGAGGTATTTTCAATTGGAATACTCAATGTTCTTGATAACATGTCCTAGCTGGAACATCCCTTACGTATAATCCATGATTCTACATGACAATTGATCCAAATATTCTTTATTCACAATGGTATCCAACCTCAATACCTCTATACAGACAATCTAGGGATCTAGATTCAACATTGTTCCTTTTAGAATGCAGGAAAACTGGAACATTTAACTATGTTACAATTGATGAAACCGAGATAAAAATTAAAGGCAGTACCAATATATCATGGATTGATAGTTTATTCCCACTTTTTTGTACACTTTTTTTCATATAGATACATTTCACTCTTAAATATTATTTTTAGTTTAGCATAATTGGTTGGTCTGAATACCATGGATTATTGCGATGATATATGACCCTTACCATTGAGTGATTGGACCTACTATAAAAATAAAAGATAATTTTGATGTATTATATTAGTACCCCTAGGGTGGAGAGGGTTTGAGGATAGAAGTTATTATTAAATCATGGGATAATAACTATCATTCAATTTTGAGAATTAATCAAATAAAAAAAGACATGTTCATAAGCAAGCATGTGCTATCATGTATAACAAGTTAATATAAACATGTTTAACTTATCAGTTCAAGTAGTTTGATTTTTAATCTTGTGGACCATTCCCATTGTTCTAATAGTGGTTGAGATCCTATCACAACCCTATGTATGTCATGGTTAATGTACAATACCAAGAAAGAAAAGTCCCCAATGATGTCTGGATCCTATTGAGGATATAGTGTAATTGTTGGATGGAATAGTGATAGTGGTTGATCATAGGGAATGTAGTACCATTATGGGAGGAAGATTACATCCTTTAGTTGTTCTTGGGTCTGACTACACACCAATGTGGAGAATTCCATGACCATTATTTTGTTTTAAATTTATTTCCTTCAATTAATTAGAACCTCTAACTGAGAAACCCCACAAAAACATCAATATTAGTAGCAAAACCACTAACTAATACATTTCATCTAGTAAACCTTCCAAAAAATGAAAATTGATTCATGGTAGAATCACACTTTCTTGGAACATATAAAAGGGGAGTCCTCCTAGTTAAGATAGCAATATCCAAATCCCATTAATTCTAAATTACTAAAACAGTGTCCATGAATTTAGGAAATCCATCATTAAAACCCACAATCCCATTCCAATCACTATTTAAAAACATGATGTGATTCACCTTCACATTCAGTAATGGTCCATGTGTTTATCAGACCACTAGTCTACTACATGTCATTTTTAAGTAGCGAATTATTTTTTTAGAAATTTACATAATTGAATCCCAATGAACTCTTGAGAATTAATTATTCATTCCTCTTCATGGATTTTTATATAGTAAAAAATTAATTTTTTTGTGGGTTCAAAATCAAGTGTTTGGATTTCACCAGTTAGAAGACCAATTTCAAATTTAGAGTTTTCTATAAGCCCAACTATGAACCCTATGTCCAACAAAAAAATTAACATATGTGTTTCCATTATTGGTTAGTTGAATTTTGACTCTTACTATTTTCCCAATACCATTTTGATGTGGTAAATGAATTTTAGAGGGTGCGATCTTAAAGCAACATATCCAATCATTCACAATTAGCAACACCATTAAAATGATGTAACTAAAAAATTATAATTCTTGACTGGATAGTGGGTATACTACCATTATTATATTGTATCGAGTCTAGAAAAATCCATTCAAAAATCGTGCACACAACATTTTTACAATGTTGGAGATGTGGCGATTACCCTCAAGTATACTCAGTCAAACGACATGTTTGGAGGAGGTGGAGGATGTAGGGAGTGTTTTAACAGGAATATTTTATCTATTGAATAAAATTATTGTCCTGTTTTGGGATTTACATTGGATTTATTCTTTTTACAATGGTATAGACTAGAAAAATCCCTAAAAACACCTCCACACGACCATCAAGACACCCTCTATAAAATCAAAGACCATTATCTCAACTACAAAACCAACTGACCATTCAATGCACCATTATCTTATAAACCAACCACCCTTAACCCAAACATGTCAATTCAATGACTCTATCCAATCATAATCATATTACTACTATGTATATTCTATTATATTATTTACAACTCAAATTCAAGCATCATTGTATCTACCACTAAAACCCTGAGTGATGGACAATCATATGAGTCTAATTCACACCCTCAATCCCAAAACAACATGATTCCATCAAAAAAATTGTTTGGTAAATGAAATGGCCCCATGGTATACCTAATAATGATTCCAATTCATTTTTAACTGGTTCCTATTCTTCCAATGTCATTGGGATTCAGTATCAGATTTGTTTTTCATTTCAATTATATAAGATATGTCGGAATGTAAATTAAATTGTATTTTCTTATAAAATATATTACCTGAGTGGGGTTTTCTCCCATGAACTCCATGTTTCCTATTTGGAAGATTTATTATCATAGAAAATAGTTTATCTCCATGATATAACGCTTCTCCCCATTGCTAATGAGCACAATCCGTGCCAAATGGGATGGTTCACATCTCACTAATTCGATTGGTTTGAGTGCTTATACTGATATTGAGGATGAGTTCAGGTGTTATTCTAATATCAATATACTAGAGAATACTATAGATGGAAATACTACCAAAAATATTTTTAAATTGTATTCCACCACCTATGTTCAAGATTTCAATGGTGTGGCCACAAGATTTATTCTAGTCCTCTTGTACAAGGGGGGTGTACCATTCTGTTCTCATGACCCCTTGATATATATAAACCAATCAGTTTCTTTTTGTTTAAATCTCAATTCATATAACAATATTTTCAATCATTGTATAATTAATCCCTTGGTACCATCTTCCTCCCCATGTGGTAATGAGTTGTCATCAGGGTGAAAAACAAAATCGTCAATCAGAGCACTTTGGTATCATCTTCCGGTTATCCCCAATGTACCTACCTATAATCTATTTCATGAGAATCCAACCACTTTGAACTAACCAATTCACTATTTCTAATATCCCATATTAACTCTTGAATTATCTTTCAATGCTCATTATTTCCCATCTTTTTCTCAGGTGTTGAACATGATAACATTCTAGATAGAGGCAGGTGTGATTAGAAAGTACACATCACTCACTACCATTTAGGATACATCTACCTAAGATTATCTATTGATCTCAGTCTGCACTAGAGAAATGAAATTGAATGGAATTAATTACCTAATTAACCAGGGTATCATTATATATAGGTCATGCATATTTTTATAGTCAACACATCACCAATATCACCACTATGTAGATATGATAACTAGAAAAATTCATGATGATCATATCAGAGTAGTTATTATCCATTACCATTACATGATTGAAAAAAACATGGATGATTTTCCAAACCCCACTCAATAAC
The DNA here is from genome assembly GCA_963277665.1 of Viscum album. Taxonomy (NCBI): domain Eukaryota; kingdom Viridiplantae; phylum Streptophyta; class Magnoliopsida; order Santalales; family Viscaceae; genus Viscum; species Viscum album. The sequence goes on along the minus strand of OY728161.1, from coordinate 909,361,090 downwards.
TATCCATGAATTTTCTGAAGCCTTTATTATTAATGTGGATATAGTGGTCAGTTTTGATCATGTAGTGGAACTAGTGAGTCAATTAATTTCACTCAAGATGCATTCAGGCTAGATAATTTGGCATTGATTAAATGAGTATCCCCAAAAATAATTTTTATAATTGGAGGCCAGATCACTACTACCATATTATGAGGAATTTAACAATCTTAATCATATTTCATTAAAGAGACATGCTCCATGGGGTCTTAGAATCCCTCCATTAGGTGCTTGGAATCTGTATCGATAGTTCATTTTCACTAGATTTAATTTTAGAGCCGCTAGTACTATCAAAAAACCATTCATGCCTATCACTACACATATGATATGGGTGTTCATTTCCTTCAAACGGTTATGATCACTAATTTTGATTACCATAAGGTTGATATGGTTGGGTTCCCTTCATGGAGTAACCAACTCCGTCACCCTTATATCATCAGTATGTTTTTAGATGCTACATGTAGGGGGGCTCATAGAAGAGTACTATTTTTTTTTCATACATAGTTGCTACCCCCACAACTGATTACATTCAGGGATGAAAGTGATTCAATGAGATAGGCCTATCACGATAGAATAGGTGGTCCAATCACTTGTTGGTTTCCTTGCAAATTAATTTCGCAGAAGACAAATAGTATACAATAATGGTGAATGTATGTTAGTCATTGACAATGTTATTTCATAAGAATTGATTTAAATATTCCTGTAATAGTTTCACCCATTTTATTAATTAAATATCCCAAAAACAACCACCCACATTATTGATGTGATAGTTGGAGTGGATTTTTCCAAGCCCTGTTACTGTGTCCATATTCCACCAATAGGTATCACATTATATCTTGAATTGAAACTTCCTTTAGAAATTTAATATATAAGATGTAGAGGGAGATTACATGAAATCATGTGCACTCCCCGATCATATATAGTTTCTTGAGGTGGTGTCATTTAATGATCTCTAAATAGGATGAATAATGACTCTGTGGAAATCATTTGATTATAACCTATTTGTTCAATTGAGTAACTCAACCCCATCTACTACATGTATTTGTATATTCAGTTCAAATATATGTTATGTGGTCTAAGACAATTCCATCAATACTGAGTAGTGTATCCCCTTCTGTCTCCCATTTAAGAACTCAACAATTTCATGAATAATCCATTATAACCTATCAACACAATTAGATGAGTACTGTGGAGTTACACCCTATTCTATTTCATCAGATGGTCAATAATCTTCTAAAAGTGAATAAGGGAAGGCAAAAAAACTCCAAATTGTATTGCATGCATGTTCATCAGCATCACACTACCATCCAAATAAACATCTGACTCTCATGTACCACCATCAATTGATGTAGATATAAGAGAAAAATTAAATCAAAAAATACATCCACCTATTGAAGATGTATATATAGAGATCCCCATAGAAACATTTTTGAAATAGTATAATCATGTTTTAATTCTATCATCTAAGAAAACCCATGTTTCATCAACCAAGAACCTAAAATATACCAATAAAACACCTCACTATAGACAGAATGATCAATTTCACATTGGTGGATTCATGAGGGAAGCATCTCATTGCTTTGACGTTCGACTTATAGAACTGTGTCATTTTTTTCAATATTTCTCTTTACTAATAATGTATGACACATTTGATCATCTTTATGGATTCATACAACTGAACTACTGAACCAGATTTGATACCCCCACTTTCATTTGGAATAATAATATTGCATGGGTACCATAGATGATGATTTTGGATATTTCCCTACTGATAGTGGATCTTTTAAAAGATCCATCAATCTTGTTCCACCGATAACAGTCTAGTTTTGGAATAGGGTACTAGTGGACTCAAATAAATCCTTGAATAACATATTTATTTCCAATTACAAATCTCCAGCAGTCTATAACTAGGGACAAGAACTCACTACTGATACAGACATCATGGAAAACCTGTTATCCCTAAACTAGGTTAACCTATAACCCCTAGCCATAAGTTATCCCATTATATCTTCACTTACTTCACCTTGGACCTCTAATAACAACTAGAATGTGACTACTTTCAATTGGATAGATCGATTTTTTTCCGATGTAAAGGCATCAAATCCCATTACAGAGCAATGTCATGAAATAACAGCTCTTGGAATATTAATAATATGACTTATCTAAAAATGGTACACTATTTGGAATTGAATGAGAGAAACTCTACACCAATGGATCTAATGCACTATCCCTCCACTTCTATACCACTTGCTTCTCTAACTATCTGTAATGTATAAGAATTGGGGTTCATTTTCACTCCCTCCAAAATTTTATTTGTGATCATAAAACAAAACTCATTGCAGTAGTTGGGATATCGAGGTCATGGAAGAATCATATATGAAAAAAAATTTGGAGGGTGGTTTCTTGTGTTTCTATAGGTTTTCATAGATTTGAAAAAATTGAAAAATGTTGTGTACTATATCTTGATGGTCCACTCTCAATGGCTTGATTAATGTTAGGGAATTCACCATCAAGGGAATATTTTTCCAAAACATTAAAATTACACTAAAATGGTCACCACAATGACTAAATTAAATGAATAAAAAATCTTATTAAAATTAGGAATGGTTGTTCCAATTATAATTTTCCAATATATAACCCTTAATATTTGTTTTTTCATACACATGACCTATAATCGGATAAGTTCCCACAGATTGGAGGATACCTACTGGCCATATGATCCCACTCACCATTGGGTTCTAGCACACTACTATATCCATTTTATTTGTTGATTAAGTGGATGGATATAGTCATGTGTTTCCAGCAACCCTGATATGTTCCCACATTTCCATTGTTAATGAATCATTCTATAATTCGACATACCCATGGATTTCCTGTGTAAGAATCCAGTTCTTCCATTGAGGTACATTTTTCACGTTTTCCATTTCTGTTAAGAATTTTTTTTGAAACAGAGTTAAAAATTGGGCAGTTCTATAAATTTTTAGGTTGCACGTCGTGTACTCCATTGTACATGTTGTGTTAATGTTAGGCGTGTACTGACCGCGTGCTGACTATATACATGCCATGTGGTGATATTGAAAAAAAACTAATTACACAGTGTGTAGTGTTACTTAACATGCTGTGTATTTTCCTATTCCATATACTGACTGAGTCCAAGCTCTATGCTGACCCATGTGATGCATCTAAGCTGTGTGATGACCCAGCAACCCGCATTAGTCACATTACGAACAAGCCACTACACAGCATGTTGTCTATAATACACACCGTGTATTGTTATTTTTATTCATTCGTATGGTAGACCATCACATCAAATTGCCAAAACTATTTTATTCTTCCCCATTTTCAGGAAGTGATGCTCTGGATGGCCTAAAATGTTTCTCATCCATGTTTCTCCATCTGATGTATGTTCTTCAATATATTGGTTGATGTAGGATTACATCAGCAAGGATAAAATCACACACCCAAATCAATTTTTTATTTATCCTAACTTGATTTAGTTTACATCAGATTAGAATTTTTGATATTAGACAAAATCATAGATCTACAATGATGAGCTTCAAATTGGAGCTCGATATAGGATTTGACTATGTCTACAAGCCTATGGTAGGTTGTTCATACCATGTTTTCTGTTTTCATGGACATTTAGATGATGCAGCCTTTGGCGTGTCTTTGGGTATTTTTGAGTGGGACCTATTTTATATTCCTTAGCATATAGAAGTAATTGTTAGACCATGGGATGCCTTTGGAAATTCCCTATTCTCTAAATTGCGTGTGCAAGGCTCGGTGAGGGGATGACCTTCAGTAGGAAATTTTGTCTCAGGTTTCAAAAACTGGTTATTATTCATTTAATTATTTATAATATGGTATGTTTAATACCGTAATGCATGATTAGTCTTATTAAAGTCATTAGGGACCACAGTGTAGATGTGTGATAGTCGTTGGGCTAGTGCAAGTCGTTTTTTAGATTTAAATATTTTTTGTTTAAATGTGATTAATATGTAATTTCTGAATTTCATATTCTCGAATCATTTGGTTGTTTTGGGCCTGATCCAAATATTATTGAGTGATGTTGATCATAGTTTGGGATTGAAACAGATTACTTTAGTGGTTTTACAACATGATTGGGCATCATAGATGTCATATTGAGGCATTTTTGCTGCCAGGTTGGGCATGGCCTGGGATACATGGATGGAAAGGCCATCATATTTGAGCAACACAATTGCAAGGACGTTAGGTTTCAGAGATATAGTGGAATGGGTTTATTATTTTGTGGTTTCCTCTCACCCATGACATGAGTCATGTGAACATAGGTAGATACTGTGATGAAGGGGTTTTTGACCACTCAATTTGTTATAGGGCCTTGATAGTTTCGGTTTTTGGTACTATTGGTTTGGGGGGTGATTTCTGTAGGATTCCTTTTAGAAGGTGAAGATCCATTAGTTATTAGTGATGAGTTTACCATGTTATGAGGTTGAGGGTATATTTCTCATATTTCCTCCAATTTTTTATTTGAGGACAAACATCATTGTTCCTCCGACAATTATTAAGTACAAGCATCATTGTTCCTCTAGCGATTTTTCCATGGGTAGATGTGAGAGTTATTGCATGGGTTACTATTGTTAGGGTGTGCCTTATGGACGACAGTACATGAGACATGACGTGTCAAGATTCACATGTTGGGTTATATGATTGATATTCCAAAATTGGATGAAGCATGTGATTCTCCATGGTGGATACTAAGAACTAGTGGAAGTTGTTTCTAAATTGTGCATCATATTTTTTACATTCCATATAGATGGAATCCTACTTAAACAATTATAATAGGTACACACCATTGAGTGTAATCCTACTGAGATTCGACTCACAACCTGCATGGGCCCTTTAGGACACAAGTACAATTTATGGATTTACATGTAGGAAATAGTTCAGCATCAGAAGATGGATCATATTTGTTGTTTCATGGAGATTTGGTATGGACCCTATGGTCATGCCTAGATGGAGTATACATTGTTTTTATTTATTTCCTGTATCAGCATGATTACCTTGTTTAATGTAGATACTTTTGGTTAGCCATTATCACCCACTTTATATCATGAATTTGTATGGATTCTTGACTTGTCAATTTTTGTAGTCAATTCAAGTGGTATCAACCTACTATTTTGTTTACATTCCACTACAATTTTTTCTATATTTTTTATGCTAGTTTATAGGCTATAGATTGTGCTTCCGCTATGCGTGTCTGGTTCATGTCTGCAGTGTCTCTTATTTTATATTATAATTTTAATAGTACCTTATTTTCGTCTAAAAGGGTATATCCTACACAAAATACACATTTACACCCTCACTACTAGGCGATAACTTTTTGCGTTTGTGGAGGTGCACCCAAGGTGGTAACACCCATCCCATTTAGAATTTTTTTGGTGGCTATTCAGGTTTAGGATGTTAAATCCTATTTCATGGTAGCTAGATTGTCCAACAACCTCAATCCCTATCATACTATCCCACATAGTCAGTACTATATTGGCTTTTATTATGTCCCTATCATGTATAGGTGGAAAATATTGTGGTTGGATGTTTCACTGAAGTTTTCTAATCCATGTCAATAGTGAAATCATCATTACCCATTAACTCATCTTGATGAACTCATCAAACTCATTTGGTTTGAGTATTAGAGTTAACCATCCACTCAAATGGATTCATGGGATATGTAGATTATCCATGTTTTGATCTATCATAGGTGAGAGTGATTATAAATTTGCATAAATTGTTTAGAGAAGTTAAGATATTTATATATCATGTGCTTAATAAATAATGTGTCCCTTCCATTATACTATATTATTATTTTTAGGATATTTCGAATGTGTGAAAATCATCCAATAATGATAACAATGGTTGAGACTAACTTCCCTAAAATAATATCGAGAATGAAAATTTTCTTATTAGGGATAAAAATGCCTTAGATCAATGATCACATATCTAATGAACAATTAAAATAATAAATGATAAAATTCCCTAAGAGGGTTAGGAAGAAACTTGAATATTTTCTTTCATATCTTATTTATATCCTCAAGAGGATGATCAAGGATACGTATGATACAATTATATGTTCACATAAAAACACCAAGAATGATCAAATCCTAAATCGTTTAGAAATCATATGGTATAAAAATAAAAATATATAATGTCTCAATTATACTATCCTTATATCTCATTATGATGTAAAAGGGAAGTAATCTTTAGGGGGATTGGGTTGTTCATTTTATATTTATTTGATTCCCATGATTTGGTATAAGCCATCATCTTCTTCATTTCTCAACACTTCCTTTATAGGATACATTTCATGATTACGAAAAATTATTTAATGGGAAGATAAAATAAAAAATAGAATAAGGTCTTCCATCTAATTGATCTAAGGAGTATAAATATTTTATTTATTTGAGGTACATTGTAGAATATTTAATAAACATTGAAGTGAATGGATTGATGAAATTGTTTTATGAACTAGAACAAGTTAGTGATGAAAATTTTCCTAAAATAAATTAGGAGAGAAATATGAGGTTCTCATAATTGAGTGATCATAGGATATGATATTATATAATTTTTGAGACTTTATATTTGCTAAATGTGGCTACCAATAGACTCTTTCCAAGGGTGTATATTGGCATGTTCTTATTCCCACTACTATATCTGATCAATCAATCTCATCATATGGGACTAGTTGGTTCAATGATTTGTTGCACAAAATCCATTCAATTCCATACATATTAGATAATTTAAATAATAGAAAAATATATTCACTCTCCCTTATCTATTTAATTTATATAATGTATTCGCACATAATGACCAATCATTTCACCGAACTCATTGAATGGTTAAAATTGTCTTATTATTCAGTTGCTTACATGGGGTTTTCCACATTTTTCTTATAGTCATATGACCAAATCTAGGAAGGGATGACATACTCTTCAACATATTATAAAATAATATTTCCATGATAGTAATTCTACATTATTTGTAGTTAACTTGATTTCATTAGCATGTTCTTAATTCCCTATTAATATAATCTAGATCCCAAAATTCAGCTATAAAACAAGGAATTCAATGTAGGAGTTTGGTTTCTCCCATAGCATTATTACTATATTGATGGATCCAAAAATTAAAAAGTAAAATATATTGCATTAACTTCAATTTTAATATGTCATTTCTCATAACCCTTTTAAATTCACCTTCATCACTCCAAGTGCTTCCCTTTATTAACATTTTGTTATTTTTTAGTAGCTAGTATCAACTACTTATCATTTTTATACATTTACATTTCCCTTAATTGGATTATACACTCCTTTATATTATGGGAAGGTTCACACTCTACATTTGTAATTTCAAATTATATGTGATGATTCAATCTATCTTATAGAAAAGAATATCATTTATAAATCATGATCTTATTGAATTTTTATTTAGTGTGGAATGAAATTCATTGAAATTTGTTAGGGGAATTTATATGAGCCTTTCACATTACTCAAAAAAATAATGAATGGCCCTACTCATGAAAATATATCTTCTTTATTCCATGATTAATGAATTAAAGAAACTCTATATATCAAAACAACATTCATTTTTACCATGGGATGACTTCGGCCTAGGGGGATCCTCATTTTCAACTCAAAGACGTGAGCATGAATAAACTATTGCATAATTTTATCAATATCATGGAATTTACTGAACAAATCATATGTATAAGAAGTATAAGGTTCAGTAGAATAAACTATTTATATAATGAATGTGTTTCCACTCTTAATATAACTATGATATTATCTCATTATCCATGTCATCCCAACTTCTTATAGATGAATGGATAACTAATGTAATTGATCAAGTGATTGAGATAGCATGGTATATTGTAAATGAAACTATTTCCCTATTTTTAGAATTAAAATTTTAATTTATATGTACATAGTAATTGTATATTAATAATTGTTTTTTAATTTCCAATGATATCGGGAGTATCTTGATGAGAGTCAAGGGAATCACTGGATTAATAAAATATTAATTTAAAAACAAATATGATTAGATTATTGTATTGAATATTTGTTTGAAAATGAGAAAATATGAGTTGATATATATAAATAATCACATAAAATCCATTGATATAAAATCAGAAACATTCTATTGGCCCTACTAAATTACCACACATTCGTTCAATTTATGATCAATTTTCAACAATCTATCTTATCTATGACTTGATTGAACCCCCTCATGAAAGATTAATTTTCACTTACTTTAACAATTTAATAAAATTATAGTATTGTTTAATGATACATTTTAGACATAGTTTTTCTCATATGAAACCTGATATATGGATAAAATCTCAACCACTCTTTCTCTCTAGCCTAGATACAAAGAGTCAGTGTGAGAAATCATAAAAACATAATTATTATGGAATGGATCATACAAAAAATCATCAAAAACTAATTCATATTTGATTGATAAAATTAAATGGGATCCAAGTATTTTAGGGCCAAAGATCTAGATTCATCCTCAATCATTGATACCATAGAAAGTACATTTCCCCTATCAACACAAAACTGATCAGAATTATATTTAGGTGATTATATGTAGTGTAAATGGAGTGTAATATATTATTATTGAATATAAGATGATAATAAAAAAAATTTATCTCTTCCATACACTATTCTATCCTAGAGTGATATATTGGCTCTTCTATTCTATGTTATTATATTCTAATTGGGTCTTAGGTCCTAATGAATCAAAGGGGTCAACTATATATCATATCACTGCTTGACTATATTTCCCAAAAGGATGAATATATTTATGAAATTGTAGTGAAACTTTTTCTTAATTTCCCCTTACTAGATAAAAATCACGTAAATATGAAAATGGTTAGATAAACATTTTTGATGAAACCCCTCATTCATTGAAATACTTTATGTTAATATTCCCTTTTTGAGCTAACATAACTATTTTTATACCTTAAATAATAAAATTTATATCATTTCTCTAGTTTATGTAAAAAAATTCTGTTCATTCTGCTGTAATAAATTAAATTATAAACATTAAACATAGATTCCAAAATATTTTAAAAAAGTGATAAGTCATTAAATCTCATTTTAGGATGATAAATCACTAATCGCATTATAAAAATACGCCACATCACCCTTTAATAGAATATGTCATTCCAATCATGTCACTAGTGACATCCTCTATGTCAAGTTCTTTATCATTTCAACTTAATTTGATAGCCCAAGTCCTTTCATTAATAATAGTGATGGGAAGGAGTAGAATGTGCTGTTCTTTACAGTGTATTTCAATTTTCATATAACGAAACATCAATATTTCGATTCTCTTTATCCCAAAAATCTTATCATAATAATAATAAATTAATTTCATTTAGAAAATTGATATACCATTATTAAATATATTTTATATTGACTAATTTCAATATCCAATAGGTCATCGATCGAATTAGTTTTTTATTACCAACATTCCTTGATTAAACATGCTATGATTTCATTCCGATGGCTAAGGGAATGGCCTCAAAAAATAAGGAAAATTAGTATTTACTACATTATGTAAATGTGATAAAATCGATGATTACCAACCACTATTCTATTATATAAGTATGAAAGTGATTTAACGTTGGTCTTCAATCTGGGTGATGTATAGCATTGATCATATATACCATACTGAGGACTCCAAGATATTCATAGAAGGAGTATTTTCACCAATCCAGATCAGGAATCCAATATCATGATGGGATAACATATAAATAATATTTAAACCACTAGTTAGTTGAATATAATACAACCACTCCTGGAAATTATTGGTAATAAAAAGATTCAAAATTCATGAATATGTCTTTATAATGAAGATATTAGATGAAAATTTATATAAGTGACCTTCAAAAACTAGAAAATTGGGATTCTTTTTTTTAGCTAAAGACAAGCAAAAAAATAATTTTCCACTTTACAAGACATAAATATTTTATTAATAAAAAAATGGTTTCCTCATTATGTTATTAATTAAATATCAATAAATAATTTCTATATAAAGATATGTTTGTAAACCTAAAAACATATCGAATTGGTATCCAACATTCCTCCATAATCCTTCTTTTGGAATCCTAGAATAGATTTTGGTCTCGTTGATAACTTAGGTAGTATCTACATATCTTTTGGTAGCCATTTGTATTTTCTTGTTTTGATAGTATGAACAAGAGCACTGTATGAAAAACGTATATGTGAAATACTCCTATAGCTGATCTTGTAGATAACGGGGAAATTCATTGTGAAGGCTGACAATGTATTTCAGGTGTTATTTTGTTGACTCTCTCATTGTAGGCCTCTAATAAGGTCATCTAATGATACCAATGATGGATATATTTTCTAAATATATAGACACCATAAATAATGACCAATGAGTCTTATAGTTCCCTATGAATTTGTTTCTGTATTTTTTTATTTGAATAATTATATACTACTTATGAGCATATTAATGCATTTCTCTATGTCCATGAATTAGGAAACTAGTTAATAATTTTTATATATACATTTAGTGAATTATCCTTACTATATATTAATCAACTTTATCATAAAATGGTTGGATAAAATCACATGATGAAAAGCATCATTCCTTGAAATCCTTTATGTGAATCTTCCCATCCCAAAATAACATAACTATTTGTATACCATACCTATGATAATTTATAACATTTTTCTATTTTATGGTAAACTAAAAAAATTTGATATTTTAATGATAAATTAAATTATAGTATTTAAACAACGATATATATATGAATTCAAAAGGAAAATTGTCATCAATACAAATATTAGGATCATCCGCATCCTATTCCCTCATAATAATTGGCTATTTAACCCTTTTCTAGAATTAATCATGCAAATAATTTAACAAAATCCCTCCAATTTATTATTATTAGTCTCATTTTATGTTATGTAGATTGACCATATTCTATCATGAGTAACAGATAGGGGACATCATAGTAAGCAGAGTCCCTTACAATATGTTTCGATTTTTACATCAACTAACATAATTGAAGAACATCTTCTATCCACTTAATACATCCATCAGACCTAGAAATTAATTTAATATAGAATTAAATCACTATTTTATTAATTTAATTTTAATAACATACATTCTATATCTGATTAGCCATTTGGTTAATTAATTTTTCTTATCTACATTCCATTATTAGGTAGGATTTTATCTCATTTTGATGTTCCTTGGTACTTCCTTTATAAAATAAGGTAAATGATTATATATTACATTAATTAATAGAGATTTTGTTTTACAATTTATGAATAGTTACTCAATATTGGAAATATGAAAGATATTTTACATTGGTATTTATTATGTGTCAAATTTATCATTGATCATATATACAATACCGAGGAAACTAAGGTAATTGTAGAAGGTTCCCATTTAAACATTTAATATACAGAAATCTATATCGATATAGGTTAACATATGAATAATATTTAAACCATTAAGTGGTATAATCTAGTAAATGTTTTCGTTGTCACCTAGTAATGAAAATAAAAAAATTCTCAAAAACCACTTCATAATACAAATATAATATGACAATGAATAATATTTATTTGGATAACTTATCAAATGGGGATGCATTTTATTATAGTCCCATCATCACTCAGATAATATTTTGTATTTTAGAAGAGATCCATTGGACATTAAAAAAACACTACATCATGGTTTTAATTAAATATGAAGAAATTATTACATATCATATATTGGTTTATATCCCTACTCAATTATATCAAAAGTATCTAACCTGCATCCCTAATCCATCCTTGGGAATACTTGAATATATTATTTGCATTATATTCTATTTTCTAGTATATATTGATCTTTTCATACCAAAGATTATCATACATTTTAGACAGTATAAATATAGGATCCACATGAAACAATAATATTTCAAATACATAAATATTCATTCTTATAAACAGCATGGAAACACACTGTAGAATCTTATCATGTATTTAAAGTGATATTTTTTTATTCTCTTAATGTAGTTCTCTTATAAGGTCATTTAAGGGGACTAAAAAAGCATAGTTCTTCTTAATATATAAGAAATCATAATCAATGAACAAAGAGTCTTATGATGACCTATGTCTTTATTTCCATTTTCATTTCTTAAATTACTGATTTTTTTCCTCTGCATTCATTCTGATCGAATACCCACTATTAATTTACATAATTTAATTATTTACAAATCCATTATATTTAATGATTAAAATATCAATTATCTATACTGGATGAGATTTTTAAGTGACTTTGTTCTCCAGTAACATTTTATTTTTATTCCCTTTTTATTTTTTTTAGGTGTGCATTGAAAAACAAAATTGAACAAAGGGAAATGAATCAACCATAGAGGGAATCCTTTTTTGAGACATTAATTATCATATCACCTCTTATATGACTCATTCTCATGAATTGATTAAAATCAAGGACTCAAGTGAAGATAATATAATTCATGATTCACATTAAGATGTTTCTATAGGTTGATGATGTGTGAAAGTTTGATGGGATTATTCAGGACTGATCATAGAAGGGAAACTAATATATTCATCATCTCATTTGATCATATCATGTTCAAGGTATGACCCATTAATAGGTTGTAATTCCAAATATTTGATGACTACCATCACTATACTATCTTCTTTTCGATTATTTTTCTTTTCTTTTAATATATTCACCTCCACATATTCTAGAGGTATTAAAACATCAGAATCAAATATATACTGAAATTTTATCTTGTTTTTTGGAAAATTCATCGCCATACTTCTTATCATATAACTATTATTATAAAAATAAAAACATCATCTGTGATATGTCAATTTATCGACATCGTGGACGATGTGTTTTCAATTTCAATTACTGCCTTCATAGATATTCTTAAAACAATTTTTATGGATGTAATAAATTGTAATTTTTATTAAATAATTTATTTTATGTTATTAAAAAATATACAGAATAATAAATTGGTGGAATGATGTTATAAAATGATCATATAATGCATTATAAACATGAATATTTATCATTAAATAATTAACTACTCACTTTAAACCATTATAAAAGAGGATTAAATGTTTTTAATGTAAGATGAAACCCTGGTAAGGGTATTCATAACACAATTTCCATTTTTGGGTTAACCTTATGCATTATTGATGATGTGTTACTAAGATTATTAAGGTAATTAATTGGTTTTGTATTATGTGTTCTTATGGTTTATTCACATATTCCTTTTATTTTATTAATTCTCACTTTAATTATATGATATTATTATGGGGATTTTCTGTAAAAATATAATTTTAATATATTATTATACAAAATCCAAAAGAAATATTTTATGAAATTATTCATGTTCTACGATTATTTTATAGATCCTTATAATTTTTTTATGATTAGGGGTGGGACATATATATCCCTATAGTTCATTTGGTATGTGTAAGTTGGGGGTTTTTTGTATGGTTACTCGAAGCCTAACGGGGATGGTTACATAATAAAGTAGTCGGGAGGGTTATATTGTAAGGTAACCATGAGGGTTTGAAATCATAAGGTACTGTAGAGACCCAAATATTGACGTAAATGGACATTACATTACTTTTCCAGAATACTTAATACATAACAAAAACAGACACCAAAGGATCGTAATTGTTTAGTGTCTTTGGAAACTCGGAATATAATCTTCAAGTCTTGGTGAAAGATCTTCAACATCTCCCATAACGATCATCCTTTTTTCTTACCTAAAAAATTCTTTATATCCTAGGGAAAAGAATACACATAAAGGGTGAGCTCAAATTCTCAGTAAGGGTAATCATGGAGAAAATAAAACAAACCATATACATTTGAACTTCAAAACATGAAAATAATATTTAAACATCAAAATATTGAGCAATGACATAAAACATGGCGGTACGTAATGCATAGATCATAATGCAACATCAAAAATAGCTTGGAAATATAACTTGTCAGTGTGGAAAAAAATTATGCACATGATATGATTTCCATAGTAGTCAAGGCTTTTCTTCCAAGACTATCTTAGTTGACAAAGTCCCTTACTGAACCGAGTTCACTCCTCGTTCTAGTCCTGTATCACTAAACCAGATTAACTTGTCATTCCAGCCATGTCTATCTAATGAGATATAAATATTTACCAAATGAATTTGAGGGAGATATAGGTCCCACCCATCTCATAATGAAATCATTCTTATGTGTTCCCCAACATGAACAAAAATCATTCATCATTACCCATAGAATAAAATGGGTTTCATAAACATAATCCCATAATAACATAAAACAAATATAAAACAATGGATATAATTACATCATAAGAAAAGGGAAACCATGTAAATCATAGACACGTTATACTTGAAACATACACATATGATATAATTCCATCTTATGTGGAAAATGGTTTTGATAAAACACTTGAAATGGATTATTGAGGAAAATATCCTTTCTTCTTCAAAATAATTATCCTTTTAAAAAATGCCATGAAATTTTAAAAGAAAATGATTTTATAGAAAATAGTAATGAAATATTGTAGAGTATTCTTCATGAAAATAAGGTGTTATGAAACTGTAAAAATCCGTTCATGCCGTATAAGTTAAAAAAACATTCTTCTCGTAATTTTTCTAGAAAAGTCAAAAAGTACCTCGTACGGTAAACAAAAGAAAGAATCCTTCCATACAATGTGGTAAAAGTAAAAAGGGTTAAAATTACTTTAAACATACATATATGAAAATTAAAAATTTTATGAAAACATTTTGGGAACATATGGACATGGATAATAAACATAACCCTTGTAAATACATAGGAATAAACAATCTCGGATAAGAATGAGATTGGAATAATTATCCCCTACCTTAGGTCTGATATGCATCGTACGTATCCCAAACTCTTTTATAATGATTTAAATATTGTAATTGACTTATTATAGAATCATATTCATTGTTATTATATCATATAAGGTTCACTTATGTCTTTATATTAGCGTTTATTTTGTAAATTCCATGTTAAAGAAGCGTTTTGGGTAAAATAGTTT
Source organism: Viscum album (assembly GCA_963277665.1). Classification (NCBI taxonomy): domain Eukaryota; kingdom Viridiplantae; phylum Streptophyta; class Magnoliopsida; order Santalales; family Viscaceae; genus Viscum; species Viscum album. The sequence continues at coordinate 909,345,951 of OY728161.1, read as the reverse complement.
TATTTATCGTACATGTTTAGACTTGTTGTTATTGATATTATTATTACTTATATCATTATTTAATTACTTCTAGAATGTAAATCATGATTTATATATCATATATATTCAGTATATATATATATAATAGATCGATAAATGAAATGAAATACACCGTTAATGGAGACGGTAGGCCGTACGTACGCATGAACGCTATTTTGTTTTCCTTATTGACTTGAATGGAAGTAAGTAGATGAAATATATATATATATATAAATAAATTCAGTAGCTTTATAATTTCATATATTTCATTATTATTCATTATATATACATTATAATAATTCTTGAGTGGTTAACAGGGAGAATGAATCTCATCGTGTCGTGGAGACGGTAATCCGTACGTACGCATGAGCGATGATATAGTTCCAATAATTATTGAACTGAATTAGAGTGGATGATATAATATCATTGAATCAGTATTATGTTATAATAACTATATATATTTATTCATAACACCATTATACCCATCCATGTAAGTTGGTGGTGGAAAAACAGATTACACCATGGCGTAGTGATGGTATTCCGTACGTACGCACGCGCGGTGATTTTGTTTTCCGTAGGATGGATAGAAGGTGAAAAGCGGTTCTTTCATATTTATAATAACATATCATTATATAAATAATATTTATGTTATTACATTAAAATGAAAAAACTAAAGAAGATGAAGTATAATAAGAAAGAAACTTGAAAGAGTCCGAAGAATAGATTACCTCTTCCTCGACGCACCTCCTCTAAAGTTTTTTTTAGGGCACTAGAGGTGGTATTTTGAGAGGACCAGAACCTCTATGATATAACTAGAGAGGTTTAGAAGAAGAATTGGTAGGGTTTGACCAAGCATCTAGGTTCTAAAGGGTGTGAAGAGAAGAGGGGAGGGTTCCCTTTTTATAATGGAGGAGAGGGGCACCATTGAAAAAACAAAATATATTATTTTATAATAAACTCATATTCCATTTATAATAGCTCCAAATTGATTTATGTCGAGAATAAAGATGGTATGGGTCGAAATCCTCACAACCAATCGGATTTAGACAAGTTTAGGATACTATTTTAAAATTATCATTTATATTTAACACTAAGTTAAATAATTTAACATTAACCGTGTCTTCTTGTTTTCTTACACTATATGGTTAATAAACTTACTATAACAAGAAAAAAGAACCCCAAGTGGTTAATTATTAATATATATAACTTTATCTAAGTCATTTGGCCGAACCTTATATTTTTAATAATATAATAACAATTAATAATGAAATATTTGTGTTGAAAACTATTTTTTGTCAATGATGACACTATTTGGTAATTGATTTTTTTGAAATTCATAACAACCTTATTAGGTCGAACACAGTTAATTGAATCAATAATAACATGTAATATTAACCAATAAAATTAGTGGAATTCATAAAAAGTCTCAGATTAAATTTATTTGGGTATTTATAACATCAATTATGTTAACATTTCATTAATAACCTAATTACTACATCATCATTGTGTCATAAATAAATTAAATTATTTATGGTCTAAAAATTAAAACTAAAATACCATTATTTATTAAATCCTTTTATCATTCTATGGAATATTTATAGTAAAATTTATCTTATGTATAACCCTATATTAAAAATGTTTCTGTTATTATAAAATGATTTTAACTATTTTAACTCTTCTTTAAATAAAAAAATAATAAGTGTCCTAATCTAATCCAAGTTGTCCTAAAGGGTTATATTTTATTCCTATGGTTGTTTTTGGTCAAATTAAACTTATCCAATAGAATTTAGAAATGCTTTACAGTAATAATAATATCATTTTTACCCTTAATTATCCTATTTACATTTAACTGTGGTAAATAATAGTAAAAAGTTACTATTCACCAAAAATTATTTTTATCTTATTGAACCAAATTTTACTCCTTGATATTAACCGTGTCTCTCATATTTTCAATATTCCACTCACAGAAGTGGTAAAAATATTTTTTATGTATATTTTCAAATTCTCCTAGGAGGTGGGTAAAAGGGGGTGAAAAGTTAAATAAAATTTTTATATATCTAAAATTATTATAAAATGAATCAAATAAATTACATTGAACATATATAGGTATTTTGTATCAATTTTGACCTAAAATAAATTTATGTAAAATGAATAATTATTAAATAAAAATTCGTGTTTTAAATGTGTAACCCGTCGTTTTAACTATTCATCAAAAATTTGAATGTTTTCAGAAAAATACCAAAAATTCACCCTAGGCTAATTTCAATATTATGAATCCAAAAATGAAATCCATTTTGAATGATAAAATTTATAAAATTTCAAAAAGTGGGTATTACTATTCATAACGGCTTGTTCATAATAATATTATAATAATATCTCGTTTAGTGAAACTCAGTATTGCGTACAACACATGCTATCGAGGAAGGTTGCTTCTGGAAGGCAACAAAAGTCTAGAATACTGTTTTCGTGTACTGTAATCTATTACGGAGTTACGTATAGTTCAAGATAATCTTGGTGTAGCTTTCAACACAAGACATCCAAGAAACTAAAAGAATATTTTTCATAAAATCTCAGGGTGTTACATTCTACCCCCTTAAAATGAATTTCACCCTCAAAATTCATCGGGGTTATAAATGGTTTACTATTGAAAGTTTCTTTCATATAAACCCACAATGTAAAATGTAATACTAAAAAATTATTTTAAAAACTAAAGTATGAAACTTAACGATTACCCAAAGTAACTCATAACAGTGTTTCCACATAGGAGAACATAGGTGAAAATATGGATATGGAAGAGAAATCTAACCATCAAGTTCTAATGGAGAGTGGTAGAGAACATGGCTATGATAAAGCCAATAATCAGAAAGCTATAAATTTGTGATGATCTAAGGTACCATCTGATTCATCAGATAAATAAGCACTAGGAATTTTTTTTGGTTTTCAAGATCATTTCCCAAAAGATGAAGAATTTGAATTAGAAGAAATACTTACTTTATTTCGGTATAATCTCACCATTTTTCATTCCATGAACAATTTCCACTTCATGTCTTAATGAAATGAAGTTGAATTTTCCATTCGTGAAGTGTTAGCAGATCATGTGATAGAATGATGGGTCATTCCATATGTCTCAAACAAAACATTTTCAAAAGTTATCAAATATACATAATTCCATCTATGGTAAGGTTAATCATATATGATTCCAAAAATGGACTTATACTTCACCTACCATACCGCTTCATAAAATAAAACTAATTTATACTAACCACGGACATCCTGTAGGCCAGTGGTAGGAAATAGAGGTCTGTCACACTTCGTTTGTGGGTTCGATTCCCGCAACTATGTCCAACGTGACGGGTTGTCACCCATCCTGCAGGTTGACATTTTTATAAAACTACACTATTATAAAATATCAAAAAATGTTCTAGCCTTAAAAAATACTATCAAGTGTCAGACATAATCCATTATAGTCTTTAGACTTATCTAAAATACATCTGTGCAATCTCATAGTATAAAGAAAACAATTACTAGAAATGTCATTAACTAAGAATGTGAATACAATCATTTATCCCCCATATATCATAAGATATATCTTGTTGATCACATTACAAACATGTAAATACCATAATCTTGTATTCTCTTGAAACATGAATTACCATCAAACCATAGTGAAATCATGAATGCTGTAAAAAAGTAACTCTTTCCACATACCAAAATCCCAAAATTTCAATATAATCAATCCATGATATCACTTTGTCCTTATATCAGTCATGAGTTCATGAATACAGTCATACATATTATTTTCTCCTTATCCCTTCATTATGGAAATATAATCTTCATTCAAAAAATATTTCAATCACTTTTCATGGTTATCGGTACTATATAATTATTGAAGACCCATACATAGATATTCCAACGTTCCACGATACCATAAATGAAATTCCATGATACTATTTTGAAATCCCATTACATAAACACATAATGATTACACAACATCATATTCATACTCAACATCACAAATACTGATCGCATGTGACTTCCCTTTATCCTTTTCCTTAATAGGTTGCTCATGTTCATCATCATTAACCCTTGGATTAGGGCATTGATTAGCATAATGCCCCATTTCCATGCACTTGAATCCTTGAAGTGTTGGTGGTGCATTCTCTACAGTCTTTTCTTTATGCACATCATTAGCAACCCTTTTTCCATTACTTTGACACTCAGATACTCGATGACCTTCTTTTCCACACATAAAACATTTTCTATTCCCATTAAGACTATCTCCACCATGATTCTTTCCACACTTTGATCATGAAGAAACATTCATCTTATTTTCACCATTATTCGGAGATTTCTCCTTGAACTCCAACTTTCGTTTCTTGTCAAAACCAATAGAAGGATATGTAACACCAACTTAAATTTCTACCTTGATAGCACAACGCATGATTTCTTCATAGCTACTGATGTCTCTTATATCTAATTCCCTTCGAATACTTGGTTTTAAGACACTAAAAAATCGATCAACTTTACTTTCAGGTTGGATGATAAAGCCAGATGCATACCTTGAAAGCCTTGTAAAATTCGCTCCATATATACCAACAGATTCATCATCCTTTAGCTTAAGTTCAAGGAAATCCTTTTCCATATTTGTTCAAAGAATATGAGGGATTTACTTATTGAAAAATAAGTTCTTGAACTCATCCCTTTCCATGGATTTAATTTCATATCGGGGCCTCGTATTCTTAATTAGATTCCACCATTGATCTGCTTCACCTCCTAAACGGTAAATAGCTTGAATAACTTTTTCATGTTCCGAACAACAAAGTATGGAAAATATCTTTTCCATGGTACTGATCCATTGTTCAGTAACAAGTGGATCAGAAGACCCACAAAAAGAAGGTGGATGTTGCCTCATGAATGACTCAATATAATTTTGTTCCCTTCTCTACTCATTTGGATGTCCAGAATGATTCATAGCTTGTGTAAGTATAGAAATATGATTTTTCATTCCATCTCCCATAATATTGGTTTGTTCAGGAGGGAAATAATTTCATTTTCAATTACATTTATCAACATGGTTCCTTCGGGTTCCAGCCATCATCTATAACCCAAAAAGAATAGTGTGAGAGGAAAAAATCATGCTAGGGAAAACAACAGAATAAAAGGAGAGTACCTTCAATATATAACATCTTATGGTTAATTATAATAATTTTACCGTAATTCTATAACTATAACATATACTTATACATATCCTAAGGGACATCCCTATACATACCCTGGAAATATCTCTAGGGATCTCACTAAAATTTTTGCACCCTAGTTTCCAAAGGTTAACTAATCATTTCCTCTGATACCAACTATAATGGTCTAGAATAACTTCCATTGGACTAAAATTGAAACCTATTAGAGCACTCCATGAGTGGCTGCACCCCATAGGTGGGACACACCACCATCCCCAGTGGCATCCATTTCCTCATGAAGCCCTTGGGCAGAGAGCCATTCCTCGTCCAATGCTCACTTGTGGGAGTTCCCAAGGATATGATTCATTCCTACCACTTTGCCTCTGATACCAACTACAGAGACCCAAAGATTGACGTTCATGGACATTACATTAAATTTTAGGAATAATTAATACATAACAAAAACATAAACCAAAGGATCATAATAGTTTAGTGTCTTTGGAAACTTGGAATATAATCTTCTAATCATGGTGAAAGATCTTCAACATCTCCCATAAAGATCATCCTTTTTTTCATACCTAAAACCTTGTTTATATCCTGGGGAAAATGAAACATATAAATGGTGATCTCAAATGCTATATAAGGGTAATCATGGAGAAAATAAAACAAACCATATACATTTGAACATCAAAACATGAACATAATATTTAAACAGCAAAATCTTGAGCAATGACATAAAACATGGCAGTATGAAAGGCAAAGATCATAATGGACCATCAAAAATAGCTTGGAAATAAAACTTGTAATTGTGGAAAAACATTAAGCACATTATATGATTTACATAGTAGTCAAGGCATTGCCGCCAAGACCATCTTAGTGGACAAATTCATTTACTGAATCGATTTCACTCCTCGTTCTAGTCATGTATCACTAAACCAGATTAACTAGTTGTTCCAGCCATTTCTATCTCATGAGATATAAATCTTTACCCAATGAATTGGAGGGATATATAGGTCCCACCCATCTCATAATGAAATAATTCTTACATGTTCCACAACATGAACATAAATCAATCACCATTACCCAAATAATAAAATGGGTTTCATTAACATCATCCCATCATAACATAATAAATATATAAAAAAACTTGATATAATTTCCTCATAAGAAAAGTAAAAAAATTTAAATAATAGAGAAAATATACTTGAAACACACACATATGAAATACTTCCATCTTATATGGAAATTGGTTTTGATAAAACACTTGAAATCAATTCTTGAGGAAAATATCCTTTCTTCTTCAAAATCATTTTCTTTTTACCAAATTCCATGCATTTTTAAAAGAAAATTATTTTGTTGAAAATACTCATCAAATATTTTAGATTATACTTCATGAAAATAAGGTGTTATGAAACTGTAAAAATCCATTCATGTCGTATAAGTTAAAAAACATTCTTCTCGTACTTTTTCCGGAAAAGTCAAAAAGTACCTCGTATGGTAAAAAAAGAATGATTCTTTCCATATGATGTGGTAAAAGTAAAAAAAAGGGTAAAAAAGAGTTTAAACATACATGGAAGAAAAGCAAACATTTTATGAAAACATTCTGAGAACATATGGACATGGATAATAAACATAACCCCAGTAAATACTTAGGAATAAACAATCTCAGATAAGAATGCGATTGGAATAATTATCAATTACCATAGGTCTGATATGCTTCACACATATCTGAAACTCCTATATAATGATTTAAATAATGTCATCGACTTATTATATAATCATATTTATTGTTATTATATCATATATGGTTCAATTATGACGTTATATTAGCCATTCCTTTGTAAATTCCATGTTAATGTCGCGTTTTGGGTAAAATCGTTTTATTTATAGTACGTGTTTAGACTTGTTGTTCTTGATATTATTATAACTTATATCATGATTTAATTACTTAAAGAATGTAAATCATGATTTATATATCATATATATTCTGTATATATATATATAATATATAGATAAATGAAATGAAATACACCGTTCATGGAGACGGTAGACCGTACGTACGCATGAATGATGTTTTCTTTGCCTTGTTGACTTAAATGGAAGTAAGTAGATGACATAAATATACAAAAATAAATCAAGTAGCTTTATCATTTCATATATGTAATTATTATTCATTATATATACTTTATAATCATTCTTGAGTGGTTAACATGGAGAATGAATCTAATCGCGTTGTGGAGACGGTAATCTGTACGTACGCACGAGCGATGATATCGTTCCCATAATTATTGAATAGAATTGGAGTGGATGATATAATATATAATAATCAGTATTATGTTATATTAACTATATATATTTATTCTTTACACCATTATACCCATCCAAGTAAGGTGGTGGTGGAAAAACAGATTACACCACAGCGTGGAGACGGTATTCCGTACGTACGCACAAGCGGTGATTTCGTTTTCCATAGGATGGATAGAAGGAGAAAAAGGGTTTTTTAATATTTATAATAACATATAATTATATAAATAATACTGATTTTATTAATTTATAATGAAAAAACTAAACAACAGGAAGTAGAAGAAGAAAAAAACTGGAAAGAGTCGGTAGAAGAGATTACCTCTTCCTCGACGCACCTCCTCTAAACATCTTCTTAGGGCACTAGAGTTGGTAATTTGAGAATTCCAGAACATCTATGATATAATTATGGAGGTTTATAATATTAATTTTCAGGGTTTGTCCGATCATCAAGGCTAAAAAGTGTGTAAAGAGAAGAGGGAAGGGTTGTTCTTTTTATAAGGGAGGAGAGGGGCACCTTTGAAAAAATTTATAATATGATTTTATAATAAAGTCATATTCGGTTTATAATAGCTCTAAATTGATTTATTTCTAATATAAAGTGGGGATGGGTCTAAATAATATCATCCAATAAGATTTAGTCAAGAATAGGTTATTATTTTAACCTTATCATTTAGATATAACTCTATGTTAAATAATTTAACTTTTACCGTGTCTTCTTGTTTTCTTACACTATATGGTTAATAAACATACCATAACAAGACATAAGAACCCCATGTGGTTAATTATTAATATATATAACCTTATATATGACATTTGGATGAAACTTATATTTTTAGGAATAAAATAACTATTAATAATATAATATTTGTTTTGAAAACTATTTTATGTCAATTTTGACACTATTTGGTAATTGATTTTTGTGAAAATCATAACAACATGATTAGTTATAAATAAGTTAATTTAATCATTAATAACATGCACTATTGACCTAAAAAATTGTTTTAATTAATAAAAAGTTTCATATTACATTTATTTGGGTATTTATAACATCAATTATGTTTATATTTCATTAAGAACATAATTACTGCATTATCATTGTGTCATAAATAAATTAAATGATTTAATGTCTAAAAATTATTAATAAAATATAATTATGTAGGAAATATTTTTATCATTATAATTAATATTTATAGTCTAATTTATCATATGTATAACCCTATATTAAAAATATTTTAGATATTAAACATTAATTTTAACTATTTTAACTCTTCTTAAAATAAAATAATAATAACTGTCCTAATTTAATCCAAGTGGTCCTAAAGGGTAATATTTTATTAAAAAGGTTTTTTTGGTCTAATTATACTTATCCAATAGAATTAGGACATGTGTTAGGGTAATAATAATATCATTATTACCCTTAATTACCCTATTTGCTTTTAATCGTGGTACATAAAAGTAAAAACATACAATTCACCAAAAAATATTTTTATCTTATTGAACCAACTTTTACCCCGTGATATTTACCGTGTCTCTCATATTTTCAAAATTTCACTCATTGATGTGGTAAAATTATGTATTATGTAAATTTTCATATTCTCCTTGGAGGTGGGTAAAAGACGGTGAAAAGTTCAATATAATTTTTATATATCTAAATGTATTATAAAATGACTAAAATAAATTACATTGAACATATATAGGTATTATGTATTCATTTTGACCTAAAATATATTTAAATAAAATAAATAAATATTTAAATAAAAATGCAGGTTCTAAATACCAACCCATTGTTTTCACTATTCATCAAAAATTGAATGTTTTCAGAAAAATACCAAAAATTCACCCTAGGCTAATTTTGATATTATAATTCCAAAAATAAAATCCATTTTGAAAGATAAAATTTATAAAATTTCAAAATGTGGGTTTTACTATTCATAACGGCTAGTTCATAATAATATTCTAAAAATATCTCGTTTTGGGAAACTTGGTATTGTATACCACACACGCTATCGAGGAAGGTTTCTTCTGGTGTGAAACACAAGCCTAGAATATGTTTGCATGTATTGTAAGCTAGTATAGTGTTGCATATAGCGCAAGCTAATCTTGGTGTAGTGTTCAACATAAGACATCAATGAAATTAAAAAAATATTTTTCATAAAATCTCGGGGTGTTACAGGTACCATGGATGTTATAGTATTAATTATTCAATTTCTTAAGTAACTTTTATTGTTTTATTTTGGATTTATATGGAAATATCAGGATTATAAAAGTAACTAAATTATACTTTATTGGTGAGAAGGATGTCATTATGAAAATGATATCATGTGTCTCTATGTATTAATAGATATATGGTTTCTCTCATTATTTTTATATCCATTACTGATATTTTTCTGCTCATCCCATTTTTTAAAATTTTTCCTTTTGGTGTAAGGATGGGTAATAGAAATGGAGAAAACAATATAAATTTTGTGAGTACTTTTAATTAAAATAAATCACATTTTTATTTTCAAAATATTGTATTATGAAAGAAATTGATATTTTTTAGTAATACCCAATTATTATGCTTGTGGGTTGATATGTATTAGTTGTGTACAAAAAATCTAAAACTATTTACCAAAATGATATTTGGGAATATAAAAAAGGTAATTATAATTGAATTTATTATATTCTGTAACGGTTAAGGTTGAGTAATTATTGTGGGTATTACAGAATCATTTAGATAAATTTACTGGTTAGGATCATGTTAATAGAATACCATAAATGATTTTATCCATATGTTTATATAATTTTAAGATTATCGTGTCTCTTCACATATGATAGGTCTTTTTTTAATGGTTTTTCATTGAAGAAATATGGATGTTGAATTTGGAAGGCACTGAGAGGATGATATATTTCCAAATCTACAACCTATAATAGTTGTAATTGGAACTATACTATTTTAGAATGTAATGTATTAGTTAAAATTGGAAATAAATTTTGGTGGAATCCATGTAAGGGAACAACCAGAGTTACCACAATGGAACATAGTTATAGAAGAACATTTTATGAGGCAACAACCTCAAACATTCATTGTATCTTCTGACCCAGTGGCAGCTAAAGGATAGATTAAATTACTTGAAAAGATATTTTATGTCATGGTTTGTTCAGATAATAAATTGTTTAGTTATTCCATTTATCATTTCAAGGTGAAGCTATCCAATAGTTTTAAATGTTGATGAATATCAGGGAAAGAGAGGGGATTTATGCATAAGAATGGGATTAATTTAAGAATCTATTCCTTGAAAAATATTTTCTGAAGGTGGTTTGATATAGGATGGCTATGAATTTCCCAGAATTCAACATAATGTTGGAGGATTCGGTGGCATGTATAAACAAAAACATCACGTAACTGTCAAGGTACACTACAAATCTTATTTGGGATCTTGATAGAATAATCAAAAATTTATTACTCATAATTAAATCCATGATATTGAAGGGAATTAGAATCCAATGAATTCCAAATTTGTTAGAATCATTTCCAATGAGCCATGAGGGTAGAAATGGAGTTTTATGATGATCATGTGTACTTTAAAAACAAGCATAATAATGGGTCCAAATGTAATGTGATGGGTAAAAATCAATCACATAAATAGGAAGATAAGAAAATAGGGATGTTTTTCAATGTGGTGTGTTTTAAATCCAAGATATTTAAGGGAATTGGCATTGTTATTAATGTTGGACATATTGCCTAGTATTTCAATGAAAAGGATCCAAATATTAGTCAAGATAAGAAAAGAATAAAGTGTTTTAAATGTTGTGAGATGGGTCGTTATGAAAATACATTTTAAAAGAATGATTTGAATGATCAAAATAAGGTATATTATAAGTAGAATGTCTGGTACGATCCTGTTCAATAATTTCAGTAGATGTCGGGCCATCCAATAGAGTGTTAATATGTACTTTATTTATTTAGTTAGATTATTCTAATGTCTCATTTGATATAGGGATATCATATTGAATTACTTCTGAGAAATTTTCTTTTAAATTGGATATTTCTCCTCCTGAAATTATAATAGAACATATTGTTAAAACACCAGGTAGAAATATTATAGTAAAGAGGTATTATATTAATCTTATTGTTGTTGTATGCAGAAAATCTTTATCTGCAGTCCTTGCTGTTTTTACATTAGTTGAGTTTTATGCCATTCTGGGTATTGATTTTCTTTCTATTTATCATGCTATGACTTATTATAAGGATAAAGTAGTTGTTTTTAGAATTAGTTTCATTTTGAATACAATAATGAACCCATACAATTGGTAACATATAAGGAAGATGAAAAAATCCAAAAAATCAAAAGTAAATGTCATCATAGTCTTATTGTTGAGACAAGGGAACTGCTCATATTTATGATATTGAAATGGTAATTGAATTTCTTGAATATATTTCTTGAGGACATTATTAGTTTTATACCTTATAAAAATTTTAATTTACAATTGACTTAGATCATGATGCTAAGGAAATTTTGAAACCCCCATATCTGACAGATGAAGTTGAACTTGTTTTATTGAAAAATCAATTAGAGGAGTATGTAAATAAATGTTCCATTCATCCTATAAATTCACCATGGGGTGATCTTATTTTTTTTAAATGAATGATAGTTCAATGAGACATTTAATTTATTATAGTGCATGGAATTACATTACTATTAAGAATAATTAACTTTTTTCACTATATCGATGAATTCTTTGACTATATCTATAGAGCTCAGTATTTTTCCAAGATTGAATTGAGGTTATGTACCATCATCTGATGTTAAAGGAGTGTGACATCCCAAAAAAAGAATTTTCTATTAGATAATTGTAGTATGAGTTTGTTGTTATATACTTTGGTTTGACTAATTCCCCTGTAATATACATGGGGCTCGTGAATAGAATATTATATGAATATTTGGAAAAGTTTGTTGTTTTTTTATTAATGATATTCAAGTATTATAAAAAAATATTGATGTTCGTAAAAAAATTAAGTATTTTCTTGAAGACTCTCAATGAAAATTAGTTGTACAAAAAATTTAAAAAATTTGATGTTTGGTTGAAACATATATATTTTCTTGGTAAAATTTGAAATATGGATAGAGTAATAGTTGATCCTACAAAAATAAATGTGTTTTATGAATGTCTATGACCTACAAATGTTACAACGATTCAATGTTTTCCTGGATTAGTTGGTTTTTTCCGATAGTTTGTTAAAAACATTATACTGTTACATACTATGCTAACTATGTTAACATTTAAATGGGTTAAATTTATTTGTATATAATAATGTGATGTTTTTTTCTAGAACTTAATATGTGATTGTTGGATTCTCTTGTTTTTTCCTTTCCTTCTAGAAATGGCGAGTTTTCATCTACAATGATGCTTCATTGAAGGGACCTAGTTTTGTTCTCAAATTGAATTACTGGGTAATTTTTTATGAATAACTACATGTAAAACCTCATGATTTAAATTAACACACAAATTTTTTGGAATTAGCATTTGTGGTTTTCATTTTGAAAACACAGTGGAATCATTTATACAGATCCTAATATGAAATAGATATTAACCATAATATTATTATGTATATATTAACTCACAAATAATTAAACATGAGGCATAGAATATGACTTTAACTAATAAAGGATTATGATTTTTATAATCAATTACCTTCCTAGAAAAGAAAAAAAGTTGTTGAAACCTCAAGTAAAAAACATCATGCATCATTATCCATGTTAGGGTTGGAACATGACACCGCGATTAATGATTTCATGAATTTTGGATTGGAATTCGTTGCTATAGGAAATTCCCAATTTTTTTGGTATTTAGTTTAATAGTCTATATCAGATATAATTGTTAAATAATATAAGGAAGGTTGTGAGTTTTAGAGAAAGATAGATCTCGGTCAAATGGGTATGTTTCCAGAATTTTACATTATTAAAGATTGGGTATTAATATTTATAATGTGATTATAAGTTCCTTATGATATCCAATTGAAGAATTATTGTTTTGTGAAGATAATAGTTCGCAATTTTATGTTCATCCTTATAGTACAATGATGTACAAACATCATCAAAAGTATTACTAGTGGGATGGAATGAAAATAGATATTTTTGATTTTACTATGAAATGTTTGACATGTCAACAGGTTAAAGCAGAGTGATAAATATTAAAAGTGATGCTTCATACTTTTCCATTGATAGAGTATAAATTGGATAATATATCAACAGACTTTGTGGTGGGACTAAAAATCATTTCTCTTGGAAACAATTAATTTTTTTTTATTGTAGCCTGACTAACTAAATCTTCACATTTCATTACTATTCGAGATTTTATGTCATTTGGATAGATTTATCAACAATAACTCATTGTTATGGGAAGGTTATATGGAAATAATATTTCAAATGTATACGACCGTAATCCCAGGTTCACTTATATCATATGGTAAGACTCCCTGAATTAATTGTGGATAAAATTAAATTTCAGCACAATGTTTCATCATCAAAATGATTGAAATGGAGAGTGAAAATTAAATCAATGGTGTATATGCTTCCCGATTGTTCAATAGTCTACCAGTGAATTTGAAATCAATTTAATTATTTAATTTAGTTATCTTATAATAATATTTTTCATTTGAATATACAGAAGGGACCTTTTGTGGTATTATATAGAAAGGGGTGTCGAATTTCAGCTTTTTCGGAGGAAGCTGAGGAAAGGATTTTGATGGGACAGGAAATATTATAGGATGTGGTTGAGAAGGTAAAAATGATCTTGAAACACATGAGGATAGCTCATAGTAGGATGAAAAGTTATCTATATTATTGGAGGAAAGACATTCCCTTTTAGGTATGTGATCATTTTTTCTTATAATCTCACCATTGAAAAGTGTTATGCATTTTGGTAAGAAATGAAAGCTAAGTACATTGTTCATTGGAACATATAAATTCTTTAAGAATGTTGGACCAATCACCTACTGAGTAGCTTTTCCTCTAATATTATCTCACATACAATTTTTTTTTTCATTTTTCAAAGTTGAGAAATTATGATCCAGATTAATCTCATGTTTTGAGGTCATATGTAGTTCAGTTGGAAGAAAACCTTTCTAATGAAGATAAACCCATTCTAATTATTGATTTCAAAGAGAATGTATTGCGGAATAAAGTAATCCAACATGTCGTGTTTTTTTGAGAAACCACTAGTTTGATGAAGAATCCTTGAAATCTAAAAATTCTATGAGGGAAAGGTATCCAAATTATATAATAAGTAAATAACATGATTTTTAGGAATGTAACTTTCTTTTGGAATACTCGGAGAGGCTTCTCCTCCCTCTCCCACGACGACTAGGGTTTCCTTACCGCTCTCCTATCCCTCCCCTCTCCGGTCGTCTCCCCCTGGTTCTCCTCTCTTTGAATCCTTCATAGAGGTTGATGACGGGTCTGGAATAGCTTGGGGAGGGGGGTTTTTTGTTTCTTGATTTCGTTGAATTGTTTTTCAGGGTTAAAGAACCTATTTTGGTAGTTTCCGCTTGAAGATGGTTGTGATAGGGTTTATCCTGTCCACTGCGTTGTACCTGCGGCGGATATCTCCGGATTCCTCTAGTGTTCTCCGTGGAGATCTTTTGATCCTTATTTCGTGATATGGTGATTTTTTTTGGGCATCTTCTTCACTTGTGGTCTGACTAACGGGTGTAAGACCGGACTCCGGCACTCTCTACAGAGCGTTCAGGGTTTGCTCTCGGTTCTAAGTTGATGTCTGCGGTGGATTCTTGACATGTGGTGGACATCACCTGTTTTTCGGCAGCTCTGTTCTTTGAGGGTCTGTGAGGGTTCCCTTCGGCGGTAGGGGTGGTTGCGATGGGGTTACCTTGGATGATTTTCTTCGACCTGTTTGATTTTTGTGCCAATTCTTGTTGATAGTGGGAATGGTGAAGAAGCCAGTGAATGAGGTGTGCTGTTGGTGACTGGGAAGCGTCGTGAGGAATTCTTCCAGGGTTCCTTTTTTCTAAGAAGGTTTGTATTGACGGTGGCCGGTCCGGTGAGTCTCACCAGTGGCTTGAGCGGTGGCGAGGTGGATATCTAGTTCTCGTTTCTCGAGGAGGTTGCGCGGCTCAAGGCTGGTGATGCGTTGATGGGCTTGTGGCTTTAGGATGGCGACGCGTTGATGTGCTCGCGACTCGAAATTTGAATTTTGGTTTGAAATTTGAATGTTGAATTCCGCTGAATTCTGTTGTGGTTGGGAATTGTCTGTTTGGTTTCCAGTTTTCCTTAAACCGGTTTGGGGTACTGGTACCCTTTAAACCGGCTTCTGAAAAGGAAAAAAATGATTTTCAGCAACAAAATTGTAAGGACACAATTTCCAGCAGGTGGGTAGAATGCAACCCTCAAGTACATAAAAATAAATTTAATATATAGTGAATTTTTTGAAACTCTATTTTTCTATGAAACAAAATATTTTTATTTAAAGGTGATAGTTATAACGATGTTTTTAAACATATTAATTCAACTACTGTTAATTGAATTTTAAAAAATAGACTTACAAAGTTGTGATTTGTAAGATATTTAGAGTCTGATATGATCAACACAATTCTTGTTCATTAGTAACTTGACCCTTTGGAATTGTATTGTTACCCTTTTGAATACTAATATATCCCCTATGAATAGTAAATCAACCAAATGAATAGACACCTTTCCCAGGAATGTATAAGTAACATTTACGCTTTTTATAAGTGACAATATGATCATAGTATAAGTAAATAAATTTTATCATAAAAACATTATTAATTAAGTCATATATATTTATTTAAAATATTATGATAAAATAAATAATTTAAAAGATAATTTATATTCACAAAATGATATCATAATGAATTATTTTATTGTCTTATAAATATAATATAATTTTATGGGACCTTGAATAATTTTTTATTGTTTCGTAATATTAGTTACTCTTTTAAAATTTTTGTTTTTTGTGTAAATTAAGAATTTATTTAAAACATGAATTTATCATATTTATAAAATTATTTTAATAAAATTGATTTAATTTTTTAATTATTCTCATTGAAAAATTGTAAGGCTATATTTTGGTATTTTTCTAAAAACCCTTGAAATTTTGATGAATAGTG
This sequence comes from Viscum album, assembly GCA_963277665.1. Classification (NCBI taxonomy): domain Eukaryota; kingdom Viridiplantae; phylum Streptophyta; class Magnoliopsida; order Santalales; family Viscaceae; genus Viscum; species Viscum album. Next base: position 909,329,325 of record OY728161.1, on the reverse strand, counting down.
GAATATGACATTTTACGATATAATCTAAATATATTAATTATTGAGTCATGGATGATATTATATTGAGGTAATAACACTTGGTTCCATATAAAATCTATTAAATACTTTATTTAGTCATTAGAACCAATAATATTTCTTATCCTTAGTTAAATAACAATATAAAGATTAAAATAATCAGAAATCCCCCACCCTCCAATATAAATACAACCCTCACCCCCAATTCCCCTAACACCTATCCTACTTTGATCATATCCGAAATTCTAACCAATATATTTTTCAAGACTCTTCCCCACTTCAAAGACATAATTTTTTCACCAAAATTCCAAAACCATGGCCCACAAGTATGATCTCAAGGAGAATATTGAAAGAGGTAAATATCCACTCTAATTATATTTTTTTATTTTCTTTTCAATTCATTTTATTATCTTATACTCTATTCCCGTCCCCTTATCTATGAGGTATTAAAACTCTAGTATAATATATATAATATCATTTTATCATGTTTTTTAAAATATACATCAACAATCTTCTTCACCTCAGTATATTATGTCAAAAATTAAAATACAGTATGAGATTTGTTGATTTTTCAACATCATGGATTATGTGTTTTTAGTTTCCATTATTGCCATCAGGGATGTTAATTAAAAAATGTAATGGTTGAGAAAAATTAAATTTTTTATATAAAATCAATTATTTTCTAGAATGAAATATTTAATAACATATAATTACATAAATTAACAACTGATTGATTTTCAAATAACTACCAAAGTGGTCTAAATAAATATCATTATTGTTTCATTTAATTGTTTATGATCATATTTGAAATGAAAATTATTTATGGTATCACATAATATTATTGAAAAAAATTAATAAAATAGCATTCTAATTCTATTTTTATATTTCTATATGATAGGAAAATTCCGTACAAACCTTTCACAAAAACACTATTTATCATGAACCCATTACAATGGAAATAACAAAATATTTTTAATAAATACATGGAATCATGTTATAAAATGATAATTTCATTTGTTATAAACATGAAAATGTATTTATAATTTTAATTACACTTTTTAAAACATTTTCCATGATGTTAAAACATGTTTATAGTAAGACGAACCCAAGGTAAGGGAATTATTAACCAAATTTCTATTATTTAGGTTAACCTTGTAATTTTTTGATTATTTTTTACCATGATTATTTTATTAAGGAACTTTTTTGTATTATGTGTATTTATAGTGTATATATATATTCCATTAATTATATTTATTATCACCTAAAATATATGATATTTGTATGGGCCTTTCTATAAAAAACAATGTTTAATTTTTTTTAGAAAACTCTAAAGTTATGTTTTTTAATAATTCATATTTAAAGATTGTGTTCAAGATATTGGTAAATTTTTATGATGAATGGCGGTAAAAATATCTCCAACCAATTTAGTGGGTATGTGTAATTTGGAGGTAGTCATTATGGTTACTCAAAGTGTAACAAAAATGGTTAAACAATAAGGTAGTTGAGATGGTTGCATTATAAGGTAGCAATGGAGGTTACAAATCATTAGGTAGAATCGTGGGTTAAAATATTAAGTAAATAATGTCTCATGAAGCATTTATGGTTTAATTTATGTTTTATATGGAAATATCCTGTTTCATTAAGTAATAATATGAGACTTTATGGTTTAGAATTATGTATTTGTGAAAATGATTTCATATGTTTATTAGTATTCATGGGCTAAGAGATTATCATCATCATTTTATATCCAATATTGAGATTTGTGTGATGATACCATGTTTTAAAATGTTATTCAATGGTTTTAAAGAAGGGTAATTTTTTTTCAAATATTTTTTTTTAATACTTCTAAAGAAAATATTTCATCTTTTTGTTTGTTAAATTTCGTTTTATAAAGGAAATGGATATTTTTTTGTAGTCCCCACATTTTTTTCTTTTGGGTTTATATGAATGATTTATGTACTAACTATATAAAAATATATACCAAAAAGATTATTAGGGAATTAAATAATTTAATTATAAAGTAATTTTTTAGATTATGTAATTTTTAATGTTATTTAATTACAAAAAACATTGGATAACTTAATTATTTTGAAAACTACCATGGGTGTCCTCTCCCCCACTGATAAAATTCCACCACATATCCTCTTCTCATCACAAATTATAAATACGTTGTTCAATCCAATACCCACCAAAATATCTTATAAAAACTGATCCTGTGATCATATAATCCTTGTTTTGGGACGAAATCCATCCAAGGAAGGGCTTTGGGGAAATCAAAAAGTAATTTACACAAATAAGAGGTAACGTTCTACATTGAGTGTTCTTATTTTAATTATTTCACCAAACTCTTAAATTCTTCATAAAAATGATTAATTAATAAAATTTATATATTCCATGTAATTTTTTTTATTATATTAATTGATGAAATGAAATATTTATCTTATTTGACCAAATGGTTTACAAGATCATTATTGATGTCTACAGAGAACTACTGCCTTACGAACCGATGTCATAATTTATTTTATCATTAAAACCTATCAAAATTGGGTATGATGATGTATATAAAGTAAATACATATAATCATAACATAATTATATATCTATATTAATTATATCATATATATAGATATAGATATATATTCAATTTTAGTTTTCTTTTCGTAGGGAATGTGATATTCTCATTCATGTATGCAGACTATCGCCTCATGAAGCGATGTGGTTCTTTTTCACTAACACATTACATGGAAGATAATAAGTGTAAATATAATTGAAATATGGGATATATTTGTCATAATTATGATATTAGTAACATATTTATCATTATGAAACTAAAATATATCATTTTTATTTATAACATTTTTACTCAATAAAAAATGATAATGTCGTTTGTGGACCTGTGGACTACCACCTCCACCAAGTGATGTGATTTATTATTTCATCTACAGATCAATAGAATTATATATGTAAGTACGTATAATTAAATAATATTATATATATGATATTATTATCATTATATTAAGATAAAATATTATATACCATCATTCCATAATGTCCATTCAAAAATAGAAATGATGCTCATGCATACAGTGGCATGCGGTCTTCATAATCATAATGTTAGTTCATTTTTCAAAAAAATTAACTCATTATTGGATTTTAAATGTTGATTAAAATATTTATAAGATAATTATTTCATTAATACTATTTTCTATATTTCTAAATAATTAACTCTTTGTCCAAATTCGACCAACCAATGTAATTTTTGACATATATGCCAAATATAGTCAAAACATCCCACATATACATAAATGCCTACATAATTGTACCCAACGTGTAAATATGTGAAATAAGATGTAATAATATAATTTAAAAGGTTTTTAATGAAATTATATTATTAACATAAATTTGTCATTCAAAAATATAATGGAAAACATTATTAATCAGAATCACGGTAAGGGACTTTATCTCAATTTCGGTTCATTAAGGAATACTTTGTTATTGTACACCAATACTTGATTAGGTGGTATATATACAACTCCATTGTCAAGTAATATCATGAATTTCACAATTATTAGGTTTTTCATAGTTTTTTTTAATATTATTGTTTCATGGTTGTTATTATTTAAATATTTTATAACGTTATAATGGGATTTTCTTTAAAAGAGTTATCTTTTAATGTATTCAATGATACTCATTCAATTCCATGTAAATTTTATTAAAATAATTTCAAATAGAATTTAAATTAATATTAAATATCTTATTAGTCAATTTTAAATTATCTTTTATACAATTTCATTTTTATTAAAAAGGAATCTTATTATGTGTTTTATGTAGAACGATTTGAAAAGAAAAAAATAGAACGTAATACATAGAAACAATGAATTTTATGTTTTTATGATTTTTATTTAATTCTAAATTCTACTTAAATAGTTTATATTTTTTTCAAGGAAATTGTTTTTCCACTTATGGGGGTACTTTTGTATAGAAATGGATTTTTAAAAATTCTCTTTTGGTATTGTAAAAGGTGTTTTAAAAGAAAAATGAATTTCATTTTCCAAAAAATATTATCTTATGAGTTTAATGGTTATTTTTTAAAATGTTTTATTATGAATAATAAAAAAGAATAAAAAAATGTTTTATTCTTGATACATTATCACTAATAATGAGAAATGTTTGAACCTATATATCCTAGTATGATCAAAATACATATTATTCAATTTCATGTCCCTCATAGAAGAAGGTGGGAACATTATACCTTAAATTATGGGTAATCCCAGATATAATTCTAATTCATTAGGTAGGGTTACAAGTCCTAATAGGAATGAAACATGGAGTCACAATTGGGTTTCTTGGATGAATTCCATTATCCCCCCATTATTTTGACATGGGTTTTAAATTTTTCATTAATGTAATGATCTATGTAACTGAGAAGGGTATTAAATTTATCGATATGGGATTTAATATATATCTTTGAGAAAAACACGAGTGTGTTATTATAGTGAAAATTATTTATTTATTTTTCTCATTAAATAATGATATAATGGTATATATTTTATATATTTTCATGTTTTGATTGGACTAACATGATCATTTTTTATATCCATTATTGATATTTTTGTTCCCAACCCACATTTTTGAATTTTTTTACTAGATGGGAAAGGTAATGGATGATGCTCAATTTAATGTTGTGAAGAGTTTCATGAAATTAAATAATATATTTTCTAAAATGTTGTATATTCTTTGAAAATGGATACAGATCAAAAGTATCCACATTGTTTTAGATGGTTGGGAAATTTATGATTTATGACCAAATTCTATAAAATTATCAACTTGACATGATCATTAAAGTGAAATAATAAAAATTCTAAAAAGACCTAAATAGTATGTAATGATTATGGTTGGTTCCTAATACATGGTGATTGATCAATTTGGAGGATTCTCTTACTTATGATCTTGATATATTGGAAATGGTTAGTGATTTTATCTATGAAATTTATATTTTATGAATGAATCACTCTATTTGGGTATGAAGAGTTTTTTTCTATAATTTCTTGAAATCCTGGTGATGTGATTATTCATTCCGATAGAAACAATCGGTGTCAGAAAATCCTGTCATAGAGTGGTGGTGAATGAACAACTGGGAATGTTCATGTTCTGTTGATGATCCTAGAAGAGATAATGGAAGCTTGTAACTGATGATTTATGTTTAAGGTCAAAAATTCTACTAGAAATTATAATTTTGGGCATGAAACATGTATGGAATTTTTTTGAGAAAATTTTGAATTAATGTTTATATATGGAAGAAGGGTGCACTAGAAATGGATTTATATAAATTTTTAAGGTCATGTTGATTATTTTATAAATAGATATGCCATGGTTTTTTTATCACCTTTAGTGAGGTGATGAGATAAATATACGTAGAGATCTATATGCACAATTGGGATTTTAGAGAACATTTCCACCTTTAAAAATGGATTTTTTCATGTAGTAGATCACATTCTATGCAATAGTAGTTTTTATTGTGTGTTATGTTTCTCATGGAAATTGGTTGAATGGATTATTACATTTTGTTTTTCTATATAATGATAAAAAATTTTACCTTGGTATACTATGGTGTATTTTGAGAAGGGACTAAAAATATACTAATATGATGGGCTGTATAGACCAGGTTATGTGTGAAATTCCCCTATTTTAGAATGTTTTTGTTCTTTGGTAAACTAACCATTTACTAGTTATGGGGACACCAAATAATGTATTTTAAGTAGAACTTATAGAATTTAGTACCACATTAAATTTCCCTATTCGATACTGATGTGGCTTCGGGTAGAGTCTATATGTTTTCTTCTTGACTCAAGATAAATATCTATGTGATCCATGTGAGAGTCAAATTTTTGGTGTGTCGAATGGTTTAGAACCTTATAGATGGGGAAATAAATTTGTGAACATGTCAGGAAAACTACATTAATATTGTTTCTAGCATCGATATTGGTTTTGTAATTTTTTTTATTATTTTAAAAAATAAAGAATATTGATACGTGGTTCCCGGGGTGTCAGTTGTTAAGGATTGGAACCATTATGTAAAAATTATTGCAGAAATACCTATAAATGTATCTTCTGGAACATGAATACGGTAGGTTTGAACTATGTGTATTAATATTATAAGGTATAGTTTAGGTGGTATGATATGGAAATTCTTTTCCAAAAAAACTATCTTCTATGTTACTTTTAGTTCAAAGAAACTAATTTGATTGGATTGGAATGAAGAACGAGGTGTCATAATGACTTTTAACCCTTGTATTACATTAATTTATCATTAACTAATAGAACTGTATATGTTTTAACGTTGGAATATTGAAATATATTTCTATATTGTAATTCTTATCATGAGGAGAACCATTGTTTTTCATAGGAATCAGTTGAGCACAATGTGGAGGATGGAATTTATTAGAGTAATTCATTGTGGTCTTGATAATGGATAAAAATAATCTTTTTCCATAGATTAAAGTGCTTGTCCTTAGATTCTCACATCTATATCATGTTGTACAATGAGGGTTGAGTGAATCCATAATGAATTTTTTTACATTTCGGTATGTAATTAAGAAATGTATTAATAGTTATGGTTAAATAAATTTTGGAGGTGTCAATCATGTGCCACCATCACTTCTTTTGGATGATAATTTCTATGGTGGGGATTTTTTAATGGGACACACCATTACTTGTAATTAATATTTTATAAAAAAATTGAATTTTCATCATGTATAAGGATCATTTAGATAAAAAAGTGTTAAAAACATGGTAATTATTATATGAATATCCAATAGTGGTGTTTTTGGAATTCAAAGATATTTAAAATTTCACTCAGTTCATAGAGTTTCAATGGATTAGATTCATAGTAGTCGGGCTCTAGATTAAGAATCTACTAGATAATTACCACCACTAGCTAGATGATGGTGTGGGAAGAATGAAATCATCCAAACTAGACACACATGTTAGTCAGTGAGCATTCACCATATCATGTTTTTTGTTGTAGACTATGAGCCTGCTTCCCAGAATGGTCCACTAACCGGTCTATAAACATTCAACAACTATCTAATAGTCCCTATTGTGTGGCTACTGTGGAACACTAGGAATATATTAAAAAATTTATGTTTTTTCAGTTTTTTTTCACCGATGATCCCTTGGTTTTATAACCCTTTGGTTAATTTTTTAGAACACTTCTTCTTTTCTCTCCTATTATCCTCCCTTTAAGAACTTCTCTTGATATGGGTGGACCCTTATGCAATAGAATGAAGAATCTGTGTTGGGACATTGAATTTCATCACTGATGGCCACTTCCTTTCTCTTATGGTGGTAAATAGTGATTTGATCCATCATGGGAGAATACGTGTATGAGTTAGTCCATAAGATATTTTATTGTCTAAATTCTTATTATATCCACTTAAAATTTTTCATCATGCTAATTTGATAATAATGGGAATGATCATAAAGGATCGGTGTGTAATCCAATAAAATTAGGATAAAATTCTGATTGTTTGTTGGAATTTTGGATCAAGAGGGCCAGCTATTTTCATTTATTAATTAACTCAGGAATTTGAAGGGTTTTTTGGTTATTGTATGCCCTTAATAATTAATTATATGTTTTTGGTTACATTTTGTTTAATTATTCATTGAACCATGGAAATAATTTAGGTATTTTAAAAATCAAATAAACTAGGGTTCACTAAGAATGTATATACATCCATTGGGTTAGGTTGATGCTTAGTTAAAGAATTTTGTTGATTGATTAAAGAAGGTTCTGATTTACTTATATTAAATGTGAATTATTATTTTAAATCATTATGGGAATATTTATGGATATGATGTAGGAAGTTCAAGATAGGTCTCCCAAAAATTATTGGCCATGGTTATATGTAGACGGTGATATTTGAAATCCTTTTAGTATATTTGTGTTGATCGTCAAATGTGAACATTCATAATATTTTAAATAATAATTATTTAGTTATAATTAATTAATTGTATTTCCTTGGGATTATGGGATCCATGGGGTTTTCATTAGTGTTTAAAAGAAATTTTATGGACTTAGAAAACATGGTCTTCATTAATTAAACTAGTGTTGAATCTATTTGAGGTATATAATACAATGTAATCTTCCTGTTGGTAATATACACATCTATTTTGAGTGATTTGAGTTTTACTCTATGGGGAAAATGACCATTAAATTTATAAAATTATAGGAATGTGAAAAAATACTAATTAATTAATTATCATTAATTCATAATTAATTAAAGGAAACATGACTAATTAAATAGTAAAAATTGATATGGTCCATGATAAATATTTTTGTTCATGATTCTTGTTGGCGACTAATTGTTGAGGCATGATCACTAATGTGTTACATAGATTTAATGTAATAAATTGGATGTGTGGTTGCACGATATGTGACATAAATCAAATGATACCATGTTTTATGGTTTCACCACTTGTGTGTGAGCATATATCCGTGATAACATTTATGATTCTTTTTTCCCCGAGTGTGACAATGTTTCTAGTTACAATGTTTAATATAGATGATATATACCTGATTATTTATACTATTCCTAATATGATATGTTATTCAATATTTATATGTATACGATTTCTTCCTAATTGGGATACATGATGGAATATATTCTTTGATCATGCATCATAGTTATCACATATTGTTGTGTGTACAATCCTATAAACAATTCTCTCTATGATTATTTTTTTCATTAAATGGTATGGTCATGTTTTGTTATAGTATAGTATTTGGAATCTTTCATTGGATATTAGGATGGCTATTTTATTTAGTTATCCATACATGAAAAAATATAGGAGGGCCATGATGACATGATGGTGGATATAGGAAAAATTGTGTTTTTTGGTATGGTTTAGATCAAATACACTATTATTGACTACTAATAGACCTGTATGGGATGAGAATCGGTCATCCATGGATGAAGTGGGAGAATTACATTCTAGAGTGATATGTTATCCAATTTATTCAAACAAATTAGGTTGAACATACCATAATTCAAGGACAATGAACCCCAATAGGGCGAGACATGTAATTTCATATACAATGACAACTGTTAGGGAGGTGAACGTGAAGCCCTTAATAATGAATACTATCATGGAGTGGAATATTGTGTTCCTATTAATGAACTCTATCATGGTATGGCCTGTAGAGTTTCTTTTAATGAGAAGGTTGTAATGTCTATAATAACATTTCTCTTTTTTTTCAAACTTAAACATGATTTATTAAACAGTAATACACATAAGACATCTCTGAAGATCGATATGTCATGTTTCTTGGATAATTTGGAACATTAAATTCTAACATAGAAATAAAACCCTAAATCATTATTGAAAAAATCTTTTACATGGCAACAAAATTCATTCATACTTAGCATTGCATGGGATAACCTAAGGACATGCATAAAAAAATTGTGATATATAAGGCCATGTAAAGGAGTAAACAATTCATAACATGAATAATATTGTAAATTTTATAAAATAGTCATATCAATGGAGAATAAGATATAAAAAGAACAAAAAGGCGTGATATAACATGTTTATCAGAACATTGAAATATGGAAAAAAACATTTAACATGATATAAGCATCAAAATAGGATAATTGAACATGGGGAATTAGTAAACACTAATTTAATTTAAATTAAAATGAGTAAACCCTCATCTCACTTGACACATCATTATACTAGTCTTTACCAAATTCATTGGAGCGCTATCAGAGAACACCATTTTTAATCATTCCATTTCATGTATAAGTGTGCCACATGGATCTTACAACATGGAATCATTAGACGTAATTATTTATTACATTATAATGGAATGTGGAATACATACATGACACACTATAATCAATAAATAAATATTCATAAATGTGAATACCATTGACAGGGAAATGTGTATGGTATTCACTACAGAATGACCTTAGTTAGGAAAATGGATGTTCAATTACGGAATCATAATGATGTGACATAATAATTCATTAAAAATGAATGACAAGAGAGAAAGGGGTGTCTCATATTATGTAAATGGAATTTATTTCATTGGTTATTATAGATACATGTCCCAACATATGTAATGGAATTTAGATTCATAATAAAATATAATTTCATGAATGTAAATGAGAAAAGAGAATTTCGTCACTAAATTTCGGCATGGTAACAGATGTACATGGGAGGAATTAATGAGAGATAAATAATTCCATCATCATAAAAACATAAGGAGGTGTGTTTGGGGTTGTGAAAAATCATACCCTGACATTTTAAATTGAAAATAAAAGGTTATAGCAGTATAAAGAAATTTGGACAATAATGAGAAAGGAAGAAATCCCTTACTTTGATGGGTGATCACAAAGGCTTTGGAGAGGATTGAGAAATGCTTATTGAGAGATTGGGGAACCTTGGGAGGATTATAGAGAGAGGTTTGAAGATTTTTGTCGAGATACAAAAGTTTTTATTGAAGAAGAAGTGGGATCTTATGTGTGTTTATATAAGAAATGAGAGGGAATTCGTTATTATTTAGGTTTTTGACACCACACATTAAACTAATCAAAACCGAAAACAAAAGCATCAATTTTTTACAACTTTTTTATCCAAATATAATTGTAAAACATTATTTTATAAGGATAATTGGCCGGTCTTCTTAAAATTTTATCCTTACATAGGTGGATGCGAGTCCTACTCTCAAGGAAATCATTTTAAAATGTTTCAATGTTTTATAAGAGTTCGATGGTCCACTAATGCTTTGTAAAATAAAAAAAACAAACCTAAAATCACATTATTTTAAGGTTAATACAGATATTGGTCGAAGATACCATTTAAATTAATTTATTTCAAAACTATTAGGTCATTATGGTATCATAAAACACATTATATATTTAACCAATATTTAATCTTTACCCAAAAATTCAACTGTGTCAGAAATTTATAAATAATTCATGGTTGGATAAGCTTGACATCCTAATTCCAAGAATAATATTGATTTTATCTTAATAATTTTATAATTATGAAATTTTTTTATTTTAATATAAAAACTAACATTTATAAAAATTCATCGGTTTAAAAAAATGTATTTAAAAATATAATAATAATTAAAAACGTATACATAAAAATTATACGATAATTTATATTTAGTGAAATATAAATTATAAATAATATTTTATTAAAACAATATTTATTCAAAAAATCCATTAATTCAATAAAATAGAGAACTTAGTTGAATATTTAGTAAAAATACAATATCTTCATTAATAACAATTTAAAATGTAAGAATAATAAAATAAATATATATTTATTATTATATAAGAAAATAATGAACATATTCATAGTGATATGGTCATGTTACCCAATCCATTAGGACGCCAGTATAAAACCTTTGGGTAAGGTGTATGATGGTGATAGACTCTTGGGGTTGCTTTGATAACATCACTCGGGCGGTAATCTATATCAACATCCACTTCTCCTATCGGTGGTTCTATTCAAGCTTAACGTGAAGAAGTTCTGTGTGGGCTTCATCAAGAGTGATGCCGAGGGATGCTACCTCCTTTTCGAGCTCCAACAAATGGGTTTCATAAGGATCAATACTACTGAATAAGGCCATGGCTTCCTTTTTTCGAGTAAATTGGATTTTTTAAAGACCTATATTTATACTAATCATGTGATCACTGTTAAAAGGCTATATTTTCAATTGTAAAAATTATTAATGGTATATTGAAATAAAAATTCATAAAACTAAATAAGTTCACTGGTTATATATGTATTTGACATAATAAGACATTAAAATAGGACAACAATAATTTTAATTAATAAATGTTTGGGTCATTACAATATCTCAACTTAAGGACATTTGGACCTCAAAATCTCATTTTTTCACTCTAAAACTGATGAGGTTAACATTGCTTCATCACTTCCTCTAATTCCCAATTTTCATCATCAAACATTTGGGTTAGCCACAGAACCTTGAAAAGGGGTATTGTTTTATTTTGTAGATCTTTTTCTATATGATCCAGGATCTATACTGAATTCTCTTCATTGGAAAGTTCATTATCTAATGGTGCCACCTCTAGATTGAGTAAATGCAATAGGTCTGTAATGTTATTCTTCAAGAGACATTCATGGAATAAAACATGAACTTAAGATAGGTTTGGTGGTAGTGTTAGTTGATATTCCACTTCTCCAATGCGATCTAGGATCTCTAAAGGGATTATATACCTTGGAATAAGGTTTCCCTTCCACCCATATCTCATAACCCCCTTCCACGGAGATATGTGAAGCAATACAATGTCTCCAAAATCAAACTATATATATCATCGACGATTATCATCATATATATTTTTTCGACACAGATCAGCTTTAATGTGTTACTTCATTTTCGTACCCTTCTCCACCATTTATTCAACCATTTATGTACCTATGATTTTATGCTCCCCCAATTCATCCCATCATGACGGTGTTCTACACCAATTCCCATAAATGGATTTATAAAGATCCATTTGGATGCTTGAGTAGAAAATGTTATTTTTAGAAAAATCATCCAGTGGAATATGATTATCCCATCCTCCTTTGAAGATCATAGTGAATTTTGTCAACGTGTCCTCATGTTTTTGGATAGTCTGCTGAAATTTGGAATCTTTTTCAGTATGATAATCCGTACTAATGTTCACCTCAGTATTCTGAGCAAGTTGAAGATTATTCAAGAACATAGAGGTGAATCAAGGATCTCAATAAGGTATAATAGATCACGGAACTCCATGCATCCTTACAAGTTCTCTGATGTATATCTGTTCCAGTTCATCTAATGATAAATTCTCTTGAACAACAATGAAGTGTGAAGTCTTTGTAAGATGATCCATAACAACCCAGATAGCATTGTTTCCTATGGGTGTCTTTAGAAGTCCAATGACAAATTCCATTGGAATGTTATCCTATTTCCATGATGGTATGGGTAATGGTTGCATCATCCCCTTAGACTTATATATCTTATCCTTCACTTTTTGACATTATAGACACTTTTATGTAGATTAAAAGACCTACCTTTTCATGTAAACTAATCAATAATGAAGTCAGAGATCTTGATACATCCTTTTATTGCTTGGGTGAATGAAGAAATTTCAACTATGTTCATCATCAAAAAGTAATTTCATTAACTCTATATTTTATGAAACACATAGTCTTGTCCCAAATCTCACAATTCCTTCTTCATTAACATTGAACTCTGAGGATTTACATCTTTTTATAGTTTCCACTACCTTCTGAATTCCCACTTTATCCTTTTGATAATCCTTTAAACTTTCCAAAAGTGACTATTGAGAAATAATTTGTGAAATTATTGATGATGTTCCATTCATTATGACTCACATGTCCATCTTCATCGAATATATGAAGATTGGATCTTTTTAAATTATCAACAATTATAAAATTTTTGGTTCCTTTTGTCTTAGAGAATCTTTCACCTAGTTCGCTTTCCTTTGGTTGTAATGGATTAAGCAGTCATAGTGTTTGATCAGATATAACTGTCTAAATTTGCTCATATTCAACTCTATCTGTCTGAATATATAATTGAGGAATTTGTGGTCTGTATATATTTAAAACATCTCCCCAAATAGGTAATGTCACCAAATATTTAAAGTGAGGATCTTTTCAGTAAACTCCAGATCATGTGTTGGATAGTTCTACTCATGAACATTCAATTTACTTGAATCATTGGCATTGAATTTTTTATTTTTCATCAACAGACTGCCTAGGCCCTTCATCGAAGCATCACATAATACCATAAAATGTTATCGACTTGTAGGTATTGTGTGCACGAGAACATTGAACATCCTCAATTTCAACTCCATTAAGCTCCCTTAACATTCATCACTCTAAGAAAATATGACTCCCTTATGAGTTATCTTGGTAAGCGGGTTATACAATCATGATAAATTACTCATAAATTGGAAATAATATCTACCTGACTCCGAGAAGCTACAAATATCCGTTAATGATGTTGGCCACGACCATCCCTCAATTGCATCTATCTTAGAGGGATCCAAATATATCCCATTTCTTATGACGAGATGACCCATGAATGAGACTTCCTTAAACCATAAATCCTAATTTCTATACATTTCATAGATCTTCTCCTTTCTAAAAGTCTCTAGTATAATGCATTGATACCCCTCATGATCCTCCTTGGTTTTGATGTATATTATAATATCATCTATAAAGACTACAAATTTTTTTGATGTAATCACTAAAGACTCTATTTATTAATTCCATGATGATTTCTGGAGCATTAGTGAGACTCAAATGAACTAATATGAATTCATAATGCCCGTATCATTTACGAAAAGAAGTCTTGGTAATATCCTCCATCTTCACCATTACATGGTAATATCCTGACCTCAAATCCATCTTGGAGATGTATTGTGCTCTATGTAGCTGATTGAACACGTCATCAACTTGTGGAACTAGATACTTGACCATTATCGGGATTGTTTTGAGTTCATGATAATCATTTAAATGTTTCATTAACCCATCCTTCCTCATGACGAAAAGGACCGGTGCACCCCTTGGTAAAGCACTGGGCAATATTCACCCCTTGTCCAGATTCAGTTATTGTTGTTTCTTAAGCTCCTCAATATCCACAACAAAAATTATATATAGAGTGGTGGATATTGGAAATTCTAAAGGTATAAGATCAATGAAATTTGAAATATCTTCTACGAGGAAGACCAGGTAATTCATCAGGAAAAACATCAGTGAATTACCTCACAATATGCTTGTCTTTAAGGATGGTTTTTCATTAGACTCAATAATCTGATCAAGATATGCATGCTCATAGGGTACAAATATCCATGCTTGAGATTATGGTGCTAAAGAATATTAATCCTGCTCCCTGGACATTTACAAAATCTGGTGTCAATTCGCTATATGAAGATTAATTCCCCACTCACATAATTTTATGACGACTCTATAAAAGGAAATACAATCCATGCCATGAATTTCTAAAAATTACACCAGATTGATTATGAAGTAGTTTTTAAAAAAAATTCAATCCTCAAATTAAGACATGGGATGAGTTATATTCATTGGATGCCACAATTACCCCATTTATTGTTCCCACCGATTTCTTTTCTTCCATGATTTGTGGTGGTGTTGGGATTGTTCTACTAATCTTATGGGTTATAAAATAATGTGTAGAACCAGAATCAAAATGTATGTCCACTATTCCTGAATTAATAAGTAGTGTACTTATCATTACATTGTTTTCAGGGTTCACATTGGGGGTATTAAAGGAATAATCTCACCCTTGCGGCCCTGGAGGTTGTGGGTAGCCTCTGAGAACCCATGTCTTAGGGCACTAATATGAACAGATCCATAGTTCCTTAGAGTAGATGAAATAAACAACATGTTGTGGGTTAAACATAGTGTTCTTCTCCTATATTATAGACACATGTTTTTCATGTTAATAGTTTATGGCCAGGTGCCCTTTTTTCAATTCCTAAATAATTTCCTCATTATCTTCAGGAAATTTCTAGGGTTCTTCTTTCAAAAACATTGGTAAGTGGTGTATTAGATTTTCTTGGTACCATTTGATTTATCCATCAGACCTCCAAAATTAAATTCTACCATAAGATTCTGATCACTATGATACCCTGGAGATTAATTGATAACCATTTCAAATATGAGGTCACATAAAAAAATATCCTCATAGCTCTCAAAGTCATGGATAGCTTGGGAGTTCCATAGGCGATGTTTTATCCATCATCATAAGTGGTCAAATATGCATTCAGGGGTATCAACCAAGCAGTAGTCATATTATGAAAGCCTATTGAAGTTTTTATCATATACTCTGATTGATTCACTGTATTTTTCTTCATCTCAAGGAAGTTCCTTTTAATATTATGTTTGATGGTGCAATGAAAATATTTACTGAATTTTTTTTCCACAAATCCATCCATTCCAATGCCTCAATCATCTTTTTAGGATTTTTGTTTTTTATCAATTTCCACCATTAATCTACTTCACCCTCTATATGATAAGAATCGATAAGTACCTACTCTTGTTTATAACATTGAAGGTTGGAGAAAATCATCTTAATAGAGTTGATCCCTTGTTTGGCAATTGAGGGATCAAATGTAACATTAAAATTAGGAGGCCTTATATCATGACGCTCTTGATTGCGAGTTTTTATTTTTGCGATGGTGGGGGGGGGGGGGGGTTGAACGTTCTTCTTGGACCATGTTTCTATTCAAAACATGAGTTAAATGGGAGTGTATCGTGAAAATGTTTGTGATTACCTCTGTCATCGGATTTGGTATCTCATTAGAACAGTCATCATATTGATTTTTTAATATATTTTTAGCCTGAGTCCTCCTATTACCATCCATTTGATGGAATAAAATAAAGTTTATGGGTAACACATAAATTGTAATCCAAATAAAAATCAAATGACTTATAAATTATGTTTATTTCCTTAACTTATGTTTTTATAGGCTTCGATATATATTATCCATGATCAAATTCCCAACATATATTCTTAGGGGAAAATATTAATTAAAATAATAATGTTTCATACTATGCTTTTGAATTTACTAAAACAAATCCTCTAGGAGAGTCAAAACCAATAGTGCAGCAATTCCCGTTTTTATGATCCAATTTCTGTTTGAGTCTTTCTTAATGTGGTGTTTTCAGGTTTTAACAATTAATACATTTGTGCAAGAGCCACCTCTACCTTCCTATATCTAGAGAGGGATGTATTTTCTTGATAAAGCACATACTCAATGCTCTACATAATTTATAGATGTTTTTCTTATACTACTTCTTATCCCTATGGATTTAACTAGGGATTCCTAATCCTTATCCCAAAATTAACTAAACATATCATTTGATACCAACTATAAAATCCCTGCCATTTATTACACGCATAATCATGGTTTATTAGAAATATTGCACATAAGACAACTCTGAGGATCAATAGGTCTACTGTCTTGGTAAATTATGAAAATTTCAAAACAATATAGACCATAAATAGAACAACTTTATTGAAAAATTATTTTACATGACCACAACATTCTGGCATACCTAGCACTACATGGAATAGCATAAGCACATGAATAAGAAAAGGGTAATCTATAAATCCCTATATGTGAGTAAACAATGAATAAAATGAATATTATAGTACATGTTATGCAATAGGATGATCAATGGATCATAACAGAAACAAGTATATATAGTCATTATATATCATGTTTATCATAACGTTGACATGCATGAAAAACTTTTAACAAGATATTTGAATTATACAAGGCTCATTTCTCATGGAACATGAGTAAAACCTCAAGGAATTTGAATTATCATGAGTAAACCCTAATTAAACATGAATTATCAAGATACTAATCTTCACCCAATGCATTAGAGCACTATTTTGGTGATCCCATCTTAATAATTTCATTTAATGCATAAGTGGGGGTCATGGATCATACAACATGGAATCAGTCCACATCATCAATTATTCCACAATAACAAAATGAAGAATACATATAGGAAAATTTAAAATAAATAAGTAAATTTTTATAATGGTGAATACCATTTATAGTGAAATTGTAATTGTATTCACTACACAATGACCTTGGCTTGGAAAATTTTGGTGCAATTTTAGCACCATAACGGCGTGAAATAAGAATTCCTAAAAATGATTTATGAAAAATAAAGGGGTGTCTCATCATATTTACATGAAATTTACCATAAGGGGGTAATATATATATACATTTACTAATATATTTATTGGAAATTATATACATAATACAAAACAATTGATTGAATTTAAATGAGAAGAAAGAAATTCCTTATAGAATATCTACATCGTAATGGATGTAAATGGGAGGAAATAATGAGAGTGAAAGAGGTATATCATCATTAGAAAATAATGAAGGAAGTATGGAGAGTTGAGAAATCATACCTCAACATTTCTAATTGAAAATAAAAGTGTATATAAATATAATTAAATTTGGACAAAAATGAGAAAGGAAGAAATCCCTTACTGGAAAGTGTGATCCAAATGTCTTGGGAGAGACTTGAGAGAGGATTATTTGGATATTGGGGTGACTTGGTAGGATTATAGAGAGATTAGGGAATAGTATGGTTGATCTACAAGGGTTTTGAGTGAAGAATAAGTTGGATCTTGTGTGGGATTATATAAGAAATGTAAGGGAATTCATAACTATTTTGGTTTTGGACACCACACATTCAAATAATCAAAACCAAATAACCAACACCTGGTTTTCCCAAAGGGCATTGAAAACATTTTTTTATAAGGAAGATGACCGAAAATCTTAAAATATTTGGCTTTCTAATGTAGTGGTGAGTCACACTCTCAAGGAAATAATTTTCAAATGTTCAAATGTTTTATAAGTCTTGGTGCGTCCACTAATGCTTTGTAAAATAAATCTAAAAAAACCTAAAATCAAATTATTTTAATGTTGAAACATATATTGGACGAAAATTTGATTTATAATATTTTATTACTTCACTATTTGGTCATTATGTTGCAATAAACGACATTATATATTTAAACATTATTTACTGTTTACACAATAATTATATTGACTCAGAAAATTATGAAAAATTCAGCATTGGATACATTTGATTTAGTGATTCCAAAAATAATATTAATTTTATCTAAATAATTTTCTGTATCTGGGAATTTTTACATTAAAAATAAACAATAAGGTTATTCAAAAATTCACTTATTTTGTAAAAAAATGGCATTCAAAACATAATAAAAATATCAATTATATTCATAAAACTTATATGATGAATTATGTTAAATAAAAAGAAACATATTAATAATATTTTAGTAAAATATCATATAATTCAAAAAAATACATTAATTCACCAAAATAGATTTCATAATTGAATATTAACTAAAAATACTATTTGTGCTTTAATAACCCTTAACAAAGCAACAACAATAAACTGAATGAATATTATTTATTATATACAAAAATAATTCACATAATCATAGTGCTATGGTATTGTTACATAACCCCCTATATCCCCTACATAATACCTAAGGGTATGGTTTGTGATGGTGACAAACTCTTTTGGGGGCTCGGATAACATCACTCAGCTGGTAATCCTTATACACTTACACTGTTCTTGTTGGTGATTCCATTCAAGCTTAACATGATGAAGATCAACATGGGCTTGGTCAAGAGGGAATCCCATTGACACTACCTCAATTTCGATCCCTGACAAATGGGCTTCATATGGGGAAATTCTACTGGATGAGGCCATCACATCCATTGTTGGAGTAAATTCGATTTTTTAAAGCCCTCTATTTATACTAATAATGTGATCACTGTTCAACGACTATATTAGAGATAGGAAAAATTCAAAAAATTATTTTGAAATCTAAAAACATAAAACCATGGATTTTCATATGTTATAAAACCATTTTACATAATAAGACATTTATTTGGATCACGATGAATTGTCAATAATAAAATTTTGTGTTGTTACAATGACATGTTTTGGGTTCTGACTTATGTTGTCATTTAAGAAACATCTCATTTCATTTTTTCAAGATGATTACACCAACATTAATAGTCTATATCTACAATAATTTTAATTATGCTTGAAAATGGTTTATTAAAATCATGGTAAGCACAAGACCTCCTAGTATATGACTATTGTCTCCTTCTTATAGTGTTAGTGATTATAGGATATTAGTATGTAGTTTAGTTTTTCCTATCCAAATTATAGAAATATTATAACTTGCACATGAACTACATATTTCTGGTTTGGAAAGATACCATTTTAGGGGATTTATACAAAGCTATATCCTCATCCTTTTTGGGAAACCATGGAACTAGGGTACTCAAACAGCAATCAATTGTTGTATGTATAAGTTATCCTCAGGAATATATTGATTTTATAGTGGTATAGAGAATTATTTTTATGTTTACATTTAAAAGGTTAGTTTTATGGTTATATATCTTTTTTTCATATGTTCTTTTATTTCATATATTTGATTGACCTAGTGGGAGATTACGATTATTTACTAGTTACAAGTTGTGACTATTGTGTCTATTTTTTCACATTCATGATCACTGATATTATGTTATTGATCATCATATTAAAATTATTTTATATATATTACATTTTGTGTTATATTTTTACTATGATTGAGGGTATCGTTTCCCCATATTTCCATCTTATAACATTTTTATTAGTTGTCATACTCAATAATATGGGTAGGAACACCTATTGTCATGTTGTATTTTGGATCCTAAGCGGTGACTAGAGTTGAGCTATAATATGTTTCATGTGATTGATAGTATGTATCCTAAGAATGATTTTTTTCTAGAGGATCATATGAAGTCATTATGTAGTAAATTATAAATTTAGGGAATCTATGATCTTAATGAAATAATGAAATCTCATAACAATCCATTCTGACATACCACAACTAAATTACACAGTTCTCTTTGTAATGTTCAAAATCATAAAATAATTATTTTTCAACCACCATGTAAGTATGTTGTTCAAATTGGTGGACTATGAAAGAATGCCCCTGATATTGGTTTATGGTGTGTATATGTATAAGGGATAATGTGAATGTAATTTAAAAAATATTTGAATAGTAATTATATGGGTTTTAAAGTTCCTTGGATGTATTTTCCAATAAATATCTCACTAAACCATTTATTATGTTATGATAAGAACCGAAATAAGATCCATATATTAACATAAAGATCAATTATGAAATGAATTATCCACATATTATAATCCTTGTAGTGAATAAATGAGGACTTGTTAGAAATGTATGTGTTTGAATAGGGGTTCTTGATGGTGGTTTATGATGAATAGTGCATAAATGTAGTATCAAGTGAATGGTTTATTGAAGCGAGGTTCATGAGACCAACAATACATCGTTTATTTCTAAAAGAATAAATTTTTCACAATTTATTTGACACTAGGTCAGATATCCCAAGATAAAAATGCATGTTTTCCAGTAATATAGAAATTATATCTAATAAATAATCAAAGAGTCCCATGATTAAATGGATTATCGTATTTTAAGAATAGATATATCTGAAACTTATTTATATTACTTATGAAAATTTCAACATACTCAAATTACACAAGACTCCCATATTAAAAACACATAAATTATACTCATATTCATAACATGTGAAATAATAACATAAGAATGGTATGATCACTAGATCATAGTAAGTTAAAAACTTATCAAAAATATATAAAGTATTAGATCATAAGTGTTTAAGAAAATATGATCAGATGGGATATAAATTACTAAAAATATCATGAAACAATATGAGTTTTCCCTAATTCATGATATTAATAAATTCAATCTAAAATGAACATATATTTACCACAGAAAAATGGTCTGAGATAATAAAAATGATCCAAATATTATAATCATAGATGTATTGTGTGGAAATGTAACATCCCTTTGGAAGATATCAAAACAATTAAGTTTCTCAAAAACATAGGCATAATGGAACCAAATATTTTAAAAATATAATAATTTCAACCGATTATATTACAGAAAAAACCTAGAATATCCTTCCTTGATGTTTCAGTAAACTATAATTGTATCCACAAATTATGTTTAGATGGTGTTCTATCTTGTATACCCATTGGTTTATGAATAAATATGACCATCACCATGATTTATGTAGTGAAAAATTCCAAGAATTTCACCATCTAAATCCTGAAAATATCAAATAATTACAACAATTTAGGTTGTGGAAATATCCAAGCATTTTTAACAAAATAATTTGTGAAGAAAATAAATCATGTACATGACTTAAATTGTGAAGAGAAAATCCATGAATGTCTACATTTGTTTTGAAAATTTCTATGAATTTCCATGTTGTATATCATGAAAAAGATCCATTATTGTCAAACCATTATTATATCAACAGATATTAAATAGAAAGAAATTCATTGGAGGGTGATATTAGGACCTACCCTTCATTCATACATACCTAAGAGTTATAATTCAAAATAATCATTCATCATATCATCAAAAACTATATAAAGGCTAATGGGTTTAATTACATTCATTGATGGTACCACCAAAATTAAACTGATGAATGTAAATTTATTATAGCCAAACATTCATCAACATAAAGGTTTATTTCATAATAATGTTATAAACGTGATTAATGGAAAATAATATCCAAGAAAACAATTAAAGATAAATAATTAATAATATTGTTTCAAACCATAACATAAATTTTAGAAACCATTTTTAACATCTTCATGAAATAATATGTTGTGGAAAAAACAAGAAACTCGTTTTTAAGAAGGTGAAGTGAGATAATTTGAAAAAATTTCAATTTTAAATGATTATTCAAAATAAGATCCTTGAAAATATATCAATCATAATAGATAAGTGTGTGGAGTATATGATAAAATATTTCATTATGAATTGATAAAAAAATATAATTTTTTTGAAACACATTTATTGAAATACCACAGCATAAGAAGTGTTAATAAATTTTTTTTCATAATAATAAATGATAATAAAATATAAATAGATTTTACACTTAATTTGGTTTGATAATAAAATATATAAACTAATCTATAATATAAATCATGGATACGGGGGGGGGGGAAGATATTACATGGAAAATGATGATAATTGTTCTTAACAATATCATAATTTTATTGGGAAAACATTCATATAAAATGATGATTTAAATAAAATGTTTCATTTTCCACACAAAAGCATATAAATTTCTGTATGATATATTTAGGTTGAATAATAAGATAATATATGTAAGATGTTTATTATGGAAATATATAACTTCATGAAAGGGGGATTGAGTTAATAAGAAACCATGACATCATCATTATCACGAAAATTGATACCCGATAATTGGTTAAAATTTTGTTGATTTATAAAATCCATTATATTTCTAGTAAAATAATGACAAAATAAAAATAAGAAAATATATAAATTAATAAAAGGAACAAGTGGTTAATATACCTTATATATCAATAATGAAAATTTTGATGAAAAAAACATACCTTAAATCCTTTTGAGATGAATTTTCATTAAACACATTTATTAAAAATTATTTTCTAAATCACCTACTTAATTAAGTTATTCATATTTATAACCTTTTATAAACATCATTTATCTTCATTATTTACAAATGTAATATACCGATTTATTTTATTATTATCATAAGATGTTATTATTTTCAATAGTTTTTTATACTATATTTGTAATGGAGTTGTTCATTCATGTTCATAGACTGAAACATCTGCATTATATGCTCATTAGTGGTGATGTAATTAATTCATTATAATGTTTTATTATGTTATAATTACATTTCATAAGTTCTTTGTCATTAATTATGACAATTAAGTTGGTGGCACACTAGTTTCAGTAATTTATTAACGAATAATGAATTGAATTAACAATATGTTAGATATTTTATAATATTTCTAGAAACCTAAACTAAATATTATTTTCTCATTAATTTCAAATAACAATTTTATTCATTTTTCTATTTGAATCCATGATATAAATGTACATCATTGTTCATGTAAGTGGTTAGACAGACACAAATAAGAACATGATATAATCTATAGGTGACTAATGATAATAAGTGATTCTTTCTAAATGATATAGTTATTACATTGGAATAATAATATTATATATATATTTTTAATATGATCAATAATATTTTAGGATATTTTTATATTGAATAAAATTATATATTTAAAATAAAATACATCACCTTTGTAAGATGGAATTTTAAATGTACACAAGGATGACATGTTTATTTTCCTAGAACATAGATGTTGGAATTTGATAATATATTCAAAATCATAATTGTTTTATAAGTTTCATATTTATTCACTATATCTATCCTTTGAAAAATCTATTCGTGGGGGTTATGAAAAATAGACCAAATCTCTAACGGAGGTGGTAGTCTGAACGTAACACAAAGAGAACATTAGTTTTCTGAAAACTAGTGATGAAATCAGAAAAGTTATATACATTATTATAGGAAAATTTCAATTAATTATTAATAATTATGTTTTCAAAATTATATGGACATAATAAAGTTTTTTTATTAAAATAAGAAAATAATGCATAAGAACTCAGTTGAGAAAATTACTACTCCCATTAGATGTCCTTCTGTCAGTAAAACCATAAGGATCCTATGATAGAGATTTTTTAAATGAAAATGATTCCCGAGAATGGGTAGAATGTTTATGATAGTATATTGATTTTTTTAGATAATTGTTCGAACAGTTATAGAAATTTTATAAATGTGATCTCCTTTGATAAGTGAAAAAATAACATTTTTTAAATACCCATTAATTTTTCAATAATTTTAGGAAAAGACTGAAGGGTATACAACACTATAATATGGAAATAATTATGTTTTTGGGGGATATATGGTAAATAGATCATCCAAAAATAATTTTCAAATTTTTTTGAAACATGTTTCAACCCATTTACGACTGTATTTATACATTTTACAATTTTGGTGTTTTCTTTAGAAATATTTTTTACATAAGTAATTTGAATATTAATAAAATTATATAGAAACACATCATAACATATTTAGATGATATGGACCCAAATTTAATAAAAATACACTATAATAAAATTTTAATATTATAGAATTTTATCTTTTAAATAAAAACATTAAATAATTAGAGAAATTGATTGGTATAAAAATGTTTTATTCCCAATTGTGTGTTTCATTCTTATATAAACATAATTGATAATTAATAAGTTGTAATATATATTTAAATATCAAATTAAATTCATAATATATATTCTATATAATTAAGATATTATAAAACAAATATGTTATTTAATGGAACGATTAATTAAAAGTAACAAATTCCTAATTATCACGATTATTAACATTAATCCTGTTTATCAAACTCTAAAATGTAAAAATGGAATTGAAAAAATTACATAATATTAATACTTCTATCTAAAATATTGAATCAAGTTTTTTGTATTAAATTTTTACAAGTAAAGAAAACTAATTTTAAAAATCTGTGAATAAATTTTTTTTAGAGTAAATCATTAATTATGTATTGAAAACACTAAACATGGTAATTCTAATTAAAAAACGTTATTTTTAATTGATTTATTTTAATTTATATATATGTATTTTTATTTAAAAATAATTTCAAAAAAAATTAATCCATTCATGTAATATGATATTTTCAAAAAATTGATGGTATTAGTAAAAATCTATATTTTTTCAACCTTCACTTTAAAATAATTACTTAAGGAAAATATCAAATATTCACCCAATGGTAATTTTGGAAAGATAAATTCAATAAAATTTTTCATTTCACATAAATATTACTCTAAATTTAATAAATTTGTATATTAAAATAAAATACAGTGTAATAATATATGATATTTTTATTGAAAAATTCCCCCTAAAGAATTAGTGTTTTGAATCCTCTTCTATATGCTTTTATTATTGAATGTGATATTTTTAATCAACAAATTTTTTATTATTAAATTTTATTTTTTTATTATTCTTCACATATCAAGAATTTATTTTTTATTTCTATATTTCTTGTATTGAATGTTATTGAACATAGTTTGAAAATATAAAATATATATTCTGAAATATCTACATATTATATTTTCTTCATATAAATCCAAGATATACTGAATAAGGGTTTAATTTTCATTCATTTTTTATTTTTTATTATGTGTTTATTTTTTGTCCGGGGATAGGATCATATATGATGATTGAAGTAAGTTTCCACTAGCTTGCTGGTGGGGGAACCAGCTATTCGTTGTAGGCTGGAAGAACACCAATAAAGTTTCATGTGCCCCCAGCTACTCAATCTAAGTCTTTGGGGGAAATTAATTCTTCATATGGTGACCAACCATCTATTGGTGGGACTTTTGGTATATGTATTATTCCTATACCAATCATCTAACCGGTGAAACCTAATGGCATAGTGGGGACACCATTTGTTGTGCAGTTTATTATGGGTGGAAATATTATTTTCACCCGAATTAATGTTTTAATATTCTAAATCCTCATTCATGAACATAATTCAAAATCACCATGTTTAAAATATCTGTGGTGATAATTTTTTATCATTCCCTTATCTATTTTTCAAATACATGGGTTAGTTGGATTATTGGTTCTCCATTGGGAGAAAATCGATAATTGGATCCATTACAACATATTTTATTTTATTCTTCTCCATGAGTCTGTTAACAATTTTTAGTAAATAATTAAATCTAAAGTAAACCTTTATTATTCCTATTTTTTAAATATATATATGTCTGATGTGATCTTCTCTATTTCACTCTCTTCATTGGTCTTAAAGGTGATGTTATTTTCCTCAATATTGAGTTTGGAGTCTCTATCCAATATTCTATCAAATGGTCAACCTTAATATCATATAATTCCATCACTTATGTTTGAAAAAAAATTGCTATTAATATTTTGGGGGTGTCAGAATGGGGTTTTGAAAATTAATTTTATTTGAAATTGTTTAAGCACTATATTTGTTTGAAATAATGTATCAATGATGGAATGAAATGTAAATTGGTTTTCAAGTATGGTAATTGTCTTGTATCACTATGGAATTGTTTTTATGAAATATGATTACGAAATTGAAATGGATTATTTCTTAGAAAATATTTTATTTAACATTTTTTTACTTTTACACAATAATAATGGAAGAGAGCATTGGTATAGCTTGGTTACAAGGTAAAACTAATCATGGAATATACCTAGTAAAGTAGAATTTCACTAGGGGAGGTGCATTTTATTCCATAGAATCATGGGTGCATAATTGTTTAGTTACTGTGGTTCTCATACAATAGGATACTAATATGATAGCTAGTATTACATTATGAGTTTAAGTGGTTTAGTTTTTTACACCCCCACAATAAAGATTTGTCTCTTTGGATTATTTAATATTTCATTAAATAAAATGAGATTTTATATACTTGTCATACCACATGATTGTGCTATAGATAATTATGATTAAAAATTTATTAATTAATCTGGCTCTCCATTTATTATGTGATATGTCATATTTTTCAATTTAATAGAATATGAAATGAGGTTGAATGTGGTGGGATTATTTTTGAAAATAAATTCTAAGGATGATTTATAAAAGAATAATTATTTATTTTAAAATGAATATTAGAAATGTCATTTTAATCAAACACTAATGGATTCATGTGGATAGACATTGTATTGTTTTATGGTTTTATACTTCAGTTATTTTGATAACAAATAATACGTTTTCCCCGGGGATCATGTAAAAATTTTTAAGATATTGTTAAGAGTATAAGAATCATGTAGAGGTTATATATCCATGTTTTTGTTTCCATTCTAGTCAACTGAGATGGTGCTCAAACATGATCTTGATGATACTTATCAATGGGTAACATGGGGTTCTATGTTTCTATTCATTCAGATGTTATATTACAACTTATTACCACATTGTTTTGTTTTAGCTTTGCGTAGGGTTGTTTTGACATATTATTTATTTTGTACTTCAGTTTTAATACTATAATTATTTTAATTGTATCATATTTATATTATAGGATGAAATTAATTCTACATTAATTTGAATGATACTTCAGTTCAATTTCTAGCCCATTGGGATCGACAATTTACATCCAACCTTATAGTGGTCTAATTAAATTAAAATTGTGGGCTTGGACTGGATGGTCTATTTCACATTTTTATTTGAACCTCAAGTTACATTAAAACCTCCTCTCATGCGAATTTATCACCCAATTGATTCTATGTGAATTTAGTAGATTGTATATAAGATTTTTATAACTCAATAGGTAATATATCTGTGTTCTTAGCCATCTCACTATCATGAGGAACCTCATATTAACAGGGGATGTTAAGGGTTGTCCAATATTCATATTTTCAATTTTTACATATTGGATTCATTTTTAGAAATTAATTTAATTATAAATACATAAAAATCTATTATTAAATTTTTTTATCCCCTCATTTTATTAATTATGGAACCTCTTTGAAGAACACAATGTAATACCAGAGAGGAGGGTATGGAGAGATCCAAACAAGTTATTCCTGATGTTGACCTAATTTTTGGGGAAATTATCATCTAGATAGTCTAGATTAGGGACCAAGTAACCAACATTGATTTAGAATTAATGTTGGTCCATTTTATGGAAGTCACTAAGCAGCATCCACCACTATTTCATAGTGAAAATGGTACATAATATGCAGAAGAATTAATCGGGTTTATTGAATATATTTTCCATAATATGAAGACTCTAATATTCCCAAATTTTAATTTTCCCACTTAATTTATTAATGTGTTAAGAATTAAGTAGTGGTAATCTAATTTTTAACCATGTTTCATGAATACCTCACCTAGGCTCCCTTGAAAAAATATTATAATAATTATTTCTATAATGATAAACAGAGAGTGATGAAGGAATGAAAGCTTGTTACTATAGTAAGGGATATCATTTTTTCAGGGAGTATGATACTCGATTTACTAAGATGGTGAACTTGTATCTAGATCTATTTCCCAATGACTATATCATGTGAAAAAGGATAAAAATTGTTTTGGTGATAGATATTCAACATATGATGATTCTAATGTGTCTATCCACCTATGGAGAAGTTATAGATAAGACAAATATGGTTAATGTGGACTTAGTTGGGAATAAAATGCTCTTCAAGGAAATATTTATGCACGATGTAACCACATTTTAATTTTATGTAATAAATAGAAGCATAATTACCAATCTATTTTTGGTAATGAGAGTGTGTAAAAGATATTCGGGTAGAGTTAGGTGGTATGTTTATTGTGTTGAAAAAATGGACACCACAAACTGAATTTTAAGGATGTACCATGATTATGTCACTCATTTGGGAAATCTGGTCATCTTTTGACTTCCTATGAGATATATCCATTGGACAGTAGTGCTGGATCCACCACCAACATGGTATAATAACATAAATATTAAGTAGATAAAAGGATTTGAATTTAAGCATCATGTCATGGGTGATAATCATGTCAACAAGATAGGGTATGATGGGGTTGGATGTCTATATAAAGTAGAGTATACATAAGAGGAGTCAAATGTAGGGACAAATACGAATAGATGTATATTACTTATAAAATTATATATTGTTTTTTATTTATATAATATTGTAGAAACTCATTCCTTATTATCATCGAGAATTATAGACATAATGGATTGTGTTTGGAGCTTATACCTTTATTGAAGAATATTCCCACTCCTTTGTAATAAATTAAGAGTTGGGATTGAAATGTCCCATATATTGGGAGATGATTTCTCAACACAAAATTTTATGGGTATTTTTAGTTCTTAATCATGAAATCATTTATATTTTTATCGGGACATATTGGATGGTTAAATATAAAAAGTATATTTATTTCTATAATAATTTGGTTCTATTTCTTATGTCTAATTGAGTCATTCAGTTCTTCTTGGGTGAGTGGGATCAATGATTACAAAGGCAGGGTCCCAATTACCCATGTTCTGATTTTATTCTCTAATAGTTGTTTGATTTCTTTCATGGTTTTCCTGATCCACATATTAGTGGTCAACACACATCAATAGTGAGTAAGTATCTCTTACTTTTTGAAGAAAAATTATCTTGGTTAGCACCTTATTGGGTTGTTGAGTTTTCTATTGAATTCCTTCTGAGGGAGAAAACCATTTCATAACCTTCATATCATTTGGAACTCATCGAATTAAATGAAATAATGGTTCATGTTTGGTATTTTGAGGCTTAGATATGTATTCATCGTAGATTTAAATTTTGGGATACAGTTTTAATTTTTGTAAAGAATGAATATGAGAGTATATGAAATAATTTTTATTACCAAATACTAAAACAATTATCTAAGAAGAATAAATATCCCATTCTTAGGACTGATAAAAATGTTGATTAGTTAAAGGGATCTTGGATGTTTTTTGAAATTTGATTATATATTTAGGTTGCATTATCTATGGTATCAACATAAAGATATTAATAAGATGAAATTCTTGAGAAGAAACATAAATAATGAATTTATAGTGTAATTTTTTGACCTTAATAATGATCATGCAGTATTTATAGAATAAATTAATTTAATATTCCAATGCTTCATGGATATATTTATTGTTGTTTTCATGTATGATAACATTTTTTATTAAAGATCAGAAGTAGAATATGCTAATCATTTTAATATTACCGTTATAGTGATTCTTTTTTTAGGGATCACCTAACTTTCAAGAATATCAAATGCATAGTTCCCATCCCTCCACATATAACCTTCTTTCATGCCATGTTCAATGATCATATTAATCATATTGATGTATAAGGATAAGTCCCTCACATTTATAAAACTATTGTGAAGGAAACTGACTATAATTATAGAATATGACTCCCCCATAATGTTATTTATGTTATAAAAAAATGAATAGTGATTTTCCATTGTATATTTCACTTATCTTCTTCCATATAGTGTTATCTGATCAATATTAGGTCCTAATATAGAATATCATGAATCCCATATCATCATACACTAGAACAACCACTCTTCTCTATCTCTTTGGATAATAAATACAACCACATTCATCTTCATCCCATCACTAGGTGACCCCTATTTTACCAAAAGTATCATGGTGGTCTCTAATGCCTCCCTCATTGTATAAGGTTCTCCTAGAAAGGATCCCCCTAATGAAATTCGATGACCCTCTCTTAGTATACATTAACTCAGATACACCATAAGTGATCTCACATGAACTTGAATTTAGGAGTGAAAGAAACTCCCACCTTCCCCAAATATATTTCATTCAACCCACGAAACCTAATATAACTCTCTGAAGACGATTTAATATATTTTAGTTTCATTATAATGGAGATAAATCCCCATAAACAAGGATATTATAAATTAAAAAATAGACTCCCCTTTTACCTGAATCCCCATATTCTAATTGAGGATCCCCAAAATAAAATTATCTAATTTTCCATTGAATGATTTGTCTCAGGCTATTTCTAAACATGGGAACACAATAAAAAGAAACATGATTCCATAGAAATACCATGATTCTGGATGTTATTATCCATGGGATTATCATTATTTCATAACGAAAATACCAAAAAAAATCTTAATTTTATTTTTCTCCACCATTACATACTATACCACTCATCACACTTGTTTTATAAATGCATTTTCGTGGTAAATCGTTAGAAACTAATGAGGTGTAACAACAAATTTTAAAAAACAAACATGTAAGATTCATCCACATGATTGATTTTCCCATGTATGATCTTCTTCTCAGTATTAAATAATTTGATGGTATGTCCTAAATTCAGGATGTATTTTCAAAATGTTGTGTTTGAAAGAATATATGCTTAGAGGAAGAGAATATTGTCAGACTAGTAATATTTCTAGTAGTTAATATTTCCATATCCTTCAACAAATCAAACCTCCTCCACCAAAATTTCTACCTTCTTGATCATAAAACATGTGATGATAAAACTCCACTAGGATTGTAAATCTACAATTCTATAGTATTATTTATACTACACCAACATAAATATCACCCAAATGTATTTCCCTTCGATCATATATCATTTTAATAATGAATGAATTAACTACATACCCCTCAACTCACAGAAATTAATACACCCATCCTCAATTAGAATCTTTATCCTATCCAAGAAAACCAAAAGAATTTTTTCTCTTAGTTTGAAATCCCAAATGATTGAAGTAATGTTTTCTTACATATAATTTACTTCTTCCATAGTTTCATTTATTCAAAAAAAAAATTTAATTGGAATGGAAATAAGTAAGATTCTCACCAGTGTTATTATTACCCTAAATGAGAAGAAATGATTCTTCCTATTAAAAATGTGGCATGTGATTTAGATGATGATTTCATAATGTATAACTATCCTTGATTATTCACCTGTTATGGGATCTCAAATTTACTCTATCATAATGTTTCTCATTATATTAACC
Organism: Viscum album; assembly: GCA_963277665.1. NCBI lineage: Eukaryota > Viridiplantae > Streptophyta > Magnoliopsida > Santalales > Viscaceae > Viscum > Viscum album. Next base: position 909,297,244 of record OY728161.1, on the reverse strand, counting down.
ACCATATCATGTCTGATTTTACCTTGTCACTTAATGTACTTTTTTGGGATATCAAATTTCTCTTTCAAAGATTAATCTGTCATATAAACTACTATTTTTATATATCAATTATTTTATTGTGTCTATTAATGGATACTTTTATGTCACAAATAAATATAAAATTATCATCAGTTAACACAATGTGTGAGAAAATTCCTTTCACTTACTTCTGTAAGTGAATATCTCCTCCCAACCAAGTCAGATTTGTCATTTCTATTTAGGGCCTTTTGTTCAAATATATATAGGATGGGTGAGAGTGGATATCAAAATAATAACTGGATGAACCAGGGTTTTTAGAACGAGTTAATTTATTTTCCGACCATGTTTGAATTCACTGCTTTTCTATAAAGATTTAGGCTGGCTTTTGAGAAGTATGGGGAATATGGAAAATTTCTAGAAATTTCCAGACTACACGTCATGTATTCCCAAGTACACGCCGTGTATCAACATGGCATGTGACCACCCAGGTGAGACCAAGTACTCATCGTGTAGTGCCTGTGTGTAAATTTCCATCTAAACGACATGTAGTCTTCCTTGACATGCTGTGTAACCTCGTTCTGTGTAATGGCCAAGTCACAGGCTGTGTGTTGACTGTGTAAAAGGTCCAAGCCGTGCATTGGACTCCTCTTAAGTAGGAGTATGAAAAAGTAATCTACACACCATGTAGACCTGAAATAAATGACATGTAATTTTATTTTTATTGGACCATCTGAGAATTTGTTGCGTCTTATTTCCAGGACTATCTTATTCTTCCTCGTTGGATGAACAGTTCATCCGAGAACCTCAATAAAACAGAAGCCCTTCTAGATTGTTCATACGACTTCCGTTGTTCGATCTGTCAGTGGATTTGGGACTGCATAAGAATGGTTAACCATGCGAACCCCTCTTCGTCCATGATTCCTTGCCATTTCTATAGAGTTTTCATCTGAGCAGAATTGCCAGAATTTGACAGAAATGTAGATATACAGCATTTTAGACTGATTCAGAGGCTGATATCGATGGAGTATCATCGTACTAGTACAAGGTGGGTGGTTCATACCTTCTTTCATGTTTTCGTAGGCTTTTGGGTGTTGCGACCTTCAGGCGCGACGTCAGGTATTGAGAGAAACCATGATTAATTTTTTTTAATTATTTATCTGCAATGTGGGATGCCTCTAGGTATTCCCTCAACTAGTAGTGATCGGGCGAGGCTGAGTTAGAGTTCGTTGACCATTTGGGGAATTTCGGACGAGGGTGCCGAAATGGGTATAAATTGAACTTCTTAGTTTAAACTACTAATCTTAAATTGTTAATGCATGCTTGAATTTTCTTAAGGAATTCTCTACCTTAGGTGCTAGTATGGGACGACAGACATGTAGTACAACATGGTTGTTTAGTAATTTCATATTAGATGTGATGCTTTCTAGTATATATATATGCAGGGTGTGATGTTGCTTATGTTGAATTGTTTAGTTATGTTGGGCGTGGCCCAGATATTTTTTTAAGTGATGTTGATCACAGGTTGGGGTTTTTCCTGGGTTAATTGGGTGGTTTCTACCACGGGATTGGGAATCGTGGACGTTGGTTGAGACAGTTGGACTGTCGGGTTGGGCATGGCCCGAGATACATGGATGGCAAGACCATCAGACTTGAGTCATTGGTTCGTAGGGACACAAGGTGTCAGAGGTGTTGTGGCTTGGGAACTTGTTGAGGTGATTACCGCTCAATGAGTACTTTTGAGTAGTGTGCACATAGATAGACTCTGTGATGAGGTGGTACCACCACTCACTGGGTAGAGGCCTCAGATAGATGCAGTTAGGTGTTATTGGATTGGGGGTTATTTACATAGGAAGCCATGTGGGAGGTGAGGATCCTTCGGTAGATATCATTGAGGCTGTCAGGTTCGGGGCTGAAGCTTGCCGTGATTTGAGGGCATATATCGTTGTCCCTCTAGGTTTTATTTGAGGGTACACATCGCTATCCCTCTAGTTATTGTTTGAGGACATGTATCGTTGTTCCTCCAGATGTTGTGCGAGAATCAGGTTGTGCTTTCGAGCTGGGTTACGATTATTTGGTGTACCATCCGGACATCGGTACTTGAAACACATGGTGTCAGGTGGCACGTTGTGCCGGGTTACAGACCAGAGATTACGACATTGGCTGAAGGAGGTGACACTTCATGATGGTTACTGAGCACAAGTGAGGGTTTTGTTTACATTTGGGAATTTTACTGTTTACTATTTTTCTTATAAGATAATGTATTCTGAATCACTTATATTAGGTACGCACCATTGTGTGGTATCCTACTGAGTCTCATCTCACACCCTACACGGGCCCTTCGGGTCGCGTGTAGACTTTATGAAATTGCGTGCAGGTGGAGGGTCAGCCTCCAGAGCTGGACCTTAGTGCTTTTGGCATTGAGACTAGCATGGACCTTTAGGGCGTGCCTTGCAAGAGTCATTTTGATCAGTTCCCTTTTTTTATTAGCATGATTACTTATTATGTAGAAACTGTTGTTTATACATTGTCACCATTCTATATTGATATGTATGACTTGGTTTGGGTGCATGTTTGTTTGTTTACAGCCATAGTTTCTTGTGATATTCAGCGTGTTGTTCTATTTACTTTCCACTTCCATTGTTCTATACTGCTTCCTCTATCAATTTGATATTTGATATGCTTCCAATCTGTGGGTCTGGTTTGAGTCTGTTGAGTCATTAAACATTCACTGCCTGTAGATTTTATTCTTGGACCAGTACCTTTATTTCCTCCATGAGGGTATAGCCTCCCCACTATACCTATTCAGACCCTCACTTCTAGTCGACAAACTTTGGCATTTAGGGGAGGTGCACCTAAGGTATTGACACCTAACTCGTTTGGCACTGTTCGGGTGGCTTGTCAGGTCCAGGTCGTTACAAAGTGGTATTATAGGAGTTCTTGACAGGGATTTAGTAGTAGTGCCTTGTTGACTACTAATGAGTTTGAGACTTCTATTTTTATTTATACTAGTTTTACTATTTGGGATATGGTAGACTAGAGATAGGTTGTTACTGAAACTGGGTTTCTAACTTGTTCTTGGGTTCCTGCAGCCCCCGGTACGAGGGATGGACCAAGATTCCATGGGTGGGAATTTTTGTTTTCTTTTTCTTGGATTACAGTTTATACGTTTTCATCCTCAGTGGCTCACATAGTGTGTGATGTTATTGATTTTGATATTTGGCCCTTGACCCGATGCAATAAGGGAGAATTGGACCTTGGTCTGGTATGGAACGGCTATTTTTCGTAGCTTTTGATAGGCACATTTTAGGTTATTTCAATTTCAAAACTACATGTACTCATTGTGATGTGATAATACCATGTAAATTAAAAATCAATTTCAATGTTATGTATGCTTTGAAATGTGAATAGGTGAAACTCATGATAAATATTTCTTTTTATTGCAATATGTATGCCATGCTTATTTTATTTTTAGAATTGCATGTGGTACGATAGTTGGGTTTGGATCTTATGAGAGCAGGCATGTATTATGACTATGGCAGTGTAACTATCAAGATTGGGGGACTCAGTCTTTGGGTTAGAGGCAACGTTGGTTGTCAGGACGGGCATGGCCCTATATACCATTGATACTTGGCTCTGTTGAGGGAATCTAAGGAGGCCATGAGGTAAGGATGCCGAGGGCATCGGTCTTGATAGGGAAGTGTAAGGGTAGTTGTTATACACTTCCTCTTTAATGCTTTCCATATCTACATAGAAAATATTGTTATATATATGTATGGGATGTCTGACCATTTATTTTATTCACCGGGTTACTCCTTTACGACTCGATGGAGCGTTATACATGAGAAGATACAGTGCCTCAGGATAAGGTTTAGAATCTGGTGCAGGAAGAGCATGAATCACATGTACAAGTTCGGGGATAGGATCAGGATCAGGATCCAGTGCAGGCTGGGCAATAGTCGGGTTTGGCAGCGTTCAGACAATGGCTTGACGAGCAGCTCTGAGGTAGCCTATTACGTGTCATACATGGGATTAACAGAGGTGGTTCAGGTACAGAGCCTTCTATGGAATATCTGATGTGGGAGTTCTAGTCGTAGCACCCGCCTCCTTTTGAGGGTGAGGGTGGTCCACAAGATTCTGAGAACTGGATAGAAAGAACGTAGATGATCTTTGAGCAGCATGAGATGCCTCTAGGGTGGAGGGTCAAGCTAGAGACTTACATGCTGAGAGGACCGACAAAGCGTTGGTGGGATGTACAGGTACAGGGTCGTAGGCATGAGGGACTGGCTTGGTAGGACTTCTAGGACAGGTTTTTTGAGCACTTCTATCTAGAGACACTAAGGGCTGAGAGAGCTCGCGAGTTCTGGAGTCTTCAGGAGGGAGATTTGTCAGTCGCGGACTACATAGCTACCTTCACATAGTTTTATCTCATTGCACCTTGAATGGTAAGTGATGACGCAACTAGGGTGAGGGGCTTTGAGGATGGTTTAAGACACGCCAATTGGGTCCAGGTGAACAGCTTCCGGCTGGGTTCCTTCTCCAAGGTGGTGAACCAGGTGCTTATAACAGAGGGAAACCAGAGGGATAGAGCCCAGATTAGCAGGGCGACAGCTTCAGGTAATGGTCCAGATAACAGGAAGCAAGGTAGAGACGAGTTTTAGAAGGGCGGGCAGGCCAAGGACTCATCTAGGCCACCTCATGGAAGTTCAACGGTGGTTTACATTTAGTGTGGGCATCCGGGGCATGTTGGGGCTCGGTGGGATAGGCCACCGAGGGAGTGATGGGTGTGTGGACATGTCAGGAATCTTGAGAGGTTTTGTTGGAAACGTTCTCAGACATCAAAAAGACAAGGACCAGGATAGACTGTGGCATTAGGTGATGGTTTAGGTTCAATGCCCGGAGAGTGTAGTTGAGGTTCAGTTGTGCGTGGAGGACGTGATAGAGACGGTGGGACCCAACTGAGGGGTCAGTGGCTGGTGACTGGAGCAGCACCATAGGGAGGTCAGGCATCAGGCAGTTGTACTTTAGGATAGGTGCATACTGTGGAGCTGTCAGGGACTGAGCAGGCTGGTGAGCCGACGATGGTGGCAGGTACACCGTGGGTGTGGCTGTTAGTTTTCTTTGCTTTCTTTTGGCATGACCTTTTGAGAAATATCTGGTTGAGTTCACGAGTAGCACATGATACTTGGGGACTGACTAGATTCTAGTTAGTGGTATTGGCATCATACCAGATGCGTTATATATTTTATTTATATATTTGAGAGCTGTAGCATCCGGAGCATCAAGGATGCAGGTTACGTGAGGAGCCATAGGCATCGGGGCATCATGGATACGGGTTACATGAGGTGCAAGGCACCGGGTTTTGATTGAAACAACTATGAGATGCATGACCTCTTAGAGGTAGACACCAATGTGGTGAGGGTTATGTTGGGTGTCAGAAGCGACACGTGGGAACTGAGGAGGTGCAGGAGTGCCGATGCATCACGGGAGGAACCATGGGTCTGGGAAATATGTCATTGGGCCTTGTTTGTTTATTTTTATTGCTTTGATATTTGTTCGGGTTGAGACTGAGTAGGCAATTCCTAAGGTGGGGAGCCCCATGAGGGATTTATCCGAGACCTTCGAGTCCAGGGAAGTATGGGTTACTTGATTGGGGTGGTATGATTGGTTCCATCTCTGGTTTTGTTCTGATAGCTCGGGGATGAGCTATGTTAAGGTGGGGTGTTTGTAAGTTCGCAAGTTTTTAGAATTGGTTGATTTTTTTCTGAACCTGTTTGAATCCTCTTCTTTTCTATATAGATTTTGGCTGAAGTTTGAGAAGTCTGAAGAATCTGGAAAATTTCCGAAAATATCCAGACTACACATCATGTATTCCCAAGTACACGCCATGTATCAACTGGGCATGTGACAAACTGGGTGAGACCAATTACATGTCGTGTAGTCCCCATGTGTAAATTTCCATCTACACGGCGTGTAGTCATCCTTGACATGACGTGTAACCTCCTTCCAGGTAATGGCCAAGTCTCAGGTCCTGTGTTGACCATGTACATGGTTCAAGCCGTGCACTGGACTCCTCTTAAGTAGGAGTACAGAAAAGTAATCTACATGACGTGTAGTTTTGAAATACATGTCATGTAATTTTATATTTATTTGATCATCCGAGAAGTCGTTGCGTATTATTTATAGAAAATATCATATTCTTCTTCTATGGACGAACAGTTCATCCGAGAACCTTTGTAAAACAGAATCCCTCTTAGATTTTTCATACAACCTTCGTTCATTGATCTTTTGATGTCCATGGGACTACATCGGAAAGGCTAACCCCGCGCACCCCACTTGGTCATTTATTCCTTTCATTTTATCCGTAGTTTCAATCCAAGCAGAATTGTTGGAATTTGATAGAAACACAGATCTACTACATTTTAGGCTGATTTGGAGGCTGGTATCAAAGGAGTGTCATCGTATGTGTACGATATTGGTGGTTCATACCTTATTTCTTGTTTTTGTAGTCTTTTGGGGGTTGCGACCTTCGTGGGAGACATCAGGTATTGAGGGAAACCATGTCAAATAGTTTTTAATTATTTATCTGCATTGTGGGATGCCTCTAGGTATTCCCTGACTTAGTAGTGATCGAGCAAGGCTGGGTTAGACGTCGTTGCTCGTCTAGGGCATTTGGAACAGGGGTTCCGAAAAGGATATAAATTGAACTACTTAGTTTTAACAGCTGAGTTTAATATTTTAAATCATTATTAAATTTTCTTAAGGAATTATAGACCTTAGGTGCAAGTATGGGATGGCACAGTTGTAGTAAAACATGGTTGTTTAGTAATTACATTTTCCATGTGAAGCTTTCTAGTATATATAAATGCAATTTGTGATATTCCCTAAGTTGAACAGTTTAGTAATGTTTGGTGTGGCCTGGTTATTTTTTTGAGTGATGTTGATCAGAGGTTGGGGCTTTTCTCGGGTCACATGGGTGGTTTCTACCATGGGATTTGTCATTATGTAAATCGGTTGAGACTATTGGACGTTCGGGTTGGGCTTCGCCCGTGTTACATGGACATCGAGGCCATGAGACTTGAGCGACAGGTTCGCAGGGACACGAGGTATCAGGGGTGTTGTTTCATGGGAAATTATTGATGTGATTACCACTCCCTGGTTACTTTTGAATAGTGTGTACATAGATAGACTCCATGATAGGTTGTTACGACCACTCGCTTGGTAGATTCCCCCGATAGATGCGGTTTGGTGTTATTTTTTTGGGGGTGCCTTCCATAAGAAGCCACGTGGGAGGTGAGGAGCCTTCAGGAGATAGGGTTGAGGCGGTCAGGTTGGGGGCTGAGGCTCGCCATGATTTGGGGGTAGATATCGTTGTCCCTATGGGTATTATTTGAGGAAATACATTGTTGTCCCTCTGGTTATTGTTTGAGGACAGGAATCGTTGTTCATCCGAGTGTTTTGTAGTGGGCAGGTTGAGCGATCGAACTAGGTTACAATTATTGGGTGTACCATCTGGATGGCGGTACTTGAGACACATGGTGTCAGGTGGAACGTGGTTACATGTTACAGACTAGAGATTCCGGCGTTGGCCGAAGCAGGTGACAGTTCCTGGTGGCTGCTGAGCACCAGTGATGATTGTGTTTACTTTTGGGCATTTTACTGTATACTGTTTTTCTTATATGAGTGTGTCTGCCAAAACACATATATTAAGTACAGACCATTGGGTGGTATCCTACTAAGACTAATCTCACACCCAACACGGGCCCTTCGGGACACATGAAGACTTTATGAAATTGCGTGCAGGTAGAGGGTCAGCCACAGGAGCTGGACCTTAGTACTATTGGCATGGAGACTGGCATGGACCTTGAGGTCGTACCATTCTAGATTCATTTTCCGTAGTTCCATTTTCTTATTAGCATGATTACTTATTATGTAGAAACTCTTGTTAAGACATTGGCACCATTATATATTGATATGTATGACTTGATATGGGTGCATGTTAGTTTTTTTATTGTAGTAGTTGCTTGTGATATTCATCATGTTGTTCTACTTACTTTTCACTTCCATTATTCTATATTGCTTCCGCTGTCAATTTGATATTTGATATACTTCCACTCTGCAGTTCTGGTTTTAGTCTAATGAGTCATAAAAATTCTACTACCTATAGATGTTATACTCAAACTAGTACATTTGTTTCTTCTGTGAGGGTATAGCCTCCCCACTATACCTATTAAGACCATTGCTGCTAGTCTGCAGCCATTGGCATTTAGGGGAGGTGCACCAAAGGTAGTGACACCCGACCCATTTGTCGCTGTTCGGGTGACTATCCGGGTCCGGGTCATTACAATAACCTACAATTGGTCATGAATACTCCAAAAATCATCTTCATGATAGTATTGGAGATATATTTTGTAACATAATATCTAATAGACTATTTAATAATCCAGCCAATGAAAAAATAATATCAGGACCCTCACAATGAAACCCCACTCCATTCGGTCATATTCATTTTCTAGATACCCTTTGATCATAATGCTAGACTCAAGGGACATCTTGTTAATATCTTCCCTAATATATTTTTAAATCCAAATTAAAACATTATTTCTTTATCATTGTATGAATCCCTGATGTTGTTCAAAAATGTTTAATAGAATTACATATCCAAGTCCCATGTATATGAGGTCAGTAAGGATATTGTAGGAGAACTTATAATAACATAAATTTATATAGTAGATGAGGTAAAATTATTAATTAAGAATTGACATCAGAATAACCATCGATGAAAATATAACCCTTGAATCTTCTAGTGACACCAGAATCTTATAGAAAAATATTATATCATTTACAAATATTCAGTACATTACAAAAATAAAAAATTGTTGACCAAAATACTTTAGTGTATTTGGAGACTATAAGAACTATTTTTTTGTGAATGATATAAAAAATCTCCCCCAATGTTCTTACCATTTAGTACTCTTCATAAACATAACCTAAATAGAACCATTATACATAAATTTTGGAAACGTAACATAATAAAGGGTGAGAACACATGATTTGTAAGGTTAATGAGGTAAGTTATGAAGGATAAAATATTCATCACATGAGGATAATTTTATTGTATTATGAGTCCATCAATTGAAAAAAATAGCCTTCTTATTGAATAAAAGAATCATAAGGCATGTCATAAATCTTGTAATTTAATAAGACATGAATATTAAAAACATAAAATAACATGATCCACGAGATAATAACATTGGAATATAACATAGAATTTTTCATTACACATAATCATTGAAACCCATTTCTATATATTTCAAGGACCACAACCAAGCTATCATAGTGGAATGGGTTCACCCCCTAAACCATCATATTACTAAATGTTCAATGATAAGACCGTCATCGTAGACATTGTCCGTTTTCTGAACAAGGCATACTCTCAATCCAAATCATGTCTATATAGTAATATATAAATATTTACCCAATGTATTTGAGGTACATAGAGTCCACACAGAGCACATAACGAGAATAATAAATGTATATTACATAAGATCATAAATCGTTCCTTATATCATAACCCATGAAATGAAATTTGTTTAATTAATAATTAATCATATCATAACTTGTAGAAAACATATAGGTTTCATAATCATTTCATATTTTAATCATATCATGACCCTGTAAATGATGATGGTTTCATTAGTATTTTCTCATTTAATGACCAACATAAGAGAAATGAGTTTCAAAAATATCATGTAGTTATAAACATACAAAATTTTGAAAAAAAAATCATGTCTTAGGATCATATCAGTGGTAATTATTATGTAACGTAAAAGGATTCAACATTTGATGGAAAATTATTTTGAAATAAAATCTTCATGGATCCTCTCCTATGTAAAATAAGTTTTAATTATAAATAACATTTATAAATAAAAATTAAAAAAATATTTTATAAATAATTTCCATTGAATATATATTTTAAAAGATATAAAATTAATTTCGTAAAAAAAATTTTAAACAAAATTCTTGAGAAAAATATCTTTTCAACTTTGTAAAAAAAATTTATCGTATAAATGTTTCAAAAAACCATTTTTTATTAAAAGAATGTTTTAAAAATATTAAAATATCCGAAATATTTATGAAAAAATATTCATCGAATATTACCCTAAAATATTCTCAATGATTTTCTATGTCATTATGTTTTCTAAATAATAAATACCACTATTTATGCTATGAATTTAAAAAACAAATATACTTTTCAAGTTTCAGTAATATCCAAACATGCATTATTTGGAAAAATATATGAATATTATTTTAAAAATAATTCAAAAAGAAAAACAAAGCTAAAAAATATTTATTAAATCATTTTTATATTCCTAAAAATATATTTTTAATATTTTGAATAAACCATGGTTTTCGGAGGAAATTGTGTTTTCGACCAAAGAGGGAAATAAAGAATATTTTTCATAAAATCATTTTTCTAAATTATTTAGAACATAATGATTGGAAAATTAAGGAAAAATATTTATTATCCACACATTTAATTAGAATAAGAAATGATATGAGTTTATTAATACGAAAATTATAATATTCCATCATTGGATGCATAATCATGAGAAATCCCAAAAAATAATGACCTTGTAACTTAAAACCCCAATAACATTAGAAACTATGAATTGTAATTCACATGAAGGAAATAAATTAATAGAAAACTAAAATATCATGAGAATAATTTAATTCATGATTTCACTTTTCAAGGTGTATTCATATAACCTTATAAAGTAATATCAGTTCATAAAATGACATATTTCTCAAGTAACGCTAATTAAGCGAAAAACATCCATTGTCGCTTTTGTAACATTAGGCCTGTCAATCCCATGAAATTGAAATCATAAATTTTTTATATAAACCTATAAAATATAATTATTATAATAATAATATACCTCCTTTTTATGTATATATACCACAAAAAATTTGTGGTGAATAAGGCATGTGATTCATAGAAAAACAATGTGAGACAGAATTCCTTTACAACATTAATACTATTTTGGATTATATAAAAATATGAATAATAAAAAAAACATTAAATATCATTAAAATATTTTTATTCATGATATAACATTTCAATGGGGATGTATATATATTACACTAAATAAATGAGTGGTGAATTTGAATATATCTCCCTGAAATACAAGAGAGACTTGTTATATAATATCTAATATCTGATCATCATTGGTATATGTTTCAACCTAATGTATAATAAATAATGTTTATTATAAATATGTTATTTAACCATACATATATATATCATAAAAAATAATATTTACTTGGGACCTTTTATTACATCTTTATTATCAATTCCCTGTTAATGTCTTCATTAGGAAATAACTAAATTACTTTTCATGTATGTTTTGATGGTTTGTTTTATTTGGTCCCCATTAATTTTTTATGTTTACATCACCTTGAGAATTTAAAAAATTATATAAATACCATATATATATTCAATTTATATGTATTTATAGGAATCTATTAAAGTTAGAGATAGGAAATTAAAAACGTTGTTTATAGAGATAATGGGCTATAAGTAAGCAAGAATGTTGTTTCCATTTTCATAACTGGTTGAAAAAAAAGAAGTATAAATGATTAATTAAAAGTAAGTAATTATAATTTTTTATTCGATTCACATATTTTCATTAATACCATCCCTATCACCTTATATGTTGTGTGTGAATAAATCACATATCTTTACAAGGCTGTAGTCTACCGTACCCACGAATGACATAATTATATTCCCTCTAAATGGAAAATAAGAATGAACATGTGACATAATGATTCCATAAGAATAATATATATATATATATATATATATATATATATATCATTATGTCCATCCCTGATAGGAAAAAATGGAAAAATTAATGGCATTTTATGATGAGTTTGTAGTCCACTGTATACACAAATGAATATTCCTTGAACCATTTGATAGAAGTGGAGTGAGATGAAGGTCATTTAATAATCATAAAAATATCATAGTATATAAAAGATATATAATTTATTATTCCATAATGGATTGATAATAAATTAATAAGGGATTTGAAGAAGTAATATAAATACAGTTGATGATGATCTTTACCTCATCTTCAGGTAACTTCTTTTGGATAACAGAAAAGAGAATCATATAAAGGATTTAGGACCAAACCATGGATTATATAATTATAATATTAAATAAGCTATATAATTTATATTGTCATGTTTTTCAAAATAGTGGTTGATGTGTTCATCGGTGTAGATATTATGTTTGCTTTTATAAGTGAGGTTAATGGAAAACTTATAATTTTTTAAAATAAAAAGGTGTAAACACATTTTTACCATTTCATAATATTCCAAAAAAGAGGTTTTTAATAAATAATATTTATCTTATAAATAATGAAATAAAAAATGTATTTGGACAAGTAATGATTCATTTTTTACAATTAACTTTTTTAGTTTTACCACAAAGTAAACCAATTTTACCTTAATCACAATAAATGAGTTGTATTTTATTTTATATTAATACTAGTAAAAAATAATGTTTATCATAAAATATTTTATAATTTTTTTTTCAAAATATGGAATCCTTTTATAAAAAATCCATTTAAATTATTTTAAAATTTTCATTTATAAATAATCATGCAGATGCATTGAGAATGATGTTTTCAAAGGTACAAATAATCAAATGTTTTAAAAGATCAAACAAAAAAATTTAATAAAAAATTCAATTAAATTACCTAAATTGGATAAGTATATATTTATATGAACTAACTTCACTTTTACATTTATATTTTTTTTATTTTTTCAAAACCAATAATGGAAAAAAAATTCTTAATAAAACCGCTATTGTTTAATATTCATAGAAGAATTTATCTCATAATAAAATATACAAAAACTTTAAAAAATAAAATTTATACATAATTAGATCAAATATTCAATTTATACTGTAAAATAAAATTTCTAAATATTAATGAAATTAATTTAAAAAATGTTTTCAATGGAGAAAAATAATTGTTTTTAGAAAAACAAAATGTTTTAATAATAAAATAGAATTTTTTTTATATCTATTCTAGGAAATAAATATGATGAATGTGTAAAAAACTGACATGTAGTATAGAAATATAATTTATATTATTCATCCAAATATATTGTTTTAATATATTAGTTAAAATAAATTTTCTTGGATTAAAAAATTTTAATAACATAATTTTATTAATATAAAATAGTCTTTAATCTCATTTCTAATTAAGTGGTTAAAAAAATTAATTTTAAATAAATATTTTAAAGCTATATTTCCATATTTTATTTAATTATATTCATAAAATTAATTCCCATATCAGGTCGAAATGTATTATAATGATATTTTAATTGGATGTCATGATTTGTTTAAATATAGCTTAACTCACTATTATGCAAAAAAATAAGCTAATATAAGGACTCTATGTAATAAAAAATATCAAAATGATTAAATTTATTCAAATTTAATATTTTTCAGAATCTAATGGTGTAACATTCTACCGCCTTAAGATTAATGTCTCCCTTTAAATTTATAATTTTGGTTCTTATAATTGAATATAATTTTTCCTAGTAAAAATCATAGGTTCTCATATATATTCCTCTAGATATAGGTTCCAGCAGAAAACATTGACCATGATTGTGGTCTTTTTTTTTTGTTTCGCATTCTCTGTATGATCATAAATCTCATTTTATTTCTCCTTATAAAAAAATCCACAGTCAAGTGGTGTGACCTCTAATTTGAGTGCATGTGAAGAATCTAAAATGCACTTCAATATGAATGGTACATGGAACGTGTCTTGACTTGATGATAATTTTAGTATAAGCATAAAACAATTATTTATTATACCGATATGATAAATTATTTCAAATGGACTGATATTCCTAGTTATTAATTGTTCCTTATTTCTAACTCGGAGAAGATTGTAGAAAGACATTTCCACTAACTTATAATTATTTACCATTTTGATGGTTATTAGACTAACATATATATAAACATTTTGTTGTCATTATGTGTTTTTGAACGAATATATCCTTATATTTTATATCAATAGCTTTCTCAGGTCCCAATATCATTCTTTCTGAAACATCAATATAGTATGTTGGAGTTCAACACCTCTTTTAACAAATCTATTCAGAAGGAGCCATCAACATGCTCATTTAAAAAATATTATTTTAATAAAACTCAACATGAGAAATTTGATGATACTAAATAAATATTAAATCCATATAACAATATCTTATCATATCCACTAGTGTTTAAATTGACCTCTCGAACTGTCCATCTATCTATGGATGACACATAGTAAATAAACTCAATTCTGTATAAAGATCTTATTCATGGATTTTGCAAAACATTTTGTTAAAATTCACAGCCTAATCTAGTACAATAAAATTTGTTACCACATTAAATTTTAAAAAATTATAAACTTATATCATTGAAAGGGGATCTAAAGTGAAAATATTCTCTAGTGTAAATGAAGTTTGTTGAATAAAAATGATGATCAAATACAACACATAATTACCTCAATACAAAGGATAAGATAAAACGTAAACATAACTAGTACATTTAATCATATGTGCACATTGTGTAATTATATTCCTCCTCAAATAATCTTTTCACTAAAATTTATACAAATCCATGTGTTTTATTTCTATAATTATCTTTTGAAAAATAAATAATCATGAAAAAATCCTGTCACATAAAACAATAAAAGGGGCATCAAAGACATTTCTCTTATTATCAACCTTAATCTCACAAACCCATGATGGTATCCTTAACATTAATTTTAATCCTATATGTAAACTTATATTCTTTTAAAATTGACATAGTGTTTATTTTTTTTATAATTCGTACAACTAAAATACCATTGGAAAAATTATTCTATAATAAAATCCTTGAATATAAATACATACAATTTTAAATCATTCCACATCAATGATTGACATTTAATATGTCCTTACTTATACAATATGTTATTTCATGGATCAAGGAATTAATTTGGATAATAACCATGTTACCCACACATAATACATTGAACACATCCTTAATTTTTTACTCTATAGCCTTATTTTCCAAGGAGATAAAATATTCCTCTCAATTGGAGATATTATTATATGTTCTTATTCAAACATTCATAACATGTATGAAAAATAATATATATTTATATATGTTCATTATCATATGAACATTGAAAAAATTTCATCTTACACTTATTTAACACTTTATGAATCTTACCAAAGTTCTCATTTCTAATCACATATTACAATAAATGATTGGGAATAATCACATTATCAATATCTCCAATCATATTCTAATTTTTTTGATCAATGTAACATACATTTCCATCAAATTTAGTGTCAGTGTGATTTCTTCTAGTTGAAATCAAGGGAAAAAAACAAAAAACATTAGGTTAGCAACTATAATCATTGTGGAAAAAACACATAATCATGACAAATTACTCAATGATTATCTAAATCAAGAAAAAATAATTTTAATCATTGAAAACATTTTTTTATCCTCGACCATTAATATTAATAATACATTTAAATTTTTTATTATATTTCAAAAATCATTTAAGAATTTCTAAAGAATATCAAATATTTGTGTCAAAACAGGGGTGCATCAAGGCTTACTGTAATACGCCAAATTAAGATTGAGTCTTCATTAATGCTCCATTTTCAGAGTTACTACTTATATAAGAGATCTATACCCACTTTAAGTGTCCATACATGGATTTAATTTCATAGAAACCAATTTCTATTTTGATTACCGATATTCCAGGAAATTTTCATGTACTTTGAATCATCATTAGACTTATCCTTAGAGACATAGTGAGATATATACTAATAAATAAAGCTATTG
The DNA here is from genome assembly GCA_963277665.1 of Viscum album. NCBI lineage: Eukaryota > Viridiplantae > Streptophyta > Magnoliopsida > Santalales > Viscaceae > Viscum > Viscum album. Next base: position 909,281,322 of record OY728161.1, on the reverse strand, counting down.
ATACCAATAAATGTTTCTCTCCCATTTTTTAAAATGTTTTGTATAAACTTACCTTAATAGAAACCTAGGATTATCATATATAAATATTTCTTCTTTTTAGATGAATATTGAATTCATTATAATAATACATGCCAAAAGACCCTAATATTTTTATTACGTTAAAGAATAGACAAAAAATAATTATTTAGTAAATATTTTTGATATATCCCATTATGATATTACCATCTAGTACTCTACATAAACATAACCAATTTAAAACAATTCATCAAAACATGTTGAAAGGAAACAAAATAAAGACTGAACTCAGATTGTCGGTTTTTGTAAGTAGTTGAGATATCAAGGGTCAAAGAATCCTGAATGGATAATAAGTGTAATTAAACATGAGCTTAATTTAAGAAAACCAAACCATAAAAATAAAATATCATAATATTAATTCATGACATAAATATTATATGTTCATAAGACATAACACATTATAATATCAAAGAACATAAGAAAATAGGGCATAACTATGGAAAAAGAAAAATATTTCTTTAATACACAAAAGTTTATAAAATTATTTCATGAGTTTTCAATAATTTCATCCAAGGATATAAAAGTATAATGGGTTCACTCCCCAAACCAGGATTGTAGCCAAGGTTCACTACTGATTCCCTTATAGAAAACAAATTTCCTTACTAAATTGGCTTCACATTCCATTCAACTCTATTATAATCATGTGAAATAAATATTTACCCAATTCAATGGAGGGATATATAGGTATCACCCATCAAAAAATTAAAACCATACATATGTGTTCCATAAGAAAATAAATCCTTTATCATATCAAAATACATAAAATGAAATTATATTCATAATAATTAAAACTTATCATAAACTATGTAAAAGAGATATATTTCCTAATCATTTCATTGTTTCATCCTAGCATAACACATAATAAAAATAAGATTTCATAATAATTTATTTATATTATAACTCCATGAAGTGAAATGGGTTTAATAATCATTTTTCAACATAAACATAAAACATTAAGATAAATAATAACAATTGTATCCTTGGATCGTATACCTAATAAATCATTAGTAACACCAAATGATATTATCTTTGATTAAAAATGATTTTTAAAGGAAAAGAACCTGGAATGTTTCATGATGAAAATAATTTTTATTTAAAAATATATTTATAAAAAAATTCGTAAAATATTTTGGAAATCCTTGTGTTTAAAAATTAATTTAAAAAATATAATGTAAGTGTTAAATAATCATTTAAAACATTTCATTAGGAAAATAATATTTTTAAGTTGAAAACACTGTATAAAACATATTAGATTTTCAAAAATTCTATTTAATTCAAAAAATTTTCCTTAAAATATATTTTTTCAAAATATTCAGGAATATTTATTAAGAATAAATTCTAAATGATGTTATGTAATATTGAAGTAATTTATCTATATTGATCATGGGAAATACTCTTCATGTAGTTCATTTTATAAATACTAATTATTTTCAAAAATTTTATTAAAATAAAAAAGCTTATCATTCAGAAAATAAATTGATATTACATTCAATAAAAATTATTGAAAATTTATACCAATATAAATATATGTTTAAGAAATAAATTGGATTATTTTGATAAAATTTTTGAAAATATATTTTGAAATCAACTTTTTGAAGATAAATATTTTTTCACCTGAATAGCAAAATAAATATGGGTTTTCATTGAATATTTTTTCGAACACTCAAGTAATTAAAGAGTTTAAAATGAAGGTAAATCATTTATTCTCATATTATAACTAGAGGATAATAACATATATGTGTATATTGAGAGTTATGACATATGATTAAATAATTAGATGCATAATCTTGAGTAATAGCGTTTAAAAATGAGATCTTAACATAAAATACTTACCACTTTTGTAACATTGAATTGTAATCCCCATTATGGAATAACAATATATAAAATATAAAATAACATTAGAGAAAATAAATTCATGATAATATATTTCAATTTGTTATTATTTACACCTTATAAAAATGATAGGTTCATAACATAGCATTTGTCTCAAGGAAAGAAAATAGAGACAAAAATCCCTTACTACATTGGTAACTCTTTAACTGTAATATCCATGAAAATGTGCTCTAAAATGGAAATTTAAATTGAAAGAAATTATTTTCTATTACCATTAACCAAATTTATTGGAATTATATACCACACATAAAATAAACACATGGTGAATATGGAATGATTCTCACAATAAAATAAAACCTAGATAGAAATCCAATGAAACATTAGTAATATTTTGTATTGTAAGACCAAATACATCATAAAAAAAATTGAAAAATTAATTATCATTAAAATAATATTATTTCTGATATAAAATGTAAAAGGGGATCTATATACAGAACAAAACATAAATGAGTTGTGAATTTTTATATGTCACTCAAAAATAAAATAGAGACTAGAACTAACTTATATTATGTCTCAAGTTTTGTCATACACGTTAGAACCTCCTATATAATATATATATATGTTTATTATAAATTTATTATAGAACCATAGTTATTAATATCATACCAGATTTTATTTTATAATTACCATTTTTTCCTATTTATTTTCAATTTTATATCAATTTTTGTATTAGAAAATAACATCTTTTTTAAGGTATGTTTTGAGTTTTTTATAATATATCATTGATCATGGCCACAAAATATAAATATTTTTACCTTGATAGATATATCATATGAATATATATATATGTAATATTTATTTAGTGAAATACATAAAATAAAGAGATATAAAATTAAATACACCCTTAATAAAGATGGTGGACCCACATGTACGCATGAACGTTGATTCCATTTTTTGGAAAGGATGAAAAAATAATTTTAAACAATAAAATAGTTTTCAAGAATCATAATTGAATAATATATACACCTTATTTTCATTAAAATAATCTTTTTTACCTTCCATGTAAAGCGTGAGCGAATCACATTACTTCACAAGGTGGTAGTCTACCATACAGATGGACGATGTTATTAAATTCCCAAAAAATGTAATTTAAGATGTAAAATTTTATATAATGATTCTATAAGAATATTAATATCATAAAAATAATATATAAGCATTAAACTGAACCATAATTCTATTCTTTATATATGGTTATGGAAAAAATGAAGGAAATCGGTTTAGGAGGCGATAGTCTGCCGTACATAGAAACGATGATTTCAAGACATATTAGAACGTGGTGGATATGGTTTTATAACATGACCACAACATAAAAAATATTTCTATATTTATGATACATATTTTATAATATCATAATTTTTTCATATCAATTTAATTAGGAATATGGAGAATTACAACAAAAACGATTGATGATGAAATATGCCTCTTTTTTGGGTAACATCATTTCGATTCAAAAAATTTCTTCTTTAATTAATTTTATAACAAAAAATAATATTACCATATTAGTTAGGGAAGTTGGTATGTGAATTTGGAAGTCTAATTATGTCTAATTGTGTTTTTTAAATGTGAAGAGGAGCAGCAAATGGGTGGCCTTTTATAAGTTGTGTGAGTGGAAAACATAAAATTTTAAAATAAAAAAAGGAATACCTAGTATTTACTCATACCAAAAGAAAACATAATTGAAAATTGAATAAATCGTAAGTGATAACTTATAAATATTCACATACATTTTATTTTGTACATGTTTCGGTCATTTTTAACCTTTATCGATTTTTAACCCCTTGGTAAACCTTTTTTTACCATAATCCTTGTAATAATTTTTTTACTATTTTTATTATTAAATAAGGTAATATGATAATTTTAACATATGAGATAAAATAAATTTTTATGATTAGGGAAATGGAATCCATTTTTTTAATTCATTTCCATGAATTGTAATTATTTAATTTAAATTTGGTCGGGAAGACATGATGATAAAGCAGGTTTTCAAAGAAAAAAATGTTTGGATGTTACGATGGTATTTTATAACAACTCAATATAAAATTTCATATAATATCTTAAAATGTAATAATTGATATATAATTGAACTAAATTCCCATGTAATACAGTATTATTATAATTTTATTTCTTTGAAATATTTATTTAAAGTGACAATTCTTAATAACAACCAATATTATTATTTTCTGTCAAAACTTTTATATTCTTAAAACATTATAAAAAATTCACTCTAATGTAATTTTGATATAATTATTTAAAAGGATAATAATATTTTAGAAGATAAATTTTCTGAAACTATAAAACAAATATGTGTACAAAGAGAAAAAACATTTTTTTTGTAAAATATACTTTTAATCATAAAATTAGATTTATCTTTATTGATTATTGATATATCACATAATATGAATGTTAAAAATAATATTTAAAATGTAATATATAAATTTTATAAAAATACTTCCCTGAAATTGATTTGATTATTATTTTTAAAACACATTTGGGTGTATAAAAGTATTTTTCAAAAAAATGATTTCATTTTTTAAAGTTGTTTTTATTCTCATTTGTAAATAATTGATCAATAATGAAATTTATTTTATAAAATTATTTAAACCATGTATTTTCATAGATTGGATCTTACTATTCATAACCTCCATTTCAATGATTATCTAACTATAATAAAAATATGTCAATAGTTTTTCATGTCTTGTTAATCATTGGTATTACATGTTACCCAAGGTAAATTCAATGTTGTGTGTAATAAAAGAAAAATTCAGTGTTTCCTCTAACTTTAAATATCAATAAGAGTATATATTATTTGAAATTAAATATTTCCGCAAATTTTATGATTTTATATATCTACTTAGCCTCTAAAAAATTAATCCCCAAACTCAATAACATTCTCCTTTAGGATGTCGTATATAACAACAATAAAATTACCGAATCAAACCATCAGGTCCTTGTACACATTAATGATTCATAATTAAAATGGTTTATTTGACCTCCTAATCTCATATTACTCCATATATATAATAATTTTCTATTTCTTCCACCTATATGGTGATATTTACAAGAATATTTTCTCTATATTACCCTATATACATGTCCCTCCTTTATTTTTATTAGTTTCTGAAAGAAGATCATAATAAATATTCATGGTGAGATTTTCTTCCACCTTGGAATCATCTATAAATAATTAATCCATGAGGAAGAATTAAATCATTTTCCGAACCTTCTTATATATTAATTATTATTAAAGGTAGTATATATTTATATCCCCCACCATGAATGCAAAATCACTTAACCATTCAATTGTAAATAAATTTATTTCCTATTGTTTCTCTAACAACAAAATTATCTTTCTAGATTTGTTTAAAATATTCATTATCCAATGTCCCAAATACTCACTACTATATCATATATTTTTCCTTTTTATCTCCTTTTATAAGGTGTAATTTCCTATTCTAATAGAGATCCAGTACTATAATTCACTCTTTATACATTTTATAAAAATAATTTAGCATTCCTATAAGGATCCCTACATAAGATACTACAAAGAACAAATGAAAATCAGTATAATGTATTCATCATATGACTATATTGTTGATTATATTAATTAGTTGACTCTCTCATCTTCACTATTAATTTTTACCATAATACATGAATAACCGGAAAGTGAATAATTATGTTCTGTAATAGTGGTCTGTGAAAATTGTTGATACCTTATATGTTATATATTAGTGGCCTAGTAATCTCTAGGTTCTCATACTTCCTTATTTATTATTTTACTATTTCAACGTGTCACTTAACAAAATCTATCTATTTTAATTATTAGATTCAAAAAACGCTATTTTAATTTCATCCCTTCTTGAATACCCTAATATAAATTTATTTTCCTAAAATATACACTATGGTGTTGAAATACCCTCTAAAAAATTTGTCATGTTTCCTTGCTGGAAGTTAGAGAGTTGATTTTTTAGATAACTTCTTTCCCATGCCACACATATTCTACACACGATGGTGAAAAATAATTTTTTTCAACTTGTAACCACTCTAGATGATTTTTTTTGATATATGATGTCAATTCACCAATATAATCCTTATTCTACTTGAATATATATATGTGTTTGTTATATGTATTCTATTGCATGCATTCAAAAAATCTAATTCTCTTCAAGAAATATGGCATGGGATTATCATTTTTCAAGGGTTCCATAATAACAATCATTGAAGAATGGATCCATAAATATTCATTAGTAATAAATAAAATATTCCCATAATCTCCAAAACCCATGTACTTTTATATGAGGATCGATATAATGGGAATAAATAAATATGGCCTTATGGAATAGGGACCTATAATCTCAACCAAAAAAAATTCTTGAGCTAAATTTCCCTTTTTAATTACAATAAGTGATAAATGAACCATCCATAGGTGATGAAAAAAATTCAAATAACCTCCCTTTTTAGTCAATGAATAATCTAATGTATCCACCTCCACCTAGGAATATCTTAAAATTACTGACTAGTATGGTGCACATAATGGATTGATCAAAGGAAGATATATGATCCTTTACATGGAGGTCACATTAAGATGAGATAATGGGCAAGGAAAAGTATTCCCATTAAATACTAAGTGTATGGGATCCTGTAAAACCACATATTATGGATAAATGAACTTCAGGTAATATTTTGAATGAGGTGAATGAGATTCCTCTTCAATATCCATCAAGAAGGGAGAATTATTTCCCATAAAATCAACCTCCAATCTTTTATTGAAACACAATACTAACTTATATGGATCCAAAGGCACATACCTCATACTAGGAGAATATCAATCCATATTTTAAGAAAAATAGTCTTTAGGAGGAGGAAAATGATCCTTCAATTGTGTATGTGTCGAGAAATCATGCCACAAATATAAAACTATCACTATAGAGACTACATGTTCTAGTGGTGCAGGTGCATATCTATCACTTTATCAATGGACATATCCTCACATGTTCTCATTCAAGCTGGTGAAAAATTCCTTTTGTGGAAGATGTATTTCTATCAAGAACATCCAATATTCATGGAACTTATCCAATATGATAAAGGCAATAGATACGATTTTTGGATTTAAATAATTAATGAATCCTTTTAATACATTGAAAATAACCAGAAATGGGTGCTTATTCAAAGGATAAAGTTTTAACAAGTGAGAATAGTCGTGATGATATTCATGAATAAAAATGAAAAAATAATAATAATATAATTATGAACATGGAATTATTATTATGTTTGGGTTATGAAATAGATTAATGAATTAATATTTAAAAAATCAATTTTTCAAAATCCCAACTTTAGTCTATCATTCTCTTTTAGTATTAAAATATCAATATTTTATAAATTTTTATTCTACAGATATAAATAATACATAAAATATATTTTTAAGAATATTTTTACATTGAATATTCAGTTTTATTTCGAAATGATGTAATGAGAATTTCTATACTGAAGAATGATCAATATGTCCTAATATAGGCACCAAGAGAATGGAATGATCAAGTGGATTTTTATTTGATCTTCTATAATTAATACGGATTTTTCTACAAAAATCACTAAGAAAAATCATCCATTTTTATCAAATTTTTTTCTAGGTTTTAAGGATGTTATAATATTTTGTGGAAGAAAACTTAAATTTGTGGAAGTGTTTGATCACCACATCAAATAATAATATCAAATGTCAATGATTTGTCAACTAAAATACTTTTTGAGGATATATGTGATATAGAAGAAGAAATAGACTTTCATTTCATAGGATAATTATTTCATATAGATTATAAAGTCCAACAAAATTCATGATTCCTAACTATTATTTACTCTGATTGTTATTGGAACAAATATTTATGATCACGAGGATATTAAACCAATGGATCATACGAGGTATTGCAAGATAATTTCATAATTTATATATGTGATTGTAAACAGGAAATATATTATCATTTAAACATGTTTATTATTACTTTTAAATATAAATATGAATTAACAGAGAATTGTAGAAGTTAAATGAATCAAAAGCCACATCAATGTCACTCTAATTTTGTTATTTAAATTTAGATTAAGAATAGATCTTTAATTATCTGTATTTTTTGCTTCAAATTTGTTTATTGATGTGGGGTATCCCATGTCCATGATTAGTGGTGATTTATATATTTGTAATAAATGTTTGAAACTGTTATATAATAAGAATAAATCAATAAAATACATATGGAAGAAGAATAATATGTCTCTGTGAGTCACATACGTTCTTAGATTTTTTTAATAATGAAATAGCTGTAAATCATTGGTGGAAATGTTAAGTATTTGATACAAATTTTTTATAATAACTTGATATTTATTGAGATAAAAAATATTATTTAGTTCTATCATAAAAAACTTATTGAAATATTTTATATCCTTATAAAATAAAAGATATAATAAGGACTATATAAACATGAATATATTATATTTAGTATGAAATGGGTATATATCTTGAAGAAACTATTTGAATATTCTATTTTTAGAATATTTAGTTCAACCTCATTTTAGGGAAACCACCCTTGTATTGAGGTTATTTATAATCTCACATCTTGTCATGTTTTTAAATATTTTTTAATATTCATCATGTCATACAGGATTATGGTGGATATTCCCTCTATAATGAGTAATGTGAATGTAAAGAATCATATGGCTCTTTATTTTGTAGTTTACTATAAAAAAACAGAGAGTACACTAGAAATTTAGTGTAAAAATATAAAAATTTAATATATAGGTTGGTTTACAATTACTGGTGTATGAAAGAAGACTATATATTTGAGGGATAATACATTGCATTATGGCATTGGATGTTTTGGAATAATGATTATCCTGAGGACAAGATTTATTACACAACAATTTGAATAATTTGCTGAACATTTTATTTCTATATTATGGTTTTCTAACACTAAAATAATGTGATTTATATTTTTTTGAATCTATCTAATGGTTTTGTTGATGTTTAATTTCAATTTAGGTTTCTATAAACCCAATGGGGGAGAATGTTGGAACAATGGTGTTATACAGTGGTGGTTAATGTTGATTTGTTTTTATAAAAATTCAAATTTGGGTTGAAAAGTGATATTAATGTTTATAGAATGTGAATTTCATAAAATTTAATCCTAGTTGGGGATTTAGATTTGGTTGTACAATGGTGCATTTAAGGTGTGTTTTTCATATTTTTGGGAATAATGTTCTTAAAACATGTTTTATAATTTTTTTAGGAAAAGTATGGTTTCCATGTATAAGAGAGTATGTGTCCTATGAATGAGATTGAATGTACCATTAAGGAGTTTTCAGAATTGGTTCTCAAAAAGTTAGTACATGGTAGTTTGAACTCCTAATGAGTTCGAAATCATGGTATCTCTTTGTAATCACTTAACAATTTTTTTTGGGTGATCGTGAAGTAGTAAAATTTTTTCTATATCTGAGTGAAAACTTTTGGGTGGAATAAAAGGAAAAATGTTGATCTCTTAGGTTATCCATGAGTGATGGATCATAATATTGGTTCACAATGGGATTTTTAATAAGGGAGGTTAATAATTGTATTTAGCAAAGGTTTTAATAGTAATTATTGCAGTTAACATGTTTCATAGAGGTATTTTTCTAAACATAATTCATTAAAACATTAATTATATTAATATTATAAGTAAGAGATGATCTGTATATTACTTTGAAGATCGATAATTAACTAAATTATATGAGACATTTGAAATTTTTGATGAGTGTATGGGGACTAGTCAAAAACTTTATTGTGAAAGGTAGTGCTCATGAAACTAATTTGTTCGGAATATTTTATTATGTTAATATTTAGAAGAGGCATCCACGAAGACTATCCATCAAGAATTAAAACATATAATGGAGTTCTGTGTTGTGAAATTCATGATATTTCAAGTGGTGTATATGGTCCATTTGGAAAGTATATTAAATAATATGGAGCATACAAGAGTATAAAAATTATGATTTTTTGAAGACAAAGAATACACTCTGGATAATATAAAATAACAATAAATTCAATATACAATAGTATACTTTATATAAATCAGAGTTCAAGGGGAAGTCAACTATATTTATCTTACTGGAGGAAGTGTGTTGTCCTTGTATTCATTATAATGAATGTTTTCTGGGAATAATGTAGCCATGTTCAAACAATTGTAATCAATAGATCATGTGGTGCTTTATAAATTTGGGTATGGCCAATAAATAATCAGAATATTCATTTATGAATCTCCCATAATGTTGAATGATGTTAATTTGTTTTAATCGCTTTTATTTCCATAACTAGTTTTTTGGTGAACTCGCATTACCAATGAATAGGTTTAGGGATTTGTTGAAAATGTGGAGACAATATAAAATTTAATAAAAAAAGGTAGAAAACAAGATTCACTAGACCCATCATTAGGTATATTTGTGTATAAAAATTTATCAATTAGCTTTTTTATGAGTTTGATAAAATAAACATAACCCTCAAATGGATTACGATTAATTGTCATATATCACAAGGTATGTTAATAAACATACCAACCATATGAATTAGCCTTTTATGAGTGTTAGAAAATAAAAATAACCCTCAATGAGTACATGAATCTTGGAGGTATCATAATTCTTATAAACATACAAACCATATCAGTCATCCCATAAATCATGTATCATAATGCTTATAATTAATTGTCATATATCACAAGGTATCACATAAAAAATACATGCAAGCTCTATGTAAACCCATATCATATATGAACCAATGAGTGATCTATAATGACGCATCAAGTATGGATTCAAGGCCAATGATTGTGTGAGAAAAAACATACCAAGATGGATTCCCCGAAACCACCAAGTTAAAAACAAAGTAACTGGTTATTTCAACTATATGTTAATGATATACAACGTATTAAAGGATAGGGGAAATGAAAAACAACATGTTCACACAATGTCCCATATACAATAAAGTATTAAATCTAAACTAAGGATAACTAATATAGATATTATCTAAACTAGAATTATAATGACTGTAAAGAACTAATAAATAATCACATATCTAGTCTCTAAAAGTAATACACTAGGAAAAAACATACATAAAATCAATAATTATTTTTTAAAAATAAATTTTATATCCATCATCATAACACATCTATATGGGAAACCATTGTTCAAAATTGTGTGTGGTCACAATACCCCAAACTATTTTAAACCCCTAAAACATTATATTTATTCAAAATTTGAATAGATTTGTTCTTCAGGAATGATGAAGTATATGTAGCGAATTATGTATCCATTTTTTAGTGTATCAATAATATCTAATATTTTATGTGATAATTAGTTATTATTTTCTAAATGTAATCGAATTTGATGTATGGGTTGATATAGAGACACTTTCTATATCATCCTGGAAGGGATTTTTTGAGATTTATGGGGGTGGATAGAGTTAGTTTGGGGATATATCAATTTGAAGTGAAGAAATTCAATTATTTTCACAAAAAGATAGTAATATATGATATTAAGTATATATATACAATCAATCTAATGATAGTGTCCTTTGATGGTAGATTGGATATTTTATGGTGGTCAATCCTTAAATAAAGGATATACAAGGTTGTTATTATCTATTCATTATTTTGATCCAATGGTAATAGATTTTCATTTTCAATTCAAGTTATGCATGTGGCTGATTAGATCTCTAAAAAAATCACAAGATTTAGTCAATATATTCAACATTTGGTAAATCAAAAACATAGAGAAAAATTGAAAATAATAACTCATGGTCGACAAAATGATATTTGGTTAATAGAATTTGTTGAATTTCAATCATGTTATTGATTGATTATTCACATGATCAATTTAATGGTAGTCAAAATAATGATCCACATGGTAGAAAAAAACATGTGGTCGATCCATTTTTGTAGTCATTCTATAAAAATATGTTAGGTCGATCCATGTATCTCTATATCACAATCTATGATATACTTGTACATTTTATAATGAATATGATCAGTGAAAATGTGAGATTAAGAAATTGAAATATTCAAAAGAAATTATATTCCAGAATTGTAAGGACAAATTTTCCATATTGACTATAGATAATAAACATGGATCGTTACCAAAAAACAGGTAAAAATCATGATCAAATTATTTTCCATTCCAAAAGCATGGGGGTTATATTGTTTATATGAATTTTTATATTAATGTGATGATTTTAAAACAATTAATGTTGCATGATTTGTGGATACGATTTAAATAAAGACATTAATATGACATATAATTATTGATGTTCTATTGCATAGTTATATTTAAATAGAATCTATGACTCCATTTCAATAATAATGACCAAATAAAAATATGTGTATTTCTTGTTTCCTTCAATTATATAGCTTCTGTAAATAAAATTAGGAATAATTTATCAATATTATACCATGATTATATGTTTTCTAGATAATAAAAATAAATATGATACAAATATGCCCAACACCCTATAAAATATTTACTCAATATTGATGATGTTTTCAATGTAAGAAAGATGAAGATAATTTTGTTCTATATTATTGATGTTTATGATATTAAATATGTACTAAAGAATATTATTCCCAGTGTAAGTCAGGATGTATGAAGTATAATTGTAACAATATACATGAAGTCAGAATCTAGGAGAAGTATTATTCTTGTTAAAAGACTATCCAGACTATAAAGATTATTTTTTGATTCCCTTTAACAATTGTGAGAGAATAATGTATTTAATTTTCATAGACATATGATGCATAATATAATTTATTGTATAGTTTATAGTAGACTGTGTGATATTTGGTTTTCTTAAATCATATAAAGGACTATCATCTCTTATTGAATTGTGAATTGTGTAAAATATTTTGTGCCTTATATATTTGTTTTGTAGGAATTTAACATCAAATTACAATTTATCCATTCATTATAGAATGTTTTTTAATAGGGAAAACATAATATAAATTCCATCCCACTAATTCACCAATCCCACTATTAGTTATTTAATCATTCGCTTTTGTGGGTTTTAAATTTTAATCAGAGCATGGTTTATTTGTTGAATAAAGCTTGTTTGAATGTATTTTATGTTATGATATTTTTTTTATCATCAATAGATAATAGAATTCCATAAATATTAATTTTATTCCAACATTTTATTGAGTAAATAAAATGATTGGAATAATTAGATGATGTTTCCTCTTCTAAATATCAGTTATGATATTCTAAAAGTATTTATTGTGGATTTTAATCATATATGGAATCCACAACATTGACAAAAGTATAAAAAATTTATTTTTTAAATGAGTGAAATAGTGAAAATTTTGTTCCATCTTCTCTTTATTAGAGAGGATCTATGATAGAAAAATGAATCACCATAGATAATGTCATTTGGAATATGATAGAAAGTATCATTTCTCGTAAAGAATAAAATAAATTAATAAAATTTACTAATATTGAGGTGGAAATATTATTATATATTAATGAGAAAATATTAGTATGCAAATAAATTCCTCTAAATTGTAAATGATATTATAATCACAAGCAAGACTTTCGGTGAAAAAAATTAAAAATTTAATTATGGTGGACAAAATAATTTTGGGTTACATCAGAATAATATGGTGAAAGTATTTAAACATTATAATTAATATAATCATGTTATATCTATGTTATTGATCTTCACAGTATTATCATATATTTTGAGATGATTATGGTAAATACTGAAATAAAATTGAAATTAATGATCATTGGATTTACTATAAATTTTATGTTAATAAGAAATGTATTAAAAAGGAAAATAGAATATTTTATTTGTATGATAATTTTAATGAATATCTTAATGATCCTAAGACTATTTCTTTCGAGATAATTCATATGGGAAAAAAGAACATAAAAGGGGGTGATTCCTTTAAAATTATTTTAGTGTAGAGTGTTTTGGATTTTTTTTATAAAACTATACAATAAAAAAGCAATGTAATGATATTGATGAATAAGATAAGATATCTTATATATATTTTTGAAATAAATTTTTCAATTTAAAACCATTATGAATAGGGATTTCAATGATGTTCTCAAATGATAGAATGAGAGAATTCTTATCAATGAATGAAGGATGTGGTGGTAGTGAAGAAGAATGGGATTTTGAGACTTATGAAGAAGATGATGACATGATTCTTATTACCAAGGCGCATGATCAAAATATCAGCAATGATATATGTAGTGGGTCTGGATGTGAAGAAAAAAGAATCTTAGATATATTTTATTCAAGAAGATAGTCAAAAAAATGTCAATCGAAAATTTCACATCATGAATAATAGAACATGGTAATGAAAATATGGGACTAACTCACAAGAATATAATAAAATGATCATAATGAAAAAACATAAAAGATAATAAGTTAAATTAATTATATAAAGTAATATATTGATGATATAAATATATAGAATATAATAAATAATATAAAATAAAAGATCAATAATAAAATCCTCACATTATTCAGAACATTTCAGTGATATTTGAAAAGGAACATAGAAATATTATTTCTAATTTCAATGATTTTATTCTATATATTATGGAATAATAAACAAATTATGGGGTTTTCAAGGATGAAAAACTCCATTAATGGATGAAAATACTATTTATATCATTGAATATAAGAAAAATGATGGAAATATTTGGGTTTTCTGATACATTTGGTGAATCATATAAACCGAGAAATTTTAAAAACTCAAAAATAAACTCCAAAGAAACTAAAAATGTTGGAATTGAATATACAAGAAAAATTCATAACTAAGAGATAATATTATCACATATGAATGTATTTTTTGTTTTCAAAATAAATGTAAAATTTTTTGTCAGTGGAATGAATAAATTATTAAGAACTATTTTAGATAATAAATGATATACAGTTGAAATAATGCCTTATATGTATAATTCACATACTATAGAGGCTTCATATATAAAAAAACAATGAGACAATCTAAACATTAATATTACTATGAAACTAGAAATTTTGGATGAGATAATCCAAATTAAGAATCATCCCACTAAAATATTTAATTTTTAGAGGAATGTAAATAATTTGGGCATGACATAAGATAATAGTTTCCACAACTTTTTGTAAGTCTATGGTAGATTCTACCAACATAGTCATCATGGAAATCAATTTTTCATCCTTCTCCAAAAAAAATATCTAGCAACAAAAAATAATAATAATAAATATTAGTAAGAAACCATATTGATGAAATTACCCTCAAGTATTCAAAAGAATAATTCCCACATAAATTGAATTTTGTGTTTTCCTTTCATGTTTTAGAGTATTTAATTATATTTGAGAATATTAAAAAATTTGACGAAGCCATATTTTGATTTTTAAATGATTGGACACTCAAAATAAAATGATCCAATTAAACAAATCTTGTTAAAGAAATGTTATATTCATAAATTTTTTTATTTATTAGGGTGAAACAAAATCTGTTACATTTTTATTAAAATTGAGATGAATTAAATGAGATTAAATTTAGTTAATGAAGATTATTTTAGGGCAGGATTGAAGATAGAAGGATTGTCAATAGTTAATACCTATCTAATGGAAACTTATTTGAAATGGGAAATTCTCAAAATCCAAGTTACATGATTATGAAAGAAGCACATTGACATTGGAAACTATTGTTATCTATATATTGAAATGGAATGTGATAATACTAGTTAATATAAATTATGTCCTTGGTGTTCATAAGATGTGTTGAGAAAGTGAATGGATATTCTTCCAGTGATTGAAAAAGAAGATAATTAATTTTTTACATAAGAGTATTTATATTCATACATATCATCAATTGAACTTATGGTTTCATATATCAGTGGACATAGTGGTATGAAATAAATTAAATTTATGAAAATAATTTTTTTAGTTTATTGATGTATTATTTCACAATACAAGTATCATGTTTCTGAAACATAAATTAGATTCCATTAATATGTTCAAGAGTTTTAGGAGATATGATGAATTTGAATGTGGTCACTCCTTGATGATGATTCAAACAAATAATTATTGGTGATACAAAAATGGAATACTATAATATTAGCATAATAATTATTATATACCTAAAACCATACTCTTGGATCTAGTTCTAAAGCAAAAAATATTACATTTTCAACTTTGAAACTGGTGAAGGTGGAACAATTTTTACAACCAAAAATATATAATATCATTAATAAATATTTGATAACATAAACATCCATTGAAATTTTATTCTTAGAGTTTTATAGAATTACAAAAACCTATAACATAAACCTTATCCTATTATTTAATTGATCATTTCTCCCTCTTAAACAAAGTTATTTTATTTCACATTAAATTATAATAATAATTTATATGAAATCATTCTAAAAATAATTCATTCAACAAAATTTTTGATAAATTTCGGAAAATGAAACATAATTTTCTTGAGAAAAAGTGACCATTAAATTTAAAAATTCGAATTAAAAAATTTATTTCTTCAATGATAATAAGACATAAATAATTTTATGATGAAATAATTTGAGTGCATGAGGGAATCATTAAAGATCATATTCCCAAGAATAAATGAATCATTAATCATGAAACATGGAATAAGGATTTAAAAAAGTAAATTGGCTTAAGAATCAATAATTATGAGTGATTTGATATCAATATTTATCAAAGGAATCAAAATAAACTCATGGAAATTATATCTAAAATGTCTTGTTATCAGGGGACATCATCATCCATGAACCCTTATAAAACACTTATAATTTGAATAACCATACAACTGGTTGTTGCACACACACATGTTTAATTTGTGACATGATTAACTTTTAAATTATTTTCTTTGATTTATATCATGGATATATTTGAATTTCATTTTGATACAATTTTTGTGATGTCTTTTTCAATGATCAGTGAGAATAACTCCTTGGTGTGTTTTTTCATTGATCACATTTCAACTAGGATTTAATTTTTTATTAAATGTAATATAATTAAGATGTTATAAATACTTACATGCATAATTAATGAAAATGTAACTTTCCCAGGAGTGAATATGTTTAGGTGTGGATGAGTGATCACACTACAATTCATTGTCTCATTTTACCCTTATAACACTATGCTAAACAAGTTTTGTATAGAAACTTATAAAAAAACTAAGAGATTACACATCATGTTTCATCCAATAATTTTTTATTTATTACTCTTAAAAAGGAAAATGATCCGTGTTTTGACAATCTCATTGAAGGTGAAGGTAATTTGGAGGGCCTATGATGATGTCCAAGAGAAATTGGCCAAACTGCATAGGATCCATGCACACCAGTGGACTCAACTGCATATATATACTAAACCGTGCATCCAAATGGGATGAAAATTTATGGACAGGTCCAAATTGTAATGGGATGCATTTTATATGAGGAAACTGAAGTAGCATTCGGCTTCTACGATTCTCATCCAAACATATATGTCCAAAGAATCGGATCTACAAAAATTCAAATGTGGTATTCTATATTTTATCAATATCTTGAGGTATAGTTTTGCAAATGGTTATGAACATTCAGTGGAGATAGAAAATAAGTTGGGAAATAGGTTTCTAGTTTTTTCCAAATAATTATTCTACTGTCATATAGTTGAAAATAATGGGACAAGAGGTTTTCCCCAATATGTGTGTCCAAAACCACCATCAACATTTCCAATAAAAACTATGCTTGGGCTCCCCATTTGGATGTTCTAACTAGAAGTAAAGCTCTGCCATTTTTGGGTTGTGTAAGAGTCTACTAATCCTCCTTGATGTTTTAGAGTCCCCTATTCTCATAGGAGGATCAATATTGAAGAAGGAGTTCCACCCGATCTTCATCCTCCACCCGATGTCAAGATAAACAGTGGGTGATTATTGCGAGGGTGCTACACACATGAAGAGGGAGATCTGGAACCTTATATTCTACTGTTATTGGAAAATATTTGGGTTAATTGTTTCACTTATGATTCATATTTATATTATTCTTCTCTTAATTCATTTATTTGGCTTAATTATGTGAAACATTTATCATTTCAATACTGATTGGGTTGAGATTCAAGTGGGAATAATGGGTTGTTCCGATTAGACAACACTAGAATCCTCTTTTTCTAACACATATTTGAGATTTCAGAATTCATCGGTATACCTCACTCTATGTTTTAGGTCTATACCTTGACAACATGATTTTTGATTCAAGGGATGGATCTTTGTGGACCATTTTACGAGGAAAGAGGGGAACCAAGATCTTGGTCATCCCACAAACAAATGATTACAAAAAAACCTAATAACAAATTGAGAATAAGGAAATATTCATGTGCTTTAGTAACATAGCATTGTCCATTTATTTATCTCATATTTTTCAAAATCCACTTTTTCATTCATCTTTATAACTCTTTATGTTACATTATTTTTTTTAAATTGTTTACAAAATCAACACCCTCTTTTGTTATTATTATTAAAAATACACACTCAAAACATATAAATTCTCCTTGAAAGATGACCAGGGGTTATCCATAGACTATAAATCTACCTTAAAAACAGAATAAATTTGATGTGTCATGACAGTGCGATCATCTTCTTAATCATCCATTGGTGTGAAAATGATAATGTTGTACTTGTGTAGATGTGTATTAACACCTCCATAAAGTGTTTTTATTCATTTTTCATGTATTACATTCATGATTTATTATAAGAATTTATAAAATATACAAATAAATTAATTATATCACATTCACATTAAAAATAATCACTTTGATTGTGCTCAACCTATCAACGGTTTTTTGGATTTATGATTTTATCATCTTAAAAATGTGTAACATAAAATTTATTAATTTAATTACTATATTAAACATGGTAATATAAGAAATAAAACAGTCAATGATAAGGTAATAAACATAAAACTATTTCTAAAAAATATATAAAATTATTCTTAGTTTGATATATATTATCAAAATTACATTCACATAGAGTCTAAATCAAGGTAAATAATTTTTATTTAAAACCATATTTAAAAAGTTTAAAGGTTATTTCTATTATTTATGAAAAATTAAATATTCCATAAAATGATTTTATTATGTTATAAAAAGAATAAAATTAATGATAAAATGTCAATTTTATCTATTTTTTTCATTCATTATGTTTTTTTAAAATAATATCTTTTTATGTTTTCTAAGCAGGTTCTTCTTTAAATTTTAAAAAATGGGTGAATGGAATATTGTTATAAAGTATAAAACATGATTTTAATTGAGAAGTATTCTGAACATATTTTTTAATAATATTATAAAATATTTTTTATAGTTTTTTAAAAACAATATAAATATACATCTTTTTATGATGATTTTTAAGGTCCTTTCAGATAAAAATAATTTTTATCCTCACTATTACATGATGTCGGAATGTGATTATGTATATGTGTTATGTGAATTAATTTATGATATTTTATGATGTAAATTAAATATTTAATATTTTTTATGTAATTTATGTTCCTAGTATATTCATCATGATTATGGGTGTGTCTGACAAACCCCTATATTTCATTTGGTAATGAATTTTTTCTCTAGGGAATATGTTTTATAATTAACCACACTGGATATTATATTAATATGAATTATTTATGAAGTTATATGAAGATGATTTACCAATGTATCTTTTTGAATATTCTATGAAACTAAATAATTTTACCTTAATGTATTTTTATTTATTAATGTAATATAATGATAATTTTTTTAAATGATTATTTTTGACCCTCTTAACGTTAAAAAGTTTGTTTTCATTATAATTATTTCATGAGTGGTCATGTATGAATAGAAACCAAAATTTTTAGTATTTTACATTTATTCATTTTTATAATATATTTTATTACATCTTTACTCTGTGAGGAATGTGTCCTCAAATAAGGGAACATGTTTGGAATAATATAGGAGTTAAAATTTAAGTATCAATAGATTTGGAAAAATGGGTTATTGAGTGTATGTGTCCACATTGTATTGTAAGGCTCTGAAATGTATTATTTTTTTCTTAATTCCACAAAACTATAACCCTAATTGATCATGTGGATGTAATAAAATATTACCCTTTGTATTAAACTCATAATTATTTGTTTAATAATGAATGTATCATTATTTGTCCTCATTTGAAAATATTTCATGTTTGTGACTATAATTTTTAAGACATTAGTTTCTAAGAGTGTGTTAAATAAGAATCGGTTGAAGATATTTTTCAATGTAAAAAAATATTTTCCCTATCCATGGGTGGGATCCTTGTCATATAGGGTTTCATTTATGATATATTATTCTAACTAAATATACATTATTTTGATTACATGATATTTTATTTTTATTTATGTTGTTTCAAATGATGTAATGAATACTAAGTGGGTGGAGGTTGAATTAGTTGTTCACTTTTTTGAAGTTTGAAAACATTTAGATACAAAACCCCCAAAACCTTTTAAAATTTATTTCCTTATAAAATTTTAGTAAATAATCATGAATGAAAATTATGTAATGAATTTAAATCACCTAATATTTACAAGGTTTGAAATCATGGTGAGAACCAACATCCTTTCCATAACAACTTTCATGGGACTATGGAAATAAAATATTATAAAGAATTGAATATATCTTGTTCCAACTCCCATTAGATAGAATTAATATCATGATATAAAATTTTATAACATATCCCATCAGTTTATAATGATTTTTATAAAAAAAATACTTCCAAAGAAAAGAATAAATGATTTATTGAAACTACTACACAATTTCTCTATCTGAATCCTAAATATGTTTTGGAAGGATCTTATTTTATCAATCTAATTTTCATATATCTAATTCTATCAATATAATAATTATGGATCTAAATATCTCAATACATTGAGTTTATATTTGATTATTTCAATTAAATAAGTCTGGATATGATTGTCTCAATACGATGGACTCAATATGATGAACAGATTATCATTCCAAAAAACTCTATCTCTATTAAAATTCTCAACACAAACTAATTCAGTATGATTGAATCAATATGTTTGATGAAATTTGACCTTTTTAATATGATAATGGTTAATTAAGTAGAAATCATTCAGTTGTATACTCCACCTCATAAGATCTCTGGCCAGTAATGGATCTCAGATAATTTCATTATTAATCCACCATTTTCGCTTGCCTGAATGTTATGGAAAACTAAATGACCAGTGATAGTGCATGTAGGGGACACCTAATGAAAAATACGAACCTTGAAAACAATCCCCTCTATTTCAAATTTCAAAATCTCTAAAAATATCTCAAATTTAACAATCAACTCTAACTTCTTCGAACCACCTAAAATTTATCAGGGATTTAGGCCAAATAAAATTCCATGTTTGAACATTCCAACGTCATCATAAAACGTCTTGAATTTTCATTTGGAATCTTCTTTATAATAAACTCATTATGATTATATTTCATTCAAATCTAATTGTGATCTATTTCCATATCATCTCATTCAGATTTTAGTTTCTTTATCTGGTAATTACCATTTTTATTTCCTCTTCATCTCATTACAATTTTGGATTCCTTATTCTGCTCATTATGATAGAATTCTCATTATGATAAAATTATTATTTTGATAGAATTTACCATTACAATGGATTCTCCATACCTAAAATTTTAAATTCTATAATCTTATCAAACATGTATTTAAAATCTATTATCATGTTAGTTTTCATGATTTTTGAGTACATTATGACCTAAAAAGTGTCTTCTGATTTAGTTTAGAAAGTAAAAAAGTATTCTAACTCTTTAGTTCAATATATTCATTCAAATATATTTAGTATTCAAAATGACTACCTCAATAAAAAACATAATTCGTTCTCCAATTATGAAAAATTAAAACCTCCAGCAATATACAATATCTTCTTCCAATTATTTTGGATACACTGACTTGAATATGAAGCAGATGGATCTATTACTCTGAGTCCAATGAATATTTATTATGATGAATATAGGATAGATTTCAAAATTAAAAAAACATTATTTAACCAATATGTCAGTCTCATAACAATAAAAAATATATAAAACAAAACCCCATAATGGTTCTTCAATACCCCCCTTTGGATAATTTTACAACCATATTAACAACATTTCAAAATCTTGGAATTTTTTCACAACTCCTGTTTGGAAAAAAGCTCATGTTTTCCTAAAATTTATCAAACATATCCTTTCTCTAAAAATATTGTCTTGAGACTACAATACAAGGTAATGTAATATTTTTTAAATAACTCCATCCTGATATGGATAATAAAATTGGTGTTCATCTAATTATAAAATCCCCCTCACTTTTATATATTCCTCCATCACTTTTGTTTTTCACTCACTTTTCCTTGTCTCTCCCATTTCTCTAACTCTCCCCCATTTTATGATAACCAAAGTTTCATATTCATAAAACAAAGATAAGTAAAACCTTATTATAATGTAAAAATTTGTTACATTCTCTCTCCCTTTTCCCACATAGTCCAACTCACAGTGGATTTTTTCTAAGGGTTTGAACATCATGGGAGGAAGTTGAACATGAAGTTTTAGGCTCAGTTCCAAAAAAAATTATTTCGTAAATTATTTTGTAAATATTTTTCGTAAACTAATACATTTTTGAAATGTAATCTTGAAAGACATCTCTAAAATTAAATATCTATTTTATAATGTAAAACAATATATCAATATGTTTTAATATTTAATGTGGGTTAGGATTTATATAATGGTTAAATGCACTCTGATTATCACAATGTATCTTCAAAGTTTTAGAAAAATTTACATTAAAATCATCCTACTGAACATTCATCCACAACATTTTAATAAAAGGATAACTCGATGAAACATATTTGAATTTATTTATACTCAATGTTACTGAACATTTTTTTACTTTTCCTACTCACAAATCATTCAATTAACAATAATTTTCTTCCTTTGGTTAATTTTCTATCATTAAAATCTCTAGCCCAATTATAATCTGTATTACCATGAAAATTCATCTCACCGTATATTTTTTAAACCACCCATGTGATTTTGTTCCTTTTACATAACTCAAATCATCTGTACTACCAAAAAAATGGACTATTTTAGATTAATTTGTTATATGTTACATGAATTCACATCATAAAAAAAGTCATGTGTTTAGGATATAGGATTAAGATGACATCCTAATAACATATTAGCATATTTATGATTCAAACCAATTACAAATTAATTTATACTCTACATTATGCTCATTGAATTATTATTTTCAACTTCTCTGGAAATTACTATCCCAATTCTTTTTAATAATTCACTTGTATAAATTCATAGATACATGAAAATGTATTTTTCCAATTTTTGATCATGTAATCGAAGGAAAAAAGATAATTGTTCTAAAATATAGATTCCAAAATTCTTTGTGAATTCCTCATAATTTTTTTACAAACATATTTTCTAATCCCATAAAAATTATATTATTCACATTAAAAACAACAATTATAGTTTTGTTGTCCACAACATTCACACACAAATTGATATCAACTACTCATTTAGAAAATTTGAACATTCATATACAATTTTCATGTTTAGAATATTATACTCATTGAGTTTGTTTCATCCCATAAAAATATTACATTAATTTAAAAACTTTTTTTTCATTCTCATCATGTAGAAACAGACATGTTTATTAAATATAAACTTCTTAGTAAATCTCACTATTTACGAAAGATGATTTTAAACCCATTTGATAAACATTGTAATTATTACGAGCATATACTAAAAGAAAGATTCTAAAAGTTTCTTATCATGTAATTCTGGAAAATGTTTTTTCAATATTCACACATTCCACCTATGCATAGCCTTTACAAACAAACATATCATTGTTTCTTGATACATCTACATGTTCATTTAACTTGTTTCTGTAAACACACATTGTTATAATAACATTTTTATTTAATCGCCAAGAATAAAGTTCTCATGATTCATTCTTCTCAATATTATACATCTATTCATTTATGGAATCCACAAAATATTGTTTTTTAATATCTTATAAAACTAATTATAGTTCACGTATTGAGATAAGTGAAGTCTTATTTTCCAATTTAAGCATCAATATTGTTTAAAATGGAGCATTTTGATTTCTGATAATGTTTTCAAATTTAACATGTTATTGTATTGTAGTAAATTTCAATTTTTCTTTCCCAACTAAAATTTCAACATCCTAAGATTATTTTGAGTCTTGATAAGGATATTTTGAATTAATTTCATTATTGTTGTAATTCTCCAGTCTATCCTCCTTAGAATTCTCAATATCATTTGTTAAGAAAAATTGATTTTGAATTACCTTCACATCATATGTGTCCAAAATTTTTGTAAATGTATGTCCCAACATTTTTATCTTCTTCTATTTGGTGAATAACCCATAAAAGTTCCTTATTAGGCTTTCTCATCAAACATCCCAAAATCTAGATTTTCGCATTTCAACAAACATTTTCTTCCACAAACATTTCTAAATTTTAGTGATGTTTTTTCTTATAATACATTTTATAAGGATTCCTAATAGTTTTCATCAAAAATCATCGATTTTGAAATTGTACCGCAACACTAAAATCTTCTCCCCAATGGACTTTTAAATATTTTTAATTTTCTAACATACTTCTTTCCATTTCCACCAAACATATATTATTTCATTATACTAGGCCAATTTTTGGAGAATATTGAGCACTATATTGATGTTTGATACCATAATTTATCCAATAGGTTTCAAAATTATTGTTTTGGAATTCCGTACCATTTTCTATTATAACCTTCATTATGGAAACCCCTATATCATTTTCAACATATTTTCTGAAATACTTGACCATTTCAATAGCCTATTACTTATTTATTATAAACATGATGTTTCTAATCATATTTAAATCACCAATAAAATTGATAAAATATAAAAATTATTTTTTTATTGATGTCTCATTGGTCCATATAAATTGGAATGAATATGATCATGTGGTCATGTAGATAGAATCTCAGCACTTTTATGACTTCTTTTAGACATCTTCTCTTTTTATAAAGTTAACCAAACATCTTCTTTTCTTCATTTCAATTTTGAAAGGTTTTGAATAGAAAAAAATTTAGACAGTCTTTCCATTATTTCCCTCCCAATGTGTCAATGTAGTCGGTGCCAAAAAAATTTCATACTATACTATCATGTAACATGAGTTATTGAATAATCATATTCAATATAGATTGTCACTGGAAATCCCTCCATTTTCACTAACATTTCCCTCTTTCACATTTTTGATCTTGTAAAAATATTTTATAAATACATAATATTTTTCATCATCACATATATGAATTACACTTTGATTTCATTTCTCACATCAAAAAATAAATCTTCCTTAGATTTAAACATTTTTTCTACAATCTTAGTTGTTTTTATTCCTTTGATTTTAACTAATATTAATTACAAAAGGTAACTGCTCCACTATCCTGAATTTAAACATCTTTCATGATTTTTCTATCAATATTAATATGTGATGACCATACACTATTAAGTATATGTGTTTTTTTCCTTTACATTCGTTAAGATTTTCCTCATAACAAATTTCCTTTCCAAAAACTTCTTCCTTACATCATTCATTTCTTTTCAATCATAAAAAACATGTTCTAGATGGAGTTTCATAAATATTGTGGAATGATATCTAATATATTCACATATTTCAAAAAAATATTCTATAAATTCAAATTGATTACATATAAGCATGTTTCTGGACTCTTGAAAAATAATATTTTCTACCTTTCGTAATTTAGGAATGTTTCTCATTATATATTAACTATTTCAACCACCTTTATAAAATATTATTATAAGAATAGAAATCAATTTCCAACAACTATAAGAAATGTGGACATAGATTCCATAATAGAAAAAATAACCATAAAATATTTATTTTATATTGAAATGTGATCCTTTCCTATTAAATCTTTGTTGAGGTCAGTAACTTCTTTCCACTCTAACATACTCATAATGTGGACCTTATTTTCGTTTAAAGGAGATATCAATATTAGAATATTTGTTAGGTTTCTCAAATCTGATACCCTCCCAAGCCTTTCCAATAATTATTTTTGAAACTGAAATGATAAAACAATTAGATGAATCAATATTCATGGTATCAGGAAATTTCACCTGATTCTTGGACTGAGCCGTATTAGCATATTTAGAAGTCTCATCCATTATTTCTAAATATTTTATGAGGGTTTCAATCTTCTTCCTCATAGACCTTTCAGACTCAAGATTATTTAATTGAAAGTTATTAACCTTTTATCTCTTTGATTCTAGCTTCTTATAAAAATCGTAATTCATAATTCCTGTTAATTAATTCTATGTCTGTAACTTAAAATCTCTTGAATTTATTCATCCTCCAGCTTGATGACAAAATTTAATCCATTAGAAACTTCTTACCAATAATTTTTTATTACACTAATTTATTTCTTTTTTTATTTTTTTAAATAATAAAAAATGTTCTATTTTGAGATGATACTCTCTATAAAATTCTTCACCACCTTCTTCACCCTCTAAGGAATCTTTCTCACAATAAAATATTTCAATGATGGTTCTAACTTTTTTTATACTTCATCATTAAAAGAAATATTATCAGTTTGTTCTAATTTAAATATCCTACTAAATATAATAATTTTTTTATTAATCTTTTTTTATCTCATGGTATAATTTTCTTCATTATCATCTTTGATCCACTTCTTACATCGAGGTTTTTCATCATAATCATCTTGATATTCAATCTTATTTTCCATGGTTAAATTTATAACAAAGAGTTTGCTTCCACTACACTCAAAAAACATTTATAATAATTCTACCACCATACATTACTCTTCCTCATCCATAATTCATTGATACAACATGTATTACTTTTTCATTCATCTCAAATCCTCATCATCTTCAGACTCATAATGATCATTTTCTTCAACATCGTGGATTTTAGTCTTTCTTATAAGATTAAAAAAATCATATTTCATCTATATTTTAATTATTTTATCATTCGACATTTCATAAGAAAAAAGGGTTTTATGAAATTTAATTAAAGATAAATCAACCTTATCATATAAATAACAAATTTTATTATAATACCGGTCTAGAATGCTTGTCACAAAATTCATCTCTTTTTGAAAATCTTCCAAAATATCAATGAATCCTCTGATGTTGCAAAAAAAATTTTTTACCCTAGAGAAGTGTTCATAAATTATTTATTATTATCTCATTCGGATGTCTTCATACATATTAAACCGTAAGATCAGTTTTTCTCCCCTAACTTCTATATTTCCTTTCAAAATCACATTCCATTAAGTCTAAAATGCTTTTGGAAATATTGGCACCCATCATCATCTAATAAAAAAATTTGATAAGGACATGAGAATATAATTTCTATCCTTTCCATAAAAATATAAATTTATTTTATTAGTAAATTCCTTTTGGGATTCATTCTCAGTATGTAGAGACAAAATATTAGTAGCATCAACAAAATTCAGACCCACAGATATGAGATAATGAATAATCCTATTTTTACATCCATAATAATTTCATTAATATAATTTTGGAATTCCACTACTTTTTGTAGAAATGATATGATCCATGATATGGATTCAATAATGGAAAATTACCTCTGATACAAATTGATTTTCCAATGGATAAATAAAACTAAGAAGGGGGGGGGGTTGATTCAGTTGTTCACTTTGTATATGTTTCTAAACATTTATGAAAAAACCATAACAAACTTTTATGATTTATATCCATATCAACATTCCGTAAATACTCCTCCCTATAAAAATTAGAAATAATGTAAAGAACACAATATTGAAACGGTTCTTCCCCATTGTGAGAACATAAATCCTTTCTATAGCAACTCTTACGGGTCTATAGAAATATACTATTATGAAATATTGAATACACCATACACCATATCTCATTAGAAACCATCTATATAATAAAAGTAAATATTATATTGACACCCATCAAGTTACAATGCCATTTTAAAAAATAGTTGATCCATATAAAATAATTCTTTTTTCATACTACTCCACAATTTCTCAGTTGGGATCCTCAGTCTGATGTGGATAGATCAGATTTTTACAATCTGATGAGTCTGGATCTAATTATATAAATATAATCAGTCTTGATTTTATTCTCTTGATATGATATGTTTGGATCTAATTATCATAATATGATATTTTCTGATTTGATTCTGTTACTAAGAAATAATCAATATGTTGAACCAATTCTCATTCTAAAAAACACATTATTTTCCAAAATTCTCAATATGATTTTATTTAGTCTGTATGACTCAATCTAATTTAATGAGTGTGATCTTCGTAATACAATATTTCTCAACTTATGAAACAAACATTCAATTGTCTGATTCTCCTCATGTGATCTCTTGCTGATAATGAATCTCTTATGATTTCATTGGTGCTCTGAATTTTCATCTTTCATAAAAGTTAAGAATGAACAGTTGATATGAGTAATTATTTATTAGTGACTTGGAATGTAGTAGTAGGGACCTCAAAACCCTTCCTCGCTTCTTAGTAAACATCTCATTACGATATTGTTTCCATCTTATCACATTCATATCGATTTCCTTCTCAACTCATTATGATTTCACTTTTATTGACAGTGCATTGTGAAATACATTTCCTCTTAATCTCATTGTATTTATGTTCCCTTATTTATCTCATTAATATGGAATTACCATTATGTTTGAAATCATATTTCAAAGGATCTTCCCATTATAACCGAATCATTATACTTTAACATTGATATTATTTAAACTTCTCCACCATAACATCAAAGGACATTATCATTAGATATTTCATGATTTGTGAAAACATTATGACTACTAAATCATCATATAATTTTGTTTTGAAGATTCAAAAACATTATTACTCCACACATAACAACATTCTTTCAAAACAGTTGTGCAATCAATGAATCTTCTTCACTCAAAATCTTGTTTATTTTTCTGATTATGACAAAAGAAAACTGCCATAAATTTTTTTACAACTAATTATTTTGAATTAGATGATATGAATATGAATCAGATATAGAAGATACTATGATTATAATGAATCATCATTATGATGGATGTGGGTTAGATTCCCGAATAATAAATAAATATTTTAAAAGAGGTTAGTTGTCAATAAATAAAAAACATTATTAAAAACCCAAAAAGATTCATCAACTTATATCATAATATTTTTGGTTATATTAATTATATATAGATTTAAAACATGTAAAAAATTTTATTATTACCAATGAAGGGTAAATAGGATCATAATTTTGGACTTTTATGAAAACTAAAATTTGTAAATATCATTTCTAACTATACAATGGAAAAATAAGATTTCATTATTTTAATATATTTTGTATTTTAATTTTCAATATACACAGACCATAAGTAATAAAAAGTATTCTCTATCCTCTATTGATAATTTTTTATATATTTCAATATATATCTTTTAAATTAAAAAATGTAGTTAGAGAAAAGTTTAGTATCCAATAATGTGTTTGAAAAAAATGTCTTCATATAATTAAATTCTAATGATCTCACAGAGGAGGTCAATATTGATGAACACTCTTAATTTAATACTTTTGCATCATACATGAAGTGATATTTTCCTATAAACATAAGAAAATTCTATAGGTGAGAGAAATAATGGATCAATAATGGAAATTTTTAATTCCATGATGAGTATCTTG
Source organism: Viscum album (assembly GCA_963277665.1). NCBI lineage: Eukaryota > Viridiplantae > Streptophyta > Magnoliopsida > Santalales > Viscaceae > Viscum > Viscum album. The sequence goes on along the minus strand of OY728161.1, from coordinate 909,251,560 downwards.
GGTCACTTTAATTAATTCTCATGAGATAAATTTGAAAACATGTTACATATCAAAATAACATTCCACAGAATGAATAAACCCATGTCATTATATGAATTATAGAAGAATATGAATCCAAACCTAAATTATATAATGGTTTGGTTTTTTCAAACAATTACAAAAGTACCTATACATAAAAAAGAAAACGTTGGGTAAAAGGGTTATTTTTTGAATATTTCATAGATATAATGTGAATTAAAAATAATATAGATTCATGGTTATAGTATCTAATGTCATAGTATCTGTTTTAATTTTTATTGGATCAAGGGATATTTTCATTGATGAATTTTTGTTTACCTAATAGAATAAATAATACTTACATTATTAAGAGTCTGGCTCTAACAAAACTGTGTTACTAAATGATATAGTGAAGCGTATTAATATTATTAACATCCAAGAATACCTAAAGAATATGAATATGAAATATATATATATATATATAATAAATAGAAGTACTTAATACGTGTCATTATCCAAGAATACCAAATGAAAATGAATATTACTTCACTTTTCTTGCGTGGCTCACTTTGGGATGGATAAGTCACCTTTTAAACATTTTTAGGACATTATCAACTATTGGGGCTTCTTACACTATTCCAAGATTTCAGAGTTTAAAATTTATTTTTTCAACATTAAATTGGACTCTCATGAATATTTTGTTCATGAATGGGTGTGGGCTCCTAGATCACTCCTCTGCTGGTGCTTTAGAATTTCCTCGTGGTCCACAGAGGCTCACTGAGGTCATGAATCCACGGTTTTTGTGTTGTGTCTGAGCCTATTGTGTCTCCACTATCCTTTTACGAAACTGGCATTCTTATAATTGATTGGAAACTATATGTGTGAGTTTCTATGTGTGGACAACTGGAACCTTCAGTTCATGGAAATTGCTATGGCTCGTGTCTACATAGCCTTGGAACATTCTATTTCATGGCATGCCTAGATGATTATTCATATTGGATACTCATTTGAATGGATGTTGTGGATCTTCATCCCATATGTCCCAAGTTTTTGTGGTGGCTTTTATTTTCAAGGATATATGTTTGTAGTCTGTAGGAAACCGCTCAACTAGTGGTCTTGAGATAAGTGGATTTATCATATGGGTGGTCAGACCACCTTGTCCTCCTTCTATCCAACTGCATATCTACTTGTTCCTACTAATTTTATGATTTTGTTGAATCCCCCTTCCCCTCCTCCCAAACTGATGTCCCAACCTACATTTATTAATCATTCTACCCTTTCACCTTTCCCATAGCCTCCCCCAATACCAAGTCCACCTTTGGTGCCTTTCTTGACCCTTATCTCTTTACCTCACCCAAGTCCCCCTCATTCACCTCTTCCACCTACTTTTCACCTGTACATAGACCTTATACCTACCCCTATCCCTACTCCACTCCACTCACCACCTATTCCCCCTTGCATTTCCTCTATCCCTACTCCTCCCAAAATTCCATTTTACAAAGATTCCCTTACATCCCTCTCTATTTCTGACTCTTCTATGGATGATTCTACAATGGTGGATGCTTCGCCCTTTTCCTCTCTACTCATTGGAGACTTGGTTCAGACCCTTACCCAAATCTAAATCTTTAATCTGTATGTGGCCTTATTACCGGGGTGAAGCGCCTCTCCCCAAGTCTTGTTATCTAGATGATAGGTCTACCACCCCACCATGATTCTGGGGGTTCGGTAAAGCCCCCTTCGACTTTCCAATTTTCAATGTGTAGAATGTTCACTACATCACAATCCATGGTCTATTTTTATTCTATAATGGAGCATGTCCGGAAGCCATTCATGGATTGGGCCACTTTCAGGAACACTATTTTCTCATGATCTTGATGATCCTATAGAATTTCCATGCTCTCAGGGAAAGGGTAAAGATGAACTTTATCTCTTCTGAAGTGTCTCTTCATAATGCCTCTATGGTTTTTATTCTCGATACTAAGTAGATTTCATTGAAGATAAATTATTTTGTTAAAATAATAGGAATGAAGTCCTTCTTACTTGGAGATCTATAGAACCAATAAATCAAGATTTTTTGGAAGGATATGGATAATATTTATATGATGGCATCATCTGACAGAAACCATTCTGTTAGGATCTCACTAGGAGATCAAAAAAAAATTTCCTTTGTATATTCCATGTGTGATGCAGGCCTGCAGGATAAAATATATTCATATCTCAGGGACATTAATCTGGGGTAACTCCCTTAGATTTTGGGTAGTGACTTAACCATGATCATGCATCCTTCAGTGAATCACTAAAGTAATACCCATACTATCATAGATAGACTCACCTTCTCCACTTTCACAGTCCATGCAGGGCTACTAGATATCAGTGTCTTAGTGGATAGGATCACCTGGTGCAACAACCAGAGGGTAAATAGGAGGACCTAGTGCAAGATGTATTGATTCCTAGGTAATATCCATTCTATTTTAGACATCAAGAACCTTGAAGATAGACACCATACCCTAGATCTATCGGAACATTCCCCGCTTATAGTCTATCAAAAGTCCAGACCCATGGGTTATCACTACATCTTCTTCCATAAGAGATGGATGAAGTGCCTTAGATTTCCGGATATGATCAGAATTACTGGGATCTCCTTGATCAATGCAAAATTTGGTTATGACTTCACTCGGTGTAATGTTGTCTAAAACATGGTATCACAACCTACTATTCATTTCATGACACCTAATATACATGCATGGAGGATGTTGCTAAAACATTGAGAGAGATTAAACCTATTTAGAACATGAGTGGAATAAATAGTTCTCTGGTGAGTTGTGTCTCAAAAATCAATGAATGGACGAGTTACTCCTTGAATAGGAATGGTATCTTCAAAAATAGACCCATATCATTTGGCTCAATGAATGAGATTGGAATTATTCCTTTTTACATGCATGTACGATGGAGAAACATATGCCTCATTTTACTATCATTTTCCTCGAGTAAAACTCATTTTCCAGTGATCATGAGCTCATTGGAGGCTTGGTTCATGCACACCTCAAATATCATCAGTTTGATACTAACCATTGTTATTTTAATGTCTATCCCTCTATAATTTCTAACCTCTTTGACTCAATCTCCAGATTTGTCCCATGAAAAGAGAACACCCCCCATGAGAGTTCCTATAATGAGAAATATATTAGAGTGGTAGTCAACTTCTTCATCCTAGAATGTGCCCCCAACCCTAATGGTTTCTCGGGGACATTTTTCATGTCAGCCTGGAGAATTTACAATGGAGATCTCATGAAGGATCTTCATGACTTCATTAGGGGGTGGAATCATCCCTAGGTCGCTAGTGCTATAACAATTATCCTAATTAATAAGGTTGTCTCCCATTATTCTATTTCAAAATGCAACCCAATTATACTTCTTAATTTTTCATACAATGTTCTGGCCACCATTATCAACAAAAGAATCTCCGGGTTCATTCATAAATGGGTAGATGTAAAATAAGATTCCTTCATCCATGGATGATCTATTAAAGGTTCAATATATATTTCTCAAGAAATGGTTTGATATGTCAACTACAAAGTGAGTGGTTCAAATGTGATTATCAAATAAGACATGGAAAATGCCTATGAATGAATGGAATTGATGATCATTGTGCATTTCGTGGGATGTATGTGGTTTTCCTATAGTTCCATTGATATCTAGTTTAGTTTTATTATCTCTCCATGGTTTTGTAACATTTTTGTAGGGAGATAGTGTAGGTTCATCAAATCTATCTAGGACCTGCATCAGGGTGACCCACTGTCTCCTAATGTTTTCATAATCACCCCAGACACTCTATATAGGTACATACCTCCCAAAAAACATATTGGTGGGATTATTCCCATTTATTATGTTTCTCCCTACTCTAGGGTCTACCATCTCTTTTTCACGAATGAATATATTTTCTATATTAACTGGAGATCCTCCCCTATTAGAAACATTTTCAGGATGATGGTGGAATACAATAAGTGGAGTGTAAACTCACCAATTAAGAGAAGAGTGGGATATTTTTTCCTTATCACTTTCTAAGGAGGTGAAGGATTAATGTCGAAGTCATCCATGGAATCATGGGTGATAATATTCCCAGGGCTTATTTTAGTTATACTTTATCCCCTGGAAGGGTTCATATTCATCACTTTTAGAATATATCTAATCGTGTGATCAACCGAATTAGTAACATGAAAACGGATTTTCTATATTTTGGTGGTCGGATAACCCTTATCAATTGTTTTTTATCCTCCATTCACATTCTCATCATGTTTGTTCTCAATGAACCTAAATATATGATTTCCCAAATTGACTGGGTTATGAATTATTTTTTGTGTTGTACTCATAGCAAGGGTATGATTCATTGTTCCTAATTGGAATGGCTATCTAATTCCATTTATCTTGGTGAAATAAGAGTTTGGATATTGAAAGAGTTAATGTTATTTTTTAGGGAAAGCATGCATGGGAAGCAATTGAGAGTAAATACCATTAAAGATGATTTCGTGGAATGAAGCATGGTTATGGAATAAGGAAAAAATGCATAAAATCTTCTCCGATGTGGGCCTCTCTACTCATACACTTACCTATTATCTATGAGATATTTTAATGGAAACTACGTTAGGGTGACTCTATCATCTGGTAATTCAATAAGAGATTAGATTCTGAGTTTCTTGGGATGCATAACCCTGAACTATCCTTCATAGAATCTAGCCTTTATCTCACCTCCATCGTGTCTTTTCTCCACCTCATCACGGAAGGTACCTTTAACAGTGTTTATATGGACATCTCCTCTAACATGTGTATCATCTCAGCCTCCTCAGATGGTAGGTTCTCAACCAAGGTGTAAAGAATTTCCATGCATGTTTCGTATGTAAAAATGCATTTGGGTAAGATTTTTTTGTTCAAATTTATCGTTTCAAATTACAACTTTGGGGTTTAGACCGTTCACTCCTATGCTATCCCTACTAATATGACTATAATGTCTACAGGTATCCCTATCATGTCGAGACGTCCATGTTGTCGTGACCACAATGAGGAGACATATCTTTATATTTTGATTTAGGTTGATTGGTATAGGGGTGTCTAGAATTCTCTTGGTGAATTATTCAATGTATTAGGGGACTTTGAGATATTAGAGTACTTATAGTAGTGATGGGTTTTTAGGTATATGGGAAATACGGATGATGGCGGCCGGTCTATTCTCCTAGCTTTAGGTTTTTGGTGAATTTGGTATGTGAGTAGTAGTGTTCCACACAATGATATGTGTATATATTTACATGGTCTTGTCTTTAAAACCATATTCTTCACTGGTGATTTGACTATCCTCCATAGTTGGACAGAGGAGGATCCTTCTTTCAGTTGTTACTCTAGCATCATTCAGTCATCAGCCCCTTCCCGCTCCTCTAGTCGGGTCCTAGGTGAGATGGACTCCCTCTGTTCAAGTTTTTAAGATTAATTATTATGGCATGGGTGGTCAAGGAATTATGAGGAGAGGTGGAGTGATTTTTGACATGTTTGGTTCTATGATCTCAGATTTCAGTGCTTTCATTGGGAATGGTGTCTCATTGAAGCCATATGAACGGGCCATGATTAACAGGTTGGAGTATTTAAATTCAAGTAATATCCCACAGACTATGTGTAAACTGACTCTATGGTCATCTGGAACTCTCTTAATGGATTATCCCCTACCCCCTGGAAAATTACATAAATTATACAAATGTGTAGGCCTTTTCTCTTGGACAACATTAGACTCTTCACACATGCAGTGAGGGAAATCATATTGCCGATTTCCTAGCTTCCAGAGAAACCCAATACCCCATATGACATTTAGTTGTATTATTTACCTCTCCTCATGATTTATGGAGGAGGATCTAGGGGATTCCATTGGCCTTCAAATTTCAGACCCCCAGGAGCCCCTCCTCCCTTTCCATTTACCTTCCCCTCCCTCTATATATACCTCTATTTTTTGGCATTCGAAAAAAAACAATATAACTATACGAATTGATAAATATCCATACTGATAAATGATTTTATATAATATGATTTATAATAAACATGGTTTGATTATTTTTTATATATTATTTAAAAGTAAATTTCTTCCACCGTTATGAATAATTTAAATGAGGATAAGATTAAGTTATCTTAAAACATTGATTTGAATGACTTATGTAAAGAAAATGTAAAATCATAAATTGATATTTGTAGAAAAATCAATATTTATCAATTTTCAAAATAATTATACTGATAAGCTCTCAAAAGGGTTCAAACCATTTAATTGTTCACTAATTGATACCATATATGATTCTAAGAGTACGATTATACCACGTCCTCGTAACATTGTTTCTCAATGAGATTATTTCTGGTTTATTTTGTGTCTCATTTATTATAAGAGTATAAAAGTATATGATATTTCATATTATATTTTAATGATGAGAAGGTATAAAATTAATCTATGTAGTGTAAATTTGGATTCATATATAAGTGAAACCAAATGTCCGCTGGATATTGTGGAATCCTTATATATTTTAGTGGAAAACCTAGGTTGTTAGAAAAATTTTATGGTGAATGTAATATTATTAATCTTGAAGATAACTCTCCCACAAGATATTGGTCTTTAATGCTTGGTGTTGGTTCTATTTTTTTGGTATGAAAGAATAAAAATTTTATGAAAAACTCAATAATAGATATATGAGTATATTTCGTTAGAATCTACTATAAATGAATAACAAGTTCTTATATAATATTTATTATATAAAAATTTATAGAATATTCCAACTTCTCACACTTTTATAAATTGATATAGTCTATAAATGTTTCCTAGAGTTTACATTAATATATTAAAAGGAAATTGAGACACATTTGTCACTGAAATGGCTTCATGAGGAAGTTGATACAAGATCATAACATAACTACTGACATTGTAAGATTATATAGAATTGGAATGATCTAAAATCATTGAGAAATTAGTAATAGTTATATAAGTATCCAACTTAGGTCAACCCATTCGGACACCCATGCTAGTATTCGCCAAGCCATGAATGGAATTCCAAATCCCCACAAGATGATGACATGCACAAAGAAAAATAAAAAACCACATTGAAATGGTTTCAAACAGGGTAAACCAGCATGATTTATCCATGACATTGGGTACCAGAATAAAATATATAATTACCACCTAATAATATTTAAATGTTAAGCGAAATGCAAAAATGACTATTTGGATAACATAAGAAACAACACACATCATATAGAAAACATAGGTTTATAGGGTCCCTAGATAACCCATACTCACAACCTATGTATTCCTATGTGCTAATCAATGCCAATCATAATCACATCACATGTGTCACACATCAAACAAAATTTCACAATCCACATTATTAAAAAATTCATTTTATAAAACTGCTTTCCACTAGGTTAACTAATTTTTAAAATCCTATTAAAAAATAATATGAAATAAAAAAATCACTCTATGACATTTTATCAAACACTTGGGTGTACTAAAGCCACTCGAATTTGGAAAACTCTCTTTAAAAATCCAATAGAAAACCAAACCAGGGAACACATCAACCATTTCATAATCATTAACCATAAATAATTTAAATTTAAATTAAACAAACATAAACCAAATTTGATTTACTATTCAATGGTAAACCATTAAAAATGCCATGAAATATAGACTTTACCATCAAAAATGGTTCAAATCCTTCCACCTGTGATGGTAGCCACCTAGAGTAAAAAGAATATGTACTAACACACCTAATCCAAAAGAGATAGAACAAAAAACACCCATTAAAAACATTATGCTCAATGAACCCAGAATATTGGTTTCAAAACATACTTGGAAATGGATGAATAAAGTGAGGGAAGGGAAAATAATGAATGGAACTCACATATATTATATTACCTCCTGAAAAAACACCATATATCTAAGGATAATCCTATACAAATGGGGAGAGGGAAACTTCAAAACCACATGAAATAGGTTATTCATGAAATGTAATAATAAATAGGCCATTTAGATAAAACATTGATAATTAATGTTTTTTAAATAGCTAAAATATAATTTGATGGGAATGAAATCTATTATAGCTACATGGTTAGGAAAAATGTGTTCCTATCATGGGGGAGAACATATCTCTACACATATAGGTGACATGGGTTCTATGGGAACGTTAAATGTTTGAAAATCCAATATAAAACAATGATAAAGTAAAATTTTAGATCGCTATCACCCTCACATGGCTAACATAACAGTTAGAAAAAACATATTTCAACTATAAACATTGTAATTCACTATACAATAATAGAGATTACAGACCCCATTACAAAAAAATAATGAAATAATTAAAATATAAATAGAAACCAAGAAATAGTCATACCCGTGTCTCAGAGTGTGCTACAGCATCCCCACTATTCCACTTTATTCCCACAATGATTCCTCAATAATTATAAAAAATGTTAAGGCCACTACTCCCTCACCAATACTTATTACACCTGTGTCATATGTCTATTAAAACTATCCTTGTATAAAAAAATATAGAAAAGGGATAGTTATACCATAGAAGAATTTGTTTGGATAACCCATGATATCAACACATTTCTCCATAATAATGTTATCAGATTCAACATCCAAATCATCCCATTATAAAACATGATATGGATCAGAATGGTCTGTCTTCCACATTGAATGGTGGAAGACATTAGGAATCATGTTCATCTATGTTGAAGAGACTAAAAGATAGACTAACATCCCCAAATATTCTAAATATTAAAAATATCTGATATTTAACGATTCTGAATATCCCTTCGTTATCAAGGGAATGTTCAAATTGAATATATACAAAAACAAGCACTTGATCACCATCCTAAACATCAACTAGTGATGATATCAACAATCCTATGAATTTCTTGAACAATGAGATGTTACAATCTTTATCTAAATCAGTTTCACTATCTCAGTGTTAACTTGGATGAGTTTCATTATCAACAAGATACACTAATCCACCACTTCCAAATATAGTGGGTACTAGAACAACAACCCATAAAAAACATCAAATTGGGAAATTGTGATTGAATACTGATAATTGGTTTTGTATGCGAACTCATCTAAAATTTTTAATATCCCATGAACCTATGAAATTAAAGAAAAATTCTTCAAATATATCATCATGTGAATATATGGACTACTAAAATTACCAGTGTTCTATAAGTGATATGTAGTTCCCACCCTCCACTCAATTTCCATGGCCCTAGAGAGTTGCTTCCAAACCCAAAAAGTAATATGGGAATCTTGGTATGAATCTATCACTGAGGGAACATGATTAAAACTAACAAGATATTGAATAAATTTTAAAATGATGTCCTCTACCTTCATCATCTCCTTAATGGGGACTAAGTAGTTTTATTTCATCAAACTATCAACATTCACACATATAGAATCATTCCCATTATAACAGACTAACCCAAGTCAACTAGAAAAGAAACATGAACTAGTCTACCACCAGATATGGGTAAACAAGGGTAACCAAACTAGTCAAAAATATATGAAAAAAGACATACCACCAGAGTGAAAAGAAAAAAAGTAGATATATAAATGCCAAAAATTCTAAACTAGGATTTCTAAAATGTCCAGACTAACAAGTCTCCATGTGACCAAGAATCACCACCAAAAAGAATCCCAAACCAGAACAACTACATAAAGTGAAGCAATCAGGATATAGAACAACCTTCCCATTCCATTTTCCAATAAGAAAATTTGTTACAGCCACCAAAAGGCCTAATTATTTTGTGGTAAATTGAAATTATTAATATATCACAAAATAATATTTACAAGATCTAATATTAGTAATGAACATATTTAATATTTAAAAAAAATATTTTTTAGGAATTTTAATCAATAAAAAATATGAAAACATTTTTCAACCACACTAGTCTATTCCAAAAAAAATCATACAATGTTTTATAAATCCATAAACCCAAAATTAACAAAACAAATTAGGTAAACATAACAAAATATAAATATACCTATGAAAATTTTTTGGAAATAAACTATCATGTAGTAAGAAACAATAAACAATAATTCACCTCTATGTTGGGATTTAGAATATTGGAAAATACATATTGGATACCAACTAGCCCAAAATGAATAGGTTTGTATCCAACTAACATCCAGTCCTTCCAAAATTCATTGATATTCAAGAGGATACCTCTTAGTGGTGTCAGACACACTATGTTAACCCATTTATCTTTATTGATGCTTCCAAGGTTCCCACTATAAAATTTAATTCAATTTCTATTATAAAAACCATTATTACATTGTTATGAAACCATTTCAAATCAATGATAATAATTATTAGGGATTGAAAAGACAATTTTATATGGATCAATGATAATATTTTTAACAGATAAATTCCATTAAAACACAAACTCATGCCCATTTAAATTTCCTCACGTGAAATTACATTTAAAATAACAAAATATCAATATGAACATAATAAAATTTTAAAAATTCAAATTCAAGTATATATCCACCTGCCTTAAGGACATAGAAAACCTATCATCCTTTCATATTGGGGATTGTAAACCAGATGATATTCCTTATAATGACAAGGAATGGTAAGATACGTAAAAAGATTAATAGAAAAGATCATAAAATTACAAAACCATAGAAAAACCACATTCGCAACCAAATTCAAATAGGAATAATAAGTAACACATACCTAGAGAGTGTAAATACAACCAAAATGAAAAAAAATAACTAAACAAAGCAATCTGGATGGAGATGAATCACAAAAATACTCCTACGGAGATCCCTATGTAGGGAGGATGGAGGTTACAAAAAAATACATGAAAGATATCACTCTGATGAAGTCCTAAAGTAAAGCACTATGATATTTATGTGGATTGTAACCCATTTACACATCACGTAAACCACATGGTCTAAATACACTAAAAAAAACAACTTTGTATCAAAATCCATATTTTTATACATACATGGTGTGGACTACATACATTGTGGGTAAAGAATTCACTCGATATGCCATGCTCATGAATTATTCCCATAAGCAATTACATGGTGTGATTTACTTACATTATCTATAAGTGTCTAGTGGGTAGTAGAAACTGCAGGTATTAATGTTGAAAAATCCATAAAGTATTCGACTTCACCATTATAGGTATCCGGCCATTCTTTTCTGTCATAGGGAAATAAATGAGAAAGGAAAAACTGACAGAAATATAATGGGGAATAATAATCCCCACACCATAAATTTTTATATCCCCCATAGGTGCTCAGGATCCTAGATCTGTGAAATGATAAGGACACTAATGCCTTGTCAGTGAATACATCTCCCACGTAATTGGAGATCATGTCTACACTTTCACAGTATATGATTCATGGGTATCATGTATCCACATAGTTTCTTATCCTAGAAATCCATAATCTAAACCAACTACTCAACCAAATTGGTATCTAGTTTAAGATCTACATCATCACACCTAATCCCATGGGAAGGATATGACATATACCTTTTTAATATGGAAACTTTGAACATATTTTGGATAGAAGTCAAACTGGGTAGAATGTTAAAATGGTAGGCCACCCACTTCTTTTTCTCAATTATATCAAATGGACTCATAAACCATTATTCCAGATTTGCCTACATACCCATCCAAAGATTTTTTGTGGGAAGTGAATCGTTGAGAAAAAATGGATCACTAACTACAAAGTCGAGTATCCATAGATGATGGTCTGCGTAATATATATGAAGAATCAATGTTGTGATCGAACACTTGTGAATTAACTCTATCTTATCATTTATCTCTATAACATTATATCACCCAACCAATTTCCACTCTCCCAACTCTATCAAGTATAAGATATATCAACATGGCCATCCATATGAATCATCAAATACAACTATCTTAATCTAATCCTAATAAATATTTCTTATTGGAAATCACCACAAAATATAAATTATATTACTAGGATCCATAGAAATCATTCACCCAATCCCGAATCATATCCTCAAGAACCTGGATATAACCCTATGTTTGTCATCCATCTATAAATTATAATCCATGATCAATATCCACTAGGACACCATTTCTTATAGTGAACAAGTCAAGATTTTGGATGTAAATGTAATGTCCCTATTTGAAACAAAATCCGAGGGAACCCCATGATGTCCAACAATATCCCAGGGTCTGGGTAATCCAATGAGGAAATAAAAGGAAATTTCATCCCACTTATATATTATAATGGGTAAAGGATATATCAAGCATGCAGGTCTAAGATGTCTAAAATAACTGTCTAAAAAATAAGCCCCCCATGATAGAAAATCCATAGCTAACCACCTTATCTCGGAGCATCATACCAATGTAAAAAATTGATGTACATCATTATTTCCCCATTGTGCACAAACCACCATTAATTGTTTCAACCTTTTCAAAACTCTTAACATTATTAAAATGGAAAACCAACCAATTATTAAAGCACCAAGCTCCACTAGGAGACCGATATAACTATATTGAGTTATCCCACTGGTTAATTATTTCTCCTTATCAATTGAACTCTGTATCTATCATCTACTCAAGTCGAATACATTCATCCAAAGAGGAGTCATCTTTTATTGAATCTAAGAACACATATCCACCAACAACCTTCACTCTAAATATAATTTAGTTAAACAAACACATCAATGAACACTCTTAAACTGAGTCTTTTTCTTCTTGGATTAATACTCCCCTTCTTAGTGCATCAGAAACCAAATTTACATTACCAAGAGTATATGTAATATCAAAATCAATGGTCTGATGATACTCAATCCAGTTTCTCTGTCAAAATATCAGATCCCTCTGAGTAATAACATACATATAGATTTTTTGTTCATGATACACAATAATTATCTCGCCATAAATATAGTGAAACCATGTCATGAGTGAGTACATAACTAATACCAACTAATGATCATTTTTCGGGTATTTCTTTTAATTTTGGTATAACTAGAATGATCTATATTCGATCACATGTTTCCCTTCAATCAAGACACTTACCAAACACGTACCAGAAGCATCACTAAAAATAATGTAACTTGAACCTAGTTTTAGGAGAATCAATTATGCTGATTAATTATAAATCAATTTCATCTACTCATAATATCTATAACATTTTACATCCCAAACAAATATTAAACAAATAGAGGTTGAAGCGATCATTAGAGATGCGATCCTATAAAAGTTCATAACAAACATCCCGTAATAACACGTCAACCACAAAAATCTTCATATCTTAAACACTATTTTTGGTTTCTCCAAAAATATAACTACATGTACCTTTTTCTAATCCCTTATTATGCCACTCTCAGATATCACATACCCAAAAAACATCACCTATCAGATCCAAAACACCCACTTGAAAATTCTTCCATATAGGTGATGTTCTGTCATGGATAGAAGAATTATATCGAAATGTCCCATATGGTCCTACAATGACTTCTATTACACCATTAAATAATCTACAAACATGACTACAAGAATTATATGAACCGATGAAAAATTTGGTTCATAAAATCCATAAATACGGTAGCACCATTAGTGAGTCCGAATTTCATAAAAATGTTCCAATTACAAAAATATAAACATGAAATGCATGTATCGACTAAAAAATTATATATTAGGCATTCCCTCCTCTAATAATCTCAAATAATGATACTATTACAGTAGGTAAATCATAAAAAAATATAGACCCTCTATGTTGATCAAAAATATCATCAAATCTAGGTAAATGATACATGTTCTTAATGGTCACTTGATTCTACTTCTAATAGTCAATATAAAGCCTCATTTTTATTTATTCCATCAAAATATAGAGTAAAAATATATCCAATGATGACACAGAAGGATGACTAAATAATTTAATCTATATTTACTCAAGTTGAAAATTAAATTCCACAAACTCAATTGGTTCCATTCAATCTGAGGGAATTGAAATTGGAATAATTTTAGGCTGTGGGAAAATTGTAAACCCAACCTCTCTTTATGTTGGTAAACTGGAAAAATTATCCAAATAATACCTTAGGGTATACACACTCACCTATTGGTATTTGAAATTTTATGAAAGGTTTGATTTCATCATGAAATGTTTCAAAAAATTGTCTTGATATTATACTGACATATGGAACAACATGACCTTCCCTTCCCAATATAGAGTAACACTAACACTCAAATTGATGACAGAACCCATCTGAAAATAATTACTATATCATATAGTGATAACAGTCTATATTCACCTTTGAACTGAGTATCCAATCCATGATGAATATCATGTTAAATATTTTATGATCATGTGATAAGAAGTCCCAAATTATATCAACATCGGTTATGACCACCAAATATGAGGGGGACTAGAAAACTTGTTTAAAACACATTCCCAAAGGTGCGGAATGATCTATGAAGAACTAAATAATATTAAAACACAATGACAACCTACCAAATAACATTAATGATAAATATGATGGATTATGACATATATCAAAAAAAGCTAGCACCATAGAAGATGAGATAAATATCATAAATTTAATATTATCTGGCCCAAAATTAGATTCCTCTATCACCAATTCTTCCACATAAATCCATCCATACATATCCCATGGATGTCTCAATTTTCTTAATAATTAGGTGAATCTCTCATGGGTGAACCAACATATATCTACAATACCTTGCGGAATGTGTATCCCACATTATATCCTCAGAAAACCCGTCACAAAAATGTTTCAGATAGCTAAATCACCCACAATGATGACAAGTACATGGATCCATTATAAAAAGTGTCTTAGTATGACCATGCTTCCCAGACTGGTAACAGATAACTTATTATATCCATGGAGAATCCCATGAAACTATTCATTTAGAAAACTAACCACTATTATGAATCCTTCTCTATCCAGAAGAAGCACCATGGATATCCTCTATACCAACTAAATCTCTTCCCAAACCAGGCCTTTTAACTATGTCTTCCACATCCAAACCAGCTTTATCAACTACCTCCATAATGGTTGAAAAAAAACTAGAATCAACATAATATCAGTCCTCATCCCAGTATCAAATAACTAATTCATTATTAAATAATTATTGACAATATTTAGTTCCAAATTCACTAAATTAAAAAAAAATTGGGGAGTACTCTAGAATAGTATACACCACATTCTCCAATTTTAGAAATTATTATGTCTTTTCTTCAAGTAAATTATGAGTAAAAAGATACTAATTAGATATAATCCTGAATGAAATCCAAATATGATCATCATGAAACATAGCTTTCATTGTATAGGCCCATCATATAATTCTTACAACCTTGTGAATATATGTGGAAAAAACCACAAGTGAATATTTAGTTGTATTCAAAGAGTTAAATATCCTCTCAATCCATTCAAGACACTCACCTGATTCATGGGTCCATTGTAACCCTAGATGAAAGGTGAATGATTCTTATTAAATATTGAGCCTTGATCAACTACCCATCATTGGTTCACAACACCCACCGAACCCAGAGATTAGATAGTGTATATAATTTCATTAACTAAATATGTTTCCACTAATGTATCTTCTTCTTGATCCAACCTCATAGCTTACCAGCTATTATTTAGAAGAGTTCTTCTATGAGTAATGTTCTATTTAAAAGGACAAATATAACCAATATTCTATGGAAAATATCCAAAACAATTATTCCATATTCTAGATAAAAAATAGTTATTTGATAAGATAATACTTAAAATTAATAATTAATTATACCAAAAATAGGAAAAACAATTTTGAATGGAATAAATCCATCGAAATAAATTCCCATCTTATGAAAATAATTTGAACGTACAAACACAAAATCCCTGAACATAGTGAATATGAAAATTTTAATATATTTATGATATAATTTTTTCCAGTGAGACAAAACACAATGACTTGGACTTATTATATATTTTTTATTTCCACACATGGAATCTAGAATTCATTAACAAGAGTGTGCTATCAATGCTAATTTTTCACTCCTACTATCGAAATTATAATGATCTTATGACTATCTACCCATGAAAAATAACCCACATAGGTAGTAAAGACACAATTTAAATTGCATAACCCCTTTGATACAAAATTATAACATACCAAATGGGGACAACTAGAAATGATAACTGAAATAGCCCATCCCATGATATGGTTAAAATAGGGTAACAAAACCAGTCTGGAATATAAGAAAAATAAGACATACCATCCATGATCAAGTTATATTCAAAGGTATATAAAACTAATCCAAATATTATAAACTATGAATTTAAAAAATAAAAAACTAACAAGTCTCCATCTTACCAACCATTACCCCCCCATAGCATCCCAAACCAAAATAATGACATAATGGAATGCTATAATTTTATAAAATTATATTCTTGTTTCATGTGTTCTGAAAAAAAGTTCTACATCCACCCAATGGTTGAAGTACAGTGTGAGAAATTTATCTTAATAGGATTCCACAAAATAATATATACATGTTCATATATCAATAATACATAAGTTCACATTTTAGAAAAAAAATATTTTTCATGATTTTTTTCCTTAAAAATATTTGACAACCAATCAAAAAAATCCGTGTGGTTTCAAAAAATTGAATATCATTTTTTACGTAGTAAGAAACATACATGTCCTAAAAAAATATGTAAGCATCCTAAAATTTAATATACATGTGAGCCAATATTCTGGAAATAATCAATCAGTTAATAAAAATGTGAAAAAAAATTATGAAACGTTATTCAGGATCTAGGATATGAGACAATTAATTAAACATACTAATGATATTAAAAGGCTTATAGATGGATCCAACTAATATCTAGTCCAAAAATATTCCATCGATATACAAGAGGTTATCTCTTAGTTATGTAAAACTCATTATGGCTATATGTGTGTATTTATTGATGCACGTAAGGTTACCGTTGTACAATGTTTGTCAATATCTATATTAAAAACCATCACCACATTTTAATAATACTAATTAAATTCAAATAAAATCATCTCTAGGGTTAATATTCAATTTTTCTCAAAATAATGCTAATTTTTCATTCAAATAAAAAATCCCAATAATACATGAATCCAATTCTATTTTAATTTCAGTATAATAAATTTCATTTAAAATCTCAAACAGCCAATTAGAATAATAGTCAATTCATTAAATTATAATTCTTTGATAGATCCACATACCTTATGGATGTGTAAAACCTAACTATATTTGATAACATGTATAGGAAACCACAATATCTACCATTTTAAGACAATGCACAACAAGAGACAGAAATGTATGGATATAAAACTTCATCCAATTAAAAATCCTCAGCTCAACCAAATCTACTACAAAACCGAAGCAGGAACCTAAAGGGTTTCATAGCCATAGAGGAAAAATCCAGCAATAATGGCAATCATTAAATAAACAAAAGGATATAGATAGAGGTAACTCATCCTAAATCACCTGGTGATCTGTCTAGTTTGAGAGAAGGTATTCTAAAAAAATAAATGAATCATATCATTCATATGAAACGATATAAAAAACTCTATGACATTTATAAAGTGTATAACCAGTTTACACATAATGTAATCTCTATAGTCCCCATATATCAAAAAACACATCTATTTGTTTAATAAAAGTTCTAATTTTTTAATAAAAATTGCATGTAACTATTACACACCTTGTATACAATTTTTACACTATTCCCTATCCATTTATTTTTCCTTTCATCCATTAAATTGTGTGTACGTCACATACATGGCATGTAAGTGCTCAAAAATTAGCATTATGTGTAAATTTTTATGTTAAAAATTCCAAAAAATAAGTAATTTCACCATTACAGGTATCCACTCTATTCCATTTTGTTATTCTAAAACCAAAAAAAGGAAAACCCAAACAATGTTAAAAAACATACATGACCAATAGGTAATGGGTAATTACATCTATTTAGAGTATTAGGTACACAAAAAACTAAATCCATCATGATTTCATCCCACTTCTACATCAGTTTGGAAAAACTCTAAAAATCACATGCTTGTCACTAATTAGATTCTTTAGTTCTTTAGAAGGATATACATAATAAAAAAATAGTAATTTCACATCTCAAATGAGATAAATAGTATTAACCAGTCATGGTGTAAAATTTATTGTTTTCTATTGGTGTATGACACAACTATAAAAATGGACATAACACATCTTGTCCAACCTCATGATAACCCCCCAATCTATAATGTATAGAACCATCAATAAATTATGAAGAATCAATTGAGGACCCCTACTATTGTTAATTATGTTAATCTACCCAAACATGGGGTGTGTTAATAGAACAGTACTAACCTTTTCAATTGGATTGTGTGTATCTTCTCCTCAACAACAACCATCCATCAACCATGTGAACCAATATACTCATATTATAAAACAAACTCATCAGGAATGACTCATCAATTAATTTCTGAATACCATGCATTGGAAGCTTCCTATAATAAGTATTAGTGACTAAATTTCCACTATCAGGCATTTAATAAATAACAAAATCATAACTTTGATGATATTATACTAAGAGACTATATCCAAGGTTCATATTCCCCTAGGTAAAAGTAGGAATCATTCATTTGTCATCTCAATGCACTATATATATTTCCACAATATGGAAAATCATACATGTATTTACCATATCCAACACCACTTGAATCCCTTTTCTATGGGCTATGTAATTCCATTCATGTAGGGATATCATACACAAGTCGTGGGCCACAACATTGTAATGCTGCTTCAGTGCATTTTTTTACCCATGCTAGAATAATCAAAATTTAGTGAATAATCATTCATAGGATCAATAATAATCAGAACATCAATTGATGTTATACATTTATACGACTACTCAAAAAATGCTATCACTTCTTATCCCATTTAGACTTCACCTTTTTTCCTATTCATATCCATCCATGGAGATGATATCCTATATAAGTACAGAATATAGAATCTATAATACTCATCCATGAAAAAAAATCTTTTGATCTCAAACATATTCTTGGGATTCTCTTGATACATGACTACTCAATCATTCCCTGAATACACTAATACTCATATCTCAGAAATCACGTGGCCTAAGATCCCCACTACTGAATCATAACATGAATTTTTAAAAATTATCCTATATATGTTTATCTATAAAAAAATCTCTTTACAGTAATATATATGGTCATCATGATTCTCCTCTATCTTTATACACATCAATATGTTATAAAAAACATGAAAATGAAGTAGTTTTAAAAAATGGAAGTACTTGTTTATTAATTCCATAACGACCACCAGAGTATTAGACAATTCAAAAGGAATAAACAAATAATAAAAATGTATAATTATTCCGCAAAATGATATCTTTAGAAAATATTATTCTTAGAACCTAAACTAGAGGCACCAAGATGATAATACGATGTATAAAATCCACTAAGATCTTACGTGCTAGTCAAAGAGACTGCAAATTCTGACCAACATGTATTTATTATTTATGGTAACTTGACAACGAAAAAACATTTATTATAAAATTTCATAGGATAATGTTTTATTAATTTAAAAAATTACTATTGAACCTCATAGTGAGACATTTGTATAGATTAATCGCTTTTCCATGAGGTTCTCTAGATGAACCTTTATCCGTTTTAGCTAGACTAGATGCATCTTGTAAGGCGATGAAGAAATTGGTCTCATGCTATGGAGAAAAATTTACAATATAATCATCCTATCACTAGGTAAAAAACTAATAAATACACTTAACATTTATTTGGTAATGGGTCTACAATAACTATAACTCATCCTTAAACACTCTAATATAATAAAACAATTAATTTTATGGATAACATGCATGAAACTAAATCCTTACAGAATTAACTGTTCCTACCATCCATTATTATGGATCTCAATCACCATTAAATTCAAAATTTCTACCATATGTAGTATGGATATAAACCCTATGATGACAATAGTCAATATTCTCTTCAATGATAATCAACCAATACTTGTTGATGATTTTGTAAAAAAATCCTTTCCCAAATTGTGTAAATCCCTATTAATATCATTATTAGAATCTAAAATATATCATTCAAAGAACATGAAACCTTTCTAATTTTTTCAAACCAACGGGAAAAGTATCTCTATAAAAAATCCATTAACACTTCTCTTGTATTAAAATAATAATTAAATATATTTCAATAAAAACAATGGAATTAATCAGAATAAAAAGAATAAATTTAATAGAGTAATTAACAAATATAGTACCAATATCAGTTTCTAGAAAAGAACCTACATCCAATGACACAAACATTGTTTTTTGATGTTGAGAAAAAAATGATACCTGACCATTCATCACCCTATGAAAATATCCCTTCAACAAAGTGTGACATCATCCACCCTTGGTTAAATCAATCCACACATGATAAACCATCGATTAAATGTATAATACACCAGACCCATATGAAAAAATATGATAGAGGAACTAAATATGGAACAACATTCTACACTGTATAGCCACCCATGGAGTGTCTGGGCACTTCTACTTGGAGTAACTACCCTTCACACATTGATAGACGACATCCATCTTTTTTTATTCAATAAAGCATTGGAACTATACCAAATGAATGTTGATCACTCTTTCCCATGACTTATTGACACTATTACCTAATCATCTTTGGACATTATAATGATATACGACTACCATCAACTTATGAAACACCCTTTAGATCGTTTGTTCAATTAGATCTCCCTTATACATAGCTTCCTTTTCAATAACCT
Source organism: Viscum album (assembly GCA_963277665.1). Taxonomy (NCBI): domain Eukaryota; kingdom Viridiplantae; phylum Streptophyta; class Magnoliopsida; order Santalales; family Viscaceae; genus Viscum; species Viscum album. The sequence goes on along the minus strand of OY728161.1, from coordinate 909,230,706 downwards.
ATGAGTGGGTGGGTGAAAATCAAATAATAAGTTTGTACCTAATATCTATCTTAAATCACATCTCAAAAAACTAATCCTTTATGTAGTCATTTGGGAGGTTATATAGATAATCATGAACGATATTTGTAAACCTAGAAGCACAGTCCATCATAGAATAGTCTCCATTATCTGACATTAAAAATTTAGGAGGCCTTTTCTCCTATCAGTCTCTCTAGGTAGAATGTTCTATTAAGGGATTTTTGAAAAAATTTATATACAAGATCATTTTGATGTGTTTCAAGCTCCAATGATTCACACCACTTCATAACCCATCATTTTAGCACATAAGTGATGAATAAAAACATGGAGGTATTATAGGTTTTAAAAAACTCATTGATTTACTAAAATGTACTCAACCACTCATTAGTCTCATTTGTCCCCTTGTCACCATGGATACATAGGGTAATCCTTCTAGTATACTCTTTGGCATGGTTGATCATCCATTTCTACTACCGACCACCCACCTAGTACAAAGATTGGATCATATAAATCACTGACTCCACAAAATTCATATCAACATGTGGGGTTTCTTGTATGGTATTCTATATGACAACCTCTCTATGCATAAATGGGGTCTATATGGTGTGTCCTTCTCTATAATAAACAAACAAAATCTGCCTAAAAATCAAATTAAATACCAAACATCATCTAATAAAAAATAATTTAACGTTTTCATGGGTCTCAAATAGAAATACTATAATCAATATTAACTCCAAACGATAAATGAGGGAAAACATGAATAATTTTGAGCATTTTTATAAGGAAAATTTATTGGACATAGGGTTATGAAAATTATTATCCATCCTTGTGGATGTCAATGGAGATGGAAAATAAGGCCACATGGGCTATGCATGGTTACTACTAACTATGTTGCATAATAGTACCCCCCATGTTTTCTCTCCTATTTTCATCCTTAAACTCAATACTACTAATGGGTTTTCCTAATAACTGACTAAAAAGTTTTAGCAATATAATAATTTAATCTAAAAATCCCAAAAAAGTCTTAATATTAAAACATAATAAAAAACACAAAAGTCAAGTAGATGTTTTTATATTATAGGACAATGATATGTACTCTTCTACACCTACCTCACTATCCCCAATGGTCTTATCTATAATATAATATTTAATTCCAAATAAAAACCACATATGCTAGAATTTTACAATGAACCAATAGATTATACCCAACCCACCACCTAATCTGCCACAACACATGGGATGAAATTCATTCGTTGTGGCCATGGGCTTGAAACAAGAACCAGGAATAACAAGTATGCACTTGGGAATGGATTCACCCAATATAAATTAGAGTGACCCATCCCTGAATTTAGAAAAAACAATAATATGATTAGGGACAATAACATAATTACAAAATGTACATTGAAATATAGAAATGACATAGAAAATACCTTATGAAACAACACACATCATATAAAAAACCTATACTAAGAGAAAATATACATTCAATCTATATTAAAAAGTTAAAAACTAAAAAATAATGGTATCATGTTCAATAGAGGCATTTAACAACATTATAATGAAATAAAATCCTACGATATGTCATCCTCAGGATAACCATTGATCCTATAACAACCAAAAAAATGAAGGATGTTGGTAATCAAGAAGAACCATTAAAATGAAATCTAAATTTCCCAGTACTTTTTTCTTGTAATGAAAAATATATGTATGAATCAATTAATGTGTACGGTATGAGGAAAATATCCATCTATTGTACCACCTGGAATCTATTTATGTATATTAATCAATTGAAAACAAAAAAAAATTATTTAGAAATTCATTTTCAAAACCAAACATCTTTGAAATCTTTAAAATTTTAATAAATCCTTCATATACATTTGGTTTCATTAAAAAATAATAATTTTGTAAAAAATATTATTAACATGGGAAAAATAATCCAAAAAGACTATATGTCATAACATACTCAACATACCCGCCAAATAATAACAAGGATAATATATACATCATAATAATATATCATTATAATTGGAAATGTTTATAATACATGATATAACATCCATTACGGCACAACTATAATGCATAAAATCGTAAAAAACAACCCAGATTGACTAATGATTTCCAATTGATCTAAACATATGTTTATATTGTGAGTGATACTATAATAAATTTCTAGTATTCCACGTAAAGTGGAAGCACTATTGCTCTTTAACACACACAAATCTTAGAGATCTTATGGTCTTCTAGCTAATAATGCATAATCTCTCACGGGGATTAAATCAAACGCCCTCGCAATCCCTTAGATAACCAAAAATATCTCAATCTAGTTTCCTACCAATGGATCTCATGTTCTCTTTGACAAAACTGGACACATAAAATGTATCTCCATGTGCTACTCAAGGACAATCACAATAGCATAACAAGTTACACACATCAAATTCCATTTCTAATTCTTTATCAAAATAAAATATACATTTTATAAAAAACCATTCCATAATGTAAAATCATTTTTAAAATCCCTTTACAAAGAAATTTTAATCCATAAATCCAATTATATCCATTTTATGAAACACTTAGGGTGAAGTCAATACACCCCCTTTTAGAAAACACTCTTTAATAATCCATGTACCATCCAAACCAAGGGAGTCATAAAAAATTGTGAAAACATAAAACACACATCATTAAAAATAGAAAATGAAAAATATAAATATTTATAAATTAATGTCAATCAATGGAAAACAATATTAAACTGTTATATCTACTTCAAAAATGGACCCTACTCATCACCTCAAATGAAAACCACTTGGAATAGGTAGGATATGACCCTATAAAACTAAGACACAATAAATCAAACCAACCCCCCCCCCCCAATATTTTTTTTGTTAATACAAAATACCATCTATGCTTCCACAAATACATGGAAATCAAATAAAAAGTATGAAAAGGAGATACAATTGAAACAAAAATAAAAAAATGGAATTTCTTCAATAAAAAAAACATTGATCTATTATAAATCATCAAAATATAGAGGGTAGTATGATTCAATACCATTAGAGATTGGTGAAACATACACGGTATGAAAATGGATTCCAATAGGTTAAAAATTCAACAAGGAAATTTTAAAAAAAACAAGTAGAATTTTAATATAATAAGAAAACCATGCAATTTGGATATACTATTTGGGAACCCCTATACTATGCATGAAGGATCTATTGTCTCCCTTAAAAAATAGCTCACATGGTTTCTCTTAGGATATTCATAAATTGAAAAAACTATATTAAAATTGAGAAATTATAGACTCTTGCAACACCAATATCATGACTAACCAGGTGCCTTCTATTCCATTCCAAATACTGGCCTCAATCGCCAAAAAACTCCATAATATAACTAGACAATTAATAGAAACCAATTATATATATACCAGATACTAATATGGATTCACTAGTTGGTGTACCAAAATTTTTTCTAGGATACATTTGTTGTCCCTTTAAAAAATTCACCAATAATGAGGCCACCACATAACATTTCATAACTTCCCATGTAAAATTTATATGTCTAAAATTATATCATTTACATGATATAAATGTGACTAAATTATTAAATCCTATAAAAATAGTGTTTGGTATCAATGAGAAAGAGAGTTTGAGTTTAAAACATATGATGAAAAGAGGAAATCAAGCAACATTCAAAACATGGGAACACTTCTTATTTCATATTCTAAATGTTTGGTTGAGGCCTATACAAGGTACATATGGAACTCCTTCTTATACAATAATAATTGGATTAATGTTTTATATATACAATGTTTTATAGTATTATATGAATAATTGTGAAATTTTAATGGAATTATAATGGATGAATATGGATTATAACAATGATTGCATGTTTAACGTTGTTTTTACTAGTTTCTCTATTAAAATTTTATTTTCCCCACGGTATATAGGATCAAATTGATAGATAAAATTACTTAATAATGTGAATTCTAATAGTGTACAATGATTTTTTTAAATTTTATTTAAAAAATATTAAAATGATGGGGGATTTTCTGATTTGTATGGTTATGAAAATATTCAGAAATTGGTTAAATCGTTTAATTTTCAAGGTAATGACTTATAGAATAAAACATTAGAAGTTGGTTTATAATTTGGTCTCCAATCTAAAGGGTAATACATTTATCATTATTTAAAATGATAAAGTGTATAAGAAAATCATGTGGTATAATAAACTACACAGACCATTCACACACATGGGGCCAAGCAATGTGGTTCTATGTTGCATCAATTTCTACTTCTCCAGCCAGTTATTTGTGGGGTAATTAGAGGTTACTTTATTTTATTTGATGAATAAGAATGTTTTACTGGTTAAGACCCAGGATGAAATGAGGAGATCAAGTAGATAAACCATGTTCCATGAATGGGTGTGATCATGACCATCGATTTGTTCTAGGGTGATCTAATAGAATAATTTACTCACTTGCATGTTCCTTATATACCAAATAATAGATTGGGGTGATCATATGTTTATGATAAATCTAAACATTATATTCCATTCCGAAATAGTTTTATACCAAATTAAAAGGGGTAAGATATCATATACAAGAGGTTACTCCAATGGATTTATATGGTAGATCTAGGGACATGAAATTTATCAAAATTTAATTCATTCAATTTCAGTCAAATTAATCTCAATGATTAAAAAATATGTCTATTATTCTACCTGATTAAAAGGATAAGGGTTATTGAAGAATGAAAAAAAAAAATTTAAATTGTATATTAGGAAATCACTTCAAGGTTCACTCTCTACTAAGTACATGTGTAGTGGAATGGCCCATCATTATTTACAAAAGGGAATTTTATCACAATCCATTGTTGTAATAATTTAGTGGGGTAATATTATCTTAAAGAGGGATAAACCATAACATTTTACTAAAAAAATATTTATTATTAGTCTAAAAATCATTCCCTAATCCATCAATAACCCAAATAGAAATTATAGTTTATAATGTGTTGTTCAGAAACAATGTTATTATTTTATTGGAAATTATTGGATATCTCATACCTAATGTATTATGGTGTAGGTATCATTAGATTGATCTAATCCGTAGTTCTAAAGATAACATGATGCTTTGAATATTGTATTAGAATGTTAAGACAACAAAATAAAAAAAAATGTTTTCCAAAAAAAATTACAATCCATATATTTTAGAATATTGGTGGGAGAAATAGTAGGTGAACTCATATAGTTAATAATGAATTATATTTCATTATATAGAATTCAAAATACCATTTTAATATGTTGAATCCAATTGATTGAAAGCAATAAATATTTTTTTAATTTTTTTTAGTAAAATAATCATCACCAAACATGTGGATCCATATGTTATTTGAGTTGATAATCACTATTATTACATGAGATGATAAGAAATATTATTTCTTGAGGAAATGAAAATAAATCAATTGAAATTTTTTTCAATTTATTCAATCAATGGGTGAATTTGATCAAAATTATGCATTAGTGAGAATAAAAGGGGATTCAGGGACACAAAAAACTATAGAAGTAATATCTCATGCGTTGGACCCCCTTTAAAATTTAACATAATTTAGACAAACTAAATTAGAAAAAAAATATGAGAGAGTAATTAAAATACTTTTTAGGCATTGAGACTTTTTCATCTCTATATGATACAAAATAATGCTCCATAATTTTTTAATAAAGAAAAAAATAATTATAATCCATTATAAATATGATGATCATTTAGAGTATAGAATTTCGATGAAAACGATCACTATTACGAATTGTAATATTTTAAAACAATAATTAAATAGGCATCTAAATGACTATATTCATGCCCACTACTTATCAAATAAAATCAATTTGAAATCATATAAATTATCTTAGTTTTTTTTTAAAAATATAGTGATCATAATTTTATAGTAAAGGGATTTAAAAATATAGAGACAAACCATTAGAAAATTTATTATTGAAAATATTATAACTCCTTTAAAAATAATTACATATTAAAACCATTATAATAATCCTTTAGAAAGTATTTCCTTAATTAAATTATCTTGTGAAATTTCCAAAAACAGTAATAAATATTTGGAAAAACAAAACCATGGGGCCACATTGAAATTGGATACTTCCTTGCCCTAACAAATTCTAAAGGTATGGGTTCACTCCCCTCATCCTTAATATGTTTATGATTTCAATGTACAATGTTTTTTAAATATAATTTGGGAATTAATTATATATATATACATACATTTTTCATATGAGTGTTCCTATTCAAATAAATGATTGTGCATTATCACCTATATACACATATATTTATATAGATAAACATTCACTGAAAAATATCCCCTATACTTAGAGAAACCAGATATCGTGATAATTATACTTTTCATAAATATATTAAATTTTAATGAAGGAATACTTAACCTCAATTTATTTAAAAATTATATTTTATTCATAATCATATAAAATCTATTTTAATTAAATTGAACATAAAATAATAACCATTATCATTTAAAATTCATCCTCAAATAAAGATATTATATACTCGTTTAATAGATAATATTTTTTAGGAATTAAAATTTCATTATATATATATATAATATTTTTATAAAGGAATGAATCCATCACCTAAAATAATAGTAGTTGTGAACTAACTATTCAAATAAAATAATACTCCTATATATATATATATATTTACATTCATGAAATAATCATAAGAAAAATAAATTATTCCTTTAACACAAAATTTTTAAAACAAAGTAATATTAGACCCATAAATCTTAAAAATTATTATTTAATGAAAACATTTCATCCGTGCCTACTTTAAAAAATATCAAATTTCGAAAGATCTTGATTTTAAGTTAAAACCAATTTTCATACATGAATCATTAAAATCATTAGATATTAATCGAATTTATATATTTATATTTATATGTATATATAAACTTCGATCATATATTTAAATATATATATACCCTCTTATACTCTTGAAACTAACATACTTCCTAGTTTATAATATAAAATTCTCTCCTTATATAATTATATGTTTTAAAAATGAATATGATATAAATTGTAAATCATATATATATATACATATATACTCTATTATATAAATATATGTATTAAAATTTATACATAATTGGAAGACTTCATGTAAATAAGTTTATAGTATGAAAAAAATACATATGAATATCTTGACAAATATTGGCTTAAAAATTCAAAAAAAAAATTAACTCTATATATAATAGTTTTAAAAATATCCTTATAGAAAAATATAGAACCGAAATGTTGTGGAATATCCTTATGGTAATGGTTTTTTTAACAAGGTGGAAATGATGAAAATAAATTGATTGGGGTTCAACTTGTAATGACCTCATCCAGTAATGGGGCATCTCCCTATGCTGATACATACTTATATATAGGTTTGGATGCCTAATCAATTGAGGTTTTTTACAAAAACATAATTTATATTAAGATAGAAAAACCCAATCTTAATTTTGATCATATACAAATATTAATAGGCAATAAGCCAAGATTCCTTTAGAAGAAATATGTTTTATTGGTGGATGATTTTAGTTTTAAGGTGAAGCTTATAAAGGAATTTTGAGAAAATGGTTTTCCATCTTGAATAAAATGAAATTGGTAGAATAATATACATAGGTCATTATGTTTTTTATTTCTTTCATGATAATGATGGAAACAAGATAGATATATATGGGTGGAGAGTAGGATAGTGACCTCGAATGCATTGGATTTCATCTTAGAGGCGAAATGTTGAATGGTGATAGGGGAGAAATATGATTATGTGAAGGAATATCATAAAATTAAGGTTGTTTGATCACATGGTCCGGATATAAGAGATGTTTTTAAATAATGAATAGAATAAATCTCAATTTATCATAAAATGAATGAAAATTTTGTTCTCCACACTCATATAAGTTATGTAATGAGTTAAGTTCACTAGAAGCTTGTATGGGGGTCAGTTCCTCATGGGCCTTATACACAGGACTTGTATGCCTTCTACCTAATATATGAATATTCCATTGGGAGTTATACTGAATATTTATTTCTCTAAGAGAGATCTCATGTCAACTATTTTACCCCCTTTCCTCTATACGATACTAGCCATGGTTGGTGCCTCCCACATGTGATTGACACCTAATGGGTCTCAAAATATGGATGAGGTGTCCCATAAACACAGCCTTTGATGGTTGGCCAACATTTTTATTAAACATTAAAATATTTAGAAATCTATATTTTATATATTATTTATATTATTATTTTATAAAAAATTCATTCTATGTATATATTTATAATTTCAAATAAGAAATATCTTTTAAATTAAATACAAATGTATCTAATAATCATTTTTATAACATTTTATGATAAGGTTTTTATTTCAATACAACTAATTTTATATCATTACACAAATAATAATATCACAACTAAATCAAAACATGTAAATATTTAAAATTGAAAATAAATTTAATTTAAAAATAATGATTTAGGAAACGTAATTTTTATATAAAAAAGAAAATTAATTTTGATAATAATAAAAATTATTAATTATAAATTATATAAATTATATATGATGTTCGAAATTGAAATTACTATATATATATAATCAAATTTTTATTGAAATTTTATAATTAATTAAAACATATAATATAAAATCATGTAGTATTAAATAATGTATTTTTATGTAAAAATCAATTAGTAAATATTATTTTTATTAAATGTACATGAATTTTTTATGAAAAGTTTATTAATGTATTGATATATTCCGAAACAGAATAAATGTAATATCTTAATTTATAAACAAATAAAAATTTGATTAATGATAACATTATTGTTTTTGTTAACATATATTTTACATTATTTAAATTAAAAGAAAAAATTATTTAATAAACTTTTTATCTATTGAATACAATCATGGGAAGCCCCAATAAATGCTTATCATGGATAACGAAGGCTAAATAGTAGGGAATTACTCCTACCCTCGTGGGTGGGAGGGGGACTGAGCACCTCCATGGTAACGATAGGGACATCATGAAGTGACACACTAGATCATATATAATTTTTTTAATCGATGTCATAATTTAATCATATATTTAAATTCAATCAAGTCATATTTAAAAATTTACAACTGTTAAAATTTAATGAATATTTTTAAATACTATTATTTTATTAAATTTTTCTTCAGAAATTATATATGGATAAAAAAATTTGTAATTATTTTAAATAATTTATTTTTGGTTGGAATGTTTATTTAGTTTTCAAGGGTTGGTTTTTGTGAGGGTTATTTAAATTTAAGTGGTTCAATGGTTATAATGATGCTTTTATGATAAATAATTTTTTTACATTTAAATACATAAATAAATTAATTATAATTTTTGTTACTTTTAAAATAAAATTATCATATTTTTTTCTAAAGTACCCATAAAACTAACATCAATATCATATAGGCTCTTCAAGGCAATAATTACCTTATCCCTATACCATTGTATTTTCAAATATTCCTTTAACTACATTAACCCATTTAAATACACATTTATTATTTTAGAATGAGAAATAAAATTTATAAATATAAAATGAATTAATATAAAATTAAATTAATATATTTAATAGTTATATAATCATTTAAGAATATATGTATATTAAATCCCTACAAGAAAATTGATTTTTTAAAATAATATAAAGAAAACACTAATATGCATATTTTCTAAAAATATAATAAATAACATCCAAAAATATAAATGTTGTCAAAAATACTACTTGACAACATTCATTATTTAATGATACAATTTTATTTATTATAGATGGATTGAAAATATCAATTATATCTGAAAATTAATTTGAAACAATAATAAAAAATTAAATTTATGATAATGAAATTATAACCTATTTTATATCAATTCATGAAAAAACAATGATATTAAAAACATAATAAAAGTTACCAATATGATGTTTTCCAAGGAGTATACCCCTTGGATGAATATTTCCCCAGAATTTAGACCTCATTTCACTAACTAGTTCAACAGTGTAATTCATCGAAACAAATTGTAAATCAAATATTCTCTCCTCATTTAAGTGAATATATTAATCAAGGTACATACTGCCATATGGGTAACCAAAAGACTTTATTATATTAAAGATTTATATCTTAATTAGAGCCTACATCCCCCTCTCGAACCTTGGACTAGAATTAATATTAATGGAATGAATGTTTTTAAGGCCAGTGCAATTCATGTATTTGTGGTGAATACCCTCTAAGAGTAGGATTATCAGACTCCATTCCAATATAAAAATGGGAGTTGTGCTATTTTAAAAAATATATATGTTTTTATGAGTTTTCTATTTGTTATAGAGTCTCAGGGTCATAAATTAAAGGATAAGGATTATACATAAGAATAAATGAGGGTGATCGACGATCTAGTAGTGTTAAAAGTTAATTTATATATTATTTTATGCTTTATAAATGATTAAAATAATGTTAATGTGGTTGTAGACAAGAATAAAATTTATAAACATAACTATCAAAGAAACCTTTATTCTATGAAGGGTAAAATAGAGTAATGTGTCAATAATATATAACATTATTGATCTGTGATTCCTTCTAATGTAGAACAACAGAAGAAATGAATGACTATAATCCCAAGTTGGAAAAAATGTTTAATTAATAGATGGAAATTGGGAATCATTATGTCTAAACTAGATATGTGAATGCATATGATTTTTTTATTTAGGGGACCCATATATACAAGTGGAAAGCTATAGATGTTGAAATTTAAACTATTTTAATTTTAGGTGATAAAAATTATTTTTTCAATTAAATATTAGAGTAATAATTATAATTTGAGACTATAATCTTCTATATAACTCTATCGGGTCTCAATAATAGTAATGATGTGGAAATCGATTTTTATGTACCCAGGTTAGAAAAAATGACAAATAGAAAATATTTTGAATATTTTTGATTGATTTTCCAGGTAATATATGTTATTAAATTTCAATTATGATTAATAAATTTATATAGAGGTTTGATTAGGATTTTGAGTATGTGGAAATATATTAAGATGAGAAGATATGAATATATGGGTCTATCAGGGATGCATTTGGAATATAGTTATCAACAATAAAAATCATGTTTTCAACCATCTTTTTTAATGATTTATCTGTAATATTTTACACGCTAAATTTTATTTCATTAAAAATAATCATTGTCAATGTATTTGGGTCTCATATCAATTATATATTTTTACTAGTACGATAAATATATGATGGATGTATATTTATTATCATTACATGTACTTGAGAATTAGTTTTGGGGATGAAATAATTACAACAATAATATATTCTAAAATAATGGAGAAGAACATGAAATGAATAGTGGATCTATGTCCATTTAATTATTATAGCACTCCCCCAACCCACATAGATAAACGTGTTCCATGTGTATCAAAATAATCATCCTAAAAAACTTTTAAATAATCAACCTCTTTATTTTAATTATTTATTGAATATATCAGTTACTTATTATATAAATTATTTTTTATTGGTGTTAGAGTTATGATTATTTTATTTTTTTATTATCTATGGGTTTTATTTCTGCCAAAATACAAACTTATCCTTCATAATTTTAAAGCAGTTTTATTATAAATTTAAGCCTAATAACTAATTATAATATGATAATGTTGATCTACACCATCGAAACTAAGATAGGGACCAATATGGTTATGAGAAACATTTGTAAAGAGAATAATATAACTACCCCCATATAAAATTACATTAATACCAATATTTTATCAATTATATATTGATTTATGGTGTAGGGAACTAAAATAAAATATAGCAACATGATATCAAATTATCTCTTCAAGAGGAAGGTCCACAGACTACCACCTTTTCTCTCAAGGATGGTGTGTTTCATAAATGTTTTTGATAGGAAATTTTCTATAATAATGTGTACTATTATCGAATTGAAGTGGTTTTATTAGGTTTTAACATTATTTTGTATAACATCATTACATATCAATAGTGGAACAGATGAGATTATTGAAATTACAAAATAGTATAATGTTTTTGAGGATATGTTGTTAAAAACAACTCTTATGACAACAAAAATTATTAACAATAATATCCATTAATTATAGAAATTATTATTTTTGGATTAGTTATTTATTTTTAATTTTATGTATAATCATTTTAAATATTTTATATTCATTTTAAATACAATTTTTATAGCATTGTATTAGTATAATAATAGATTTATTATTTTTTTAATAAATTTTTTATTTTTGTTTTCTATATTTAAAATATATTTTTGATTCTATACCATATATTCATAGGGGATCCAATATATGTCGATAAAATTTATATTTGAGTATCTATAATTTTAATATATTTTAAATTGTGTTTTTTTAGTGGAAGAGGGTTGATCTAATGCTATATTAGAGTTGGTCCGTTGGGGTTCAATGGTTAAGGGATATATGATAGAATATTGTTGTGTGGGGATTGTTCTATCAATCAAGTGTATCAGTGGTGTTGATTCATTTTCATAAAATGACCACTTCTTAACTAGATAATTTAAAAACCCACAACACATACCTTTCTTTATAGACACTTACGAAATTTTCTTTGACATATATTCATATATTATAATCATATGAATCACATGTTCAAGTGAGATGACTCCAAACAATAAACATTTTGAAACATTTTTAATTCGATGTTATTATTCCAACTGAATGATCAAGTTGAATCATATGTTTTTTATAGGTTTATATATTCCAAAATAACTCGTAGTTTATCATTAGGGGCTTTGTTATAGAAATAGTTGTACAAATAGACTATGGTTTTATGGAAGAAAATTATGACATGATGATAAAATATTAATCAATATCCTTTCATTATTTAACACTTTGAGTAATTTCATTGGAATTAGTATTTATATTTTTCATAGAGATTTCATTGTTGAGGAATTTAATATAATTTCTTGAATATATATTATTGTAACCATTATTATCTGATCCAATTGGTTCTAATATATTACAGGGACATGAATTTGTGCATCCTAATGTCTATTTAGTTATTTTTTTTGTGGAAGTTCTATATATGGTTCTAGTGATTGATGAGGTTTTTAGGGATAGAGCTTACAGTTGTTTACATTTGATGAAGATTTCGTGTTATTGGACTTGTATATTTTGATCAATGAATTTTTAGGATTTTAAAAACTGTATCCTTTATATCGGGTCACTATTACTATTATTTATTTATATTAAAAATAAATGTTTAAATTTATATAAATAGATAATTTTATTTTAAAAGTAATTTCTTCAAATATGTTTTCATGTTATTATTCGATTAAAAATTTCATTGTTTTATTTTTATTTTTCATTACAATTTGGTTCGTTTCCTCTGATACATTATAATATTTTTGTTTTTTATTTACTATTTAATTTATTGTTTTGTCACTACTCAAAACAATATGGAAATTATTAATTTTGGACAACATATTTTAAAGATTGGATATATTATTATGCTTATAAAAACTTCAACTCACCCCCAACTAAAAGTTCTATATCTCGAAAAACATTTTTTTTTAAAAATAGTCTATATATTTTATTGAAATATTTTATGTAGATCTTGTTTTTTCATTTTAATACTAATATATTTTTGAGTAATGTTATTTCTCTTAATGAAATTATACCTATCATATCATTAGAGAACATAAATCCTAGTCAACCACATATACTTGGTAGTGGTTATTATGTGTACCGGAGTGATTGTATAATGAAATTTATTATTAACTATAGTTTTGATAAATTTGAGTTGATGGTAAGAAATTATAATATTTAGGAGAATAAATTTTATATCTTTATTCATGATCATAAATCTAATTATGATAAATATTTAAATGTCTTGAAAACATATTTTTTTTCAATATAGTTGATCATTTATAAAAAAAATATCATTATATATGAGTAATAATTAATTTCAAAATATATTGGGGATACCTAGAATTCGAATTTATAATGTATTATATGTTGTAAAAAGTTTAATACATATTTATTATTGATATTTTTATTTTATTACAAAATAATAGTATTCTTAAATTAATATGTATTTTATGAATGTATTGAATGGGTTAAAATACCTTAGAGGTATGGAAATTAAATAAGAATCGTTTAGGGGAAGTCTATTTAAATTCTTATAATGGAGTGGAATCTAAATTAAAAGTGAATGATGTTAGTAATCCTTCTTCTTATTTTAATCATAATGAGTTTATTGGAACTTAGATACAATATAATAATACACCAAAGTAATATAATACGAATGAGAAGGATACTAACTCTTAACAACAGAATTCTAAGAAAGATTATAAGAATCAAAGAATTGGTCGCAGTATAAAACATATGGAATTTGAATTTTCACAGCATATGAAGTTTATTAATATGATTATCGGAGGGAAAATTTTTTTATGTGACTATTATAATGAAAAATGAGATAGAAATGAGTTTAATTGTTGAATAGATGAGAAGAAATATTATTTGGGTGTTAATTATTATGTTTGTATAAAAATGTCATATTAAACCTAAATGACCAAAATTACAGAAAATATATATTTATTCTAGAATATTATAAATACGTATGGACATAAGGTCCAAAATGTGATAGATAGACGGTGTGTTAAAAAAGATCATACTTTGATAAGTTATATGGAATGTAATGATACTCTTAAGATCACTACATTCAATTCAATTCATCATCAGAATAAATCATAAATAATGCTAATGTAAGTACTTATTTACAAAATAATTTGTATATAGACACCACTTATCAATGTTCAATAGATAGTGAAGATAACAATACATTATTTGTTGAAATGGAATAATATGATGCTAGAATAGAGATTATAAATAAAAAGAATGGAATGACTCTAATAAGGGTAAGGAATATCTTTCTAAGGATAGTGATCTTGTTTCTAAATTTACACTCATGGTAGAGGTTAAATATATATCTATTTCAACCTCATATGACAAAAATGATATTTTAAAACATAAATACAATATTGATTGTATGATGAAAATTATTTATAATATTCCATACAGAAGGGAATTTTTTTTATTGATTTCTCTAAAAGATAAAATCATTTAAAACATCACCCATAGATGATTATAAATTTTTTGTATTTTCATATTTCTAAATCAATCATTTATTACATAAATGTATATCATTTATAATTTTTATCAAAGGGGAGATAATTTGAAGAACTTTTAATCGATTAAAAAGGTTAAATACTTCATAATTCATTTTTATTATAATACAAAAGAACATATAGTTTATCAATATGATATTATTATACATAGTTTCTATTAATTTATTTCTCAAATGTCACAATATATATTCAAGTTTTGGTATTAAAAATAAATATTCATTCATTTTAGATGAAAAGGTTAATTATACATGTCGATTATACTTTCTATAAAGATAGTCATTGTACTCATGACATGAAAAAAACTGTTCTAACATCTAGAAAATACAGAAAGTGAAGGGTATACATATTTTATATTAAAATGAAATCAAAGGTCAAATCATATAAATCTATGTTATTTAGTTTAATGGTGAAACATTAATTTAAAATGTTTTCTAAATTATAGAACATAAACACAACTTTATTATAATTTTTCAATTATGTAGTGATTGTTACTACATGATCTTTGATTAAAAAAGATGTACCATCACAAAAAATAATAATACTCCTCTTATATTCTATTTTTCATAATAATGATTATATTATTGACCAAGAGGAACTTGTGTTTTATTACATTACATATATAATTAAAATAAAGGATAGGTCTTTCATTTTTAATAGAAAAATCAGACACCACAAAGTTTATACATTAGATAAATTTTATAAGAGGGTAATTTTGGTGGCTCTTTGAGAACATATTCTCAATTATTAATGAGTATGTGACCATTGATAATTTTGTATGAAATGTGTGTTAATATTTGAGAATATTGTATCTGTCTCAATATATTTACCTTAATAGTGGGTTCATATTTATTATTTAATATTAATGATAAATTTGATTATCATTGTAAAAAAAATGTGTATATCTTTTTTATGATTTCCCCATGTATATTTTATTTACATTTATTCTCTTATGTATAAATAATAATAATTTTACATAAATATTTATACTCTTTTTTCAAATTTGAAAAACTGTCAAATTTCCCCAATTCTAAGTGATCAGGTTCTATAGTGTATGAATTATGACCATGAAACATTATTATTGAAATTTAATTACACAGAAATGTTTTCACAAAATATAAAAAAATTATTAAAAAGGTTATATTGAATAATATATGAAATTTATCGTTCTATGTTGTTTGAATATTTTGTTGCTAAATATATTTGGTTTGAGTCTCTGAGTATCACTTATCAAACAATAAATCAAGACCTAAATCACAAAGAATAAAAGAAAACATTAAATTAACTATTGACCAAATGGAAGTAAAAACATAGTTACATCAATGTTTTAAGAATAATGGTATTAATATAATATAATAAGGATTATATTACTAAATGTTTTTAAATTTAAATGAAATATTTTTTTACTACTTATCTCTAATAAGTAATAATTTTATTATTTGTATGAAATAGAGATATATAGTGTAAAAAAAGAATATTTTATGTTTGATTTAGTAGGTCCATATGTGAATTTTATATTTCAGAACTATGAAAATAATAACGTTTTTTTATTCTCCCTCATATTTACATTTATAAATTAAAAAACATACACTGGTAATTATCATTCTGAAAGGACTCTTGAAAAATATATCCGTATGATATATGTGGAATAACAGAAATTTATTAACAAGAAACCAAATTGAATTGAGGAATTATGCCACATATAATATCATTGGTTATATATTTCAACCAGTTAAAACCAAATTTTATTTAAAATTGATTGTCCGTATATTATGTTGTTATCTAAATTTGAACAATAAATCCTATATGATACCTTGTGCAAGGAGATTATGATGATTTCTACAATATAATAGATTATTATATTCCAACAATACATGGTATGATATTTGGATAAATATACAAGTGATCTTCACGTTATAAGAGTAAAATGGGTCAGCTAAGATATGTGTGATTAGAATTGAAAAAAATTGAATTAGTATAGAGTCATTATAAAGGTTTATGATCTGAAATATGTCTTTGACTATGGAGAAAAATATTTTCAATTGGAAATATTGGAATCGATCCATATTTTATTGTCCATTTCAACCCAACAAATTTTTTCTATATTTTAGATCAATGTAATGTTTTTGTTATATAATTTTTTATTTGTTTGAGGGGAGCATTATTTTTAGTAATCACTTGGTTTTAGTGATAATTATTTTCCAAATAATTTTTTATACAGTCCATGGTACATAGTATACTTAATCAATCCCCAATAGTCTTGTATGGTATGTTTTCATGTTTTCTATTTCAAAAACAAAAATAATAAAAAAAATTGATGACATTATTTTTAGTGATATCATCTATTTATTATAACATTATGGATTTGAATGTATATCTAGTTTAATTTATCTGTTAGTTAACTAATTTATATTTAATCTTTATTAATCTTTAAAAGTTTTATATCAAACAAAATTATATAGATTATTGAACATTTACTTTTGTTGATTGAATTTTTATCAGATATTATATACACTATGTTTTTATCAGTGATATTCCAAGAAAAACTATGGTAAATTAACATTGAGGTAGTGAAATAGATTTTCCATTTCCTTAAAGATATTTAGAATATAGATTATTTTATTCTTTTGGTTCTATGTATTTTCCTAATAGTTATTTAGATATTGATTATAGGTTTTATAAAATTGATATGAATATAAATTCTTGAATATGTAATTTTTTGAGATTCAATAGTTTCTTATTTCGACAAGAAGTGTCATTATAATTCATTTTTCACAATTCATTATATATGTATATATATAGAAATTGGAAATTATTGCACCCAATTACAAAGGATGTAGAAAAAACCAATTAATTTCATGCTGAGTTTTTCATGGACTGTGATTCATTTTTTTTGTAAATGTATTATTTGTTTGTATAAAAATATTTCACATCACTATAGAGATAAACACATAGATAAAGGACATAATTTACTTCAAGATCACAAAAAAAGATACTATATTAATATCTATCATAACTGAAGATCATATTTTTATATAATTATAAAATCAATATATTTTAAAATATTTGAATATATTAAATTGATGATGGGTATGATGATTGTTGTAACACCCCCAACTTCCATGGTACACTTCTCTTTGTATAATGTTGTAGTTTGTGTTGTATGAAACTTTCAGTTCCAACATACCACAACCAATCAATCTAGCTGTTATGACTAGTAATACCCAATTTTTGGAATTTTATAAATTTTATCGTTCAAAATGGACTTCATTTTTGGATTTAGAATATCTAAATTAGACTATGGTTAATTTTTTGTATTTTTTTGAAAATATACAATTTTTGATGAATAGCTGAAAAACATTAAGTTATAATTTCAAAACCCATTTTTATTTAAATAATTATTTATTTTATTTAAATTCATTTTAGTTAAAAATAGATACATAATACCTATATAAGTACAACATAATTATATTGAGTTAGTTAGTAATAATTTTAGAAACATAAAAATTTTATTGAACATTTTACCGTCTTTTACCAACCTCATAGGTGAATTTGAAAATTTACCAAAATCATAATTTTATTGCTTATTTGAGATGAATTTCAAAAATCTGAGAGACACGATTGATATCAGAAAGTAAAATGTGGTTCAATAAGATGAAAATAATTTTTGGTGAATAATAACTTTTTTCTTTTTTTTAGAACGGTTAAAAGTAAATAAGGTAATAAAGGGTAAAAATTTTATTATTATTACCATTACACAGTTCCTAATTCTATTGGATAAGTATAATTCGTCCCAAAAAAACTTATTAATAAAATATTATCCTTTAGGTTCACATGGATTAGATTAGGATATTTATTATTATTTAATTCAATGAAGAGTTAAACGTGTTAAATTCAATGTTTAATAACTAAACAATTTTTAATATAGGGTTAAACATAAGATAAATTAGACTATAAATATTACTTAAAAATATAAAAAAATTCCCACATATTGGTATTTTATTTATATTTTTTAGACATTATATAATTTAATTTATTTATGACACAGTGATGATGCAGTAATTACCTATTTAATGAAATATTAAAATATTTAATATTATAAATATCCAAATAAATGTAATTTGAGAGTTTTTATGAATTATAATATTTTTTAGGTTACTAAGTCAAGTAATGGTTTGTTATATGAATTTTTTTAGAAGTAATAATGATGTAATGAATTTATCAAAAACAAAATACCGAATAGTGTCAAAATCGACATAATAGAGTTATTTAAATCAAATAATATATTATTAATTGATATCTTATTCATAAAAATATAACATTCAGCCCAAAAACTTATATATTTGTATGTTTATCATTAATTAACCACTTGGGATTCTCATGTAAGTACATAGTATGTTTATTAAGCATATAATATAATAATACAAAGAGACATGGTAAATGTCAAAATATTTTACTAAAAGTTATATCTAAACGATTAAGAAAATATAGTTACACAAACATGTCTAAAACATTTTATGTGTGTAATTTTTTACCAATAACCACCTTATTATATTTGTAAATCATTTTTGATCTATTAGAAACTGAAAATTATTTTATTATAATATAATATTTCTAGATTTTCCTAAGGTCCCATCACCCCTCTTATAAAAGGGAACTTCCCCTTCCCTAAAATTCACACCCTAAAAGCCTTTTGGCTTGGAAAAAACCAACCCAAACACCCTATCAACTGTCCTACATTAATCCTATAGGACTTACTTTAGTCATAAAGCCAACCATTGGAGCCCTTTTGATCATATCAAAAAGAAGAAATGAATAAAAGATAGATATTTCATCACCTCTTTCATGTTTCTTTGTTCTTCCACTTCTCTTTCCCTATTTTTTCCATTATAAAATAATATCTTCAGTATCTTCTATATACTATGGTTTTATTATAAATATGGTACAACCATATTCATTATTCTACCCATATTTTAAATTACATGTCAATAGAAGTGTGTACGTACGGCTTACCGTCTCCACGTCGTGCTGTAATTGTTATTCGATACATTATTATTTGGATGGGTATAATAATGATTTTTAATTGATGTTAACAATAAATATAACATGATAATAATTCTTTATATATGATATAATATCCAAATATATATTATTATAATATCAAAATAATGATATTATCGCTCGTACGTACATATGGATTACCGTCTCCACGAATGCGATGAGATTCATTCACAATCATATCCATACAATAATAATTTTTATTAGATGATTAAAAATATATTTTGCAGACCTAATAACATTATGAATATGAATAAGTCACGTATTATCCATAACAAACATTATTTATGTAAAAAATCATATAAAGTAAAACGAATCAGTGAAATCCCAAAACCATGAAAATAATAAGATATTATTAACAAATAAATGTTCAAAGATCATATATGATATCATATTAAGGTATATTATTATTGTATAATTTAATTACAATTATTTAACCATTATACAAGAGGTTATCCTACCCTCGGAAAATTACAAGGTAAGGGGTTTCCTATCTCACTTTTAATTCCATGAGATTTCCATTATTCACCACATATTTATTAAATGGGGCGTATTGTGTACTGCCATTTGATATATATTATCATGATTCACCTTATATTCATATAATTCTGTGATTCATTTGATGGTTATTATCTTTTGGTCATAAGACTCGATTGATTACAACTATTTAAGTTTTAATTTCAAAATCACTTTATTATCTGAAGTTGTTTTTATTTAAGTATCTACTGGGACCTATTTATCATCCACATTAGTGTTTTCTTTAAAATGAAATTCAATAAATTTTTATTGTTTACTATACTATGGATTAAAGTCATTTATAACCTTATTTTGAAATATATGTTTTGAAAATGAATCTTTTCATCATTTTCCAAACAATGTACATTATAACCATTTCGACAAAATTATGGTAAGAATGTTTTTTAACTTATACGGTAGGTGCGGATATTTTCCACCATAAAAACATCATTGAAGCTTACCATACAGGCTTAAAAGTATATTTACTAATATAAATGTTTTCTTTTATAATTATGTGACTTTTCAATTATTTCAAATTAGATAGATATGTTTCTCAAAAAAATTTGATTTTATCTATGTCAACATCATTTGATATATTTTATTTTTATTATAAGTTCATTTATAATGATTCAAATCCTCCTTATTGTATTGAATGATTTTTGATATGTTTGACTATAGATTTGTTATTTCATTCCACTCATGGTTTATGGATAATGTATTGACATTTCTTATGCCAGTTTAAATACAAATGTTTATGTTATGTTTAATAATTTTCATATAAGGAATAAATTGGGCTTAGTAAGTGACGGGTGGAGCCCGCTATAGCTCCTCAATGAATCGACAAGTCTAATGAGACAAACCAGTGTCTTGGAACAAGTACATGACAAAATATTATTTGTAGTCTTGGTACAAATCCTTAACTCTATGGTTATGAATGTCCGGAATTATGCATTCCATCATTATGAAAGTGGCTATTTATATTTCATGTGATTATTCGATTAGAAGAATATCCATGTGAGTAAGTAAATTGAATTATTTTGATTTTATCTTTTATATATTATATTGAGGTTCATTTTTAAAAGGCCTATGTTTTAGTCTTATACATTTCCTTAAATATTTATGCTTATTTATGAATGTTTTCGCTATATTTTTATCCTTATTGAGCATCTAAGCTCATCCCATTATCAGTGTCATTTTTTCTAGTACGAGAAGAAGTATATTATGACTAACCTAAAGGCATAGTCTATAGGATCTTAGTTTTTTCTATGGAAACAATTTTTTTGTAGTTTTACATTTTATTATGTAATTTAAACCTTAAGAATGTGACTTGTACTTTCAAGTCTACTAAACATGTAGGTTTCTCGAGACTTTATCTTTTGTGATCATGCTAGATATGTAATAATTCACAGTCTCTAGCCTTCTGGGGTTGGGGTGTTACAGTTGGTATTAGAGAATGGTTAGTACAAACGTTGGAATCTATATTTAGATAAACTATTATTATATCACATAACACTAAGATAGAATTTGAGGATTAGTATAGATGCACATCCTAGAATTTTGTTATTGTAGAGATTTTGTGAGTTTTCAAAGAAATACATCACTGTCAGTATACGAGTAGGTAGAGGTGGACCTATCACAGATGTACCTAGTGGTAAAACCCAAAAACCCTTCTTTGAGCTAGACTCGAACGAGAACTGGTGCATGACAACGGGCCTTGTTGCACAGTTGGTTACAACCCTAGCAGGGGATATTCTTAGGATAATTCTAATTTTAATTAAAAAGAATTATCAATGGTTTATGAGTATATAATTCCCTCAAAGAATACATTTATATTATTATGGATTATATCCATAAACTGTTCAGTTTATGTTAAGTGTTTTAAAAATTTGGATTTATGTATTGAGATTAATAAACTAATATAATGCATTCCATTATTTAGAAAAGGTACCTAGTAGAGGAAATGGATACTGTATCAATGAATGCACTCCATGTAGGGATTTACCAACTGCTTAAGATAATTATAGTGGAGAAGGTGATAAAATTGGTGCTGATTAGATTATCACTATAGAGGGACAACTCACTCAAGTTAAGAATAAAAACACTACCCGTATAGAGCACCCTGATCAACAACATGAACGATCAATGTTAGATCGCTTCATTTGGAAACAACCACCAACATTTAATGGGGCTACAAATCCACTAGTATCTGAGCAATGGATAGATTCTTTAGTGAAAATACTCCACACCTTGGGAAGTAGTGAAAGGGAAAAAGTATTCATCGCATTTTACTACCTCACTAGAGATTTTGAGCAATGATGGTCATCTATTCAAAACCCAATGGAAGAATTATGAAATATCAAATATGGAATGGAGGGTTTATAAAGAAATTTTCATTGAAAAATACATTCCTCATGACAATCGAGTAGATATGGAAAGGCAATTTCTAAGTCTGAGGCAAAAGGATGATGAAAATCTTGCAAAGTTTGAAGCTAACTTTACAAGGATTGTGAAGAATGCTAAAAATTATATACATATCCCATGAAGTAATATTGATCATTTATTTGATGAGTTACAACAATTTCTCTATCGAGAATTAGTCTCACAATCCTTCTCATCATACGAAGATATTTTTTATTGTGTTATCAAGACATAAATTTTTTTTTCTAAGTCCAATGAAATTAATTCAATGAAATAGAATATTAGATCTATTGAACACTCTGGAAATGGAAATCAGGCGATGAAAGGAAAATCTGTATATCCATCACATAGTTAATGTAGGAATAAACACCATGGTACTTTCATAAAGGGAATGTGAGTCTATTTAATGTGTGGTAAAAAAGGCCACCATGATCTTGATTGCACGAGAAAGAAAGAGGGCGTCGATATTGAATGCTACAATTGTAGAGAAATGGGGAATTATGTGAATGAATGTCCTAGGATTTAGGGAAACATGCATTAGAAAATTCCAAGTGGTCAAGGCCAAACATATGATCTCACTACTGCTGAGGTTGAAACTCTGAAAGACGTAGTCGTAGGAAATTTAATGTTTTCCACAAGTTTACCAAATGCTTTATTTGATTCTAGATCATCTCAATGTTTCATATCTTCCCAGTTGTCTAAGACAAATTTTTATTAACATTTTTATTTA